>OY720350.1:38929850-41624850 GCA_963082975.1 Labia minor | reverse complement strand
ACTTCATTGTTAACGCCAAAATGGACATCGGACATGGGTACAACCAATTGGGTGATTGGGCGCTTCTGGCGGCCAGTGAGGCAGCTACCTCACTCCGTCATGAAGTGTCCTATCTCCTAATTGGCCCCATGTCTCGCATCACCGCCGACAGCTTGAACTCGAATTATACCATTTTATGTTAAATCTCTTTCATTATTTATCGCATTTCAACCCAGTATGTTATTCAATTCCTAATAAGGTGGGTTTGTCTGGAACACTCGGTTTTAGACTAATCAACTTTGTATATGTATATATCGACTGCTGAATCGGTGTTTGTCTGAACAACCATTAATATTCTATTTTAAAAATAGATTGAAATTTATATAAAGTTACAATTTTTCTTTTGTTAAGCTGGTACACATATGTTTCACATATGTTGACATTATCAGCAATTTTGGATTAGTAGTTTATTTTTGACAACTGAAAAAGTTAGTCACGTTTTTATGTGTTTTTCATGGATTCTGCATCACGATAATGCACCAGTGCTTGTTCGTGATATTTTGGCCAAAAATATCACCGTGATCATGCCTCAATCACCAGATTTAGTTCCCTATGACTTTTTCCTATTCCCAATACTGAAGAGACCAATGAATGAGATAGTCGGAATCGAAGAAAGAGCTGATGATCATACCGAAAAGCCCATTTCAGAAGTGCTTCGACAATTAGAAAAAGTGCTGACATAAGTGCATTATATCAGAGGGGAATTACTTTGAAGGGGACACAATGGATATTAATGAATAAATAAATACTTTTCGAAATAATTCCAAATTCACCTTTTCTTTTGAACAAACCTCGTTTATTATATATACATATGATATTTAATTTAGATAAATTAAATTTAATTTAATTAAAATTATAATTTCCATATCTCATATCGTATATAAACGGTAGTCTTTCGCAAAGTTCCGAGAAAATGTTTTTTTTTATTTTTCACCATAGGTCTATTAAATGATGTACCTATAAAGTTTCAGACACGTGCAATTAATTGTTTGTTTCGCGATTGAATGAAGTTAACGGAAAGTTAACCAGTTTTCGTATTTTCAGAAAAATGATAAAATTGAAGAGCATAATATAATAAAGTGGTTTGTTATAAATGTTTCATCTATACTATGAAACCTCGAAAATACTCATAGGAATCGTGTTTAAAAATATGTTTAAATTGAGTGAGTTTTTGATTTTTCATAAATTGTAAAAACTAGTTAGTTACAATTAATCACCACAAGCAAACAACTAATCGCACATAATCGTCATAAATTTTGGCAGTCGCACCATATAAAGAGATCTAAATTGAAAAATCGGGAGTGTCCTCCCCTAGACTTTCCCGCATATAAATAGGTAATTAGGTTATTATTATTATGTTTTAACAACAATAAAAATAAACAAACTAATTAATTTAAATTATAAAGTAAAATGGTTTAACACTATGATTTACACCTAACGCTACTTGTATAGGTAAAATGTGACTTCTGGTAGTCAGATCATGATGAAATTTGGTATCTGAATTTTTTCCATATTTTTAACCCTTTGGGTACATTTGACGGCTCACGCTCGTCATGCGCAAATTTTGGCGTAATAACATTTGACGAGTCCGACTCGTCATTTCAAATAACGCCAACAGAGTCCAAACAACACCCTACAAAAAGATGCCGAGTTTGTTATAAAAACAAAATTAGAAGTGAAACTACCTGGCAGTGCAAACAATGCCAAGTACCTCTGCATTTACCAACATGTTTCGAAAAATATCACACTTTGCAAAATTATTAGTAATTTTCTTTTTGATATATTTAGTTGTTAGTTGAAAACTATTTGTTATTATTTTTGTTTGTTTTATTTATCATTATTATTCTGTAATTATTATAAACTTATATCTTATTTAAACTATGTATTAAATTGAAATAAACAATTTGTTACATACAAAATATTGCATTATCATACATCATTCAGATAGCAACAAATTAAATACGTTTCAGATGCATGATACTCTTTGAATAATTCAGTACCCAAAGGGTTAAACCTATATATAAAATAGGAAGCAAATATCTCGAAGCAAACTGGTACTTTACTTGAAAGGTAAACGCAACCAGTGTAGGTAAAGTACCACTTCCGGTTAACCGATTTTGACGAAATTTTGATAGAAATCTACAAACTGTGAATAATATCGGTGTACCAAATTTCGAAGTCCTAGTTTGATTAGTTTCTGAGTAAATTTGCTCACAGACAAACATTACATACATCCATACATCCATTACATCCATACATACACACCCACAGACATAATTCGAAAAATGGTATTTCCCGACTCAGGGGGGTCTAAAACGTTAAATCTATCGAAATCTCGAAGTTGAAATTTTTGACGATTCCAATACTTCCCTTATACGAAGTATGCGGGAAAGTAAAAATGAAAATGAAATTCTCAAAAATGATGCTTAATGTTTTTATTTTAAGAAATTAAAAATATCGTAATTTATATTTTTAATTAAAAATATTATTTTGGGATGAATTGGATTCTAAAATTAACTATAGATTGTAATTAGTAAAAACTTGGAAAAAAACATCGGAGAGGTTGAATTCACGTTCTAATCAATCATTCCAGGTGCTCTTTTAATTAAAAATAATTAAATTAATAATCCAATTGTTTAATTTAAATATTGTTTTTTGTTATTGATGCTAACGAAATAATCAATTTTAAATAAATTGATCAAATTTTGAAAATTAAATTTTTTTTTCTGAGTTTAATTAAATTTTGTTGTTTCTAATAAATTTGATTTTTTTTTTATTTCTCTTTGTTTCCCTTCATTAGTATTACCTTAAATCATTGTAATGAATTTTTAATTGATTAGATTTTTACTGTTGTTATTTTCGTATTTTTTTTTATGAAAAAAAAGTAGTACAAAACCCGTTGATTGTATGAGCAACGAGTTCTAAACAAGAGGGGTAAGTTCCTTGTCAATTTCGCAGCAGCCACCTTTATTAGATGAATCCCTTTGAAGTCACAAGGTTTAATAAAGTCCAAGTCATTAAGAAACCGCCCCTTTTTTGATCAACAAATGAACCCATCTACTATTCGCATAATTTATAATATACTAAAATAAATTAGAACAATAATATTGAAGTATAATCTATCATTAAACGTTATATTTCAATTTTTAAGTGGATAAATGATCAATTGATTGATAAAGAGTAAAACAAATTATGGATGGGGATATATATTCCAATATTTTTTATTACATTTTTAATTGAAAAGTATTTAAATGGACTAATAATATGTAGAAAATTCATTTTAATTTATAGAAATAAAATATTCTCAATTTTTTTAATATAAATATTTTTTAATGAAAGTATTATAAATAATTATATGGTATAATATATATAAATATACCGTATTTTTCGCCGTATAAGACGCACTCCCCCCCCCCCCCCAAAAATCGGGGGCGAAAAGTGCCTGCGTCTTATACGGCAAATACAAAAGCCCACCATGGCCCTCAACTGCCCTGTTAGAATAAAAACATCACAGCCTTATTTTTGTTACTTTCACTGTTTGCTGACTGTTTATGAGAGTAAAGATAGCTTTTGGTATGTTACATGGTTGACAAAAAATTTTTCTTAAACTGGTGTTAACTTTATACAGTTGATATAAAATATTTTACTACAGAATTTGGTTCATAATCTTTTTTTTTCTTGATTTGCCTCCTTTAAAATTGGGTGTGTCTTATACGGCGAAAAATACGGTATATATATTAAAACTTTTGTGGTTTATACCATAATTATCAAAGAGATTTTTATTAAAAGACCACATATTTGTATAATTCATTTATTGAACTAAATAAACGTACAACTGCTGCTTATTCAACGTTATCAAATACCTTACGCTTTTTTCAACTCAATCGAACTGCAGAATAAGCAGTCGAAACGTTGTACGTTTATTTAATTCAATAAATAAGGTATATTTTCTTCAAAATTGATAATTTCTAATTTTTTTTATACTATACTTGTGAATGATAATTGTGAATTTTAAATAAAATGATAACTATTCAATACAAAAAAATATCAAAATATGAAGATATATATTTAAAATAATAAATTCTCATATTCATCTCTAGATTTCGGATAATTAAATGATTCGAATTTTTTCATGAGAAGTACATATCGATCTTCTGGTCATTATTCATTTTAAAGGTCTTTTTTTTACTGACCGACGATAGGAAGGGAAGGTATTGTTTTCACACCAAATTTCACATGTGGAGATTTTTACATATCTCCATGAATCATGCATTTTCTTAACAGAAAAAAGTATTTTTAGAATGATGTCTGTCCGTCTGTCCGTCCGTTCGTCTGTATAGACGTGTACAGCTTGAAGGGCCCAACGGATTTTTATAAAATTTGGTATATTTACTTAATGCATGCTCAGTAGTCTCAATTCATCAACTTTTGGTGTATATCCGGAAACCGGAAGTACCCCTGACGATAAGAAGGGAAGGATTGTTTTTACAATAAATTTTACATGTCGATCTCCACGAATCATACATTTTATTAACAGAAAAAAAGTATTTTTAGCATAGTAACTGACCGTCTGTACATACATATATATATATTGTAGTGATTATTTATAAAAAGGGTGGGGCAGTGGGTGAAAGGAAAATTTAAGAGGGTTATTAAAAGAAAAATTTCGGTTTAGGATTAAACAAATTAGCACTCTGGACAAAAAAAAAATAGGAATTTGGGTTTGAATCGAGCTTCAGAATCGTTCTAGGAGAGATGAGAAGAGATTATTTTATTCCAAGAAGAAAGAACTATATTTTTTAGTTTAATTATTCTATTTTCTAAAATTAATTTATTCATAAATTATAATTTAAAAAAAATTAAAGATTTTAATATCTTTTACAATTTTAAAAATTAAATACTTAAACTAATATGATTTTTTAATTTAGAACTATTTATTATACTTAATTCTAATTATTGTTATTATAAAAATTATTCTTATTACTATTAATATTGTCTATAAAATTTCTTTCTTATTTTGATTTCAAGTACCAAAAGAATCAAAGTTATTTTTGATTTTTAATAGGAGAAAATGAATGAATTAAACCCAGTCCTTGTTCATATAAAACTCTACGGTGGTCAGCCAGGCAGAGATGTGGTGCGGCGAAAAAGACGACGTGGAGATCGATTCCAGTCCCGTGGTTGGTTTCAAATCTTCGCAGGATGGTCTCTGGGGACAGCTGGTTAGTAAAATGTCCCTTGGTTGATTATGGACACGAAGATGGTTTCGATGGTGTCCAATATGGCGTTACCAGCGGTTCAGGCACCCGGGAAAAGGTCGGTAAGATTGATTAGAACGAGAATTCCAAACCGATACCAGTGAAGAGGTGCCCCTTGGATGATAGTGAGCAAAACACCGTCTTGAGGACTGCGAAAATGGCGTCAACCGTTTTTAAGGTTCGTGTGAGAGTTATAAAGCCAAGTTCTTGCACAAAAATCTACGTATAATCTCGCATAGAGTTTCTTATCGAATCACCGCATAGAATCTCCATCTCCTTACCTTCAAATTTTGTACCTCGTACCCAATCAGATGATCTGATTTCTGTCATAAACGTAGACCACAGCGGACAGGGGAAATGTTGTTTACCGCATTACGGACATTTTTCCCTCGAAGTCTTTATGACTTCTTCGGATTAACTTATTTTTACTCTTCCGCTTAGCAAGTTCTTTCTAATTTCTCTCGGTTATTAATATAAATTCACTACAATATGTATAATGTTGTTTAGAAATTAATTTATTTCAAATCATCAGTCAGTTCTGTGTCTGGCCACAGCTCATATTTTAATATTTCATCTGTTTGGCCGTTTATTATAATCCAATGCCATTTCATTTTAGACATGTAATTTTGAATCATCCTTTCTTTTTAACACTAATATATTTTTCAATAAAATTTACACCCTTTTATAAATTATTCAATATAGATTTTCAACTATATGTTCATGTTTAATGAAAATTATTTTTATTTATAGATTTAAAAAAAAAAAAATAAAAATATTTCCTTTGACGTTTTTTAAAGTATTTACCAATAATAAAATAAAAATAAATAAAATAAATTTTTCCACTTCATTAATTCCAATAGTAATTTTTTTGTGGAATTTATAATTCGATAGATTTCATTTTAAAAATCATTAATATAAATTTATATCCAAAAGATGGTTTATAAATAAATTGGAAAGGAGAATTTCATAAATTTGTAAACTTGGAAGACTTAGACTAAGGATCGAATTGGAATTGAAACTTTAATTTCAACTAACCACACCACAAAACTTTTACTCTGATAATTAACTCCAAAATTTATGTTAGAGAGCAAAAAGTAAGTGGTTTTAAAAGAACATATTTTAATCAAATGTTAATCATATATTTTTCACGATCTGTGGTGTTAATGAACTCGAATTTTGTTTCCAACAGTAAACACATTCCCTCCTTTTAAATTACCAGCCATCTTCATCCTTCTTGAAATTTATCTTTGTTTTCAATTTAATTTATTTTCGCAGAAAGATGGATTTAATGTTGTAGAGTAAACTCTTTAATATAAACGTGATTGGTTTCAAATATTAGATATTTATTATTCATTTTCCTATTGAAATTATGAAATAATAGAATTGTTTTGAGTTTAGTATTTTTTTGAATAGAATTCAGGGAAATCCTCGTGTTTATTCTTTAAGATGCATAGGTTAGCCACCTGAGCTATGAGATTGGCAATTGGGATAGAATTCGTTCGATTGCATTAGAAGCCATTGGAGCGTAACGAAACACGGTTTGTCGTCCTATAAAATAGTTATTCAACGAATTTTCCATATTATTCTATTGAATAGAATGAATTTGTTAAGTAATTGAAAATGAATATTTATGTTTTAAAACATTCTTTGCATAGGACCTGAGAATCATGACGTTACTTTAAAAGTAATCTCACTTGAAATTTTTTTATTTCAATTTCAATTTCTATAATCTTAATTTATTTCTATTCTATCCCACGCCCTGTGGCGCCTTTCATTCTTTGTAATGACTTCCAAAATTATCTCTGGAAAGTATATTTTTAATTCAATTTTATTTGAATGTAAAAACTGTTAAAAATATTTCTATAATCTTAAATTATTTCCACTTGTATTTATTATTATTTTCGACTAAAATCTCTCAAGATTATAGCTTATGTATGTATTTATATTCACTTTGGATTCTGATATATTTTATTTCTAATTTTTATCTGTCTGAATTATTTATTTATTACAAATTTATTAAAATTTATGTAATAATTTTTACTTTTAATACTAAAACACTATCTTAATAATATATTTTTTTAGTTTTCATATAATACAATCATTTATATTCTGAAATAATTTTATACAAATGAATATATAATTTTAGCGTTTTTGAAAGTGATCAACCAGAATTTTGTTTACAGAGTCTAAATTTTCTCTGCGTAATAACAGTTTTGACAATGAATTGAAAACATGCATACTTTCCATTTCATGTTGAAACTAGAAGCATCATCCTCAAATTAATTAGAAATGTATTTAATCACTTCCTCTATTGTGCGCAATTTGAGATCTCTATGTAATAGTCTAACTGGTAGATACCGAGGTACCTTAGTTATTATACTCAAGATATTGTTTTAGGTCCGCTGTAATTTAATTATATTGGATGCTCTTTAAAATAGATGGAAATCTTTTTTTTGACAAAAGTAAATATGGTTTTTTACATAATTGTATGTTAACTTAACTCACATTCGATTCGTCCATTTTAATATATTAATATTATATAGGAGTTAGAAATTTTCTTATAATAAGAAAGAAGAAGAAATGGTGAAGATATCTAATAGTTATATCAGGTCGAATAATGCACGTGAAAGTAACATTGCAAATTAAATATTTCATAATTGAAAGTGAGAAATTTATATACGATATAATATACCTGTATATATAATTAATCCCCTAACTAAGCTTATTTTCTTATTTAAAGAATTGATAAGTGATTCTTCCTCTAAATAAGGTTGAATTTTACTAAAGATCAGAGGGGACTAGTAAAGGAACTGATAGAAAAAAGTTAAAAGGTAAAGGACATGATTTTTCCATGGGAGAGGGAAGGCAGAAAAAATCATGAGCTCACGTGAGGGCAAGAACGCCAATCCCTGAAATAGAATTCTTTTCTACTGGGATTATAGAAAAGAATCTACCCGTTACCCAGGATATTATTTTTAAATTTATTAAAAATTAATTTTACATTTCATGAAACTTATTCAATTTTTTCTTATTGATTCATATATAAAAACAATAAAATTATTTACTTCCTTTTCAAGTAATTTTTATGTTATTTTAAGTTATTTATTTTTGAATATAAAATTTGAAAATAGAATAGAATAGCAGGGAAAATGTTTCAATGTTAAAATACAAAAAAGAAGGAATGATTGGAATGGAAAAGTTGGTTAAATCGATTTATTAAAATAATTCGTATTAATTTATTGGTCGTACAATACGTAGTATAATTTTTTTGTATATAATTTCATTTAACGAAGGGGAAATAATATAATTTATTTTGAAAATAAAGTCAAAGGGAGTTGAATCTCATCCATTGGGGGTAAGCAATGCAGCATTGCTATGCTGTCCCCTTCAAGGTCACCGAGAAGCAAAGCATTGGAGGTGGGGGCGAAATTTATTAAATATATATAATTAAGATATCAGTAAAAAGTTAAAAATCTATATTTTATAAAATTAAATTTTTATTTGAATCTTTTCTAAAATTTATTAAACTTCATTTAAATTAATAGGAATAAATAAATTTACAAATAATTATTGATTGAGCGATGATTTCGGTGGTGACGCCGGTCAACGTCTTCGACAGGAAAGGGAATCCGAACTGAAGCTCGAAGCTCACCTGCACAGGCAGGCAGGCCAGGAGGGAGGGTGGGAGGGAGGTGAGAAGAGGTGGCGGAGGGGGTCAACATGGCGGAAAATCTTTTCAATCTGTCAAAATTCAATAATTAATATTTAAACAACGAAGCTCCCTAAAATTATATAATAGTAGTGAAAATGAATCTACGTTTCATGATGAATCTATTCGTATAGGTTTTATCTGGTGTTATGAGGCAAGATTTTTGTTGAACTGTAAAAATAAACCAATATTAAAATTAATTAAAAATTTCCATTTAATGATACAAAAAATCAATTTTATTTAGAATCTTTCTAAAATTATGGTCAATGGATTGGTCTTTGTCACCATTTACACGATTTAGTCGAAAATTTTAATAAAATGAAAAACCTTGATTTGATTGGTTTTTCTAATTTTCCAAAACGTACTATAAATATGAGTTCCAAATTTTTACTAATATGAAGCGTAGGAGAGGTATGTATAAGACATGTCTCACTCGTGAATATACCGGGTTTTGCTAATCGGAGAAATGACGTAATCTGGATATATTTGAATAAACCCCCCTTCGGGGGGTTTATTCAAATATATATAGTAAACTCTAAAGAGTCTCCTATAAAAGTGAAGATTTCAAATTTTTTTTCTTTTTAATGATCTATGCTAGGTATTCTCCTTCATCCAAATAAATTTAATTTTTTGAATAATCAGGGGTGGGGGGTGGGAGTGAAAGTAAGGGAATGGATGGAAAGGAGTCAACGGGTAAATGACATGATTCCTTCAGGTAGAAGAGGGATTTAGAAGAAATCATGAGCTCACGTGAGGGCAGGGACGCCAATCCCTGAAATAGAATTCTTTTCTACTGGGTTTTAGAAAAGAATCTACTCGCTACCCGGGATATTATTTTTAAATTTATTAAAAAATAATTTTAGATCATAATCATCCTATATGTTATTACATCTTTTATATACCATATATTTATATTTTTCTTATCCCGATAATTTATATACTTTTTATCCAAGTGCTTCCCTTTCTCAAATGACCGTTTAGTACTAGACTACTCTACTCTACCCAAATTTCGCCTCTACCTCCCCCTCCTCTCATATCCATTCCAAAATGAAGTATTTATTTTAATTGAAGTTATAAATTTAAATGAAAAATAACAGCCCTTCCATTTACAATTTTTTTTTATTAATATTATTATAATAATTAAAACTAACATATCTTTCATATATCTAAGAACATATATAAGTATATTATTGATTTAACCTTTCTCTATTTTAGTATTTGACTATATAATTAATAATATATAATTTTTTCCCATTTTTTAGCACTTTATTAAAAACATATTATATATTTTAATTTTTTTATTGGTTGATCAAAAATAATATATATATATAAAATATATTTATTTATTACATAATAAATAGATAATTATATTATTATATAAGTAAGATAAATATATAAAAATAAATTCAATTGAAATCAAACGATTGTGTCAAGATTCAACATTTCAATTCATACATGTTCGCTCAATCAAATTGAAAGAGAACACAATGAACTTTCTAAAAAACATATATATATTTTTATATATACGTCGTAGGCAAATGGCAATTTTACGAAAATAGCATTTGCTTAGGCAAAAACTATTTACTCGGCCAAATAGTTTCAACTATTATTTCATTTCAATTTGACTAGGAAAATAACATTTGCCTAAACAGAAACCATTTGGCTAAATCTTTATTGGACAAATAGCTTTGTCTAGTACAGTAGCCAATTACAAAATTATTCAAAAAATATTTTGTTCTTTATTGTATATTTATCTTCAACTTGCCATAACTTTAGTTCAATTTTGAGTTCTTAATTAATGTAAATGTCAAAATAAAAATCCGTTTGATATAAATAAAATAATTAAATTATAAAAATTCGAAGATGTACCAAATGGTGGAATACTATCTGAGGAATTATTAGATAATGAACCCATTACCCTGTACTTCAAATGATATAAATTTTCCAAAAATATTAGAAAATAAGTTGACCTGTGGCCAGGTCCGAACTGACCGACGGTTTGAAGTAAATTAATTTCCAGCTACAGAAACAATTTCAAATAATTTTAATATATCTATTAATGTAATAAAAAACAGATATGGATACTTAAATAATAAATATAAACATTTTTAATTTTATTTTATTTATAATATATATGCAAGACCAGGCTGTGATGTCATGAATGACTGGATGACGTCATATAATTTTAAATCAAGAACAAACTAATAAATATGATTTTTCTCGCGGGTAAAATATAAAGTGCATGATTCGTGGTGATATATAAAAAAATCTCCTCATGTGAAATTTGGTGTGAAAACATCCCCCTATCGTCGGTCGGTAAAAATAATTGTGAAGATGCTATTAATTTTCCTAGGCAAATGCTATTTCTCTAAAATTGCCATTTGCCTACGATCAGAATCTGTTGTTTCTTACTATTTTTCGAAATATTAATTTTTTTTTTTTAATTTATTTGAAATATTATGAACATACTCTTAAATCGCTCAGCATAAGCCCCATCACTCTCTATCTTAATTTTCTATTTGCTGAGTAGTTGGTCTCTCGTCATCGACAAAGCACTTCGTATTCAGGATATCCTCCTCTATCTCACTCTTGAGTAAGATCACGATTTCGTCCTATTGAACAATATAGAGAAGAAACCAAAACTTGCAAGACTTCCTGGAAGACCCTCGGGGTTTTCAACAACATAAATTATTATTATACCGATAATCACGCAGTTTACCTAAATAAAATTACATTATCTAATTTAAAATATATTGAAAAATAAATTAATTATTTCATTTTAAGATCAATTTGATTCATTAGTAAATAAATAGTAAATAAATTAGTAATTTAATTTTTTTATTATTATAACTTAATTGATCATTATTCTGCATATATTAGGTAATCTTTGGAGTTATTCAATATATATATATATATATATATATATATATATATATAAGATTTTCGTAGTTACCTCTATTCAAATGAAAGACTTCAACGTTTAATTAATAGAAAAGGATTTATTGAAAAAAACACAATGAAATATACAGCAAAATACAAATGTAAAACAATAAAAATTAGTTCGTGGAGCGACCGTGGATGTTGACTCTATCGTGGTTCGTCTCGTAATCATGGCGTCTACTTCCTTGTACCTGCGGCCTGTCGCCCTCGAGACCCAGGCTGCCAATTCCGGAATATAAAAACCCTACATATAAATATATATCTTATCTTCTTATGCTAGCTAAAATTGTTTGTTTGTATGTTTGGCCATGGGTTCTCAAAAACCGCTCTAACGATTTTTTTGAAATTCACACTAGATATAGTATTTATAAAGAAAAATTAAGTTTTATTGATCATATCTCAGGAAAATACATCTTCATTAGTTTTTTCTTAATTTAAATTTATTTATGGATGACGTCACAAATGACATCCATATTGAAATTTGACTCCCGCCTTTTTTTAAAGGATATTGTATTAATATTTTTTTTATATTTAAAATATTTTAAATTTTTTTATTTAATTTCGAATTAATTTAAAAATATATATTTTAATAATATTTTATAATTATAAATTACGATATATATTTATCATTCTTCTAATAAAAAAAAATATTCATGCACTTAGAAACATACCTAATACATATTTATGTATTATTGAGGACCCCAAGTTCCATTCATTTTAATCAGATTGATGCAACGATGCAACATTTAATAATTGTAATAAATAATTAAAGAATTGTATATCAGCTTGGTGTCCCAAGTATTAATATTATCAGCCAAACCCAATAATAATGAATTATTTTTTTAAACTTAATTACCGAGCCGAGGCTCGGGGTCCCGGTACTATGTATTAATAGCCACGATTAAAAACATTAATCCCCAAACCAGATCTTGACTTTCAAGTTAATAACAAATAAAAATATTTTTTTTTTATCATTCGGGTCACAGATTTTGACAATATAAATATATTTATTTTTTTAGCTATTGTGAATGTATATATATATATATATATATATATATATATATATAATTTATATATGAGGACATTCATAGAGAAACTTGAAAATTTTATTATTATAAAATTAACTTTCAAACTTTTGTTTTATTATTCTGCCAGAGTTTTAGTATTTATTGTTTTTTCATGGTAATAGTTTTTTAAATACAAAGCATGATTCAATTTAGCCAATCGAATTCAATTCAATTCCAACGATTATCTCTTTCAACATTTATTTATTATTTTTTTTCATGTATGAATAATTTCTAGATTTTCATTGTCTTTTTTTGAAAGTTATTTTATCTCAATTTTCAATTTCTCTTCCAATCCCCTTGTTCTCTTGTCTGGCTACCATCCTACACCCACATACATTCACACACGAATTGTATATATAAATGCACATTCACATAGACATAGACACATACCCATACTAATATTTTAATCGGTCGATATTTTCGAGTTGCAATCCCTTCTGCCTGTCTGCCTTGTTGTTTTTGTTGTTAAATGTTGTTTTAAATGGTTTCTCACAATGACGTACCTGCCTCGAAAGTGTACCAATTAATTTTGACATTCCTCTGAAGTTTATATCTACGTAAAAACATAGATCTACAAGTAGGTATAACTATTATACTATATATATATATATAAGCGGAAAATAATAATAATAATAATATGTTAATTTAATTATTTTATTTATAATTATCTATTAATAAGAACTTTTTTTAAATGTCCGTGTAAATATGATACCAATTTAGGTTTTATTACAGTTTATCTCTTACTAATAAAAATAATAATTTAATTATTAGGGTAAACGTTCCAGTAGTTGAGCACTCGGCCAGTAATTGACCATTTGATAGATTTTTTATCAAAATAAACTTTTTAATTTCAAATTAAACTCGAGATATCAAGAAGAGCCTTTTCCCGATGGTTTAACAATGACACAGAGACCAATCACTGCATTTATAATAGAATTGTGAATCTTTTAAAATACGAGGTAAGCAAGCGTTTTGCATTTTAAGGTCAGTTTCTTATGCAAAACGTTAAGGATATGTTTCACTTTATTTTCATTATATTGTGTTTTATTTAAAAATAATTTCAAACCAAAAGTTCAATTCAACATTTAATACTACAAATTATATTAACTAGTTTTAAATATTTTATATGTTAACATTAACAATTCAACCGACCTCCATCCAACACTTATTTTCTCTCAAGTTCCTTGCTTCTCTTTCGCAATCTTTTAATCACGTGATCTATATTTTTAATTTTTTTTGATTCATTATAATAAAATTTAAACAAATAAAAATTTTCATTTTGTTAATTTATATAAATTTCAATTTAAACTGATTGTGAATCATACGCCTTGCCAAGACTCTGAACAATTTGTGTACAGAAATATTGAATGTTCTTAGCAAGATTTGATATAATCATATAATGTTGTCCGATTTGTCCTTAATCTGAATTAGAAGAAAATTATAAATTGCCTCCTCTTCCAGCCCAATTCATTTACCCAGCCATGTTGCATAAGGCATCTTAATTTCTTAACACTCGGTTATTTAAAATTAAAATCATTAAAAATGGTTATACAATGTGTAAGCACTTGCTTTGTTGTTATTCCTCACTTTTATTATAGAATAATAGTGTTTTTTTAAAAATTTCTCTTAAGGCTGTCATCTACTGGTACGTTTACCCTATATAAATTGTGGGTATTTTTTATTTATTTATTTAAAACTACTTAGTTCACCAAGGGTAGGCTTCGTAGTCTGACACTTCCGTATTTCACAGTTCACTGATACAGATATACTCATTCCTAGGCTTGTTTTTATTCAATACTTATAATACTTATACTTTTTACTTTATACTTTTTCAAATTATTGTTATTTATCAACATATTCTTCATTGATGTTAGTCGTGCAACTGCAACCCACTCACACCGTGAATATATTCATTACAGGAATTATCGTTATATTTTCGTGAATTTTGGTTATTATGATTTTCGCGTTTATATTTTTTTTCTTTATATTTAAAATATTGTTTTGAAAACTTTTATGAATTTGTTAAGAAAAAAGTAGATCATAATATCATAAATAAATGAAACATTTCTTAATATATTAATATATTTCTTAATAATTGTAAAGTGTGTGTAGAATTATGAATGTAATCATATGCAAAGAACCGTGAAGGAGTTTATAAGAAATTCGGGCAATGTTTGTAAAAATATTATCAATTCTTTTTTTTAATTCTCCCAAGAATCTTTGTTTTTAAGGTTAATTCACTGTGAATTTATCTATCGTATAAAATTCATTGATATATCATTCGTTCGAGAATTCCTTACAGGTTTTTTTTTTATTACTTGTTGAGAATTGATTTTACTTAAAATTATTATAAAGTGTATATCCATGGATTATATTACAAGTGATCATAAAATTCCTTTGTCGATAAAAGATAAGCATATATTGGTAAAAAATAAAACAACGATCTATTCAAATTTGCCACCTCCTCCTTAATATCCATTAACATTCCATTAGAAAAAGAGAAGAGAACGACTTCGTCATATTAATATATAAATATTTGAACATATTAAATTACCTGAAATTCCATCTACTCCCATCAGCGGCCCCAATCCAAGTGTTCATTATTGGAATTCTAGATAAAGCTCCACGCCTCATCTATTCAGCATCCCACCATTCAGACAGACCAAAGGGACAATGGTGAGGTAAGGAATGACTAGGAGGGTGGCGTGAGCTAAAGGGAGGTAGTCTGCTTTTCAAAACCTTTAAATAAATTTTGGTGAAAAGGAATCTATCCGACATTTGACATTTCTTATTAAATAATTAATTTAACATTGACAGCATAAGACATATATATATATATATATGTCTATTCCGTAAATATTGTATTACTTTATGGTGTTTTCATCATCATCACAAAAGGAATTTATAAATAGGAAATAAAGACAAACAAGAGATTTGATTTAAATTATAATCAAGTCTTAGTAAATATTAAGAAACAACAAATTTGGATATTATTTGATATATATTAATAATTTATTAAAATTAATATTAAAAAAAAATAAAGCTAGGAAAACAATTGGGTATTTTATGATTCATATGTATATTCGGTATTTATTACTATCTCGCCAGAGATAGTATTGCGATCATGAAAATTTTCGATGTTGAGATTTTGATGTTTTTATACGTTTTGAAGGTTCCTGAATCATTTTCACTAAGGTTGAGAAAAATGTCTGTGTGTGTGTGTGTATGTGTGTGTGTGTGTGTGTGTGTGTGTATGTATGTAGACAAGATTACGCAAAAACGGTTTGAGCTAGAATGATGAAATTTGGTACATGGACATTATTCAAAATTCATAGTTTTCTATCAACTTTTGAGAAATGTAGCTCAACCGGAAGAGGGTCATTACCTACAACGTTTTGATTTTTTTTCCTCTAAAGTGACCGTAAAAATAAAAATATATGTTTGATAATTTTTCACATGATTAATAATTGTATAAAACTGCTATATATAGAATTTCAGCTTGATTGAATTGCTGAAAGTACCAGAATTATTTTTTTAACACTGCAAATCTCACGCGCCAACACGTGCCATGGTGCCATCAATAAAAAGCCAAACATGCGCTGGTTTAATATTTATTATTTATAATTTATAATTAATTAAATTTAATTTAAAAATAATATATTATGTTATTTAATCCAATTCAAATTGCGAGATAGTCGAGTGGAGACACTCCAGCTAATTTTTCTAATCTTATAATTCGCATATAAGTAAAGTCTATATCAGTCGGATAACCTGTATAGACTAAGGTCCGTGACTTTTTGAATTTATTGTTTTTTAAATGAAAAGGCAACACTGCTCCTGTCGAAATTTGAACCAGCTGGGACTTTTAGTTTTTGTTTGACATCCATTAATAGCAGACTATCTCGTGATTTGAGAAGAAAATAGAAAAAAGTGAATTTCCATGAAAATCCATGAATTGGGATACGAATTGTTCCCTCATCCGCCCTATTCTTTGGATTTAGCCCCGAGTGACTATTTCTTGTTTCCAAAGATGTTTTCAAAGATGAAATCATCTCACAAACAAATGTTTTCGACAAATCTTATTTTTTGGAAGGGATAAAAAAAATTAGAGAAACGTTGGACGAAATGTATAGAGCTCAAAGGAGACTTCACTGAAAAATAAAATAGTTTTTTTATCCAAAAATCAGTGTTTTATTCAAAAAGTCACGGACCTATTAGACAATGTATATAAAATATTAATATTAATTTTAGCAATTTATACTCATTGTCCTTTTTAATTGTTTATAATCAAATATTTAAATTATTTGATATATTCTAAAAGTATTAATTTCAATTAATTTAATAATATTGTTAGAATTAGATTATATTTATTGAAAATTTTAATTGAAATAAGAAATATCTTATTTAATTATCATTTTAAACGAATATCAATTAAAGAAAGAAAGATTCAATTTCAAAATTAATATATGTATATATTAATTAATTCTAAATTATAACCATATTAATATTATTTTAATATAATAATACTAGCTGCCCCGAGCGCCTTCGGCGCTCTCCGCACCTAGACGGGGGCTCCGCCCCCTGTACCCCCCCGAGTAAAAGGTTTTCATCCATTTTGTTTCAATCAGTATATTACATAAAACATTCATTTCTTTTTGTGTTCTTTTATTTAAAATACATTTTAATTTAATCACTAAATTAATTATATATATTATTATTGTATATGTTATATCTATCTATCTATGTGACTCTAAGGAACTCGAAAGTTCTAGGCCGCAGCAACCACATTTCTCCAAGTGTCCCTATCCTGAGCCCTTGTCCCATCTCTCTTACGTCCCTTCCTACACGTTCTTGGTCTTCCAAGCGGACGTTTTCCAATCCAAAATCTTTTTCCTCTCCCATTCTAGCCGCGTCCCGTGCCTAACCCTAACTATTTCTGAAGATGCATAGAGGTCATGCAATTCCTCGATGTGCAGTCTCCGCCATTCCCCGGTGACCTCATCTTTCTTTGGCCAATAAATGCTGGAAAGAATACTCTGGATCTACTCTCATCTCCCAGGGTCATAGACCTTGCGTCCCACCCATATAATACAACAGGCAAAATAATTGGTTTATATATTTTAATTTTGATTCCTTTTGATAATAATTTTGATGAGATAAGCCTCTTTACTGCATGATAACAGGCGTTTCCCGATTACAACTTCGATTTAAATATATATATTCTTCTCAAATATTATTATCCTTCGTGATTACATTCAATTTTTCTACATATTCAAATTCTACATTTTGTATATAGATTTTGTTACTAAATATTTTTTCTTATCACCATTAATTTCAATCTGAATTAGAAGAAAATTATAAATTACCTCCTCTTCCAGCCCATTTACCTATCCAGGCATCTTAATTTCTTAACACTCCGTTTTTTTAAATTTAAAATAAAAGGAGATAAATAGTTTTAAATTATATTCGAATGGTCTATTATATTCTATATATCAGTATTTTTTTCTGAATTTAATACCAACTTGATTTTCAAAATGTTCCATTCGTTATCCATATGATTGATTACATGTGTTAAAATTTAAAAAAATTCAAATATTCTAATTTTTAAATTTAAATACAATTGAATATTATTTTTTATTAATATCATATCAAAAAAGAGAATTTATTAAAAATTCAAAATAAAAAAAGAAGCCTTTTAATAAAAAAATATAATAGAATACAATAATTTTGATTTAAAACAAATTTTAATTTTAAAAAAAAATACTCAATATAAAAAAGACATAAATTTAAAACATCTCGTTTATATCATTTGTCTAAAAAACATATTTTAATTAACCAAGAAATCATTTTTGCACTTAAAATATATTTGTAATTAATAATTGAAACAAAAACAAAAATAATAAAATTTTGTCATTTTAATTGAAGTTTTGAAAATATTTTTGTATTGATAAAAGTTTAAAAATAATATATTCAGTTTTTTTTAAGCTTTCACTTTCAAATAGAAAAGAAGAAATATTCAATTATATAGAAAGAATAAATAAAAATTAAGTTAAATATGATCTAAATATTTTATTAAATAAATTTAAATGAGAACTTTTAGAATAAATTATTTAATTTAATTGATATTTAAATATTAGAATTTAAAATAAAAAGTGAAATATTATAATAATTTTTAAATTCTGAGCAATATGCAGACAAAAACCTTTTTTTTATATATAGATAATCGAGCTGGGGATGGCAATATGGGTTTTTCCAAAAAGAGAAAGTTACCTTCCCCCCCCCCCCCCCCCCCGAGGCCCTAGTAGGGATTAATTTAATTATTTATTATATTTCAAAGGAATATTTTAATATCATTTTAAATGAATGAATGAAAATTCAAATTTTATATAGTTTTTTATATATGTTTATTTATGCAGAAAAAATTAATTGACATAATTATTAATTTAATAAAATAAAATTTAATATTATAATTTAATAAAATAAAATTATTTTAATAATAAAATTTAATTTAATAAAATAAAATTATTTTAATAATAAAATTTAATTTAATAAAATATTAAAATAATAAAAATTAATAAATTTTAAAAAAAAATATATAATACTTAAAGAAAAAAATGTGCCTTTGCAAGTTTCGAACTCAGGGTGCAAAGTCATAAGAAGACGCGCTAGCTCGCTCGGCCAGGAACCGCTTTTGTTTGGAAGCTTCTTATAAGGGTATATATAAGATTTCAAATTTTTGCCACCAGCGCCTCTATGAGCTAGTATGGTAACTAAACTATTTTTAATTAATTAGCATTTCCTGGACACACCTTACCAATTAGCGGTTTTCTAAAGGAAGTCTGACATGCCGTGAGACCTACTGAATATACATAAAAAATTTCATAAGAATCGGTCAAGCCGTTTCGGAGGAGTATGATTTCAAAGTTTTGTGACACGAGAATTTTATATATAAGATAATAAATATATATATTTATATATATAGGGATACCTATAAGCCTATATCCTATATGTTATAAAAAAATTCGTTTATTCATATTTTTTAATTTATATTTCTTCTCGCTTACACTATATAAATAAATCCCCATAATCCCACGCTTAAATTCAATATCGAAATTGGAATTAGTTTTACAAATGGGATTTTACCTTAATTAGGATATAAATGTATTATAATCCAATGAGATATAAAAATATAAATGGTTAACTAATTGAAATATAACACAGGACTTTATATATATATATATATATAATAGTATTAAATTTTTAACAAATTAATATAATGACTAAAATTAAAATTTAAATATATAATAAATGAATATAAAAAATTAGTTATTGAAAAGCCAAATATGTATATGCTTTTTGGAAACAGATTTCCAAATTTCAAAGAAAAGTATATACATTACCTACATTATTAAAAAATATATCTCGATATATATATATATATATATATATAGTTAATTTTACATTATTTAATAAATATAAGTATTAAACAAATAAAGATAAAAAAATTAACAATACCTCCCTTACTATCGTCGGTCGGTAAAAAGGAGAGAAAAAAAAAAAAGAAAATCTCTTCCATTCAAATTTCCTTATTTTATTCATTAATCATTATTTTTCTTATTTTCTTTCCTGACTATATAAACATTCTTTTAATATTTTATCAAAGAAAAATTTATTTCTCAAAGGAATTTAAAGAGGTGGCGATTAATACTAAGAAAATGTTTTAAATACAATGAAATGATTTGTAATTAATAAATTTAAAAATATATCAAGTACATATAAAAACATTTTAAAAAAACATTAACGTGTTTTTAATTAAAGTATTTTATATAATAAAAATCATATTAATTAATTTCTCTTTAAAAAATTCTAAAAATATATATTATTAGTTTATATTTATACCTAAAATAAAAAAAAATAAAATTGAATTACTAATCAAAAATTACAAGACAAGAGTATTAACAATAGAATATATAATAAATAACTGAATTATATTTTTATAATATTTTATATAGAAAGAGGAATTTCAATTATGTAAAACAAAAAAATATTGTTAAAAGTAAATCATTCATACAATCATAAAAGAATAAAATAACTATAAAACATTGTAATAAGTCCAATTTCATATCAAAAGAACGTCTGGATGAATTGATCTTTTTGTTTTATCTTTGTCTGCCAATTTACGTAGAATAAAACAAAAGTTAACATAAACAAAAAGCTGTAGGAAGGAATTTTAATTTAAAAATATTGATAAAAATTAGGTGTTTCTGTTTTTACGTTGTATTCAGTAAAAACAAAAAGATTATAAGAATAAAATTAAAGAAATGTTTGAAATCATTGAAAAATATAAAAATTAAATTAAGTCAAATGAAGACCAGAAGGATAGCTTAGTGATAATCTCAACGAATTCACTTGTTAGTTAAGGTTTATAATTATATTCAAATAAATGCGAAGACTAGTAGAAATGGTTATAAATTTGTTTAAAACTCAGAAACAAAACAAAAAAAAAATAAGTTGACCTGTAGCCAGGTCCGAACCGACCGACGGTTTGAAGTAAATTAATTTCCAGCTACAGAAACAATTTCAAATAATTTTAATATATCTATTAATGTAATAAAAAACAGATAGGCATATAACATAAATATTTTTAATTATATTTTATTTATAATATATATGTAAGACCAGGCTGTGACGTCATGAATGGCTGGATGACGTCATATAATTTTAAATCAAGAAAAAATTAATAAATATGGTTTTCCCGAGGATAAAACCAATACAAAGTGTACGATTCGTGGTGATGTATAAAAAAATCTCCTCATGTGAAATTTGGTGTGAAAATAACCCTTCCCTTCCTATCGTCGATCGCTAATACTACCACTTCCGGTTTCCGGATTTGCACCAAAAGTTGATCAATTCATCCCACTGATGCCCTAAGTAAATATACCAAATTTCATCAAAATCGGTTGAGCCGTTCAGGTTGTACACATCTATACGGACGGACAGACGGACAGACGGACGGACAGACATCATGCTAAAAATACTTTTTTCTGTTTAGAAAATGCATGATTCGTGGAGATATGTAAAAATCTCCACATGTGAAATTTGGTCGTCGGTCGGTAAAAAAAGAAAATTATACTATTAAATTAAATACAAATTAATCAATAAATAGATTTATTAAAATATTTTATTAAATTTTTTTCTATTTTAATAATCTAAGCCCATATTAATCAGTTTACACATTTAGTTATTTTGAATCAATCACATCACATTGTATGCTTCAGCATTTTATTTACATTTAATTCACCTACTTCCCTTTTAAGTTGTCTTTATTCAAAATATTAATATTAAATCTCAATATTCTGTATGGGTCTCTTCCATCTAGGAAGAGATCATACACGTTATGGATTTATTGCCAATTATCCTAAATACTTGATAGATAATTGGAATTCCGTTATCATCTTGTATATATCCTTCTTTATCAAGGTATATGAGCTACTCAGGTGGGATAAAACCAGGTATTAATATTTCTCTGAGATATGGCTCATTTTGAAAGATTTACCAGTTGATTGGACTATTTGGAACCTGTGAAACTAGTCAATAAAGATTTCTTATTAATTTTAATATAAAGCAATATGATATACATGTTTTTTTTCCCTTTTTTCACTACTTATTTAATGTTTATAGTACATGGTTCACTGAGCCGCGGCTCGGTACTTTAAAAAAATATTCCTTATGAACTATGAATATTTAAGAATAAAATTATTATTTAAAATAAATAAACGACAAAATATATGAAACAATTTCAAATAATTTAAAATAAGATTAATTAAAAAAAATAATATTATGTAAACTTATTGTAGAATATATAGCAAGGACTTGTGGCACATCGCTCCTGATTCCCATCCGTTTTCCTTGGGGTATTTGTTAAAACTGGTGGTAAGTTTTACATCATTTTACTGATCTTGGAGTGCTCTTTACAATGAGGCACATCTGGGATCAATTGCTACCAAGGTGGGCACGATGGATCCTTAATGGATAATTCTCGGTACTGAGATTGATGGGTATATGAACCCCCATTAATGAATATATAATGATTATTAGTGATAGGTCGAGGTGGAGAACGGGATGCGATAAGTCATCCGTAGAAGAAGTCGCAAATATATATATAGCAAGCGTGTATTAGGTAAATAAGGCCAAGGGCAGTTGAATCTCATCCATTGGGGGTAAGCAAGGAATTAAAAAACAATTTTCCCCTTCAAGGTTACGAATAAGTATAGCATTTGGGATGGCATCCAATCAACATGGGGAGAATCTTTTCAATCTGTCAAAATTCAATAATTAAAATTTAATTAAGGAAGCACGGTAAAATTATATAATTCTAGTGAAAATAAATATATTCATATAGGTTTTACCCGTTGTTATAAGGCAATATTTTTTTGAATTGTAAAAATAAACCGATATTAAAATTAATTAATCATTTCCATTTAATGATACTAAAAATCGATTTTATTTAGAATCTGGCTAAAATTATGTTCAAATGATTGTCTTGATCACAATTTACAAGATTTTGTCAAAATAATTAATAAAATGAAAAACATTGATGTGTTCTACTAAATCTCCAAAGAATACAATAAATATGAGTTCCAAGTTTTCTACTAATATGAACCGTATGAGAGGTGGGTCCCCTTAGAGGCACTTATAAGATATGTCTCACTCGTCAATTACGAGGTTTTGCTAGTCAGAAAATTGCGTGCAATCAGCATATATTTGAATTAACCCCCTTTCGGGGAGACGATTTATAGAGACTCTCTCTATAAGAGTCAATATTTCATTTTTTTTCTTTTTAATGAATCTATTTTAGGTATTCTCCTTCATCCAAATAAACTTGATTTTTTGAAGGATCAAGGGAGGGGGGGAGTAAGAGTAAGGGAATGGATTGAAAGGAAACGGGTAAATGACTTGATTCCCCTCCTATTCAAGAAAGGATTCTTGAGCTCAGGGTAGGGACTCTAATCCCTGAAGTAGAAACCTTTTCTATTGGGATCTTAGAGAAGAGACTAACTGTTACCCGTCAAAATCTTTCTAATAAATCTTACTATATATTTTTACTATTTTTTCTATTATTATTGATATTTTTAGAAATAATAATTATTTTCTACTTAAAAATTATGTTATAATTGTTTATTGTCTATTCTATTTTTCAACCCTTTTGTCTATTAATCTACTTATTTATTATCTTTTATTAGGTTATACTTTAGCTTCTATTTTTTTTCCATCGAAAGAAAATAAAAGCATTATTTTGTAACTTTTTTTTAAAATTTAATTAGCTAATCATAGAGTAGATTTGATACAAAATTATGGATGTAAGTATTTACCTATCATATATAATTTCCCAAGCGTTATGGTGTGCAGTCTGTTTATCATCTTCAATTTATCCTTAAATAGAGATGCTTTTCCTGGAAATCGTTATTGGACCCTTGGTTCTATTAATTATTTATTATTCGCTTCTAATGGATCGATGAGTCCTAAGAGGTTGGAGAGAATTTATAACTTCACTCATTGGAAAATATGGATTACATTTACCAAAGGCAGAAAAAACCGCAAAAAAAAAAAAATTAAATTTTAAAATGTTTTAATTTTTTATTTGATATAGATTATGAAAAATGTATATATAACTAGTGTTTAACGGGAATCCTGTTGTTCTTTAAAAGCACTTCGTGTATTTTTATAGCAGTAATCATTGCTATAATAATAACAATAATAAAATGCTTTTTTCTAAATACATCCTAGTATATGGAAGAATGTAGGGTGTGGAAAAATGTAACCCCAGAATAGAGTCTGTAAAAAAGGGCACTTTTAAGGATTTTTAACCATGAAAAATAGACTTTTGAGATCGGGATGAATATATTAATTCAGTATTCTACCTGAGGATGAATTCAATTCGCACGAATGAGTTATTCTGGGGCATTACAGACACTAGCAAGAAACGAAAAATTATTCTTTTGAATTATTGCACAGATGTAGAGGGAATTTTAACGCCTCAAGTACAATGTCGACATATACCTAATATATAATGCTCTCATATCATATCAAAGTGATAATATTATTCTATTAATTAATTATGATAATTATGATACCGATATTTTTTATTTTCAAATACAGTAAGGAAATGAAAAAAAATATTACTCATTTATTTGTACAGAATAAAAATACCTCGGTAATTATTTTTTTTAAAAAATATACAAAACTTATTGGAACTTTTTTATTATTTCAAATTATTGAAAATTCTCTTTGTATATTTATGTATGTATAATATATACCTATAAATTACAAAATATGACGGTTGATTCTTGTTAGTTGAAGTTCAAAAATAATTAAATAATTAGAAATCTTATTTAATACATAAATTTGTGTCTATCCTTTAATAAGAAAAGTTTAAATTGAAAGGATAGCTCCAATTCAGCAATAATCTATTTTCCATTAACTGGTCATATATTTAACAGGCCGTTCAATAAGTCCTTTTGTCTTAAAAAATACCTAAGTTTCAGCGATTTCTTTATCGGATCTAAATTTATTTCTTTTTGAGATCTCCTAACAGGAAATAGTCGCCAGGAGCTGGTTTGAGGAATATGGAGGATGGAAAACCAATCCAAAGCTCGATTTTATTGTTTTGAAAATAATAAAAGTTACTTCACTAAAAATGCTATATGGCGCCAATTATCCTGCTAATTGCTGTCAAATTTTGACATATCATTTAAAAAATGGCAGATTGTAGATAAAATCGAGATCTTTTATATTTGTTGACTTGTTGAATGTAAAAAATGTAAAGAAGAAAAAATATCTATCTAGATAGTACTACTGAACTCAAAAGTTGTTGTCAGAAGCAACTATAATTTTTCTACCTTATACAGAGCTACCTCCATTTTTATCTTTTCCTTCACATAATATGTAAATGTGGTTTTCTTTCAGTCACAGTTAATCAATTTTTTTTTAATAATATTTTTTTCTTGGATATTGTCAAACCCCCCTAGGATGGCGCGCCCAACAGGTCTTAGAAAATAGTTATTATTATCTTTGTGAAAGGAGAATGTTTTTTGTTGCATAACTAACCTTTCACAGGCGCCTCCATTTAGTTTAAGATCTATATATTTAATACTACAGTCTATCCGTCCGTACGCCTTCAGAGCCTAAAATACAAGGAGTAAGGTAACCAAATTTTTCTGAGGTGAGGGGTACCTCAATTAATGAAAAATAAAAAAGAAATTAGAATCTTAGGTAACTCCTGAGGTGAGCTGCGAGTGTTCCATTTTCCAGAAATGTTGCAAAATATATATATATATATATATATATATATATATATTTATATTTTTGTCCCTCCAAAGAAACAATTATAAATTTAATACTTTCTTTTTGAATTTTATTTACTTTTTTTTTCTTTTTTATTAATATTTTATTTTTTTATTTTTATTTTTCGCTAAAAAGATCTAAGTATAGATTTTTTTCAGATAATTAAAATTCATTATTTTAAATTTATTATTTCATTGATAAAATAATAAACATTTATATTTGTTTCTTTACTGTTTGTTAAAAAAAAAATATATATATAGTTAAATTTTAAAACAAAAGATTTAATTTTTTGTTTATAAACATTTTAAAATTGTAAATTCAATTTTTTTTTCTGTGAATTTCATTTGCGTTTTGAGTCTTGGTGAATTAAAATCAATTTAGATTAACCAGTGAGTATCATAAAGCTTTTTTAATTACTGATTTTGTTAATTTGACAACAAGAAAAGGACGAGGTCGAAGAGGACGGCCCAGACTTACGGATGAAGAACGAGCAGCCTCACAGGAAAACAAATAAATGTCTTATCTACTTATACTGATTGAAACAAAATGGAAGAAAACCTTTTACATACAGACTTTCAACCAAATACAATGTACTACTCGGGGTACAGGGGCGGAGCCCCCGTCTAGGTGTGAAGAGCGCCGTAGGCGCTCGGAGCAGCTAGTTTTAATTAATGTATTAAGAAACAAATAATAATAAAAATTATCTTTAATAAGTAGGAAGCGAAGAGAAGAGTAATATTATGATTTCTTATATTAATGAGGATTATTAATAATAATTATATTTCTCATTAATAATATATACACCTGAATTAATTAGTATAATATTTTAAATCTAAAATGATGTATATTTAATTCCAATTAGTATTTTTAATTAATCATTCATAAGAAATAAATAAATATGAGATAACTTTTCAACTAAATTAATATGTATATATTTAACATATGATCAACTTTCAAATCTATTAATAATTAATTTATTTTCAGATAAGCCATACAAATAGATTAAGATTAATTTTTAAAATTTCATGTTATATTGTAAAATAGGTTAATTAGAAATTTTTTTTACGAAATGTCTTAATTATTGTATTTACCATTAATTATGTGATTAACAGTACAATATTTATTTTATCACAAATATTAAATTTTTAGATATAATTTTAATTTTTATCTTATTTTAAAGAAAACATTTCATAATAATATTTACAGTAAATTTTTATTAAGTTAAATTTTATTTAAAACATTCTTGAGATCTTTTTACTATCTCGTAAGAGATAGTATTGCGATCACGAAAATTTTCGATGTTGAGATTTTGATGTTTTTATACGTTTTGAAGGTTCCTGAATCATTTTCATTAAGGTTGAGAAAAATGTCTGTGTGTGTGTGTGTATGTATGTATGTAACCAAGATTACGCAAAAACGGTTTGAGCTAGAATCATGAAATTTGGTACATGGACATTATTCAAAATTCATAGTTTTCTATCAACTTTTGAGAAATGTAGCTGATTCGGAAGAGGACCATTACCTACCACGCGTTTTCATATTTTTTTCCTCTAAATTGACCGTAAAAATAAAGATATATGTTTGATAATTATTTCACATGATTAATAATTGTATAAAACTGCTATATCTAGAATTTCAGCTTGATTTATTTGCTGAAAGTACCAGATTTAATTTTTTAACACTGCAAATCTCACGCTCCAACACGTGACGTGGTGCCATCAACAAAGAGCCAAACATGCTCTGGTTTAATAAATATTATTTATTAATTTTAATTTATAATTTAATTAATTTAATTTAATTTAAATATAATATATGTTATTTAATCCAATTCAAATTTGCGAGATAGTCTTGTCTTACATAGATACATATTGTATGTGTATGTGTATGTGTAAAATTGTGTAAATTATATCGTTATTACTAAAATAATTATTTGCCTTTTAGATTGAAGATTTAATTTTCCCTACTATTATATATGAACTTTAATTTTGATATCATCTTTAAACGATTTTTATTTATAAATTAAGTAATTTTATTTAAATTGAGTAATTAAAATAAAAATAAAAATAAGAATAGTGGAATTTAGTAATTTTCATTGACAATATTTTTTCTTAATATATTTCTGTTTTTTTTTATATAGAAAAAATGAATAGTGGAATAGCAAAGAAGAAATATTCAAATATTACCCTAATAATTTAATAAATATAAGATCAAATAATTGTATTGAATTAAAATAAAAATTTATATATTATAATAATTCTTTGTGTGGGAATTTCTAGAATTAGTATTAAATTTATATTCATTGTCAAGCAGACATGAACACTCATGGACAGATACAATGATATGAAGGTATTGAATGAGCATACCAAAGAAGCTTATTTTTTTTATTATTAATTAAGATATTAGATATTATAGGGGTATATAAAAATCTTGTATTTAATATATTTAATTTATTTTAAAGAAATATTTTCAATTTATTTGCCATCTTAAAATTATTTTGAAAACAATTTTAAATAAATATGTTCAAATTTAATCCACATAACGAAAAAAAAAATATTAAATATTTTCTGTTAAGAATAGATGTAGAGATTATTTGAAAAAAATATTAAATTCGAATGTAAATAATAGAACAGAAACCATATCGGGGTGGCCTCAACAGAAATCAATTTTGAAGAAGCGATGGAGAAATTTAAAAAGAATAAATCACATGCATTAGGTTTGATATATTTACCTGTAGAATTAATTTAATATAGTGGTAAACCTATATTGTAGATTGGATTCACAAATTTCTTTATATTTAAATTTATAAAAAAAATATTCAAAAATATTAAAAAAGAAATTTATTTTTCCAAATTTTAATACAAATAATCAATCCTATGTAAATTTAATATATATTATATTAATATTTTAAAGAATGTGGATATATTAAAGTAAACAAGGTTTTTGATAAATTATAATTATGAATATTATATTAAATATATATTTATATATAAAATCAATTATTAATAAAATTTAATATAAAAATAGTCTAAACATTAAAACATATTCATTGAAGATGATAATATCTTTTTGATAATCATTTTATTTTATTGATATAAAATTTAATATTTTAAATTATAACACTTTTATTCAGGATTGTTACAAGATATAGAAATCTATTCAATTATATATTAACGCTTAAGGGGATGATTGGGACGTTACCCCTTGTCTAAGTGAGTAAATCAGTAAATCATTTCAAACAATTTTACAATGATCTTTGTGTGTAAGTGGAAAGATTGGCATTAATTGGTTACTTAGTATTAGTGAATTATGATAATTTTAATGGAAAATTCACTTACACTTTCGCTGAAACAGAGCGTCGCCCGCCCGGTGTGCTACGCCATGCGCACTCACACAACGACAGCGACTGACTGAAGGTTTACTTGGCTAGGGGCCCCTGGCATGTATGCAACCGGCAATACCAGCCACCCAATTTAAACTTAGAATATTTACTTAAATGTTTAAATGTTTAAAAACAGATTTTGCTTATTTTATTATTCAATTTATTAATAATAAATTTAATAAAATATTTAAATAAAAAAAAAATAAAATAAAAATAATAATTTGAACTGTGGGATTTTAAAGTATTATTTTAACAGCCAAATGATGTTAAACCAATGGGAAAACCAACGTAGACAAACTGACAAATTATTAAATGAATTAAATAATAAAATTAAATTTATAAAGGCCTTGAAGAATGTAGTTTTAATTCAATACTTGCAATTTATTAAAAATAAAACTGTTTTATATAAATAAATAAATTCATAAGAAAATTGATCATTATTTTTTTTTGCGAATATTTTTAAATATATAAAATACATTTTATTTTTATTTACATTCATTTAGTAAAATTGGTTAAATTTAATTATCAATATTGAAAAAAAAAAAAATATTTTTCAATTTCTTTGTCGACTAAGTTTGTAATTTTATTTTTTATTTTTTAAAAACTGTTTTAAAAAGTCAATTTTCAAAATAATCTAAAATTAAAGTATATTTTGAAAACGCTAACATATTAATACAATTATAATGAAAAAGCAATAATAATAAATATATTAATACGGGAATAGATAACATAATTATTCAAGTCATTATTAAAATATATAAATAGTTAAACACACACACACACATTGCTTTTTACTATCTCACCAGTGATCACAAGATATTGATCTTTTTATACATTTTGAAGTCCCCTGACACATTTTCACTAAGGTTGAGAAAAATGTCTCTCTCTCTCTCTATCTCTTTGTTTGTGTGTGGACAAGATTACGCAAAAACGGTTTGAGCTAGAATAATTAAATTTGGTACACTCTCATTATTCAAAATTCGTATTTTTCTATCAACTTATGAGAAATGTAGCTGATTCGGAAGAGGACCATTACCTACCAAGTTTTCATATTTTTTTTCCTCTGACCGTAAAGATAAAGATATAAGTTTGATAGTTTATTACATGATTAAAAATTGAATAAAACTGCTATAGATATAATTTCAGCTTGATCGAATCGCTGAAAGTACCGGAATTAATTTTATAAATATTTTATCATATTGACCCCCAGGACGTGGCGTAGTGTCATCTACAAAGTATTAATTTTTTAAATTTTTAAATTTTGACTTAAAAATGAAGGTAAAGGATTTAAATATCAATTTAATATATGTTAATTAATTAATTTAATTCAATAACAATACTATACTATAAATTTAAATTTTTTAAATTAATTAATTAATTAAAATTCACAAACAATTATACTTAATTTATAATTTAATTAATTAAATTTAATTTAAATATTTTATATGTTAATTAATCCAATTCAAACTTGCGAGATAGTCGAGTGGAGACACTCCAGATTTTTTTCGAATCACATCATAAGGATCATTAAAAAAAAGAGAGGAAACAAAACATTCCCATTAGAGAAAATACAAATATTGGATTTACCAGTTTCATTTTCATTTAATAAAATATCTCTTTATATAGATAGATTAAACAATCATATTTATTTTGTTAATATGTTAATTAAATAATAATTATTTAAAATTTTGTTTATTTATCGTCAGGAGAGAGGTTAGAATAAATTATCACAATAATAAAAATAAAATGATTATCAAAATAAATATTTAATAAATATCTATTAAATAATCTATTTATTATATATAATTTTGCATATTACTATAAAGACATTAAATATTAATTTTCTTTTATTATATTGTATTTTTTTTTATCATGAATAATAAATTATTTATATATTTAAATAAAAAAAAAATCAACATTTATTTTTCAAACGATAATATTTAAATAAACAAACAAAAATAAAAATAAATAAATAAAGAAAATACATTAATATTTATTTTATCATGAATAATAAATAATAATAAATAAATTGTTGTTGAAAATTATTGGTATAAATTATAAATAATTATAAATTCATGATATTCAAGTGCGAAAAACAAGATTAAATATCAATGAACAGTCATTCATAGAAAACAACCCCTCATTCGTCCTCCCCTTGTCACGCATTGCAATATCCTATTACCCTCTTTTTCATTATCAATATAATATTAACGTTATCATAATAGAGAAATGAAAGGTCATTCATTATGTCATTGATGGGTATGGGAATTTATTAAAGGCATCATTAAAATTTGTATCTATCTATTTTAAAGCAACACATTTTAAATTTTAATTACTATTTATTCCTATTTCTTTATTTAAAATATACGAGGTGTGGCTATTAAATAACGAGATTGCGCGCGCGGACGGCCTCCAGGAGAGGGCAGGCGGGAACCTAATGCACCGTTGTACAGCTGGAAGGGTCTACTATTCCAGTACGAGAACACATGTCTGGCGGTGAAGTAGTTTTTTTCTGTAGCGGTTTAAAATAAACGTGTTTTTGTTCCTACGCTGAAAATGATGTGTGACGAAAAACACGAACAACGTATCAATGTGAAACTGAAAAAAAACCCGACCGAGTGCTATAAACATGGAAAAACAAGTCGTGAATTCTGCACCAGGACAACGCACCTGCGCACAACGCACTTTCTGTTAAGCGTTATTTGGCCGCTAGGGGTACCCCAGTGCTGGAACACCCTCCTTACTCCCCTGATCTAGCACCCTGCGACTGCTACCTGTTTCCGAAAATTAAGTCCGCACTAAAGGGAAGCCGATTCGAGTCGATGGAAGAGGTGAAAAAACGGCGGAGCTTCTGAAAGGCCTAACAAAAAACGACTTCGAACACTGCTTTGAGCAGAGGAAAAAAAGGATGAAGTGGTATGTGGCGAGTGGAGGGGAGTATATTGAAGGGGAAAGTTCGATTGTACCATAATTTTTTTAATTAAACCATTTTTTGTAAGAAGTCTCGTTATTTAATAGCCACACCTCGTATACTAAAGTAGTCATCAATGATATATATATATATATAGAATTAATTATAATTCTTATTTATTCAAAAACATTAAATTTAATTTATTAAATTAGATAATACATTTTAATGTAACTTTCTTTGAAAGGGAAACTAAGTTCAATATATAAATTAGTTGATTTGATAACATCTCTCAATGGTCTCTATTGAGAGTGGCTGTCAATTCAGCGTCTCTTGCTAATCCTTCTCATCACTCTTAGTCACTTTATCCGATTGTGATGAGCAGAATATGTATTCAGGTTTCAAGCCGGTAAGATTAATAATACCGTTGTTGAAATTGTAATTCTATAATAGGTTGCAAAAGGGCCATCTAATGCATTTGATTGCATATGTAATAGCCATCATTTATTCATCCATCCTAATAATAACTATAAAAGCCACAACACCTTATTTTCTTTATTATCACTGATAATAAACGATAAATGATAATTTATCAGATATGTAGTTAAATATAAATATATTTTTTATGTATTCTTAAATTTTATAATCTCTATTAATTAATTTAGATTATAACAGCTTGATTAAATTATAATCTATTATTTTTAATAATTATGAGAATAGAATCAACTAAAATTTCCTTGTTTTGATTTCGAATTTTTGATACGCTTGACTTTCAACCCGGATTGGAGTCCTAGGCTTGGCAAGGGAATTTTTTCTCCAGTTGGGGTCTAAGAGAACAAGGTTCAACCAGCCTAAAAACAAGCCAGATCAAAATTGGAAAGCTTTTTGAAATAAAAAGTATTGGCCTCATCTAGAAAATCTGGATAAAGATTTAGAGAGTCTGTTGTACTGATCATTCAACATCTTTACCCCTTTTAGGCGACAAGCAACTTAATGGGCAGTGTTTTTTCAGAGGATGTTTATAGAAAAGTCACATGATGATTATCAAATTATTAAGAAAAATATAGCTTCAAAATTTATTATTTATTATTATTACTTTTATATAATTAATAGTAGATATATATATTTATATATTTTTAAAATATTTTATTATTGATGATATATATGTATATATTTAATATAGGCTCTCGGTAACTAAGTAAGCTCAATTTAGTTTTTTTACAGATTTATTTTGCAGTTTATGACTTTAATATTATAATTATACATTTTTTGAACCCAAGGCACCAAGATAAATATACAGCATATGGCCAATGAGCTATTCAATTGATATGCTATAAATATTTTTTTTGTTTTATTTTTTTGTTAATTTTGCTTAGGATGAAATTTCTAATAATCGTTTTTTAATAATTAATTATATATGAAATTGAAAAATATTATCAAAGATTTCTTACTTTATTTTAATTTTGTATTCTGCTCACAAATGACTTTTTTTTATTTCATTTTAGAAAAATAGTGAATGTCAAAATTGTGCTTACAAATTTATTTTTCAAAAGAAAAAGTTGTTCTTCATACACAAGCACTACCCACTTTTCTGTATGATTTAAACATTTTTTCATAATATACCTTTTTTCGAACAGTATTATGATCAAAAAAATTAAATACAACATTGACTTTCTATTATGTTAATCTTATTGTTGTTTTAGGTAATTAATTATTAAAAATATTTTATTTATATACAGATACTTCATTAATAATAATTTTCTAATTAGAAATTTAATTAATATTATTTTACAATTGGATAAGTATGATACATTCCCATTCCCTTTGTTGAGGCGTTGAGATATTAGTTACTAAATTAATAATATTAGTATTTCGAATGTCATTTACAAATAATTAATTAGCTGGCGGTGCAAATGAATTGACCTTTGTCACGAATGCACCTTCATAAATTTTATTATTTATTTTAACGAAAGATTTGTGAATGAAAGCTACAGAGAGAGAACATCCATTTATTAAAAGACAAAAGGATTTCAATTAAAGATAAAATAGCCTCTGGTGTAATTTAAATTGAACATGAAATTGCAATTGAAAATTTTTAAAAAGATTTTCTTTTAGATAGTCTACTTACTATATACGTAGTTATTATAGATAAATTATTTGTGATTTTAAAATAGTGATATTATCGAATAATATGATGCAGCCATTGGTTTCAATAAATCCAGTTAAAACTAAAATATAGATTTTAATTAATATCGAAACACTAGTCTTGATATTATTCATTGAATACCCGTATAAATATTTTGTAGAATAAAAAAAATATCCTGTCTTATGTAAGTCCTACGCAAGGACAAGGCCTATCAAGTCGGTTATATCAATTAGGTGTCCTTTGATCAGTAGAACGAGTCCTATCACAACCTTTACCTTGATTTTCTTGTTCGGAGGCGCTACATTTTATCAAGTAGCTTCCCAATTTTGCTCCTGGTGGCTGGATTGACTCCATCCCATAGACCCCAAGAAGAGAAATTCCCTTGCCCTGGACTTGAACCCAGGACCACGAGAATGTGATCCAACTACGCTACCTTCTACCTTGTAGCGCCTTCCATTTTGTAGAATATGAATGAACAAATGAAAATTCTAATAACTTTTAAAAAACTACTACTTGTAGTAAGTAGTGTAGACAGGCATCGCATGGTCGCAAATTGAAGGGGGGGGGTACGAAAAAGCACCTTTTAGATGCATTACGAGAAATATAAAAATTAAAGATGAAATATCTTCTCAAATAAATAGACAGAGAGGGGCGCAAATTCTATGATTGCCATTGGCGCCACTTTCCCAAGGTACGTACTGAGTGTTAATGTTGAACCCATCAAAAAAAAATCATTCAAAAATTTTGTTAATTTTCAACAATACATATTATTTATTTAAATTGATGTGTATTTACATTATAATATGAAAGTAGGGAGAGAGGTTTCTAAATAGGTGATTTTTAGAAATTTTAATATAAAAAATAGCAAAACTTTTTAAAAAAAAAACATAATATCGTTTCATTTTGAAATATCATCTCAATTATTTGCTGATTTAATTAAAAAAATAATTTAATGGAAGTTATACGAAATGCAGTGGGCTTGATTGAATGATTAATTTATTTATTATTTTTTATTTTTTTATTACTACTTTTTCAATTAAACATTATTTGCTATATTTATTACTTAATTGGCATAAATTATTCTTAATTTTTTTTATTTTAGAATTGGCATTATATGATATATAATTAAGTGAGTTATTTTAAATTAAAGCAGCATGGCTCAGTGGGTAGAGTACGAGATTTCTACACAGGAAGCCTGAGTTCGAATCCCAGCATAGAACTCAAGATTATTTATTTAATAAAAATAAAAATCTAATTCAATTTAACATCAGCTGCTGCGGGTAGCGGGTAGATACCTTCTCACGATCCCGGTGAGAGACAGACCTACCTCAGTGAGTGGCGCCCACTGCCCTACGCGAGCACATGCATTTTCTCTCATTCCTCAACCAAGGGAGTGCATGCCCTACCCAAATCATCCACCCAGACCCAATCCCCTTTATTTCCTCTTCCTTCTTTCCAATCCACGCGTCAGGCTGTAGCGACAGGCCGGCTGGATCATCTTCGCGTCGCATCAACAATTAATGGAGAAATGTTATACGGTTAACGGCTAGGGCGTCCCATGCAAGCGACGCGCATTGTCAGCACCCGGGCGATGCGAGAAATGGGTTAGGGTTACCCACCTATGGACGAGGTGGGCTAAAGAAGATAGTCCAACATACACATCCACATCTACATCCACATCGACATCATCACCGACACAAACATCGTCACATCGGTCAGCATCAGCATCATTGCCATCAACCTCACTCAAATCGTCCACAGCTACATCAAAATCGTCAACACCATCATCACCGTCATCGAAGGTTGAGTACCAAAAAGACCGCGTGGGAGGCCTAAAACCAGCTGGTCCTGCCGTATAACGGGAGATCTTAATGGCATCTGGTCTCTCTACAGACGACACCAACAACAGATTTAGTTGGCGCCAATTAACGAGAAGAGCCGACCCCACCATACCCCGTGGGAAATAAGGCTAAGAAGAAGAAGAGTTATTTTAAATTAAAACCTCTCATCATTTTTAATTATTAATCAAATATTTCTTATTTTTTCTTTTTTTTGTTTCTGTTTTCCGAAAACAAATGATTTGTTTTTAATACTTGAATATTTTAGCAATAACTTATATAAAAATAAATAAATAAATAACTGCTGTATAGAACTAAACCATTATTGATTAAAACTCGAAAACTTTTCTATTATTATATATTGGTAAATTATATTTTAGAAAAGGAATATAAAAAAGAGAATTATAATTTCTGATTAGTTGAAATTTAAACAATCATAATAAAAAATAATTAGACTCTTAAAAATATACCGTTTACAAATCATTATCTATGTTATAGTGTCGATATATAGATACTCGAAAATTTAAAACAAGAATTTCTATATTCTTTACAATAAATTCTAATTTTTAATTTTGTTTTTAAAAGGATAATTAAATATATAATCTATTTTATATTTTAATATTTTTTTTTGAATTACAAGAAAAAAAATATACAAATACATATATTTTATTTCCAAAAAATTTAAAATTTAATAATATGGATTGAGAGAAATTATAAAATTTGCTTTAGCGAAAGTAGAATATCTCCAAAACAAAAATAGGAGAACAATATCAATAGAATTGGTAGAAACAAATGTTGAAATTTTATTGAAAGCACGTGGATCTATCGATTGCTGGGTGGGTTAACGAAGAAGAAGAAAGATGAACAGAATAGATGATTCGAGATGAATAGATGGTAGTTGGAAGGGATTCATTTTATAAATAAAATAAAATTATGTTCATATATATTTGATTAACAACAGATGATTATTATACAATTAAACTTAAAATTTATAATATTTTTGAACAAGAGAATACACCTATTATCAAATGCACTTAAAAATTAGCTGGAGTGTCTCCACTCGACTATCTCGCAAATTTGAATTGAATTAAATATCATATATTAATTTAAATTAAATTAAATTAATTAAATTATAAATTAAAATTAATAAATAATATTTATTAAACCAGTGCATGTTTGGCTCTTTGTTGATGGCACCATGTGTTGGCGCGTGAGATTTGTGGTGTTAAAAAATTAATTCTGGTACTTTCAGCAATTCAATCAAGCTGAAATTCTATATATAGCAGTTTTATACAATTATTAATCATGTGAAAAATTATCAAACATATATCTTTATTTTTACGGTCACTTTAGAGGAAAAAAAATCAAAACGTTGTAGGTAATGACCCTCTTCCGGATGAGCTACATTTCTCAAAAGTTGATAGAAAACTATGAATTTTGAATAATGTCCATGTACCAAATTTCATCATTCTAGCTCAAACCGTTTTTGCGCAATCTTGTCTACATACATACACACACACATACACACACACACACACACACACACAGACATTTTTCTCAACCTTTGTGAAAATGATTCAGGAACCTTCAAAACGTATAAAAACATCAAAATCTCAACATCGAAAATTTTCGTGATCGCAATACTATCTCTTACGAGATAGTAAAAATATAAGAAATATCAATTTTAAAAAATAACATCTGATATTTTTAAGTTCATTATTAAAACCGTAAAATGAAATGGAGCAAATAATTGGTCGTTGAAAAAAAAAAATTTTTAATATATTTTCAAATAATTGAAAGACCCAATGTAAACTGATCTCCATTTGTGTAGGAAGTGACGCGCCAGTGGCTTTCCCCTTCTCCCCTTTTAAATTTGTCTACAATCATTATATTTCATTTTAAGAGCATGTGAAAAATATTAGTGTATGTATTTTGAATTTTTTTTTTTTTTCAAAACTTTGTATTTTGAATTTTTTTTTTTTCAAAACTTTTACTTATTTTCTATATATGATGATTATTGACGTTTGAAATGTTAATTTGAATTGAATAATTTTTTATGTTCTTTATTTTGATATCCATTTCAAATAATAAATTTGTAATTTTACAATCATCTATGAGAAATGTATCAATAGTCCTATAACTATGATAATGAGAACGCCTTTGACCCCACTATCGTCTAAAAGATTAAACCATGTGTAAAAGACTGATTAGATTTTGGGCATGAAGCCAAACAACATTTGAGGAAAAAGGTTCGAAGAGAATCGAAATTTTCTTTACCAAAGAATGAGGGGGGAGTAGAAAAAAGAACCCTTTTTTCAGTGTAAAAATAACATTTTAGATTTTTCTTTATTATTTGTAGAGAATCACTTTTTAAATTGTCTGTTTGAATTTTATAAAGAATATTTGCATTTCATATCACTGTAGAAAGAGTTATTAGAATTAATGATAAAAAAAAAAAGAAAAAAAATTGTTTTTTTTAATCTAGAAAAATATAATATTTCAAAAAGTTAATTTTTTCTAAAATATAATTCCAAAAACTTTTAAATACGTAATAAGAGGTAAATCTATTTAATTTGGCAACTTAGTAGATATTCTACTGATCTACCGAACTTGGAGTTGTGAGATCGAATCTTGTGAAGTTCATTTAATTCATTTAAGATTATAATTAATTTCAAATAAATGCGGGGTCTGACTAAAATGGGCATAGATATAAAATAAAAAATTTAAGTAAAAAGAAATCTTTTTAAAAAACACACTTTACTTAAAATTGCACTAAAAAGTAAAAAATAAAATCACTGTAAAGTGTGTGCTTTTACGGTGTTATTATAATTTGAGCGCACACTTTTTACAGTGATTTTATTTTTTACTTTTTAGTGCAATTTTAAGTAAAGTGTGTTTTTTAAAAAGATTTCTTTTTACTGAAATTTATTTTATACTTTTTAGTAGAACTGCTATCGCCATCTATGATTGAAATAGTGAACTATTCCATATTCCGTATATGAAAGTTTAGTTAATTAATTACCACTAATAGATAAATAATTCAGTGGATTTTTCAATTGATTCGTGTATTATTAGCAGGAGCAAGCGCGTATGCAAAATTTCAAGTTGATTGAATGACGGGAAGTTGTTGAAATATCGATTATAAAATGCCGCGGACAAACCGCGTACAAACAAACAAACGGACAACCGGACAGTGTGAGCTAAGTAAAGTGTATTAATAAAATTAAAAAAAAGGTATTTATATAAGTTATCTATTTTTTAACCTTATCAAATTAATCATCAAATTAAATATCAGATCAAATTAGATTAAATTCTAACAAAATAAAAAATATTTCAAAGTGAAATTTTTAAAGAGTATATTATAACATTAAATATTTAATCGTCATCATTAGTTTAGTAACATTTTAGAATATTCTCAAAATTAATGTTTAATTTACTCATTCATTCATTTTCAAAAGAATATATTTATTGGTTTTATATATTAAAAATACTAATTCATTAAATGCAAAATCAATTTTAATTAAATACGTATTTGAAATAAATATCTAAAAAAAGTGATCCGAAATTGAATGTAGTATCCATATAAAATGAACATTTAACAGGTGGATAATAAATAAATTGGTAGAGTTAACTCGTGTCTATTTCCGTTCTCTTAGTAAATTATTTTTGTTTCATTATAAAATAAATACAAATATAATCTATTGAACTCTACTCTACCATTTTTATGAGATGGGGTTTATTTTCAAACATAAAAAAAAAAATTAAAACATCATGCTTTTTATTCTTTTGAATTATTAACCATTACTAAAATATTTGGAAAATAACATTACAAAGAGGAAACAAATCTTTTACATCTTTTTTTTTTATATAGATTATTTTATAATTTTTATCTTTGAAACACAAAACAAGTTTGATTAAATTTTCTTGAAATATCTGTTTATGTGTTGATGTCTTTTTTGTTTTGTTTTTCTTTTCACCACAAAATAATCATTTCGTTTGATTCCAAATGCCAAGATAAATAATATATATATATATAAATATATATATATATATATAGGAATTAAACAAGAAAGAAGCAAAAATAAAAACAAAAGTAAAGGAAATTACCATCAAATTAAAGAGGATCTTGGAATAAAAAATAAATTACATTTTACGACAAGTCAAGTAAAATTAAGGAACTTACGACTTAGCAGGTTTATGTATTTTTAAGTACATACACTGAAAACTAGTTGAAAACTTCTATTACACCAACTTACTGGCATGATTAGTACTTTGGATACTGTAAACTTGAAAATCCTAATTAATTATAGTTTAAAATGAAAACTCACTTAACGGTTCATTTTGGTTACTAACCAATATTTTTTTTCTCAAATTGAGTATTTAATAAATAATTATTTATTGTATAGAAAATTTATATTAGATAATGAGTTAATCTGTGTGAAAAATCCTAAATATTTCAATAAAAAAAAACAGAGAGAAAAATTTAAAGGATAATTATAGATTTTTATTTAATTATTTTTTCGGGCCCTAGGAAAAACGTTTCATATCCAAAATAAAAATAAAAAAAAAACTTATTTATATTAGATAGTTCGGAAGCTAGTATTCTTTCACTTTTTTAAGTTTTAGTTTGATAGTCTCATAAATAAACAATAATGAATTGATTGTGCCTTTGTGCATCCTGATTTACATATAATATCATAATACAATTCAAAACCCATAAAGAAAATAAAAAACAAAACAAAAAGTTTAAAAAAAAAATAATTCAAAATATATGATAGTTCTGAAGGTTCTGTTTTTAATTTTGAAAGTAGAGTAAAATAATTAAAATTAAGGATTTTCACTTCGCTAGTTAGAACCGAATAAAGGGACAGGCATGCCGTGCGACTGCCCTGGGCGCCATATTTTAAAGAGCGCCGATATAAAAATAAAATATTTTTTATCTTCATTATTTTCGAGTAATAAATTGATATTTTGCTGTTTTACTATTTTTTAATTTGTATATCCTTGTATGAAAGGATGCCAAATTTTGTTTTGTATGGGACAATCAAAACCCTGTTTCTAAGGAAATTCTCCCCATTTTTGTATTTATGTTTAATTTAAATTGTTCCATACAATAATAATTGAACTCCCATTATGTCCTTTGGTTTTTCTTACCATTTTTTCTAGTCGTTATTAATGAGAGTGTCTATTTTCATGAATGTTAGCAAAAGGTTTAACTAATGTTCTGTAATCTGTTTCACAGTGTTTACATTTATTGTATTGGTCTATCTATTTATAGTCCCATATATCTCAATCTGGTCCACAATTAAAAATAATAACAATATTTCAATAGCAACTTGGATTGAAAAACAGTCATCAATCAATGTTTGAAATTGGAATTCTGTTCTATAACTTCTCAAATATCGATTCGAATTAACTATCAAGACTAGTTTGTTTCATAATAACATGTGATTGAAAGCATTCTAGTTAGAATGGGGTTCTATATCAATCGATCGATTTAATACCAATAAACACCTACATTAAATAAAAAAATGTTTTTATAAGTTAACTAAATTCTTTCAAAACAGTAACTTCGTGGTGAAATGCTGCATTTTGAAACTTGATGATGAAGGTTTTAACCTTACCAAATTTACAAAAATATTAAGTCCAATATTTAAAGTGATGGAATAAAAATAAATAAATATGTTAACTGACTAATATGGACTTAGATCCTCTTTTTAAAAAATGATCTGTGACCATAATAACTCTGTAACCTTTTTATATTTATTTAGTTAATTAAATATTTAATTATTTATTTTTATTAAAATTCATATTTCTATTTACATTAAAAATTACATTGATATCTTTAATAATTAAATAATTGCTATTCATCTTCAAACAATTTCATATAATTTATTATTTATAGATAGTGAATGTTATTTTCATACCTATAAATTTAATGGGTCTATGACATGCTTCTATAACGGAATTGAATTTCCGTCTAACTTCGATCAAGACCATCTGTGCATCCGTCGTTTGCAGTTGAGGAAAATACAATACATATATGACTTAATAACCTCAATACCTGCCACATATCCACAAACTATGTAAAAAATATTTTGGGTTTCCTATTGACATTATTATAGAATAAGTATACTCGAGCTCGAGCCATCACCACACTGTGGTGAATATAACTATATAACCTCATCATTAATTCTCTTAGTAACAATACTCTCTCATCATTTCATATATTCAAGTTGGTATTCACATAAAAAATAAAACTGAAAATGCATTGTATATTGGTTTGATAACAAAGGATTCAATGAATGAATGATCATAGTCAATAAGGGAATGAAAAAATAGAAAGATGACTTGAAGAGCGGCCAAAAGAAGATGAATGGAAAAAAAATGAATTGAAAATTCAAAGAAAAATATCTTTATTTCCTTCTCTTTTTCCTTTTTACTATCTCGCCAGAGATAGTATTGCGATCACGAAAATTTTCGATGTTGAGATTTTGATGTTTTTATACGTTTTGAAGGTTCCTGAATCATTTTCACTAAGGTTGAGAGAAATGTCTGTATGTGTGTGTGTGTGTGTGTGTGTGTGTGTGTGTGTGTATGTGTGTGTGTGTGTATGTGTGTGTGTATGTATGTAGGCAAGATTACGCAAAAACGGTTTGAGCTAGAATGATGAAATTTGGTACATGGACATTATTCAAAATTCATAGTTTTCTATCAACTTTTGAGAAATGTAGCTGATTCGGAAGAGGGTCATTACCTACAACGTTTTGATTTTTTTTTCCTCTAAAGTGACCGTAAAAATAAAAATATATGTTTGATAATTTTTCACATGATTAATAATTGTATAAAACTGCTATATTTAGAATTTCAGCTTGATTGAATTGCTGAAAGTACCAGAATTAATTTTTTAACACTGCAAATCTCACGCGCCAACACGTGCAATGGTGCCATCAATAAAAAGCCAAACATGCGCTGGTTTAATATTTATTATTTATAATTTATAATTAATTAAATTTAATTTAAATATAATATATTATGTTATTTAATCCAATTCAAATTGCGAGATAGTCGAGTGGAGACACTCCAGCTAATTTTTTATTTTTTAAAATTTTTCTATATTGTTAAATTTTATATTTTATTTATTGATTTATTTCAAGATATCATTACTATCTCGTCAGTTAGTATTGCGATCAAGAAAATTTTCGATGTCCAGATTTTGATGTTTTTATATGTTTTGAAGGTTCCTGAATCATTTTCACTAAGGTTGAGAAAAATGTCTCTGTATGTATTATTGTGTATATGTAGACAAGATTACTCAAAAACGGTTTGAGTTAGAATAATGAAATTTGGCACACGGGCATTATTCAAAATTCTCAGTTTTCTATCAACTTTTGAGAAACGTAGCTCATCCGGAAAAGGGTCATTACCTACTCCGTTTTCATTTCTTTTTCTCTAAACTCTAAACTGACCGTAAAAATAAAGATATATATTTGATAGTTTTTCAGACGATTAAAAATTGTATAAAACTGCTATATATAGAATTTCAGCTTGATTGAATCGCTGAAAGTACCGGAATTAATTTTTTAACTACCAGCACGTGTGGTGTCATCAACAAAGACAACCACGCGCTGGTTTAATAAATAGTATTTATTAATTTTAATTTATAATTAATTAAATTTAATTTAAATATAATATATGTTAATTAATCCAATTCAAATTTGCGAGATAGTCAAGTGGACACACTCCAGATTGTTTTTAAGATAATATTGATAAAATAAAATATGAATTGTGAATTAAAATAAATATTTTGATAATAACTTTTAAATAATTCCTTAATGTCTGATTCTTATCAATAATCCTATTAGTACTTACACTAGTATTTTAAATCTCTTGAAAACGATATTAAGAGGGTAGAGGCTATATTTGATAATTTTTTAAAAATAATAATGAATATCTGAGTAAATTATTTTTTTATTCATTGGATTAATTATGATAATCTTGGTAAATGTGATTTTATTATATCATATTGAATTTTTTTATGATGTCATATTTGTTAAATAAGAAGGATATGCCCATACCAAATTTTCATTGTAGTTATAGAAATGTTTCTTTTACTCTACTCATTGTGCTATTCATTGGTCAAATTATTTCTTTTTGCTGGAGTTGTTTATTCTTGTATTTAATGGTTATTATAAATGTCAAAATTAAAATGTTTTTTCATATGAATGCCTTCTTCACTATTATCAATGATTTTTATTTATTCTAAAATTTATAAATAACTTTTAAAAATCTGAATTAATTGGGATATGAATTTTACCTCTTGTATGAAATGCACCAGACCACACTGATTTTAAACATACAACTTCTGAATTAATTAATAAATAACTCTATGGAATAAAACAATTTTTTTTTTTTCGATTGAATACATTTGAATTTAAATGGAACAAGGATATACCCACGTTAATATATGAAGTTTAATAGAAATACAGTTATATTGATAATAATGCATATTGGAAATAGGATGATTTTCATATATTGCTCATTCATATATAAATATATATTCATATATATTCATATATATTTCGATATTATCCACAAATTTAGAGAGGAGAGAGAGATCTCAACATTTCTTTTTTAATTTATTTTAAATCCATTCAATCTATTATTTATTCTCTTTCAAGTGAATAGAATTCATTTTCACCACATATAAATCACAAATCTATTAAACCGTAATCTAATGATGTTGATTAATTATTTTTAATCTCATCGAAATGAATTTAATTTATTATGGTACATACATATGATTAAAAACAATAACTTGAAATTTGAAAATTTAATTACAGAGAATAGAATTATGCGAAGAAATAAAATCATTCTTTCTTTCAATATCCCTTATACATAAAAAAAAAATTGATATACCTATCTACTTGATATTCATAAAATCTTATAAACAAATCTACATAAGTTTGTTTGTTATTTTTTTTTATTCAAAGGTGCTTCACCCTTAAAAATAATTGAATTTTGAAATTCAATCAATCGATCAAAATGCTTTATATCAAGGTTTTTCTTTCCTTTCCTTGAAAGCGATTTTTCTATATATTGTATAATATATTGTTTAAAAATACAATTTACTGAAGAGAGAATTTTTTTTTTGTTTTTTTTTTGAAATTTTTGTTTTATGTATTTTTATACTTAAGAGTGATTGAGTGGATAATTGATATGAAAATAAAAACAGACCAAATTCAATTTTTTACCCATTATCTTGTTTTAAAGGATACCCATACAATTGAAAAAACCTACCTTAAGTTTATTGAGTTTGTAGCATTAATAAATGAGAAAATAAAAAAAAAACTGTATATATACATTATTAAGCCCATCGTAATTTACCACAGGATAGATTGTCAATCAAAATTGTAGAAATATTGTTAAAACTTTGGGTATATTTCCCATATTATTTGATATATTGTATATGGCATATATAATTCAACCATGCAAAATATAAATGAATGAAGGTTTAAAAAAAAATAGAATCATAATTTCCTGATTTATTAGAACTTTCAAGAAAGATAAACAACACTGCATTTTCGACATTGGACATATACTAGACCAAGGGTAGCCAACACGTCGACCGCGGTTGACCGGTCGACCGCAAAGGCTTTAAAAGTAGTCCGCGAAGCCAAAGTTGGACAATTTGTTATAACTTAAATAAATCTTTGAAATTCTTAATTTTATAATTTAATCTTACAATAATAAATTATTTGTGAACAAATTACGAAGAAGATTATCCACGTGGCACTGCATTAAGAAAAGCAAAAGTGCAACAACTGAATGCACAAATAACTGCACAACAAAATAGTTTTTCAAAATACAATACAAATTCGAAGAGTGCTACGATTGCTTCATTCAAAGTTGCTGAAACTTTGATTAAACACAACAAACCGTTTCAAGATGGGGAAATATGGAAAGAGGCGTTCATTAAAGCTGGAGAATTGTTTCAGAATTTTAAAAATAAATCTGAAATAATGACATCAATCAAAAATAAGTCGTTATCGCCAAATACAGTTATGGGTAGAACAGAAGGAATGAGCCGAAATCTTGAAGACATTTTACATGAAAATATTAATAAATACGTTTTATTATCATTGCAGTTTGACGAATCTATGGACTATATCGGTACTGCACAATTATGTGTTTTTATTCGAATGGTTTTCGATATATATATGTTGGTTACAGAAGAATTATTAACTATTATTCCAATGCATGATGATGATAAAAAGTTAAAAATCTATATTTTATAAAATTAAATTTTCATTTGAATCTTTTCTAAAATTTATTAAACATCATTAAATGATTTATAGGAATAAATAAATTTACAATTAATTCTTGATTGTGGGATGATTTCGGTGGTGACGCCGGTCAACGTCTTCCACTGGAAAGGGAATGCGATCACCGGCAGGCAAGCAGACAGGCCAGGCCAGGAGGGAGGGTGTGAGGAGGTGAGAAGAGGTGGCGGAGGGGGACAACATGGCGGTAAATCTTTTCAATCTGTCAAAATTCAATAATTAATATTTAATCAACGAAGCACCGTAAAATTATATAATAGTAGTGAAAATGAATCTACGTTTCATGATGAATCTATTCGTATAGGTTTTATCTGTTGTTATGAGGCAAGATTTTTGTTGAAGTGTAAAAATAAACCAATATTAAAATTAATTAAAAATTTCCATTTAATGATACAAAAAATCAATTTTATTTAGAATCTGGCTAAAATTATGGTCAATGGATTGGTCTTGGTCACAATTTACAAGATTTAGTCAAAAATTTTACTAAAATGAAAAACATTGATTTGATTGGTTTTTCCTAATTTTCCAAATCGTTCTATAAATATGAGTTCCAAGTTTTTAGTAATATGAAGCGTAGGAGAGGTGGGTCCTCTCAGAGGCACATAAGACATGTCTCACTCGTGAATATACCGGGTTTTGCTAGTTGGAGAATTGACGTAACATGGATATATTTGAATAAACCCCCTTCGGGGGTTTAATCAAATATATATAGGAGACTCTAAAGAGTCTCCTATAAAAGACAAGATTTCTTTTTTTTTCCTTTTTAATGAATCTATGCTAGGTATTCTCCTTCATCCAAATAAATTTGATTTTTTGAATGATCAGGGGAGGGGGGGGGAGAGAGTAAGTGTAAGGGAATGGATGGAAAGGAGTCAACGCGGGTAAAGGACATGATTCCTCCAGGTAAAAGAGGGATTTAGAAGAAATCATGAGCTCACGTGAGGGCAGGGACGCCAATCCCTGAAATAGAATTCTTTTCTACTGGGATTATAGAAAAGAATCTACTCGCTACCCGGGATATTATTTTTAAATTTATTAAAAAATAATTTTAGATCATAATCATCCTATATGTTATTAGATCTTTTATATACCATATATTTATATTTTTCTTACCCCGATAATTTATATACTTTTTATCCAAGTGCTTCCCTTTCTCAAAAGACCCAATTTTCGCCTCTACCTCCGCCTCCTCTCATATCCATTCCAAAATGAAGTATTTATTTTAATTGAAGTTATAAATTTAAATGAAAAATAACAGCCCTTCCATTTACAATTTTTTTTATTAATATTATTATAAAATAATTAAAACTAACATATCTTTCATATATCTAAGAACATATATAAATATATTATTGATTTAACCTTTCTATATTTTAGTATTTGACTATATAATTAATAATATATAATTTTTTCCCATTTTTTAGTAGTTTATTACAAAGATATTATATATTTTAATTTTTTATTGGTTGATCAAAAATAATATATATATAAAATATATTTATTTATTACATAATAAATAGATAATTATATTATTATATAAGTAAGATAAATATATAAAAATAAATTCAAGTGTGAAAATGTAATTTTTGACCAAAAGTGGAGGTTTGCAATTTAAATCGGCGATATAACTTCTTTAATTATCTACTAAAATTTTAAAATTATTTTCCCATTTCCATAGTCGACCGTAGACTATATTTTATTAAAAAAGTAGCCCCTAAAAGCTAAAAGTTTGTCCACACCTGTATTAGACTCTGTATTAATAATAAAAGAAAAATAGAAAAATAAAATAAAATTCAAATCAATAGGTTATTTTATATAAATATAATTTTATGTAAAAATACAATTTTATTTAAAAATAATTTATCAATATAAAATAATAAAATACAATATGATTTTGTGTTTGTTTTTTTGTTTTTTTTTTTTTGTTATTGAAGGAAATAAATGAATCAAGAGAGAAAAATAATTGATGGACAACACAACACAATTATTTTCCTTTTTAGAAATTAATTTCGACAAAATTAATAATAATAATAATAATAATGATAAAAAATTGATAGTTCGACTCCATTAAATAATTGTAAATAAATCATTCCAAATTTTAAAAATACATAAATATATAAGCTAAAGTGCATAAAAATTAGAGTATTTTGTATAACCAAGAACACACCTAAGTGATAAATTGCCAAACTGATGAACTTGACGATAAAGGTTCAAATCTCACCAAGTTTGCAAAAACTTTAAATATAATATATAATTTGTAAAACCCTAGAGCAGGGGTGTCTAAACTATGACCATTCAAGGGCCACATTGCAAAAAAAAAAAAAATATGCTGGGTCGCACATAAATATCATTTTACCTTTTTTTCTACAATCATATTGAAAAAATTTAAATATTTTCATAATTTGAGTTTGGGCCGCAGTTTAGGACACTCCACCTCTAAAGTGAATAACATAATAAAGTTTATAGAGAATAAATAAGAAAATAATACTTTTTTTGCCAAATTTATTTTATTATTTAACATTGTTGTCTTCTCACACCGAACTTATTTTTAGTGTTCTATTTGTCTTTTGCGTTAAAATATGCCTTAATATCAGCCATTAATTTGTGGAAACTTTTTCCAGAGGGGGTCTTCCTGGGTCGTTAGGAGAGTGCAGTGAATGGAGTATTAATTAATTAGACAAAAATGATTAATTAATATTTTTTTTTAAATAAATATAGTAAATGTATGTGTCAGTAATATTTGAATCAGTATTTTTTATATTTTTCCATATAAAGCTTGTAATAAAAGTAAATATTAAGTAACATAGTAAAATTATAATGAAAATATTATTACTATTATAATCGTAATTGTATACCTTAGTTTTATATATACAAGTAATATTTAATGCCTTTGAATAAATTGTTATTTGCATTTCTTTTTAATTTAAATAAAATATTAAATTTTACTATCCTAGAAAAAGAATCGTGTTTTTTTTATCTTTTTACTATTATCAAGCATTATATAAACATAATTATTATCTCTTTATAAATATATAGGCTGTTTTAAAAAATTCATACTCATTTCACATTCAAAGATAATTGAACGTATTATTTACTTTAAAAAAAGCAATGTAAAATATTAATTTCAAAGAGAAATCATAAGAATGTGATCTGTCATTGTTATATTCTTTGCATTCAAATATTTTTTTCTTTTCTTTTTTTTATTATTCTTGTATAATCTTTTTACTATCTCGCCAGAGATAGTATTGCGATCACGAAAATTTTCGATGTTGAGATTTTGATGTTTTTATACGTTTTGAAGGTTCCTGAATCATTTTCACTAAGGTTGAGAAAAATGTCTGTGTGTGTGTGTGTATGTGTGTGTGTATGTGTGTGTGTATGTGTGTATGTGTGTATGTGTGTGTGTATGTATGTAGGCAAGATTACGCAAAAACGGTTTGAGCTAGAATGATGAAATTTGGTACATGGACATTATTCAAAATTCATAGTTTTCTATCAACTTTTGAGAAATGTAGCTCAACCGGAAGAGGGTCATTACCTACAACGTTTTGATTTTTTTTCCTCTAAAGTGACCGTAAAAATAAAGATATATGTTTGATAATTTTTCACATGATTAATAATTGTATAAAACTGCTATATATAGAATTTCAGCTTGATTGATTCGCTGAAATTACCAGAATTAATTTTTTAACACTGCAAATCTCACGCGCCAACACGTGACGTGGTGCCATCAACAAAAAGCCAAACATGCGCTGGTTTAATATTTATTATTTATTATTTATAATTTATAATTAATTAAATTTAATTTAAATATAATATATTATGTTATTTAATCCAATTCAAATTGCGAGATAGTCGAGTGGAGACACTCCAGCTAATTTAGATAGACGCCTGGATTCTTTAATAATATATTTATGAATAAAATGGTTGATTAATTAAAAGATTAAAAAAAAATAAATTTCTGATTTTTTATATTGAAAAAATTTATTTAATTATATTACTAATATTGATAGTAAAAATAAATTTAAATTAAATTATGACTTAATAAAACTTTGTAAATCTAACTCTTGATATGATTAATTATATAGAAAATTTTATAAAATAAGAAACATCAAAAAAGGAAAAGAATAGGAAGAAGTGAATAAATATCATAAATCAATTTCAATAGATGGAATGAGTATATAAATTACAAATGAACAAGAAGGATCAAAAGAAAATTACTTTCAAACAAAATTGATCAAAAAACTTGCATTTAAGTCACAAATTTTAGATTTTCAACGATCTATACAACTTTTTCAATTTTATTTTGCCTCTTTAATAATAGCTGCTCATTCAGAATGATGAATCTCTATGCCATATTAACTTTTAAACAAGTATTAATTGAAAAAAAAATTGCTATTATTAATTTTATTGAAAAATAGAAATTGAAATATGAAATTCTATAAGAAATAGAATGTAAAGGGAAAAAGGAAAAAATTAATTCGTTTTGAATTTCAAATCAAAGTGTAATAAAAAATTCAAATTTCTATAGAAAGTAAGATAAATATATAATAAATAAATAACAATAAGTAATAAAATCAAATTTTAATTTAATTATTATATAAATATATTATTATAATAATTTTATATGTTAGCTTGCATATTATTTGTTATATTCTTATTTTGGAAATTATTAAATTTTTATTTAAGTATAATCATAAGATTAATTAATTATTCTAAAGCAGTGTTTCCCACTGGTCCACAAACCCCTTTTCATAGTTGAAATTTGCCCACTAACCCTTTGTAAAAAACTGCACAAATACATAATAGAAAAATTTTAACTTTGATGTCTTGGATAATAATTGGATAATAAATGATAAATTATAAATAAAACATTTTGTTAAATGTTAAGTTCTGAATGAAGTGCATTCGGACCTTAAACAAAGATTTGAAGGCATTCTTCACTTGGATAGTCCTACTTGGGAGTTGAACCCTTTTGCGTAGAGTCAAACACAGTCGCTAAGTGTTAACAATAAGCAAATAAATCTTATCATCTAATAAATCTAATAAATATATTTTGAAATTTTGAACGATTTAGAAACTGAGAATATTCTCTTCTTCTCAAGTTTTATTTGAATAGCAAATGTTTGTAACAAAGGCCCTAATTGTAGATTAGATGCACCACTCTTTTACAGCATTAGTTCTTATTGTAGACCAGTTGGTGCAAGTATCGTCTCTATTGCATTCCTGTATAAATCTGCTGTACTCTCCGAGATGCATTTTGTTACTTGTTCTTTGTGCCCCTGTCTATGTTTATGTATATTTTACTTAGGGCGTAAATATCACCAATTATTTATTCATTTAAATTTATTTTGATTACTATATTAATTAAAATGTGCAAAAAATTTTTATTTTATATTAAATCTTTTACGGATTCTTTTATCTTGCTCAGGGATCCCCAAATCAATTTTAATTTTCCAAGGACCTCGTAAATCTTAAATTGTTCCATGGATCCACTATGAATCACTTTACTATAGTATCGTGAACCAAAACAAATTCTTTTATATTTTTAATTTCTTTAGCTTTTTGAATCTAAACCTAATTCTAGCCTTTGTATCTAATACATTTTTTTTTAAATTTTAAAATTAAATGAATTTCGCGAGGTTCGATCTCTCGATTTCTTGATCGGTATTTCAGAACTATAACCCCAAAGTTACCATCATAACTAGCTTAAAAATTAATTAAAGATTTTTTTCAAATATAAATAATATTAATTTTTTTTTTTTTTTGTAAAATATTTTATAGTTTAATTGATGTAATTAAAAATTATTTATCCCCAGTGAATCTGAAAGTTCTAGTCTTATATGCCTCATAAAATGAATTTTGTTTTACTTTCACCTCGGAAATCATAAAACAGCCACCACCAAAGAAAAAGCCTTTGTGCGTTACCTCTAGTTATAAAAAAACAAAAAAATACCAAGAACATATGATAGCTTGAGAGGGTTTGTAGTTTTATCTCGTTAAGTCCAGTGAGTTTAACTCATAAACATAATATATATAAGAATTTTATAGTGTTATTCTTTTGATGGGTTTATCCTGAATAATAATAATAATTATTATTTTTATACTTGAAATCATAGTGAAGAATTATATACAATAATTCATTTTAAAATAAAATTCGATATTGACAATCATAAGAGAAGGGTCTGAACATCCGCATTTTACAATAAATTGCGCATAAAATTTAACCATTTTTTTCAATTAAAAAAAGAATTGGCAGTCGTGGGACTGGCCGACAGAAGTGAAAACTTGTGCGTAAGAAATTTGAAAGCAGACGGAATGCGCACCAGCTTCACGAGAAAAATGAAATTTATATACGTATATATATATATATATATATAAAATTCATAATTATTTTTTTCAGCAAACTGATTATTATTACAAAAATATTAAAAATACGATGTGTATGAATATATATATATATGTCTGTCTGTCTGTCTGTCTGTCTGTGTGTGTGTCTGTCAAATACTTAAAAACTACCCGTCCGATTGCGATGAAACTTTCAGGGATTGTTGTGGGCGTCCCAGGGAAGGTTTTAGTGTAGTTAAATCCAAAATTAATTTATCCAAAATTAATTTAATTAGTAATATTTTGGTAAAAGTCTATTTATGGTTACCATGGTTACATTGAAAAATTTACAATAAATAAATAAAAATAATTGGAAATCTTTTCAACTTATTATTTTGATAAATTTTATTAATATTTTTAATTTTTTTTAAACTGCCAAAAATAACATACCCATAATAATAGTTGTAATAAAAATAAAAATATAAATCACAATGTAAGTAAAATATTGAATCGTTTTATTTATATTGTTTCAATTATTGTTTGAATATTTATTAAATTTATATATAGATTAATTTACATGTTTAAATGTATATTTAATAAATTTATTTATTGATTCTTAATATTAATAATTCCAATTACTTTCTTGAAATTTTTTTTTATTTAAAAGCATATTCAGCATATCTCGCAAATTTGAATTGGATTAAATAACATATATTAATTTAAATTAAATTAAATTAATTCAATTATAAATTAAAATTAATAAATAATATTTATTAAACCAGCGAAAGTTTGGCTCTTTTTCGATGGCACCACGTCACATGTTGGCGCGTGAGATTTCCAGTGTTAAAAAAATTAATTCTGGTACTTTCAGCAATTCAATTTTCGATGTTGAGATTTTGATGTTTTTGATGTTATAAATAATATTTATTAAATTATAATTAAATTAATTAAATTATAATTTAATAAATATTATTTATAACATCAAAAACATCAATTAAATTAATTAAATTATAATTTAATAAATATTATTTATAACATCAAAAACATCAAAATCTCAACATCGAAAATTGAATTGCTGAAAGTACCAGAATTAATTTTTTTAACACTGGAAATCTCACGCGCCAACATGTGACGTGGTGCCATCGAAAAAGAGCCAAACTTTCGCTGGTTTAATAAATATTATTTATTAATTTTAATTTATAATTGAATTAATTTAATTTAATTTAAATTAATATATGTTATTTAATCCAATTCAAATTTGCGAGATATGCTGAATATGCTTTTAAATAAAAAAAAATTTCAAGAAAGTAATTTAAATTTTAAAAATTACCAAGAACATTGACCTCTTTATATTTATTATAATTAAATGACTATATTTGATTCTATTTTTATTAAATAAGATAAAATTAAATTACTTATACCATATTACTTATGTGTGTAGTATGGTATTATCACTAGCAGACACACAAATAACTTTTCATGTATATGTTTGCCAGAATAATAAGATAAATTTTTGATTAATATATAAATTTTAAACTACCGATCCGTTTTTAGAACATCAATCGATTTGTTATTTTAAAACTTCATTTAGAATAAAACATTTTATAAGAATTTATTAATTTATTAAAATTTCCCTGATATTCAATCAAAATAGCTCTTTAAATAAAAGAAATATAAAAAGTTTATTTAAACTTGTTCATATGTATGTTATGTTGTTTACAACATGAATATAATTATGGGTGAGGGAATGATTTAATTATTTATTTCGTAATTAGATTCTAAAATATTATTAAAATAAATATTTTTAATTTTATTTCGGAATTAAATTAAAAACAAACTAAACATTTTAAAATATTTTAAATATAAAAAAATTATTAATACAGTATTGAGGCAATGTGAAAGCGCTGATGTCGCTACTTACGTCATTTTATCATTTAGAATGCTGTATTTAATTAAGATAAACCCAATAAAGATGATTTTTCAGCATACTGAAATCAATTCTGATCGATTTTTCTTTGTAAATATAATCTATTGTGTGAATTTTTAAAAAAATCCTTAACACGATAAAATATATAAAAAAATCTGGGGTGTCTCCACTCGACTATCTCGCAAATTTGAATTGAATTAAATAACATATATTAATTTAAATTAAATTAAATTATAAATTAAAATTAATAAATAATATTTATTAAACCAGCGCATGTTTGGATCTTTGTTGATGGCACCACGTCACGTGTTGGCGCGTGAGATTTCCAGTGTTAAAAAATTAATTCTGGTACTTTCAGCGATTCTATCAAGCTCAAATTCTATATATAGCAGTTTTATACAATTATTAATCCTGTGAAAAATTATCAAACATATATCTTTATTTTTACGGTCACACACACACACACACACACACATATTTAAAAATTAATTTATTAAAATATATATTATATAATATATTATATATAGTATATAATTTAATATATATATATATATATATATATATATTCAGAAATTAATTTTAAATTATATAAATATATTAGAAATTAATTTAATATAATTTAACACATAATAATATATTAAAATATTTTATTTTATATATACATAATTTAGTAATACTGATTATTAATGTAAATATAAATAATAATATTTAATATGGCAAATATGTAAAATTTTGTAAAGAATGTATCAGAAGTTTAGTGTCTAACATTCTGGCGTATTGCGCATGCGTATATCGGTCGGGTCGGTGTCGTTTTGGAATCTCACGCGAAATCTATATTTTTTCCCCATCCGCAAAAGTGCTCAACGCCGCTAAAGAAGTTTTCACTTCAAAAATTGGTAATTATATTATTTAGATTTAATTTAAAAAAAATGTGGAAAAAGTTATTTTTAATTGTTTTCTCAATGAAAATTTAGTAGGGATTTAATTTATTAATTTGAATGATTTATCATTGTTTTTAATTTTAATTAAATTTTAATACAATTAAAATGAATACTTATAGAAACTATTTAGGCAATTTATTCCAATTTATTATGATATAAAATCATATAATATAATTTTCTTAATATATTTTTATTTTAAAACAAATTAATTTTTAAACTCATTTAGTACTAACAATATATATATATATATATATACGGTATATACTGATATGTTTTTGAACTTGAAAAATATCCACATGACTTTGAAAGGCGAATCAAACTGTTTAAGTCTCATGAGGAAATTCAATTTATGTATTTTTTATTAATTAAGATAAATTAATAAATAGAATTTAGAAATATTAAAATCAAAATATTTATTTCAGGGTGACTTAATTATTAGATTTTGGAATATATATTTATAGCATATTATATATTTTTTTATATAATAATCTCTTAAAAACAATTTTCATTTTTTATATTGATATTTATTTAAATAGATAAAATTAAAAAACATTAAATCTTAATTTCTATTAAAATATTAAATAAGTTTGACCTAATTTATGAAATAAATTAATAGAATTATTTTTAGTATGATTTAAATATTTTAAATGATATTTAATTAATTAAAAACTTATAATAAATTAAATATTTTAATAATCCAGCCAATTGATAAAACATGAACAGTGACTTCGAATTGAAATAGACATCAGATGAATTCTTATTAAATGTTTTATAATGAACATTAATTTATGTGTGTGGTTTATTCAAATTATATAAAAACCCTTAAAAAGTGTCATGTATCAAAAAGAATGAAAAATTATTTTGTGACGTCATGAATGGCTAGATGACGTCATATAATTTTAATTAAGAAAAAACTAATAAAGATGATTTTTCTCGAGTATAAAACCAATGTAAAGTGAATGATTCGTGATGATATGTAAAAAATCCCCTCATGTGAAATTTGGTGTGAAAATAACCCTTCCCTTCCTATCGTCGATCGCTAATACTACAACTTCCGGTTTTCGGATTTGCACCAAAAGGTGATCAATTCATCCTACTGATGCATTTAGTAAATATACCAAATTTCATCAAAATCCGTTGAGCCGGTCAAGCTGTACACATCTATATGGACGGACGGACGGACGGACAGACATCATGCTAAAAATACTTTTTTCTGTTAATAAAATGCATGATTCGTGGAGATATGTAAAAATCTCGACATGTGAAATTTGGTGTGAAAACAATACCTCCCTTACTATCGTCGGTCGGTAAAAATTAAAATAAAAAAAATTACTTAAAAAAATTACAACTATAACAATTTTTATTTTTTTTATTATCCAAATAATTACCGACCGACGATAGTAAGGGAGGTATTGTTTTCACACCAAATTTCACATGTGGAGATTTTTACATATCTCCACGAATCATGCATTTTCGAAACAGAAAAAAGTATTTTTAGCATGATGTCCGTCCGTCCGTCTGTCCGTCCGTCTGTCCGTCTGTCCGTCTGTCCGTCCGTATAGATGTGTACACCCTGAACGGCTCAACCGATTTTGATGAAATTTGGTATATTTACTTAATGCATCAGTGGGATGAATTGATCAACTTTTGGTGCAATTCCGGAAACCGGGAGTGGTAGTATTAGCGATCGACGATAGGAAGGAAAGGGTTATTTTCACACCAAAGGAGATTTTTTTATATATCACCACGAATCATGCACTTTGTATTGGTTTTATCCTCGAGAAAAATCATATTTATTAGTTTTTTCTTGATTTAAAATTATATGACGTCATCCAGCCATTCATGACGTCACAGCCTGGTCTTGCATATATATTATAAATAAAATAAAATTAAAAATGTTTATATTTATTATTTATGTATCCATATCTGTTTTTTATTACATTAATAGATATATGAAAATTATTTCAAATTGTTTCTGTAGCTGGAAATTAATTTATTTCAAACCGTCGGTCGGTTCGGACCTGGCCACAGGTCAACTTATTTTTACATCTGCCCATTCTTTGGGCAATAATAAAATGTCTACAGTATTTACAAAAAACAAAATTAACATATATACATTTGGGAATTAGAATTAGGGGAAGGAGAAGCGTAAGGTAAAAGGGGAGGTAACAAGAAGAAGCAGAGGAGGAATGGGTAGTGGATTTAGGCGAGAAGAAGGGAAAGGACAGCGAGCTAGCGAACGATGAAGAAGTGGCTAGGGTCTGTACGTAAGTAAGTCCTGCGGCTGGAGTCTTTTAAGTCTTCTAGTTAAATGGTCTGTTGTAGTAAGTTGTCTTGCTGCTAGATTTTGGTGAGAGGTAAGTCTTTTATGATAATTAGAACTTAAATGATTTATGACTTCGGTAATATGGGGAATATTAAATTCTTCATGGAGAAGTTTTGATGGGATGTAACGGGGAGCGCCGGATATGGTCCTAAGGATAGCGTTTTGGAACCTCTGAATGATGTTAATATTGGAAATTTTAGAGGTTCCCCACTATTGACATCCATAGGACCAACAACTATAACAATAATATTAAAAAATATACAAAATTACCTGAAAATAAATAGATATTTATTTGATAAAATTAAATTTTTAATTATCTTAAGAATTAATCCAAGTAATATCGTTTATTTCTATTCGGCACTATTTTCAGTTATGAAAAAAGAAGGGACAGTCAGTAAAGAGTAAAAAAAAATGTAATTGAAGACTGCTGTTTTTTAAAATGTTCAATTTTTCTTTATAAATACATTCTCTGGTGTGAATTTCAAAAAAATCGTAAGAGCGGTTTCTGAGAACCCATTTACATATATACAAACAAACAAACAATTTTAGCTAGCATAATAAGATTAGATATATACGTATATGTATACAAATATATATTATTACATTGTAATTTTCCTTCCGTCAGAACTTCAGTTGGAAGTCATGATGACACACTAAAAGGTATTGATCTAACTCAATTCAATCGATACGGTCAATTAAAATCATATGCACGAGGGTTTATTTCTGTATTTGGAAGTACATACCAATGTAAAAAGAAGTATACAAAATCGCATTACAGATCGTTATTAACAGATGATCATTTGCAAACAACTTTAATTATAGAAAGTACTAACTTTATACCCAATTATGATAAAATAATATCTTGGGCGCTTTTAGTTTTCATTTGATTTCTATGCAATTAACTTCCTTTATAGAGCTATAATTCATATATATTTTTACATACTACACTAAAACCCTTAACAAGTAACACTATTTCTTCAAATATAATCCACCATTTTGGATTCGATTGATAATATGTAAATTTAATAAAAATTCCTTTAAATTTTGATACATACTTTGATATAAGTATATTGCATTGAAAAACAATAAAGGATTAATTTCTTAGCTCTTAAACCATCAATTTTATTGCATAATAAAAATTTTTTTCAGTTTATGTGTTTAATAAAATTTTTATTATTTCAAAAATTTGACTTGATTGTTCATATAAATAAATTAAACTAAATACTCCCAACGTTTTTCGTTGAATATGAAGCAATTCATCCATAAACTTTGTCAGGCTTATAGAAAAATTATTTTATTCTTTTTAGTCCCTTGGAAAAACGTTATTTTATAAATTTGTTTATATTTATATTTTTTGATTTCATTTTATGTATTGACTGTGAACATTTGAAAAATGTTTTAGATGTATAACTTCCTGGAAAAGAGCATAAATGACATCTAGTTATGACACCAAATCCTTCATGAGAATCTGACATCTTGAATAAGCACATCCCTTCTGAATCATCCCTTTAACTTTAACCGGAGATTAAACTTGCTTTTGTCCTTTCACCTACAATGAAAATAAATAAATTTCATTCAAAAATAAAATAAAAATTTAAATAGGATTATTTTTTTATAATTATATATATTATTATACTCATTTTATTGTTTTTTTCTACTAAAAATAAAATTATTAAATTAAAGAATAAAGTTTTTAATTGATTTGGTTTAGTACTCTCTTTTTTTATGGTTTACGTAAAACCAAAGGGAGACTCACTAATAGAAACGATTGAATTAAAAATATTATGATTATATACAGTCATCACATGAAAATATTCACTATATAGGAAAGTTTCTAATTGACTTTGCCTTTAATAGATTCAATTAACATTTCAAAGCATCCACTCCATTAAATAAAACAAAGTGAAATCAAAAATCATGTTTTCTCTTATGATAATACGAAAATTTAATATTAATTTTAATTAATATTGTTGAATTATTTAATTTGAAATTTTGTTATGAGAAGTATATGTATTTAATAATTGTGGTTGTTGTTGTATTGTTTGACATGGTATTTTCTTCTCTATGTTAGTAAATTGTTCAAAGGAATAAAATTGAAAATCAAACTAATTTATTATTTATATAATAATAATAATAATAATAATAATAATTTATATAATAATAATAATAATAATAATAATAATAATAATTGGTGAGTGAACTCGGTGCTGGTCGGACGTGCGTCGCATCGCTGCTGACTCCTATCCGATTTCCTTGGGATATTTGTTAAAAACGGCAGTAAGTTTTATATCATCTTACTCATTTTGAAGTGCTCTTTCAAATGGAGCACATTTAGAGTCAATTGCTGCCAAGGTGGATACGATGAGCCCTGAATGGTTAATTCTCGGTATTGAGATTGATGGGTCTATGGACTCATTAATAAATTTATTTTAGTGTTAATCATTTTTTAATGATAATGACTATTATTTTATTTTTAAATTTTTTTCTAACTAAGCCGAGCCAGGGTTCATCGTTCTACCAAACAAGTACCCCACTCCATCTCCCCCCCTCTACCACTCCTGTTTTAAACCCTTTATCTATTTATATATTTCTATTAACATCTAATCCCGATTAATATTTACTAATATTATCAAACAAATAAATAACACTTTCCTTTATCCTATCAGTTGCATGCGTCGGGCGGTTCGGTTTACGCGCTGGGGGATCTTACCGGTTCCCTGAGGGGCTCATAACTTGTGAGCATATGGTTTGGCAACCATGAGGTCCCGTGCCATATCTAGTATTGCTTCCACTTACTTGTACTAGATATCTTTCTGTTATCTTTCCTATCTGGCCTCTCTTGGCCAACTCTTGTTTCTTCCGACCCCGATGCTATTAGGTTTCGAGGGCTAAGGGTCTTTCATTTTACACTTTTTACTTTCTCTTCTTTCTTTTCTTGATCACACCCCCTACTTTAATCCTAATCCCTCCTAATTTCTAATGGGATACAGCAGCTTAGCTGAAAGAGAATGGCGCCTCTTTCCCTCTGGAGCTTATAAAAACCCATGCAATATGGAGATAAATGATAGCCTCGGAAAAGGACCGCTGCCTGGGGAACGCCAGGGCACGCCTGGAGCCGGTGCTGGACGTGACAGTGTGCGAGCCACCGGTGGCAGGGGACTGAAGGAGCGGGTCCCTGCCAACCAACAAGCTACAGCTTCAAACCAACATCAAAAGGATCATGATAATTATCAACAACAACTAATGATATCTCCACTTCAATGCTCGCGTTCACGTGATGTTAATGCTGCTACGGAGGGAGGTCGTTCTAAGCGTATAAAATGGACTAAAGAATTAAATAGTCAAATAATACACTCATTTTACACCGTGAATGACTGTCGAGATGATCCTTTGCCAGGCTGGAGATATAAACTTCACTCTGAATTTACAAAATTACATCCGGAACTCAAATTATCTGAACAAAATGTTGCGGATAGGAGAAATGCTATAATAAAAAATAAATATCTTAGCAACGAGGAACTAGAGGTAATCCGAAGAAATGTGGGGAAATTGTTAACGCAAAAAGAGACTGAATCTGAAATGTCAGTCAATATCTCTTGCACCTCTCCTAATAGTTCATCTCCGGGAAATAACTGCAGTAACCAATCGGGGGACGTCGATACATATCAACTCTTCTACAGCCTTCTAGCCTTTTACGAGGGTACTGAGCCGTCTAAGCGACCAAGATTTCCTAAATTGGCTTTTGCTAAAAACACAGTAAGTTCGATCCTCAAAACAAATGAAGTTTTGAGTAAATACATCCAAGAAAATTTAAATTTTGAAAGAGTCCATTTGGGTGTTTACGTTGCAGCAGCCACGGTATACCAACTGAATAATCAACAATTACTCCCACCTTTAAGTAGCCACGTTAAGCAACAAAATATATTAAAAGAACCGTCCTGGAAAATACGTCTACAAAAGAGTATTGATAAATTTAGGGCTAAATCAGATCTAATTGCTCAATACTTAAAAGGAGGGACATCACCTAAAGTAAAAAGAAAAGTTGAGGCTATTATGAAAAACTTAAATATTAATCAAAACACCCCGGATCTTTTCAATATATTGAATAACTACCGTGATGAACTGCGACAAAAAGCAAAAGCAAAAGGTGCTAGACTTAGAAGGTACAATGAATGCGATAAACGTAAGAAACAAAATAAGATCTTCAGTTTCAATGAAAAACAGTTTTATCGATCACTTAATAAAAACTCAAGCGAACAGTCTTATACCGAGATGGATCTTGAAGGTTGTAGAGACTATTGGGAGTCTATTTGGTCGCGGTCGGCTCGGGCTGATCTCGGGGCGGCATGGATTGATGATGTTATTGGGATCAATCGGGATGTGTCGGAAATGTCACCTGTCGTATTCTCGGAAAATGATGTCAGGACTATCCTTCAAAAGACGATCAACTGGAAGTCAGCAGGGCCTGATGGAATCCAAAATTTTTGGCTTAAAAGATTTCCATGTATACATGAATCTTTGGCTAAAATCTATTCTGACGCTGTTAAAAACCCCAATAGTTTGCCTCCATTTCTAACAAAAGGTATCACCTACCTCCTATTTAAAAAAAGGAAACCCTCTGGACCCAAAAAATTATAGACCAGTAACCTGTCTTTCAGTATTTTATAAGCTGTTCACTGCCTTAATCAATGAAAAAATATATATACATTGTGAGCAAAACAACATCATTGCTTTTGAACAGAAGGGTTGCGTAAAGGGTAGCCTTGGATGTAAGGAACAACTCATACTAGATTCAATTATTATGAAACAAGCTTGCCAAAATAAAAGAAATATATCCACATGCTACATTGATTATTCAAAGGCTTTCGACTCCATCCCTCATAATTGGCTGTTGAAATCTCTTGAAATTTACAAAATAAATAAAAGTATAATCCACCTTCTTTCCTATTTAATGAATGGTTGGAGGACTAATTTAAAAATAAATGGCCATGATATCGGAGAAGTTTCAATAAAAAAAGGGATATTTCAAGGAGATTCTTTAAGCCCAATGTGGTTTTGTTTGGCGCTTAACCCTCTATCTACCCTACTAAACAGAACCGAAGTAGGTTTTAGATTGGAAAAAAAGGATAAAATGAAATATAGCCATCTTCTATACATGGACGACCTCAAGTTGTATGGTGAGTCAGAGCGAGAATTGGCAACATTAATTAACACCACTAAATTGTTCAGTGATGACATAAAAATGAACTTTGGAATGGATAAGTGCGCGATGCTTCACGTGGCTAGAGGTAAGATAACTCATTCAAATCTAATAATACATGGTATATCTCAACTAACACCTGAAGAGCTATACAGATATCTAGGTATGCAACAAAACCTTAATATAAGTCATACAGTTATGAAGAATGAGCTTACCACCAAATATAAGTCTAGGCTGACCAAGCTATTGAACTCAAAGTTGAATTCAAAAAATATGTTTAAGGCGATCAATACTTGGGCAGTACCTTTGCTTACCTACTCATTTGGCATAATTAAGTGGAGCAAAGCGGACTTGGATGAATTAGACCGATTAACTCGCCGAATGCTATATAAATTCAATTGTCATCACCCTAAGTCAGCAATCGAACGACTTTATCTCGCTCGGAGAGATGGTGGCCGTGGTCTATTAAACATCTCGCAACTATGCAAAAAGCAAATTAGAATGATGCGCTCCTATTTCCAATGTCATGCTAATCCTAAGATCGATAGATTAGTAAAAATAGACAAATTTACCCCACTCCAACTAAAGCAACAGGTAATAGACGATGTAGTTGAACCATATGAGAGCCTCATAACATCCTGGAGAGATAAAATACTCCATGGGAAATATCCCACTCAATTGAGTGACCCCAATATCGATAGGGAGACATCACTATCAATGTTTGAAAAGGGCTACCTATTCCCACCAACAGAGGGATTTATCACAGCAATTCAAGACAAGACAATCAGGACGCGTAATTATGAGAAAAACATCCTCAAGTTGAACGTAGTTGATCGATGTAGGAGATGTGGGAAACCTGGGGAAACAGTAGAACATCTAACTGGTGGTTGTAGTGCTCTAGCGGATAATGTCTACACTTGTAGACATAACCAAGTGGCAAAAATCCTCCACATACAAATTTCCCTTAAGTGCAACCTTATTACTATCCCGGAACCCTATTACAAATACTCACCTCCCACGGTCTTAGAATCCGATTCCTATGTGCTGTACTGGGATTGTCCCATAATAACCGATAAATCTATTGATTACAATCGCCCTGACCTTCTGTTGATTGATAAAAAAGAGAAAAAGGCAACAATAATAGAGGTGGGCATCCCTTTGTCCCACAACGTCTCAAAAACCGAGAAGGAGAAATATTGCAAATATCAAAACCTTGCTATGGAGCTGAAATCTCTGTGGAAGCTGACAAGTGTGAAGATAGTTCCAATAGTGATGTCGGTAGAGGGAGTATCTCCAGTGAAATTTAAAGATAATTTAAAGGTATTAGGACTATCGGATAAACTTTCCATCATTATCCAGAAAGCAGTTATTCTACAAACGTGTTATATTCTTAGAAAAGTCCTAATGCCATAAAGGAAATATAAAGGTTGTTGTGGGTTAGGGTGAATTCCCTCTCCATCGCAACCGTGAGCCTAGTTCTCAAAAAAGAATTAACTGACACTAGAGAGTGTTGAGGATTTCTGAGGAAAATAATAATAATAATAATAAAACAAAGTTCTATAAACATAATTCTAAAAAAAAACAACAAATCAACCGTATTAGTGTAGGTATAATAAATATTTGATATCCTAAAATATTCGATTTTATTTTTGTTTATATAATATAAAGTTTATATTATACTCATATTTCCAATTTCTAAAACTAATACTCATAAATATATAACCAAAACAAAAGATAAAACTAAGATTTTTTAACAAATTTGTGTGTTTGTGAATAAAATTTTATCAGATCACTCTATATCCGAATTATATTTTGTATATACCTATACACCTATATTAATTTCTAATTGAGAATATATTTTGATTAATATCAACTAATAAATAAATTTGATTTGGGTCAATGTTGTTTATAAATAATTCAAATATATATTTGAAATTTTATTGATTTTAGTATAATTAATTAAATTATGTGTTGATTTTTTTTTTGTAGGGGATGCGAATGACTTTTTCGATTGGAAAATATGGCGATTTTTACTTTGAAAGTTTATGGCGACCTCATTTGATATTTCATGGCCGTCTCCTAGACGTGAAGCCAACTGAATGCAAGATTTGGAATAGTATCAGGAACATGCCATTCAACCCTACAACAATGAAATGACAGTGTTGCGCACTGTCTGAAGAGAGGAATTTCGGATTATTTTAGATTTCCCCATGTAATACATTGTATCGGGCATATGTCTTATCCCAATAACTGGAATCTACACTATGTATGAGTGAATTATTAACACACTATGAGCGGGGCGGGTATTTGTACCCGTTGCGGGGACTGCCACTTATAAGCGGGGCGGGTATTTATACCCGTTGCCACTTATATAATATATATTTTCCCTTGTGTCAATTAAAATTACTTATTTTAAACGATAACTAATATATATCCCTCATATAAGTGGCAACGGGTATAAATACCCGCCCAGCTTATAAGTGGCAGTCCCCGCAACGGGTACAAATACCCGCCCCGCTCATAGTGTGTTAAGTGCCATCTCGTGGTAGTCACTTGAACTATCAAATTTATTTGTTATCAAAAGTCATTATTGAATTAAATTAATCACATTGGCTGGTTATATATATATATATATAACAGATACTATAAATAAGTTTTATTTTAATTTCTACATCTCTTCAAATTGATTTCAAAGCAACGAGATTGTTTTATCATTATTTCTTTTATTAATTTTTGTTTAATTTAATTTTTTATTTTTAAATTGCAGATATATTATTATTATTATTGTCGAAATGATATCTCAAGGATATTGGACAGATGCTGCTTTCGATAGATCGGAGTGTAAGAAGAAGAGGGTTGTTGGTCGACAGCCAGATGGGGCCAATAGCCCGCCATTCTCTTCCTGTCGACCTTCTACCCTTTCCAATTTCCACTCACTTCTGCTCCACTTCGCTTCCCTTAAGGTCGTCTACTACTGAAATTTATTAGACTAGAGTTCGAGGGTAAAGAGATGCCCCCCACAGGAAACAATCGAGTGAGGAAGAAAGGAAGAGGCTACCATGGCATTAATTAGAAAACTTAATTTTAATAAACATATATGTATTTATAAAGTGGGGAAACGCTTTTGGAATTTATTAAGTTAATTATTATTATTGTATTAATATTGGTAACAAACTTGGCATTTTCATTTTATTCCAACTTCAATAGTCTTACGACATTTATTGTTTTATTTCATTTAGGATATTAATTTTATTTTATATTTATTATTTTAATTTATATTATATAATAAATATGTGAATAGTATTTGTATTAGTATTTATTATATGAGTCTAGTTGTTTAAAATATTTTTAAATTTTAATAATTATTCTATTTATTTTAAGTAAATAAGTATAAATTTATAAATCAGTGGCGTAGCTAGAACTTTTGCCGCCCGGGGCGATCTCCAGTTTGCCGCCCTTTCTATTATAAGTCAATCAAATAGTGGTTTTTATAAATTAATACACATAAATAAATTATTAAGTTACTTAATCAATATTAATTAATACACAGAGTAAATTTTTTTACACATATTTGTATGCACTCGTAAACATATATTTATATAATATTTACTCTTCTAGCTTTCATACTAGAAAAATCGTGTATCATACCCTCAAAATTTATATTATTTGTAATTTCTTGTTCTATTGACAATATTGCAAGATTTTGTAGTCTTAATTGACTCATTGTAGAACGAAGATAATTTTGCCGAACAAAATCTTAAAGATGCGTTTACGAATTCAACGAATTTTAATGAATACAATAAAATAAAATTATTATCCTGTTCTTGGAATTAGAATTCAAAATTTACACTAAAATGCATTTATATACTCCCAGGAATAATATTCGAAATCATATAGTTGATCATAATTTATATAAATCAAATAGTAAACTTATAATAATCATAATAATCATTTATTATTCAAGAAAGAAAAAAAAAATAAATGATAAGATGATGATAAATTATGAAAAGAATAAGTTGCTTTTTACAACTATAACTAAATATAAAAAATGCCGCCCCAAGATAAGTGCCGCCCGGTGCGGACCGCACCCACCGCCCCCCTTAGGTACGCCACTGTTATAAATACACAGGAAAAAATATAATGTAATTAATATATAATTAATTTTATATGTGTCTGAGTTATTTGATTTTTAATACTACTATATTTTTTTTTGTATTATTATTTATAAGTAATATTTTAGAAAATATTTTCCATTATTTCATCTATTAAATATTTATAGTTTTTAGTTACTTATATTATTTTATTTTTGTTGACTAAAAAAATTTGAATAAGAAGCAAATAGACATCTCTTTTTATATAAAAAAATCTGATATAGCCTTCATACAAATTTCACTTAAAATTTACTTTTTTTTATCATTATCTTTTTATATTTACTTTATATGTATGCATTTTATATGAAGATTAACAAAGGGAGAAAAAAATTTACTAAAGTAAAAAAAAAAAATAAATTTACTTTAAAGGGAGTGATTTCGAAAATTCGGTATTTATGCCCTTTTAGAGTACTTTAAAGTGAATATAATCTTCTTGATATTAAAGATAATTTTGTTTGACATTAATGGAATGAGTTTAAACAATATCTTTAAAATCTGTTTTTAATTAAACAAAATGAAAATATATATAAAATCGTTTAGTGGGTACTTCCGGATAGCCTATTATTACAAAAAAATATTACATCCTAGTCTTAGAGATATCTTAAATACAGAATTTCGGATTCGAACTTTATCATATTTGAACTGATCACAAACATGTAAACACGCCAACCAACCCATGTAGACCATTTTATGGAACTATGTTTTTTGGACTTATGGAACCTTAAAACGAGTATTTCCGTTGAAAATCTGAATATTTTTGCGCAATCTTTCTCCCTACTACATGAGAAGTAAATGAAAATAAAATTTGTTAATACTTTCTTTTTTATTCCAAAACTACTTATATTGATAATGTTTGTTAATAAACAAAAAGTAAATTTAATCTGTCAATCAACATGTGTATGTATAGTGACGAAAAAATGCTACCGCCATGGGGTATATTTTATTTAAATTAATAAATAAAAAAATAATAAATCAATTATATTTATATAATATGCATATGGATTAGGAATCACAGGGGGGCCAGCAGAAAAACAGAAATTTTAAAAATATATATTATATAGGTATAATATTATATAGGTATATACAGGGCTTCGAACCGTTATTTTTTTCGTTTCGGTTATAATGTCAAGTTCCCACATGTGTCCATTACAATTAAGAATAAGTAAGTTATGTTAGTCACGTTCATACTTCCACATGTGAACATTAATTAAGGTTCTTAGCATTTAGCAGGTAAAACACATGGCAAGGCTCATTCAATTGAAAATTGCAAGGGTGCACTTGTTAAATGAAATATTCTTTGTAGGAGAGGGCAGTGTGGTTTATTGTTTGCAGTTGCAGTGACCCTTTTGAGGAGAAATTTCAACATATGCCTGGGAAAGACCACTCTTCATTTCATCCCTCACCCCTACCTTTCTCCTTCCCTTATTTCGGTGATATAAAAGAAAAAAAGCATGACTAGCAACTAGAGATGTAATGACTAGATGTAAGCAGTGACGAGAGATATTTTAGACTAGACGGGAGTGTGTCCCTATGTATGATTGAATTTGTATCTTCAAACTCATAATAAATTTCTTACTCTTTCTTAAATAAAATTGCCTTTTATTTCTTTACCGTTTAATTACCCATTAAACCCGTGGGTAAGGTAAAATATATAATTGGCGCAGTCGGTAGGATTTCGCGAACGTTTATACAATACAAACGGCAACTTTTTAAAGTTTTTATCGCGAACGGTGATTAAATTCCTGCTTCATCTCCTGAGCAATCGACGGAGTCTGAACATCGTCTTCAGCAACCAAGAAGCAGCAGCCACTACAAACCTACGAGCTACCACGACTACACGACACCGAGGAAAGCGACGTCCATTGCCTTAACGAGGAACGGTACGAGCAAATCATCCCGGGTCATCTACAAATACTAGGATAATACTTATCCGAAGGGCGCAGTCAACAAGAAAGAAGAAAGAAAAATCGTGAGCTATACAAACAGTCATACCATAAATTTAACATAAAAATATAATAAATAAATTTTAAAATAAAATACCTTAACAATTAAATAAATTTTCTAACATAAAAAAAAAAATATAATAAATAAATTTTAAAATAAATACATTAACAATTAAATAAATTTTCTAACATAAAAAAAAAATATATAAATCAATATTAAAATAAATATTTTAACAATTAAACAAAATTTCTAACATAAATTAAAATAAATAAAATTTTATGAAAAATAAATAAATAAATTAATTAAAATAAAAAAATAAAATAATAAAATGAATTAAAATTAATAATAATAAAATAATAATAATTAAAATAAAATAATAATCAAAATAAAAAAAAATAATCGAAATAAAATAATAATAATCAAAATAAAATAATAATAATCAACGTAAAATAATAATAATAAAATTAAATAATACAATAAATAAAGTAATTGAAAAATGAAATTAATGATGAAAATGAATACAGATCATTTGTTACAATGTATTCCTATCTTTAAGGGCGAGTCAAACGTACTCCAAAGATTTATTAATACGGTTGATAAAATATATAGTACATTTCCTTATGACCAGCACGAATTTTTCCTCAGGTACGTTAGAGACAAAATTCAGGGCAGTGCCAATGAAATGCTGACCCACGTAAGTCTAACCACCTGGGAGAATTTGAGAAGGGATCTTAGGGACATATTTCGCGAAACAAAAAGCGAGAGTAATCTCTACGATTCAAATTACAATAGACAATTCATTCCCAGAAATCGCTCTCATTCTAATAATTATCAAAATTACCAGCCCCCTCCCCGCTACCACAATTCGGCGGATTATAAAAAACAAAAAACTAATGATTGGCTAAATGAACCAGATATGATTAAAAAATTTGCCTCTTTTGAAAATAAATCAACAATATTAAATTCAAACAATTATAAGAAAAATAAAATTGATAATGGACAATTCCTTGACCAGAACAAATTAAATTTTGAATATAATATTGAAGTTAAAAAAGAACCAAGTGATATTAATGAAAAAAATACAATAAACAATCATAAATTATCTTCAATTGATATAACTTTACCAATGAATAAATTAATACAAGAAAAATCAATTTTAAAATCATTACATTCTTCTAATTTATTACCAAAAAATAGAATATCAGAAAATATTTTGCCCTCTAAACATATTAATGATAAAAATATTAACAATGATGAAACAATGAATTCAAATAAAGAATTTTTATATAAATGTTCTAAAGAACAAAGTATAAAACCTCATGCAGAATTAATCAATTTAGAAGATCCACCTCAAATTACAGAAACCAAGAAATTAATTAAAAAGGAATTGGAAGAAAATTACTTACACAATAATATGGATAATTCTCTCTCAGAAAAATCTCAAATCTCACTCTATTCTTCACCACCACCCTCCCCACCTATTCAATTCAATGCTCTTGAGAAAATTGCTCAATCATATGATGCGGATACACCTGTGTTATCTCCTTGTGAAGATAATTCTATTGATACGTTACCTTGTCCAGAACTTATAAGAGAAAAGACTCCTGAATTCGATCATTATCCTCCAAAGAACACTCCATCTCCAACACCCCCTCCATTAACTCCAAATGAACGTGAATATATAGAAATAAATAAGATCAATCTTGACCAAACAATTTCAAAACCAGAAGAAATTAATCTAAGATTTATAGAAAATAAAAAGCGATCTCATGAATCTACGTTTAACGAAATTAATAAACATAATTCTCCGTCATCCCCTAATACAGTTTCTAATTTCCCAACATTAATTCAAAATGAAATTAAAATTGATAATATTGATCAAAGTATAAATAATGTGAATAATATTAGTTCGAGACATTCAAAGGAAGGCACCCGTCCCAAGTTTTTTTATAGAAATCAATTAGTAGTTGTTTGTAAAATTAAATATCATATTGTATTAGTAAACTATATTAGATCATGGCAAATAGCCCCGTCACTTTCTCCACACATTAATAAAATAAGGAGAAAGATATCAATGAAATGGAAATATCATTTAAAACGGGTGTGGACAAAGTTTAAATTTAAATTGTATAAGTTTTTTATTTTTTTTTCGCATATTATTATATAAGTTTTTTTTTCTCTATTAATTGATGTTTTTGTTATTTTTGTTATGTGAAAAATGTGTTTGTGTTCAGTGCAGTTATATTAAATAATAATTTTGTGCAAGATACTTAAGTGAAAAACATTGTGTTTAATAATTATATATAAAAAAAAAAATAGTGATTAAGTGAAAAACAATGAAAAATTAAATTCTTTAAAAAGGAATGTATAATTCTCCCTGCAAATGGACACATTAACTTCACCCACTAGACAATTTGTTACACAAATTTCCTTTAGGGGGTGGAGATATAATGTCAAGTTCCCACATGTGTCCATTACAATTAAGAATAAGTAAGTTATGTTAGTCACGTTCATACTTCCACATGTGAACATTAATTAAGGTTCTTAGCATTTAGCAGGTAAAACACATGGCAAGGCTCATTCAATTGAAAATTGCAAGGGTGCACTTGTTAAATGAAATATTCTTTGTAGGAGAGGGCAGTGTGGTTTATTGTTTGCAGTTGCAGTGACCCTTTTGAGGAGAAATTTCAACATATGCCTGGGAAAGACCACTCTTCATTTCATCCCTCACCCCTACCTTTCTCCTTCCCTTATTTCGGTGATATAAAAGAAAAAAAGCATGACTAGCAACTAGAGATGTAATGACTAGATGTAAGCAGTGACGAGAGATATTTTAGACTAGACGGGAGTGTGTCCCTATGTATGATTGAATTTGTATCTTCAAACTCATAATAAATTTCTTACTCTTTCTTAAATAAAATTGCCTTTTATTTCTTTACCGTTTAATTACCCATTAAACCCGTGGGTAAGGTAAAATATATAATTCGGTTTTCGTTCCGGTTCAAATAAAAAAAAAATATATGTTCGGTTCCGGTTTTTGTTCCGGCAAAAATAATGGTTTTTTCGGTTTTCGGTTTTCCGATTAATTAATTTTAAAGACCTTTTATTTGAATTAGAAATTTAGGTCGGGGTATGCCGAGTCTGCCATAAATTAGCGCCCGAAAAATATTTCTTGCTACCACCCTAAATCATACTACATGAATTGATACAATATAATATAAATAATAATAATTAATTAAAGCTATAATAATTAGGAGTATATAATATAAGATGTTAATATAATTTATTAAACGGAACAAATAAGTATGAATATTTTTTTACATCCTTCTACTTTCAAACACTCAACAAACGAAACAAATTCGTATATTTAATGTTAAAGTATACAGGATTCTTGGATATATTTACTTACAATTATAACTATAATTATAAAAGATGAAAATTACCTCTAATTATTAAAATATCTTCCAATATATTTTTATTTAAACTATTTCTATTGTCTCGTAAAATAAACTTTAAACCAGAGAAAGCTCTTTCAACACTAACTTGTGTTGCAATAGCTCCTAAAACCACCATTGCAATTTTGTATAAATGAGGATATGTATTTTTATTTTCCTCCCTAAATTCTAAAATAAGTTTTTTACTGTCTAATCTTCGTACTTGGTCAAAGTTATTCAATATTTGTTTAAATTTATTTAATAATTTTATTTATATTTATGAATCATTTTCTTTATATCAATACATAACCCTGTATCAAATGGAAAAAATAATTTAAAAAATTAATACTATCATTAAATCAAAATATCAGTATTAAACAAACGATGAAAACATTAAATTCTGTATTGCGACTACGAGACGCTGCCAACACAACCGAAGGGAGAGTATGACTAGGACACTAATTTTTGAAACAAAGTTTTTAGCGACACCATGCAGTGCGAGGCATAACTAATTGAAAAAAATTTGGGCTTGTGTGTTGCCAAAACACCTCTTCTGGCAACTCTGGATTGAACACGTACTGAACTGAAATAAACCGATATTATTTTTTTCGGTTCAGCTCCGGTTTTCGTTTCGACAAAAATACCGGTTTTTTCGGTTTTCGGTTTTCAGTTCAGTTCCGGTTCGAAGCCCTGGGTATATACCAGGGGTGGCCAACACGTCGACCGCGGTCGACCGGTCGACCGAAAGGGCTATAAAAGTAGCCCGCGAAGCCAAAGTTGGACAATTTGTTTTAACTTAAATAAATGTTTGTAATTCTTAATTCTATAATTTAATCTTACAATAATAAATTATTTGTGAAACATACACATAGTTTGGCCACACCTGATATATACAATCATTTATATTCTGAAATAATTTTATACAAATGAATATATAATTTTAGCGTTTCTGAAAGTGTTCAACCAGAATTTCGTTTACAGAGTCTAAATTTTCACTGCGTAATAACAGTTTTGACAATGAATTGAAAACATGCATACTTTCCATTTCATGTTGAAACTAGAAGCATCATCCTCAAATTAATTAGAAATGTATTTAATCACTTCCTCTATTGTGCGCAATTTGAGATCTCTAGGTAATAGTCTAACAGGTAGATACCGAGGTGCCTTAGTTATTATACTCAAGATATTGTTTTGGGTCCGCTGTAATTTAATTATATTGGATGCACTTTAAAATAGATGGAAATCTTTTTTTTGACAAAAGTAAATATGGTTTTTTACATAATTGTATGTTAACTTAACTCACATTCGATTCGTCCATTTTAATATATTAATATTATATAGGAGTTAGAAATTTTCTTATAATAAGAAAGAAGAAGAAATGGTGAAGATATCTAATAGTTATATCAGGTCAAATAATTCACGTGAAAGTAACATTGCAAATTAAATATTTCATAATTGAAAGTGAGAAATTTATATACGATATAATATACCTGTATATATAATTAATCCCCTAACTAAGCTTATTTTCTTATTTAAAGAATTGATAAGTGATATTCTTCTTCCTCTAAATAAGGTTGAATTTAAAGATAAAGATCAGAGGGGGACTAGTAAGGGAACTGATAGAAAAAAGTGAAAAGGTAAAGGAGATGATTTTTCCATGGGAGAGGGAAGGCAGAAAAAACCATGAGCTCACGTGAGGGCAGGAACGCCAATCCCTGAAATAAAATTCTTTTCTACTGGGATTATAGAAAATAATCTACCCGTTACCCAGGATATTATTTTTAAATTTATTAAAAATTAATTTTACATTTCATATAGAAAAACAATAAAATTATTTCCTTCCTTTTCAAGTATTTTTTATGTTATTTAATAATTAATTTAAATAAAATTATATTAACATTTATAATTATATTATTAAAAATCTAAAGAATAAAATTATAAAAAATTAACAAATTGAAAGATTTGAACTCAGACAAAAGAATTACTAGTCCTAGTCCAAACCGGTGCGACTATTTTATCAACTTGTAAAAACATAGGAAAGAAATCAACTTAAAGGCTACGAAAATTCAGCACATAAGCAATACATGGCAAAGACTTTATTCATTAAATATTGATTAAACAGAGAAAAATGATCATGGAAATAGTTATAATACAAGAAATACAAGAATCAAAAATAATCTTGTATTGAGAGAAGAGATATGCAAAGAATAATCATTTAATATAATTAATCAAAAGATTTGACGTCATTCAAAATGGCAGCCGAAATCACATTGCATCTGTCAAAATTCAATAATTAATATTTAATTAAGGAAGCATCATAAAATTGTATAATGCTAGTGAAAATGAATCTACATTGAATAACGAGTATTTTGATATGCGTTTTATATATTGTTATCAGAAAATGTTTATTTCAAGTGTAAACATGTTAGCAAATAAAAATTAATTATAATTTTCATTTATATTTCACTAAAAATCCATTTTATTGAAAATCTGGCGAAAATTCTGTTGTATCTTTTTACTTTTATTCATTTTTTATGAAATTTTGTTATTAATTTGTATAAACTGAATCCAATTGAATAGAAGTGTTTCTGCTAATTCTCCAAAGCGTTCTATAAATATGAGTTCCAAGTTTTTACTAATATGAAGCGTTGAGAGGTGGGTCCTCTCAGAGGCACATAAGACATGTCTCACTCGTGAATATAAAGGGTTTTGCTAATCGAAGTGTTGACGTAATCATGAAAATTTTTTTTTCTTTTTAATGAAGCTATGCTAGATATTCTCCTTCATGCAAATAAATCTGATTTTTTGAATGATCAGGGGAGGGGGGGAATGGATGGAAAGGCGTCAATGGGTAAAGGACATGATTCCTCCAGGTAGAAGAGGGATTTAGAAAAAACCATGAGCTCACGTGAGGGCAGGGACGCCAATCCCTGAAATAGAATTCTTTTCTTCTGGGTTTATAGAAAAGAATCTACCCGTTACCCAGGATATTATTTTTAAATTTATTAAAAATAAATTTTAGATCATAACCATCCTATATATGTTATTACATCTTTTATATACCATATATTTATATTTTTCTTATCCCGATAATTAATATACTTTTTATCCAGGCTTCCCTTTCTCAAAACACCGTTTAGTCCTAGACTATTCTACTCTACTCAAATTTCACCTCTACCTCCTCCTCCTCTCATATCCATTCCAAAATGAAGTATTTATTTTAATTGAAGTTATAAATTTAAATGAAAAATAACAGCCCTTCCATTTACAATTTTTTTTTATTAATATTATTATAATAATTAAAACTAGCATATCTTTCATATATTTAAGAACATATATAAATATATATTATATATATAAATATATTATTGATTTAACCTTGACTTATAATTAATAATATTATTTTTATTATTACTTTATTGCAAACATATTATATATTTTAATTTTTTTCTTCGTTGATCAAAAATAATATATATATATATAAAATTTATTTATTTATTACATAATAAATAGATAATCATATTATTATATAAGATAAATAAATAAAAATAAATTCAATTGAAATAAAGCGATTGTGTCAAGATTCAACGTTTCAATTCATACTTTTTCGCTCAATCAAATTAAATGAGAACAACCAACCTCTTATACTTATAATCAATTAAAATATATATATATATATAATAGAAGTAAATGTAAATAATAGAATTAAAATAAAAAAAATCAAATATTTATTTATTACATACATACATATTTATTACATATTAAATAGATATATTCAAGATTCAACATTTCAATGAACTGAAAAATTAAACCAATTAAATCAGCAGCTACAGGGCAAAGGTAAAACAATAATAGATATGATTAGCCTTTTGAAGTCATTTAAGGAAAAATTAAATATGCTTGCAATGCAACTAAAGCGTCGTGATTTAAAACACTTTCAAATTCTGGCAGATCAATCTAAAAATAACAAGACTGTTGCTTACGACAAATATGCTGATGTTATTGGAATGCTTCTAAATGAATTTGATAGAAGATTTCTCAAACTAAGTGAACTTGAAGATATTGCCTGTTTTTTATCTTACCCATTTAATGACATCGACGTTGAAAGTCTTGCTCAGAAACTTCACAATTTTCTTAATACTACAAATATAGCAGAATTAGAAGAAGAAATACTAAATCTTAAATGCGATATAAATCTAAAATCAATGGTTTCAGATAGCAATTTTTGGAAACTAATAAGCAAAGATAAATATCCAAATATTTGGACAATGGTTGCTCGTTTCAATTCCTTCTTTGGCTTCACATATTTATGTGAATCCGCATTTTCTTATATGAATGCGATCAAAACAAAACCTCGTTCGCAAATAAAGGATCATACATTTAGAGTCATGCTTAAGAATTGCTCTAAGTTCATATGAGCCAAATTTTGAGAAACTTGCTGCTCTTATGCAATGCCAGGCTTCATCCAAATAAAAATTGTATGCTTAAAATTTGTTTTGTTCGTATTTATTTCTTAAAATTGTATTTTTTAAAATTTTAATAAATAATGTTAGAATTCATAAAATACAAAATATATCGTCGGCTTAGATTGCAAACCTGCTAACTCATATTCAGCATATTTTGCACAACTTTCTTAAAACGCATAAATTTTTTGCTTGTCACGTGATTTTAATTAAATAGGTGCATAATAGCGGTGTTTCATAGCCACACAATGTAAGGTGTTTTTCTCTTTCTAATAGTGTGAAAATGGAATTTTTGACCAAAAGTGGAGGTTTGCAATTTAAATCGGCGATATTAATGACTTCTTTAATTATCTTCTAAAATTTTAAAATTATTTTCCCATATCCATAGTCGACCGCAGACTATATTTTATTCAAAAAGTAGCCCCTAAAAGCTAAAAGTTTGGCCTCACCTGGTATATACAATATTGAAATGTTTTTACCGACCGACGATAGTAAGGGAAGTATTGTTTTCACACCAAATTTCACATGTGGAAATTTTTACATATCTCCACGAATCATGCCTTTCTTAACAGAAATAAATCGGGAGTGTCCTCCCCTAGACTTTCCCGCATATAAATAGGTAATTAGGTTATTATTATTATGTTTTAACAACAATAAAAATAAACAAACTAATTAATTTAAATTATAAAGTAAAATGGTTTAACACTATTATATATATTTATAATTTACACCTAACGCTACTTGTATAGGTAAAATGTCACTTCCGGTAGTCAGATCATGATGAAATTTGGTATTTGAATTTTTTTCATATTTTTAAATCTATATACAAAATATGAAGCAAATATCTCGAAGCAAACTGGTACTTTACTTGAAAGGTAAACGCAACCAGTGTAGGTAAAGTACCACTTCCGGTTAACCGATTTTGACGAAATTTTGATAGAAATCTACAAACTGTGAATAATATCGGTGTACCAAATTTCGAAGTCCTAGCTTGATTAGTTTTTGAGTAAATTTGCTTACAGACATTACATACATACATACATACATACATACACACACACAGACATAATTCGAAAAATGGTATTTTCCGACTCAGGGAGGTCTAAGGCCCGATTCACACACAAGTGGCGTATCGCACTGGCGTGGTTCTGGCGTGGAACAGGTTTGTTAATGCAATTGCATTAGCTTATGACTCAATACCCACAGATATGGCGTATGGCGTGTTGGAGGGGTGGAAAATGGCACGAAGACCACTCCAAATGGTCTAGAAGTGGCGTGCCAGTCCCTACGAGCCACCGGTGGAGTCGGAGCGGAGTGGTCTTCGTGCCATTTTCCACGCCTCCAACACGCCATATCTGTGGGTATTGAGTCATAAGCTAATGCAATTACATTACAAACCTGTTCCACGCCAGAACCACGCCAGTGCTATACGCCACTTGTGTGTGAATCGGGCCTAAAACGTCAAGATCTATCGAAATCTCGAAGTCGAAATTTTTGACGATTCCAATACTTCCCTTATACGAAGTATGCGTGAAAGTAAAAAGTATTTAGGTTATTTTCACACAAAATTTCACACGAGGAGTTTTTTTTTATATATCTCCACAAATCATGCACGTTGTATTGATTTTACCCTCGAGAAAAATCATCTTTATTAGTTTTTTCTTAATTTAAAATTATATGACTTCATCCAGCCATTCATGACGTCACAGCCTGGTCTTACAGATATATTATAAATAAAATAAAATTAAAAATATTTATGTTATATGCCTATCTGTTTTTATTGCATTAATAGATATATTTAAATTATTTGAAATTGTTTCTGTAGTTGGAAATTAATTTATTTCAAACCGTCGGTCGGTTCGGACCTGGCCACAGGTCAACTTATTTTTTTGGGGGGAATTTTTTTATTTTTATGTAAAATAAATTTGAGTAAAAAAAATGAAAAAAACCAAACTGCATTTGGCGATGAAAGGAAAGTGACACGCATCGATTGAAGTCATTGAGAAGGCGACGACCGACGTCCTAAAGACCATTCCAATAAAGGACATGGAGAAATCGTTTGACAACTTGTTGGAGCGTGCAAATTTGTGTATCGATGCAGAAGGGGAATACATTTATTAATAAAAATGATTTCTTCCAAAATGTACATTGTTTTTTTGTTTTTTTAAAAAGTTCGGTTTCTTTTGGAATGGAGGGTGTATATTATACCTGTTTCGTGTAATATTATTATTTTTATTTTTCTTCTTTTAATAATAATTCACTCAAAAATATCCTGAGTTATATATATATATATATATATATATATATCAATAATGCACATAGATTGTTCATTATTGCTCTCCATATGCAAAAAAAAATCACAAAACCAAAGTCCTGAAGGAAGTCCTGGTACGGAATCGAAACGTCATTAGTTGAAAGAGAAGTTAGAGTGCTTCGTTTCTAAACTTCTGTTTTCCTGATGACTGCCCATTAATAATTTATTATTATTTTCTATTCAGCCAATGTGAACTACATTTTTTTATAATGAATATATATATATAAAGATTCAACTACGATAAACATATAATTATATTGATATGTATATGTATATATATATATATATATATATATTATATAATTATATAAAATATTTGAAAGATTTATTTCTTTATCAAACCTACCTATTTCATAATTTTTTTTTTATTTTTAATCAATCTTCCATTCTCTTTCAATTGTATTGAATTTTTTTTTATAAGATTCTTATTTTTTGGAAGGTTTTTTCATCATTTCAATTTTTAACAAAAGAGTCAATATTTTTCATTTCCGAAACTTGGCGTGTTTCCTTTCCCTTCCAGGTCACATAAATCTCTACCTGAATAATTTAAACCGAAAGCAAAGAGAGACATACATTCTTAACTGGCGTTAAATCTAGTGGTTATTGCACATCGCAACCTTCCATGCAGATGACATATAACTTCCTTCCTTCTACTCTTTTATTTTCCTTCTTTATAAAAATAATATTGTTTAAACAAAATCTAGGTAAAATTATAATTTTATTAATGGATTAAGATTTAATTTCAACTTTATATTTTATAGAAGAAGGTGATTAACATAATTTTATGTGATTAATTATAATAAAATAAAATACATTATTGATTCGACAGTATACAACCAATTTGTATTATAAATATATGTATATTTATACATTATTTATAGTCATATCTTTAATCTTTAAATATAATGTTATAACTATACACCCGAGAAATTGTTATCCCTACCGCTTTTATGTTCCCTTTTCATTCCTATTCACCAGAGGAAACAACGAAAGAGTGTTAATTTTTTTATTAACGGATGAGAGTGGTTTGTTATATCTAGTTAAAGAGCAAACCACTAATTTAATAAAGCCAGTTGATGAGAGATAGATAGTCATATATATATATATATATATATATATATATACATATATAGAAATTGAAATATAAATATCCCAATTGGTGTTGGTATCTGTCTGTCTCATGTAACGTAATAAGTCTGAAAATAGCAAGGTTAAATATTGAAATTAAAATATTAGATGTTATTTATTAATTTAATATTAATTTAAAAAGAAATTCAATTTTAAATTAGAATTTAATTTAAAAAAAATGATTATATATTTAACTATGAATTTTTACTATCTCGCCAGAGATAGTATAGAGATCACGAAAATTTTCGATGTTGAGATTTTGATGTTTTTATACGTTTTGAAGGTTCCTCAATCATTTTCACTAAGGTTGAGAAAAATGTCTGTGTGTGTGTGTGTGTGTGTGTGTATGTATGTAACCAAGATTACGCAAAAACGGTTTGAGCTAGAATAATGAAATTTGGTACATGGGCATTATTCAAAATTCATAGTTTTCTATCAACTTTTGAGAAATGTAGCTTAACCGGAAGAGGGTCATTACCTACAACGTTTTGATTTTTTTTCTTCTGAAGTGACCGTAAAAATAAAGATATATGTTTGATAATTTTTCACATGATTAATAATTGTATAAAACTGCTATATATAGAATTTCAGCTTGGTTGAATGGCTGAAAGTACAAGAATTAATTTTTTAACACTGCAAATCTCATATCATTTATTAATATTAATTTATAATTAATTAATTTAATTTAATTTAATGTTATTTAATCCAATTCAAATTTGCGAGATAGTCGAATGGAGACACTACAGATTTTTAATTTTGTTTTTAAGAATAAGTTATATATTGAATTTTTCATTAATAGAATCTTATAAAAAAAGATGCAATTAAAAAAAAGTATTTTAAATATATTTTTTTTAATGATTTTTTTCTTATTATTTATTTATTATATTATAACAATTTTTTTTTTAAATTTTTAATATTTTTATTATCAAATTAATGTTTAATAATTATATAAAATAAGATATGCATTTGCTGGCCAAATGATGTTCCAGCTGATAAATATTTTATTTTCGCGTACTTGAACATTAATTATAGATATTTTATTAAAGGTATTAAAATATTTGAAAATTTTTTTGAAAAATGAATAAAGATTAAAAATAAAAAAATTCTTGTCAATGAACGTTTATGAACTATTCACAATGTTTAATTAAAATGCTTATAAATAAAAATAATAATATTAAGAATATTAATATTGTAAGCATTAAAATTTTAATTAAAATTCTTAAATAAGAAATGAATTATAATTAAAATTAAATAAGAATAGAAAGGATATGAATGATTAGAAGTTATATTAAAGATAGATATGAAAATGGATTGGTTTTCATGTGATTAATGATAATATTACGATTCACATTAAAATAATTTATAGATGGAAATAAAAAAACAGTAATTTGGCATTGAATCGGTTTTAGGTAACATGGTTCTGAAACACGCCCTATTAAACTAACAATTGAAAATCAACGAGAGAAAAATAAATTGAGCCTTAAAATGGTAGATAAAAAAAATAAACCCACAAATTTATTATATATATAAATTTAAGATTTAACCGTTAGTTTGAAAAAATGATCATTTTGAGAAAATAAACTACAGTTTAAAAGAAATGCCATCTATTCTCGTTTTTTGATTTCATGACACACCTCACAATCAGATACAAGATATAAAAATTTATGGATTGTAATTTTCATACTGCTTGGCAATAATTTGGATGAAATATTCATTTTCGTATAAATAAAATAATTGAATTGAATAATTATAGTTTAAATAATTATTAACAATTAATACGCGTTTAAAATTAATAAATTATTAGAATAAGAATAAATGAAAATTTTTAAATTTAGGAATGGACAAGCCGAAACAAAATAAAATATTGTTGAGCCTGTTGGATCACCTGTGCCACTAGTGTGAAGGAGTTAAAAAGAATTCTCAACTCTTTCACACGGGGAGTAAAAATAAAATTATTTGGGAAAGGGACCCTGAAATAAACTTCACCAAAGAGTGCAGTACGTTTGACTATTAGTGCTTAGGCGATTCGCCTTGGAGGACCAAGATCGGAAAGAAATAGTAACAAATTAAATTAATCAAAATATCCGATGCTAACATATGGATATGCAAAGAAAAAATTAGATTCACTTTTATACAAATAAAAGAAAAAGGTTCGTTGCCGCGTTATAATATTTAATGAAAAGAAAATTAATATAAAGTAAAAATCAAATCAAATTAAATATAAAAATAAAAAGAAATAAATGCTAGCTAATGCTCAGCAAAAACAAACCAAGTTTACAAAAAAATAACAATAATAATAACTCAAAACAGTTTAAAAACCAAACACGTGGTTAACAAAAAAATGGCGAATTCACAGCCAAAAGCCAAAAGCGTGTAAACGATATCCAAGTCCAAAATGCAAGTGAAGAGATCACCTCTCCGAAGCAGAGGGCAGAAGCCCTGAGCCCAAAAACTTATCAAAGGTAGCCATGTGATTGGCTGTGAGGGGTCATGTGACCCTTTTTGATAATCAAAATGGCTACTGAACAGACCACGTGTTTGAATATACAAAATACAAAAAAAAAAATATGTATAAAAAGAAAAACTTATAAAAATTATGTATAAAAATAAATTGATATTAAAATAAATAAATCTAAATCAGGGAGAGGCTTTAACAAGGAATTATATGTTTGTTTAATCTAATTTAATAAATCTAAGAATTTTTGATCATTTGCCTTTAATCAAAAATGATTCATTTTGTTTTTTATATTTCACTGATAATTTAAACAGTTTAATATCAATTTTTTCTATAGTTACAGATTTTTTTAAATAAATAATAATGTAACAAAATATTTATAAAAGATTATGTTTATATAAGTAAATAAGATAAATGTTCTATATTTTTGTATACATATTGGAAATTGAAATAATTTGTATAAGTATAAATTAACTGATTTTTCCAAATTATGTTATTCAGTTCAAGTCAGAAATAAGTTAAAATTCGATGCGTGAATGAAAAAAGAATAGTAAAAAAATCTCTCTTTACCGGTATCAGATTTTGTGAAAATGGAATTTCGTTGTATTTTTGAGTGGGAGAGAAAGAGTTGACTCACGCTTTGGTCTCAAACCCCTAATCTTTACTTTTATTTCAATCTTTCCTTAAGTAAAGAAAGCCTATCAATCTATACATCAACACATATACATCCACCTCTCTCTCTCTCAAACTATATATATAGCAGGATTCAAGTAGAAGTATAAAAATATATATAGGGAGTGTGTTTTGTTGTATATTTTGTAACTTGAAAGGATTTTCAAAGGAAATGTTCTTCGGGGTGGGGGTACAATGGAATGATAACAGGACGATCTCATTTATCATTCACCCATTCACTGCCCAGGGATTTTCTTGTCCTTGTCTTATCCGATCAACAGCCTCTATGCTTGTGCCGCTCGCTTTGTGTGTGTCAGACATACCACCCAAATCTCAAAGAAAAATTCTAATCTTCCTCCTTTTTTCCGGCTCAGATCTATTTATTTTTACATTAAATTTGCAAAAGATTTTAAATCAAACTAAATCACGTCAACCTTTTTTTCAATTTCAACATTTACATAAATAAAAAAGATATTTGAATTTTGAATAGAAACTAAGTTTACTTTTTTTTATTGGCTCTAGGAATTTAAGTCTATTTTACCCACAGTTTACACATTTATTTATTTTTATTCCATTATATACTTTATTTTAATTTTTTTGTGAACTTGATGAGGATTGAACCTTCATTCTAATATTCAGTAGATCAACATTTTCCCAGAGGATTACGCTCTTGTTTAGAATAGAAATTGACTAGAAGAAATATTATATTACAAATACTTAAGTGAAAATTTATATATGAATATCAAAAGTATTAAAAATTCTTTGATTTTGGGAGGCAACACGTTTAACCCTGAATTCGTGGTCCTCGGTTCAAGTCGAGTTGAATTCAATTTCAATATTATCAAAATGTAAATATATAATAATATAAATATAGAGAATACTTGAATATATATAACATATGACTTTGGTACATCCAATGAAAGGACACTGTGTATGTATAGGAATTTTCCTGTTTTTAAGAGAATTTCCGGGTTTCTGAAATTTGAGGTAGATGGGGATATTTATTTCAAAAATGGTCCATGTGGAAAGTTCTCTTCATCCCTTGTAGATATAAAATATCTATAAAAAATAATTACAAAGATTTGCAGGAGTTCGCCAATTCTCCCCTGAATTGCTAGCGTTATGATCTAATCGTTCGATTTGATACGAATTAGAAATTATAGAAAGAATTATCTAATTGTACTATTTGCTACGAATTAGATAATTACGAAAGATATTAATCAATGAAATTTAAATACAAAATCGAAGAAATATGAAACCAATAGGAGATGAAATATAAACGAGAGAAAAAGCGAAATGAAAAGATGGCTTCCGACGAAGAAATACGAATAAGCGAAGGTTTGACGAGTCCAAATCGAAGTGAAACAAAACAAAAAGTGATCTAAGCATCAAAAAACTCAATTGAGATGAAGAGGGCGGAAGTCAGTTGCACCATCTTTTATACGTTCAATTAACTAATCTGCAAACAACCAAAATATTCAAAAGTTTGTATACAGTGTGTCAAGTTAGTTGCCGTCTTAGGAGGGTAAAGTTGTTGTATGATCAATTCAACGGATTCTCTAAATCTTTATTTTGATTTTCTCGATTGGAGTCCGTCGTCTTGAACAAAGGTCCACGAGTCATGGGACTTTCTCTCTATCTGGGGAATATGGATGTTCTCCCAGTTTTCGTGATCGAAATTGAAAAGTTAGTTAGTTAGTAGCGTCCTCCCATCAAGAAAATCAAAATAAGGGATTAGAGAATCCGTTGATTTGATCATACAACAACTTCCTCAAACGGCAACTAACTTAATAGACGTCCTTTCATTGGATGTACGAAAGTCATAGGTTATATATATTCAAGTATTATCTATATTTATATTATTATATATTTACATTTTATAAATATATTTTGATAATATTGAAATTGAATTCAATTTATTGATAAACAATATTTAAAGTTTTATTGTTTTATAATAAAATCTAAATAATTTTTTGTCAATAGCCCCATTATGATATCGTGTTATTAAAAGTATTCTAACATTTGTGGACTATTAATCATCAATCATAAAGGCAGTTTGATTTATAATAAGTCTAAAGAAAAAGTAAATCATATTTTATATGACTCTAAAGTTAATTACTCATTATAAAATTCTTAGAGAAAAACTTTTTATTATGATAATATTATATAATCTTGTTTTTATGCTACAGAAAGGGGGAAGGATTTCGTGTTTAAGCACTAAAGTCGAGAAACTTGGATGAATGTGTGTGTTAGAGTTATTTTCAAAAAAAAAAAAAAAAAAAATTTAGTTAAGTGAAAAATATGTCAATTAAAATTTATTTAATTATTAATATAGAAGTATTTAATGATATCTAAAGAAATTAGATATAAAGAAATTGGTTGAAAATTGATTTTTCTTTTTTTTTCTCTGCTAATTAAAAATCAATGATTCATTTATTGAACGGTAATTCATTTGTTTTCTTTTATTCTTCAAGAAAGTTGGAATCTAAACAACTGCTAATATGTCGGTCGCAGATGGTATTTTATCGGATTGAAATACCATTCAGTAAAATAGAAGTGAAAAGAGAAAGAGAAAATAATAAAAGTAAAAAATTCTTTTAGCGATGTAAACAAACATATATTCGGTATTTTTTTTATATTATTTTAGTTTAAATGACTTTTGGTTGATGGATGTTTGATGAAACAAATCAAATTACACCTTCAGGAAGTTTAGTAAATAAAAGTAGTTAACTTTATTATTAATTTTAATATATATATATATATATATATATATGTTGTATATTGATTAGTTTCATATTTTTGTTATTCTTATTCTCTTCTATCAACCTTTAATTTAATATTTTTTGATCATTATGAGTAAATCCATTATTTTAATTTTATAAAACACATAATATACATAATTTATTAATATTTTTGAATTTCAAAGAATATTGCAAAAAATTAATATAAAAAAATTACTATATGTGTAATATGACATATGAAAAAGAATCGAATCAGAATAAAAGTATCATTAGTAAGAACTTTATCTTATAAATATGTGTTATAAGTTCATTGAAAAAATTTCATTTGATTTTTTTTACTCGTAAATATTTATATGAGGTAAGCGTAATAGTACAATGGTGTCTATGGCAAACACCGATCTTGCGCCCCTCTCGGATAGATGTTTTTTTTTTTTTGAAAACAAGAAATTTCATCTTGCATTTTCCCATTTCTTCTAATGTCTCTCTTTTGCCTACATGGCTATTTAATACTCATATTTATATGTACTATTTATGAATAATTTTTATGTTAGGTGCTTTTTTGCGCCCCTTTCAGTTGGCGCCGCAATCAAGCTAGTACTAGAGAAAAGTCTATATAGCATCTATACTAGCAAGAATCGAATACCGATACCTTAGGTATCGAATGGAAAGAATCAATTCCAAAATTATATTAATAATATTCGAAATATCTACTATTCTAAAAAATGTACAATATCAGCACTCCCCTTAATATCCTTCCCTACAATATATACTTCATAACTCATTTAAATTTTAAATAAATAATATATAATATAATAAATATACATTTATTAAAATTACTAAAATTAATTTTATTCCAATGGTTATTTTTAGAACAAAATTAAAGTAAAAACAATGAAATATCATTTCTTAATCAGAGAAAATATATGCCTATAGCTATAGGATGGCATATATAATACCAGCATTAGGAAGTTTCAAATTATAAAATAATTTCTAAAGTTCTATATAAATTTGTATTTCTTTATAATTTATAATCTTTATAATTTGTCTTGAACTACTGAGTTTTCATTTAAAATAACCTATATAATTGTATTTTCGATATATTTGTTTAAAATTAATCTAGCAATTAAATATTTTTTTAGCTGTATCTCTCTAATAATGAATGATTATATCGCAGATTACATGTGTTTCATTATTGTTATGTGAATTTAGATAAACATCCATAAATCCGAATAATTAATGAAGTTATTCTTGTATTTATTTATTAACAGATTATAGTTTGATATTATAATAGATTTTGTAAATTATAGTTGCATTCTGGACTGCACATCATTCAATAGGCGATCATTAGTTTGGATCCCAGCTGAGCTATTCACTTCCTACTCCGTTATCATTAATCAATTAATGAAAGAGTGAGACTAATTATAACCGATTGAAAGTTAGAAGTTCGCCACTAGCCAACACCAATGATCAATGGTGAGGATGCAATAATAGAAAAGATACATTCGATTTAGGTCAAAGATTATTTATTTAATCCTAACGATAATATTTACTTTAACTTTGACAATATTTTCATCAACCTTTTTACTATCTCGCCAGAGATAGTATTGCGATCATGAAAATTTTCGATGTTGAGATTTTGATGTTTTTATACGTTTTGAAGGTTCCTGAATCATTTTCACTAAGGTTGAGAAAAATGTCTGTGTGTGTGTATGTGTGTGTGTATGTGTGTATGTGTGTATGTGTGTATGTATGTAGGCAAGATTACGCAAAAACGGTTTGAGCTAGAATGATGAAATTTGGTACATGGACATTATTCAAAATTCATAGTTTTCTATCAACTTTTGAGAAATGTAGCTCAACCGGAAGAGGGTCATTACCTACAACGTTTTGATTTTTTTTCCTCTAAAGTGACCGTAAAAATAAAGATATATGTTTGATAATTTTTCACATGATTAATAATTATATAAAACTGCTATATATAGAATTTCAGCTTGATTGATTCGCTGAAATTACCAGAATTAATTTTTTAACACTGAAAATCTCACGCGTCAACACGTGACGTGGTGCCATCAACAAAAAGCCAAACATGCGCTGGTTTAATATTTATTATTTATTATTTATAATTTATAATTAATTAAATTTAATTTAAATATAATATATTATGTTATTTAATCCAATTCAAATTGCGAGATAGTCGAGTGGAGACACTCCAGCTAATTTTATTTCTTATACTCTACTCTACCTATTAAAACTTTCAATGTTGTTTTTTATTATTGTAAAAAAAATTCTATATAATGTTGGAATTTTGTAACATTTTCAGTCCCCTAACAAGAACGTTTGTACAATATTTCTTGATATGATTATAAAAATTAATAGATCATATAAAAAATAATTATGCTCCTATTAATTTATTGAACGATTTTTAGTTATGTATACAATTTTAAAATTAGAAGAAACATATCCATTGATCCAGTTTAAGTAGATATTTCCTCACAAAGAGGAGAGTTAATGAAGAAATCCTAAATTAGATTACACTTACAAAAGAAGAAACTGCATATTAGGCTTCCCAATTTATAAAAATAGCTTTTAAATTTTCAAATTATTTTAATAATCCATTCAATAGAGGTTCTTTGCCAAAATACAAGTCCAATATTTTTCATCAAGTATTATGTTTTAGTATCAATGAAAGTACCAATAATTAAGTTTAAATTGATGAGTTAACACAGTATGTTTATTTATTATTTAAATTCCAGTATGGACACGATCTGATATCAAAATTGGATAACTATTTGAAATAAGAAGTAGCTGTCTCTGATTAAGAAAATAAAGATAAAGGTTGAGAGAAAACGCTTTACTGATCATACAATACCTTTATTTCGCCTAGGAGCGGGAGACTATCCAAGAGAAAATATTATTTAAAAGAAAGGAAATCACACATACACATAGAAAAGCTCTTGTTTTGGCAGATAGTATAAAAACAGAATTTAAAACAACTTTTATTCATATTTATCACAAAATTGCATAAATAATTCCAATTTATATGATCTTAATATATTGTGAGAATTAGAGAAATAATGTAGAGAGCAAAAAATATTTAAAAATAGATATTTATTTAAATTAAATAAAATTATTCAATTTATAGATTGAAAATGTAATTTACAATTACACTTTTTTAAGCTCTACTCGAATCCAAAATCAAAATTTAAAAAATCGAAAATTTTTGGAGACAGACACACAGACATATAGATTTTATTAACGAACTAAAAGTTCGTTGAAAAAAACTGAATATAAATTATTGTTGTATACATTTTGTTGTTAAGCAGGTAAGAAATGTTGAGAAACGCTGTAATAAAATGTTTTTACTATACTATTATTTTTACCGATCGACGATAGGAAGGGAAGGTATTGTTTTCACACCAAATTTAACATTTTTGAAAAATGACATTGAAAGAGTGAAGGTCAATTTTCAATATACAATTATATATGATTTTAAGATAAGAAAAGTAGAATCGAGGTACATAATTTAGAATAATCGGCCCAGCCAATTTATTATTATAACATGGCAGCTCCACAATATTCTTAATTCAATATTTTCTCAAATCGTAATAAATAAATTTTTATAAATATAATTAAGGTACTTTGATATTAAATTAGTTTTTAAACGTATTATTTAAAATTACTTCAATTAAAAATTAATAATAATAATTATTATTTAATAATATTATTAGTTATTACCGACCGATGATAGGAAGGGAAGGTATTTTTTCATACTAAACTTGTGAAGAATTTGTCATATCTCCACGAATCATGCATTTTGTTAACAGAAATAAGCGGGAGTGTCCTCCCCTAGAAATGCATGATTCGTGGTGATATATAAAAAAATCTCCTCATGTGAAATTTGGTGATTCGTGGAGATATGTACCTAAAAATATCCATAGGTGAAATTTGGTGTGAAAACAATACCTCCCTTACTATCGTCGGTCGGTAAAAAAGAAACGCTACTTGTATAGGTAAAATGTCACTTCCGGTAGTCAGATCATGATGAAATTTGGTATCTCAATTTTTTTCATATTTTTAAATCTATATACAAAATATGAAGCAAATATCTCGAAGCAAACTGGTACTTTACTTGAAAGGTCAACGCAACCAGTGTAGGTAAAGTACCACTTCCGGTTAACCGATTTTGACGAAATTTTGATAGAAATCTACAAACTGTGAATAATATCGGTGTACCAAATTTCGAAGTCCTAGCTTGATTAGTTTTTGAGTAAATTTGCTTACATACATTACATACATACATACATACATACATACATACATACATACATACATACATACATACATACATACATACATACATACACACAGACATAATTCGAAAAATGGTATTTTCCGACTCAGGGAGGTCTAAAACGTCAAGTTCTATCGAAATCTCGAAGTCGAAATTTTTGTCGATTCCAATACTTCCCTTATACGAAGTATGCGGGAAAGTAAAAAGTATTTCGTCTGTCCGTCTGTCCATTGTGTGTCCGTATAGACGTGTATAGCTTGAACGGCTCAACCGATTTTGATAAAATTTGGTAAATTTACTCAATGCATCATTAGCATGAATTCATCAACTTTTGATGTATATTCGGAAATCAGAAGTGGTAGTTTTCAAAGTATTAATTTTATATTTTTCACTTAAAATAAAGTAGTAATTAATAATTGAGAATTTAAACTAAAAATAAAAACTAAGATAATATAATTTAGTCATTTTAATTCAAGTTTTAAAAATATTTTTTTTTTTGATACTTTATATATACGAGGTCTGTTCAAATAAAAAGGTGAATTTTGAATTTTTGCAGGGTGTGTACATTTGTACGTTTTAAAAATATATTTTTTGATTTGTCTTGCTCAGAGCGGCTTCTATTAAATAATTCTATCCACTTAATAGGTCTTGTCACGTGGATTAGCCATAACAAACTCTCTTAACCCTAGAACAAAAAAAATTTAAAATTTATATAGCGATTATTAAATTTGTAAAGATGTGAAAATAATAAATAAATAAATAATAATAAAAATAATTTATTTCAATCGTCGCTCGGTTCTGTGCCTGGCCACAGTTCATATTTTTATTATTATTTATTTATTTATTATTTTCACATCTTTAATAATCGCTATATAAATTTTAAATTTTTTTTGTTTTAGGGTTAAAAGAGTTTGTTATGGCTAATCCACGTGACAAGACCTATTAAGTGGATAGAATTATTTAATAGAAGCCGCTCTGGGCAAGACAAACGGCCAATGACAATGCAAATGATGATGATCACAATGATGATAATGATGATGGTCTTATCAGGTTTAATCTTAATGGTCGACAACGTTTAATGCTTGAATAGATATAATTGTTGAACAATTTATGAGCAAGTGCTAAATGATGGGGGTGGGGGGTGAAAGGCGGAAAAATACTGTCGACGGAATTCTCTATCAGTAAAGCCACTCCTCATGGCTTAAGCCAAGCGTTGCTTCTTATAGCACGTCAACATGACGCATATCTCACCTGAGATTACTCATCTGCTTATTTATAAGCCCTTCAGGGGATTAGGCTATTTTTCAAATCTTATAACCACTCTATTATCTAGCAACACATGATTTTACTTTATGCTATGAATAATTTAGTGTATAATTCACAGTTCAGAAGCATTCAAATTTATTAAAAATATTTTTTTAATATCTTTATTATAACAAAATTCTATTATTTTTCTTTTTATTTTATTCTAAATAAAACTATACTATACTTTTTTTTTATTTTAGTTTTAACTATTAACTATGTTTTTTAATTAGTCTCAGATTTTAGTTAATTTTATCTACATTTAGTCTTTCTCAAAAAACCCAAGAAAAAATTGGTAAAATGTTAAATCATTATAAAATATTTTAGTACTTAAATAAATTATATTTTATACTTTTATTAATTTATATTCCAATGTAATTTAAATAAATTGTCCTCCTCGATGCAATTCGCATTTCATTTCCTATTTTTTTAAATTTCTTAATTTCTTATACTATAATTTTCATTAGATTGATCAATACTTAATGAATAAATGGTTTTGCTTATGGGATTGAAGTTTATATGCATTGATGAGAATAATTTTAGATCTACATCATAACTTCTGCTGCAAAGTTTCCCACATTGAGAGAAGGAATTTACATCCATCATGAGCTAATGCAGACCATTATATTATATTGATCAGACTTGTATTATCATTTGCTTGTAAATGACATAATTTAATGTCGACATTAGAGCTTTCTAAAAAAATCTTTAAATAATGTTTATATATATATATATATATATATATATATTGTAATATATAAGCATAAAAATGCATTTTTTTATATATAATGGTGCGGAAACCGAGAAAGTTATTTTTTGAAAACATATGAGACAATATAAAGACATTCTAGAATTCTTATTTTAAAAAACTCATAGAATTGCATAGGGGTGGACAATTATGCCAAGTTGATTGGAGGGGATGATTGGCTTCGAGATGTTTGAAGCAGTCTTGATCAAGAATTGGAGAGGGAGACACGAAATCCCTGGCAAAGGACATCCCCGGCGAACTCACTTTTTGAGGAATGCCGCTGCCCACGAGATGTTCCAGATAATCCTCAGGAAGACACTCAAAACTGAAGACTCAAGTCTCCAAAGAATCCTCCATTCCTTCCTTTTTAATAAGAGATAAGTGGTCAACCCTTAATAATTAATAAAATTTGCAATTGCTAAATATAAATTAAATTTCATTTAATTTATATTTCTATATTTCTAACGGTACCATTCAATTTCTTCAATTTCATATTAATTTCATTGTTATCTATTGTATCATATTAATTCTTATATTTTTATTAAATACATAATTTTTAGTTTAATTTTATATATGCATTTTTAATCTGAACCTATTCAATTTTATCATTTCCCTTATCAACCTTCGCGGATTCAATACCCAATTATTATTCTAAATTTAACCAGAGTGATACCAAATTAATTTAATCTGATTTTAAACCAATTTTTCTCATAAAACACCTTACCTAAGTTATCCAATATACGACAACATCTTTAATTAATAATTAACATTTGTCTCTTTATAATTGTAGAATATTAAATTATTTTCAATAAGGATTTAAAGAAATTACATATAAACAGTCAGGGCACTAACACATGACCAAATAATATATATTTTATATTCTATATTCTATAGCAACGGTGGCCAAACCTTGGCTCTTTTTGAGTTTATTGTGGTTCAATTAAAATAATTTCATAAATATGTTCTACTAGGTTCTGAGCATCTAAAATCTCTTTTAATAAAATTTAATAAAATAAATAAATAATTATTAATTCGATTTAATTTTATTTTAAATAGAAAATGTTGCTTTTTATTTATTTATATTTTTAGCTGTTGATGATGCAGTTTTAATTCAGTGATAATTCGTAATTTTCTGTGACTACGAATCCCCCTTCCCAAAAAAAAAGTAATTTTTTTTTACGAATTGGCTCTTAAACATGTTCGAGTTTTCAATATAGCCCTAAATAGTATCACCAAGTATGGCCACCCCTGTTCTATAGTATAAACATTATTATGAAATATATATATATTTAAGAAATTTTTTAATAATAATTTTGATTAAATATGCCTCTTTACAGTATAATAAGACCGATTTCAAGTTTAATTAAAAATCTCAATAATTATTATCTTTCGTGATTATATAATACCAAAAATTTTTTTATTAATATTATTAATACTATGTTGGATTTGAAAAGTAAATAAAAATAGGATTATTTTGTTTAATATTGTAACTTATTTTAATTGTTTATGTGTAAAATATTTTATGTGAATTTTCAATCACATACTTTAGCATCACTTATAATGATAAACAATAAAGATATATTACATGAATAATTATTAAATATGAATTTTTCTAAAAATTATTATAATTCATTAATAAATAGAAGAAGTTTTAGAACTGAAATTGCAAATCAAAATAGGGTGTAATAAAAAAAAGAGTATCACTATTATCAGTTTCAAACAAAGATCAAAATTGTAAATTAGATTATTTGGAATAATGACATTTCAATTAATAAGATTAATTTTAAATCTTGTCCAAATTGATTTCATTAAATGAAATTAACTTAATTCCCCTTTAATAGGTATGTATATAAATGTGATAAAATAATGATGGTTTATCATATCCATGTATTTTCTACGATAGACTTTAAAATCAAATTTATAAATGATGTTTAGAAATAATAATTATAATTCCGGCAAACATAATTCAATTCAAAATGTAATAAAAATAAATTAAAATAAACTATAAAAGAAGCATTAGCTGTTAAAAAATTCTGATGTAATATACGTATAATACTTAATTATATATGAATTTATAAAATTAATCAATAAAAAAAAAATAAATACCAGTTAAAAATAAAATAGTTTGAATATATGCAAAAAATGGCTGGATAAGTTGAAAAATTTTAATTGAAATTGAATTTCTTCTTTCAAAAAAAATTTTATACCTATTTCTGTCTCCAAACTCCTCCTATTTTTATGACAAATATTATTTATAAGCCTTACCAATTCAAAAAATATAAAATTTATTTAAATTAATTGTTATTATATATATTAACATAGTGATATAATACTAATAACATATATTTAAATATATAATAATAATAATATATGTAGTAATAATAATATCTGCTTATTAGTATGTATGGGCTTCAAAGAGCCATTGCTTAGTAAATATTGTTTTTAAGTTAATATGCAGGTCCTGAAAATGACCGGGGAATTACCCTATTGACAGGTGGTTGACTTTCACTAGAAGACAAGAATACCCAATTCTGGGTTCATATACCAAATAATTTCCTCGCACAGGATAAAGTAACAGCAAGCCGGGAGACTGCTCGGCGCCAAATTTAGAGGGGCGCCAAATTAAAAATAAAATATTTTTATACATTCATTATTAAAACATAATTTTCATGAAAGGACATAAAATTTTGTTTTTTCCTGTGCGCTCAAAACCCTAAAACCCTAGAACCGGCCCTGTCCTTAATAATAATATACTAGCGTTTAAATAATCTTTAAACTCAAAAAAATGTATGTTCAGGTCTAAGCCATTTCCCACTTATATATATATATATATAGATTTATATAAAATTTATGTTATAAATATTACTCTAAATTATAATCATAATATCTTATAAATATAATGTTATTGATCTCAAAATAGAAATTAAGTTCAAATCCCCCGTGAGTGTAGGGATTATACAATAAAAATACACTGCTGTAAATAAATAAAAAAACAATAAATAAATACAATTTAAAAAAAGATAAAATACTAAAGTAATGAACTTGAGAAAAGGTTAAAATCTCACAACACATATAACACAAAAGATATAATATTTAGTGTAACTAAATCAAAATAAATTAAAATTAAAATTAATAAGTAAAAATTTGTAGAATAAAAACAAGTACGTATAAATATATACATTATAATATATAATATAATAATATAAAAATAAGTTGACCTGTGGCCAGGTCCGAACCGATCGACGGTTTGAAGTAAATTAATTTTCAGCTACAGAAACAATTTCAAATAATTTTAATATATCTATTAATGTAATAAAAAACAGATATATTTAACAGAAATATTTTTAATTTTATTTTATAATATATATTTAAGACCTGGCTGTGACGTCATGAATGGCTGGATGACGTCATATAATTTTAAATTAAGAAAAAACTAATAAAGATGATTTTTCTCGATGATAAAACCAATACAAAGTGCATGATTCGTGGTGATATATAAAAAATCGTCTCATGTGAAAATAACCCTTCCCTTCCTATCGTCGATCGCTAATACTACCACTTCCGATTTCCAAATTTGAACCTAAAGTTGATCAATTCATCATACTGATGCATTAAGTAAATATACCAAATTTCATCATAATCCGTTGAGTCGTTCAAGCTGTACACATCTATACGGACACACAGCAGACGGACGGACGGACAGACAAAAATACTTTTTTCTGTTAAGAAAATGCATGATTCGTGGAGATATGTAAAAATCTCCACATGTGAAATTTGGTGTGAAAACAATACCTCCCTTAATAATTAAATAAATAATAAATTTAATAATTCAAAAATGTTTAATCTTTAATAATAAAATAAATGAGGAATCTTTTTATATATTTTTCAAATATTTTGAAAAAAGTGAAATATTAAAAATATCTGAGTTATTTCAAATTTATAACCATTTTAAATTAAATTAAAATTATTAATCGTACATATTTGAGAATTTATAAATAGAAAAAATTGTATAGATAAGATATTTTAAAATGACAAACATTTTAATTTTATATGATTTTGCATTATCTAAGCCATGTATATTAAAATATATAGATATGTAAAATAAAATTTCTGAATACAAAATTAATTTTTTATTTGATTTGCAAAAAAAAATCGCATTACAAAAGTTTAAAATTTAGGACAGTAGAAAGAGTTGAAAGTGATATAATCCCTAAGGAGATTCAAATTTTTTTTTTATTATTTTGAAGAAAAAGAAGAAATTCACTGTCTCTTTTTTTCCACTGATCCTCATTGACTGTCTTTTCTTTATATACATACTCTTTACTTTCTCTTTTTCATTTGTTCTCCCTCCCTTTTGTCTCTATCTTCTCTCATTTCAAATCTCAAAAGACAAATAAAGAATTTTAAATCCAGCCAACATTTCAATTCTTACCCAATGCTATCTCTTTTCTCATTCAGTGGTTTTTATTTGATAAACTTAAAAATAAATTGGCTTATATGTGTTGCATGGACTTTTTCAGAATATTTATTTCATCCATTATTATTATTATATTCATTCTCTTTGTTAAAGATAATTTTAGAAAAAAATGTAATAATGATTAGAAATTTTTTAAATTAATTTAATTGCTAAAGAAAAAACTATAATTAGGGTAAAAGTACCAGTAGTTGGCGACTGTACCAGTAATTGACCATTCGATAGATTTTTTATCAAAATAAGCTTTTCAAATTAAGCACGAGATATCGTTAAATACCAAAAAGAGCCTCTTCCGAATTTTTAACAATGAAACAAAGAAATTAAATAGCTGGTCAATTACTGGTACAGTGTTTTTCAACTGTTACGTTCAACCTATATTTATTTAATAATATTCATTTTATTTTTTAAATTGTATTTTTTTAAAGAGGTATAGGGTAGTGATTCTCATCCACTGAGCCGCGGCACTTTAGTGTGCCGCGAGATTATAAGGCTCTTAAATATTTCCGACTTTTTTTTATAAATTTTTTCAATTTGGTTCTTAAAAAACACGGTAAACCGTTTTTGGGACCACTTTTTTTCAACTTTTACACTTATCTTTTTCTTTGTGTGCCGCCAAATTTTTAAACCGTTAAAAGTGTGCCGCGGTAAAAAAATAAGGTTGAGAATCACTGGTGTAGGGTAAGGAGAGAGGGAGAGGGTTATAAAGCTTTTTTCTATTAAAGATACCAATTTTCGAAATTATTATAATTTCTATATTTTTTATAGTGAAAAAAGAAAAAAAAATTATAAAAGAATTTATATTATATTTTGGTTAAGATCTAAAAGTTGAAATGAATCAAGACCCGATTTGAATTCATTAAAGACCACGAATAATTTCTTAACGTAGTTCACTTTAAATTTTTTTCAAAACAAAATAAAAATATTTAAATTATGATTTTAACTGCATTTATATATTTGTAAATAATACAGGGAGATTACAATTTTTTTTTTAAAAGACCTATAATAATAAGTTGATAAGATCTATAGCAGACATATTATCATTTATTATATATTGTATAAATTAATTTTAACAGAAATAAACGAAATTACTTTTACCTTACCTTACAAGAAAACAAAAAGAGAGATGTGAATTTTCAATAATAATGATCATAAAATAAGTATTGTTATTATCTTTATTTAATATATGCTCTCAAAGCAGAAATATTATTTTTAGTGTAAAGCGTATACGCTATTAAATTTTAAAATTTGTTTTTAATTTAGAAAATCAAATCAATTAATTTGGTAATTATTTGGACAAGTGGTCAATAAATATATGGCATTTTTTTAAATTATTATATTTAATCAAACGACACAACTCAGATGTTACATTCATGTAAAATTATCCAAAAAGAAAATTAGCTGGAGTGTCTCCACTCGACTATCTCGCAATTTGAATTGGATTAAATAACATAATATATTATATTTAAATTAAATTTAATTAATTATAAATTATAAATAATAAATATTAAACCAGCGCATGTTTGGCTTTTTATTGATGGCACCATTGCACGTGTTGGCGCGTGAGATTTGCAGTGTTAAAAAATTAATTCTGGTACTTTCAGCAATTCAATCAAGCTGAAATTCTATATATAGCAGTTTTATACAATTATTAATCATGTGAAAAATTATCAAACATATATTTTTATTTTTACGGTCACTTTAGAGGAAAAAAAAATCAAAACGTTGTAGGTAATGACCCTCTTCCGGTTGAGCTACATTTCTCAAAAGTTGATAGAAAACTATGAATTTTGAATAATGTCCATGTACCAAATTTCATCATTCTAGCTCAAACCGTTTTTGCGTAATCTTGTCTACATACATACACTCACACACACATACACACACACACACACACACATACATTTTTCTCAACCTTAGTGAAAATGATTCAGGAACCTTCAAAACGTATAAAAACATCAAAATCTCAACATCGAAAATTTTCATGATCGCAATACTATCTCTGGCGAGATAGTAAAAATGATGTAGGTTGAATATATTCAACAAAATGTTGGTTTTTTATATAATTCACAAAAAATTGACTAAAAATTTAAATTGTCTGTTTTTATAAAAACAAATATTCTTGAAAAACATTGTTGAGATGGTCTATGAAAATCCGTTGTGTATCCATAAACGCAGAGAGATGTAATAAAATTTGGGAAGAAATCCCAGCCATTGATACCATGTGACAACGTTGAATCGAATTGGTTACCAATAGCCAATCACGAATCAATCAATTCAAGGATGTGGCCGGTTTATAACAAAAGGAACAATGAATTTTACTGCTTCATCTAAACGAATTTTTTTTTATTTAGCCCTGAAATCAATTCACTAACAAATAAAAAAAAATAATAATACTAAAATACAATAATAAGATGTGACAGAAAAACAAAATGATGTTTTCTTGTTCATCAGAACGTAAACTAAAATGATTGTTGTTTCTTGAAAACCTCTATTAATATTTATCTGTTTGTCTGTCAATAATAGATTGATGGAAAAAATTTAACAATAAAAAAAAGAATATAATAAAATGAAAAATAAACCCACTATCAATAATGCAAATAGATAAATTATATTTGTCGTGTGAAAAATGTGATTAGAAAATGTTTTATACAAGAAATTTATCAGAACCATTACTCTTAAGAGCTAAAAAAAGATTGAAAAAGGATTATCCTTCATAAGTTGAAGATTAATTCTATGGTATATCTTTTCAATAATTCATTGAATGATGTTTAGAGAGATAAGATATGAGAGGTTGATAAATATTTATACAACAAACTCTATGAAAAAGAATCGTTGATGTATTTTTACCATAATGTAATAATTAATCGATAATTAAATTAAAATATTAATAATATAAATTATTATAATTTATAAAAGAAAAAATTAAAAAAAAAATTAATTAAATCTTGCGAAAGTTCTATCTTATAGAATTATCTACGAGGGTTTAATGAAAAGTAATGCCTCCATCTTCATAACTCCAGAACAGATGGCAGCACTGGTATATGGCTTGTTCCGTAAACTCTCCTCTATAGTTGAAGCCTTTGCACTGAACGGTTGGGATTTTAGTGTAAAGTCCCTACGCAGATGGTCGGTCAACGCGATTTAAGCCACGTGCAGTCATTGAATTCTTGAGAGCAGAAGGTGTCACCTCATTCAACAGAGAATCCAAGCAGTTTATCGTGATTGCGTTGATGTGAGTCCTGTGCGTCGTTGGGCGAGTAAGTTTAAAGATGTTGAGGTGGGAACATCTGTTGATTTGCGTGACGAAGAAAGAGTTGGACGTCCTGTGACAGCAACAACCAAGTTTGACACTCAGGACGATCATCGTAGCACATAGAGAGAAATTGCAAGCATAATCGGCATTTCACAAGAACGTGTGGGTCGAAATTATATGTTGAACATATAACATCCCAAAAATAGACAAAAGAGTTAATGGTTTTAGAGATTGCTTAATTCAGATCTATTTGATAATAAACTCATAGGGAATATGAAAGATTTTTGTATTTATAGAAAATCCTATTCTTATTGTAATATTTTCATAGAAGATCATTTATTGAAAAAAGTGGTGTGTGACGTCAGTTCACTCTATTGTTTAAAAAAACAAATGTGAACATTAGAATTAGTTACAAAGTTACAATAATTAAGTTTAATTTTTATAATGATAGAAAATGTATAAGGGAATAGGAGCCAGCCGTTCTGTAAAGTTCTTTAGAGGTGCGGATACGGAACCGAAACGTCGACTGATTGGAAAAAGTTAGATAATTTAATTTCTAAACCTTCTAATTTCCAACTGGCTGACCATGGACTCCTAAACCATTATTTATTAATTAATATTGCAAATACAAATGTATTTTTATTAATAAAAAATGTCAAAATATTACTTATTAAATGAATAATTGTTTGTATTCAGACAACAACAACTTCATTGACATAATCTACGACAGAGAAGTGGGAAATCATTTTTAATTAATGCTTCTGGTGGGTATTTTATAAAGTAATCTTTTATATAAGAAAAAAATCTGAAATTACCATATTTTAAAAATTCTAATTATTATGTAATTTACTAAACAAAATATATATATATATTCTTAAAAAAATAACAAAAAAGACTAAAAGATAAGAGTCATATAAAAACAATATCATTTGTAATGTAGTATGTAATTAAAATGTAAATATTACAAGTATTGTTTATCTCTAAATTCTTAATAGAACTACAGAAAACAAAAGCTAGGTTCTCTCTTTAACATTACTTTGAACCAACCTCCTACATTTTCTAAAATTGTACATATTATAAAATTTAGAGTGCTACAATGGATGAGATAAGGAGATATTAGTGACTAAATTATATTAAGAGGTCTAGGATTGGTGAGTGGGGATACACAATAGACAAATTGGAGTGAGTTGAAATTAAATGGAGGTGGTTTGTTTATATTCTATTATATAAATCCTATATTTATATATTTATAATATTATATTCTAATATATTAATTCTAAAAATTAAAAATTAATCTAATATCCATAATTATCATTTAGGAGGTGGCTTGGCCGAGAGTGTAGCGGGGCAACCTTCTACACAAGAAGTCGGCGTTCGATTCTAACCAAGAACGGATTTTTCTAATAAATTCAATTTAACACCAGCTGTCTCCGGCTCCAGGAACTGACAAGCCCTGGTTCTATACAACTCTGCACCAGCAGGACTACTTCAAAAACAAGCATCCATAAGCAACAATGGATCGTGATGAGAATAACTCCAGGTGGTACCAATCCACCCGTCTCCTAGAGGATCCGGATCTTCACGAGCAGACAAAAAAAAGAATAAAGTTAACACCTAAAGAACATTCATATATGGGCCCACTTAACATCAATACCCTATTCAAGCAACAATGGTTCGTGATGAGAATAACACCGGATCTTCACGAGCACACAAACAAAGAAAAATGAAGTTAACACCTACATTCATATATGGGCACAGTTAACATCAATACCCTTGTATATGGGAGCTTTGCGTGATCCTAGATGGTCCAAACGCAAATAATAATAATAATTATCATTTTATTCAATATCCTCGCGATAGTTAATCATTGTTTATTCATTCTATAAAAGTAAATAATTCATTCATTCACATTCGGATAATAAATATATCTTTTTAAATGACAATTTTATTATGGTTTTATAAAAATACGTATTAATGAAAATAATTTAAACTGGTCACTAATTTATTTATTATCATTTTATAAATTTATTAAAAAATTTTTAATTAAAGTATTGTAATAAATTTTAAATCTTTCACTTTTGTGGTTTATGCTTATAAATTAATAAATTAATCATAAAAATATAATAATTACTTAATGGAAAAAACAAAAGTTTATTTAAAACAATTATGTATTTAATTGAAAGTCATGTATTGTAAATTTATACTTCTGTTAAATACATCTATGTATTAAATATACAAGGAATAAATAAATAAATTTACATGATTATAACCCCTTTGAATTGTGATGAACATTCGGAATAACTTATTTCATTAAGATTATTAAATATTATTATAAAAAATTGCATTTTATTAGTTTAATTAATTTATTATTTACTTATTTATTTTATAATTGGAAACCGGCGTACAGACAGCGAGAAGTGAAGGCGAAAAAAATAAAAACTTTTTTTATCATAACCAATCAATTAAATAATTTAAATTTTTTATTACAAATAGAAGGCTTGCCTATAAATACCAAAAGTTTCATCGTATCAGTCATAGAACAACAAACTGGCCGCCAAATCAAGTCTTCCAAATATTTTTTTAATATTATATCCATTTTATTTTGTCTAATAATTACCATCCCCCCGTAAGCATATGTTATTATCTCCACAAATGACGTTTTTAGCCCATTTAATAAAATGTATCATTTTATAGAATTTGTAGGAATATCTATTCTTGTTATTAATAGTATAAATAAAAAATATATTTTATTATATCTAATTATATGAATTATTAATATAGTATGATCGTATATAACGTGTATTCATGTTTGAATAATTGATCATTAATTTATTTTTATTAATTTTATGATTATAGTTGAGTTCGGTTTGTTCACCAAAAGGCCAAGAGGCCAATTGACATATATATCTTTACCATCTACCGCCAGATTTTCACTTAAGACAAGATTTGTCAAATATTGGGTCTTGTCAACTTGAGTCCAACTTGGCGACAAGAGGAATTTAGTTTTTTAAGCATCTGTTTAGCTTCGTCTACACCAGGGGTGGCCAACACGTCGACCGCAAAGGCTTTAAAAGTAGCCCGCGAAGCCAAAGTTGGAAAAGTTAAAAGGTAAAGGACATGATTTTTCCATGGGAGAGGAAGGGCAGAAAAAATCATGAGCTCACGTGAGGGCAGGAACGCCAATCCCTGAAATATAATTTTTTTCTACTGGGATTATAGAAAAGAATCTAGCCGTTACCCAGGATATTATTTTTAAATTTATTAAAAATTAATTTTACATTTCATGAAACTTATTCAATTTTTTCTTATTGCTTCATATATAAAAACAATAAAATTATTTACTTCCTTTTCAAGTAATTTTTATGTTATTTTAAGTTATTTATTTTTGAATATAAAATTTGAAAATAGAATAGAATAGCATGGAAAATGTTTCAATGTTAAAATACAAAAAAGAAGGAATGATTGGGATGGAAAAGTTGGTTAAATCGATTTATTAAAATAATTAGTATTAATTTATTGGTCGTACAATACGTAGTATAATTAATTTGTATATAATTTCATTTAACGAAGGGGAAATAATATAATTTATTTTGAAAATAAAGTCAAAGGGAGTTGAATCTCATCCATTGGGGGTAAGCAATGCAGCATTGCTATGCTGTCCCCTTCAAGGTCACCGAGAAGCAAAGCATTGGAGGTGGGGGCGAAATTGATTAAATATATATAATTAATATAGCAGTAAAAAGTTAAAAATCTATAATTTATAAAATTAAATTTTTATTTGAATCTTTTCTAAAATTTATTAAACTTCATTAAATGATTTATAGGAATAAATAAATTTCCAATTAATTCTTGATTGAGGGATGATTTCGGTGGTGACGCCAGTCAACGTCTTCGACTGGAAATGGAATGCGAACTGAAGTGCTCGAAGCTCACCTGCACAGGCAGGCCAGGAGGGAGGGTGGGAGGGAGGTGAGAAGAGGTGGCGGAGGGGGCCGACATGGCGGCAAATCTTTTCAATCTGTCAAAATTCAATAATTAATATTTAATCAACGAAGCACCGTAAAATTATATAATAGTAGTGAAAATGAATCTACGTTTCATGATGAATCTATTCGTATAGGTTTGATCTGTTGTTATGAGGCAAGATTTTTGTTGAAGAGTAAAAATAAACCAATATTAAAATTAATTAAAAATTTCCATTTAATGATACAAAAAATCAATTTTATTTAGAATCTGGCTAAAATTATGCTCAATGGATTGGTCTTAGTCACCATTTACACGATTTAGTCGAAAATTTTAATAAAATGAAAAACCTTGATTTGATTGGTTTTTCTAATTTTCCAAAACGTACTATAAATATGAGTTCCAAATTTTTAATAATATGAAGCGTAGGAGAGGTGGATCCTCTCAGAGGCACATAAGGCATGTCTCACTCGTGAATATAGCGGGTTTTGCTAATCGGAGAATTGACGTAATCTGGATATATTTGAATTAACCCCCGAAGGGGGTTAATTCAAATATATATAGGAGACTCTTTAGAGTCTCCTATAAAAGACAAGAATTCAATTTTTTTTTCTTTTTAATGATGTTATGCTAGGTATTCTCCTTCATCCAAATAAATTTGATTTTTTGAATGATCAGGGGAGGGGGGGGGGGAGAGTAAGAGTAAGGGAATGGATGGAAAGGCGTCAATGGGTAAAGGACATGATTCCTCCAGGTAGAAGAGGGATTTAGAAGAAATCATGAGCTCACGTGAGGGCAGGGACGCCAATCCCTGAAATAGAATTCTTTTCTACTGGGATTATAGAAAAGAAACTACCCGTTACCCGGAATATTATTTTTAAATTTATTAAAAAATAATTTTAGATCATAATCATCCTATATGTTATTTTATCCTTTATATACCATATATTTATATTTTTCTTATCCCGATAATTTATATACTTTTTATCCAAGGGCTTCCCTTTCTCAAAACACCGTTTAGTCCTAGAGTACTCTACTCTACCCAAATTTCGCCTCTACCTCCCCCTCCCCTCATTACCTACCACGTTTTCATTTTTTCCCCTCTAAACTGACCGTAAAAATAAAGATATATGTTTGATAGTTTTTTACATGATTAAAAATTGTATACAACTGCTATATAGGGGAGGAGGATATCGATATTTTGAACATCACACTAAGTGGGCGTACATGTATGATAATGACATTCATAATTGTTTACTAAATATTACAACTAATATTTATTGTAATTAATTTAATTTCTACTTATTAATAAATTATCTCATAAATTTATTAAATTTTTAATTTGAGTTTCCAAGTAGAATCATTCAGAACGAAAAGATTTGAATTTAATTTTTGAAACAATGATAATATTAATCATAATAATTTTATGTTTTTGATTAACTATCTACAGATAATTTGAATAACTTTAATAATCATTTAATAAGTAATTTTGTTTTTTATAGAGTAATATATTTTTTTCAAATCTCTCAAGTTATAATAAATTTTAATAGATTCATAAATGAAAAAAAAAACAAATTTGCCATAAAATCTTATTTTTAATACAAAAATGAAGAAAAAAAAATGTTTATTTTATGATATTAAATCCAAGATGATAGAAAGTTTTATTTATGATCGCTAAACCGGCATAAGTCGTCACTTCGTATACCAAAGATACTGTCTTAATCTATATATAAGAGTTTTAGTGATGGTGGGGGATGTGAGGTTAGTTTATAATAAATTTCCTGGTTGACTCGGCATTCAACCAACTTTAGACACTAATTGCTTTTGGATTGTTGTGAAGGGATTGAACGAAGAGAGGCATTGCCAGTGAGGTTGAATATTTGAATGACACCCTTCAGTTAATGGCGAATTGCATCCTCAAATGGCAACATAAAACAGATTCCACGCTATAGACAAATAATTGATCTTCAACGATCTGGTACCTCAATTAATCATTCTAGAACTATTTTAAATATTCTTTCAATACACTTACTAAAAAGAAGATTAGCGAACCAATTAAATTTATATTAAAAGAAAATGAATTATAAAATCATTTTACTTTCATTTTTTTTATTTCTCAGTATTAATGATAATTTTTGAGAATTAATTATTTATTTAAATGTTAGAAAATAAAAAAAGGCATTTTTTTTTATAAAATTATGTAGTTTCTTTTTCATAATAGCTTTTTAAAAAAAGCTGGAGTGTCTCCACTCGACTATCTCGCAAATTTGAATTGGATTAAATAACATATATTCACATGTTCGGCTCTTTGTTGATGACACCACTTCACGTGTTGGCGCGTGAGATTTGCAGTGTTAAAAAATTAATTCTGGTACTTTCAACGATTCAATCAAGCTGAAATTCTATATATAGCAGTTTTATACAATTTTTAATCATGTGAAAGACTATCAAACATATATCTTTATTTTTACGGTCAGTTTAGAGGAAAAAAATCAAAATGATATAGGTAATGACCCTCTTCCGGTTGAGCTACATTTTTCAAAAGTTGATAGAAAACTATGAATTTTGAATAATGCCCAAGTACCAAATTTCATCATTCTAGCTCAAACCGTTTTTGCGTAATCTTGGTTACATACATACACACACAGACAATTTTTTCAACCTTTGTGAAAATGATTCAGAAACCTTCAAAAGGTATAAAAACATCAAAATCTCAACATCGAAAATTTTCGTGATCGCAATACTATCTCTTACGAGATAGTAAAAATTAGTTATAATAATAAATAGATTCTAAAAAAAGAGTTAAAATTAAAAAGAAACTAACTATTTTAATATTTGTTTAATTATAAAAATGGTTGGATAATTTTAAATATATATATATATATATATATATATATATATATATTGTATATTTATTAGGTGGACCGAAAAGTAATGTCTTTCTCACTATTTAATTCTCACTTGTCTTTCAAGCAAAAGCCTTTTATGGTTATGTGACTTAATTTTATTTTAATTATTTCCAAAACTTAACATTTGTTTTTTTGCAATATAGAGTGAAATGGTCAGTCAAATAAGGCATTGGCCATTTTGAAACCTGCACAAACAAACGATGAATGCTGACTTTAACTGTGAACAATTGGATCATGAATAGTGATTAGTAGTAATATTGTTTCACCCCACTGCGTAAAAATAATCCTAGAAAAAATTAATTTGAGAGTATGTTACTGCCTCACTCACCACACTCGCCCGATGTTGCACCATCGGATTTTAATTTATTTGCAACTCTTTCTAAATGGAAAAAGATTTGCATTTTGTATGACATCTAAAATACCAATATATTTTGCTCAAAAATCAATCCATATGGTATCAAAGTAGAAGGGCAAATTCTTGTTGATAATGCATTAATGGATTAAAATATATATATATATAGTAATTTAAAATTATAATTTATAAAACTATATTAAAACACAATTTTTTTCTCTTCTAAAAAATATCGAACCAAATGTTTTTGTAGTAAATTTTTTTTTATTTTATTAAATAAGAAAAAGAAAAGATTTTATAGTTAAAAATGAAAAGGTTTTAATTTTTATTATCCTAAAACTTTTTAAATAGTTATTTTATCTAATTAATTAATATTAACCATTAAAGGAATATGTTTAAGTTTATTGCAAAAGACATAATATTTTAATTAATTGAAAGCATATTGAATAATGTTTCGTTTTTTACTTTTTTTTTTTAAATAATCTTCAGCTACTTATACGAGTATTTAAAGATAAATAAATTTATTCACAACTTCTAATTAACTCTATTTAATTGCATTCTTTTCTTGATATTCACTTTTAATTAACAATCTTGAAACTACTTTTTTAGATTAAATATTGAATTTGACAGTTAAGTAAACTGTGTGTAAATCTTAACATTTTTAATTTAATTTTGTTTTTACTTTTTTTTCTCATCAGATTAATAAAATGAAACAAATATATATATAAATAAATAAATAAATATATATATATATATATATAAAACTTTTCTATTATTTAAACTCATCTGAAAATATCACATAAACTTTTTGCTTCCACTTCAATTCTCATAATCCAATATTAATATTCTCTTTCTATTGATTTATTTATTTATTATTGATAGAAATAATAACCATCCAGTCATTTATATTGCATTCGAAAAGTTATTTAATTTCCATTCATCGAAATTTAAAACAAGGAGAGTGTATAATCGGATTAGACAAGTTGATAATCTATTGGCGGTTTTATTAACAAACAATTTGCATTTATCATTTCACATTTATTTTAATAATTTCAATGTACTTAGTAAATAAGATAATCATCTAAATAAATCACACACATTTTTCTCTTTCATTGATAGATAGACTAGAAAATCTATTTTATTGATAAGATCGTTAATAAAGTAATTTAAACTTTTGTAAATATCTAAAAAAAAAATTATTTTGTATTTAACTGAATTTATAAGTTTATTGTTGCAACAGTATTTATTTGAATTTTTATAGACAGGGTATCAAACTCGAATCATAAACGGTTGAATCGTTCCTCCCTTTATTGTCATCCTGGAAACATTGTTTACCTGGACAATTGAGTAAAGAAAGATGTGGGAAGGGGAGCAAAGCAAGTTTAAAAAAAAAAACATAAACAAATCCTTTGAAAGTGAAAATGAATTTCTATTATTACAATCCTACGTTTCTACTTTGTTGTTTTAGTCAAATATTAATTGTACAAATAATTACATGATATACTTATGACAAAATAATGAAAACAGTTTATAATTAATTAATTGAAAATTTGTAAATATGTATTTGAAAATTATTTTTGTAAGACATTAGCACCCTATATATGAAAATAATTGATAGATATAATAAATAGATCAATATATATTAAATTATTTTTTATTTCAAAATTTTTATTTAAAACATCATAAATTAAAAATTAACCAGAACCCATGCAATCAACTTTGCAAATATTAATTAAATTTCAAAAATTTCAAAAATTAATATATATGAAGATCTAGATTACGTGTGGGAATAGTGTCATGCATTAAATGAAAGAAAAAAGAAAGTAGAAAGTAGAAATAATAAATAATAATAAAATAGAAAAAAGTTATTTTCACAACAACAATAATAATAATAAAAATGTATTTAAGTATTCTTAAATTTATTTAATAATTATAATGCTTGGTAAGAAAGTAAATTCGATTTTTAGTACAAATTAAAACTCAAATTTTTGAGTTTTATGTCACATATGATACACAATTGTTATGTGTGGAATACATTTATCTGTTTTGCAATTTCTCGTACAGTTTTATGAAGATTCGATTCAATTATTATCAATTTCAGAACGTTGGCCATCATTAATAAACCTCCAAAACGAAATTTTCTAAACCAATTCTGATTCTGTTAAACAATTAACACTTCACAATCAGTCACTTTCTTGTCTTTATCAAAATAAAAAGTGAAATGTGTAAAATGATTATTTTTACTCCATGTTAATTGACACGAAACTGACAGTTCTAAACAAAATGATCCGAAATTTGTTTCTATAGCAATCTAAAAGTATTGAATACCAAATCACAAAAGAAAAAAATTTCTAACACTGTCAAAAGAATAACCAAACAAACATAACACTATCTACTGGTGCAAACCCAAATTACTTTCTTGCAGCCCAATTGGATTTAATATTTTCTTTTTATTATGTGTAAAAAAAATTGTATCTATAAACATAATTAGAAGTCATTCAGAAGATTTAGAAATAAAATTTTTTAAATTCTTTTTCCAACATTAGTCGATGTTTCAGTCGTTCAGAATCCTCTTCAGGGTTTTGGTTTAAGTCAGTGGCGTACCTAAGGGGGGGCGGTGGGTGCGGTCCGCACCGGGCGGCACTTATCTTGGGGCGGCATTTTTTATATTTAGTTATAGTTGTAAAAAGCAACTTATTCATTTCATATTTTTTTTTCTTTCTTGAATAATAAATGATTATTATAAGTTTACTATTTGATTTATATAAATTATGATCAGCTATATGATTTCGAATAATATTCCTCGGTGTATATAAATGCATTTTAGTGTAAAGTTTGAATTCTAATTCCAAGAACAGGATAATAATTTTATTTTATTGTATTCATTAAAATTCGTTGAATTCGTAAACGCATCTTTAAGATTTTGTTCGGCAAAATTATCTTTGTTCTACATTGAGTCAATTAAGGCTACAAAAATCTTGCAATATTGTCAATAGAACAAAAAATTACAAATAATATAAATTTTGAGAGCATGATACACGATTTTTCTAGTATGAAAGCTAGAAGAGTAAATATTATATAAATATGTTTACGAGTGCATACAAATATGTGTAAAAAAATTTACTCTGTGTATTAATTAATATTGATTAAATAACTTAATAATTTATTTATGTGTATTAATTTATAAAAACCACTATTTGATTGACTTATAATAGAAAGGGCGGCAAACTGGAGATCGCCCCGGGCGGTAAAAGTTCTAGGTACGCCACTGGTTTAAGTATTTCTTCAATATGGAGAATGTTATTGAATAATATTTGTAAATTAAATATATATTTAAATATATATATTCAACGTAAGTGAAAAAGGAAATAAACGGAAAACATGATTGGAAATTACAATAAAATTGAGACAGTAACGTTGGTGAGGAAAATGGCACGAATGGGGAAAGAAAGAGGAGATCAATTGACAAAAACCACCGATGATTAGACCATATTAAAATAAATGAGGAAATTCGAAGAAGGTAAGAATTTAATGTAGGTGACTTTGGATACGGAAGGTTGGTGGAAAGAAATCCCTAAATATATGAATTAAGATTAATCAATTTAATAAAACATAGGAAAATGACAACATAAATATTAAAATGTAGAGAGTGTGAATTAATTAAAATATTAATTTTATATTATCAATTATTAAATTGCATTATATGTAATTTTGGCATTAAGTAGTATATAATGGAAAATGAAATTGATGGAATTTCATTCAAATTTGTTGTACATTTATTATACCCATCAAAATCACAAAATAATTTAATATAATACATTATATGTTATTTTCACTCCGTTTTTATTTATTATATACGGCCTTTTAGAATCCATTGAAATGATGCTATTTCCACCAAAAATCAACTCCATAAATCTTTATGTAGAACCATATTCATATGTTTTGTGATTGACGGCCCATTTTTTATACCTACACCCTTTTAGGTAGAATTATTTAATCAAATTGATATTTATACATTTTTTTTTATTTGGTGTTATTTTTGACTTATTGAGAAAATAATTTTTATTTAAAAAAAAAAATTTAAACAAAATTGACTGCTTATAATTTGATTTTATAATTAATATTTTAAAATGAAAGGTATTATTGAAGAATTTATAATTTATTTAAGAAATATGAAATAAGAATGGAATGAATGAAAAGGAAAGAAACATGTAAAATTATTAAATAAAGGGATATTGAAGAAATCATGAGATCACGAGTGATCAAATATAAATAAAATTTAGACTAAATTGAAATAATTAAATTAATACTAAAAAATGTTTAATTCTAAATAATTTAATTAATATTCTTTTGTTTGTACTTAAATATTAATTAATTAAAATATATTTATATCATTCATTATAATTGATAATAATTTTTATTAATAATTTACTCTATGATGTAAATGATATGTGAAATATAGCAATATATATAAATATATATAGTATATACTTTATAGAAATTTTAGAGTAGTTGTCTTCTTCTGTGATGACCCCTTGAGCCTGGATGCAGTGAAACGGTGTTTAAATGGTGGCGATGACATTATAAACCTTATAAATTATTGTAATAAACTTGAAGTTATCAACATTTAATAATGACTACATAAAAGAAATATAATTTAAAAATAAAGTGATTTAATCTGTGTTTTGTTTGGTTTTTGTTTATGTTTTTGTTAACGATAATCTCACTCGACGGTCAAACCAACCAAGGGAAAACGTTCTTAAAAATCAGTGGCGTACCTAGAACTTTTGCCGCCCGGGGCGATCTCCAGTTTGCCGCCCTTTCTATTATAAGTCAATCAAATAGTGGTTTTTATAAATTAATACACATAAATAAATTATTAAGTTATTTAATCAATATTAATTAATACACAGAGTAAATTTTTTTACACATATTTGTATGCACTCGTAAACATATTTATATGATATTTACTCTTCTAGCTTTCATACTAGAAAAATCGTGTATCATACTCTCAAAATTTATATTATTTGTAATTTCTTGTTCTATTGACAATATTGCAAGATTTTTGTAGCCTTAATTGACTCAATGTAGAACAAAGATAATTTTGCCGAACAAAATCTTAAAGATGCGTTTACGAATTCAACGAATTTTAATGAATACAATAAAATAAAATTATTATCCTGTTCTTGGAATTAGAATTCAAACTTTACACTAAAATGCATTTATATACACCGAGGAATAATATTCGAAATCATATAGTTGATCATAATTTATATAAATCAAATAGTAAACTTATAATAATCATAATAATCATTTATTATTCAAGAAAGAAAAAAAATAAATATGAAATGAATAAGTTGCTTTTTACAACTATAACGAAATATAAAAAATGCCGCCCCAAGATAAGTGCCGCCAGGTGCGGACCGCACCCACCGCCCCCTCTCAGGTACGCCACTGTTAAAAAATATAAATATTTTTGTTACAATTTCTGTATAGAGAAGAGAATCAATAAAGATATATTATTATTATTATTATTATTGCCTATATTTGTAAATAGTGTAAGGGAAAATAAATAAAATAAGTTAGTTTGATGGCTGGTTTGGGCAGTGAGAGAAAGTTACAATGATTATAATGAATTATTTGAGTGGGTGGAGGAAGGATAATAGTCCTGATGGTACTGATTGATTTTAAAGTTAGTGTAAATATGTGTATATTCATTGAACTTTGTAATTATAATGAAAATAGAAAATATTATTTGTAAAGATGTATATAAATAGTGATTGAATCAAGTAAAATTTGGAATTTTGTAAATTTAATTTGTAAAAATGATCAAATACTGTAAATAAAATGTGTAAATGATTCATACCGAGTATTATTTATTACATGTATATAGATGTACAATTAAATACTATATATAATGCCGAACGTGGAAATGTTTATACATTAAAGTAAATAAATAAATAAAGAAAAACCGCTTTTTCCATTTTTTTCGATATGAAAATAAAAAAGAACTTGGAAAAGGGGGATACTCCATCCCACATCCTAGGCAGAGTCGAGTCAGGTGCATAGAATTTGGCTATATCTTATATTTTATATTCGATTTTTTTTATGAGCAATAGTGCTCTATTTTTAGAAAATATATTATAGAAATACCAATCGAATTGATAGATATTTCTATTAGACAAGTTAAATTGTTGTAAAACTCATTTAAATTTTCTTATTATTTTTTTGATCTCAATTTTTTTTTTTATTTTATATTATCAAAAGTTAACTCAATCATTTTTCTTACTTATTTTTAACATTTTATTAATTTATATATTATGCAATAAAGGGCCTTATCGCATCAAAATTATTATCAAAGGGGATAAAAGTTAAAATATATAAAACAATTATTTTACCGGTTGTATTATATGGATGTGAGGCATGGTCTATGACCTTAGGTGACGAGAGTAGATTTAGAGTATTTGAGAATAGGATTCTGTGAAGCATTTCTAGGCCAAAGAAAGATGAGGTCACCGGGGAATGGCAAAGATTGCATAACGAGGAATTGCCTCTATGCATCTCCAGATACAGTTAGAATTATAAAATCGAGAAAGCTACGGTGGGCAGGACACGTGGCTAGAATGGGAGAAGATAGAATGGCAAAAAATATATTGGTAGGGAAATCGAGAGGGAAACGTCCACTTGGAAAACCAAGGACACGTTGGGTGGATAATTTGGGAAGGGACGTGAAAGAGATGGGAGAGGATAGGGACTGGAAGGTTGTGGCTCAGAATAGGAATACTTGGAGGGGTGAAGTTGCTGCGGCCAAGAACTTTCAAGTTCCGTAGAGTCACAGAGATAGATATAGATAGATATATTATATAGATAAATATATAAAAATATTCTAATATATATTTCTATTTATAATCTATATTTATAATATGAATTATTTATTTACTTGATACTGCCTATACATTCTTATTATATTAGATTTAATTGAAGTACACCCATTATAATTAAAAGTAAAACAAAATGTTTTAAAAGGTGTTAAAAGTGGTTTACAAAAAAAAAATCACGAGTGTCCTCCCCTAGACTTTCCCGCATATAAATAGGTAATTAGGTTATTATTATTATGTTTTAACAACAATAAAAATAAACAAACTAATTAATTTAAATTATAAAGAAAAATAGTTTAACACTATTATATATATTTACTAGCTGCTCCGAGCGCCTTCGGCGCTCTTCACACCTAGACGGGGGCTCCGCCCCCTGTACCCCCGAGTGATACATAGTATTTGGTTGAAAGTTTGTATTTAAAAGGTTTTCATCCATTTTGTTTCAATCAGTATAAGTAGATAAGACATGTATTTGTTTTCTTGTAAAATATATTTTAATTTAATCAGTAAATTAATTATATATTATTATTGTATATGTTATATTTATCTAACTCTGTGTCTCTACAGTTTTTGAAAGTTCTTAGCCGCAGCATCCACATTTTTCTAAGCGTTCCTATCCTGAGCTACAACCAAATCCTACCCTGTCCCATCTCTCCCATGTCCCTTCCTTCATTGTCCACCCACCTTGGTCCTTGGTCTTCAACCGGATGTTTCCCAATCGGTTTCTCCCAATTTCTAGTTTCTCCAATTCCAACCACGTCCCCTTCCCATCCCAGCCTTCTTGATTTTATAACTTTAACTATATCTGGACATTATTTCTCGTTATGCCATCTCCGCCATCCCCCTGTGACCTCATCTTCTTTTGGCCTATAAATGCTGCAAACAATATTAATCTCACAAATACTCTAAATCTACTCTCGTCTCCCAGAGTCATCGATAGGGTGACCAAACGTCCCGTCTTTAGGTGCTCTGTCCCAAAAATGTCTTCGGGACACCCTACTGTCCCGTTTTTTCAATATTTAGGTCATTTCAAAATTTTTTCAATTTAAATTCTAAAAAAAGGTATACCGTTTGTCCCGGTTTGGTGTTTTCGAAATATGGTCACCCTAAACATCGATCAACATGAAAAATAATTGTTTTATATATTTTAATTTTGATCCTCTTTGATGAGATAAGCCCCTTTACTGCATAATAACAGGCGTTACTCAATTACAACGTCGATTTAAATTCTTCTCGAATATTATTATCTTTCGTGATTAGAGATCTTAAGTATTTAAATATTTATACTTTTTCAAATTCTACATTTTGTATGTTAATTGTATGTAAGTCGTATCCGTATCATAATTCTTGAATTTTTTTGTTTAATTACATTTCGGATGATTTTTCATCAATTTCTCTAATCATATGTCTCCTCTTCCAGTCCAATTCATTTACCTATCAATGTTGCATAAGGCATTTAAATTTCTTAATTTGGCTAGAACACTCCATTTTTTAAAATTTTAAATAGAGGGAGAGATAGAAAGGTTCTAATTAAATATATATATATATATATATCTGTTTCTATGACAGCAAAAAAGTAAACAAATTACATACATACAAACGCTCTCCTTTATATATATTTCTGGAAAATGGAACACCCGCAGCTCAGTTCAGGAGTTACCTAAGATTCTAATTTCTTTTTTATTTTTCATCATTTGAGGTACCCTTCACCTCAGAAAAATTTGGTTACCTTACTCCTTGTAGTTTAGGCTCTGGAGTTTTTTGCGTACAGACGGACACTAGCGTATTAAATATATAGATAATTTACACCTAACGCTACTTGTATAGGTAAAATGTCACTTCCGGTAGTCAGATCATGATAAAATTTGGTATCTGAATTTTTTTCATAATTTTAAATCTATATCCAAAATAGGAAGCAAATATCTCGAAGCAAACTGGTACTTTACTTGAAAGGTAAACGCAACCAGTTTAGGTAAAGTACCACTTCCGGTTAACCGATTTTAACGAAATTTTGATAGAAATCTACAAACTGTAAATAATATCGGTGTACCAAATTTGGAAGTCCTAGCTTGATTAGTTTTTGAGTAAATTTGCTCACAGACAAACTGTTAAGATGATGTGTGTATGCTTGACGAATTATTTGAAGAAAGCTGTTGTGATCTGTAATAATGTAATCTGGAGAAATAACGTGAAATGAATAAATGTTTATAAATCAAATGCTTGCAAATAATATAATATTTATTGATGTGTTTTAATGAAACATAAACATTTAATGTGTTATGATACACGTTCAAAGAAATCCGATGATGTGGACTGATGTCCTGCAATGATGTGATTCAGTGTATGTTCAAAACACGAATGAATGAACATGGCGTCTCGCTGAAGTGGCGTACATCTCTCTGGCGGCGTCGAAGATGGTGCATTTCAGGGCTTGTAGCACCCCCTATATTAATTCTTCGAAGCTTGGTGCTTCTCCATCCCGCCGGCCTTGAAGTATCTTCAACGAAACCCCTCTTAGTGGACTGTATCTTCTTGGTTGATCGGTAAAGGGCACAGCTTCATCACCGATCGTCTGATGATGTTTCCATTTGGCATGGATACATCAACAACTCTGACAATCTTGTCCTTGCCAGGATATAATTTTGCAATTCTTCCAAGTGACCATTTCAGCGGAGGTAAATTGTCTTCTTTCAAAAGAACCAGAGCTCCAAGTTTGACATTTGCAGATTGATTCGTCCATTTCTGACGAACCTGCAGTTCTGAAATGTACTCAGCAGCCCATCTCTTCCAGAATGACTGAAACAGCTTGGTGATATATGCATATCTTTTCAAACGATTGTCTTTGATTTCAACAAAGTTTGATTCTGGAATATTTGTTGCTGGTTTTCCAATTAAAAAATGTGCAGGGGTTAATGGATTATGATCTGATGGATCTGATGATAAAGGTGTAAGTGGACGAGAATTTAGAATGGATTCTATCATAGTTAGCACAGTGGTATATTCTTCAAAATTCAATTTGGATTCGCCTAGAATTCTATTTAAATGATGTTTTGTTCTTTTTATCATGCTTTCCCAGCAGCCTCCAAAGTGTGGGCTTTTAGCTGGAATAAAATGCCATTGTATATTTTCTCTCATTAGAGCTTCATATATTTGGCTGTTATTAAGAATTTTGAAAAGGTCCTTTAATTTATGATGAGCCCCCACAAAATTTGTACCATTGTCTGAATATATGGCTAATGGTCTGCCTCTGCGGGCAATAAAGCGCTTCAATGAATTTAAGAACATATCCGCCGATAGATCTGATACCAATTCTAAGTGCACTGCTCGGGTTGATAAACATGTAAAAAGGCAAATGTACGCCTTGACTATTCGAGGCCGTCTACTGTTACCTTCCTTCAAAAGTACGGGGCCTGCATAATCAACCCCTACATTGTGAAAAAGCATATACTGTTCTACCCGTGCAGTTGGTAAATTCCCCATTTGATAATTAATTGATTTTGGTTTGGCTCGAAAACATTTAATGCAGTTATGAATTATTTCCCTAGCCAGATTTCTGCTCCCAATAGGCCAATACTTTTGTCTAATGGAATATAATAATTGTTGAGGTCCACAATGCAATAGTCGTATATGCTCCTACACGACCTTTTTAAATCAAATTCAAGTTCAGTTAATCTTAATAAATTCACTTTGAAATTGTTGTTAAGTGAATTTATTGCCTGCTACGATCCAACCGAATTTACTTTTTTGTAATATGGGACGGCCCTTTCCTAAGAATATTTGCCCTGCACACAACGAATCATAAAATATGTCTGCACCTATTAACATATCAATATCCTCGCTTTCATTAAATGTTTCATCTGCAAGTTCAATATCATCTGGAATATTCAAATGATTGATATTAAATGAATTAGTCGGTAATTTGTCAGTGATATGGTCCATAACAAGAAACTGTGAATTTCGCTTATACTGTGATTTCAACGAGCATATCTCTAAATTTGTTTTATGTTTAATTTCATGTTGTATATTACCTATACCTGCAATTGTATGTTCTATTTTGAATTTTTTTGATTTTAATTTATCGCACAATTTTTTTGTAATTAAATTGCTTTGCGATCCATTGTCTAAAAGCGCTCTACATATGTGATAATTGCCATGAATGTCCTTTACCTTTACTTTAATTGTGGATAATAATGTTTTATTTGACTGTATATCAGAGCATATTCCTACCAACCCGTGGGCCGTGCTATTTGAATCGCTATTGTTATCATTTTCTTTGATTTCTATGTCATCTGTTGGCTGCATTTTTGATTGTATTTCAACGGGGTCTAAATGAAGTAATGTATTATGGGATTTGTTACACTTAGTGCATTTTGAAGATTTACATGACGAGGCGTAATGGGAGGGTTTGAGACAATTTAAACATAATTTTAAATTCCGAATGTTGTTAATTCTTTCCCTGGTGTTTAATTTTAAAAATTTTGAACATTTGTATATTGCGTGTGGCTCTTTACATAAGGCACACGATTTTGCAGTTGATATATGAGTATATCCTTTGTTTAATTTTGGTGATATTGGCCTAGTGGGTTTCGAATCTCCAACTCGTATTAAAATAGCAGATTTTTCCCTAATAAATTTTAATAATGTTTCGAAAGAAATATTATCGTCCCTGGTTGTCTGTATTTCCCAATCCCTTCTGGTTTTACTATCAAATTTTGATGAAATTAAATAAACTAATAATGTATCCCAGGAATCAGTTGGTTCACCTAATGCTTTTAATGCTCTTAAATTTTTGTTTATATCATCATGTAACATCTGTAGATGGCTCCCCGATTCTCTTTGTAGTGAGGGCAGTTCAAATATAGATTTTACATGATTGTGAATTAATAATTTTTTATTTTCGAATCTTTCATTAAGAAGATCCCATGCTATTTTATAATTTTGAGCCGTGACCTTCATTGATTCCAAAATTTCTAAAGCCCGCCCCTTTAGAGTTGATTTCAAATAATATAATTTTTGAACCTCAGATAATTGATCATTTTGATCAATTAGAGCTGAGAATGCATCTTTGAATTCGAGCCAATTGTTATAATTCCCATCGAAATTAGGTAGTTCTATGGTAGGTAATTGTATGAATTGATTTTTAGAGGACGATGATGCTAAGCTAATTACATCAGCGTCTGGCCTAACGACAGACGCTCTCTCAAATTCATGAACCGCTTTTTTAATTTTGGATTTTAATGCAAAATAACTATTTTCAAAAGTAGATCGTTCCTCAATTTCTATTTCGAAAGATTCCGCGTTATCAATACATTTCAGTTCAATTTGATCCTGAATTGTATTGAATTTTTCGAATTTTGATTCAAAATTTTCTAAACGATCCACTGATTGAATAATTGATTCTTGGTCGAAAGTTTGTATGGACTCAACATAATTTTTGAATTTAGTCAATTGTGCTTTTATTAATTTTCTTGAATTTTTTAAATGCTGCAATTCCATATTGAATAAAGGCTACACCAATTATGCAACTATAATGAATTATATGAATTAATGAAAGGAATGAAAAGGACTTACCGCACAAATTAATTCCAGCAACAAATATTAATTGTTTGTTAAATCAAGTTGCTCAATTTCTCCAGATACAAATACTGTTTTCGGATTTCTTGGCTTCTCAAATATGATTCGTCTCAATATGTTGAATTACTTGCTGTATCTAGCTCGATTGAACTAAATGTTGAATATACTGGATGAATCCGGCTCAATTGGACCAAATGTAGAGATGATGTGTGTATGCTTGACGAATTATTTGAAGAAAGCTGTTGTGATCTGTAATAATGTAATCTGGAGAAATAATGTGAAATGAATAAATGTTTATAAATCAAATGCTTGCAAATAATATAATATTTATTGATGTGTTTTAATGAAACATAAACATTTAATGTGTTATGATACACGTTCAAAGAAATCCGATGATGTGGACTGATGTCCTGCAATGATGTGATTCAGTGTATGTTCAAAACACGAATGAATGAACATGGCGTCTCGCTGAAGTGGCGTACATCTCTCTGGCGGCGTCGAAGATGGTGCATTTCAGGGCTTGTAGCACCCCCTATATTAATTCTTCGAAGCTTGGTGCTTCTCCACAAACATTACATACATCCATCCATACATACATACATACATACACACAGACAATTCGAAAAATGGTATTTTCCGACTCAGGGAGGTCTAAAACGTCAAGATCTATCATAATCTCGAATTCGAATTTTTAGTATGCGGGAAAGTAAAAAAATAATTACCAAAGGCGAAATCATTTTAAATTACCTTTAAGAATAAGAATTTCCCATAATTTTATTAAATATGAAATTATAATTATGTATTGTTACTTTTTAATCAGCTATAATGTTAGTTTTAGAGCTATTTAAAACATTTTGTCCTTGCCTCCCTTCTTCCTTTCAATTCATTAAATTCATTTTATTTTCTTATCGAAAAAAAGATTTTGGAAATTATTCTAGCTAATACTAATTGATAATTTGATTTTAAATATAGTTATAACTTATTTATTGTTTTAATATGATAAAATTCTTTCCTATATATATTTATTTTTATTTTTTTTTTTCATACCCTACAGCAATATATTTTTAATATATTTGTATATTTCTATTTTTTTTTTAAATAACATAAAAAATGTTATTAATTAAAATATTCTAAATAAAAATTTCAATTGAAAATCATTTATTTTTAACCAAATGTTCAATCAATAAAAAGTTTTATGAACACTAAAAACTGAATGGCAAATGAAATAGAAATATTGTTTCTAAAAATAAATAAAAATAATAAAAATCTTTGAGAATGATGAGATTTTTATATCGCTTTAACGGTATGATCATTTTTAAGAATTTTTAATAAAGTAATTTATAAAAAAATATCAATTGGAATAGTTTATTTATCCTTTGACCCTAGCTATCAAATTCCTCAAAATGTCCCTATTCTGAAATATCTCCCCCCCTCCCCCCAAATTCCCTTATTCTTTTATATTGACAACCCACTCCATTCTAGGTAATTCATAAATAGTTTTCCCGTAATATCTATTTCTCACTCTTTAGAACCAATTGTTACTCCCAACGTAACCCAATCATTTTTATAACTAGTATATGTTTGAGGATGAGTAAAGGTCATGTAATTTCTCTTTATTTAATAACCGACACATTTTTCGATTAATAAATTTTATTTTCAAATATTCTAAATGTACTCTCGTTCGCTAATGTCATCGCCCACGCCTCTCTCTCTCTCTCTCTGACATTGAGACCATACAATTGGTTAATTAAAATTGTATAGATTTTAATATTCTTAAGTAATATTTTATGATGAGAGCACTTTTAAATAACAAAAGTTATCTTAATTTTAATGTTATTCTTTTTTGTGTGTTAGTTATAATTATAATTATAAAAAAATTTTCTATATTTTCAAAAACCATGTTTTATAATTTAAGATTTTGTCTATTTCATTGTTCCTTAAAATGGTTTATAAGATGCAAATGGGGGACAACGATAAAGGATCTTAATTAAGTAGGTCTGTTCCTATCATAAAACTTCATTATAATCATTATTAAATTTATTTCTATAGTTAATCTACTATTATTATTTTATTTTATTAAATATAAAACAATCATAACAGGTATTTAGAAGGTTGTTAGTAGGTCAATGTAGTTTAGTCTGCATTTAACTTAAAAAAATCTAAAAATTTTATAAAGTAGATGAAAATTTATATGATTTTTATTTGGAATGGTTCAATTAAATGTGTTAATGTGTTTTTTTACTATTATTCTATACTATACTTTCAAAGTGAGTGATGGAACCCTAATTAAATTGATTCATTAATTGCTCGCGCCCTGACCGATAATTTAAATTCAATATTTAATAAAGTCTCTTAATAAAATATAAATAGTTTTAAAATCTGTATTATTGTTAAGTAATTTTATGTGTATATTATATAAAGTCAGGTCTCTGATGACCAACCCCATCCCCAAGTGTGACAACCCCCACTCCTATTTCAATCCGTATAAAAGAGGCTGTCGTGCCTCGCCTTGGGGAGACTGGTAGGATTCGAATGATGGAGTCTAACCAGAGATTTGAAGCTTCCTTGATTTGAAAGCCTGCTGGGCTTGGAGTGACACCACTGAATCTTCGAGGCCCTAACTTGCCGGCATCTACCGTATCTTTGAGAGAGATAAAGCCGAAGACTGACATCCTAATAAATGATAAATACGGGCTGAGTATTCCGCTTCATTGGTCAAGGAAGAAGTCCTTCCCCTTCCCCATGGTCACAGAGGTATATTATAAGTGCACTTATAACCCTGATTATATAATCTGTATCTGTATAATATTAAGTTTTGTCGCTGACTAATTTAATTTAAAATTAATTATTACTTGCTTTATTTATTTTTAAATTATTTTGAATTTTGTGGTATAATCATAATAACTTGACCTTATACGGTACAGTTCACTAATTTGATAATATGAGAGATTGTAGCTGTCTCTCATAATAGTAATTATTAGAAGCTCTCTTTATTTCATTGAGCATATAGATATATTCCCATAAAATAATTAAATGCTAAAATAGTTCAGGCTCTTCAAGCCGCTAAAATCCCTGAAGTCCCTACGAGACAAATAAATATAAATATTAACATCATTAAAGGTATCAAAATACATTTACAATTTATAAAATACTATATTAACTAAAATGGAAATGTATCTAAAGGGTGTTTCTTTTAGAGGTATAGAACTTTAAATTGCAATAAAACAACGATGGATTATTCGATTGTCATGAATTTTATTTATACGAAAGATAATCTTGTGGCATTACATTTTATATATGATTTCTGGCATATGACCGCCAAGGCTGGCTCGGATGTAGTCCAATCTGGACGTCCAATTTTCGATAACTTTTTCCAACATTTGTGGCCGTATATCGGCAATAACACGGCGAATGTTGTCTTCCAAATGGTCAAGCGTTTGTGGCTTATCCGCATAGACCATTGACTTTACATAGCCCCACAGAAAGTAGTCTAGCGGTGTTAAATCACAAGATCTTGGAGGCCAATTCACACGTCCAAAACGTGAAATTAGGCGGTCACCAAACGTGTCTTTCAATAAATCGATTGTGGCACGAGATGTGTGACATGTTGCGCCGTCTTGTTGGAACCACAGCTCCTGGACATCATGGTTGTTCAATTCAGGGGATGCTAATTATCAATAAGAGAAAACGTGGTGCGAAAACGTTCCATGGTTAATCGAATTAACTTCTCTGATGGACGATTTTGTCGACGATAAAATGGTTGTAGTGCACGATACGTATTCGGCGCAGAACCATTATTTTCGAAATAAAATTGCACTATTTGCAAGCGTTGTTCAGGCGTGGGTCTATTCATGATGAATTGCCAAACCAAACTGAGAATAAATCACTTGACAGCTGTTAAATCGGTCGTCAACTTGAACAGTAATGCCAACTTAAAGTTCTATACCTCGAAAAAAAACACCCTTTATAAACAAAAAGCATCACAAGATAGTTTGATGACTTCTAAAGCACATGCACCTATAATATATAAAAACATTTGATTTTTTTTAATTTAATATTAAACAAAAAATAACATTTCTTTATCAATCATCGAATTACACATATTATAAAACATTCAATCATCTCAAGTGGTACTGTAATTATGATATAAATTCAATATGCCCATAATATGATATAGGTAATATATAAACTTGCAAGTAAGACTATCTGTAATGACAACCTTTTTGGGTAAAATACTTTAATTTTTCCAACAACACTTGAATATAATATTACTCATTATCGTTCACAACCATAACAACATAGAAATCCTGAAGAGGGTTCCAATCAGAGACCAAAACGTTGTCATTTGATAAAAACGAAAATAAATATTTTTTTTCCTTTACCTTCACTTCCTTCTGGCTGCACATAAGTGTTCTTATTAGTCAATATTATTATAAAAAATCAACTTATTTGTATGTCTCTTTATTAAAAAAACTCTACTTATGAAATTTTATTAGAAAAAAAAATTAAGTAGCAGATATAGTTGTATATAAATTAATTTTATAAATACATTAGTACATTAGTAAGGTATATAAGTATTTAGTTTCCAATTTGAATATCAAAAGAAAAATGAGATTTAAAAATTTTAAAAATGTTAAAATAAAATCAAAATGTGAGAGCGTTGAAAGGGATTTCTATTAATTATGAATCAACAGCTCTGCCAAATTCAATTGAATACATTTATTCCATGAATAGAAATTGCATTGATGCCTTTTTTCTCTCTTATCTCATTTTGCCTAAACAATGATTTTCTTCGTTAAAACCATTCTTCCCCACCTACACATAAACACTCACTAGGCAATCCTTTCCATTCTATTTTTAATCTTTTTTTTTTGTCATTTTTTATTAGATTTAATTTCAGTAAAATTAAAGTCAAGAAAACAATTTTCGATTTCATTTGTTCCATATTAAAAAAATATGAATAAAAAAAAAAAATTAAAAATAAATTTTCTTAGGTTTATTTTTCCAATTTGTGATTTGTTCGTTATTTTGTATCGTTTAATTAATAGATCGGGCTATAACAAATTCCTATACAAATAAAAAAAACATATGTAGAGGAAAACTCTATTTGATATACAATGTAACGAATAGCAATAAAATTTGACACAAATATAGTTTAATAGCAACAGACAACCACTGGATTTATTTTCTTTATGAGCAATAAATTTATATTTGAACGAATGTGAATACCGATTTCTTTTAAAACAAGTAAAAGTGGTATTAAATATTATATATTGGAAATATAAAAAAAGATACACCTCTCACAAATAAATTTTAAAAGAAATCTTTTGAAAATGAATAAGAAATGTTTAAATTTTAAAAACTATTTCTATTAGATTAATTAGTACTAAAAGGTATGAAATAAAATAAAATAAAAAGTCAAACCTATAAAAATAGCATTTTTACCGACCGACGATAGTAAGGGAGGTATTGTTTTCACACCAAATTTCACATGTGGAGATTTTTACATATCTCCACGAATCATGCATTTTCTAAACAGAAATAAGTTGACCTGTGGCCAGGTCCGAACCGACCGACGGTTTGAAATAAATTAATTTCCAGCTACAGAAACAATTTCAAATAATTTTAATATATCTATTAATGTAATAAAAAACAGATATGGAAACATAAATAATAAATATAAACATTTTTAATTTTATTTTATTTATAATATATATGCAAGACCAGGCTGTGACGTTATGAATGGCTGGATGACGTCATATAATTTTAAATCAAGAAAAAAATTAATAAATATGATTTTTCTCGAGGATAAAACCAATACAAAGTGCATGATTCGTGGTGATATATAAAAAAATCTCCTTTGGTGTGAAAATAACCCTTCCCTTCCTATCGTCGATCGCTAATACTACCACTTCCGGTTTCCGGAATTGCACCAAAAGTTGATCAATTCATCCCACTGATGTATTAAGTAAATATACCAAATTTCATCAAAATCGGTTGAGCCGTTCAGGCTGTACACATCTATACGGACGGACAGACGGACGGACAGACGGACAGACGGACAGACGGACGGACAGACATCATGCTAAAAATACTTTTTTCTGTTTAGAAAATGCATGATTCGTGGAGATATGTAAAAATCTCCACATGTGAAATTTGGTGTGAAAACAATACCTCCCTTACTATCGTCGGTCGGTAAAAAGTATTTTTAGCATGATGTCTGTCCGTCTGTCCGTCCGTCTGTCCGTCCGTATAGATGTGTACAGCCTGAACGGCTCAACCGATTTTGATGAAATTTGGTATATTTACTTAATGCATCAGTATGATGAATTGATCAACTTTTGGTGCAATTCCGGAAACCGGAAGTGGTAGTATTAGCGATCGACGATAGGAAGGAAAGGGTTATTTTCACACCAAAGGAGATTTTTTTATATATCACCACGAATCATGCATTTTGTATTGGTTTTATCCTCGAAAAAAAATCATATTTATTAGTTTTTTCTTGATTTAAAATTATATGACATCATCCAGCCATGCATGACGTCACAGCCTGGTCTTGCATATATATTATAAATAAAATAAAATTAAAAATGTTTATATTTATTATTTATGTATCCATATCTGTTTTTTATTACATTAATAGATATATGAAAATTATTTGAAATTGTTTCTGTAGCTGGAAATTAATTTATTTCAAACCGTCGGTCGGTTCGGACCTGGCCACAGGTCGACTTATTTTTCTATTTAAAATAGATAATTCTTAGACAATTGTCTAATTTAATTAAAATTTTTCTTTCTAATGACCAAAGGTTAACAAGATTCTAATAATCTTATACAATAAGTCTTTTCTGAAAGAAAAACATATAATTTTGTTCCTTTTTTTATTTTACAAAACATATTTCAGACCCTTGTTTAAGTAAAAAAACGTTTTTTTATTTAAAAGTGGCAAGAAGTGAATCAGAAGATTTCTGATACTACTTTAATTAACCAAGCATTTTAATGGAAAATAATAAACACAATAAATTCAAAATAGTTGTTGAATATTTAGAAGATAACCTTCCACAGGTGCATTTTGATGAAATATTTTCAAATGTTTTGTCAATTAATCAAGACCTTGTGAATGTGAATTATTTAGACGGTTTGCATCGAAGAACAAAAGTATTTCGGGATAGTTCATCGGCCGATTTCAATGATAAACTATTTGAAGAGTTAGAAAGATGTGTCGATTTAGAAATTTTAGAAATTTCTTTTAATGAAGTTATTTTTGTAAAACGATCAAGAAATTAACAAATTTTAAAATATTAACAATAACTAGGAGAATTAGGTATGTTCACTTTCGCTTTGAGCGAACAAGAATGAATTGAAATATTGAATCTTGACACATTTTTAAAATAAAATTCATTAATATACATATACATATTAATATTAATATTTTACTATTATATAATGTACGAAACATGATACTTAAAATACTTTATAAAATAGAAAATTTGAAAATGATTCTTATTGCTCGTGATATAGTTGCATTGTTACTTGATTTACATGATATAATGAAAAGAAATCTATTATTTTAGGATGATTTATTTTTTTAATATTTATTTTGGTTAATTTATATAATATTATAATTAAGCAACTTTTCATATTGTCCAGAAATAGAGATATATATTAATTTTATTTCTAAATAAAAAATAATGGCAACTTTTTTTATTGTATTTAATTTAAAAATAGTAAATAAAATACCCAATAGATATTAATATATTTTATTGCAAGCGGGAAAAATTATAATTGAAAACTGGGCCACAAATATAGAAACCTTTTTCTTGTCTATTAAGTCTTGAAGAGGATATAGTTTAAAATATTAATATTTTAAATCTTTATATTTAAAAAATTTATCTAAAAATACAATATAATATTTTATAATATTTTAGTTTGCATTAATAAAAGAATAGTCTGCAAATTATTGAGAAATTCGCTAAAGAAAAATCTAGGAAAAAAACATTTTAATATCCTGAGGTTAATTTTTTCCGCCTATGCCTTTATATTGTCATAATCCGCATTTGATTAATAATTACAATAAAATATATAATACATACATATATAATATAATACGAAATTTAAAAAAAAAAGTTTTATGGTCTTATGAATTTTCATTGATTTTTCTTTAAAATCATTTTACGATTATTAAAAATCTTTCTATGAAAATAATAAACTATTGTTTTTTCTTAAAATTTAAATTTAAAATAAAATTGATCCAATAATGAAAATAAATTCATAAATTATAAATAGAAAATTGATATTTACTTTAGGCATGCAAGGAAGAATATATTTTCAAAGGACTTTCTAGTTATTGTTCTCCTTAAGAAGAGAACATTCCATAAAAACAAACAAAACCAAATAATATATAGATAGGTATTCTATTTCAAAAAAGTTTGTATTTACAAATTATCATTATCCCAAGGGACCTAAATACATGAAAGTTCAGGGCATTTTGCTTTGAATGACCATTTCCAGTTTTATTTTGCTTATTGAATAAGAAACATAGTGGAAGAAGAAATTTACCAGAAGCTTTCAATTTTATATATTTAAAATAAATTGTTCAATATTTTTGGAATTTTTTATTACGTCTATTTCTAAACTTATCTACAGCTATTTATCAATTTCTAATAATTAAAATTCATTGTTTATATTTATTTTATTTCTTTAATCAAAACAAAAAAAAATTTCTTTTTAATATATATTTTTTCATTTCAAATTTAACAAACAAATCAATTTTTTTCAATTTTTAAAATATTAAATTATTAAAATTAATAAAAAATAAGTGAAAACGCCATTGGGTGAGAGGCTAGCCTCGCTATCTCACATTCACATGGACCCGGGTTTAAGTCCCGGGCCTGGCAAGGGAATATCTCTAGCTGGGATCTATGGGACGAAGTCAACCCAGCCGCCGGGATTAACATTGGAGTATAGCTACTTGATAAAAAGTAGCGCCTCCGATCAAGAAAATCAAGGTAAAGGTTGGAAGGACCCGTTCTACTGATCATAGGACACCTCATTGATATAACCGACTTGATAGGCGTTGGCCTTGCGTAGGACGTACAAAAGTCAGAGGTTTTTTTTAATAAAAAATAAGTACCTAAATGAAATTATTAATAAAAAAAAAACGAATTAACTTTATAAAATAAATTATTAAATGAATTTGTAATACTTGAAAAATTTAAATTTAAATAATTTTATATTATTAACTATATTCTCATGATTGAGAATAGATTTTACATTTTTTTTTTCTTTTTTTTTTTTATTAATTTTTTGATTTTATATTTTAGATAATGGATGAAAAAAAATCAAAATATACATTAAAAAATTTAACTATAAATTTTCTTAAAAATAAAATGTGTAATATTTTGGAAAAGTCTCAACCTATTTGGAGAAAACAAGAGGCAATAAATTATTTGGAAGAAAATCTTCCCATTGACATTCTTAATAAACTTTTCAAGAAAATTCTAAAATCTGATATTAAGCATTCAGAGATGTGTTTAAATAAACATACTCTCGATTTTCAATTATATAATATTTTTCATAACAAATCATTATTTGAAATACTTAGCAAATGTGAACAATTACAAAGATTGCATATAGAATATCTCGTACATTTAAATGAAGAATTTTTAATAATGTTAAATATAAATTTAAAAATTTAAAAATTTTCTATATATATGCTGATACAATTAGTCAAGAGGCATTTAAAGATATTATAAATAGCTGTCCTGATCTCGAAATATTTATTCTTAGAACATTTAAATTTACCATTGATGAAGATATTAAATCTATCAGAACTAACGAAAATATGAAAATCATTTATTTACCTTTGGTCGACATTCCTCCCGAACTTGTTAATGATTTTTTTTTAGCATTTCCAAATTTATTAAAACTAAATTTTCAATCCAACAGTTTTATGGAAAATATTAATCAATATATTTCAAAAAATTGCCAAAAAATTGATTCATTAAAATTGATGGATGTTAATCTCTCAATAAAAAATGTGAATGAAATTAATTCGTTAGTTCGATACTGTCCTAAATTGACTAGGCTTGATCTATTTTTTAAAAAAAAAATAGATATTTCGAGTCTCATCTCTTTAAAAGATTTGAAAAGTTTAAATCTAAAATGGAATTTTTCTTATAAAGAACTTAAACCTGTAATAGAGGCTATTGGTAATAAATTAGAAATTCTTCAATTAATCCATTGTGAATATATAAATGTGGGGCAAATTGTAGAATTATGTCCAAAATTAGAAAAATTTGAATTAATGTTTTGTGAACAGGTACTAATGAAGCCCACGAATGTATTATCTAAATTAAACATTGAAATGTTCTCATCGATCCTCTGTAAATGGTTAGATGGTCATTTGGAGAAATTTTTAAATCTTTGTCATCCTTTAAATATAGAAAAATTTGAAATTATAATAAGAGAATAATATTAATCTGTTTATATTCTTTAAACACAACTGTAATATATTAATTTTTATTATTATTCTTTATGACTTATGACAAATGACCAATGGTCAATTTAAATATATTTGCTTATATTTTCTTGAAATGTTAATTTTATTGTATTTACATTTTACATTTTTAATTAAAATATATTTATATAATTTATAATTCTTACCAGAATATATGACAATCCAAAAAAATAATTTTATATCATATACTCAAACTTATTCATTTATTTAATTATTTATTTTGGTATTATTTCAATTATAATTATTATTAATCAATTTTAAAAATATGTTGAATTCAAAAATTAATCTAATTAATATCAATTTAATTAAATTAAAAGTTAAAATTGTAATAAACACAGACTTTTTATTTTTAAATAAATATTAAGACGAAAATTAAATAAATCTTTATTTTCATTTCATTTTCCAAATCCAATCAATAATAGAATGAAGATTACTTTTGGTAGATCATTCATTCATTTTCTTTTAAAAATAAACATTACTTATTTGAAAATTATTTATAATAAAGAAAATAAATGAATAAGAATCCTATACTATTCCCTGATCTCCTTATAATATTTGTATTATTTTTGAAGTGAAAACTTCTTTAGCGGCGCTGAGCACTTTTGCGGGATGGGGAAAAAGTATAGGACTCGCGTGAGATTCCAGAACGACCCGATCCGTGAGATCGACCCGACAGATATACGCATGTGCAATACGCCAGAATGTTAGACACTAAACTTCTGATACATTCTTTACAAAATTTTACATATTTGCCATATTAAATATTATTATTTATATTTACAATATTAATCAGTATTACTAAATTATGTATATATAAAATAAAATATTTTAATATATTATTATATGTTAAATTATATTAAATTAATTTCTAATATATTTATATAATTTAAAATTAATTTCAGAATATCTTATATATATATTAAATTATATACTATATATAATATATTATATAATATATATTTTAACAAATTTATTTTTAAATATGTGTGTGTGTGTGTGTGTAACCGTAAAAATAAAGATATATGTTTGATAATTTTTCACATGATTAATGATTGTATAAAACTGCTATATATAGAATTCCAGCTTGATAGAATCGCTGAAAGTACCAGAATTAATTTTTTAACACTGGAAATCTCACGTACCAACACGTGACGTGGTGCCATCAACAAAGAGCCAAACACTCCACTATCCACTCGACTATCTCGCAAATTTGAATTTGATTAAATAATATTTATTAATTTAAATTAAATTAAATTAATTAAATTATAGTTTAATAAATATTATTTATAACATCAAAAACATCAAAATCTCAACATCGAAAATTGTATTGATGAAAGTACCAGAATTAATTTTTTAACACTGGAAATCTCACGCGCCAACACGTGACGTGGTGCCATCAAAAAAGAGCCAACCTTTCGCTGGTTTAATAAATATTATTTATTAATTTTAATTTATAATTGAATTAATTTAATTTAATTTAAATTAATATATGTTATTTAATCCAATTCAAATTTTCGAGATATGCTGAATATGCTTTTAAATAAAAAAAAATTTCAAGAAAGTAATTGGAATTATTAATATTAAGAATCAATAAATAAATTTATTAAATATACATTTAAACATGTAAATTAATCTATATATAAATTTAATAAAAATTCAAACAATAATTGAAACAATATAAATAAAACGATTCAATATTTTACTTACATTATGATTTATATTTTTTATTTTTATTATACAACTATTATTATGGGTATATTATTTTTGGCAGTTTAAAAAAAATTAAAAATATTAATAAAATTGATCAAAATAATAAGTTGAAAAGATTTCCAATTATTTTTATTTATTTATTGTATAAATTTTTCAATGTAATCATGGTAACCATAAATAGACTTTTACCAAATATTACTAATTAAATTAATTTTGGATAAATTAATTTTGGATTTAACTACACTAAAACCTTCCCTGGGACGCCCACAACAATCCCTGAAAGTTTCATCGCAATCGGTAGTTTTTGAGTATTTGACAGACACACACACAAACAGACAGACAGACAGATAGACATTGCCTTTTATATATATAGATATATATATATATTCATACACATCTTATTTTTAATATTTTTGTATAATAATCAGTTTGCTGAAAAAAATAATTATGAATTTTATATATATATATATACGTATATAAATTTCATTTTTCTCGTGAAGCTGGTGCGCATTGCGTCTGCTTTCAAATTTCTTATGCACAAGTTTTCACTTCTGTCGGCCAGTCCCACGACTGCCAATTCGACTTTTTTCCATCACTTCTTCAAGATCCAAATTGTTAAATAAAATTTTTATATACTCTTATTTGTGTAAATTACAACTTTTAATATTTATTAAATCTTCATCTTTCTTTCTAACCACGTGGTCGTTGCTAGTTACATAGAGGCTCACTTTTCCCATTCAGTCATTAAAATCACCTAGGATAATGTTTTAATTATAATTTGCCTCTTGTATCTATTTTATATTAAATGAAAAAGAGAAAAAAATAAATAATACTAGATTATAGTTAATGATATATATTAAATTTAAAATTTATAGAAATAATTTCAGCAAACAACAAAATTTTTTTTATCTAATTTATATTTATTGTTCTCTCTTTCAAAAGAACCTTCTTTGAAAACATACATAGAAACTTTGTACCCATACAAATGCCCACACAATACAAGCACACAAACACTTTTGTCGAATTTGGCTATTATACATCTGGACATGTATGGTGAATTCAAAAATTAATCTAATTAATATCAATTTAATTAAATTAAAAGTTAAAATTGTAATAAACAGAGACTTTTTATTTTTAAATAATTATTAAGACGAAAATTAAATAAATCTTTATTTTCATTTCATTTTCCAAATCCAAACAATAATAGAATGAAGATTACTTTTGGTAGATCATTCATTCATTTTCTTTTAAAAATAACATTACTTATTTAAAAATTATTTATAATAAAGAAAATAAATGAATAAGAATCCTATACTATTCTCTGATCTCCTTATAATATTTGTATTTATTTTTTGCTATCACTTCTTCAAGATCCGAATTGTTAAATAAAATTTTTATATACTCTTATTTGTGTAAATTACAGCTTTTAATATTTAATAAATCTTCATTTTTCTTTCTAACCACGTGGTCGTTGCTAGTTTCATAGAGGCTCACCTTTCCCATTCAGTCATTAAAATCACCTAGGATAATGTTTTAATTATAATTTGCCTCTTGTTTCTATTTTATATTAAATGAAAAAGAGAAAAAAATAAATAATACTAGATTAGTTAATATTATATTAAATTTAAAATTTATAGTAATAATTTCAGCAAACAACAAAAATTTTTTTATCTAATTTATATTTATTGTTCTCTCTTTCAAAAGAACCTTCCATGAAAACATACATAGAAACTTTGTACCCATACACATGCCCACTCAATACACGCACACAAACACACTTTTGTCGAATTTGGCTATTATACATCTGGACAGGTATTTCACATTTGCACAGTTCAGCTCAGTTGAGTTTGGGCTCTTGAAAAAGAAGCACATGGATGCTCTGTGAAGAAGCATTAACAAGAAATTTCTCTGAAAATTTTTAGTCTTTTTATTTTTAAAATATATTGTTAATTTTTGTTGAAATTTACTATTGAATTGAAATCTACACTTCTCAACAGGTATTGAATAATTTGCAAAAAATATATTCATTTTTATATTTATTTTAATATTTTTTAAACATACAAATATATTTTTTTGTTATTTTAAATAATAAATATTTATTTGTCTTTTTGTCTAATCCGGCATACAAAATTATACAATTTCATAATTTCGCACAGTTTAACAAAATTGCACAAAAATCAAACACATATAAATATAAAAACGCTAAAAGCAAGAAAATAAACAGTAGGCCATGTTTTCACATAAAAGCCAAGAGATTCCACTTCCGTCTTATTCATTAATTATAAAACTTCTTATTCTCAGGATTGTTGTTACGAAGTGATAAATATCGCTTATCTGTCTCTCGTTCCCCACATTCAATAGAATTTCCATGTAATTATTTTCGTTCACAGCCTCACAGGTATTTAAATAGCTATTCAAATATTTTCGCCTGGTCGGGTTGTAGATAGGGCACTCAACCAATATGTGGAAAAAGTTTTCCTTTTTTAATAAATTGCAAATACTGCAATTTTCATTTGGGTCTATCCTAAATCCATTTTTTCCCACGTACAGCTGGATAATCCTTGAGCTAGCCACGCTCATCTCAAAACGACTACTCTCGAACAAAACAGTCGGAATCTAGGCCACATAAAATGGTTCCTCAGCATATCCAGTCTGCGGTACAAGGGCGCGTATGAGGATGAGTCGATATCCCTCAGGTCTTTTGAAAAGTTTATATCCATTATCCTATCAAGGATTTTTGTTTAGAGTTATTTTAAATATATAATTTTTCATTTCAAAATTAAAAAATTCAAATTTTTTCAATTTCTAAAATATCTAGAGGTAAAATTTTAATTAAAGAAATTAAATTCAGCATTAAAAATATTTTAAAATTTTTATTATTCACGACTAACTCAAAATACAATAATAAATTTGTGTATTTGTAATATTTGAAAAATTTAAAATAATTTTATTTTATCTATCTATCTTTGTGACTCTACGGAACTCGAAAGTTCTTGGCCGTAGCAACCACACGCCTCCAATTATTCCCATTCTGAGACACAACCTTCCAGTCCCTATCCTCTCGCATCTCTCTCATATCCTTTCTCACAGTATCCACCCACCGTGTTCTTGGTCTCCCTACCAATATATTTTTTGCCATTCTATCTTCTCCCATTCTAGCCACGTGCCCTGCCCACCTAATAATAATAATTTAATATTATTAAGTATATTCATGTGATGAAGAATACATTATAAATTTTCTTTTAATTTTTTGATTTTATATTTTAGATAATGGATGATAACCAACCAGAAGTCACTTTAAAAAAATTAACTATTTTTTATTTTCAAAAGTATGTTTCCAATGTTTTGAGAAAACCTGAACCTCTTTGCAGAAAAAAAGAAGCAATCACTTATTTGGAAGAAAATCTTCCCATTGATATTCTTAATGAAATTTTAGTGAAAATTATTGAATCTGGAATTGGAAATTCAGAGATTAAACTTTGTTTAAATAAATATACTAATGGTTTGAAATTATTGAAACAATTTGATGATGAATCCATATTAGAAGCAATTAGCAACTGTGAAAAATTACAAACATTACATATAGGTTTTGAAAATAGTAATAAAAACAATTTTTTAATAATGTTAAAAAAATTAAAACAATTAAATAAATTATATTTATATGCTAACAGATTTGATATAAATGTATTTGAAGATATTATAAATAATTGTCCTAATCTTGAATTATTTTCTCTTAAAACTAGAGATTTGACAATTGGTCGAAATGTTAAAAAGATCAGACCCCATGAAAAATTGAGAATATTGCTCTTACCTACTAAAATCGATATTCCTCCCAAATTTGTTAATGATTTTTTTTTAGCATTTCCAAATTTATTAAAATTAGTAATAATCGAGGGGTGTTCTATGGAAAATATTAATCAATATATTTCAGGAAATAGCCCAAAAATTGATTCATTAAAATTGATTGATGTTAATCTCTTAATAGAAAATTCGAATGAAATTAATTCATTAGTTCGATATTGTCCCGAATTGAAAATTATAAACCTTTCGATTTCAAATTCAGTAGATATTTTTTGTCTCAACTCTTTAAAACATTTGACCAGCATATCACTTTTCATTGAATCCTATAAAAATGTTAAACCTTTGATAGAGAGCATTGGTAATCAATTAAAATTTCTTCAGCTATATAATTGTAATGACATAAATGTGGGGGAAATTATAGAATTTTGTACACAATTGACTGAATTAGGATTAATGAATTGTTACCAGATACAAATGAGACCAACAAAAATTTTACCATTAATACAAATAGAAAAATTCTCTTCTATTTTATGTGAATGGTTAGAAGGTCATTTCGAGAAATTTATAAATAAATGTGATCCATTAAAACGAAATTCATATTATATTTATTTTAAAAATTTTAGTCAATAAATATTTAATATATTATATCTTTTTTATAAATTTCAGCATATATAAATATATTATTTTTATATGAATATGTTAAATCAGCGATTTTCAACATGTGGGTTTTGAGAAATTCCAAAAAGGTTGAGAAACACTGGTGTAGACCAAGAAAATTCGAAAATTTTGTATTGTGCCATCACTCTATAAAAATATCAGACCCATTACAACAGCAAAATTCAATTTTATATACCACCGGAACATGATTATTTCTTCAAATCCCTTTCACACGCGCAAAATGTAAATGAATTGTTTTCTAATAAATTTGTTTGTTCTGTAATTAAAAAATGTTATGAATCACATAAATTATGTTTCCTAAGTGTTTTTAAGATATGTAAAATAAATTCAGAATTGTTTTTTTCAATTTGAAGCATCTTACATTATGATAAATGGACTTGGGCACCTTCAAATTTTATAATAAATTTCGTTGTTAATTTTGAAAGTGGCCCAACTACTTCTTGATAAGAAAACGCAATTATTCACTTAATAATTGCCACTATTTTAATAGGAACTATAAATTTAACACCCCTAGACATACTTCAGCAGTATGACTCATTAGGATTCTATACATATATATTTTTAAATTAATTGAAACACAAACCCTTAAATATCTCGATTTGAAGATAAATGGAGTTAGGTCACTTTCAAAAGAAACGGCTCAATTAATTTCCACGGCGAATATGAGAGTATGAATATGTGTATGTAGATAAGATTACGCAAAAACGGTGAGAGTTAAAATAATGAAATTTGGCATATGGGCATTATTCAAAATTCGTAGTTTTCTATCAACTTTTGAGAAATGTACCTCAACCGAAAGAGGGTCATTACTACCACGTTTTGATTTTTTTACCGACCGACGACAGTAAGGGAGGTATTGTTTTCACACCAAATTTCACATGTGGAGATTTTTACATATCTCCACGAATCATGCATTTTCTTAACAGAAAAAAGTATTTTTAGCATGATGTCTGTCCGTCTGTCCGTCCGTATAGATGTGTACAGCCTGAACGGCTCAACGGATTTTGATGAAATTTGGTATATTTACTTAATGCATTAGTGGGATGAATTGATTAACTTTTGGTGCAATTGCGGAAACCGGAAGTGGTAGTATTAGCGATCGACGATAGGAAGGGAAGGGTTATTTTCACACCAAATTTCACATTGTTTCTGTTGCTGGAAATTAATTTACTTCAAACCGTCGGTCGGTTCTGACCTGGCCACACAGGTCAACTTATTATTTTTATATATTCTTATGTATATGTATTACCATATTTGATAATATTATTTAAAATTAATTTTATGAAAGAGAAAAAAAAAGAAGAGCATGAACTTATTTCTTCAAAGCACATTAAACTAAAGTTTCGGACATGTTAAGGCCATCTTCAGAGATCGTAATAACTACCAAGGACAAAACGTCAGACGAATGAGTGTTAACACACTATGAGCGGGGCGGGTATTTGTACCCGTTGCGGGGACTGCCACTTATATAATATATATTTTCCCTTGTGTCACTTAAAATTACTTATTTTAAACGATAACTAATATATAACCCTCATATAAGTGGTAACGGGTATAAATACCCGCCCCGCTTATAAGTGGCAGTCCCCGCAACGGGTACAAATACCCGCCCGCGCTAATAGTGTGTTAATATTTAATTCGACGTTCTATTGTTATATACTAAAAAACTCTTAAAAATATTAATGACAGAATCAGAAAATAATAATTACCTATATTGAGAACTTGGTCTTAATCAAAACCGAAATGGGCGTTAAATTTGATATAATTAAAACTTTTCCCCATACATCATATCTTATACTATCTACATTTCGTCTTATCTAAATCAGTGGTTCTCAAAGTGATCTATATCGACCCTAAGGGGTCTATGGCGGCCTGCAAGGGGTCTACGCCAGCGAATAAAAAATTTGGGGGTCCATGAAATGAAAATGGGGGTCTACTCGATGTTTACTTGCATTATACTATCTTATAATTCAATTCAATATGGCTCTAAAAAAAGGTACATTTTTTTTTAGAAAAAATCAATTTCAGGTTAAGTAGGGGTCTACCCAAAACCGATGAACATGACTAAGGGTCTACGACATAAAAAAGTTTGGGAACCTATGATCTAGATAATGTTACAGTAGAAGTCCATTAGTCCGGCATCCAACAGTCCGGAATGCCCGATAGTCCGGCATCGCTCCGGAAAATTGTAAAAATTTTCGTTTTCTCCAAAAGTGTGTCTTTAAAGCAAATAAAAACGCTCGAGAGCTATTCCCCTTTTGTGATAGGTAAATTTTCAAAACCCAGGGCTTGCACACTTGCCTGTCCAATACGATGCTCAATAAAATGCGTGGATGACTGCGTCCTCTTTAAAGACTGTTTTTTCACCACTTTGTGTCTGAGGTCAACGAATCCTCCAAAAGCCTTGGTCTACCAGAAGATACTAAAGCCATCCTTCTTTTGGACAATTGCAAAGCCCACCAGCCAGTAGATGAGTTAGTTTCTGGGAATATTGTTGCTACTCTGCTCCCACTTAACATAAAATCTTTGATTCAACCCATGGACCAAGGGGTTATTCAAAATTTTAAATGCTTTTATAGAAGGTCTTTTATAAAAGGCCTGTTAAATGCCGACTGTAACTAGCTACAGTGCTTCAGAAATTATTGATTTCCATATCATTAGAAATAAATTTTATACTAAACGCCAAAAGTCAAGAAAACAAAATGACATTCGTGACTTTTTTAAATCAAAGTGAACTATTTTTTACAGTACGTGTACATACATTATATGAAATGTAAAATAAACTTTGTTGTATGTATTTGCATACTGTATTTTTAGTTTAATTATTAACCTAATTGTTCTTATAATTACCGCCTGATAATCCGGAATTTCCGGTAGTCCGGCACCGAGCAGGTCCCGAACGTGCCGGATTATAGGACTTCTACTGTATATACATCATTAATATGAAAATACCACCTTAGAGAACCAAAATAAAACAAAAACAAAAAAAATTCCACTCGACTGTCTGGCAAATTTGAATTGGATTAATTAACACATATATTATATTTATAAATTAAATTTAGGTAATTAAAAATTATAAATTAAAATTAATAAATAATATTTTTTGACTCTTTGTTGATGACACCACGTCACGTGAAGGCGCGTGATTGTCAGTCAACCTGTTAAAAAATTTAAAAAATTAATTCCGGTACTTTCAATCAAGCTGAAATTTTATATATAGCATTTTTATACAATTTTTTATCATGTGAAAAATTATCAAACATATATTTTTATTTTTATGGTCACTTTAGAGGAAAAAAAATCAAAACATGGTAGGTAATGACTAATGACCCTCTTCCGGAAGAGCTACATTTCTCAAAAGTTGATAGAAAACTACAAATTTTGAATAATGCCCATTTACCAAATTTCATTATTCTAGTTCAAACCGTTTTTGCGTAATCTTGTCTATATATATATATATATATATATATACACAGACATTTTTCTAAATCTTAGTGAAAATGACTCAGGTACCTTCAAAATGTATAAAAACATCAAAATCTCGACAAATGAAAATCAATTTCTTGTTTATATTTTCAAATATTAAAATTGTTTAAAGATTATATAATCAAATGATCTCCATAAAATCTCAATCTTATATATAAAATTCTCGTGTCACAAAACTTTGAAATCATACTCCTCCGAAACGGCTTGACCGATTCTTATGAAATTTTTTATGTATATTCAGTAGGTCTCAGGGCATGTCAGACTTCCTTTAGAAAACCGCTAATTGGTAAGGTGTGTCCAGGAAATGCTAATTAATTAAAAATAGTTTAGTTACCATACTAGCTCATAGAGGCGCTGGTGGCAAAAATTTGAAATCTTATATATACCCTTATAAGAAGCTTCCAAACAAAAGCGGTTCCTGGCCAAGCGAGCTAGCGCGTCTTCTTATGACTTTGCACCCTGAGTTCGAAACTTGCAAAGGCACATTTTTTTCTTTAAGTATTATATATTTTTTTTTAAAATTTATTAATTTTTATTATTTTAATATTTTATTAAATTAAATTTTATTATTAAAATAATTTTATTTTATTAAATTAATAATTATGTAAACTATATAAAATTTGAATTTTCATTCATTCATTTAAAATGATATTAAAATATTCCTTTGAAATATAATAAATAATTAAATTAATCCCTACTAGGGCCTCGGGGGGGGGGGGGGGGTAACTTTCTCTTTTTGGAAAAACCCATATTGCCATCCCCAGCTCGACTATCTATATATAAAAAAAAAGGTTTTTGTCTGCATATTGCTCAGAATTTAAAAATTATTATAATATTTCACTTTTTATTTTAAATTCTAATATTTAAATATCAATTAAATTAAATAATTTATTCTAAAAGTTCTCATTTAAATTTATTTAATAAAATATTTAGATCATATTTAACTAATTTTTATTTATTCTTTCTATATAATTGAATATTTCTTCTTTTCTATTTGAAAGTGAAAGCTTAAAAAAACTGAATATATTATTTTTAAACTTTTATCAATACAAAAATATTTTCAAAACTTCAATTAAAATGACAAAATTTTATTATTTTTGTTTTTGTTTCAATTATTAATTACAAATATATTTTAAGTGCAAAAATGATTTCTTGGTTAATTAAAATATGTTTTTTAGACAAATGATATTACGAGATGTTTTAAATTTATGTCTCATTTATATTGAGTATTTTTTTTTAAAATTTAAATTTGTTTTAAATCAAAATTATTGTATTCTATTATATTTTTTTATTAATAGGCTTCTTTTTTTATTTTTAATTTTTAATAAATTCTCTTTTTTGATATGATATTAATAAAAAATAATATTCAATTGTATTTAAATTTAAAAATTAGAATATTTGAATTTTTTTAAATTTTAACACATGTAATCAATTATATGGATAACGAATGGAACATTTTGAAAATCAAGTTGGTATTAAATTCAGAAAAAAATACTGATATATAGAATATAATAGACCATTCGAATATAATTTTAAACTATTTATCTCCTTTTATTTTAAATTTAAAAAAACGGAGTGTTAAGAAATTAAGATGCCTGGATAGGTAAATGGGCTGGAAGAGGAGGTAATTTATAATTTTCTTCTAATTCAGATTGAAATTAATGGTGATAAGAAAAAATATTTAGTAACAAAATCTATATACAAAATGTAGAATTTGAATATGTAGAAAAATTGAATGTAATCACGAAGGATAATAATATTTGAGAAGAATATATATATTTAAATCGAAGTTGTAATCGGGAAACGCCTGTTATCATGCAGTAAAGAGGCTTATCTCATCAAAATTATTATCAAAAGGAATCAAAATTAAAATATATAAACCAATTATTTTGCCTGTTGTATTATATGGGTGGGACGCAAGGTCTATGACCCTGGGAGATGAGAGTAGATCCAGAGTATTCTTTCCAGCATTTATTGGCCAAAGAAAGATGAGGTCACCGGGGAATGGCGGAGACTGCACATCGAGGAATTGCATGACCTCTATGCATCTTCAGAAATAGTTAGGGTTATAAAAGCGAAAAAGCTGCGATAGGCAGGGGACGCGGCTAGAATGGGAGAGGAAAAAGATTTTGGATTGGAAAACGTCCGTTTGGAAGACCAAGGACGTGTAGGAAGGGACGTAAGAGAGATGGGACAAGGGCTCAGGATAGGGACACTTGGAGAAATGTGGTTGCTGCGGCCTAGAACTTTCGAGTTCCTTAGAGTCACATAGATAGATAGATATAACATATACAATAATAATATATATAATTAATTTAGTGATTAAATTAAAATGTATTTTAAATAAGAACACAAAAAGAAATGAATGTTTTATGTAATATACTGATTGAAACAAAATGGATGAAAACCTTTTACTCGGGGGGGTACAGGGGGCGGAGCCCCCGTCTAGGTGCGGAGAGCGCCGAAGGCGCTCGGGGCAGCTAGTTATTATATAAATATATAAAGAGATCACGGGTTTAAAGTTATTTAAAGAAAATCAATAAGAAAAAACTTGGATAGAAAATATTTGGAACATTAATATAAGATAAAGGTGTTGAGTGAAAATTGAGATTCGATGAATATGGTTGGAATGTTTATAGTCTGCGAATGGAATGTACAATATTTACTTTAGCAAAGAAATTTCAATATCAACAATAATATATATGAATTATTTCCATAAGATTTATGTAATATTATATATTATATATCTCTGTTATACAGAATTGAGAAACATATTGAATAAATAAAATAAAAGAGTTGATTTTTAATTAAAAAATAATCTTTCTGTTTTTATATATGTATATATCAATTCTTTTCAAATTAAAAAGAATCGACCAAACCAAGAACATGTAAACATATTAAGAATTTTAATTAATATGAAAAAAAAAATATTTACTTTCTTTAATGTCAATGGATTATGAATTATGTAAATTATTATGGTTATTGATAAATGTTATTATGATTATTATTATTTTTATTAACGTTATTATTTTATCTATATATATATAGTCTTTGAATTTAATAAACTCTATGATGTAATTTGAATTCAATTGATAATAGCTGCTGATAGAAAGTTCATTTGGGATATTTATTGTGAATCTATAGAGATGGCTCTTTTCATTTAGACAAATAAGTAAACAAGAGAGGGAAGAGAATTGATTGATTGATTTGTGCCAAGAGTATGGAATAATAATAAAAAAAAACAAGTTATTCAAATAATAATCACGATTGGTGTTTGTTTAATAGATGAACATGATTATTTGTTTAACGTGTTACTAGTTTGAGGAAAAATTGTGATTGAGAAATGCGTTAAGGTGGGGTGGGGTGGAGGTGGATTGAAGTAGCAAATCAAATTTTCTATTAATATTATAATATAATATTTATATAAAAAAAAATTCGATTTTGACAAATTTAGTTCGAAAGCAAATAATCAAACATCAACAAATTTATTTATCCAATTTTAACCAATCAAATAAATTTGTTATATAAATATTAATTTAGCAAGTATCAAATAATTGAATTTTTTTTAAACCTTTAGATAAGATAATATATTTTATTAAATATTTTAAATAAATATTGATATTTATATTATTATTATTATTATTATTATATTAGATTGGCAGCTCAGTCCATGAATAGGTGCGGTCAAATAAGGGGTATGATCCCCCTCTCCCAATTTTAGATTATGGATAAGTTTTGATATATATTGATATTATTTATATTTTAAGTATTTTAGGGTTTTTGTCAACATGTAACTGAAAAACGATTTGTGTAGCTAGTTTACTTATTGTCAGTTAATTAGTTAGGTTAGTTAATTTTGTTAATGTTCAAATAAACTATCCCCAATTTTCTGCCAAATGTCTCAGCCAGCATCGACTTTTATGAAAATTTAAGAAATTATAAAAATAAATTCCTTAACGACATATAAAAAACAAAAAAACAAACAAATTGGAACATAATATTCTTTAATTAAAAACAAAAAATGTATTTTTTTTATATTTCGATATATTTTAAGGGACAAAACTATTGAAAAATATTTATGGAAAATATTCAAATTTATTTAACAATTTCTGCTTAATAATTATATTTTTGATAATTAATAAATACAAAATTATAGATATGGCAGTTATATGAACATCAATTTTATCAAACCTATTTTTCAATTCAAACCCCCCTCCTTTCTCTCTCTTTAGAGAAAAAAATATATCCGTAATTATTATCAATGACACTTCCAGTATCTTATATATTTAAAAAAACATACATATTAAATATTAGAATTACAAATTATTAAATATTACATAATAAAAAAAGTATTTTCATATAAATATGAATAAAATAATAAATAATCTAATGAAGTGTCTGTAAAAGGACTATTTGGGATTTAAATAAAAAATAAATAAATATTAAAACTAATATGGCGGCAATACTAATTATAAGTCGCCTGACAATACTAATTGTAAGTAAAATTTTTAAAAATTGTTCTGTGAGTCAAGTGTATAAATACTTGTATTAGTTTTAATATATAAATATTTATATCTCAATCGATTTAACTATTTTTGTCTCAGAAATGAACTGAAAATAAAATAATAAAAGAAAACAAAAATATTAGCCTAGAGCTTTTCAATTTTTCATGCCGAATTAATTATAGAATATTTATTAATTATAAGTTTTTATTGCTATATACAAATTAATATGAAACCTCAATTATAGAATATAAATGAATTTATTTAATCACCAAGTGAGCCGTTTATTAAGCAATTACGATAATTGATTGAATTAAAGTGATTTCGGATGATTGAGCACACACTCAAGCAATTATTCCAAAACTATACAAAAAAATATATTTAACTTAAATATGGGTTTTATTTTTCAATAATTTATTAGAATTAACACGTTACAAGATTTATTTCATTATATATTAAATATTGGAATTAATAGGTATAATATTCTTGACAAGAAAAGTACCAGATTTTGAAATGAAATACTATTGTAGTTTAATATTTTTATTAAGAAGAGACGTAAACGCCTTTCTTAGTATCTTTTATTATTTGCTCATATATCTTTTTTTTTGTAAAAAAAACTTAACGTTAACATGACAACAAATTGTAAGAATTTAGGATTCGGTATTGAGAAAGTGAGATTAAAAACGCTTCGGACTCAACCGGAAATAGCTCTACGGACTTCGGGGATATGAAATGCACTTAAAAATATCAACTGGACGTAATCCTTTCAGCCTTATAAAAACGTAGAGCTAACAGACAAACAGATATCCCCCCCTCTTTTGTATATTTTTAAATTTTTATGTATTATTATTATTATCATTTATCAAGGGACAATAATAATAGATTAAATTTTACTAAACTAGAAAACATATTCATAATTTTATATAAGATATTTATAAGATCTTATATACGAGGGTGGTCTGAAAAGTTTCCGGCCTGGCCAAGAAAAACGATGTTTTTCAATTTTTTTTTCTTGTTTTATATTTCAAAATTCAAGATAGCTGAGACCTGTACGATGTCAGCTGAACGTGTGCGAAATATTTTGCAAAACCAATTTGAATATGGAAAGCTGTGTGCAATGTGGGTGCCGCATTTCCTAACGTTAGACCAAGAATTGCTTCGAAAAACCATTTCTAACGACAATTTGGCGCTGTAGGCGTAATCCAAACGAATTTTTGCGTCGATTCATAACTGTTGATGAGACTTAAATTAAATTAAATCAAATTTAATTAAATAATTAATTAAATTAATTAGAACACCGTTATGAGAAATGTATTAGTGTTGATGGAGATTATGTTGAAAAATATAGCAAAAAAAAAATTTAAAAACATCGATTTTCTTGGTCAGGTCGGAAACTTTTCATCGCACCATATATGGATTAGTTTTTTTTATAATCCTAAAAAATTGAAATTAGAAAATTAATATATTTAAATTTTTATTTAAATAATATAATTAAATAAAATTTCTCCAATACTTTATCTTTACCTAATTGAATATTTTGACTGATTATTATTTATCGAAGAATAAAATATAATTTATTTCAATAGTTCAATAAAAATATGTATAAACTAAATATATATTATTATATTATTTTATCTAATTTTAATTTTATATATATATATATATGTGTGTGTGTTTCCTTTCAATCTTCTTCTCATTCTCTTAATAAATAATTTGACGAAGTGTATGAGAGTATAACTATATGAATTCATGGACCTTCATATGTAATATAACATGATACTAAATATCAGCTAGAGATAAGACCTAGCGAAATGGAAAATGTTTTCTCAGCTGAATGCTCATATTGAACTAAAATTTGCTGGCATCTCTTAAAAGAAGGTCAAAAAAGAGAATCATCCAATAGTAATTTAGTCTGATATTTTCTGTTAAATTAAATAAAAAAAAGGCAACTTAACAAATCATAACATTATTCTTTCAATCTTATATTTTTAATCAACATATAATAAATAAAATATAAACTTGAAAAGAACATAATAAATTCAAATTTTGAAAATTACAAATTATTAAAAACTATCCTTTACTTTTTATCATTTAATTTTATCATCAGATAAACTTTAGAATTTTCAATTTTGTTTTCATTTTTAATGAACTCGAAAGTTGTTAGCATTAAACACATTCCTCCAGCTGTTCCTACTATATTATGAGTCAAATTGAAATTTATTTACAATGAAAGATTTTTAGTAGGGTTAACACTTTAATATAAACGTAAATGTGTGATTTCAAATATTAGATATTTATTATTCATTTTTCTATAGGAATTTCTATAAGAAAAGAATTGTTTTGTTTTTAGTATTTTTTGAATAGAATTCAGGGAATCCTCATTTTTATTGTTTAAGATGCATAGGTTAGCCACCTGAGCCATGAGATTGGCAATTGGGATAGAATTCGTTCGATTGCATTAGAAGCCATTGGAGCGCAATGAAACACGGTTTGTCGTCCTATAAATAGCGATTTAACCAATTTACCATATTATTCTATTGTATAGAATGAATTTGTTAAGTAATTGAAAATGAATATTTATGTTTTAAAACATTCTTTTTCTCCTCGTCTTTTCTCTTTTTATCTTTCCTAATCTCGATAGGACTTGAAGAGATTCTTTCCCCGCTCTGGGTTTGCTGGAGCTTAACCTCTGTCTGTTTCTTTTGCCTTGGAGGAAGGCCAGGTCTCACGGCTGCTTTCAAGCTAGGTGCATCATCGTTTTGGTGTTTAATGCAGTTTCCGTGAACTGCTGAACTGATTAGAGTGCACACTCTACAATCTCGAGGAGCTCATCGACATCAGTTTTCCGCCTATCTCTCTCTACATGCCATGAACACCGTTAGAATTTTCTCTATAGCACTTTTACTGTTAATATCCATAGAAATATTTTTCTGCTTTGCTGCAACCTGCTTCATGAAAGTCGTTATTTTACTGACGTTGGCCAGCTGCATCTCTTCGCTTTTGCCCTCTTCTTCAAACAAATGGCGAGTATACTCTAGAGCAGTGGTCTTCAAATTTTCTAGAGTCGCGGAACCCTATAAGGTAATATATTTTTCAACGGAACCCTATAGAATTAATATTAATATTAAATTAATACTTAGAAAAAATTCGTTACTTTTATTATTATACCAAACAACGATAATGTTAAAAAATATTACATATGTGTAGTTATGTATATAAAGAAAACGTAAAAAATAACAATTGGCACGGAACCCTTGGGCTTGGTTCACGGAACCCCAGTGTTCCGCGGAATTCAGTTTGAAGACCACTGCTCTAGAACGACTTTGTCTGGTTTGGCAGCTAGCTCAGGAGCTAGTTCCTCTTGGCTTACTTTTTGAACCTTTAAGGGCTCAAATCATGTCTTGTTGGGCTTGTAGTCTTTAGTGTCTCTATATTACACTCCGACTCCGAACCCTTCGAGTCAGATTTAATTTTTAGCGGCCGTTAGTTTTAAATGAGACATCGGATACATTGTGTCTTCTCACAGGCGATATTTTTAGTCTTGTTCTATTCTGAAAGTTGTCCATAAAGTCTTCTTCAGCTTTCAGTCTCTCTAGTTCTGATTCTTCATGCTTCGAGCTTTGCTTCTGTGAAGAAGATTCACATCCACCTTCTGCGACAATTTTTCCGTTTTGAGCAAACATGTCTTAGCTAGTCGGGTCGCACTAACCAGGAACGGGTATACCTCGGACCTCAATCCTACCCCAGTTCCTCAGGAACTAGCCTATGCTTTGCCGATCTTGTTACTTACCTTCTTTTTCTAACGCATAACCCATATACGACTAACAATACGTGTACCTAACCTTTTTATAATAATAATAATAATTTATATTTTTAGATAAATTAAAATATTTTAATTTAAGTATCTATTTGTAATTATTTTAATAATTTAATTAAAAATTAAAATGATTTCTATAAAATATTGTTGTGTATAATCAGTTAAATTTTATATTAATTAAAATATAAATGAAGTATATATATATCAAATTTTAATTCGATGATTACGGGTGGAATCATATGCGTCTATGAAGACATGATTTCCATGGAGAAACCATGGCTTTAACTCTCCTCCTTATTAATCCTTATCTTATAATAAATTCACACTTTAATTTAAATAAATTACTTAAATAAAATATCAAAAAATAAGTTAATTAATATATATATATATGTAAAATAATAACAACAGAATTTATTATATCCAAAAAGGAATAATTAATTTTCAAGTTTATTTCTTTTAAATTATTTTACAAGTTTATAAATAAAATATATACAAATGGATAAATAATAAAATGAGTAAATTAAATGTCGATAACACATATAAATAGATAAATAATAAATGAGTAATTAGATGTCCGCTAGAGGGTGATATAAGTAGGTAGAGGTAACTATAAATATTTTACATCTTACCCCCTTAGGCTTTTTCTTCAGAAGAAAAAGGTGTCAATTTACTGCAGTGGAAACAGTTTGATAATTTTTTTTTTTTTTTTCCACAGTCAACCTCGTATATGGATGAGGAAATTCTTTTTGTTATTTTGAATGGGCCCATCCTTACTTTATCCGTTTTCCTACGGTTTATTTTATTCCCATTCTCGATGTATACCATCTCGCCTATTTTAAATTCTTTTTTTTTTTCTATTTTTATCTATCCTTTCTTTATTAGTATGGAAACTTTTTTCGGAATTTTGAAAAGCTTCTTTCCTGGCCTGTTCCAGATTATCTTCCCCAAAAGTGATAGGAGAAATTGTTGATTTTATACCCAAAAGTAAATATTCAGGTTCAAATTTTGTTGAACTATGAATTGTCTTGTTGTATTCCTTTGTACAATCTTCTGCGATTTTAGACCACGCTCTATTATCACCACTATTTATTTTGCATCTTATTCTATTAACAAGAGTTTGGTTTAGTCTCTCATTTAGGCCATTAGATTGGGGACAATCTATTGATGTAAATACAAGTTGTATATTTTTTTTATTTAAATAGTTTTTAAATTCTTGAGAATTAAATCCAGAGTATTGGTCTGTCAAAATCATTTTAGTTTCCTTTCCTTTTGTAACTGGATCTATTAATTTGATAAATTCTTTAGCGTCTTGACCTGTCGAAGTGGAGATCCAAGCGTATCTGCTAAAGTGATCCACTAAAATGTGCATAAATCTTTTCGGTGATCTGTTCCCGGCGAATCCTCCTACCGTATCAATGGACATAATTTCATAGGGTTTACTTGGAGGCCCTAATTTCGACATTAATCCAATTGTTCTTCCTTTACGAGTTTTGTTTTCTTTACAAATCTTGCAATTTTCACAAAATGAATTAATTAGTCGATCCATATTTTTAAAATAATAATAGGGTCTTATTTTCCTTTTTAATTGAGCATTTCCTATATGACCATAATATTCATGAACGAGCTTTATTAATTTTATACCAAAGTCAATTGAAATATATATCCTTGTTCTGTTATTTAGATTTTTAAAAAAAATATTATTTCGTTTTTCTGTTTTTTTATCATTTTCTATTTCTTTAAAATTTTCTTTTTGATCTTCAATTATTTTTTTTATTTCTATTAAATTTACTACTTTAATTTCGTCTTCATTTTCAAAGTATTCTAATATTGGTTGTCTTGATAAAAGGTCTGCCAAAATATTGTCTTTCCCTTTTTTATAAATGATTTTAAAATTAAATTGAGATAGATAATTGACTAAATCTCCCAATATTTCATCTGTTCTGCTCTTTGTTCTTAAATTTTCTAAGGGTTTATGGTCCGTACAAACTCTAAATTCTCGGCCCATGACATAAAATTGCCAATATTTTATTGCTTCTTTAATTGCTTTACACTCCAGGTGAATAATATCCATTTTCTTTTCTTTTTCTGATAATTTCCTAGAAAAATAAGCAACTGGATGCAACATACCATTAATTTGTGGTTGTTTCAATACTGCACCAATTCCTTTTAAACTAGCATCTGTTTCAATTATTATTTCTTTGTCTGTATCATATATTGCTAAAATGGGTGAGGAACATAAATATTCTTTAATTAAATTAAAACTTTCATCACATTCTTTTGTCCATTCAAATTTTACATTTTTTTTTAATAATCGATGAAGTGGTTCAAATTTTTCTGTACTGTTTTCAATATATTTTAAAAAAAAATTTATTGATCCTAAAATACTCCTTACACCAGATTTATCTGTTGGTTTGTTTAGTTTTCTAATAGCAGCCAAATTTTCAATTGCTGGTGATATTTTATTTTCTTGTATGAAATGTCCAAGATATTTCACTGAATTAGAAGCAAATTTACATTTTTCATATTTTAGTTTGAAACCCACTTCGTCTAGTATTTCAAAAGTTTTTTTTATATGTTTCATATGTTCCTCCCATGTTTTAGAAAATATTAAGATATCATCGATATAATTTATAGAGAATTCGTCTAAACCATTCCTTCTTAAAATATTAGATAATGTCCTTTGAAAAATCGCTGGAGCATTTTTAAGACCATATGGTAATACTTTAAACCTAAATTTCCCAAATTTTGTAATAAATGCGGTTTTCTCTCGATCATTTTCTCTTAAAGGAATGTTCCAAAAAGCCGAATTTATATCAATTATCGAAAAATATTTACAATTAGGTATCTTTTCAATAACATCATTTATAGTTGGAAATGGAAAACATTCTGGTATTATCAATTTATTTAATCTTCGGTAATCAATACAAAGTCTTGTCCTCCGACCATCCTCTTTTTTGAATGCAAGTGTAACTGGTGATGAAAAACCTCCATCTGATTCCTCAATTAACTTTGCCTCTAATAATTTTTTTATCTGATTTTGTATTTCTCTCTCGTCTATTATATTGCATTTATAAGGTCGTGAATTAATATATTCCTCTTTAATTAATTTAATCTCACCTTCTTTACATTTTACTTTTCCAACATCAAATTTATTTTTAGCAAATATATTTTTGAAATTTTCTATTATCGTTTTTAATTCTATAATTTTATTCTTATCTTCTATATAATCCAATTCATTCATATTTATTTGAAAATCGTTAACATTATTTTTTATATTTGTTGGTTTTATTTTTATAATATTCTCATCATCTATTTTCTGAAAAATTTTTAAATTTTCATTTTGTATGAGTCTGAATTTCTTTATTGCGTCGAGTCCCAACAGTAAATCATAAGAAAATTTGTTATTTTTAATTACATAAGTATTTAGATTCTCCGTAATCTCTCCGATTTTCAAACTAATATTTGCCCGGCCTTGACAGAAATTTTTACCACTAAGTGTTCTAAATATAGATTTGTTTTTTTCTAATTTTAACTTTAAAATATTTAAAAGTTTTTTATTTAGTAAGCTTACATTCGAACCACTATCATAAATAGCTTTTATATTATACTTATTGTCTATTAATACATTTATTTTTATAAGTGGATTAAATTCTTCCGGGCTTTTTAGTTTAAAGAATCATAGTTTTCATTTATTTTAAAATTTTCTTTTTCATTTAAATTACTTTCTTGTTTTATCTTTAAATTTTTATTTCTACATATATTTTCAGAGTGATAACGGTTTGGCCAACCAAAAGATTCGCAAATTGAGCACGAAAATTTTTTTTTTTTTGTATCACTTGTATTATTTTTATCTATATTTTCGTTTTTATTAAAATTTTTATTATAATTCGTTTTAATTTTATTAAATTCATTTGATAAATATTCAATTTTCTTTAATTCGGAAAACAATGTTTCAATTGTTTTTATTTTTTCATAATCTAGTCTATTTTGAAATTTTTCAGGGAGTCCCATCACTATCATATGAATCCTAGACTGTATTGTTCCACCGTTCTCTATTTCAATACATAGTTTTTCTTTTGTAATTGCATAATCGATGATGGACCCTCCTAAATATTTAAAATCAAAAGCTTTTTTTATTTTTATCCAACTTATATCTCTAAATGTATTTTGAAAAGATTCTTTCCAAAGATTCCATTTATTTAATCCAAATTTTGTTAAATTTGTATCATACCAGTCTTTTGATATGCCTAGTATATAAAATCGAAGCGTTTCAATAATATTAGTCTCATTCACTATATTATTTCTAAAACATTCATTTTCAAATTTTTGAATCCAATTTATTGGATCTTGATTTTTATTAAATTTTTCTAAATTTAATTTTTTTTCAATATCATAAAATTTAAAATGAGTTGCACTTAGCTGTAGTTGTAATTTTTCAATTTCCATTTGCAAATTTTTCTTTTCTTCTTGATGGAAGTTGATTTCATTAGAAATTTCTTCTAACGGAATTTTATTAAAAGAAATATTTTCACCTTCATCAAAATAAATTTTTTTAAGTTCTTCATTTAATTTTATACCAATTTTACGATATCCTTGAATGGGTTTTATAGCCAGCATTGAACTCTTAATTATAGAGTTTGAAAGTAATATGGGATGATTTTGAACTTTCCTTGATTCTTCTGGCAACCTATACCATAGTTCTTTGTCTTCGGATAACCCAGAAATTTCATATTCATTTTCTTCCTTTTTCACAATATGTACATAAAATTTTTTTTCCATTTTAAAATTGAAAATTAATTTGTAAAATAATAACAACAGAATTTATTATATCCAAAAAGGAATAATTAATTTTCAAGTTTATTTCTTTTAAATTATTTTACAAGTTTATAAATAAAATATATACAAATGGATAAATAATAAAATGAGTAAATTAAATGTCGATAACACATATAAATAGATAAATAATAAATGAGTAATTAGATGTCCGCTAGAGGGTGATATAAGTAGGTAGAGGTAACTATAAATATTTTACATATATATATAAGTATATATTTGAATAAATTATTTTATTAAAATTTTAATTATAACATTTTTTTTATAGGTATATTCTATATATTTTTACTATCTCGCCAGAGATAGTATTGCGATCACGAAAATTTTCGATGTCGAGATTTTGATATTTTTATACGTTTTGAAGGTTCCTGAATCATTTTCACTAAGGTTGAGAAAAATGTCTGTCTGTGTGTGTGTGTGTATGTATATAGACAAGATTACGCAAAAACGGTTTGAGCTAGAATAATGAAATTTGGTATACGGGAATTATTCAAAATTCGTAGTTTTCTATCAACTTTTAAGAAATGCAGTCCAACAGGAAGAGTCATTACCTACAACATTTTGATTTTTGTCTTCTAAACTGACCGTAAAAATAAAGATATATGTTAGATAGTTTTTCACATGATTAAAAATTGAATAAAAGTGCTATATATAGAATTTCAGCTTGATTGAATCACTGAAAGTACCGGAATTAATTTTTTAACACTGCAAATCACGCACCAACACGTGACGTGGTGCCATCAACAAAGAGCCAATCATGCGCTGATTTAATAAATGTTATTTATTAATTTTAATTTATAATTAATTAAATTTAATTAAATATAATATATGTTAATTAATCCAATTCAAATTTGCGAGATAGTCAAGTGGAGACACTCGAGCTTTTTTATAATATTTTAAATTGGAATCATTGGTTAATTTTTCACTCTAATGAAAAAAAAGAATCATTTCTTTTTGTAAAAATAGAATGATAGAAAAATATCCAAGCTATATACATACATTTGAATAATTTAGTTTTGGGAGAGGGGAAATGGGGAAGGGGAAATATCGCTAGCCATGTGCATTCATTCATTCATTCATTTATCGATTGAATTTCGAATGGTGGAGAATACGAAGAATTTTATTTGATCAGAGTAAAAAAAAAAAAAGAAAAGAAATCCATTCAGAGTTCAAAATCATTATTGTTCAATTTGGTTTTGTTCAGTTTTCAATAATCCCCCACTTTTTCATCCTCCATGCAATTTTTCTTTATAGTTTCATATTAAACATTATATCCAAAAGAAGATATATGTAAATATATTGAATAAATGAATATATAAATGAAAATATAAAAATCTAAATATAATCTTATTAAAATGATGCATATATATATATTATATATATTTATATAAAAAAAAATGAAATAAAATAAATATTTTGCTAAATTTGATTTGCCCTACCGAACTTCTGATCGAAGGTAATCTTCAAATATGAATATAAAGTGGACCTTTTTCTTATCATAATTGTTTAAATTCTTCTCAGGTAAAATGTTCATTCAATATTACTATACATATATGCTATTTATAATTAATAATTTCTGAAAATATAATCAACGGTAGTTTCATTTAATATACTCTTGTGTACTATTATATTTAAATAAATATTAAATGTCTCTCTCTTTCCCTCTGTAAATAGAAATCTTATCCGTAGAGGTATATTCGATCGAAACATTTCACCATGTACTTATACACCCGTCTAAATATTGACATTGATGTCTCTTTGGAGCGTCTAATTTCTGCTTCCAAGACTTGAAGGAGCATGGACTTCAAATAATTGATGTATTTTCAAGTAGATGGTATTTATAATTGGCAAATGAAATAACATTAAATAAAAAGAAATGATCTAAGAAATAATAATAAATGAAATTAATAAAGTAATCTAATAAATATTATAATAAATATATTTAACATAACTATATATTAGCTGAGTTGAGATAAGTTTTTTAATATCGTCCAATTCTTCTTACAAATCGTGATCTCAACTAATAATAATAATAATAAAAACTCTTTTGTGGATCCTATAAAAGGAGACCGTCTGTTAGGGCTGATTGAATTTCGCAATGGAAAGTCCAACCAGCGATTAACACAACTTATTTTAAAATTGATCGTCTTTATAAAAAATGCTTTATAAGATCGGAACTTCACACCACTCTCACCGAAGGGTGCAGTTCGTTTGAATTACAGTTTTGTGTAAGCAGGGGAATAATTGAAATAAAACAAATAGCCAGATTATATATATAAAGCTTGGTTAGTATAAAGGCTAAACCAAAAGAGATGTTTATTGCACGAAGGCAAACGAGAGACGTGAGCTGGGGGAGAGAGAGATCCACATAAACAACATGTCGACTGCAAACACTTTCCATCCAGGTGGTGTGTCGTAGCCAACTGTTGAAAACTAAAGGCTCTAAAGAAACCTCTCAAATTTAAATTTATTTATTTATTTATTCACATTTTCTTTTTCAATTATAAATTTCAAAGATTACGCTTATTGGCGTAAACACCGTCTAAGTGGGGTAGATGTATTCTATGATCAGTACAACAGATTCTCTCAACAGACAGCAATTGTTTATTTCAAGTAGCGTTTTAATTTTAATCACGTGAGCCTTGTTCCCATAAACATTAGTTAGAAAGAAATTATCTTCCTAGAACTTGAACCCAAGACCACGAGGTTGAAAGACCAAACTTTTTCTCAACTAATAATACTTTATTTTTTCATATTTTATTAAAATAAAAATAGGAATTTTCAAAAAAAAAAAAATCTTAAAATTATTATATCAAATTATTTAATTGCTCATTTCTTCATTTGAAAGATCTTTTCACTTAATTCTTTCTATCTTCAAATAATGTTATTAATATATTTAATAGTTTGCTTTTTCTTAAGGTAATATTTGGAATTTTTAATATTAATTCTGTTATAGTGCATATATCTAATATTTACAAAAATAATAAAAATAATAATAATAATTACCAAGAATTTAATTACCATTATGTCAAGATTAAACAGACATTCATCCTGCCATTACCTTCTGTTCTCATAAAATATCTCCTTTTGAAAGTTTTAAAATTAATTTCCTTCAAGTATCTTAGAAATATAATTAATACATAAATAATTGCAAGATAATGTCAACTTGATTTCAATCTTGACTCTCGTTTGTTTGTCTTTTGTTAAAGAAATTTTCGTGTTGTGTTTTTTTTCCTATCCCCCTCATCTTTTTCACTCTTAGCCCATGTTTTCATTTAAAATTTAAAGTTTAAAACAATTTTACTACTCACACCTCTTTCTTTTTTGTAATATATAAATTATAATTTATTTATTTTTTTTAAAAATAAATAAAAAGAAAAAAAAAAAGAAAGAAAAGTTAATTTTCTTCTCCCAATCGGGATAATATTTGATAAATCCAATCTTGGCTCAGCTGGTTTGGTTGTTGTTTTTGTTTAGACATGAATTGGTTAAATGGATTGGAGATGGAAATTTGCCGTCCTGATTGTGTGTCCCTTTTTAAACATTTAATATCTTCCCAAATTTACGTCATACGTAGTTAAGCATCGACCAAAATTTAACCATTTTTATTAAATTAATATAGTCAATTGATCAATTATTTATTGATAAATAAAATTTCAAACAAAATTTATTCTATTAAGACATAACTTATATTTAGATTAAAAACGAAAGTACATTTTTATCACTTTTATTTATAAGAAATGTACTTTCCTTTTAGTCAAAATAATGTCAATAGTATATAATATAAAATATTATATATTATTTTATAATTTAATATAATATAAAATATAATATATAATATAATATAATATAAAATAATATATAATATTTTATATTATATACTATATATAATTCAAATTATATATATATTATTATATGAATATTATATATTGATGATTTTTTTTTAAATAATTAATTTTGTTAATTGATATTCATTTGATATTGATATGCATATAATTAAAGAATATCTTACTTCTACTAATAAATTTAATTTGATATTGAATAATTTAATTCTATATTTAATACGGTTATTTAGATAATATGATCTAATAATTTTATCAAATTAATTAAAATGATAACTTTTAGAATAAATTAAATATTTTAAATATTTCTTTGTCCGCTAATAAAACAAATAATTATATATTTTAATAATTTTGTAATTCTAGAAATAATCTTAATTATATATTCATTAACGAACAGGTATGGACAGATTCTTTGAACCAAGGAACTACAAAAATTCTTATTTAAGATTTTGTAACCATAAATTAAGTTTTGGTATTTGAATATATAACTTGTTTGGTGAACTATAGACTATAATATAATAATCTGCACCACCGTTATATTAATATTCACTGACATACACACAATATTCTTAAAACATTATACTTCGTGGAGCATAAAATGTCAAAGTACCATGCCGTGAAAATATATAAATCCAAAAGCGATAACTAAAAAATTAAAATAATAAAAAAATTAAAATAATAAAAAAAATATATAATATTTATTTATTGCTCGTGTACATTGTGTAAAATAATTGAAATAAATAAATAAATAAAGATTGGATGAACGATAAACGATTCAGTATGAGATAATATAAGAATAACTATAAATAAGTTGACCTGTGGCCAGGTCCGAACCGACCGACGGTTTGAAATAAATTAATTTCCAGCTACAGAAACAATTTCAAATAATTTTAATATATCTATTAATGTAATAAAAAACAGATATGGATATAACATAAATATTTTTAATTTTATTTTATTTATAATATATATGTAAGACTAGGCTGTGACGTCATGAATGGCTGAATGACGTCATATAATTTTAAATTGAGAAAAAACTAATAAAAATGATTTTCTCGAGGATAAAACCAATACAAAGTGCATGATTCGTAATGATATGATATGTAAAAAATCTCCTCATGTGAAATTAGGTGTGAAAATAACCATTCCCTTCCTATCGTCGATCGCTAATACTACCACTTCCTGTTTCCGGATTTGCACCAAAAGTTGATCAATTCATCATACTGATGCATTAAGTGAATATACCAAATTTCATCAAAATCCGTTGAGCCGTTCAGGCTGTACACATCTATACGGACGGACGGACAGACATCATGCTAAAAATACTTTTTTCTGTTAAGAAAATGCATGATTCGTGGAGATATGTAAAAATCTCCACATGTGAAATTTGGTGTGAAAACAATACCTCCCTTACTATCGTCGGTCGGTAAAAATTTAAAATAAGTTATCCTTAATATGTTAAAATAAAAATATATATAAATATTTATTTAAAATTATGTGATTATTTATTTGGTATTATTATTATTATTTCCCTTAATTTCAATTTCTCTTTTTTCTCCTTTTCGAGTTTTGAAGATACAGTATTTACAGTATATTATTTATTTACTTACACTATTTACATTTTTTCTTTTCTTTTGTTATTTATTTATTTATTTATTTCAAAATGGTTTAATAAATAAAAAAAATGTATTTTTTTTAAGTAATACACTTTTATATATTTATTTATTTAGCCTTTAATAAAAGTAAATTGGTTAGATGTTTGTTATATGTTGTGTTTGTTTCACTTTTAGATCATTATGGGAAATAAACGGAGCACACTGAATGGATTCTTAAGTGGTTCTATAAAGGGATAAAGTATAAGTTTTAAGTATAAAGGGACGAGTGGCACTCTCAACGGAAGCGAATGGAAAATTAGCTAAATCTAGAAAATATACCAACACCAGCACGCATCTTTTAATATAGCATGTGAATGAATAGAATTATATACACCTAGATATATAATAAAGGTAAGTCAACTATAGAAGGAAATTACTACTTCCAATGTCTACTCTTAATATATTATACGTTCGGGGGAATATTTCTCTTCTATTTGTTTTTTGTTTTTTTTTTATTTCATTGAAGATATATATATATATATACAATATACAAATAAATATCAATAAATATTTAATAAATAAATCCATTCTTTTAAACTTTATTGAAAAGTAAAATTGAAAAGGGAAGTCAGTCGAATAAATTTATTATTGATTTAGTAGGAAATAAAACGAGAGCGAATATATATATATATATATATATTCGTAAAATAGTTAATTATAATTACCAGCAAAACATTTCCAACTTTTGCTTAGATTATCCTTTTAATACCATTTCCGAACACAATTAATCCATTTGTGTATTATCAAGTAGCTTTACATTTGCTTTAGATCACTTATTTAACTACATACATAACTGTTCCTCTCAACACTAATTAACGAGTTTAAATAAAATAGATATATATTTCAATCTTGGTATGAATCGAATGCATTTTCTAAAGATGGAAATATAATTTATAAGAATAAAACAAAAGATTACAATAACTATTGAAAAGTTTTTATAATTTTCATCTATTCTAAGAAATACTAGTATTTAAAGCTTCTGTAGCTATTGTAAGCCATCTCCTTTCTCCCTTACATATGTATATGCACTTAATATTTATCTACCACGTTTTTAAATTACAACTGAAATTTCAATATTAGTCATATGAGTCGAATTTATATTAACCATATGAAGTGAAATATTGATTCATGACATAAATTTAATGAATTTAAAAAAATTGATTTAATTTATTTGTATTGAATAATATGAATATATGGATTGAATTTTTATTAACTATATTAATTGAATTGAAGGGGTGTAACCTGTTTGGATTGAATCCAGATTACAGGTTTCAATGTGTTATTTTTTTGGGTTCTAGGTTTAAACATTATTTTTTTGCTTGTGTAAATAAGTAATTTACTTAAGAAAATATACAAAAAATATTTGATTAAATGTAATTATAATAAATCAATTAATATTAGTACTAGTCTTTTTTTAGATTTTATTGTTTTTTGTATAATATTTTTTTAATAGGTTTATTTTTAATTAAATCCCCTATATTTATTTTTTTATTAAGCGCTATTGAAACATTCTATTACTGAAAAAAAAAAAATCTAAAAATTAAACAGTTTTATTTTTAATAAAAATTGTAAAGATAAAAATAAATAATTTTAAAAATGAATTAAAAAGCAATTAAAAACAAGCAAGTTGTTGTTAATAAAGGTTAATGTCAAAATTTTTTATTATAAATACAATATTAATATTCGTACTAACTTAAACACCAAAACCAATTATTTATTTATTTAATTTATTTAAAACGAAATAATTAATAATTAATCTTTATCAAAAACATTTATCTTATTGATTTTTAATTATTATTTTAAATTCATAGAATAGTAGGAAATCTTTTTTCAAAGTGGCTTAAATAAATCAAAATTTAAATATATTTAGAAATTTCTAATCGAAAACAATACAATTAAAAATATCAAATAAAATAATCCACAAAAATAATTTTATATATATATATATATAATGTGATGAGAGAAAATGAATAATCGTGTTTTCCAAGAAAAGTTAAGGAGGGTGATTTTTTTATTTTATTTTTCTTCTAGTCATCTATCTTTTCAAAGGAGGTTATATATATTGTCTCAAAAAACCTACTTATATTTAAAGAAAAAAAAAAAAAAATAATAAAAAATCCTTCCAATTCTCTTTTGGATTTGAATTCTTTAAATTGATCGAATCTAAATCTAATAGTCAGCAATAAAATTTTGTGTCTTTCAGCTAAAATGTAAATTTTCCCACTTGAAACAAATGATGCCTTTTTTTTAGAAGGGTTACTTAAAACGATTTCGATTTGTTTTTCTTCTTACTATTTTTTAGTTTTTTTTTCGATTTTTTTTTAACTCTCTATTTTATCTTTTGATGCCCTAACGTCAAATCATTCGACACGTTCATTATTAGATTTCTTCGTTGGGGGTGCACTCTTTTACCCATTTCGCTTGTGAAATTGTTGCCACTACAAAGGCTGAGAGTTGTTTTATTTGTTTCTGTGGCCAATCACGTCTAAATAAATATAGGAATAAAGTAAGATGGAGCTTTTTTTTAAAGGAATCGATTCCATATTGGCATTCACATTAGTGATGTGAAAAAAAGTTAAAATAAAATAAATATCCTACTACTCTAGCTGATAGAGAAGGAAGGAAAATCAATATTTAGATTAAGTCATAACGATGATGATAGAAATAAAAAAGATTTATTACACTAAAAAAAAAAATTAATAGCAGTAGAATCATTTTACAAATATAATTTTATAAATTCGATAATTTAGTATTTTTTTCTAATTCACAGTTTTCAAATAAAGAGAATACGATAGAAATAATATATAATTATTGATTTAGATATATACGATATATTACTTTGATTAAAAATTATTTTGAAAATAGCAAATGTAAATCTTTAATAACAAATAAATTATTGGACTAACATGAAATGTTGATATGAAACTTTTGAAAGTTTTGAAAGTTCGTAGTACATGTTTGATAATGTTATTACATATATTTTGTGGTTAGTCACTGGATTTAACATGAGATATTATATTATTACAATAATAAAAGTTCGAGTTTTTTTTAAATTACAATTCTATCTATCTATCTATCTATCTCTGTGGCTCTACGGAACTCGAAAGTTCTTGGCCGCAGCAACCACACTTCTCCAAGTGTCCCTATTCTGAGCCACAACCCTCCAATCCCTATCCTCTCCTATCTCTTTCACGTCCCTTCCTACATTATCCACCCACCGCGTCCTTGGTCTTCCAAGCGGACGTTTCCCACTTTGTCTCCCCCCCGAATATATTTTTCGCCATTCTTTCATCCTCCATTCTAGCCACGTGTCCTGCCCACCGCAGCCTTCTCGATTTTATAATTCTAACTATATCTGGAGATGCATAGAGGTCATGCAATTCCTCGTTATGCAGTCTCCGCCATTTCCCGGTGACCTCATTTTTCTTTGGCCCATAAATGCTTCGCAGAATCCTTTTTCAAATTCTATATTTTGTGTGTTAATACTATTCCTCTCTGTTACTATATATTTTGTCTTAGCAATATTTATTTCCAGCCCCACCTCTTTTCCTGCTTTGATTAATTTTTCTACGCTATCTTCAATTACAATTGCCGAATCTCCTATTATATTTAAGTCGTCTGCGTAACCTAATACTTGAATTTTTCCGATTGATTTTCACCCAATTTGTCTAATTACATATTCCAGAATGAAATTAAATAGAATTGGTGATAATGCGTTCCTTGTTTTAACCCTTTCAGAATTTCGAAAGTTTCTGATAGTTGATTCCCGCATCTTACTCTTCCTTTACTACCTACAAGACAAATTTGAATCATACGTACTAGTTTTTTTGGAATTCCCATTAAGTAAATTACAATTCTTTGAATGGAATTTGACACAAGGCTTTAAAAATGTATTTATATTTATTATTATAAAAATATGAAAATGCATGAAATTGGATTTAAGGAAATAAGTCGAATGAAAGAAATTGGGAGGTTGTATGTGATAAAGTCACTGACGTGAGATTAATCAACATTGTTGGTTGTCTACTTCGCAGACGACCTTTCAATTAAAATTGAATTGGACTTAATTGAACTTTTTGGAAAGTTTATTGTCACAACAACTACTTCCTATTTTGTGATTTAAGTTTTTATTGATCAGTTCTTAACGGGGACTGAACTCGAAACGCAAATGCTTGAATCCACTCTAAGTTAGCCATCGACTGTGTATGTGGGTCTTTCAATAGAATGAAAAAATTCTTCAAGACATTTTAATTGATTTAATTAACATTTTGTTCAAATCTTATTGAAATCTACTTTTAGATTTTGAATCAAAATAAAATTTCTATTCATTTTTTTTTTATTAATTATTTCAAATATATATCCAAGTTTATTAAATTATAAATAAAATAAAATTATAAATTATTAAATGTAATTATTTAAAAAAATAAATGCGTATATCCCCTGGATATTGAAGAGGCACAGTACAATTGAAATTGTATATTTATCCACAAATCTGGCCTCCGGAGTTTCGGATTACAGGAACGATTCACCATTCGCAAACACTAATAATAATAATAATAATAATTCAAAATCATATATATATATATATATATTTATGATTATCTGAAAATTGAAGGGATATGTACATTTTACATTATGAAAATAAAATTTAATATTCAATAATAAATTAAGTTTTAATTTATTAATTAATTAATTTATTAATATGAATAATTAATTTTTATTATTTAATTAAAAAAAACTAAATTATACCTTTATTCAATTTCAATTCTATTTGGAACTTGTTTATTTAATGATAGTTTGGAACATTACAATTTTTAATTTTTTTCAATTCATAACTTTAGTTCTAAAAGTATAATTATATATATTTAATGTATATTTACATTATCTTATTTGCAAGAATTTATATATTTTTGACTTCTATGTAAGTAAGTCAATATTTATTTATTTATTTTTTAAACTTTATTACACCATAAACTCAGAATATCATATAACTAAAAATTTCATGTGAATCGTTCATTCAAAATAATAAATAAATAACTTTAGTGTTTTATATATATAATTTTTTTATTCATTTACAAATATTTCTGTTTCTCTTTATAATATAAACTTTTAGAATAAAATGTAATGTCATATTTATTAAAAAAATCAAAAGTTTTTCTATTTAACTCACAAATACTCAATATATTTTGTCTTCATAACAAAAGACGAGAGAGGGAGGGGAAGTGTTAGAAAGATATTAAGTTAAAAATATAAGAAAAATAAATTAAGTGTATCTTTTTTGTGAATTACCGATAGGTAGAGTGTATTGTGTAGAGATTGGATGATATTGAAAGAGGGGATGATATAGAATATATATTTTTTCTTCTCTTTTTACTATCTCGCCAGAGATGGCGAGATTTTGATGTTTTTATATGTTTTGAAGGTGCCTGAGTCATTTTCACTAAGGTTGAAAAAATGCCTTGTGTGGGTGTAGACAATGCAAAAACGGTTTGAGTTAAAATCATGAAATTTGGGATGGCGAGATTTTGATGTTTTTATACGTTTTGAAGGTGCCTGAGTCATTTTCACTAAGGTTGAAAAAATGCCTTGTGTGGGTGTAGACAATGCAAAAACGGTTTGAGTTAAAATCATGAAATTTGGGATGGCGAGATTTTGATGTTTTTATACGTTTTGAAGGTGCCTGAGTCATTTTCACTAAGGTTGAAAAAATGCCTTGTGTGGGTGTAGACAATGCAAAAACGGTTTGAGTTAAAATCATGAAATTTGGGATGGCGAGATTTTGATGTTTTTATACGTTTTGAAGGTTCCTGAATCATTTTCACTAAGGTTGAGAAAAATGTCTGTGTGTGTGTATGTATGTAACCAAGATTACGCATAAACGGTTTGAGCTAGAATGATGAAATTTGGTACATGAGCATTATTCAAAATTCGTAGTTTTCTCTCAACTTTTGAGAAATGTAGCTCATTTGGAAGAGGACCATTACCTACCACGTTTTCATTTTTTTTCTTCTAAACTTACCATAAAAATAAAGATATATGTTTGATAGTTTTTCGCATGATTAAAAATTGTATAAAACTGTTATATAGAATTTCAGCTTGATTGAATCGCTGAAAATACCGGAATTAATTTTTTAACACGTTGACTGCAAATCAGTCATCAGCACGTGACATGGTTTCATCAACAAAGAGCCAAACCCATGCTGGTTTAATAAATATTATTTATTAATTTTAATTTATAATTTATAATTAATTTAATTTAATTTAAATATAATATATGTTATTTAATCCAAATCAAATTGCGAGATAGTCGAGTGGAGCCATTCCAGATTTTTATTACATTAATAGATATATTAAAATTATTTGAAATTGTTTCTGTAGCTGGAAATTAATTTACTTCAAACCGTCGGTCGGTTCGGGCCTGGTTTTTAAATAATATTTATTAAGAAAAGATCATTTGGTTAAGAAAAAACTGATGAAAAAAGGTGGGTTAAATATTTTCTCTAAAATAGTATACATTTCATTTTATGAAAATGAAGAAATATGAATAATAAACTTCGTCCCGGAAGATATTAAAATTCATTTCACATAGTTTGTTTCCGAAGAGGAAAGTTGTCAAGACAGTCAACATCTCTCTCTCCCTCTCCATCAGATTTCTCCCAATTCTCAATGTAAGGTTTGCACCTCATTAAAAGAAAAATCAATACATTTAACGTAGAACGATGTAAACAGGATAATAATAATAAAAAATTATATTATCTATAATAAAGTAATATCAATAAAAGATTGAAGAGGCGAGAAGAAAAGAAAAACAAAAAGCTGATATGAAAAAAAAAAATACAAATTAAAACTTTCGTAGATTATTATGAAATATCAGCATATATGTAACATGTTTTTATCTCTTTCTTCTCAACCGGAAAGTTTGAAGATAATTCTTCGAGGCGCCTAACACTGTTTATATACAATATAATTAGCAAAACTTGGTTATAATATATTTAATTGGAAGTTTCTATTAGAATAGTTTATATGTAGTTTAATAAAGCAATAATTTTTTTTCATTTTCCATTTCATAAATTATATCTAATAATAAGTACCGGGACCCCGAGCCTCGGCTCGGTAATTAAGTTAAAAAAAAAATCATTATTATTGGGTTTGGCTGATAATATTAATACTTGGGAGACCGAGCTCCCGCTCGACCCTTTAAAAAATAATGATATACAATTCTTTAATTATTTATTACAATTATTAAATGTTGCATCATTGCATTAATCTGATTAAAATGAATGGAACTTGGGGTCCTTAATAATACATCAATATGTATTATTATGTTTCTAAGTGCATGAATATTTTTTTTTATTGGAAGAATGATAAATATATATCGTAATTTATAATTATAAAATATTATTAAAATATATATTTTTAATTTTATTTCGAAATTAAATAAAAAATTTTAAAATATTTTAAATATAAATAAAAATATTAATCCAAAATCCTTTAAAAAAAAGCGGGAGTCAAATTTCAATATGGATGTCATATGTGACGTCATCCATATATAAATTTAAATTAAGAAAAAACTAATGAAGATGTATTTTTCCTGAGATGTGATCAATAAAACTCAATTTTTCTTTATAAATACTATATCTAGTGTGAATTTGAAAAAAATCGTTAGAGCGGATTTTGAGAACCCATGGCTAAACAAACAAACAATTTTAGCTAGCATAATAAGATAAGATAAGATAAGATATATAATATTATATTTTATTTTATTTTAAAAATAATACTTAAATTCATTACATTAATTAAGAAAAAATAGTATAGATATATTTATTTATATATTAATCGATTTTAGATTAGTTTAAAGTAAAAATTAGATTCTGCTAATAAATATTCAGATATTTTAATTTCAAAATATATAATATCATTTTTATTTATTCACTCTAAATAAAAAAAAATGGATCTTCATAATATTATAAAAATCTTATATAAAATCCTTTTAAAATTAATCTTTAAAAAAATATCATATTATATTTTGAAAAACATTTATATAAGTTTAATTTTGCTTAGAATCCTCAAAAGGGTAACTTTATTCAAATATTATTCTTATTTTTTTTTTTTTTTTAATTTACATATTTTTCTTCTCTTTATGATGTTTTATACTATTTAATATATAAAAGTGAAAGTTAAAAAAAAACGATAAATTAGTATGATTGTTATTTTTGATGAAATCATTTCTCTTCCCTTCTATTGATTTAACTAGCTGTAAGGAGCGCCGAATTTATATTCGTTGTGTAAAATGAGTCCGCCTGGTCAGTGGGACACGCCAGGCTCTTGAATGAACAACACGGAGAATTATATAAATCAAATTGAAAGTAAAATTTCTGCGGTTATTGATTAGACATTGATAAAATTTATAGCCTATGTTACTATAGACGTATATAAGAATATTGTGATGTAATTTCGGTTCAGCCAATTTTGAGTCTATAACATCCTTATTTTCTGGACAGACAGACAGACAGACAGACATGAAAAATTTTAAAGTCACTTTTGGATTCTAGAGGTCATGAAACGCGAAGATAGGCAAAAAATTTTAATTCTGAGCTATGTGCAGACAAAAACCTTTTTATATATATATAGATTACACACAAATATTTTTAAATGCAAATAGAAATACGTTTCCAAATCACGTTATTTAATATTTTATACGAAATTATAATTAACTAATTAAAATTCTTATTTTTTTAATAAATAATCTAGTTTTTATTTAATATATCTTTATATATATTAGGAGTATATTATATGGGTTTGAAGGTTGGGTCTATGTATGCAGAGTTGAGAATAGACTTAACACTTTTCAAAATATACAAATTTACATGCACATTAAATACACTTAAAATAATATAATTAAAAATTACAGATCCTCTATGCATCAACAAATTATTTAGTTAAAAATATCCTTGAATGACTGAAGATATTAATTATTTAATTATTTATTTTCGAAAAAATCAATTGGTAAAATGGAATTAGTGAGTCCAGAAGTAAAAAAATCAGGTGGGAAGATGATAATACTAATCAGATGTCAAAGACTTAGGAAAGGAATGGAATAGGATGAAGATGGTTCCGAATAGAGAATATACATATGAAGACCTTAGAGCGAAACAGTGGTAAGCCACAAAATCAAAAAGTTGAGATATTGCAGTTTAAAGTTTAAAGAAAAGATATAAAACATTGGGTTTACTGCATATATTTCAAATTTGCTCAATATGTAATATCAGTAAAGGGAAAAAGTCAGCAACTATTATTTCTTTAAATAAAACATTTTTTCTACAAAAATTAGAATTTATTTTGAAAAAAATGTGGCTTACCATGTTTTTGCTAAAACTAAACTAAACGGATGATAAAAATAACTAAGATAATATAATACATCTATAACACATCTAAAATTTCAACATCTTTATCTACTATATTTTTTTTCACAAAAAAAAAAAATAGAATTTACATAAAATGTAGCTTCACGTGTTTTTGCTTTATCTAAATTAAAACAAAATAAAGAAAAGAATGCAATACTTATTAATCATCTAAAATTTCAACCTCATCATCTACATCATCAACAGTTACATTTAATTGAGTGTAAAATGATATATATTATATATATTTATAATTATAATCAAACATACTAATCGGTGTTTGTGTCTGTCTGTCTCATATGATATAATTAATCTGAAGATAACAACTTTAAAAAATTGAAATTAAAATATATTTTTTATTATTATATTAATTTTAGAATCAATTCACTTTTTAAGTTCAAATTAATTTAAAAAAAAAATTGTAATTATATATTGATTGTTTAATACTTTTTCAGTAGGTTAAATTCCTTTCCATAATTCTATAAAAATAGCCGCCACCAATATAATAATAAATATATATATATGTGTATATTCTCTATTCGGAACCATCTACAACAGGTATAAATTTCATGACATTTGGATGCATACTACAAAAGTTATTGCGTTTCAAATGTCAGTGTGTTTTGTACATCGGTCGGAAAATGAGTTTCAAACAAAGAGCTGCAATTGATTTTTGTGTTAAACTTTTGGTAAAACTTTTACTGAAACGCACCAAATGCTACAAAATGCATATGGTGATGATTGTCCATCCCGTACGCAAGTTTACGAGTGGTTCGGGCGATTCAAATGGGGTAAAGAGACGCTGGGTGATAACGAAAGATCAGGCCGTCCCAGAACCGGATTTTGAAGGGGAATACATTGATTAATAAAAATGATTTGTTCCAAAATGTACATTGTTTTTTTGTTTTTTTATAAAGTTCGGTTTCTTTTGGAATGGAGGGTGTATATTTCCATTTAATTTAATTACTTAATTATATTATATTTTAAAAATAAATAAATAAATATTTATTTATATATATTTAAAATATAATAGATAATCAAGACTTAAAATATAAATGTTATTTCTCATTATCAAAATATATTGTATTCACTCATTGGATTTAAGTATTTTGTTTCACATTTATTAATTTTTTTTCCTTCATTACTCATTATATTTTTTGATTACTTTTATATCTATTGATATGTGAATATTCAAATCCAATCAATTATAAAATCTAATTTTTCCCAACATGTATATGATATTGATATTTTATTCTCTATTTTTGATCTAACCCATTCTTTCTTTTTTATAACTTTTACCCTCTTGTTCTCTCTTATAGTGTAATCTAATACTATGAAAAAGCAATCAGGAAGAAAGCTTTTTAAGCTAGATAGATTTAGTAGTTCTTGTGAGTAGGTAAATTTTTAACCAATAAAATTATAAAGTTTAGTAAAAATAATTATAGCTTTGATATAAAATATTAGTTTACTCTAATATTGTTTTTTCTTGTTAAAAATATATTTTGAATTACAAGTTAGAAGATCACTTAAATAATAAATGATCCGGCTTAAGTCAATTAACCGAACGATCATGCATTGTTATTAGAACAATTTAATTCCTTCATTAATTTTGTAGGTATAGATATATCTTGTCATATAAATTCTTACATTTATCAAAAATATATTTTCGATATATATATAATAAAATATTATTTTTTTAAATTTAAAAAATGGGTTAATATCTAGGAGCGCTGGCAGCGCTCCGCCTCGCCAAGAAAGAAAACACCCGAGGCTGCCAAGCGTATATACTGGACGTGACAAGTACCGGATTTCACCCCCTCACAGCAAAAAAACGGTGGCACCTATAGGCCTAATTTTTTTAGGTCTTATAGGGGCCGGCCACCAGACAAAAACAAAAAAAAAATCATTAATTTTGATTCATTAGAACCAGAAATATTCAATTTTAAAAATGGCATTTTTTTCACCTTTTTGCATGCCCTTCGTCATCTTCAACATTGACAGGCCTACAGCCTTTTCAAATAGTAGTAGTACCTCCCACATTACCACAGAGTATTTGCAAAAGTTTTATTGGAAATGCAATTAAATACACTATTCAGGAAATTAACGTTTTAAAAACAATTAATATTGTAAGGTGAGGCACTTGGTGAGGCTTTGATTTCACTAACTTTTTTGAAAGACAACTTTGCGGGGTCCTAACTTTTTTGATTTCCTAACTTTTTAGGGCACACAACGGGGAACCTCTACCACGAAGTGGTTTTTTGTCAGATTTAATATTACTTTCAACGTGAAAACAATGCCAAATAGATTTTTTGAATATTGATAAATGGATAAAAAATACAAATAAAAATATACATTTAAAAAAAATAATTTATTATATTAATTAAATATTCCCGGGCCTGACAGAGGGAATTTCTCTAGCCGGGGTCTATGGGTTGGAGTCAATCCAGCCTCCGGGATCAAAATTTGGAAGTTACTTGATAAAAAATCAAGGTAAAGGACGATAGGACTCATTCTAATGATCATAGGACATCTAATTAATATATCCGACTTGAAAGGTTCTGTACATTCTGTTGGATGTACAAAAGTCAGAGATTTTTTTTAAATTAAATATTAATTAACAATTTTATATTATTTATTTGTAATAAAATGTTTATTTAATTCTAAAATTTTAGAAAATGGTAAGGAGGCCTTTTAATGGGTAGTATCATTACGCTAAGAGCATGTAGTGCATTATGTTAGTATTATATGAGGTGAAGTGTGTAGTGGGGGTGTTTTCAAATCTACCTTCGACCCATATCAACCAAATCCCTCAGGATATACGCATGACACGATTGAGATTGGCAGGACGTAGTCTTAAGACTTGGAATTACCTCCATTTATCTAAAATTCAATTCTTGTTAGTTCAATTCAGAAATCTTACGATGTTACCAGCATACCAAAAATACTACTAAGTCCTAATAATAAAAAATAAAAAATAAAATAACTTTTATAAGAATAAAATAAATAGGTTATGGTTTATTTTATAAGAAAACTCAATTTTATATAATTTCTTTATAATATAAATTAAAAATAAAATTGCTTCATAAATATTCATTAATTTTATTAATTTTTTATTAATTAAATAAAAAAAAAACAATTTTCATTTTTCCTAACCCCTTTCCCTCAATAAATTGATAATTACCAATTTCGTATCCAATAGATAGACGTGAAGTTGATTAAAAAACATCACCTATGTAGATTTTATATATACCATAGAAAGCAAATATATTTTCCACAACTAGAATTGAAAATCATAAAATTTATCCATTCGACAATTTTATTAAAATGTTTTAATCGAATTCCAACCCTCGTCCCATTTTACTCTTATAATAATTCTTTCAACACGAAACCCCCTCCTCCCCTAAAAATAAAAATAAAAAATATTAAAAAATACACCCCTATTTAAAAAAAAAATTATTCAAATATATGTAAATTTTAATTAATTTTAGTTGTTTTTTTAGATATTTAAATTTATTAGTTGAATTTTCATGATAATATTTTTGCAAAAAAAAAAAAAAAAATTATTTTTTTTAATCAAATGAATAAACCTTATAGAAAATTAAATACTAACGATAGTAAAAAATATATTAGAAAATGAATGAATTTAAAATAAAATAATTTAATTATTTTAAATTTTATTAAAAATAAAAATAATAATAAAAACACAAACAAACCAAATCAGTATGAAAATACTAATTGCATTTCATTGATTGCAATTTAGAAAAAAAAAAATTATTTAAATTATATAACCGTAAATTATAGAAAAATTTAATAAAAAAACAATTTGTTTTTCTTTTATATTAGCCATCAATGAAATAATTGTAAAATATAAATTTTATTCAATTTCATTAAATAGTAAATCTAAATTTTAAATAAATAATATTATTAAAAAAAAAGAATATAATCAATATTTCAGGTAGCAGTAAAAAATAAACAATTAAAATAAATAATTTCCTAATAGATAAATCTTCAACAACATGGTTTGATAAATTTAATAAGATTTAAAACTCTCATATTAATATCGTTATATGGTTAGAACATTATAATAAAATTTTAAGAGGAGATGCTTCTATTAAAATATCCATATTTTTTATTATTTAATAATTTTGTCAATTTAATTTTTTAACTTACAAAAATGTAATGAAAGTTCTGCAGATGAGATATAATCTATTGATGAGAAGCTTACCTAAAACAAAAGAAAAAATATATTAATACACACATATATATAAATAAATATTTTATCCTGCTAGCAATTTTTTTTAATCCACACAATAGATAATTTTTAAAAAAATCGATCTATATGGTTGCATGCTCAGGAAAAATCATCTTTGTTAGTTTTTACTTAAATAAAATTAGTACGAGGGCAGGTCAATAAGTCCGTGACTTTTTGAATGAAACAGGTTTTTGGATAAAAAAATATTTTATATAATAACATATTATCCTTTCAGATCTAAACACTTCGACCAACGTTTTTATCCCTTCCAAAAAATAAGATTTGTCGAGGGCATGAAAATAGGTATTTGTGAGATGATTTCATCGTTGGAGACAAATCTCTTTCCGCCAAGCCATTTCTTTAGGTTTGAGAACAAGAAATAGTCACTCGGGGCTAAATCCGGAGAATAGGGCGGATGAGGGAGCAATTCGTATTCCAAATGATGGATTTTCAAAGAAATTCACTTTTTTCCATTTTCCTCTCAAATCAGGTGGGAGTCTGCAGTCAAACAAAAACTAAAAGACCCAGCTGGTTCAAATTTCGATAGAAGTCAGCTGATAGACAGGAGCAGTGTTGTCATTTCATTAAAGAGAAGGAAAATTGAAAAAGTCACGGACTTATTGACCTGCCCTCGTAATTTTAAATGACGTCAGCAACATCAGCGCCTTCACATTGATATGCACATATTATATTCTGTTTTAATTAATATTGTATTAATCATTATATTTTCGAATCAAATTACGATATATATATAATAAGACAACTCGCCATTTCTATCTTGATATGACTTGAATGACTTTAAATATAAAAAAAAAAATATTCAAATACTTATATAATTTTTTCTTGTTACTTATAATAATCAAATATCATTTAAATTATTTAATATATTTTATTGTAAAAGTTCTTATTTAAATGAATATAATATGATTTCATATTATTAGATTACATTTATTCAAAAATTTTTTTGAAATAAAATATTCTTCAATCATATAAAATAATCAAATAAATATCAATTATAAAGAAAGAAATTGTTTTTAAAATATCATTTATAATATGTTGATCATATTCAAGATCAGAGAGATAAGTAATATATAAATAAACTTTCAATATTTGACAGACAAATAAGATCAATTTTAGATTAATATAAAAATTTTAAACAAATAAGCCGTATTTGTAAATAAATTAGCTGGAGTGTCTCCACTCGACTATCTCGCAATTTGAATTGGATTAAATAACATAATATATTATATTTAAATTAAATTTAATTAATTATAAATTATAAATAATAAATAATAAATATTAAACCAGCGCATGTTTGGCTTTTTGTTGATGGCACCACGTCACCTGTTGGCGCGTGAGATTTGCAGTGTTAAAAAATTAATTCTGGTAATTTCAGCGAATCAATCAAGCTGAAATTCTATATATAGCAGTTTTATACAATTATTAATCATGTGAAAAATTATCAAACATATATCTTTATTTTTACGGTCACTTTAGAGGAAAAAAAATCAAAACGTTGTAGGTAATGACCCTCTTCCGGTTGAGCTACATTTCTCAAAAGTTGATAGAAAACTATGAATTTTGAATAATGTCCATGTACCAAATTTCATCATTCTAGCTCAAACCGTTTTTGCGTAATCTTGCCTACATACATACACACACACATACACACATACACACACACATACACACATACACACACACAGACATTTTTCTCAACCTTAGTGAAAATGATTCAGGAACCTTCAAAACGTATAAAAACATCAAAATCTCAACATCGAAAATTTTCATGATCGCAATACTATCTCTGGCGAGATAGTAAAAATATCGATCAATTTGTTACTTCGAAACCCTGCATATCTTTTAGTGTAAACATTATATAAGAATGAAATGAATAAAAGCTCCTTTGTGATCATTCAATTTCTCTTTAAATAAAAGAAATGATATTTAAAGTTCCTATATTTATAATTGTAAATTTGTTGCTAATTTCATGAATTATAATATATTCCCTAATTTGATTTTAAATTATTATTAAAATAAATATTATTAATTTTATAAAAATTTTAAAATTTTTAAATATAACAAATCATTAATTCAATATTAATCAATAAATAATTTGTCGACAGACAATTGTAATTGGGTGCTGATGTCACTGCTGACGCCATTTAATCTTTAATTTTACTATTTTTCAAAGCAAATATTAACATAGACGATTTTTCCTGAGGCTGAAACCAATATAGATTGATTTTTTTTATAAAAATTATCTATTGTGTGAATTTTTAAAAAATCCTTAGCATGATTAAATATCTCGAAAATATACAAATATAGTATATATAGTAACATACAATTTTTGCTAGTACAATAAGATAAGGTATATAGGATCAAATATTTTATCAAGTAAATTTGAATATTATTTTCATCTGGAAATTGAGTTATTTTAATTTTAGGAAACAAATTTTTGATTTGTCATTTTTGAAAACTCATTTAGTATATGTAATAAATAATAAGAAATTGTTTAAAAATCTTCCAGGTATTCCAGGTACTAAAGGCATATACAAGGATATATTAATCGGAAAGAATGAGTCAAATTAAAGGGGTGGATTTCAAAAAGAAAAAATTTAAATTATTATATTTTTAATTTCAACAGATGATTTCATGCTTACTGTATTGTTTTTGAATTGATTTCTCTAAAAAAGTTAATAATTAACTGATATCTTTATTAAAATGTCAATTTGAATGTTTACTATCTCGCCAGTATTGCGATCACGAAAATTTTCGATGTTAAGATTTGATGTTTTTATACGTTTTGAAGGTTCCTGAATCATTTTCACTAAGATTGAGAAAAATGTCTCTGTGTGTGTGTGTGTGTGTAACCAAAATTACACAAAAACGGTTTGAGCTAGAATGATGAAATTTGGTAGATGGGCATTATTCAGAATTCCTAGTTTTCTATTAACTTTTGAGAAATGTAGCTCAACCGGAAGAGGGTCATTACTTACAACGTTTGGATTTTTTTCTTCTAAAGTTACCGTAAAAATAAAGATATATGTTTGATAATTTTTCACATGATTAATAATTGTATAAAACTGCTATATATAGAATTTCAGCTTGATAGAATCACTGAAAGTACCAGAATTAATTTTTTAACACTGCAAATCTCACACGCCAACAGGTGGCGTGGTGCCGTCAACAAAGAGCCAAACATGCACTGGTTTAATAAATATTATTTATTAATTTTAATTTATAATTTAATTAATTTAATTTAATTTAAATTAATATATGTTATTTAATCCAATTCAAATTTGCGAGATGTCGAGTGGAGACACTCCAGATTTTTTTGATAACTCTTTTTAAAATTTTAACTAAGTTATTTATCTAATTTGAATTTGTCAATTGTGTAATTCACGTGTAAGCCTTATTTCATTTTCTAGAATTTTTCTAAATATCATACTTAGTATATACCTACATCTAATTTGATGGATATTAATTAAGTTAAATGGAATGGAACTAAACAGATGTTGGGATTAATAATGAAGTCGCCAACTTTGAATAGCAAAGTGAACAGCTTAGCTAGTATTTGGACGGTGAAACGTGACATCTCAATTCCCCTTTCACTTGCCTATCTTGGGATTTCAATTGAACAAAATAACACAGATCACAAGTGTGATTGGAATTTAAGGAAGTAACAAAATTGATAATATTTATAGACTATTAGAGAATTTTCAAACTTCCAGAATTATTTAATCATTTGACTATACCTAGTTATATAAAATAATCTAAATAATAATAGGATTGAAATGAGTGAATAAGTAATGAATATATTATAGATTCCCTTATAAAAGGCTTGAAAATTAAATCAAAAATGAAATTATTAAAATTTTATTTTAAAAGGGTAAAATGATTTACATATTAAGTATAAATTTTCATAGAACAATAACTTAAATAATTATATAATTTACTCAAAAGAATTATAAATGTCTAATATAAACTTTTCATGTAACGTTCTGGCAATAATTTTTTCTTGTCTTAAGGTATAAATAAGTATAGATGTCCTAAATTTTCGAATGTCTTTGTGAACACATCTTATATTATTTAATCTTTTCTTAGATTTGTAATAATAATTCAATCTAATTTTTGTGAATTTGGAAGCTACTTGATAAGAAAAAATCAAAAAATGACGATAAAGGTTGATATGACTGATCATAGAACACCTAATTGATATAACCAACTTGATAGGCGTTGTCCTTGTGTAGGACGTACAAAGTCAGAATTTTTTTTTTTTTAATATTAAAATTTTTAAATTACCCTTCTTTCCCACAATAAAATATGCATATGAATACTGAAAAATAAATTATAGTATTACAATGAAAATATTTTATTTATTTAAAATATTAATTTTGAATTCTCTACAGCCCACCATCAAATTTTAAAAGCCATTACTACGAACTCATTGAAATGTATGTTTCTCGTTTGCCTCGGAGTTTTTTGTAATTTAAGACGCCAACTTGTACCATTGTTATGTATATTAGTTTATTATAATATATAATACACTGTCAAATAAAATTTACTTTATCTAAATAATTCGCTTATTGTAGTTTTTTTTGCATTATTACACATATTTATTGTATTTTGATTTTTTTTTTTCATCTGTGATCTTGAATTTAAATTTTCTCTCCGTATTCTTTTGAGAACGTGAGACGAATAGATTTTACGAGAATATCATTCATTCTTATTTTAAAAAAAAAAGAATAAAAAAATTACATCTGAAATATATTCAATTCTGAAAATAGATGATAATTTCATTTCATATACATCTATTTTCTGAAAGGGAATTGTGAAGTTTTGAATTATTTATGAATGTTTAGTATATAAAAATTATGAATAATTATAATATAATATATTAGATAAAATAATTTTTTTTTGAATTATAAATTCTAAAGAAAAATTATTTTTGCATTAATTAGGAAGAAACAATATCAATAATGAAAGCTAATAGTTTAATTGTAATTTATTGAAAATTCTCAGTTTTCTCATGATTGTAGTGAAGGAGTTGTTTTTCATTAATTATTCATATAAATTTTTATATTGATTTTAAATTTATATATATTATATTATATTATTATATACATATATAATAACATCTTATGTTAATAAAATTATTTTTCATTGTATTAAATGGACCGAAATTGAGAAGCATAGATTAATTAATGGCAAGTTTTATTAGGCAAATATGAAATACAAGTGTTAGAATTCATTTTGGGTAAATAAATACAATGTTAATAATTTCATCTTGAACATCCCTATTACTAATTAAATTAATAGAGATTAAATTAGGATATGAGCATTTTATATTAATATTTAAGCTCTTTAATCCTAATGAATTTTATAGGGCAAGTTAAATCACAAGAAATGAATGTCTAGGGGGCTTTTTTTCTTTTCGTTTTTGTTATATATATATTCGGCATCGTTTAAGTTGTTGTTTTATAGAATGCAGGAGGATTTCCATCCGTAATTTCTAATTAAGCTAAGATTTAATAAAATTAAATTAAATAAGATAATATGAGGCTTATAATGTCGCTGTCCTTTATTTAAATCACAAACAAAAGCTGCGAATTAAACGCAAAAAGGAAAGAGAAAGGATAGGCGTTAGAAGGGCGTGGAAGGGGAGTGAGGAAGTGCGAGCATCTTGTTCGTTGTCTGTTTATTATCACATGACCTGCGAGAGAAACGAGAAAAGTCCAGTTTAATAAGTTTTCGCCAAGTAAACTTGGTTAGCAAATCTCTTTAAAATCGCGAATGTTTTTTTTTCTAACCAAATAATCTTAAACTGAAATGGATCTTCCAAAGGAGACGAATTTTTCATTAATTTTTTTTTTTTTCATTTTATTATTATTTTTTAATTAAATTATAATTTACACTGAAATATTTTTATGATAGTTTTATGAAACAGCATGTTTATTTATTACTTTGTGTGTTGTTTTTTAATACTTTCAGAGGATGAAAATTAAAATTCTCAACTTTTAATAAATGAAACTTGAATAAATACGTACATAAAAAATATGATTTAATTTTCTTTATTCAATTCATTCTTAAACAAATAATCTAGATCAGCATTTTTCGCGATATTTTAATATAAAAAGTGACTATCCTCAGAAAAAAAAACCTTCAATTTAGAGTACGATTTTTTTTTTGCTCATTTTAATTAAAATCAGCAACCCTTGTTTTTTTATGCCTTGCTTTGCATTTAACTCTAGGGTGGGGGTAATGGTATGGTGGCTAAATTGGTGCTTCTCTATGATAGAAATAGATCTTTCTTCTACTCACTTTTTAGAGAATATTATCCACTCAATGAGAATCAATAGTATATTATAATTAACACACTATGAGTGGGGCGGGTATTTATACCCGATGCCACTTATATGAGGGATATATATTAGTTATCGTTTAAAATAAGTAATTTTAAGTGACACAAGGGAAAATATATATTATATAAGTGGCAACGGGTATAAATACCCGCCCCACTTATAAGTGGCAGTCCCCGCAACGGGTACAAATACCCGCCCCGCTCATAGTGTGTTAAAATACAATTCATACTTTATAAGGAATACCATTTTTAATTTATTCATGTTCAAAGATAAAATATTCTTCATTCAGATTATTTTATTTATTTTTGAAATTAATATAACTGACAAAAGTGGGAATATTAGACGAAATGGAGAAATGCCAGGATATATAATGAGAGGATATTATTCTAAAAGAAAAATTTTCTTTTATTTATTTATGATTTAGGAATGATTAATTATATGATACTAATTAGAATTAAGTACCCATCATTTTAAAGTGAAATTATTATATTAATTCTAGTATGTATATGAATAATTTGCTAAGATATTTATTATATCTTTATTCATCATAAGAATATTTATTTCTCCCTCTGCTCTGCTCTCTAAGCTGCATATCCATAAATGTTATACATAATATTTATCATTCTTAAAGTTAAATCCGTTATTAAAAACACAAGGTTCTCTTTATGTCTGAAAAAAAAATGATAATTTTACGGAAGCGCCTGTTAAATGTTAGTTATGCAACCTTTCATACTCCTTAATAGAATATAAAAATCCTCTAGGTCTAGGTTATAAAAAACTTACTAATAGAATAACATTTTATGAAATATATTTATTAAAGAGCAATATATAGATAGATGTTAGGTAATTGATAGAAGATAAAATTTGGATGGATATAGTTCTGGGCTAGTGGAGGAATGTGCTAACTGTTTCAATGAACTTTCGAACTCAATTTTGTTACAGAGTTAGTTAAACAATGACTGTAGTTAATATTATTGAATTTTTAATTTTATAAAAATAAATTATTTATAAATTGATTCAGAAGTTAAAGATCAAAGAAAATAAATTTGTTTAATTTTGATATTAATATTCATAATTATGCTAATAAGATAATTTTCCTTATACCTTGATTTCATTTCGTAATTACTTACCTTCATATTCACTTCAACTATTAGCATTTTCAATAGCAACGCTCCTCATTTGAGGTAAACATAATTTTTCCTTTCACTTGGCTGTTTGTGTAAAGGAAATGGCAATAAACCTCAAGAACTAATAAGAGACTCCTACACTGAATTCTATTTCAATTAGATTCATTTCAACTCACTTGACTTTACTCAGGTTGGTATTAAAATATTTTCCAATTAAAATTATATTCGTTTTATATAATTGAGAAGAGCATGTACAAATTAATTATATTACATAATCATTGAATATCCATGTTTAAGACAATTATTGATAGTAAATGAGAATTGTAACGGGTCTTTCAACAAGGACGGGTCGATGATAAAATTAAATTAAACAAGATATGTGTGAGATATTAACGAAATTTATTTTTTATTTCCAAGGCCCATTTATGCCATCATGGATGGAATATGACATCGTCCAAATGTCCGCCGGGGCTTCGTATGGTGGCACGAATCCGAAACGCTTGGAAGTGGACCCCGATTTTGGCCGAAAAATAATCTTTAGTGACGAGGCACATTTTTGGATGAATGGTTAATGAATGATCTTTTAATGACTCTCCCGCATACTTCATAGATGGCCTGCGTTATGTTGGCTTTTAGGGCAACGGTCGATTGTGGCTTATTGGTATAGACCTGCGACTTCAGAAAACTCTACAAGAACTAGTCTAGTCTAGAGGAGTCATGTCGTCCACATCCATATTGTTCAATTCAAGCCAAAAGAAATTGTTTATCATTGATCTGTTGATGGCCTCGTCAACGTCGTTTTCGAAGAAGTACGGACCAATGACGCCGCCAGACCAAAATCCGCACCAAACAGTAACTCTTTGTGGATGCATTGTCACCTGGTGAAGCTCATATGGGTTGTGGTCATCCCATATCCGGCAATTTTGCTTATTAACAAAACCATTCATCCAAAAATGTGCCTCGTCGCTAAAGATTATTTTTCGGCCAAAATCGGGGTCCACTTCCAAGCATTTCGGATTTGTGCCACCATATGAAGCCGCGGCGGACATTTGGACGATGTCAAATTCCATCCATAATGGGCCTTGCAAATAAAAAATAAATTCCGTTAATATCTCACACACATCTTGTTTTATTCTATTTCATCATCGACCCGTCCTTGTTGAAAGACCCTATATTTTGTCCACATTTTCTAGTTTAGATAATAATAATAATCAAAATAATAATTTATTTTAAAATAAATGTAATTTCTCAAATCCACTGAACAGGAAAACTACAATTTTTTTTTCTGTTTTTATTGGCGATCATTCGTTTTGAGGAATAAAATGAAAATTATTATATATGTTACAATATTCTAAAAAGTAATTGGGTCATGTCATATGGGCATTTTTATTGCCCATATATTATGATTTGGATCTCAACGCGATGTTCTTACAGTGATATATTATTAAGTGTCATATTATAAGTAAAACTATATAACTTGATGATTTTATCTAGAACAAAGTTTTGTGATCGTGACTCCTCTTGTAATGTCCGACACGGACGTGCAACACGGAACAGTTCTTTAAATAATTTTCTAGATAAGATATAGAAGAAAGTTTTTCAGTGTCAATTAACAGTATTATAAGTATAATACAGCTTGAACTATTGGATTGAATACTAATTTAGACAAAGTTAGTTATAGTACAGGGACTACAATTTATATACTTACTTCAAAACACACTTGAAAACACAAAGTTTTAACAATAAAATATCTCTTTTACAGCTTTTGATTTTTTTTTTGGAGGAGAGAGAAAACGAAAGAGATTGATGAATGGATGAAAAGCTAATGTTAGAAAATCGATACATTTATCATTGGAATTAATCAATAAATATTCAATTTATATATAAGAAAGAATATTAGATTTTTTTTAATTTTATATTTTACACAATCAATAATCTGGTTATATTCAAAATAATAATAATAATTTTTTTTTATAAAAAGATATTTCTATTAGATAATAAAGTAATTTCCGATACAAAAAAAGTAATAATGGCAAATTAAATTTAATGCGAGTATTATATCAACAATAAGTCGGTCATTTTTTTTTAAATATTGATTATTGATTTTACCAGCGTTTTTACTTGTCAAAATATTTTTAATTTTATTTTTTAAGTGGTAGTAGAGAGCGTAATGTCTTGAAAGTTGAATCAACTTAAAGAAAAAATCATTATCTCCAAATTCCATGAGAGTTTAGCACAGTGATTCCCAAAGTGGTCTATATCGACCCCCAGGGGTCTATGACTTGTTCAATTCGTCACTCTATAAATACAAATATGAGACAAACTATTCGTTTCCTAAATCTTGAAAAGAAAAGTGCTAAGAAAATATTTAAAAAATATAAACTGGTAGTTTATGACTAGGTAAACCAAACGTCCCGGTTTTCCGGGATTGTCCCGATTTTTGGTGCTCTCCAAAAAATGTCTTCGGGACAGACTATTGTCCCGGTTTTAAATATTTAGGTCTGGCGAACGTTTTCTTACAATTAGTGTAAAAAATGTTTTTCCGATTTGGCTCTTAAACATTTTCGATTTTTCATTCAATATGACTCTAAGTATCACCAAGTGTAGCCACTCGTGATATATAATGTAATATAAGACAATGAGACCAATGCGTTTTTTTACATATGTCCCGGTTTGGTGTTTTCGAAATATGGTCACCCTATTTATGACACAAAAAACAGACTGGACATCATTAGCCGAGTAGATTTAAGATTAAACCTTAATAAACTGATATCTAAAGTTGATAATTTATTATTAAAGTTTCAGGTTCGTCCTTCCCACTAAAAACATTTACTTATTGCTTAGTTTATTATATGTTTATTTTATGTATATATTTGATATAACACAGATACAAAATTTTATTTTGAGTAGTTTTAATTTAAATTCACTTAATAAATGTTTAAAACTTAATATACGTTTTATCTTTAAGTTTTTAACATTAAACTTCACTACAGTTAGAATTTACAAAAAACCAATATCAAGTAGCAGTCTACCCAAAACCGAAAAACATGGCAAGAGGTCAACGACACAAAATAGTTTGAGAATCTCTGGTTTAGCGAGTAAGAATTATAGAAAAAAAAAATCTGGAGTGTCTCCACTCGACTATCTCGCAAATTTGAATTGGATTAAATAACATATATTAATTTAAATTAAATTTAATTAATTAAATTATAAATTAAAATTAATAAATAATATTTATTAAACCAGCGCATGTTTGGCTCTTTGTTTTTACGGTCACCTTTGAAGAAAAAAAATCAAAACGTTGTAGGTAATGTTCCTCTTCCGGTTGAACTACATTTCTCAAAAGTTGAAAAAAAAACTATGAATTTTGATTAATGCCCATATACCAAATTTCATCATTCTAGCTCAAACCGTTTTTGCGTAATCCTGGTTACATACACACACACACACACTCTTCTTCCATTCCATCTCCTTGTTTATATATTCTTTCTAATATATAGCATATAAGTTCTTGTTTTTTAAAATTGAATAACGAATTTACTTTGTTTCTTAGAATTACTAAATTCCAACGGCAATTGTGATGTTTCTAGATCCGAAAGACATATTCTTCTTCATAAAATCGTTTTGGGCCTCAACTACAGTCGCTTATCATCATCTTTGAATCTTCTGTTTTTAATACCATACAATCAAGTTCAACTCATCTGTTCAAAAAAAAAAACGCTAACATTTTTTTATCTTACACCTCATTATTTCATAAATTTCATTAAGCACACGCTTTCATTAGATATAAAAAACTGTTAAATATTTATATTAATAAAATAATCATATTTAGATTAAGTTTTGTATATATATATATATATATAGTATATGTATATACTTTAATTAATATATATAATAGTTTATAAATTAAAATATCTTTATAAATACAAGTAGTTTAATTAAAAATAAATTTAGTAAATAGTTAGTATATCAAATAATATACAGAACTATTAATAATTGATAAAAAGTCATTTCTTTCAAAATATATATAAATATATATCTAATTTTCCGTCCTTTTAAGTCAATTAATAATTTTTTTTTGTTAAAATAGAATAGATAACATGGCGACCGTAATCAGAACACATCTTTTGCATCATAAAGCCACTATTGATGATTTCCCCAACAGATATCTAACATCAGAGACGTACATAGTTATTTATAATAATATAAAAAGTAGATAACACAGTTATTTATTATCACAGTGGTTCATTATCTCTTTCATTATAAATGTGAACAATATCCTCCAAACTATAATATTCAACAAAAGGTACTAACATAAATTATAAAATTATAAATATTTTTTCATAATTTTAATTTTATTAATGGTTTTATGGTCCTTTTGTGACATTTTTTCATATTTTTATAACCATTATATATATATTTAATTACATTAAAAAAATCATAATCACTTTAATGATGGTAATTTTACAATTTCAGGAAATCTATTGATCCAATAAAATAGTATATTATTATTATTATTATTATATAATTAAGAAAAAGAGTCTTTTCAATTTTTTTATCTTAGGTGATGTAAATATTGACATTAATTAATATAAAATTGAAAAAAAAATGTGTTTATAATTTTTGTAATTAATATATTAAAAAGATTTTGGTGAACATTAAAGAAAGTTAGTTAAAACTTTTCGCTCCCCGAAATATTTATTTGAAAATTTTTACTATTATACAATAATATTTTCATTAATAAAAATACACTTAAATTTGTTGACGATTATTAAAATTAATATTATATTATTTAAATTTTAGCTGTTCTCATTTGTTTTGATATTTTTGTAGCAAAAGAACTGCTTATTTAAAGTGAAAATGATTTAAATATTAAATTTTGATATTTAAAAAAGGTTCGATCAAGAACTGACGTCACACATGATTTTAGCAACAATTTTATTTAAAATTATATAAATACAATAAGATAGATAGGTTTATGTAAAATTGTTTATGTATAGTGACGGAAAAAAGTAAACGCCAACAGGTTGAGAAGGCGCATTGTTGACATTGGCCGACAACAGCGCCACAATAACATTTACTTTTTCCGTCACTGTACATACAATTCATATTGTGAGTAAACATATTAAATATAGTTTCATTTCTACTCAAAAATAATAATACCATGAAAACCGTTAAATAATCAAAATTGTGGAAATTATGGTAAGAAACTTGGTGCGAATAGAGAAAGAAGGATTAAGAACAAAATGTTTTATGATGGAAGATTATATAAAGAAATATTGTTTGAAAATGTCTTAAATAGTAAATAATTTTATAAATATTCTAAAAACATCAAAGTTCTCAACAATGAAAGAGATAAATGGATATATTAATTTTTATAATATTGAAATCGTGATAATAATTATTATTATTAGAGTTAAGAGAAATTAATTTGATTTTATATGAATAAATAATAAATATGAAAGGATCTCTACCCTAGATATGCAACAATAAGATATATATGTTTTTGTTCTGTCTGTATTTTCTGTGGTTTTCTTCCTTGTTCAATTTCAGCCTTTAGTCCGATTACATTAACCTCTAAAGAAAGCAAACGACCAGGAGGGAACTTAAAAAAAACGAAAAGAAAATGGGTTGAAAGGGCTTAAACCGTCAGGCAAAAGTGGGAGTTGAGGTGGAAAAGGGGTGAATGAATAAAAGTCGTTCTCGTTGTCGACTCTACGATTAGTTAGAGTAGTTGTTGGATAAATAAATGATACACAAATCCTAAATAGGTAGGACCACCGACTTTCCACCTTATTTTTGTCTCTTTTATCACTTTTTTCAATTTCCATTTATCTCTCTATTTAAGTTTTTTATATAGTCAAAGAATATAAATATATAACTATTTATATATATATTACAAACAAAAGCTATTTAAAAATTTACATATATCTAAAATTAATTTAAATATATAAAATTAAAAATATATAATTATTATATTATATAGTTATGGACAAGCCGAGGACAAAAAAAAATATTGTTGAGCCTGTCGTATTATCTCTGCCACTAGTGAAGGAGTTAAAAAAAGAATTCTCAACTCTTTCACACAGGGAGTAAAATAAAATTATTTGGGAAAGGGACCCTGAAAATAAACTAAACCAAAGAGTGCAATACGTTTGACTATTAGTGCTTAGGCGATTCGCCTTGGAGAACCAAAATCGGAAAGAAATACTAACAAATCAAATTATTAAAAATATCCGATGTTAACATATGGATCTATAAAGGAAAAATTAGATTCACTTTTTTACAAATAAAAGAAAAAGGTTCTTTGCCACGTTATAATATTTAATGAAAAGAAAATTAATATAAAGTAAAAATAAAATGAAATTAAATAGAAAAATAAAAAGAAATAATAACTCAGCACAGTTTACAAAGCACGTGGTTAACAAAAAATGGCAAATTCACAGCTAAAAAGCCAAAGGCGTGTGAATAATATCAAGTCCAAAAAGCAAGTTCACAACAAGAAGTCTAAAATGCAAGTGAAGAAGATCACCTCTCCGAAGCTCATTGCAGAAGCCCATCAACAAAAGGGAGCAAGTTGATTGGCTGTGAGGGGTCATGTGACCCCTTCATAGAGTCAAAACAGATACTGAACAGACCGACCACGTGTGTGAATATAAATATACAAAAAAATATGTATAAAAGAAAAAAACTTATAAAAACTATATAAAAATAAATTGATATTAAAATAAATAAATCTAAATCAGGGAGAGGCTTTAACAAGGTAGTATTACTGAAATAATTTTTTATTTTATTTAAACATTCTTATTATTATTATACACCTATATTCATTTTATTAACCAAATATAACAAAATAATAGATTTTATTTTTTAGAGAGGTGGAGGTGTGATCCCCAGTGAAAGAGATATGGAGAATTAATAGAATTATTTTTATAAATTTAAATGGGGTTTAAAATATTGTGCTCCATTAGCCTGGTTCCTTGACCGGAGAGAAAATTTTAAAACCAGACATTCTGACATTCCTTATATGTTTTTTTCATTTTTTTTTTTTAATAAATTTAATTAAAATGCAGTTTTAATTAATTTATTCGATTTATATAGATATATTATATTTATTAACTACTATAATTATCAATATTTTGAGTCTTTATAAAATTTTTGTTCAATTTTTCTTCTTTCCTGTTTCTTTATCGATTTTTTAGAGCACAGGTATTGAAACTCATTTTATATACAGTCCACTTAGAAAGAATCAATTATTTAAGGGAGCATTCAAACCCATCCAAAAGAAAAAAAAGATATTACCATATCTCCAAAAAAATCACAATCATAAATTTAAATAAAACTTTCTATATATTTCATTTGAGACTTTGTAACTAAAATATTTTTATAATTTTAAAAATACTTTTATTCAAATTTTTCAGATTTCAATTAACATGACATCCAATGAGAAGGATAAATTAAATGATTAATTTTAACGAGATATTAGAATCAATTTATTCTAAAACACACAACCAATGTTTGACGGCAACATTTAAACGATCTTTTTAGTTAGAAGAAGATTCGACTAAAATTCAAGGTACCACGGGAAGAGCTTTTGTAGACAAAATTCCAGGTAGTATTTTATAATTTGATTTTTTTTTTCACGTTCCTTTTGAGTACCATAAAGGATGGAATAATTCTAGTCATAAAAAAGATCCAATGCAAGGTATTTCCAATCATAATGATGAACTTTTAAAAGTTAAATTAATTTAATTAAATTTAAAAAAAATAATATTTAAATTAATTTTCTATTAAATTTAATATTAAATTGTATTTTTTTAATACTTATTTAATTTATATAATTGAATTTTTACCGACCGGCGATAGGAAGGGAAGGTATCACACCAAATTTCACATGTGGAGATTTTTAGTATTCATATGTTAGAAATGATGTTTCATATGATATAAGTAATTATTATAATTTTTTTTTTTAATTAACTTAATCTCTTTTTTATTCTGTATAATAAATTATTTGTATTTATACATTTAACTGGAAATAAATAAACTCAAAATAATTGTAATAGTTTTATTAAAAATTTGAGGAAAAAATACTTAAAACGACATAAGGCGCGTCAATTGTTCCTGAGCTCTTAAAGAACCCTGATAGGGACGTTATCACCCACGTTGAGAAAGGTTGCTATAAAGCTGCTACTAAATTTTATCTTTTTGTATAATAAAATATTAATAAATTAAATGAAATTAAAAGAAAATTAGCTGGAGTGTCTCCACTCGACTATCTTGCAATTTGAATTGGATTAAATAACATATATTAATTTAAATTAAATTAAATTAATTAAATTAATAAATAATATTTATTAAACCAGCGCATGTTCGGCTCTTTGTTGATTGCACCACGTCACGTGTTGGCGCGTGAGATTTGCAGAGTTAAAAAATTTACTTACGTACTTTAAGCGATTCAATCAAACTGAAATTCTATATATAGCAGTTTTATACAATTTTTAATCATGTGAAAAATTATCAAACATATATCTTTATTTTTACGGTCACTTTAGAGGAAAATAAATCAAAACGTTGTAAGTAATGACTTTCTTCCGGTTGAGCTACATTTCTCAAAAGTTGATAGAAAACTACGAATTTTGAATAATGCCCATGTACCAAATTTCATGATTCTAGCTCAAACCGTTATTGCGTAATCTTGTCTACATATATAGACACACACACACACATACACACATACATATACACATACATACACAGATATTTTTCTCAACCTTAGTGAAAATGATAGAGGAACCTTCAAAACGTATAAAAACATCAAAATTTTCATGATCGCAATACTATCTCTGGCGAGATAGTAAAAAAGGCAGGCTAAATTAATGAATATTTGCAAATAATCGTTTGTATAAAGAGAACATTAATGCTTTGATTTATCGAAACCACTAAAATTTTTTAATTCCAATAATCAATTAATTTAATCATTTGATTAATCGTTGTCATCAGCCTAATGGCAAATATGTATGCATTTAGAATTTTAATGTACATTTTCATTCATAAATATTGATTTGATAAATTAAAAAGAAATAATAATTATGTGTAGATATTCAATTACCTATTTATTTATCTTTATCTAATTATGAATATTATTGTAAATTTTATCATTTATTTTGTATAATTTATTTAATCATTCTAACACTATTACTGGATTGTTTCCGAAATATTTTCAGAGTGAAGAAAATGAGTCAACTTTGTCTCAAAAAAATGTTTTTAAGTGGTACAAGAGTTTTACAGAAGTACGCCACATTCAATAAAATGTAAAGGTTTTGCTCACTGTTTTCTTCGATTACAATGGCGTGGTGCATCATGAGTTCTTGCCAACAGTTCGTACTGTTAATAAGGAATACTACAAGGAAGTTATGCAACGTTTGCGTGAAGCAATATGGCTCAAACTATCGGAATTATAGAAAAACAAATAATGGATTCTGTATCACGATAATACACCAGCTCATACATCATTGCTTGTTCGTGATTTTTTGGCCAACAACAACACCGTAATAATGATTACTGATTATTACTGATAACCACCGTATTCACCAGATTTGGCACTCTGTGACTTTTTCCTATTCCTAAAACTGAAGAGACTAATGAAAGGAAAGCGTTTTACCGCAATTGATGAGATAAAGTTGGAAGCGAAGAACGAGCTGATGACCATACCGAAAAGCGCATTTCAGAGGTGCTTCAATGATTGGAAGAAGCGTTGGCATAAGTGCATTATATCTGAGGGGAATTTCTTTGAAGGGGACAAAATGGATATTGATGAATAAATAAATACTTTTCGAAATAATTCAAAATTCACATTTTCATTTGAATAAACCTCGTGTATATATATATATATATATATATATTACATAATATATTTATCTTAACGATATATATATTATAATATATATATAAATAATTTATGCAAGTAAAAATAGAAATTTCAATTGCTTTTAAGTGATATTAGATTGTATAATAATAATTAAAACTAGTGATAAAAGTGCTATTGAATAAGTGAAACGGAGTCAAAAGAATTTAAAAATTAAGTTTGAGTTGATTAGTCTTTCACAGGGCGTTAATTTTCAATAATAATTTAGTAAATTCTTTAACAGCCTTATTAAGAAGCATTGACCCAGATGTCCTAGATCCTACCAATAGAGATTTTGATCTCTACTCATTAAACTTTTCATTATGTTTTAATATTTATATCAATTGTCTTCTTCCAATCTGGGGGTAGCATTTATTAAATGTTTTTGCAAAATCTTTCTCATTAACTTTGTGTTTGTACATCTATGAATAGAAATAAAAGTATTCTCTCATCCAGAAAGGGGATCTCTCAATAGTCTGTTTAATAAGATTAAATAAGTTGAACTGAAGAAGAAGTAGAATAAGAAGAGACGAATAGAAAAGCAAGAGCAATTCGCTATCTAAAAATAATTAAACGTCTTTGAAGAATTAAACTTTTAGTAACTTTGAAAAAAGAAACAGAGACAAGAAAAAAAGTCAATAAAATTTTAGTTAAAACGGTCAAAATTACATTTCACCTGTGAATTTTTTATGTCAAGGGCAAAGAGAAAAGAGTAAAATAAAAGTCAAACAATAAAATATATATGAAAAATTTGAAACCCTCTTATATCTACATATATAATTTAATTTTAACGAAGTAATGGATTGCAATGAATAGTTTAATGTCACAGATAAAGTTGATCTTTAGAAAGCAAAACTTGACATAAAATAAAAAAAAAATTTGTTAAATTCTGAATGCAAAAGTGAGAACTTTTTTTTTTTTTTTGTAAAACTTGTATAATTGTAAATTAAATAAAAATAATTCTTAGAAGTCTTTAGTGAGAAAACAAATTATAGTACTTTTCCTAAAGAATATAATGGAAAAGCACATGTACAATTTAATAAAAGATGATTATGAGTTTTCTTAAGAAAGAGGTAAAATTATGGTAATTGTTAAATACATATGAATTGAAAAATGTTTGTTAATAATTTAAATGGAAAAAGGACGTATAGAGAAAGTTGACCTCAATTAGGTTAACCCGGTATTTAAATTGAATGAATTAGTTAAATGTTTCTACAGGTTTACTGTTTATTTAAAGGACATTGAAATAAACAAAATTGCATATTAATAAACCACTCAACTTCTAAGTAAAAACATATTTATTCCTTGAATAGTCTTAAATATAATAAAATCGTGTAGTTCTATAGTTATTTTAATCAATACAAGTTAGTTATAAAATTATAGTTATATTGTTATATAATAAAATGTGACAAATAGGAGGTGGCTTGGCCGAGAGTGTAGCGTGGCAACCTTCTACACAAGACGTCGGCGTTCGATTCTCACCAAGAACGGATTTTTCTAATAAATTCAATTTAATATCAGCTGCCTCCGGCTCCAGGAACTGACATGCCCTGGTTCTATACAACCCTGCACCAACAGGACTTCCTCAAAAACAAGCAACCATAAGCAACAATGGATCGTGACGAGAATAACTCCAGTTGGTACCCAATGGAGGATCCGGATCTTCACAAGCACTCAAAAAAGAAGAATAAAAGTTAACACCTAAAGAACATTCATATATGGGCACAATTAACATCAATACCCTTGTATATATCTATCCTAGATGGTCCAGACGTAAATAATAATAATAAAATGTGACAAAGTATAAAGTGTATAGTTCTATAGTTATTTAATATAGTAGATAATTAAGTATCGGCATAAGGTAATTCGTTAATTAGCAATTTAAAATATAAAAATATAAATTCAAAAGCCTTATTTTTCTAATTAAGATAAAAATAACAAATTAAATGGATTTTGAAAGAGTTTTTTAATTATACGACTTGTTAATTAATCTCGATTATCATTCTTATTCTAATTGGAGTTTTTATAAAAATATTTTATATAAATAAATAAATATACATTTGATAAAAAAAAATTTGAAGAAAATTATTATTAAAAATATGAAAAGAAGTTTGCGATTATCTTCTTGGGGTTATAAAAAATGAAAGAGGATCAAGGGGATTCAGCCACCCGAGATAGAAAGATCGCCCTGGTCCAACTCAGCAGCAAATATATTATTTAAATATTTATATAAATATATTTTTATGGCATATAAATGCAAAGTTATTTTTAGAACATGAAGTAAATGCTTATTAAAAAAATAAATAAAAATTTTAAAAATTTAAATTCACTTTTTTAAAATTAATAATAAAAACACTAATATATCAAAGATTTATATTAGTAAAAAATAATAATTAAATTCTATAATAAATAAATTTAGAGTATGTAATAATTCACAAAAATATTGATTTTTTTTCAAATTTTTTAAATAAAATATTTTTAATTTCTTTTTATAAATATTAATATAGACATAAATATATCTCAAGAATATAGTTAATCCCTCCAAAGTAGTTATTCATAAAGTCGAAATGGTTGCAAGATTATCGTGATTGATGATGGATGATTGATTTTTTCAGTCAAAATGTGCTTAGAATGTCAATGATTGCTTTTCTAGGATGATCGTATGTCAATCAAATATGTCACCACCTTCTTTGAAGTGGCGATGTCAAAAAATTTGTTTTCTTTTACAAAATACTTAAATATTGTTATTTATCATAAGTATTTATGAAATAAATAATTGAATGAGTGATCTTCCGAATTTTTATTAGATTATTTAATCAAGAAAATGTTTTTTATTTATTTTTATAATTGAATGTAGAAATTTAAGTATATTTCAGTCAATATGCTTGTAATAACTTATTATATTAAAATTTTTTGGGAAATTAATAAATTTTGAACCCTTATTTTTATTTTCAGTTGTTCATCATTTTATCACCGATTATTAACTTGAAACATTTTCGAGAGAGATGTTGAAAATTTATAAAACATAACCCAATAATAAATAAATCTTATTTTCTGTTTAATAGAATTTTGTTTTTATAATAGATTGGTTGATTGGTGTACAATGGTAACTATATATATAAAATGTTTACAAAATATAAAGATTTGTTTTATATTTTAATTTCTCCATTGATAATTATTTTTTATAATATTCCTCTTTATTCTTATTATTTTATTTTATTTGTAAATATTGTAATTATTTATTGTATCATAGATTTGATATATTATTTATTAATTAATACTCCTAGTATTGGCATTTTTTTATAAATCAATAAAAGGAGAATTAAAAATAATTTGTTTAGATATAAGTTGACCTGTGGCCAGGTCCGAACCGACCGACGGTTTGAAGTAAATGAATTTCCAAATACTATGTACCACTCGAGGGTACATGGGGCGGAACCCCCGTCTAGGGGTGAAGAGCGCCGAAGTGATAATTGAAAAATTATAAATAAAACACTTAGAATATTACCTAAATGTATATTTAGCAATACATAATGGTATAACATTTAAGAATTACAAATTTTTCTATTTCTTATATTCAAATTTAAATTCAGCATAGAAATTCTATTTAGCTGAAATATTTTATAAATTAACTGATCAGATGTTTTTTTGTGTTTAATTATAAAAAAGATAACATGAAAATATATATATATTAGTTCAATAGCTGTTGCTTGAAATCAAAATAAGAAAAACAAGTAAATATATTGGGAGTTGTCTCGAGATATATACAATAGAATATAGAATACGAGTAATATATAATATATATAACGTAACGCCTACGCTGTTTAGCTAATAGAAGCTTCCGAACTTTAAAATTATTTCCAAATTTATAATTCATTCATTCTAATAAAATATCTGCCTTTATAATCAGTTGTATTTTTTTTAATGCAGATTAAAAATACTTTGAAATCAATTGTTTTGTTAATCAATGTATCACATATTAATTTTTCGTTATTATAACTTTTAATGAAATAATAATATTTAGATATATTTCATAGACACATAATAAAATTCTTGTTTAATAAATGAAAGTATTAAAAACTGACCTTTTCTATTATCTATAATTAAAAGAGAATGTTAAAATGATTTCTTTTTAAATTTCAATTGATTTTTGATTTTGATAATCATGTAGAATTCTCAGAAAATAATGGATATTGAAAGAATAAATATTTATCAGAATTTATCATTTTTTTAGATAAATTAAACAGTAAATTACAAGATAAAAGAAAAAAAGAAAATAAATTAGCCCTGCTGTTTGGGCGTCTCTAGAATAAATGTCACTTCAAATTGAAAATAAAAAAATTATATTTACTTAAATAAATAATAATATCCAAATATATATTAAAAAAATCAACTCATATTGAACAGAAAATAATAAAAAATAAAATAATAAATAGAAATATATATATACCAATATATATATATATATATATATATATATAGGATACGATATATAATATATCCTATTATATTAATGACATGAGAATAATGAAATAGAAAAGAGATTAATTAGAAGAAAAGAAGATATACATATTTTCAAATTCTAATAAAATGTGTAAATAATTTTAAATTAAATTTTGAGTAATATGCAGATATATCACGTTATATATATATATATATATATTAATAAATAAAATATCATTCATAATATGAATATGAAATAAAAAACAAATATGATATTTTTCTATTAAAATAATTATTAAAAAAAAATCAGTAAATCATTTGAGACTTTATTACAATGATGGTAGAAGTGATGTTAATTGATCGCTTTAATTGGTGAATTATGATAATTTCAATAGAAAATACACTTACGCTTTTGATATAGTAGAGAGAGAAAGAGCGTCAACGCCGCCCGCCTGGTATGAGTTGGCATGCGCACACACAACGAAATCGACTGACTGACTGAGCGTGCGTTCACGCGACTAGGAGCCCTTGGCATTTAGGCAACCCGCAATACAAGCCACCTAATTTAAACTTGAAATATTTAAATAGTATACTCTATTATTAATTATTAATCGTATTAATTCTGCATCTAATATTTTCATAAAAAATTTTAATAAGCATGCAAAAATTTTAAAATAAATTTATATATTTGAATTTTCTAATATAAATAAGTTGACCTGTGGCCATGTCCGAACCGACCGACCGTTTGAAGTAAATTAATTTCCAGCTACAGAAACAATTTCAAATAATTTTAATATATCTATTCATGTAATAAAAAAACATATATGGATATAACATAAATATTTTTAATTTTATTTTATTTATAATATATATATGTAAGAACATGCTGTGACGTCATGAATGGCTGGATGACGTCATATAATTTTAAATTAAGAAAAAACTAATAAAGATGATTTTTCTCAGGATAAAACGAATACAAAGTGCATGATTAGTGGTGATATGTAAAAAATCCCATGTGAAATTTGGTGTGAAAATAACCCTTCCCTTCCTATCATCGATCGCTAATACTACCACTTCCGGTTTCCGGAAAGTTGATCAATTCATCCCACTGATGCATTAAGTAAATATATCAAATTTCATCAAAATCCGTTGAACCGTACAAGCCGTACACATCTATACGGACGGACAGACATCATGCTAAAAATACTTTTTTATGTTAAGAAAATGCTTGATTCGTGGAGATTTGTAAAAAATTGATGGAGAAGGAATAGAAAGTTAAAAATCAAATAATAAGTATTTCTTTTTCTTTTATTTTTTTATTTAATGCCTATTTGGATGTCTTCTTAAAGACAATAAATTGTCAACAAAATTAAAATAATTTTAAAAATAGGCATATAATTAAAAAATTTAAATCAAAATGAAGAAACTCTTCTTATTATATTTTTATTTTATGACATTAAATTTTTTACTTTTGGAATAGGTACTGATATTTTTAATTTAATAATTTGAGAATATTTCAATTGTATTGACAATTTAAAACCTAAGAAGATGGCAGAAAAGTAAGAATTAATTAAAAAAAAAATAAATAAATAAAAAATAAAAAGAATCATTATAATTTAATTTAACTTTCCAATTTAACCAGCATAAAAATTTTTTAACTAAAAAAATAATTATTATTTTAATTTCTCTTTTTTAAGATATAGGTATTATTCTCATATGTATTATAAATCATTTATTCAGAATAGATAATTGATCATAGATTTTCCTCATTAAGATAGCAAGAGGGGGAGGGGGGGTTGGACTCCTTCGTTTTATATACATCACTGGGTTTTCTCTAATAATAATAAATTGGAATTTCCAATAAAGTGAAGATTTTTTTTATTATCTTAATTTAAATATATTTCAATATAAAACTATTAGCAAAAAATAGTTTACAATTAAAAGAGAGTATAATTGATGAAGTTTTATAACCAACGGTGGACTGTATGATATAAAATATAAATTTATTTTCCAAAGAAATGGATGTGTATTTAATATCTTATTTGCATATATGGTAAAATTATATTTATCATTCTTTAAATTTATGATCTGGCTGGGCTCTAATTTTCGTTGACCATCCCAGAGGAATTTGGCGAATGGATTAATGGTCCCTGTTTAATCCTTCTCAGTCTTAATATCCTCCCTTCAAGTTAATAGAACAGTTTTCTCCTGGGAATGACCTTATACAATTATCTAGGAGATTCCTAAGAAATCTTTGATGTTACAGCATATCTGGAGTTATTCTTTATTCACGATTTTTACCGACCGACGATAGTAAGGGAGGTATTGTTTTCACACCAAATTTCAAATGTGGAGATTTTTACATATCTCCACGAATCATGCATTTTCTTAACAGAAAAAAATATTTTTAGCATGATGTCTGTCCGTCCGTTCGTCTGTCTGTCTGTCTGTCTGTCCGTCCGTATAGATGTGTACAGCCTGAACGGCTCAACGGATTTTGATGAAATTTGGTATATTTACTTAATGTATCAGTGGGATGAATTGATCAACTTTCCGGAAACCGGAAGTGGTAGTATTAGCGATCGACGATAGGAAGGGAAGGGTTATTTTCACACCAAATTTCACATGAGGAGATTTTTTACATATCACCACGAATCATGCACTTTGTATTGGTTTTATCCTCGAGAAAAATCATATATATTAGTTTTTTCTTGATTTAAAATTATATGACGTCATCCAGAAATTCATGACGTCACAGTCTGGTCTTACATATATATTATAAATAAAATAAAATTAAAAATATTTATGTTCTATCCATATCTGTTTTTTATTACATTAATAGATATATTAAAATTATTTGAAATTGTTTCTGTAGCTGGAAATTAATTTATTTCAAACCGTCGGTCGGTTCGGACCTAGCCACAATGTCAACTTATTTTATAAAATAATGTACTTACTATTCCTATTCAGATGGATAAATTTCAAAATGAAATATTTTTTTATTTTTTCGTTATTATAGATTTTATATTTTTATAGTTTGAAAAAAATATATATAAAAAACCAATATCAAGTTGAAATTTGTAATGGAAATAAAATGTCTTGAAAAATATATGCAAATTCATTTAAATTTGTATTTAAAGTTTTACTTAAATTCATATTCATATTCGTTTTATTCAATCAAAAATAAAAAGTTACTCAAGGGTTTATTTTTGTTTAATTGAATGAAAATGTTTCATAAAAATAAAAATCATTCTTTTTATAAACTGTATAATTTAGATTTTTAACACATAGGCTAGGGTAATTCACCAAAATAGTATGTTTATATATGTATATATACTTATATGGGGGAAGTAAATATGTATACTATATATATGCTTTAGTGAAAATTAATTTACAAAAGTAAACAAAAATAAATTTTAATATTATAAATTTATAAAACAGAATATTTTAATTTCAAAAATGGGCAAAATTTAAACAAAGTATATAAGAATTAATAATTACTTTATTATCTGTAATAATAAGTATATCTAGGATTATTTTTTGCTTTTTAGAAAAAATATAATCTGTATTAGAAATGTCTTTTCTGGTTATTTTTTTCATTATAATAATTCTTAATTGTTTTTTTTTTTAATTATATTGGCTTCTAGGTCTATTTTAGCTTGATTTATTTGAAATTAATTATTCAACCATAAATTTAAGTGAAAGTGGTAAGGTTCAATCTTTCCGCCTAAAGTTGGGCGAACCAGAACTATAACCACTAAGCTACCATGCTGGTCTATTAATTAATTTTAAATGAGTATAAAAGAAAAACTTAATAAAAAAAATTAATCAAATCAAATTCAATTATTGGTTATAAAAATATTCGTTGTGTAAAAATGCAAAAATAATTATATTATTTAGATCAGGGCTAGTTAAGTTCTAGGGTTTTATGCGCTCAGTGCAAAACAAAATTTGGTGCCGTTTCATACAAATTTATTAAAAAATAGTAAAAAAGACAAAAATCAAAATTACACAAAAATAATAAAAAAAAATATTTTATTTTTTTGTCGGCGCCCCTCAAAATTTAGCGCCCTGGAAATCGCCCGGCTTTCCTGTCTTTTTATCTAGCGCTGATGTTAAATAATTTAATGTATATACTTATTTAAATCTTTTTCTACTAAAGGTTCTATAAAACGGGCAAGATTTAATAACCTATTTTATTTATTTACATACCAATGTAAATAAACAATGTTTAATATCTTTAACAAATAGAATTACATTAAACTGCTTCCAGGACATTTCTTTTAACGTTAATCAGACACAAATTCTCCATTATTATTTACATAAATGCTTATTTAAATAAGTGTTAATATTGATAGGCTAATATATATATATATATAATTATAATATCATATTATATTAAATTTAATTACAAGAGACGTGATTATATTTATTTAATTTACATTTTTAACTTTTATGTATTTTTTTTAATCTATGACATTGAATTGAATTTTATAACTTTGAATTTATTTGTCATTTTGTTAATCTTAATCTTAAATTATTCAATTTTAATTTACATTTTTTTGAAATTGAAAATAATATTATCATTTATGAAATAAAAATTAATATATACCATATATATTTATATAAGTTACACCCTACACCTGGATAACGTAGTTTTTTAAAAGGATGTTTATTGATGGAAAGGAGGGATGTATTGTTTATTAATTAAGATTTGTTATCAAATTTATTATTATTATTATTTCTAAGGGTTTTTTAATATAGGAAACTTGGTTGATAAGGACACAGCACAAAGTTTATAAATTTTAATCTTGTTATTTATTCAATTGTTATATAATCTATATATTTAATACGATAGTGTCCGTCTGTACGCAAAAAACTCCAGAGCCTAAACTACAAGGAGTAGGGTAACCAAATTTTTCTGAGGTGAAGGGTACCTCAAATGAGATGAAAAATAAAAATAAATTCGAATCTTAGGTAACTCCTGAGCTGACCTGCGGGTGTTCCATTTTCCAGAAATAGGAGAGTGTTTGTATGTATGTAATTTGTTTACTTTTTTGTGCTGTCATAGAAACAGATATATATATAATTAGAACCTCTCCCTCTATTTAAAATTTTAAAAAAATGGAGTGTTCTAGCCAAATTAAGAAATTTAAATGCCCTATGCAACATTGATAGGTAAATGAATTGGACTGGAAGAGGGGACATGGGATTAGAGAAATTGGGGAAAAATCAACCGAAATGTAATTAAACAAAAAAATTCAAGAATTATGCTACGGATACGACTTACATACAATTAACATACAAAATGTAGAATTTGAAAAAGTATAAATATTTAAATACTTAAGATCTCTAATCACGAAGGATAATAATATTAGAGAAGAATTTAAATCGACGTTGTAATTGAGTAACGCTTGTTATTATGCAATAAAGGGGCTTATCTCATCAAAGAGGATCAAAATTAAAATATATAAAACAATTATTTTTCATGTTGATCGATGACTAGAGTGACCATATTTCGAAAACACCAAACCGGGACAAACGGTATACCTTTTTTTAGAACTAAATTGAAAAAATTTTGAAAAAAAAAATTACGAAATGTCCTAAATATTGAAAAAACAGTAGGGTGTCCCGAAGACATTTTTGGGACAGAGCACCTAAAGACGGGACGTTTGGTCACCCTATCGATGACTCTGGGAGACGAGAGTAGATTTGGAGTATTTGTGAGATTAATATTGTTCGCAGCATTTATAGGCCAAAAGAAGATGAGGTCACAGGGGGATGGCGGAGATGGCATAACGAGAAATAATGTCCAGATATAGTTAAGGTTATAAAATCAAGAAGGCTAGGATGGGAAGGGGACGTGTTTGGAATTGGAGTAACTAGAAATTGGGAGATTCCGATTGGAAAACATCCGGTGGAAGACCAAGGACCAAGGTGGGTGGACAATGAAGGAAGGGACATGGGAGAGATGGGACAGGGTAGGATTTGGTTGTAGCTCAGGATAGAGACGCTTAGAGAAATGTGGATGCTGCGGCTAAGAACTTTCGAAAACTGTAGAGACACAGAGTTAGATAAATACAATAATAATATATCATTAATTTACTGATTAAATTAAAATATATTTTACAAGAAAACAAATACATGTCTTATCTACTTATACTGATTGAAACAAAATGGATGAAAACCTTTTACATACAGACTTTCAACCAAATATTATGTATCACTCGGGGGTACAGGGGGCGGAGCCCACGTCTAGGTGTGAAGAGCGCCGAAGGCGCTCGGAGCAGCTAGTTGTAGTATAATTGTATTATAAATCATATTATTATTTGTAATATAAATTGAATTATTATTATTTGAATAAAATGTATTATTATTCGTAGTATGAATGCAAATATGAGAAATGGAAATTATTAATTGTTTTTTTGGAATGTCGTGCAACTTTAACGTGCAGACCCGCCTGTAGTTTAGGGGGAGGTTGGTGAACTTAACCGCAATGGTTCACCAGGAGAAGTATGACCTCTGATAGGTAGCTATTACCAGGATGTCGATCACCTTAAGACGAGGAATTTTACCTCGGAGCTACCTGACACTGGTAGACACAATCACGAACTGGGATGAAAAAGAGTATTATGCACTGATGTTATGATTATTATAGTAGGAGTTGGATGAGTGAGACGCCGGTAAAAGATGGTTGATGAGCAGGTTATGGGTTAACGACTAACACATCCAATTAGCCGGACTTAAGGGTTGAGGGTCAATTTGATGTTGATTGAGCCGAACTATGTGCGCTAATAGTTAAGGGGCGTGGGGTACACTTTTATGGTGGAGGGAAAGTGACGTGGATTCGTGCTCTGACACACTGCAACTGATTTGTTTGAATGAGAAGCTGCTATTTAAAAGATTTTCAATTGTTGACGATACTATAATGTGGGCGTCATATAAAGTGTTGACTTGGCGTTTATGCCGAAGCATAACTTATATATATATATATAATATTATATAAAAAAACATTTTATAAATTTTACCTGCGTGTGTGGAATATCTTTTTATAATAATTATTCTTTAAAAATTTTATAATTTATTCTGGGCCTCATAGCTTTCCAAGAAGTAGGATTCAATTAATAATTCATGACAAAAGTTCCCTTTATTTATAAAGTCCTAAAAAAACATGGAGGCTATTCAACAGTAAAATAATTAATCGAAATGGCTTCTCACAGAAAGGTAATTTCTACAATTGAAAATCTAACAAGAAGCTAAATGCATTTAACAAATCGATTACGATTTGATTATTTACAAATTGTATTGAATGAGTTAAAATGGAACTTAAATCATCAAATCCATGACATTGATAATTCAATTCAATTTAAAATAACTAATTTTTTAATAGTGAAAGTTTAATTCCAGTTTTTGATTATTTGTTTTAAAACTTTAATATTATTTAATTAAATGTTAGCTATAAGATAATATGGACAAATGGAAAAATAATTACAATTTTCAAAGTTTTAAAACAAAAACAAATAATCTAAGAACATTTGTTCACAACATTTTCTTTTTAGATTTTAATAGATTAGAATTGTTATTCATTAGTATTTTCTTTCAAATTGTATGGTTAAATTTTTACTATCTCGCCAGAGATAGTATTGCGATCACGAAAATTTTCGATGTTAAGATTTTGATGTTTTTATACGTTTTGAAGGTTCCTGAATCATTTTCACTAAGGATGAGAAAAATGTCTGTGTGTGTGTATGCATGTAACCAAGATTACGCAAAAACGGTTTGAGCTAGAATCATGAAATTTGGTACATGGGCATTATTCAAAATTCATAGTTTTCTATCAACTTTTGGGAAATGTATCTCAACCGAAAGAGGGTCATTACCTACAACGTTTTGATTTTTTTTCTTCTAAAGTGACCGTAAAAATAAAGATATATGTTTGATAATTTTTCACATGATTAATAATTGTATAAAACTGCTATATATAGAATTTCAGCTTGATTGAATCGCTGAAAGTACCAGAATTAATTTTTTAACACTGCAAATCTCACGCGCCAACACGTGACGTGGTGCCACCAACAATGAGCCAAACATGCGCTGGTTTAATAAATATTATTTATTAATTTTAATTTATAATTTATAATTAATTGAATTTAATTTAAATATAATATATTATGTTATTTAATCCAATTCAAATTGCGTGATAGTCGAGTGGAGACACTCCAGATTTTTTTCTGTGTTTTTTTTTTTTGGTAATCTGTTATTTTTTTAAATTAATTTAAACATATAAACTATTTTGTTAAATTTAAATTATTTCTTCTTTTCAACGATTCCCATAATTAAAGGAAAAAAATTAGTTATGAGTATAATTGAGACTTCAAATTATAATTTTATATCAGTTTTTCTGAAAGCTTTAATTGTAAGTATTTTTAACGAATAATCATTACCACATAATTCTTTTTCCGATATTTATCGTTCTCTAGGTCCAATATACGTCTGTGTGTGTGTGTGTGTGTGAATTTATCAATAACAAGCAAAATATAATATAATCTTTCAATTTAAATTGCCATTCAACACATTTGTCAATTTTAATTTTATTATTGTTTTATTTTGCAAAATCGATATTAAAGTGAAAGAAATAAAATACAGTTAAGGATTTTTGTTTCTTTACAATACAATAAATTGCCTATTACTATTTACTAAGAATATAAACAATTTTTTTGGTACAAATTTAAATAAATTTTAAAATTATTTATCGAAATTTAAAAAAAATATAACTGATATTTTGAAATAACATAATATATGTATTAAGTAGATAAAAAATAGGCAAATGTTAGTAAGATAAGTGCGGGAAAATTATAATTAATTATTGTAACTTTAATCATTTTAAACCACGTTACTGACAAATTTTACAAATTTAACATATAACCCTCCTGTTAAATCAAATAATATTTATTTGTCTCCACAAAGGTTCCTACAGTTAATACACATTTAAGTATTTTATATAGGTATAAATATATTATATGCTATATGTATCACTACACACAGTAACATTATATGTCCATTTGAGATCTGAAGATACCATATATTTTCTGAAATATGATAAAGTAATTAACACACATTGTTATAATTTTTTAGTAATTATTAAAGATGAGTGTGCTACCATAAATTATATATAGGTATATATTTTAAAAAAATATATAAAAAAAAAATTATAAATCATAATTAATATTATTTTGCATATTTTCTCCAAACATCTAATTTAAATTGAATTATCTATTTGTCATTGTTATATATTCAATAAAATTATCTGACGAGATTCATTTCGTCATCTTTTAAGTTCAGGAACCTTCAAATTATAGCCCTGGTGCAAAAAAATGTTCAATTTTGAATAACTATATATTTATATATAGTATATATATATAGTATATATAGATGCTAGAGAATGCTATTATTTTCTAAAGGAGGGAATTGTTGTTTTTCTCTACTTCTTTGAATTAAAATAAGATAAAATACATAAAAAGATATAATATAATGGTATTTATTGACTGATTAGAAGTATCTAGTATATATAGACTAGAAATAATTATTATAATTATTTTATAAAAATTTAAAACTTAATCCATTAACTTATTTCATTGCAAGAAGGAGGGACTTTTCTTATTAGCTCTCCTATTCCATATCACAGTGATTATCAACCTTTTTTTTTTACCACGGCACCCTTTTAACGGTTTAAAAATTTGGCGGCACACAAAGAAAAAGATAAGTGTAAAAGTTTAAAGTGGCCCCAAAAACGTTTTACCTTTTTTTAGAACCGTATTAGAAAAATTTTACTTTTGAAAATCTCGCGGCACACTAAAGTGCCGCGGCACAGTGGTGGAGAATCACTGCCATATCATATAATGTATATCTAGAGGTCTAGAAATCAGCCAGTAAAAAAAGAAGTGTAAGAAATAACAATCTTTGATCGTATTTAATAAAAAAAAATGCGTCAACGTTTCGCTCTATAATTAGGACCATCTTCAGGACTTTCTATTTTCTTCTCCTTAGAAGGACAATGTATGTTCATTAAAGAAATATATTATGCAATACATTTGACCCTCTTCATTCAGGAGACAGTCACTTCTGATGAAATCAACAACAATCAACTCTTGAAAAGAATTCAGATCAGTCAGCGAAAAGTTGACGTTTTTTTATTTTTTTATTTTATTTTTATTTTTTTTTTTTTATTTTGTTAATACCAACAAAAAAGTAATTTTTATTTCTTACCGTTAATTTTTTACTGGCTGATTTCTAGATAAGATATACATAATGTGATATGGAATAGGAGGGCTAATAAGTATAGTCCTTTGAAATGAAATAAGTTAATGGATTATGTTTTAAAGTTTTATAAAATATAATAACTATTTTTTTTAATTGTATTTTTATAAAGATATTCAATTAGTAAAGAAGTCAAATATATATTATTATTTTATAATATTCAAATAAGTATATATTAAATAGGCTTCATTAAGAAATAGATAAAATAACAAGTGTTCTTAAATTATTTTCCTAATTGCAATCAAGACTTTATTATTCACCCTTAATCCAGATTATGATTTAGACAAAAGGATCTTAACCTTAAATATCTAAATAATTTATCGCACATCTTGCAATTAACTTTTAAAAAAGTAGCTTAAAATTATTTCATAATACTTGTTTCATTAATCTGTTTTCATTTTATAAAAGCATATTATTATTACTAAATTATAAATTAAAAATTTGGAAAGGTTTTAATTAATTTTATTTTATGAGATTAATATAACATAAATAAAGATTATAGAAGTAGAACCTGAGAAATAATTTATTGTAAACAAAATAACTAAAGATAACAATTATGTAAATTTTTGTACTAACTTATGAATTATATAAAAATAATATAATTCTAATATATATATTTCAGTATATATTGAATTTATATAGTTTAAAATTTAGAGAGAGAGAGAGAATGTTTGTGTGTGTTTTCATTTCTCATATTTCTCTCAAATTTGACAAAGCAATTTTAGCAATAAAATTATTTGTTTAATTAAATAACAAAACAAAAATATGATTAAAAAAATGAATTTTTCATCTAGGATTTTATTAAAGTATTATTTCTTATGCAATTATTTGAGTGTTATATATAATCTCAAACGTCAATATTATAGATCAGTGATTCTCAACCACTGTGCCGCGAGATTACGATGCTCTTACACTTTTTTTCTAAATTTTTTCAATTTGGTTCTAAAAAAAGATAAACCGTTTTTGGGACCACTTTTTTTCAATTTGGTAAACGTTTACACTTATTACTATCTCGCCAGAGATAGTATTGCGATCACGAAAATTTTCGATGTTGTGATTTTGATGTTTTTATACGTTTTGAAGGTTCCTGAATCATTTTCACTAAGGTTGAGAAAAATGTCTGTCTGTGTGTGTGTGTGTATGTAACCAAGATTACGCAAAAACGGTTTGAGCTAGAATCATGAAATTTTGTACATGGGCATTATTCAAAATTCATAGTTTTCTATCAACTTTTGGGAAATGTATCTCAACCGAAAGAGGGTCATTACCTACAACGTTTTGATTTTTTTTCTTCTAAAGTGACCGTAAAAATAAAGATATATGTTTGATAATTTTTCACATGATTAATAATTGTATAAAACTGCTATATATAGAATTTCAGCTTGATTGAATCGCTGAAAGTACCAGAATTAATTTTTTAACACTGCAAATCTCACGCGGCAACACGTGACGTGGTGCCATCAACAATGAGCCAAACATGCGCTGGTTTAATAAATATTATTTATTAATTTTAATTTATAATTTATAATTAATTGAATTGAATTTAAATATAATATATTATGTTATTTAATCCAATTCAACATTCAACATTTTATAAGCACAAATGTGTTTTATTATTTTATATCAAAGTTACATTTACCAATTTTTTAACGTTTTTGGTTAATAATTAATAATTATCAAAAAATGATTAAATTATCTATGACATAATTTCAATAAAATAATAAAAATTTTAAATTTATTTTTTGATTTAATGCCCTCCAAAATCTTTTTTGAATTGAAATAATTGATATTTACACAATCTATAAGGTTTAAAAATTAATTAATTTTATTTGATCTTGAAAATTGCTTAAAATATTCATGAGATTTAATTCTTTGATTTTAAATAATTTTACATATATTTCTTATATAAAATTATATATAATTAAAGTTTTTTTTTCCAATAAAACATTATATTTTATTATTTATTTAAATAAATTTTATAATAAATAAAGATTTAAATTAAATCAATATTACAACCCTAGTTAGCTTTAATAAATCATATTTAGATCTATCTCATCAAGTCAATAAATAAATGGACTTGCAGGTGGCAGTAAATTGAGAATTGGTTTGCTCTCTAATTTCCATATTCTAATTTAATGCAATTGCAATTGATTTAGTAGAATAAAACGAACAAACTAAACATTAATTAAAATTCTTATTTCATATTTTATTGAAAATTCTTGTGACGAAATAAATTAAGATTTACAAGAATATAAAATATATAAAAAGAAATGATTTAATATTTCTTATCTATGTTTTATCAAAGAATAATAATTAATTTATTCAAGCCGAAATAATAAATAATTTTATTATTGTTTTTTTTTGGAATCTTTGGCTATTTAGACACCCTTGACACTTATTAGACGGTATCACAATTATAATAATGTTTCTTAAATTTTTTTATTCTTACTGTTAGTAGGATTTGAAACCATACACCATAAATGATTTTAACATTAATTAAAGGAGAGAATATTGTAAAATATTAATTTCCTTTTTATAAAAATCTTTAATATATTTTCTAAAGGATATATAGTAATTGGGCAACTAGCAAAACCAATTTAAGATTTTGTTAATGTGTCGACATTACCTTCCTATATCAGAACCCTATTCAAAAGTAGTTATGTTTGAAGAGGGCAACCTAAACGTCAACATATTGGTTGAAAATGAAGTAAGTGGGTAGCATGTACGAGGGTAGAACAATAAGTCTGTGACATTTTGAATTTTCCGTCTCTCAAATGAAATAGCCACTCTGCTCCTGTTACCAGGCAACTACGCCTGTCGAAAATTGAAACAGCTGGGTCATACAGTTTTTGTTTGACATCCATAAATGACTGCATACTACCTCGTGAATTCAGAAGAAAATGAAAAAAAAATTAATTTCCATGAAAATTCATAAATTAGTATAAGAATTGCTCCCTCATCCGCCCTAATCTTCGGAATTAGTCCCTACTGACTATTTCTTGTTTCCAAACCTGAAGAAAGGGCTCGACGGAAAGAGATTTGACTCCAACGATGAAATCATCTTACAAAAAAATTCCTATTTTGATGTCCTCGATAAATCTTGTGTTTTGGTAGGAATAAAAAAATTGGAGCAACGTTGGACGAAGTGTTTAGAGCTGAAAGGAGACTATGTTAAAAAATAAAATTATTTTTTTATCCAAAAACCTGTGTTTCATTCAAAAAGTCACGTACTTATTGCCCTACTTTCGTATGAACCTTCAGTTTTTCTGCTGTCTGCCCACTGACTTCTAGAATAATTTACATTATTTAATTAAGTCAATTTCTTTATAAAATTGAATATCTCCCAAAATATTTAATTATTAAATCAATTATATATTTTATTATTGTAAATGTTATATCTATCTATCTCTGTGTGTCCCTTCATATATTGTAATTCCACCCATAATTTACTTGAAAATATTTTCAGTGTTTTATAAATAATTTAAAAAGTTTTAAAAGTTTTTTTTTAACGTTTTATGAATACAAAAATATTTTCAAAACGTCAATTGAAAATGAAAATCCAATTATGAGATCAATTATTTAAAATTATTGATTCATATAATCTTGAATATTTTCGTCTTTTATAAATAATTTAAAAAGGCAAATATTAAAAAAATAAAATTATAAACATAACAAAAATTATAATGCTCTTTGAATGATGAATGTAGATATCAAATTTTAAATAAGTTGACATAAATAATTAATAATAATGGATAAATAATTCCAATTTATATGATCTTAATATATTGTGAGAATTATTTTTTCTTTATAATTTTACATTATAATAATACTAATAAAATAAAAAATAATTTCCTAAATTCATTTAAAGGAGTTGTAGATAAATAAAACTCAATAGAGAGGCAGAGATTGTGTGAAGAAATCATAGCTCTCACCAAGCCATATATATGAATATTGATGTTGAAAATAAACAAATCTTTCGTTAGAAGTTGGTAAAAGAGACAAACAATAATAAACAAACATTTTCGAAGTTAAGCAACCAAGACTATGTAAGTCAAACAAGAAAATTCTTGAATGAAGGGAATATCTATAAAAAAGTGAATGTTTAATTTGAAGTGTAATGGATTGGGTGAGTGACAAGAGGGAAAAAATTGGGTGCTCGGGTCGACATAAGAGAAGGTAATAAAAATGATCGTCCGGAAGGAAGTAGAATTTTATTAAGGCTGGTGGATAAAAAAAATAGCATGGATTTTGACTTAATTATCACTTGGAATATCAAACTTATCTAAAAATAAGGAAGAGAAATACCAATAAAAATATTATTTTATCAAAAAAAGAAAAAAAAAGCCAAAAAAGGAATTTAATATTAATAAGTCAAGTAGAGTTTCAAAAAATTGAATTGAATTCCTTGAATTATTTAAATATTGTTACTAATTAGATATGATAAACAGAAATTGAGTAAAAATATATTAAAATTATTATATTAATGAATGTAAACTTTATATTTATTTTAAAATAAACCTATGCATTTAGATCTATTAAAGTTTATTAGTGATATTAGTTGATCATTATTCTAAACTTTATGAAATGGAGATATTTTAAAAATTCTGAAATTCGACAATTTTCTATGACTATGGAATTGAATTGATTAAATAAAATAATTTTTATTGTTCTGCAGACATATTTTATAATTTATAGTTTTCTCTTGTAATATTGTTGATAGATATGGTATTAATGAAGGGGAAACTATAACGACACCGTAACATCTCCCTCTTAAATTTAACATGACTGTCGAATAATACAAATTATTTAATTTAATTATATAACAATAAAGTATAAATATAAAAAAAAAATTTTATAAAATAACGTTTTTCTCGCCGACTAAAAAGAATAAAATAATTTTTCTATAAGCCTGACAAAGTTTATGGATGAATATTCAACTAAAAACGTTGGGCGCTTTTAGTTTTATTATTTATATGAAACACACATCAAGTAAAATTTTTGTAATAATAAAAAATTTATTAAACACTGACAAATTTTTTTATTATGCAATAAAATTGATAGATTATGAGCTAAGAAATTCATCTTTTATTATATTTCACTGTAATATACTTATTTCAAAGTATGTAACAAATTTTAAAAGAAATATTATTTTCTTAAATTTACATATTATCACTCAAATCCAAAACATTTGATTACATTATAAAAAATAGTGTTAATTGTTAATGAAGTGTTTTAGTATGGTATAAAAGTAAAGGGTGTCCCAAAATTAACCCAAGATTTGAATTAAATAGAAAACACAGTTTTTAGTCTTTTGATTGTAATTTTTTTAATGATTCATAAAGTACATAGGATAGGGTTATCTATGGAATAACACATCGGGCAAATGGCCTCCGCGGCTTTGCATACACATACGCACTCGTTTGTCGAAATTTTCCATGACCGTTCTGCATAAATGTGGCTGAATTTCGTTGATGCAACGTTGAATCTCCTCCTTTAATGCACGCGTAGTTGTGGGCTTATTGACGTAGACCTGTGATTTTAGATATCCCCATAAAAAGAAATCTAATGGTGTTAAATCACACGATCTAGGGGGCCAATTCTGATCACCGAAACGAGAGAGTACACGACCTGGAAATGTCTCATGCAGTAATTGAAGTGTTTCACGGGCTGTATGGCATGTGGCACCGTCTTGTTGAAACCACACATAAGTTTGAATTCATCTATAGAAGTTTGAATTTCATTGAATTGCCAAAAAAATTAAGTTTGGTTCCGTACCGTCTTAGTCAATATTTAATTTAATTTAACAAAACTGGCCCCTAGCGACGATTTCCTGTTTAGAGATCTCAAGAAGAAAGAGATTTAGTTTCGATAAAGAAATCGCTCAAAAGTAAACCTATTTTAAGGCAAAAGTCAAAAATGGTATCGGAAAATTGATATAATCTAGTATAACCCGCGAAATCAACTATGTTCAATAAAAAAAAATCAAATTTAAAAAAAAAATATTTTCATATGAACTTCATGTTAACTCAAACTGATAATTATAAATAACGGTATTTATTTATATTTTTAATGGAATAAAGACAGAATAATATATAGTTAAGACTAAGAAAAATATAGCCATTATTTCGTTGAAATTTTTTTTTATTTTTTACCAATAAAAACTAATCTTTTGGCATTAATTCTAGTATAGATTGTATATACATACATCATTCATCATAAATGGTAATGTTTAAATTCTACCCAAAATAAATCATTATAATCCCAACCATTATAAAAATATTCAAAATGGCAATGTTCAAGTCAAAGTGAATAAATTTGATGATAAAAAATGTAAAAATAAAAAAAAAAAAAGAACTGGAATTATAATATATTATTGAGGTTAATTTGATTCAATCTCTCAACATTTTTTTAATTTTTTTTTTTTTTTTAATTTTTTATTTTTCTAGGTGAACATTATAAATAATTAAATGACGAAAAAAAAAAAATAAAATAGAATAAGTAAAAATTTAATATCCAATTTCAAACGGAGATGATGAGATGGATCTTTCAAGAAACTGATTAAGAATTAAGCCGGAGTCTATTTGCGGTCATTTCCGGCGGCGGCTATACTAATCAGACATCTGAATCCCTTCTATCATTAAGCTTCTCAACTGGAAAGGGATTTCAGTGAATATATTGAGCTACGAGACAACGACCAGCTTCAAATAATTCTAACCCTTTTCCTGGAGATTGGTTGGTGGGAGGAACAGAGTGGGTTGGGGGGGGGGGATGAAAAGACGATCATTTCAATTAACCAACCGAATAGAGCCAATTTGAATATGTCACCACTTGTTTTAATAGTTCTAATGAACATTTATTGTAATACGATGAATATTTTTTTTTAAAGATTACACAGGGATAATCCTATTAAAATATTATTTATTTCTAAAGGGAGAGAGATTTGAATATTAACCAATTAAATCCCTTTTAACTATAATTTAATAGCGAACAATTGTCAAAAACTGTTTATATTAAAATTGAATAATTTAATGATCGAATTGAGCCACTTATTACCTTGTTAAAAAAAAATAATAAATATAATCGTATTATAAGTATCGTTCAAATAACAAATAATAATACCTAGAGATATATTTTTTTTTCTCTAAACTTTGATGGTTTTTTTAAATTTAAAAATTAGTGAGTTATTGAACTGAAAAAATCAAATAATTTTTTTTTTTTTCATGAAAAATCATTTTAATTTTAAATGTTATTCTCTCTTAATAAAGAAATTAATCAACAGGTGAAACATATCAAATATCAAATGGAATTTATATCATAATATGATAGCAATGATCATCAAAGTGGTGTTGTTTTTTAATTTAACTTTGAAAACATAATATATCAAACTATTTTAGATTTTTAATTATAAGTATTATTATTATTATTTGTTATTATTATATTCGATGTTAAAATATTCCAAAGAATTTTTTTTTACATGTAAAAAATTAAAATAATCATTTCATATGAATTTGTGTAATCAATAAAATATGAAGATTAAAATATTAAAATTGCAATGGAAATTATATGACATTTAGTATTACGATTAGTAAAAAAAAACAAAATATTCATATATAAAATACTTAAATGAACAATTATCTATGTATTGAAATTAATTAAATATTATAATAATTAATAATAATAAAAAAAAGAGTATTATTAATTACCTCAACCAATCTTCATGTATACATTCACCTTGCCCTCTTATTCTATTCACTGTTCAAGTTATACTAAAGAAAAATGTTTTATTTTTGCTTTATCTATTTCTAATGAATTGGCCGAGTGGCTTATCGCTTTTCGATGAAAAAACACCCGAATTATTCTGGACAGGCCTCTTTTCTTTTTATCATTATATTTTTATATCATTATCTTGTTTATTATTATTATAATAACTATTTATATAAAAGTTAATATAAGTATTTATTAAATTTTAAAATACTTTTCACATAATAATTATTTCTATTTACTTAATATTAAAATATTATATCTAAAAAAAACAGTCCATGAAGTTAAAATTAGCTGGAGTGTCTCCACTCGACTATCTCGCAATTTGAATTGGATTAAATAACATAATATATTGTATTTACATTAAATTTAATTAATTAATAATAAATATTAAACCAGCGCATGTTTGACTTTTTGTTAATGGCACCACGTCACGTGTTGGCGCGTGAGATTTGCAGTGTTAAAAAATTAATTCTGGTAAAATCAATCAAGCTGAAATTCTATATATAGCAGTTTTATACAATTATTAATCATGTGAAAAAGTATCAAACATATATCTTTATTTTTACGGAAACTTTAGAGGAAAAAAAATCAAAACGTTGTAGGTAATGACCCTCTTCCGGTTGAGCTACATTTCTCAAAAGTTGATAAAAAACTATGAATTTTGAATAATGCCCATATACCAAATTTCATCATTCTAGCTCAAACCGTTTTTGCGTAATCTTGGTTACATACATACACACACACAAATACACACACACAGTCATTTTTCTCAACCTTAGTGAAAATGATACAGGAACCTTCAAAACGTATAAAAACATCAAAATCTCAACATCGAAAATTTTCGTGATCGCAATACTCTCTTACGAGATATTAAAAATCCTAGATTAATAAATTAAATATAGAAAATTGATATATATATATTCCCGTAAGAAAATAAAAAATGTTATAATATAGCTTTATCATTATTTGAATATAAATATATTAATAATTAAATAAGAGATAAAAATAACTAGCTGCTCTTCACACCTAGACGGGGGCTCCGCCCCTGTACCCCCGAGTGGTACATAGTATTTGTTTGAAAGTAGTAAAAGGTTTTCATCCATTTTGTTTCAATCAGTATATTACATAAAACATTCATTTCTTGTTGTGTTCTTATTTAAAATATATTTTAATTTAATCATTAAATTAATTAAATAATAGCGGACCAGTGTGAGAGTCCTCACACGCAAAGAAATTGAAACGCAAAAGATTGAAAAATATTATAAGATATAAGAGGTACTGGATGTGACGTCACAAATGACGCCAAAAATAATAAAAATTAAGAAAAAAAATATTTTTTCACTTTTCTCAAAAAGTATTTATTGTTTTTCAATGAATTTCATGTTATTAATAGATTAGCCAGAGGGCTATCCAATGGCATTGGAATGGCCCAAATCGCATAAGTCGTTTAAAAAAACGGAATATGTGATAGAATTGTCTTTTAAATATATAGATGTAAAAAAATAAATAAATAAAATTTATATAAATTATTTAAAATAATTAAAACAAAAAAATAATAATAATAAATATATCAACCAAACAAATGAATCAATATTAACAAAAATTAGCAAAAACAAGAAGAATTTATTCAAATTTAATAGACTCATTAATCAATTCTGTGTGAGCGAGGAGTGGATATTTCATTGAACCATTTTGTCAAAGACTTACTTATAGGAAAAGAGAAAGTAATTTGTTCTGTGACACCCACCAAGTTCAACCTCGGGAAGGGGTTGTTTGAAATCTCCCAAAAGGATTGTGACGGCGACCTCTCTTATTATGTCCAGAACTCTTTAGGGAAAGGGAGACGATGGGATCCGATGTCAAATGTTCTTCAATCATCGCCTCTCATTAAACGAGTCTGCCACAAAGTAACAAGTGAAATAAAGGGGAAAGAAACAAACCGAGAATAAAATCAAAATAACAGACTGACAAAAAAGAAATACAATTCTTGATTCATTTATATATGTATATAGGTATATAGCACAATAAAGTATAGTTGGATATTTTTTTTCCCCATGGAAAATACAAAGATAAAAATTAATGAGATGTCATAAGAGAGCTTAAATGAAATGATCAAAAGATTTTCAAGATTATTCGAATTAAGAAGAGATAAAATGAGATTTTAAATATTGTATTAAATCGATAAGTTTTTTTAATAAATAGAGTAGGGATTATTAATTTAAACTGTGTTTAATAAAAACAAATCAGATCTTAACTTGAATATACAAATGATATAAAATATACTTTATTTTTTACTTTACTCCCCATATAGGTTACTTAAAATGAAATATGCATATGTACAAACCTATAAAAAATATTTTTAATATAAAATTTTTATTATCTATCTAATTTCAAAATTTTAAATTATTCTTCCTATGATTGACCATGATATTAGAAGAAAATAAGTTGACCTGTGGCCAGGTCCGAACCGACCGACGGTTTGAAGTAAATTAATTAACATCATGCTAAAAATACTTTTTTCTGTTAAGAAAATGCATGATTCGTGGAGATTTGTAAAAATCTCCACATGTGAAATTTGGTGTGAAAACAATACCTCCCTTACTATCGTCGGTCGGTAAAAATAAGTATTAGAGTATCTAAAACAATAATAATGATTGTTTAAAAAAATATTAAATATCTCTACTATAATATTTTTATATGATCTTTTATATGATTTTATATGATTTTTGAAATTTAAGAATATTTCTTAGAGTATCATTTAGAATTTTACAAATTCTCATAAAAGTTCAAATGTTTTATTTTAATATGTGATGCCGGTAAATCCAACATTTATTAAATTCATTTCAAATTAGCTATCGATTTCATTCAAAATCTCATCTTAAATGATTTTTAATAAATAAAGCATTGGAATTATTTATTTTAATTAATGTGTATAAGGACGGCATAATTTACGGATTATTTAAAAAACAATTTATTGAAATAAGTAAGATATATAAATAAATATTTGTTTCATTTTGGAACTAATCATATTGTATCTTTTTGTAAAAAATAAATAAATGTCTATATATATATATATATATATATATATTAAAAATTATAAAATCAATTTTTCTTCTAATGCTTGTTTGAATCGGGGCCCAAAGTCCTAAAGCTTTTACCAAACAGAGTAAATAATCTGAAAATAACCCGAAAATAATTTCTTATATTAATAAAAACTTTCACTGAAACCTAAACGAACATATCATATCATTTTATTAATGATTAATTACATCAAATTAAAACAAAACTAATTTTTCAAGACTACAAATAATAAAAAATATCGAAACAAAAATTTCAAAGAGGAAATACTTAAAGAAACAATATTCTTAATTGTTCATTGTATCAGTGCCGTAATTTAATTTTATTTAAATATTTACTTACGATTCATTTATTTCCACAAAATCAATAAGAAAATATGAGTTTAAAAATTGATTATGATATATAATTAAACATTTTCATTCGAACCCTTTAAATTAATTTATAATTTATAAAATAGTTAAAATAATAAAAAAAAAACATATATATTCTACAATGAAAAAATCTGGAGTGTCTCCACTCGACTATTTCGCAACTTTGAATTGGATTAATTAAAATATATTATATTTAAATAAAATTTAATTAATTATAAATTATAAATTAAAATTAAATTAATTTTTATTACTATTAATTAAAATGTATCACTAAGGATTTTGTTTTTATTTAGAAAAAAATAAAAACCTTTTGAGAAGAATAAAATAAAATCAAAATACTATTTCAATAGAAAAAAAATATTCAATAAAAATTAAATTAAAACACAGTAATTTAAAATAATATTAATTAAAAAACACTCTAAATTAAATTAAGTAATGATAATTTTACTTGTAGGAATACAATTTTAATCTTTTATTTTATATTTTAAATAGAATTTATAAACACTTATTATGTTATACTTTATATTAATTAATTCAATAAAATCCACTCATGTTCATAAAGTTGTTGTAATCGGACAAATGTATGTGTATATGGATCAATTCCTATTTTATATATATGTGTGTGTGTAACTATTTTTTTTTACAACAATATTTATGTATATAATAACATAAGTAGAAAAATATTTATAATCTTACCTATAGGTATGTTACCATATATATGTATATTGACGTTATATTAACTGGCAATTTGAATAATAGATTTATTTTTTTATTTAAAAATTCTATCGGTAATTGTTTTCATTGAATCTTTCTAGGAATTTAACATATGACTTTTTAAAACATAAAATATATTAAAAAAATGTGTTAGTTTAGTTCATTTATTAAAGAATATAATTTTATTAGTTAAAAACGAAAAAAAAAAATTAAATTTTTATAAATTTATTAGATTCAATAAAATTGAAATATTGTCTATAATTGAAATTGTAATCAAATATCTCATATTTTAATAATATTTCATTTAATAATTTAATGATTAAATGTTGAATCTTATGATTTATTCTTATAAAAAAATTAAAGTCTTAAGATTAGAATTTAAACCACAGAAAGTTAAAAAATATCCTAATTAATAATAATAATCTAATAATGTAAATAATATTTTCAGAAAATATAGATATTATAAATTAATTTAAAAAATCATGTAAGTATAATAATAAATCATGTATAAATAATATATATATATATATATATTTTAATTTTTTTTCCTCTAAAGTGACCGTAAAAATAAAGATTATGTTTGATAGGTTTTCAAATGATTAAAAATTTTATAAAATTGCTATATATAGAATTTCAGCTTGATTGAATCGCTGAAAGTACCTGAATCAAGTTTTTTAACACGTTGACTGGCAATCACGCGCCTGCAACGTGCCATCAACAAAGAGCCAAACACGCGCTGGTTTAATAAATATTATTTATTAATTTTAATTTATAATTAATTAAATTTAATTTAAATATAATATATGTTAAGTCCAATTCAAATTTGCGAGATACTCGAGTGGAGACACTCCAGATTTTTAACTAATAAAAAATTATTAATTCACTTGAATATTTCCAAGAATTAAAACTAATAAAAAAAAACGATCAAGAATAAAAGAAGTGAAACTAAACAACAATATTTTCCTATAGAGTCCCACAATATTTTCTTAAATAATATGGGATCACTAATCTAAAAATGTTAACAAACCCTACTTTATGATCTTTGATGCATGAAATTATGATACATATGGTGACTAATAGAAATTTAAAAAGTTTTATTAGAGATAAAAATAAGTTGACCTGTAGTCAGGTCTGAACCGACAGACGGTTTGAAGTAAATTAATTTCCAGCTACAGAAACAATTTCAAATAATTTTAATATATCTATTAATGTAATAAAAAACAGATATGCAGATAACATAAATATTTTTATTTTTATTTTATTTATAATATATATGTAAGACCTGGCTGTGACGTCATGAATGGCTGGATGATGTCATATAATTTTAAATTAAGAAAAAACTAATAAAGATGATTTTTCTCGAGGATAAAACCAATACAAAGTGCACACATGATTAGTGGTGATATATAAAAAAATCTCCTCATGTGAAATTTGGTGTGAAAATAACTCCTTCCCTTCCTATCGTCGATCGCTAATTTTTTAATTTAGTAGGGATTTAATTTATTAATTTGAATGATTAATCATTGTTTTTAATTTTAATTAAATTTTAATACAATTAAAATGAATACTTATAGAAACTATTTAGGCAATTTATTCCAATTTATTATGATATAAAATCATATAATAATTTTCTTAATATATTTTTATTTTAAAACAAATTAGTTTTTAACCTCATTTAGTACTAACAATATACACGGTATATACTGAAATATGTTTTTGAACTTGAAAAATATCCACATGACTTTGAAAGGCGAATCAAACTGTTTAAGTCTCATGAGGAAATTCAATTTATGTATTTTTTATTAATTAAGATAAATTAATAATTAGTATTTAGAAATATATTTAAATCAAAATATTTATTTCAGGGTGACTTAATTATTAGATTTTGGAATATATATTTATAGCATATTATATATTTTTTTATATAATAATCTCTTAAAAACAATTTTCATTTTTTAAATTGATATTCATTTAAATAGATAAAATTAAAAAACATTAAATCTTAATTTCTATTAAAATATTAAATAAGTTTGACCTAATTTATCAAATAAATTAATATAATTATTTTTAGTATATTAAAATATTTTAAAAGATATTTAATTAATTAAAAACTTATAATAAATTAAATATTTTAATAATCCAGCCAATTGATAAAACATGAACAGTGACTTCGAATTGAAATAGACATCAGATGAATTCTTATTAAATGTTTTATAATGAACATTAATTTATGTGGTTTATTCAAATTATATAAAAACCCTTAAAAAGTGTCATGTATCAGAATAATCTCGAATAAATATAAAAATACATTATATTATTATTTAGATTATCCCAGTATAAAATATAAAAGATAAATAAAAAAAATTTATTTTTATGTAATATATTGAAAAAAGATTTTTATAAGTTTATATAGAACTCTATATAATTTTATTTTTTTGTTATTTATTTAAATTAAAAAATATTTTAAATTAATATTAAATAGAATAAATGCATATGGAAGTTATATTATACGTATATAATTAAATGAAAAGAATGAAAAATTATTTTGTGACAATTTTATAATGATAATTGTGTGGAGGAGTTGAGAGGGTTGTAATTGGTTATCGAGTTATAATAAATGATAATAAACCTCACCCCGAGGTTGAATTTTGACAGGAACAGCGCCGCTCGCCGAGCTCCCTGGCTATGCGTGCGCACTCACACACCAACACCGATAGACTGGCTACCACTCGAGCGGCTGGCTAAAAAGAGCCCCTGGCATTTAGGCAACCAACTGCGCTACGTCCCAATTTTTAAATTTTCATATTTAAAGTACCTGGATTATCCAGCAGCCGCTCAGAAGATTAAAAATGTATACTTTACTAACTGTTTTAATAATATTAATTAATTTTAATAATATTCTTAAATTTGAATTAGTAAATTGATTGAGAATATTGATTTATTATGATTATACTCTCTTCTAGTATTTTTATCTTATAATTAAATTAATATTTATTATAATTATATATTTATTTATTATTATTTAATAAGAATTCATTTGATGTCTATTTCAATTCGAAGACACTGTTCATGTCATGTTTTATCAATTAGCTGGATTATTAAAATATATAAACTTTATATTAATTTTAATCTCAATTTAAATTATGTAATTTATCATAAAATTAAAAATATTTATGTTATACCCATATCTGTTTTTTATTACATTAATAGATATATTAAAATTATTTGAAATTGTTTCTGTAGCTGGAAATTAATTTACTTCAAACCGTCGGTCGGCTCGGACCTGGCCACAGGTCAACTTATTAATTTTATTTTATTTATAATATATATGTAAGACAAGGCTGTGACGTCATGATTGGCTGGATGATGTCATATAATTTTAAATTAAGAAAAAACTAATAAAAAGGATTTTCTCGAGGATAAAACCAATACAAAGTGCATGATTCGTGGTGATATGTAAAAAATGTCCTCATGTGAAATCAGGTGTGAAAATAACCCTTCCCTTCCTATCGTCGATCGCTAATACTACCACTTCCGGTTTCCGGATTTGCACCAAAAGTTGAGCAATTCATCATACTGATGCATTAAGTAAATATACCAAATTTCATCAAAATCCGTTGAGCCGTTCAAGCTGTACACATCTATACGGACGGACGGACGGACGGACGGACAGACATCATGCTAAAAATACTTTTTTCTGTTAAGAAAATGCTTGATTCGTGGAGATATGTAAAAATCTCCCTTACTCGGTCGGTAAAAATTATAAAAAATATTAATAAAACCAATCTTTAGTGCATTTTAATCCATTTATTTATTTTAAACCCATTTTAGTTTGATTTTCCATTACTGGATCAAAAAGTGACCCACTACTTAAACTTTCGATTGAATGGTTTATTTTCCATTTTTGGGATAATTAAATGATTTTTTACCGACCGACGATAGTAAGGGAGGTATTGTTTTCACACCAAATTTCACATGTGGAGATTTTTACATATCTCCACGAATCATGCATTTTCTTAACAGAAAAAAAAAGTATTTTTAGCATGATGTCTGTCCGTCCGTCCGTATAGATGTGAACAGCTTAAACGGCTCAACAGATTTTGATGAAATTTGGTATATTTATTTAATGCGTCAGTATGATGAATTGATCAACTTTTTGTAGTTGGAAATTAATTTACTCCAAACCGTCGGTCGGTTCGGACCTGGCCACAGGTCAACTTATTTTATTTTATATCGTTTTTGCCAACTTATCAAATATTTTATTTACAATCTCATAAAATATTTAATTTACCTCTGTATTATTTTATTGATAAAGAAGAAATATTTCCCTGTGTTAAACATATTCAAAACCATAATATGTATCAAAATATTGGTAAATTTTGTTAGAATTCAGAAGTGACTTGAATTCTTATTTCAGATCTCCCATCACTTTTTAATATTACATGTGCAGTAAATATTCCAATGATTTTTTTTTTTGCCTATATGTCTAGTATATATTTTTTCCTAAATAAAGAATATTATAACGAGAAACAACAAAATTTCATAGCTCAATCAAATAGAATATTATTTTTTTACAGAACGGTGGCATTATTAATTTTTTATATCATTTGAAGTTGTCTAAATTAACTCAAATAGTTATTTTTTATGATATATATTTATTTGAAATGAAAGTAATTTTTATTGCAATAAATCAAGATGTAAAATGGAAAATCGATTTTATTTAAAAATCCGTTTGGTTATTGCTGTAAAAAAAAGCATTGTGGTGTCCAATCTTCTTGATATTAAAGCGACGAATCCATCCATGCAAGTCGTCATCAAAAGAAAAAAATAGAAGTAGGAAATTAGCATTAATGGCTCATAGGAAGAGATTCTGATCAGATTATATCGCTTCATTTCATTTGATCCCAAAGGATATCGAATCTCATTTGGGTCATCCTTACTTAGCTATAAATTTATTGCAGTTAATAACGAGAGTAAATTATGTTAATCGGATAAACCTGAAAATCGTATTTTTATATAAAATTTGTTTGTTTGTTATTACACCTTAAACGTGTCTCATATCATAATTCATTAGACAATTTCTATTTTAAAAAAATCTGGAGTGTCTCCACTCGACTATCTCGCAAATTTGAATTGAATTAATTTACATATATTAATCTTAAATTAAATTTAATTAATTAAATTATAATTTAAAATTAATAAATAATATTTATTAAACCAGCGCATGTTGGGCTCTTTGTTGATGGCACCACGTCACGTGTTAGCGCGTGAGATTTCCAGTGTTAAAAAATTAATTCTGATACGTTCAGCGATTCAATCAAGTTGAAATTCTATATATAGCAGTTTTATACAATTATTAATCATGTGAAAAATTATCAAACATATATCTTTATTTTTACGGTCACTTTAGAAGAAAAATAATCAAAACGTTGTGTAGGTAATGACCCTATTCTACATTTCTCAAAAGTTGATAGAAAACTATGAATTTTGAATAATGCCCATATACCAAATTTTATCATTCTAGCTCAAACCGTTTTTGCGTAATCTTGGTTACATACATACACACATACACACACAGAGACATTTTTCTCAACCTTAGTGAAAATAATTCAGGAACCTTCAAAACGTATAAAAACATCAAAATCTCAACATCGAAAATTTTCGTGATCGCAATACTATCTCTGGCGAGATAGTAAAAATTAATTGATTGTATTATTCATTTAAGTTGGTATACCATAATATTTTTTCCAATGAAAATTAAAAAGCCAATTATATTCCATCAAGTAAAAAAAATAATAATTAATTAATTTAAATTATTTTAATTTTTAATTTTAAATTATAATTACAGTTCAAAAGTGCCTGATGTTTATGCGACCTCAGTTTATTTCTGATTGAGTAGAAAAAGTAAAAAAGCATGTATAAATAAGTATGTTATGTCATTTACTCAAAAATTATTTTATATTAATATAAAAATAATAAAATTGATAATACTTGTATTTTACCCTCCCAGTATCTACTTCAAAATTTCCCGAGCAAAATTTTGCAAATCTGTCTTGGCACTAGTATTTTATCAATAGAGATTACATCGTTTTTCTTGCTTGAAGAGCGTTTTTATCTTTCGATAATAAAAAAAGTAATATCTGACAAAAATGCTAATTTCTTTATTTGATAAAGCATTAAATAAAAACTATTGTGCAGAATTCAGCAATTTTTGATCATTTTCAAATATTAAGCCCTCGAAATTATATATTGACATCTTGTCTTGCTTAAGTGTGAATGCAGCTGTGAAAAAAATATTTAAATAAATAAATCTTTTGTTGGAATAAAAACGAAATGGCTTCCCTATCAAACTATTATATCTGTTCTATATATATTTATAAATTGTGTTGGAGCTTATTATGAGTAATGTCTGCAGTTTAGAGAATTATATATATATTTGTAAATGGTTTTAATTTTAAAAATCAAATGCAATTGAATTAATTTGGGAAAATTCTAAAAATCATCCCTTTATATGCTATTTTAATATTTAATTCTAACAAATGATGCTTTTAGATTCAGTCAATCAACGATTCTCGATTATATATATATATATCAGAGCCTTGCTAATTCGGCCCAAACATTTAATATAATGTAAAATTTAATACTTTATTTTATTTTATTTTTTCTATTTGTTGCGATAATAATACAATGAAAAAATTTTATTTATTTTTTATTTAGTATTTTTTAATGTTACGTACACATACACATAAATAATCGGATTTTTTCCGAGGCTCCCTTAATACATCCGCTTTTTATATAAATTTTTACTCTCTTGAAAAAAACTTTTCTTCCCTTCATCGGAAATGTTTCAGAGCATCGCAAAATTATCTGACCTTTTTTTAGAACCATATTGAAAAAAAAATTTTAAAATAATCGAAAATATTCAAAACTTTGCCCACGAAATCATCTTACTATTTTTTTAGAACCAAAAATTTCAAGTATTAGAAAATTTTTTCGCGGTTCCCCAGGGAGGCTCACAGTTTGGGAATTACTGATATATACTATTAATTAATTTATGTCAGAATATAAAATTTTTGTAAATTTAAATTAATTAAAATTGTTTTGTACCATATTATATTTGAAAAAATGCTGAGTTATTCTTCTCGAAAATTCTTTTTCTCAAAAGTTTATATATTTAATAATATTAAAAGCCGATAAATATTAGTATAATTATTTTTTATTTATTTGGGAAAAAATTAACAAGTTGCCTTTCAACGCAAAATACTGGAAGCTTGAATTAGTATGATTCTACTATATAATGGACCATGGAAAGATTTTATATAGGCTTTGTCTTTGAAATAAGCAACCATTTTATCTTACTAACACATTCTTATAGTCACCAGTGAGGGTTGACCCAATCTTTTCAAGTCATAAATACATAAAACTGTCCATCATTTAAAATTAAATTGGTATTAAAAATTAAATGCTTTAATTTTGATTCACACAGTAATTAAAATAATTCTAATGTTTTATTTATTAAAGATTTATTTGAATGAATTTTAATTTTCAATGTTCTAATAATTTTATCGGTTAGTTTAAAATAATATTAAATATCTCTACTATAATATTTTTAAAAGATATCTTCTAAATTATTTTTGAAATTTAAGAATTTTTTTCGAATATCATTTAGAATTTCATAAATTCTTATAAGAAGTCAAATGTTTTTGTCTTAGAAATATGCGATGCCGATAAATCCAACATTTATTAAAATCATTTCAAATTAAGCTATCGATTTCATTCGAAATCTCATCTTAATTGATTTTTATACATTAATATTGACTTTCAAACATGCAGGGAAAAACTCAAATTCTTGACATAGTTATCAAGTATAGTGGAAAAGAAAAAAAACAGAAAGGTTTGTACATATACAATGAAATGTCCTTCATATTCTTTTCCTTTCCCTTCGCCCATGAAATTTTTTAAATATTAATTGTAAGGAAATCATGGTGTGTGGGAAAATTAAAAATTTCTCCTTTTTACTGCATTTAAATAAAAGCGTTTTCTTATCAAGTTTTTTTTTTGTATTTTAATAAATAAAACATTGGAATTATTTATTTTTATAGATGTGTTAATCAAAATTTAAGCAATTAATTTTTAATATCATTTTAATTTTAAATAATTGACAGTTTTATCTTTTCATGTCCTGAAAAGTTTGGGTTAAACACTCAGGATCTCTGGAGCTCAATATCAATTGGGTAGAAAAATAGAATAGTTGCGCTTATTTCAAAGACAACCATGGCTTAATCTAACCCAATATAAAATCTTTCCATTTAATAACTAATACCGGGACCCCGAGCCTCGGCTCGGTAATTAAGTTAAAAAAAAATAATTCATTATTATTGGGTTTGGCTGGTAATATTAATACTTGGGACACCGAGCTGATATACAATTCTTTAATTATTTATTACAATTATTAAATGTTGCATCATTGCATCAATCTGATTAAAATGAATGGAACTTGGGGTCCTCAATAATACATAAATATGTATTATTAGGTATGTTTCTAAGTGCATGAATATTTTTTTTTATTGGAAGAATGATAAATATATATCGTAATTTATAATTATAAAATATTATTAAAATATATATTTTGAATTTTATTTCGAAATTAAATAAAAAATTTTAAAATATTTTAAATATAAAAAAAATATTAATACAATATCCTTTAAACAAAGGCGGGAGTCAAATTTCAATATGGATGACATAGTGACGTCACATTTTTACATTTAAATTAAAAAAAAACTAATAAAGATAAATTTTTCCAGAGATATGATCAATAAAACTTAATTTTTCTTTATAAATACTATCTCTGGTGTGAATTTCAAAAAAATCGTTAGAGCGGTTTTTGAGAACCCATGTACAAACAAACAATTTTAGCTAGCATAAGAAGATTTACAGATTCAATAATGAGATTTAATATAAACAAGCTCTCGAACAATATAATAAGAATTGTTACAAAAAGAAATGTAATGTCCTATTAAAATCAGATTCATGGTGGTCAGCAATTAAATCTGTTCACAATAATATATATATATAATAATAATAATGATAATAATAGACATATGAATAAATATCCATTTGAATAGTCATTATATATATGTCAAATATCCTTTTAAGGCTATCAAGCAAAGGATAAAAAAAATTACCAGGTTTTAATACCAAATGAAAAAAAAAATATGAAATATTTTCAAATGATAAGCATATTACTGTAATAGAATTCTAAATGATGGTCCATATCTGAAAGCAATAAAAAAAAGTTATTAACGAGATATTTATCATACATTTATTATATGGTACAACACAAAATATTTAAAAAAAAAATTATTCAAACGTATGTTAGAAAATAATTTTCATTGAACTTTGAAAATGTCGATATAGCAATTAACTGTATGTCAAAAATATTGTGTATTGTTTTGTTTTAAATATATATATATATATTTACAATGGACATTCAATTGAGAGTCGGAAGGTTATAGTGGGGGTTTCCGTTATATCTCAATTTAAAATAATATATCATTCCAGATGATTCTATTTTTTTATTTTTTTTATTTTTTTATTTGTATGATTTGCTATTTCAATAACAAAACATCTCTCCATAAGACCTATTTATTTGATGTAAAATTTATTTGATTGTTTTTTGTTTTTTAATACCTGTGTAAATAATATATATATATATATATATATATATATATATATATCACTGCTTTGAATTTATATTAATATATACTTAATATATGATAGATTTGAATTGTTGTTTGAAAGATAAACAATAAAATATTCCAATAAAGAAAAAAATTAAATATAATTATAAAAAAAAATCAGGAGTGTCTCCAAATTTGAATTGGATTAAATAACATACATTAATTTAAATTCAATTAAATTAATTAAATTATAAATTAAAATTAATAAATAATATTTATTAAAATGTATATATTATTGGCTCTTTGTTGATGGCGCGTGATTTGCAATGTTAAAAAATTAATTCCGGTATTTTCAGCGATTCAATCAAGCTAAAAATTCTATATATAGCAGTTTTATACAATTTTCAAATATCAAATGGAATTTATATCATAATATGATAGCAATGATCATCAAAGTGGTGTTTTTTTAATTTAACTTTGAAAACATAATATATCAAACTATTTTAGATTTTTAATTATAAGTATTATTATTATTATTTGTTATTATTATATTCGATGTTAAAATATTCCAATTTTTTATATGAATTTGTGTAATCAATAAAATATGGAGATTAAAATATTGAAATATTAAAATTGCAATGGAAATTATATGACATTTAGTATTACGATTAGTAAAAAAAACAAAATATTCATATATAAAATACTTAAATTAACAATTATCTATGTATTCAAATTAATTAAATATTATAATAATTAATAATAATAAAAAAAGAGTATTATTAATTACCTCAACCAACCTTCATGTATTCACATTCACCTAGCCCTCTTATTTTATTCACTGTTCAAGTTATACTAAAGAAAAATGTTTTATTTTTTCTTTATCTATTTCTAATGAATTGGCCGAGTGGCTTATCGCTTTTCGATGAAAAAACACCCGAATTATTCTGGACAGGCCTCTTTTCTTTTTATCATTATATTTTTATATCATTATCTTGTTTATTATTATTATAATAACTATTTATATAAAAGTTAATATAAGTATTTATTAAATTTTAAAATACTTTTCACATAATAATTATTTCTATTTACTTAATATTAAAATATTATATCTAAAAAAAACAGTCCATGAAGTTAAAATTAGCTGGAGTGTCTCCACTCGACTATCTCGCAATTTGAATTGGATTAAATAACATAATATTTTGTATTTACATTAAATTTAATTAATTAATAATAAATATTAAACCAGCGCATGTTTGACTTTTTGTTAATGGCACCACGTCACGTGTTGGCGCGTGAGATTTGCAGTGTTAAAAAATTAATTCTGGTAAAATCAATCAAGCTGAAATTCTATATATAGCAGTTTTATACAATTATTAATCATGTGAAAAAGTATCAAACATATATCTTTATTTTTACGGAAACTTTAGAGGAAAAAAAATCAAAACGTTGTAGGTAATGACCCTCTTCCGGTTGAGCTACATTTCTCAAAAGTTGATAAAAAACTATGAATTTTGAATAATGCCCATATACCAAATTTCATCATTCTAGCTCAAACCGTTTTTGCGTAATCTTGGTTACATACATACACACACACACACATATACATGCACACACACACATATATACATACACACACATATACACATATATACACACATACATATACACATATATACACACATACATACACACACATATACACATATATACACACATACATACACACACATATACACACATACATACACACACATATACACACATACATACACAGAAATTTTTCTCAACCTTAGTGAAAATGATTCAGGAGCCTTCAAAACGTATAAAAACATCAAAATCCTAACATCGAAAATTTTCTTCAACATGAGAATAATTTACTAATAAATCATTGAAATTTTATCAATGACAAGCTTTTAAATAAGCCTTGGAAGAAAAAGAAGAAGGGAAGAGAGATTTAAGACAAGGGGAACTTTAATCTTTTAGAGAGAATCTAAATCCTTCTTGTGCTGGATTAATTCATTCGATAAAGTCTACTAAGGGTTTCCCAAAGGTTTTTTTTTATCGTCTCATCTTCCTTGTGACACCTGAATGTTTTTTACACGTAATTTTAGCTATTCGATTATCGTTAATCCTCTCTAAATGATCTTTAGTTAAATACAGCTGTTCTTGATTTTATTACCTTCATTCAATTAAAATTCACCCCGTGCAAATTTTCACACGTATATTTGTATACTCATCTCCTCTTTTCGGGTCTATAAAAATGATGAATTTGTTTAAATAAAACTTTACATTGGTTGATGTCAAGTATTTATTTTCCTAATCTTTTAATCCTTTTTTTTTGTAAAATTTAAAAATATCAAGGAGTTAAAAATGAAAATGAAAAAAAAACATTTAAATAAAAAGTATTTATTTATAATTATTTGTATTTTTTCATATAAATAATGATAATTTTTATAAATTAATTCCTTCATCTGCATCAATGATTATGATTGATGGACATATTTCAATTAAAATATAATTATATTCAGAAAATCAATATCGAAGAGGTGTTTCTGAGTTTCTGAGACGATGAATGAATATTCTTATATATTGTATTCTTTTGTTTTTTTATTTATATCAAATATTGGTTCAAAATTCGATGAATTTGAAGTCGAGGGATCAAACTTGATTTTGCAATTTAATTATTATATCCTAATAAATGACCAATTATTATTATTTATTAGTTTAGTGAATATCAACCTTTAATGCATTCTCCACTCTCCGAAAATTTAATTTGGTAAGTAGCATGTACGAGGGCAGGTCAATTGCAGGTCATTTTTGAATTTCCCATCAGCAGGCAAGTCGAAATTTGAACCAGCTGGGTCTTTTAGTTTTTGTTTGTGACTTGAGAAAAAATTGGAAAAAAGTGATTTTCCATGAAAATCCATGAATTGAGTTACGAATTGCGCCCTATTCTCCGGATTTAGCCCCGAGTGACTATTTCTTGTTTCCAAACATGAAGAAATGACTCAGCGGAAAGAAATTTGACTCCAACGATGAAATCATCTCACAAACAAATACCTATTTTGATGTCCTCGACAAATCTTATGTTTTGGAAGGGATAAAAAAAATTGGAGACCCCTTGGACGAAGTGTATAGACCTCAAAGGAGACTACGTTGAAAAATAAAACAATTTTTTATCAAAAAACCTGTGTTTTATTCAAAAAGTCACGGACTTATTGACCTGGCCTCGTATCACTACTAATACTCGTCGACTCGTGTTTGATCACTCGCCTAACTGGAATGGAATTTCTTTTTCTTAAGTTTAATCTTATATTATTAAAATTGGAATGTTACTTGAAATAAAAATACAAAGAAACCAAGAAGCATGTTGAGGAAAGCCATTTTACTTATCATAACACAATATGAGCGGGGCGGGTATTTGTACCCGTTGCGGGGACTTCCACTTATAAGCTGGGCGGGTATTTATACCCGTTGCCACTTATATGAGGGATATATATTAGTGATCGTTTAAAATAAGTAATTTTAAGTGGCACAAGGGAAAATATATATTATCACACTATGAGCGGCTAGCGTCCGCCCCGCTTATAAGTGGCAGTCCCCGCAACGGGTACAAATACCCGCCCCGCTCATAGTGTGATAATTGTACAACACTACAACACTAAACCTATGTATAACATTAAACCTAAACAAAGTACAGTAATACCCCGTTTAACGCGGGGGATACGTTCCATCAAAAGAGAGCGTAATGCGAAACAGCGCTAAACGAGGCTATTTTAACATATAAATAATGGGGTTAGGGGAAGATGGATAGAAAATTGGTTAGGTGTTAAATTTAATAATTCTGTTTTTTTTAATAAAAATAAAACCAAACATTTATTTCTTACAAAAATAAAAACAATATAAACCATAATATAAATAAAATTCTAAGTCAGACAAATAATTCAGTCTATTCTGTGTTTCTAATTTTCTGCCTTTTTATCAAGAAGGCATCTAATGTAGTTTGCGTTTTCCTTGTGCGTTCTGTTAGAAGTTGTTGATAAGTGGATAAAGCATCTATAACACCTCGTCTTGCTTTTGAACTAGTGTCAAAATTTGGATCAATTTCAACAAATTGGTCCATAACTTCAGTTATAGTGGTCAAACTGCTTTTTACAAACGCCATCGAAAGGTCTTTTTGCTCTTCTTCGGAATCATTACTATTAATATTTTTGTTTTCTTCTTGCTCAGTTAATTCCTTGAGCTCAGAAAGACTAGCTGCTGTTTCTTGAACTATTTCTTCGACGTCTTCCACATTTACCTCATCTAAACCGGTTTGTTTCGTTAATTCCACTATTTCTTTCAAAATTTTATTCATATCAACGGAGTGTCCAATGTCTTCACTCTTACTTAAATCTGGCCAAATGTTGCAGTTGCCGATGAGAGTATCTTTTCTTTATTTAGAATTGTTCTTATTGTTAAAGTTGCCAAATTCAATGTAGCACTAATTTGAGATTGATGTTCACCAGAATCTAATCTTCTAATCACTTGCATTTTAGTTTCCAGTGAAATGCTTTTTCTGGTTGCTTTCTTTTCTTGTTTTTCGTTATCACCCATGTTAAAAACTAAAGATCATAATATTTGTCACTGTATTAATCGTTATACATATTATATAAATTTATACTTACAATAATGTCACCAAATGTTTCAAATAATAAAATTGCGTTCGCACAGCACCGTACCAAACAAAAAACACAACTACACTGTTTGGAAAACCTAGCACTGCGAACGATTTCGGGGAATCCCCGGGTTCAAATAAAAGAGCGCTAAACCGAAACAGCGCTAACCGAGACAGCGTTAAGCGGGGTCTTACTGTATATATATATATATATATATATATATATATATATATATACTCTAATATAATACACTTTCAGGTTGTACAGTATTATGTCAATATTATATAGTATTTATTTAACAAATAATATATATATATATATATAATATACAATATTTAACAACCAATTTACTAATTAAACATTACAAAATACTCAAGATAGGTTGTTATATATAGCTTTATTGTTTGATGTTGGGGAAAGGAGCGCAATAAAAATTATAATTCAAAATTGAACTAATAATCGCTGGATAACAAAATAATATCTAAGATTTGCAATAAATCACTACTTACTTTTCTTTAATGTTACTAAATGGGGGGTGCGGCATAATTATTGATAAAGTAAATATATTTACTATTGACACTTTCTATATTTGAACAGTAAATTCTAGTCTGTTTATAATCTCAGTTATCATCTCCCTACTCTCTCCTTTGCATAGCCTCCCGTTTTCCTTGTGAATATGTTTAGAGTGAAATTCTCATAAATCTTTATCTATCTAGTATTGTGCTTAATAAATAACATAATTTAATGCGAATATACAGGATGGTTAGAAATGTTTGAATTAATTAGGACGGAAATCAATAAGCATCACTTTCATTCATTTTCGTGGTATACAAACGGTGAATGATGAATTACTTTACGTGGAATCGTTACTATTCTCCTCATTATTATAATAGACTAACGAGATTTTGATTATATAATATATATATATATATATATATATATATATATATATATATAAGATATTGAAAATTGTGAATATTTAAGCAAATCATTTTATAAATTAGATTTTTTTTTTATTTTTATAATAGGTGGAAAATTAAAAAAAAAAATTCGTTTTATTTATTTAATAAATATTAATGAAATCCTTTAAAAATATAATAAAAAAATATTAATAAAATATGCTATTGGTTTGAAATGTATTTATGTATTATAATAATAATTAATCAAAATTTGTCTTTTACTTACTTGGTTTGTTTTTTAGTTAAAATCGGTATAAGGTATTTTATAAAGACGCTTTGATGAAAATTAATGAAGTAAAAAACACCGAACCACATAAAGTATAACGAATAATAAGAAAAAGATAAAATGAATATCATAAATCACTTTTATTCTTGTCCAGTGATGGTAGTAAGCCAGGATTTTCCATTATTCTATCATCATTAAACAATCAGTGTTTTGTCTTAAAAGCCAGTTTATTTATCATGTAAACTGTTTAATGTATTATTATTATTATTATTATTATTTTTAATAAATGATATTAAATTTAAGATAAATTGGTTTTGAGGATAATCATTTTTTTATTTCAATATATTATATATATTGTTTCATTTAATTTCTGAAATTAATATATAGATTATCTCAGTTTCTCATTCTATTTAATTGAATTTTCCTGGTTTATTTATTAAACTAATATATAGTATATTATTTATAAAGCTGATCCTTTTCATATTATGTGAATTTTATACTATTCAATTTTATTTTTGAGAAATAAAATTTTGGTTAAATAAAGTAAATAAAATATATTAAATATTCAGGTTTAACTAAATATTATATGGACATAAATAAACACATTTTTAATACAAACTAACTTATTGAACAACAATAAAATATTTTAATTAATTTTAGATTAGTTCAAAATTGAATGAAAATGAGAATTTGGAATTAACTTAATTAATAATTTTATCTGACAATTTAAGTCGAAAAACGAAAGAGAAGGTAAAAGCAGTCGTTTAGGGCCATTTGAGGGAGCTTGAAGAATTGCACTTTCATGATAACTTAACACTTTCATGCCTTGTGACACTAACGAGTTGTCAAGAGAAAACCAAACGTTAGATGCTAATGACAACAGGTTGGTGCTATACGCAAGCCAAACACCAACAACTGATGACAACACATGTTGAAGCAAAACCTTAGCTACAGGTGACCATACACATATATATCGCGTGTTACAACCTGAAATTCATGCAACATTTTGTTAAGGGACAATAGAGTATATATAGAGGGATAGTGGAGATATAATATTTAATCTATTTAATCTATTCGACTAAGAAACTGGTGCGCGTTTTGTTTTTATATTTTTCAAACAAATCCCTTGATGATGGCAGACGAAAGAGAAGAAGCTTTTATAGATGAATACGTAGATAATGTAGGATCTAGAGGTTACAAAGGTTATGGGCCCTGCACGCTTCCGCTAGATCCTACAGATAATTTATCTGATATTACTCTTGATACTCATGAGGGGCAGCATGGCTGAGTGGGTAGAGTACTAGATTTCTACACAGGAAGCCTGAGTTCGAATCCCAGCATAGAACTCAAGATTATATATTTATTTAATTTAATTTAATTTAATTCAATGAATTTAATTTAATAAATATAAAAAAATCTAATTCAATTTAACATCGGCTGCCCCACCGAAGAAGGCAAGGGGAAACCACTTCGGTCAAATTTTCCCATGAACACCCTATGACTCCTGTGGAGTTATTAGGGCCACGACACTTCCGCTAGGAAGTTATCGACAACGAAGAAGAACTCATGACTCAATAATTTTAAAAGATAATCATGATTATGCAGAATATTCAAATGGTTCAAAAATAGAAGTGCCAAGAAATCATCGAACGCTACCCTTGCCGTGTGATTCAGATGAAAGCGTTCAAGATAAGTAGGATGTCTGGTCGGATTTTGATCCAGCTAAAAATAATGACGAATTCGATGGTTAACTTGGGTCAAATGTATTTCCTAAAAATACAGATAAGATAGAATATTTTGTCGATAATTTATTCAAATTCATTGTTACGGAAACCAACAAATTTCACGCAGAAAATTCCCATAAGTTCAAAGTTTACAAAAAACTGCTAAATGGGTTGATGTCTACGTGGGGCTATTTAAATTACAGATTTTAATTTTCATAGTTTTCTGATTGAAAATCAATTATTTTAGATAACATGTAATACGAAGGCTGGTCAATAAGACCCTGACATTTTGAATGAAACATGTTTTTGAATAAAAAATTATTTTGTGTTTTTCAACGTAATCTCCTTTAAGCTCTATGCACTTCGTCCAATGCGTCTCCAATTTTTTTTATCCCTTCCAAAACATAAGATTTGTCGAGGAGATCAAAATAGGTATTTGTTTGTGAGATTTCATCGTTGGATGAAGCCATTTCTTCAGGTTTGGAAACAAGAAATAATCACTCGGGGCTAATTCCGGAGAATAAGGTGGACGAGGGAGCAATTCGTATCCCAATTCATGGATTTTCATGGAAATTCACTTTTTGTCATTTTTTCTCATATCACGAAGCAATCTTTTCTTACTGGATCTCAAACAAAAAGACCCAGCTGACTCAAATTTCAACAGGGGTCAGCTGATAGTTGCCTGCTGACAGGGACAGTGATGTCATGTCACTGACTTATTGATCTGCCCTCGCAACTTAGTAGTAAATTTAGTAAATTTTCTTCTGTTACTGTCAATTTTAAAAGTAAAAAAATATTTAATAATCAATTTATTTCTATGAACTATTGAAGCTGAAGCTCTTTTGAGAAATAATATTTCCTTCTCATTAAATAGGAGTTACTAAATATATTTCTACCACGATTGATATAATCCAATCAATGATCGGACAATTAACTACTAAAAAGATTATATCTCAAACAACAATTCAAAAAAAAAAAATTAGAGAAATAGATTATCTTTACTACTTGTATATAGATATATATTTATTCGAAAATGTTAAAAAGCGAAGTTTATATATATTAAAAAAAAATGCTAAGAAAAGTGTAGAAGTCCTCACCCGCGGGTATTTTCTCTTCTTTATCTTCTTTCTTGTTGAAATAAATGGAGAGCTTTGAAGTGAAACTCCATTTTTTTTATTTATCAACCATTATCATCCCTCTATCTATCTCTCACTGGGATATTTTACTCACTTTCTTTATTCTTCCATTTTCTCTATTTACAGTTGGAGATGAGTTACAAGTTAAAATATGAGTTTGAGCTGTAGATGAATTATAATAAACCATAACTGAATATTGAAAAATCTTTTTATAATTTCAAATCGTTATGTATTTGAGTAGAAAATGAAAAAGTCTCTTCCTCTAAATTTCTTTCACATTCTCTTTCACGTTATGATTTGTTTAAATTATACACGGTTAAAATAAGAGTAAATCTTCCAATTAGATAAATGGTTCAAGCATTTGAACTTCAGAATAAAGAATTAAAATATTAAAAAGTGTCGTTTTAGAGAGAGAAAAACGAATAAATCTGAATGCTGGGGAAAAAAATATTATGAAATAGGCTAATAAATACACAAGAGAGAATAATTTAGTAAATGAACAATGAACAGATATAAAACATAGATATCTAGCATATGCAGATTTATAAAATATATATTGGATAAATCTTTTTTATAAATTGCACAATTCAATTATAACGTTGAATAATATATAATTTCGATTCTTTAGATTATTTATTATTATTATTATTTGCAGATAGACCCTGAAGATAACGCAGAGCTTTAAAGAGAAATGATTAATTATTGAATTCCCCTAGAGCCGAACTCGAGTCTTCAGTGTGGTAGACTGTCGTGCTAACCACTAAACCCCTTAAGAGTCTATACTTAGATTATTTATTAATAAATGATAAATTTATTTTTTCAATAAACAATAATTAATAAAATTTAATATTGTAATACCAGAGTTACTCTCTGGTGTGGCTTGGTAGTATTCCACATGGGGTTGGAGCTCAATATGTTATGATTTCAGGGTATCACTGATTTTGGAAGTTCAACCATTTACAATTGTTGTAAATTGGGCGCCGTTGAATCCAGATGGCTCCGATTTATAAAAGATTATACTTTACCGGATGTGTGTTCCCCTTGAAGGTCTGATTTATCTGAAATATGGCTAATAATAATTTCCTCCAAAGGAATTCGTTAAATAAAAGAATTCACTGTTGATAGGCCTAGTTTTATTTTGAAAATAAATATCGTCGTATAATATGATATACATATATAAATACTCTACATGCTGAGGACTGAAAATTATATATAAAAAATATGATAAAATATATAGAATTTTATTATATAGGCACACAGTTTGCGTGGGTAAGCTTTAGAATTAAATATTACACCAAATAAACCTGTAGATGGTAAAATAAATGGTCAAAATCTCTTGAATATGGAAAAATTAGGGATGGTTATAATTTTTATTTTTAATACACTATTAAATAAGAAGAGTCGGTGTTTTTTTTAATGACATATTTAATTGTAAGATTATATTAATTATGTATAAAACAGGGAATTGACATGATATTAATTATTATCAACCATTTACCCAAACATCAAATTTAGCAAAAATCTTTGTGAAATTAATTATAAGAGAATACAACTTATCGCTGACTTCAATCAACCTCTGATTAAGCTGACTTCAGTTCTATAATCGACAATTTCTACGTTATAAACAAACTAAAATAAAAAGTTAAGGAATATCAAATTAAGATATATTTGACTTTTATAGTCTATTCCAAGACATTTCAATAAATTCGACTCTATAACTCTATCATGAATTCTTATTTAGAGCTTTGCCTATATGCGTAATGAACTTTAACTATTTTATTGAATTGATATACAATATATAAAGACTCGATAGCAAGAATTCTATTAGATAAACCTGGACCATAATTACGATGAAAAGATTCTCCGTCGCCATTCCTCTTTAATTGTTTACTTTATGAGATCTTTAAACAACTTGAATGAGAATAACAACGCCTCAATATTAATGACATATTTCTAAATAATTTGAGAAATTAATAGCAAAGTCGAGAGAAGAACTGTCTTAAATGTTGGAAGATCTAATCGATAAAAGCAAATTCTACATAATTACAAAGGATAAAATTAATGAAATTGATAATGAAAGCACCATATATTTCGGACAAAATACTAGTTTTGAGAACAGAGAGGACTAGAAAACCAATAAAAGAACTAGTCAAGCATTGAATTAGTTTAGGGTACTCAAATACATTTTCAAAAATAAAAAAAATTAACACTTCATCAAAAATAAAAATCTTAAAAAATGTGTGTATCCAACTAAGAAACAAATGAAAAGAATGAAAATAACACACAGGTCCATGATAAGAAGTTTTCAGTTCTACATAAGAAACGATAAAATATAAAATATTACAAAAGTAATAGAGAATATAGCTAATATAAATAAAGATATTATAAAATTGAAATTGGAAAAGGGCCTCAATTGGGAAATTCCTGGAAACAATTGGGAGAGATGTTTACCTTGGTATCACTATTTATTTATTTATTTATAGCCTTTTTGGCTATACATGAATAATCTTACTTGCATTATAGTCATTATACATTATTGTATAGTATTTGATACAATAATAGAAAAAAGTAAAAAAAATTTCAATATTACACAAAAAAAAAACCCAAATAGTAGAGGTTTCATTAAACCAGCCCCTTTTTTTATTCTTTTTCTCATTTTTATTTTTATTATTTTTAATTCTATTTTTTAATTTTATTTTTAATTTTATTTTATTTTTAATTTTATTTTTATTTTTACTAACTCGCCAGGGATAGTATTGCGATCACAAAAATTTTCGATGTTGAGATTTTGATGTTTTTATACGTTTTGAAGGTTCCTTAACCATTTTCACTAAGGTTGAGAAAAATGTCTCTGTGGTTGTATGTACGTATGTAGACAAGATTACGCAAAAACGGTTTGAGCTAGAATAATGAAATTTGGTACATGGGCATTAGTCAAAATTCATAGTTTTCTATCATCTTTTGAGAAATGTAGCTCAACCGGAAGAGGGTCATTACCTACAACGTTTTGATTTTTTTTCTTCTAAAGTGACCTTAAAAATAAAGATATATGTTTGATAATTTTTCACATGATTAATAATTGTATAAAACTGCTATATCTAGAATTTCAGCTTGATTTATCTGCTGAAAGTACCATAATTAATTTTTTAACACTGCAAATCTCTCGCGCCAACAACAAAGAGCCAAACATGCACTGGTTTTAATAAATATTATTTATTAATTTTAATTTATAATTTAATTAATTTAATTTAATTTAAATATAATATATTATGTTAATTAATCCAATTCAAATTTGCGAGATAGTCGAGTGGAGACACTCCTGCTTTTTTAATTTTATTTTTATTTTTTAATTTTAATTAATGTAAATAAGCCAAAAAAAGGAAATAAATAATAGGAGATGCATAGTGTATATTAGGAAATGTCAGTTCAAGGGTTGGAATATGATTATTTAAATCAGACATATAAGGAAGGTATTGAGATGGGCATGTGGTCCTAGGTACAGGTAGGTATATAAATGTAAAAAAGAGGTATTCAGAAATATTTTAAAAGTTCCTTCTGTTACAATATATATTCTAATAGAGAAATATAATATGAAAAAAATCATTTTATGGGAAAGCCTTAATATACATATGAAATCTTGACTAAAGTGTTAATCTGGTTGCATAATTAAAAGGCGCGAAAATGAATTACAATCAACTGTATGTTGATATTACATGAAATATTCTTCATAAAAATAATTTGAAGTATATAATTGAGTGCAACTATTATCGTAAATTCAATAACCAATTTTACAGATCAGTTATTTTATTATAAAAAATCTTAAGTAATGAAACTGATTTCTAAATAAAACACTTGATAAATAAACAGAATATCAATAAATCAAAAAAATAAAGAAAATTATATATTTCTTTGTTATTTGATCCTATAATTTGTATTATTATATATACTATTCGAAATTAATTAATTTAAAATGATTTATGAATATAAGAAAATCCAGTAATAAATACATAAATAAAATCTGTAAACCATTCAAATATGCAAATTCAATTATCAACTTTTTAATTTCCCTAGAAAGTTTAAGTTTGAAAAAAAAACAAATCATTTATAATTTTTTGTTAAATTTAAAATGTAATATATTTTGACAGGTTGAGGCTAGAGATAAAAATAAATGATAATATTAGACAAAAAAAGAAAGAAAATAATAATAAATAAAAATTTCAATTTTGATTGAAATTCGCATCAATATATATTCAATTTTAAATTTGATTTTTTTAACATTTACTGCTTTTTCTTAGATAAATCTTTGAAAATAGAAAATATATTATATATATAAATATAAATATACGTAAATATAAAAAGAATAGGTAATGATTTATGACATTCGTAAATGTTTTGGAAAAGAAATTGTGGGTGATAGATTTATTGATTTTCGTTATAGATGTGACGGACAAAAAGAAAAAAAAAATAATACAGGGAAAAAATAGGCATATAGATGAAAATGGATTGGTGGAAATTGCTGTTGAACTATGTAGAAAAGAGAAAAAGATAGACAGATAGAATTGTGATAGGATTAAATCGAACGAAACTAGTTCTTTTGAGATGAGTGAAGCAATACTCAAAACTTGTTATAAGTTTGGTTTATAGAGCTATCAACCTTTTATTATACTCACTATCATTCCACATCTATAAATCTATTGATATATAGATATATAGATATTATATTATATAAAGAGATAGTTAGATAGGCCGATGATTCTTATAAAAGAAATATCAAACTTTTAAGATGAATAATAAAATCAATTCAAATATAATAGATCATAAATTTACATTTACGATTATATCTCTAACTCTCTTTAAGTACTTTTTATTTCTATTTTGATATTTATAATAAGTTCGGTTAATTTAATTTTTAGATAAATAGAAAAAAACATTAACGAAAAAAAGTGTTATAAATATAAAACAATATATGAGCATCTCAACGAAGATGAGGTGCATATATTCTCTCTAAAAAAAAAGAAAAATAAAGCAAAAAATATGAGTTAAAAATATTTTATAAGAAAAATTATTCAAGAATTATGAAAAATTGTAAACTAAAGGGTGGGAAAAGGAGGAGTTTCAATACATTTAAGCTCATTTATTGATGATTTATTTAATGATATAATTAAATTGAATTATTAAATTATTGTTTAATTAAAAATTACAAAATAATATCTCATGTGTAGAGATAACTTTTTTTTGGGGGGGAGGGGGGTTAGAGGGGGAAAATCTCTTCAGACCAAACAATAATCGTCATTACTGCGTGTGTGGTGTAACCACTAAAAACCCCTCCTTCACTTCAGAGCCCTCTACTCTGGAACCGCGTTAGCATTACTTCGGGGTAGGGGCCTATAATTTAGAGCTAACTTACACGTTAATAAATCCATAATAATAATAATAAGACAAACATTAAATAAATAAAGAAGAATAATTTACACAAGTTATATTAAACTTAAAATTAATTTTATATACAACTAAATAAGAAAATTTTTTAATGAATATTTTATTTTCTATATGTGTGCATTTCGGTTATCACACCATCAACATTTTTCTTCAGATGTCAGTTTAGAAGAAATGTAACGATCAAAATTATTGTTAAGTTTAATTTTAATTTACAATTAAAAAATTCAACAAGTTCCTACGGTTAATTCCAGTTTCATTTTAAATAAATATGAGTTTATAGTATAAAATTTGTTTGTTAAAACTTATACCATTTATGAAGATGATCTAATTCATGCAATAAAGAGACAAAAATACGTATATAATACCTAGGAATGTAAGAACATTAACTCTTAATAATATTTTTCTTATTGTAATAAAATAATATATATATGTATATAGTATATAAATATTTGCTCTTATAAAACAATGTCGTATTAGAATTGTAATGACTTTTCTTTTGTTGTTTTTTTTTTACAAAATACATTAAAAAATTCAGTTTATCCTGATCCGGCTCTGTTTATGATTCTTCACCTATTCTATTTAAGAAAATCCATTCATTTTAAACTAAGTTTGTAAGAGAAACCAACCAACCCTTCACAGTAATAAAAATAAAGAAGTCGCTTAAATAGTAGACATCTTATATACAGCTTTATATGAAAATAAAAAAAAGCCCAAAAATAAAATATAAATAAATAAAAGAAAACTAGAATGGATGATGATTTCAAGATGTAAACAAAAATAAAGCCCTTTAATGAATAAATCTATTACTAAATGATCTTTTATGATCAAAGTTAATATTAATTTTTTTTTTTATTTGTATTTTCAAATTTTCAAATGCAAAATATTCAATTTATTTTAAATGTATACATATATTTATTTAGAATAACACATTTCAAGAAATGGATACTGGATAAAGAGATATAAATAAAAACTGTCAAATATTGAAGGATTGCTTTTCAATCCCTTATTCCAATCCCTCGTTCCTTCCCTTTCCTAATCGCATCGGTCATCCGACGTTATAAAATAAATAAAGGTCAGGGTTATCTAGTAAATTTTCATTTAAATTGATAATCGAATTGGAAATTTAACTTTTCTAATTTATAAAAGAGAGAATATTTTCTTTTTTTTTTTTTTCTTATTAGATGATCATCGTAAAGTAAAAGAATATTGAATTCAATCAATCAGTTTGGAGAAAAGAGTATACGTGATAGTCAGGAAAGTTTTAATGGGTTAAGTAGACGTTGTTTGAATATCTAATTTTGTTATAATCAAAAAGGGGAAATAAATGAAAAAGTAGGTATGTACATTATAACTAATTATTATTTAAATGTCAATTGAAATCGATTACTAATCATATTGATCAGCTTCTACGAATTTTTATCATTAAATGAAAAATGTTTAATTTGTATTTAAGGATATCAAAATTTACTTCATAGTAAATAGTGAATGCATACTAAATCTTATAGATTCTGAAAACCAATAGACGCTGATATTCTACACTAATTTTTCTTTGTTTTATTGATAGAGTGAAAAATTTATTAGAAAATATAACGATTAAAATTTTTTAATTTCTTTGATATTTAAATTTTGTTTTTTTTTTTTTAATATTGATGTCACGTTTAATAAATATTTTGATTTAATTAATTATCTCATATTTTATCTGGTTGATATATGTAATTATATAAATTAGAATATTATTATTATTATTATTAAAAATTATGGGCATGTTATCAACACAAATTTTATTAATGCCTCATTTTCTCTTTGCTGTCATCAGTTAAAATTATATACATTTCAATGAAAAACAAAAAAATGATGATTAAATAAAATAAATATTAAAACAAATGAAATGGCAATAAAATGGCCACTCCGTACTAGAAAATAATAAATATATAAATAAATTTTAATTAATATAAGGAAAACAAACTGAATGAACAAATATAGTTTTCTCCACACCCTGATTAATACTCTGTATCCATGATCTTGTCATATACATACATTAGAAAAATAAGTTGACCTGTGGCCAGGTCCGAACCGACCTATGGTTTTAAATAAATTAATTTCCAGCTACAGAAACAATTTCAAATAATTTTGTCCTTACTTAATAATAATATACTAGCGTGTAAATAATCTTTAAACTCATAAAAATGTATGGTCAGGTCTAAGCCATTTCCCACTTATATATATATATATATATAGATTTATATAAATTTTATGTTATAAATATTACTCTAAATTATAATCATAATATCTTATAAGTATAATGTTATTGATCTCAAAATAGAAATTAATTTCAAATCCTCCATGAGTGTAAGGATTATACAATAAAAATACACTGCTGTAAATAGTTAAGAAAACACAATAAATAAATACAATTTAAAAAAATATAAAATACTGAAGTAATGAACTTGAGAAAAGCTTAAAATCTCACAACACATATAACACAAAAAATATAATATTTAGTGTAACTAAATCAAAATAAATTAAAATTAAAATTAATAAGTAAAAATTTGTAGAATAATAACAAGTACATATAAATATATCCATTATAATATAAAAATAAGTTGACCTGTGGCGAGTTCCGAACCGACCTATGGTTTTAAATAAATTAATTTCCAGCTACAGAAACAATTTCAAATAATTTTAATATATCTATTAATGTAATAAAAAACAGATAGGCATATAACATAAACATAAATATTTATTTTATTTATAATATATATGTAAGACCAGGCTGTGACGTCATGAATGGCTTGATGACGTCATATAATTTTAAATTAAGAAAAAAACTAAAAATGATGATTTTTCTCGAGAATAAAACCACCACAAAGTGCATGATTCGTGGTGATATGTAAAAAATTTCCTCATGTGAAATTTGGTGCGAAAATAACCCTTACCTTCCTATCGTCGATCACTAATACTACCACTTCCGGTTTCCCGATTTGCACCAAAAGTTGATCAATTCATCATACTGATGCATTAAGTAAATATACCAAATTTCATCAAAATCCGTTGAGCCGTTCAAGCTGTACACATCTATACGGACGGACAGACAGACAGACGGACGGACAGACATCATGCTAAAAATACTTTTTTCTGTTAAGAAAATGCTTGATTCGTGGAGATATGTAAAAATCTCCACATGTGAAATTTGGTGTGAAAACAATATCTCCCTTACTATGGTCGGTGGGTAATTATAAATTATTAAATTCAAAATAAATGATCTAAAAAAAAAAACTTTTAAATTTCTATTCTTAAACTTCTTACCAGACTGGACAAAATGTTGAATATATGTTTTTTCGGATGCTTACCTGAAACAAAAATAAATAAATAAATTATTAAATAATCAAACACTATTGGCGTTTTAAAGTTATAATATTTACATTTATTTAAATTTATTAATAAAAAACTTTTGACATTTTTACGTCCTACGCAAGGACAACGCCTATCAAGTTGGTTAAATCAATGAGGTGTCCTATGATCAGTAAAACGTATCATATCAACCTTTACCTTGATTTTCTTGATCGGAGGCGCTATTTTTTAACAAGTATCTTCCCAATTTTGATCTAGAAGGCTCGATTGACTGCGTCCCATAGACCCCAGATAAATTCCCTTGCCAGACCCGGGCCTAAATTAAATAATATATTAAATTGTTTGTTTATTTTTAAATAGAAATTTAAAGAAAATTAAAAAAAACATAATTTTCTCTTAAGTATCTACATGATATCTTATAAATAACTTCTTTTTTTAGACTAGTAGACTCAAATTCTCGGGAACACTTCATTATTTGAGTATTAGATTGGAATATGAAGTACCCTTCAAAGGTTTATGAAATAAACTTAATTACTTAATAGTGTCAAAATTTTATGAATGAAATTGAATAGAATTGATTTGTCGGATTTAAGTGAACTGAAGAGAGTAAGTTTGTTTAGTGGTTCCAACCAACCCCTGATCAAAAGATATTATTATGTATCTATAATAGACATGAAAGCCTTTCAAATTCCGTGTGAATCCAAACTTTCTCGTTTTAGAATAACTTAACGAATAGTTGATGATAATAAATCAATGCCGTAATATTTAGCATGTAAAAGAGACGAGCGATGACTACAGACTAACCAAGTTAATTAATGACTTAAGAATATAATAGGAAAAAAAAGGAAAAAAAAACGGAAACTGCTTTTCTTTAATAAATCGCCTTGTTAACAAAGTTCACTGTAACCACTAACCAAAAAGAAAGAGAGAGAGAGAGAGAGAAAAAAAATGAACAAAACATGTAGACGACGGGAATGACGATGAAGTACTAAACTTTTCTGATCATTTTATATTAACCTAATTAGTGTAAGAGATGATAATTTGTTGGCCTTGAAGGATGGAGAATGAAAATCCAATCTAGTAATTCAATTACACTTTTTGGAAAGTTTTAAGAAAATTTTTCAAGATCCATTAAATTGTTGTAGATAATAATCAAGACAAGAAAATAAATATTTATTCAAGTAAACAAAAAAAAAGTAAAGTAAACGAGTAAAGTGAAACAAATACGAAATCTAAATAATTTATATCTTTTCGTTTAAGTAATTTCTCATGTTCATGGATTCCAAATCCGTATTTATAAGAAAATCTCCACGTTAATACGAGCTGTTATCTTTTTGTGAGTATTACTCTATTTACAAAAGGTTTAATTTAACTACTTAATTAATTTTCTCAGGCCAATGTATAATACACATTAATAATGCAATGCAATGAGTAAGAATACAGACATTCTCTGCTATAAACCCATCTTTGGTAATATAATTAATTTTCTGAAAATTAAAATTAAGAAAATTAAAAATTCTTAAAAAACAATATAAATAAATTATTAAATGGCTTTATTTTTAATTCTTTAATTTTTTTTTATAGTAAAATTGGACAGCTTTGAACATTTTAAAATAAATGGAAACGGTTATTTTTTAGAAAAAACAAACGGCCGCCAAATTTATTTTATTAAAGATATACAAATTTAAAAACATTAAAATCTATTTATATAAAAAAAGGTTTTTGTCCAAACATTGTTCAGAATTTATAAATTTTTGCATATTTCAGAAAGAATAAATAATTTAATATTGAATACAAATTAAATTATTAAAAACTATTTATAATTATTAAATATATTAACTAAACTATAAAATAAAGAAGAAATAACTAAGAAAGAAAGAAGGGACGTAAGAGAGATGGGACAAGAGCTCAGAATAGGAGAAATGTGGTTGTTACGGCCAAGAACTTTCGAGTATCGTTGAGCAACAGAGATAGATATAGCATATACAATAATAATATATTTAATTAATTTACTGATAAAATTAAAATACATATATTGTATATTTTAAATAAGAACACAAAAAGAAATGAATGTTTTATGTAATATACTAATTGAAACAAAATGGATGAAAACCTTTTACTACTTTCAACCAAATACTATGTACCACTCGGGGGTACAGGGGGCGGAGCCCCCGTCTAGGCGCTCTCAGCTAGTTTATAATAAGAGTATGAAATAAAAAATTATTGTGATTTTTCTATTAATTTATATATTAAAAAATCAGTAAATCATTTGAAACGTTTTTACAATGAAATTTGTGTGTAGATGGAAATGGTGATGTTGGTAGGATGATTGAAATTAGTGAATTATGATAATTTCAATAGAAAAATCGCTTACGCTTTTGATCTAAACAGAGTATCTCTCGCCTGGTGTGCCTTGTCATGCGCACTCACACAACGACACCGACTGTGAAAGTTCGCTTGGCTAGGAGCCCCTGGCATGTAGGCAACCAACAAGACCAGCCACTAAGCTTATTTTATCAAATTTATCAGCTGCTCTTTTAAACTTTTCTAATAATGTGACTTGTCAATCGTAAAGTATATATTTAATTTATATTTGATGGTTTATTTTTATTGAATTTTAAATAAATAAAAAGTTTAATTTTCTTTTAATTTAAACTAAGTTATAATTTATAATATTCAATAAGCTGGAGTGCCTCCACTCGACTAACTCGCAATTTTAATTGGATTAAATAACATATAATTATATTTAAATTAAATTTAATTAATTATAAATTAAAAATTAAAATTAATAAATAATATTTATTAAACCAGCGCATGTTTGGGACGTAAGAGAGATGGGACAAGAGCTCAGAATAGGAGAAATGTGGTTGTTGCGGCCAAGAACTTTCGAGTATTGTTGAGCCACAGAGATAGATTTAACATATACAATAATATATAATATATATAATTAATTTACTGATAAAATTAAAATACATATATTGTATATTTTAAATAAGAACACAAAAAGAAATGAATGTTTTATGTAATATACTGATTGAAACAAAATGGATGAAAACCTTTTACTACTTTCAACCAAATACTATGTACCACTCGGGGGTACAGGGGGCGGAGCTCCCGTCTAGGCGTGAAGAGCGCTGAATTAAATATTTTAAAAAATAAATTTAAAAAAATAAAAAATTAATAATACTACATAATTGTGACCTGAAAAAATGTTATATTTTCTTTGAGTTACCTTTTTTCTGTGCTTTATCAAAGATTTAAATTTGTTTTATTGAAAAGCTGAAAGCAACTCTTTTTGAAATCCTTTTTTTCACTTTTTAAATCCTTTCTCTTTTTATAAATTGACGATTCCTGTCACCTTTTAAGTCTTTTTCTATCAATCAAATTCAATCATCACCCCGTAACTGCTTCCCGCCCTTTTTTACCTAAATACACACATACACCTGTTCACCTGTTTTAGCCATCTCATTGGTATTTGATGCTATTTGCTTTCTGATTGAATTTTTTATTTTCTGTGTTCAAATGACGATTGAATTTCCCGAAACTCGATTTATATAGATAAATACATATTTTTTTTTGGATTTTGACTGCTTTAAAAGCATCAAGCAATATCAGTGATAGCTTATAATTAACAGTGTATTAAAATTTATATTTTTATATTTTTGAATATCAAAAGAATTAATTATTAAACAAATTAAATTGAGTTCAATATCATCTCTTTTGCAATTTAAAAATGAGAAGATTAAACAAGCATTTATTGTTTGTTTTTTTTATTGAATTTAACTTGGAGATTTTTTGCCACAGCAATCTTCCTCTAATCGTTACTATCTTTCATCACCTCCATCCATCTCCCGTTTCTTTCCAACTCCCTCACTTTTCTCTTTATATTGTCTGTCTAGCAGATTCTTATTTAGCTTTCTCACAAACTCGTTTTACACTATTCATCTAGTCTAGTTAAATTGTCTAACAATAACCACTTTTTCGATTTAATAACCTAAAATATACTTGAAGATGCATAGAGATCATGCAATTCTTCATTATGCCGTCTCCACCACTGCATTCTTTTATGGTTCATATATCCTGTAAAATACTGTAAATCTCTTCTTGACTCCTAAAATCATAATTCTCACATTTATATAAATCAACTGGAAAAATATTGCTTCTATTTATTTTAGTTTTAATTAACTTTGATACAATTTTGAACAAATGAACCTCTTTAATAAAAAAATAACATGTGTTAGATTGCAATCTTAATTTAAACTCTCTAAACTATTATTATATCAATTATAGATAGATTATTATAAATTACATAAATATTTAATATTAATATAAAAACTAGCTGGAGTGTCTCCACTCGACTATCTCGCAATTTGAATTGGATTAAATAACATAATATATTATATTTAAATTAAATTTAATTAATTATAAATTATAAATAATAAATATTAAACCAGCGCATGTTTGGCTTTTTGTTGATGTCACCACGTCACATGTTGGCGCGTGAGAATTGTAGTGTTAAAAAATTAATTCTGGTAATTTCAGCGAATCAATCAAGCTGAAATTCTATATATAGCAGTTTTATACAATTATTAATCATATGAAAAATTATCAAACATATATCTTTATTTTTACGGTCACTTTAGAGGAAAAAAAAATCAAAACGTAGGTAATGACCCTTTTCCGGTTGAGCTACATTTCTCAAAGTTGATAGAAAACTACTAATTTTGAATAATGCTCATGTACCAAATTTCATCATTCTAGCTCAAACCGTTTTTGCGTAATCTTGGTTACATACATACACACACACACACACACACAGACATTTTTCTCAACCTTAGTGAAAATGATTCAGGAACCTTCAAAACGTATAAAAACATCAAAATCTCGACATCGAAAATTTTCGTGATCGCAATCCTATCTCTTACGAGATAGTAATTATAAAACTATATACTATAAATTAACTTTAAATATTTAAAAAGTAAAAAAATAAAATAATTCAATCAATAGGATCTATATCAACACAACGACAATTAAAAATTGATATAGTAGTATTTTTCTAATAATAATATAAAAAAAAAATTGTATTTAAAAAATTAATTTAAATTATTAGATATTTTAATAAAATTTATTATAGTTTTGGGTGTGTCCTCTATATTAACAAGATTTTAAAAAGATAGCAATACAAAAATAAAATAAAATCTGAAATGCAAATAAAAATATTAAAATTTTATAAGCTTGATTGATTACCATTTATAAATAAACTATTTTTAAAATAAATAAAAATATATATTCAAATAATTACACAAATTTTTAAAAATATAATTTCGAAAATATTTTTAAATTGAAATATCCAAATGAAATAAATCATACATGTAAAAATAAAATTGATTGCTCACGGGTCTCTGATTTGCTCCACCCCAATAAATTTTCAAGATTTGTGTTGTTGTAAATATAGAGTACAAGATCCACTTAGCTTTTGTCCCTTGAAGGGAAAATATAAGTAGAGAGATAAATATTGAAAGGGCGATACCTTTACGTTTTCCAAAACAACTCTTTATAAGTAAATGTTGATTTCAAGGGAAGTAAAAATAAGATTTATTTTTATTTAATTCATTTGAGAGGGAATTTGATTAGAATTTTAAATAAAAATAACTAAAAATATAAATTATTAAATTAAGAAAATATTTTTTTTAAAAAAAATATTAAGGTAATGGCACCTATAGATGACATGGCACCTATAGATGACACTTTTGAATTTAAACTAAAAAAATAAGCAAATTTTAAAACATACGCGGAATTTTTTTTTTTAAATGATAGTTATGCTTTTCCACCACCTGAGATATCCTACAACAAAACAATAAGTCGCCCTATTTTTTTTCTTTTAACTTGAAAAGCAGACCGAATCGTCAACAATTGATTTTTTCAACAAATCTTAAACATAACCTTAAGGGAAGTAATGTTCTTAATTAGTATTTTATATTTTTATATTCATATTTATCAAGAATTTAACAACTACATTATAAAATAGACTTAATATAGATATAAATCATTTCAATTTAAACACCTAATTTTTAAAAGTATCTTTTTTATCAACGGTGTTATCTATAGGTGCCCCTAAAAATTGTTTTTCCTATAGATGACAGCAATGTCAGCTATAAGTAGGTTTTTAAAAAAATTGTCTATTATATTAATAGCTGTAAAGAGGAGATAATTTTATATAATTCCACCAAGTTGCATGTCTGAATTGATATAGGAACCTAAAGGTGACGCTGTGTTTCTCATTGTCAGAAAATTTTTTTCTGTTCCAGAACTTCATACACTATTTTTTTGAAATTTTTTTTAAATTACTCTGTTCTCAATGTATAATTAAAAATGCATAATTAAAAAAAGATTTGTTTAAAATCAATTTTTTATTTTATTATAATAATCAGCTAAAAATAAAATCAATCCCAATAAATATATCTAATTATCATTATATGAAACCTGATTTTTTTATTATAACTTAAGTTAAAGCAGCAACAAGGTGTTGGAAAGATGTTTTACTTTGTAAATAAATAAGTTGAAGATAAAGAGAGCAAGCGAAGTGAAAAAAAGTAGATGTCATCTTTGGGTTCCATAATTGTCATCATTAGGTTCCACCAAAATTTTTGGTGTCATCTATAGGTTCCATTTGATTACTTTGAAAAAAAATTATATTTCCTATTAAACTCATATAAAAGTTTAAAATATTTATCCTGGTGATAAAAGGTAAGATAAGCTTTATAATAACCAAAAGATTTTTTTTGTGAGACGTATAGTTTCGGTTTTATAAAAGAAAATAGCGACAAGAGCGCTTAAAATGTCATCTATTGGTGCCATTACCTTAATCATAAAAGGAAAGAAATATTATTTAAATATTAAAATATTATTTAATATTATTTAATTTAAGATAATATCTTTAAATGGAGGGCATTATTTTTTTATTAAAATAAAACACTAAGAATTGTTTTTTATTTTGAAGTGAAATTACTGAATATACAAGTATTATATAAACCACGGGTGTCTAAACTGCGGCCCAAAACCCTTTGAGATGGGGCCCAAACGCAAATTATGAAAATATTTAAATTTTTTCAATATGGTTCTAAAAAAAATAAGCTGGAGTGTCTCCACTCGACTATCTCGCAATTTGAATTGAATTAAATAACATATATTATATTTAAATTAAATTGAATTAATTAAATTATAAATTAAAATTAATAAATAATTTTTATTAAACCAGTGCGTGTTTGGCTCTTTGTTGATGGCACCCCGTCACGAGCTGGCGCGTGATTTGCAGTCGTGTTTAAAAATTAATTCCGGTACTTTCAGCGATTCAATCAATCATGTGAAAAACTATCAAACATATATCCTTATTTTTATGGTCACTTTAGAGGAAAAAAATCAAAACGTTGTAGGTAATGACCCTCTTCCGGTTGAGCTACATTTCTAAAAAGTTGATAGAAAACTAGGAATATTGAATAATGCCCCGATACCAAATTTCATAATTCTAGCTCAAAACGTTTTTGCGTAATCTTGTCTACATACATATATATATATACACACACATACACACACACAGACATTTTTCTCAACCTTAGTGAAAAAGATTCAGGAACCTTCAAAACATATAAAAACATCAAAATCTCAACATTTTCGTGATCGCAATACTATCTCTGGCGAGATAGTAAAAATAACTAGAAGTTATTCATATTAAAGGTTTATATTTTTAAGTTTAATTTTAACTTTAATTCTAACCCTTCAAGTTCTTGGATGCTCATAGAGAGAGAATAAACTTTTTAAAATCGTAAATTTAGAAATGATCATAAAAAGGGAAGATATTGAATTTTACATTAATATTTATTCATTATTTTCTATTACTTTGTATTTTATTTATTTATATTATATATTTATATGTAGAATACTTGTAAAATATTTTCTTAAATATTTCTCAAGAGCGCTAAGATCCCTAAGGATCAGTTAAATTATTAATAGAAACAATTATTCTAGTAAAAATATACATATAACTCCTTTTATGAATAATATATAATTCCATTTACTTATTTTACTGGTACCTGATATTTTTTCAACAAACATAATAATTAAAAAATTTTATTGTTATTTACATTTTTTTTTTTGAATTAAGAAACATTTTCCCGCATACACTTGGGAGGAAGAAGGGAAATTCATGGTTTACATACACCCCGAGGATGTAAATGAATAAAAAAAAGTAAAATTATAAATTCTTTTGTCTAAATAAATCCAACTTAATTAATTTAAATTAATATTGAAAACATTGAAAAGAATTTTCATTCTAATTGAATATCAAATTATACCAGATCAAAATTCTAAAGTATTTTACTTTTATAAAGATATATAAAATCATATATACTTTATAGACATATATATATATATATTGAAATGATTTTTTTGGGGCTGGTCCTTGGGTGTAGATACAATGGTTTAGCAACTCTGGACAATTGGACTTGGAATCCTACGTTGAAGGAACGTTGAGAGAAAAAAAATTACAAATAGTTTTTTCTTTTTTTCAGCTGGAGTGTCTCCCCTCGACTATCTCGCAATTTGAATTGGATTAAATAACATATATTATATTTAAATTAAATTGATATACCAAATTTCATGATTCTAGCTCAAACCGTTTCTGCGTAATCTTGTCTACATACATTCACACACATACACACACAGACATTTTTCTCAACCTTAGTGAAAATGATTCAGGGACCTTCAAAACGTATAAAAACATCAAAATCTCAACATCGAAAATTTTCATGATCGCAATACTATCTCTGGCGAGATAGTAAAAAGGCAACGGAAGTTTTTTTATTTCAATGTCAAGTATCTTAGATTAAATGACAAATACATAAAAATGTAAATGATATGACTTATTATTATTATTATTATTATTTGTCGACAAAGTAATTTTAATAACTTTATTAAAATAAAGTTTTCGACAGGAAATGCAAAAAATTAATTACTTTACATTTTTTTTATTTAATTAATAATTTAATTTATAAAAAATAAAATTCATCTTCGGGCGAAATGAAAATTTCGTTACAATATATATATATATATATTCTTTCATTTCTATATATTAAAAGAGAAATTAAATAAAACCCTTTTTCTTCCATTATCATTTCTCTTAATCAAAAAAATCTCATTTAAAAATATTTATATAAAACAGTTAAAAGTTTGTAATAAATAAATTTTAAATATATTTAACTATATAGCCTAGTGGTATATAGTATTTGGTTGAAAGTAGTAAAAGGTTTTCATCCATTTTGTTTCAATCAGTTTAAATTTAAAAATATTTTATATATAAAAAAATATTAATACATTATCAATTAAAAAAAAATTGAAAAGGTACAAATGGTTGTCATTTGTGACGTCATCCATATATAAAGATTAAGAAAAACAATATTTTTTTCACTTTTCACAAAAAATATTTATTGTTTTCCAATGAATTTCACGCTATTAATAGATTAGCCTGAGGGCTATCAAATGCCATTGGAAAGGCCCAAATCGCATAAGTTGTTTAGGAGGAGTATGTGATAGAACTGTCTTTCAAATATATGTATATATATATAGTATATATATAAATTACAAAAAAACGTTTTGTATAATTGTACTATTCTTAATTACTAATTTAGAAATAATTTGATAATTTAATTCTTATAAATAAAATAAAATTTAATTATTTATTATTATATTATGTAATATTTAAATTATTATACTAAGTCATTGAAAAGTAAATAATCCACTGCATGATTAAATGAAACACTAAACAAACCCAAAAATGCTCATAAAATTTTTTTTCTTTGAAAAACACCTCCCTACTTGATTATTCAAAAAGATTGTTTTTGTTGTCATAAAACGTAGTCTTTGAATTTCTTTTGCTTTAATCAAATTCCACTGAAGAGAGGCAGGTGTTATTTTTTCCCTCTCATATTTCACCCTTATAACTGTGAGAATATATGCGTTTATTTATTTACCCTTCTCAATCATAAAACCTCAATTCCTACTCGAATGTATTTTTTTATTACCTATCCTCATTTTGTATCAATGTGTGCACAGGTTATATTATACTTGTATATATTCATTGGTATGTTTATTTTTTTACAAATGAGTTCTGACTATGAAAATTATATAAAAGCAATTTACAAATCCATATTCCTGAATGATAACTAAAAGAAATGAATTTTATTTCAATATATATATGAAAATATTAAGCTTTTAACGTTAAAAGGTAAAGAGGGTTGGTTAGTTCACGAATGCGAGTGGGGGTAAAAAAAAAATCCGACAGAAGCATTTTCACCCTCTTTAAAAATGAATTTTTGAATATTAACATTGTGAGTGTTGGCATGATAAAAAAAATTCCCGCTTTATAGGGGGGGGGGGAGGTTAGGGGAGATTATCTAAACAAAAAGGATAACTTCCCCACGGGCAGATAGAAAAAAAATAATATAAAGTGTCCAAATGTAGAAAATGGTCTATTTTCTTTTTTATTATTATTTTTGATATTGGATAGAAAAAAAAAACTAAAGCGCCGATGTTGAATGGTGGATTAAAGTTTGAGATGGCCATCTTTTCACATGACAAATGAGAAATGGAAAGGAATGGTAGAGTAGTCGTCTGTAAAGTGGGATTTTCCAAAGAGATTTCAAAACAAAAAAAAAAACAAAAAAAAAAAATAAACGAAACAAAATTTATAATAAAAATAAGTTATAATATAATATTACCTATTAGACAATAATTGATAATTGAATCGCTTATTTTGAAATTAAGGTAAGTCCATTTTTTTTAAAAAATGAGATATTTATGCATAATTTAGTGTAAACATTTTAACTAATTAGTATTTCATATATTTTAGGCGAATATTTTATTTAATTTAAAATTGGTTGCTTAAAAAAATTCTTTAACAATTAAATATGAAACTTTAATATAATAGATATATAGCCTTATGAAAAAATAATTTCCTGTATAAACCACAGGATTATTTTATAAAACAAAGTAAATAACAAAATATATTTTGATATAGTCCACCGATTATATTAAATGTATGGAAGACACAGATTTTAACAAAAATACAAATTTTAATTTTATCACCTTACATGTCGGGGTGTGTGTGTGTGTGTGCCATCAAAATTTCAAAAAAAAAATTATCCAACAACCTTTGTATCGAGTTGTCAGGCCTATAATATAAAGATATGGAGCAGTTATTACCTTATCCTAATATATCTGATGTGCATCATGAATATTTCTAAAAAATGACAAGTTTAACAATATAAAAATATAATAAACGTTCAAAATATAAAATATCACTTCCATTTTTATTTCTTGTTTGTATTTATAAATAAAATTCAATTACTATGAAATATATTTTAAGTGATGTTTGACTTTTCAATATAGAAATTAAATGATTTTTTCAATTGATTAATTATGAAAATGGTATCCATTTGCAATCCGTAAATCAGTTCAGTTATTTTCGCCTAAAATAAATTTATATAATCAAATTATATATTGATAAATTGATAAAAACATAGCCAGCCAAATGGTCCAATTATTGATGATTATTAATTTATTATTATTATTATTAATATAATATCATATTAGAAATTGGCGTATAAATGTTTGAGTTCGTAGTTGTATCAATATCCTTTTTAATGAAACATTTTCATGAGCAAATTTATTGTTAAGGTAGAGGAGGGTAATTTCGTCACTATTTTTAAAAACCCTTAATTATAACATTATATGACCCATCATTATTGAATGAAATTTACTTTTTGAAATTAGGTGCCTTTGAAAACCCCTATTTACAAAAATTATGGTACCACGTTTCAGTATGGCGGACACAAAAAATTCCGAATCAAGCATTGGTGAGTATCTCTTTGTTTTATTAAATTTCTTAGCATTTTTCATAAGAATTAAGTACTATTTCATAAGATTTTTGCTGTCAAGTTTTAAGCTTTATTCACAACGGGGCGTTTTTTTAGAATCTAACTGTGTTTAACTATTTATTCAAAACAACAAAATGTGGTTATAAACGCTTGGGGCTTCTTTGGGGGGGGGGGGGTTGACGATAATACCTACAACCAGAAGACTTGATGTATTGAATTTCGTCAGTGTGACGATTTTATCTTCATTTATAATTATTTTTGAGTTGATGTTAAATCGTCAGTCACTTTCTTTAATCACTTAATGCTAGGGTTTTATTGCGAAATGTGGTCAAAAAAAGCAGGTTTTTTGTTTTTATTTTTAATATTGATAAATTAGAAATCATAATATAAACTTAAAAAAACATACAAAATTGAAAAACGTTATTTTTTTAAAAAAAATTGGAGTGTCTCCACTCGACTATTAAATTTAAATTGGAGGAAAGCTTCGCAACTACTAAGGAACGCCTCGTTCCTAGTCCAAGAAATACCAGACTACAGCATTCCACTTCTAGTTCAAAAGATGTTCAAGATGACATGAAGAAAAAACCTTCCATCGCCATTTAAATCGGTGCTATTTTGACCGGAAGAATTATTTATTAAAAGTAAGAGAAAAAGAAAAGCAGCTGAGAGAGAGAAACTGCCTGCCGTAGTAACGTTCGTTAAATGGCGAGAGCTAGCCAAAAAGAAGGAAGCTGAAAACAAAACAAGCTGCAAATTCAAATCCTGAAGAAAGAAGAGCACGAGGAAATAAAAGCAAGGGAAGAAACGATAAAATTAGCATATATGAAAACTAAAAAAATTAGAAAAGGAAAGCAAAGAAAAACAGACTAATCGGCGAATGTTATCATCAGAGTCCTCTGAGAGCAGCGTAGATTTAACATCCGGAGAGAGTGTTTGGGACGAGACGGACGAAGAATCGAAGGAAACAAAAGGCTGGCAACCTGTGCAGAAATATGTCAACGAATATATCGTTTTTAAATAAGATGGAAAATACTACCCAGGAAAAATTATTGCTTTAGGTACAGAAGAGGCGACCATATCATCAATGCAAAGGGCAAGCCGACTGTGGAAGTGGCCGGATAGGCCAGATATATTGCCCTATCTTTGGAATGCAATTATTGGTCACATAAACACTCCAAAGAAAATCAGTAAGACGCAAAATGTATACATGGTGGATGAACTTTCAAATTTTTTAGATTAGATTAGATGGAATTTAATTGTATTTAAATGTAATTAACTACTTAAATAAAAATTTCATTTTGATTCTGCTGAGTGAAAAGTTGCTTTTTTTTACACATTAGATTTTAGAGCAGAAAGAATCCTAAGTAGTAAAATGTGAGGGACGAAATTACATACAATTATGACGAAATTAACATCAACGATTGATTAATGAATAAATGAATATAAGATTAAATAATTTCAACTTTTAAGATTTCTTTAATAAATTTTTAGTACTTAAATTATACTTAACTTTAAAGAAAATAAATAATAATAAAGAAAATAATTTTTTTTTTGTTTAATGTTTGTTAATAACATTTAGATTAAGCATTGATTTATATTTGTATTCTTATTATTAATAAATTAATTTTCCTGTGATCTATTAATATCCTAAATCCATATTTCAAAATAGTTTTAAAAAACTTTCAGATAGAGGTTTACCTTCACAAATGATGTATTTAATGTTTATAGTATAAATAGAATGTATGATATGTATAAAATTAATTATAAAAAAATGAGCTGTGGCCGGGCACAGAACCAACCGACAATTTGAAATAAATTAATTTCTAAACAACAATAACAACATACGTATATATATATAAAGTATAAAAAAAAACATTTTAAAACTTGAATTAAAATGACTAAATTATGTTATCTTGAATTTTATTTTTAGATTAATTACTCAATTATTAATTACTACTATATTTTAAGTGAAATATTTTCCGACAATGAATATAAAATTAATACTTTGTAAACTACCACTTCCGGTTTCCGGATATACACCAAAAGTGGATCTAATGATTAAGTAAATATACCAAATTTTATCAAAATCCGTTGAGCCGTTCAAGCTATACACGTCTATACGTATACACAATGGACAGACGGACAGTCAGAAGGACAGACGAACGGATGGACAGACATTATGTTAAAAATACTTTTTTCTGTTAACAAAGTGCATGGTTCGTGGAGATGTGTAAAAATCTCCCTGTGTGAAATTTGGTGCGAAAACAATACCTTCCCTTCCTATCGTCGGTCGGTAATTAATATAATTATTTATAAGGTTATATATATGAATTCGAACGTTATTTAATTTCTCATTGACAGATTTTTAATCATTATTTAATGTAATGTTAAAATTGATTGTTCATTCATATTCTTTAAATGAAATAGAATCTATTAGGGAACTGCTGAATACTTTTTATGATAAAATTGTTCTTCAGCCCTTTTATGTCATTTTTTTTATATCATTGCATTTGACAGGAATGAACCGAAAGATTGAAAATTAGAATTGGCATCTTTTTCACACCATAAAAATAAAATCACTGAGCATTGCATTGAGAATTTTATATTACCAATATAAATAAATTTAGTAAGTGTGAACTGTATATAGGCTAAATTTTTTATAAATATGATTTATGTTTGTAATTTATTTTTTAAATGCTCATTTTCGAAACTGGTCAAATGCTTATAGCTGATGCCATTTTTAATAAAATAATAAAAAAAAAATTAGTAACGTTTTTGTTATGTTTTTATTATATAAATGTTTCAGTATTTTTTGAATTAAAAAAAAAATTAATAAAATATTAAAAGTTAATTAAACTTTTACAAAAAAATAGCTAAATGGGATTTTCCTCCCACTCCTTTCTTTTGTTTCAAAATATTGAGATAGTGAAAATTATAAAACCTTAATATTAATTAATATTACATTCAATTTTTATTTTGTTTTGATTTTGTTTCTTTAAAAAAAAATAATCTTTTTATTTCATGTAAATTGATTTTGTTTGTTTGATTATATTTATTATACTTCATAAAATAAGAAAGATAAATAGGTTATGTAAAAACAAGAATTCATTGTTACTTATAACAGCTCACTTTTGGTGTTTGTTAATGACCTTCTCGTTTGACTAATTAAATTCATGTCAAATTTTCACTTAACGACTATCGATTAAGTAATATTTCTATTTTGTATCTTCATAAAAGGGAATTTTATGACTAAAAATATAGAAGAGAGAGAATGAGAAGTACGGATTCTCTTACTTTAGCATATTATTTTAAAATAATATATATATATATATATATATATATAAAAATTGAAAGGATAACGAGATAGTGTGTAGGTGAATTTATGGTAATACTCAATTTCATTTTGTTGTTTTTTGTTTAATATTTATCCACCACAAAAAAAGAAAGACTTGAGAGTATCGTATACAAACAACAACAACTTTGCCAACAGGTTTTTTTTTCTTCTACGAAAAGACAAATCTTGAGACTTTCCCTATATTCTCTCTTCTTTCTTTATTTCCTCGTTACAAAAGCTCTTTTTGGTAAAAATAGTAGAGAATCTTGGAATTATATATACATATACTATTATACACATAAATATATAGACTCATATAATATTTATATAAATATATATATTTTAGGTGGATTTTGAAAGATTATTATAAACCCATAAAAAAATTAAAGAATGTCTTCAATAAAAATAAAATAAATAAATAAAAAAAAGAAATATAAAGTTTATTATATTGAGAATTCAAGAAGATTGAAAGAGATAATCTAATTCATACAAATGAAACTGAAATTTATGAATATAAATAAACCTAAATGTTATCATTTTAAATATTGTTCACTAAATTATCTTATCTTTAATCTTTTATATTTACATGCGTTATTATTACAAGTCTATTTATATTATTATTAAATAGAGTATGACAAAGGAAGAAAGGGAAAAGAAAGTATAATGGAGGAAAATATAATTGTTGTTAACGGATAGTTTTAAGCTCTTATGTTAGAAAGTATATGGATGGATGAAGTTTGGTGAAGATAAGCTTGAAATGATGATGATATGTTTGTAAATTTTATTTCATTCAAATATATACTAGGAGGAAAGTTGCAATACAATCCACCATTTCATACTAGTAGAGCAAGCATTCATAGTATAGTTGGAAATTTTTTAAAAATATTTATTCATCAACTACTAATTTACTTTCAAAGGAAAAAAAATTATATTATATTATCAATAATAAAGATATTTTATAATTTAAATTAAGAAAAATTTGATATATAGGACAAATTTCTTAATTTGGATTGATTAGAAAGAACGGGCACTCGATCAAAAAGATCAAGGTAAAGGGTAAAAAGAGACGTTGTACTAATCATACAATTCCTCTACCCCGCACAAGTGCCAAGTGTCTTAATGTTCCCATTTGTTTATGATCAGTCAAAAATTTACTTATTTTAATCATACACAGTAAAGGGTTTATTTATTTATTAAATTATTAATATTAGTATAAAAGTGAATAGCCGCAGAAACTAATCGCTGCTCAACTATACTCTCTCTCTCTCTCTCTCTCTCTGTCAAATGATTAATATTAATATAAATATATTTACTTATAATGAATAAATAATAAATGTCCAATGCAGTAAAAATAAACACCTAAATCTTAAAACAAATGAGATCCTCAAAGAATTATTTCATTTCAAAATTTTCATTTCGCAATTTAAATAAAATTTAAAATAAATGTAGAATAAATAAATTAAAATATGTAATATATGTATCTAATTATTTAAAATATAAAAATATAAAAATATTATTTGATATATGTAAAATAAACCCAAATAAACTTAGATATATAAAAGAAATATAAAATTATTTTAGTCTCTAACTTAAAGAAGATTTATTTTTTTCTTTTTATTTTATCTATTTTTTATTTTTTTCATTTTAGATTTAAATTTTATGGTTATATTTTTTCGATGATTGCTGGGTAAGCAAGAATACAATTGAATGAAGAACCCATCAAATCGAAAATGAAGGCAACGACCTACAAAAGACCGCCAAAATGATCAACTAACCACTCATCATTTGAAATTATATCCTCGGCGAGCTGTGATTTATTAAAGGGACATATGAAGGGCATACGAGCAAATGCAATAGATGAGATGTCGCCTTGGATAAATGGGAGAAATTATAACCTGATGAAGCTACGTGAACTCAACCAACTACACAATTTCATTCTCTGATTAATAATATTCTAATAATATGTGAATACATTTATCTTATCTAATTATGCTAGCTAAAATTGTATGTAATATGTATGTATATATATATATGTAAATATAAAATGTTATATACTAGCTGTTCAATTAGTATATTAGATAAAACATTGATTTGTCTTTGTGTTCTTACTTTTAATATATTTTAATTTAATCAGTAAATTAATTATATATTATTATTGTAAATGTTATATCTATCTATCTCTGTGGTCTACGGTAGTCTCTTGCCCGCAACATCCACATTTCTAGAAGTGTCCCTTCATACATTGTGAATCCACCCATAATAATATCTTACTTACTTGAAAATGAAAATCCAATTATGAGATCGATTATTTAAAATTATTTATTCATATAATCTTGAATGTTTTCAGTTTTTTATAAATAATTTAAATAAAAAATTAAAAATATAATAAAATATAAATATAAATATAACATAAAAATAAAATCATAAACATTCAAGATTAGATGAATAAACTATTACTATTATTTTTTATTTCAATATTTTTAATGTTAATACAATAATTTTTATTTTATAATTTACAAAATAATTTAATTATTTTAAAAAACGGGGGTCTATTTAAAAGTAAAAGGTATAAATTTTATCATTGTCTAATATAAAAAAACAAAATATATTATTCGGTTAATCGGGTATTAATATTACCAGACAAACCCAATTGTAATAAATAATTAAAACATCTGGGAATGCTAGGAAGCATTACTATCAACGAACTTTTATGCATATTTATCACAAATTTGCACAAATAATTCCAATTTATATGATCTTAATATATTGTGAGAATTAGATAAATAATGTAGAGAGAAAAAATATTTAAAAATAGATATTTATTTAAATGAAATAAAATTATTTAATTTACAGAATGAAAATGTATATTTTCTTTATAATTTTACAATATAATAACACCTTCAACTTTGACCGCAGATTTTACCATGTTTCCAACCGAATTTTAAAAAACCAAGACCACTTTATACTTACACTTTTTTAAGCTCTACTCGAATCCAAAATCAAAATTTAAAAAATCGAAAATTTTTGGCGACAGACACACATATATATAGATTTTATAAACGAACAAAAAGTTCGTTGAAAATTGTAAAATTTTTAAAATATATAATAATAAATTGTATAGATTTGTTAAAGGGTCGAGCCTACTTTTCTGTTTGTATGTTAATATTTGAATGGTGATTCGGTGAATAAGTTATTAATATTAACAGCCAAACCCGATAATAAAGAATCATTTTTTTTATTGACCGAGTGCTGGCTCGGTGAACCAGGTATTAATATTACCAGCCAAACCCAATAATAATGAATCATTTTTTTAACTTAATTACCGATTAATTAATTAATATAATATAAATAATATAATATAAATTATAATTAATATAAATTATATAATATAAGAAATTATTATCAAAGGAAATTTAAATTTATAATATATAATAAATATGTATTATACATTAAATAATTTTTTTTATTAGAAAATAAAAATTCATATTATTAAATTAAAATAATTAGATATGGATAGAATAAATGATAATATGTTTAGGATTATTTTTAATCCAACCCCAAATAAAATTGAAATGGATTAAAAAAATTTTTCTGAAAAAACACAATCATAATAAAACATTCCAAATTAATGGATGTCACGTAATAGGCTATTCCAATATTTTTTAAATTGTTTCTTCTATAATTAATTAATTAACATTTAATTAATCACAATTATTTATCTAATATTTCAAGTCTTCATTTCAACTAATTCAATCTATCTCCCTCTCTTTCTCTCTACATATATTTCATATATATATATATATATATATACTTAAAAATAATCAAAATGAAATATTTTAATTAAACAATGTAAATAATCTATTTTTTGATCTCTAATTGAATTGTTAGACACAATAAATTTTTTTTTGCAAATTTAACTCATTGTCAGACACTTATTTTAGGCTTGAATCAGATTAACAATTTGTTTTTATTGTTTATTTATTTATTTATTTTATTTCTTAATTAAAATGTTAAAAAAATGAGTAATGTTATAAATAGGAAACAAGTGATGAAGTTATGGATTATTTTAGAATAAATTTTAAAGTGGAGTGGGAAATGAGTAATACAGTAACAAAAATAATATTAAAAGATGTGGAATAAACTGAATGAAAGATTCTATATTATATTTTGTAAAAAAAAATTTAATTAAAGAATAATTTAAATTTAAATTGTCAGTGAGGAAAAATCTTTTGATTTGGATTAATTCCTGAATTGCATATTATCTTATCTTATTATACTATATATATATATATATATATATATATATATATATATATATATGTTTGGATATTTGTAAAAAATTATATATTTGAAATTTTTTTTTATATTTAAAATATTTTAAATCATTCGAGCGATACCAAGATAGAAATGGTGAGTTGTCTAATAATATATATATATATAATATGGAATCAAGTGTTTTATCAAGTAATTAGAAATTTTTTTTTATTTTGATATTGAAATTGAATTATTTTAATTAATTTTTACCATTTTAAGAAACAAATTTTTTTATAAAACTCATTTAATAATTAATTCTAATAAATAATTAAAAAATTATATAACAATATTCGTTAAAGGGTCGAGCGATAGCGATGTACTTTAATAAATAAGTCAATTATTCAATTTAAATATAATTTAATAAATATTTAAATTATTATTATTTTTTAAGCTGATAATTTTATTTTGTTAATTAAATATATATAGAGGTATGTATATATAAATTCACTCTTGAATACATTAAACAATTCAAAACTATTATTTATAAAATATTTAAAATTTTCTAAAAATTAGATTAGCAAGTAAAACTTTTCCTTGCTAATATATATACATATATATACTTATATATTATTTATATTTATCTTTTTCTTTGAATATTCTCTAGGTTTAGCTTGATTATATAATTATTTTAAAATTTAATAAACTTCAAACATAATGTTTGTTGTTGTTTGTTGACCCTATACTTTATTTTTAACCTCTCTTTTCACTTTTTGTTCCATATTCATTCTAAGAGACTCACAATATCTAATCTTTTTCCTCTCTTAAAATTTGTTTACTAAAAGTACTTTACATTTTGTTACAATGCTTTTTGAGATACAGAAAACCGATTTCCGGACTTTGTTTATGTTGGTTGGCTTTAAATTTCTCCATAAACAAATAACAGTATATATATATATATAGAGGTGTATATATATACTATAACTGTTCATTATTTCAATTGACATGAGACTGCAAAGGCTTTGATAACTTCAATTGTTTTAATTTTCCAAAGATTATAAAATATAACGATCTTGTATTAATGATGAATAATTCATAAATACGTAACGGGGTTAATCTCTTTGTCATTTCAGGCTTTTAGTCCAAACTAGAATTTCAAGTCAATTGAATTGGTAAAATGTTGGAGAATAATAATTGTGATACTAGCAGGGGGTGGGTTATGAATTTGGGTGGGTGGAACTGAAGTGGTTGATGAGAGAGGTAGAGTGAACCGTTGATGGAGATGAAAGACAAACTTTGAAAATTGTTCTCGGTTTTGATTTTATGGATAGTATCATGTTTTGTTCTCTAAACTGCAACAACTCGATCAAGATACAACGCACTAATTATTCTACTTCCTTTGCTTCTTCGTGAAAAGACAACACGGCAAGCAAACCTATCATATTTATACATCACCAACTTTCAAATGTTCATCCCCACTTGAATTAAATTGGCTGAATTAGATAAAAGTATAACAAACAATATTAACTTAGTAATTTATAAATAATCAAAACAATAGAAATTTAATAATATTAATTATTAATTATTTATTTAATAAATTAAATGAATTAATAAATAAAGTGTTTTGTTTTAAATGAACTAATCATTGAATTTAATTTAATCTATTTTTTTCAATGTAGTAAATAAGGATAAAAAATAAATATAAAATAAATTGGACTGTAATGAAAGTAGTAAGCTAGCGTCGTTGATTCATTATCTGAATTAAAACAGGAAAAAACTAAAGATAAAAACGATGTCATGTATTAAAATACAGAATAGTGTCATGTTCATTCACATGTTCACTCACATATCATAATTTTTTATACTACTGTGGCGGCCATAATTTCTGATATTCAAAATTTTTTAATGTTATTTTATAATTCATTTCTTTCAGTATTTTGATGATAGAAGACGAAAAAAAAGTTATTTTATCGGTTCTAAATAAAATCGTTAAGTTAGTGAACTCGGAAAATTGTAGAAATTGATTGGCATGGGGCCGATCGCTCAATTTGACCGTCAAGTTTATTAAATATCCACTAAATCAGAAAAACCTTTCAAATCCAATTACTATATTATTATTTAGTCAGATAGAATAATAAAATATTACTGCAGAAACTTGTTTTGAGCCATATATATGTACATAAAAAAGAATCTATACATCCTATGAAAAACAGCTCTAATTACGTCGGTTGAGATCTAGGCGGGGTAGAGGTATTGTATGATTGTACAACGGATCTCCTCTCAGACTTTATCTAGATTTTCTTAACCGAAGGCAGATACTTTTTATTTCAAGTAGCTGCATAAATTTAATCACCTAGGCTGGAGGGACACGTTCCCAAAGATCCTAGCTAGAGAGAAATTCCTTTGCTAGACCACGAGTTTGAAAGATGAACGTGTTGCTTCTAGATTGAGTGGCGCCGTTCATATATATATAATAAGTGTAAATAGGGTGACCCAGCCAGTAGTTGAACCCCAGTAGTTGAACAAATTACCAAAAATCCGCCAAAATCTCAAGAGGAAACATGCTTGGAACGTGAAATTTTATTTTATTTTTAAGTTGTTGTGTTGTCACAACTGAAACACCTATCGTCTGCTGCACGAGACTTAAGTACTCAGAGATATTTTTTTTCTCAAATGAAATGCTTGTTTTTGCATTCACGACTAGTCTACTGAAAATACGGTAAGTAAAAGTAATCCACGTGCATCCTAGTCATTTTTAGAGATATTTTTACCGAATTGGTTGGAATTAAAGCTAAAGGACTACATTTTGAAGCATGATATTAAGGTATAGATATTTTTTATTTTTTAGAGCTCTAAACTGACTGTTCAACTAATGGCACTGTTAAAATGCACAAATTCCAGTAATTGAACAGTGGTGAACGTTGCCCGCCATCGAAGATCACCAGACTGTGAAAATGTTCAATCCCTCTTATACCTTGAATCCCTCTTCCCCAAGGGTAGGCCTGAAGAATTTAGAAAAGTGCAGGGGAGGAGTGGGAGGGTAATATTGAGGCCCGTGAACTGTTTCAGTTTTGGAAAAGGCTTAAAAAGCAAATGTCTTAATGAAACTCAGACAAATGGCCTTTTGTCTGAGTGTATTGAAAAAGAGTCCGAAATTAATCATAATTTTGATGCCTCACCTTCAGCATTGAATGTTAGTGCAATCCAAGCAACACTTTAAAGACAAACGGACTCGCCTAAAGTAAAGTAAAGTAAAACCAGGAATCTGTATGCAGTAACGGGACTCGACTCCCAAAGCAATTTCTTATCAAAAGTTTAAAAAATTTTAAAAATATTTTTAATTTTGTATCTTATATGTATATTGCAGATTGGTGTTTGTTTGAAATAAATAAATAAATAAATATATGTATTATTGTTATTATTATTATTATAATTTAAACATTGAGCAATGTTTGAAATGTGAATCAGCCTTGTATTGTGTTATGAGTGCTCAAGCTATAGGCCTAGATATTTGTTAAGTCGTTTTGGATGTGTACCTAAACTTAAAATAAAAAAAAACTATGAAATAACGGGTGTTCAATTACTGGAATATCGAGCGTTCAAAAACTGGACATGTCTGTTCAACCACTGGGATAAAATCATAAAAAATGTTGTGAATTTTTTTTTGCTTTTTATTTTTCAGTTAAGCACTGTTTAATATTTTTTTTAATAACTACAATAATAAAGCTTTGTTAAAAATCCATTAGCTTAGTTTTACGGCTAATAGTATAGAACTTACAACAGGATCCGTGGTAAACTGGCTTTATTTGTTCAACTACTGGCTGGGTCACCCTACATATAATAATATTATGAAAATGTCAGAATATATATTATGAAAATGTCAGAATTACTAAATGAAATAAATTTTTAAAGAGAATGTATTAAAAAATATTGAATTGTTTTCAAGTATAATAAATATACAAAATTTTGACAAAGAAAACAATTTAAATAGTTAGATTTTGTAAAATATAATACTTTAAATTATTATTATTAAAGAATCACACTTGTATTATCTTCGATAATAAATGTATTTTATCATTTATTCTTTTTTTCTCTTTTTTGTAATTGTTAATGTTTATAATCAAATATATTAATCCTTGTTAGTCTCTATTTGTCCTCATGTGACGTATCAATCTGAAGATATCAATGTAAAAATATTGAAATTAAATTATTTTATTTATTATTATTTAAATTTAAATTTCAAAAATTGATAATTATAATGATATTTAATTAAAAATGTTTGAAATTTATTAGGTAGTTTTCCCTTCTATAATAATGTTCATCATTAGGGCTCGGATTTATATCCTCGAAAAATCTTTAAAATAGGCAGGCAACTGAGCACTAAAAATTATCATATTAAAATAGGCACTTAAAAAGGCATTTTAAAAACAAAGTGAAACTTGAAAATAATAGTAAAATATTAAAATATGTTTATTGGCATGTTTATTTGTTTAAATATTTGGCATTACAATTTATTATTATATATTTTTCAAGATTCTCACTGGTAAAAGATGCTCTATTTCTCTATTATTTGAAAGAATTGTTTTATATATTGAAAATGTGAGTTCAACTTCACAAGAGATTAATGGACTAAATTTTAAATTAGCCATTTCAGATGGTGTTAAATTTTCTTCTTCTATACAACTAAATTTTTGATTTTTAAAAGTTAAAATTTTTTACAAAAAATTAATTTAGGGGGTCTACCCAAAACTGAAAAACATGACAAGGAGTCTACAACACAAAAAAGTTTGGGAACCTATTATCTAGCCGCTAAGTGGCGACGAGGCGACCTGGCGCCACAAATGATTATTTCAAAATATTTTCTTGATTATTCAAAAAAATTTTAAATTTAAAAAATGAAAATTGGCTATTTGAACTTAAAATAGGCACTAAAAAAAGGCATTTATAGATGAAATAGGCACTAAAACCCAGTATCGGCCAAAATAGGCATTATAGGCACTAGCAAATGCCTCTTCTTTTATTTAGAATTTCATGAAACGTATACATATCATATTGGCCTAAATTTTAAGCCATAAATTAAATAAGTTGACCTGTGGCCAGGCTCAGAACCGACCGACGGTTTTAAATAAATTAATTTCCAGCTACAGAAACAATTTCAAATAATTTTAATATAACTATTAATGTAATAAAAAACAGATATGGATAGAACATAAATATTTTTAATTTTATTTTATTTATAATATATAAGTAAGAGCTGGCTGTGACGTCATGGAGAGCTGGATGACGTCATATAATTTTAAATTAATAAACGTACTAGAAAGTAAAATTTTTGTTTTAAATTTAAAGGGTAGATAAATATAAAAGTGTAATGGAATGTCAGTGAAATTATAATTTCCTTCAAATATTTTCATTCTCAGTTGAGTATTACATTTTTGAAAAGTAATATAAGATATATTTTATATTTAATTTTATTAATTATATATATATATATATAAAATGAAAAATTATTTCCGGGTTATTTTCACGTTTAATTGTGAGATTTGAGTTTCGACGTTTCGGTACCCACACCCAGAGGCCGACTGTCGTCAGAAGCAGACGAGTTTTTGCCAAGGATTCTTCGGAGCTTCGAAACACAGTAAGTTCAAAATCTTCCACCCATTCAATCTAAAATTCCAACATCGACGCTTGGTCTCACAGACTACGACCCAGAATCCCAAAAAAGAAAAATTCCCTCCCAAATAAATTCTCTTGAATATATATATATATATTTTAACAATTTAACAAATTAATTATAAAAATATAGAATAAAAATAGAAATTTTAAGAGTGATAGCAGTAATATATTTATAAATTAAATTACTGTGCAATTTATTTTAGATAAAATTCAAAATTAAAGACCAATACAATTTTTTATTGAAGAATATATATAAAATGTTTTTTTATTATTTTAACTAATTTAAGTTATAAATTAATTTAACGAGTTATAATTCGATTGAAAATGTTTACTTATATATTAAAATCATTTTTTAAATTCATAATTTCTTATTGGATTTGTGAAAATAAATGAAATCGTAAGTAATCTTTGATTAAAATTAATCAATTAAGAATAATGTTACTTTAAGTGAATGATAGTTTCATTTTAGATATGAATTCAAAATTTCAAAGTTTTGTTCAGAACACATTTAATTAAATTAGCTGAAAAATCATTTCTCTCTTTATGAAATTTTTAAATGATAATATTTACTTTTGCATAGGTTAGCATTTTCAATAGGAATCCCTATGTTGCTGCACTTGAACCTTCACTTTTCAAGGGCGGATTCCAAATATATTATTTTTTGTCTTGAAATTAAATTATGTTTGTTTGTTTTTACTTTGATTTAATTAATCATTGTTTCTTTTAAGTATATATATATATATATATATATATTCAGTGACAGTTTTTATTATTATGAGAAATTATATTTTCGAGTTATTTTCAGATTGTTTTTTTTACTCTGTTTGGTTAAAGTCTTTACTCCACAACACTGAGTTAAGTTGTTTTATTACTCGTCTACCTTGGTTGATCTTATCCATCACTGTCGCCTTTCTTATATGGCACGTTCCTGATAAGCATCCAGTTCCATCCATAAGGTTTCCCTCCTCCCTCAACCCCAAGTATTCTCTTTTTTGCTTTCTTTTTGTTTTTATTTTGAGCCCCCATTTTTCATATTCTTTCTTGAGCTCCCTGAGCATATAAGAGGCGCCCTCCCGTTCCCGAGAGATCAACACCTGATCGTCGGACCAATAGGAATCCCCATGTTGATGCACTTGAACCTTCATTTTTCAAGGGCGGATTCCAAATATATTTAAAATAAATGGGGAGGGGCCAAATAGCTTTACAGCAAGCCCTTTGTCACAGCAAATCCCTCCAACAATCTTTTCCCAATTTTCATGATGCTAGTACAGCCCTCTTAGAAAACAATAAAAAACAATCTATAAGACCATAATCGAAAGCATCACAAGATATGATAGCAAGATGAAGGTCTCTAAAAAAATAGGGATCGTCTTAATGCTCTCGAGATGGATTTCTGGCGTAGATCACCAAGATATCAGGACCGAAAGAGTCCGGAAGATAATGGGCGTAAGACTATTAAGATGAAAGGCTGTCATTTTTTGGGCATCTATATAAATAGCCAATGATCGATAGCGAAAGAAGATCTGTAACAGGCAGCCTTTGGAAAAAAGAAAGCGTGGTTGGCTAATTAGGACCTGATATGTCGGTGTGACGGCCTCAAGAACGGTGACTGAAGTCTGGATATACATATATATATATAATTGTGAGATTTGGGTCTTGACATTTCGGCGTCTATTTTGGCACCATTTTCAAGAGAGTATTTAGGAGAGAATTATTATTTTTAAGATTCTGAGTCGTATATAGCCTGTGTGAAGAGTCGATGTTGAGGTTTGAATCGGTAGGAGATTTTGGACTTACTTGTTTCAAAGCTCCGAAGAATCATTAGCACTAATACTACCAATAGCTCAGAAGGCCTCGTTATTATTACTTATTATACCCAATTATATATATTTATAAATTAATAAAAAGGATGTTTTTTGTATTTATCATATAATGCCCAATCCCTCTCTGTTATCTTTGTTTGTAATATTAATGTTACAGATATTAATGTTACTTATGAGAGTTCAGTAAATAATCGTAGTTCATAATTTTTTTTATAAAATTTCTCAATTCTTATCTAACATCTTAGTGTTAAAATTAAATTTTTAAAAATAATTAAAAATTCTCCAGATATATTTACTTGCCATAGTTACATCTTAAAAAATGTTAGAGATTAAAATTTTAATATTAAATTTCCATCATGTTGAAAATGATTTTTTAAGTGTTTCAAATATATATATATATATATATATATATACAATTTGATATAAATTTTTTTTTTATTTTTTTTTTTTAATTTTTAAATAAAAATTTAATTTAGTTTTTTAACAATATATTTTCATATTTAGATTCAATTTGATAAATGTTTGAAATTTTTTTAATTAAAAAATTCATTTATTTCATGATTAACCAAATAAATTCCAATCCTCATTTCCTTTAATTTCTTTGAACTACTTTAGAAAGTTTGCTTATCACAGAAAATGATCTTTAATCGATTTGTGATAATGAGACTGAATCTCCCCAAAGAGACTATGGAATCCTAAAAAATTGCTTATGCTTGAAGGTTTAGACTATTAAATTTAACAATTTATAAGAATTAAAACGAAACAAAGAAGAATGTTTTAATTTTAACTCAAATTTTAATAAAAACTAAATAATTATAATTTTATTTTAATCCAATTATTAAATTTTAATTAATTTTTAAGTACTGTTTATGAGAATCATTCTATCACCCACTAGAGAGATGATGTATGGTAGTATGGTCCCAAAATTTACTCAATTTTCATAATGGGAGGAAGTAACTTCTTATTACAAGTACCTTCCCATTTTGACCTCGTACCAAAAGCCAGAAAAAAAATCCCTTTAGTAGTTCCGGAAATCGAATTCGAATCCACAAGCAATGTAAACTGATGCATTACCCACCAAACAATTATGGAGTCAAATAAAATAATAATATTAATAATATTTTGATACCTTTTAAAGTATACTTTTCTATTCTGTCCTTTACTATGATTATTTTATTCAATTATTCCCAATTTTCAAAATGTAGTCTGGACCTCCTTCCATTTTTTCTATAATTTTTATCTAAATACCAAATAACATCAACTAAAAAATATTTTTTTATTTCCACAAAATATTATTCATTTACTATTCATCTTTTATATTTTTTTTAATATTTTTATATCATATTTATCAAAATAGTAGTATAAAAATTAAAAAAATAAGGTAATTAATAAATAATAAAAATATTCCGAGATTCGAACTCCATTTAACTATGTTGCCTACCTTGAGCTATAATTGTAATGAGGGTAACATAATTAGGAACCAAAATTTAAAAGGTAGTAAAGGCATAATTTTATTGTTAATAGTTTGAGCGATGCCCAAGCACTAGACGTTGAATTAGAAAAGCGCCACAAGATATAGAATTTGAAAATGTAGAAAAATTTAAATTCTTAGGTTCTGTGATAACGAAAGATAATAATATGCCTGTTATCATGCAATAAATGGGCTTGTCGTATCAAAATTATTATCAAAGGGGATAAAAGTTAAAATATATAAAATAATTATTTTACCGGTTGTATTATATGGGTGTGAGGCATGGTCTATGACCTTAGGTGACGAGAGTAGATTTAGAGCATTTGAGAATAGTATTCCGCAAAGCATTTATAGGCCAAAGAAAGATGAGGTAACCGGGGAATGGATAACGAGAAATTGCATGACCTCTATGCATCTCCAGATATAGTTAGAATTATAAAATCGAGAAGGCTGTGTGCGGTGGGCAGGACACGTGGCTAGAATGGGAGAAGATAGAATGGCAAAAAATATATTGGTAGGGAGACCGAGTGGGAAACGTCCTCTTGGAAGACCAAAGGCACGGTAGGTGGATAATGTGGGAAAGGATGTGAGAGAAATGGGAGAGGATAGGAACTGGAAGGTTGTGGCTCAGAATAGGAATACTTGGACTTTCGAGTTCCGGAGAGTCACAGAGATAGATAGATATTATTTTCAGTAATACCATTTATTAATAATTTTAAATAAACAAAAATTTTAAATTCCAAATATATATGTCGTAAAACAGTGGTGCGCAACCTATCTTGATTTGCGAACCCCATTTTTTTGAAAAAATTTGTCGCGGCCCCTGAGTAGATAGCAGAATTTTTTTTTTTAATCATCAACGTAGTTAAAATGAAACTATTTCTGAAATTTCCTTCCTGAAATTTTTTTTTTTTTTAATCGAAAATATTCAAAAGCTTGATCGCAAAAACATCATTTTTTTAAGAACAATATTGAAAAAATTGATTGAAATTATAATTTATTTATTTTTTTTTATATCAAATGGATTTTTATTTTGACATTTACATTAATTTATGTTATGATAACTCTAACGAATCGTTTCCTAGATCTTTTAAGTACTTCCCAGAGAATGCAGCAAACACAGGTTGAGGATATATATAAACGCTCTGTACACCACTTTTTGGCTATAAAAAAATTAGTTTTGTTAATTCAATCATTCCAATTGTCCATCAATATGTAGACTGCCTAACGAAAAATTAAATTATTAGAAAGTTGAAATTTTATTTATATATTTTGAATATATATATATATATGGAGATCTTACCAACCTAAAATTCTTGTTTACTCTTATATTTGGAGATATGTAATTTGTATTTTTAAAAATATCTATTAATTAATAATTTATTTGATCAATTTTTACTATATAATTAGATAGTGAACTTTATTAAATATCATTGATGGGCAAATTCTAGTGTTATCTTTATGATTCTATATTTATAAATTATATAAAATGAAAGTATATCAAAATATGTGTAATGCATTAGATATTAGATATTTATTAATGTTTGGAATTAAATTCTAGAACTTATTTTATAACTTATTAAAAATATTTATTATTATTATAAATGTAGAATGTCTTTACATATTTGTTTTTAAAGGATTAAATAAAATTATATATAGATTATAAATAAATTAGATATATAAAATTCTATATATATATATTTACACATAAATATATTTATTTATAAAAATAGTTACTATTAAATAATATTTATATAATATAATTTGTTAAATAATAATAATTCAATTGATACAATGTAGTCACTATCTTATGATTAATATTAAAGTAGATAATTGAAAGATGAATTTCGATCTTTGATAAGTGTCATTAATTAATAGGTAATAGATAAATTTGTATCATTATGTTCTATGTTCTTTAATTAAAAAAAATATTTCTTTTGAAATCTAATTTCTAAAGAAAACATGCCATTAGTTTGTTTTCATGATTTTTTTTAAATGAAACAAAATCCTTTGTGTTTTTACAATGGGTTGGTTGTCTTTCAGATAAAATCTTACATAAAAATAAATTTGTTTTCTGAATAAAATTTTCAATTTATTTGAAATCACTCATTTCAATTTTATTAAGTTAGTTAAAAATATTTTTATGTATATGTTATGAATTAATGTCTAAAGACTTGAAAGAATAATATTAAATTTGATTTAATATTATATATTGATTATTATAGATCGAGTATGGTATATAAATATGTTTAATCAACAAATGGCTTAATTCTTCAAATTATGATTTTATTATTATTTTTATTTCGTTTTTATTTATAAGATATTTTAATGACAAAATTATTTTTTTTTTAATATTTAAGTACATGAATTATTAATATTTATATATTAATATTTATATTAATTAATTTTATCCTAAAAGTGTATTTTTTTTTAATTAATAAATTATTCAAAATTTAACAAAAATATTTTAAGGGGAATTGGAAGTTGACCCATCAATAGAAAAAATGTTACCCCTCCATCTGTTCTAAGGTACCCTTTTGTCCAATGTTGTTTAGTGAAAAATGAATACCCACTTCCCCTCATTGGAATTTTGCTCTTTCAATAATTTAGTTGACTTTCTTTTAAGTTTTCTTTGGCATTTGTATAAACTGCCTCAAAGGCAGCATTCACACTTCTAACGCTGCTCTATTTTTACAATATTCTAACCAGTATAATTCATTCATATATTATTAATAATAAACAAGGTAAACAAATCATTTTCGTTTATTTGCTAATTCCCTATTTTGTTTTTGTTTTTCTTTTCTAAACCTTTCAATTTTATATTATTATTTATTTTTAATATTTCTAAATTTGATATTATATTAAATTTTGTAAACGTTTTTCATAAATCTAATGTAAATAAAAACATTCTAAACCACACAAGTGGACCCTTAAGACGATAAGGAGAAGTGGGAGTTTAAATTCCATATGATTATTTCATTCACCCTTACCATTAACACTAAAGATCAAGAAAGTGATAAAACTTTTGATTTGATTTTTTTTTGTTACTTATTTAAAATTTTTGATCTTAAATTGTGTTATTATTAAGCTTCGGGCATACAGAAAGCGATCTGTCGCTACGGTCTAGTATCCATTAACAGGTGGTTATATATATATATATATATATATATATATATAAACTGTAGTGTACGTTTGTGGCTATAAATCGCTTTCTGTTTACTCGAAACTTAATCTATTAAATAAGAGATGAATTAAATAAATATGAATTGATTTGAACATTTTCAACATACATACATAATAAAAATATTCTTTTTAAATTTTTTATAATTTATAAACTTTACACATTTATTAAAATAAATTATTATTATTGTATGTTAAAATCAATCATATTTTCTTTATTTCTGACATGATAACAGAAAAAGTCTTCTTTGACAATTTTACCCAAATGAAAAACAAATATACATATTTTCCCATTAACTCTCTTCTTTTTTGATTGCAGAACCGATTAGCTTCCAAAAATAACTTGGAATTTGCTATTGGCAATAAATTTCTAATAAAAGAATCGTTCTATTTATTATATTTCTCATTTCAATTTAAATAAATAATAAAGTAAGTATATCGACTTAATATTCTATTAATTAATTATTTTTGAAATTATGATAAAAACAAAGACATATGAATCACAAATAAAAACGTAATAATTTTTTTTTATTTTAATATCTCTTTTGTAATTAAAGTAAAAATATATAGTATATTTTGACAAAATTAAAAAAAAAAATTACAGATGATCAGGTCACTTTTTGGAGTTATTTTTGCTTTCGTGATTCCCTCTCCTTTTGTCTCTCACCACCTCCCGAAAAGGTATCTCATTGCCAAATTAGGACCAGAATCGATATTATAAAGAAAAAGTTTAATAGGTATATTTCATTGAACACTAATTTAATTGAGATTTATGAACAATTCAGACTTTTCTTATTTTTTCTAATCTCGTAGTCAATGACTATATCATAACTAAAAATATTGTTTAATTGTTTGATCGTTGAACTGTATTATTTTTATTTCTTATATTTAGTTATATAAAATTCAATTGAATAAGAATTTGAATTTGATTTTAACTAAAATATCAATTTAATTTTTATTTTTTATGTTTTATATATATAATCAATAAATCTGATTCTAGGTTATGTAAACTAAAGCTAAATTCAAAAATATAATGCTTAATAGGAATAATTTTTAATTTAACATTGTTGAAGTTTCAATTTTTTTATTTTGAGCACATTTCGGTTGTTACACTACCAACCCCTTTCTTTTTATTATCTTACCTGGTTGAACATCCGAAATGTGAATAAAATATAATAGAATACAATAATTTTGATTTAAAACAAATTTTAAAAAAATACTCAAAATTTAAAACATCTCGTTTATATCATTTGTCTTAAAAATCATATTTTAATTTTATATAACCAAGAAATCATTTTTGCACTTAAATATAGTTGTAATTAATAATTAAAACAAAAATAATATAATTTAGTCATTTTAATTGAGAGTTTTGAAAATATTTTTGTATTCATAAAACATTAAAAATAATATATTCTGTTTTTTAACCTTTCACTTTCAAATAGAAAAGAAGAAATATTCAAATATATAGAAAGAATAAATAAAAATTAAGTTAAATATGATCTAAATATTTTATTAAATTAATTAATTTCAATGAGTCCCTAGTATTAAATTTAGAAATAAATCTCATTCGCAATAATTCGTTAATATAGTTATTTTCTCATAAATTGGGAAATTTATTTTAATATAACAAATATGTGTAACTAATTTAATTTTAATTCAAATTTATTGTCTTTTCCTATCTCTTCTAATCAGATTAATTAATTAATAAAAAAAGTAACAAAAATTTAATCAAAAGACAAAATAACTAATAATTCGAATTCTTTGATTGGTTAGGTTAATTTAATCACATTGCCTATAATAAAAACATAAAATATAAATATTAAAAAAAAATAAATATAAATCTGATATTTTTTATCTAATTTCACCAATCCTCTATTGACAATTATACATTTAAACTACGAGAAGAAAATTATGAATAATTTTGAGACATTTATTATTTATCAAGTTGTATTAATTGATAATAATAAGATCAATTTTTATTTTTCAGATGAGAAAAAATAAAATTCCTAAATTATCCGATTTAGGAGTTCATTTGATTAAACACAAATTGAAACGCTCTATGAATGATATGAACGCTGATACTTTAATCAAAAAGATTGTTCTCGATCTGGAAGACTCATTGTCCCAAAAGATTCTTGACGATATATTAGATGATGTTCTTAGATTTGGTTTATCAACATTTCACAATTTAACACAAAGTGGAATAATTCATTGCCTAACTAAAAGGACCAAAGTTTTTCGATTTCCTCCCTTTGTGATTTATAATCCCGAATTTTTAGAAGCTCTATCCAAATGTGAAAATCTACAAATATTAGATATTATTTATAAAAATCAACTATTTAACTATGAACATCATTTTATTGAAATGTTATCCAAATTAAACAATCTAACGATTTTACAAATACAAAATTCATTAATCAATGAAATAATTTTAGAAAAAATTTTAATTTACTGTCCTAAGCTTAAAGAATTAAATCTCGAGCGATGTCAAGTCACTCTTGATGAAAAGTTTAAATTTCTCCAACCACATACAAATTTAGTAAAATTAGTATTAACCCAAGTCGTGTATTTTAAGGACATAGGTAATTATTTCTTCTTAATATTTCCTAATTTGACAACTTTACATTTGCCTCATTTTAGTAAATTTATTGAATATTTTAATTATGATATTCCAAAAACTGAACAAAAAATGGATTCTTTAAAATTGAAAAAACTTCGTTTCTCTATATCAAATCCACAAGATATTGGATCAATTAAAAATCTCTGCCCAGATTTGAATAACCTGGAGATGAGATGTTTGGAACCAGCTGATAAGAATTTTAATGTGTATTTACCTAAATTAATTAAATTGTGTTTAAATAGTACCTCTAGTTATACTTTCTTTAGAAATTTTTTTATCAATCATGGAAATCAATTAACTTATCTTACTTTATATCAATTAACCGATTTGAATATAAGTGAAATTTTACTCTTATGTCCCAATCTTTTTTATTTGAGTTTAAGAAATTGTCCATTAGTTAAAATAACTCCAGATGATAATAATTATAAATACTCCAGAATAAAAGTATTTTCCAATCATTATTGTACATGGGAAAATAATTCCCATCTAACTTTCTTTAAACAATGTGACTCATTGATATATTTTTATTTTTATGGTATTGAAGAAAAAATTGAAGATATCCTAAACGCGTTAAATAATAATGCAAATACTCTATACTCAATCCATATAGACAGTTCGGGACCATTTCCATGTCAAGCTAATTTAAAGAAATTTACAAATCTTAAACATCTCTTTCTATCATAAATTGGAACAGATTTAATCCATTTATAAATATTTGAATAGGGATAAGTAAGAGCTTAAGTAAATATATGTAATAAAAAATTTAAATAAAATTATTTTTTGTAAATAATCAATTGTTTTTGTTTTTGTTTTTTTTTTCTTTTAAATTTAGTTAACCTTCTATTTATTAAATAGTAATCCGTTTATATTTATATAATATTTTTGTGCACCTCATGTGATTTGAAAGCTCGTCTTCAATTCCATAAACTCAGTACAATACCCTTTTTTCTATCTCGCCAGAGATAGTATTGCGTTCACAAAAATTTTAGGTTTCTGAATCATTTTCACTAAGGTTAAGAAAAATGTCTGTGTATATATATATATATGTGTTTGTACACAAGATTACACAAAAACGATTTGAGCTAGAATCATGAAATTTGGTACATGGGCATTATTCAAAATTCGTAGTTTTCTATCAACTTTTGAGAAATGTAGCTCAACCTAAAGAGGGTCATTACCTACAACGTTTTGATTTTGTTTCCTCTAAAGTGACCGTAAAAATTAAAGATATATGTTTGATAATTTTTCACATGATTAATAATTGTATAAAACTGCTATATATAGAATTTCAGCTTGATTGATTCGCTGCAATTACCAGAATTAATTTGTTAACACTGCAAATCTCACGCGCCAACACGTGACGTGGTGCCATCAACAAAGAGCCAAACATGCGCTGGTTTAATTTATAATTAATTAAATTGAATTTAAATATAATATATTATAGAATTTCAGTTTGATTGATTCACTGAAAGTACAGGAATTAATTCTTTAATACTGCAAATCACGCGCCAGTACGTGACGTGGTACCATCAACAAAGAGCCATACACGCTCGGATTTATTAAATAGTATTTATTAATTTTAATTTATAATTTAATTAATTAAATTTAATTTAAATATAATATATGTTATTTAATTCAATTCAAATTGTGAGATAGTCGAGTGGAGACATTCCAGATTTTTTACCATAAAAATGAAAAATACATTATTATACCGAATCCAAAATAAACCTCTAATCATATCGAGAACATAACGTTCCATGAGAGTATAACACAATCGAACGTGAGGATTCAATGAAATATCTTGGAAGTATCATGGATATGAAGTGAATCCAAATAGACAGATTAAATCACGTATTGAAGTTGCTCGAACCATCTTTAAAAAGATGTGAGCTATCTTCTGCAATGACAACCTAAGCCTTAAAATACGCCAAAGTATGATTAAAGTCTATATTTAGCCTATTCTACTTTTTGGAGTAAATGCTATGGATTTTGAAGACTGCTACAATGAGGTCTTTGAGATTTGAACCATTAGACGAATGCTCAGAATTTTTTGGGTTGAACGAGTCACAAATAAAGAGATCCAGAAAAGTAAAGAAAAAAAAACGCGCCTGGAAGTCCAGATTATAGCTATTTAAAATATTTAATTAGAATTTATTTAAAGTACATGAAATATCAAGTACTAAATAATCAATAAGATATTGATCATGAAACATAAAATTAAACATCTTAATTTCTTTTATATCAGTCTATTTCATTGCATTTTATAGTTTTTATAATTTTATGAATGTCAAGAACATTTTGACATGAATTTTAGTAAGTCTCATCAATGACTAAATTTCTTACCGACCGACGATAGTAAGGGAGGTATTGTTTTCACACCAAATTTCACATGTGGAGATTTTTACATATCTCCACGAATCATGCATTTTCTTAACAGAAAAAAGTATTTTTAGCATGATGTCTGTCCGTCCGTCCGTCCGTATAGATGTGTACAGCTTGAATGGCTCAATGGATTTTGAAATTTGGTATATTTACTTAATGCATCAGTATGATGAATTGATCAACTTTTGGTGTATATCCGGAAACCGGATTTCATGTGAGGAGAATTTTTACATATCTACACGAATCATGCACTTTGTATTGGTTTTATCCTCGGGAAAATCATCTTCACTAGTTTATTCTTAATTTAAAATTATATGACGTCACCCACCCTTTCATGACGTCACAGCCAGCTCCTACTTATATATTTTAAATAAAATAAAATAAAAAATATTTATGTTATATCCATATCTGTTTTTTATTGTATTAATAGATACATTTAAATTATTTGAAATTGTTTTTGTAGCTGGAAATTAATTTATTTCAAACCGTCGTTCGGTTCTGTGCCTGGCCACAGGTCAACTTATTTTTATAGTAAATATGTTTATTCTATTGCTGTTTTAATTATAACAATTGATATTGAAATTGATTCTTTAATTTGTAGATAAAAGAATTCTAACTTCATTCAATAGGTGAAAAAAAAAATTTATAATAATAATAAGCATCACCTTTTGAGTATTTTTTTTCAGATATTTCACTCATTAAAAAAATCAAATTAAGTATTTAGCAATTAATTAAATAATTCAGAAAAAAAATTAATATGAAATATGTCACATTTTCAAACACATGTTCGTTTATGACAATCAAGTTTTGCAAGTAATTTAGGCATCAATATGCATTACTGATATGACTAAATATGTCCCAATAAATCTATTGTGTATATACCAAAAACAGTATTCAGTTAGTATCTCGCACTTTGTTAAATAAAAATACTATCTAGTAAAACATTTATTTTAAATTTATAAAGGGTATATAAATATAAAAATATTATAGGATGTCAGTAAATAAATAATTCCTTCAAATATTCACATTCTTAAATGTGAAATAGATTTTTGAAAAATAATATAAATAATGAAAAAGTATTAAATGTCCAATCTCAATCTAAATTAAAAAAAAACTTTAAAAAAGGCTTATTAATGTCATTCTATATTTCTGAGTATTTTTTGATTATATCCATTTATTATAAGATGCGATATTAATATATTAAAAAAGATTTTATTTATAATTTATTTATATATATATATATATATATTATTTTTATAAAATTAATCAGAAAAATTATAAAATAAAAATAGAAATTTCATAAGTGATTTATTATATTATCTATTATAAAAATTAAAATTTTTCAGTATTCATTAAATATATTACAATGCAATGATATAAAGTTGAAAATTAATGACGACTACATTGTTCCATTGTAGAATATAATTAATTTTTTTGTGACGAATCTAAATTATAAATTATATAATTCGGGTGAAATTATATTAATTATATTAAATAATCATTTTGTCAATTCATACTTTACTATTGACTTGTAAAAATCATGGAAGTTGTAAGTAAATATTTAAATATTATTACTGATACAAAATCATACAATTAACAATTAAAAATATTGTCTGTTTAAGTGATTAATAGTTTAATCAAAGTTTTTGTTCAGAGCAAATTAAATTAAAAATTAAATCAACTGAATAATATTTTTTTTATATTTTAACTCTCTCTCTAAATTTTTATATCAAAAATTTATTATTTTACCATAATTTCTATTTTTGTAGTCTTTAAATGTTATCTTGTTTTTTTTTTTATATTGGTTGAATTAATCATTATTTTTTACTATCTCGTAAGAGATAGTATTGCGATCAGGAAAATTTTCGATGTTGAGATTTTGATGTTTTTATACGTTTTGAAGGTTCCTGAATCATTTTCACTAAGGTTGAGAAAAATGTCTGTGTGTGTGTGTATGTGTGTGTATGTATGTAGACAAGATTGCGCAAAAACGGTTTGAGCTAGAATGATGAAATTTGGTACATGGGCATTATTCAAAATTCATAGTTTTCTATCAACTTTTGAGAAATGTAGCTCAACCGGAAGAGGGTCATTACCTACAACGTTTTGATTTTTTTCTTCTAAAGTGACCGTAAAAATTAAAGATATATGTTTGATAATTTTTCACATGATTAATAATTGTATAAAACTGCTATATATAGAATTTCAGCTTGATTGAATCGCTGAAAGTACCAGAATTAATTTTTTAACACTGCAAATCTCACGCGCCAACACGTGACGTGGTGCCATCAACAAAGAGCCAAACATACGCTGGTTTAATAAATATTATTTATTAATTTTAATTTATAATTTATAATTAATCAAATTTAATTTAAATATAATATATTATGTTATTTAATCCAATTCAAATTGCGAGATAGTCGAGTGGAGACACTCCAGCTTATTTTAAAAAGATATCTCTAAAAAATTTTTAAATTCAAATCTTACCTTTAAATATAATTGGGTGGATGCCCAATATACCGACATCAACAACATCTAGTGATAAAAAAAAATCGAGGACACTTATTAATATAACCCAATACATATAATATAATTTGATAACTTCAATAAAACTACAATTGATTTTTTTTTTTTATTTTTCAGATGGAATTAAAACAAATGACACAGGAATCTCTTGTAAAATACACTAAAACACTTTTACTAAGCGATAAACCATTAGCTGTGAAGAAAGAGTATATGGAAAATTTAGAAAAATCTATGCCACCACCGATGTTTGATAGTGTTACAGAATCTGTTTTATGTTTAAATCGATATACAGATTGGCATTTTATTAATGGTATGGAGTTTTGTCTTTCAAACAGATCAAAAAAATGTTTTATCAGTGACATATCTCACGAATCCTTTTATGAACGCCTGGTAAATTGTTTACAACTGGAATATTTAGATATTCCTTATCAAAATTCTACAAAAGTATTTATCGATCCACTTTGTAAACTGTTAAGTAAATTAAATAATTTAAAAAATTTAATAATACAAGATTATGTTAATGAAGATATTTTAGAAAAAATTTTAAACAGCTCACCGAATCTTGAATCATTAAAAATTGACCAATTAGAATTAAATGGCAAAATAAAATTTTTCACACCACATCAAAAATTAAAAATATTTTATCTTGGTTCGATCACATATTTAAAAGAAGATGTGAATTATTTTTTTTATACTTTTCCAAATTTAACTATTTTGATTTGTCCAATGGATAGTTATTTTATTAACAAGATTAATTGTAGTGAGTATGTGCCACCAATTCAATCATTAAATTTGACTTATATCAAATTTGAATTACAACATTATAACGAACTTAACCCATTTGTAAATATAATGCCTCATATGGAAAAGATAGTACTACATGTTACAGATGTATACGACATTAGTCCTTTATTCTTATGGCCTAAATTAGATTATATTCACTTAAAATGCTCATTTAATTATGAGATCAATCCAATGTATGAATTCATTGGAGAAAGAATAACCCAATTGATATTAGACAATATGGATGGAATGGATTTTTATAAATTAATGATAACATTCCCAAATTTAGATAAATTAACTTTAAATAAATGTTATTTTAAGGGAGATTCATATGAAACAGAACAGGACAATTACAAAATTAAAATATTAACATTAGTTTATTGCTTTTATCATGAAGCAACTATAACTAATTTTATTTCTCGATGTGATAGTTTGGTAAGTTTTGAGTTGTACCATTGTATTGAGAATTTTGAAAAATTATTAGAAGCATTACAACCCAGTAGAGAAACACTTAAGTACTTAACAGTAATATGTTTATGTAGAGGTAAATGTAAATTAAGAGAAAAAAGAAATGAAATGAGATCAGTAATAATTAATGAATTTCCTGCAATGGATACGTTGTCACTTGAGTAAAAGAATCTTAAAATTTTATGATCTTTGAAAATGAAAATGAACTTTTGTTTTCGCAGAATTTTCTAAGCTAAAAAATATATGAACATGTGTTAATTAATTTTGTAACCAAATATTGAAAAATATATTTTATGAAATAATATCTATATTATTTTTTTTCTTTGAAATTTGAAAAAAAAAATTCCTTTGTAAACGATAGAAATGTACATATATACCTATACCTAAATATATATATAATAATAATTACTTTATTTTTGTGTGAACCAAAAAATAAATTAAATTATTTATATTTTATATTTAGAAAGTATAAAATATAAAATAAATTATGAAATATTTAAATATATTATATTTAATATATATATTTATTTACTTATGTATTTACATATATATTATTATTACATTTTAAACTTTCTTCAGTCAAAACATAAATTATATATATTTAATTAAAAGTTGTTTAATATAGGTATTTCATAAATAAACTATTAAAGAGAAAAGCTAAAGTCAAGAGTTAGACAAAATATTCTGTCTGAAAAAGGAAGTGTCAGGCCCACTCAAGGCTTTGTTTCTTTAAAGGGAGTAATGGATTAAATTGAATTTAAAATAAATTTATATTACACTAAAATATTTATCTCAAATTTTCATTTTAATATTATTCAATTAAGGTAAATTATTGATAATGTTTTTTTTAATTGTATTCATGCCACAGTCTATGTCAGAGTAGAATGTCAAAAATTTATTGGGGAAAATTTAGGGTTATTGAAAATAAAATAAAATTCTAGACAACATTTATATAAGCAAAATGGATTATTTAACTGGAGAACTTCGAAAATAACATTATGAAGTATTGTATGATTTTTTATTTTGTATATATTATTATAATAAACAATTACAAAATCAAGAGGGTTAAGATGTCCAGGACATATAGCATGAAAGAAAAATAATTCTTAATTTTATTTATATATAAGGAAACTAATTTTAAAACTATCAGTAAGTAAGCCATGAATATTGTAGAAGAAAATAATATAAAATAATCCAGTTTAAAGTTAAAATAAAACATGAACAATAAGCCAAAGTGACCTTTCTGTATGATTAATAAGTAAACATAACTCTCATTTACTCTTTGAAAATTAGTTAATTAAATAATGAAAATTGGAAAATTAATATAAATTAAGATATTACAATATACCTAATAATATGAATTATTATAATATTATCTATATATATAAAAAAATGTTTTTATCTGCACATTACTCAGAATTAAAATTTTTTTTTGCATATCTTCGCGTATCATGACCTCTAGAATCCAAAAGTGACTTTAGAATTTTTCATGTCTGTGTGTCTGTCTTGAAAATAAGGATGTTATAGACTCAAAATTGGTTGAACCAATTACTATGAAATTACATCACAATATTCTTATATATCTCTATAGTAGGCTATAAATTTTATTAATATCTAATCAATAACCGCAGAAATTAATTTTTTAAAGTATATATAATTCTCCGTGTTGTTCATTCAAGAGCCTGGCGTGTCCCACCGACCAGGCGGACTCATTTTATACAACGAATATAAATTTCTCTAGCAATTCCCAATCAAAGAATTATTATAATATTTAACTTTTTATTTTAAATTCTAATATTCTAATATCATTTCAATTAAATAATTTATTCTAAAAGTTCTCATTTTAATTAATTTAATAAAATATTAAGATCATATTTTTATCTTAAATTATATTTTATTTATTCTTTATTTATTTGAATATTTCTTTTTTCTATAATATATAATAATATATAATAATCTAATAAAAAAAAATATTATTTAGTATTTTATGAAGTCAAAATAATTTTTAAAACGTCAATTAAAATGACTAAATTATATTACCTTTGTTTTTTATTTTAATTTAATTACTCTATTATTAATTACTAAATATTATATAAAAATTAAAATATGATGATATATAGGAATTGTTTTAAATTTTTGACTTTTTTAAATTGGGTATATTTTTGCCGACCGACGATAGTAAGGGAGGTATTGTTTAAATTTGTTTTAAATCCAGATGATTATATTCTATTATAATTTATTAAAATGTTTTTTTTTATTTATTATGTTTAAAAGATTCTTTTTTATGATGTGATATTAATAAAAAGTAACGGATGGTCTGTGCGAGTCGATTCATGTTACAATAATTAAATAATTGTAATAATTCCCAAACAAAGAATTAATATAATATTTTATTTTAAATTCTTATATTTGATAAGAAAAAATATTTACTAACAAAGAGGAACAGTATTAACATACAAAATCTTAATATACAAAATGTATAATTTGAATATGTAGAAAAATTGAATGTAATCACGAAGGGTAATAATATTTGAGAAGAATTTAAACCAAGGTTGCAATCGGGAAACGCCTGTTATCATTCAATAAAGAGGCTTATCTCATCAAAATTATTATCAAAGGGAATCAAAATTAAAATATTTTAAAACAATTATTTTGCCTGTTGTATTATATGGGTGAGAGGAATGGTCTATGACCCTGGGAGATGAGAGTAAATTCAGAGTATTTAAGAATAGGATTCTTCCCAGCATTTATTAACTAAAGAAAGATGAGGTCACCGGGGAATGGCAGACACTGCATAACGAGGGATTGCATGACCTCTATGCATCTTCAGAAATAGTTAGGGTTATAAAAGCGAAAAGGCTGCGACCGGTTGGCAAACGTCCGCTTGGAAGACCAAGGACGCGTAGGAAGGGACGTAAGAGAGATGGGACAAGTGCTCAGGATAGGGAGAAATGTAGTTGTTGCGGCCAAGAACTTTCGAGTATCTTTCAGCCACAGAGATAGATAGATATAACAAATACAATAATCTTATATATAAAATTCTCGTGTCACAAAACTTTGAAATCATACTCCTCCGAAACGGCTTAATCGATTCTTATGAAATTTTTTATGTATATTCAGTAGGTCTCAGGGCATGTCAGACTTCCTTTAGAAAACCTCTAATTGGTAAGGTGTGTCCAGGAAATGCTAATTAATTAAAAATAGTTTAGTTACCATACTAGCTCATAGAGGCGCTGGAGGCGAAAATTTGAAATCTTATATATACCCTTATAAGAAGCTTCCAAGCAATACTGGTTCACGGGTAAACTAGCTAGCGCGCCATCTTATAACTTTGCACTCTGAGTTCGGAACTCGCAAAGGCATATTTTTTTCTTTAAGTATTATATATTTTTTTTTAAAATTTATTAATTTTTATTATTTTAATATTTTATTAAATTAAATTTTATTATTAAATTTTATTTTATTAAATTAAATTTTATTATTAAATTTTATTTTATTAAATTAAATTTTATTTTATTAAATTAAATTTTATTTTATTAAATTAAATTTTATTTTATTAAATTAAATTTTATTTTATTAAATTAAATTTTATTTTATTAAATTAAATTTTATTTTATTAAATTAAATTTTATTTTATTAAATTAAATTTTATTTTATTAAATTAAATTTTATTTTATTAAATTAAATTTTATTTTATTAAATTAAATTTTATTTTATTAAATTAAATTTTATTTTATTAAATTATAATATTAAATTTTATTTTATTAAATTAATAATTATGTAAACTATATAAAATTTGAATTTTCATTCATTCATTTAAAATGATATTAAAATATTCCTTTGAAATATAATAAATAATTAAATTAATCCCTACTAGGGCCTCGGGGGGGGAACTATCTCTTTTTCCCATATTGCCATCCCCAGCTCGACTATCTATATATAAAAAAAAGGTTTTTGTCTGCATATTGCTCAGAATTTAAAAATTATTATAATATTTCACTTTTTATTTTAAATTCTAATATTTAAATATCAATTAAATTAAATAATTTATTCTAAAAGTTCTCATTTAAATTTATTTAATAAAATATTTAGATCATATTTAACTTAATTTTTATTTATTCTTTCTATATAATTGAATATTTCTTCTTTTCTATTTGAAAGTGAAAGCTTAAAAAAACTGAATATATTATTTTTAAACTTTTATCAATACAAAAATATTTTCAAAACTTCAATTAAAATGACAAAATTTTATTATTTTTGTTTTTGTTTCAATTATTAATTACAAATATATTTTAAGTGCAAAAATGATTTCTTGGTTAATTAAAATATGTTTTTTAGACAAATGATATTACGAGATGTTTTAAATCTATGTCTTTTTTATATTGAGTATTTTTTTTTAAAATTAAAATTTGTTTTAAATCAAAATTATTGTATTCTATTATATTTTTATATTAATAGGCTTCTTTTTTTATTTTTAATTTTTAATAAATTCTCTTTTTTGATATGATATTAATAAAAAATAATATTCAATTGTATTTAAATTTAAAAATTAGAATATTTGAATTTTTTTAAATTTTAACACATGTAATCAATCATATGGATAACGAATGGAACATTTTGAAAATCAAGTTGGTATTAAATTCAGAAAAAAATACTGATATATAGAATATAATAGACCATTCGAATATAATTTAAAACTATTTATCTCCTTTTATTTTAAATTTAAAAAAACGGAGTGTTAAGAAATTAAGATGCCTGGATAGGTAAATGGGCTGGAAGAGGAGGTAATTTATAATTTTCTTCTAATTCAGATTGAAATTAATGGTGATAAGAAAAAATATTTAGTAACAAAATCTATATACAAAATGTAGAATTTGAATATGTAGAAAAATTGAATGTAATCACGAAGGATAATAATATTTGAGAAGAATATATATATTTAAATCGAAGTTGTAATCGGGAAACGCCTGTTATCATGCAGTAAAGAGGCTTATCTCATCAAAATTATTATCAAAAGGAATCAAAATTAAAATATATAAACCAATTATTTTGCCTGTTGTATTATATGGGTGGGACGCAAGGTCTATGACCCTGGGAGATGAGAGTAGATCCAGAGTATTCTTTCCAGCATTTATTGGCCAAAGAAAGATGAGGTCACCGGGGAATGGCGGAGAATGCACATCGAGGAATTGCATGACCTCTAAGTATGCATCTTCAGAAATAGTTAGGGTTAGGCACGGGACGCGGCTAGAATGGGAGAGGAAAAAGATTTTGGATTGGAAAACGTCCGCTTGGAAGACCTAGGACGTGTAGGAAGGGACGTAAGAGAGATGGGACAAGGGCTCAGGATAGGGACACTTGGAGAAATGTGGTTGCTGCGGCCTAGAACTTTCGAGTTCCTTAGAGTCACATAGATAGATAGCTATAACATATACAATAATAATATATATAATTAATTTAGTGATTAAATTAAAATGTATTTTAAATAAGAACACAAAAAGAAATGAATGTTTTATGTAATATACTGATTGAAACAAAATGGATGAAAACCTTTTACTCGGGGGGGTACAGGGGGCGGAGCCCCCGTCTAGGTGCGGAGAGCGCCGAAGGCGCTCGGGGCAGCTAGTAATATATATAATTAATTTACTGATTAAATTAAAATATATTTTAAATAAACTCACAAAAAGAAATGAATGTTTTATGTAATATACTGATTGAAACAAAATGGATGAAAACCTTTTACTACTTTCAATCAAATACTTTGTACCACTCGGGGGTACAGGGGACGGAGCCCCCGTCTAGGTTTGAAGAGCGCCGAAGTTGTATTATAAGAATAAGATTTAAATATTTTATTTTATATATTTTTCAATTATATATAAATAATTATTTTAGGAAATTTTGCTTATATGAGGAACTCATATTATTATCAAAATATCTATTTTAGCCTATTTTTCCTGTTTTATTTTATATTAAGATACTAATAAATTCACATTGTGGGATTTGGGAAAGGAGTGAATTATTCTTTATAAAAATTATAATCTAAATATTTTTAAATATAAAAATTTCATTAAAAACAATAGGTTGATTCTTAAAAAAATAAATAAATAAAAATGAATAATTGCTTAATTAAAAAACAAATTAATTAATTATTTATTTATTGTTTAATGAATAATTAATCAAAAATTGTAATTCGAATAGTTTCTAAAATCTTGTTAATAGCATTAAAGAAATGAACTGCGATGGAATAGAAACGATCACAAATGAAGTGGTAGCCAGCGTAAATGGTACCTAAACACACTCTCTCACTCTTTTTCCCTCACTCTGTCTCTTAATATTGTTTCATTATAAATTCCCATCATGGGATTTGATAAGGGCTGTTTTATCAAAAATAGCCACCAACCACGATATGATTATCGTCAAGTGATCCCAAAAAAGCAGTTTTATTTCCCTAAAGTGGCATGGGTACTCTGAGAGGAAACCACATTTTAGCAGATCTCCAAATAAAAAGACGATTTAACCTCCTCACTAGCTGTTTTTTCAGGCGTTTTTTTTTCTTTTTTTGAAATAAAATATTCTCTCCCATCACGTTTTCTGCTTAATGTTGTTTTTTGTTGGCTTAACGAGGAATAGATATGTACTGTATATACATTACGCCCCAAGCAGTTACGAGATAATTTTAGACTTATAGATTTAATGCAAATGCAATTCATAAAATAAACTCATGAAAGGGTGAAAATAGCATTGACAAAAAACATATCATTTATTAGAATGAATTGTTACTATTTGATTTAGTTGGAAGGAATAAAGAAAAATATGTAAATTAGTTGAATAAAAAAAACAAAGTGAGATTATTACAATTTAAATCATTATATGCTTTTCAATTTGAAAATTAAATACCTCTCCATTTTTATATTTGAAGAACAAACCCCTGTCCAAATGAATAGTTAAATTAAAATATGTTCAAAATATTGAAAATATAAACTATAGTAGAATAAATTTCTTGCAACTTGGCCTTTTTGATAAATAATAAAAAGAAAAAACAACAAATTAATATTTCATACAACAGGAAAGTTGTAAATCAATTTACACAAATGCCTTGACTTTTCAATTAATACCGACGTTTCGGACACAATTTTGTCCTTTAATAAAAATAATATATTATCACCCTATGATCGGGGCGGGTATTTGTACCCGTTGCGGGGACTGCCACTTATAAGCGGGGCGGGTATTTATACCCGTTGCCACTTATATAATATATATTTTCCCTTGTGTCACTTAAAATTACTTATTTTAAACGATAACTAATATATATCCCTCATATAAGTGGCAACGGGTATAAATACCCGCCCCGCTTATAAGTGGCAGTCCCCGCAACGGGTACAAATACCCGCCCCGCTCATAGTGTGTTATTATAAAATTTTTAAATATTTATCTATATTGCTATTTATTTGAAATCGAGAGTGGATTATTTATGAAAATTGTTTATTATTAATTTTTATTTAAATGCCATCATTGATTTTATTAAATGTCTATTGTTATAGTTACAATTTCTGTGCCTAGATTTATCTTTGAAGAAGGACGCGACTAGTGTCCGAAACGTTAATTAAAAATTAAAAAATTAAAAAAAAACAAACCAATAAGTGTTAATTTATTTCCAACTTTTGTTCTTCTATTCGGCTAAAGAAATAATCAATTTTGTTCTCTTTTATAGTAGAATACTTAAAATGTTATGAAGATTTCGTGACAAACTTCGATTAATTAATATATATGGTATATATAAAGGAAAAGATATTATATAAAATTATAAAACATTTAATTTGAAATTGATTTGAATTAAAAATAAGTTTAATAATTTCATAAATATAATAGAGCTCGAGATAAATATCATAAAAATGGATAATTTATAATTTCCTACTTACCCGTAGAGTACTCTGAGTTCATATATACATTATATACATGCTTTCCTTGACACTCCCTTAATAGAATGATATTTGCCTCGTTAACTTTCAATAGAATTGATTTTTCCAATGAAATTCATTCAAAATCTTATCTTATCAATTTTTTTATAGAACCAGAAAATATAGGATTTCGGTAAAAGAAGTACACATTTTTATTAATTTTTATCAAATATTGTATTTGTTATTAATGATATTAATAGATTTTTAAACAGCCAGTGATGTTTAAAGATATTTTTATATATTGGCAAATAATATCAATATTATTTATTCTATCGTTATATATTGTTTTTTAAATATATAAAAAATTACTAAAACATAATTTTATATTTATTATAAAAATTTATATAAGTTTATTAAGAGATATATTTGGAATACAATACCTACATCCAAATTTATATTGATACATCTCTCTATTGATATACGCATAATGTCTGTCATAATGTCTTTGTTTTATAGAAAATTGCAATTATGTCATACAATTTAATTAGTTAAAATAGAAAATATAATATAATTAATAAATAATTACGTAATTTTGCTTAACTATATATATATGATTGTATGATTGATATAAACAGTTAATAAAGATTTACGTAAAGTAAATTTGAATGAAAACAATATATATATGAATTTAATAGATTTAACCCTATTCACTGGTTTAAACATTATAATTTATTTTAGAACTGGCGGTTAGATGAAATGCTAAAGTAGTTCTTTTTCTTCTTTATCGGCAAAATACAAAAGACAGAAGAATAGAAGAGAGGAAGCAAATGAATGAGATTTAATAGGAAAGCCTTTAAAATTAAAGAGAGGATTTCCACACACATGCTATAAAACTATAAAAATTATAAAAGCTATGAAAGCTTTTCAACATTCTTTAAAATATATGTTGAGGCCTTAAATTAAAATTAAAAATAAAAACCTTAATAAGAATTAGTATTAATTAAGCTCTCGAAGTTTCATGTGTATGTTGATATACTATTTCCTTTATGTGCATTTCGGTTGTTACACCAAGCGTTCTTCTTCTTAACTGTCTTTTAATAAATTTTTAGTATTTGGTCGACTACAAAAATCAATATAATATAATAGAACCTTCCTGATCGTTAGTTCTCGTTTTGCCACCGTTTGAGCTGCTTCACCGCGCTTGAACCATGATCGTTTTTGCTTAATATTGTCGTATGTGACCCATTTCTCATTCCCAATCACAATCTGTTTAAGAAATGGATCGATTTCATCCCTTTTGGCAAAGGCTTCGCAAATGGAAATTCGATCTAATATGTTTTTTGGTGTTAATTGGTATGGAATCCAAACACCCACCTTCTTTGTGAATCCAACTGTGCTCAAATGGTTGTTTTTTGTTGGTTTAAAAATGTTGTTTTTATATGGTAGATCTTTAGCTCCTGATGCTACGAAAACTAAAATGCCTGTCAACTTTGATTATTTCTGTGATTTGGTTGACATTTTCAAAGAAGGGCCTGCCTGTGCGAGGTGCATCTTTAACATCAAAAATGCCTGAACGGAATCGACGAAATCAAAATTACTCGGAATTAGCTGTTAGAGTATCGGCACTAAAAACTCCATTCACAATTTCAGCCGCCTAGCTTTTATTTTCGCCTTTATCAAAGAAAAACTGTAAAATATATACATAATTTTCTCTTTGTTGACTTCCATTTTTAACACCCTGTAACTCACAACTGAAACAAAAAACAACAGAAGTATTTTTTTTAGTATGAAATGTCACCTTGACAACGAGCATAAATTTGAAATTGTTTGATAGATACTTTACGAAATATGGTTCACTTCAGCCATTTACCGAAAAAATAATGGATTTCTTTTTCCACAACCATTTTTTACCGACCGACGATAGTAAGGGAGGTATTGTTTTCACGCCAAATTTCACTTGTGGAGATTTTTACATATCTCCACGAATCTTTCTTAACAAAAAAGTATTTTTAGCATGATGCCTGTCCGTCCGTCCGTCCGTATAGATGTGTACAGCTTGAACGGCCCAACGGATTTTGATGAAATTTGGTATATTTACTTAATGAATTGATCAACTTTTGGTGCAAATCCGGAAACCGGAACTGGTAGTATTAGCGATCGACGATAGGAAGGGAAGGGTTATTTTCACACCAAATTTCACATGAGGAGATTTTTTACATATTTCCACGAATCATGGACTTTGTATTGGTTTTATCTTTATCTTTATTAGTTTTTTCTTAATTTAAAATTATATGACGTCACCCAGCTCTCCATGATGTCACAGCCAGTTCCTACTTATATATTTTAAATAAAATAAAATTAAAAATATTTATGTTCTATCCATATCTGTTTTTTATTGGATTAATAGATATATTTAAATTATTTAAAATTGTGACTGTAGCTGGAAATTAATTTACTTCAAACCGTCGGTCGGTTCGGACCTGGCCACAGGTCAACTTATATATATTGGGTATTTTGTACATGAGATAATTATCTAACTACCTCATCGTTGATTTCTCTAATACAGAAATACCTATATAGTGGACAATTAAAGATTTTAAGATAATAAATTTAATTTTCTTTAGTAATTAAAAAAATTGGAGAACAAGATCTTTTCTGAGTTCAGAAAACAAGATGACATCTATAGATAAAAATTAAAAAAACTGTCCATTTATAAAAAATAAAACTGCATTGATATTCCTTATCTAAATAATAGTTGATTACACGATGTTTATAAAAAAAATTAAATTAATTTACTAGAATAGAGTTTATTTATGGTAAAGAGTATATTTTTTTTATATAATTTTATATATTTATGTTTGTGTAGATATAACAATAATAATATTCATGAGATTATATATATTTACATTGTGATTTGAATAGTCTAATAATTGTTATGAATTTAAAGAAGAAAAAATTTAAATATTAATAAGCATAGAGAAGTAAAATTAAATTTATTTTAATTTTTACTGGTTTGTTCTTTATTTTATTAAATGAAGATAAATATTATGATATTATGACTATGTAGAATTTAATTACATAAAAATTATATAGCCACTATAGTTTATTAAAATTTATTATTATTTGTGCAGTTGTGTTTTGCTAAACTTATTTGTTTTTAAAATAATTTAATATTTGAAAAAATATATATACTTTGGCAAAGCAAAATTATTAATCTTTAAGCGGCCACTGCCATTTATATTAGAAATTTCATTCATTTAATAAAATGATTGTTATTTAAATTTCATTCTTAGAAAAAATTTTATAAGCTCAAAGATATGATTATTATTATTATTGTAACAGTTATTGTCTTTATATTTTATTATTAAATAAAAAATCTGGAGTGTCTCCACTCGACTATCTCGCAAATTTGAATTGGATTAAATAATATATATTAATTTAAATTAAATTAAATGAATTAAATTATAAATTAAAATTAATAAATAATATTTATTAAACCAGTGCATGTTTGGCTCTTTGTTGATGGCACCACGTGTTGGCGCGTGAGATTTGCAGTGTTAAAAAATTAATTCTGGTACTTTCAGCGATTCAATCAAGCTGAAATTCTATATATAGCAGTTTTATACAATTATTAATCATGTGAAAAAATTATCAAATATATATCTTTATTTTTACGGTCACTTTAGAAGAAAAAAAATCAAAACGTTGTAGGTAATGACCCTCTTCCGGTTGAGCTACATTTCTCAAAAGTTGGTAGAAAACTATGAATTTTGAATAATGCCCATGTACCAAATTTCATCATTCTAGCTCAAACCGTTTTTGCGTAATCTTGGTTACATACATACACACACAGAGACATTTTTCTCAACCTTAGTGAAAATGATTCAGGAACCTTCAAAACGTATAAAAACATCAAAATCTCAACATCGAAAGTTTTCGTGATCCCAATACTATCTCTAATATAAATTAATAATATAATATTTTCATTTTATGAACATATATCATTTTATACATATAAATAAATAAATTATTTCCAATAAATAATATTAAATAAATTATTGATTAAATAATTTTTATTTTAGAAATTTGATATTTTATAAATTTGAAGAATTATCATTAAACCTATATATTACTAAGCTTTCGCTCTTAATAGATTAGTACATTTCATATATACTATATAATATACTATATATATATATTATATATATATGTATGTATTGAATGAACTAATGATTCAATAATCTTATCTTTTTTGCAAAGTATATAATGTGTTTGTGAAATATCAGAAATCAATATATTCATTTGCAATTTTGCTTCTATTCTACTATGAAATTACATACTAGTTGTAATATACCTAAATATAAATTATATATATATTTATTTATAAATATAATTATAAATATAAATATAAAATTTGAAGAATAAAATTTCTGTTGTTGAGATATGAAATGTTTAGCAAAATGGAAACCATGCTTGTCTAACTTTCTCTAAAATTATTATTTAACTTTAATTAAAAACTTGAATAATTTTCTAAGGAATCTTACTTTAGTTTGGACAACTGGCGTACAGCTGCTACAGATTATATCCTTTCCCATAACCATGTTGATTTCTCTCACCCTACTCCATTTGATTCACAGTATTCCTAGATGCTTATAAACAAAACTAAGTGGACATTCACTTTTTTTTTTAAAGTTTTTATATATTCATATTTTTATTGTTAAATATTATACTATTAAATAATAGAATAAATTATTTAATGTTCTCATCAAAAACTTTTCAAAAAATAATTTCAATATTTATTCTCAAAAATTGAAATATTAATAAAATTTAATTCTAATTTTAAATTTATTATTTGAATGGTATTGTGTAGAAATTAAAAAAGATTTGTAAAAATTTAAAAATCTTTATATATATATATATGTGAATATCGATAATTTTATTACATTCAATTATATATTAGTTTATGTGTATCCATCTTTTATTAATTTAATTTATTTAAAATAAAAACAAATCAAGATTCTTTCGAGAGAAAATTTATTTAATTTATTTAAATTTAGAAAATTTATCATTTATGTACTTTCATAGAACATCAAAGATTAAATACTTTTTCACTTGAAATTTAATTGAAATCTTTATAGTTGTTTCTATGTATATTGTAAAAAAAACTGTAAAATAAATGGTACTTCCGCTCAGCAAAAAAGATACTTATACATAGACTTGCCATACGTCCCGGTTTCGCCGGGACAGTTCCGGATATACTGGGTTGTCCCGGCGTCCCGCCCGGTTGTTGAAATTGTCCCGGTTTAGATTCAGGGCACAGTTTCTTGGAAATAATTGAGCAAAATTATTAGATCAGAGAATGATTAATCTGCTCTTGTGTGATTAGTAACGTTTTGGCAAGTAACACAGTAATACAAATTTTTTGAACCAAAATTTTCATTGGGAAAAACCAAATGTGAGGCTATAATATTAAATGTAATAGCACCTTTAGCGCTGGAAGAATTAAACAATGATTTAATAAATGCAAATTTTGTTGCACTAAGTATGGATGCTTATTATCTATTCTATATTTTAAGTGTTTTTTACATTACTGTTTTCATAACCCCCCTTCCCCCCCCCCCCCGAAACCGACATCCCTAAACCTAAAGTAAAATAGACAAAACTGTCCCGGTTGGTCCGTGAAAAAATATGGCAACCCTACTTATACATAATTTACAAAATTTCTGAAAGTTAAAACTAATTCAAATCAATATCAATCCCAATATATACATATATAATCAGCAAAGATAATGTCATGTTGGTTATAAGGTCGAAATTAATTATTATTAATAACCCCAATCAGTTAAATAAATTAAATTAAAAACATCCTAATATCACAACATTATTTATTTATTTTATATATTTATTAATTTATAAATTTAAAATTAAAATAATAATATTAAAGAAGTTCTTTTGCATTAATTCCTTCTTTGATCTAAAATCTTTTCCTGTTTTTTAAGTCCTTTCATTATTATTTTTTTTTTTAATGATTTAATTCAATTAGAAAAATTACTTTCAAGGATCCATTACCGTATCGCTTCCATTAAAGCCAGCAGCAGCCATTGTCAGTCGTTGAATTCCTTCAAGATACTTTTTACCAAATTGAAGATAATTAAATTGTATCATAAATAAAATTTTAATTTCTTCCTCAATGATAATTTTTATTTTATTTTTTTAATAACTTCCTAAGATAGATTTACATTTAAATAGTTTTTAATATATTATACAAGCGTGAAAAATTAAATTAATTATTTTATTTAATTTATCATAAAGAATTCTGGAATTTGACTATTGGGGGGACCTTTTTTTTTATATTTTCCAAATTCTAATTTATTATTTAATATTAATTAATTATATTAATTATTGATTGTTTTTAAATATTAAAAATTTTTTAATTTTATAAAAAATTACTATGATTTGAATAAAAAGTTGGAGGAAAATAAATTATATATATAAAAATAAATTTGAAATAATTATAACTTCTTAATATTATTAATTTTAGATTATATATTAAAATTAATAAAAGAAATAATAAATTAAATTATAATTATTATGAAGACATTATTAGAGGGGAATTTTAGCTATTATTCAATTATATATTGTGTAAAGAATTGTGTAAATTTAGACATAGTTAATGTTTAAGTTTGTAAATAATAATCTGAAAATATATATTTAATTTATTAAATTCTATTTAAAATTATTTATTTTTAATCCTCATTACATATATATGATTTTTGTAAAAATAAAAAAAAATTACTAATATTAAATTAAATCTTTATATCAAATAAAAAAAAGAGTGAGCAGTTATTTAATAAATTACCACTCTCAAACTCCTTTTAATAATATTACCTCGCAGGTGTCAACTAAAGGATTTAACATCAAGCATTGGCTTTGAATATTAAACACACTCACCACAATAATATATTATATGTGGTATTGTTTAGATCTCAGGAAGTCGGAAAGTTTTAGGCTATGCAACCACACAATGAGAAAACTTTAAGTAGCTTGCTAAGCTTATAATCAAGTTTTAAAATTGACTATTACCATTACCGCGTCTATTTCCGTTATATTTCTTCTATTATTATATACCTAAACATATATATATATATATATATAAATATGTGATAACATAAGGATTAAATATATGTATATACATGAGAGAATATCTAAACAAGTCAAACAAATTTCTAACATTCATTTAAATAGGAGCTGTGACCAGGCACAGGGCACAGGACCGACCGACAATTGGAAATAAATTAATTTCCAAACAACATTATAAATATATATAAAGTATAAAAAAAATATTTTTAAAACTTGAATTAAAATAACTAAATTATATTATTTTGGTTGTTATTTTTAGTTTAATTACTCAATTATTAATTACTACTATATTTTAAGTGAAATATTTTCCGACAATGAATATAAAATCAATACTTTATAAACTACCACTTCCGGTTGATGAATTTGTGGTACTGATGCATTAAGTATATATACCAAATTTCATCAAAATCCGTTGAGCCGTTCAAGCTGTACACATCGATACAGACGGATGGACAGACATCATGCTAAAAATAGCGACGATAGTAGAGAGGTATTGTTTTCACACCAAATTTCACATGTGGAGATTTTTAAATATCTCCACGAATCATGCATTTTCTAAACAGAAAAAGTATTTTTAGCATGGTGTCTGTCCGTCCGTCCGTTCGTCCGCTGTGTCCGTATAGATGTGTACAGCTTGAACGAAATTTGGTATATTTACTTAATGCATCAGTATGATGAATTGATCAACTTTTGGCGTATATCTAGAAACCAGAAGTGGTAGTATTGCTGATAGACGATAGGAAGGGAAGGATTATTTTCACACCAAATTTTACATGACATTTTTTTACATATCTCCACGAATCATGCACTTATTGGTTTTATCCTCGGGAAAAATCATCTTCATTAGTTCTTTCTTAATTTAAAATTATATGACGTCACCCAGCCCTTCATGACGTCAGAGCCAGCTCCTACTGATATATTATAAATAAAATAAAATTAAAAATATTTATGTTATATCCATATCTGTTTTTTATTGCATTAATAGATACATTTAAATTATTTGAATTTGTTTCTGTAGCTGGATATTAATTTATTTCAAACCGTCGGTCGGTTCTGCCACAGGTCAACTTATATATAAATAATATTAAATATATCGTGTGTGAAAAAAATTGCTTAATATTAAAATAAAGATAATTATATAATTTTTTAATTATTCTCGAAAATTCACTTTGACATTCTTTCAAAATTGATTTGTTCTTATTAAATTAATGAAATTTTTTTTAGATCGTCTAATAATATTTTCATTTTTCTCAACATTATCTTATTTCATAAAACTATAACTTTATTAAAAAAATTTAATGAGGAAATTTTCTGCAAATATCACAAATATCCTTATATTTTTACAGAGTATTTATTAAAAAAAAGTATAATAATTATTCTAAGTATTTGATTTTAATTATTAAAAATTGATGTGAATAGGTCTACCTAAAGTATACCAAAAATAGATTATGACGTCAGTTCGCTTGTCATTTTACAATACTTCTTGAAATTAGAGATAAACAAATTATTAAAACAAAACAAATAAAAATTTTAGAATCACTGTAGTGCTGTTTGCTTGAGAATTTCAGATAAGATAATTAATATTATAAACGCAAATATATTTTTTATTAATAAAAAACTCAAAAGACTATTTTATAATTCTACCTTAGTGTGTGAGTGGGTAGTTGTTTTTAACTAATAAAGTAAAATATTTAAAATAATAATGGATTAATAATGGATTAAGATTATTAGTCAAGAGGTAAGCAGAGGAAAAGAAAGGAAAGGAAGATTAAGAAAGGAAATCCTGTAACATCTTTTTGAACTAATGTGCATGATGTTTCGACCTGTATCAAAATCTTTTTAAGGACTTGGACTTTGCAAAAAAATAACAAAACCAAATATCTGAAGAGGGTCCTAATCCGAAACCGAAACGACACTTTAGTTGAAAAAATAAGATACAAAGTTTTATTTTAAAGACATTCGTTTCCTGCTGGCTATCTGCTGGAATATTAATCGATTATTTTCTAATTATAAAATTGAAAATATATTGAACAATTTTTTTCAGTTTTTTAATAATTCCTTTGTGTAATTTTTCGAATACAAATAAAAAATGTGAATCTAACCTATCGTATTAATTTATTTATTTATTTTGATAATTAAGCTATATACTATAATATTAAAAAGTTGCCTATACTTTTTTCTTTGCTGTTCAATACGTATTCAAATGTTTTGCTTGTTAAAAGTTCTTATGGTCAGTAGGAAATGTCACGTTGTTCTTCTCCCTTTCTCTGAAATTTCTCCATCATGTTGAATTTCAAGCAGATATCCTCATTTTCACATCACAAAGATTATTCATCAGAAAAACTTCGCCAAAACTTGGTCTAACAACAGATGCAACCATTTATATATATATTTATATATATATATATATATACTTGAATAATAGTATGATACTTTATTCTCTCCAACATCCATCAACCTAAGATCAATACTTCATTTATTCCATAAACAAATAAAAAACAAAATCTAATCCAACATTTCTAAACTAATATAACTTGAATGATGTAATATTAATTAAATTTAAATAAGTTTTGAATTGTTATTTAATGAAATTTTGATTTTATGAAACTTTAAATAAAGCCATTATATATAATTATGATTGAAAATAGACAAGTTTTAAGGAAAAAGAAACATATAATAGGTATATGCTGTTAAATTTACATCTTTTAATTCCCAATCTATCTTGCAGAGCTACAATAATAATAATAATGTTCATTTTAATAACTTTAAAATAAATATTATCAACATAATATTCGAGATTTTAATAATATTTTATATTAAATTTTTACATTTCAAGTCAAGAGAATTGAATACAAAGATAATTACTCAATATATTGCTTTACAGACAAAAAACGACTAAAATTTTTTTAAATTTTAACTACATGTTAAATATAATCAAATGGATAACTATTACATATTTATGTTAGCCTCATAAAATTAATTATTATCACTTATAAAATTACATTAATGATTTAATAAAATTTCATTGTAGAAATTAGTTGTTCGGACAACCATAAGAAGGGTTTACTGGCACTCAAAGAGTTTTCGTTTCATAAAATATAAATAATAACTATAGATTTAAAAAAAATTTCAATATTATGTATCTATCTTAAAATTTCACTGTCACCCAAATGTACCTGGTTAAATTTATTTGTATTTATCTGTATAAACATTTAATATTGGTCTTTTTATGTAATAATAAGAGAAAAATTAAAGTAATAATTATTTCTTTAGTCAAACAAATGTATGAAGGCCCAGTCGAAAGCTTAAAATCAAATATTAAGCATTTATTATTTTTTTTTGTATAAGGCAGCTTCATAATATGTGGGATGCGAGAATAACCAAGAGAAAATATTATTTAAAAAAGTCATTAACTAACTGAAAGAAAAACACACATGCCATTAGCAAAACTCTTTTTTTGGTAGTTAATTAAAAATAATTTATAATAATATAAATATAAAAAAAAAATTATAAAATAAGCTTTTTCCAATGGACTAAAAAGAATAAAATAATTTTTATATAAGCTTGACAAAGTTTATGGATGAATTGATTCATATTCAACGAAAAACGTCGGACGCATTTAGTTTAATTTATTTATATGAACAATCAAGTCAAATTTTTGTAATAATAAAAATTTTATTAAACACATAAACTGACAAATTTTTTTATGATGAAATAAAATTGATAGTTTAATTAATACCTTCTAGGGCTCTATTGAAATATCTATAAAAATTTTCAAAAGTCTATCTCAATTAAAAGTCGATGAAAAATCGATTTCAATTTGTCAAAAGAGCGAACAGACAGAGAGACAGAGAGTCAGACGCCAAGTGAAGTTAAGAAAAACGTTATAAAAAGAGAATCCAAAATACCCAATATAAATTCTTGTTTTATACCTTTTATTCTAAGAGGGGACGGAGGGGGGTATGAAAATTACGATTGAAAACTTGGGTGCAATATAAAAGATGTATAAAATTGTGTCGTGAATAATGAAAGGTTGACAAACGCTGGTAAAAGGGTAAGTAAATAATATTCTGGTGTGCAGCAAGTTTACCTACTAAGCCCTTGGACTGGCGTTCGATTTTCGGAGTTTGGGATGAGGATTACGTATTGGGTAGCTACTATTAGTTAAATCTGATCAAGAAAATGCGTTGTATTGATTATACAACACCTCTTCCCTGATAGACTTGGTAGGCTGAGGGGTGTGAGGGACTTTTAAAATGATTTCTTTATAAAATTATATATTTATTTTATGACGTATTATATGTTAAAAAATATAAATGATTTGGAAACAACACAAAGATCAATAAATTAAAAAGTATTTTATACTTAAAAATAACAAATAAAGTGAAGAGAGAAACTACAAAAAATTAATAAGTTTACCTGTGGCCAGGTGCAGAACCGACCGACGGTTTGAAATACAATAATTTCCAGGTACAGAAACAATTTTAAATAATTTAAATATATCTATTAACATTAAAACAGAAATGGATATAACATAAATATGTTTAATTTTATTTTATTTATAATATATAAGTATGAGCTGGCTGTGACGTTATGAAGGGCTGGGAGACGTCATATAATTTAAAATTAAGAAAAAACTAATGAAGATGATTTTTCCCGAGGATAAAACCAATAAGTGCATGATTCGTGGAGATATGTAAAAAATCTCATGTGAAATTTGGTGTGAAAATAACCCTTCCCTTCCTATCGTCGATAGCTAATACTACCACTTCCGGTTTTCGGATATACACCAAAAGTTGATGAATTCATTCATGTTACTGATGCATTAAGTAAATATACCAAATTTCGTTCAAGCTGTACACATCTATACGGACACACAGCGGACGGAAGGACAGACATCATGCTAAAAATACTTTTTTTTGTTAAGAAAATGCATGATTCGTGGAGATATGTAAAAAACTCCACATGTGAAATTTTGTGTGAAAACAATACCTCCCTTACTCGGTAAAAATAGAAAATATTAACATCTAGATTAAAAGAATGAAATGAAATTGGACAAAATTCAATAATGGACGACAACAGATGGACAAAAACATCTTCAGAATGGGTCATTATGTACAACAAGAGGAACCGCGGAAAACCTTCGAAGAAATGTACGGATGATTTGTCTGTGGGCCCGGGTAGGGAGACTGCGGATGGCATGGGAGAGACCTAAGCCTAAGGGGTCTGGTTTCATTATAATATTTAAAAAAATGTACTAATAGGTAATTTTAAAAAATTATAATTATGAACCAATAAAGGTAATAATAATAATAATATATGTTTACATTTAAGACACTGATTATCTAACAATCATATAAGTTTAAGTATGTTGGTTATTTAAATTTTTTACTTTTGAGTTTTTTTAAAATATGTTTTTTTCGAATACTATTCATTTACATATTATATATATAATGATAGAAATAATCTAGAAAAATTTAATAAAAATTTAGAAAGAGTTTAAATTAAAATATAATAATGTAAAAAGAGAATTCAATTAAATTCATTTTAATTTTTTTAATTTCCTTAAATGCTTATAATGTTTAAACATTTAATAAAAAGAACACCTTAATGATCATTTTTAGCAGCTATAAAATAAAACTCCTATATGAGTCCTGTACTTTTAATGAATAACTAATAAATAACTCCATTATCTTGGCGTCATTCATTTATCAGCGTATTAACCACGATTCATTAGCCAACGTTTTTTTTTTTTTTTTCAAAATAACAACTAAAAAACACTCTAATTTTATTGATTTAATCTTAGATTAAGCTGAAAAGAGAAAGAGAATCATCAAAAAGCGGAAAGAGGGTGTGAGAATATTAAAAAAACAAATACGGTGTCGACGTTTTTGTAAATGTTGAAGGTTTATAATAAAGGAGAGGTGGTTTAAATTAATATCTAGAAAAAAAAACTTTAACGTTCATTTATATTAAAATATTATAGTAAAATATATACCAGATTTATAGCAAGAAGGGGAGATGGGATACTGTCGAAAAATATATTTGTGGGAAGACCGTTTAGGAAACGTCCGATTGGAAGTCCAAGGACGCAATGGGTGGATATTCTAGGAAGGAATGGAGTAGAGTTGGGAGAAAATAGGAGTTGAATGAGTAGCTGTAAGGACTCTTGGAGAAAAGTGTTTGTTGCGGCCAAGAGTTTTCGAATTCCTTAGAGCCACCGAGATCGATAGATATAGTTTAATATATATATATATATAGGGGGAGGGGTGGGCAATCTTCGGCTCGCGAGCCGCATTTGGTTCTTTCGATGTCAAGATGTTGCTCTCCAGTTCCATACGAAAATATTAATAATTATATTATTACCGACCGACGATAGTAAGGGAGATATTGTTTTCACACCAGATTTCACATGTGGAGATTTTACAAATTATATGACGTCATCCAGCTCTTCATGGCGTCAAAACCAGCTCTTACTTATATATTAATAATAAAATAAAATTAAAAATATTTATGTTATATCCCTATCTGTTTTTTATTACATTAATAGATATATTAAAATTATTTGAAATTGTTTCTGTAGCTGGAAATTAATTTATTTCAAACCTTCGGTCGGTTCTGCGCCTGGCCACAAGTCAACTTATTTTTGTTGTTTGGATACAAGTCGTCACCTGGGACTATATCTTGAGAATAGTGCGGATGAGGGAGCAATTCATATCACAATTCAAGGATTTTCATTGAAATTCACTTTTTACTATCTCGCCATCAACAAAGAGCCAAACATGCGCTGGTTTCATAAATATTATTTATTAATTTTAATTTATAATTAATTAAATTTAATTTATATATAATATATGGGTTAATTAATCCAATTCAAATTGCGAGATAGTCGAGTGGAGACACTCCAGCTAATTACATTTTCTTCTCAAATTACAAGTTAGTCTGCTATTAATGGATGTCAAACAAAAACTAAAATACCCAAATTTCAAAGTCACGGTCTTATTGACCTGTCCTCGAAACTGTCTACGTCTTACGGCCCTTCATACATTGTTTGCCCACCGCGTCCTTGGTCTTCAAACCGGACATTTCCTACAACTATTTTTTTCGCTAGCTACAGATACAGATATTTAACAAATCTAAATAAAATAAAATCATTAAATTAGAGCCCATTTATACTCCTTTATAACATAAAATAACATAACATATTTAACGTTTTAATCAATTATAATATATTTTCCAAGAATTTGTATATTTTAATGAAATTATAATTAAATTTATGTCAACCTTTTATTTAGTTAACAGATTGTTAATTATCTCTCAATATATCGGCTCAAAACCCCTCATATTTTTACACTCTCGGTATACGTATATATATGTATATATGTACAAGTATATGACTATTCAACAAGTGTTAATTTATTTGTTAATTTAACATACAAATCACGAAATGCATTTGCATTGTATTCCAATTGTGTTTCTATTTTGTTTGTTTTTCTTGTATTGTATTTTTTTATATCACTAAGCCCAAGTATTCCATTCCATGAAATAGATTAATATCTGTCTAGAGTCTGGACGATATAATAGTTTAACTGGAATCTGTTGTGTGGAACTAATCCAATATGTCATCTGTAATATATATATGTTATATGTATAGATATAGTAGATAACTTTTTTTTTATTTTTTTTATTACTTTTAACCTCCTCCATCTTCAGAGCCCTTCTCAGCCAACACTTTCAATTATTCATTCTAGCGGAAATGAACTAAGTGGTCGCACTTTTTTGCCTTCCTTCCTCCTCACAATCTAATCCAACTCATTTGAGGTTGAAGAAACAATCTTGGATTTTAGGTTAAAAGTTTTAACGTGCGGTACCTTAAAAATAAAACTAAAAAAAAAAAAATTAAAAAAAAAACTTTTCTTAAACCTACTTATATTAAGGGGTGACTAATTACTTAACTTCTCTCCCCACCCCTTGACTTATGGTCGAGTGTAGAATTAAACTTTTTTTATATACCATGTGAATTAATTATTTTATTTTAGATTATAAAAATAAAAAGTTTATGTATTTAATTAAAAAATTAAATTAACTAAACATTAATGTAATTTGGGTATAGTAAAGTTTGTCAGTTGCTTGTTCTCTTGGGGTTAAATCCATAAACATTTAGGAAAATTTAAAAAAAAAAATATTTAATTTACAATAGATCTTAAATAAAGAAGAGGATGATATAAGAAAAGTTAATTTTTGCACGAAATATTAAACAAAATAATAAATACTAATGACAAAAGAAAAAATTATAAAATTTTGACCGCACACGTTTTATGGTATTTATATAAATTTTATAAACATTTAGGTTCACCTAGTAATTATTCTTAAAGTTCGTGGAGCGCCAATTATTCGTCAATATTAGACCTAAAAGATTAAACATAGGCCTTAGACATTTCATTCTTTAATTTGGGTTTAAAAAACTATGTGCAAAATGGGTGCCGCATCATCTAACGATAGAACAAAACCACATTCGAGTGCTACTTTGCCAGCAACATTTGGATCGTTTTAAGAAGAATAAAAGCGACTTTACCCGTCGATTTATCACAATGGATGAGACTTGGGTCTACCATCATGATCCTGAATCAAAACAGGAGGCTAAGGAGTGGTGTGAATGGTAGTCAACTGAAAGCGTTCGAGTCGCCCGGCCAACAAGCAGCAGGTGAGGCCAGGCGGCGGAGGGGAATGGAGAAGTGTGCGCTTAACGATTTACAAAATAAAAACACAAATATTAATTTTTTTAAATTATTGGTATTTTTATATAGATCTTAAATCGAATTTTTAGAATATTTAAGCTTAATTCTATTCCGAGATTTTAATGAAAAAATTGAACTAATAAAGAAACCAACACAATTATAGATTGAATAAATATAATAATGTAAAGTATATAATAAAATCCATTAAAAATGTCTCTGATTACTGCATTTGAGTAAAAATTTCAATGTAGCTAAAGGTACCTGGAAATTAATTTATTTCAGGTCGGTTCTGTGTCTGGCCACAGCTCAACTTATTATTTTTATTTTTAGTTATGCTAAAAATACTTTTTTCTGTTAATAAATGGCATAATACGTGGAGATATGTAAAAAATGTCCTCACGTGAAATGTGATGTGAAAATAACCATTCCCTTCCTCTCTTCGATCGGGAATACTAGCACTTCCGGTTTCTGGATATATACCCAAAGTTGATCAATTCATCATACTGATGCATTAAATAAATATACCAAATTTCATCAAAATCCGTTGAGCCGTTCAAGCTGAACACATCTATAAGGACGGACGGACGGACAGACATCATTCTAAAAATACTTTTTTCTGTTAAGAAAATGCATAATTCGTGGAGATATGTAAAAATCTCCACATGTGAAATTTGGTGTGAAAACAATACCTCCCTTACTATCGTCGGTCAGTAAAAAATGGCTCGGAGGAAAGAGATTTGACTCCAACGATGAAATCATCTCACAAACAAATCTATTTTGATGTCCTCGACAAATCTTATATTTTAGAAGGAATAAAAAATTAAAGTTAAGGTTGAAAAATCAAATAATTTTTTATCCAAAGACCTATGATTCATTCAAAAAGCCACAGACTTATTGACCTGCTCTCGTAGATACTAGTTTTGTTAAAACAAAGGATATCTTATGCTTACCTTACTTCTATTTTAACATTTTTCTTCCCTAGTTTCCCCCAACAGTATAAATAATTTTCATAAAAATTTAAGGAGACTTAATCCATTTTACTGCTAAAAAATAAATTTTAGCGATTAGTAATATGAAACTGGCTCCCGATGTCAAAATAATAAAATTCTCATTTGTTTCTCTTCTTTTCTTCCATTATTTATTCATTATTACTTGTTCGCCTAGAGCCCAGAGCATTTATTTTCTTATTATATTTTTGTGTTATATTCCTTAACATTTTAATTGCTATGTTATTTTGATTACTCAATAGCTTATAGGAGATGTTGTTATTAGAGAAATAATTCATTAATTAATACAATAGAATTTAACATATTAAACTTTAAGATATGAATTAAATTTCTGATCTCGATATTCTTATATAGCAGAAAACCAAGTAAAAGAGAAGAATAAATAAATTAATAATAAATAACCTGACTAAACATAAATTTAAAAATCTAGTAAAACAATACTTATCTATCTATCTATCTATTTATTTTAATAAATAATGTTCAGGCGCCCTAATTCAAAATTCCCGATTCGATTCGATATAAATATATCGAATGGAGTCAATAATTCCATGAATCCATCATTACATGTCCAACCAATACTTCTACATCAATATACATTATTGTACATTTCAAATAAATATCATCTCTACAAAAAGCATTGAAATCTGACAAAAAACCACTTCGTGGTAGAGGTTCCCCGCCAAGTACCACATAGTATTTGCAAAAGTTTTATTGGAAATGCAAATTCTCTGTGGGATTGTGGGAGGTACTACCACTATTTGAAAAAGTTTTATTGGAAATGCAATTAAATACACTATTCAGGCAATGAACGTTTTAAAAACAATTAATATTGTAAGGTGAGTAACTTGGTGGCCGCCAAGCTTTAATTTCACTAATTTTTTTAAAAGAAAACTTTGCGGGGCCCTAACTTTTTTGATTTCCTAACTTTTTAGGGCTCATAACTTGGCGGGAAAACTCTACCACAAAGTGGTTTTTTGTCAGATTTAAAAGAAAATGCCAAGTAAAGATGCTAAAATTTATATAATTTTATTGAGTTTTTTTTACTTACCATATTTCAATGGTCAATTTAACTTAAATAAGAATTCATATATAATTAGTGCATATGATTAAGGTTTAACTTGAAAGTACTGAAGGAAGGGTTAAATGTTGGAATCATCTATCTCAAACGTTTAAAATTTGAAATGGTTTAAAAGAAGGGACGGATAATTACCAATTCTATTTAATCTAACTTTAGAATAGGTAATTACAGAAATTGGAGAGAAATCAAATGATATATCCAATTAAATAAATATATTCTAATCTTACATTAATTTAAATAATTTAAAATTATGAAGAAACAAAATATTTCTAAAGAACAAAATTTTTAATAGAAGAAAGAAATTGAATTGAATCAATAGGTGAAATAAAAAAAATATATAGATATTTACTATAGATATATGTATATTAGAGGGGGGTATTTGAATTTAAATGACAATCCAATAAGTCATGTTTATATGTGATTGAAAAATAGCTTTCATAAAAATTATATTATCGATATATTCAAATTTAAAATCCATAAAACTGTTGCACATAATATTTATGAGAGTGTGAAGCGTGAGTGTGATACTAGGGAATGAGAAATATAAATAGGTTTGAAAATAAAATTATTCGCAACAATTATTTGCCTAAAATAGATTTAATTCCTGGGAATGACGAAGATTGTATAACAAATAATTGCACATGTTTGCGAATATAAAAATCAATGAGAGAAGAGAGTGGGGACAATTATTTTTCAATTGGCAATAGAGAACTGTGTAATCATAAAAAGCAATGGAGGCAGAGTATAAAAAACAGATAGATATATTTGGGAATGGAGGGGAATAGTATGTAAGAGTGTCACGAACTGTGATAGAGAACCTAATAATTATCACACTATAATTTTTAAAATAAAATAAAAATAAATATATAAATTCTATTTAATGGTAAAGAAGTAAAATACATAGATGAATTTGGAGAAGATTGGAATTGGATGGAGATCCCTCAGAATATTTAGAGAAATAGGTTTGGAGAAATATATCTAAATATCATTAATTACATGGTTATGCATTAATATAAAGAAAATGATTCATAAATATAAATAAAATGATTCATTAAAATAAATAAAATTATTAAATAATATAAATAAAATCAAAATAAATTTAAACAAAGGTCTATTTAAGTTTTATATACAAACTAATACAATTTAAAAATAGCTTATATATTGTAAAACAAATATGTGTTCTTGTTAATGAAGTAATGAAGTTAAATATACAATATATGTATAATCTTTAGGTATGTATATTGAAAATTATTTTTTTTTTATTTATTTAAATTTATTCAATCATAAATTTCCTGGAAAACTTAAAATATTCCAACTAGAAATCTTGATGAAAAAGCAAAAAAATAAAAATAAAACATGTTTAATTTCTTTGAAGAAAATGCTTGTTAATGGAGGATTGATCGCTCTTAAACTTAAGAGCTGGTCAAACCATCAACTGTAATTAAGGAGACAAAGGGAAGGGGTTGCAGAAAAAAAAACTCACCCAAGTTACTCATAAAGTCAAACTCAAAAGCCTTTACTCTCCTTCTATAAAAATGATATTACTGAAAAAGAAAAAAATCACTCACTTATATCATTGTTAATTTAAACTTTATAACAAAAAAAAAAAAAAATATAAAAATTTTATATCTTGTTAGATGAGAAAATTAAAAAAACAGCTAATAATTTTACGTATATACGTATTTGGTAATATATATTATAGTAATAGAACAGAAGAAACGAATGTTCACTACCTGAATAACTAACGATTTAATTATAGAATAAAAAGTTTTACATAGCATTTTTATAACATTTTTATATTTAATTATGTTCGGGAAATAACTCTAGAAAGATTATGTTATTTTTCTCAGACACAAACACAGTTTTTTTCCAATACTTCATTCGACACAGATTCTATTTCTTGACAAATAAAAATTTTTTAGTTAAAGATCATGAAGTGCTTATTTATGTACTCTTGATTTCAAGTAGTCCTACAGATAGGATAGTTTTGATAACTTTAAAAATATTAAATAATTTTAAAAAATGTCCATTCATATGGAAGGAAAATACATTTACTGAAAACATTCATACTTTGGCAATAGTGATATTATAAAAGATTTGGAAATAATTATTTGATAAAAAAAAAACAAAGTAATATTCTAAGTAATTGTATCAAAAGTTCATACAGTCGTAATATTTTATTTTAAATAATATTATTAAAATATATATATGAATTCAAATAATACTATAAAAATAGTAAGAAATTATAATATAAATTATAAAAAGCAGGAGTGTCTCCAATCGCAAATTTGGATTGGATTAATTAACATAATATATATTAAACCAGCACGTGTTTGGCTCTTTGTTGATGGAATCACGTCACGTACTGGCGCGTGATTTGCAGTCGTGTTAAAAATTTAATTCCGGTACTTTCAGCGATTCAATCAAGCTGAAATTCTATATATAGTAGTTTTATACAATTTTTAATCATGGGAAAAACTATCAAACATATATTTTTATTTTTACGGTTAGTTTAGAGAAAAAAAAATGAAAACGTAGTAGGTAATGACCCTCTTCCAGATGAGCTACATTTCTGAAAAGTTGATAGAATACTAAGAATTATAAATAATTCATTGTTCTATACCAACCCGTTTTTGACTAATCTTGTGTACATACACACATACATACACACACACGCATACACACAGACATTTTTGCCAACCTTAATGAAAATGACTCAGGGACCTTCAAAACGTATAAAAACATCAAAATCTCAACGATAGTAAAAATTGCATTGTTCAATAAGAAACTTAAATGATAGATTTTAGGAAAAAATCACAAGGACATTGTTAACGAAAGTAAGACAATTTTCAAAACCTATAATGAAAAATTCATATTCAAATTCGAAATAATTTTAATAACGATATTTGTATAATAACTTAATATTTTAATTTAGTGATATCCATGCGCTTGCTGCAAAGAGATTCTATGGTAGGTTCCAATTTAGTTAACTTCAATCTCAAGTCTTCCCGTTCTACTATATCCAGACGATTTCTTTGTTTACCAGTAAATAATTTATATCACTTATTTAAATAGCCCAGAACGAAAGGGTTGAACTCTGGTCGTGTCCATTTCCGTATTGCCACCCTTTACAGTCAAATTGCCCCCCTGTGGGGCGTGGACACCACGTTGGAAAACACGGGGTTAGATAATATTCCATAAATTTACGCATAAAACAAAAAAATATAATACGATTTTTATTTAACGTATTATCGTATTATGGATAAAATACTTCACTAAAAGAATAAAAAAAATTTTACTTTTAAATGAAGGAGAAAAAAAAATACGTTTAATTTAGGTGAACTCCAAATATAGTAAAAATATCATATTTTCTTGAGGATAAAATATCATATCATTATACTTCATAAAGGCAGCTAATATTCTTTACTTTTTTCGTTACGAGATTATTTATGGCGAGTGAGGGTGTCGCGTGATTAATGGTTCACATTTTTCCCAGTCTATTCTGATGCATTTTAATTGGGCTAATCATAAACTTTATTTTTCACTCTTCCTTTTTTTTCTTCCTTCATCCGCTGTTTTTATTACAACGTGATATTTAGTTGCATCATTTTTTGTTTTTGTTTTTTTCTTTTTTTTTTTGAGAAATAGAGAGAGAGAGGGATAAGGGGAAGTTGTTTTCAACCCTTTTCTCTACTTTTTTGAATAATTTATATTTTTCCTTTGTTTTATCATTGACTTTTTACGTTGAAACATGATAAATAGAAAATGAGTATCTACTTTGAATAAATGTGTTTTCATATTATACATAATATGTATTTTTCTATTATATTGGTGGGGAAACCGATTGGGAAACGTCCGTTTGGAAGGCTAAGGACGCGGTGGGTGGACAATGTAAGAAATGACGTGAGAGAGATGGGAGAGGGTATTAGTTGAATGGGTAGCTCAGGATAGGGATACTTGGAGGAATGTGGTTGCTCCGTCCAAGAACTTTCGAGTTCGGGAGAGTAGATTTTTCTATACTCAACTTCATGTTAAGATTAATTGCTTTCATAATTGATCAATTAATAGATTTGTATTTATGGGTATATTTAAATAAATATATCTTGGATTTATGAGTCTAGAGCCTAGGTTGCCAAACTTTTTTGTGTCGTAGACCCTTTGCCATGTTTTTCGGTTTTGGGTAGGCCACCTACTTAACCTAAATTGATTTTTTGTAAAATAATTTTACCTCTTTTAGGGCCTTATTGGAAAATCGAAAATGTTTAAGAGCCATATCGGAAAAAAAATTCCCTTTTTTTTAGAGCCATATTTAATTGAATTATAAGATAGTATAATGAAAGTAAATAGGCTTGAGATCCACTATCGTAAACCCCCATATTTATTTAATGTTCCCCCAAATTGACAAAGACCCCTGCGGTCGATATAGACAACTTTGGGAATCACTGGTCTAGAGTGATTTTCATTATTGCTATGGTTTTTATCATTGATATCTAGGAGCGCTGGCAGCGCTCCGCCTCGCCAAGTAAATAAACACCGAGGCTGCCAAGCTATTGCATTTCCAATAAAACTTTTGCAAATACTCTGTGGTAATGTGGGAGGTACTACCACTATTTTAAAAAGTTTTATTGGAAATGCAATTAAATACACTTTTCAGGAAATGAACGTTTTAAAAACAATTAATATTGTAAGGTGAGGAACTTGGCGGCGGCCAGCTTTGATTTCACTAATTTTTTTGAAAGACAACTTTGAGGGGCCCTAACTTTTTTGATTTCCTAACTTTTTAGGGCACACAACTTGGCGGCGAACCTCTACCACGAAGTGGTTTTTTGTCAGATTTATTATTATATTAGATTCAATTCCCGGGTTAGCACTTTATAGCCACCCTATTAGCAATGATTATGTTTATTTGTTTTTTAATAAAATTTGTATAAAATATTAATCACATACAGATTTAAAATATTAAAATATAATAAATAAATGTGAATTGAAATTATAAACAAGATAAAGAGAAAATATATATGTAAAACGATTTTCTTAACATTTTATATTATTCCTAATTAAAATAGATATCTCGTATATAAATATAACCTATACGAGAATAAATTTAATATGACTTTTAATTATAATTTTTTCTTTTAATAATAACATTTGTATTAGTTTAATTATGTTCTTTATTGTCAGTTATAAAATAGTGTGATGATTGCATGATATCTTTAATTTGAAAACATATTTAAATTAATTATGAAAATATTTATTATCATACTTTTAGGTAACTGGAATATTTGACGGATTATCTCATTTCATTTTAATGGTGAATTAAAAATATTATTATTTTTATTATTTATAATAATTAAAAAACAATTTTTAAGCAAAAAAAAAAAACTTCAGAAAAGTATTTTTATGGTTTACATCATTCAATAAATTATTAATAAATTATATATTTGTTTTATTTTTAAATAAATATATTTGTAACTCTTTAAAAGCAATAGTTAAAGAAAGATTTTTAATATTTTATACGAAAAATTTCATTATATTTATGTTTTTTTACACTTAATACAGAAAGGAATAAAGTTTAGAAACTGACGATCTAGAAGACGATTTAAGAGAAAAAAGATATTAAGATAAGGATCCGCTTTAAGAGGGCATGAGATGAATATAAATCAATGAGCAATTGATAGACTCACTAGCAAGAGAATAGAAGAATATATCTAATATATTTGTTGAAATAATTTTAAGAAATGGAAACAAAAAAAAAGCAAATTGAAACTTATTAACTTCTTAAAAGAGTTTGTTTAGTAAGAAAAATATGCCTTTATATATATATATATATATATATATATATTGTAATACGTTTATTTATTTATTTCCCTCCTTTTAATCAATACTTCTAATTCGTAACGCTCTATTTACTATATGTCTATTGTGACTGAAGATAGCAATGTTGACAATATTGAAATTATAATATTATATTTAATTTTATTTTATTATTTTAAAATTTAATTCATTTTTAAAATTTAATTTAATTGTCAGGACCAACAATGAATCTTCTGCACCAATTAACATATCAGGGATTAGACAGGGTGATTCGCTCAGCCCCATGCTCTTCAATACAATAATGGACAAAATAATCGAGGGATTACCAACACATCTTGGATACAAAATGGGGGAGAACGCAATTTCTATAGTATGCTACGCAGACGACGCGGTACTGATGGCGGAAAATGAAGAGGATCTTCAAACTCTTCTAGATACATTCAATACAACCTCTAAACGACTCAATATGAAAATTTCAACCACCAAAACAAAATCTATGGTCGTAGCAAAAGGGCCTTTGCCATGTAATCTACAGATAAATAACACCCAAAATTCAACTACTTGGGAGCTGAAATATCATGAAAGAACGATATTAGAGAGGAGCTTAAGGCCCAAGTCGTGAAAGGTGCAAGAATCTCCGGATGTTTGTACAACCTAATCTGGAAAAATAAATACCTATCTATAGAAGGAAAACTAAAAATATATAAGACCAGTATCCGTCCATACGGTACTGAATCAAGAGCAGACACCACCCTCACTAAACAACTTCTTAGTTCGACAAAAATGCGAATCATCAGAGCTATACATGGCAAAACAATTCGTGACAAGATCCGGAACGAGGACCTTAGAGAACAAAGCAAGCTCAAAGATGTAGCAGAATTGGTGGACACTCGAAGGAAATGTTGGGCCGATCACGTTGAAAGGATGTCTTCTGGCCGCCTACCCAGGATCTTTCGCGATAACCGTCCTCAAGGAACAAGAAGCAGGGGAAGACCTAAAAAGAGATGGATACAATCCTTTGCTTCGGCTCAGCCAGATATGGAAAGAACAGGCGCCACAGGTCTATTAAGAAGATTAAGAAAAAGAAGAATTTAATTGTCAAAAAAAATCATAAATTATATATAATGGCAAGAATGTTTAATGTTTTAAGTAAAATTCCTTTCAATAATTATAACTTCAAAAAAATCCTTCAAGACATGTTTATTTTCTAGTAAATATTAAACAGTGAATATAAAATTCAAATACAAGAATATTATTTTTTTTAAACAATGCAAATTTATAATAATTTAATAATAAAATATAATGAAGAGGATGATTATATTTCAATTAAACATTACTTTTTTTAATAAAGTTTAGAATTTGTATTCGTTTTTGGAAATTTTAGTCATTCATATTAATCATTTCATAATATTAGTTAATATCATAGAAATGTCGTTGGATTTTTTGTTTATATACTATATAATATATATATATATATATATATATATATATATATATATATATTACGAGGGCAAGTCAATAAGTCCGTTACATTTTGAATAAGACACAAGTTTTTGGATAAAAAATTATTTTATTTTTCAACATAGTTTCCTTTGAACTTTATACACTTTGTCCAACGTTTCTCCAATTTTTTTATCGATTCCAAAACAAAAGATATGTCAAGGACATTAAAATAGGTATTTGTTTATGAGATGATTTCATCGTTGGAGACAAATCTCTTTTCGCTGAGCCATTTCTTCAGGCTTGGAATCACTCGGGACTATATCAGGAGAATATGGCGGAATAAGGAGCAATTGGTATCCCAATTTATGAATTTTCATGGAAATTCACTTTTTTCTATTTTCTTCTCAATTCTCGAGGTAGTCTGCAGTCATTAATGGATGTCGAACAAAAATTAAAAGATCTAGCTGGTTCAAGGAGTCAGCTGATAATTGCTTGCTAACAGGAGCAGTGTTTCCATTTCATTAAAAAGACAGGAAATACAAAAAGTGACAGACTTATTGACCTGCCCTCGCATTTAATCATATTTAGTAACCTATATAATGTCCTTGTCCTAATTTAAAAGAGTAAAAATAATATGATATTTGACAAATTTAATTTTAAACGTATTATATTTAATGGTATCTTAATGTATTTTCCATTAAAAGTTAATATTTTGAGAATCGTATAAAATAATTTGTATGACTTAGTCCTTTTGAGAATATTTTTGCAAAAATTTCAGGTTGAATGAAAATAACCTCGTTTAAGTTTGCAATTTGTAAAGAGCGAGAATGTTAGTATGAAAGCCTGTGGTAATCTACGAAATCAGTGAACCGATTTTCAAATTAGTATGGTTTCAAAATTGTTAAAAGGCACCTATTTCTACTCTATGGAGATATGGAGATAAACAAAATAAGATTCTAAAGTTTGCAAAAATTTAAAAAAAATGAAATATAACAATAAAATACTATTTCTTTAAAAGTTAAAAACAATTCAAAGAGCAGAATATTTATTCTTATAATATATAATAAACTTTTTAAATATATGAACCATGAATTTAATGAATATAAAATTTGTTACAGTAAAACTAATTCGAAAAAATTAAAAAATTAAAAAATTTAAGTACATTTACTTGTCAAAATGCATTAAAGGTGTGATTAGAGGAAGAATATTATTCATAATTAGTTAAATAAATTATTTAATAATTATAATGATAATCTAATTATATGGTTCAAATATTTGTATAATATCTATCACTTTCTACATTTAATAATATCTAGAATAATGTCATTTCCAAATATCAAAATAGACATTTCATGATTTTATGATAATTAAAAGGTACATAAAGTTTTATAATAATAGATATTATTATATGTTATTTATATGTTTATTTGTCATTGAAAGAATTGATTAATGTTTAATTACTTATAAACTTGGTAAAATAATGTATTTAATTTAAAAAAATCGGGAGTGTCCTCCCCTAGACTTTATAAATAGGTAATTAGGTTATTATTATTATGTTTTAACAACAACAAAAATAAACTAATTAATTTAAATTATAAAGTAAAATGGTTTAACACTATTATATATATTTATAATTTACACCTAACGCTACTTGTATAGGTAAAATGTCACTTCCGGTAGTCAGATCATGATGAAATTTGGTATCTGAATTTTTTTCATATTTTTAAATCTATATACAAAATAGGAAGCAAATATCTCGAAGCAAACTGGTACTTTACTTGAAAGGTAAACGCAACCAGTGTAGGTAAAGTACCACTTTCGGTTAACCGATTTTGACGAAATTTTGATAGAAATCTACAAACTGTGAATAATATCGGTGTACCAAATTTCGAAGTCCTAGCTTGATTAGTTTCTGAGTAAATTTGCTCACAGACAAACATTATATACATCCATACATCCATACATACACACACACAGACATAATTCGAAAAATGGTATTTTCCGACTCAGGGAGGTCTAAAACGTCAAGATCTATCGAAATCTCGAAGTCGAAATTTTTGACGATTCCAATACTTCCCTTATACGAAGTATGCGGGAAAGTAAAAAAACAACAAATATTACTCTATATTTTGATTAAAATTATTAATATATAATTCTTGAATATAAAAATCTAAAATATAATTTTTTTATATATTTATTGATATTATTTATTTAAAATCTTTCCCTTTATCCTTTCTGTTATAATTAATTGAACAATATTAAAACTATTTATATTTTAATAAATATTAGAAATATGTATTATTATTGTTTATTTCATTATAAATAATCAATTTAGTTAATATTTTTAAATTTTTTTTTTCATTTCGGGTGAGGACTTTTGCATATGAAACATATATTAATATGAAATTAAAATTTTACAATGTTAAATTTTATATATAACGATATTTTGATGACAAAGTGAGATTTTAATTAAATGTTCTTTGCAATACATGTATGACATGTGCGAAAAGTGAATTAATTGACAAATAGCGATTTAATGGGCTACTTGTGTTATACATGACGTCATTAAATTAAATAATAAATTAACAGCAGAGAGGTCATGTTTCCGGTTGTATTTAGAGAATGTGAACTATAAAAAGTGAAATGGGAGAACTAAAATAAACAATATCTAATAGACAAGTAAACGAAATTAAATAAGACTGTAAAATAAGTAAATTATGAAGTCATAAAAAGAATTCTTTCTTTTAGTACTATTTCTTTACTAAACTTTTTTTTTCCATTTCTTTTGTAAAATTACTTTCTTACTCTTAGTAGATAGCTTGCATATTTCCTATAAAAACTAATTTTTCAGGATTCTAAAATTTTAAATTTATTTACGATACCAGTCACTTTAAGTTAACTTATATAAAAAAGAAAAATTTATAGCAATTTTATGATTTTCACTCACACTTTCTACATTTTTACTCTATTTTTTTAAATTTTCTTTTATTTCCATAAGCAGAAATAATGTTATTTTTTTTTTAAAAAAAAACTGAAAAGTATTTGTTTTTGACACGATTGAAATTTTGCTTTAGGTCAGGGATCTCCAAAATAGAACACGGGGCCAAATTCCACACTCCAATCCCATTAATTTAGTTCTTAAGTCATTAATAACTTAAATATTATTAATTTTTTCGTAATTTAGATAAAAAAATATAGAATAATTATAAGAGAGAGGTTATTGAAACAATTAAAATATTAAATTTCATTTCATCTATAATTTATTTAATATTTTAATAATTTCGTATGACATGTTCTATTTCCAAAATGTCATTAGGAGACAGATGCCATATTTAGGTATGAACCATGGATTTCTAGTAAAATGATATGGTTTTCAAATGTCTCATACAATTTATTCTCATGAGATATTCGGATGAAGAGAGAGAAAGAGAAGTTTAAGATATTCTATTTACTAACACCTGTAATAATATTGATTTATTAAATATGTACATATATTAAATATTAATTTTACATTTAAAGATATTATTTGAATTAGCATATACATTAACTTTTTTACTGTAAATAACAACACTGTAAATAACACTATTATAAAATCTATGGAAAATATCAAACTTAACTTATCATATTTTTACAATTTTCTCCTCAGGTAAATGAACAATTTTGTTCATAATTTATATTTAAACAGCTGTTAAAATAAAAAAAAAAATTTGGAATAGTTTTAGGTAACTTTAAAACGTGTAAATCTATTGAAAACACGAATTTGTACTTTTGATCATAGAACTATTTTCACTCTTAGGTATATATATATTTATTTAAATATGAATAAAAGTTAAGGATGTAATGGTCAGATAATTTAAAGAAGAACGTGTGAAGGATGTGGCTCAGGATATGGACGGTTGTAGGAATGTATTTGCTGCGGCCTTTCGAGTTTCGTAGTGCCACAAATATATTATTAGATAAATAGATACTTAATATAAATCATACAACTAGAAAAATTATTTTAAGAAATTTTTAACTGTTTTAGAATCAAGTGTTAATATTGTGTACGATTAACATTTACTTGTTTTGTATGCATCCCATAGGAATATAAGATAATAGTTTCTTGGTGGAGCCTAGCAAAACATTGCAAATTTGCATGTCTTTTCTTCCTCACCCCATCACTTGTAAAGAGTTTATTGATTAGAAGTTAGAGAAAGATAATCCTTTAAAGATGTTTTCATTAAGTGTAGTCAAAAGATTAAAATATCAAACGATAATAAAACAAAAATTTGGTGTAAAAATGGATGAAGAGATATATCCTTTGATTTTGAAGAATAAGTAATTTAATTTATATTAATTATACTTTCAAATTTTCTTTTAAATAATTAATTATAGAAGATTAATTTAAAAATTGAAATAAAATTTTAGATTCAATAAACTATGAATGAATGAATGATTATATATTACAATACAGAAAAAAGTATTTTTAGCATGATGTCTGTCCGTGCGTCCGTCCGTCCGTATAGATGTGTACAGCCTGAACGGCTCAACGGATTTTGATGAAATTTGGTATATTTACTTAATACATCAATATGATGAATTGATCAACTTTTGGTGCAAATCCGGAAACAGGAAGTGGTAGTATTAGCGATCGACGATAAGAAGGGAAGGGTTATTTTCACAGCAAATTTCACATGAGGAGATTTTTTACATATCAACACGAATCATGCACTTGGTATTGGTTTTATCCTCGAGAGAATCATCTTTATTAGTTTTTTCTTAATTTAAAATTATATGACGTCATCCAGCCATTCATGACGTCACAGCCTGGTCTTACATATATATTATAAATAAAATAAAATTAAAAATATTTATGTTCTATTCATATCTGTTTTTTATTACATTAATAGATATATTAAAATTATATGAAATTTTTTCTGTAGCTGGAAATTAATTTACTTCAAACCGTCGGTCGGTTCGGACCTGGCCACAGGTCAACTTATTTAAACATAATTTATTTTTTCAAATGATATATATTTAAAACGAATGTGTATAACTTTCTTAATTCATATGAAAAATTTAATATATATGATAAAATGACACTAATTGAATGAAAATATTAACTTTTATGATAAATTAGATAATTTAAATTGAGATTATAATCAACATAAAGTTTATATATTTTAATAATCCACACACACACAACTAATTGATAAAGCATGACATGAACAGTGTCTTCGAATTGAAATAGACATCAAATGAATTCTTATTAAATGTTTTATAATAAATATTAATTTATGGTTTATTCAATAAATATATAGATTGTATATAGATAAATAATAATTATTATTTAATTATAAGATAAAAATACCAGAAGAGAGTATAATCATAATAAATCAATATACTCAATCAATTTACTAATTCAAATTTAAGAATATTATTAAAATTAATTAATATTATTAAAACAGTTAGTAAAGTATACATTTTAATCTTCTGAGCGGCTGCTGGATAATCCAAGTACTTTAAATATGAAAATTATAAATTTAGAAACTAGCGCAGCGGGTTGCCTAAATGCCAGGGGCTTTTTTTTAGCCAGCCGCTCGAGTGGTCAGTCGATCGGTGTTGGTGTGTGAGTCCGCATGCATAGCCAGGGAGCTCGGCGAGCGGCGCTGTTCCAGTCAAAATTCAACCTCGGGATGAGGTTTATTATCATTTATTATAACTCGATAACCAATTACAACCCTCTCAACTCCTCACAATTATCATTGTAAAATTCTCACAAAATAATTTTTCATTCTTTTCATTTAATTATATACGTATAATATAACTTCCATATGTATGTATTCTATTTAATATTAATTTAAAATATTTTTTAATTTAAATAAATAACAAAAAAAAATAAAATTATATAGTTCTATATAAATTTATAAAAATTTTTTTTCAATATATTACATAAGAATAATTTTTTTTTATTTATCTTTTATATTTTATACTGGGATAATCTAAATAATAATATAATGTATTTTCATATTTATTCGAAATTATTCTAATGCATGACACTTTTTAAGGATTTTTATATAATTTGAATAAACATTAAATTAATGTTTATTATAAAACTTTTAATAAGAATTCATTTGATGTCTATTTCAATTCGAAGCCACTGTTCATGTTTTATCAATTGGCTCAATATTTAATTAATTATAAGTTTTTAATTAATTAAATATCATTTAAATTATTTAAATCATACTAAAAATAATTATATTAATATATTTCATAAATTAGGTCAATCATATTTAATATTTTAATAGAAATTAAGATTTAATGTTTTTTAATTTGATCTATTTAAATGAATATCAATTTAAAAAATGAAAATTGTTTTTAAGTCATGCGTAGGTTTTACTAAAGTCTACAAATAATTAGTGAACAGAGATATTGAATTCGCGGTTTTTTTAATATCTGTCATAATGAAAATATCTTAATTAATGTTGATCGATTTGGCATGAACCCTCAATGATATCGTCTAATATTTCCTCCGCCTATAGTTTATAAGTATTGTATATGTTATAATAGAGTATAATATTTCTTGATCATTTCATTTCGATATTTTAATTTCATTGCTTGATTTTTATTGAATATTTTTAATTATAATAAAATTTGAGAAAATGCAAAGTTAGAGACTTGAGACAATTTATAAAAATTAACGGTATAAAAGTATTGATAAAACTAAAGATAAATTAACAATATATACATTCATTAATAGTATTAATTTAAATTAATGGATTTATTTGATTTTTTATTATTAAGTTCATTTATTAATTTTTTTAGATCATAGTTAATTACCTCCCTTAAAATTAAAGAAGTACCTATTCAAATATGGAAAGAATAAATACAAAATAATTTAAGTTAAATATGATTTAAATATTTTATTATATTAATTAAAATGAGAACTTTTAGAATAAATTATTTAATTGAAATGATATTTGAATATTAGAATTTAAAATAAAAAGTTAAATATTACAATAATTCTTTGAATGCTAGTAATATACATTGTGTAAAATGAGTCCGCCAGTCAGTGGGCCACGCCTGGCTCTTGAATGAACAACACGGAGAACTATATAAACTTTAAAAAATTAAATTCTGCGGTTATTGATTAGAATTAGATATTAATAAAATCTATAGCCTATGTTACCATAGAGATATATAAGAATATTGTGATGTAATTTCATAGAAATCGTTTCTTATTTTTTGATGTTCATAATTCTAAATTACCGGTAAAGTGTCGGTTAAGTAGGAAATTTCTTTTTTGTTTGTTTCTATGACAGCAAAAAAGTAAACAAATTACATACATACATACATACATACATACAAACACTCTCCTTTATATAAGTATATAGATAAATAAAATAAAATTAAAAATATTTACATTATATCTTATATCCATTTCTGTTTTTTATTGCATTAATAGATAGATTTAAATTATTTAAAATTGTTTCTGTAGCTGAAAATTAATTTACCTCAAAGCGACGGTCGGTTCGGACCTGGCCACAGGTCAACTTATTTTACTTATAAATAAAAAATATGACAATCAGAAAGCAATTCAAAACGCCTGCAACATAGGCAACTAGTTAACAAAATAATAACAATTCTATTTATTGTATATACGTAAATGAAAGTCAATTTGATGGAAAGTACAATGCCTATTATTGTTGATGATCGACGAGAGATGTTTATATAATCACAAAATAATAATAATAATTTTAATATTAATATAAAAATATATCAGAGACGCTTTGTAGGATGTTGGTTATCTGTGTTAACCCACATTCTCCTGGTCCCAGGTTCTAGTCCTGGGTCTGACAATGAGTCTAGTTAGGGTCTATGAGACGGAGTCAACCAGTCTCCGGGTTCAAGATTGGGAAGCTATTTTATAAAAAGTAGCGTCTCCGATTAAGAAAATCAAGATAAAGGTTGATAGGATTCGTTCTACTGATCATAGGACACCTAATTAATATAACAAACTTAATAGGTGCAGCCTTTTTGTGCCATCCCCCACCTAAGCCCTTCTAAAAATCTTTTGCCCCCTATGTAACATATACATAATTTATTAATATTAAAAAGAGTTAAACTCGTGTCGAGTTCATTTTCCAATTTCACCCCCCCTCCCTTTTACAATAAAATTAACCCCCTGTGAGTGGGCCCCAATTGGGAAACACTGATTTATACTCTTTAAATATCATTAAAAAATAGTTTATAGTTTTAATTTAAAATTTCTTTAACACATATTTATTAATAAACTTAATTAATTGGAAATTTAGGCTATAATTAATTTATACTTTTATATATTCAAATTTTTTTAAAAAGAAATAGGTAATGATGAAAACAAAACATGGCAATATGTAATTATTTCTACTCTATTAAATATCTCTGTTGAATAATAAATACTATTGAAACACACATTTAATTGATAAAAATTATATTGACAAAGAAGAATAGATTGTTTATTTAAAATATTACATGGATAATTGAATATTTTCAATTTATTTATTTATTTTAAATAATATTATTATTTAATTACAAATTTAAATAACCACTGATATGTATATTAAATATATCACTATATATACAATTATTAATAGATTTGTTTGTTTTAATGAACAACATGTATAATTATTAATCATATTACGAGATAAGCTAATTTAAAATCCATGGTATTTTTTGTTTTATTATATATATAATTTTATAAAAAAAAAATGATAATAAAAATTAAAATAAAATTTTAAAAAGATTAAAAATATTAAATTTAATAGAATAAAATAATTTTAACGTTTATTTATCCTATTTAAGGATTATTTATTTGAATAATATTTATAATAGAACGTAAAAAATATTGATACTAATATTATAATTACAAAGGTATTTTCGATTTCGAAACAATTTATTTATTTATTTATTTTAATAGCATGATAGTCCACTGTTTTTTTTTTTTTTTGGGGGGGGGTCAGGGGGGATCTCTTCAGACCATACAATAATCGTCATTACTGCGTGTGTGGTGTAACCACTAAAAACCCCTCCTTCACTTCCGAGCCCTCTACCCTGGAACCGCGTTAGTATTACTTCGGGGTAGGGGCCAATTTAATATTTTTCATGGAAATTTCTACTTATGCGCCTGCGTCCAGGCGCGCCCGTACATCTGTTTTATAGTATATTAGTCTAGTTCATTTTTTTTCTCTTTTAATATTTGTTCGGTGTAAATGGTCACCTTATCTCTTCGTTTTCTAACATTTTTGTTCTCAAATTTTCAATTGTTAGAACGCCAATCGTACAGCTCCTATTGTAGACTTTCCTTTCCTAAACCTATGTTGTCTTTCGCTTAACCCACTAGCAGCTTGAATCGCTTCTATTACCCGTATCTTTATAAGTTTTTTAAACTATTTTCCAGCTACACTTGGTGTCATAGGATCGCCCCTACCCTTGCTTATAAGTACAAGCCTCTGCTTCTTTCATATCTCTGGAAAGACGCCTTCTTTTGTACACCTATTGTACATCTCGCGATCTATGGGTAACAAAAACCTTAATTACTTCAGAAGATACTCTATCGGGCCCAGGCGATTTTCTGTTTTTTAGAGTATCTGCGGCACTTCGAAGCTCACTCTCCGTGAAATCGACAGTCTCTATTTCTTCGGATGTGTCGTCAGCTGGTCGGGTGGCATGACTTGGGAACAATGTGTTAACAATACTTTCTGTTAACTTTTCGTCGAGCTCTTTGGCAGTTGATCTTACGCCAAGTTTCTTCATTACTATCTTATAGCCGAGACCTCATGGATCATTGTTTACCTCGATCGGCCCATTTATGTTTCTTGCTGCGAGTAATCGACAACTTTAAATCTCTTTTTGCTCTTTTATATGCTTCGGTTTGCTCTTCGAAGGATTCTTCTCGTCTTGCTCGTGTCAGCTACCGTCTATAGCGAAGACAAATTTTTCTCAGATTTGATATCTTTTCGTTCCACCAATAAACCGGATTTTTATACCTATGGTCGTTTTTTGGCATGGAGGCATTACAGGCTTCTCTGATGGCATGCATTATTGTATTAGCTGCATCTCTTGCGCTTGTAGGTCTTTTTATTGTACCTAAAATCCTGTTGAACTCACTGATGAGGCGCTCTGTGTTTAATTTATTTACATTCCATCTGCGGTCTTCTGGGGTTTTTCTGAGTTGATTCCATTGAGCCTTTGCTATGGTGAAGAAAATATATTGGTGATCACTAGCAGTGTAGAACTCTAATACTCTCCACTTCTGTACCATTCGATTTGTATTTTCAAATACCAGGGTTATATCTGGGATTGTCCCCTCGCAGCCTGGTCTTTTAAAAGTTGGTATTGTGCCCGTATTTGCTACAATAAGATTAAGTCTCGCAACCATTTCCATTACTCTAAGTAGAAGAAAAGAAAAAAAAAAAAGAAATGAAAGACCCTTAGCCCTCGAAAGCCTACTAGCATCAGGGTCGGAAGAAACAAGAGTTGGCCAAGGGAAGCCAGATAGGAATGATAAAAGAGATATCTAGTACAAGTAAGTGGAAGCAATACTAGATATGGCTCGGGACCTCATGGTTGCCAATCCATGTGCTCACTAGTTATGAGCCCCTAAGGTAATAGTATACTGTTGAGAATCTGTTCTTAATAACAATTTTTTAATACACTTAATATCATTTATTTTATTTCAATAAAAATTATATTAAAATCTTTATTTTATTTGATGTGAATATATTTTTTAATTGAATTTAATAAACGTAACGTTACCATGATAATTTCATAATAAAAAATTTAGTATTTACGGTTCGGTAATGATAAAACGACACAAAGGACACATTAGAGAGTGAGGACATTGAAAGTAGCACTACGGGCTTCTGAAAGATGAGGTGCACCTATGAAGCAACTTTGATCGTTATCCGTGCAACCATTCGGAAACGTCTAGCGAGCTGACAAACAGTCATACTCTTTATATAGATAGATATTTTTTAACTTGGCTTTTTTTACATATTTCTTTCTTCCTTTCTATCTTTTTATTGAGGGTCAGCAATTTTTCAAAGGGTCAATAATATAATATGTAAATAAAGAATAAAACATTTATATTATAATTATTTATAATATGGGAAATGTTTTGTTTTTTCTTCAAATGAATGTTACAATTGTACCATTATTTGAATTAATTATAACGTTTCATTTACAATTGAATTATAAATTAGAACATATATAATATGGTTGGTTTAATATAGATAATGTTTTATCTTTTATAATTTTTATTATTTATTTCTTTTGTAATTTTACTACATTTTAATTGAAATATTATTTAAAGCTTAGTCTTATAAGTTGTTTTAAATTTATATAACATATGTAATAGCTATCTTACAGCTACATCTGCTTGGACTGTCAATGCCAATTTTATCTTTTAAAGGCAAAAAGAGAGAGCTTGTCAACTATTTTACGAGAAGAAAGGATTACCAATTAAAATCTAAATCTCTTAATCCACCAATTAGAGATTTGTTTTTTATTGAATTTATTGTCTCTCTATTTCAAAATAGACATTGCATAAACTTGAAGATGTGGTTCTGTCATTAATGTTCAAATATAATAATTCTAAACTATATATCTATAAAAAAATATCTATGTCAATATCATTTCTCTTAATTAGATTTCTATTTTAAAAAATTAAATGAAATTTCATTTATAGTTTTATGCTATAAATATATCATGATATATTTTAATTTAAATATTATTTAAAGAGTATTAATATTTTTTTTTATATATATATATAATTTTAATAAAATTTATTAAAAGAAGAAAAATAATTTTTTTATCAATAAATATATATTTAAAAAACAGATATGGATATAACATAAATATTTTTAATTTTATTTTATTTATAATATATAAGTAAGAGCTGGCTGTGACGTCATGAAGTGCTGGGTGACGTCTGATAATTTTAAATTAAGAAAAAACTAATGAAGATGATTTTTCTCGAGGATAAAACCAATACAATGTGCATGATTCGTGGTGATATGTAAAAAATCTCCTCATGTTAAATTTGGTGTGAAAATAACCTTTCCCTTCCTATCGTCTAATACTACCACTACCGGTTTCCCGATTTGCGCCAAAAGTTGATCAATTCAGGCATAAATATATCAGACAGGAGAAAATAAAAGATCAACACTTAAGAACAGATTTACCTTGTCTTTTGTGAATATGTCCTAATCGAAATAAAACCTAAAAGTGGTCGGTAAAAATGAGATATAAATAGAGATTTAATTAAATTGTATTATATAATAATTATATAATAATTAGTTGATTATATAGTGTATTAAAAAATATTGGATTGTAGAATAAAAAATTAAAATGAAAATGAAAGTTAATTTATGATATAATATGATATATGATATATTTAATGAATGAAATTAATAATTTATTGCTCGTGATAATGAATTTATTTAATGTCATGTGAAAGATTATTGATAATTTTATAAGAATCTTTGTGTACTAAAAAATATATATTTATTTTTAATGATTTATAAACATTTAACTCAACTCTATTGAAAAGAAACATTATTTTATTTGACTATAAATATAAATTAATCTCAAATATTAAAAAATCGTTCTTAATCTAAAGCATAACAAACCAAAGAATTTTTTATTTTTGAAGGTGGGTTTTAGTTAATCTTATTTTATATAATAAATCGATAAATAAAAAATTTCAAAAAATTCAATGACTTTTTCAGTGAGGTGCTTCGTTGACCACTCTTGGATACTTCATTTGCGCTCAGCAACCTAAACCCTTATTAACAAATTTTTTGGTTCGTTTTTGCATTATTGTTATCTTTTCCAACGATAAAAAAACTTCTCATAGCCTATTTAATATTTCACACACGTTCAAATTAAATTGATTTTTTACACGAACAAGGAATTAGAAAACTATCTATAAAAAAGAATATTAGCTGAAATGTCACCTTTTAAGCACATGTTCGTTTGAGACAATCGAGAGAGTATTGCCTAGGATACACGTATTAACACTAGAGAAAATAAGTTGACCTGTGGCCAGGTCCGAACCGACCGACGGTTTGAAGTAAATTAATTTCCAGCTACAGAAACAATTTGAAATAATTTTAATATATCTATTAATGTAATAAAAAACAGATATAGATACATAAATAATAAATATAAACATTTTTAATTTTATTTTATTTATAATATATATGCAAGACCAGGCTGTGACGTCATGAATGGCTGGATGACGTCATATAATTTTAAATCAAGAAAAAACTAATAAATATAATTTTTCTCGAGGATAAAACCAATACAAAGTGCATGATTCGTGGTGATATATAAAAAAATCTCCTCATGTGAAATTTGGTGTGAAAATAACCCTTCCCTTCCTATCGTTGATCGCTAATACTACCACTTCCGGTTTCCGGATTTGTACCAAAAGTTGATCAATTTATTCCACTGATGCATTAAGTAAATATACCAAATTTCATCAAAATCGGTTGAGCCGTTCAGACTATACACATCTATAAGGACGGACAGACGGACAGACGGACAGATATCATGCTAAAAATACATTTTTACCGACCGACGATAGTAAGGGAGGTATTGTTTTCACACCAAATTTCACATGTGGAGATTTTTACATATCTCCACGAATCATGCATTTTCTAAACAGAAAAAAAGTATTTTTAGCATGATGTCTGTCCGTCCGTCTGTCCGTCTGTCCGTCCGTATAGATGTGTACAGCCTGAACGGCTCAACCGATTTTGATGAAATTTGGTATATTTACTTAATGCATCAGTAGGATGAATTGATCAACTTTTGGTGCAAATCCGGAAACAGGAAGTGGTAGTATTAGCGATCGACGATAGGAAGGGAAGGGTTATTTTCACACCAAATTTCACATGAGGAGATTTTTTTATATATCACCACGAATCGTACACTTTGTATTGGTTTTATCCTCGGGAAAATCATATTTATTAGTTTTTTCTTGATTTAAAATTATATGACGTCATCCAGCCATTCATGACGTCACAGCCTGGTCTTACATATATATTATAAATAAAATAAAATTAAAAATGTTTATATTTATTATTTATGTATTCATATCTGTTTTTTATTACATTAATAGATATATTAAAATTATTTGAAATTGTTTCTGTAGCTAGAAATTAATTTACTTCAAACCGTCGGTCGGTTCGGACCTGGCCACAGGTCAACTTATTCTGTTAAGAAAATGCATGATTCGTGGAGATATGTAAAAATCTCCACATGTGAAATTTGGTGTGAAAACAATACCTCCCTTACTATCGTCGGTCGGTAAAAAATAGAACGGGAACTTATATTATGATCCTTTTTAATATATAATTTTAAATATAAATAAAAAAATTTCTTGAATACCTCGCTAATTCCTTTACTATAAACTGTACAAAATAATTATTTTTTAGAGTAACATGTAATAGTAGGCACGTTTTGTTATATGCAGTAATTTAAGAAAATATTTTTTTTTTATTAATATCTTAATAAAATCATTTTTGTTTTATAAACTTAATACGTTGTTAATATTCTTGGGAAAGGAAAATTTTATTATTTTGACAAACATCAATAAGAATCAATGAATAAGATAAGATTCTCAAAATTATACAATATATTGAATGGTTAGTGGACCTATTTAATTAAGCTCTTATGAGTGGGTGGATTAAGAGGTTTTGAGTATATATAAGGAAAAACTTTTATGGAATAATAAAAAAAAAATGGAGAGGTGAACCAACTTTTATGTAAAAAATCTATTATTTGAATCCATTTTTTTTCAAGTCAAGGTTTTATTTAAAAAAAAAACTATGAAATGGATTATTCTTTTAAGTAAGTGGAAAATAAAATTTTTACACATTCCAAACAAAAGAATAGAGTTAGTAAAAAGTGTTAAAAAAGAGGGGAGTGGGCGGAGAGAAATATTCATAGAATGGAAGGTCAGTTTTCACCCTTCATTTACAATTTTAAAACAAAAGTGGCGATAGAACATCAGTTGGAAATGAATTTAAAAAATATCTCCATGACAATTATTCCCTAACATTTAGTGGTTTGTTTTTCTTTCTCTGCTTCGCCATTTCATACCTGAATGGATGGCAAATGGACTTTTCATGACTATTTCAAAAGAAATAAACGAACACATTTTCTTCTTCTTCGTTGTCGATAACTTCCTAGCGGAAGTGTCGTGGCCCTAATAACTCCACAGGAGTCATAGGGTGTTCATGGGAAAATTTGACCGAAGTGGTTTCCCCTTGCCTTCTTCGGTGGGGCAGCCGATGTTAAATTGAATTAAATTTTTATATTTATTAATTAATTAAATTAAATTAAATTAAATAAATATATAATCTTGAGTTCTATGCTGGGATTCGAACTCAGGCTTCCTGTGATAGAAATCTAGTAAATCTAGTACTCTACCCACTCAGCCATGCTGCCCCATTTTAATATTTCCTTTTATATCGACTAAGCATAGTTAGTTTGGATTAAAAACAAAACATTAAAATTGAAAACAAAACAGTAATAATAAATATGTGCATTAATAGTAAATTATAATTGTTTTTTTAAATTGTCGATTTTTCTCCATTTAAATAAAAACGCGTTACTTTTTATTTGTTGAATTTTGTAAGATGTACATTTAAATATCGTATTAATTTGAATTTTTGAACATATTTATTGAACTGATGACAAAACTTATAAAAATTATATATATATATATACTGTAATATATATGTAAGCAGAAAAATGCCTTTTAATAGACAAAGGTGGGAAATATTCTAAGGACAATTATAACAAACATCGTCACATGTGGATGATATAAAGAAATTTGCTAAATTAGAGAATGAAAGACCATTTGTCATAAAACATCAAGTGAACCAGCCGACTGATATAATAGATGGATCTTTCAAATAAATAGTTAAAAGTTCTTTAATTAATGTTGTATTAAAATTCATAAAATGCAGCACATGTGATCTCCAGATGTACAGAGACCCATTCGGGTATTCAAAGTGAGGGAAGGGGTGGAAATTCTCCGAGGTAGCAATGGAAGGGATGAAGAGTTTTCTTTATTGGTGTAACAACAATTTTTGAAACAGTCTTGATTAGAATTGGAGAAGGAGGCACCAATATCCCTTGCAGGAGTGACATCCCGGCCACCCCTTTGAGGAGCGCCGCCGCTTAGGAGATGTTCCAAAGAAATCCGCAAGAAGAATCTCAAGACCCCAACGTCTCTAAGAATTCTCCATTTATTCCTATCAATCATACAGCTAAGTGGTCGACCCTTGCTTATTAATAAAAGTGCAATTGCATAATGAAATTAAATTTCATTTCATTTATAATATTCATATTTTTAAATGGTACCTTATCAACTCTTTATAATTTCTTTGTTATCAACAACCTTCGCGGATTCAATTACCCATTTATTCTTCAAAATTAACCCAGAGTGCTATCAATTTAATAATTATTAATTTTCAACCCATTTTTATCATTAAACCACCATACCTAAACCATCCAAATACATCTTTGGAATTTTTATTTTAAAGATACCTAACCCCTATATATTAACATTTAATTTATCGATTGATTTCCTTTTTAATTTATTTTCGAAAAACAAAATATATCGATTTTTATTGTAGTCAAGTAAATTAGTTCTAATAAAAGGGGTTACCAGAAAAAGTATTCCGGTAGTTTGAAAATTGGTAATTTTATAGATTTCGACGTGCTCATTCCGAATTCCAACTTTGCCACCTTTGCTATTTTTACCGCTCGGGCCACCAGATTGGAAAAATGTAATTTATGGAAGAAAATAGGAGTTGGATGGGTATAGCTCAGGATAGGTCAACTTGGATAAATGTGGTTGCTGAGGCTAAGAATTGCAAGTTCCGTAGACCCATAGAAATAGAAAGATATTTTAATGATTTATTAATTTTTATTTTTTTTTATTAGAATATATATACTTTATATATATATATAATTTTTTGTATGTGGACTTTTATTATGAATCCGACCCTTGTATTTTAACGAAAATTTGAATAAAATTACTTCTCTATTTGAATGTAGATTTTCCAATTGATATATTGTATTAAAAATGAATCCCTGCTCTTCTATTCAAATTCTAATTTAGGTGTTGCGAGGTCATTTCTACATATGGACTGATCAGAAGGGTGAGGGAGAAACAACAGAGAGTATTGGTGGGTTGAGTGACTCAAAATGATTTCATGTTATCAAAATCATTGAATTCTATTGTTATATAAATTATTTGATATAACCTGAATATCAGAATACAAACAAATAGCAATTTTACTTTTAGAAAAAAGAGATTTCTTTAGCAATCAAATAATTCAATTAGTGATATTAATCATAATAAAAATGTATAAAACATTTTTTTTTAGAATTTGTAAAAAAAAAATATATATATTTAAAGTTTTATTTAAATTTATGAATTATTTTTTAAATTTATTTATAATTAATTAAAAATAAAATTTATAAAATTGTTTAAATCATTTTATTTTGAATTTTTAAATAAATTTGAATTCTGCGTTGATAAAGTGGTAAATTTTTTTAAAATAATTTATTGAATTCTTAAAAATCTTTTTAAATAATAATGATAACCAAGATAGAGAGATAGATAAATGGATAGACTTTACGTAACTAATCTAATTAGGATGAGTGATACTCATCATCAAAAGAGATTAATCACGACGAAGTATAAATGATATCCACTTATAGAAATATACACTATAAATGAAGTGAATTATATAATTACAAAAGCTTTATAATTTATTGTAGTTGTTGTTGTTATTAAAATTAATACGGATATTATTTATTAATATTATCAAACTCTGTTGGTTGATTAATCTTGAAACATTTATGAAAATAATTTTGATGATTTATGTATTTATAAAGTTAAATTATAATCGGTTAAGTAAATCAACAAACTATAAGAATTAAAATAAATATGCTTTAATAAATTTGACTTATTTTAATTTTATACTTTTTTTATTAAAATTATTTGATATGGAATTTATATAGATTATATATTTAATTTTAATTTTAATGTGTAAATAAATATCAATAATAATATAAAATTCTAAACCTTTCTTAAATAAGAAGGATGTTATATATTATCAATATATAAAAAAAAATATATTTAAAAAAAAACAATTTTTCATTTTTCACATGATTTATAATTTTTTTTTTTTTAAATTAATAATAATTAAATATTTCAATAACTTATGCATTTTTATAATCAAACAAAACATTTTCTATGATACAGTAATAAAAACAGTGTTTTTAAATAAATTTTGTAGTAAAGAATTTCCAAGAGTATAGCTGAGTTACTTTATCTCCTGGACCCACTTGAGTGGTATTATTTAAGAATACATATCATTTCATTTTATTTTTAAATTTTAGATTTTGATTAAAAAAACAATTATTTTATATATATATATATATTATCAGATTTATCAGGGATATAATCACGTATTTTTGTGAGATTGTTTTCTCGACGTTTCGGCACCCATTTTGGCGCCATTTTCAAGAGATTATTTAAATGGGAATATTTTTGGGATTCTGGGTCTTAGTCCGTGCGACCAATGGTTAATATCGGGATTTTGGATTGATAGGTTGGGTGGTTTTGTACTCACTGCGTTGCTGTTGAGCTCTACAGCAACGAAGCGAGTACAAAAATACGTGATTATATCCCTGATAAATCTGATAATAATAATAACATTCACGGAAACCTAAACCAACATATATATATATATATATATTTATATATATATATATACCGATTACACTCATTAGTGTATTGGGAGGGGAACGCGGGGGAACGTCGTTCCCTAACCTTTTTCAGAACTGGAACGCGTTCCAGTACTTTTTCATCTCCCAACAACTCCCACTTAAATCTACTGTTTGAATTTCTTTTTTTCTTAGTAAGAATAAGAAAAAATAAAAACTTAAAAAAATAGTTTGCTTAAAATAGGACATTTTTTTTGCTCTCACTATGCGTTCCCTTACTTCTTATTTTACCAATATACATCACTGATTACATATTTATTTTATCTACGCATCTCGTTATTCATCTTTCAACCTTTGATTTTCCAATGTAATTCTCTTAAAACAAATTTATTGCTAGAATTTTCTTAATTTTTTTATTTATAAATTAGTAAAACAATATTTTGGATTTAAAAATAAAATTTTAAAAATTTACATTCGAAAATACAAAGTTATTTTAACAATCATTTTTTGAATTTTTTTTTTAAGAAAATCTAACTATAGTTTAGAAGAGGTCAGACATTTATATAATTTTCTTCTGTCAGAATCTCTAACTTTATTTAGATTAGCTTAGTGACTTAAATATTAATTAATATTAATTAACAGGAGCTATCATTCTCATTAATTTATCCATTTACATGTATTTCGACATATTATTCTGATTTTTTTTTATTCTTTATTTAATACATAAATTTACAAGTATTCATTAAACTCTTTCTATAAAAAAAATACGATATATTTGATATTATTTTTTCAAAGACACATAACGTGAGAGAAACTGTAATAATTATTTATTATTTAACTATTTAGTAAAATTTTATACATTTTGAAATTAAATCCTATCATATTAAATATTTAATGTATATATATTTTATATAGATATATAGGTATAATTAGGGTTGCCATATTTTTTCACGGACCAACCGAGACAGTTTTGTCTATTTTAATTTAGGTTTAGGGATGTCGGTTTCGGGGGGGGGGAAGGGGGTTATGAAAACAGTAATGTAAAAAACACTTAAAATATAGAATAGATAATAAGCATCCATACTTAGTGCAACAAAATTTGCATTATTAAATCATTCTTTAATTCTTCCAGCGCTAAAGGTGCTATTACATTTAATATTATAGCCTCACATTTGGTTTTTCCCAATGAAAATTTTGGTTCAAAAAATTTGTATTACTGTGTTACTTGCCAAAACGTTACTAATCACACAAGAGCAGATTAATCATTCTCTGATCTAATAATTTTGCCCTGAATCTAAACCGGGACAATTTCAACAACCGGGCGGGACGCCAGGACAACCCAGCGAAACCGGGACGTATGGCAAGTCTAGGTATAATTATACTCTATAAGTAGTTTAGAAAACTTAAAAATTATCAGAACGTTGAGAAATATGTGTAATAAAAGAAGGAAATTATATAGAAAAATAATTTGTAGAGAATGGTAGGTTTTTCCTATAAACTATAAATTTTGCTTATACAAAAGGCCCGTAAATATTTAAGTGATCCTTTTATAATTTAAAATATAAAATAAGATTAATTAATCTATTAATTTAATTAATTATATAGAAAAAATGAGGATTTCTTGTATTCTTAAAAAAATTTCCACAACCTGTATTTGCTTTAAGGCCATTGAGACTCCTTAAAAAATGCACACACTGACTAAAATAAAACTACTATATATTATCGGACCAGTGTGAGAGTAAATGTATACATAGAAAACGAAATGATTTAATTTACAAGCAAATTGGTAATGTTGTAACAATTATCATTATTTCAAATTTTGATTATTATAGTGAACATTTGGATCATAATGACTATGATATGTGAGTATAATTTTGTTATTTTTTTTAAAAAACAATGTTATCTAATGAATCAAATTTTTTGCATGATTAATGTAAATGTAAAATGACTCACTGAATAAAATTTTAAAAAATTTAAAATTAAATTATTTTACTATTAGAAAATGTTTTATAAATATCTTATATATACGTATATTTATATAGTGAATAGAAAAACAAATTAATATCCCTACTACTAAGAAAGAAATGCTTTTAAATCATTTACTTTCAAGTTTTTTTTAAGAGCAAAAGAGTCAATTTAGTTAAACGGAAAATTTTAAATTATATATTAATTACATAAATTCACCTTTTTCTTTCGTAATCTAAATTCAATTTTATAAATTTATTTTTTTAACAGAGTATAGTGAATGAAATTAAAAATTAATATGCAGAAAATGATTATAAATGAATTCTTTATATTCTGCTAATACATTTATTAAGATTTCTTTGAAGTTCTTATATGAAATAATTTATGACTAATTTTTTATTTAAAGTGATGATAATTTTAATAAATATTAAAATAATGATTTTAAAATCTTTATTATAAATAATAGTTAAGAAATATACTTTTATTTAAGTACTCATTAAACTAATAATATTTAGTGACTTATAAATTTTATAACTATTTCCTTATCTAATCATTAATTTAATTGACTTTCTGTCAGTCTCTTACAAATAGAATACGATTTTATAAAGAAAGACAAATTATATCATTATAAATTGCAAGCAATAGATAGATTGGATAGTTTGTATTATTATTTATTAGAAAAAATCATATATATATATATATGATTTTTTTATATATAGTGGCGGATTATGACAAGAGGAGGTCCTAAGCGATTGAAATAAAGGGGCCTTCAAAATCAATTATTTTAATCAATTATTTTAATGAATTAATTTAAAAAATTTTAACTTTAAAACAATTTTCTCCACATTTCTACTACACGAAATTATGTAAAATGCCGTTATTTAACTTTTGGTACTTTTTTACAAAACAATATATTTATTATTCAAATATATTTTTTTAAAACATGAATATTAAAAATTATTTCATCAATGACAATCGGTCTTTTTAGGGGGCCACTCACTAGCTCGGGAGACCCCTCCCCTTCCACAAACTCGGGGCCTCCACAGTCGCTTAGTACGCGTACCGTTTAATCCTCCACTGTATATATAATAACATTAATTATAAATTTACAAAGCAAGTATTATAATATTTTTGGAATAAAAAGTATGTATTCTTTTATATATAATTTTAATTAAAGATAGATTTTTGCGGTATGAGGGTTGATTTTATTATCAATAACAATAGAGAAAATAAAGAATCCTGCTAAACGTTTGAAATTAATAATTTAGTTAAGTTTAAAAAAAAAACAACAGATTATTATATAATTCTCTAATTACTCTTTTATTATCATGATTAATTTCGGAAGGAATACCCGTTTCCTTTTTAAAAAATTTTAAAATTGAAATTGATTTAGACGTTTTATAACTCAAACTATTTTAATACTATGGGTGTAAAATAATATTAAATGTATCAAAGTCGCTACTATAAAATTTAAACTTTCATTGGTACTAAAAATAAATAAAACGAAAACCTCACTACTATTATTACTCTTATTCATGAAACTTTTTTTATCATATTTAATTAAAATTTTATTATTTATCAAGTAGAAATTAAAAATGATTTATTAATTAAATTATATGAATAACCATGTAGTTATTAAATTTTTTTTTAATGTTAAATTTATATAAAATAGTAATATCTAAGTTAAGATATTATTTTGAGACTGTAATTTAAATAAACTATTTAATATTTGTATTACACTAATAAGTAAAAAAATTATTCTGGAATATCGAATTTACAATTATTATTGCTCGAGCCAAAAACATTCCAGTTCATTAGCGCTACAGAGATGTATAGATAAACTAGAAAATTTTAAAAATCGTTACATTAGTAGCAACAATAATTCCAATTTCAAAGGAGAACAATATTTTTTAACGTCACTGAAAAATTTAAAAAACATTTAACATAAATTTGGTCAATTCTAGTAATTGCTGTAAAGGTCAAGTTAATAATATTATAGAAAAAAACAGTTATATATAATTGAATATAATTAAATAAAAATATAATCATAACCCTGATAAGATATTATTTTTTTTTAAAATATTATTTGATGATCTATAGATTTTCATTCTGCTTTTTAAAAAAACTTTAATGCTTAATTGTTAAACCAAAAGAAAAAGAGGGATATGAAGATGTGGTTGTATAATCATCAGGCGGATTATTTTCTTCCTGATTATTCAACGATTCTCACTTAGATTTATATTCAAATATTTTAGTCTAAGATTTCAAGTCGTGTTATTAGCATCCTATTTAAGTTTTTTAAAAAAATATCTATACTTATCTTAATTAATGTTCATTAATTTTTACGAAATTTATTCTTTTTAATTAAGATTATTTTAAAAATTAATTATTTTTGATTTATAAAAATTATTATGTGAACATTTTTTTTTTTTTATTTATGATATTCATCATACTAAAGGTTTTTATTCAATTTTTATTCATATGCAAATACAATAAAATTGAATTTTTTTTATTAATACACTCACGTGTTATGAATGACAAGAAACAAGATCAACAGCATCTTCAATAAATGATGATGATAGCTGGGAAGCCGGTGACCTGATGAAGTATTAATAAACATCTTCTATTAAGTCCAAAAAAAAAAAAATTAATTTAATTTAAAAAATAAATAGAAAAAAAATTAATTTTTTTTTCACTTTTTACTTTTTCCTTGAACAAAGTCCACTTTTAATTTTTTTTTTATAATGTTCTTTTTTTTTTTTTTTGGATATTCTTTATTTTGATTTGAAGTTTAGATGTTCACAGATGAAAAGTCGCGTCACGAATGGCCTGTCGCACCGTTCGTTGTTCGTATTTAGAACTGAGCTAGACAGCTTCTCTGGACCAACCCACCCCTTTCAAAAGAAGGGAGAGTGAAAATTAACGCGCATGCGCATCAATAATAACAAAAAGACGGATTTTCGTACAATAGATTTATTTATTAGATGAAGATATATATAATATCTAAAATATTAGAGGGAAACATGACGAATATTAAACAGAATTTCTGATTTTTTATTTAATTTCAATAATCCAAAAAATTAGGAAATTTTAAAAAGACTAATTTATTCTGAATTTGATATGAAAGATGGCGCAAAGTTAAATTATGAAAAAAAAAATGAAAAATTATCTTGTGATGAGATAGAAAACAAATAATCATAAACAGATATGAAGGAAATAAATTGACTGGAGGTGGCTCAAAATAGAGTTTAGTTATTACAGTAAAGAAAGTTAGGTATATAAATAGTGAGATGTCAATATATCTAATTTTAATGATTTAGTTTAAATATTTTTTATTTTAACATAATGTGTAATGAAAATAATTTGATTTGAAACATTATCCTAGGAATTTTATGAAAGAAACTTAAATTCCTAGTAAGTTATCTCATGTAAATTTCCTTTTTGTCTTTTATAAGTATATTAAATTATATAGCGTATAAATAAATTTAATAATAAATCAAATATATGGCTTGGCTTTGCTAACCCTATACATTTAAATAAGTATGTAAATTAATTTAGTTTAATGTTTTTTTTCTTTATTCTATTTATATTTTTTATATAATGTTGAAGCAATTATAAAAAAGTAAAAGTTAAGATCTAAAGTAAAAAAAAAAACACTTTTTAGTGAACATTCAAGTTTAATGTCTGAAAACCTGATATAAACATTGTACTAAATACATTTTCAATTTAAACAATGGTTTTACATAAATTTTAAATAAAAAGACACAGTTTAATCGCATCAAGAAAATTCAAATTACTTGTGTGTCAACAAAAACAATGCTTTGCACTGTCTAAAATGTAATTGACTGTAAAATGAAAATGTTTTTCTATATGTTGTTAATGAAATGTGTCAGTAGTTGAAATATGACTCAAAATTATTTTGTTTCTTTCCTTGTAATATTTACTCAGGTAAGGGTAAGGGTGAGGATATGGAGATCAGAAAACCTCACCCTACTGAAAAGATACAAGGTGATTCTTCTAAATGTAATATGTTTTGTGTCAAATCAAAACACAAAGTTTACGAGGTGTGGCTATTAAATAACGAGACTGCGCGCGGCCTCCAGGAGAGGGTGGGCGGGAACCTAATGCAGCGTTGTACAGCTGGAAGGGTCTACTATTCCAGTACGAGAACGTCTGGCGGTGAAGTAGTTTTTTCTGTAGTGGTTTAAAATAAACGTGTTTTTGTTCCTACGCCGAAAACGATGTGTGACGAAAAACACGAACAACGTATCAATGTGAAATTCCTCGTGAAACTGAAAAAAACCGTTATTTAATAGCCATACCTCGTATAGACTTTTTACCGACCAACGATAGAAGATATTGTTTAGTTTGAAGTTGAAACTGTGACCGACAGTTACTTGGATCTATTACGGAACTGGTTGTTGTCTCAACTTACTGAAGTAGGTGACTTACTTCTATAAAATGAATCACTGGGATACAAATATATTACTCTTGCTAAACTCAAAGAAGAGAAATGTCTTCATTAACCTTCTAGGACTTCATGGATGAGTTTACCAAAGAATTACCTGATCTATGAAAATTCTATAGAACAGATAAGGTAACCACAATCATGCCGGATATGCTTACAAGAGTAGGGATTGAGCTTAATTATAACATAGATATTTGCCGAGGGATAGGGTGGATACAGTTAAGTATCTGTAACGAACATATTGTATAACACAAGAAACTTTATGAGTTGTTGTCAAAAAAATGAACACAATATTTCTCAAAGATTTCATTTTATTCATTTTTATTATCGATGAAAAAATTTAAATTTTCTGGAACCAATTTTGATACATTGAATATTTTCGTGACAAATCTTTATTTTTTATAATATCAATCAAAAAGTTAAAAAATTAAAATATCAAGTTTACAATTTACCTGAAATTGTGCATATCTATAAATTTCTTTAAAAAAAAATAATAAAATAAAGAATGATCCATAGTAAAGGTCATATTGGTTTAATAATAAATGAGACCTATTTTAGGTATTTTATTGATACTCAAGGGACATCCTTGGATCTTTATTTCACGCCAGTTCCAATCTATCTAACAAGAAATATAACCATATATATTAAAATATTTTTCAATATATGGAAAATGACAAATATGTATAATATGGTATAATATAGGTATTTTATTATCTTATTATTTTAATTAAAATATTATTTTTCCAGAAGCATTGAAAAATATGCTGAATTTATTCATGAAAAATATTTTTATCGAAAGATATCTTATTATTATTATTTGATATGGTGATGAGAGGGATGAAATGGTATGCATAATGCGGGTTGTAGTGCAGGTAGTCTATGCACTAGGAATATTAATTATGATTCATGCGTAATATCTCCTTTTAAAAGTATGTTTGATATTTATATTAATTTATTTTATACTTGGTGTATTTTAATTTCAAGAATTCTGTTCATTTATATTGTGATAAGAATTAGTCTAGTTTATATTGTATAATTGAATGACATGACAAGATTTGCCTATATTTGCCAATGTAGCAAACCATTGTGTGCGGATAGCCATGGTTGGTCAACCTCAAAAGCAAGTGGGCGGAGCCAAAGTTAATTATATTTTTGAAAAAGATGAAATTATTGATTTTAATATTTCGAATAGTGATATAAAAATATTTTTAGGATTTAAATAAAGAATTAGTTTTATTAATAATCTTTAGGTATCTTATCTTATTATACTAGCAAAAATTGTATATATATATTTGTATATAAATTTGTATTTTTGAGATATTAAACCGCTTAAGGATTTTTTTTCAAATTCATACCATAGATAATTTTACACGCTTTTATTTGTATCAACCCGTGTCCTGTAGTCAAATCTTGCAACGTGAATTTGACCCATTATATTTCCCAATGTTCGAATGAACTAAAATTTCGCATACATATGTAACTGAAAATGCAATGTTCTGGTTTATCCTAGGTCTTAGGTGACCTAGAAGGTATTATTTTTATCAATTAGTTATTACATATTGCATAATATTAAAAAATAATAATGCAGGGAAAAAGGTAAATGCTACTTCAAATAGACATAGTTATCATTTATAGTGGAAAAGGAAAAAAAAGAAGGGTTTGTGCATATACAATGAAATGTCCTTTGTATTCTTTTCCTTTCCCTGCATGTTTAGCACCCACGCTTTCATTTTTTAGATATGATTAATTTTAAGGAAATCGTGGTGTGTGTGGAGAAATTATTTTTCTAAAAAAAATAGCACCGGGCAACAACGGACAGCGCTTTCTTAAATACAAAATATTATAAATAAAATAAAATATAAAAATATTTATTTTATTGATATTTTGTAATCACATTACGAAATACATATATATTATATTTTATCCACAGGCCATACTTTTCTGTCTTTCAGTGCATTAATACGTATTTTTAAGGGCTGTATGTTTTATGACTAGTTTTTTAAATTTATGTTCTTTTAAATTATTCGAAATTGTTTCATATATTTTGTCGTTTATTTATTTTAAATAATAATCTTAATCTTAAATATTCATAGTTCATAAGGAATATTTTTTTTAAAGTACCGAATGGCGGCTAGGGGTGAACCAGTTATTAATATTACCAGCCAAATCCACAAATAAGGAAAAAAGTTTTTTAATAACCGTGCGGCGCTCGGTGAACCAGATATTATTAATTAAAGAAAAAAAAACATGAGAAACAATTAGACCCTCCTATATTGTCTATTGATTTGATAATAAAGATTAACCAAGTCTTCTATTATAATTTGTAAAATCAAAAGGGTTAATGACTAATAATGATAATGATTTTTATATTTATAGTCAATAAATTAATTTTTAATAAAATAGTTGCTTAATATAATATACTTCTAATATTAGTATTGAGATATAATAATTAGATCAAAATATACAAAAAATGTATATAATGACTTGTTTTTGAAATAGTAATTATTTCTAAATATCAGATAAGAAAAAAAAATAAAGATTCGACTCAAAAACAAATTAATAACATTAATAACAGTGACCATTCAATATTATTTATTTAATTAATTTTACTACTAAAAAATGAATAGTTTAGGTAGATGCTAAATGAATGATGATGCATTTATATTTATTGATTCAAATACAATTAATATTTATTTTCAAAATCCATATTTATGCATTCTCATTTCAAGTGGATCAAGAAAATTTTCAATTTTAAAAATCGCACAAGAACATTTCAATAATAAATATGAATTATATTTAATTTATGGTAATAAAAATTCATATAAAAATATGAATGAAGTGAGTAAAATATTGAGTGAAAATTGGCCCATGATAGTTATTGGAACTAATTTATACAATATATTAAAAGAAAAAAGAAGAAATATGAATATTTTATTTATTGGTAGTGACAATTTAAGTTCACAACAAAATTATTTAGATCCAAATACAAAAATTATTTTTTTTTATGATTTAAGTGAAATATTAACATGTTCATCATTAGATTTAAATCAAATCAATAGAAATGAATTATTAAAATATTTATTTCAATCAATTTTTGTTTTTAAATTTAACAAATATTGTACGAAAAAGTTTGAAATTAATATTTGTGAACCGTGGTTAAAGAATTGTGTTAAAGAAGTAAAAAATATTAAAAATGCATATTTTAATAGAAAACCAAATATGTATGGTAGTAAATATTCAATTCAATATTCCCAGGATGATGCTTTTGCAGGGAAAACAATTGAAAATGGATTAACAGCTTTTAAAAATATTTGGTTTAAAAAATGGAATATCAAAGATGCTGCTAATTCTATTCTGGACAATAGTGTTCTTATTGCAGAAGAAGCTCAAGCTAATATTAAAACTTATGATGCCTATAATATTCTCTCTATGTGTTTTGTAGTTCATAAAGGGAAACAACGTCCCAAATGGGAGTCAATCGTTTGGTGTTTTGAGTGGAAAGTCTGGATAGCTGTAACCATCTCTTGGTTCATCTCAAGCATAGTATGGTATTTTATTTATCAATCTAAAAGCTTATTTCGTGCCATTTGTGATGTGTGTAGTTTAATCATTTCGCAACCTATTTCTTGGCTAAAACGTTTAACCCACAACCGAACACGAATCATCGCCTGTATATTAATGTTAACGTCCATCATCCTTTCCAACGGATTCTTAAGCATTTTATATACAAACATCCAAGCGCCCCGACACTATCCACCAATCAATACAATAGAACAAATACAACAATTAAATCTCACCATATTTTGTAGTCATTTTCTAACATGTGGAGTGATATTCAATGAGGAAGATTTACTATTTAAACAATTAATGAAGCAAATCGACAAAGCACATATTTTAGTAATGTTATTTCAAAAAAATTCAAGAAACGAGACGTTAAATAAACTTTATAATGAGCCACATTCAGCATTAATAACGCCCTGTGATCAAGCTAGATCATTGATTAAAAAAATTAGAAAATTTTCTAAAAGTTTACATGTTATGGAAATGCAAATTTCTTCCTATCCGCTTGTCTATCAGCCATTCCCTTATGAAAACGAATTACGAAAATTATTATTATGGTATTATGAGAGTGGGATTGGTCAGTGGATGAACAACATGTTGGAATGGAAGAATTTAATGCCCATTTTACTAAAAGAAGAGAGTCCCAGTAATATTCATGTCTTTAATATGGATGATTTACAAATTGGATTTATTCTTCTATTTATTGGATTAATCATCTCTTCTTTTATCTTCCTTATTGAATGCATCATTAAATCTTGGCTCTGCAATTGTAAAACAATTGTTTGTATGAAGAAAAAAAATAATACATTAGAGGATATTCCAAGTATAGAATTTCAATTTAAATTAAATTTAAGGATGAAATATTCGCGCAAAACTTTTATCAGGTAATTGTATAAAATAAAACAAATTTTATATAAATACAATTATTGCATAGATAAATTATTTTTTTATGATTCTTATCATATTTTTTATTTTATTTTTAACCTTTTAATTTTTTTATATTCCAACATTAATTTGAAAAAATTTTCAATGGATGTTATAATTAGAAGCTATTTTCATGGTTAATTAATATTTTCACAAGTGTTTAATAGTAAATGTTACTTTGTTAATTTCTCGAACATTATTTTAATGAATTGGATTCGAATCACGAAAAAATAATCATTATTTCACAAAAATTTATAATTGGTTGAAGCATAATTTGAATGTCAACATAATTCTTGATTAAGAGTATATCCTGTGTGTCATCTAATATTAAATATATATGATATTATATACATACAATTTGGATTTAAAAAAAATTTTCCACAAAAACTAACTTTTATTGTCGCACGAATGGCATACTTTGACTACCTCTTTTATAAATTGTTTTCTACAATTTTTACAAATTATAATATTATATTTATTATTTTTATATTATAAAATATTATATTGGTATTATTGTAATATTAATAAACAAATCATTAGAAAAAATAACATCTAGGATATATTTATTCCTCTATATATTTAAATTAATATTATATATTTTAGTATTCTAATTAATATGCTAAAGGAAAAATTTAACAACTGTAAGTTATTGATGAAAATATCACCGGTGGTGTAATTTTTGTGTAACAATATATTATCATTACGAGTATATAACCAAGTTTGCTTTTTTTTTTCTTCCTCCTTATCAGAAAACCAAACCAGTTTTAGGTTTTATTTCGATTAGGACATATTCAGAAAAAGACAAGGTAAATCTGTTCTTAAGTTTTGATCTTTTATTTTCTCCTGTCTGATATATTTATGCCTGATATAAAGAAACTGTTACTGTCATTCAGAAATCGAGGACGATGATTGATAATTAAATATAATAAGAATTACAATTATTTAATTACTATTTATCAATAATCTATATATATAAAAAAAGGTTCTTGTCTGCACATTGCTCAGAATTTAAAATTTTTTGCATATCTTCGCGTTTCATGACCTCTAGAATCCAAAAGTGACTTTAGAATTTTTCATGTCTGTCTGTCTGTAGGTCCGGAAAATTACTATTTTATAGACTCAGGGCTGAACCGATTTCTATGAAATTACATCACAATATTCTTATATACCTCTAGAGTAACATAGGCTATAAATTTTATTAATATCTAATCGATAACAGCAGAAATTGATTTTTTAAATTTATATTATTCTCGTGTTGTTCACTGGCCCTAGTGGAAGCATTTTAAACAATGAATTATCATAGCGATTCCCAATCAAAGAATTATTATAATATTTCACTTTTTATTTTAAATTCTAATATTCAAATATCATTTCAATTAAATAATTTATTCTAAAAGTTCTCATTTTAATTAATTTAATAAAATATTTAGATCATATTTAACTTAATTTTTATTTATTCTTTCTATATATTTGAATATTTCTTCTTTTCTATTTGAAAGTGAAATGTTAAAAAAACAGAATGTACTATTTTTAATGTTTTATGAATACAAAAATATTTTCAAAACGTCAATTAAAATTACTAAATTATATTATTTTTGTTTTTGTTTCAATTATTAATTACCACTATATTTTAAGTGAAAAAATCTAGCAATGAAAATAAAATACCAAAATGAAATGATCAGGAAATATTATACTCTATTTCACTATTATAACATATACAATACTTACGAACCATAGGCGGAGGAAATATTAGGAGATATCATGGGAGTTCAGGCCAAATCGATCAACATTAGATGAGATATTTTCATTATGACAGATATTAGAAAAAAAACCGCGAATTCAATATTTCTGTTCACTAATTATTTGTAGAATTTAGTAAAACATACGCATGACTCAATACATCCGGATAAACTTTTTCAAATTTTGATCTTCAAATTTGTCTTGAAGGTAGTAAAAAAAGAGTAAGATGCGGAAATAAATTGTAAAATATTAGGTTATCCAGACGACTTAAATATAATAGCAGATTCGGCAATTGGAGAGCAGCTGGTATTTAAATAAAAATTAATATATAATTGTCTGTGTATAAATAGAAATTCAATATACATGTGATAATTGAAAAATTACAAATAAAACCCTTAAAATATTACATAAATGTATATTTAGCAATACATAATGGTATAACATATAAAAATTACGAATTTTTCTATTTCTTATATTCAAATTTAAATTCAGCATAGAAATTCTATTTAACTGAAATATTTTATAAATTAACTGATCAGATGATTTTTTGTGTGTAATTATAAAAAAGATAACATGAAAATATATATATTAGTTCAATAGCTCTTGCTTGAAATCAAAATAAGAAAAACAAGTAAATATATTGGGAGTTGTCTCGAGATATATACAATAGAATATAGAATAAGAGTAATATATATTATATATATATAACGTAACGCCTACGCTGTTTAGCTAATAGAAGCTTCCGAGCTTTAAAATTATTTCCAAATTTATAATTCATTCATTCTAATAAAATATCTGCATTTATAATCAGTTGTATTGTTTTAAATGCAGATTAAAAATACTTTGAAACTGTTGTTAATTAATGTATCACATATTAATTTTTCGTTATTATAACTTTTAATGAAATAATAATATTTAGATAGATTTCAAAGACACATAATAAAATTCTTGTTTAATAAATGAAAGTATTAAAAACTGACCTTTTCTATTATCTATAATTAATAGAGAATGTTAAAATGATTTCTATTTAAATTTAAATTGATTTTTGATTTTGATAAGCATGTAGAATTCTCAGAAAATAATTGATATTGAAAGAATAAATATTTAACAGAATTTATCATTTTTTTAGATAAATTAAACGGTAAATTACAAGATAAAAGAAAAAAAGAAAATAAATTAGCCCTGTCGTTTGGGCGTCTCTAGAATAAATGTCACTTCAAATTGAAAATAAAAACATTATATTTACTTAAATGAATAATAATATTCAAATATATATTAAAAAAAAAATCAACTCATATTGAATAGAAAATATTAAAAAATAGAATAATAATAATAAATAGAAATATATTTACCAATATATATATATATATATATATATATGGTACGATATATAATATATCCTATTATATTAAATGACATGAGAAAAATGAAATAGAAAAAAGATTAATTAGAAGAAAAGAAGATATATACCTTTTCAAATTCTAATAAAATGTGTAAATAATTTTAAATAAAATTTTCACTAATTTGCAGATATATCACGTTAAATATATACATATATATATATTAATAAATAAAATATCATTCATAATATGAATATGAAATAAAAAACAAATATGATATTTTTCTTTTAAAATAATTATTTAAAAAAATCAGTAAATCATTTGAGACTTTATTACAATGATGGTAGAGGTGATGTTAATTGATCGCTTTATATTGGTGAATTATAATAATTTCAATAGAAAATACACTTACGCTTTTGATATAGTAGAGAAAGAAAGAGCATCATCGCCGCCCGCCTGGTTTGAGTTGGCATGCGCACTAACACAAAGAAATCAACTGACTGACTGACTGAGCGGGCGTTCACTCGACTAGGAGCCCCTGGCATTTAGGCAACCAGCAATACAAGCCACTCAATTTAAACTTGAAATATTTAAATAGTATACTCTATTATTAATTATTAATCGTATTAATTCTGCATCTAATATTTCCATAAAAATTTTTAATAAGCATTTAAAAATTTTAAAATAAATTTATATATTTGAATTTTCTAATATAAGAAACGAATGGTTATCAATTTTAATGGAATTTAGAAAAAAAATAAACAAATAAAAATTTTAAAAGGAACTATTGGAAAATTAAATATGAATTATAGTATAATATCAAGATAATATCAAGATGATAGATATATCATATATATTAGGTTTTTTGGAATATTGTTTTGATATTTTCATAAATGGGTTTAAATAGAATTAATAAAAATAGAAAAGTAAAAAGCTATCAAAAGATGATTTAATACGAGATAAAAAAAGAAAATTTAAACAAAATTTATACAAAATTGATTAAGGTACCTTAAGTCTATACCAGTCTATGCCAGTAGGTATAGATGATTATTAAGAATAAGTAAATTTGAAAATTTACTTTATTTAATAAGTTAATTAGTGTTTCATATTTTCTCTCTTTAAATGACAGTGCGGTAAAAAAGATCATCCACCCCCTTTTGTATTGAATGAGGTTTGTGATTCTATCTATCCGATCATAAGATTTAAAGATGAGGTCACCGGCGAATGGGGGAGACTGCATAACAAGAAATTGCATGGCCTCTCTGCATCTTCAGAAATAGTAAGGATTATAAAAGGGAAAAAGCTGCGATAGGCAGGGCACGTGGCTTGAATGGCAGAGGAAAAAGATATTGGTGGGGAGACCGATTGGAAAACATCCGCTTGGAAAACCAAGGACCCATAGAAAGGGACGTAAGAGAGATGGAACAAGGGCTCAGGATAGGGTCACTTGGAGAAATGTGGTTGTTGCGGCCAAGAACTTTCGACTATCTTTGAGCCACATAGATAGATAGATATAACATATACAATAATAATAATATATATAATTAATTTACTGATTAAATTAAAATATATTTTAAATAATCACACAATAAGAAATGAATGTTTTATGTAATATACTGATTGAAACAAAATGGATGAAAACCTTTTACTACTTTCAACCAAATCCTATGTACCACTCGGGGGTACAGGGGGCGTATTTATATAAATGACAATTATTATTAAATAGGTATTTTTTAAATTAAATTAAGGAAAGAGCAACAGTTAGTCATGCACCACCACTGCCAGGTCACTTTCAAGAAAAGTTTATAAATTAGATTTAATACTTTTTTTAAAATAGATTTTTTAATGATCGAATACTGGTGCAGAAAGAAAAAAATATTTCTTTTTGTGTCATTCATTATATCTAAAATAAAAGATTTTTCTCCTTACCTTCCGTCCACGTTGAATAATTAAATAAAAACCTTCTTTTCAATCTTAAACTTTGCCTTATATAATATAAATAAGAAAAACATAAATGATCTTAATATACTTAAGTATTAACCATTGTGTTTGACAAAAAGTCTATTTATGAATTTTATTTATCTATCTAATATTATTACACTCAAAAAATTGTATATTGATAAATTACGTATACGTTTGGTATTCAGATTATTGAATTGCCTGTATGTTAATAATAATAATATATTTAATACATATAAAAATAAGTTGACCTGTGGCCAGGTCCGAACCGACCGACGGTTTGAAGTAAATTAATTTCCAGCTACAGAAACAATTTCAAATAATTTTAATATATCTATTAATGTAATAAAAACAGATAGGCATACATAAATAATAAATACAAACATTTTTAATTTTATTTTATTTATAATATATATGCAAGACCAGGCTGTGACGTCATGAATGACTGGAAGACGTCATATAATTTTAAATCAAGAAAAAACTAATAAATATGATTTTTCTCGAGGATAAAACCAATACAAAGTGATTCGTGGTGATATGTATAAAATCTCATGTGAAATTTGGTGTGAAAATAACCCTTCCCTTCCTATCGTCGATCGCTAATACTACCACTTCCGGTTTCCGGATTTGCACCAAAAGTTGATCAATTCATCCCACTGATGCATTAAGTAAATACCAAATTTTATCAAAATCCGTTGAGCCGTTCAGGCTGTACACATCTATACGGAAGGACGGACGGACAGACATGCTAAAAATACTTTTTTCTGTTAAGAAAATGCATGATTCGTGGAGATATGTAAAAATCTCCACATGTGAAATTTGGTGTGAAAACAATACCTTCCTTACTATCGTCGGTCGGTAAAAATGTAACACAGGACGAGTTCCCAAGTGGATACCCCATCCAAGTACTAACCACGCCCGGTGTTGCATAACTTCAGTGAGCAGAAGAGAACTGGTGCAAGTTCAAGTTTTTTTTCAAGTTTAAAAAGTACGTTTATTAGCCAAAAGATACAATTTTATGTTGTTGTTTTTTCCCATAACATATAAAAGGGATTACATTACTTTTTCTTACAGCTAATGGTGGCTCCAAGGTCGTAATTATATATACAATGTTTTTTTTACACTAATAACTATTTTTAGTGTTACAATTACAATATGTAAATTAATTATTAATATTTTTTTGATTAAGAAAAGGCTAGACAAAAAAAACCTAGACTATAACGAGAAATGGTACTTTCAACAGAGCATGACCATTTACGTATTTATTATATATTATTTATTAAAGCTTTTCTGTGGTTATTTGATAATAATTAAGGCAATTTTTATTAAAAGACCACATTGTTTGTATAAAATTATTTATTATATATTAATAGAGATTACATTTATTATTAAGAAAGTCAATTCATTTGACATATCCTATGTTAAATAACCATTTGATATTATTATTTAATATTTATATAAATATTTATAATAATAATATATTCGAATAATAAATAAAATAGGTATTTATTTATTTTAAAAATAATTTTTTTCTTATTTTTTATGACGATTTTATTTCATTTTACAAATCTAATTCCCAATTCTAATTAAATCTATTGTATCTTTGTCGTCCATCTAATCTGTAGGAATAGTTAACAAGAAGTTTGTAATTTCAGTAGTGGTAAATTAAGATGGAATAAATCAAATATACTTTCAATTTACATGTCAACATTACATAAGGATTTAATTACAGCTCAAAGTGGAGAGGAAGTCAAGATGAATAATTTAAGCTCTCAATTCCAGAACATCCCTACTTTTCTTCTCCTATATATATATATATATATATATATATATATATTAAACAATTCAAAGAATGAAATTAAAATATAATAAAAATCTTTATTTTTTTTTTTGTATTTATATATATTATTTTTATTTGTTTGTCTGGTTTGTTTTATTAAAGTAAACTCAATTTTAACAGTTCAGTTTCAATTGAAAGAACAAATATATTTTTTATTTCAGTCTATTATTTGTTTAAATAATGGAATTAGAAAACAAAAGTAAAACAAAAACAATAAGATTTATGACAATTAAATAATTAAATAAAAAGAATATTATTAATAAAAATAAAAATAATCAATTGTTGTAGATAATTCTTAAAATAACTATTAAAATTTTGAATACTTAGATGATTTTCATCATGAATACTAAAAATTTTATTACAAATTACGATAAAATTTCTTTTTATTTATTTTGAAAAAATATGAAAACAAAAGATACGAAATTTATAGTATAAAAAAATTTCTGATTGAATTGTCAAAAGAAAAATTAGTAGTATTTATTTGAATATCATTGAAAAGTTTGAAATCCATCTCCCTCCTTATCCACACCCCAACCATGTCCAACGCCTAGTCATCCACCCCCCTCCACTCCAAATACCCACCTCCTCTACAATTTTATTTATAGAGGAAAAAAATCTAGTGATCCTTTTTTTACCGCGGCACACTTTTAACGTTTTAAAAATTTGGCGGCACACAATGAAAAATATAAGTGTAAAAGTTTACCATATTGAAAAAATCTGGAGTGTCTCCACTCGACTATCTCGCAATTTTGAATTAACATATAAAATATTTAAATTAAATTTAATTAATTAAATTATAAATTAAGTATAATTGTTTGTGAATTTTAATTAATTAATTAATTTAAAAAATTTAAATTTATAGTATAGTATTGTTATTGAATTAAATTGATTAATTAACATATATTAAATTGATATTTAAAACCTTTACCTTCATTTTTAAGTCAAAATTAAAAAATTTAAAAAATTAATACTTTGTAGATGACACCACGCCACGTGCTGGGGGATGATTGGCAGTCAATATGTTAAAATATTGATAAAATTAATTCCGGTACTTTCAGCGATTCGATCAAGCTGAAATTATATCTATAGCAGTTTTATTCAATTTTTAATCATGTGAAAAACTATCAAACTTATATCTTAATTTTTACGGTCAGTTTAGAGGAAAAAATATATGAAAACGTGGTAGGTAATGGTCCTCTTCAGAATCAGCTACATTTCTCATAAGTTGATAGAAAAATACGAATTTTGAATAATGACCGTGTACCAAATTTAATTATTCTAGCTCAAACCGTTTTTGCGTAATCTTGTCAACACACAAACAAAGAGATAGAGAGAGAGAGAGAGAGATTTTTCTCAATCTTAGTGAAAATGTGTCAGGGGCCTTCAAAATGTATAAAAAGATCAAAATCTTGTGATCACTGGTAAGATAGTAAAAAGCAATTTGTTTAACTATTTATATATTATTAATAATGACTTGAATAATTATGTTATCTATTCCCGTATTAATATATTTATTATTATTGCTTTTTCATTATAATTGTAATAATATGTTAGCGTTTTCAAAATATACTTTAATTTTAGATTATTTTGAAAATTGACTTTTTAAAACAGTTTTTAAAAAATAAAATAAAATTACAAACTTAGTCGACAAAGAAATTGAAAAATATTTTTTTTTCAATATTGATAATTAAATTTAACCAATTTTACTAATTGAATGTAAATAAAAATAAAATGTATTTTATATATTTAAAAATATTAGCAAAAAAAATAATGATCAATTTTCTTATGAATTTATTTATTTATATAAAACAGTTTTATTTTTAATAAATTGCAAGTATTGAATTAAAACTACATTCTTCAAGGCCTTTATAAATTTATTTTTATTATTAAATTCATATATTAATTTGTCAGTTTGTCTACGTTGGTTTTCCCATTGGTTTAACATCATTTGGCTGTTAAAATAATACTTTAAAATCCCACAGTACAAATTATTATTTTTATTTTATTTTTTTTTATTTAAATATTTTATTAAATTTATTATTAATAAATTGAATAATAAAATAAGCAAAATCTGTTTTTAAACATTTAAACATTTAAATATTCTAAGTTTAAATTGGGTGGCTGGTATTGCTGGTTGCATACATACCAGGGGCTCCTAGCCAAGTAAACATTCAGTCAGTCGCTGTCGTGTGAATGCGGATGGCGTAGCACACCGGGCGGGCGACGCTCTGTTTCAGCGAAAGTGTAAGTGAATTTTCAATTAAAATTATCATAATTCACTAATACTAAGTAACCAATTAATGCCAATCTTTCCACTTACACACAAAGATCATTATAAAATTGTTTGAAATGATTTACTGATTTTTTTATTGGCACTTAACACTTAGAGAAGGGATAACGTCCCATTCATCCACTTAAGCGTTAAATTATAATTGAATATAATTCTATATCTTGTAACAATCCTGAATAAAAGTGTTATAATTTAAAATATTAAATTTTATATCAATAAAATAAAATGATTATCAAAAAGATATTATCATCTTCAATGAATATGTTTTAATGTTTAGACTATTTTTATATTAAATTTTATTAATAATTGATTTTATATATAAATATATATTTAATATAATATTCATAATTATAATTTATCAAAAACCTTGTTTACTTTAATATATTCACATTCTTTAAAATATTAATATAATATATATTAATATATATCGTTATATGGATTAAATTTGAACATATTTATTTAAAATTATTTTGAAAATAATTTTAAGATGGAAAATAAATTGAAAATATTTCTTTAAAATATATTAAATATATATTTAGAATATCACAAGATTCTTATATACCCCTATAATATCTAATATCTTAATATATAATAAAAAAAAAAATTCTTTGGTATGCTCATTCAATACCTTCATATCATTGTATCTGTCCATGAGTGTTCATGTCTGCTTGACAATGAATATAAATTTAATCCTAAATCGAGAAATTCCCACACAAAGAATTATTATAATATATAAATTTTTATTTTAATTTCTAATATTCTATATAATTTCAATTTTTAAATTGATTCTATAATTCAATACAATTATTTGATCTTCTGATATTTATCTTATCTGATATTTATTAAATTATTAGGGTAATATTTGAATATTTCTTCTTTGCTATTTATAAGTCCACTATTCATTTTTTCAACATAAAAAAAACAGAAATATATTAAGAAAAAATATTGTCAATGAAAATTAATAAATTCCACTATTATTATTTTTATTTGTATTTTAATTACTCAATTTAAATAAAATTACTTAATTTATAAATAAAAATCGTTTAAAGATGATATAAAAATTAAAGTTCATATATAATAGTAGGGAAAATTAAATCTTCAATCTAAAAATGTTACTTTTATTTCAAAGGCAAATAATTATTTTAGTAATAACGATATAATTTATACAATTTTACACAGACACATACACATACAATATGTATCAATGTAAGACAAGACTATCTCGCAAATTTGAATTGGATTAAATAACATATATTAATTTAAATTAAATTAAATTAATTAAATTCTAAATTAAAATTAATAAATAATATTTATTAAACCAGCGCTTGTTGGGCTCTTTGTTGATGGCACGTTACGTGTTGAGCGCGTGAGATTTGCAGTGTTAAAAAATTAATTCTGGTACTTTCAGCAAATAAATCAAGCTGAAATTCTATATATAGCAGTTTTATACAATTATTAATCATGTGAAAAATTATCAAACATATATCTTTATTTTTACGGACACTTTAGAAGAAAAAAAAATCAAAACGTTGTAGGTAATTACCCTCTTTCGGTTGAGCTACATTTCTCAAAAGTTGATAGAAAACTATGAATTTTGAATAATGCCCATGTAAAAAATTTCATTATTCTAGCTCACAATAAAACCGTTTTTGCATAATTTTGGAAACTAATTATGTAAACTTGTTTATATACATACACACACACAGACAGACATTTTTCTCAACCTTAGTGAAAATGATTCAGGAACCTTCAAAAACATCAAAATCTCAACATCGAAAATTTTCGTCATCGCAATACTATCTCTTACGGTTTACCTTTTTTTTTAAGAACCAAATTGAAAAAATTTAGAAAAAAAGAAAATAAAGAAGAGCCTCTTAATCTCGTGGAACACTAAAGTGCTGCGGCACAGTGGTTGAGAATCACTGTTCTAATCGAAAATTTGTTATAAAATCCATGGAATATTTAATATATATATATATATATATATATATATATATATATATATATTTATATATATATATATTATTGAGAAAATGAAGCCCAAAGTTCACAGCTTGTAGAAAATTCAGGTTTAGTGATTACAGAAAATTGTTAATTTTATATATAGCAGTTTTATACAATCGTGTGAAAAGCTATCAAAAATATATCTTTATTTTTACGGTCAGTTTAGAGGAAAAAAATGAAAACATGGTAGGCAATGACCCTCTTCCGAAAGAGTTACATTTATCAAAATTTGATAGAAAACTTTCGAATTTTGAATAATGCCAATTTTATTATTCTAGCTCAACCCCCCCCCCCCCTCCAACACACACTCAGAGACATTTTTCTTAACCTTAGTGAAAATGACTCAGGGACCTTCAAAACGTATTAAAATCTCGACATCAAAAATTTTGGTGATCGCAATACTATCTTTAGGTTGATATTAAAAATGAAAAAAATATAGAAAATAATCAACGGTTTTTTGAGATTTTTACCTGCTTATATCTTAACATTTAAATCTTTAAAATTATATTTGACTGTTATATATATATATATATTTTATATTTGCATTGTAGACAAAAAAATAATTTATAGAAAATACACTACTGTACTAAATAAAAAAATTCATCTCTGAAACTTTATTATAATAATTGTGTATAACGCGTTATATTGATAATCTTTTTTCACAATTTATAAAAAAAGAAAAAAATCTCATAATCTGTTTTTATAAAACGATGCTTTTAATAGCTTTTAAAAAGAAACAATAAAAAAAAAGATATCTACCATTTTTCATATGTAATCAATGATTAATAACTTTTTTTATGATCAAAACTTCAATATTTATTTATTTATTTTTTAATATTTTATTTTTTGTTACCCAACTTGCTTCACTGATGAGAGGCAACGAGAAAAAATAAGAGGATATATATATATATAAAAAATATATATATAAAAGGAAAAAGATGAATTAGAGAAGGGGAGGGGGAAGAAGCAATTCGTTTAGACGAAGGGCAGCATTCACGCTATACAGCAATCAAGTCTTTGGATATATAAAAGAAAAGTCGATGGATGATGGCTATGGGTCAAAGCAGAAGCAGAAGAATAAGCAAACTTGAGAGATGAAATTTTGACGCCTATTTAACTCTTCCTATCTCCCTATCTTTCATTCGTTGTCGTTGTTGTTGATGTTGTTCTTGTTATTTTGTTAATCCCAAATTTCATTCTATTCTACTTTCTTCTAACAATATAGATATATTGTAGATGAGCATAATGTATCTAACTAAACTTTACTTTTTCGTTACTACAATGACTTGACGCTTATATAAGTAAATATAATCAGTTTTTCTCTTCCTGAAAATAGAACAAAAAAAAAAGATTTAATTTAATGTTAGTATTTTGTACAACAAAAAAAAAGAATAGAATGATATAAATGAATAAATAATTTCTTGAGTGGAAATCTAATTTTAATATGAAGGTGGGGAGGCAGACTTATAAAATTTAAATTATATTAATTAAGTAGTATATTTTTTAGTAAAATATATTTTATTTATTTAAAGCATAAATTTTAATTTATTTATTTATTTATTTTTTTTTGTAATTATGAATTGTTTACATTTTTTTTTAATTATTCTAAAACTTTTGCAATCAAAATTTCTTTTGTCTACTTTCTAATTTATTTAATATAATTCTTGTTAGGAGGTATATTTAACTTTGATAAAAGGATATGATAGGCGGTAATGAACTTCCGAGCACAATTCCCACAAGGATAGCTAAATGAAATTTTTAGAGTAAAGTAATTATTAGAAGTTAGAACTCCATATCTTAAATCTAAAGGTAGAATTAACCATGAATGAATTAAACCTATAAAGATGTAAAAAAATTTTTGGTAAATGAAAATTAAATACTTCAATTATTAATCAATATATATATATATATATATGTTAAAAATTCACAAAAAAAAATCTCACATACTTAAAAATTGTCTGAAACGATTTATTTTTTCAGTTTGATGTGTAGAGTTTTTAATTAAATTGGATTTCATTTTTATAATCATATTGAAAATTATTATTTTTTTAGAAAAAATAAAAACGTAAAAAATTTTTGAAGGAAATATAAATTAATTATTTTTTAAAGTAAATTTTTATTTGTATTCTTTAAGTTTTTATTTCTATAGTTTTTAATTTAGTGATTGGGGAAAAATAGAAAATATAGATTTGTATTTCTAAGAGAGAATAAATATAAATTTAAATAAAAAATTAAATTAAATCAAACTGAATTACCTAATCATTTTTTATATAATTATTGACCTTTGGAATGAATCTCCATTTTAGACAGCTTACTCATAATTATTATGCAATTATTTATTTATTCTAAAATCTAAATGAACTTGGCGAGGTTCAATTTCTTGAAGTCAGGTTCTAAGGACCAGGATTATACCTAATCAGATTAAAAAAAAATGTTTAAAAATAAGTTCTTTAGTATTTAAAGATTCTATGTAGATGACCATATCATTTAAAAGAAATTTCTAATTTGTCATATTTCCTGCCGGCTGAGACCTGTAATTGGATTCATAGATATTATAATTGAAATCCTAAGTTGGGTCACTTCAATTTCAAAAATCTAGTCAGAACACTTTTTTTCATCTTTCTTATAAAATTAATATAAATTATCACTAAAAGTATTATTATATTATTATATCACATAAATCGTATTATTATATGTATTTTTTTCTACATTATTCTATTTCAAATAACAATTTTTTTTTTTTAAAATAAGTGATTAAATGATAAAATTCAAATAGGCATATAGAAGAATACTCTGAAGTAATATTATAATAATCAACCAGACCATTTTTGAGTTTTAATGGATTACAATTTTTAGGATCGTACAAACATGAAATGGTATTTTTGAATTCTCCAGGTCATAAAACTACAGTACTTTTTATTTCTATATACATATAATATACAATATATAAATATTATTACTTTAATTATATTTTAAACCTTGAAGGAAAAATTGATTCTGTTTACTATTTGAGAATATGATATATGAAGCATATAACACAATAAATTATATCTTAATGTATTTGAAACAAAGAAATAGCTATAAATTATTATTATTATTAAGTGAGGAGATTGGCAAAACCGACTATTTATCATTCGTATTGTAAGACATATTTTAGCACTCCATTTGGTAACCAATTGACAGAAACAGAAATCATATTCTTTTGAAAGTTTCTTTTTCATTTTCAGATCCAATTACTTCAAAAAGCTTTTTAGATATTTGGCTATTAACCAAATGCATAGATGATCTATGGTGGTGATTGGAAGGAAGATAAGTTCTATTGTTTTATAATTTTAGTTACATATTGGCAATGTTAAGGAAATGTATTTCACTATGAATTATGTAGATTGGTTTTATAATTCAAAAACATCTCTCCTAAAACAAGTGAAATAATAGTTTCTGGTTTAATTTAAAAAATCTTTTTCTGCTACATAAATTGTTTTGAATTCTAAAATAATCCATAATTAATTATTAATAATTAATAATTTGATAATATATAATGAAATATAATGTAATTTTAAATTGAATAAACATTTTTTTAAATATATTTAAAAATATCGTTAATAAGAAAATATCTTGAAATTACTGCTCGTAGAAGAATTCAATTATTTTTATATTTATTCACTCTTTTTTTTAATTTTTTCTTTTTTTTTCTTTTATTCCTAAATATAAAGTTTAATATATCATAAAAATTGTTTAGTCAAAATTTATTTGATAAACTGTTAATGGTTCATAAAAATATTATAAATCATTTTCGGCTGCTTGACAAAAGATGGCTCCACAAGAAGGTTAAGTAGAAATTGCTTTAGGTGTAATATCATAATATCGTAAGATTGGACACCTGGTGACAACATAAAGTAGAAGTATCCATATCATTGTCACATAATTTTAGAAAATAAATGTCAAGTTGTGTGCTAAATCACCATCATTTGTGGCAATTTTTAGTCAATTCTTTAATTTGAAGAAATCTGTAGATGAATGACTTTGATTTCTTGTAGAACTGTAGAAGTATATGTTGAGAATGTTTATGAAAGTTGTGTCGAATGATTTCAAAAGTTTTAAAACTGTGATAGTTGTGAGAGTAGTTTTTGGCACTTAGATTGGAAGTAATGGTTACATTAAAAGCCATTTCATTTCATTTAAAATTTTTGGGAATGATCGAACTAGAAAGAAATTGTATTTCATATGAACTGGGAGAGGTTAAATGAATTCCTTATGATAACACACCATCGACTGCTAATCTATTTAAGAAAAAAAATGATATTCCTATGTATTTGGTGGGATCAGCTTTGTATTATATACAGTGGCGTACCTAGAACTTTTGCCGCCCGGGGCGATCTCCAGTTTGCCGCCCTTTTTATTATAAGTCAATCAAATAGTGGTATTTATAAATTAATGCACATAAATAAATTATTAAGTTATTTAATCAATATTAATTAATACACAGAGTAAATTTTTTTACTCATATTTGTATGCACTCGTAAACATATTTATATAATATTTACTCTTCTAGCTTTCATACTAGAAAAATCGTGTATAATGCTCTCAAAATTTATATTTATATTTTTTCCGCCGGCCCTGCTTTTCAAAAGAAAAATCGATGATTTAAAAAATATTGGTATATCACTTCGAAGTAATCATATAAACTTTTCAAAAGAAATGACATTTATAAACTGATATCAAAAAATTTTAGTTAGGAAAAATTGCTGAACAAAATCGTAAAGATGCGTTTACGAATTCAACGAATTTTAATGAATACAATAAAATAAAATTATTATCCTGTGTTCTTGGAATTGGAATTCAAAATTTACACTAAAATGTATTTATATACACCGAGGAATAATATTCGAAATCATATAGTTAATCATAATCAGGGCCGTCTTAAGGAATTCGGCGCCCATGGGCTACTAAAAATAATGCGCCCTTCTTCCTAAGAAAATACTATATCGCAAATAAAAAATTGCCGCCTCAAAAGGCTTGCGCCCTGGGGCTATATCCCATTTAGCCCTGTGGTTAGGGCGGCACTGATCATAATTTATATAAATTAAATAGTAAACTTATAATAATCATAATAATCATTTATTATTCAAGAAAGAAAAAAAATACATATGAAATGAATAAGTTGCTTTTTACAACGATAACTAAATATAAAAAATGCCGCCCCAAGATAAGTGCCGCCCGGTGCGGACCGCACCCTCCACACCCCCTTAGGTACGCCACTGATTAAATATATTATGAGTTGTTCATTTCGACTAAAACTCTCTACCGAATCTCTAATGAGAAATCTAGGAAATACTTTCCCATTACTACTTCAGGCACAACTAAAATATTAACCTCTGTCATTTTTTTTCTTTCTACAGAAATAAATATAAAAATTAGCAAGTTTATATAAAATTATATATCAAAAATAATTTAGATTTTTATAACTATATAAATCCATTATTTTATATTTAAATGAGAGGATTCTTACAAATAAAATTGTTTCCTTTATTTTCTTTTTTGTTTCTTTAAAATATTTTATATGAATATATCCATATATAATGAAAACCCATCAAAATATAATAAAGATACCAGAAACCATTATAATATAAAATAGATATTTATTATGAGGATTACATGCGGTTCATAAAATTTGTTTTCCATTTATTCTTATAGAGAGAAATGCTCTTGTCAAGAGCTATAAAAATCATTTTACAATTATATCATTATAATTCTAAAATAATTTTTCATCAAATTGATAATAAAAAAATATAACAAAAAATTTTTAAAAATATATAAAGATATATTGTCGCATATATTGCAGGCTTAGTATGGGTTGGGTTATTAAAAGAAATGGGTTTAAAATTAATAAAATTGATCTTTAATTTAACTGGTAGCACTTTGTTTATTATTAATAGAAAATAGTATGGAGAATACAGCGAAGATTGATTAGGGAAAAAGTAAATTTGAATTCATTCAGATTAAAATAAAATATTATAATTAATTATAAAATATTACTATATAATTATAATAAAATTAACATTTAATGATGTCGTCCTGGGTTTTCTTCTAGGAATTTATTAGTACATCTTCTACGGATGGTTGCTTCTAGATTTGCCCTCAGTGTAGGATCCTGGCACTATCATATCAATCAGAGGGGATGTCTCTCTTTCCAACCATCTCGAAGAATGATCTTTCACTATTCAAAATTCAATAATAGATTTTTTAATACTTGGCTTTCTTATTAACTTACATTGTGAAAAAAATTATTTTTATTTCATTTTTTAACAAATATAAATTCTATTCTCAACTAACTAAATAAATATATTATATAAAAATCTTATCAGAAATAAGAATTTTCATATTTTATATTTTAATAAGTTTAATGATTTTAAATCTACGAAGTAAATGGAGGAAGCTCTGTAGAGACTATTTCGGCCTGTCTTGCATGTTCAACAATCTTTTCCCCCCAGGTTTAATTCTTTGTAGTCTTCAAACCCGAAGACGTAACTAGTTAAACCCAACTGGTTACGTCAAGGAGATGAGTAGCCTTGGAGTTGACATGTCTTTGTAGTTTATTTTGATGAGCTGCTGCGAATCTCGTTGTACTCCTTGTGAAACCGTCTGTATCTCAAGGTCATGGTCGAGTTCATCATTATGAATATATTAAACACAGGTTTTTGAATAAAAAATTATTTTACTTTTCAACGTAATCTCTTTTGAGCTTTATACACTTCCTCCAACGTTTCTCCATTTTTTTTATCCCTTCCAAAAAATAGGATTTATAGAGCACATCATATTCATTTCTGAGATAATTTCATCTTTGGAGTCAAATCTCTTCCCGCGGAGCCATTTGGAAACAAGAAATAGTCATTCGGGGCTAAATACGGAGAATAGGGCGGATGAGGGAGAAATGTGTACCTCAATTCATGGATTTGCATGTAAATTCACTTTTTTCCATTTTCTTCTCAAATCACGAGGTAGCCTGCTATTAATGGATGTCAAACAATAACTAAAAGACCCAGCTGGTTCAAATTTCAACAGGACTAAGCTGATAGTCTCCTGCTGACAGGAACCGTGTTGCCATTTCATTTAAGAGACCATAAATTCAAAAAGTCACGGACTTATTAATCTGCTCTTGTATATAAGTAATTCGTTTTTTAGTAAGATAAATAAAATACTTTTTTAATTTAAATGATATCATTTTTTAACTTATAGAACCTTTTTTGTTTTAAAGAATAAATTAATATTTTAATTTGTTTTTTAAATTGTTAAAAATTTAACATAATTATTATATATTTGAAATTGAAAAAAAATGCAAAAGTATTTTCACTCATCAAATGCATTTCTTTTGACTAAATATTCTACAAATTTCTTATAAAAAAAAATGAAATGAATGTCCTCTGAGAAGATAAAGTATTATCCTTAACACTATTGACTTGTTCTTTAAAGCGAAAATGTTAGGCCATGTAATTTTTTTCAACCCAGTTGGATATTTAATGTAAATCCGGTATTCTTTATTCTTCCATTTAATTAATTAAACTCGTAACTCTAATTTGAACCACAGTCATTTGGGATTTTGTTTTTACACTAACAAAAAAAATATATAATCATATTTATTTAAAATTTTTTCTTCTTTACTTTAATTCCTTTTAAGCCCTACAATCTCAACTAATACATTATTTATATATATATATATATATAGAACCATATATTTAACATAAATCTAAGTGAGTGGAATTTTTATTTTTTTATATATAATGGAAGTATATAGGATACATATTGACTCTGAGAATTAACCTGTCAAGTACGGATATTTATATAAATCCAAAAAATAAAAAAAAATGAAATAAAATAAAAAATTGACAGATCGCTCACTGATGGTGTCATTTATCTAAAGCGTTATTTTATACTTGACGATTATTATTATTATTAACATTTTTATGAGAAAAAAATCCACCAATGAACATTATCTCCATGAATATAACAATTTTAAGCTTTTTTATTCATGTTTTTTATGCAAATTTAAAGGGAAAGTTTTTCAGATATAATATTTAAATAGTATATTTTTAAATTTAGAATTGTTTTTTTTTATTTAAAATTCAAATTTAATATTAATTTATGATATTATAAGAAAAAGTAATTATAATATTCTAAATTCAGAATTAAAATCTTGATATCTGGTACTACAAATGGACTAATAGTAATGGAAGGTGCTTGATATTTGTAATTTCCATCTAAAACTTGTCACATAAAATCAATGGCTTTAAATGGCTTTAAATAGATAACTTACGATCAATTTTTAAAGATCCTAATTTTGGAATATTCCATTATAGTATTGGTTAACTATTCACTATTTAAATTGCAATTCAGCCCCCTCATCTCTTGCCCTACTAGAGGCAATAGAAATTAAATATGAACATCTGGGAATGCTAGGAAGCATTACTATCAACGAACTTTTGACGCAACATTTATAAATTTAATTGTTTATTAATATTTTGTTATTAATTATTAATTAATATTTTTAATTTACTTACATTATATATCAAAAAATAGCCACCCTCCCAGTATAACGCATCGAAACCTACTAATTCTAAAAATACATTTGTCTCTTCTGCCTCCTTTATCAATGCTTCTTCTTGAAAGATGTACTTTGAAATTCCCTAATCTCACTAAATTCTGTCATATAATTTAATATATTTCTCTATAATCTCCTAATGAATATTATCAAAAGCAAAAAAAATCATTGTAATTTAATTCTACTTTCTATATTATATTAAACTTTACTTTAAATATTATATTTACTTTTTCTATTTTAAAGTGCGCCATGCTAAATAAATAAAGATTATTACTTACATTTGGAGAGCTGTATTTCAATCATTTCATCGTCATGAAGGATGGAGAAGATAAACAAGCATTCAAATCAACATTCAGTAGCAGAAACGAAGATTGAAACATGAAATATAAGAAGAAAAATAACATTAGTTTATAATCTGTAAATTTAAATTGAATTCAAAATAAAATTAATTAAATACTGACCTCGGAGTTAATAAAGGGTTGATATTTCTCGCAGATTAAACACGAAGAATAGACTTGAATTGATGCCCATCACTCTGGCCTCGATAAAGAAAAAAATAATTAAGATTATATAGATATTTATATTATATACAGGAAATAAAAAAATAAGATATAAATAAATAAATAATATTAATGGGATTAAAAAAGTGTATAATTTTTAATAATATTATCTTTCTGTAAATTCTTTTACATCCTATATAGAACCATGATTATAATAAGTTATAATACGCATTTAATAGACATATAATAAAAATATCTTAGAAAACATCAGAAAACTAATTATGATAATATTATTAATTTCACGAAGATTTTATACTGTTTAATTGATATATAGGTAATAGAAATATTAGTCATTTTTCAAAAGTGTTATAATAATATGAAATTGACAAAACAATATTCATATGAGATTTGAAAGGAACGGTGTGAGCGATAATGAGATTAGAAAGAATATATAGAAAATTTAAAATTATATATTCCTATTTGAATATAAGAAATTTATATTTTTTTGATTTATAATTATATTATATGAATTTTGAAAATAATCAGCACATCTTCCTATTTTGTAAATAAATAAGTATTAATAGGATTAATATATATATTGAAATTTAAAAAATATTTCAATAAATATATTTAAAGAAAAATAAAATTTTGTATATGATTTTTTAATTTTTAAATAATTTTAATTTAACTTTTAATAAAATTTAATTAATGAGATCTGATAGAATATTTAAGATTAATTCTCTTCAAAGATTGGAATGAAAAATTTATAAATTTATTTGGTTATATGAATAAAAAATTATAAAAATGCACTTTATAAAATTTAATTTTTATTGAAATATTTTTTTTTTAAAGTTCACTAATCTTCCTTTTAATTAATAAAAATAAATAATAAAATTACAATTAATTCTTGATTAGCGACTGATTAAGGGATGATTTCAGTGGAGATGCCGTTCAGGGTCTTGCACGCAGGAGGGAAGGGGAACTGAGTCGGCCGGCCGGCATGAGGAGGTCAGTCCATGCGGCGAAGGGGCATGGAGAGGGGCGAGTGGGGAGTGCAGAGGTGAGCGCTCTACTGCAAATTATTTCAAATAAAATACATATTAAAATAAAATAAAATAAACAAATATTAATTTTTAAAATTAGTGGTGTTTTAGAATACATCTTAAATCGAATCAATAAGTTTAATTCTATTAATTCTATTAAATCAATAAGCTTAATTTTATTCAAAGATCTTAATGAAAATTAAAAAAAAAATTATAAATATATCAGTAAGAAGTTCATTAATGAAATTATCATATTTTGAAAACAAAAAACAAGGAGGTGGCGTATTAATGTAAATGGTTCAATTTAAATTTAAAATTCTTTGCCGAATGTGATATAATTTTAATTTAATGTAAATATATTTCATAAAAAAGATGGTAAATGGTAAGAATTGTTCTTATCTTGGTTGGGATACGGTTTAGTAAGTCTACATGTCATTTCGAAGATATCGATGAGTTATGCTTTTCTTTGCTGAGTTCTTAGCAAATTACGTTAAACAATTCTTTTCTAGTATGAATTTCTATTTTAATTCTAAAAAAAAATTAGTAAGTAATACATTAGTTACATACCCAATTAACATTTTATATATCTCAACCTTCTTTGGTTCCAGTATATTTTTCAGTTTGAGGAACTATTTCCAAAATAATTTTGTATATATGCAAATTAATTCATAAATCTAGTCCAGTTTTTTCTAAATTTTTTCAATTTGGTTCTTAAAAAAATAAGTTGACCTGTGGCCAGGTCCGAACCAACGATGAAGTAAATTAATTTCCAGCTACAGAAACAATTTCAAATAATTTAAATGTATCTATTAATGCAATAAAAAACAGATATGGATATAACATAAATATTTTTAATTTTATTATATTTATAATATATAAGTAGTAGCTGTCTGTGACGTCATGAAGGGATGGGTGACGTCATATAATTTAAAATTAAGAAAAAACTAATAAAGATGATTTTTCTCGAGGATAAAACCAATACAAAGTGCTTGATTCGTGGTGATATGTAAAAAATCTCCTCATGTGAAATTTGGTGTGAAAATAACCCTTCCCTTCCTATCGTCGATCGCTAATACTACCACTTCCAACACACATATACCATGATCAAACCTAGCCAAGTTTATTTAGATTTATGATTTAATAATTAATTTTAAATAAATGAGAAGTCTGACTAAAATAAATTTTAAATATATATATATAATTCACATTTTTAATAATTACATTAAATGAAAAAAGTTGAATTTACTATTATTTTTATTATTATTATTAATTTTAATTAAAGTTTTAAATATTCATCTATCATTTTAATTTATTTGTTTAAAGATCTTTCCATATCATAAAAAAATTTAATACAAATTTAATGAGGAAATTTATTAGATTGTGATATGTGATTTTAGAACCTTATACCTTTATATATTAAAAAATTAAAATTTAATTAAAAATACTTACTGTTTAAGGCTCATATATATTTTTGCATTTTTTTTTAAATATTGTTGATAGATTGAACTAGAAGTATTTAAGTATTGTACACACATTGAATGATTAATTATTTCGATTATCATCTTTTCACCTGTCCATTCGTCATTTATTATGTTTTAATTAAATCATTTTTTTATCTTGCTGGATGAGAACAATAAATCCACCCACGTTCAGATCATGATTAGAATTGGTTTTACAAGTAAAAAGACATTACACCTCCCTCCATTTCTCCCCTCCCTCCTACTGTAGTGATATATTTCATGTCATTTAAATCCAAATAGAGACATTCAAAATGCGCTGTTTAGTGAAATTTATTAATTTATTATTCCCACGTCGTTATACTTTGTAATCCAAAAAGCAATATGTATTTATAATTAATTATTTATTGAAATATTATTTTTTTAAGGAAGTTGCTAACCTACGTAATATATTACCAAATATGATATGTAGGGATATTTTTACCAACATTTGAAATATCAACGATTTATAGCTCTATTCCTCTATATATTATTTATATTTACGATATATACAATAATTATAATAAATATACTAAAATGACAATTCACTTAGAGCCGACTTAAATAAATTATTATCAATATACGATTCAAATGAAAAGAAGCCAAAATCTTTAATCAATATATTAATCAATTTAATTTCGATTTCACATGAATTTATTTATTTAAACTGCATATTTCATTATATATCTTATTATACTAGCAAAAATGGTATATATATAAGAGAAAGAGAGAGAGAGTAAGGTGGGGCTTAGATTCGCACGGGGCAAAAGTATGCACCCTCATTTTAAAACTACTGGTGTAGGTCTAAATAACTATGTTAGGTTGACAACAACAAGAATAGAACATGCAACGAAATTCATTAGCATGTTGAAAGCCATTAGTATACAATGATGGAAGTTATGTTTTTGCCACATTCCATCTAATATTTATGGATTTTCTCATGTAACATGCTACTAGCATGTCCTTTTTAAACTATTTAATACCTTTGATTGAAAGCTGATACCCTTGAAAAATATTTTAAAACCTGTTTTAGATCTAAAGCAGTACTTCTCAAACCATGGATCGTCCCACCATGGGTCGCGAATATTGAGTATGCTCTCATCACTGTTTCAAGTCTTTCATGCATATTGATAACACATATAAAAATATTTTTTTATTTCAATTAGAACAAATAAGATAGCATTAAGTAGTTCCCCGACTCGCCAATAGGAGACCTAAGGATTACCAATATTAATGCCCACTTTTTTCTAATTAAAACAGCTAAAATGTTGGTCCAAAGATTGGAAATTTTTGTTAGATGGGTCGGATTCCAGTTAACTTTGGGAACCTATGGACTAAATCTAAAGTAAACAGTAACAATTTTTTGTGGCACTCGGATGAAAATTCTTAAGTGCCGGCGGGTCAAATGTCCGAAATAGATCTTAAGATTCTAATATTGCCTAGCTTATTTGTTTTAATGTAGATCATACAAAAATAAAACATAAACGAACCCGTTTACGCCTGATCTAACTTTCAGACACAGGAATTTCTCAAGAAAGGTCTTTCAATAGCAAAAATTTAATTAAAATTGAGATTTAATGAAGTACCATTTAGAAATATGCAATAATGCCCGGTAGAGTGCTAATAAAATTATAATTTAAAAAAAATAAAAAACACGCATTTATTAAAAAACGAACTTAAAAATTAACTGGCTCTCATCGCCACTGCCCAAAAAAATGTCACCTCCTTGTAACGCCTCTTCTCCCTTCTTGGCAAAATTTTTTAGTAATTTATCGATGGGACCCAGTGGCGTAACTATGGGGGGGCAGGGGGGGACATATGTCCCTGGGCGCCAAATTTAGGGGGCGCAAAATTAGGGAAGCCAATTTGGAACAAAAGAAGAATTAATATTTAAAGTTAAACTGTATTTTGTGTAAGTCAATAAATATTATTTATACGCTTATTAAAATCTGTTAAACCTGTTTCGTTATTCGTCATTAATATTCTTTAAAAAAAAATTAAATTAAATATATATATATAAGAAAGGGGGCGCTAATTTCTCAGTTGCCCCCAGGCGCAAGAACCTCACGGTACGCCACTGATGGGACCGCCTCTTATTTCTTCAAGAGGGGATAAACCACCCCCTAAGGGGGTGTTTTCCTAAGGGTGTGTGATCACCAACCTCCCACCATATATAGGATATAGTGTAAACATTTTTTGGGAAATATTATTCTGCACGTGCTTTCACGCTGACTTCTCGTATTGTGAAAACATCTATGCACCGAAATAATTTTTCCACAAGCGCATTTTTAAGTTTTATGACCCCCTTGAAAGAGACTCTTGCAGGCATATGGCATTCTACCTGCACTTTGTTACAAAAGCAATAAATTAATTGTTCTTTTTTAATTTTCAGTTTCACTTGGAATTAATGTTTTTAAATTATGATTTCATTGTATTTCTTTTTCATTTGTAATTTCTTTCTAAGTGTTGAATGTTATTCTTAACGAATATGTTATTGTATTAACATGTATCTTGAAAAAGACCCTTGCAGGCATATGGCATTCGATCTGCAGTTTGTTACATATGTATGTGGACAAGATTACGCAAAAACGGTTTGAGAAAAAATCATAAAATTTGGTATAAGGGAATTATTCAAAATTCATAGTTTTCTATCAGCTTTTGAGAAATGTAGCTCAACCGGAAGAGGGTCATTACATACAACGTTTTGATTTTTTTCATCTAAAATGACAGTAAAAATAAAGATATATGTTTAATAGTTTTTCACATGATTAAAAATTGTATAAAACTGCTATATAAAGAATTTCAGGTTGATTGAATCGCTGAAAGTACCGAAATTAATTTTTTAACTCTGCAAATCACGCGCCAACATGTGACGTGGTGCCATCAACAAAGAGCCAAACATGCGCTGATTTAATAAATATTATTTATTAATTTTAATTTATAATTAATTAAATTTAATTTAAATATAATATATGTTAATTAATCCAATTCAAATTTGCGAGATAGTCGAGTGGAGACACTCTAGCTTATTTATTTTATTTATTACAGAAAAGAAACATGGCATTAGACAACCTTTCTATTTATAAACATGAAAGTTTGTTTTAAACATTAAAATTACTTGATTGTAAATCAAAGTATTAAAATCATCAATAAAAAATGTATAAAAAACTTTTAATTATTATATATATAAATATACTAGCTGCTCAGAGCTCCTTCGTCGCTCTTCACATCTAGACGGGGGCTCCGCCCCCTGTACCCCCGAGTGGTACATAGTATTTGGTTGAAAGTAGTAAAAGGTTTTCATCCATTTTGTTTCAAACAATGTATAACATAAAACATTCATTTCTTATTGTGTGATTATTTAAAATATATTTTAATTTATTTAGTAAATTAATTATATATATTATTATTGAATATGTTATATCTATCTACTCGAAAGTTCATGGCAGCTACAACCACATTTCTCCAAGTGTCCCGGGTGACCTCATCTTTCTTTGGCCAATAAATGCTGGAAAGAATAATCTGAATCTACTCTCATCTCCCAGGGTCATAGACCATGCGTGGCTCAACGGTGCTCGAAAGTTCTTGGCAGCTACAACCACATTTCTCCAAGTGTCCTTATCCTGAGCCTCTGTTCCATCTCTCGTACGTCATTCCTTGGTGTACTCATCTTTCTTTGGCCCATAAATGCTGGGGAGAATCCTATTCTCAAATACTCTGAATCCACTCTCATCTCCTAAGATCATAGACCATGTCTCACACTCATATAATACAACAGACAAAATAATTGTTTTATATATTTTAATTTTCATTCCCTTTTATAATAATTTTGATTTGAGATAAGCCTCTTTACTGCATGATAACAGGCGATTCCCGATTGCAACTTCGATTTAAATTCTTCTCAAATATTATTATCCTTCGTGATTACATTCAATTTTTCTACATATTCAAATTCTACATTTTGTATGTTAATACTGCTCCTGTTTGTTTCTAAATATATTTATTTATCATTATTAATTTCAAACCTCATCTCTTTTCCTACCTCGATTAATTTTTCCTCGCTATCTGTAATTGCAATTGCCGAATCTCCTATTATATTTAAGTCGTCTGGGTCACTTAATATTTTACAATTGATTTCCGCATCTTACTCTTTCTTTACTACCTTCAAGATAAATTTTAAGATCAAAATTTGAAAAAGTTTATCCGGATCTATTGAGTCATGCGTAGGTTTTACTAAAGTCTACAAATAATTAGTGAACAGAGGTATTGAATTCGCGGTTTTTTTAATATCTGTCATAATGAAAATATCTTAATTAATGTTGATCGATTTGGCCTGAACCCGCAATGATATCGTCTAATATTTCCTCCGCCTATAGTTTATAAGTATTGTATATGTTATAATAGAGTATAATATTTCTTGATCATTTCATTTCGATATTTTAATTTCATTGCTTGATTTTTATTGAATATTTTTAATTATAATAAAATTTGAGAAAATGCAAAGTTAGAGACTTGAGACAATTTATAAAAATTAATTTATAAAAATTAACGGTATAAAAGTATTGATAAAACTAAAGATAAATTAACAATATATACATTCATTAATAGTATTAATTTAAATTAATGGATTTATTTGATTTTTTATTATTAAGTTCATTTATTAATTTTTTTAGATCATAGTTAATTACCTCCCTTAAAATTAAAGAAGTACCTATTCAAATATGGAAAGAATAAATAAAAAAATAATTTAAGTTAAATATGATTTAAATATTTTATTATATTAATTAAAATGAGAACTTTTAGAATAAATTATTTAATTGAAATGATATTTGAATATTAGAATTTAAAATAAAAAGTTAAATATTATAATAATTCTTTGATTGCTAGTTATATACATTGTGTAAAATGAGTCCGCCAGTCAGTGGGCCACGCCTGACTCTTGAATGAACAACACGGAGAACTATATAAACTTTAAAAAATTAAATTCTGCGGTTATTGATTAGAATTAGATATTAATAAAATCTATAGCCTATGTTACCATAGATATATAAGAATATTGTGATGTAATTTCATAGAAATCGTTTCTTATTTTTTGATGTTCATAATTCTAAATTACCGGTAAAGTGTCGGTTAAGTAGGAAATTTCTTTTTTGTTTGTTTCTATGACAGCAAAAAAGTAAACAAATTACATACATACATACATACATACATACAAACACTCTCCTTTATATATATATATATATATTAAATTAAAATTTAAGGTTGGTAGTAATTTTCATAAAGTGTTTTTTAACATCTGGGAAAGACAGTATCTATCCACCCTTTGCTTAGATGATCTCTTCTGCTTGACTACTATAGTCTAGAAGTCATAGTGTAAACGAATCTTTGCTTTTTGAAGCTCTTTATACTTACAAAAGTTTCTTTTATAAAACTTAGATCGAAGATAACCAACTAACTCTTAAATGCTTTAATAGAAAACTTTCACAGAATGATTCCAGTCAAAAACAAAGGAAAATTGTTTTTAAGCGCAAAATAAAACATTTATTCAAGTTGAATTTCACAACCATGTTTAGGAAATTTTTTCTTAATTACAAATTGTTTGATTATAATTTTATATTAATCGATGATTTTATTTTTTTAAATTATTAACATTGAAAACATTATATTATTAATGTATAAATAAAACATCTGGGAATGCTAGGAAGAATTACTATCAACGAACTTTTTTTCATATTTATCACAAAATTGCATACATAATTCCAATTTATATGATCTTAATATATTGTGAGAATTAGATAAATAATGTAGAGAGCAAAAAATATTTAAAAATAGATGGTTTGGCGTTTCTGCTATTCTTATGGCTTATGTTAGATATTTCAATAAAATTAAAGGAGAAGTCATTGATGAATTTTTATTTGCTAAATATCTTGAAACCGATGGATGGAGTGACAATTTTTAGATGTTTACAAGAATATTTAAATAAATATGACATTCTGCTTGAAAATATAATAGCAGTAGCCACAGATGGCGCACCTTCTATAGTAGGGCGTTACCGAGGTTTTGCTGCATGCCTCAAAGAAAAAATGCCCGGTATTCGTACTATTCATTGTGTGTTGCAAAGACACAACTTAGTAACAAAATATCTGAGTTCAGAGTTACATGAAGCTTTACTGTTTTGTATTAAATCTATTAATCAAATTAAAGCTCAACCTCTTAAATCAAGATTATTTGCCAAAAACAATGAGTTATTTAACCAGATGGTTGTCTAGAGGTGTATGCTTGCAGCGGCTCGTCAATTTATTTGACTCCACGACAAAATTTTTGAACGAGATAATTCCTGTTCTAAGCAATGAACTCCAAAACAATAAGAACCATATTTTTTATTTAGCAGACTTATTTGGAAAATTTAATGACGTTCAAACAAAACTGCAAGGAAAAGATGTAACAATTATCCAAGCTCGGACAATACGGTTAGGCTTCCAAGTAAAATTAAAATTATTTAGATCTTCATTGCTACGTAGGTATTATATGTACATTCAAATCTGAAAGAATTAAAAATAAAATAAGAAGACTTGGAAATATATACAAATCATCTTCAAAAATTAAGCGACGATTTTAAACTGCGCTTTGTTGATTTGGAAAACATCGACATCCCTGATTGGATTATTTCACCATTTTCGGCGGAAATTGATAACGTTGACATCAACATACAAGATGAGCTTGCTGAACTATTGTCCAAACTTGAAGCAAAAACGCTTATTAAAAATTTGCAAAACATAAATTTTGGACTAATATAAATAAAATGCAAAAATATCTGAAACTTTACGAAATGACTCAGCCATTTATGCTGCCGTTTCCAAGGTCGTATATAGTATATAGGAAGGGAAGGGTTATTTTCACACCAAAATTCACATGAGGATATTTTTTACATATCACCACGAATCATGCACTTTGTATTGGTTTTATCCTCGAGAAAAATCATCTTTATCCAGCCATTCATGACGTCACAGCCTTGTCTTACATATATCTTATAAATAAAATAAAATTAATAAGTTGACCGACCGACGGTTTGAAGTAAATTAATATCCAGCTACAGAAACAATTTCAAATAATTTTAATATATCTATTAATGTAATAAAAAACAGATATGGATATAACATAAATATTTTTAATTGTATGATAAATTAGATAATTTAAATTGAGATTAAAATTAATATAAAGTTTATATATTTTAATAATCCAGCTAATTGATTAAGCACTGAATGACATGAACAGTGTCTGCGAATTGAAATAGACATCAAATGAATTCTTATTAAATGTTTTATAATAAATATTAATTTATGGTTTATTCAATAAATATATATAAATAATAATTATTATTTAATTATAAGATAAAAATACCAGAAGAGAGTATAATCATAATATATAAATCAATATACTCAATCAATTTTCTAATTCAAATTTAAGAATATTATTAAAATTAATTAATATTATTAAAACAGTTAGTAAAGTATACATTTTTAAACTTCTGAGCGGCTGCTGGATAATCCAGGTACTTTAAATAAGAAAATTTTAAATTTGGAAAGTAGCGCAGCGGGTTGCCTAAATGCCAGGGGCTCTTTTTAGCCAGCCGCTCGAGTGGTCAGTCTATCGGTGTTGGTGTGTGAGTGCGCACGCATAGCCAGGGAGCTCGGCGAGCGGCGCTGTTCCTGTCAAAATTCAACCTCGGGGTGAGGTTTATTATCATTTATTATAACTCGATAACCAATTACAACCCTCTCAACTCCTCCTCACAATTATCATTGTAAAATTGTCACAAAATAATTTTTCATTCTTTTCATTTAATTATATACGTATACTTACTATATACTTCCATATGCATTTATTCTATTTAATATTAATTTAAATAAATAACAAAAAAATAAAATTATATAGTTCTATATAAACTTATAAAAAAATTTATGTTATATCCATATCTGTTTTTAATTACATTAATAGATATCTTAAAATTATTTGAAATTGTTTCTGTAGCTGGAAATTAATTTACTTCAAACCGTCGGTCGGTTCGGACCTGGCCACAGGTCAACTTATTTTTATATGTATTAAATATAATGGAATTTTGTAAATTAAACCACATATTTATATTTGTTATTGTAAATTTATTCAAAAAATACAAACATATACACAACGTTTCGATTGCTACTTCTGCAATCGTTATCAAGCGACTGCACTGTTCGAGTGTCCAGTGACAAGTGACCAATGATCATTAATATAAGACCCAAGTCACCAACCAGATGGCGCTCTGAACGTGCTTACAATTCCAAAATTACAGGAGAGTCGGTCGGTTCGGACCTGGCCACAGGTCAACTTATTTCCCTTATATCCTTTTCTACTCATTTCCAAGAGCCTACGAGATTAAAATACTAAAAACAAATTGAAATAAAAAGTAGTAGCACCCAATCAAGAAAATTATGATAAAAGTTTAGAGGATCATATTACATCTACTCTGCTTAGACGACAACCACCTTGATAAGCATTGTTCAAAATTCGGTCTTTTTTATTAATATTAAAAAAAAATCGTTAAAGTTATTGGTTTGTTTTTCTCTATAATAATAATAATATATGTATATATATATTAAAATAAATAATATCAGCAAAATGATATTAAATTTGTTTTATAAATCAATTTAAATTTTAATCCAAAAGAAAACAGTAAATATTAATCAAAAGGATAATCCAATTTATAATTCCTTTTCTGCACTTAAATCGTAACGATAATATTGTTTAAGGTTATAAGAATATTAAAAGGTCACAAGACAATATTTTTATATTACGTATGTACATAATATATATGTTATTTTAAAATTAAATTATTGACCTATATTTGATTTAGAATAGCTACAAATGAGAAATGAAGTTAATTAAAATTATTTTATTATGATCACATAATTAAATTGGTTGAATAAATTGCAGCTAATTAATATTTAGATTGCACGTTTTTGTAAATTAAATACAATAAAAAAATAAAATACTATTTAAAATAAATTACTATAGAGAATATAAGACCCCTATTTATTTAATTAGTAATGATTTTATTTTTATAAAACATTTTTTTTCTAATTTAATTAATTTTTTCTAATTATATTATTATATAAACACTTCATTATATAAAAATTGTGAAATATATGGATTTACAGGGTCCACTTTAGAGGTTGGTTAATAGGGCATTTGTCCGGTGCGGTATATCTGAAGGGCGGCATTTTGGTTATGAAATTTTATGAATATGGGGCGGTAATTTTTCTAGTGGCCGAATTGCCATAAATACTAGAGTGGGTGAAGATATTTAAATTACAATTACAAAAAGTTGATTACAAAAAGTTGTATTTTTGCAAGAAATAAGTCTTATAGAAATAATAGAATTTTATTATATTAGAATTAAAAAATCACAGGAATAAAATTCGAATTTTGAAATTTATAAATGAAAATTATTTAAAAATTAATATACCTATGTGGTATATAAATTAAATTTTATTTCTTAAAACCAGTGAGTATATTTATCTGAATAATAAAAATGATTTGAAAAAAAAAAAAAATTATACTATTTATTATAAGATTTAGTAGATACAAGATACAAGCATAAATGAAACATGTATATTATACATTGTATTAGTATTTTTCGCCTCAGATCCGCTTCATAGTAATATTGAGTTTCTCTTCTTTGAGCCGTCTTATAATCATTTAAAGATTTCGTTAATTAATTCCACACAAAGCAGAGATATTAGAGTGGGAATATTTTTTTTTTGGAAGTAGACATCTTATGAATAGGTCTTTTAGTTATTGTTTAATATCCATTATAGCATTCTACCTCGTGATTTGAGAAGAAAACGGAAAAAAATGAATTTACATGCAAATCCATGAATTAGGATACGAATTGCTTCCTCATCCACCCTATTCCCCGGATTTAGCCCCGAGTGACTATTTCTTAATTCGAAACCTGAAGAAATGACTCGGCGGAAAGAAATTTGACTCCAACGATGAAATTATCTCAGAACTAAATTTATTTTGATGTCCTCGACAAATCTTATTTTTTGGAATGGATACAAAAATTGGAGAAACGTTGGACGAAGTGTAAAAAGCTCAAAGGAGACTACGTTGAAAAATAAAATAATTTTTTATCCAAAATCCAGTTTTCATTCAAAAAGTCACTCAATTTTTGACCTGCCCTTAATTGAAGATATTATCAAATAAAAAATTATGAACCTGTTGCCAATTAGTTGAATAGGTATACCTAACTAAGCTATTTAAGAAAAATTATTGTTAGTTTAACTATTTAACTATTTTTGTAATAAGACATGGTTTGAAACGAATAGAAGCAACTTTAATTACCTCTAATTGGATTCGTACTTGCATTCAGAGAAGATTTCATAAAGTAGCTAGATAATCGAAATCATGATAAAATTCGAGGATGTTAATTGTAGATTTTATTTTATGAGACCTTATCAATAAAAATAAAAAGAATTATATTTTAGAATTGCTATCACTTGTTAAAATAAAGTAAAAATAAAATAAAGTAGAGGATAAAGGGGTAACAACCACTTTCAATAAAATAGAAAATAAAAGTATAAAAGTTGAATGGATACAAGTGTACGGTGGAGAGCAACTTTTATCAGATTTTTTTACTCCTTTTCACTGGTCCAAGCTTTATAAATTTATGTTTATTGCAACTATTTCTAAAGCAATGAAAGAAATGAAAAATATATCCAAACGACTTTCACTTAGGTATACATTTAAAATTTATATTTAAACTTATACTTGTTCCCAGCAATAAAGGAAAGTTAAACAAAAATTGAATTTTCAAAGAGATTAATTGAGAAGAAGAAATTAGATAATATTGAATTCATGAAGAGTTTAAGTTCTTAATTACTATCACTCTGATTGAAAGTATGTTAAAATACTAAAATGGCGAGTTGATTATGATATTCGGGACACTTGGTGCGATTTGGGGGAGGGTTTGTTTTACGTCAAACCAATTCGAAAAAGACCGTGGGAAAACCAAGAACAGAATGGTGTATGTGGTAGGAAGGAGGAGAGTAAAGAAACAATATAAAAATTAATAAACCGATAGAGTTTAGTGAAGAAATGGGGAAATATTGCATTAAAGAATTTTCGGATGCAGTATTTAAGTAACAAATATAAAAATGTCTTTAAATATAATAATAATAATAAAAATATACTCGTGTAATTAATAAGTATATATTATAATAATAAAAAATTTTCTAATTCTACTACTAGGATGTTCAATAAGTTCGCGGAGTCGGCGCCGAAGAGCAAAACTCAGTCAAGAAGTGTTTTTTGGGATGCAAAAGGAATTTTGTTTATAGATTACCTTCTACGGAAATAAAACATAAATCACTAATAAAACATATACTCCTTAAAGGTATGTATTAATGCACTGAAAGACACAAAAGTAGGCCTGTTGATATAAAATATATATATTTTCGTAAATTTGTTTTATTTATATGTATATATATATAAATAATGGTTTTTGTCTGCACATTGCTGTGAATTTAAAATTTTTTGCATATTTTCGCGTTTCATGACCTCAAGAATCCAAGAGTGACTTTAGAATTTTTTCATGTCTGTCTGTCTGGAAATTTTGACGTTATATACTCAAAATTGGCTGAACCAATTTCAATGAAATTACATCACAATATTCTTGCATATCTCAGAAATTAATTTTTTAAAATTTGATATCTACATGTTGTCATTCAGCAGAGCAAAGAATACAATTCAATGAATGTTTATAATATTTATATTTTTATTTTTATTTTTCTAATATTGACCCTTTTAAATTATTTAATACACTGTAAACATTCACATTGGGAATATTATTATCTCTTTTAATTTTTAAGATTATAGGAATAAATAATTTTCATTTTGATCTCATAATTGGATTTTCAAGTAAGATTTTAATATAGGTGTCAATGTATGAAGGGACACTTGAAGAAATGTGGATGTGGCGGCCAAGAACTTTCGAGTACCGTAGAGCCACAGAAATAGATAGATATAACATACAAATAATAATATATAATTAATTTACTGATTAAATTAAAATATATTTTAAGTAAGTAAGAACACAAAAACAAATGAATGTTTTATGTAATATAATGATTGAAATAAAATGGATGAAAACATTTTACATATAAACTTCCAACCAGTTACAGGAACGGAAGAGCTGCCTGACCTAATGGATGACGACATTTAATTTTTCTATATTTTAAAGATAAATCTTCTAAACGTTTTGAAACAATTTCAAATAATTTAAATGTAACTATAATATTAATGCAATAATAAATATGGATAGATATGGATATAACATAAATATTTTTAATTTTATTTTATTTATAATATAAGATATAAGGATGCGCTGGCTGTGACGTCATGAATGGATGGGTGACATGCTATGACGTCATATAAATTTAATTAATTAAGCCTAAATGAAGGGTAAATTAATTATAAGATTATAACATATTATTAATGATAACTTAATTGGATTTCATTTAATATATATATTTCATAAAATTATGCAATTATTTATTTATATTTTATATTTTATTTTTAAATTTTTCGATTTTATTTTCTTTAGAAAATAAGTATATCTTTTCTTTTCAACTCATTTTATATTTAATCTTTAAGATACAATAAATGTATACTTAACTTATTATATTTTATATTAAAAGAAAAATGTATTATGATAGCAAATTATATTTATAACTATAAAATAAAAAATATAAACTTTAAAATAATCATTATTTAACAGAAGTTTTTTTAATAATATTATCTAAGATTTAAATTTTATACATAAAATAAATTTAAAATTATATATAATTTTTTAAATATGATATATTAGTTTGATAAAACATAGCTAGAGGTCACTAGGTAATGACAATAATTCAATGTGACATTTGATTCTAAGAAAATTACTATTAATCAAAATTACTAATTATAAATGTAATGTCTCTTTTTGTACTCTTTGTCAGGTGATTAATTACCATAGAACTACACGTCTGATTGCCTTTTATTTAAGAGGCAATCATGTCATCAGATTTTTATTCCAGGAAAAACTGTCATTCCTAACTAACTACATAATGATTATTAAATTATTCTTTTAAAAATAAAAAAATAAAGAAAACTATGTGGATTTTTGGGTACGGCTCCCTCGTCTGGAAGGTTGACTTTCCTTACGTAAGAAAAGTTGTTGGATTTATTAAAGGATATCATCGACGTTTCTGGCAATTAAGCATCGATCACAGGGGCACAAGAGACTTTGTAATGTATTCATTCCATTATTATCTATTTATAATTCATTTTTTTATAATTCATTTTTTTTTTAATTTTTTATTTAGCCAGGAAGAGTTGTAACATTAATTCCAACCACAGAACCACATGTAAGTATTTTTAATCATCATCATATTTGTTAATTGAATATCGTCATTTATATAATATTAAATTTTTTATTTTTTATTTAAATTAAATCAAACAATTTTGAAAATTTTAATATGTTTTTAATAACAAGATAATATTTTTTTAATATTTATTTTATTTACTTACACTGACTGATCAATTTCTTATTCTGAAATTATTTTATGTACTATACGTGTCATATATAATATAGATGTTAAAAAAACGTACCGAAAATGAGTACAATTTTAACTTTAAACTTAAAATTAATTATCTTTGTATTTGCTTTTATCCAAGTTTATATAAAAAAACCAAATAATCTAATTAAAATATTATTTTAATTCAATTTAATTTTATTTTCCAAACAATGTATGGAACACATTGGAAAGGGACAGAACCTAGGGACATTAACATACAGAGAGAAGGAGATAGGAGGCACTCTGATAAGGACTGCAAATTTTAGAAAAAATTATAACCTATAATTTAAGATAAAAAAATAAAATAAAATTTTTTTAAGATTCACAATGCTTATTATATGTTTATTTTCGTGCTTGAAGCACATTGTTGTGAAATGAATTTACCCTAAGGCAGCCTTTCTCAACCTTTCAATATTCAATCATATATAGTTTGTTCCATAAGTTTTTTCCACGCCAGGCTATGAATAAATATGACTGATTATATTTATATAAATATGCGGACTTATTTCTTATTCGTTTATGGCATCGGTTTCAGTTGTCCCACAGCATATTCAAAGTACGTTTCTTTGGTGACAGTCTTGAAATTTTTTCTACACCCAAAAGAAGCATGTGAAGTATGCTTCATTACTTTAAAAAAATAATACTGTAGACTCCTTTACGGGAATGGTACTATTAGGGCCGTCTGCAATTGGTTTAAGAAATTTCGAGTTGAAAGATGAAGATAACAGCGGCCGCCCTTTAATGACGGATGCGGACCTTATCAAGACTGTACTCGAGATAGTGAATGTCACTAACATTCCCAAAACAACATAAGCATTTAATCAAGATGGGATATGCAAATCCATATGAAGTTTGGGTTTCACGCCCATTAACGGAGCCTTATGAACCGCGTCTTTATGTTCGATTTGCTTCTTCAGCAAAATGAAGAAATCTTTTCTTAAACTCCCCAGTCCTTGTCGATCCGATTATTACTTGGTCCTCTCCTTAAAAACTTCTTTCCGTGGTAAATCTTTCATAAGCGAAATAAAAACGTACCTAGATGAATTTTCAATTTTGGAAAAAGGTAATAATGATGGAAGAAGGTTATAGAACAGAACAGTTCATATATAACACAATAAATCAACATCAAACAACAAATATTCTGTTTATTTCTCATCAAAAAAAGGGAAGAAACTTATGGGACACCGTAATAGTTTTCACCACTTACACTAGAGTGTATACATCAATCATCTATATTGAGTATTTTGGATAGTATTTTTAAATTATGTTTAATAAACTGATAAAACAATAGTTTTTCTAGTATATTTATGCTTTCTTTACACAGTCAGTTAATTATTTATTTTTTAATAATATGTTCTCTTGAATTTATTTTCGCGCCCAACAGGTAAAGAATCGCTGCATTAAGGTATTCTAGTAATCTGGCTAACTTCACTATAATTATTTTTATTTAATTTATTCTTAATAAATTTAATGTTAAATATTATTTCGTGTTCAAATAAACTATTTATTTCATAATATTCAATAATTTCAACAATTTTTTTACGATTTTCAATAAACAATAAATATCCATCAATTTATATTTAAATTCAATATTAAATATCGTTTAAACTTTAAGGTTTGGGTTAAAATTAAATTTAATTAAAGTGTGAAAATCGGTGAGAGGGTGCCAAATGTGGCATCTGCCTCGACCAACAGAAATCTTATACTACGCCACTGACAAAGAATTGTAAATATTCAACTTTTTAAAAGAATTACATTTCTTTCTTTTAAGTTTAAACTATAATTCTATCAATTATTCCCAATTATTTATATATTTAAATGCTTTTAGGTTTCTTCATCTATTTTAATAATTTTTTATTTTGTTTTAGGCTCAGGTTTGGGGCGTTGCTTATGAAATTTCCAAATCAGAAGAACAAATCGTCATAAAGCATTTAGATTATCGGGAAAAGAATGGCTATAGAAGAGAGATGGTGAAATTTTATCCACTCGAGGGGGAGCCCTTTGATTTAGAAATTTATGTAAGTTCTGCTGATAATGAATGGTTTGGTGGCGAATTGGATATCGAGTCGATTGCTAGACAAGTGGCTAGAGCACATGGACCCAGCGGTGCCAACGATGAGTATGTCTACCGACTCGCTTCAGCAATGCGGCTCCTTGCCCCTGGCATTCATGATGATCATCTCTTCACTTTAGAACAAGCAGTTAAATTAATACAAGAGAATCACAATAACCAGAATAATCATACTTAATTCAATAAAAATATATTTTCTTCTTTATACTAAAAATGAAATAAATAAAGCAAAATGTATTTAAAAAAGAAAGCAATTTATTTTATTTATTAATAAATTTTTGATGATTCATCATCGCTAATTTGAGAGATACCATCAATAACACTTAATTTTGATAGGGAAGGCTTAACATTTCTTATTTTAGATGTTGAATGCTGATATTCAAATATATTATTATCTTGGCTAAAGGGTGAAAAATTGTTAGAACCCAGAATCAAGTTTTGCAACATAAGAGTCAACCTTCGTTTAGGATCAATCATTGAATTTTCCAAATAAAATGATGAAGGTAAACTTGATGCTTGGTACCGACGTATTGGTTTTATTTGATTTTTTTTATTAATTTCATTCTCGATATGTGTTTTTGAAGATTTTGTTTTTTTCAATGTTTCAATCATTAATCGAAATACATTATTCAATTTAGATGATCGACGTTTTGGCATACAATCTATTTTATTAGGTGGAGGTTGAATTTTACGTTTTTGTAATATCAAAGCAAGAAATTGCATAGAAGCTTCAAAAAATTCTTGATGATGATCTGGTCGCATTAATTTATATTCAATTATGGATAAATCAACGGGTGGTTGAATTTGAAAAACTTCAGAGATAGATGGTGGTTGGAAATATCTATAAAATGATGATTCTAACATAGAACACATCCTGATTAGAAGAAAAATTCTCTTAAGATAAAAAAAATCAAATGTTTTTCAATTCATTAAACAACATCATGAAAACCATAGAAATTCTCAAGAATTAAACGTTTAAGTAGCACTTAAACAACTTATAAGTTATGAAAATAAATAAATATATTTAGCGGAAAGTTAGAAATATTATTTCAATTTAAATGACTAGAGTTGCTAACTATGTTTTCTAAGTTATTCTAAATTAATTTAAAACATTTTCTTTATATCTATAATTCAAATTTAATCTTTTTGTTTCATCAAATATTGATTTAATTTTTTCTAATGATGAAAGAGAACAAATATTTTTTTAACTCAATTTACTTACCACATTATTATTTAGTTTCACTATAAAAAAACAATTGATTTAGTAAGTGAATATTAAAAAAAATTAAAGACAAAATATAATATCATCAATCAACATGTATTTATTTGCAATAACTGAAATATTGAATTACCCAATAGGCACTTTGACAATAAAATATATTATTATTAATATTATTTTATATAGCATTGATCAACAACAACTATTAGCATTAGTTTTGTTTTTCCTGAAAAGCTCAACAAAAAAAAGGATATTCTTCAATTTTATATTCAATCATTGAGAATAATAGGCTTTGCAAATTGACAAAAAAATCAACAAGTTATTTGCATTTGTAGTTTTGCGTTATTTAAACTCATACATTCTTTCATTCTTCGTTTGTCTCTTTTTAACTGTGTAGGTGTGAGATTGTGAATGTTGTGTAGTTAGAGCGTGAATTTTTACATAGTACAATAGTCATATTTTTAATCAATAAATAATACCTTGACTGATTTTATAATTCCAACACTAACATTGAAAGCTGAGCAGGATTCAAATGCAAATTACATTAGGTCAGTTCATTCAATCCTATATTTTTAATTTTATTAGTATTATTATATTAATATATGACGGAAAATATAATAATATTAATAATTATATCACTTCTACATTAAAAAGGTCTTTTTTCGTTTAAGTATTTAATTCATAATTAATTAAAATTATATATAAATATAACAAATTCACAATAAATAGTTAGAGATATTTAAAAAGTAATATAAATCAAAATAGGTAAGACTCAGTTTACAATTATTAATGTATCATAAATCACAACAAAAATATTTTATTATTTTTAACTAATATGAAATAAACTTAATAATATAAATATGTTAAATGATTGTAACAAAATAGTTTAGAACAAAATCTGAAAAATATAATATATTATAGAATTAATTATAAATATTCAATACTAAAATTAAAATATATTTCCATATTTTTAGATCTAATTACCCTACTATAAGGCTTTTGATGTGGGTTGGAAATTAGTGGAAAAAAAAAATGTTTCATTATTTATCAAAAATTAAAAAAAAAGTAGATACATAAATTATTAAATTCAAATCTTATTAAATTGTTGAAACTCATGAAATCTGAGAAGCTAAATTTATATATGTGTAATTGCCATATGTTTAAATTTTAGTATCTATGATCAATTCTCTATTAGAACAACACTAATTGTTCTAAAAAAGCTCATTGTTGTTCAAATAAATCAATAGTATGTATAATATTTAAAAGTTCATTTTTGCTATATTTCATCTTTAATTAAACTAGATTTTAATTTAAATCTATTATTTTTTTTTTACTTTATTACAACTAATTATAAAAATATTTAATCACGATTTTTTAATAATTCGAATTTTAATTTTTTTTATATCTTTGATGTTATCAGAATATAATGCTGAAGTAAATTTGATATTTATTTTTTTCATATCATGGCTTAATATTTGTCAATTCAGATTTCGAGTTTCAACTTATAAAAAGTTTTCAAATTTTTCGGACATTTTGCCTAAAATTCAGGATTTTTTTTAGTCTTTTTCAGTTTATCTTAAAGTAAACTATGAGTCTTGCCTTTGCATAATATATATATTCTGTGGATCTATTCATTATTTAAACTAAATAAAATTTATTATATTTATTTTTTTTTTACTTTCTTTATATAATAATAACAAATCGGAACTTTTAATCAATTTTTCTAATTCCCTAGAAAAACATAACACATACATTAATTTTTTAAAATCTTTTTAATAAATTGGCAAATAAATAAAAGATTATTTCATCTCAATATAACTAATATTTTTAATTGTATTTATATTAGTATTAATATTAATATTATTATTAAAGGCGTTAATGTTTTTTTTTAATATTCTATTGGACTATTATTTTAATTTTATACTTCTTATTAAATTAACTATTAGTAAGTATTTTTTATTTAACTCTGTTTAGTGTAAAGTTCAATACAATTTCTATTTGGATTTTAATTTAAACATAGGTCTATAAACAAACCATCATCTTCAAATCATATATACTTGAATAATATTATTTTAAAATATTGATAAGCTTTTTAGATATTTGAACATAATATACATAATAAAGAAAAGAGTATACTATAAAATCTGAAGTTACATTTCCATTATATACAAAATTTACCCTTCTTAATGTCCATTTATTAGCAATATGTGCAAGGTATAGTATTTAGGTGAATTTTTTTTATTTAATATTCACTTTAAACTAAAGAAATAGGGATGAAAATATAAATGAAAAGAATAATTAATTTATATAGAAATAAATTAATTTTAGAAATCTTAAAATGTTAGTATATGTTAATAAATATTAAAATGGAATGTAAGAAAGTTATTAATTTAATGTATAAAGGTAAGGAAATTAAAATTAATTCAAACCACAAAAATGTTTAAATTTAAATGATAGGGTCAACTATTATAAATAAGAATAAATTAATATATAAAAATAATAAATACATAAAAAAATCCTATTATTATCTATTAAAAGAATAAATTATTTCTAAAAAAATTAAGTAGTGATTTGAAGAGATATTTATTTAAAAATTCTAAAATATTTATCATCATAAATATATTATATAATATTAAATTATAATTAGTAAGATTTAAATAATAATAATTAAAGATAAATGAATGAAATAATAAAAGATAAATAATAATATTAATTAAAATGACTAATGAATTAATATTAATATTTTGATAGACTTATATACATAGGAATATAATATATGAATATTTAAAAAAATAAATATCTTGTAAAAATATCAAATTAACTTTGGCACATTTAAAAATAATTCTTTGGTTTTTTTAAATGATGAACGTTTTATTAAATTTTATTTCCATAAAAACGGTAAAGTGATTTTGATAATAATGACAACTATGTTGATAATGAAAATAAAAAAATGCATAAATATATATAATTAATTTGAAGATGATATAAATTCAATTGTATAAAAATTAAAATCCATTAAAATTGAATGAATTAGAATTTTCAAAAAGAATTCAAACCTAATCTATAGTTACAAGTAGAGCATTAAGAGTATTAATAAATAAATATGTAAATGTTTCACCTTCTCTAATCGGTAGCTGGATGTTACTTGATAAAATTGCATAAGCATTTGTTTACGTATTTTTTCAAATGGACAGGAAAACATTTTCTTTTTTCTTTTTTTGATATTTATTCCTTTTTTTCAAGAATTTTGAATTATATTTTATATTCTATATTTAAATTCATATACGTATATTTAATATATACAGACACATATATATATATAAAGATAATATGAAATATTTATATAGTAAAAAAATATCTTTTATATCGTTTTAAATCTTATCATAATTTTTTTTCTTTTTATTTTTGTTTTCGTTTTTTTTTTCTTTTTTTACTTTTTTTTTATTGGGTGGATTATACAAATAGAATCAAAATTAAAAAGAGAGAAATACAGGATAAGACCATAAATTAATATACAAATTGAATATAAATTAATCTTGAATATTTTATAAAAATATTGATAGTTCTAATTTAAATGTGATGATAATTATGCAGGTTATATTAATCAAATAAAAGTATAAAACATATATAAATATAAATAAATTATTAACTTACTCTCTCTGATTTATATTACTTAAATATTTATGTATATAATAAGAATTCATCACACTTACTTTCCCTTTAGCCTTCGATCCCCTTCATCCCCTTCAATTAATTCAAAATAAATTATGTAAATTATTACAAATTCAAGTTATCTCTATTCAGCTCTTATCCTGTTGAATTAATTCTTTTAATTTTTTTTCTATTTTGTTTTTTATTTTTTCAAATTTTATTTAGGCAGGCAATGAGCAACATCTCTCCAGCTACCATCTATAGATATTTTTAAAAGATTAAATTTATATTTTTTTATATGTAAGCCATTAATAATATTATCGAGTTGTCTTTTTTTATAGGTCCAGTTTTTTTGTTTTTTTTTTACTTTTTTCATAACATCACTACTATAAAATACTATCTTATTTTAATATGTATTGCTATATTATTACTTTTGAAATATACGATTAAAGATTATTAAAGAAAATATCATATATATTGTATAAATATAAAATGAAAAAAATATAAATTGATCTTTGTGTAAAAATAATAAATAAAAAAAATGATTAAATTCATTAAAACAACTAGTCAGTTATGGATTCGGAGAAGTTTATATACAGAAATATTATTTTAATATAATTTTAAAAATATATATACTAACTAATGGGGGAATGTTTTACAGTTTCAGACTTAATTCCTCCCTTATATAGAAATTTTAAACTATTTTTATAATCTTTGATAAATTAAAATACGATTTTCAATTCAATTTCATTGATTTAAGAATCAAATCTATTAAGAAATGTTAAAAATGTCTAATAAATTCATAGTTTATGATATTGAGACACACACATATATATATATATATATATATATATATATATATATAAGGTATCTATTTAAAAGTTTAATCAGATCTTATCTACTTGTTAATTTCACCACCTAGTTGTATAGATTTTATTAAATAATTCTATCTATAATTTCTATATTTTAGTAAATGTTTCTGACCTTAAATGAATTACTTTAAATAAATTCAATGTGTAAATGATTTTTATTTAATTAAAATTTCTGCGACCATTAATCAATCATTTAACCTTTTCGATATCTTTAATTCGACTCTACCTATTATTATCTTTAGTAGTAATGAATATAAAACATTTTACAATGTATATTCAAAATCCTGATGGAAGCCCCTACAATTTTAGAGAACTAGTATGAAATTTTAATTAAAAAGAAGAGATGTATGTGTATAAAGCCTAATTGAGGTTTCAGACTCCACAATCGAACATGTTTCACATTTGAAAATAGTCACAGAAAATTAAAAAAAATATAATAATAATCTACTTGTGTAATTTCATTTTACCGTATTATAGAGAAATTAACATAACAAAAAATGAAGTATAATTATAATGAATTGTAAAATAGTGGAAAGTATTAAATAATTCCTATTTTCGGTCTAATAATTTATTGTACACACATATATATGAAATAACAATTCAATGACTAAAAAAAATAGTTAATTTAATTGTTAATTAATATAAATATTTAAATCTAGATATTTATAAACTAATTATTTAGATTTGATTCTTTAAATTGAAATAGTTTTAAAAACATTTACAATTAGGAACGTTATGTGAATTGATGAAATTTCTAAAAAAACATTGATGATTAAAAATTTAACATTTTAATAATATGATTCAATATTTTAAATGTTAAATTTATGTTAAAAATATTATATTTAATTGTTTTTTTATTTTAATACTAATTCTAAATATTGTAAAAATCTGATCTAGGGTGACCAACCTTTTTCTTTATATATATATATTAATTTTAATATAAATAGAAAATACTTTCCACTATTTTTAATAGCTATAAAAAATCATTAAATAATTTTAAAAAAAGTTATTTCAATGGAATGAATATTTACCCGATTGTCTCCAAATCCATTAGTGACTTAAATTTTTTTTTTTAATATTTTGATAAGTTAATGAGATTGCTAGAGGTTTTTTCGCCGTTGGCTATCCAATCGGACATCATCAACCGATATAAGTTTTTCTATAGGAATACAAGAAAGTTCGCCGCCAACATTGGTTGCTCCTTGGCCCCATCGAGCTTGGGCTTCCCTGGCCAAAGCCTTCTCCTCCTTTGCTTGGGCAGCTTGAGCTTCTTTCGCTTCTTTTGCTTGAGCTTCTCTCGCCCGTCTTTCTTTCAATTTCAAAGAAAATATGGCTACACTTCGGGCCCGTTTCATTAGACTCTGTTTAACACGAGTTTTTTTTGCAGCAAGTTCTTCTGCTTTAGCTTGTGCGCTGGAGGCCTCATCTTCTTGGCTTGATACAGTTCTACTTGAATCTGATAAGGATGTTGTCGGGACTGGTTGTTGGGCCACTGGCTCTGGTTTCGATTTATCTTTATCGGGGGAAAATCTGAATTTGGTCCTTGCCTGTGCGGGTGCCCATGGTGGTGCTGATCGAAGTAGATCGGAATCAGATGATGCAGCCAGACAATCGGTGCTTCTTCGAGTGGCAAGCTCCTCTGCAGGTCCGCTACCCATTTCTGGTTGACTCCCTTTTCGTCCAACTGCGCCACGAACCCAATCAACACCATGAGGGCCAATAGTTAAGTGATAACCCAATGCTTCACCCTCAGCACCCAACCATTCCCTTGGAGCAGGCTTGGATGGTCTGCTCGTAGCACCACCAAGTTTTGGTAAACTTGTAGATAGCGGTCCAGTGGGTGTGGTTCCAGTAGGTGGAGGGGAGCTTGGAGGGGACGGAAGAGGGTCCTGGATTTCTTCAGATTTCGTTATTGAAACTGGTGTGGTAATAATTGTTGCGCCTGGGGTTGATGCTATAGGTTCTTCTGGTACATTTGATGCCTGTTGTTTATCCTCTTCTTCAGATGTTGGCGAGACAACAAATCGACCAATAATTAATCCTGGAGGTTCTTCCTGGGAGGAGTTTAGAGGAGTGGCAGGTGTAAGAGGAGTTCCAGTTGCTGTTCCTTGAAAGCCAGCTGAATTCGGTGTAGTAGATGAAAGACGTCGCCAAGCTTCTCGTCTTGCAAATTCTACTTTTGCCATTTCCGTTGCAACCCATTCAGGTAGATCAGGAATGGCACAAGTAATGATAAAACGAAGGATAAGCATTATATGCTGAAAAATAAAATAGCAAATCTTAATAAATTCATTTTAAGAATAAATTTATTGTTATTTTTAAAAAATGTATTTAGAAAAATTATTATTAAATAAATAAAATTACTTCCGATATTAAATATGCATTATGAAAGTATTAAATAAATTATATTATAATTAAGGTTAAACATATATGTTTCATAAGTCTCTACCAAATGTTTTAATTTAAAGATTCTATTTCTTACAAATATACAGAATATACTCATATACAAACCTCTAGAGCCACAATTAATAATATTGTTTGGGTTGTTGACATTTCTGGAAACATACGATGCACTTGCCCAGAAAGCCCAATTAAAGCGCAATTAACCAGTACTGCAATAAGTCCCATCACTTCCATTGCATTCTAAATAATAAAATTAATATATATTAATATATACATATATATATTATTAAAAATTTATATAAAATATCATAAATATAAATAAACTATATTAAAAATATATAATTAAAGAGTATAATAATATAATAATATCTCTTAATCTTAGCAAATTATTTATTTACCTGCCAAGTTCCAATACTTGAAACTCGTTGTCCAAAAGGTCTTTGGAAAATGAAACATAACTTAAATGCATCACTGCGTATTTCTATTAGATTATTAATTAGAGCACAAAAGGCAGCCATAGGGAATGCTGAAGAAAAGAGCACGACGTAACCGAGTTGGATAAAAATTTCTAGATGATCCGCAAATGTACCATCATACTATATAAACAAACAAATTATATTATAAATTGATGAAATTATAGGTGCATAAATAAAGAAGATTAATGATTTTTATATTCTATGTAAATTTATATATTAATATGATAAAAAATATATAATAAAAGTCAAAATAACTTAGGAAATTAAGAGTTCATCTATTTAATAATTTATTAGGATCAAGATCCACCTTATATAAAGCACTTTCAAGTTCTGCTTGGCTAACATTTCGATTTGAGCCAGGAGTTGTCGATGGAGATGTATTATGTGGAGTTTGATTTGTTTTATCTTGATCTTCATTTTTTTTATCATCAGGAGGTACAAATGATTTTTTAGCCTCCGTAGGACTTAATGCTCCAAATAGATCAAAACTCAATTTTGCAATTCGTAATTGTTCAAGTAAATATGGAAGTGCTGACTCTTTTAAATTTCCAATTACTTGTCGAGCAATAAGAAGAGCAGCCAATTGCTAAAGAAATACCAAAATATTATTTACATATCACTAATAATAACAATAAAAATAATAATAATTTACTTCTTTTAATTTTTCTTGATCTTGTAAATAGAAGGCAATGTAGAATAGTGATAAAAACGAATTTACAAATTGAAACTGAAAAGAAAAAGAATATAAAAAAAATAATAATATTTATTAATAGAGTATTTTTTTTAAATAAATAAAAGAAAAATATGTCACAAATCATTATTTGCATTTTATTAATACATTTATAAATTAATTAATTATCAATAAAATAATTATTTTAAAGTTAAATAGAGTTATGTATGTCTAGTACAAATAATGATATCTACAAAAAAATCTATTTATTTAAAAAAAATTTTAAAGCGTATATTTATATAAATTTATATTAAGCTTTATATAAATATTACTAGATAAATATAAATATTATATAATAAAATAGTGTTGGTATTGAAATAAAAATCTCTTAAATAATCTATAATAATAAATAAAAGAAATTAAATATAATATAAAAAATGTCATTAGCAAAATATATATATTTGATATTTTTAAGAATTGAAAATTAATTGATTTATTGATTTTATAAAATTTTTAAATATATATACCAATCGTACAATTGCAATATATAAATATATCTATCTATCTATCTATCTCTGTGGCTCTACGGAACTCGAAAGTTCTTGGCCGCAGCAACCACACTATAAATATATGAATATTATATAATATAAATTGATAGCCAATGTAATTGAAAATTCTAAGATAATAGGTATCTATACTTCAAAGCCTAATTTGAACTATTAATATTAGAACAAGAAAATTAATATTGATTTTTTATATGATTTTTGACGTTGCAATTAAACAGGTTTTATAGTGACGAGAAAATGTTTACAGGAATTAATAGAAAAAATATATAAATAAATAAAACATGAAAAAATATATGAAGTCTGAAGCTTATTTAATATAAAAGAAAATTCTTTTGTTAGTTATGCAACAAACTAACCGGTGTTAGACAATAATCCTTCCACTTTTGTCTACTCACTTTTTTTTTAATCGTTAATTTTTAGTCCTTTTAATATTTGAAATTGAATAATATTAAAAATTTATTGCAAATACTTTACTAAGGTTATTATTAATCATAATAGTAATATTTTTATAGCATAAAATAAAATAATTTTTATAAAATATTTACTATTATTTTTAATTTTCCCATTTTGGTATATGCCTCGTATATACCTATATAACAAATGATATATATTTTGCTATAGTGAATGATAATATAATTAAATAATATTTCAAAATAAATAAATAATTGCTTAAAATATAAAAACTGTGATATATTAAAATTTAAATTAATATAAATATTAAAACATAAAATAAAAAGTAGAGTTTGAATGAGATAAATATGAACATCAAATGCATTTTTGTGTTAAAGCGAACGGAGCCACGATGCAGATACATAGAACATCAATAGAAAAGAGATGATACTATAATAATAATAATAAAATAATCAAAACTTTAAAGAAAAATGATAACGAAAATACAGGGCAAGCAACTCGATACAAACCAAGGCTACTTTGACGATTAGATGATTCTCATATTTGGTGTCAAGCCTGTAGTTTTCTGGTTAAACAAAGAAACAAGCTATAGAAAAATAATCGTACTCGAAGAAAATTTTAGATTTATAATTGTCATTTTTGTAAATAATCACTATAGTACAAATGAAAATAAATAGTTTAATTTACATGTTTAGGTAGTATATAATTTATGCATAGAGTTACCAAATATAATCAGACATGGATTATTATTAGATTAATAAATAAAAGTACAAATATAAACAAAAGATTCAAAAAAGGTGAATCTATTAGAAAATAAAATTAGATGTCTTTGTGAAGGGAATGCAAATCATTTTTTTCAAAATTAATTTATCAAATTCAAATTAATCAAAGCAATCTAAAAAATGATATTGTTTTGTGAGAATTCTAAAACAAATATAATAATAAAAAATGATATTAATAATAAAATCTTAAATATTATCATTCAAAACCATCTACATTTAAGTCACTGTGTCATGTGACTAAAATATAAACTATCATGCCAAAATTGTGTAACCATTCAATCTTGAATTAAAAATTTAACTAAATTATTGGATAAGATAGTTTAATAAATTTATTAATTATTGGTAACCCTATGTCAATAGATATAATTAAATATCAAAATATAATTAAATCAATTATTTAATTAATAGATTTATTTATTTATAAACGAAAAGAGAAAATGAAAGAGAGTAAGAGAAATAAAATAAAATAAGCACTTGGTATGTCCTGTTAAGTTTTTAAAGTCGCTCTATATAAATATAGTATATATATTAAGAAAAAAAAGAAAATGTCATATAATTTATTTTTAAGAGAAATATTCAAAGATAAATATTTATATTTAATTAGATATCATGCATTTAAAAAGAAATTGAAAGAAATCACACCGCGAAGGCTTTATTTTTAAAAACAAACTTGTTAGATATTATCATATCTAAGTGGAGCGATTACGATTAAAAAAGACAAAAAATCTAGTCACTAACTATACCTGAGTTAAATAAATATACACAAGAGAATCACTTTACTAGACATAATAAATAAAATGAAAAAACATATAAAAAAATAAAACAGAAAAAAAACAACAAAAATTTCCATGAACTTGATAATTATTTTCTAAAATATAGTGAAATTCTATTAAATACTATAATCATAAATATAAATATTTATTTATATTTTATTCCATTGATAAAAGATATTTATTAACGATATTTCTTCATAAAATTGAACTAAATCAAAGGATTGAATGGAATGTTAAACTAAATAAAGTTGTACTATATGACAATTTATTTTATTCTCTTGGTGATTTTTGGCCATTGACTATAAATTTAATTTTTATCATTATATTCAAATTTTTGTTTTGAATTAATTAAAAAAATGATATTTAAATTCGATATAGTTTGTTGTATTTTTTTCAATTTTATTTTTATGAAAAATATAATAAATATTATAATGATATTAAAATTTATAAGCATACCTTTATCATTAAGCCAACAAGCTACTTTGTAATAAGCTTCATCAAGGAGAGTTATAATAATAGCCAAAAATATTTTAGGCAAATAGCTGAGACAAAAGAAATAACCACGAGAATCAATTTGACGATCCCACCATTCCTAAAACATAAAAAAACAATATATAATATCTTTTTGAAGATAATTTAATTAAAAGTTATATTAATTATTAGTATCTTATTTAATAATTAAGATAAATTACTTACTAATTTCCATAAACAAAAAGAGAAGTAAATTTTGAGATATATTTTAAGTAATTTTACATTGTTTAATATTGGGCTTATCTATGATAAAGATAAAGATCTTTAACTTAAGGTTAATTTTTTAATATTTATTTATTTATACCCTATTTTAGTTAATTTCTGCTGTGAAGATTAGTTTATTTGCAATGAATTTATATTTTGTTTTGCTTTGTTGTAAATTGTTATCTTTTTTTCAAGTTTTAAATCTTTTATAAATGATGATGATAATATGATGTACTTCATAGCAGTTAAATATATTTATTTATATATATATATATATATATATATATCTTAAAACGACCTTATTTTTGTATAATCACTTGAATTTATGTTGTTTGTGTAAAAGAATTCTGTTATTATTATACAAATTTAAGTCATTCGGTTTAAAATTTAAAAAAACACTTTTCCTAAAGAATTCCAATTATTTTTTCGTTAAATAATTAATTTATATCTCTTGTTAAAATTTAGGGATCTTAGTTTGTAAACATATATGATTTATATGATGTATATTTCTTTATTTTCTTCATGTATATGTATATGTAAATGTATTCAAAATTTTTAGTAAATATTTAAAATTAACTAATGCATATAGGATTTGTTTTCAGCGCAATCTATCTATTTAATTTACGATAATATAAATAAATTAATTAATTTAAAAAAATTAAAACATTGCATACCTGTAGTTGAAGTGTGAAGATCATTATAATAAAAACAACAACTAGGCACAAAAATATAACTGGGACACTGACTAGATATCGAAATACATAACGTTTCCAAGCGGGAAAAGTTGGCTCCAGTCGACCAGTCACCGGACTCAATTCAAGAGTACCCTAAATAATAATAAGAATAACAAGAGAATTAAAAAATTAATCAAAGGATTTTTACATTCTGATGATTATTCAATTAGGAAACATAACATAAAACCAGCTAGAAGGTTAACACAAAATAAAATAAAAATTAAAAAAAAAATTACAACAAGATTACGTATATATATTTAATAGTAGTATGAGAATTATTTTCATGCTTGAGCAGAAAGAAAATATATTTGACAAAATAAAAAAAGAAGTGATGAAAAAAGAAATTAAATATTATATATATTTTAAAATTATTAATACTTTTTATAAATATTTTTAATTTATATAATTTTTTAATAAATATTTGAATGAGTTAATTTAATATATATGAATAAAAATACATGTCTTAAATATGAATAATTTCTTGATAGAATCGGTTCTTAAAGAAAAACATTGAATTCAAACTCCCCGTGAATAATTTATAAAATAATATTAAAAAAAAAATGATAAAATTTTATTTTATTAATAATATTATCTAGAATTAAAATTTCTATTTTGATAATAAGGGTTTTGATTTTTTTTTTTTTTCAATTGAATAAAAAAAATTAACAAGATCAATATTAGAATCTTCTTTAATAATATTTATCTTCCAAAATATCCATGCTTTATGTAATAATATTCCACAGCATTTGTTTATTTAACTAGATATAAATATTTTATAATAAAGCATAAAGGATTGTTTATTTCAGTTAAGAAAATATCTGAAATTGAAATCAGATTCTTTGTCCATGTTTTGACATAGACATGCTTTGTTTTCAGTTCAAACGATAATGAATAACTTTAAAAAAAAAGAAAACCAAACAAAAAGATAGAAAGATAGAGAGATATACATTAGTATATGTATTTAGAGAGAGAGAGAAAATGTTGAAGGGTGAGGGTTTATTTTATTATAACACACGCGAACACATTAAAATTGAAATACAGACCTCCCAAACCCGCCTGGCTAACAACGGTGACGAGGACCAAAACGGGCGCCGAGTGCCGCCCGTCCAGCCCTAAAGCAACCCAAACAATTTACTGGAATTTTTTATTAAAAAAAAGAAAAGCACAGAATAAAAATATTACTTATTAAATATAGAAATAAGTATAAATATAAATATAAATCGATAAAATGCTATAATTTAAATCAAATGATAAAAGCTGGTTTTATGTTAATTAAAATGTTAGTTCAAAAATTAAATTTATAATTAATATATTTTTCTTTCAAATAAATATTAAATTTAATATTATTACTATTTTTTTTTAATATCATATTAAAGTATTAAATTAAAAGGATAAAGGTTTCTTATAATACAATATTATAAGCAAATAAGGATAATAACATATATGGTCCAAAGTGATTGATTTCAAGGGAAAGGGGCACAGATGGAAATTGGCTAATATATATATATAGAAAATTCAGAATTTTTGTAATAAATTTGTGTTATTTTTTTTTGTAATTCATAAAATATAATTTAAATATTAAATTTAATTTTTATATTATTTATTTAATTAATTAAATCAATTTGATTGAGGATCGAGGAGGAGGTATTGAATAGTAAGTTCTCAACCGGTGACCATGCAACAAAAATATTAAATAGTGGGTCTATAGAACAATTTAACTTTTGAAAAAAAACTTGTTTACTCTTTCTTTTAATTGAATTTAAAAAGAAGAATGAATATAGTATTGTAATTTCTCTCCCCATGAACTTTTGTAATAATATTGTTTGTAATATTTATAAAAAATTTTGTTTATTTATATACCTATATAAGTCAACGTTTGTTTTATCTAAATGGTCATAGAAGTCTACAAAAAAAAAAAAATTCAAAACAAAAGATATCCAAGGGTTAAAAAAGTTGAGAACATAAGAAATATAACATTCACTCAATTATCTTTGAATAAATATTTTTCCTATTAATTAAAAATATTTGATATTTATTATTTATTTTTTAAAATAATATATTATATATAATTTTATTTTTGAAAAAAGCGAATATATGAAAAAAATACTTATTGGTTTTATTTATTTTTTTTTTAAATTTCATTTAAAATAATAACTCTGGTAAAAACGAGTTTTTGAACATGGATTTTCTTTCAAAAAATAATAAGTTTTAATAAATTAATTTTTATCAATTATAATTAAATCACAAAACAAAACGTGTATAGAAAATTTAAATTCAATTGAATGCTTTAAAATGTGAAAAAAGCTTTTTAAGTTTTGACTCAGGCATAGTTACAATGTGATAAGAAGAAAACCCATTAATAATATTTATAAAAAAAAAATTATATAGTAATGTAGCTGATTGGAATATTCAAAAATTTATAATATACATAATTAGATTTAATACATTGCTATAAATATTCTAACGTTTATTACTTATATACTATAGTTACTAAAATATAAAAATTAGTATAATAAATTGGAAATATTAATAATCATTCTTATCACTATTAATAAAATATTTTATCAATATTAATAAATAATGATGATTGTGATTATTATTAAAATATTTTTTTTAACATTTTAATAATTTTACTTATGATTTTTATATTACTATATTTTAAAAATGAATGAAATAAAAAATAATTCTAAATTTTTAATGTTAAACAAGCTAAAATGATTTTTAAGTTTGATAATAGAGATAAAATAGAAAAATCGATTAAAACTATGCAAATTAAATAATTAAATAATGATTGAGAAAACATACTGAAAAGAGCGGCCTGGGCTCGACAAGGAGCTCATCCCGTTGATCAAGTGTTCCCCAGCGATAAGCAAGTTCAGCGCTATAACGTTTCCAGGCTTCGACGTAGATACTTGCCCAGAGAACGTTAAAAAGTGAGAAAAGCACGTAGCCAACATCTTCAGTTGCTTGGTCACCACCGCAAAAGCATAACTATCCATCCAATGCATTTAAAAAGAAAAATCGAGGTACAAAAAAAACAATTAGAAAAAAGTGCATTATATATATTGAAATATTGTGAAAGATTTTGAATATAAATAAAACAATATTTATAAATTAAGATATTTCAGATATTTTTTTTTCATTTCTAATAAATGATGAAATATATTTATTATTAATCATATATTAGACTATGTCTACATATGTATTTTTGAATAGAATCACTTTAATCATAATATGTTGTTTGTGAATTTAAATTTATGCACATACCTAGATTGTTTAATTAATTATACATTAAAGAAGATCGAAAAAATGAACAATTTGAGAGGTGAAATTTCATTTAAAAATTCTATATAACTCTAACAAAATCATAAAATTGAAAACTACTTATAAATAAGTTGACCTGTGGCCAGGTCCGAACCGACCGACGGTTTGAAGAAAATTAATTAGCAGCTACAGAAACAATTTCAAATAATTTTAATATATCTATTAATGTAATAAAAAACAGATATGGATACATAAATAATAAATATAAACATTTTTAATTTTATTTTATTTATAATATATATGGAAGACCAGGCTGTGACGTCATGAATGGCTGAATGACGTCATATAATTTTAAATCAAGAAAAAACTAATAAATATAATTTTCCCGAGGATAAAACCAATAAAAAGTGCATGATTCGTGGTGATATATAAAAAAATCTCTTCATGTGAAATTTGGTGTGAAAATAACCCTTCCCTTCATATCGCCGATCGCTAATACTACCACTTCCGGTTTCCGGATTTGCACCAAAAGTTGATCAATTCATCCCACTGATGCATCAAGTAAATATACCAAATTTCATCAAAATCGGTTGAGCCGTTCAGGCTGTACACATCTATACGGACGGACAGACGGACAAACGGACGGACGGACAGACATCATGCTAAAAATACTTTTTTCTGTTAAGAAAATGCATGATTCGTGGAGATATGTAAAAATCTCCACATGTGAAATTTGGTGTGAAAACAATCCTCCCTTACTATCGTCGGTCGGTAAAAACAATTGAAAAATAAAAATATGTATTATTATTTTTAATTTTTTTCTAAAATGAATTTATTATTGAACATTTTTGGATAATTAATATTTTTAAAAAATCAACCTACCAAAATTTTTTCTAGAAAATATAAATATTTTTGTTTAAAATGTATAAATATCTAAAATAAGTATAGTGTAAATAAAACTTGCCCAAAAGAAGATGCCAACAATTGAAGGAACTAAAAGTGCAGTGGTATAATGACCAAGCCAGGCAAAGTACATCGTGATCTTGACCCCAAAATAACTACAAATAGCATCTGAAGATTTTCCAAATAAAAAAAGAGGAAAACAATGATAATTGAATTTATTATATTCAATTAAAAATTTATAAAATCATATATGAATGTTATCATTTTAGCAATACTTACCTAAAGGTTGTCTGTGAAAGAATGCCCAAACCCAAGTTTTTTGTAATTTTTCTAAAGCAGGTATATCATGTAAAGGAAATACTTGCGAGATCACCCCAGCACTGACACATTTTGGAACTGAAATAAATTCAATAGTATATATCTATATTTAATAATATAAAAATGTAATAAATATGCCATAGATTGTTATTCAAGTATAAAATTTTAATAAAGCTGATTCTAATAAAGCATAGGATTCTAGGATAAATAAAATTTAAGATATTAAATAAGGTATAATTTAAAAATAATACAATTTCTTATATTTTGTTATATTTTTAAAATAAAATTAAAGAAATTTTTTGTAACTTCCTTACTACGAGCTTATATAATAATATAATATATGTATTCTAAATCAGAGCCGTCCTAAGATTTTCGGCGCCCGTGGGCTCCTAAAATTTTGCGCCCCTTTTCATAAGAAATTTTCTAATAAATTCACGTAAAATAAAGACACTCTTCAATAAAATTTGAAACAGTGTCATTTGTGTTGAAAATGTTATATGTCAATATTCTCAAACTGCACAATAATCGCTGCTGTTAGGATTCTTATTAAAATTATTTATTCAATGCTTATACGGATATAATGAATAAGAAAAATAGATATGTATTTTGAATGTGCATGATTAAAATCTTTGAAGTGATGTCACTCCGGGTTGGAGGTTACTATATAACTACTACTTAACAATAGGAAAAAATATATTAACCAATAAAAAATGCCGCCCCCAGAAAGCTTGCGCCCTAGGGCTATAGCCCAATTAGCCCTGTGGATAAGGTGGCCTGTTCTAAATATGTGTGTATTAATTTTAAAGAATTTTTTTTATAAAAATAAGGTTTTATTGTGAAGAATGGCCTTTCAACTTATATACAAATTTTAATCAATAAATATAGTTAGCTTTTAGCAATACTGTTCTTATTTTCCTAAAATTAATTAACTGAACATTTACAATAATGTCCATTCGGGTAAAATATCCCATATAACAATAAAATAAAATTGCTATAAAAATATTACATCTAGATTAAACATTTAAAATAAAATAAAATTTTTTATGTTTATATGAGATTACATTCATTTTATTATAATTAATAAATTAAACTTCAAGACAATGACAGATGAATAAATAAAAAATAATATTTCACTAACCAATTGCTTGACCCTCTATAAAACGCAATCCACCAACTTGATCGCCTTTAGAAGCTCGCAATGTTTCAAGAAGATGCAAAACAAGCCATTGACGTTCTTGGGTTGTAAAAAAGGTTCGTTCATCGTTTATTCCTTCAAAATGATCAGCTTCCTGTTGTGTAAATTCTTTTAAACCTCCACCATATTCAAAACGTAAAGTTTTAGGTAAATGAACTTCTTCAGCTGCTTTAAGTAAACTATAAAAATTAAAACAAAATAATAATTAAGTTCTTTAAAAAAGTATTTAAAATATTTATAAATATCCAAAACGCCTTAGAAAATAATAATTGTTATGATAAGAAGAAATCAAATAAACTAATTAAATTTGAAAATACAATATATAGTTTGATGTATATTTTTATTAAGAAAATTATTATAAGATAAAATTTTTTTCAATAATTTTTTTATTAATAGTATACATTATTATTAACTTATTAAATTATCGAGTTATGATTATTTAAATTAAAGGGTAGTGAATTTGGATAAAAAAATTTCTGGAGTTTAATAATAATTATATGTAAATTTCCTATATTTAATGATGAAATGAAAATGAAATATTAAATATACTATATATATATATAATTATAGCATGGGAATTCTTGAAATAAAATTAATCAAATTTAAAAATGTAATTGATATAAAGATTTTGGAAATTTGAGAAAAAATAAAATTTAATTACTTACACATGAAAAGGTGCTGTCAAATAAAATCCATAACTATCACTAGAAGCGTGATGTCGAACATGCACAACCAAGCCAGGGGTTCCAGCTCGGAGCCGTGATAAAAGCCACATAAGAGTTACATCTTGAGCACCACCAGGAAACATAACAACCACATCACATTCCTGAGAAAAAAGAAACGAAGAAATAAAAAAATGCACTTAAATATAAGAAAATATATAAACAATTTATTTTTACAATTAAGAAAATTGACTTATTAAAAAAATTAGAACAGTAAGAAGATTAATTTTAAGGATTATGGACAATAAAATTATTTCAAAATTTATACAATTTATAAATTTAAAACCGACTTAATAAGAAAATATATAAGACGTAAAAACAATTTTATGTAATTTTATAAATTTCAAACAAATTCACCTGTCTCTTTTGATTATTAAATAAACATAATGAGAATATCTAATTACTACAAGATATCATTATTTATATTTATATTAAGAAAATTCTATTTATTTAATTGAATCAAAAGATTAATTTTCTTTTATTTATTTATATATTATAAATAATAGATTTGAAATTATTTTTAAATTTTTTTTAATCGCTTCAGTCTCCTTATTTGATCTCTTCCTACCTCCAACGCGAGTCACCTATCTATCTATCTATCTATCTATCTATATATATATATATATATATATCCAGGTATAAACTTTTAGCCATCTACAAGCAACAAATGTATTATATACCCCTTTTAAACAATTATATTTAATTAATATGTTAATTTAAAACAAAATAAATTAATAATTTTTTTATATTTATGAAAAATAGAATAAAAAGGTTTTTTTTAATAGATTTTTTAAAATTTTCTATAACAATCAAATTATGAAATTACAGTTTTTTTCTTTTATCTTTATTATGAACCCATATATATATATATATATATATATATATATAAGTTGAGGTTGGTGCGATTTGACCCATTTCTGATTATAATGATTATCGCATAAATACTTAATGTGATAATAAATCAACTTTAATAATTCGATATATTGAACAATAATTAGTAAATTTACTTGTGTTGGGATTGTTTGAATCCATAATCGTCTTGGTGTCATAAGATGCCCAGTACATGGAATTTTACGCCGAAGAAGTCTAGAAGCTAGATAAATAAAAAAAGCAACCAAATAAATAATAATAATAATTAATATAATTAATAATTATTTTGTTAATTTACCATTTTCAATATTTTCTTTTGCACATGTCAATATTTTACGGTAATGTAATTTATTTTCTTCGGAATCATTCAATTCCGTATGATCCCCTTCACTATTCTCCATTTATATAATTTAAACAAAAAAAAATGGATTGTAAGAGTTTTAGTTAATACAACGGAATGTTAAGAAAGTTAATCGTCTCTCATATCGTTCTATCAAAATATTATTTTGGGATGGAGGATTGTTATTCTCAAAGGTCGATAACAACCCTCTGATGTTAACCCCTATCAAATAGAAAATACTGCGCTTAAATTTAAATGGTCATTTAAAACGAGAATGTTAAGTATTTTATTGATTAGAGAGAAAAATAATTTATTTTTTATTAATATAATTTGATTATAATTATAATAATTAAATATACACACACAACGCTATTATTGTTTAATTTATGGCTACCCTATGATAAGTACAACAATGAAATTCTAAAATTCAAGCGATCATATTATATTGTTAAAGGGTAAAAGTTCAATTTCTGATTACGTAAATTTTGTTTTAGATATATTATACAAGTTAAATATCATATATATATATATATATATATAATATATAATAAATAGCTTTAAACTCGTAAGTATCTATATTAGTAGATATTTATATGCATATAAGAGTAATTTATGTAGCGGGATTATTATAAAAATTAAACATCTAATGTTCTTTTTTTTATTTGTTCTCCCTTTTTTATTATCTAAAACAATTTAACAACAATATTTTAATCATATTTCCTTTTTTTTCGATATAATAAAAGTATTTTCATTTTTAAAATAAAATTTATTAAAGATATTTACTTTTTGTATTGTTTTTCAATTTATAAATACTCCTCTCCCTTCATGAAATCTAAACATTTAAACGAATTTTAATGAGTAATTTTTAATTTCTTTGTAATTAAAAATAGTTGATATTTTGTTAGAGTAACACATTTAAAATGTTAAATTCTTTCAATTTAATCTTAAATTGGTAATTATTTGTACTAATCCTTGATGCAAGAAAAGCGAAAATACCAATAAATGATGTGATTTATTGGTAAATAATTATTTATATAGACATTAGGTATATACGTATTTAAATTAAAAAATTTGAATAAAGATCTTCAATTTGCTAATTTTTAAAAATATTTGATTGCTTTTGTTTTTTACAAAATAAAAATGATAAAATATTTATTTCAAAACTTAATAAATAAGTTTGTTTAGAGAGAAAAGATTGGGTGTTAGATAAAAGCAGGACCGACCCGAGCTCTTATGGCGCCCTAGGCCAAGGGTCTAAAGTTCGCCCCATATGTTTTAACAAGCAAAAAAAAAAGAATCAACTAAAAAATTTTTGTTTGTTATTAAAAAATATTTTTATATTTGTGAAAATATATTTTATTTTAGTTGGATCCACATATTGATTGATCTTCCTAAAAAGGAGATATCTTGGTATGATATCAACATTTCCATAAAAGGAGATGTTTCCTAAAGTAGAAGTTACCAAAAGGGGGAACATAAACAGTGAATTGGTTTATTATATTTATTGATTGATCGACAGCGGTATGGGGTTTGAGCCATTCATTGGTTCCTCTTATCACTCTAAAAAGTATTTAAGCATCTTTAGACATTAAGGGGATGCCACGCACCCCAAAAGAAAAGATTATAAATAAAGTTTCTTATGATAATAATTCTTCCGATATAAAAGCGCGTAAATCCAACCATTTTTATATTAAATTTAATACAAAATTTTCTTAACACCAATATGTATATAAAACTTTTGTTTCTGGATAATCTTTCAGGACTGTTTTTATCTACGAAAAAAGAGAGAAATTATATATATTCAAAAAATAATTTTGCGAAGGATTAATTTTTTTTTTCATAATGGCGCCCCTGCCAGCCAAGCGCCCCAAGCCATGGCCTTACTGGCTCGGCTCTAGGGCCGGCCCTGGATAAAAGGTAGACAAGTATTAAATTTTGTAGGATGAGGCTGTTGTCAAGAATACCTTTCAATATAAATAACTCAACAGAAAGATAAATTACAATTTTATGATTAAAAGAAATATTATCTTTTAATATGAAAATTTTAAAATATCAATTTAATTAGACAATTATTGTTTATAAAATTATTAATTATATTAAAAATAAATCTTATGGAAACTCTTCCCATTAATTCATGTCATGGATACTAACGCAATAGATTCTTCTTGCTATTTCTTTTATTGATCTTTAAAAATGATAATTAAAGAATTTTTTTTTATAAATAATCAATAAATATGATCTAATTAAAATTAAAATTTTTAGAATAAATTTTAAATAATTTATATATGTAATTATTATAAGTAAAAATTATATTTTTATAATTTTGTCTGATAATTACATGGATTAACATTTTAATATTCACTAGCTGATCAGAGCGCCTTCCAGGCGCTCTTCACATCTAGACGGGGGCTCCGCCCCCTGTACCCCCGAGTGTAGTATTTGGTTGAAAGTCTGTATGTAAAAGGTTTTCATCCATTTTGTTTCAATCAGTATAAGTAGATAAGACATATATTTGTTTTCTTAGAAAATATATATTTTAATTTAATCAGTAAATTAATTATATATTATTATTGCATATGTTATATTTATCTAACTCTGTGTCTATACAGTTTTCGAAAGTTCTTAGCCGCAGAATCCACTTTTCTCTAAGAGTCCCTATCCTGAGCTACAACCAAATCCTACCCTGTCCCATATTATTAATTTCGTAATTTGATTCTAAAATATTATTAAAATAAATGTTTTTTATTCATAAAACTAACTTATACTTACATCTCAAAAACAGCCTTTCTGGGAAATTGCAAAATGTGTTTTTTTTTTTTTATAAATAATGATCGTGCAAATTACACTAAAAATTAAAAAAATTATTAGCTATAATAAACTATTATTGGCTATAAATTAATTATAATTAATTAAATTAATAAAAATAATTTAAAGATACAACTCGTTGAGAAATGAACTTATAATTAACATTAATAAAAATAATTTAAAGTTACAACTCGTTGAGAAATGAACTTATAATTAACATTTCCTTTAAAACTGTTTAAAACCCCAGAGTGGACGCTGACAATTTGGGTTTTTCCTGGTAAGACTGTCCCCCCCCTGGTTTTTCCCAATAACAAAGTGAAAGAAAATTCCCTTATGTTGCCTCCCCTTCCGACCCCCTAAGAGGGGTTATTTTAAAGGAACAATCGGAAAATAATTTTAAATGAATGAATAAATGAAAATTCAAATTTTATATATAGTTTTTTATATATGTTTATTTATTCACAAAAAATTAATTAAATTGTAATTTAAATTCTTATAGTTTTATTAAATAAATCATTTTTAGTTATAATTTTATATAAGCATTTTTTAATTGAACCTATTCAATCTTGTCATTCCCTAATCAGCATACGCGGTTTCAATAACCCTTTTAATTATTCTAAATTCAATCTTTAATTAAATCTAATTTAACACACAACAATTCCCTCTCATTATTGTAATACAAAGCTAGAAATATTAAGTTAATATAATTAATATTATTTATTTATTAATACCAATTAATAATATTAATTACTTATAAATAATTCATAATAATAATAAATTGTGATACCAACTTATAGGAATATTAAAATAATATAATTATTATTTTACATATATATGAATATAATATAAATATTTTTAATTTGATTTTAAGAATAGATATATATCTAAAAGGCGGTAACTGTGAGGTCACATATATACATTTAAATATAAAAAAACTAATGAAGATGATTTTTTCCAGATATGTGATCAATAAAACTAAATAACTTAAGAGTATAACTAATGGTTTTCAATTTATAAAATCTAATTTAAAACACAACAATTCCGTCTCATTATTGTATTGTAATACAAAGTTAGAAATATTAAGTTTAAAAAAAATTAAAAATATTTGAATTTGGAAAATTATATGTAGCGCCATCTGTCGATAGTTTTGTGACACTACAGATTTTTAGCAATATATTACTAATTAAATTAATTTTGGATAAATTAATTTTGGATTTAACTACACTAAAACCTTCCTTGGTATGCCCACAACAATTCCTGAAAGTTTCATCGTAATCGGACGGGTAGTTTTTGAGTCTATAGACAGACAGACAGACAGACACACAGACATTGCCTTTTATATATATAGATTGTGAAACAAGTATGGACAAGTTTTCTGAACCGAAGAAAACATTGACTTTACATAATCTAATTGTTCCAATTTTATGAATAGATCTATTCTCAGTTTTTTCAGTCTAACTTTTATACGTTTTAAATATCCACCCAACAGTATTGTATTGGGAGGGGAACGCGGAGGAACGACGTTCTCTTACCTTTTTTCAGAACCGGAACGCGTTTCAGTACTTTTTCATGTCCCGACAACTTCCACTTAAATCTACAGTTAGAATTTCTTTATTTGTGTTCGTTAATATTTTGTATAGTAAGAATATGAAAAAATAAATACTTATGTGGAAAAAAATAGTTTGCTGAAAATAGGACTTTTTTTGCTCCCACTATGCGTTCCTTTACTTCTTATTTTACCAATACATCACTGCCACCCAAACATATAATATTAATGATTGATGAATAAGAATTGTCGGACAAATATTACAGAGATTCATCATCAAAATCATAATTATCATCATTCCTATATATTTTGTAAATTGTCATTGTTTTTGAATAAGATAGAATCATAAGAATAGTTTTCTAAAAATTAATCATCATTAATTTCTTCAATTGTTAAGTCTGAAAAGTTTTTAGATGATGGTGAAGCTAATGACTTAAAATGTTGTAGTGGTCGAGCTTAAAATGTTTTTTTTTCAAATGAGGCGGAAGAAATCTGTATTCTTACATATTCTTCTTTGAGTAACCACCGACATTATAATTGAATAGATTATCTAGGCATTTCTGTAAATTATAAATGTTTAATAATTTATAAAAATTATATATTTGGAAAAAGAAAAAAAATAATGTTAATAATAATAGTGAAATTATTCAAAGGAAATGGGAACATTCTTATCCTATTTATTAATTGGCATTCGAAGAGTTGTCAAACGTTATTTGAAATCAGTTCCAACTGGTCACGTGGGATCACTTGACGTTTTCTGTCAATGTCAATTTTTATCAATTGTTTATTAATTTAATTATTTTGGGAAATTTTATATTATAAATAGAGCTCGAAACATCACCTTAGATGTCTTATCATTATAAGAATTTTAAATTAATTTAATTATTAATTAATATAATCGAAGATAATTATTTTTTACCATGGAAAAGACCTCTCTTTTTAATAGAATCTGCCATGATCACATATTTTTAAAGATTTATTAGCTGAATATTGCGGGTCTGCCAATATGTTGTTTGAATCGATTATTTTGAAAATACTTCATTGAACTTTCTTTATTTTATAAATGTCTCTATTTCTACTTAATCAATAGATCATCATCCAATTTCTTTTCTCAAAAGCGCAGAAATTACTCAAAGAAGAATATGTATGAAAACAGATTTCACTCGCCTCATTTGGAAAAAAACATTTTAAGCTCGACCACTACGACTTTTTAAGACTCATTAGTTTCACTATCATCTAAAAACTTTTCAGACATAACAATTGAAGAAATTAATGATGATGAATTTTTAGAAAACTACTCTTATGATTCTATCTTATTCAGAAACAATGACGATTTACAAAATATATAGGCATGATGATAATTATGATTTTGATGATGAATCTCTGTAATATTTATCCGACAATTCTTATTCATCAATCATTAATATTATATGTTTGTGGATATTTAAAACGTTTAAAAGTTAGACTGAAAAAACTGAGAATAGGTCGATTCATAAAATTGCAAGGAGAAAACCAGCCAAAATATTTTTTCTGAGCTTGTTACCTAAATTGGAAGAATTAGATGATTCCCAAATTAAATTATCTAAAATATTTCCAAGGCTATTCTTGAGATAACTTTTCCATCCAAGCTTCTCTTATCCTATTTATTCAATTACTCTCACTACAATCGTGTTTTGTTTTTAATATTTTCTTATTAATATTTACTATTCCTCTTAAATTACATGTATTTTATAGTTACCACCAATGTCACATTAGTTTTATACCAAAAAACATCCTTAAAAAATTGTAAATTTTCATTCAGAAAAATTAAAGCTATTTTTCTAGAATTATACCTTTCCAGAGTAATTATATGTAATTATTGTAAAAATAATTAATACTTAAATAAATGAAAATCATTTAAATAATTGAGCAATTATTATTATCTGGTTTTAATGAAAATATTTTAGGTAATTAAATACAAAATAAATAATTTTAAATTTTAATCTATGCCAGAGGTTCCCATGGGTCTATGACAACCTACAAGGCGAATAAATGAAATGAAAATGGGGCCTACGTGTTTTTCCGACATGGCTCTAAAAAAAATATAAGGTAAATTGTTTTTCCGACGTGGATCTTAAAACATTTTTGATTTTTCAATAAGGCTCTAAGAAAAAAAAAAGGTAAAATTTTTTTACTAAAATTCAATTTAGGGGGTCTACCCAAAACCGAAAAACATGGACCTTGCCACAAAAACGGCACAAAAAAGTTTGGGAACCTATGATCTAGGCCAGAGGTTCCCAATCTTTTCTAGTTTGTGGCTCCCTAAATAATCGGATTTTTTCCGAGGCAACCTTAATACATCAGATTTTTATAAAAATTTTTCACTTTCTTGAAAAATTGGAAAACTTTCCTTTTTTAAAAGCGATTACCCATTTAACAGCGAAAAATTAAAAAGCTTGCAAGATTGTTGGCGCAAAATTTCAAGTATTAGAAAATTTAATTGAATATTTCGAGGCGCCCTAATGACGGCATCGCGGCTCCCCGGGGAACTTTGGGAATCACTGATCTAGGCTATTTTTTAATAATAGTATTTTAGAAATTTTCTTTCTGTCATGATAAAAGGTTTAGAATGGAAATTTTTGGAAATTTTATTATAAAAAATAGTTTATAGAATTTTTTGATTTAAGAACAAAATTAGGTTGTTAATTCACATTATTTAAATTTTGGATATCCCCTCATTAATAAAAAAAATCTATTATTACGCCATTTATTAAGAGTTGAAACCACAATAAATTTGTTATAAATAAATGTTACATGATATTTAAATATAATAATATCCTAAGTCATAAATAATTATCAATATTTTAAATGGCCAAAAATTAACACAAACATTGTTGTTAGGCAAAACCCTCACAATATTGCAATTAGGATGCTATTGTTATGATTATTGATAATTAGATTTTAATTGATAATATTTAAGAGAATTAATTTATTTTCAAATAATGTTTATCATATTTTTTCAATTGGTTTTTCAATTTTTTATACAAATGAAAAACAAAATGAAAAATATTATTTTGCTAAAATGGGAATTGATTCTTAACCCCAAATTATATGAAAAATATTTATTCATAGGTACCGCTTAAAGAATTGTTATTTTATTTATAAATAAAAATATAAATTAATTATTAAAATGAAATATTAAAGATTTATAATGAAATAGCTAACTAAATAAACTTCTTTATTCATATTTTTTAATAACATAACTGTATTTTGTTTCGTTGGCAATCCTTTTACTTCTTAAGTCAAGTTTATCAATGGGAGGAAATAAAATCAAAATTTACTAGACAAGTAGACACTTTGACTTTTGTAACATGTTAATAAGATTAAAGCCGGCTTTTTATTTTAATTATATGGCGTTTATTTTATTTTATTTATTTCTTCTAATTTTAGCACCAATTAATTGTTCTGAAATATTAAGACCAAGAGGGGTATCTATTTCAAGTAAGATAATATATACAATATTTATTTACAACAAAATGTTTTCTTATTAAAAAACATATTTTTTAATATATCTAACACTTTTTACAATAATAATTTATCATAATTAATTTTGGAAAAATATATATATACTAAATGTTTTCCCAAATATTACCTAGTATATTTTTCAACATTTGATGAGTTGGAATTATATTAAATCAAGATAAAATGAATTAATTATTTTATATTTTAAGAAAAATTATTTGAAAATAGTTGTAATTTTTTATTTTATTGGTTATTAATTTTAAATTGAAATGATTCAATCATGTATTACTTGTTAAATTTTTAATTTTATATATTATATATTAGTATTAAAAAAAATCTTTTTATCCTTTAAAGGATCTAATTTATTGGAATAAAATTTTACATGAATATTAAAAAAATTCAAGATTAGAATAATCAGAAAAAATTACTAGAAATTGAAACAAATAATAAATACAAATTAAAAAAAAAATAATCAATAGCTTATTTAACTTTTTATAGAATAGATTAATTTTAAATAAAAATAGATCACGTTTGTGATTTGAATATATTTTCATAAAAAGCTTATTAATTGATTTTATTTGTTTTTAAATATTAAATAAGTATAATTTTCTAATAGAAAGATGTCATTTATAAGTGAAGTACTTTAAAAACTTGCAACAAATTTTATTATTTCCAAATAAATATCAAATTTTAATTTATCTTATTACATATCGATTATTTTAAGAAATTTAGGTAAAACTAGTAATCTAACAAGATTCATTTATTTCTAAAAAAAATTGATTTATATGAATATACTCATTCATACTTTATAAATTTTTTTTAATTAAATCATATTTTAGTATTGATAACTTTAATATTTTTATTTTATTTACAAAATATTTAAATATAAAATAAAAGGAACACGTCATCTTTTGTTTCTGTCCTATTAAAAGTGTAGATAATATTCTAACCTATGATTGATAAACGGTCTTTACCCCTCCTCCAATAAATTATAACACGATTTTGATCTCACATTAAAGAAAAATTTAATTTTTCACAAAATTTCTATGTTATTTTTTTCATTTCTAAACCACGATGAGAATTATTTAATAATATTACAATATAATTAATAAATGTATAGAAAATAATATTAATAACATATTCACACACACACAATTGCGATAAGACTATATTAAAAAATAAATTTTATTTAAAACCAACGATCTATTTTATCATTACACATCATAAAACATATGCTAATTTTTCCTCTAACATTAACTTATTTCTTCTTTTCATTCGACTTAAAATAATTCAAAATAAGCAAAAAAGATAAACATTGCAAAATCTTTAAATTTAAATTTTCAATTTAGTTTCTTTTAATTTAAAATCAGTTAATTAATTAATATTTCTTCTGATTCCTCTTAAAAATCTAATTAAAGCTATGAATTAATAGAATTTTCTACTTTAAAATTAATTTTTTCTTTATATATTTTGTTCCAGAATCTTCCCTATACGTTCCAAATAGTGATTTTGTTTGTTTCGATGGAAGTGCAACTATAGGTTTCCATCAAATAAATGATGATTACTGCGATTGTAAAGATGGGAGCGATGAACCAGGAACGTCTGCCTGTCCCAATGGCTCGTTCCATTGCACAAATTCCGGTCACAAGCCAATTGATATTCCTTCATCCCGAGTAAATGACGGAATATGCGGTAAGAATATAAATAATAATTAAAATAAAAATATATATATAATTTTTAAAATTATAAAAAAACATTTATATATAGGTAAACATATTTATAATCTGTTTGCATTCAATTTTTGGTATATTTAATTAGATTGTTGTGATACATCTGACGAATATGCCAGTAATGCCAAATGTATAAATGACTGCAAAGAATTAGGTAAAGCTGCAAGACTGAAAGCTCAAAAACAGGCAGAACAAAATAAAATTGGTGTAGAAATTAAACAACAATTTATTAAAAAAGGAAAACAAATTAAACAAGAAAAAGCGGTAAGATTATAGTAATATTATAGAGAAAAAACAATTTTGTAAAAAATTTGTGTGTTATTAAAATTAATTCTTATAATTGATACATTTTCTATATTATTTTAGGAAAGATTAAATCAATTAGAAAAAGAAAAAGAGGAAGCAGATACGTTAAAGCAGGAGAAAGAAAATATTAAAAATCAAATGGAGGATTATGAAAATAAAGCATTAGAAAAGTATAGAAAAATTGAAGAAGAGCAAAGGCAACAACAACAAGAGGAAGAAAGAAAAGTCAATGAAAAAGAAGCATTTGAACATTTTCAATTGGTTGATACTAATCAAGATGGAAAGTATGTTTAATAATATTAAAATATATACCTATACTTCTAAAATGTTAATTAATATATAATTATTAAATTACTTGAAAATTAATGTAAAAATTTAAATTATAAAAAAAACAGGAACACAGAGGAATTTCAATTGTTTTTTATGAAATAAAATTGATTTAGTTAAAATTTAAACTACCTGAAAATTCCTTTATATATCAGTTTCAGATTTGAATTTTTTTAGTAAAAGTTTGTATTATTTATTTTATTGTGCTCAAATTTTATTTTGAATATATTTTTTTGATATTATATTTATTTGATTTAATCATTTATTTTATTTTAGGCTGCAGATTTCTGAAATTCAGGCAAAATTAGAATTCGATCAAAATAAAGATGGAATTGTATCTGAAGAAGAAGTGAAATTTTTCATGGAATCTCAAGAAGAAATGCCATGGGATAATTTCCTAACAGAAGGTTGGCCTCGAATGAAACCTTTCTTAATGCTTGATCAAGGTGTATTTACACCTCCTGAACAAGAGGAAACGGAAGCAACCAGTGATGATGATGTTGAACATCAGGAAGAAACAGAAGATCATGAAATTGAAGAGGAACAGGATGTTCCAGAAGAAGCAGAGGTTGTAAATATGTTTTCTTTAAAAATGATTGGCATTTAGGTTGTTTATAGCTATATATATATTAATATATATATATATATATATATATATAAATTTATAATATGAAATTAAATATTTATGTAAGGATGAAGAAGAAGAAATTGATGAAGGTCATCCTGGAGAGGCTCATCCTGTGGAAGAAGAGAAACCAAAATATGATGAAGAAACAGAAAAAATTATTCAAGGTTAATGATAGTATTTTAATAGTTATATTTTGGTATTCACTTTATATATATAATATAAAAGCAAAAAAAGAATAAAATTTTATTTATTTTTTTATAAAAATTTTTATTCAATCCAATTATTCTTTGCTGTTTTAGATGCAACCAAAGCAAGAAATGAATTTCTTGAGGTTGATAGAGTCCATAAAGACATTTTAAGAGAAATGAATCAAATTAAAGAGTCATTAGATAAAGATTATGGACCTGAAGAAGAATTTGCGTCTTTAGAAGGCGAATGTTTTGAATATTCAGACAATGAATATATATATAAATTATGTCCATTTGATCAAGTAAATTATTGGTTACTCTTTATATGGTTGCTATTTAAGTGGTTTTTCATTGATAATTGTTTTTGCTTTAGGCTACTCAAAGAAGTAAATCTGGAGGAAGTGAAACTCGACTTGGTACATGGAGTAAATGGGATGGATCAGAAAATAATAAATATCAATATATGCTTTATGATCGGGGTCAGAGCTGTTGGAATGGTCCACAACGATCAGTTAAAGTAAGTATTATTATTATTTTAGAACAGCGTTCGGGAAACTTTTTTAATCATTACCCCAAAATATTTTTGTGTAAGTTTAAGAGCAAAAAAAAACGAAATCGCCTCTTTTTAGCACCTTTCCTATTATTATTCCCCCCCCCCCCATGATAATTTTGAAAAGAAAACAATAACTAAAAATTTAAGTTGTAAAAATACTAACAGGTTTATAAAATAGCAAATTAAAAATATATATTTTTACCCACAGTTTCATTTTTACCCCATTTGGGATAATTTACCCCGGTTCCCCGACCGCTGGTTTAGAATTTATTTATTTTATAAAATGATGTATTTAGTTTAAAGTAAAACGTATTCAATTTGGAAACAATTTTTAAAATAATTTTTCATTTTAGGTCAGATTAACATGTAGCTCTGAAGTTGCAATAACTTCAGTTAGCGAACCGAATAAATGTGAATATTTCTTTGAATTTGCAACTCCATCAATTTGTTCTCAAGAATCAACAGAAAATCAATCGCATGATGAATTATAGTAGTGAATAAAACAAATATATGTGTGGTGTTTTAATGGATAATTATAAAATATTCTAAAAGAATAAAAAGGAAATTTGAATGTTTTTTTTAGAAATAATTCACTTAATGAAAAAAAAAATTTAAAAATTATATTATTGTAGTCTTTTTCTATAATTAAAAATATATAAAAACCAATAGAAAATATATTACATTTATAAGGAAAAATATTTTATATAAATTATTTTTTACACGATTCTTTTTATAACGCTCATTTATTGTTTATTTCTTTTATTTTCATTAAAGAATTTTTATTTTATATAATTAAATAAACATGATAAAAATTTGAAAACTTATTGTGCATTCCATTTCTTTGATAATAAAATTATTTATAATTTATTGATTTTTTTTATATACTATATATTTTATTTCTTCTAAAATTGGTACATTTTACTATTTTCCTAAGTACATATTACAAAATATTTGAAGATTAAATTTTTTTGTTATACATCTACAAGAAATATAGTTTATTAAAATTTTTTTCTTAAGACGTTGAAAATTGGTAAAAGGATCAATCTTTATATTATTTTATTTATAGAAATTTTTTGAATAGAGTTATTTCTAATTCATGCTAATTATTTTACATATTGATAATATAGAGAACAAATGCTCCTATATTTATAAAATTAAATATTTTAAATTTTTTTAATTATTTAAATATTATGTAAATATTTATGTATTTATAATTAAGTTTGTTTAATAAATCCTAATTAATTTTTCATATATACATGAGATTTAAAAAATAAAAAAAAATCTTAGTTTTTTTCAACTTTTAATTTTTGAATAAAAGTCGATAATTTTTTCCAAGAGAATTTCTATACAAAAGGAATTTAAAAATATATTTCTAATTAAACTTTAAAAAAAAAACACAATCAGCTAATAGATAATATAATTAATCATTCTTAATATATATATATATATATATATATATTATAATTGAGACATGTAGATTTAAAATTCATAAAACATAATCTACAAAATACTTGAAAGATTGTAAAGTTATTTTTACTTTATATATATATATATATTTATGTAGGGAATTTGAGCTTTATTGTTAATTATTTTTAAAATTTATATATATATAATTTATATTCTAAAATCTTACTAAATTTCAATCGTTTTAGAATTAGAATTTGTGATTACTTATGTCAAACAGATACATTTTGTGTTTCAATCTATATATAATTATATCAATTTATATATATATCGAACACAATGTTAGACATTTTGTCCCCTCGGCTTTTGTTTAAAATTATATATTTACATCAGTATTGATCATATGTATAATATATACTTAATTTATTTCATTTATACAAACACACACGATATATTTATATTTTGAATATATGATATTTATAATAATACAAAAGAAATCTTTAAATAAATTCTAATTAAAAAGTTATTAAGATAGTTTAAGAAAAGAAGACTACAAACATCTTTATACTAAACAAACCAAAAATTGTTATTAATAAATTTATCTCCTTTCATAGAAAATATCTCTAATGAAGAAATGATTATAAAATTTTTGTATAATTATTAAGATGGAATGAAACCTTGTCTAAAAAAGGAAACATAGCCATCAATTTTAGTTTTACTTTTTTATAAAAATTCTAAATTAAATATTTGGTGTTAATTTTATTATTATTATATAAGATATTTGATTTATAAAAATTTTAATTTTTTTATTTAATATAATTATAATTAATGCATTTTTTTAAGGTCCAATAAATTTCCCCAAGTTGTGCTCATTAAATCAAAGATTTAAACTAATAAATATAAAAAGTCATTGTAAAAATAATATTGAGCAAAATTCTCAATTTCAAGTCGATTCAATATAAATTATCATATTTACACTTATTCAATAAAAGAGGAGGATTAAACACAATCTAATATTTATAATGAACAAATGATAAATGGAATGGCAAATATAGCATTTTTTATGTATATTAGATAATTAAATTAATATATTTTTTAATAAAAAAATCAATATATAACAATCAGAGCGATTAGCATCATGGTATGATACTCAATTTCTTTTTATAATTATATATCGGAATAAAATAGTTAAAATTAAAGCTGCTCAATAGTTTTTAAATTTATAAATAAATATATAATAAATATACATAATAGCTTCCCTTTAATGCTATTTCAACTGCAAACGTAAAAATATTAAAATTTATTTTTAAAAAAAATACAGCTTATATATAAATGCCGTAATATAATATAAAAAATTATTTTAAAAATAAGATTTAACATGTAATATTTATAATGATACTCTTCAGATAGAGAAGCATGAAAAATTTTACAAAAATTATTTAGAGAGCTTTCATTTTTAATAAAAATATAAAATAAAAATAAAAATAATAATAATAATAATAATAAATGATAATAATGAGATAAGGTTATAAAAGAACACACTGTTTTCTACCATAACTTATCCGTCCTTTACGTTTATCTTTGCTTCGATTGTGTTTCTGAAAAAATACAATTTTCAGGTAAAAAAACAATCTTATTTTAAATATTATTATCATTATTAAAAACAAAATTTAATTTAATATACTAACATCTTTTCTTATTTCTCGAACTAGAGTATAAAAGGCTTCATCCACTCCCAAACGTGTTTTAGCTGATGTTTCAACAAATGGCACTACAAAACGATGTGCTACTAGTAGTGCTTGGTCCCTTTCGACTGTCCGTGTGGGTAAATCGCATTTATTTCCAACTACTGAAAGAAAGAAATAATCAAAATGTTAGTATGATTTAATTATGATAAAATAAATACAACTCAATTTTTTTATTATTAAATTAATTTTAAATAAAAGAAATATACTATATTTGATTACTTACAAACCATTGGTACTTCTTCTGCATCTTTAACACGTTTTATTTGTTCCCAATACATACTGATATCTTCAAATGATTTAACATTATTTACAGCAAATACAAGTAAAAAGCCTTCTCCAGTTCTCATATATTGGTCTCTCATGGCACTAAAAATTTAATAATTATAAAATTTATAGTAATACCATAAATCATGAAAGAATTCACATCAATTAAGTGATTTTTATTTTTAATAATTAATAAATACAAATCAAGATAATACATGTAAAATAAACTATAATATTAGAGGTTATAAATAATTATACCTATATTCTTCTTGGCCTGCAGTATCTAATATATCTAATAAACAAGTTTCTCCATCAATCACTACTTGCTTCCTATATGAATCTTCTATAAATCAAAAATAAAAGTATTATTGATTAGTTTTTTTTTTAATATAAAAATAAATATTTACCTATTGTGGGATCATATTCATCAACAAAACTAAAACAAATAAAAAAAACAAAATGAATGATAAGTGAATAAATTTGTATCTTTCTAAATATATTTAGATATATAATAGAAAAGGTAAAGATATTAGTCAAATCATTTATCAAAGATTTCCTGTCTTAAACATAATTCCTTAATTGCATTTTTTAAGACTATATAAATTTTGAACTCAGCAAATATTTTTGGATTAATGAGTCCTGTTCTCAATTGTTAAAAATCTCATCCATTGTAATATTTGAGTGGTATGGAAATTTTATTTATATATGTAAAAAAACATTGATATTAATTCGAAAAATATACATAATTTATTTTAATATAGTCAAATTATTCCAAAATGTATTAATATTATTTAAAATTATAGTATACGACTGATGATGATATACTATCTAGTAGCAACTTAAAACTTTTTTTATTTGCTTAAAAAATAAAATGTTTTTATATTTTAAAATGCAAATTTTTTTAATATTATAAAACCAAAATTACTTTTGTTGGAACATGTGATACTAAACGAAAATTAATATAAATTTATCAACAAGAAAATAAATTTGGAATTGTCAAAACTTAACTGAATACATTCAGAAAAAAGACCACAATTTGATGGAAATAGTCTGATAGTATTTAAATAATTGTGGCACCTAATGTTAAGAACATCTGAATTAAAAATTCTAAAGCTAAATTTGTGCTTTATACAGTCCATGAAACGTCAAAAAATTTTCATTTCAGTCCAATAAATAAACATTATATATATATATATATCAAAAGGATGAAAATTGGATTATAATTTCATCCCTTATATAAAACAATCACTTTCCATCACATATTAACATAGTTATTAATATAAAATTGTATTATATTTCAACGAATTAAAAAGTAACATACTTTTATTGCAATGAATTCTGAAATTAATTTAGTAAAGGAAATCAAATTAAAAAAGAAAATAAATATTAATCTCTCTATATATATTTTGATATAATCAGAATACTTAAAATATAGAATTATTTCATTATTAAAGAAAATATATTGTGAAAATAACAACTTACTGATTTTGTATAAGTTGAATTGTCAAGGCACTCTTTCCCACACCACCAGCTAAAAAAATAATTTGATCTTATTTAATAAATAAATAAATATATATATCTATAGACATTGATATATATATATATTATATATATATCCTATATGTATATATATATACGTATATCTTATTAAAGATTATTTAATTAGAGGAAAAAAACTTACCACCAACAACAACAAGCTTATACTCAGTCATTTTCAACCAATGACAAATCCAAAACAAAATTAATTAAAGATTCATAGGGAGTATGTGAATTGAAATCAATTTTCTTGTTTATGATTCAACATGTTTTTTTTTAATAGGTTTTCCTAGTTGTTTTTATAAAAAGTATTTAATAGGCAAATGTTTCACTGAATATTGTTCCTGATGTGCTATCTATGTCTTGTAAAGTTTCAAATTAACTTAAGTATTTGTGATTGTAGGTAGTATAATAAATGACAAGAGAAAGAAAGCCTATTAATAATAAGTTATGTTGGTTTTGAAGCAAGCCATGAATCATACAACTGCTATTCAATTTCAAAGAGGGCAGCACCTTCTTAAACGAACTTATAATTAAATGAAATGAATTAAAGAAAAGAAAATTACAACTTTTTAATTTTATTCAATTAGATAGAAAAATGTTCTATAATACTTGATATGATATTTAATCTCAACCTATAGTTAAAATAGTTAGTCTTATTGATGATCGTTAATATAGATTAGTAAAACTTCTCCCTTCCTATTTAATTATATCAAACTATTAATAATTTTTATTTGTAATTAATTTCTTGTGACTCTATCATATGATAAATGTAATGAAAAATAAATAATCACAACTTTTGAAGGAGCGGTTTCTTTTAAGAGTTAGGAGAGAATGCGGTCCAATCACTTAAGTCAAGGACAAAGTATTTAACCAATTATAAATAAATGTAACTTGAACTTTTTGGCCCATCATATTTTTTTTTTTTTTGTTTTTATAAATATCCGTGGTGACTCTTCCTATTTAAATGAATTCCATTTGTCTATTCAAGCGCACATTTGCAAACAAAACAAACACTCATTTCCGGTTTAATTATTAGATAAAAATCGTATTATTTGATTGATATTAATTGAGCTCGATGACATCAAAAGAATGGAATTCCCTTGCTCTCTCTTCCCTTACTTTTTTGTGCTTCTTACCAAAATCATTCATTTATATATATTTTCAATTGTTTTAACAATAGTAATGAATAAGTTTAAATTTGAAGTAAATAAATCCTCAATATTAAACATTGCCGTAGTATTTTTTTTCTGTAGATAAATAGAATGAGCATACGTACCGTTTTGAAAGGGACAATTCCGTTGTTTACATAGGTATTTTTCTACCGAACCGTCGTTTTAATAAAAATGTCAATTTCGATCCGTTTTTAACAACATAACTACAGAAATAAGTAAAATTGTTGAATATACTGTGAGAAATTTTATGATAAGATCGAAATTGCTGCTTTAAGATTACCTCAGCGAAAAAAATACCCTCTCTACATCTAACTATATATTTTAGTATTCGTTCTATCACTATAGAATAATCATTTGTGAGTTAGTATGTTTATATAATAAATTTCATTTATCATGATACTTTTTGCTATCTCGCCAGAGATAGTATTGCGATCACGAAAATTTTCGATGTTGAGATTTTGATTGTTTTATACGTTTTGAAGGTTCCTGAATCATTTTCACTAAGGTTGAGAAAAATGTCTGTGTGTGTGTGTGTGTGTGTGTATGTATGTAACCAAGATTACGCAAAAACGGTTTGAGCTAGAATAATGAAATTTGGTACATGAGCATTATTCAAAATTCATAATTTTCTATCAACTTTTGAGAAATGTAGCTCAACCGGAAGAGGGTCATTACCTACAACGTTTTTAATTTTTTTCTTCTAAAGTGACCGTAAAAATAAAGATATATGTTTGATAATTTTTCCCATGATTAATAATTGTATAAAACTGAAATATATAGAATTTCAGCTTGATTGATTCACTGAAATTACCAGAATTAATTTTTTAACATTACAAATCTCACGCGCCAACACGTGACGTGGTGCCATCAACAAAGTGCCAAACATGCGCTGGTTTAATAAATATTATTTATTAATTTTAATTTATAATTTAATTAATTTAATTTAATTTAAATTAATATATGTTATTTAATCCAATTCAAATTTGCGAGATAGTCGAGTGGAGACACTCCAGATTTTTTATTAATACATTATATTTGAAGAGTTGAGAATTCTAAGGGTTCTACGAACCATTTCATATTTCAATAGTCTTTATTGGATAGCCTCCTCCCGTTTTTACCACTAGAAAATATGGTCACCCTATATTTAGTTTTAATTAAGTTGTTATCACATTAGACAAATATTCTCAGACCACACATTTAGAAAAAATTATATTTTCTTAGATTTATTTTAATCATGGAATATATATTGATATTATTCTTATTTATCAACAAGTTCTTCCTAAACTAATTAAAAATCAATATAATATAAGATGAGAATTTATTGAAAATTACTCAGAAATAATTGACTAGTGATTACAGTCTAATAATAATGCCATTGAATTTAATAATTAAGTTTTTTAGAAACTAGTAATTTTAAGTTCGGCGAATTACTCTTGTGTTTGTAATTCTTGTAATGTGCTTAGAAAAAATCTCATGTAGGTCTGATATGTGTCTCCCATTCTCCCAGACTCTCCCCCCTCCGGGCAACGGACTTAATCACTTAGTACGATCAGTACCCAGTAGCGGTATTGCCTCTCGGTTCCAATACTATTAACAATTCAAACGAATTAGATGTTATTTTTTAAATTTCTATTATTCAAATTGACCTTTTGTAACGGTAAATTTTTTATAAAAATAAAAAATATAAATATTAATTTTTAATTATATTTTTTTACCTTGTACTTTTATTTTTCTTTGATTATAGTTTAAGTTGAAGTATGTTTGAAAAAAAACAAACTAAAACATTCAAGTAATCAAAAAAGTAAAAATTCCGATCAAGAAAAAGAATTAGAACCTGAAATCGAATCAGAATTCAAAAAACAAGAAAATGAATCTGAAAATGAACAAAAACTTCTTGTTGGCTCTTGTGCATCCACTCGACATCTCGCAAATTTGAATTGGATTAAATAACATATATTAATTTAAATAAAATTAAATTAATTAAATTATAAATTAAAATTAATAAATAATATTTATTAAACCAGCGCATGTTTGGCTCTTTGTTGATGGCACCACGTTACGTGTTGGCGCGTGAGATTTGTATTGTTAAATAATTAATCTGGTACTTTCAGCGATTCAATCAAGCTGAAATTCTATATATAGCAGTTTTATACAATTATTAATCATGTGAAAAATTATCAAACATATATCTTTATTTTTACGGTCACTTTAGAAGAAAAAAAATCAAAACGTTGTAAGTAATGACCCTCTTCCGGTTGAGCTACATTTCTCAAAAGTTGATAGAAAACTATGAATTTTGAATAATGCCCATGTACCAAATTTCATCATTCTAGCTCAAACCGTTTTGTAATTTGTATTTAATATTAAATTATTTTTTATTAGATTCTAACTGGATTCTAAGACCAGGATAGGTTTACCCCTGGGTTTAGGTTATAGACAGGTTATAAATAGTTGTTATTTTATTTTAGTTTTTAAAAATAATTATCATGGCACGAACCGACGTGGAAATAAAAATAAAAGACACCTAGGTGAAGAAGAATCTGGGAAAAAAAATTTCTTGCCACAGGTATTTTGAATTTCTTTGATTAAATTTCAAAACGGTATATATAATATTTTAGAAAATTTTCTTAATTATAACAAATTCTGGTAGTGCCTCAATATCTCTTGGTTAAATAAAAAATTGAGGATTAGAATAGAAATTTGAAATATTTCACATCTTTCAGATTTCCAAAAGAGCAATTTAAGGAAGAAATGGATAGATGGAGGAAAGATGGGGAGCCAACAGAATATTCTTTCCTATGCTCAAATCATTTTGATGAGGAGTGTTTTGATAGATCGTCGCTGATAATTGTTCGATTAAAAGAAATTGCCATTCCTACAATATTCAAGCTTTACGTGTAAGCACTGGATGCGTCATACATTAATAAATATATTTTTTGTTTATATTTTATTTTTTGTAATCATTTTTCCATTAAACTAATGATAATTTCTTTATTTAATTGACTAATCATCAGCATAATGAAGTAATGATAACGGCCTGCAGTTCAAATAAAATTTAATTAGTTTTTTTCTTCATGAGGAAATTTTTGCTCACATAATTTTCCACAAATTAGGCCCGAAATTTTATGATATATTATCATTAAGATCAATAGGAAATATAATGTTTTGGTACATCCAAAATGGCGGCTGTGACGTCAGATAGGCGACAACTTTTGTTCACAATGTTCCTTCCCTACCTCCCTGGTCGCAATGGAATAGAATAGAGCAGCGGTCGCCAAACTTTTTGACACCACGGACCAGTTAATTCATAATTTAAATCCCGCGGACCACTAATAGGATTTTTTAAGTGTTAAATATATTTATAAATAAAAATTGTAATCAAAGAACACATAAAATGTACCTAGTTAATAAAATGAAACTATTATCACGTATTGTTATGAATTAAATCATGTTTTAATGCTTCTTAAAACATAACTTAACATGATGAGTAAGTATATTCCACATTTTTCTGCGGACCAGCGAAATTTTCTCGCGGACCACTAGTGGTCCACGGACCACCACTTTGGCAACCTCTGGAATAGAGGGAATTGATTCAAATTTTCGTTGCTAAGTTCACGGTCAATCTTTTTGTCTTAGGAAAGTTCAAAAACTGAAACATTTATTTTAATATCTAATACCACAAATAGAGCGCAGCATGTTATTTTCAATCTATTCAATATCATCAATATTTACATAAAATTTTTTATTATTTGTACGTCATTATGAATTTTGATTCAATCTTACATCTTTTAATTAATTATAAGTAATTCTAATAAATTCTGCAATATTTGTAATATATTAATTTTTTATCCAGAATGATAGAATCATGTACAAAAAAACGCATGATTCTTACTATAACCTTACTTGGAGGGTTAGTAACATTAACATATTTAATAAAAATTAAATCATATTTTATTCTTAAATTGAATGATATGATTCATTATCACAATGATTCTTTTTCAAATTTATTATTATACTTATTATTATTATTATTATTGAATTTAAAATTAACTTCATTCTTAACTATTATTAAATATTTTATATTTTATTAATAAATTAAATTAATTCAATATATTTTTAAAACTGAAATCTTAGATTAATAGTATATATATTTTAAACATTTTTTAAATAATTTAATTTTATAAATACTAAGAACAATGTGATTGAATATAAATTGATAATTTAAAAATTCTTCTAAAATATAACAATAAACTTTCTCTAATTTAAAAATGATAATAGGAAATTATAACTTTTAAAATATAAAAGAATTAAATAATTTGCCTCAATTATTTTTATTAAAAATTTTTTAATCAATCATTTCTATTTTCAAAAAAAACACATCTTTATAAAGACAATAACCAGAATTTAAAACAACTTTAATAATATATTTTAAATACTTCCAACATATCTCATTATATTTTAAATTTTAATGATGATTAAATTTCACTTATGAAATTAAAAAAGAATATTTAATTTTAAGCTAATATTAATTTTATACTTAATGTCTTTAGGTTGACACTTTTAGTTCTAATCTTTGAAAGTCGGTGGACAAATAATAAAAATTGGTCATCCACAAATAAGAATAATTCTGATAATTGTTGGTTACATGAAGAATATTCAATTAGTTTAGAATGTCATCCATGTTCTGGTGATTATCACATTAAATCATTATTTATAATTACTTAAATATCCAACTTTATTTGGTCACAATGCATATTTGGTCTAATTTTTTTTTTAAATATAATTTTATCTTTGTAGATTTTGAAATAAAAAGTGGAAGTCAAGTTTGTTCGGAAACGCATTATAAAGAAGTTATTGATTGTAAACAATCGGGAAAAGTAACAAGAAGGTAATTAACATTACATTTTTAACTTAACTTTAAAATATCTTAATGATAGATAAAATGAATATCTAATGAATGAATATACGATCGTATATTAATGTTAATATCATTTCTTGGATAAATATAATTTTTATTTTCAACTTTTATATATATAAATGATATCATTTTTTCTAATATTTATATTAACTTAATATAATATTTTTTATTTTTTCTAATATTATAAAATTTTTTTTTAGTTGTGATAAAGTGATATGGTTAGAAGAAAGGAATTTTTGGCTATTTGAAAGCTGCATGCTGGCTACTAGTATCATTTTCTCTGCTTTTGCTTATGGTCGTCAGAAAATATTAGATCATCGAATGCTGCGACGTGTCCAGAAGCAACTCGCTAATAGTGTTTAGTAAACATGACTACTTTATATTTGGACGCTAGTTCCATCTTGGAAAATGGTTATATCTCCACTTCATGTAAATCAGCCATTTGTCTGTTTGTTCAGAATTTTTGTAAAAATTTTGAAGTCGAAACTGTATTTATTCTTCAACATAAAGAAAACAGTTACCATGAAAAATCATTATTAGAAACTTTCCAAATTAATATTGCCAATCTGAATGCACGAGTTGTGACTTCTAACGATGTATTACCCTATTTAGCTAAAGAATGCCATCTTCCTGCAATCGTAACTGCTAATCAAGACAGTTGTGTTGCTGGTCTCTGCTCGGTGCTTCGATTCTTACTCCGCCATTGTTTGGCAGATAAGAATCTCTCTAAACAGCTCCTCGGTTTCCGTCAGGGATGCCTGATGGCATGCGCTGAAGCCTCAGTATGGACTCGATTTTGTGAAATCGATATGGTTCACTGTGTTGAATCCTTACATACCCAGGAACTAACCATCTTACATGAAAATCAAGTACACATTCCTGTTGATCTTATGCGTTTTGAAGTACATTTGGGTGAACCACTTAGGATTCACAATGTAGATAAAATCCGTGAGCGAGAGCATCTCTTTGCCGAGGGACCTGAAATGACACTGGCTGATCTTATCCTTCTACCTTGCATTCACACCTGCCTACTTCGGCTCAAACATGTTTATCTTCGATCAAATTTACCTCTTACTTTTGAATGGTATGAACGAATGTTAGCTCTTGACACCGTCCCAAATAGCCTAGCGATTATCCAGAACATTCCAAGTGTTCTTGCTGAACGACTCTATATTAATTTCGTTACACCGACGATCAGTAAACATGGACTCTATAAACGAGATCCAACCCGATACAAACCGGTTTTCACCAGACAAGATGAGGTAGAATCTTCCTTGTTGGCAGTATCGGAGCTAAATCTTGATGAATTTGATCCTGGACCAGAGCCAATTCCTATTGATTGGGAAATATTACCTTACTTAGCACGACCAGAGGGCGGTGATTTACCTTTAAATCGTCTCGAACGTAAACGCCAGCAACTAGAAAATGTTGCAGGCGCAGTTTTAACATTAGCTAAACAAGATGATGTTATTGTCGATTTTTGTTCTGGAGCAGGTCATCTCGGTATTATGTTGGCATATCTTTTACCGAGAAATAAAATAATATTATTAGAGAACAAGGAGGCATCCTTAGAACGTGCAAAACAACGATCTAAAGAGCTTGGATTACCCAACATTCTTTTTGCGCAATGCAATTTGGATTATTTTTCAGGGCGGTTCAATATTGGTGTATGTCTTCACGCATGTGGGGTTGCCACAGATCTTGTCATTGCCAAATGTCTGTCGCAAAGAGCAGCATTTGTCGCCTGCCCTTGTTGCTATGGATCGGTTCAACCTTGTCACTTGCTTAACTATCCCCGGAGTATGGTGATGTCCTCTAATATTTCTCTCCGGCAATACTTGGTGCTCGGCCATGCTGCCGATCAAACCCATGGCTCAGACCACGTGAAGACCAATCAGGGAAATATGTGCATGGCTGCAATCGACACTGACCGTGGACTCTATGCTCAAGAGCACGGTTATACTGTCATGCTTCGAAAATTACGACCAGCTAGTTGCACACCCAAAAACAATTTAATAATTGGTCAACCTCAATAATACTGAGTTTTTTCATTCAAATCAAAATAAATATAAAAATTAAATTAATTTTTATTGAATTAAAGACGAAATTATCATTTAAATATTGAAATTTTTAATTGTATTAATTGTATATATTTACACGATTTTTGTTCATTTTATTAAAATATATTATCAATAATTTTATTTTGTTAAAAACTTATTTATAAATCAATTATTTATTTTTAAATACAATTACTTTAATATACATTTTTCTATTTTATTTTTATTTTATCTGAAATAAACATTTACTTATAATTTCAGATATAATACTTACTATTAAATAACTATAAATTAACCAAAAATAAAATATATATTTTTGATATTTAATTTATATATATATAAAAGAAAAACAATTTTAAACTTTAGTAAATTTTATTAAAACAGGTTTTATCAAATCTTTTAAAAAATAAAATGCAATTCATTTTTCTATATAGCTTTTTAAGGCAATTTTTGAGCGTTCTTTATATCTGAAATAACGAATGAAATGATAAAAAAAATTGACAAAAATATAAACGAAAAGTTTGGTTTTAATTTTCTATTTTTTTTAAGTAAAATTCTTATTTTAACATGGTGATTTAAAACAAATAACTCAATAGTTAAAAGCAAAAAACTTAATTCTTGTCGAATTTTCTAACAGAACTAATAGAACAATAAAAAATTAATTAATTGATTAGATGGTTGATGAGAATTAATTTAGAAAAGGCAATCTACAGGGATCTTTAAGATGCCACTATTTCATATTTAAAATGCCATATTTTAACCTCTAACCTTAATGAAAACACTAATAAAATAAATACTGTAAGTGTTGAGTAGTAATCATCTAATAAGATTTCTTCTTGGTATTTGGATTGAACATTTCCTTAATTTTATATATTTGAGAATATTCCCAGAAATACGAATTTACTAAAATATTACTATAATTAATAATTAATATATATGCACCCATCTAAATGTTCTATTTCAAAGTTCTTTTAGGTATTTGTATTTTTTTTACCATCAGAGTCTAGTTTTTAGTTTTATTTAATATCTATTTACAGATAGTTACCGATACATTCCCACTACTTTCGGAGTTTCATTAATTTTAAATTCGTTGCTTTGTTCACTTTCCTCTTTTTCTTCATTTACTAAAGATTCTTTTATATTATTTGAATGAAAACAAGATGTTAATCTCAACCATAAATTTTTTAATAAAATAGAAATTGGTCTTTGAATCACGGGTTTACCAACCGCTGCTGCTAATTCTTCTTTTAGACTTTTACGAATTTCATTAATCAAAGCAATCTGAATTTCAGGATCCAATCGGCTAGTACCACTCTGAAATATATTAAGATGATAGATAATAGAAGATTATTATTATTTAAATTTATTTCCCCATTTCTTAGAAGATAGTTTTGATCAATTTTAATGAAAATTAATATTTTTCAATGTGTATTTAGTCAACAACAAAATAGAATAAGATCATAATTTATAATTAAAAAACGAAATAGTCTATTAATATTTTAGAATCATTATTCTAATTATAAAATTTTAATTCAATTCTTAATCTTTTCTAAAATACCATTTTGAAGATTTAGAACTAGATTACTTGTTTGGATTTAGGCTTAAAAAGCAAATACTAAATATTTAATAAATAATTAATTTTGTTCGGGAATATTTGCAATAGGGAGTTTTAAACTTCCATAAACACCTTTCAAAAAATAGTTTTTAAATTTTATAATAATCATAAGTATTTTTTTCTTTTATCCCTTGGGTTTATTTCTTGTATTTTTTATTTACTTATATAATTATCAAATATATTATCAAAATAAAAAAAAATTACCTCACTATGTACTTTATCTAGTGAAATATTATTTGGCCAAGAGGCAGATGGATGAACTTTATTTTCTTGAGAAAGATTTCTTAAATCATATTCAACCTTTGGAATTTCTTCACATTTTTCATTCTTATTAATTTCGAGATTTTCTAATTCTTGACACGATATCCATGCATCTTCCGTCTAAAACAAGTCGAATTTAGATTTGTTTTCTAATAAAAAAAAATCTAAATATTTTCTTAACCATATTAAAGAAAGAAAATATACATTTTTTTTTCAATTGATTAACTTATTCTATAATAATGTCTTTAAAATTTTGATTAATTTAAAGAGATAATGAATTATTAACAATTATCAAAAGGTTCTTTTCCATTAAAAACCTGCCTGCTTTCTGCAGTTCAAAACACATCAATCATCTAGTAATTAGAGGGATGAAGATATAAATAGCCACCTCTGTAATCATGATATTATATTTTAAACATTAAAAATAAAAAGTAGTATTGCCTACTTTAATCTCTACTCGATATCTTGTTCGATGATTATTGTCACCATGATTATAATTATAATTTTCAAATCGTATTGGAATTTTTTCTTTATTTTGAATTTCACTTGATAATTTCGAATTGTTCCTCCGTAAAAATGTGATTGGGTTTGAAATAATTTGTTTGTTAATCTTATTATCGTGAGGAAATTTAAAATTTTTATTATTATTATTATTATTATTATTATTATCTGGACAATTATTATTTTTATAGAAACTACTAATATGTGAAGAGGTTGATGGTCTTTTTACACGATTTTGGTTATCATAATCATACTTCTGACACCTAGAAATAGAATAGATATAATTTGATAAAATGTTTGGCAGGTATAATAAATGAATAATTAAAATTTATTTAATTTTTTTGAAAGTTATGGCAAAACTTACATTATATTGCTTTTTACACATTCAATTTCTGGTGGACAAAGTTTATTTTTTGAATTTTGATAGAAAAATATTCCAGGTGGAATTCGTCCAGGTGGTAATCTATTAACATTTTGTTCTGATTTATTAGTTTCAGTTGCTTGGTTTGTTGTGGTTGTTGAACTTTCAGTGGTCCAATCGCTGTTAAAGAAAATTTGCTTTGATATATACGAGGGTAATTTAATAAGTAAAGAGAGAAATGGTTTTAGCTCAAAAATGGTTTATTTGATTCTTACAAAATTCAGGATATTTTTTAACAGAATTAGCCCCAAAGTTATGGACTTGTCCCATCTTCCTAATTCCCTTGGCGAAGAATTCTTTCGATTTACCCCGAAGCCACTTTTTCACCATTTCCTTAACTTCCTCATTGTTAGCAAATCTTTGAGTGGTCCAAACAGGTAAAAATCAGATGGAGCGAGGTCGATACTCTAGGCTGGATGAGGTAAGACCTCCCAAGTCAATTTTTGAAAGTTAACATGGGTCAGCTTAGCAAGGGTTAATGGGGATAGGAAAACATTTTACAACTCAGGATGTAGACAATGCCCTTCTCAGAGTGTTGGAGTGAGAGAGTCGCGACACCCCAGTCACTCAGGATCCCTCGGCCGCAACTTTCACTTCCCATATATATTTATAACAGGTGCTTGCATGTATTTTGATCAGCGATATCGTTTAGTTACGATGCAAACTATATGTGCACACAACTAACCTAACTATTAAATTCGATCATTTGAACATTTCTCTACATAAAATAACAGTTTTCATTTAGTATTATTGAGTTATTCAGTGTATATAAACGCTAATCATTGAACGCTCAAAATTGAATTATAGAAATTCATTGCTTGATGTGAAGAAATCTACTGCTAAAGTCAATCAAACACTTTTAGAAACTTATGGTGATGCTGCTCCGTCATATCCCAATTGTCGGTTTTGGTTTCAACGATTTGAAAGTGGTGATTTTGATGTCCCCACCACTCCGCCTAGATGTCGCCAGCCGGGTATAAAAAGCCGTGAAGCAGGCTAGCTTGCCAGTTGCCAGTAGCCGCAGTAGCAGTTGTGATTCAAGACGTTAAGAAGAACATATACGAAGAACGAAGAACGAAGAACCGAAGATTTCCAAGACGTTTATTTTTATCTGTGTATATATTTTTTGCTAATACTTCTAAACAAAAACCTTATATTTTTTGCTACACTTTTCAATAAAAACGATATATTTTTTGCTAATACTTTTCATCAAAAACGATATTATTTTTGCTACCTTTTTCTTCAAAAACGATATTTTTAATACATCTGCTTCACTATCGAAGCCACCAACCCTACAATTTGGGGGCTCGTCCGGGATTGAAGAATTATTACCCCTAATAACCACGAAGAAACAAGAGCCAAACGAGGAAATATCCAGTCTTCAAGATACAAGACGCAAGATTCAAGTTTCAAGATTTTTCTAAATCTTTCTCCTTTTTCTCCTTATCCCCTCAGTGAATTGGAAACGACCCACGTTAATCAATTCATTGGGCACCGAAGGACCATCACGCTGTCAAATCCTATTTTCATTTAATATTTCCATACATACGCCTTTCAAAATGACTTCCTTTGAAACTATCCCATTCGTTCAACGTCAGCTAGCTTTGGCTGAATTCAAGATTATAAAAAGTTTGCACAAAATTCTTTACGACGAAGAAGCCGATCGAAAAAGCCGTAGCAAAGTAAAACGATTTGCTGGATTTGATTTCGAAAGAGAGTCGGAAGAATTCAAGAATCGACTTGAAACGATGAACTCTTTAAACACAGCCACTTTAATTAAAATTGGAAACATTTTAAATATAGCTGAAAATTCTAAAGACGACATAATAAACGCTATTACAGATGTTTTATTCAATTTGGCTGAATTTGGAAGATCATTAAATGAATCGGAAGCAGAAGAAGATGAAGAAGAAGAAGAAGAAGAAAACGAAGAAGAAGCAACTGAAGAAGTACGCCAAGTTCCATCTTCATTAAGATATCCCTCTGCTGTCAACATAAGAGATATCGAAGACTTGGTAAAGAAATTTGATGGTGCTAAAACATATTCAGTTAACCGCTGGATACAAGATATAGAAGACGAAGCAGACATCCATTTATTAGACGAAAGACAAACGATGATACTCGCAAGAAGATGTCTCACAGGACTTGCAAAATTGTATTTCGAAAATACAAAAGGTGTCAAGACATGGAGAGACATGAAAACAAGCCTGAGAAAACAATTTTCCCCAAAGATCGACGAAATCGAGATTCATCGAGAATTGGGAAACAGAAAAATGAAAAGAGGCGAAGATGCAACTGAATATTTTATTCATATGCAAAAGATTGCGAATCAAGGTGATATAAAGCCGAAATTATTAATTGAATATATAATCAATGGAATCGAAGATCCTCATAGCAAAATGTTTCTAGTTGGAACAAAAACATTAACAGATCTTCAACAAAAACTAAACATGTTGGGCGACTTTATAAAAGAAGCATCAATAAGAAGAAACCCTGTTGAAAGAAAAGATTTTAATCAGAAACATATCCAAGAAAAGAAAAATGAAACCACAAGATGTTTCAACTGTGGAGACGCTTCACATTTTTCTAACGAGTGTCCATCTAAGAACAGGGGCGTCAAATGTTTTAAATGTAATAATTTTGGGCATAAATCATTTGATTGCCCCACTAAGAAAAAAGAAATATATAAAATAGAAACAAAACCGACAACTAGAAATCACAAGCTCGTATCAATCCAAAATTTAGAAATAAATGACGATGCTCAAAGGGAAGAAAATTTCAAATCAAACGACAGTGGACAAAAAGAAGGAAAATTAACATCAAACGAAGAAATACAAACGAAAGAAAATTTAGAAATAAATGATGATGAACAAAAAGAAGAAAAATTACTATCTAATGAGGATATACAAAATAATGAAGAAAGCTTAGAAACAAAAGAGAATATCCAAATGGATGAAGACTCGATAACAAATGTGGAAGTCCAAGAGGAAAATTTAGAAACAAATATTCAAAACGAAGAAAATATAGAATTAAATATTGATGACAAAAAGAAAGAAAATGTAAATTTAACAAATGTAGATAAACAAGAGCAAAGCCTAAAGGATGATGATGAAAATGTACAAAAAAATAATAAAGATACAGAATATATAAATGAAATAGAAATGGAAGAATCTGATGAAAAAGACGAAAGCACCTCGATGGAAACAGATGAAGTGAAAAAATCTAAAGAGGTGACAAAAGAAGAAAAAACAGAATCCGAAACTAAGTCAAAAGAAGAGAAAACAGAGAAAATTGATACGAAAGAAGTTAAAGTAAATGAATCTACAGAAGAAAAAGAAACAACTAAAGAGGAAAAAGATGTGAAAAAGGCAGAAGAAACCAAACCAGAAGTTAAAGAAGAAAAAGAAGTCTCTACTGAAGAGAAGAAGAAAGAAGAGAGTGAAAATGAAAAGATGAAGGTAGAAAAAAAAGAAGAACCAGAAAAGAAAGAAGTAATTGAAAAAAAAGATGAGACTGAAAAAGAGGAAGTCAAAGAAGAAAAGAATGAAGATGAAGATAAAGAATCTCCAAAGACTGATAATGAAAAAAAGACTGAAAGTAAAGTTAATGAAGAGGATAAATCAAATGAAGGTGAATCAATGGAAGTTGATAAGGATGAAAGCACTTCAGAAGACCAAAATAAAACAATTCGTGGAGAAGATTTTGATCCCAATGATAAAATTTTTGATCTTGATAAAACACAAACTACAAGTAAAGTTGGAACTGAAGATAGTATATTAAATAAAGAAAAGGAAGACTTTAATTTTTATGAGGTTAGTGAATTAAAAGAAATAATGAATGTAAATTTAGATTTAGAAACAGACATAAATAATTTATCCGAATCACAAGATATGGATGATAAGAAAAGTATATTTGATGTGCAATCTAATAAACTATTTTATCCTGCTCATTGTGTGAAGAAAGAAATTGATAAATATCGAAAAAGGAAGAAGGTGAAGTGGAGAGACAAGATAGAATGTTGTGAAGGTGCCGATGACAACTACGAGAATTGACATTCGGGTCGAATGTCACCAAAGAGGGGGTGAGTTATAGTATCTGAAAAAATGAAATTTATTTTATTTTATTATTTTCCCATGAAGATGTTCTCGGAGCGACTGAGCAAATTCATGTTGCACCGGGACATATATTTAAAACCTCGCTACCCCCTCTTAGAAGCTTACGATTGGCTATAATAAGCTGGCCATCTATTGGCTCTTCGTTCAGCGCCTAGCACGCTATTGGTTATCGAGAGTCCCCACCACTCCGCCTAGATGTCGCCAGCCGGGTATAAAAAGCCGTGAAGCAGGCTAGCTTGCCAGTTGCCAGTAGCCGCAGTAGCAGTTGTGATTCAAGACGTTAAGAAGAACATATACGAAGAACGAAGAACGAAGAACCGAAGATTTCCAAGACGTTTATTTTTATCTGTGTATATATTTTTTGCTAATACTTCTAAACAAAAACCTTATATTTTTTGCTACACTTTTCAATAAAAACGATATATTTTTTGCTAATACTTTTCATCAAAAACGATATTATTTTTGCTACCTTTTTCTTCAAAAACGATATTTTTTAATACATCTGCTTCACTATCGAAGCCACCAACCCTACAATAATATACTTAAATAATTATATTAATTTTAAAATTAACAAAAATTAATTGAAAATTGATTCTCAAAATATTAAATTTAATAAACAGGAGAAAATTCATAATTCTTTGGCATAAAAAAGTAGACGTAAAGAATTTTACCTTTCGCTACCATTTGTATTAGTTGATGAATTAATATTCATTTCATCTTCCAATATTTCACAATTATTATTATTATTATTAAAATTATTTTTCATTAAATATCTTCTCCAACCAGACATTTATAACCACAAAAGCATTTGAATAAGGTTGAGGCAAAAAACCAAATTGGATCATAATATTAAAAAAAGAAGAAAAATAAATTGAAAATATATTGTATCTAAGAAACAACTCAACAATTTCAAGAAAATTTAATTTTATTTTTTCGCAATTATAGAATTAAAAATAAATTAAGTAGAGTCTAAGAGAATCGAGTGCCAATTCCAATCTTCATCTTCTGATACAATAAAATTTCTGTCAAAAAATTGTGTATATCTATACTTATACGTAGTAGGGTCAATAAGTCCGTGACTTTTTGAATTTTTCCTACTCTTTAAACAATCCTCATATTAATTTATTAATTTAATTTAATTATTGATTGAGAATATGTATAGAATGAACGATGTTTTGAATTAGAACAGTTATGGATACATAAATAGATATTAATAAGTAATTGTTTAGAATTAATTAACTTTCTATATTAAATACAAAATTTCAAGATAATATTTTATAGAAAATCTTAAGGACAATATCATATTATGTTAAGTTGCTAATATCCAATTACCACAGAAGTTTTTGGTTGTTTATTGAGGAACCTGGCAAAGCTCAAAGTATGGGGACTCAATTTAATATAATTTTATTTAATATTGTTATTTATATTTACTGAAAAATAAATGAAAAATAACTTTACATCTTATATAAATAATACAAATTGAATTTGAATATGAATTTTATTAAAATTTTAGTCATTAAGAATAAATTAAACAAAAATGAATTTACAAATTTATCTCATTAAGTATAATAGGCAAACATGATTATAAAACAATTTCACTATACAATCAACCGGTAAATTAAGTTAAAATATATTCTGAAAAATCTATTAAAATATTTCAAATATTATAGGGATATTAATTAATAAAATATTTTAATTTAAATTCGTAATTTCATTAAATCATTAAAAAAAGGGGATGATTTTTAATATTTAATAATACATAGTCGATATGTTTGTCTGTTGCTCTGATTTGTTACTCCTGGTCATGTCTACTGTACCGGTTGCGTTGGCCAGTAACGGGTGACCCGCAAGTGCTGTGATACTGACCCTCCAGCGTCGCTTCCTGTCAGGCCATTCAATATAAATGCCTTCTACCTTCCAAGCACATCCTACACATAACCAATTAAATTTATGACTTATTTAAATACTTTCATTTATATATATATATATATATACATAAGTAAAAAAATGATCTCGTTTATATAACAAATACAGTATATAATTATTCTTATCCTCTTGAATATTTTATTAACACAAAAGAATAAATTAATATTTTTTTTTAAACTTCATAAAAATTTAAAACTATAAATTATTAAAATAATTATTAAAAATTTAATTATTAATTGAGAGCGCAATCTAGTAAATAAAATCAGTATTACAATCTATTCTAAATTTAATACTTAGTAAACCCATATAATAATAATAATAAAAATAAAAATAATAACAAAAATAATAATAATGATATATAAAAATAATAAAAGCAGAATTCTGTCATTTAATGTTAATATTTTATGTAAAGAGAATACAAAACATTTTGAAAAATCCAACTCACAAATTTGTTGGAATTTGTCCGCCGACTCGAGTTCGAGGGTTCAAACATTGCCGAGTGCATCGATATATAAATAAAAATAAAAATAAAAATAATAAACAATTCTGACAAACCTGGCTAAATGAAGATATATTTCGAAAAAGCCAAAAAAAAATTTGTTGGGTCTTAACAATTATATTTTAATTAAATACAATTATTATAAATGGAGATGAAGAAGCTTGTAATACGGTAATTGTAGTTGGTGGTTGTTACCAGAATGATAAATATAATATAGCAATTGCTTTTAATACAAGCTTTACCCTTTCCAATGATTAGCGGAAATACTAATTCAAGAAAAGACATTAATCTATTGTAATAAAAGTTATCTTCATATCTAATTACTATAAAGTAATTCCAGTGTAATATTCTTCTTCAATTTGATGTAATTTATCCTCTCTCTATCGATTTTTTCTAGTTGCTTAACTGCTTTTCTTGTTGAGTATTTCTTGCAGGCAGTTTTTCTTAACGTATTAACTTTATATTTTATAAAAAATAGATAAATCAAGAGAAAAAAGAAATGATTCAGTAAGATTATAGTAACTATAATTTTATATACCTATGTAGTTTTCAATTATATAAAAAAAAGATATTATAATTTTAATTTAAAGAAAATAAATATGTTTAAGAAATGATCTGTGTAAATTTGCATGTGATTAAAAAAAGGCTAAAATTAATAAATAATACAAAATTAAATTTTATATTTTAAATATTCAAATCATCTGAGACCATATAATAAAAAAAAATTAATTAGGAAATTTTGAACCATATTCTGGGAAGCCATTTAAAGATTAAATAATGTCATTTAAAAAACATCTGGAGTGTCTCCACTCGACTATCTCGCAAATTTGAATTGGATTAAATAACATATATTAATTTAAATTAAATTTAATTAATTATAAATTAAAATTAATTAATTATAAATTATAAATTAAAATTAATAAATAATATTTATTAAACCAGCGCATGATTGGCTATGTTAATGGCACAACATCACATGTTGGCGCGTCAAGTTAAAAATCCCTCCTTGCTTTTATACCCCTTTGCAATCTTCCCTTCCCTTTTCAAATATAAATCATTAATAGTTCATTAATTAATTATTATTCCAAGGTATTTATTGGTGGGCGTTAAGATGGGTTTTTGTACAAGGTTTATTGACAAATTTTTAACATATATTTTTGCAAAAATTTTAGATTTAATTATTAATTTTTTCTAAAACTAATTATAGGTTATTTAAAATCAATGTTAATTGATATATAATTTAATTGAATGTAAATTTTAATATACATATGTTTCCCAAATAAATTAAATTAATTTTATAAAATCTATTTTATAGAAGGATTAAAAAAGTTTATTGTTTGCTAGGATATATCAAATATATTTTTTAATATTTACAATTAATATTTTAATTATATATAAATTGTTTTTTTTGATAAAGTTAAAATATCCAATAAGGTTGGGGAAAGGATTATAAGGAGTTTTAATGAAAAATTCAAAAATTAATTTACTTATATACAAAAATATTTATTAAAATATAAAAAATAAATATTATTAAAAATACAATTATATTAATATAATATAATATTTACATAGGATTGGAGAATAGTAATATTATATATAGATTTTACATTATTTATAACAAAATTAAAATTAGATATTAAATAAAAGAATAATTAAATTCTTAAATTATAATAGTAATTTCTTTTTCTATGGACTCTATGACTTGTTAAGTCCAGATTTCTTCTCCTGGTCCGCCGACGATTAATCGGGTGATTGATCACCGTCTCGATGTCATCCTCGTTCGGCGGAATATTTTCTTTATTTGCCATGATATCTAAAAAATTGATGTCACCATCAACTAACCTTTCCGGGGTTTCAATTCTTATTGATTCATCGTGGAAAACGTCGAAATGTCGTCTATGATGATAGTAATTGAGTCCTTCTTCTATGATATTGTGAAGAACATTCCACTCCTGTTTTAAATCCATTCTGAAATCAAAAAAACAAAAACAAAAATAATTAATGATATATAATATGTGTTGGTCAGAGAATTTCTTGAGAGCAACTGCTTGCCAAGAGAATTGAACACTGAATGACTCTCCACAGAAATTTTCTGTATATATACTCCCTTTTTAACAAAGGAATCCAATTTGAATGGGTCATACAGGTACCTTTTGTATTGATTTTTGTTTTGACCATTTGAATAGCCAAAATTTTCAGGTAAATCTTTTCAATTCAAAATAAACAAAAATGTGAAAAAAAAAATATTTTTTTTCTTTCATATAATTTCATAAATATAATTGAAAAGGTTTAGGCTATTTTTAAAATTTTGACATTTTGTAATATTTATAACTATTTATTATTTTTCTATTACAAATTGTATCTATTCTTTCTAACAAAATACAAATAATTTAAAAAACTAAAATTCATTGTTAAATGAACAATCCAAAAGGAATTTCTTAATTAAAATAAAATTTTAAAAATTGACAATGATAAAAAAATAAAGAATGAGAATCTTATATTTCTTATGATTTTGAAACGAAATTAAGTTAAAGTATCCTTTTTCAAAACAAAATCAAAATTAGCTGGAGTGTCTCCAATCGACTATCTCGCAATTTGAATTGGAATAAATAACATAATATATTATATTTAAATTAAATTTAATTAATTATAAATTAAAAATTAAAATTAATAAATAATATTTATTAAAACAGCGCTGTTTGGCTCTTTGTTGATGGCACCACGTCACGTGTTGGCGCGGGATTTGCAGTGTTAAAAAATTAATTCCGGTACTTTCAGTTATTCAATCAAGCTGAAATTTTATATATAGCAGTTTTTATAGAATTTTTAATCATGTGAAAAATTATCAAACATATATCTTTATTTTTACGGTCAGTTTAGATGAAAAAAAATCAAAACGTTGTAGGTAATGACTCACTTCCGGATGAGCTACATTTCTCATAAGTTGATAGAAAACTATGAATTTTGAATAATGCCCATGTACCAAATTTCATCATTCTAGCTCAAATCGTTTTTTCGTAATCTTGTCTACATACACACACACACAGACATTTTTCTCAACCTTAGTGAAAATGACTCAGGGACCTTCAAAACACATAAAAACATCGAAATCTTTCGTGATTGCAATACTATTTCAGGCGAGATACCAGGGCCGCCCTAACCACAGGGCTAATTGGGCTATAGCCCTAGGGCGCAAGCCTTCTGGGGGCGGCATTTTTTATTGGTTTATATATTTTTACTAACCATTCTGTGTAATTTCTTATGAAAAGGGGCGCAAAATTTTAGGAGCCCACGGGCGCCGAAAATCTTAGGACGGCCCTGCGAGATACTATTAATAAAAAGTTAAAAGAAATTGAATAAATTATTATGAATATTAATTATTATTTCCTATTTTTTCTCGTGTTAAACACGGTGTTTTCCAATAGTAAAATTCCTTCCCTTCTGGTGAGATAGTAATGATGAAGACAAAATAAAGAAATTTATTAATTCAAATCGCCGAATAGCATCTGATAAATTCGAGATAGATTAAGTTTATCAAATTTGGCAGTACATTATCATTTTAAAATCAAGCCACGTTTATTATATATATATTGTAATATATAAATATAAAAATGCCTTTTTTTATGCTTATATTATTATATTGGATGTATTATGATACTGAAATATAGAAAGTAATTTGTTTAAGCACATGGCAGAGTGTATAAAAGGTGACTTTCTAAAAATGAATGTTTTAAAAAGAACCCATGAAAAAAACCCAGATGATATACCTCTTCGTTACCCCAAAAGGGAGAGAGGGGTGGACAATTTTGCCAATTGGCATAGGAGGGGAGAATGACCAGCTACATGTTTAGACATTTTTTGGTCATTCTTGGATTGAGTGTAAGGGAAGCGACTTCACATCTGACTAAGTGAGAACAAATACAAGGATCATCGAGTGGAGCTGGAAGCTGTGCCTGCCCTGATAAGACGACATGATACCTTGAGGAAAATATCCAAGAATCATCTTACTTGAAGTCCCAGTGTTCCCCGAACTCATTATTAATTTGAATAACAGCTAAGTAGTAGACTATTATCTATAAATAATTGGAATTATTCTATGAACTAAATTCCATTCAAATTATACTCCTCTTAATTTTTTACGGTACCATTAAAATTATTCAATTTCTAATTAATTTCTTATTATCAATTGTATCAAATAATTTCTTCTATTCTTAGTAAATAAATAATTTTTAGTTGTAATTTTAAATAAGCATTTTTAATTGAACCTATTCAATTTTATTATTTCCCATATCAACCTACGCGGATTCAATAACCCTTTTAATTATTCTAAATTCAATCCAGAGTGCTACCAATTAATTAAACCTTTTGTTAACCCTAATTTTCTTATAAAAATACCTCACCCCTTATACTCTTATACACGACAATATATATATTTGGTACAATTTATGATCATTTTAATATTCAAAAAATTTAAAGCGTACTACATATACTTATTATACTAATTGAATATGATATCTTTAATCTTTAATTTGTTAAAAAAGTTCAATTTCTAGATTTTTTAATAAATATTTTTTTTCCGGAGCACTTTTAAATAAATAATAGTTTATAATAGTTTTTTGTTATAGATTTCATTATATTACTTTTTTTCGAAATTTATTCAAAAATTAGAAACTATTGTTAACAAAATAAAGATATAATATAATTGAGATATAAAAATTTCACTTTAAAATTCCATTTCATTTTTTTATATTTTAAAAACTATTTGTGAATAGAAATGTTTTACTTTAATTTAATTTATTTTTTTTTTATTTATTTATTTATTTATTTTTCTTTTAAATTTTACCGGAAACACTCTCTTTATTTTATATTCAAAATACTTTCTGCATTCTTGTATGATGGAAGAAAGTTACCTCTCCCCCTCCCATTCTCTCTCAATGCATTATTAATTAAATTTTTTTTTTTCATTCATTCATTCATTCATTTTTAAACTTTTGAATACATATTTGATTCTTTTAGCACTTCCTTTTCATCATTCGTTTATTTTTTTTTTATTTCAATTCCCCCCTTTCATTGGAGAGCAGTGGGTTGGTGGGTTGAGTCGTCCGTCTTCTGCGGCAGTTCGCGACCAACAGCCACCTGTTGCACACCGACTGACCAGCAAGTACCTGTGTGATTAGTGTCATTGAGTGTTTAGGACATTCATTTATTTAATTAGTGTAACGAAAAAAAAAATTTATTTTCATGTTTTTTATTGATGTTATCAATTGGGACAACGTTTTTCATAGTGAATGACTGATATTCATCCTCGTCAAGGATTTAACATCTTATAATAGAGTACTCATCTATCATTTGGTAAATTCTCTTTTTAAATTACTAATAAATTATTTATTGTTTTATTCAAGTAATAAGATTACACATCTGATTATTTTATACTAAGATGATAATAATTTTACAAAATTATTTAATCAATACCACTTTATCAATGAATTAATTAATTCCAAAAATAAATTAATGGTTTATATAATAAATATCAATAAATTCAAATTAATTTAAGTTTTATGTAAACTATAATCAAAGTTAAAAAAATATAAACTTTATCAAAACAATCTTTAATTAAACACTCGATGGAGTTTGATAAGAAGAAAGCTTCTAATGGTGTAACACCGAAAGCAAATATGTATATCAATAAACTTGAAAATTCAACGAATGTTTAATTTAAAATGATCATTTTTAATTTTTATATATTTTAAATTAGATTTTTGTCCATATAACATATTAAAGTGCGCCTACCTTTCAATCTATCAATACCAAATTTATAATTCAAAATCAAATAATTTCTTAATTAAATTAATTATTTTTAATTTCATTCAAGCATAAAAAAATCATTAAATGAATAAATGAAATATGCATAGGTATTGTTATTATTATTTTATTAAAATATTTTAATAGAACAATTAAATATTAAATAAAAAAAAAAATTATCTTGGTATATTAATGAACTTGAAATTAAAGAGTATCATTAACACTTTAATTTTAACAAATTAAATACTAATACAGTGAAATATATTAATATTAAAATATTTCTAAAGAATAATTTGATTTTTTTAATTTTATATGTTAAATATATATATTATGTGTATTTATACAAATATAGCACTTGAATTAACCAATGTAGGTACATTCATACATATATTCATATAGAATAGAGGATATTTTCTATTTTTTGACAAAACATAAATAAAATACATATATAAAAAAACTTTTGTGTCAATAATAAATTAAAAACTAAAACATAAGATGAAAAGTTCTAATTTCGCTTTTGCGTAAGTTCATTCAACCGTTATATTTATAGTTTTTTATTTTAGTTCATTTATACTAATTAATTTTCAATTAATTATAAAAATTTTTCATAAAATTATTGTAAAAATTAAAAAATTAAAAAATATATATATTATATTGATTATATGAATTATTTTGTTTGAAATTTTTAAAATATCGAATATATTTTTTTTAATATGTATTATTTTTATTTTTATTTTTATTTTATAGTACCTAAATTATTATCTTTGTTAATGAATTATAAATAATAATTCAAAGTATACATATTTCTAAATTTATTGATATATATTAATAAAATCAATTATATTCACAGGGGCGGACTAAGGCCTAGGCACGTGCCTAGGGCCCGTAATTTTTGGGCCCCGAAAATTAGGTTTATGAAGTATGTGTCCTGACTGAAAATTAAGCCTGGAATTATAATGTTCCTATGGCCCACTTTAGCCTTAGTCCGCCACTGTATATTCATATTTAAAAATCAAACTTTCCATGTCACTCGATGACCTTGAAAGTGGGGCCCTTCTTAAATAATATCAGCGATATTGCTATTGATAGTATATGAAATTGTATTATTCGCTAATTTATATTAAATATTAAATTAAAGTAATAATAAATTTAAATTATATATTAAATTATTATTATTAAAACTGTGATGTATAAAAGAAAATTCATATTTTTTGTTACTTTAATAATTTATTACAATTTTATAAATATTTTATAAGTTTAATTTTATAAGAATATTATTATGAGATTTAATACAAATTTAAATTTTCGTTTCACTAAAATACTTGGGTTTTTTTCACACAATCTTAATATTATTTTACCTAATTTGGATATATATAACAAAATCTGATAATATCATGATATTTAAAGGAAAAAAAAGTTTCATCTTCCATTTTATAGTTAAGAGTTTTATTTTATTTTTTTTTTTACTTTAAATCAAGATATTTATTTATTGGTTGTTTTCCCCTCCCTGGGGCTCGTTTTTGATCTCTATCGCTTCAAGGTGTAAATCGAGAGGTTTTTAATGAATTTAATGAATTTATACTTTTATTATTACAAAATTAAAAAAAAAAGACTACGACATTTGTTAACATATAAATCAAATTCAATCAGCAATCTCATCAATATCAATTAGATAACATTAATAGATTATAAATTTGACCAGTAGTTATTTAAATTTATATTCTTTTTCTATCATTAACTTTAACAGATAAAAATGAAGTCACAGGCTATAAAATTTTAAATTTAAATTAAATTTTAGCCAAAAATAAATAAATCAATCAATCATTTTAACTATTTTTATATTAAACCATCCAAACATAGAATTTAATTAAGTTGAAAAAATTTTCGACTCTTATCCAAATTGGTATTTATAAATATTTAATTTAACTTTTTTTCTTTTTTTCCTTGTCTATACTACCAGTATTAGTAAAACCTCTTGCTAAATAAAATTATTTATGAATTCTTCAAATGCAGAATTTTATAAATATCACGATAAATTAAATTGATTTTTATTACTTTTTCAAATGATTTTATTTTAATTTTTTTTACCTATTTGAAATGAATCTAGAAAATAATAAAATAGTTACTCACTTAAAATTAATTAGGTTGTTATATTATATAGTAAATTATTGAAAAAAATAGAAAAAATAATAAATAAATAATTGATATTATTACTGTGATTTTTATATACTTATATATATAGGTATATATACTCATACATATTTTTATTTGACTCGCTTCAATAAATATTTAGTTAAAATAAAAGAAAAAGTTCAACATTAAAGAAAGAAAAATCACTTTCAATTAATTATTTAAGTATTTATTTTTTTCATTGAAATTTTAAATATATTTGATAAAAAATTAAATATTTGCATAGGCGTAGTGACACCGATATATATATATATATATATATATATATATAATATATCCTCCAGAACTCTTAATGTATTCAAAGTAAATAAATTTGCGAACTGGAATCTGGTTCTGTCTTCTTTTCTTCTCAAGGTTACTGTATTTGAACTTCTGTTCTTCAACTACATAAATGTTGCTCACTCATGATCGTCATCTTTCCAATCACAAACTTCATCCGTTCAACTTTTATCGGTTATTCATTTGATTATATTATATATATACCAACCAATACATAAACCATTACATCTAGTGCATTCAAGTTCAATTCCTAAACAGAAAAAATATTTTCATTTTTTTTTTAATGATGTATTTAATAAATTTTATCTATTCAAATTATTCTATCAATTATAATTATTGTATGGATATGCTTGTCTAATTAATTTTTAATTTAAGATGATTAAACCAAACCTATTCTGACATATATAACTGTTTTTATTATATCAAAAATTATGCTTTTCATTACAATTCCTCGCATGTAGGAATATATAATATATATATATATATATAGGTAACTAATAAAAAAAACAATCTTTAATATCAATATAATTTATATTTTCTATCCTAATCTATCTTCATAATATTATAAAAAGACATATACATTGAATATCTAGGTTAATCTTATGAAATATGTATTACCTGTTCCTTTTGCGTCAATTGAATATTATTTTTTTCTTATAATTTTAAAAGAATTATAAAAATAAAGAAATCCCTAGTCAGCGTTTTTAAGAAGTGATAGTGACAGGATACAATCTATGCAGTTTTGTTTTTGTTTTTTTTTTTTGAAAGAAAGAATTACCAATGACTCATATTTCTTATTTTCTTATTTAACAGGAAGAAATTATAAACAAAGTTTATTTTTCATGTGTATTCACTTACCGAAATTAAAAAAAAAAAATTGAAAAATATAAGTTTATTTTCATTCTACTCATTAGAAATAATAGAGTTAATTATGATAAATAAATAATAATTCAAATAAATAAAATATAAAATAAATAATGAGTTTTTTTGAACAGAGAGAATTTAGAAAAATTAATATTAATTAAAATTCAATAAGTTGACCTGTGGCAAGGTCCGAACCGACCGACGGTTTGAAGTAAATTAATTTCCAGCTACAGAAACAATTTCAAATAATTTAAATGTATCTATTAATGTAATAAAAAACAGATATGGATATAATATAAATATTTTTAATTTTATTTTATTTATAATATATATGCAAGACCAGGCTGTGACGTCATGAATGCTTGTCTAATGACGTCATATAATTTTGAATTAAGAAAAAACTAATAAAGATGATTTTTCTCGAGGATAAAACCAATACAATGTGCATGATTCGTGGTGATATGTAAAAAAACTCCTCATGTGAAATTTGGTGTGAAAATAACCCTTCCCTTACTATCCTCGGTCGGTAGTACAACCACTTCCTTTTTGCCGGACATACACCAAAAGTTGATCAATTCATCATTCATCATACTGATGCATTAAGTAAATATACCAAATTTCATCAAAATCCGTTGAGCCGTTCAGGGACGGACAGACATCATGCTAAAAATACTTTTTTGTGTTAAGAAAATGCATGATTCGTGGGGATATGTAAAAATCTCCACATGTGAAATTTGATGTGAAAACAATACCTCCCTTACTATCGTCGGTCGGTATAAATGAAAATTTTTCAAAAGAGTTATTTTTAAAAATCAGCAAAATTCTCAGTTTATTAAAGTTTAATCACCTGAAATAGAATTCACATATATTTTGTTTAATTAAATTACCTACTAACTTCCTTTTCTGATCATGAAATCTTTGCCTTAAGCAATGTTTTTAAACATATCATATATTAAGTCTTAAAATTTATTATATATATCTATAAAAAAATATTTCTATTTCATACCCATATTTTGAATTCCAAAATTATTTATTATTTTATCATTGTTGATAGTATATATCAGACAACATAATACAATCCGCTAGCCGGATCTGGCTCAATATTTGATTGGAATTTTATCCGGCATTTTAACAATTTTTAAATCAATCTTAATCTAGCTTTCAGTTAATTTTCAATTACTTTCATTAAGTATTAGAATAAAAAATAAATTATAAATTTAAATATTTTTTATATTCTTAGATTCTTAGATTTCATAAAATGGAAGTATAATTTTTTCACAAGAAATTATAATTTATTACAACATAATTTATTAAAAATTGTATTATTTATGTAATAAATAAGAATGATAAATATCAGTTCTCAATCAATTTGAATTATTCTTCTACATTTAGGTTATATAATCCATTCTGTAATTATTTCATATTAATTCGATGTATTGGCAAGTATGTACTATATGTACCAGTCATAATCTTTCACCAACAATTCTATTTTCACTAAATTAGACAAAAAAAATAAATAAAATGATTTTTTACCATAATAGGTTTATTAAACCTAGTCAAGAATTACATTTAACGTTACTTTATCTATAATTGTTTTATACTGTTTTCTTTGTTTTTCTCAGAATGTAACACAAAGTAATGAAAAAATAGAACAGGATAAAATCTTATTGATCTTTATCTATAATAAAGAACAATTGTAATGAAAGATTGATGAATGGTTCGGTAATCAGTTTATGTTAAGAAAAATTTCTTTAAAATTTTAATATAAGAGGTGAATTTCTTTTATATTGCATTTCAATTGATTCTTCAATTGTTCAATAATAATTTTTTTTCATTTATTAATTACTTTTATTTTATTTATTAAAGATCTTATTTCTTTTTAAAATAATTAATCAGAAAACATTGGAATTCACCCTGTGAAATTTCTATATTTGAATGTAAAAGCATTTGTGTATAAAAATTTTCTTCATTTAAATTTTAATTTATTATTATTATTAATAAAGTTATTTACAGAAAGAAGTGCAAAAGATTTGAAAGGAGGGAAGAGTCAAGGAATGTTAATAAAATGAAAATGAAAAATAAAAAAAAAAACAACAAATGTAGACAAATGAATGAAAATAAGTATGTTTATATTATTTTGATTAATTATGAATGTTCGAATGTTCCATAGATGGAGAGTTAATTTTAATTTCTTTTCAATTGTACTATTTATTATATTTTTTTGTAGATTAAAAAAACACTTAAAATATTTTAAAAAAATTTAAATTATACTTACTTATTACATATTATAATTTATAATGACTGTCAATACATACTTCAATTTTTTTTTCATATACGTGTAAGAAATAATTAAATTAATTATAGTATTAAATGATAACATAAGAATGAGACTCATATTTAAAAATATAGATCAAATTACACTATGAATTTTTTCCTTGTTAGTGAACCTATTAAATATCTTCATAAAAAATATACTAGTTAATTTAGCAAAAAAAAAAAAATTACTTTAGGCGAAAATATAATTCGTATTTTTGAAATATATAATTTGTAAATATTACAACAATTTATCTTAAATTATTTGACCAATTGAATAATGTAGGTATTAAAATTTTATTTTTATATTGTAGATATGAAAAATATATATTATTATCATTAAGAAATTTAGTATATAAATTTTAATATAAATATTATAAGAGGTTGAATAGTTGTTACTTGGAAAATTTAGTAAGTACCTATTCTGTTCATTTAGTACATAAATATTTAAATTTATTCTAATATTTTTTCTTCTTATATATATATATATATATTTACTAAAATAAAAATTCAAAATTTTATTTTGTTTTCATTTTTAATTTATAAAATAGAATAAAAATAATAACAATTTTTATTTTTAAAAAAAGTTATTAATTTTCATAATAATTGATTTCTGAAAAGTTATTATTTATTATTATTCTTTGGTTCACCGCACCATTTGGCAAATATTAGATCCAATTTTCATGTACTTTATCTTCGATCTAAATTCTGTATATTTAAAAGAGTTGCCCTGAAGGCTACCTGCTCTGTTTTCTCAACTAACTGTAGAATCAAGTCTTTAATAAAAAAGAGAGAAAAGACCCAGTTGCATCACACCGGCCGGCATCCTCTCTTTTATCAGGATCTACTCACTTAAAATATAAATATATTAATATACATACATTTAAATTTATTTATTTTACGAAAACAAATAAAAATCATTTAAGATTTATCTTAATTAATTAATAATAATTTTAGAAACAAAATTAATTTTTTAATAGGTAAGTGAGGTGAAAAAAATAATTTTTGTAAATTTTTCTTTTTATTATATCAACAATGTTTTAAGAAACCTGCTCCGGTATTTTTAGTAATTATTATGTATTAACAAAAATGTTAATTTAAACGATCCAAATAATCAAATTATTTTAAAGATATTTTTAAAAATAGATTATTTATAATTCATTCTTCTTTTTCTCTTCACAAATATTTTAAAATTTATTATAACGTTTTTATCAACTTCGCTTCATGTCTGTATATCTGTCTGTTCGCTCTTATGACAAATTGAAATCAATTTTTCATCAATTTTATATGGAGACAGATTTTTGAAATTTTTATAGATATTTTAATGGATCCCTAGAAGGTATGGAAGAAATATAATTGAATTATAATTAATTGATTTTAAAGTAATTAAACATTAATTGTTTTAATATTTGAATTTTCATTCACGCTATCTGACGCATAAATATTGAGTTGGTTTGCATTTTGAAAGAAATTCAAAATATTTTAGAACATTAAAATGCGCCCAACGTTATTTTTATAGAAAAAAATTTGTAAAATCCGTTCTTTACACTGAAAGGATACTAAAAAGATTATAATAAAATAATGTTTTATATATTAAATTTCACAAAAAATTTCTAAAATACAAAGATTTATATCTTATAATTTTTTTATAATAATAATATAATACAATTATATATTTACTTATTAAAAATTTTTAAAACTGGACCCATTAATCTTTCAGTTTCCTTGAATTACTTCTCTTTCTCTCTCTCCCTCTGTTACTCTCAACATCTATAAGTTGACCTGTGACCAGGCGCAAAACCGACCGACGGTAAATAGCTTTATTTTAATGGAGATAACTTATTAAAATTTTTGAGCTAGTAAATCTATCAATTATAAATATTCTAGCTATGTATACCAATTTTTAGTCATATATATATATTAATATGTATCAATAAATTAGGCAACAAAAAAAAAATATATTTTATATATATTTTAATTAATAAAAAAAATAAATTATTTGTGTAATCTCTTGAAGTTTTTATATTCATTATTTAATCTAATAATGAATGAATTATTTTATTGATATTTGAAAAAAAAATAAGTTGACCTGTGGCCAGGCGCAGAACTCACCGACGGTTTGAAGTAAATTAATTTCCAGCTACAGAAACAATTTCAAATAATTTTAATATATCTATTAATGTAATAAAAAACAGATATGGATATAACATAAATATTTTTAATTTTATTTTATTTATAATATATATATATGTAAGACCAGGATGTGACGTCATGAATGGCTGGATGACGTCATATAATTTTAAATTAAGAAAAAACTAATAAAGATGATTTTTCTCGAGGATAAAACCAATACAAAGTGCATGATTCGTGAAGATATGTAAAAATCTCCACATGTGAAATTTGGTGTGAAAACAATACCTCTCCTCGGTAAAATTACAATAATCTTTCATGAATAAATAATTCATAATTTTATAATTATAATAATCTTAATTTCTTATTTATTTTTTATTTGTTTAATTATCCTTACCTCAATTAACACTTATAAAAAATGTAAATTCAAATAACAATTAACACTATAATAAAAATGTATTAAAACCACTAAATTATTTTTTAACACATTCCATTCATTTTAATTATCTTTATTATTAGATATTTTAAACAATGATTAAACTGATTTGATTCAATGGAAAGGTCGATTAATTATAAAAAATTATAAAATTAACCTTTTTATTATAATTCTATGTATAAATGAAGTAATTTAACACTTTAAATACACATTTATTTCTTGATTAAATAAAATTATTAAATTTTTGAAAAAGTACAAACAACATAACAAAAATAATTATGAAGATTTTATGAGATATAAAATTCAACAAAATTAAAATTTCACTTTCATCGTAAAATGTCTAGCATATGTATTAATTTTTAAATTTTAAATTAAATTTTGAAATTAAATTGTTTTTTTTAAATTGGCGTCTAGGGTTCTTATTCTAATTAAAATGATAATTTATTAATAAAGGCATTAATTTTTATTTTTATATTTGAATATTTTTGTAATTATTGGAAAAAATAATTATCAAATAAGATTTAAATTCAATATTAAATTTTTTCTGTAATATTTTAACTCAATATTCCTGTTTTTCAATTAAAAATAAATAATAATAATATCAAAATATTAGGACACTCATTGTTTCAAAAACAAATTTGTTTGCCAATTATTCAATAAATAACTCAAATTTATTATAATATTTAAAAAAGAGAAAAGTAGTGGACAATATTATATGAAATCTATATTGTACTTAGAATTAATTAGACATCTTGTGGTGAATAGTAATGTAGTATTTGGTTCTAATGCCCTATTGACATTAAACGTACTCAAGAAATAAAACTAAATAACAATGCCAATTTTAATTGATTTGTTGTTGTTTAAGGTGTGCCTGAATGAGAACAACACGATGTCCAAATTACAAGCTGAGTTGAATTTTGATGCTTTACTTAAATTTTTGGGTCTGGCTGGAAATCAATGTCAGGATATCGATTATTTATATAGAGGAAACGCGAAATCAATTCAGGATATTTTCTTCCTTCATACAAACTCATCTTGAAATTGAAATTCTATTTAAAACTAATATTAAAGTATAAATACATTACAAAAAGTTCTGAATATACTAAAATTTATTCAATATATTGAATAACAGACTAGTAATTAGAGAAAATTTAATAAACTTGAGATTTATATATGAACCTCTATTATATAAACTTTTCTTTGAAATTATTTAATAAATATATATTATGAATATATATATATATAATATTATTATATACTTAATATAGTTTTTTACTCATCTCAGAATGATAAACTTTTTTTAAAAAATTATTTTTATTAGTCTAAGTGAAGCACTTTAACAAACAACAGGGTTAAATTAGAAATAGACTATTATACTAAAATATATTAAAAGAAATTGTTAAAATGTTAGCTCTAAAATGGACTATGTTGATGACCAATGATGTCAGCATCGATATTCCTCCAATATCTTCATCTAATATCTATCATCACTACCCGATTTAGTATTATTATAAATAAAAATAAAATAAATGGAAAATTTTATTTACCTGACAAAATAGATTAGGAATAATAGATCCAAATCCATGGCTGGGCTAACGGCCGATCGTGAACAGTTCGAAAGTCGATCACGCAGTATATATGCAAAACTAACTTAAATAATATACCTAAATATAAAAAATTTGTATAAAATAACGTTTTTCCAATGGACTAAAAAGAATAAAATAATTTTTCTATAATAATTATTATATTATATTTATAAATAAATAATCTATATATTTAATACGATAGTGTCCGTCTGTACGCAAAAAACTCCAGAGCCTACAAGGAAGTAAGGTAATCAAATTTTTCTGAGGTGAAGGGTACCTCAAATGAGAGATGAAAAATAAAAAAGAAATTAGAATCTTAGGTAACTCCTGAGCTGAGCTGCGGGTGTTCCATTTTCCAGAAATACATATAAAGGAGAGTGTTTGTATGTATGTAATTTGTTTACTTTTTTGCTGTCATAGAAACAGATATATATATATATAATTAGAACCTCTCTCTCCTTCTATTTAAAATTTTAAAAAAATGGACTGTTTAAATTCCTTATGCAACATTGATAGGTAAATGAATTGGACTGGAAGAGGAGACATATGATTAGAGAAATTGGGGAAAAATCAACCGAAATGTAATTAAACAATAAAATTCAAGAATTATGATACGGATACGACTTACCTACAATTAAAATACAAAATGTAGAATTTGAAAAAGTATAAATATTTAAATACTTAAGATCTCTAATCGCGAAGGATAATAATATTCGAGAAGAATTTAAATCGACGTTGTAATTGAGTAACGCCTGTTATTATGCAGTAAAGGGGCTTATCTCATCAAAGAGGATCAAAATTAAAATATATAAAACAATTATTTTTCATGTTGATCGATGACTAGGGTGACCATATTTCGAAAACACCAAACCGGAACAAACAGTTTACCTTTTTTTTTAGAACTAAATTGAAAAAATTTTGAAAAAAAAATTACGAAATGTCCTAAATATTGAAAAAACGGGACAGTAGGGTGTCCCGAAGACATTTTTGGGACAGAGCACCTAAAGACGGGACGTTTGGTCACCCTATTGATGACTCTGGGAGACGAGAGTAGATTTGGAGTATTTGTGAGATTAATATTGTTCGCAGCATTTATAGGCCAAAAGAAGAGGAGGTCACAGGGGGATAGCGGAGATGGCATAACGACAAATAATGTCCAGATATAGTTAAGGTTATAAAATCAAGAAGGCAGGGGTGGGAAGGGGACGTGGTTGGAATTGGAGAAACTAGAAATTGGGAGAAACCGATTGGGAAACATCCGATGGAAGACCAAGGACCAAGGTGGGTGGACAATGAAGGAAGGGACATGGGAGAGATGGGACAGGGTAGGATTTGGTTGTAGCTCAGGATATGGACGCTTAGAAATGTGGATGCTGCGTCTAAAAACTTTCGAAAACTGTAGAGACACAGAGTTAGATAAATACAATAATAATATATAATTAATTTACTGATTAAATTAAAATATATTTTACAAGAAAAAAAATACATGTCTTATCTACTTATACTGATTGAAACAAAATGGATGAAAACCTTTTACATACAGACATTCAACCAAATACTATGTATCACTCGGGGGTACAGGGGGCGGAGGTGTGAAGAGCGCCGAAGGCGCTCGGAGCAGCTAGTTTTTATTAATATGAGATTTTATAAATGTATATATATATATAAATATATACATTAATTATTAATATATATATAAATGTATATTTTATAAATATATATATATATTGTCTTCATAAAAAAAGGTTATTCTATTGTTTTATTTCCTTTCTATCGGGGACATATACAATGAATAAAAAAAAGATATTTTCTCTATACCATCTGAGGGGAAGAAACCCCTCCTCATTGGCGATACAACTGATTAATAAGAATTCATCATTAATTTTAATGCAATGAAATATTTTTAAATACGTTCAAAATGAAAATCTATCCTGAAATCAATATTTATGTTTCAAAATGCGTTGAAAAAAAATTAATCGGAGCATTACAAAAGGAGTTAGTTACTAAAAGTAATTAATCGCTAATTAATTACAATTAATTAATTATAATTCAATTATATTTCTTATATACCTTCTAGGGATCCATTGAATTATCTGTAAAAATTTTCAAAAGTCTATCTCAATAAAAAGTCGATGAAAAATCGATTTCAAATTGTCAAAAAAGCGAACAGACAGACAGAGAGACATAGAGACAGACGCCAAGTGAAGTTAAGAAAATCATTATAAAAAGGTCGATCACACAAGAAAAAGGAAAAATTTTAATCGATCATTGCCAACTCTTGATCTAACATATATAATTATTTGCAAAATTAATAAAAATTATGTTAAGAATTAATTAATAAATAATAAATAAATTTATTAATAATAAACTTTAAAAGAAATATTAAATCTATAAAATATTTATAACTGTAATTTTTTTTATAATTCATCAGGTATGTTTAATGTGCAATTTAATCGTAAAAATATTCCTGATAACTTTTTTACCTTTTTTTTCTATTCTTTTTTTCTATTCTAATGACAACTTTAAAATGACCTATTGCCTTTGATTTTTTTTTGACAATGTTTATTTCGCTTAAATAAATAATTTTGTTAGGTCATTAAAATAGGACGATACGATTTTTGTAATTAAATAAAAAACAAAAAATTATTTTAAAATAAAAAAAAGAAAAATATTTGTAATTTTTTTTTGTTTATCTTTAAATGATGATTGTTCCTTTTGAAGTATCAAATTATCAATTTGTCTATTTGTATTTAGGAATTTTAGGGTGTAGATAGAAAGTAATAACTATCATTAACTGAAGGTATTCCCCGTTTATCTACGGCTCTTCACCATTCATAATCCATCTTCAATAACAATCGCAAATTATTATTATTTTTCTCCCTCACTTCAATATAATTGTAATATAATTTTCTCAATTATCAATCATAAAATAGTATTAAATATTTATCAAATTACACTTTCAATTTTTATCATATTCATTAACTCATTCCATTTTATAATTCGAAATTAATTGGAAATTTAGAATTTATGAACTATTGAAGAATATTAATAAAAAAAAAATCTGGAGTGTCTCCACTCGACTATCTCGCAAATTTGAATTGGATTAAATAACATAATTTATTTAAATTAAATTATATTAATTAAATTATAAATTAAAATTAATAAATAATATTTATTAAATCAGCGCATGTTTGGCTCTTTGTTGATGGCACCACGTCACGTGTTGGCGCGTGAGATTTGCAGTGTTAAAAAATTAATTCTGGGACTTTCAGCGATTCAATCAAGCTGAAATTCTATATATAGCAGTTTTATACAATTTTTAATCATGTGAAAAAATTATCAAACATATATCTTTATTTTTACGGTCACTTTAGAAGAAAAAAAATCAAAACGTTGTAGGTAATGACCCTCTTCCGGTTGAGCTACATTTCTAAAAAATTGATAGAAAACTACGAATTTTGAATAATGCCCATGTACCAAATTTCTTCATTCTAACTCAATCCGTTTTTGCGTAATCTTGGTTACATATATACACACACACACAGACAAACATTTTTCTCAACCTTAGTGAAAATGATTCAGGAACCTTCAAAACGTATAAAAACATAAAAATCTCAACATCGAAAATTTTCGTGATTTGTCACGTTTAAAATAATTTTAAAATAATTTTAATAGAAATAGGGAAATATAATAATTTTTCTACATTAAATAAATCAGTATTAAAAAGACTAAATTCTTCTGTCAAATAAAAATAAATAAATAAATAAATTTTTCCTTTATATAAGAAATATTTTACTTTTTTTTTAACTTATTTATTATAATTGTATTCGAAAAAGTATGAGTATCAGGTTTTACCATTCCTACCATAACATGAGTATTTATTTAATCTTTTATCTCTTTCCAATTCCACACCTCATTCACATGCTATTGAAGAGGAGAGGTACAGGTTCATCTCTTGACTTACCTCACAAATAGAGAGAAAGAAAGAATTATTTTTTCATTCTGAGTTCCGTGTTTTTATCTATAGGGCATGATGGTTTCTAAGGTAGCCAATGTCGACAAAGCTCACTGACAAGTCAATGACCCATTCATTGAATTCATACTAGTCATCTTAATTATCCTTTCAATAAACCATTGTAATATGATTATTAACAAATATTTCGTGAGGAAAATAAAAAAAATACAAAAATAACTATTTCAAAATAAAATTTTTTAAAATTATTTGAAAAGTAATTATAGTTACTTTATATATATATATAAATAATCATGTTTATTGTAAATATGATAATTGAATTTATTAAGACTAATATGAATTTATTATTTTAAAATTATAAAATACTCTATTCTGAGTAAAGAGAATGGAACCCAAGTCGGTAATCTTATATATATTATATATTCGTTTACATTTGCGTTAAAGTTTCGATTAAAATAAGATATTTTCGGGTTGTTTTCACGCTGATTAATGAGATTGAATCTCGATATTTCGGTGTCTAATTTAGGGCCATTTTCAAATGAATCATCCCAACAACTAGTATTACTACTAACTCTATCCAATATCGCCAGAAAGATACCGTTGTCTGAGGTCAGATTGTTTGACTGGATAGAGTAAGACTTTGTTCTTAATTTTAAAATTCTTTATTTATTCCTCCAAATCTATTTTTTCCCTTTCAAAGTAATCCCCCCAGCCTCAATACACTTGCGCCAACGTTTTTTCCAATCTTCGAAACAGTTGTTAAAGCCAATTTCAGGAAAAGCGTTCAATGCGCATAGCGATTCGCGTTTAATATCTTCAATTGACTCAAAACGGTTTCCCCGGAGGGGTCGTTTGAGTTTGCAGAACAGCCAGAAGTCAGAAGGAGCTAAATCAGGCGAATACGGTGGTTGTGGGACGATATTGGTTAAATTTTTGGAGAAAAACTCACGAAGAATCAATGTAGTATGCGAAGGTGCATTATCGTGGTGCAAAAACCAAAAGTTGTCGGCCCATAATCCCGGCCTCTTTTTACGAATAGCTTCGCGCAAACGACGCATAACACTCAAATAGTATTCCTTGTTGCCAGTCGGAAGGAATTTGATATGCACCACACCTCGATAATCAAAGAAAACTGTCAACAGGACCTAGTTCGTCGTCAACGCTTCTCGACCCTCTTCGAATAGTTTGTACCAATCAAAAACACTTGCTCGCGAGATACAATTATCACCGAAGGCCTTTTGCAACGTTCTGAACCTTTCGACACCCGAAATTTGATTTCGCACACAAAATTTAATGGAACTTCTTTGTTGAATAAAAATCGCCGAATGCACTTTTTGTACTTCAGAAAGACAAACTTATACTAAACACAATGATTATTTTGATGTCACATATGGCACAGATGTCACTGACACAGTCATACCAACCTAGAAAAAATCTTACTATTTATTGCCCACGTATATATAATATTAGTACTAAATAGATCCCATATATCAAAGAAAATGACAAAAATATTAAAAAATTTTCCATTTTATATATTTTATTGTCTAATTGACTTATTTAATCAATTTATATTTGTGTATTTTATTTTTTTATTTACAAAAAAGTGATGGAAAATGAATAATTGAAGTTAATAAAGTATACATTTTAAAATATAGGAATATTATAATCACAGATAATGAATGAGCTTGTTCACTTGCTAATCAACATACCTACACGTTTTATTAATTTATTTTTATTATATTGAATCTCATTCAAGAGTTATTAGAGAAATAATATTTAGCTTTAAAAATTAATTTAATTAAAACAATTTTTTATCTTTTTTACAATTTATTCATTTATATTATTTACACATGTTCAATGATATTAAATGCTTTATTACAGAAATATTATATTTTATAAAATATTCTCAGTAGTGTAAATTGGCAATTAAAAGATTTAAACCAAAATTACATATAAAGAGATTACTTAGAAGGAAAAATGAATGATTGAAAAGAGGAGAAGGGATGAACATTGAATGGTTTTATAATTATCATTAGTTTAACCTAGAGCTCATTAAAGAATAGATAAAATTTATATATATAAATATAAATTTAGAAGTAAAACTTATATAGCTTATTTAACTTTTTTCAAGGTTTATTATATTTTAAAATTAAAACAAAATAATATAGATATATGGGCCGTTTATTTTGAAAGTGGTGTAAGTCCATTTAAAAATAAGCTGGAGTGTCTCCACTCGACTATCTCGCAATTTGAATTGGATTAAATAACATAATATATTATATTTAAATTAAATTTAATTAATTATAAATTTTAAATAATAAATATTAAACCAGCGCATGTTTGGTTTTTTATTGATGGCACCATGGCACCATGTTGGCGCGTGAGATTTGCAGTGTTAAAAAATTAATTCTGGTACTTTCAGCGATTCAATCAAGCTGAAATTCTATATATAGCAGTTTTATACAATTATTAATCATGTGAAAAATTATCAAACATATATCTTTATTTCTACGGTCACTTTAGAGGAAAAAAAATCAAAACGTTGTAGGTAATGACCCTCTTCCGGTTGAGCTACATTTCTCAAAAGTTGATAGAAAACTAAGAATTTTGAATAATGCTCATGTACCAAATTGCATCATTCTAGCTCAAACCGTTTTTGCGTAATCTTGTCTACATACATGCACACACACACACACACACACACAGACATTTTTCTCAACCTTAGTGAAAATGATTCAGGAACCTTCAAAACGTATAAAAACATCAAAATCTCAACATCGAAAATTTTCGTGATCGCAATACTATCTCTGGCGAGATAGTAAAAAATAGATATTACGAGTGCAGATCAATAAGTTCGAGACTTTTTGAATGAAACAGGTTTTTTAATAAAAATTTTTTTTTTATTTTATTTTTCACGTAGTAACCTTTTAGCTATTTTTTGTATACTTATCCGTAGTATTCTTTGGGGTATTTTTTATTCCTTAAAATGGGTGTCAAACAAAAACCAAAAGTCTCAGCTGGTTTAAATTTCGACAGGGGTATGCTGATAGTTGCAAGTTGACAGGTCAGTGTTGCCATTTCATTTAAGAGACAGGAAATTCTAAAAGTCACGGACTTATTGGCCTCTTCTCGTATATAATTTATAAAATTTCAATGTTTTATTGTATGTGTTATTTTATATATACATTAATTTAGTTATATTTAGTTATATTCACCTAAAAGAAAATCTTGGAACGATCAATTAATATTTTTAAATGGCAAAATATGCTAACCTTTAATTTTCTCGAAACAACAAAAAATGGACTTAGACCACTTTCAAAATAAACGGTCCATATATTTATTTATTTTAATAAAATCTTTTATGAATGTTAAACACAATAGGTAGTTCATAAACTAGTTAATTTAATTTGAAATATCATAAATTTGAAAATACTTAGCTTATATAATTAGAAATTAAAAGAATAATCATAAGTGAGAAATTTCTTTTTTATTGTCTAATGAGCTTAAACTGATCTCTGACCTTGAAATGAAAAGAAAACCTCTTCTCATTTATACAGGTATTCTCACTTGAATTTGATTAATTTTCCTGATATCTTTCATTTCATTATCCACTTTTACTTTCATGAACATAGTTATACTATGTTAAATGAAAAAAATCCCTTTGAAGTTTATTTAATTGAATAACCCCATATAATTTATTGAATAATATAAATTAAAAATCTTCACCGTTACTTTTATATCAATTATAACCAGAAAATTAATTAAATTCGATTAAAATAAATAGAAAACAATTTTAAATAAAATTTATATTATAAAAATTGAATAAATAAAAGAATTTTTGTTAATTAAAATTTTACAATATTTGGGGCAAATAAATTTTCAATAATTGATTATAATTAAATATTAGATACTATACTAATCAATAAGTGTGAATTGAGAATTTTATTCCCGAAACGTTGACATAGAAAAATAATTTTATTATTATTTATTGGGGTAACTGTATATTAAAAAGTTTAGCTTGTCATTAAAAAACTCATATTTTATCATTCTGTGTATGTATATATGAATATTAATTCACAAAATATTTATGACGAATGAATTGAAATGTTAAATCATGACACAATTTGTGTATGAATTTTAAAAATCTATTTAGATAAAAATCTATTTTAATAGTAGTACATATGTGTTTTAATAGTAATAATTATATTTTTAATATATGTTCTATAATAATAATAATTGTATAATCATTGAAGAAACAATGAATATATAAATAATTATTTTATTTATCTCTTTAAATCAATTCTTTTAGATATAATCTACCTATAATTCTGCGATTCATCAATCAATCAATAATCATTAAATGAAATGAATTGATTTCTATGATAAATGCAAATCAAACATTTGAAAGAAGAATTTTATTAGTTGAAAGTGATTGAATAATAACAGATTGCAAATATACTATAAATGATAGACCCGTTAGTTTATCGGATCAGTATTTAAAAATCTATCAATATTATTCGATTAACTTGTCACATTTTTTAAATATCAAATTCCTATAACATGTTTTTCATCTTAGAAATTGAATTTCAGGCAATTAATTAACATATTGTAATCTAAATTGATTTTTTAATAATATTATATAATGTTTGAATGTTTGTATTTATAATAAATATATTTATAATATTATTTAACGATACACGGTGGAAATTATAAGTTGTATAGTATTAATTTATCTATAATAGAGAGATTATTTTTATAAAACACATAATTTATTGAATATTATCAAAATTCTGAAGATGTATTCATTATTCAAATATCTTAGCAGAGATAAATTTGGTAAATTGTAAATATACTAAATTCCAATTATAAAAAAAAAATACATAAAAAATTTAAATAAATTAATAAATGAACATCTATTTTTAATTTGATACTCAAATTAAATTGATTTATATTTTAGTTATACATTTATATTTATTTATTTATTTATTTAATATATTTTAGAAAATATTATTATTAACTGAAACATATATATATATATATATATATATATATATATATCATATCACTATAAATTATTTTATAGAAACCTATTTTACAAATATTATTTATTTAATATATCAAATAAATATTTATCTTTAAGAGCGGCGCCAAGTTAATGATTTCGATCGGTTAAATTTCATCTCGTGGCTCCCGTTGTCCGTGCGTGCAGCACATGCAATGCCTAACGGCACTTGAATAAAAAAATTAACCCAGTAAAAAAATAAAAAATAAAAATATTAAAAGAAGGAGAAGATTTGAAATGTTAAAAATCGCTAACCAAGAATGGAAGGCATATGACGACACAAACAGGACCGGCTTGCTGGTCATCTGTTAGACGAGATGACCTATATAATGCAACCGAGTTGACCACTCGGCAATCTATCCAGAGCCATTCAGCTGGATTAATGATTAATGAAATAAACAATCATGTCAAAAGTCCACTGAAAAATTTTCTTTTGATTTAGCTAATTAATTAAAAATTGACAGAGGTATGTCTAATAAATTAATAGTAGTTTAATTAATTTATTAACACAAATAATATAATTCAAATACGAATTTCTCGATATTATTGGATTAATTAGAGGCGGTAATATGTTCAGCTTTTCTTCAACATCCATCAGATAATTAAACACATTATGATAATAATATATAAAATCATTATAATAATTTTCTAATTTCATTTGTCATAACACATATAAGATATTTTATTTTTAAATTTTATTTAAGAAATAAAGGCTGTTTTTTTTAAGTTGGCATTACTGTTGACGACCGATGTCAAGTGATTTATTCTCAGTTTGGTTTGGCAATTCATCATGAATAGACTTACGCCTGAACAACGCTTGCAAATAGTGCAATTTTATTTCGAAAATAATGGTCCTGTGCGGAATACATATCGTGCACTACGTCCATTTTATCGTCGACAAAATCGTCCATCAGAGCAGTTAATTCGATTAACCATGGAACGTTTTCGCACCTTATTGATAACTCGCATCCCCAGAGACGCCGTACAGAAGAAGCTATTGCTATTGTAGAGCGTAGCATTGAGGAAGACCCGAATGAGTCCATTCGCCATGATTACTAACTTTTTCATTCCTTAATTGAACAACCATGATATTATTATTATAGTAAAAATAATAGTCTAAGTTGAACCTAGGAGTTTTATGGCCATTTTAATTTAAGCAATGTTCCATAGGGCTTAATGACAACTTTTTTTTTAGATTGGTATCTTTTTAAGAAATTTATTTTTTTCATAATTTTGTTTAAGTATGTAGTAACTTTATAACATGTCTTGTACAAATATGAAAAATGAATTTAAGACATCGATGGGGCGTCAATGAAGAAGTATAAAAAATTATATATAAAATATATGTACCTCTATTCCATTTTATTGTTTCTTTAATAGCTACAAGGAATAAGTTAAAAAAGTGTTCTATATGTCAAGTTTTGTACAAAATAAAGAAAATTTGTGGAGACATAATTAATTTTGTTTTTTCATTTGTAGAAAACTATAGAGATTACTAAAAATTAACTAAGAAGCTTATGTCTTTCAAGATATATTTGGATGTTTTAGAGATTCACAATTTGACAAAGAACACGGAAAACAGCCAAAACTGTTTTATTCACGTGGAAGATGTTTCATAAAATAAAAAATAACTTGTGAAGCTATTGAAAAAGCTGTTTTCAGGTAGGTATCCTATCTATTTTACTATCTCGCCAGAGATAGTATTGCGATCACGAAAATTTTCGATGTTTTTATACGTTTTGAAGGTTCCTGAATCATTTTCACTAAGGTTGAGAAAATTGTCTGTGTGTGTGTGTGTATGTATGTAACCAAGATTACTCAAAAACGGTTTGAGCTAGAATGATGAAATTTGATACATGGGCATTATTCAAAATTCACAGTTTTCTATCAACTTTTGAGAAATGTAGCTCATCCGGAAGAGGGTCATTACTTACAACGTTTTGAATTTTTTTCCTCTAAATTGACCGTAAAAATAAAGATATAGGTTTGATAATTTTTCACATGATTAAAAATTGTATAAAACTGCTATATATAGAATTTCAGCTTAATTGAATCGCTGAAAGTACCAGAATTAATTTTTTAACACTGCAAATCACGCGCCAACACGTGACGTGGTGCCATCAACAAAGAGCCAAACATGCGCTGATTTAATAAATATTAATTATTAATTTTAATTTATAATTTATAATTAATTAAATTTAATTTAAATTTAATATGTTATGCTATTTAATCCAATTCAAAGATAGTCGAGTGGAGACACTCCAGCTTTTTCCATCATGACTTATGGATAAACAATTTTTGAAAATTATTATTCATTTGGAAAATGATTTCCATTCATCTCACTCACCAGACTTGGCTCCTTACCGTATTTTTGTTTCTATGAACAGCAATTTGATTCTTTTAGAAATATGGGAATGGAAAAAGTAAATGGGTTTTTACTGCAGAGGTATCCACAAATTACTCAAAAGATAGGGTTTTTTTTTGATAAACACTTCATTTTGAACTTTTCCAACTATATAGATATATTTAAAACATATGTAAGATTTAACTTGTTTATTTATTAAAAGTGAATTTTATTTATTTATTTATAAACGCGTGTAGGTTTGTGAGTTGTGCACATACCGCTGTTCATTCCGAACTCTCATAAATCTGTCTGCTAAAGAAATACTGTAGAATTATGTTTGAGATATTAAAGCGGATTTGAACCTGTAGGTCTGTAGGTTAACAATTTTTAAATGTTTTACAATACTATGATCCATCTGTGTAGATGAAAATAGGATTATTTTTTGTACTTTTTTTAGTTGATAAATCATACATAAGATTAAATCTAAATCTCAGTTTTAAAACCGGACCAACGAAATTAGTATTATCAAATATAATAATGACTCATCATTATTACCTCACCTATCATTAGGTACAAAGTCTAGGACTAGGTGACACTTTTTTAATGAAAGTAATTTTGATGATTTTACTTTCTATATTTATATAATTTTATAAATTTATCTTGGTTGATTCATTATTTTATTTTTTTTAATTTATTTCTTTTCTGGAAAATGTACACTATTATATTGGTCTAAAAAATTTTCAATTTTTTCGTCTTTTAAATTTAAATAAAAATTTTATCAAAAAAAAAAAAAAAAATACAAATTTCATTTCTAATTTATTCTAACCTAATATTCAAATTTTTTTTCTATAATTATTATTTCTAAAAAAATTAATAGATAGTTAAAATATATTTATTAGTTCAAATAGTCTTGCTTAATATAAATCATTTAATAAGATACTTAATAAATTAATATAATATTTATACTATTATATGAATAAATTTTTTACAAAAACACTCTTTGTTTATGTATGTATCATTTATTAAGAGAACTAAGCACACTAAGATTATTAATATATTAAATTATTAATAATATAATAATAATATTAATATTAGAAAAAATGGATTCATACACACTCGGGCAATTCAATTTTTTTCTAATAGTCCAACTATTTTTTATTTCTTTTCAAAAATGATTTACAATGATAATGACTGGTGAAATGGGTTGGTTGTAATAATAGATTTTCTTTTGCTTTTTACTATCTCGTAAGATAGTATTGCGATCACGAAAATTTTCGATGTCGAGATTTTGATGTTTTTATACGTTTTGAAGGTTGCTGAATCATTTTCACTAAGGTTTAGAAAAATGTCTGTCTGTGTGTGTATGTGTATGTATGTGTGTGTGTGTGTATGTGTGTATGTATGTAACCAAGATTACGCAAAAACGGTTTGAGCTAGAATGATGAAATTTGGTATACGGGCATTATTCAAAATCCGTAGTTTTCTATCAACTTTGCAGAAATGTAGCTCAACCGGAAGAGGGTCATTACTTACAACGTTTTGATTTTATTTCCTCTAAAGTGATCATAAAAATAAAGATATATGTTTGATAATTTTTTAAATGATTAATAATTGTATAAAACTGCTATATATAGAATTTCAGCTTGATTGAGTCGCTGAAATTACCAGAATTAATTTTTTAACACTGCAAATATCACGCGCCAACATGTGACGCGTGGTGCCATCAACAATAAACGAAACATGCGCTGGTTTAATATTTATTATTTTTAATTTATAATTAATTAAATTTAATTTAGATATAATATATTATGTTATTTAATCCAATTCAAATTGGGAGATAGTCGAGTGGAGACACTCCATCTAATTTTAAATTGTATATGAAAGTATTTAAATGGAAATTGAATATGGAATTGTACAGTACTACCATAAATAAACCTACAACTGTCAATCTTTTAAAATTAAATTGGTACCAAAAATTAATTTCTCTAATTTTGATTCAGTTGTTGAGAAAAGCGGCCCGCTAGCTGTAAATCTAACACTGGCGTTCTCTTATTTACATCACTATACATATATAAATCTCAAAATCCAAATAGGATAAGAAGAATAAATTAATAATAATACTAATAATAATAAAATATTATATTATTATTGAGTATTGATATATGCAATAACATTATATTTACAATCACCTGAGATATATTTTTCATAATAAAAAAAAGTAAAACATTCTTTTATTTGGAAAGTTAAAAATAAATAATAATAATAAAAAAAATATATATATATTTTTCATTCATATATATATAAATATTTTTAACGTACCTAAGGGAGTGCATGTTCTTCACCAATATGGATGAATCACCCATGTTAATCGAAAATTCCCTAGTCCCAAAAGGTATCCTACAATTTTTACTACTGTTCAAGTTATCCCCATTTAAGAACTATACAGAAAATTACCTTTTCATTCTATCTAACGTTGAGCTCACAACAATACAAAAAGGCAGAATTCAGACCTAGCATGCTGTTCTGCATGATTTCAATCCATGCAACTTGTTCCTTAATAATTGGCATGATACTTATTTTATCCACCTATATTTTTTTATTTATTATTTCTAATCTAATCTATGAGACCATGCATCCCTCGATGGAAATATGAAGCAACCTCTTGAAAATTATTACACACCTCGAAAAAGTCTTTTCGTATTTTGTTCATAGATGTCGTTGCAATCGTATATCTCCAGTGCTACCAATCACATTGTGTCATACCATATAGTGTTGGAAAGGTGAAATTTCAAGCTTCATTTAACCTTAATGAAAATTAAATTTGGTGAAGCTTTTACAGCTTTTCAAAAATGAGTGAAAATAATGAAGAAATTCGCTATATTTTGAAATTTTTGTATAAAAAAGGGAAGAATGCCACGCAAGCTGCCAATGAAATTTGTGAAGTTCACGGAGACGATGCTATATCAGTTCGTGTAGCACAACAATGGTTCGCTCGCTTTCGTTCTGGAAATTTCGATGTAAAAGATGCACCTCGTTTTGGTCGATGAAATTATGGAAAAGATTGGCAAGGACCGTCACATAAGCAGCCATGACATTGCCAAGGAACTAAACATTCATCATCAAACGGTTTTGAACCATTTAAAAAAGGCTGGCTACAAAAAGAAGCTTGATGTGTGGGTACCCCATGATTAGAAATACGAAGACTTTTTAGACTATATATATAAACATTGTTCTCGCAGATGTGGGATAACATTACTGCAACCACTACAATGATTGTTCACAAGATTTTCCCATTTAAAAAACAATGTTTAATCAAGACGTCATATTCCTGTTTTTTCATTTTTCTCATGAAGGCGAAAGTAGCATCACTCAAACGACTGTAGCTTGTAAACGAATGGACGAAATGTCATGATACTTCATACATAAACTAGTGACAGATGAGCCTCTCGAAATTAATCATGTTCATTTTCTAGTGGCGCCACCTATTGAAAAATCCCGGGACTTTTCAGCCCATGAAGTATATATATTAAATTTAATATAGTTGTTGTGAATTGAATTAAATATATTATTAGACATTTTTCTTTCAGAAATAATCAAAAAAATTTTTTCATATTAATTCAAGGTATTTAGAATGCCCTTTAAATCTTATCAGAGATTAATATAATGCCATTAATGTTGTTTTTTTTTAATGATATTTTTAGATTATAATTAGGTTGAAGCGATGTTGTTTTGAAATCATGCAAATGAGATGAGATGGGTTTATCATTAAGAATTTTGATCGAATTTAGAATATTCATCTATCACTGTTAGCTTCTTTTCCTATATGACGAAACTTCACCTTTCTATCTATATTAACATAAGTCTTCTCTTGTGATGCGTTGACATGAAGAGGTTCCAATGACGTCATTCACCACTACACAATAAATAAACGTTCTTCCTGATGTTATGAATCTCGCTCAACTTGTTTTTTTCAAACAGGCTACCTTTCCTATCATCTTGTTTGGACCTATAAATTGAGGATATTTTTATTCGAAAATTTTATATTTCTTCGTTAAACTCGAGCCAATAGAAGTTAACGGATTCTCTTACATAATTTTTTTTTTAATATTTATATTAATTTTTTTCAATTAATATAGAAATAAAATGAGAAATATTGACACTATTTTTATAATATTTTTTAGCTTATTTTAATTAAGCTGAAATTCTATATATAGCAGTTTTATACAATTTTTAATCATGTGAAAAATTATCAAACATGTATCTTTCTTTTTACGGTCAATTTAGAGGAAAAAATTTCAAAACGTTGTAAGGAATGACCCTCTTCCGGATGAGCTACATTTCTCAAAAGTTGATAGAAAACTACGAATTTTGAATAATGCCCATGTATCAAATTTTTTCATTCTAGCTCAAACCGTTTTTGCGTAATCTTGGTTACATACACACACATATACACACACGCAGACATTTTTCTCAACCTTAGTGAAAATGATTCAGGAATCTTCAAAACGTATAAAAACATCAAAATCTCAACATCGAAAATTTTCGTGATCGCAATACTATCTCTGGCGAGATAGTAAAAAATGTAAAAGTCATCAAAAAAATGAAAAAAAAAACAGAACATGATGCTGTGTGGGAATTAATAAAGCAAGATTGCCATGTGACAAAATAGGAGACTAAATATAAGATATATTTAGGAATTAATATGGAAAGCAAAAATAAGAAACTGCATGAATATTTGGTTGTGAATTGTATAATTAATTATATATCATTATAAAACATTATAAGTAAAAATAAAATAAAAAAAATTATATTTAAATATATTTGAAATATATACTTTATTTATATTAATTTATGCTACCATTAATGTAAAAATAATAATATTAATAATCATGATATTAATATTTCTCAATATACTTAAATATATTCTTACTTTTTGATTGAAATTTGTGATTTTATTTGAAATTAATATCTACATTTTTTCAAAATTTGATAAATGACTTATATTATAGGATTAAGTGAATAGGAAAAAAAAAGAATGTGAGAAATACATTAAGACAAAGAAACATTTACTATATATTCTGTGTAATCGAAACGAGAGGTATTTATATTTTGCACACGTGACATTTCGACCTGAATTTTTGACACGTAAAACGGACTCATCAGGAATGCGCCCAACTTATAATAATAGGAGTCCATTGATGCCAATTGGAATTGATGTATGAATATAGATAATCTGTATAGAAAGTGTTCTTGTTATTTTATTATTCCTAAGCAATTGATAAAATTACGATATTACTAGATTCAGTTGTAAACCATCTGTTGATATTTTAATTTAAATAAATAGGCTAATGGACAAATTTTGTAAGAAACAAGTTCCTAGAATCTCTCTGACAAGAAAATATAAAATTTCCCAGTGATAATTCTTAAGAAATAATTAAAATAAATATAAACCAATGTTCTTGACAAGTTTTGAATAAATCATTCTTAAATTAATCGCTTCAAATTAAAAAAAAAATCTCCATATTAAATTAATAAAATTAATCAAGTGTATTTAAATAATATTAATTGAATTATTTATTAGCAAAAACAGAAAACTTATTAAAATTCCATTTATGTTGTTTTTTTAAATAAAGTAATAAATGTACTATAATGTTAGATTTAAGATATATATATTAGATATTATATAAACTAGAAGATAAATTGTTTTAAAATTAAAATTATGGAATTACTTTCTAAAAAAAATTAAAAATCTATCTATCTAAGAAGTCACATGAGGGCAAATAGAGACTGTCACGAATTAGTATTTAGCATTATTAGTACTTTTTGTTTTTAAGATAATGATTTATCAATAGATATTTAATGATAATTGTTTAATTATTATACAGATGCAGGTTTAACATAATTTTCTTTTAAAAAAGAAAATCATAAATTTATCATTTATATCAGGGGTGGGCAAATACTTTTAAGCGCGGGCCAAAATGAAATTTTCAAAATGTCTCCCCGGCCGGAGGAGCATATTTCGAAAATACCAAACCGGGACATTTGTAAAAAAAATTACCTTTTTACAAACCGACGATAGTAAGGGAGGTATTGTTTTTTTTAGAGCCATATTGAACGAAATTGAATGAAAGATCCAAACTTTTCAACGGTCCGGCGGGCCGGATAAAATAAGCAAAAGGGCCGTAACCGGCCCGCGGGCCGGCTTTTGTCCACTCCTGATTTATATACTTTTTGGAAATAGTTAAAATTTTTAAAGTTCATTCTATATATACCAAAATTTAAGCAGATCATAGGTAACCCATTTATTTATTTGTATTGCATTCAAAATATAATTTACTAAGGTTATATTCAATTATTTTTTTCTGTAAATATTAATGATGTTTTGGGTCTCTTAGTGACCTTGAAATCTTTTAAATTACAATCTATGGCAAGTTATAAAGGACGTTCCTTCAAATTGTGACTTAATTATTAATACAAAACACAAAACAAAATAAAATAAGTTGACCTGTGGCCAGGTCCTAACCGACCGACGGTTTGAAGTAAATTAATTTCCAGCTACAGAAACAATTTCAAATAATTTTAATATATCTATTAATGTAATAAAAAACAGATATGAATATAACATAAATATTTTTAATTTTATATTATTTATAATATATATGTAAGACCAGGCTGTGACGTCATGAATGGCTGGATGACGTCATATAATTTTAAATTAAGAAAAAACTAATAAAGATGATTTTTCTCGAGAATAAAACCAATACAAAGTGCATGATTCGTGGAGATATGTAAAAATCTCCACATGTGAAATTTGGTGTGAAAACAATACCTCCCTTACTATCGTCGGTCGGTAAAAAATATCCAATCAATACTTTATTAATTATTAATAAAATTATATTTTCATTTATATATGAGCCACTCAATAGCCAAACCGATAACTCCAAATTTTTGAAATTTTCCAGTAATTTAATGTAATGTAATCTGCAACATATGAAGTGAATATTGCACTTGATAATCTTAATCTTGTAATGCAATATAGATTTTTCTGTAATCAATACAAACTGTGAACTTTAGGCTACATTTTCTCAGTTTGTTTATATGTGGAGTTAATCGCTTTGGCTTCTGAGTGGCTCATATATGATTGTTATGCATATTAGAATAAATTAATTCAAAAATATTTATTAATTTATTAATAATATAAACCAATTAAAAACGATTAATTTTGAATTAAGTTAAAAATTAAATAATGGAATCTTTAAGTAGTTTATTGTGATTTTAATAATTGGTGGTGTGTTAGCCTAGGTCTCTCTTGGAATGGTGGCCGCGGGGCGGTGGTTACCCCTTTTGGCGGCGGCGTGTCTCTGGCCCTCATCGCAAACCGACGATAAACCTCACTCACGTCAAAAACGACTCTTATGGTTGACTACAGATGGCCGTTTGGCTCTACCACCCGGCACCACCCTCGTAATCACCCCTTCATTGTCGTTACCCTTCGTCCGATATCCACCCGATGGATTCTTCAGTAACATGACAATTAGCCTACCATTTACAAGTAAGTATCCATCCATTAACCTTCGTTTATAATAACTAAAAAGAGAATAAAAGGTGTCTTTTTTTTCTCGTAGTTGACTTCGATAAGCTTGGCTTAACGGATAATCAAAATCCTTATGGTGTGTTACCACCGTTGCTTGCACGAAGTATGGGCCGAGCGACCGGCCAACTGGTTGCCGATTATGTTGGTCAATGGCTTCAACGACGAAGATCACAACGTTCTGTTCCAACAACTGAATCGGAACAACATCAACCAAAGAAGATGCCCGACGATGCACTACTTCATGGTGGAGAGAGGTACAACCATTCATTTTAAATGTTAATTCCATACAAAAATCTTTGGTAGATGGGAAGGGGAAGACTTAATTAATTTACCTTAAAATCCTTTCTTCAGAGGCCCATGACTTTCCTATTAAATATATTTTATTTTATTATATAAAACTACTGAAAAAAAATTAAGATTTTTTTTGTTCTATTAAAATGAATTTTAAATATTTATTTAATATTTTTTTTTTGACTTAATGAACAAAGAATAAAAAAATAGTCATTTCTCTTAAAAATGAATATAAAATTATTTAATATCTCTCGGTACTTTAAAAAAAAGCGGGAGTGTCCTCCCCTAGACTTTCCCGCATATAAATAGAAAATTAGGTTATTATTATTATGTTTTAACAACAATAAAAATAAACAAACTAATTAATTTAAATTATAAAGTAAAATGGTTTAACACTATTATATATATTTATAATTTACACCTAACGCTACTTGTATAGGTAAAATGTCACTTCCGGTAGTCAGATCATTATGAAATTTGGTATCCTAATTTTTTTCATATTTTTAAATCTATATACAAAATATGATGCAAATATCTCGAAGCAAACTGGTACTTTTCTTGAAAGGTAAACGCAACCAGTGTAGGTAAAGTTCCACTTCCGGTTAACCGATTTTGACGAAATTTTGATTGAAATCTACAAACTGTGAATAATATCGGTGTACCAAATTTCGAAGTCCTAGCTTGATTAGTTTCTGAGTAAATTTGCTCACAGACATACACACACACAGACATGCATACATACATACATACATACATACACACAGACATAATTTGAAAAATGGTATTTTCCGACTCAGGGAGGTCTAAAACGTCAAGATCCATCGAAATCTCGAAGTCGAAATTTTTGACGATTCCAATACTTCCCTTATACGAAGTATGCGGGAAAGTAAAAAGGTATATTTTACAAACTGGGTACGATATATTATTTTAAAAATGGGTATGCATAATTAATATTAAAATATTAATTTTAGAAATTTCTAAAATTATTCAAATATCAAAAATATTATTTTTAATTTCTAATAATTAAATATATTCAAATATTTAATTTAATATAAAAGTTAACATTTTCATTAATTAATTAATTATATATTTATTTAATAAACATTTCAGGTGATTAAGATATTAATTGTATTTATTTTTGTCATTATTATAGGGCAATGTTATACGGTATTGTAGAAGATATGCTTGCAAGTTTCGGCCTCGATGGCAAAGCTTGCTTATTGAGAGCCATTTGTGAAGTTCATGGGGAACAAATGCACAAGTTTGGTTTCCTCGGAGAAGTACTAAAACTTTTCTTCACGTAAGTCATTCTATCATTAAAATTAAATAAAATTAATGGGTGTAAAATGTTTTTTATAAGTTATAAATGTAAACTTTTTAAATAATTTGAATGAAATTTTAATGTAATTAAGAAAATATTTATTTTAATTCAAATCGATCATTCAAATTGATATTCAGTAGTAATATTAACCTTATATTATTTATTATACGAGGGTGGAATGAAAAGTTTCCGACCTGACCAAGAAAATTGATGTTTTTAAATTTTTTTTTTGCTATATTTTTCAACATAATCTCCATCAACACTGATACATTTCTCATAACGGTGTTCTAATTAATTTAATTAATTAATAAATTATTTAATTAAATTTGATTTTATTTAATTTAAGTCTCATCATCAGTTATGAATCGACGCAAAAATTCGTTTGGATTACGCCTACAGCGCCAAATTGTCGTTAGAAATGGTTTTTCGAAGCAATTTTTGGTCTAAGATTATTAAATGCGGCACCCACATTGCACACAGCTTTCCATATTCAAATGGTTTTGCAAAATATTTCGCACACGTTCAGCTGACATCGTACAGGTCTCAGCTATCTTGAATTTTGAAAAATAAAAAATAAAAAAAAAAATTGAAAAACATCGTTTTTCTTGGTCAGGTCGGAAACTTTTCAGTATAAAATTATATCTGAAACTCGTATTTAGGAAGTTAAAATTTTGAAAATCATAAAATTTTTTTGCTTTGATCACAATATATTCTTTTTTATATTAATGCTTAGTGAATAAAATAAAATCAAAATAATAACATGAATTATTATTTAATTCATTTTTAGGGCAAGTAAATCACCATTTGCTGACGCCCTCTTTGAATATGTAGAAGCGGAAAGGGCAGGGGGAGATGATGGAGAATGCTGGAGGTATTATAAACAGTGCTCCAAATCACTATTCCTAGCCAAAGCACATGAAAAATACAGGTAAACCTTTATTTTTTATCACATATTAAGGATATTATATAATCATTAATTAAAGTAAATTAGCAATTTTAATTCCAAATATTTTTGAATGTCCTATTATATTTCAAATAATAAGTTTATTATTATTGTTATTATTATTAATTTTATTGACTTATGAGATTTATTTTCATTTTAGCCAGATATTCTCATTTTATAGATTAATTATTTAAGTTTGGTAGGTTCGATCCCTTGATCTCAAGTTCTTTGAACCATATTTATAAATTTGTTATTATTATAGTATATTATAAATATTATTAATAATATAATTATTCAATTTTAATAGTTTTTCAGTTAAATTATTTTCTCTCTTAGAGAATAAATTAATAAAAAAACTTTTTTAATCAAAAGTGTAAAAAAAAAAATAGAAAATAAAATATTAATTAAACCTTAGGAACATAAGTAGTAAGTAATTTAATATTATTATATGCGCCCCTCGCTTTTTTGTTGGGCATATGTAAAGGATAATATTCAAGGTTTAATTAATGTTTTATTTTCTATTTTTTATGACATTTTTGATTAAAATGCGTGTATATTAAAGTTTTTTTTAATTAAAATTAATTTTTTTAATCTCCGTGTTGTTCATTCAAGAGCATCTCGCGGCCTAGCGAAATTATTTTCACAAATTCACAATGAATATAAATTAATTATTATAGCAAGTCCCAAACAACTAATTAATATATTATTTTATTTTAAATTCTTATATTTAAATATCATTTCAATTAAATAATTTATTCTAAAAGTTCTCATTTTAATTAATTTAATAAAATATTTAGACTATGATCTCAATGCATTTCCAGAAATAGTAAGGGTTATAAAAGCGAGAAAGCTGCGATAGGCGGGCCACGTGGCTAGAATGGGAGAGAAAAAAGATATTGGTGGGGAGATCGATTGGAAAACGTCCTCTTGGAAGACAAAGGACGCGTAGGGAGGGACGTAAGAGAGATGGAACAGGGGCTCAGGATAGGGACACTTTGAGAAATGTAATTGTTGCGGCCAAGAACTTTCGAGTACCGTTGAGCCACATAGATAGATAGAAAACATATACAATAATAATATATATAATTAATTTACTGATTAAATTAAAATATATTTTAAATAATCACACAAAAAGAAATGAATGTTTTGTTATATACTGATTGAAACAAAATGGATGAAAACCTTTTACTACTTTCAACCAAATATTAAGTACCACTTGGGGGCGGAACCCCCGTCTAGGTGTGAAGAGCGTCGATGACGTTATTTAATATTATATTCTTTCTATGTTATAGGACTGATCTAGAAGAAAACGAGCTCAATGATCAGCCACCGCCTGCCGAACTTCCATTAAGAATGATGTAAAATAAACAGAAACAAAAATGAATGAATCTCTTCACTCAGTCATATGATTTATTTAGTTAGTTATAATAAATTAATATATTTATTTAAACTAGATATGACAAAGTAACAAACGAGTCAAAGAACAAATTTGCTCAAACTTATTTATTTAGTTATTAATAATACTAATATTAGTTTGATAAAAATGAATAATTTATTTGTCTATCTTGGACTATTTCTATTAAGAACTGAGGATATACTATTTTTTATATTCATAGATAATAATTCTCTTGCTATTCTCAAAAAACAAAATATTCTTAAATTTCTATGTTTACTTATATTATCTTTATAATTAATTTTAATAAAAAACTTCAATATGATTTTTATTTTCTTTTTGACTGAAATTTTGGTAGAATTGTTTAGAGAATTATTAGATTGATTTTCTTTATATAGTTATGCATGTTGATAAATAAAATAAATATAATAAAATATTCTTATGTATATAAGTACATTATACAATTAAAAAATATATTTAATAACATGGACAAATGTTGAAAACTATAAAGCCAAAATGATTAAATTATACAATAATAATAATAATAATAATATTTAAATTGAATCTTTAGTCTAGAATTAAAATCAATAGTTTTTCCTGAACATAAAAATAATATTTCTTTTTTATTTTTATTAATTTATTTATTTTAATATTTAGGTTTTCAATTAATATTATGTCAATCTTATTTGCTTTAATCATCATTCAATAAAAATTATTAATCTATACCAGTGATTCCCAAAGCGGACGCTACCGCCCCCTCGTGGGCGAGGAAGCGATCCAGGGGGCGGTGATGACCACAGGTGCATTTAGGGAAAATTAATTGTATATTACTTTTCTATTCTGAGATCAATAAATAGATACATAAATTCAATGTTTCTAATTTACATCTTTAATTATAATATTTTGCAAATAGGTACATTTATCATTCTGTTTAATTGTTAATAAAATTAAAAAAGTTAATTTCCAAGGGGGCGCTTGGCCAAATAAGTTTGGGAACCACTGATCTATATTAATATATTATAACTAATTATTAATATATTATAATTAATTATTAATATATTAATAAAAATGAGAAATATCATAGTATAACATTAATAACTTTCGAATATCATCTTTCAAGGTCACTCACGGACATATATTAATTATAATATATTAATAATTAATTACAATATATTAATAATTAATTATTAATATATTATAATTAATTTAATAATTTAGTATATGATTTGTCACGTTACGGTGTCCGTGAGTGACCTTGAACGATGATATTCGAATGTTATTAATGTTATACTATGATATTTCTCATTTTTAAATCCATCTTTTGTTCTCAATAAACCGTGTTGTATATTTTGGGTGAATTGAAATTGTTGGTGAATATTAATTTATAGGTACTTTATAAAATAAATAGCGATAATATTAAGCCAGAGCAAAAGATATCTTGTCATTAATGATAAATCTATGTGAAAATAGATAATACGTTTAAGTACAATACACAGAAAAACAAACAAAAAAATTATTTGAGTAATAAATATAATTTATAATATAATAAATAAAATTAAATATTTTAATATAATGTACTTGTAAAGTTCATATATATTTAAATATAATGATAAATTTAATTTTTCTGGTCTACGATAATTTATTTATTTAATTTGATATGCATAGTTTTATTTATTTATTATTATTATACTTTTTCTCTTTAAATATGAATCCACCCACCTTCAAACAAAAATGTAAAATAAATTATTATTAACATGAATTAATTTTAAATAGGTAAATTTATTGTATTCTTGTTAGGGAGATAAATTAGTTTCTCAAATGTGAATTGTGTGTTAGAATTTTTGTTCTTTCAATTTTTTTTATTTTTATTTATAATAATGTATTGTAGATATTTGTTAAATATTTTTATTGCCCTCTGATTATGAATTTATAATAAAAAAATAAATTTATTTTTAATTAGAGTGTGGATGGTTAAAATTTTTTAGTCAAATTTATAATATATCAGATTTGACATCCAAAAGATCGAATGGAATGAATGTATGTTTGTGATTTTTAATTAATAAACTTCTATAAATTTATTAAACTAATGAAATATAGATACACATAAATACAATTATATTTTTGATTGTGCAAAGTTTTTATTTAATTAATATTTTAAAGAATAATTTTAAAAATATGATTTATAAAAAATTCATATCGAATCTTACAATTAGTTTTTAAAATAAATAAGAATTAGTTTTTAAAATATTATTTTAAATAAATATTTAAAATAAATAAGACATATAAGGTGAGAAACATATCATCTCTAGTCTAATAGTTAAACAATTTAAAATAAAATATTTTAAATAAATATATTTTTATTTAATTTGTTGTTGTTGTTTTTATTTATTTAAAATGTTAAGGGTGTGAAGTGTTGAACTTTACCGTAAAATTTGTTCTTGATATGATAATTTAATAGCGCCCTTTATATTTCTCTTTACAACAAAACAAAAAAAAAAAAGAAATCTGAAACTAATTGAGATTTTCTTTATTTTTTAATTCTATTTGTATTTAAAATTTTGTCTAACTGTATATCTAACTGGATATCTAATTTCTTTGAAAAAAATAGTCTTATTTTTTATTCTATATTTAATTATGTTTAATTATTATTTGTTTAAATATTTATTTTTATTATATATATATTTGTTGATTTCTTTGTTAATTTATTTATGATTTTAGTACAATAAGCATATTATACTTAATTTATTTATATATTATTATTTATTATTTTTGTATATATTGTATAATAGATAATTATATATTGTTTATTTATTTTAAATATTTATTTTAATAAAATTGTATATAAATGTATTAATTATTTATTTTTACTTATAAATCTGCAATTTATCTATATTTTTTTAAAGCAATAATTAATTAACAGGGTGCCCCAAAACGGGAGCAAGAGAAAGATGAGTCAGTACTGTTCAAAATAAAGAATATAAATAAATAAAAGATTCTTAGGTTGTTGAGTTATACGCATTTATTGAAAACACTACAAATCACTACATTAATCTAAATATTCAAACAACGTGGTTACAATGTTTTATAATTTTTAATTCTAATTTTTGTTCTTTATTATGAAATAGCACTGCTATTGGTCTAATTCAGATAAAAATCAAGGGATGGTATTATACTTTTTGTAAAAAAAAATTTTACTTGATTCATCTATCAAAGAATTATAATCATATAACTTTGACTCTTAATATCTTAGAATAAAATGTAATAAATTATTATTAAAATGTAAAATAAAATAAGTATTGTAAAAAATTATTGCATTTAATTTAAGATGAGGAAATAGTATTAAACTTTCTATTTGCTTTAAAAGAAATATAATATTTGCATTTAGTCACAAAACATAATTCCTAATTGGACTATAATATAATTTATATAAATATTTCTCTTCAATTAACACAAATACTTAAAATAATAATTATTATATTTTTATATTCAATATTAATAAATTCAAACTAATAGACTTTTATTTAAAATATCTTTTTATTTTGAACAGTCTATTAGTATTATTAACTTATCTCTTGCATAAATTTAAGTCTAAGTAAAAATGGTAAATTTTTTTAAGAAACTATTTAGGATAAATATTTCAATTCATTTTTCATCTTTGCTCATTTATCCTTCATCTGTGTAAGGCACGTGTAGAGAGAAAATGAAAATTTTGACAACTAAAAAATAAAATTAATAATCACATATTAAATCCCCAATATAAAAGAATAAGCGTGAAAAAATATAATATATGAAGAAAATATAAATATACAAGAAAATTATAAAATCTCACTTTTTCATTGAAATAATAATTTTTGTTTAAAAAAACCAATTAATCAATTAATAATTAACACCAAAATTTAAAATTTTCAATAAGAAAAAATAATATTTTAATTTATTAAATTAATTTAATACTCGAAAGGTCTAATAAAATTTGTATAATTTTTTAAAATTATTTTAATTGAATACAATTTACATCGATTGCAAGTTGTAGATTCAATTTTAAAAATGGTCCACATGGAATAATCATTGGTCTACCACATCGAATCATCATGATAAGAGCAGCAATTTGATATTCCTTTGGGGCTTCCACCCATGCCGAATCATAAATCGCTCTTTTTAACTCCATACTCTAAAAAAAAAATTATTTATTCTCATTAAAACTATTATTTAATAATATAATAATAATAATATAAAATGATGTTAAAAGGATTACCTTATTTGTAACAATATCTGCATTCCAGGCGTAAACAAAAAATTCCAAACAATAAAATATAGCAATCTCAAGCATATTATATATTTTTGGTTCCCCTGCTGGAAGCTGTGAAACAAAATATAGAAAATAATTTCTATTATCTCAAATAAATAAATAAAGTTATTAAATCCTACCATCTTAGAAACAAAAGCGCAAAGACAAATACATCCAAGAGATTTAATTGCATTTCCCATCATGGCGTAAGTTATCTCTTTACAAAATATATCAAATAAGCTAAAATTGAAAATATACTTATTTACACAAATTACTGGAAAAGAGAAATAAAAATATATGGTCTTTAACTTATCAAAAATCTTTATACCAGGGCTGTGGAGCCATGTCGAAATTGATCTGCCCTGGCTTCGGTTCCGGCGCCTTTTTTTATTAAAATTTAACACGTTTTTTTAATATATGAAATTTATTTAAACAAAATATTAGCCATTATTATTGACAATGTTTCGCCATTTTTAGGTAAGAGCCAAGTTTTTCTGCAGTTTTTGCTTGGAAAACTAAATCAATTGCTTTTGAATCTAGTTTTATTCCATTAAAAGAGTTCTGAAGAAATCGGTATAAGTGATATTCAGAGTGTGCTATGTCTGGACAATATGGAGGATGCATTTAAATTTCCCAACCAAACTCTTGCAACTTTTGAGGGGCCATTGTGTGTGAACGGGCGTTGTCATGATAAAAGACAACGCCTTTCCTATGGTTTATTACTAAACCAATTTCGATGTTTTGACACTCAATGTAGTACTCGAAGTGTCATTTTTCTAATGAGCATTTAGTGTTAGCGTTACGATCTGTATTTCCGGAGAGAATTTAAATTTTAATTTGTCTATAGGAAAAAAGACCGCGAACTTTTTATCAAACCTATTATTTCACATTAATTTAGTCGGGTTGGGCCGGAGCTAGAGCAGATTAATTTCGTCATGGGCCCACAACTCTGTTTAGCATTTGTTTTTTAGAGATTAAATTATTTGAATTAGCAATAAAGTTCTGTTTGATAACTGATTTGAAGTTAATAATTATTTTGAGATTAATATGGATTGTCATTTCATAATAAATAACCTGACTGCAGAGCCAAGTTTCCAAATTGTTGAAAGTTTTCATCAAAATAACAACATTACAACAATTTTACGCTTGACATAATCATCATATTGATTTGCTAATTCGATTAATTATGTATTGTTTTTCAACACACACACTTTAATTGATAATACACTCCCTTAAAACACTGAATAGTGTATTGTACAGAGGATTAGAAAAAAAAGATCCCATGTGATCGTTTACTATCATTTACAAGGGTGGAATGAAAAGTTTCCGACCTGACCAAGAAAATTGATGTTTTTAAATTTTTTTTTTGCTATATTTTTCAACATAATCTCCATCAACACTGATACATTTCTAATAACGGTGTTCTAATTAATTTAATTAATTTAATTAATTAATAAATTATTTAATTAAATTTGATTTTATTTAATTAAAGTCTCATCGTCAGTTATGAATCGACGCAAAAATTCGTTTGGATTACGCCTACAGCGCCAAATTGTCGTTTGAAATGGTTTTTCGAAGCAATTTTTGGTCTAACGTTTATTAAATGCGGCACCCACATTGCACACAGCTTTCCATATTCGAATGTTTTTGCAAAATATTTCGCACACGTTCAGCTGACATCGTACAGGTCTCAGCTATCTTGAATTTTGAAAAATAAAACAAAAGTAAAATTGAAAAACATCGTTTTTCTTGGTCAGGTCGGAAACTTTTCATCCCACCCTCGTATATATACATATCTTAAATGCTTATCTTTTATTCATATTCTACAAAATAATCTGACAAATCATCATAACCATTTTAATTTAATAAAACCTACTCAGATAATATTCTATGATATTTTAAACATTGATCTACGGATAATCGTTGTTCTTTATCCAGATTGCTCTCTATCTGAAATGCTTCTATATTGGTGGACCATTTCTTTCCTGGAGGGAATATAGTTTGAAACAATTGTTGTTCATATCGTTGTTGATTTTTGAACCAGTCTCTTCCTTGATCAGCGGGAAGACTATGAAATGCATAAATTAATGTTTCTATATGTGTTTTCAAATACATCATGAAACTATTACAAAAAAAGTCTACTGCGTTCATCACGCAAAGCAAAAATATCAAGAGATAAGTTTCCACAGCAAGCGTGATCTGAAAACAAAATCATAATATAAATGTATACAAGGAAATATTTACATATAATATATTTTGTTTTTCAAAAAATTTTTTTAAAGAATTATATGAGAAAGGAATATTTTTTAAGAAGATAGTATTTTTTAGATAGAATGAGAAAAATATATGAAATAAAAAAAAGCAAAACTAACTCATGTGTTATAATATTTTTGATTTTATCCTAATATGTGTACTCATTTATTATTTAAATTACCTAGAACAGGGATGGCGAACCTATGGCACGCGTGCCAAAAGTGGCACGTTTGAAAAATTTCATGACACGCATAAAGGCAAAATTATTTTTTTAATAATTATAACTTTTTACAATAGAAATATATTAAAAATGAATAAATCACATTAAAATTAAAATTTATGAAATTTGAAGTACTGAATATTTATTTATCTATCTTAATAGAGAGAGAGAGAGAGAGATTAAACCGGCAAATTGTACATTAAGCTGAAATATCGCTTGAATTCCCTTGCAGTATAAAAACATTCATGATAGATAGACTCAGTGTATACCGTTTGGACTTCTATTATGTCATTGCGTGTTGTTACCGTACAAATAGCATTGTTCAGGATCAGAGCTGTCCTAAGATTTTCGGCGCCCGTGGGCTTCTAAAATTTTGCGCCCCTTTTCATAAGAAATTTTCTAATAAATTCACGTAAAATAAAGACACTCTTCAATAAAATTTGAAACAGTGGCATTTGTGTTGAAAATGTTATATGTCAACATTTTCAAACTGCACAATTATCGCTGCTGTTAGGATTCTTATTAAAATTATTTATTCAATGCTTATACGGATATAATGAATAAGAAAAATAGATATGTATTTTGAATGTGCATGATTAAAATCTTTGAAGTGATGTCACTCCGGGTTGGAGGTAACTATAAAACTACTATTTAACAATAAGAAAAAATATATAAACCAATAAAAAATGCCGCCCCCAGAAGGATTGCGCCCTAGGGCTATAGCCCAATTAGCCCTGTGGTTAAGGCGGCCCTGTTCAGGATTTAAAAATTTTTGCAAATCTTTACCCTTCATGACCTGGGGAACCCAAATATGACTTTTGTATTTTTCGTGTCTGTCATTTTATTTGTCTGTTTGTCTGGGAAATTGTGAAGTTATAAACTCAAAATTGATTGATGCAATGAAATACGCCTATTACCAGAATATTCTTATATGCTGGTATTTTAATATATGTTGTAAATTTTATCAATATTTATTAAAAAAAAAAGAACAATTAATTTTATAAAATTTATATCAAGCTTTACTTTACGCATAGGACGGTTGGAGAATAGTGCCAGAATCGCAATCTTTTTCTAGAATTTAACATAACATTATCAAAACAAGAAAATGTAAGTGGTTCACGGTATCAAATATAAATTTTGCTTTTTTGTCATTAACTACAACTAAAAACTACAAACTAAAATCAATTAAAGAATTTCCATACAAAAAAAATAAAAAAAAAAATTTTAGGAAAGATATATTTTTACCAAAAAAAAATTCCAAATTTTTTAATATTCTATTTTATTTTTTTGAAATAAAGTTTAATATTTAAAATTATAACACTTTTATACAGGATAGTTAGAAGTTATACAAAAATATTCGATTATATATTCAAGCTAAAAGGGGTACAGGTGGTAGAGAAAAAAATGACAATTTTGTGGCACGTTAGTTACTTCAAAAAGATTTTTTATAATTTTGTGGCACGGACATTGAAAAAGGTTCGCCATCGGTGACCTATACAATAATTTGAGGAATAATTAATTCTTAATATCATATAATTATATAAAAAAAAATTTTAGTCTTACTTCATAATTGGGAGAGATGAATTTGTTATATGGATACCATGCTTGAAATGAGAAACGTAAAACAACATCATCTACTTCAAGAGTATCATTGGTATTCCATTTTTTATTAAAATATTGTTGGAGAAGAGGAATAGAAAGATAAAAAATAATCCAATGGACATACATTCCAGTAAAGACCATATACCAAATCCATTGGAACCTTTTCACTTTTCGATAATTTCTAAAAACAAGAGAATTAAGAAATATAAAAGAAATTTTAAAAATAATGACCATTTTTAACTAAAATTCAAAAATAAATATAAACAAACACCAAACTTCTCATTGGTGATGGATAAATACATTTGGCTGAGCCATGATTTTTATGAAATAGAACACCTACTAAAAATAAAGGATGTTTTGAGCTATTTTATTTTAAAAGTAATTGTTAATGTTTATTTTGTCTTTAAAATAGACTAAAGAAATTTACAGCACTTTTAAAAGCATTTTATGATTAAAAAAAAAATAATCCGACTATTTTGCAACCTGTTAATTTTTATAAAATATATCAAAATCATTATTATACGGGAGACCGGGGAGACTGGACTCTTTTTACTTTCTCGCCAGAGATAGTATTGCTATCACGAAAATTTTATATGTCGAGATTTTGATGTTTTTATACGTTTTGGAGGCCCCTGGGTCATTTTCACTAAGGTTAAGAAATATGTCTCAGTGTATGTGTATATGTAGACAAGATTACGCAAAAATGGTTTGAGCTAGAATAATGAAATTTGGTACACGGGCATTATTCATAATTCATAGTTTTCAATCAACTTTTGAGAAATGTAGCTCAACCGGAAGAGGGTCATTACTTACAACATTTTGATTTTTTTTATTCTAAAGTGTCCATAAAAATAAAGATATATGTTTGATAATTTTTCACTTGATTAAAAATTGTATAAAACTGCTATATATAGAATTTCAACTTGATTGAATCGCTGAAAGAACCGGAATTAATTTTTTAACACGTTTTTTTAACGTTTAAATATGTCTCAGTGTATGTGTGTATGTAACCAAGATTACGCAAAAATGGTTTGAGCTAGAATAATGAAATTTGGTACACGGGCATTATTCAAAATTCGTAGTTGTCTATCATTTTTTGAGAAATGTAGCTTATTCGGAAGAGGGTCATTATCTACCACGTTTTCATTTTTTTTCCTCCTCTAAACTGACCGTAAAAATATAGATATATATTTGATAGTTTTTCACTTGATTAAAAATTGTATAAAACTGCTATATATAGAATTTCAACTTGATTGAATATCTGAAAGAACCGGAATTAATTTTTTAACACGTTGACTGGCAATCGCGCACCAGCACGTGACAACAAAGAGCCAAACACGCGCTGATTTAATAAATATTATTTATTAACTTTAATTTATAATTTGTAATTAATTAAATTTAATTAATGTTAATTAATCCAATTCAAATTTACGAGATAGTCGTGTGGAGACACTCCAGATTTTGGTTTCTCAATTTCTTTCTAAGTCGCTATAGCACTAGAATATTTCTCAAGATGTCATTAGGTAGCCTGAAGATTAAGGTTCATTCTAGATTTTTTAAAAGTCTCCAGGAAAACCCGTTTTATTACCGACGTCCATTTTTATACCGGGCGGGAAAATGTCCATTGTCTCCCTTTACACATGGATAAATAAGCTGGAGTTTCTCCACTCGACTATCTCGCAATTTGAATTGGATTAAATAACATAATATATTATATTTAAATTAAATTTAATTAATTATAAATTATAAATAATAAATATTAAACCAGCGCATGTTTGGTTTTTTATTGATGGCACCATGGCACGTGTTGGCGCGTGAGATTTGCAGTGTTAAAAAATTAATTCTGGTACTTTCAGCGATTCAATCAAGCTGAAATTCTATATATAGCAGTTTTATACAATTATTAATCATGTGAAAAATTATCAAACATATATCTTTATTTTTACGGTCACTTTAGAGGAAAAAAAATCAAAACGTTGTAGGTAATGATCCTCTTCCGGTTGAGCTACATTTCTCAAAAGTTGATAGAAAACTATGAATTTTGAATAATGCTCATGTACCAAATTGCATCATTCTAGCTCAAACCGTTTTTGCGTAATCTTGTCTACATACATACACACACACACACACATACACACACACACACATACACACACACACAGACATTTTTCTCAACCTTAGTGAAAATGATTCAGGAACCTTCAAAACGTATAAAAACATCAAAATCTCAACATCGAAAATTTTCGTGATCGCAATACTATCTCTGGCGAGATAGTAAAAATATTTAAATATATGATAATTTGATAATATTGTCTTAAAATCAATTGAAATATTACATTTGCCATAAATCCTCAAAGGCTTTCTTTCCAATCATTTTTTGTCCTTGTTGGTATGTTTGGTTGAATAATTCAAATAATCGTTTCAATTGATGACGTTTCGATTTAAGTAACAGCCATTGGAAAGTGACAGTTCCCCCGATAACCACATACAGAATAGATTCCGAGAAGACAATGATATTATCGGTATTTGCAAAGATATTGACAACACAGAGGCATGTAACAAGGATGAATAAATAGGCATTTAATCGGATATGAATTGTCCAGAGGGTGTTTATCAACCGGGATTGAAACAATTGCCTAGGCCAGAGATCTAAATAGCTTAACAAAGAGATACTTGGCTCCAAAAAATGGTCACCAGTCGAAGCGGGGAATTCTGAGGATGCTGCCATTTCATCGAATCAATCCAACACCACTGAATACTACCTAATTCCTTCCAAGAATGATTTATTCATTATCAAAAGGACAGGTGACAGGTCATCAAAAACATAATAATGATTGACATTTACATTTATAATTCAACACTTAGAATTAACAGATAATAAAGGCATTTATTTTTAATTAATATATTTGTTAAATTATTTATTTTATTTTCTACGATAAAAATCAATATAAAATTTGAATTTAATTATCTATTCTATGAAACTATGAATTCTGAACTTTTTGGCCCCAATAACCAAATTTCTCCAACCGTACCTATCTTAAGCTATCTCTTCTTCTCTCGATACGTGCTACTATCTACTTTTATTTTGTCTGTCCACCGAAATTGGATAAACAAATATAATAATAAATTATGGTAAATAATAATAATATATTATGAAAATTAAAATGAAAGATTGACTTTTTTTTAATAATGTTATTTTTAGTCATAATCATGTTTTTATAATAATTTTTAGATTTAGATTGTTTTCATCAACATTAGCCCAGAAAATTATAAAATTATAGAGTACGCCGCCCCACTAGGTTTGCCGCCCGGGTGCCCCGCACCCCCTGCACCCCAGGATCGGAACGACCCTGATTAATAGTATTAATTTAAATTAAATTGAAAAATTATAATAGAATACAATAATTTGGATTTAAAACAAATTTAAAAAAATACTCAATTTAAAAAAAGACAAAAATTTAAAATAACTCGTTTTCTTTGTTTGGGAATTGCTAGAGTTATTCATTTATATTAATTGTGTAAAATGAATCGACTTGTTTCCGTGAGCCACGAGAGGCTCTTCAAGAACAACACGGAGCATTATATAAACTTTAAAAAATTAATTTCTATGGTTATTGATTAGATATTAATAAAATTTATAGCCTATGTTCAAATAGAGGTATATAAGAATATTGTGACGTAATTTCATAGAAATCGGTTCAGTCAATTTTGAGTCTATAACATCCTTATTTTCCGGACAGACAGACAGTCATGAAAAATTCTAAAATCACTTTTGGATTCTAGGGGTCATGAAACGCGAAGATATTCAAAAAATTTTAAATTCTAAGCAATGAGCAGACAAAAACCTTTTTTTATATATAGATAAAGATAATTTAAGATAATAAGTAGATGGTTTCTGGAGAAAAAGATTATTTTACATTATAGGTATATGAACTTTAGGATTATTTGTGTAAACTCTGTCCAATCGATCAATAATTAATAACATTATAAATATTAAATTCTATTTTATTTGAAATCCTAAAAAAAATAAACTCCTTTTTCTTATTAATAATTTTTCATATTTCTTCTTTTCTCTTCGTCAACTTGTCATATTTTCTCATTACTGATTCATTGAGGTTTTATTTATTTTGTATGATTGGTTCATCATTAGCCTAAAAACCTTGAAATAATTTTTATTTTTTGACTTTACGAAATTCTAATTAAATATTAATAATGATAAGCGTATTTATATATTTATATATTTTAATAGAGGACGTATGACAAGTCATTCCAATTTTGGATATGTTATTAGTGTCCTAATAACCCGATTAGTGATTGGTGTTACTGATTTTTATTTTTTATTATGGAAATCGACGAAATTGAGAATGAACGATTTTTATACTCTAATCAAATTGAAGATACCTATCAATGGGACAATGCGGGGGTGAAATGTTGTTGTACCGCATTACATGAGCAGCTTGTCAACGCCTTACATCAAGCTAAGTAGGTTTCAAAAATATATATATATTTTTTTTTTGATTTATAGTTTATTTATTTTTCACATTAAATAAAATTATCCATTAATTAAAGATTTAGATTTATTTAAGAATATAATAATTGAAATTAATATTTTTTTTAAAAAAAAAATCATTTAATATAAAATTCATTATTTTTTTATAAGGTGTTCAGGAGAAGCCGTTCGCAGTAAACAACTGTTTAATTTCCAAACAGATGATGTTATTTTAATCTTATTCAAATGTCTCTATCAGAGGAATTTTAATGATTTTAAAGGAATACTCGATCAATCGGATTTATCGTCTGACGAATGTTTGTATCTTATTTTCGCAATTTTTCCTAAATATAAAAATAACCTGAAAAGTATTTTCCTTAATTTAATGATAACTCAAAATATGTATATCTATAATTTTAATACTTATTAAAATTCCACAAGTTGAAGGCAAATGAAATAATGATTCCTATTTCTATATAATATTATAATTCATTTACTTATAATGAGATATGTTTGGTAATATATGAGAAGTACTGATATGGAGTAAATATTCAAATTCAAGTTTTCAACGAAATACTCACGTTTTAAGGTGTCCTGAGTTCAAAAACCAACTGGAAACTGAAAAATGGTTTGTACGTGTGCATGTGAAAAGAGTAGCTAAATAATCAAAAGATATTTAAAATTAAAATTCTGTATTTGAAATATGTATAACTTAAAATGTTACTGTAACTTGGTCGTTTATATTACGAGGGCAGATAAAAAAAATGACCTCTCCACCCGTCAAAATGTATAAACCCATCCCCCAACGTGACTCAGTTGAATACCTTTAACCTGAGTGACTCACATAAGATAAAAAAAAACAAATTGACTAAATACTTAAACTATACTGTACCTTAGGACGAAATTCTCAAATGACCTTAGAAAACAAACTTATTTTTTTTTTCAACTTTGAGATTTGGCAACAAAAAATAGTCACTCGGGGTAAAATCCAGAGAATAGGATGGATGAGGGAGCAATTCGTAATTTAGCTGGTTCAAATTTCGACAGGAGTCAGCTGATAGTTGTTTGCTGACAGGAGCAATTTTGCATTTTTCATTTAAGAGACGGGAAATTCAAAAACTGACGGATTTATTGACCTGCTCTTGTTGATGACAGAAAATGGTTCCTTATATAATTGATTTGACAATTTTCTCCTAAACGACTTTTACAATTATTTATATTCCTTCCATATTGATAACATTTAATTTGAACAATATCAGCATGATTTTATTCTATGAGGGTAATTTTTCAAAATAGTTTTCTCTAAAGTACGTAATTTTTTTATATTTTAGAATGCTAATCAACTTATTAAAGGATTGATAAATTTATAATATTTTAATTTCAGTAGACAATTTTAAAAAAGTGTTAAAATTAGGGTGTTCAATAATAAGTCCAAAATTTATTTTTATATTTATTTAAAAAGAAAATCAGTGAATTTTCACTTACTGATCATATTTTTATTTCAGTATCTTCAAGAACATTTCGTAATTTAACATTACTCCAATATGCCTGTTATGATAATCAATTGGAGGTTGTCGAGCTTCTCTTGGAAAGAAATATCTCTGTGACATTCTCAGGTACACAGGGCACCCCTCCTCTTGTTGCTGCTGCTGAAACTGGAAATGAAAAATTATTAAAGTGTCTGTTACAACGAGAACCCTCAAGCATTGATATTGCTAATAATGAGGTATTTATAAAATTGATAAATAATATAATTATAAAATTACTAGCTGATCAGAGCGCCTTCAGCGCTCTTCTCACCTAGACGGGGACTCGGCCCCCTGTACCCCCGAAGTAATACATAGTATTTCGTTGAAAGTCTGTATGTAAAAGGTTTTCATCCATTTTGTTTCAATCAGTATATTACATTATATTATCATTTCTGTTTTGGTTCTTATTTAAAAGATATTTTAATTTAATCAGTAAATTAATTATATATTATATTTGTTATATCTATCTATCTATTTCTCTGCCTCTACGAATCTCGAAAGAAACCCCATTTCTCCAACTATCCCAATCCTGAGTTATCTTTATCTATCTATCTTTATTTTATTTAAATATTTTATATAATAGTGAAAGAAAAGAAAATTGTTTTGTTTGTAGGGGGATACTGCACTTCACATTGCTGCCCGCCAACAAAATCTACAGGTGGTACAATTTCTATTGCGCAATCATGCGAGACCCAACGTTCGCAATCGATTGGGAGTGATGCCTCTCCCGGGCAACGTGCTCAAAGGGCTGCTCAATCAGTGCGTCGTCGTCACCCCGCCAGAAAGCCAGACACAACTTGATGAGCCCAAGTAAGTAATAAACCATTTCTATTTATGAACACTATCAATAATAATTTATTATTAGAGTAAAATAAATTCAATATTCGTAAATAAAACAAAATAAAAAAAAAACAAAAAAAAAAATTTAATTGACAAGTAACTTAATCAAATTAATTGATATAAAGTTATATATAAACGTAATGAAATATAAATATATTTATTACTATTTCGAAAATAAATAAAACAATTTATTAATTAATTTCATGAATTAATTTATCTGATATTATTGTTAGGTAAAAAATTATAAAGAAATATAAAATAATAATTTTAATTTTTGCATAAATATATAATTGATGAATATCTAAAAAAATAGATTTAATGATTTTGTTAAAATTTCCAATATCGACTTTGAACATTATAATCTAGATAATGTTTTGTTTTCAAGTGGGATCTGTGTGTGGAAAAGGGTGCAATCCAATATACATTGTGTTAGGTCACGTTTCATCAAAAGGAATAAGAATGAATATCGTTTGAATACATATAAATTATTTGTTTATTTTTATTATTTGGATAAAAGATATATAAGGGAAATATAAAATTTAGTTTTTATATAATCATAGATCATAAGGTATTTATTTATAAATATAATAATTAGACTTAAAAGAAAATTTGTCAAAATTTAAATTCAACAAATATAAATATATTTAATTTAGATAAATATGTATATTTTTTTAATAATATAAAATAGAGAAAAAATTTTAATATAGAGTTTATATATTTATTGATCAACATATTTTTAGTGATTTGAAGTAATTTATGTATTTATTAAATATATATATACTTATGAAACATCAATCATATTACAAAAATATATTTGAGATTATCTAATTAAATCTTAATTTTGATCTTGAAAATTGTCTGCAGAATTTTCATGAAATTTATGATATATTAATGAGAATTTATAAATTGTGAATATATATATATATATAATATAAAATCTCTAATTAAATTATAAAAAGAAACATTTTAAAAGTAAAACTACTGTAAAATTTAGATAGAAGATAAAATAATTGCATATAGAGGAGGAGGGGAGGGGGGAAATAAAGTGCCTAGAGATCCCTGAGGACCTGATATATTTCAAGTTAATATATATTTATTTATTCTCAAATGTATTCAGCCACATTCGGCATTACATATCAATCAAAAAAAAAAAATACAATGTTCACAAAATACATCTCTTTTTATGCTTAGAGCATTTACAGACCCATAAAAAAACCACATAACACATCACAATCCTTCTCACACAATCAATCAGTATGATTTATCACTATTATACAATTATAGAGGACCTGATATATATAAATATAATATTTGAAAGTACATTAAACTATCTTTATTTCTCTTAATTGATATTCATTTAAAATAAATTATAAATAGATTAAATTTTAATTTAATAATCTCATTAATATTATTAAAATAGTTACTTTAGAAAAAATTAAAAATTTGAAGATACTTGATAATTATATATATATATATTCGTTTAGATTTCCATGAAAATAACCCGGAAATAACTTCTCATGGTACAGGGTCATCGAAAAATGTGTGTGGACGAAATTTCGAAGATTAATAAAAACCGTAATACAAATGATAGAATATTTATTTATACATCAAAATACACAGAAAATCTTAAACTTTTTTATGTACTCTAAAGAGTTTCGATGTGTGCTCCCCCTGTCGCACGACAGACATCTAGCCGATAATCAATCACCCGCCACATGTTTTGAGACATTGCAGGGGTCACAGTTGTGTGTGTGTGTGCAATGGCTGCGTAAATTCTTACTTTCAGATGCTGAAGATCACCGCATAAACGATGTTCTTCTATAATTTGAGACTTTTTTGAAGAATATTCTGTAGTTGTTTTAGCCATACATAGTTATAAACTGCGTCGGGTGATGGACTTCTTAGGACTTAAGACACATGACAGTCTTAAACGCTCAACATCCTCTTCCGATATGCGTGGCCGCCCTGGAGATTTCTTGATATCAACTCTTCCAATTTCCTTAAACTGATTAAACCAACGAACTATAGGTTTGTCCGTAGGTGAATTTTGACGCTGCACTAACACATGTGATTTAAACTCAGCGTACGACAAAACACATTGGTGTATGGTAGTCATCTTGTCACTGACAACAAAATGTACAACAAAATCCCGTCCACCTTTTTCGATGACCCGGTTTATAAATATATACCTTATAAGTATTAATAATTCTTTGAATTTGGACAGGTTCAGTGAACTAAATACGTGGGGCTTTATCCAAGTTAAGTTTTTTAAAGTAAAATTAATTTCTTAATTTTTTTTATATATAATCTATAGATTATTTGCAAACCTTAGAATATAATGATAAAAATTTTGTGAACTTTTAATATATTAATCAAATTATTCCAAATATTCCTGGAGAGAGAGGCAATTTGTTTTAAATAATATATTTGAATTTCAGTAAATGTAAACATTTTTTAAATATTATTCATATACAAGATTTACTCTATGTAGATTTTAAAGTACTGAGCAGCTGGTAATTCTTATAGATGTAAATATGAAAAGTCAATCTCTTTTTGTTGTTTAGTGTTCGGATTGACTTTGAATTGTTACTGAATCTTGCTCAAAATACAAAAACCACTGAGCTGAAGTTGTTGCTGAACATTGGTGAAGACCGGAACACACGTGAACTGCTTACTCACCCATTATCGAAAGCTTTCCTTGCATTTAAATGGCAACGCGTCAGATACTGGCACTTTACGTACCTTCTTCTACACATAGTTTTCGTTGCAATAATCAACTCGTGAGTTCTCGAAAACCATGATGAACCTAACTGACTAAAGGCGCCAACAGTTGTTTTTATGTACAGGGTCATATTTTTAAAATTATCATTACCTCAATTCTGATACCCATTTGGATATTTTGGGTCGCCAAAGAGATGGTACAATTGTTGAGCTCACCAAGAGTGTATCTTCGATCTTCAGAGAACTTCCTTGATATTGCAATCATCTTTTCAAGCATTGTTGCAATATTTTCTCTCTACCTATGGATGAATAAATGGCTAAATCAGGTAAATTCTATTTTCTCTTGCATTATTTAAATATCTCTGTGATACTATTGAACATATTCTTTTTTTAACTCCATCTACCTTTATTCATTTCTCTCATATCTACCTTAATATTATCTGTCCAACTCGTCCTTTGGTCGTTTTTCAAATGGTTTCCTTACGAACAAGATTCTCAATAGATTTTTTCACTTATATTTCAGCCAAATTCATTAGCTTTAAAATATTTTAAATTATTTATTTTATATTCAACTTTCTTTTTTCTTCTAATATGAATCTATTAGATTATAACGGAAGTTTGTTTAGTTTTATGTGAAGCTTTTATTATTATGAAAAGTTATTTCTTGATTATTTTCACGCTTAGTTGTGAGATTTGAGTCTCCATTTTGGCGTCATTTCAAAACAAATTTTTTAGGATGGAATATTTTGGAATTCTGGGTGTTAGTCTTCTGATATCCAACCCTTCAACCCAACATCCCAACATCAATTCTTAGTCACACGAAATTAAAACCAGAATCCCAAAAAATTTCCTCATAAAAAACACACTTGAAAGAAGAGAGTAAGTTCATAGAGTAGTCCCTGAAATTTCTTACGCATTCGAAGACCGCAGATATTGTTTAGTTGTCTTCCTTGACGTTTTCCAATCCATTGAAAAGGTCTGGCATCAGACCCTGTCGATGAAATTATAGCGTTAATTTTCACAAAAAATCACCTAGAGTAGATAGTGTATATGAGACCAAATCCACTCACTTTAAACAGAGACTAGTTAGACAAGTCTTCTTGTCTAGTTAGACTAGACAATACTATTTGTTAAAGAGGCTTAGCTAAAATACTTAGAAATTCACCCGAATAGAAGAAAAATCACCCCAAAAAGAACTCCTAGTTACCGATATATTAAGTATCACTATTGTCAAATTAATCATCAAAATTATAGTGTGGATATGTACAGACATATTAACGAGATGACTTAAAAAACTTCAACCTCATGTCTTACTGACAATTAGACCCTACCTATATCCATTGAAGATAGGAGGCTACTTTAACCTTAATTGTAAATCTAATTCCATATCCTTATTTCTTATTTTTTGGAAAATAAAAAAAAAATATTTTTTTTTTATTATAATTTATATAATTTTTTATAATTTGAAATTCTCTTTTAGGTAATACATTTACTCTCAATATTCACATCTTTTGGTAAATTAATGGAATTAACTGGCAGAGTCCCTCGGTACGCTTTACAAATAGAAATATTCAAGAGAGTATCACAAAGTTGTTTGAATGTATTAATATGGTAAAAACTGAAACACTATTAATTTGAATTTATAAAATACATATATTATATATTAAATTGTAAAGAATTGTATAACTTAATAGCATAGAATAGCGAAACTCCACAAGAAACTGCAATGCATTGAATGAAGTTTAACACTGCCTGTGCTTGACTCTGCGAATCCAGATCAGCTCGTAAACCTGCCTGTATTAATTAACCCCGCCGTATTAATTTGAAATAATAATAATATTTTCTTATTAATTATTATTTTTTTTTAATAATTTTCTAATTATTTCATTTTTTTAATTTCAGGTACTTACCAGTCATGGTAGCTTTCACGCTAGCTTTTCATTCTTTTTACGACAACCATATATGCACCGGGTTTTCTCCGCCATCCCCGGATTTCTGTACTTTTGTAACTTCATTTTATCGCACATTTATTATGATGATAGGCGAGTTCGAGGGGTCAACAATCCACGAGGTTTCCTGGTTAATCCGACCGGTGGTTCTCGTCTTCATTTTTTGCGTAGTTCTGGTCATGTTCAACGTGCTCATCGGTTTAGCCGTAAGCGACACCCGACGGCTGCGAACACGCGCCGATCTCTACGCAACTCGAGCACGCGTTAAAGCCATTTGGTCCATTGAACAGGCGATCGCGAAATGGAACAAGGAAGAGGAAATGTCAACATCGGCCGCGATTCTAGTCACCTCGAGGAAGAAAGGTTACAATTTACATTTGGAGAAGGACAAATCAACAGAGGCATGTCTTGATTCACAGGATATTCATGCCGTACTAGAAATCCTCTCTGCAAGGATCCGTGGCTCTAACATGAATCGATTGCATGGCGATCTCGCGGTCATCAAACAAAATCTCGATAATTTACTTCAATATTTCAAAAATAACGAACAATAAAAATATACATTCAATTAATGGATTAAAATTTTCATATATCAATTAAAAGAATTACTCACACAAATGATTTAATATTTCTAAGTATAATTATAGAAAGAAAATAATCTATATATTAATAATAATTATTTTTACCCCTTTTGTCCAACTCTTTTTAAGCTCGAGTTACTCTCTATCGAGAAATATTTATTTATATTTATTTTCTATTTATTTTGTATAAAGTTTAATTATTATCTTCAAATATATGTAAAGACGAATTATAAAGGTATCAAGGTGTAGGGTGATCATATGTACCGTTATGAACGGGACAGTACAATTTTTTTCATATTTTTCGACCGTATTGTCGTTTTAACTTGTAATAAAAACATCAATTTGTCATATTTTTAACAATTTATAGTAAAAACTAAAATTTTACTGAAGAATGAGTATGAAAAGTTTTATGATAAGGTGTTGATAGTTCGAAATTTGAATACCTAAATATTCATGATACAACCCTCTACATCAGTGATTGTCAGCCTTTTTTTTTACCGCGGCACACTTTTAACGGTTTAAAAATTTGGCGGCACACAAAGAAAAATCGGAAGTGTCCTCCCCTAGACTTTCCCGCATTTAAATAGGTAATTAGGTTATTATTATTATGTTTTAACAACAATAAAAATAAACAAACTAATTAATTTAAATTATAAAGTAAAATGGTTTAACACTATTATATATATTTATAATTTACACCTAACGCTACTTGTATAGGTAAAATGTCACTTCCGGTAGTCAGATCATGATGAAATTTGGTATCCTAATTTTTTTCATATTTTTAAATCTATATACAAAATATGATGCAAATATCTCGAAGCAAACTGGTACTTTTCTTGAAAGGTAAACGCAACCAGTGTAGGTAAAGTTCCACTTCCGGTTAACCGATTTTGACGAAATTTTGATTGAAATCTACAAACTGTGAATAATATCGGTGTACCAAATTTCGAAGTCCTAGCTTGATTAGTTTCTGAGTAAATTTGCTCACAGACAAACATTACATACATCCATACATCCATACATCCATACATACACACACACAGACATAATTCGAAAAATGGTATTTTCCAACTCAGGGAGGTCTAAAACGTCAAGATCTATCGAAATCTCGCAGTCGAAATTTTTGACGATTCCAATACTTCCCTTATACGAAGTATGCGGGAAAGTAAAAAGATAAGTGTAAAAGTTTACCATATTGAAAAAAAGTGGTCCCAAAAACGGTTTACCTTTTTTTCGGAAATGTTTAAGAACCTCACAATCTCTTTTGAAACTAAAGTGCCGCGGCACAGTGGTTGAGAATCACTGCTCTACATGTAACTAAAATTTTTGTATCGGTTCTGTTTGTATAGAATAATCGTTTCTAGAGTTAGTATATTTATATTATATTTTTTTTTATCATGTTACTTTTTTATGAATCCAAAAAATTTGTAGAGTTGAGAATTAGAAGGGACCTAAGAACCATTTTTTTTTGTATGCCATTATAACCATCATGAATAATATACATACATAAAGGTTATCATTGTATACAAACAAAAATGTTTATAGACCTCTTCTTGTTATCAAGTCTTCATTTAATAACACCGTCCCGTTTTTGAAATTACAATGTCAGTTTTGTCACTAGATTATGGTCACCCTCAGTGATAATATGCTGAACTACTGAACTTAAAGATAAAGGATCAAACTACATGAAGTTCTCAAAAATATATAATATAATATATACTATGAAATGGAATAAAAAGAAATAAATATATTTGAACTAACTAATATGGCCTCAGATCAGTTAGATCAATAAATGAATAAATGAGAAAAAAAAAATAAATATTTTGTTATCAATTTGACGCACAAATCTTGTCTATATTTGTATTAATATATCATTCTTAAGGAATTCTGAATTAAATGTCCTTATAAATATCTATAATAATATTCCTGTTAATTATTTTAATTTAGTCTATATCATGGATTTAATCATCTTGTTAGTCAATATTAATCCAATTGTGAATTCCTGTATATGTATATATATATAAATATACAACTTTTTTTTATCTATTTGCATTTTGGAAATAGAAAAATATAAGGGAGACATAATTCTTAAATTACAATTATTTATATACAATTTTATAATTTTATAAAATAATTGCCGAATTTATATAATATTATAACATTTTTATTAATATATTCTAGAATATTTTTTGAAAAAATATTTATTTATATATCCAATGTACACATTCAAATAAAATATACCTACCTATATTATAAATGTACTAACTTTAATATAAATGTTCTATGTGGTGTTGCAATTTTTGGACACAAGTATATTTAAAAATTTAATAAAATAAAATGAGAAAATTTGTATCTTGAAAGCAAAATAAAATAAATATATACTATATTTTATCTCTAGTTATTTTATATACTAATTAGCACAAATTTTAATTTCTTTACATATAGTAAGGAGATTTTGTATTGAAGTATCAAATTGTAAAAATTCTCAATGTTTGTGTTTTATGCAGCTTTTGTTATTGTAACTTTATTTCATTTTTTTGAATATTTACTTTGTCTAATTTTTTACTTTAGAAAATAAAATTAAACTACTCTATTGTAAGTACAATATAGGTATTAGTTATAGTGTCAGATTAAACAAGATGATGTCTGTTAGGCCAGCGAAATGTCAGAGAGATTCCTGTCACCTAATAATTTTTCAAACATTATTTTATTGAATAAAATGAAATCACTACGGCTCGCGGGCCAAATCCGGCCCGCCATCTATTTTTATCCGGCCCGTGGATAAATATTGTCATTTTTTTATGTAAATGGAAAATAAATTTTCATATTTCAAAATTCAATTGAGTGTTCGATTGACGTACTTCTGTCAGAACTTGAGTTGGAAGTCATTGATCTACAAAATGATGACACACTGAAAAACGAAGTTCATAGTTATGGATTTAACACAATTCTATGAATATCTTTTCGAAAATGAATACAGTCAATTAAAATCATATGCACGAGGATTTCTGTATTTGGAAGAACATATCAATGTGAAAAGAAATTTTCAAAAAATGAAGTATACAAAATCGCAATACAGATCATTATTAAGAGATGATCATTTGCAAACAACTTTAATTATATTATTAACTTTGTACCCAATTATGATGACATAATATCTCAAAAAAAAAACAATTATATTCATCCCATTAATGCAAAATTTATTATTTAATTAATTAATTAATTTAAAATTTATTTTTTATTTGATTCTTCGTTAAGACAATAAAATATATATTTTAACATGCCTCCCCTGCAGATCTTTAAAATTATTATATTTGGCCCTTCCCTAAAAAGGCCGACCCCTGATATATACAATGAAAAAATAATAATTTAAAATAACTAAATATTTGTTGTTTATTTTTTCAATTGTATAGAACATCTTGTACTTTTATGATCTATATATGTATATCTATATATTTTATACAGTTTAATCTAAGGTTGGGGAACCCTAATTATCGTGCCTATACCGTCTAAATACAAGAAAGCATAGTCAAGTAGAATATATTTTCTTTTAGATAATATAAGAGTAAATATAATTATCATATAATAATATAAATATATTATAATAAATAAATAAATAAATAAAAATAAAATAAAAATAAAACAATATTGAAAATGATATAATGATAGGTATGAAGCAGGACTCAGTGCGCAGTCCTTAGACAGGATTTCGATTTGCTTTCGTCATCATGACGTCACCGGATGAAGCATGCAGCCAGCCGGCAGACCAACACATAAGTCAGTCAGTCAGTCGAGTTGGCTTGTTAAGCATCGTTATTATTCATTTCATTTAATTTTTATCAAAGAAATTATTTTTTAAATACATAATTTTACATAGAAAATTTAATATATTTTTAATTACTCACTAATATTTGAGAAATACTTTATATTAAGAAAAAATCATTTGTCATTAATTTTATGAAGATTTTTATTAATTCAACTTTAATAACTTAAACGGTATGTATATAATTAAATTAACATTGACAATTATTAAATAAAAACTGATTTTTTAAATTTTTCTATAGTTTATATTTAAGTATTCTAAGAATCAAATCTCATTATACAATTTATATATATATATATATATATATATATATTTACGAAGGTGGATTAATATTAGGGGAGGTAACTAATTAAATTAGTATTAGTATTTATATACAACCTAATTTGTTTCTGTTTATCATTAGATAATCAGTTAATTATTATTAATATTAATTCTGAGGGGAGGGCCCCCCTGATTCATCCATATATATATATATATATTTATAATATAAATTAATGATTGCCATACACTAGTTACGCCTCTGTATATATGTGATTGAAAATCTCGTTATTTAGTATTTAATATTTCATTTTATAGTGAAAATAACAATTGACAAATGATCCAGCCATTCAATTATTTTTTTTTTAATATTTTAATTAAATTATAATTTGAAGATAAAATTATTATTTAAATATTTATTTATTGAATGTAATAATATTTAATATCAAATAATATTTTAATTAATATATATATATAATATATATATATATATACAGGGTCCGGCAGTCAAACCTGACGGTTTTTGAAATGGGATAAATAAAAAAGTTGTTGAGATATTTTAATTATTTTTTTTTATTGTAAAGAGGAGAATTGGAAATTTAACATTCATAATAAAAAAGCACAAAAATAACTTATGTAGCAAAAATTATGTCACTTAAATGATGACCACCATTTTCTCTACACTGTATAGGGTCTCCTGGAGAAGTAAAAGACAATAAAAAAAAAAATAATTAAAATATCTCAACAACTTTTTTATTTATCCCATTTCAAAAACCGTCAGGTTTGACTGCCGGACCCTGTATTATTTTCAAAAACTATTGTTACCTTTTCTATACATTTTTTTAATATTTTTATTTCTGTCCCCCTATAAAATGTTGAAAAATTTAATGATATCTATTTATCTAGTCTCTTCTACTGTATTAGTCACTTAAACAATTCAATTTAATAATCCATTGTAAATGAAGTAATTTCAATTTATGATTACTAAACATTAATTAAAGAAAAAAAAATATCTTTTATCATATTTATTTATTAAATTATTAGCTTGATTTTTATTTTATAATTACAAATTTTACAAGATTTATTAAACATGAATTTATAATATATTATATAAGTATAATTTAATTGTATAATTTTTATTATTCTTTAAATTTATTTACTCATGATAATGATAAAAAATGATATTTTTTTTTCTTTTTTTTAAAATTTTTTATATCATAATTTAATTTAATTATTTTTTTTTCTTTCAAGATATAATTAAATATATAAATATAATAAATTATAAAAATGATTCAAAAATTAGATTTTACCATTTCTTTACATGAACCCATCCAAGGTATTAAACAAGCCTTAAAAGTAATTCGGCCTGAATGGCTTGATTCTGTGGCAATCAAGGTATTTATTTATTTATTATCATGTTTATAATTATGAAATAAAATATAAATTTATTTATAGGAAATAGAAGGTGGACTAATGAATAAATTAATGAAATGTATTTATAATGAAAATGAAATATTACTTATTAAAATTTATGGCAATCAATCGGAGATATATATGGATCGGGAAAAAGAACAAAAGATCCACAAGGTATTCTAAATAGGTATAAATATTTTTTTTAATAAAGCATTCATGGTAGAATATTTTATTTATTAATTCCGTTTACGTTATTGAAATTGACAAATCCACCCATTCTAATGTATTTCTTTTGATTGTTCATCTACTCTACTCTGCCTATTATATGTTAAAGTAAAAAGTTTCCAAAATTTTGTTTTTGTCGATATTCGTGGTGTGGTGCATTATGAATACGTTCCAGAGCGACAAACGGTCAATAAGGAGTATTATGTGACTGTTTTGAGACGTTTGTGTGAACGGGTCCGTTGGCCGGAATTGTGGGCAGACAATTCATGGATTTTGCACGAAGATAACGCGTCATCTCACGATTGTGAACGCATTTAAGGCAAAACAATCGATAAATACCATCGCCCAGGCACCGTACAGTCCAGATCTGACCCCGTGTGATTTTTTCCTTCTTCCAAAACTAAAATTGGCACTCCGGGGAAGCCGTTTTGATTCCATACCAATCATTTATTTAGAAATTCCGGAAACTATTTTGTCACAATGTCCATTATTCATTACTAACATATTCGTTTCTTAATTATTTTCAAAGAATTCTTTTTTTTAATTTCTTCTCTAATTTGCATTACCTGAACTTATCAATGTAATAATTTCAAATATTCTTGTTTAGAGATATGATCATGTAATCAGGTAATGCCTAATGATTTATCATAAAAGTATATTTATAGTTTACAGTACATTGCTAATCATTAAATAGAAATGAATTTAATTCTTAACGAGAGATCATTCACTATCAAATATATTTCAACTTTAAAGAAAAACTTAATTATTAAATAATTTTAATTTTATTTTAAAAATTAATAATCTACCATTAATTTTTATTAATGTTAATATGAGTTTTAATTATATTTTATTTCATTCATAATATAATTTCAATAACCTATTTTTTATTTATTATAATACTGATTGATATATATATATATATAATTTTATTTTAAACATAAAATAGTAATTATCGGTTTAATTTTTTTTATGTTTATTTTTATATATATTAAAATAATAATCTTCAAACTATTTATTAATCTCTAATACTTATAATAATCTCTACTACCGCCATTGAAATATTATATTGTCAGGATATATTAATTTTCCCTTATAATTTTAATAATTATATCTTGAATATATATACATTATTTTTAAATATAGTTTCGTTTATTTATTATATACATTACTATCAATTTAATAAAAAATTTATAAAAAATTTCTTACTTTAAATTTATATACTAACCTCCTCGCCTCTGTTATTAATTTTCAAATATAAATTTTATATTCTATAAATCATATACAATTTTCCATACATAACTTTGAACTCAAAACACATTCCTCCATCTGTCCCTATTCCAAACCAACTCCATTCAATTCTTAAATTTGTTTCCAAAACTATTTTATATTACTCTAATTTGTTTAAATATTTTTATTTTTAGTATTTATCCGAAATTGGTTTATCTGTGCCATTAATAGCTTCTTTCCAAAATGGAATTATCTATGAATACACACCTGGAAGACCCCTCACGTCATCGGAATTGTTTATGCCACCTATAAGAACAAAAATTGCTCAAATGCTTGCAAAATTTCATCGATGTCATCCTAAAAATGTCAAATGTCAACCGGGCTTATGGGAGAAATTTAATATGAATGTTGGACAAATTCCAGACAATTTCAATGAAGACATTAAAAAAAAGTATTCATAATTTAATTAAGTAAAATTGAAGATAAAAAGGATAGAAATTTCAAATATTTAAAAGATGATCTGTGTTAATAAAGGATGACCATTATCGTCCCAAATTAAAACCCTTTATCACATATTAATATAAAAAATTGGAAATTGGAAAATTAGATATTATATAATATTAATAAAAATCTATTATTCTTCTTAGATAGAAAGAGGGAGAGTAGGTAGAGATAACTATGTTTTTATCAACAAATATGGAGTATTTAATCAATAAACTATCCATACAAATAAATATATTTAATAAGAAAATAAAATTATAAAATATAAACTAAATACCGAATTCTTCCCAATAAAAAAATTAAAAAAATTGATTTAATCAATAACAATAAAATCTTTAATAATATAAAAAATGTATAACTTAAGACCCAAAAACCTTAAAAAGATAAGAAAATAAAAAAACAGAAACAAAAAATTTTATTCACTTCATGAGGGTGGCCAAAAAGTGCCATTAATATAAATATTTAATATATCCAAAATTCTGAATAAAATATGTTTCTCCTGTCAACCTATTAGTCTCGATTTGTTATATATATAATTTATTAATTAAATAAATATAGAAAAATACATATTTTATTTGATAATTATTTTTATTGAAATTATGAGCCTGGTCACATAATAACCCGGGAAATAAATGGTCATTCTAATTTTAAGAAATAATAATATAAATAATCATTTTACTATATATTTAATATATATATATATTTAAAAATATATATTTTTCTTTATTTTTTACTTTATTAAAAATCATTGTGATCCGGATAATTTATTCTATTTTACTGAATTAAAACATAAAAATAACTTACTTATATTTTTCAATTTATATTTGATTGAATAATATGAATAAGCAAATTAATTCTAAATTAAGAAAATGATATAAATGATCTTGTCTTTTTAGTCATCTGGGTGAATTATTAAAAAAATCTGATATTCTTAATGAAATTGAATGGCTTCGTGAGGTAATAGACGGATTGAATGAACCACTTGTATTATCCCACAACGATCTATTCGAGAGAAACATCATCTATGACGAAAAAACAGACAAACTCTCTTTTATTGATTTTGAAATCAGCGATTATAATTATCAAGGGTATGATTTTGGTTTTTTCTTCACTATTAAAGTAGGTAAGAATAATTTGATTTTGAAATAAATAAATAAATAAGAAAATAAAATTAAATAAAAATTATAATATTTTTTCGTTGTGATTATTAATTTTAATTTGATTAATTTTATATTTATTAATAGAGATGAAGTAGGGGTGTTTACAAAATAAATTTTAAATTTTATGATTAGGAAAGTTTCGGATGAATATAATGATCATATTAAAATAAAATGATAAAATTTATTTGTTTTATTGAAGAACATGCTAATTTCAATATTTTCATTGTAAATAATTAAAAAATAAAAATTTTCACATTAGATTTATAAGATTGAAAACAATATAGAAACAACCACTGTGGCGATTACCAAATTCTATATTTTAAAAAATAATAAATACTCAATTCTCAAAAAACAATGATTAATAATAATAATAATAATAATAAAAAATTTTGACTCAAATCCTGTTGTAATATTAAATTGTATTTTGAGTTTGCCTTAACAACAGAAAGAAATGAATGTATAAATTTAAAAAATCATTAATTTTTCTTCAAACATTAATTATTATTGTTATTCTAAAACAATTATTTTATTTTTTATTTTTTTCAAGATAATCATAATAGTGACGGAATTTTAAAATGCGCCTCTGATGAACAGATACGTATTTTTCTATGTGAATACTTAGAATTTTTAGACGATGGCGATAAACGACCTGAAAGGGTGGAATATTTATTACATCATACAAAATATTTCTTTCTTACGGCCTTTTTAATGGACATCGCATGGGCAATGCAACAAATACATATTTCTGTAATTGATTTTGATTATAAAAGGTAATGAAATATTATTTGTCAAAATTTAATGTTACACTTATATTAAAAACATATAATTAATTTTAGTAATTATAAAGTTAACTCTAAATTCAATTTTTTAAATAAATACTAATTTTAACTTTTTTTTTTGTTACAGACATGTTCAACTTAACTGGAATTCATATTGCGCTGTCAAAAAAACATTATTTCCATCATTATCAATTTAAATTAAAATATGATAAATCTTTATAATAAATAAATAAATTTTGTTTCATTTAATTATAATAAATCACGATGTAAATAATATTTAATTGTATTAATATTAAATTAGATAATTTGAATTTAAAACTATTAAATAATAAATAATATTTGTAAATTTATTTTTTCAAGCTTTTAGTTAGTTTCTCATCGTGTCTGTAGTCAAATCTTCCAAGGTGAATTTCACCCACTTCCCAATGTTCGAATGAGCTGAAATTTTGCATGCATAGTTAACTCCGATTACAATGCAATATTCAGGTTTATCCTAGGTCATAGATGACCTCGGGGGTATATTTTATATAATAGATAATTTTGAAAAATAGTAATTATCAATATATATATAATAAATTAATAAGAACTAATTTAATTTTTTACCCAAAACCTGTGTTTCATTCAAAAAGTCACGAACTTTTTGACCTGCCCTCGTAATTCATTTGAATTAAATAATTTATTCTAAAAGTTATATTTTAATTAAATTAATTTAAATCATGTTTAATTATTTTGTATAAATAAGATACATTATTTTTTAATTTAAATGAATATCAATTAAAGCAGCGGTCGGAGAATATTTTTAATCATTACCCCAAAATATTTTTGTGTAAGTTGATATTAACCCATGTTGAAGAGCAAAAAAAAAACGAAATCGCCTCTTTTTAGCATCTTTCCTATTATAGCCCCGCATGATAATTTTAAAAAGAAAACAATAACTAAAAATTTAATTTGTAAAAATAGTAACAGGTTTATAAAATAGCAAATTAAAAATATATACTTTTTACTCACAAAAGTTTCATTTTTACCCCATTTGGGGTAATTTAACCCGGTTCCCCGCCCGCTGAATTAAAGTAATGGCAATATTATTTAATTTAGTTTTTTTAAGATAATAAGTATGTATATATATAAACCAATATAATAATAATAATAATCAGTCCCCTATACCCCCGATTTGAGATATAGTATTTTGAGGCGACCTGAATTAGATTCTTTCAACATTCACACAATAACCTGAAATAATAAACAAAGCGAAATTTCTGTCAAGACTAAAAATTATAAAAAAACTATTTAAAAACAGGCTTTTATTTAAATACACTAAAAAGTAAAAAATAATTTTTCCACACTCACCACGATTTCCTTACAATTAATCATATCTAAAAAATCTGGAGTGTCTCCACTCGACTATCTCGCATATTTGAATTAGATGAATTATAAAGGATATTTTATTTAAATTAAATTATAAATTTTATAATTAATAAATAATATTTATTAAACAAGCGCCTGTTTGGCTCTTTGTTGATGGCACCACGTGGCGCGTGAGATTTCCAGTGTTAAAAAATTAATTCAGGTACATTCAGCGATTCAAGCAAGCTGCAATTCTATATATAACAGTTTTATACAATTTTTAATCGAGTGAAAAACTATCAAACATATATCTTTATTTTTACGATCAGTTTAGAGGAAAAAAATGAAAACCTGGTAGGTAATGACCCTCTTCCGAATGAGCTACATTTCTCAAAAGTTAATAGAAAACTACGAATTTTGAATAATGCCCGGGTACCAAATTTCTTTATTCTAGCTTAAACCATTTTTGCGTAATCTTGTCTACATACACAGAGAGTGAGAGAGAGAGAGAGAGAGACAGACATTTTTCTCAACCTTTGTGAAAATGACTCAGGGACCTTCAAAACGTATAAAAACATCAAAATCTCGACATTGAAAATTTTCGCGATTGTAATACTATCCCTGGCGAGGTAGTAAAAATGAAAACGTAATAATAATGGCGGAGAATGCATTTTGAGGAATTGCATGACCTCTATGCATCTCCAGATATAGTTAGAATTATAGTGGGCAGGACACGTGACTAGAATGGGAGAAGATAGAATGGCAAAAAATATATTGATAGGGAGACCGAGCGGGAAACGTACGCTTTGAAGACCACCCACCGCCTCGGTGGGTGGATAATGTGGGAAGTGACGTGAGAGAGATGGGAGAGGATAGGGACTTGAAGGTTGTGACTCAGAATAGGAATACTTGGAGGGGTGTGGTTGCTGCTGCCAAGATCTTTCGAGTTCCGTAGAGCCACAGATATAGATTGATAGAAATTGTGGGCGCCAAACATTTTGTTCAAAAATAAAGCTGAATAGAAAATATTTAATAATTAAGACTTATTCCAATTAATTTTTCAATCTTTCTTTCAATAATTTTAATTTGGATTTTTGGGCAGTTCCAATATAGTTAATTTCTTTTCATTTCAATTCATTATAATTATTATTTTAATATTTACAAATTCAATAGTGCTTCATTTAAATATTTATATTATTTAAATTAATTCTTCTTTATTTATATATTTTTTCATGTTATATTAATTATGAAGCTTCAATTGCTATTATTTTTTATTTTACCTGAATCATAAGGAAAATATATATTAATAATTTCAATTGAGAAATGATAAAAAATAAATCATAAAAATTGTAGGTTATTTATTTATTATTTTATTTTTAATTGTTTTAATTATTATTTAAAGTTTACAATTATGTTTCATTTCTGATAACGATAGATAAAAATTCTTAAATTAAAACTATCATTGAAATCATCTCGATTGTTTTGTTAATGAAAATTTGAAAAAAAAAAATAAATTTTGATAAATTTATTAATTCTTTTACTTTTCATAGGATATTTTAAACAAAATAGGACATAAGGGAGGAGATTCATTATTTCCTTCAGGATTAAGACAAATTTAATGACGTTTTAACTTTAATTTGAAAATTTATAAAAAATTAACACCAAACTATTATAATTAAATTTTTTTCTCTATTTTCCTTGTAGACTTTTTTAATATATAATGCCATACACACTTTTCATAATATCTTTTCTGTTTTAATGCAAATAAAATGAAAATCTAATTCAAATAGTTTAATGCATATATCTTTAATGGAATTATGTTATATAATAGGACACACACCTATATTAGAGTATAAATCAAATACTCTATCAGAGTTTTTTAAGCAAATATCATTATCAATTAATCAATAATACTGCAGACTCTTTTTATTGTATTATTCTCAAATAATTGGGCTACACTTAATATAATGGAAATTGATATAGAAATTGATTTATTAGACTCAATCAATGGAATTTTATTGATTTTAAAGCAATTGAAACCAAAATGGAATTCAGAAATGATTCAACTTAAGGTAATTTTTATAATTTATTTTTAATTCAAATCTCTTGCTGTATCCGAATGCAATTTCTTCCTCCATGATTCATTATAACACTACAACAACAATGAATTGTTAAGTTGGCATTCAGTGTTTTATAAAGTTAATATCTCTGTAATTATCTTATTTTAATTAATAATTTAAATTTATTCTTATTTTTACCAACCGATTATAGTAAGGGAAGTATTTTTTTCACACCAAATTTCACATGTGGAGATTTTTACATATCTCCACGAATCATGCATTTTCTTAACAGAAAAAGTATTTTTAGCATGATGTCTGTCCGTCCGTCCGTCCTTCCGTCTAGATGGGTACAGCTTGAACGGCTCAACGGATTTTGATGAAATTTGGTATATTTACTTAATGCATCAGTATGATGAATTGATCAAATTTTGGTGCAAATCCGGAAACCGGAAGTGGTAGTATTAGCGATCGACGATAGGAAGGGAAGGGTTATTTTCATACCAAATTTCACATGAGGAGATTTTTTTATTTATCACCACGAATCATGCACTTTGTATTGGTTTTATCCTCGAGAAAAATCATATTTATTAGTTTTTTCTTAATTTAAATTTATATGACGTCATCCAGCCATTCATGACGTCACAGCCTGGTCTTACATATATATTATAAATAAAATACAATTAAAAATATTTATGTTATATCCATATCTGTTTTTATTGCATTAATAGATATTTTAAAATGATTTCAACTTATTTTTTTAAAAACCAAATTGAAAAAAAATAGAAAAACTGGACTAGATCTATGAATTAATATATAAAAAAATATTTTGGAAATAGTTCCTTCAAAAATGAAAAATATACTGGAACCAAAGAAGGTTGAGATATATAAAATGTTAATTGGGTATATGAAAATATGATAATTTCATTAATGAACTTCTTACTGATATATTTATAATTTTTTTTTTAAATTTTCATTAAGATCTTTGAATAAAATTAAGCTTATAGATTTAATAGAATTAATAGAATTAAACTTATTGATTCGATTTAAGATGTATTCTAAAACACCACTAATTTTAAAAATTAATATTTGTTTATTTTATTTTATTTTAATATGTATTTTATTTGAAATAATTTGCAGTAGAGCGTTCACCTCTGCAATCCCCGCTCGCCCCTCTCCATGCCCCTCCGCCGCCTGGATTGACCTCCTCCTGCCGGCAGGCCGAGTTGAGTTCATTTCCCCTTCCCTACTGAGTGTGAGTGAGACTCGGAGCGGCCCCTCCACTGAATTCATCCCTTAATCAGTCGCTAATCAAGAATTAATTGTAATTTTATTATTTATTTTTATTAATTAAAAGGAAGATTAGTGAACTTTAAAAAAAAAATATTTCAATAAAAATTAAATTTTATAAAGTGTATTTTTATAATTTTTTATTCATATACCCAAATAAATTTATAAATTTTTCATTCCAATCTTTGAAAAGAATTAATTTTAAATATTCTATCAGATCTCCTTAATTAAATTTTATTAAAAGTTAAATTAAAATTATTTAAAAATTAAAGAATCATATACAAAATTTTATTTTTCTTTAAATATATTTATTGAAATATTTTTTAAATTTCAATATATATATTAATCCTATTAAAACTTATTTATTTAAAAAATATGAAGATGTGCTGATTATTTTCAAAATTCATATAATATAATTATAAATCAAAATAAGTTGACCTGTGGCCAGGTCCGAACCGACCGACGGTTTGAAATAAATTAATTTCCAGCTACAGAAACAATTTCAAATAATTTTCATATATCTATTAATGTAATAAAAAACAGATATGGATACATAAATAATAAATATAAACATTTTTAATTTTATTTTATTTATAATATATATGCAAGACCAGGCTGTGACGTCATGAATGGCTGGATGACGTCATATAATTTTAAATCAAGAAAAAACTAATAAATATGATTTTTCTCGAGGATAAAACCAATACAAAGTGCATGATTCGTGGTGATATATAAAAAAATCTCCTTTGGTGTGAAAATAACCCTTCCCTTCCTATCGTCAATCGCTAATACTACCACTTCCGGTTTCCGGAATTGCACCAAAAGTTGATCAATTCATCCCACTGATGCATTAAGTAAATATACCAAATTTCATCAAAATCCGTTGAGCCGTTCAGGCTGTACACATCTATACGGACGGACGGACAGACGGACGGACAGACATCATGCTAAAAACACTTTTTTCTGTTTAGAAAATGCATGATTCGTGGAGATATGTAAAAATCTCTACATGTGAAATTTGGTGTGAAAACAATACCTCCCTTACTATCATCGGTCGGTAAAAATATAAATTTCTTATATTCATATAATAATAAATATAATATTTAAATATTCTATATATTCTTTCTAATCTCATTATCGCTCACACCGTTCCTTTCAAATCTCATATGAATATTGTTTTGTCAATTTCATATTATTATAACACTTTTGAAAAATGAATAATATTTCTATTACCTATATATCAATTAAACAGTATAAAATCTTCGTGAAATTAATAATATAATCATAATTAGATTTCTGATGTTTTCTAAGATATTTTTATTATACGTCTATTAAATGCGTATTATAACCTATTATAATCATGGTTCTATATAGGATGTAAAAGAATTTTATTAAAATATTTTTAAAATTATGCAATAAACACAGCACAAAATACAAGGGCAGGCCAATAAGTCCGTGACTTTTTGAATGTCTCGTATTTTAAATGAAATGGCAACATCGCTCCTGTCAGCAGGCAAATATCAGCTGATTCCTGTCGAAATATGAATCAGCTGGGTCTTTTAGTTTTTATTTCACTTCTATTAATCAGACTACCTCGTGATTTGAGAAGAAAATGAAAAAAAAAATCTCTATGAAAATTCATGAATTTTGATACGAATTGCTCCCTCATCCGCCCTATTCTCCGGATTTAGCAAGGAGTGACTATTTCTTGTTTCAAGACCTGAAGAAATGACGGAAAGAGATTTGACTCCAACGATGGTGTCATCTCACAAACAAATCTATTTTGATATCCTCGACAAATCTTATTTTTTGGAAGGGAAAAAAAAATTGGAAAAACGTTGGACGAAGTGTATAGAGCTCAAAGTAGACTACGTTGAAAAGAAAACACATAAAATAATATTAATAATAATTGAAATTTATAATAGGTCTTAAATTTACGATTTTTTATATTTTCCTTGAAGTTGATTTTCTGAATTAATATCAAAGAATTAATGAATTTCAGGAAATGAAAGGTGGCTTGATGAATAAATTAATCTGTTGTCACTTGCCTGACTCCTTGGATGAAAAAGTATTAATTAAAATTTATGGCCGTAATACTCAATTTGTTATCGATCATGCGAATGGTAAAAACATTCTCGAGGTAATAATTTTATTTTTATTTTTTTCATTTATACTTTTTATTTAATTACTTGTGAAATATAATTGACCAGTATTTATCTAATATTGGCATGATTCGTCCATTACTTGGCTCATTTTGTAATGGACTTGTTTATACCTACACGGAGGGGTCGTGTGTGACCCGACAGGAGTGTGTTTCGCCTCCAATTCGTACAAAAATCGCTGCATTTTTAGCCAAATTTCATCGGCTTCATCCACCTAAATTAAAATGTGAACCCACCCTTTGGAAAACCATTGAGAGTTGTATTCAACAAATTCCTGGCCGATATCCAGATGAGAAAGTTCAAGAAAGGTAAATTTATAATATTTATTTATTAATGAAAGTTATATTAATTTATTAATCTAATCAAATTTATTAAAATTAATAAAATATTTTTTATTTTATTAAAATGATTTATTAAATTTTTTATCTATTATCTAAAAAAACAAAAAATAGGTACGAAAATTTGATTCCACCCAAAGGTAGACTTTTATCGGAGATTGAATGGGTGCATAACAAATGTGATGCTCTAGCAAGTCCACTGGTCTTTTGTCATAACGATCTCTCTCAATCAAACATTCTATTTGATTCGACTACGGAAAAGATTTCATTTATCGATTTTGAACTTTGTCAATATAACTACCAGGCAATGGATTTTGCTCATTTATTTTGTTTCAAAGGTAAATATATCAAAAATATGAACATGATATCACAAGTATGAGAATCTGACCAATTAGAATTAGATTAACATTAAATTTAAATCAAATTTTAAAAAGTTGTATTTGTTAATTGTAAAAATGTTCCAAATTTATGGACTTATATTTCAAATCAAAATTTAGTTTTTTTTTTTAAAAAAATCATAATTTTTTAAAATATTTAAAATATATTTAAAAATATTTAAAAAATTTTAAAATATCGTAACATAGCTAGATTGAATAAATCAAGACTAGTGAATAAAGTGATTTAGTAGTCAATTTAAAGATAAATGTGTTACACAGTGGCGTACCTAAGGGGGGGGGGGCGGTGGGTGCGGTCCGCACCGGGCGGCACTTATCTTGGGGCGGCATTTTTTATATTTAGTTATCCTTGTAAAAAGCAACTTATTCATTTCATATTTATTTTTTTTCTTTCTTGAATAATACATGATTATTATGATTATTATAAGTTTACTATTTGATTTATATAAATTATGTTCAACTATATGATTTCGAATATTATTCCTCGGTGTATATAAAGGCATTTTAGTGTAAATTTTGAATTCTAATTCCAAGAACAGGATAATAATTTGATTTTATTGTATTCATTAAAATTCGTTGAATTCGTTAACGCATCTTTAAGATTTTGTTCGGCAAAATTATCTTCGTTCTACAATCAGTCAATTAAGACTACAAAATCTTGCAATATTGTCAATAGACCAAGAAATTACAAATAATATAAATATTGAGAGCATTATACACGATTTTTCTAGTATGAAAGCTAGAAGAGTAAATATATAAATATGTTTACGAGTGCATACAAATATGTGTAAAAAAATGTACTATGTATTAATTAATATTGATTAAATAACTTAATAATTTATTTATGTGTATTAATTTATAAAAACCACTATTTGATTGACTTATAATAAAAAGGGCGGCAAACTGGAGATCGCCCCGGGCGGCAAAAGTTCTAGGTACGCCACTGGTGATACAATTTGTAGAAAATAGGAATTGGGTGGAGGTAGTTAAGAATAGTGACAATTGAAAATTGACAATTAAGATTAGTGCGGTCAAACAAAAAGATGATAAATGATATTTTGTATTTTTAAAAAAAAAATCAACGAAATTCAATTAGAATTTTTAATTAAACTCTTAGAAACAAAAATATATCTATCAATAATTGGAATTAATGGGTATTTAATGGATAATTTTTTTTCATAAATAAATTGTATTCAGTAAAATTAATTAAAGAAATTCAAATTACTTAAACTAAAATTCTTATAAATCATCGAAATTGAATTAGAACTTTTGATTATACCAGTAAAAACAAAAAATGTCTATTAATAATTAAAATTAATGGATAGTTAATGATTTTTTTTTAAATAAATAAAGTTTGTCATAATTTAATATATTTAATTTATAAATAAAGTATTTATATTAGGCTCTGAAATTTTCTAATTAATAATTAATTATTGATCGATAAGGTTGAAATGAAAACAATTAAAATTTAATTAATTAAACTTAATTGAATTATATTAAAATTACATAAAAAAAATAATATATAAACTTTTTATATTCATTCACAGATCATTTGTGGAAAAATAATCTTTTATTCATTATTTATAAATGAATCATAAATTTTCTAATGATTTTTATATTTTTTAATCTTTATTAGTGTACGATGATTTAAAAGTTAATTTTAAATATGAATATGCAACTGATGATGAACTTCGTGCATTTTTCACGGAATATTTAATTTTTTTGGATGATGGTGATTGTAGTTCAACAAAAGTAGAAATGCTTATCAAACATACACGATATTTTCAATTAGCTGATCATCTTTTTCAATGCGTTTGGGCATTGCAACAAGTGGTCCACAGTTGTATCGATTATGATTACATGCAGTAAGTAATTTTATACAATAGAATATGAAGACTTTTGCGGAAAAATCAACTTACTTGCTAGTCCAATAAACAAAATGTTCTCAACTTGTAATACAGGGTCCGGCAGTCAAACCTGACGGTTTTTGAAATGGGATAAACAAAAAAGTTGTTGAGATATTTTAATTATTTTTTTTTATTGTAAAGAGGAGAATTGGAAATTTAACATTCATAATAAAAAAGCACAAAAATAACTTATGTAGCAAAAATTATGTCACTTAAATGATGACCACCATTTTCTCTACACTGTACGAGTCTCCTGGAGAAGTTAGTCATGACTCTCTTCAATCTTTGGCGCGGGATCTCACGACTGTTCTCCTTCAGTTGGTTCAAATTATTTGGTCTGTTAACATAAACTCTTCCCTCTTACTGGGGAAAAATCCTCTGAGTTGAGCCTTGGACGCCCGAGAGGTATGAGCAGTTGCACCGTTCTGCTGACACCAGACCCTCCTGAGAGGGATACGATGGCGACGTAACTCTGGGATGAGAATGTCACGGATCATGGCAACATAACGCGCTGAGTTCACTGTCACTGTTTGGTCATTCTCCTCAAAAAAATAAGGCCCTAACACTGTTGACCTACACACTGCAGCCCAGACAGTTACTCTTTTACAGTGAAGAGGCTGCTGGTGAAGTTCCTGTGAGTTTCTTGGAGTCCAATATCGAAAATTTTGTTTGTTGACACATCCGTTGAGATGGAAATGGTAGTCATCATTTAAGTGACATAATTTTTGCTACATAAGTTATTTTTGTGCTTTTTTATTATGAATGTTAAACTTCCAATTCTCCTCTTTACAATAAAAAAAAATAATTAAACTATCTCAACAACTTTTTTATTTATCCCATTTCAAAAACCGTCAGGTTTGACTGCCGGACCCTGTAGAAATTTCATCCATGAACCTTTTATCATTTTTTAACCCTTAATAAAAAATTTTCACATAATTAAAAATTAATAACTCTTTGGATTGCGATAAATGAAGATGAATTCTTTAATTTTTAAAAAAAAGTGGACTAAGTTGATTTTTACATAAAAGACAAACCGCTAATATCCATACTAAAATAATTAAATTAAAATATAAAATTTCAAAGCATCGAACTTAATATGAAGTTTATTTTGTTACAGATTTGCTCGTAATCAATTGGATATTTATTATAAAGCTAAAATATTAGCACTTACAAATTAAAGTACTACAACATTTCAAATTTGAATAGGTTAATTTAATAATATTAATTTAATTTAATATTTCTACTATGTGTATTTTCTTAAATTAAAATTAGATTTTAATACATACATACGATATTTATATTAAAAGTGAATTAATTAAATAATACATTAAAACATATTTTTACAAAGAAAAATTTAAAAGTGACCTACATTATTTATTCATTATTATTTCAAAATTACTAGTATATTACTCAGATCTACTTTAGATTTTTATCATTGATATTAAAAATTAATTTTGATTGATTTATTTTAATTAATTTAATTTTATATCTGATAATATATTTAAATTGTTTGTTTTGTATTTCATTGAAAATTTAATTCACCCAAGGATAATTTCCAATAGTTCTTGGTACTATGTTTATTTCCATGGTTCTGCGATTTTGTGGATATATTTTACTTGGATAACGAATATGAACAATATTTCTTGTTTGTTTCTGACGAGAATTTTTTATATAATTAAAAATTGGACGAATTGTAAAGAAATAAATTAATTCTACAAAACTTAATAGACTACTGCCTAGGCAAAGTCCTGTAATTCCACCGAATGAAGCTGTAAAAAAGCAAATAAAGAAAACAAAACAATTAACTTAATAAATTAATAAATTCAATAAATTAAATTTATATCTAACCTAGTTAACCAAATAATTTGATTTATTTCGTAGAATGTATCTTCTTTTTACCGAGACCGACGATAGTAAGGGAGGTATTGTTTATTACATAAATAACTAAAATGTTCTTAGCTGCATTTTCCTCCAATTAATAATAAATAATAATAGGTATTCCTTTTTCTTTCCAATTTATCCAATTAGAATTATAAATTAATATATTGAAAATTTAATTTTTTATTTTAATCCTCCCACCCTCCCCCATTGATTTTATATTAGTAATATCTTTCATATTTCATCTATTTCATCTATATCTTAATTTTTCAATATTCAATCCCATTTATTATTTTTGATTTTTTTAAATTATTTTAATTTATTTAAATTTTGTATAGTTTTAAGGACACCAAATAATTTAAAAGAGTTAGTTTTATTTTTATAAATCAAATAAATGAAAATTTATTACATTCAGAGTTTCAACTAAACCAGGCCTGGCCAACCTAAATGACTCCATGGGCCTCTTTGATTAGGAGCAATGCTACAGGGGCCGCATATTATGGAAACGAATTTAAACTTTACAATGGATTAAAGAACACTTTCTTAATGTTTAATGTTTTTATTTATTATTTTTCGGCTACTTTTTTTCAAAATAAAAATAACAATAACAATTTAAAATAAAAAAAAATATATTCTCTATTAATTACTATTATTTTTCAATTTTTCTTCCTATTTATGCAATCAAATATGTAGTTTAAAAATTGTAGGACATATTTTAAATAAAAAAATGAATTAATTATAATTATTTCAATTATATTCTCTGTTTTTGAATATATTACAGACGAGAAATGTAAGTTGCAAAAGAAATATAAAGTTAACTGGCGGGCCGCACAATTTTTCACGGTGGGCCGCGGGATGGCCAGGCCTGAACTAAACAATACGTATTACTTCGGGGCAGAGCCCTTTGTCCAGGTATCTGAGCAGCTAGTAGTAATATAATAATAAATTAATAAAAAAATAGAATTAAATTATTGGATAGAAAATACAATAAATATAAAAGAATTGTTTGAATTTTTCCGAAATTAATTAATAGTTAATTCATTAAGAGTATTAAATTCATCTATCTTTGTTATTTTTTATAAAATAATTATTTATATGATTAAGAAAGAAATATTTCAATAAAAAATAGTTTTCTTAGTCGAGAAGAAAAATATTTTTCCTGGTATTTTACAATAGCTATTAATTAAAATAAGTTGACCTGTGGCCAGGTCCGAACCGACCGACGGTTTGAAATAAATCAATTTCCAGATACAGAAACAATTTCAAATAATTTTAATTCATCTATTAATGTAATAAAAAACAGATATGGATAACATACATATTTTTAATTTTATTTTATTTATAATATATATGTAAGACCAGGCTGTGATGTCATGAATGGCTGGATGACGTCATGTAATTTTAAATTAAGAAAAACCTATAAAGATGATTTTTCCCGAGGATAAAACCAATACAAAGTGAATGATTCGTGATGATATGTAAAAAATCTCCTCATGTGAAATTTGGTGTGAAAATAACCCTTTCCTTCCTATCGTCGATCGCTAATACTACCACTTCCGGTTTCCGGATTTGCACCAAAAGTTGATCAATTCATCATACTGATGCATTAAGTAAATATACCAAATTTCATCAAAATCCGTTGAGCCGTTCAAGCTGTACACATCTATACGGACGGACAGACGGACGGACAGACATCATGCTAAAAATACTTTTTTCTGTTAAGAAAATGCATGATTCGTGGAGATATGTAAAAATCTCCACATGTGAAATTTGGTGTGAAAATACCTCCCTTACTATCGTCGGTCGGTAAAAAGAGCGGGAGTGTCCTCCCCTAGATCTTCCCGCATATAGGCATATAGGTAATTAGGTTATTATTATTATGTTTTAACAACAATAAAAATAAACAAACTAATTAATTTAAATTATAAAGTAAAATGGTTTAACACTATTATATATCTTTATAATTTACACCTAACGCTACTTGTATAGGTAAAATGTCACTTCCGGTAGTCAGATCATGATGAAATTTGGTATCTGAATTTTTTTCATATTTTTAAATCTATATACAAAATAGGAAGCAAATATCTCGAAGCAAACTGGTACTTTACTTGAAAGGTAAACGCAACCAGTGTAGGTAAAGTACCATTTCCGGTTAACCGATTTTGACGAAATTTTGATAGAAATCTAAAAACAGTGAATAATATCAGTGTACCAAATTTCGAAGTCCTAGCTTGATAAGTTTCTGAGTAAATTTGCTCACAGACAAACATTACATACATCCATACATCCATACATCCATCCATACACACACACACAGACATAATTCGAAAAATGGTATTTTCCGACTCAGGGAGGTCTAAAACGTCAAGATCTATCGAAATCTCGCAGTCGAAATTTTTGACGATATTCCAATACTTCCCTTATACGAAGTATGCGGGAAAGTAAAAAACATTCCAATGTTCTTGAAACAAACATTTGTACTCTTGTCTATTAAAAGTAAATTTAAATATTTGCTTGTTAAATCATCTACTGTGATATTTTAATTACCAAGTAAATCATTCCAACTGTAATGGACATCCCTTCTAAATAACACAACAGAAATATCCTTGAAATAAACATGCAATATTGAATGATTGGTGATTGTTATCTCTTTGCTGAAAAAAAAAATCATTAAGTCATTAAATCAATCATAACTGCTTAAGAAACCTTAAAAATAATTTATTTACAAGAAATGAGTACGATCATATTCGCTTGCAAAAAAGTTGCCCATTGATATTTCAGTCGAGTATTTTACATCATCACAGGAAGGAGGGCAATCACAAACTTTTGCTTTATCATTCAATGATAAACCAGCGACTGGTTTTGGTGAACGTAGATTATTAAAAATCACTAAAATTTTATTAATATATTATATTATTCCTTATACTTACAATGCTATTAAATCTATCACTAAATAATTTTAATTTTATATATAATAGTAAAAAATAATATTTTATTTATTGAAAAGATGAAATATATACAAATAATATATGTATATAGGGTAAAGGCACCGGTGTATGACGCTCATAACTTTTTGTTACTTTGAACTTCAATTTCTGACGGACTGGTTTATTCTCTGCTGAAAAATAGTTTTAGATTCAAGGAATAAGAATAAGAGGCATAGTTTATAAGGCTTTTATTACACAAAAAAAAAAATATTAACAAATAATAAAAAAATGAGCAATTACCGAGTTATTGACATTTTTTTCCAGTGATTGCTACTTAAAGATCCAGTCTTTGACAATCTATAATGCATCTCTAATGATGAAAAACTTCCCAGAATCAAAAATTTTACATTTAAAACTAAAAAATTGTCGTCACTTACTTGTCTGGTTTGAAGGAGAAAGTAAATCTTCGATTTCAGGACTTTTCCACAGTCGTCTGGCTGATGCCATTGAAGACACCGATACTCCTTCTAATTCTGGCCAAATTTTTCCAAGAATGATCGGTAAAAATTATATTTCTTTATATGAATCTATTATTTCATGAAAACAAACATACAGAAATAAATTTCCGTCTGTTACTAGTTTATAATCCTTTGTCTCCTCCTCCCCCCCAATGGTCAACTAAGAGAAAAGCATGTTACCTGCATTCTGGCAAATGTGTCCATTCCAGTAAACGATTATGAAAATAAATTACTTTTTTTGCAAACAAAATATTAAAGTATAATTAAAAGAATAACCTTTACATTCGTGCAGATTTCAAAAGAATCAATTGACAAATAAATACAATGTGAGCTGATAAAAATCTAATATACCTTATGAATATTTATAAAAATTCCTTATAAACTTACTAGCTTTCAGTTTTTATTTTTACTTATTCTTAAAATCCTTCAATAATCTTGATGGTTAGTCAGACATTACATGTGGCAGATGTCTCTTGCTTGATTTTATGGCACAGAACAAAAAATATATTAGAATCTTATATTGGAGGGATTTTTAACCAATTGTCATACACTAGTTCACTGTCATACACTGGTGCTTTTACCCTATAAATAATTTATCTCTGGACCCTCCGTAACTTCATTGTTCTTGGCCTCCGACCCTATCCTGAACTATCTCTAGCCAATTCTTAATCTCTCCCAACTCCCTCATGTTTCTTATCATCAAGTTTGTCCTCGTGTTTGACCAACACCCCGATCGCTTCCCAAATGATCCCTATAAAATGGGTGGTCGAAAAAGTCTTTTCGTATTTTGTCCATAGATGTCGTTGGAATCGTATATCTCCAGTGCTACCAATCACATTGTGTCATACCATATAGTGTTGGAAAGGTGAAATTTCAAGCTTCATTTAACCTTAATGAAAATTAAATTTGGTGAAGCTGAACAAAAGTTACAGCTTTTCAAAAATGAGTAAAAATAATGAAGAAATTCGCTATATTTTGAAATTTTTGTATAAAAAAGGGAAGAATGCCACGCAAGCTGCCAATGAAATTTGTGAAGTTCACGGAGACGATGCTATATCAATTCGTGTAGCACAACAATGTTTTGCTCTCTTTCGTTCTGGAAATTTCGATGTGAAAGATGCACCTCGTTCTGGTCGACCTATCGTTGAAAAAGTCGATGAAATTATGGAAAAGATTGGCAAGGACCGTCACATAAGCAGCCATGACATTGCCAAGGAACTAAACATTCATCATCAAACGGTTTTGAACCATTTAAAAAAGGCTGGCTACAAAAAGAAGCTTGATGTGTGGGTACCACATGATTAGAAATACGAAAAGACTTTTTCGACTACCCTATATATATATTAGTCTAAATATTGATATTCTATCTAATATAAATCGTAGAATAAGAAAGCTGAAAAAACTAAAGACTATAGAGAATAGTAAAAAAATATGGTTTGGTGGCGACAGGTGCTCTCAAAATTAAATTTTATAAATACAAATTATTTTATTTTAATTATTCTTTGAAATGACTGGAAACCCTTAGTATTTTTTATGTATCAGGAATGATCAAATATTATTTTATAAGATAAAATATACTTGCTTCTTTTCTACCACAAAATTGAATTCAAATTTTTTATAGATAAAAAATACAAATATATATAAATAATTAATTTTTGTTTTAATAATGTTAAATAATATATTATACTTACTTCGATTTTTCGCCAAACAATCCACATCCTGTAATCCACATTGTCGTACTTGAACTGTCAAAATAAATGAATTTTTTACTAGGGAATATTATTTATATAATTATGATATATATAAGATAAATATTTTAAATTGATTATTTACCTTGCTCTGGATAGTAATAGGGTGTGCAATTACAAATACTGGCCATATGTTCCAATCTACATTGCATTAAACAATTAGAATGAGTATAACCAGAGATGGAATGACCAATGATGATATCTTTTTCGTCTTCAAAAAGACAGTTACGCTGTTCCATTGACAAAGAACGTACTCGTCCTGTACTATACGTACTAGAGGCAGTCACCTGTATTTTACATTTTCATCAATTAAAATTAAATTAAAAAATTAAGTTCTCTTCCAACACCAATTGATAATATCTATCAATGAGATTGTCAACATTTATAAATTCTAAAGAAAAAACTATTGGAGTTTAAATAGACCAGACGGAAATAAAAAACTAAACAATATAAAATATAAAACAATTTCACAAAAAGTTATGTTCTCTTTATAGTGATGAAGTTTTAAAAGAACGACAGTGTCAGAACTAGTTTGTCAAATTTCGTACTGATTTCAATAAAAGATAGTCTGGACATTTAGTTGATGTCAATATATAAAACTTTGTACCGATCGTCATAATTCAACATGGGGCAGATAGGATAATTAAAATCTTTCTAAAAATCCTCAGAAATGACTTAATTTCAACTCATTATAATATATTATTTTAAAATTATCAATTTGTATTAGTAGTTATTAATTTACCTGTAGAAACGCTTCTTTTTTTGGAGCAAGGATCAAACCACGAGTAGAAATCTCTGGATAATCTTTGGGGGAATGAACTAAAACTTGGAAACCGTAAAAACTAAAAAGAGCTGCATAATAATCTTCCAAACGAGGATCCATCAACATGGTTACACCACCCAAATATCCTGCTCCATTAACTCTTCTAGGAGTGAATTTTCTAAAATAAAATACATTAATTTTATTAAAATAATTTTAAATTATAATAAAGATCCAAAAACTTGATTCTTTATGTATCATAAAATATATTTCGTAAAAAAAACATAATAGTTGATACAAAGTAAATCCTTTTTAGCTCCATTCCTCCATTTTTGATACAAACAAAATGTAAACCCTCCTCCTCTTGATACCTTGATTTTGACCTTTGAAATATAAATTAGAGTGACGAAAGAGGGAAAAACTTTACTATGATTTATGTACAAAGAGAAAAGATCTTGGAATAATATAGGAAAATGATAATAAAAAAGATACAAGTTTGGAACAAGGACAAAAGTAGGTTGGTGCACTATAGGAATTGATAGATGATAATCAAATATATTAAAATGACATATTTTATAAGACAGTTACATATATTGACTTTATATCTAAGTTTCCCAAATTTTTTCATATTTTTATTATCTCGCCACGATCACGAAAATTTTCGATATTGAGATTTTGATGTTTTTATACGTTTTGAAGGTTCCTGAGTCATTTTCACTAAGGTTGAGAAAAATGTCTGTGTGTGTATGTGTGTATGTATGTAACCAAGATTACGCAAAAACTGTTTGAGCTAGAAAGATGAAATTTGGTACATGGGCATTATTCAAAATTCATAGATTTCTATCAACATTTGAGAAATGTAGCTCAACCGGAAGAGGGTCATTACATACAACGTTTTGATTTTTTTCTTCTAAAGTGACCGTAAAAATAAAGATATATGTTTGATAATTTTTCACATGATTAATAATTGTATAAAACTGCTATATATAGAATTTCAGCTTGATTGAATCGCTGAAAGTACCAGAATTAATTTTTTAACACTGCAAATCTCACTCGCCAACACGTGACGTGGTGCCATCAACAAAGATCCAAACATGCGCTGGTTTAATAGATATTATTTATTAATTTTATTTATAATTTAATTAATTTAATTTAATTTAAATTAATATATGTTATTTAATTCAATTCAAATTTGCGAGATAGTCGAGTGGATTTTTTTTTAATTTTTTTTTAATTTAAAAGAAACATATATTTATGTATAAAAGTTAAAAAATTTTCTATATACCTTAAATATTCATGAGATTCTGGTTTATAATTAAATGTACAGCAGAACCCTGAATCGCTTTTATACAAAGTGAACAATTCTAAACAGTTGGTGAGTTCACCCCGCCATTTACATTTCACCATCAACGACGAACACGGTTGTGTTAACTTAAAAACCATCATTTACATATTTAATGATAATTCTATTTTATAAGAGAAAAAGTAATCATAAAACAAAAACAACATATTACCACACGCATTAAATTTTCCATTGAAAGATTTCGCTCTTGAAAATTTGTTTCCAATTCAGTAATATTAAAATTGTATTTCACTTGTTCAGGCTGAATAATTTCAGCTAATTGTTCAATAAAACCATAATATTTTTCTTCATTTAAAATTGTATCTAATCCGCTGAATGAATATTATTAATTTTATTTAAATATTTAATCAAACTAATAAATAAATGTTAATAATTCTTTACGATTCATGATAAAGACGTTTAGCTGCTTGAAAATCCACTTTGTTCACGTTACATATCGTCACAGCTGGAAATGGAATACTCCAAATTGGGTAATTTGTATTCTCGATGGTAGTAGTTGTAGGTAAAGTACGATATTGCATCCAGACATATCGATTGAGAATTACAGCAGCTGCCAAACTCAAAAATGTTGTTCCAATCCAAAATAATCTACAATTAATTTAAGAATCTATGCATATATAAAATGAATCGGCTGATATTATCTTAATATATTAGTTGCAAGGCTTTTGTATAAAAATTTAATCCTTTATGTTGAAAATCTCCAAAATTATCTCAAAAAACTGAATACTTTTGTATCTGTAAAATCTCAAATTAACAATTATTTGTTGCAGTAATGTAAAGATCGATTAAGCCGAAATGATTTTTGTTTCACTTTTCCTATTCATAAGTTAGATATTTAAATTTTTTTTTAATGGGGTGTGAAAAATTCTCATGCACATAAATGTGTTTATAATAATATAATATAATAATAATTCTAAAAATAGTATAATAGGATAAATCATATGTCATATTATTATTTTTAATGAAAATTATAAATAAATATTTTATTAATACATCAAAAAGATATATGTTTTAATTTAAGTAATCTAAAATTAAACTTCAAAAGTTTCAAGATTATTGATAAACCTGTCTATTTGTTTTATGCGCATTTTAGATGCTACGTCATTATTAAATCGATTTTTAAACTCTACTATATTGAGATGATATATGTATATTTTAGATTCCTACTATTTAAATAGTATATTAATTTTTGGTAATTATACAGGAGACGGGCTAAAGAAGGTAGGTGGTTGAAACTTACTTTGAGGTGTTCCTTGAATGATTCTGAACAACATTATATGCAACTTTTTTTATGATCTCTTTTAGTTTAATTAATAAAATGTAATTAATTAAACAGTGTATTTCTCCTATAAGAAGGCTCAGTGGCTGACATTTTGTATATTTTTAAGACAGAATGATTCTGAACAACTTTATGTGCAACTTTTTTTAAGATCTCTTAAAAATATAATCTCATCTAAACAGAGATACCCACCACCTTGCCCCCACCGAAAAGTCGTTGTAGGAATTCAACGTCGGGGTAGAATTCAAGTTGCTGTTTATCCAACTTACAAAAAATATAATCTCATCTAAAAGGGAGATACCCACCACCTTGCCCCCACCGAAAGGTTGTTGTCGGGATTCAACGTCGGGATAAGTTGCAAGTCGTTGATGAAATCCAACGTCGAGAAAGAATACAAGTTGCTATATATATATGTATATATGTACACTGTCTAATTAATTGCATTTTATTAATTAAAATAAAAGAGATCATAAAAGAAGTTGCATATAAAGTTGTTCAGAATCATTCAAGGAACACCTCAAAGTAAGTTTCAACCACCTACCTTCTTTAGCCCGTCTCCTGTATAATTACCTAATTTTTTTTTAAATTAAATAATTAAAAATATTAAGACTAATTAATATAAGTGACTTTTTATTATTCAAATGTTGATTACTGCATTTATTAGATACGTTTCTTGTAAATATATTCTTGTAAATGTATAATATATTTCTAAGATTGTAATCTGTTGGTTTTCAATTGTAAAGGGTGATTTTTTTCGAGGTATAGAACTTTAAGTTGGCATTATATAATTTTCAAGTTGACGATCGATTTAACAGCTGTCAAGTCATTTATTCTCAGATTGATTTGGCAATTCATCATGAATAGACTCACGCCTGAACAACGCTTGCAAATAGTGCAATTATATTTCGAAAATAATGGTTCTGTGCGGAATACGTATCGTGCACTACGTCCATTTTATCGTCGACAAAATCGTCCATCAGAGCAGTTAATTAGATTAACCATGGAACGTTTTCGCATCCCCAGAGACGCCGTACTGTGCGTATAGAAGAAGCTATTGCTACTGTAGAGCGTAACATTGAGGAAGACCCGAATGAGTAGAGAGCCATGATTACTAACTTTTTTATTCCTGAATTGAACAACCATAATGTCCAGGAGCTGTGGTTTCAACAAGACGGCTCAACATGTCACACAGCTCGTGCCACAATCGATTTATTGAAAGACACGTTTGGTGACCGCCTAATTTCACGTTTTGGACCTCCAAGATCTTGTGATTTAACACCGCTAGATTACTTTCTGTGCGGCTATGTAAAGTCATTGGTCTATGCGGATAAGCCACAAACGCTTGACCATTTGGAAGACAACATTCGCCGTGTTATTGCCGATATACGGCCACAAATGTTGGAAAAAGTTATCGAAAATTGGACGTCCAGATTGGACTACATCCGAGCCAGCCATGGCGGTTATATGCCAGAAATCATATATAAAATGTAATGCCACAAGAGTATCTTTCGTATAAATAAAATTCATGTCAATCAAATAATCCATCGTTGTTTTATTGCAATTTAAAGTTCTATACCTCTAAAAGAAACACCTTTTCTATACGTTCAGTTAACAATCAAAAGCCTCTTGCACCAGAATCATAAGAGTCTGGTTACAAAATAAGTATGAATGAAATACCAGGTTCCATTGCTGATATAATCTCAAAATGGTCGCAACTAACAGTACTAATATATTTCTTAAAATTAGTATTACACTGACTATTAATTGAATAAATCTCTTTTGATTCCAAATCTACCTTTACCTACCTTTCAAACCAGTGACGATTTTTTTCTGAAATATATCTAAATCCATGAAATGTGGTTGTCTGACAGTAATCATCAATATGATTAACAATTTTACTTTGGTTTCTTAATACTCCAGCTTTGGAATTCATTTTCAATATACTTTTTGTTCTTTAATAGAACTGTAAAAATGTTTTTTGATCGAATCACGATCTTATTTGAATGATTAAATTTTTATATTACCTCATTTTTAAATTAATTCCATGTTAAAATGTAATATTTCAATTGAATTGAGATAATAGAATCATTGATCTCTGTCAAAAAGACAAAGAATACATATTTATTACCTTTTGAAAATTGATCATTACATTCCATAACAAATAGATGATTGATTGACATTTATTTTTATTATTTTTATTTGTGGTAAGTATATACATTTAGGGGAGAGCGGGGAGACTCTGGACACTTTTTGTTTCACAATTTTTTCTAAATCGCTATAAGCACTAGAACATTTCTCAAGGTCATTAGCTAACCTGAAAATTAGGGTTCATCCAAGATTTTTTAAAGTTCTCCAGGAAAACTCGTTTGTCGTCCACGTCCATTTTTACTATCTCGCCAGAGATAGTATTGCGATCACGAAAATTTTCGATGTTGAGATTTTGATGTTTTTATACGTTTTGAAGGTTCCTGAATCATTTTCACTAAGGTTGAGAAAAAAGTGTGTGTGTGTGTATGTATGTAACCAAGATTACGCAAAAACGGTTTGAGCTAGAATGATGAAATTTGGTACACGGACATTATTCAAAATTCGTAGTTTTCTATCAAATTTTGAGAAATGTAGCTCTTTCGGAAGAGGGTCTCATTACCTACCACGTTTTTATTTTTTTCCTTTAAACAGACTGTAAAAATAAAAATATATGTTTGATAGTTGTTCACACGATTAATAATTGTATAAAACTCCTATATATAGAATTTCAGCTTGATTGAATGGCTGAAAGTACCAGAATTAATTTTTTAACACTGTAAATCTCACGTGACGTGGTGCCATCAAGAAAGGGCCAAACATGCGCTGATTTAATAAATATTATTTAATAATTTTAATTTATAATTTAATTTAATTTAAATTATAATATATGTTATTTCATCCAATTCAAATTTGCGAGATAGTCGAGTGGAGACACTCTAGATTTTTATTTAGAATGGAAGGAAATATACAATGTCTCCCCGTGTATACCATACATATAATATTATAAAGAAAATTTAGACTTATAGATCTCATAGTTATTACTAGTTTGAACTTCAGATGACCATTGTTTGTTCCGGAGTAAGCTCAACAATTTCTGCAGTCTGCAGATACCCAGTCTTTTCATATTTCATATGTAGAAGAGTTCCTAGTGGAATAATAATTGTTATTTCTTCAGGTTTCGCCTTTTATACCCCTATAAAGAACATTTCATCCGTTTGTTACTAAGTCTAAGAAATGGGTATTCTTGAAACCACCCAGAAAGAACGCAGTGGACCAAAAGACACAATGGAGTTCGCAAAAGGGAGATTTTGGAAAAAACACCTGTGAACTTATGAATGAATAAGAAATGCATAAGTAAAAATAAGCGGGAGTGTCCTCCCCTAGACTTTCCCGCATATAAATAGGTATAAAGAGTTGTGAATGAATATTTAGAATGTAATAAAGTGCTACTTCCGGTTAACTGATATTTTAAATGTAAAAAAAAACAGATATGGATATAATATAAATATTTTTAATTTTATTTTATTTATAATATATAAGGGCTGGCTGTGACGTCATGAAGTGCGGGATGACGTCATATAATTTTAAATTAAGAAAAAACTAATGAAGATTATTTTTCTCGAGGATAAAACCAATACAAAGTGCATAACACGTGGAGATATGCCTTCACGTGAAATTTGATATGAAAATAACCCTTCACTTCCTCTCTTCGATCGGCAATACTAGCACTTCCGGTTTCCGGATTTGCACCAAAAGTTGATCCATTCATCATACTGATGCATTAAGTAAATATACCAAATTTCATCAAAATCCGTTGAGCCGTTCAAGCTGTACACATCTCTACGGACACACAGCGGACGGACGGACAGACATCATGCTAAAAATACTTTTTTCTGTTAAGAAAATGCATGATTCGTGGAGATATGTACCTAAAAATATCCACAGGTGAAATTTGGTGTGAAAACAATACCTCCCTTACTATCGTCGGTCGGTAAAAAGGAAACGTTACTTGTATAGGTAAAATATCACTTCCGGTAGTCAGATCATGATGAAATTTGGTATCTGAATTTTTTTCATTTTTGTAAATCTATATACAAAATATGAAGCAAATACCTCGAAGCAAACTGGTACTTTACTTGAAAGGTAAACGCAACCATTGTAGGTAAAGTACCACTTCCGGTTAACCGATTTTGACGAAATTTTGATAGAAATCTACAAACTGTGAATAATATCGATGTACAAAATTTCGAAGTCCTAGCTTGATTAGTTTTTGAGTAAATTTGCTTACAGACATTACATACATACATACATACATACATACATACATACATACATACATACATACATACATACACACACACAGACATAATTCCAAAAATGGTATTTTCCGACTCAGGGAGGTCTAAAACGTCAAGATCTATCAAAATCTCGAAGTCGAAATTTTTGACGATTCCAATACTTCCCTTATACGAAGTATGCGGGAAAGTAAAAAAGGGTCCCCCACACGTGGAATGGATGGAAAAGAGGGGAAAAAGGTAAAATATAATAATATTAAATTAAATTAATATGAATAAATTTTAACCGTGTGTCGCCATCGATATTTTATATAAAAATATGCAAAAAATGAAAAAATTATAATTGGATAAGGATATCGGACTTCTTTAAGGAAAATTGGAAGGTCAGGTTAACAACGAATACAATAATAATTTATCCAACGTGATTAAGTACAGAAATCACAATAATATTTTTTTAATTTAAAATAAACCCTGAAGATCTTATTTTTGGATTAATATCTCAGTAGTCCTATCTATTTTAACATTAATAAATTATAAATAATTATTGTGTATTACAAAAATATTATTTTGGACTAAATTAATTAAAATTTAATAAACAATGTTATTTTATTAAAACAGAAGAAAAGGAGCTAATAGTATATTTTATATTTATTTTTTCCCTCACCTCACCGTAGCCGCTTTTTACTACTAACACATATTTGTTTTGTTTAATGGTTAATCCAGGGTTGAAGGATTTCAGTTTCGATCACTCTGCGCACACGGCCCCCGTTAGTCCCCCACCGCCCCTATATTTCACCCCCTGTAAGAGAACCAACCACCGAGCGTTAAACACACCCTACTTTCAACCGACAAAATCTTCTAGTGGATGCTGCTCTCTTTGACCCAGTCGAAATCTGCCCACCGGGGCACACTTTTGGCTCAGCACAAACCACCATCAGGTAGGAGAGACATTATAATTATTTAAATAATTATTATAAAATAATAATTACTACTCCATTACTAAAATTTATTTATATTAAATAAACAAAAGGTAGATAAAAACTAATAAAAACTAGTTTATTTTTATAATATTAAATACTATTAATTTATAAATATAATAATAAATATAAATTTTATTTATTTATAACGATACTTTAATTTAAAAAAATATTTATTAAAATATTTTATTGATTATTTTATTTAATTATATTATAAGATTGAGCGCTTTTTATATATATAGCTTAACTTGGCGATATTTTTAATCTTTTATAATAATATTTCCTTATAATAAATATTAATTCTTAAAACATTTACCAAGTTATTTGAAGTTATTTTTATGTATTCGTGTGTATTTTAAATATTTAATTATATTAATAATAATAATTTTAATAACTTTAATGGAATAACTGATGAAGCCCCCTCTTCAATCTTGATTATATAATTTAAATAACATCACATTAATTAATTAATATTATTATTATTATTATTATTATTATTTGCGTTTGGACCATCTGGGATCACGCAAAGCTCCCACTTTGTGGTTGCTTATTTTTTGAAGTAAACCTGCTGGTGCAGGGTTATTTAGAACCAGGCTTGTCAGTTCCTGGAGCGGGAGGCAGCTGATGTTAAATTGAATTTATTAGAAAATTTTTGTTCTTGGTTGGAATCGAACGCCGACTTCATGTGTAGAAAATTGCCACTATACACACACGGCAAGCTGCCTCAGAAAATTAAAATTAATTAATATTAAAATAATAATTATAATTTTTTAAAAAAGTAAATACTACATATTTTAAATACATCTATTATAATATTGTTCAAAATTTGTTTAATTTTAATTTATTTATTAATTAAATGCACGTAATTATCCAGATTATAAATTATTTATTTTTTTTTTAAATAAATTATGGTGATTTCTGAAATTTATATATATTATTTCTGAATATAATTTTTTTTCATTTTATTTACTTATATAATAAAATAATTTAATATTATTCATTGAATATTGGTGACATTATAAATAAAATAAAAATAATGTTTCATTTCGTTATACAATTATATTGAATTTCTATTTTTACAATTTAGCCTAATAGCCGTCACACTATTTAAAATTAGAACAAAACGCGAGTACTCCTTGTACTTTTATTCGTCTACCTTACCTACCCCGCCTCCACCACCCCATCTCTTCAATTGCATTCCATCCCCCTTGATTCCCCTCCCTTATTTCTTTTCACTTTCACCTGATACGTTGTATTGTTTGTCTCTTTCTCTCGATTCAATTCATTGCATGATTTATGTTGACCTTGATTTTCTTGCTTCGCAAATGAAATCGATGTTGTCGTCAAGTACCTGAAAAAGTAGTTCAGTGCTGATCGATACTGCTCCATCCACCGTTGCTATGGCAATCGGAGAGACTCAGTCACTGGGGTCACGGGACAAACCCATTTTCCTTTTGCAACTATTTCTCTAATTTTCATTTTTCTGAACAATTTTTATCTAAAAATAAAAAAAATAAAAAATAAAATAACCATTAAAAAGCTATTAATTTCAATTATTGATAGACATTTTCTTTTCTAAGTATAAATTGAATAGAAAATAGTGATATATTTATGTTGTATTAATATTAATGAAGGGAATATCTGTTCTAAATTATTATTTATTTATTTTTGATGATTTTCTTAGTTGCAGCAACTACATTCCTCCAACCGTCCCGGTCCCAATCCATATATCTATTTTTTTTTGTCCCTCTATATCCATCAAATTCAATTTTATATTGTCTTTCCAAAAGATTTATTCTTAAACAAACATCTTCGTCGTCCCACAATGGGTCGAAAAAGTGTGGGTCGACGAAGGATATCCCAGTTTCGAAAGTTAAGAAAGCGGCGTGCCTATAATTCTGATGAACTATTATATTATATTATTATATTATAATATTTGATGAAATCCAATCTTGGCACCAGAAGAAGAAGAAACTTCTTAATAGCTTTTCCCCACACATTCGAGTCACTTGTCTCCCCCCCTTTTTTTACGATTTTATGACCTTATGTCTGGGGATACATAGAGGTCATGTATATTTCTTGTAATGTAATCCTTAAAAAATATTATTCAAATGATACAAATTTAATTAATTAACTAATGAAGGTAAAAAATTTCAACTTAGGGTAATCATTTCAAAATTAAGAATATTTTATATTTTTAAATAATATTTATTAGATATAAAATAAACTAATAATATAAATTTATCCATGATAAAATTAAAAAATGTACTAATAAGTAATTTTAAAAGATTGTAATTAAAATATGCACCAATAAAGGTAATAATAATAATAATATTAATATTGTGATACAGCTGAGGGAGTATTGTCAAAGAGACTTACAAAAATAATTGAGAGGCTGGATTTGCCACCAAAAATTATAAGAACTGGTCAAAGAGCAATTTTATTACAGACCTGTCATATTAAAAATTCAAAAAATATATAAGGACTTACGGATTAGGGTGAACTCTCTCTTTGTATCGTCCGAGGTTAGCCCAAAACAAAATAAACAGGACATGCAAAATTTTACCGGCATAACATGCCAAGGAAGCGACACAATTGATAATAATAATAATAATATAAAATTGATTTCGACCTTCATATATATGACTGTTTACAATATATCTTCTTCAAACAAAATTTTTTATAATAAACAAAAAAATATTAATTTGTATACTTAATTTTGATAAATTGAGTTATTGACTAGTCTAATTTAATGATAAAGTAAAATCTCTATTTAACTTAAGTTTTTTTTTCTCATTAAGGATGAGGATTTGGGTGTTATGGCTGGTCCTAACTTCAGTTGTACTTCAATCCGCATACAGCGAATCAGGACCTCTTCTTTTCAATATTGGCGGAGTTTTAAGTTCATCCGAAAATGAAAAATACTTCAAAGATATCATTTCTGTAAGACCGTTTTTGAATAATCAATTTATAATATTAAATGATTTTATGAAATTTATATTCTTAATTAAAAATTTTTTTTTTTTTAATTATACAGCATCTCAATTTTGATACCAGTGCTGTTCGCAGAGGAGTTACATTTGCAGCACGAGCGATGTTAATGGACCCAAATCCTATTCGTACTGCTTTGAGTGTTTGTAAAAATCTAATCACTCAGCAGGTCTATGCAGTCGTCGTATCCCATCCATTAACTGGTGATCTTAGTCCAGCTGCTGTTTCATATACCAGCGGATTTTATCATATACCAGTTATTGGAATCAGTTCCAGGGACTCTGCTTTCTCTGATAAAGTAATTTTACAAATCTTAAAAGATAAATTGATCTTTCAAGTTATTAAATTTCCTGATTAAATATTAATTCAATATTTTGTTCACAGAATATTCATGTTTCATTTTTGAGGACTGTACCGCCATATTCTCATCAAGCTGATGTTTGGGTTGAATTACTCAAACATTTTAATTATATGCGAGTCATCTTCATTCATTCTAGTGACACCGATGGAAGAGCATTGTTGGGAAGATTTCAAACCACATCACAAAACCTTGAAGATGATGTTGATATTAAGGTAAAATTTTATTATATGTATATGTATTTTAAAATTTCAACTAAATAATGTAAATTTAACTATTATATCTTTAATATATTATATTGTTTCAGGTCCAAGTTGAGCCAGTTTTTGAATTTGAACCAGGTTTAGAAAGTTTTACTGAGCAATTATTAGAGATGAAAAATGCACAAGCACGTGTTTATTTAATGTATGCAAGGTAAGTAAAATATATTTTATGATTACTAAAATAACACTTGAAATGATAATTACTATCTCGCCAGAGATAGTATTGTGATCATGAAAATTTTCGATGTTGAGATTTTGATGTTTTTATACGTTTTGAAGGTTCCTGAATCATTTTCACTAAGGTTAAGAAAAATGTCTCTGTGTGTGTGTATGTATGTAAACAAGATTATGCAAAAACGGTTTTGCTAGAATGATGAAATTTGGTACATTATTCACAATTCAGAAAATGACTCAGGAACCTTCAAAACGTATAAAAACATCAAAATCTAGATGATTTATTATTTTTTAAAAATTTAAATAAGGTAACAATCATTTAATAAGCAAAGTCATTTTCACCTTAAAAAGTCGTGTAGTGCTCTGATCGGTTTAACTGACGAAAGAGAATATATTTTCAAAACTATAGATTTCAATCCATAAATTAAGCTGAATATTATTAATTTTTATTTTTACACAAATATCAATTTTTCTAAAATACTTTAGTTATATTTGATTATTTTTATTAACTATTTTAGCAAAACCGATAGTGAAGTTATATTCCGTGATGCAGCTGCTTTGAATATGACAGAAGCTGGATATGTGTGGATCGTAACGGAACAAGCATTGGAAGCACGAAATGTACCTCAAGGAACATTGGGGCTTAAATTAGTTAACGCGACCAGTGAAAAGGCTCACATTAAAGATTCTATGTAAATATAAAAATAAGCTATCTTTTTTTTTAAAATTTATTAATAAATTAATTTTTGTAATTTATTTGATATTACTTTAAAATCACGAATGAATAGTAAAAAATATTTCCATTTTAACTAATATTTTTGTTTTAGATACGTTCTCGCTTATGCTATAAGAAAAATGAATGAAACAGAATCGATAACTGAAGCACCAAAGGATTGTGATAATTCAGGCGCCATCTGGGAGAAAGGGAAAGCACTTTTTGAGTATATCAAAAAACAGGTTCGTCAATATACATTTAAGTTATGATATCATGGAGTTCCCCCATCCCTCATCTACAAATTAAAAATAGATTTTATACAAATTTTAATTCCAAATATACCAATTTGTTTGTTTGTTTTTTTTTAAATATAAAAATACATTTAATATTTTTTTTTAATTTTTAATCTTTTTAAAAACTAAAAAATAAAAAATGTTGAATGAGACCTCAAAAATTTTTCTATATTACTACGTACATAATATTTGAAATCAAACTGATTAAACCGATTTATTGATTATTTAGGTAATATTAAATGGAGAAACTGGAAAAGTAGCTTTTGATGATAATGGAGACAGAATAAATGCTGAATATGATGTTATCAATGTTCAAGAGGAAGGAAAACAGATCTCCGTCGGGACATATTTTCATAATAGTGTAAGTTAACTAAAATAATTATTAATTATATAATTGATAAATTAAAAAGTCGAATAAAATTGATAAGTAATATAATAATAATTTATGAATTTGAATGAAAATTAATATATTAGGTAATAAATTATATACGTACATTTGTTTTTTTTAGACAACGGATAGGATGCGCTTACGAGTAAACGACAGCCTTATCATATGGCCTGGAATGTTGAGAGTAAAACCTGAAGGATTTATGATCCCTACTCATCTCAAGGTACAAAATTATTATCAATAAATATATATAAAGGGTGTTTTTTTCGAGGTATAGAACTTTAAGTTGGCATTAGTAAATTAATTTCCAGCTACAGAAACAATTTCAAATAATTTTAATATATCTATTAATGTAATAAAAAACAGATAGGCATAGAACATAAATATTTTTAATTTTATTTTATTTATAATATATATGTAAGACCAGGCTGTGACGTCATGAATGGCTGGATGACGTCATATAAATTTAAATTAAGAAAAAACTAATGAAGATGATTTTCCAGAGGATAAAACCGATACAAAGTTTCGTGGTGATATGTAAAAAAATATCCTCATGTGAAATTTGGTGGGAAATTAACCCTTCCCTTCCTATAATACTACCACTTCCGGTTTGAGGTCCGAAGTTGATCAATTCACCAAAATCCGTTGAGCCGTTCAAGCTGTACACATCTATACGGTCGGACGGACGGACAGACATCATGCTAAAAATACTTTTTTCTGTTAAGAAAATGCATGATTCGTGGAGATATGTAAAAATCTCCACTTGTGAAATTTGGTGTGTCGGTTGGTAAAATAAGTTGACCTGTGGCCAGGTCCGAACCGACCGACGGTTTGAAATAAATTAATTGCCAGCTACAGAAACAATTTCAAATAATTTTCATATATCTATTAATGTAATAAAAAAACAGATATGGATACATAAATAATAAATATAAACATTTTTAATTTTATTTTATTTATAATATATAGATATAGCAAGACCAGTCTGTGACGTCATGAATGGCTGGATGACGTCATAAAATTTTAAATCAAGAAAAAACTAATAAATATGATTTTTCTCGAGGATAAAACCAATACAAAGTGCATGATTCGTGGTGATATATAAAAAAATCTCCTTTGGTGTGAAAATAACCCTTCCCTTCCTATAGTCGATCGCTAATACTACCACTTCCGGTTTCCGGAATTGCACCAAAAGTTGCATTAAGTAAATATACCAAATTTCATCAAAATCGGTTTAGCCGTTCAGGCTGTACACATTTATACGGACGGACAGATATCATGCTAAAAATACTTTTTTCTGTTTAGAAAATGCATGATTCGTGGAGATATGTAAAAATCTCCACATGTGAAATTTGGTGTGAAAACAATACCTCCCTTACTATCGTCGGTCGGTAAAAAAAGGAGTGAGAGATTAAATGCACCTTGAGGTTGTAAGGTCAACGGGAAAACCATTTTTTTTAAATCAAAATGACTTGAAACATGGAATCTGTGAAAAAACGCATACCGGAAATGTGGATCGGCAAACTTATATCGAAAAACTTATACATTTTTCTGATTGAAAAGTCAAAATTAGACGAAACATTGCTTAGATGATTTGCGACTATTTTCGTGCTTGGTGCACTTTGGCTTAAAATCTATTTACTTAAAAAGTTAAGACATGACTATTGAACAAGAAATGACCTAAGTAATAGATTCTATGAAAAACAATCTTGTAACCATATACATATTTTATATTAGTATCTGTAAATAAAAGACAATTTCTTTATTAAAAAAAAGGTAATTGACCTATTCTCGAACTTCTCTCTCACTCAAATATAACGTGAGTGAAATATTCAACGTACTAATTAGAACTAACAACAAGGTTACAAAAGTCAATTTTAATAGATGAAATATTCGTAAAATTGCCATTCATCGAAATTAAGTTTTTTTCTCTTTATTTGCCTATTAAATATGTTATTATTATTAATATATATGTGTGCTTTAACGGATTACTAAAAAATCCATATTAAGTCATTAACTAGGAATTTTAAATAGTAATTAAGTAAGTTAATATATAACAATTTCATTTTCAAATATACTTAAAGTGGATAACCATTAACAATGCAATCAATTCCTCCTTTCTCCATATATACTTAATGTACAAAAATAAATAACTATGATTAATTAATAATTATTTATTAATTACTTACAGACAACTTGTGGTAAGTTTAAATTTCAAGCAAACTAAATAAAAAAAAATATTTTTAATTAATTAAGTTAAATAAAATCAATATTAAATATTAATTTTTATTATATAACATATATATGTATATGAAACACTATAAAAAATTAAATTAACCAAAATAAAAATTAAAATAGATTTAGTATATAAATGATTATGGTTAGTGTATAAAATTAATTCGATTAAAATAAATATGTCAAGATTCAACATTTCAATTCATTCATGTTTGATCAAAGCGAAATTGAAAGTTTATTTAGACATAAAATTGATTTAATATTGTAATAATTTTCCATTGCTGGTCTATATATGTAAAGTTTTCCTCTTAATATATATAGGTATATAAAAATTAATAATAAAAATCAATAAAAATAAATATTAAAAGAACAAATCATCCTAAAATTCATCTTTTTCAAAGCAAAAGTTTGCATATAAAATTAAAAACTAAATTCGGAATGTAACTCATTAAAACGAGATGCACTATCACCAATTCTATTTAATTGAGTAATGGAATAATAATAATAATATATAATTAGAGAAATTAGCGAAAAATCAAACTAAAAATTTCAAGTATGAGGTTACTTTGACAACTTAGATTCACACACACAGTAATTGAAATTAAAGATAGCGTAGAAAAATTAATCGAGGCTGGAAATGAGGAGGGACCCGAAATTAATAATATTTAGTATCAGAGAGGAATAGTATTAACACACAAAATCTTAATATACAAAACATAGAATTTGAAAATGTAGAGAAATTTAAATATTTAGGTTCTGTTCACACACGAGAAGAATTTAAATCGACGTTGCAATCGTGTAGCGACTCTTATCATGTAGTAAAGGGGCTTACTTATCTCGTCAAAATTATTATCAAAGGGGAACAAAATTAAAATTCAGGTTAAATTATAAGCATAGAAGTATAAGTATAAGCATAAGTATAGAATATCAGAAATTATTTATAAAATAAATAATGAAATTGATAATATAAGGCCCTAAATGTAATAGATTTCTTAGACCACATTCTTACATCTTCATGCTTGATATTAACATAACGCTAAAAACAAATATTAGAAAAATCAAACCAAACTTGAAAATTTCTACATTAAAAAGAATTTTAAATAAAAATGAAATATTATTATTCATATTAAAATGAAACCATAAATCAGACAGGTCCTATTACTTTCTTCTAGAGCAGAGGTTCTTAAACTGTGGTCCGCGGACCCCTGGGGGTCCGCGAAGCCTTTACTGGGGGTCCGCAAAGCCATCGTACAGGTGCACGAGAAAATGATGAGTCGGTTAAAACTTTATTTAATATAAAAGAAGCGATGGCATGGCTTTGTGAGGAAACAGAGATCAAATACCCAAATTCAACGAAATGTGCAAGAAAACTATTGCTACCGTTTCCATCTTCATATTTAGCAGAATTTTCTTTCTTCAATATTATAATTTCTAATAAAATGTGTTCTACAATATGCAAAAAAATCGTTATTCACCAATCACTGTTAGAAATATTCATCATATATCCTTGTTCTTATGAGATCGTAAACCAGAAATTAACTAATAAAATGACGTAAAGTACCTAAAGTTGGAATGGGGTCCGTCAAAAAAAATTTTTTCAAGTAGGGGTCCGCAGAGTACATAAGATTAAGAACCTCTGTTCTAGAGTATTGTAAATATTATATTTTTCCATATTATTTTTAATTTTTAATTAAAATTAACTTATTTTTAATAAAATGAATGTTAAATATGATTTTGTTATGTGAACTTACATTTATTTCTCACTAAAATCATCAATTTAAATAATATTTTTTTTTATGATTTTTCAATAAATAATAATTATTCTCAAATATTATTTTAAATTTAATATTATTCAATATCCTTAAACTTATTTAGTATTAAATATTTTTTCAAGTTTTAATAATTTTAAGGCATGTGAATTGGGTCGAGATAAATCAGGCATTTTCTCCGGACGGTAGAACCTATCTTAACCTTAAAACTTATTTTTATTGATTTTTAAGTTGATTATGAAAATAATTTATATTCATATAATAATCCTACATAAACTCTTATATATTAAAAACTTACCGATATTAATCTCCTTGGATAAAAATGATACAAATGAAATTAATCTGTAACTAAAAGATTCTATTATTTGAATCCTTTTTATTCTTTTTTGAATTATATTTATGGATCTTATTATTTCAGGTGTTAACAATTGAAGAGAAGCCTTTTGTTTATGTCCGTGAGGTAATGAATTTAGAGGAGGGATGTCTTCCTGATGAAATACCATGTCCACTTTTCAATTCCACTGAAGAAGATTTTCGTCAATTCTGTTGTAAAGGATTTTGTATGGATTTACTAAAAGAACTAGCAAAAAATTGTAACTTCACTTATAGGTAAGTGTATCTTTATCTTGACATATTATTTATTCCTTATCATAGAAAAGTAATAATAAATTATTATTTGTTTTTCCAGTTTAGCACTGTCGCCTGATGGTCAATTTGGTTCGTATGTTTTAAAGAATATCTCATCCGGTGGTAAAAAGGAGTGGACGGGATTGATTGGTGAATTGGTAGCAGAACGGGCAGATATGATTGTCGCTCCATTGACCATCAACCCGGAAAGGGCAGAGTTTATTGAGTTCAGTAAACCATTTAAATATCAAGGAATAACGATTCTAGAGAAAAAACCTTCCAGGTTAGTCGCCTCAGACCTTCTGATTGCTTTATACTCAACTGATGAAAGGGTAATTTTTACAGGTCATCGACGTTGGTGTCCTTTTTGCAACCATTCTCGAATACCCTCTGGATTCTTGTTATGGTTTCTGTTCATGTAGTTGCGTTGGTGCTTTATCTTCTCGATCGATTCTCGCCTTTTGGACGGTTTAAAATTGCTAATACGGATGGTACTGAAGAAGATGCGCTTAATTTAAGTAGTGCTATTTGGTTCGCTTGGGGTGTTCTTCTAAATAGCGGAATTGGCGAAGGTATGTTAATTAATTTTAAATTTCCTGTGATTGTTTAAACAGTGAACTACTGGTAAAAATCAGGTTGACTAACTTTTGTTTAACACGTTCCCTCCGGCATGTACCACCGGTGGCTCATGCTGCCACATAAAATAAATAAACAAATTATGGAGCCGGCGGGAATTAACAAAATTTCTAAAATTATATTATTTTTATTATAATAAATAATCATCACCTCATTCATATTAGTAGAGTTATTTTAATTTGTCCAATAATTTAGCTAATAATTTAAGATTTCGATGATAATATGCAAGTCTAGTATTAAGTGTAAGTATAAATATTATAATCTTTCGATGTTAGAGACTAAAAATAGACTTCATTTACATGAAATGTTTTCATTATATTCAATGCTATATTATTAGGGGAAAGATCAATATTTCGAAATCGCAATATGCAAATAAAATTAATTCAGACCTTTTATAGAATTAGGATTAGAATTGATTTATCAGATGCTTCCTTTCTTTAGCCTACATTTTAGAGATTTTTTTTTATTATATTATTAAATTAATAATAAAGTAGTATATCTAATATAGTAATATGTGTTCAAATATAATTAAAAAATTATAAATATATAAAATAATAAATAAATACAAAAACGAAATAGAAAAAATATTTATTATATAAATTTTAAATTAAAATTAAAAATATAATTACAAAAAAAAAAATTAAAAATATTAATTAACAGTAATCGATTTTAAAATATGTGATAAGGAATTTAATAATATGAATAATATAGTCGTTATAAGAAAGTTTATTTTCTGTTTTCTTCTTTATCTTTTTTTGATTTTTCCAAATATATCTTGCCTTCTAATTTGTCATCTGGTTTTAAACTATATTTTTCATATGTATATGTATTAAACATGAATAATATGTTATAACTTTTTATATATAAATATATAAGAATAGAATTTGAAAAAAATTAGTTCCAAAAATTAATTTTAAATTTTATATAATATATATATATATACAAAGGCAGGGCAATAAGTCCGTGACTTTTCGAATTTCCAATCTCTTAAATAAAATGGCAACACTGCTCCTGCCAGCAGGCAACTATCAGGTGTCTCCTGTCGAAATTTGTTTTTTTAGTTTTGTTTGACATCTATTAATAGCAGACTATTCCGAAATTTGAGAAGAAAATGGAAAAAAGTGAATTTACACGAAAATCCATAAATTGGGGTACGAATTGCTCCCCCCTATTCTCCAAATTTAGCTCCGAGTGACTATTACTTGTTTCCAAACCTGAAGGAATGACTAAGCGGAAAGAGATTTGACTCCAACGATGAAATCCTCTCACAAACGAATACCTATTTTGATATCATCGACAAATCTTATTTTTTGAAAGGAAGAAAAAAATTGGAGAAACGTTGAATAAAGGAGACTTCGTTGAAAAATAAAATAATTTTTTATCCAAAAATGGACTATTTGACCTGCCCTCGTATATATAATATATATATATATATATATATTTTATATAAATTTATTTTCTTATTTTCAGGTACTCCTAGGAGTTTCTCGGCTCGTGTATTAGGAATGGTTTGGGCAGGTTTTGCAATGATCATTGTCGCCTCTTATACTGCCAACTTAGCTGCCTTCCTCGTGCTCGAAAGACCGAAAACCAAATTAACTGGAATCAATGATGCTAGATTACGAAATACAATGGAAAATTTGACCTGTGCTACCGTGAAAGGTTCGGCTGTTGATATGTATTTTCGGAGACAGGTCGAATTGAGTAATATGTATCGGACCATGGAGGCAAATAATTATGATACTGCTGAACAAGCCATTGTTGATGTTAAACAAGGGTAATCATATCAAATTTATCTTTCCACTTTATAAAAATACAATAATAATAATAATAATAATAATGAAAATAGAAAAATTAGTATATTTAAAATCAAATTAATATATTCATTAATTAATTTATTTAATTAATTATAGTTATTATTGTTTCTCTGTAGAAAATTAATGGCATTCATTTGGGATTCCTCACGACTTGAATTTGAAGCAGCACAAGATTGTGAATTGGTTACCGCTGGAGAATTATTTGGGCGGAGTGGATATGGGATTGGTCTGCAAAAAGGATCTCCATGGGCAGATGAAGTTACTTTATCTATTTTAGATTTTCATGAAAGTATGTATTAAATTTTTTATTAATAAATAAATAAATATATTTTTAATAAATTATAACTTATTATTAATTAACTTAAAATATAGTATTATAGTTGTTTAAAAGTATAGAATTTAAAATCGATTAAGATTAAAAATAGTATTTACCTATTTATTCAATTTTTTTTTATAAAGAAAAAATATAAAAATAATTTTTAATAAGTTGACCTGTGGCCAGATCCGAACCGACCGACGGTTTGAAGTAAATTAATTTTCAGCTACAGAAACAATTTCAAATAATTTTAATATATCTATTAATGTAATAAAAAACAGATATGAATATAACATAAATATTTTTAATTTTATTTTATTTATAATATATATGTAAGACCAGGCTGTGACGTCATGAATGGCTGGATGACGTCATATAATTTTAAATCAAGAAAAAACTAATAAATATGATTTTCCCGAGGATAAAACCAATACAAAGTGCATGATTCGTGGTGATATATAAAAAAATCTCCTCATGTGAAATTTGGTGTGAAAATAACCCTTTCCTTCCTATCGTCGATCGCTAATACTACCACTTCCGGTTTCTGGATATACACCAAAAGTTGATCAATTCATCCCACTGATGCATTAAGTAAATATACCAAATTTCATCAAAATCGGTTGAGCCGTTCAGGCTGTACACATCTATACGGACGGACAGACGGACGGAAAGACATCATGCTAAAAATACTTTTTTCTGTTTAGAAAATGCATGATTTGTGGAGATATGTAAAAATCTCCACATGTGAAATTTGGTGTGAAAACAACACCTCCCTTACTATCGTCGGTCGGTAAAAATTTGAGTTATGAGAAAGGAATATCAAATTTGGAAATAAAATAAATAAAAATTAGAAATGGGGTTACCTTATTTAGGTAAGATATTGTTATGTTATATTAAAATATAATATAATTAATTAATTACTTTTATACTTTATAGTAATTTATATAAAACAGTGGTATTCAACCTTAATATACCTACTGTTAACTTTTATCTTTCTTGAAATTTTTAAATCTTTCGCTCTATGAAACATGAATATGGATAACTAAAAAGTAAATTAATATATTACAATGTTTAAATTTTTTTAATTCTATTACTATCTAGTATTTTCGTATAAATAAGTTTTTAATTAATTAAAATATAAAACACCACACAGTCTGGGGCCGTTTTTAATTCCCTGACAAAGGACTCTCTCCTTAGATAGATGGAATCTTTAGTCGACGTTATCGATGTTGGAAAGCTACTTTAAATATGAAGTGGCGCCACCATTCAAGAAAATCAAAATAAAAGTTGAGAGGATCCGTTATACGGATCACATAACACTTCTACCCCGCTTACCAAGGGTTTTATTATTATTTTTAATTAATTAATTAATTTTAAATTCCGTGTAATTGTTTAAACCATGTAAGTCTACTATTGGAGAGTTAAGATAACTATTAAGTTATTTTCCTTACAAAAGTTTATTAAATTGTGAAGTAACTAATTACTAATATTAATTTATAAAGAAATTTGATTTATTTAATGTTCAATATGAATGTCTAGGGTGAGGAAAATGTGACATCAACTTTTTTAGGAGAGAGAGGGAAGGGAGGAAGAAACTGATGGGAAGAGATGAGGGAGTATAAAATTATTTATGAATGTTCTCTTATTGTATATTCGATGGGATAATGACCGATTAATATAAACAATAATCAATTTTCTTATTTTTTACTATCTCGCCAAAATTTTCGATGTTGAGATTTTGATGTTATTATACGTTTTGAAGGTTCCTGAATCATTTTCACTAAGGTTGAGAAAAATGTGTGTGTGTGTGTGTGTGTGTGTGTGTGTGTATGTATGTAACCAAGATTACGCAAAAACGTTTTGAGCTAGAATGATGAAATTTGGTACATGGGCATTATTCAAAATTCATAATTTTCTATCAACTTTTGAGAAATGTAGCTCAACCGGAAGAGGATCTACAACGTTTTGATTTTTTTTCCTCTAAAGTGACCGTAAAAATAAAGATATATGTTTGATAATTTTTCACATGATTAAAAATTGTATAAAACTGCTATATATAGAATTTTAGCTTGATTGAATCGCTGAAAGTACCAGAATTAATTTTTTAACACTGCAAATCTCACGCGCCAACACGTGATGAGGTGCCATCAACAAAGAGCCAAACATGCGCTGGTTCAATAAATATTATTTATTAATTTTAATTTATAATTTAATTAATTTTATTTAATTTAAATTAATATATGTTATTTAATCCAATTCAAATTTGCGAGATAGTCGAGTGGAGACACTCCAGATTTTTTTAATAGTATATTAACTCCAAATTATTTTGGTATAAACAGTCTTTTTCCTTTTTCTCTTTTCCAGGTGGTTTCATGGAGTCGCTAGATAATCGGTGGATTCTTCAGGGTAACTTTCAACAATGTGAACAATTTGAAAAGACACCCAACACCCTCGGCCTAAAGAATATGGCTGGTGTATTTATATTAGTGGCTGCAGGTATGAATCCCAATTTTAATGTCTCTTTCCCAATCTGAACATCAATTCTCAAATTCTTGTTGGATTGCAGGTATCGTCGGAGGGATTGGACTCATCATTATTGAAATGGCCTACAAAAAACATCAAATTCGAAAACAGAAACGACTTGAATTAGCGAGACACGCGGCTGACAAATGGCGAGGAGCGATTGAGGTGAGGCAAAGGGCACTGGCGGCTACTCGGCCCTCCGGCCTCACGGCTTCCCGGCTTCACGTGATCCCGGGAGCCTGCGCCAGCCCCACCCACTCGCCGGCCTAACAACTATACAATCACATATAAACAAATGAATTCCTTCCAACTCGAATCAACACATCTACTCTTGAATTATTCATTCAAGTTAAAAATTTTTTTTTTCCTTTGAAACGATTTAAATTAAAATGAATAGTTAAATTTATAAAAGAAACCTTTTATTTAATGGAAGTAAAACTTATTTATTTTAATGTTTTATTTTAACGAAAAAAAAAAAAAAAAAAAAAAATTAATAGAAAACCATTTTGATTAAATTTTTTGTTTTTCTAGCTTACCTATTAATTATTAGATTTCTTTATTCCTATAAAATCAATAATAATATAACAAAAATACAATTATAAAAAAAAAACATGCATTTATTCATAATTGAATTATCAATAACAACTAATAGGCCTAATAAATTATCAACGATTCAAATTCCATTTAGTAAAAGAATTGCCAAAGATTTTTTTTAAATAAAATTAAAATAAATAAAAATTATATTTGAGATATTGAATTCCATATTTTTTTAATATATCGATTTGTTTTAAGTAAAATGTCTTTTTGCTATATTTTGTATTGAGTAAATTAAAAACCTTCCAAAGAATACTCATAGTACATATACATATGTATATTCGTATAAAATATTTAGTTTTAAATATTATAAATGGTCCACCATTGGGTTATATTTCAAACAATGATAGAGAACTTAATAAGTATTCAATTAAAAAATAAAATAAAATTAAGTTTATCAAATTAAAAAAAAAAAACAATATTTATTTTTCTATTTGATAATTTATGATTTAATATTAAATATTACTTAGAATTTTATAAAATAATTATAATTTAGCGGTAATTGTAGCATAGAAAAAATATTTATTATCTATTCTAACATAAATAATTTTAATCATTTTTCCATATTTGCTTGTACAATGCAAAATTCATTTTTTTAAGAGAAAACAATTTATAAAAAGTTAAGCAATAAATATTTATTGAATATTATTTATTCATATAATATAAGTATGAATATTTAAAGATATTATTATTTTTAGTTATCTCTATTATTTTTTTTTTTTTTTTTTTTTTTTTTGTTAAGACGATAATCTAACTTTTGCTCTTATGAGAAAACTGACAAGAAACACAATATTTTGAATGTCACCATCTAATTTAATAAAAACAATTTTAAAAAATAAATGGAGGATCGATAAAAATCGCATAATTTAAGATTTAATTAAAATTCGTCAATTAATCTACATAGATATACAAAAAAAAAAATGAATTTAAATATGTATTAAAAAAATTTGAGATAGATTGTATTCTTAATTGATCACCAGAATTGAAATATATTTAAAAAATATGTATTTATTTCTTTTTCAATATTAAAAAATATTTTATATTTTTTAAATTGAAAACTTAACTATATTTATTTTCATATTTAAAATGTATTACAATAATTAAATTCATATAAAATAATCCTCAAAATAATTTATTTATATATCATATAGAATGACTTTAAATTAAAACGTGACATTCATTGGGATAAATAATTAAACCGACCAATTCTGGTTCTATTAAAATTACGCTTAAAATTATTATTCAAATGTCCATAAAAATAGAGTGATTCACTTTTGATAATTATAACATACTAATTGTCCATTAGCTTAATTAAATTCACAAAAAAAAAAAAATAATAAATCGATAAATATAAAAAATTATATATAAATATATATATATTGAATTAGTGGACTTATAGTGTGAACTAATCCACATTTAAATGGTGCTAGCGAGATGTTGTTAAAAATTTTATTTTATAATAAAAAAATAAATATTTTCTATGAAATAACTATAACTTAAATTCGTTTAAATTCAGTTATATATATATATATTATTATTATTATATGTAACGTAGGCCTATATATATATATATTAATAAGAAAATTTCAGGATGAATATTAAATTAAACTATTTTAATTTAATTATTGTATATATTAAAAATAATAACATAATTTGAAATATTTACATTCAGATTTTTTTTTTGTGTATAATTTAATATTTTAATTTAATATTTTTTAAATTGTTTATGTAACTGAAAAATTTCTATGATCATTTTCTCAAAGTTAAATAAAATTATCAATATTTCATTAGAAAGAGAATTAAATATAATTAAAAGCATATTAATTTATATTCAAATTAATTATTTTGAATGGTTTAATTTTAACTAAAGTCTAATGATTAATTATTAAATATGTAACGTGCCGCGTACTTACTTGCACCAATGCTAGAAAGAAGGAACGAGCTCATGCCACCTATATACGACGAATGTGTCAATTGTTTATTAAAAACATCATTTAATTTAATTCAAATATAATTTATTTAATTTAGTTACAATTATTAATTTTATATTAATCCAGTTAATTATAATTTATATTATTTAATTTAATTATTCAATCAATTTTACATTAATTCTTTTAATTATAACTTATTTAATTCAACTTGTTTATTTAATTAATTTTACATTAATTCATTTAATCATAATTTATATTATTTAATTTATTTATTCAATCAATTTTACATTAATTCTTTCGATTATAACTTATTTAATTCAACTTGTTTATTTAATTAATTTTATATTAATTCATTTAATTATAATTCATATTATTTACTTTATTTATTCAATTTCATACGAATTTATTCAAATGCATTTGATGTAATTAAATTTGCTTTACTCACACTCTCCTGGCCAGGAACACATATTCACTAAACAGATCAATATTAACACAAACATTTTATAATTATCGATAATTCATTCACTTCCCTCTGATGTACTATCTCAGCTCGCCAGCGCAACTGTGTCTCCCCTCTCCTCTCGGCCTTCGTTCACATCACCTTCCGCTATCCACTCCGTCGGGCTCCCCACCTCCTCCTCCATCTCTTATCACCTATCTCGCTTCCACTTACATGCATTTTTCCTTAACTTATTTCTATTATTTCTATTATTTCTATTATGAGAATTGCCAGCTTGTGAAAAAAATACATTCTCTAGGGGCCCTTAATGGGTGAACAGCGATATATATTCCTAATATATTACACTCCCCTACCCTTTAAAAAAGATTGTTTCGGTAAAGATTCTTACCGAAACAATCCTTTTCAACAGTTCGACCCCTCCTCTGTTTTGTCTATGTCCACATCACTTCCCAGTTGATTTTGCAGCTCCTCGGCCTCCTTCTTTCTGCGTGCGCACTTCTTCCACCAAAGATACCCCACTAGTCCACATAGACTCACTAAAACTGTTCCACCACCGGTTCCGCCAGCGATAAGATGTTGTTTCCTTTTGCTCTGTATCAACCTCGCCTCCTCTCGCAACCTGGATAATGGAACACTCATCGAGGTCCTTCCCAACTCCGCTCTTATCGACTCCAAACTTTTCAGTCCCTCCGCCAGTATCGTGTTCTCCTTACACGATGTCTCTGTTATTAGGGGTTCTTCTTTCTGGCCGGTAAATATCGCTGGAGTTGTTATCATGATTCTCGATTGACCCGCGCTCCTAGACATCAACAGATGTTGATTTGTATGTAGCTGACATCCCTCCGGAATGGTAACGATGCCTTGTCGATGTAGTTGAATATCATCGAACCTAGGTTCGCTACCGGTACGGCAACTTTGTCGGGCCACTTGAGGTCGTGATATACTATAATACCAATGGGAACCAGAATATGATGGTTCCCAAAAATCAGTAACCGCCCCTAATAACACTTCCCATGAGCAGTAACTGTCTAGATGCTCCGCCTGTTTGAAGAAGAGGGCGCTGACACAACTGAGTTGGGATCGGGCTACGAGTGGAATAGGCTGTTGACACACCATAGGCTCCCGTCCTCGGCAGTTGTCCACATATCTATGTTCTAGCGTGGTATATTTTTGGTGGTCATGCGTTACTAGGATCCACGGGGAAATTTTCACTAACTTGGTCCTCACTCCCCCCCGAGCTGTAGGCACCACATGAACGAAATATATTGTTCCTGACTGGGATACTGTCTTCAACGGAAGGGAGATCACGAAACGGATAGCGTCCCTGACACTATACACTTTCACTAATGAGGTGTCATAGTACTTATAAATAAATCGTAATTCTAGCGGGGTCAGCCATTCTTGTCCTTCGGGGAGTTTCTTATTTATATCTATCATTAATTCTAATAACATTTTTGGGTTGATCAATCGCGCATCGAGGCGTCCCGCTGCCGCCGATTGAACAATCCCGAGGATATCCTCTAACCAGTTTCGAACTGACGTCACTGCTTGCCCCAGGCGTCGTGTCTTAGTCATTAATTCTAACGCTTCTTGAAAAAATTTTTCGGCTGCGTTTTGCCGTCCAAGTGTCGAATTAAAATTTTGGTCTATCAAAGTGGCTAATTCCAATAATGTTCTAGCATGTTGTTTAATCAAGTCGAAATTTTGATTAGTTTTATGGTCGAGTTGGTCTAATGCTGTAATTTGATCATCGAAGTAATGACTCATTTGTTCATTAACTTCATTTAAATTTTGTAATCTGGTATTCAATTCCACCAGATCTTCATTATCTAAAGTTCCGAAAATGAATTTTAAAACGTGCCCCCCCGCGTCCACCAGACCACGTCGACTTCGCGCCGGGGGTAGCATTTCACTCAAATGTGAAATAATCCCCTCCGTCATCTCGAAACTGGTCTTAATATAGGACATATCCTCCTTAAAATCTATTGTCTTCAAAGGTTCTCCTTCCAAGAGAGCGTATCGGTCATCCTGTAATTTCTCCAGAGAATCCCTGATGACCGATACCTTCCCTTGAATCTCTTTCACGTCGACTTCCGTTACAATCCGCCACTCATCTCCCGTAATTATCACATCGTCGACTGGTTCAAAATAGACTCCCAGTGGCATTATCTCCTCCCTCTCCCTCGCCTGCTTCCCCATCGCATCGTTAGTTTGGCCTGTGAGAGAAGAAACAAAGAAACATTACTCCTTTTTTTTATGGAAATTCCAAATGGTTCTCTTTTTAGGACGCCCTACCCCTCTCTTTTTTGGTGGGACTCCAACGGGTGGTTTACTCGTATTAGGGTTCTTTGTCGCCCCGGCTGTTGTGGGAGGGCTTGTCCCCGGGCTACTGGTACTGGGTTGGGCCTCCACGCTACCCCTAACCGGGACATCTCTATTGGGTGGTGTGTGAGGAGGGTGTGCATTCTGGTCCCGAGTGTTGGGTGATTTCTCCGGGCTAGCCGGGGAATCTATATCCTCCCACCCCTCTTCCCTTTGACTTTCTTCATCCTGCGAAGCTTGTACTGTTTCCCCTTGAGTAACGTGCTCACCGGTCTCTGTCTCCTGTCGCCCAGACTCTGGATCTCTTCTGTCAATCCTGAGGGATTCCTCTTCCCTTAGTGCTTCTGCGATGTCTATTTCATCTTGGCTGTCTAAATTTATTACAGGGGGTGTTTCCTTCTCCCCTTCTGGCTCGATCTCCTCTATCTCGCTGGGTCTTGCGGAATAATCTAGTTGTCCTACTCCATTCCAATTGGGCTGGGAGTCATTCTGTTCTCGCCACGGACTCAATGAAATGTCCTCTTCCCCTGACCACACATCGTCATCCGAATCGCTCTCCCAAATCCGGTTTTTCTCCTCTTCATCATCAGTTAGCGTTGGGGTTCCAATGGCCGCTGGTGTGTATACGTGTACTCTCACCGGGTAGTCGGGGGTTAGCTCTTTTATCCACTTCTTGACTTGTACCCATTTGAGGCCGTCCATTCCGCATCCTAAGCGCGGAACCGCCAATGCTGGGATTCCTACCTCGGTCGCTTTCAGTAGAAGGTTCTTGATTGTCATTTTCACGTTTTCAGGGCGCGGCTTGTCACTCGCTTTTGTTTTCGTGACACAGTGAAGTATTACTCTATCTGGGTGGTATTGCACTAGGATCTCTCCGATGGTTGGTTCTGGGATCTTTTCGCAAGGGTGCCTCGGATAGGTGTCTCGTATAGTTTTTGCAACACCTTGGGACATGCGTAAGTCGGCCGATACGCAATGAGCTAGGGCGTAATTTTTGGGTGCCATCAACATATCTCCCGTGTGTTCATATACACGGTTCACTCCGCGGCGTTCTATATTGGCTGGTTTCAAACGATTCACATGTATGTTGACAATCTTAGTGGGGCTCCACCACACTCCATATACCACTTCGGAATTTTTTGTCGCTATTGTGTAGGGGCCCTTCCAAGGCTTATAAAATTTCCGAGCTTCTGACTCTTTCAGGACGGGGTTGTATACATATACTTCATCCCCTACCTCGAACCTTCGGAATTTTCGATGTTTATTAGCCTGTTTCCTGCTCGCCTGTAACCTGGCTTCCGACTGATTTATCGACCGTTGTTGTAGATGTTCTATCCGGTCACACAAGTCGTTTAGATATGCCCATCTATCTGGCTCTTCTTGATGATGTTGATTTTTTACGGTGATATTAATGTCTGTTTCCCGGCCGAATGCTAGCACATTCGGCGAAAACCCAGTGCTGGAATGGGGTCCGCTCCGATAAGCCATTAACGCGTATGGCAACCAAACATCCCAGTCTTTACCGTCTGTTCTCACCCACGGTCGAAGCATCTCATTTATTGTTTTGTGTACCCTTTCCACTCGTCCATTCGATTCTGGATGATAGGCTGTTGTTTGTACCTTTTTTATTCCTAAACGTTGACATAGTCCCAGGAATAGTTTAGAGGTGAAATTTCTTCCTTGATCGGTTAAGATGATTTCTGGGATCCCATGCCGGCTTATTACTTCTTCCGTGAGCGCACGGATCACTCTGGCCGCTGTTTGGTTCGGCATGGGTATCGCTTCCAAGTACCGGGAGTAGTGATCTAGTACCGTCAAAAGGTATCTATTACCTCGGGTGGACTTCGGGAATTCCACGACATCTAGTGCTATCATTTGGAAGGGCCTTCTGGGGATCTCATGTGGTTGAACGGGAGCTCGAAGTCCAGTTGGCGACTTCATCTGGGTACATATACTACACTGTTTCACCCAGGACTCTACGTCCCGTTCCATTCCCTCCCAAAAATATTGTCGCTGGATTCGTGATAAGGTTCCCTGTACCCCTCTATGCCCCGCCGTGGGTCTATCATGATTGTCTTCCAATATCATGGGCACCTTTTCTCGGGGTACCATTAGAAGGGTTTGGTGATCATCTACTACGTACAAACACCCATCGGATCTTGCTTGGGCTTTGCCGCTCCGTGCCCACCGCTGACAGTCCTCATCTTGATCTTGTGATTCGCGCCATTCTTTTTCGGTCGCTGTGGTTCTCAATAAAGTTCGAATCGTATGCACCTTCGACTCAGGGCCTTCCTCACTAACTTTCACCCTACTGAGAGCATCCGCATTCCGATGTAACTTCCCCGGTCGATGTTCTACTGTATAGTCATATTCCGCCAGTCGTAGCGCCCATCGTGTCAACCGCTGTGACGGATCATGCAGACTTAACATCCATTTCAAGGCCGCGTGGTCAGTTATCAGTTGGAATTTCCTCCCATATAGGTAACACCGAAATTGTTGCGTCGCCCACACTACAGCAAGTAGTTCTTTCTCCGTTACTGTGTAGTTACTTTCGGCCTTGTTCAACGTTCGACTAGCGTAAGCAATCGGCCTTTCATATCCGTCTCGACGCTGTGATAACACTGCGCCTAAAGCCTCGTTCGAGGCGTCTGTGGCCAAGATAAACGGCAGTGTGAAATCTGGATAAACGAGTACGGTGTCACTACACAGGAATTTTGTGAGAGAAAGAAACGCTTGTTCCTGGTCCTTCCCCCATTGGAACTTCTGGTCTTTCTTCGTGAGGACCGTCAATGGCTTCGCAATATTAGCATACTCAGGGATAAACCTCCTGTACCACCCTGAGAGTCCCAGAAACTGTTGTATCTCTTTTACGTTTTTCGGTTGTGGGTAGTTATTAATCGCTTCCACTGTTTTTGGATCGGGTCGGACTCCATCTTTCCCCACCCGATGCCCCAGGTACCCAACTTCTCCCACCGCGAAATGACATTTCTCTAGTTGTATTTGCAGTCTTGCCTGTCGGAGGCATTCGAATACGTTTCGCAACCTTCTTTGATGTTCTGAAAATGTTGTACCAAATACTACCACATCATCTAGATATACGAAACATTCGCTTCCTTTAATTCCAGCCAACACCCGATCCATCAAGCGTTGGAAAGTAGCTGGAGCCCCGGCTAAACCGAACGGCATTCTTGCGTACTCAAAATGCCCCATAAAAGTAGTGAATGCGGTTTTCTCTCTATCTTCTGGAGCTACCTGAATTTGGTGGTACCCACTTGCCAGGTCTAGGGTAGTGAAATATTGTGCATTTCCTAAGGATTCTAGCGTCTCCGTGATATTAGGTATCGGATACACCGGAATCTTCGTTACACTGTTCAGAGCTCGGTAGTCAGTACAAAATCGATATTTAACCCTCCCGTCTGTACTCTTTTTGGGTACTAGTACTACGGGTGCTGACCATGGCGAATCTGATTCTACAATCACTCCTTCTTCTAGCATCTTCCCGATCTGTTTTTCTACTTCGGGTCTCATCGCATGCGGCACTCTATAGGGTCGTTTAAAGATGGGAGCTGATCCTTCAGTGACAATTTTATGCTTCACACCTAGTGCACAACCCAATCCCGTTGTTCCCTCTTCATACATCAATGAAGCATATTCGTTCAATAGCTCGAACATCTGATGTTGGTGATTTTTAGGCAGGTGGGTCAACTTTTCCTTGAACTTAGATACCCATTGATGTTTGGTCTCTTGTTCAACCACCTGCACTCGGCAAATACAACTTTGGTCTAATATTGGTATCGTGCTGGCTTTGGCAAGTTGTTGGCGACGATCTATCACTGCCTCCCTACTAGATAAGTTTATTACTCTGACCGGTACACTTCCTTTCTCGACTCTCACACAAGTCCGCCCTACCCGTAACACTGGTTGCGCCAATATAACCGGTTCCACTACCATTTCTGAGCCATCTTGTGCATTATCTACCTCAGCCCAGACCACTACCTCGGACCACGCCGGAATTACTTCCCTCTGTTTTGCTCTCACGACCTCCTCTGGCAATCCTTCTATCCTGGTGACAGGCGGAATGCCACTAATGGCTTCAAATTCCGTGTCCTCTTTCCCAGTGCTAATTACCCTTGCTCTCACGACCTCCTCTTGCACTTCTTCTATCCCGGTGACAGGCGGAATGCCACTAATGGCTCCAAATTCCGTGTCATCAGTTTCAGTGCTAACTACTCCTCTAGGTCGTTCCAGGGGAATAATCTCCAAATTACTCCCATCCCCAACACCCCTTTTCCCCTTCCCGTTACCTCGTGCTGTGCCGTTCCAACGGCACTCCCTTTTCTGCACATCAATCACCGCTCCCAAAGCGGTCAACACATCCATTCCCAGGAGCCCATCTCCCGCTATTCGTACATCGCAAATAATGAATGGATGCATGATTCTTCTCTTCGTCACCAGTATCGGAAGCGTTTGTTGACCACTAATGGGCAACAGATCTCCCGTAACTCCACACGCATTTCGCGGATATCCCATTACAGGGATATCTGGAATAGGAGCTTTTAAGATCGACACTTCCGACCCCGTGTCCACTAGCATCTCCAATTCCCGTCCCCCTATACTCAGTCTCACTCTAGTAGCCTTATCCGCATTGGTGTTGATTGCGGTTACCAGGAGAGATCCGAATCTCTTCGGACTCACTCTTGGGGCGGAGGGAGTCCGAACTCTTTTGGGGCCACTTGCGTATGGATGTTTTCTTCGGCCACACACTTTACCTGGGGAGGTCGGGGGCACTGCCTTATAAAGTGCTCCCTACTCCCGCACCTATAGCATCCTTCACGAGGTTTGATGTTCCCTCTTTTCTCTGTACCCCCAATGGTACTATTCGGTTCCCTCTTTATGGGGCACATCCGAGCCATGTGTCCCTCCCGATTACAATTGTAACACCTGCCCCTAATCGCAGGGTTACTCGTGAACCGTGTGTTGTCTCTACGTCTCCATGGGTAGGTAAAGCGGGTTTCCGGGACATTCCTTCCCTCTTTTTCCCACCGTTGTGCAATTTGTAAGGCTCCTTCCTCGGTCGTGGGGGCTGCTACTCGGGCTTGTCTACCCGGTTCGCCTCTGAGCCCTTCTAGAAACCGAGCCAATAGGGTAATTCCTGTACCCGCCCAATCTATCCCGGCCATTGCATCTCGTAATCGATCTAGATAATCCGCTGCACTCTCTTGCGGAGTTTGACCCATAGTCAGGACCATTCTCATCCTTTGGGTGGCCGTGTCTTCCGGCTTGAATCTCGCTCTCAGCTGTTCCTTCACCCCTTCCCAAGTGATATCTCCTGGTAAATTTCTGACGACTCTCAACGCCGTTCCCTCCAGCTTCCATTCCAAGACCTCCCTCCTCTGGTCCTCGGGTATGTTACCCATTTTGGCCAATTGCTCAAATTTATTGAGGAATAGGTCAATCTGTCCTGTCCCCGTCCAGGGCGACATCCCCTCCACTATTCCCCAATTAGGGTCTCGATTGACGCGTACCTCCACGGGACCAGCCGCCCCAGTCAGATTTGATAACTGGGCCTGCAATTGTCCTAATTGTTGTTCCAAATTATGGATCTGTTCCTCCATGTTTCGTGGGGGTGCTTTCAACTTCGATGTTGAGCAAACACCAGGTCTAGGGTTTAATTTTATCGTACTCTCCCTCACTTAAATACTCCCAAATTTCCGTATCTCTGCTCTCAGAATTTTACTTTATCTTTGGTTTGAAAGGAATTAAACTATTAACAAAATATTCCCATTTTAATTAAATTTTATCGATGCAATCCTCAAAATTTTGCTTAATTATTTTACTCTCTACCCCTAAACCCTCAACCCCACACCTGACACCAGTTGTAACGTGCCGCGTACTTACTTGCACCAATGCTAGAAAGAAGGAACGAGCTCATGCCACCTATATACGACGAATGTGTCAATTGTTTATTAAAAACATCATTTAATTTAATTCAAATATAATTTATTTAATTTAGTTACAATTATTAATTTTATATTAATCCAGTTAATTATAATTTATATTATTTAATTTAATTATTCAATCAATTTTACATTAATTCTTTTAATTATAACTTATTTAATTCAACTTGTTTATTTAATTAATTTTACATTAATTCATTTAATCATAATTTATATTATTTAATTTATTTATTCAATCAATTTTACATTAATTCTTTCGATTATAACTTATTTAATTCAACTTGTTTATTTAATTAATTTTATATTAATTCATTTAATTATAATTCATATTATTTACTTTATTTATTCAATTTCATACGAATTTATTCAAATGCATTTGATGTAATTAAATTTGCTTTACTCACACTCTCCTGGCCAGGAACACATATTCACTAAACAGATCAATATTAACACAAACATTTTATAATTATCGATAATTCATTCACTTCGCCTCTGATGTACTATCTCAGCTCGCCAGCGCAACTGTGTCTCCCCTCTCCTCTCGGCCTTCGTTCACATCACCTTCCGCTATCCACTCCGTCGGGCTCCCCACCTCCTCCTCCATCTCTTATCACCTATCTCGCTTCCACTTACATGCATTTTTCCTTAACTTATTTCTATTATTTCTATTATTTCTATTATGAGAATTGCCAGCTTGTGAAAAAAATACATTCTCTAGGGGCCCTTAATGGGTGAACAGCGATATATATTCCTAATATATTACAAATAATTAATATATAAAAAATTTAAAATATAATTCAATCATTTACATTTAATTATTATATATATATATATATATATATATATATATATTACTTTTAAAAATGAAAGTCAATCATTCTAATTGAATAATTGTTCAAATTGTTTAATTAATACATTGATGAATGCATTTGAATTAATTTTTTTTAAATTAATTGCAAAGAAATTATAATTCTTTGCTTTAAATATAAGAAATCTCTAAACACCAAATTATATTCAACTTATATAAATTCATTAAATATACACAATCTTTTGTACTAAATAATTTAACTAAACTATTCTCAAGGAGAGAATAGATGTCTTTAAAATGGTAGTAATAAAAAAATTGAGAATAAATTCAGTGTGGAAAAGACTTGAAAAACTAATTCCTAGCGTATGTTAACATTATCATGCAATTTAGTAGTCAGTCTTCATTTTCATGCTTATCCGAAAACACCAAAAATGCATTATATATATATATATATATGGTATATCAAATTGGACAAACTGTCCATCGTGAATAATCGTAATGATTCGGGGACCTTTCGGAGTCGATCACGCAGTGTAAAGACTGATTAAAAAAAGGATCGATCGCGTCTAAATATGAATGATTAATGTCGATCATACTAGTATTAAATTTGCCCATCTCTGTTATACAGTAATCCCTATGATTTCTCAGTAAATATGACCAACAAATAAAGTAAATCAACATCTAATGTACGCCTAAAGAATTTGGGAAATTTAGTGAATTTAGTGTCAAGATTAATATCAAGTTTTAAAAATTTGGTTATATTTACTTTAAGCCTAGTTTACATGGGCTTAGTACTTGTCATTAATTCAGGGGTGGGCAAATACTTTTAAGCGAAGGCTTTTTGAAAAAGTTGGCTCTTATTTTGATTTTTCGTTCAATATGTCTCTAAAAGATAAATTTTATTAGTGTTTTTGAAATATGGTCCTCCGGCCCGGAAGACATTTTGAACATTTCATTTTGGCCCGCGCTTAAAAGTATTTGCCCACCCCTGAACTAATGCCAAGTACTAAGCCCGTATAAACTAGGCTTTATAAACTTTTCCTTTTCACTATCTCTATATCATTAAAAATTTGGCTCAGTAAAAATTAACATATTCTGATACGCAGAACTAAAGATAGAAAGATCAAACCTACTTAAATTAAAAAAAAAAAATTAAGTTTAGAATTAATATATTTGAAATAAATTACAAATAAATTTCAAATGCTGACTAAAGTAGACATAAATGCCATCAACCAATAAAATTTTAAAAAAATATTATCAAACTTTTAAATATCCATTCTCGCAGTCAAAAGGATTACTGTATACATTTTTTTTTAAAAAAAAAATAATTAATAAAATGATTTAAATAAAAAATCTATATTAAAATTTCAAACATAACAACAAAATTTTAAATAATAATTAATTAATAAATTGAATTTGGGCAATTCTTGTAATTATTAAAATTGTAGAGATATTTTAAATGAGTGATTTAGTATTAAAGGTAATATAATACCAATTTATACCTATAAAATATATCAACTTTAATAAAATAAAAATATCAATACGTTTTTCAAATAAATTTTAAAACGAATCAATAAACGTCAAATAAATAGTTTGTTTTTACAATAAAATAAAATTGTTGCATGCCATGATTAGGGAGTTTTTTGAAAATTTATATATTTTTTTTTTTTTTAATATAGCAAGAAATTATTTCCCATTTCAACAACTCGAAAATAAGAAATAATTTCATTTGAGTTACTTGGCATCAAATGGCATAGTCAGCCTTTCAATATAACTAGAATTTAATAGGAAATCGAAAGAATACATTTTTTAGAATAATTAGATAGATATTATCGATTTAGCTGAGCTTTCATTCTACTATTTCCAATTAATGGTCGCTATTTTCTTTTGATATAGTCAATATACAAACATGTGAGCTTATAACTATCCTAGAAAAATTCCAAAGACTTTTTTCATATTTCTATTTTTCCTATTCTTAATAATTGCAAGTTAAATATATATTTATATGTATATATAAATTAAACTGCCTTTTTATTAATTTATATTTTTTATAAAGCTAAAAAATAAAGCAAACCTATCGAATTTATATTTATATAAAAGATTTTCTTAAAAAAAAAGAAAAAGTAAAACACTTTCCATTTTACAAATAAATAACGCCTTATTTGGATTTTTTAACTTATATTACAATAAGTATAAAATTTTAAACACAATATAATTAATTATTTTATATTAAATTTAATAATGATATTCAACTATTTTGTATTATTATATGATGTAGAAATTGTAATCATTTTTATTTTTTATTATTATGAAAAATGGACCACTATGAATAGTAATATGAATAAATTAATGTTTATGTATAGATAATATGTATTAGTAAATTTTGAATTTCTGTGAATGGTAGTACCTACTATTAAGTAAAAAGTTTAGAAAATGAAAGGTTAAAAGTTAACTAATTATTTTACTTTGAAACCGATTGTATTTTAATTTTTTTTTTTTTTTTTTTTTTTTTGAATTGAAATCGATTATAAATGGAAAGTGAAATAAATCAATGCTTAAAAAATCAGAAAATAATGGCTTATCAGTTTCAATATTTTTATTTATTTTTTATTTTTTTTTTTTTATTTTAAGTATTTATTTAAAATTAAATTTTAATTATATTTATCATAAATAAAATTATATTTAGAAATAGATATGTCTCAATATCTATTGAGTATTGATATTATTAGAATTTATTGAGTAATTTAAATAATTCTTGTTAAAATAATCTGTGAAATTATTTTCAATATGCATAAGAGAATTATATAAATTTATGTTGGAAAACAAAGTGAAAAATATTAATAATTAGTATGAAATCATGAATGGAACATTTATAATATGCGAGAGGAATATATTAATAATATAATTCCGTTTCAAGCTATATAAAAAAAATTATACTTGGACCCTAAAAGTCAAATGTAATAGAACTTTTTGTCATATAAATTTTAATTAATATGAAAATTCTACAGTTTCGAGTATTATGATTGTAAAAATTCTTTATACATAACATGTATAAAGATAATTTAAGATATTATTTTAATCTTTTAGTCTTTATATATATATATATATATATATATATAAAAACATAATATTTATAAAAACATACCTAACCAAAATTATATATATATTTTATTTAAACATTTAATAATTTTGAAGTTTACTATTTTATCTTTGAAAAATTATTTTCTTAACACACTATGAGCGGGGCGGGTATTTATACCCGTTGCCACTTATATGAGGGATATAAAATAAGTAATTTTAAGTGACACAAGGGAAAATATATATTATATAAGTGGCAACGGGTATAAATACCCGCCCCGCTTATAAGTGGCAGTCCCCGCAACGGGTACAAATACCCGCCCCGCTCATAGTGTGTTAACATTGGAAATAAATTAAATATTGGATTATAATATATCCTTAAATTGCCTATTTTTCTACGCCATATATTCAACCTACCAACATTCTACACTTGAGCATATATAACTTTCCATTGATTTATTAAGCATTGATACGTGTTAACCCCGTCCACATATAATTATATAGGGTAAAGTGGATCTTTCATATGAAATGAGTACGAGGAGGTGTTCAACCGCCATGTTATATTATATAATCATATTTCCCTTTAATAATGTTCTTTCTCTCTCTCTCTCTCTCTCCCTCTGATCATATTTCTTCATTTTTTTTTTTAGATTGAAAAATGTATTTTAGAAAAATATTGATTTATTTGTAATAAATAAATGAATAAATAGTTTTATAAATAAAATTAGGACAATAAAATGATGATCTCAAAATGTTGTCTGGTTTTCTTAATCCATGGCGATTGTTTAATTTCCTCCTCCTCATTTCACATTTGCATCCTTAGTCCATTCTTTCTTTTTCTTTTTTTTTATTTCTTTTATTTATTGATTAGAATTTGGCAAGGATGTAGTAAAAAAATATTATATTATATTTAATCTAACATTTTCCGTGATCCAACTTTATATAGAAATTATCAGGCTATTATGAATATAATTTGTATGTGTTAACCTTTTCTTATAAAATATAGTTTAGTTTTATGATATAAATAGTAGGGGTTAAGTTATGCAGTGCTGTTAGAACAATATATTTATTTTTTATTTTTTACAAGTGACTTATATATCTTATCACAAAACTTTCACGATTATTGCAAATTAACAAAGTGTTATCTGTTTCTGTCCAAACATTTAACATTTATATTGTTCTAACAGCACTGCATAACTTAACCCCTACTATTTATATTATAAAACTAAACTATATTTTAAAAGAAAAGATTAGTTATGCAGTGTTGTTAAAACAATATAAATGTTAAATGTTTGAACAGAAACCGAAAACACTTTGTTAATTTGCAATAATCGTGAAAGTTTTGTGATAAGTTATATAAGTCACTTGTAAAAAATGAAAAAGAGGTATATTTTTCTAACAGCACTGCATAACTTAACCTCTACTATTTATATTATAAAACTAAACTATATTTTATAAGAAAAGGTTAACACATACAAATTATATTCATAATAGCCTGATAATTTCTTAGTGACTTAATCCGGATCCCATTTAAAATCTTATATTTATATAAATGTTAAACTACAAAAATTAAAATTTAATAAAGATAAATATTATTTAAATAAATAGAGAGAATAAAGGTGTGGGATATAATTTTTAAAATTTTTATTTGTAATTTTTATTTTCGTAAATTAAAAATAAACATATAAAATTTAATTGATAGAAATAAATGAAACATCATTATATATCTATTAATTATTTTTTTTTTTGTCTTTTATAGAAACGAAAGACCCTCCGAGAATCCATTGCAATGCAACGTCGTCTAAAAGCAAATGGCCTAAACGATCAACAACCATGCACAGTGAGTTTAAGTGTCGAGGCATTACCTCGTTCAGGAATCGAATGTGATTTAAGACAACGTACTCTACCACCGAGACCCGACGATATTCGCCTAGCACATACGCCAACTCTTGGAATTCCGGGACATCCATATATCAGCGGCGGTGATCTACCGGATATGATTGTATAAATTAATTCATAGCAATTCATCCAAAATAGTTTATAAAATAGAGAAGGTTGATCTGTAGAAAGATAAAATATCATTATAAAAGATATACCTATATATATATACAGGGTGGGGCAGGAAAACCTATCCGATTTTAAAACGTTATAAAATTAAAACCACTCAGCTTGTCAAAAAATTTTTTTTATTACCATATCGCAAATTTTATGCCATTATTAAATTTAAGTTTTGAAAAGGACATCACTCAAATGTCGTCCTTGGGAGCGGATACACTGATTTAGGCGCTCGCGGTAGCTTTCCATGACTTTCATCGTCATTTCCACAGGCAGAATTTTCGATATTGAAGTGACGAAAATCCTCGGGAAATCCATCAGGATCCCCTCCATAGCCCAAAAGTGACTGTATGGTGTGCTCTTTCCCGCCTAGGCTTCTGGGGGCCTTACTTTTTTGAAGAAAATGGGCAAACCGTAACAGTCAATAGGAGCGCTATTGTTTCATGCTGGAAAATTTTTTTCGACCCAAAATGGAAAAAAATGGAGTGGAAAATGTGTCTAGTTTCAACAGGATGATGCAACTCCCCACACAAGCGACGATCAATAGACATTCTCAGGGAAATGTTTCCAGGTCGCCTCATTTCTCTGAGAGGTGATCTTGGCTGGACGCCGCGCTCACCGGATCTCACTCTATGTGACTTCTTCCTTTGGGGTTACCTCAAATCGATGGTTTTCCAGCATCGACCAAGGACCCTTTTTGCTTTACGAAGGGAAATTGCTCGGGCATATGAAGAAATTCCTGTGGAAATGACGGTGAAAGTCATGGAAAGCTACCGCGAGCTCCTAAATCAGTGTATCCGCTCCCAAGGACGACATTTGAGTGATGTCCTTTTCAAAACTTAAATTTAATATTGGCATAAAATTTGCGATATGTTAATAAAAGAAATTTTTTGACAAGCTCAGTGGTTTTAATTTTATAACGTTTTGAAATCGAATAGGTTTTTCTGCCCCACCCTGTATATACATGTATATAAATCTTTTATTATTTTTGCTTTCAAATTGAAAATTTATTAATATTTTTACAAATTTTTCATCATATGGACGAATTTTAATTTTAAAATTATTTTTAAAAAAATTATTAAATTTCGTGGAGACTATATACATGTTCGTAAACTAAAATTAGATTAGTAGGTTTTATAAAAATTTTCATTTAAAAATGAAAATGAAATGAAATTTTTCAAATTATTGCCAAGAATTATTGTGCCAAACAAACAGTAGATATTCCTTAAACATGTTTTAATATAAAAAACATGTATTAATAATATAAATATATACATATATACCAAAGTTTAATATAAATCACTGGGTTAATACATTTTAGCTAAAAATAGTCAGTTATTAAAACCAGGCTCCCATCTTTTCCTAGATTAGTAATCCCGTGTTTTCCTACCGAAGATTGAAATATTTTTATATTCTAGATGTGATGTTTTAATGTGACATTATTATTATAACATATATAAATTTTTGAAATATTAATAAGGATTAATTAATAGATGTTAAACTTACTTTCAATGTTTTTACATTGTATTAATTTCTTATTGAAGTTTAATAATATTATATAATAATTAAATTTAATTGAATAAAATTATACATAATATTAAATATAATAATTTTAGTAGTTTGAAAGTTGAAAGGACCAATATCATTTCACATTATGGAGGAATGAGCAGCAAATTACGATTTAGTAACAAGATTGGTCAATTTGATCAGATTAAGGGAAACAGGCAAATAAGAGCAAAGAGAACATACAGTTCGTCTAGTGTTTGGATATAAATGAATAAATATATATCTTTTATTATTATTTGTTTTACATTAAAAAGAAAACAAACGAAAATATTCGAATGTAACTTTTAACATTCATTAATCTTAATTGAAGGAGTAATTTGATAATTTTAGTCCCTTCTTATAAAATAAAATATAATTTTATTTACCAAAGAATTCATGAGTGCCAATCAAATTTTAATAATTATTATAAAGAATAATAAAAAATGAGATATAGATAAAAATTATTGAAAAAAAAATAAAATAAAAATATAAAATATATATATATATATATATGTTGGTTTAGGTTTCCGTGAATGTTATTGTTATTATTACTATCAGATTTATCAGGAATATAATCACGTATTTTTGTGAGATTGTTTTCTCGACGTTTCGGCACCCATTTTGGCGCCATTTTCAAGAGATTATTTAGGTGGGAGTATTTTTGGGATTCTGGGTCTTAGTCTGTGTGACCAAGGATTAATATCGGGATTTTGGGTTGATAGTTTGGATGGTTTTGTACTCACTGCGTTGCTGTGGAGCTCCAAAGAATCATGAGTCCCCAGTTGGCCCCGGCAGGCCCCCTAAACTCTCGGGCTGTTGTCCAGTGCGGACGTGTGCCGGTCTCAGGATGGCTCAGGATTCTTCGGAGCTCTACAGCAATGTAGTGAGTACAAAACCACCCAACCTATCAACCCAAAATCCCGATATTAACCCTTGGTCACACAGACTAAGACCCAGAATCCCAAAAATACTCCCGGATGCCGAAACGTCGAGAAAACAATCTCACAAAAATACGTGATTATATCCCTGATAAATCTGATAGTAATATATATAAATATTAAAAATATAAATTAATAAAAATTTATATATATATAAATTTGTATATAATATGAATATATTTACATATTTTTATTCTATTTGTTGAAATTTATCCAATAAATATAAAGAGATAAATTAAAGAGCATAGATTTATTTAATTGCATTCATTCAAAGGTCTAATAATGAGAACCTGTTAAAAAATATTTTTATTATTTTTTTATTTCAAAAAATCAAATTTAATCCTACTATGTAAATTTACATTCATGTGCTCATCTCTAAAAAAAAATTTAATTGAAAAATAGATAATATCTTGTATATATAAATTTATATTTATTGGTATTAAAGTAATTTGAATCTAGGCAGTTGAATAGTGATAAAACATATAATACTTCCGGGTAATCTCACACTATTTGCCATTCATGATTTATATAAAAAATATACTTAATATTTATTTATATGATGATGCAATTTAAATAAGATTAGAATGAATCGAATATAGTGCGAGTGTCTTACCTACGAAGTAGAAACGGTGGAATGTTATATATATAGTCTAATAAAAATGAAAACGAATAAGACTTAAGCCCCTTAAAAATATTTATGTAAATATTATATATATATAAAATGATAAAGATGCATACTAACAATAAGTGATTTCTAATGATCTATGGTAAGTTTGTTTTTAATAAAAGAGGGAATATTGAGTATATATAATAATTCATTTTCAAAAATAAATATGATTATTAAGAGTAAATAATTATATAATAAAAATAAATAAAACTAGATTAAGACGAAATTATTTAAATTTATGTGTTATATTTTCAACTATTTAGTTTTTCTTAAACTTAATGAAAGAATCAGTTTAACAATCTATTAATTATGTTTTATCCCAGAAGGATATTAAATTAGTCATATAACGCCCCTATCAACCTGTTTTCTTTTCTGCTATTAAATTATATATATTTAAACAGTGGCGTAGCGTGATCATTTGTGTTGGGGGAGGGGGGTCCGGAGATCTCTCCCGGAATAAATTTTGACAATTCATAAAGTTTAGACTATTCTTATACGTAATTTAAAGATGTTTTTTTTTTTTACTTTTGGGTTCTCATTTGCAACACTAATCACTTTTAAATTTATTTGTTGCACAATGTTTGGGGGGGCATGGGCCCCCGGCCCGACGCCACTGTATATATATATATGTTGTATGAAGTGAAGGTTTTTATTATTATTATTAGAAGTTTTTTCTGGTTTATTTTCAAATTTTATTGTAAAATTTGAGTATCAACTTTTCGGCGCCCATTTTAGCGCAATTTTCAAGAAAGTTTTTTTGAAAAGCAATTTTTTGTGTGCGATTCTGATTTTTGGTCTGTAAAAATCCCAACATTGACTCTAGGGCACTTACAGAATCCCAAAAATTCCATATATTAAAAGATCACGTTGTTAAATAAAAAAAAAAACTTTTAACATAACAAATGAATTCAAATTCAAATAATCTTGTTATTTTAATTTAAAAAAAAATAAGATCAAACAATATCCTTCTAATCTTACCAATAGTCAAGTTATAAATATTAATTAAAAATTCAATTTTTAAATCCCTTTTTTTAAACTAATATATGTATTAAAAAATGCCAAAATGTCTCAATCTTAAATCAAAATGAATTTTAATAAAAAAAAAAAATTCAAAATAGTGCAATATTTTTTTCTTCTATGATGATAATCTCATGAATTTTATCCAAACAATATAATAAATATAAATATATATTTTTATGAAAAATTTCAAGTATTATAACGTAGGTTATATTTCTACGTTAAAATTTTTAATTTAACTATCTACAAACTTATTTATATTTAATTTTTTTTATACTTTCTTATAAAATATATATATATTTAAAATAACACTGTTTTCTTTATTATTAATTATAATAAATATTATAAATAATATAATAAAAAATTATACTAGAAATATATTATATATGTATATATATATATATATATAATGGGGTCAATTTAAATCCCCTGGCTATTGTAGTGAGAACACATTTTTTCAATTATAATTTACACTTAATAGTTAAGGACTTAATTCGTATTATTTTCTATAAGGCATATTTCGAAATAGAACTTTATTTCTTTAGATTTAATCTCGAATAATTTTATTTTAAAAAATTTTTTAAAATCTCTCTCTGCCTATATTATAGTCAATTAATTTATTTTTATCAACCTCACAATATGATTAAAAGAAAAACTTAATTATATATTAAATTTAATTATGAGTTCATGTATAATTTAAATAATTATTAGTTTTGATTGACTCATTAATAATAAACAAATAATCAAATCAATACAATAATTTTAATAATATATAACTCTTGCAAAGGATTACATTATACACATTTTATGTAGATCCATAATGTTTGTTTCCATATTTACATTATACTAAATATTTTTAAACATTTGTTATATTACAATAAATATTTATTTGACTCTAGGATATTTGTATATACAACACTTTAAGTAAAATCTATCAATCAAGTTAATCTACAAAATAAATTATATATTAATTAATATTATGTGAAAATGTTATTAATTTTTGGAAATTTGAAAATACTAATAGATATTTGACACTTATACTTAAATATATAATTGATTATATTTATAAGTAATTATAATAAGTAAAATATAATATATTTAATACAATCTGAAAATACTCAATGTTATTCTATATTATATATTAATATTATAAAAAAAATTATTCTGCTTCTTGATAAAAATAATAATTATAATATTATTATCTTTATACATATATATGTTATAAAATTATACATATATTATAAATATTCATATATTGACTATAAACTATAATACATTTTACTAAAATAATATAAAATATTTAAAATGAATGGAATCTATGGAGATGTGATAATTTCATATAATTTGAATATCTTTACTCCCAAATTTGAAAATTATTAATTTATTTTTTGATTATCTATTCATGTCTTCCTCCAAACGATTTATCAATTACCTATTTTTTAAAACCCTAAGATCTTCCAAACAATATATGCTCAAAAAGTTATGACTTATAGAATTATATGCAGATAATTAACAAAATATTAATAATTTTGATAAAAGATATTTTCAGTATTCACAAATTCATTTGTTCATGATAATATTAGAATTAATAACTAATAATTTCATTTAATTCTTGGTAATTTTGATAATTATTTATGATTTTTTTTCCAAAAAATTATTATTAATAAATTTTATTTATAATTATTTAAAATCTATTCAATCAATTATTATTAAAATCTTTCTTTTTATTTGATACATTTTATCCTCAACAACTCCATTTCTTCAACCAACCAAGTTATTATATACTCTCATCAGATATTCACTTTTAATTTCTTTATATCTGATTTTGACTTGTCTTCCAACCGCATTCTTTAAATCATATATTTTAACTATTTTAAAAAAATATAATAATATTAAAAATTAATATCCAAAGTTCAAAATATGATGTTATCACACCTCAAATATATAAAAATCTTTATATATAATATATATTATATATATATACATATTTATTAAATAATTCATACCATCATATTTGTAAACAATTTTTCAATCGTTATTTTGAAAATAAAATGAACATATATTTTGTTAATTAATGTTATTTTTAATTAAAATTTGACAAAACGAGTTAATAAGAATAATTAATTATGCTCAGATTTTAGTGATATATTTATTTAAAAAAAATCTTCAAGAGATTTTCTTTAATAAATAAAAAAAAACCTTTACCTATATTTATTAAAGTTAATATTTATTGAGAAAATTTTTAAACAGTTGTTGATATTCTCATAATAATTAATGTTTAATCTTATTTCGTTTATGTTAAAAAATGTATTTATTATAAGTAAAAATATGCACATATTTAACTTTTAAATTAAAAGACATAAATAATTAAATTAAATTTTAACTCTAAAATAATCTTAATAATAATTAACACACACAATTATATAAAAATAATATTAATATAAAAAATATTAAAATAAACAAAAATAAAACTAATATTATTAATAATAATTTAAATAAAACAGCGTTTCTCTAAATTATATATTTATATTAATATTAAATAATAAATTAGCATCATTTATTCAAAAGATTCAATAGAAAATACAAATTTATAAATAAAGTTACATTAAAATTCCATATGTTATATTTATAAACATAAAAACAAAATAAACGAATATTATTAAAATTCCATTACATTAATATAATATTTAAGTATATATATTATAATTCATCTAAAATTAATTAATATATTAAAATTGTTTTATGTAAGATATTATTTATAAATATATGATATAAATAATTTTTTGATTTGATGACAGCATGTTTTATCTATATGTTATTCAAAAATAATTACTATTATTAATGAATATAACTAGTATTCTTTGATAACTAATAATAAAAATTAATTATTTCAATAATGAGGGACGCTGTATTAAATAAATAAATATTTAAATCGATTAAAAAAATAAAATATAAATGTATTTAAATAATAATTTTAATCAAAAATTTCATTCTCAATAGATTAATAAATATTTTTTATAATAAATTATTTTTTTTATTTTTGTAATTTTTTACACTCGTATAAATATCAAGTTAGATTTGAGAAAATTGGAAGATGATTAAATAGGGAAGATGATTAAAATAGGGAAAACACCCCTTCTACTTCTTACCAATATAGAATAATCGCTTTTAGAATTGTTTTTTTTCATCTTAATTTTTTAAGAATATATAATATTGGAAGAATTGATATTAAGAATAAAAATCTGGAGTCTCTCACAAATTTGAATTGGATTAATTTTTTATTTTTTTATTTCTCGAATGTATTTAACCACATTCGGCATTACATAACAATTTAAAATATTGAAAACATAACAATTTAAAATATAAAGTTCATTAATCAACATATGTGATGTCATTTTCCTCCTCGGACCGTATCTTCCCATTCGGTATAATTAATCGCTAATTATATTAAAATTAATTAATTATAATTCAATTATATTTCTTCTATACCTTCTAGGGATTCATTGAAATATCTATAAAGATTTTCAAAAGTCTATCTCAATTTAAAGATGATGAAAAATCGATTTCAATTTATCAAAAGAGCGAACAGACAGTCAGACAGACAGAGAGAAAGACGTCAAGTGAAGTTGATATAAACGTTATAATAAAAAAGTTGAGGAATTTCTAAACAAATCCAAACATAAGCAACAGGCTTCATACCCCCAGAAGCATTTATATTCCTAGACAGAAAAGGTTACATCCAAGATCATAATGAGATTCCATGACAGTGACAAAAATCGAACATTGTAATATCAAAAAACAGAACGGTCCTCTAAAATGAAGAGTTCAGAATTAAAAGGGAAATAATACTTGAAATATTCATTTAAGAAATTTAACTTATAAGTTAATTATTTAATAAATTACTCAATATTTAAAACCAACCACATAATACAAAATTTAACTAAGGATTAAAGTCTTTTACATACTGTAGTAAAATTACTGCAATTAATTAATTAATTACTACAAATTATTACAAGTTTTATTCAAATCAAAGATATTTTAAATTTTTAAAAATAATTTCTCTCCACCTGGAGGAAATTTTGCAAATCTCTAGTTTATTAAATTACCGCTAGATGGTATGGTAATTCATAAATGTATTCTTTAGTCTCTAGTTCACGCTTACTTGAGAAAAATCTTTTTTGACAAAATTAATTAAAAAACCATATTACCTATACCATCAAAATAACCAAGTTCACTGTTATATATACTCTATGATATTTTCATTCATTCATTTTTCACGATTTTCATTTATATCGATTTTAACAAAAAGTTGAAAACATGAATAGATTTATTGAAACTATAATATAAATATTACAAATAATATTATAAATTATTATAGTTATTGCTTTTGAAAAATTGTTAAATTGTTTATTTTTTTAAATTCAGGAATTTTTTTTTATAGTTAAAATAAATAAAATAATTATTTAGAGAGAATTTTGAAAGTAAAGAGATCTAATAGGTGTAACATCTACTTGTAACATGAAAATGAGTTAGAGGTAAAATAAAATTTGTAGTAATTTAAGTTTTATTCAAATGAAAGATATTTTAAATTTTTAAAAATAATTTCTCTTCACCTAGAGGAAATTTTTCAAATCTCTAGTTTATTAAAATACCGCTAGATGGTATGGTAATTCATAAATGCATACTTAGCCGTTATTCTCTAGTTCACGCTTACCTGAGAAAAATCCTTTTTGACAAAGAGAAGTAGAAATTAATTAAAAAACAATATTACCTATACCATCAAAATAACCAAGGTTACTGTTATATATACTCCGTGATATTTTAATTCATTCATTTTTCTCAATTTTCGTTTATATCGATTTTAACAAAAAGTTGAAAACATGAATAGATTTATTGAAACTATAATATAACTATTACAAATAATATTATAAATTATTACAGTTATTTCTTTTAAAAAAATTGAAAAAACTTCCTTAGGTAATATTCATACTTTTAGTAGAAAAATTTGATTTTAAATTAAAAAGAAATTTTGCCGATAATTTATTAACATTTAATATATCTATGAAGGTTGAATTAAAATTATAAATCAATAAAGATGTCAATGTTCAAAAAATTGAAAGATGATCAATTTCTATAAGATATTGGTATACTTAGGTACCTTAATAAATTTATTCATTAATAAAAATTACAAAGTTTTTATATTTTTTTTCTAATTTTATGTTGTTATTTTATATTATGTAGATAAAATGTAATCTAAACCTAATAAAACCTATAATAATAATAATGATAATAATAATAACTTAATAAATAATTTATAATGTCTCTGTATAATATATAATATGAAATTAATCATTAACTATTGAAATACAATCGGCCAGCCTATTCAAACTTCAAATTTGAAAAAAAAAAGTCTAAATAAATACCAATATAAACTATTTTTGTGATTTTTTTTATTAATATTTATTATTTATTATTTATTATTATATATTAAATTATTTTTTATTAAATTCTATTGTTTTTCTTTATTTGAATTGAAAAAAATAAAATAAAATTGTTTTTTTCTCTCAATTAAATTTAAAAAATATATTCTTTCAAAATATCTTAACATAAAGATATCTCTTTTTGCAGTAAGTTGCTATCGTTTTATTGACTGGTGTCACCAGTAAAACGCTTTTCTTTCATCTTTCTTTTTCAAGTCTAGTTACCTTTTTGACCCATAACTAACTATGAATGGATGATTCTTCTTAGTAGGAATAAACAAATTAGTATTGTTCTTATTTCTGATCTGACTTTGATATTTATGGATGGAGACAATCTTGCACTGACTTATTTGTTGCTTGGAATAATATTAAAATAGTAGGTAGTTTAAAAGTGATTGAAGGTATGTGTGTATGTGCTTAAAATTGAATAAATAAGTAAAACATTCTTTTGAGTAGCCCCTCATAAATATATATATATATATATATATACCATTTTTTAAATATCAACCCCAAGATTTAAATATTTAATATATTAATTGCTTAAGGCCAATATATTTATTTTATTTTATTTTTCTTTCAGCCTTGAAAGTATAACAATGTTTCAAATTGCATGTAATTTCCACTCGCTAAAAAATCTGTCATACTTCTTCCCAGATGTTCCCAATCATTCAAACTTATACTTAAATTTTCAAGAATATATTTTAAATAAGGTTGGTTGGCGTGAAATCTGGCACACAATTTGTAAATGTTTAATTAATTTCATAAATAAAAATGCACTCCTCCCTCATTAAAGAGACAAAAAATTTATTTCTAAAATAAAAACATATGTTGGAACAATCTGTGCCTCGTTTGGCCTTGTCTTATTAGCAGTGTTTTTTTTTTTAATCATCATTTCTGCTACTTTGATAACATATTTCACACTTGCAAAGCTATAATTATATTTCTATATACTCAACCCATTATCTAATATTATCCACTACATCAGATGGCATTTAAATATCAGTACCCACTCAATAATAAAATACAATAACTAACAAGCGGTTCTTAAGGTTAAAATCTTATCATTTTTTTTTTAACCGAATAATAATAATAATATACTATTTATTTTAAAATTCTAACATGTGCAAATAATATATTATTATATAAACGTAATAATAAATATTTTACAAAAGTGTTTGTCCAAATGCAAATATTATAATATCAATGATTGATTGTTATTTTTATTTTTTTTATTTTTTTTTCTTTTTTTCTTTTTTTGTTTGAATTTTTCTTTCAGTGTCAGGTGTTTACTAACGTAAATTGGACTCAAATATTTGAAGAGGTGTAAATTGGTATTATTATCGAGAGAATTAATTTTATTATCATATAATAAACACTTAAAAGATTCACATAAAGGAAAAAAAACATATTTAAATATAATAATAATAATAATAATAAAAAATCAATGATAAAATTCACAGAAAATTCTTCAGGGAAAAATCAAAATGGAAAAATTTTAAAAGATTTAAAATTAATTCTTGATTTTTATTTAGAAGCTTCTAAAGTTATTTTTTTTTTTTTGCTTTTTATATCAATTATTCTTTAAATTATTTATATCATCAATTTTTTCATTACTTAATTTTATTTTTAAAAATACTATTAAACCGGTAATAAGAGTATATAGGAGAGAGGAAAAAAAGTAAAAAGTTTATATGACTTTAATATCAAATCCCAATTTATGTTTTTTACTATCACGCCAGAGATAGTATTGCGATCACGAAAATTTTCGATGTCAAGATTTTGATGATTTTATACGTTTTGAAGATAACAATAAGGTTGAAAAAAATGTGTGTGTGCATGTGTGTATGTAGACATGATTAGGCAAAAACGGTTTGAGCTAGAATAATGAAATTTGGTATACGGGCATTATTCAAAATTCGTTCTTTTCTATCAACTTTTGAGAAATGTAGCTCATCCGGAAGTGGGTCATTACCTACTACGTTTTAATTTTTTTCCTCTAAACTGACCGTAAAAATAAAGATATATTTGATGTTTGTTAGTTTTTCACATGATAAAAAAAATATAAAACTGCTATATATAGAATTACAGCTTAATTGAATCGCTGAAAGTACCGGAATTAATGTTTTAACACGTTGACTACAAATCACGCGCCAGCACGTGACGTGGTGCCATCAACAAAGAGCCAAACACGCGCTAGTTTCATTTATTAATATATATATGCATATATATAAATATACTAGATGGGCTTGAAAACAACAGTTTCTCAAGACGCGAAATTCCTATTTTTCCATTTTTCTTATGAAGGCGAAAGTAGCGTCACTCAAACGACTGTAGCTTGTAAACGAATGGACTAAATGTCATGATATATCATACATAAACTAGTGACAGATGAGCCTCTCGAAATAAGTCATGTTCATTTACTAATGGCGTCACCTATTGAAAATTCCCGGGACTTTTCAGCCCATGTAGTATATATATATATAATATATAGTATTGTAATATATCTGAACGGTATTCCAAAATGGATCAGCGATGATTTTTTATTCGATTAATCCATTTATTGGCTGAAAAAAAGTTATTGTTTAAGGTAAATGTACACATACTTAAGTAAAGGTACAATATAAAAAATAAATCTGGAGTGTCTCCACTCGACTATCTCGCAAATTTGAATTGGATTAAATAGCATAAATGATATTTAAATTAAATTTAATTAATTATAAATTATAAATTAAAATTAATAAATAATATTTATTAAACCAGCGCGTCTTTGGCTCTTTGTTGATGACACCACTTCACCTGCTGGCGTGTGATTTGCATTTTAAAAAATTAATTCCGATACTTTCAACGATTCAATCAAGCTGAAATTTTATATATAGCAGTTTTATACAATTTTTAATCATGTAAAAACTATCAAACATATATCTTTATTTTTACGGTCAGTTTAGAGGAAAAAAATCAAAATGTAGTAGATGACCCACTTCCGGATGAGCTACATTTATCAAAAGTTGATAGAAAACTATGAATTTTGAATAATGCCCATCTACCAAAACGTATAAAAACATTAAATATACACACATGCATACACACACACATAAACACACAGATATTTTTCTCAACCTTTGTTAAATTGACTCAGGGACCTTCAAAACGTATAAAAACATTAAAATCTCACAATCGAAATTTTTCATGATCGCAATACTATCTTTGGGGAGGTAGTAATAACAAGAGAGATACTTTGAAGAAAGTGTAATTGGATATATAGGTGCAATTAGATTGAAACATTTGGAGAGATATGATTGATAAACTTAAAAATGTCTGATTTCATTAATATAACAGAAGAATGTAATATATAAGGTTGATTAAATACAACATAGTAAAATTAACTATTACGCCTCAGTATCACATTTTATATATAATAAATTAATTTATTTTATCAACTATTTTAATTTTAGAATGTTCTTGTAAACGATTAATTGATTTACTTATATTAAATTTGAATATATACAAATTAAAATAAATTCATATATATATTAATTAATTTAATTTTTATATAGTATTTAATATTTCTAGAATAAGAGATCAGGATAGATTAATTATTAATATAATTATTAAAATTTAACACAAAAATATTAAAATAAATATATTAATTATTAATTATAAAATGTGTGTGAAACACCTTTATAAGAATTTCATCTTCTCTAACAGATAATGATTAAGTCAAAGGGCATTCTTATCTGGATGTATTCAACGAGCCCCACTTTCACGATACCTGAACATTTCTGCGTGATTTTCCTTTATTTATTATAAATAATTTCGTGTTATTTATTATTTTCTAGTTTAATGGTAAATTTTAGAATTGATTGTGCATCTATGCATTTCACGAAATCATCTAAGAAAAATGAAAGAATTATTGAAAGAAAGTAGTCTTAAAAATCTTTAAAACTTTATTTAATTCATAGTAATTTTCAATTTTTATCATGCTTTAATATAAAAATTTCATTCATTCATTTAAAAACTCAGTCACAAATTCGAAAAAATACAAAATATATTATATTAAATCAATTTACGAAATATATATTATGTTTTGTCAACAGATCATACTTTTCTGTCTTTCAGAGCATTAATTCATAAGTTTAAGGTGAATATGTTTTACGACTATTTTATGGTCTTTTAAATTATTTGAATGGTGGCTCGGTGAACCAGGTACTGACTAATTATATATCGATATTAAATTATTTTATTAATTATTTTTAAATTTAACAATATTAATTTAATTCTATTTTATTTATTTATTCGATTCTATATTTATTTATTATTTTTTTTTTAATAAAAAACTAATTTTAATACTTACTAGAAAGTATGATAATTAATTATTTCTCAATAGGAAAATTAGAACATTCATCTTACCATCAAATTGAACATCGTATTATATTATCGTATTATATTCCTATGTATGTTAATCAAGTTATTTAAGTTAAGAAAATATTGAATTCTTGTGTATTAATAGAATAAATAAAAAATTTTCGGGTAATATCTTTTTTATTCATTTAATTAACGGCTTATCATCAGGTAATAATAAAGCTTAAAGCACTGCAAATTGCCAGAAGAAGAAAAATAATTAGTGTGGGGAGTCACGATAAAAGGTCATATATAAAAAAAAATTAAGTTACAGTGTTTTATTTATAAATGCACTAAAAACTAGAAAATAATCTTTCTCTTAGCCTCAATAAGTATATTTTTCTTCATGATGGGGTTGTACAATGGTCCGCCTACTTAGCACTTCAACAACAATGGTCTAGATCTCTAGATTAAACTAAATAATAAATTAACTAATTTATTTTAATTGGGCTCTTTATTCAAAGTATCTAGAGTAGTTGAAGTGCTAAGTAGGCGGACCATTGTACAACCTCATCAAAAATTATTTTCTAGTTTTTTGTGCATTTATAAATAAAACACTGTAACTTAATTTTTTTTTAATTATTTATTTTATTTTTAATTTTTTAGTAAATAAATTTTTAAGGGGTTAAGTTTTATTTGTATATACTTTGAGATTATAAATATGATAAATGATATTTAATGATGGGTTAACATTTATTAATTAAAAAATTAATTAATTAATTAAGAAAATGAAAACTTTATTTCATATTCATGTATATGTCATCCAAATCTGAAAAGTCAGAAATATGTCAAGATTAAATTAAAGTCTTTCAGGAAGTGTTTAATAACGATGGCATAAGTGGATTATATCTATTATATTTGAAGGAGGTAACAAATATTGAAAAATAAATAAATATTTCTTAATAAAAATATAAAGTCACTTATTTATCATACGACGAATTTTCTTTAATTAACCATTTAGATTCTTTGAATATCATACCATCTTCAATTTTCCGCAAGTGAAGGAGACTTTAACATCCACTTCTATCATTTTCTTTGCCAATAACTTTAACTTTGCATCTTTATTAATTCAATTTCTTTGGCCAATCATTTATTTTAAGTTAAAAAAATATTTATAAAGTAGCTTTATTTTATATCTAGATTTAATCCAATACTTAATGAGTTTGAATATAATATATACAGTGAACCCTCTATAAAAGCAACTCATTTGAAACAATTTTAATAAAAAAGTTTCTTATTGGGAAAAGTTATTTATAGGGCTAAATTATTTTTAAAGCACTAATTAATTAATTGATTAGTTAACAGAAACTAACAGAAATTCTATTATCTATTCTAATTAACAGAAATCATCTTCAATATTGGTAATACAAAACTCAAAATTATATTCCAATAACAGAATTGTTTACGATTTGAGGTTATGTTGTTGTGATCAGCTGTCAACTCAAATATTTAATTTTAAAAAAATAAGTTGCTTATACAGAACAGTTGAACTAAAAAAAGTTGCTTATAAAGAATGTTGCTTATATAGAGCGTTCACTGTAATTAAAGATTGTTTTTAAAAATAATATATTTTTAAGTGAGAACTTTAAAGAACATATTTTTTAAATCATGATGTTTTTAAGATGTAAATCATTCTTTTTTTTCAAATTTTATATTTTAGTTAATTATATTAATTTGAATAAATAAATAAACATTTATATATATATATGTATATATATATATATAATGAATCATGCATCTTTGATTTATAAACACTCAGTATAAATTAATAAATATTTTTTTTTTATTAAATCAAGCGAGTAATTATAAAAACCAAAAAAGAAAAAAAACAAAAAAAAAAAAGAATGACCATTTGATCGAGTGTTTTTCGATTTGTCCTGAGTCGTTTAAGGTGTTATTGTTGATGTTGTTGTTGTTATTGTCCGTGTATCATTGTCCGGGCCACAAAAGGGGCCCACCCAACGCTTTGTGAGTGCCGCTCTCTGACATGTATGGATGATCGTTGAAAGAGAGGGTCAAACCGGAGCCAATTGGCCGTTGAGAGCGGCCAACAGAGGGCGGAGAATTCATTGAGATGCTTCGATTATACCTCCTTTTTTTTTCTTTTCCCTATTCTTTAACCATCAGAATATTCCGGGGCGATTTATAAAGAATATATTTCAGGAAAGAAAAAATCGAATCTATACTAAAAGAAAATATACTTCCAAAGATATATTTTTTAAATTTTATGAGATATTCAGGTAAGTAAAAAAACTTATATATATATATATATAAAATTTAATTGAAGTAATAAATTTGGAATAAATAATAATAATTTTTTTTGACTTTTACATAATTATTTTATTTATTTTATCATTGATTTTTTTACTATCTCGTAAGAATTTATATATATATATATATATATATATATCTAAAAAAAAGAGATAGTATTGCGATCACGAAAATTTTCGATGTTGAGATTTTGATGTTTTTATACGTTTTGAAGGTTCCTGAATGATTTTCACTAAGAAAAATGTCTCTCTGTGTGTGTATATATGTAACCAAGATTACGCAAAAATGGTTTGAGCTAGAATGATGAAATTTGGTATATGGCCATTATTCAAAATTCATAGTTTTCTATTAACTTTTGAGAAATGTAACTCAACCGGTAGAGGGTCATTACCTAAAACGTTTTGATTTTTCTTCTTCTAAAGTGACCGTCAAAATAAAGATATATGTTTGATAATTTTTCACATGATTAATAATTGTATAAAACTGCTATATCTAGAATTTCAGCTTGATTTATTTGCTGAAAGTACCAGAATTAATTTTTTAACACTGCAAATCTCACGCGCCAACACGTGACGTGCCATCAACAAAGAGTCAAACATGCGCTGGTTTAATAAATATTATTTATTAATTTTAATTTATAATTTAATTAATTTTATTTAATTTAAATTAATATATGTTATTTAATCCAATTCAACTTTGCGAGATAGTCGAGTGGAGACACTCCAGTTTTTTATTTTATGTTAATAAACATACATTTTTGTCTATTTAAAGATTACTTACTCATTTATATCTCAAAATACCATGCAAATTTTAATTAATTTATTTAATTTATTTTAAAATCAATTTATGTTATTATTCTATAAAAAATTCTATATATTTGTCATTGTGATCATGAAAATAGTGCACAGAATTTTATTAAAAATCACTAAGTATGAGATTTTTGAGGCAAAAAGTAGATCCCTATAAATCTGGAAAAATAATTGTTTTTAGTTTATGTTTCCGCATGGAACCTGAATTCAAATAAATTTGAATTCCCGCCCTCTGACTAAGTTTAAATAGTAATTAATTTAATATTTATAAATATTAGTGTTAATTAATTATATAATGTAGTTTAATATTTTTAAGTTAATTTAATTTATAGTTTTAAATATTTAATTGTTATTGTCATAAATTCATGAGGTTGACCACCCCCCTCCCTTACTATCTACATATAAAAAGACAGGCCGAGCTCTCCGGAGCCCCGCTGCTGTAGTCCCTGTCGCCCGAGTGCTATTGCCTTTGTCTGTCGCTGCGGCCTGTTGTTTTTATCTGCTCGTCCACTGCTTACTGGGGCTTTTTGGCCCACCGACGCCTTATTCGACCCGTTCGAATTTACAACTCGAACGCGGTGCTTTTGGGGTCGTCGACGAGGCTACAGATTGCAGCCGCCGGTCCTGTGCTCCAGAGTTTGTTCCGAGGGGGCAAACCCAGTGATTCCTGAGGGGATCATCTCTACATTTGGATCCGTGCTGGTCCATTCATCCCGTTGGAAACTCGAGGAGGGTCCAAAGCCAATTGATCGTTGGATCAATTGCGAAACCAGCAGAGAAGACATCCAGGCAGCGAACGGCAGCGTAAACCCCCATTTAATTCAATTCCCGGTGGTCAGATAAGTGCACTTATGAACACTTTGAACTATATTAATTTTAGATTGAAAATTTAGACTTAAGTTGATATATAAAAATATTTAGGTGACCCTAAATATAATTAATCCGTTTTTAATTGAACCTAATTTTAATTTAATTAAATATTGTAAAAGTTGATTATAGTGTTTATTTAGCGAGCTTTTTTCAATCCCAAATTCTTAATATATTAAACATAGACCTTTGATACAGTCCATTTAAATTTCCAGGTGCGATAGAAGTGAAGAGGTTGCTATCGTAATTTTATTAATTCCTCTTTTTAGCCTTCGAGCAAAATTGATATATATTAAGGATTCATCCCATTCCATTTCCTCCCACTTTCGATTTTCAGGAACAATAGCTTTCTATTATTTTTTTTTTAGGTCTTACAAGCCTCTATAGTCGATGTATCAAGCGGATACATCATTACATTTTTTGGTCCTTCTTTAGCCGGATAAAATTGAAGATTTTATCTGGTTTTAATTTAATATAAATAATTTTATATTTGTTTAAAAAGAAAGCATTTGTTCTTGAGATAGAATTTTCATAAACATTATATTCAGTTGGAATATTTTGTTACCTGACCCTTGCAATAACAAATTTCCTTTCCATTCATTTTCTTTGTCCTTTGTTTGAAAAAAGGTCGCTAAAGTTTTAAAAGGTTCGTTTAAAATTAATATTTTAAAGGATCTTTTAATAGGTAAATAAATAATTTTAGTTTATCAGGTAGATTAATTAAAATTAAATAAAAATTTTAAAATGTCGAGGGCATTTAAATTATACCACAGAAAATTAAATATATGTGCAGGTTCTGTGCACACCATCACTTCCGCCTTGGGGGATATAGGTAAGGCCGACTCGGATGTTTTGGAAGTTCGATTGATTCAGTTGGAATCTTCCAATGTAAGCATTAACGAGGTGAACTCAGATGTTCTCTCAGATGCTTCATTGGGAGATGAAGAAACAACTGAGATGATTAATCGGATTCTAGACATGTCGGGTGGCCTGTTATTAAAAATTAGGCAAATTAAAAACGAGCTAGAGGCTCGTAGGCAGACTTGCGATAGGCCTAAAATTATGGCAAAGCCTAGTCTGCCTCAATTAGAGATTCCAAAATTCTCGGGAAAAATTGAGCATTGGGAGGGTTTTAAAAACACCTTTTTATCAATAGTAGGAGATCGAACGGAGATATCCTCTCTCGAGAAATTAAACTATTTAAAAGGAGCCTTGCAAGGGGAGGCTTTAGAATGCGTGGGCATGTATCCAATGAAGGGTGAGAATTACAAAATTGTATGGGACACCCTCAATAATAGATACAATAGGGAATCGGAAATCGTGTACCGGTTTATTGGGCAGATTATGGATATCCCTAAAGCCACTTCACAATCGGCGAATAGTTTATTCAAAGTATTTTCAACGTTTCAGAACGTTTTAAACAATCTTGAGGCGTTGAAAATACAATTAGATGACTGTGACCCTCTTTGGACTTTCTCTCTTCTAGAGAAAGTTGACTACGAAACAAAGCGGGCATGGTATTATGAAAATAATAATTTCGAACTGCCGAGCATTAAAAAGATATTGGCCTTTTTAGAAAGGAGGTATAATTCTTGCCTAGGAGCTCAGCCAGGCCTGAGTATTGAAAAGGGCAATAAAACAATAGATCAGGGAAGGGAAAAACAAAATTTTAAAAAAGCAGGCATTTTTCATACAATGGGCGGGCCCCCATTCGACTGCAGCATATGTGGAAAAAAACACTCGTTAAAAGAGTGTCATAAATTTAAAAAATTATCACTTGGCGAGCGCAAGGGAAAAATTAGGGAATTGAAGCGATGCTTCAATTGTCTAGGATTGAAACATTCTGCGGCAGACTGTTTTAAACCTCCTTGCGCTCATTGTAATAAAAAATTAAATACATTGCTACATATAGATGTAGAAAGCAATCAATTGGAGGATAAACCAATTAATTTGAATGTAGATGCATTACAAACGCATATATTGCAGTCGAATGCGGGCTGTAATAACAATAAATTTAATCCATCACTATTGGCAACTGCGCAGGTACAAATAATAGACACCGAGGGAAAATTGATAAAGGCTAGGTGTCTATTAGATAGTGGGGCACAGGTAAGCTGTGTTTCGCTTTCAATGGCGAAACGACTCGGTCATAAAATTGAAAAGACCTCTACAAGTCTATTCAATTTGAGTGGCCGGTCAATGAGAGTAAAAGGGAAGGTTCAGCTCACTTTAAGCCCTCATTTCTGTACATCGCAAAATTATAAAATAGCACCTCTTGTTTTGGAAAAATTAACAAGTGAACAGCCAATACAACAGGTAAGGATCCCCCCTTTCACACTGCCGGCAGGTAATAAATTAGCCGACCCAGAATTTAACATACCTGCAGGCATTGATATAATTCTCGGAGCAGAAATATATCCCCTTCTAATGAAATCGAAAACGAAAGTATTTAGAAGGGATTTACCAAAAGCGCAAGACACCCACCTGGGGTGGGTTCTAATGGGCCCTTGTAAATATATTAATTCATATCAACAAGGGTCCAATGGGGAAAGGGTAGGGGCAAATAGGCTACCTGGCTCTAGGCGTGATCCTAGGCAAAGTTATTCAACCAATCGGCAATCTCGTAAAAAGTGGTTTCGGGAGAACCCTAATGATTTGCGTAATAGATTGGTATTGATACACGATTCCGGCGTGTCCCCCTTGCAATGGAAACTGGGGAAAATTATTAAAACTTTTCGAGGAAAGGACAATTTGGTACAGGGGGTTAAAATAAAGACCGAGAGGGGAGAATATAACCTTTCGATCAACAAAATTTCATTGCTACCCGATAGCGTAACGTTAAATAGATTTTGACAGTCCGTCAAGGGGGGGAGTGATGTTTCCGCATGGAACCTGAATTCAAATAAATTTGAATTCCCGCCCTCTGACTAAGTTTAAATAGTAATTAATTTAATATTTATAAATATTAGTGTTAATTAATTATATAATGTAGTTTAATATTTTTAAGTTAATTTAATTTATAGTTTTAAATATTTAATTGTTATTGTCATAAATTCATGAGGTTGACCACCCCCCTCCCTTACTATCTACATATAAAAAGACAGGCCGAGCTCTCCGGAGCCCCGCTGCTGTTGTCCCTGTCGCCCGAGTGCTATTGCCTTTGTCTGTCGCTGCGGCCTGTTGTTTTTATCAGCTCGTCCACTGCTTACTGGGGCTTTTTGGCCCACCGACGCCTTATTCGACCCGTTCGAATTTACAACTCGAACGCGGTGCTTTTGGGGTCGTCGACGAGGCTACAGATTGCAGCCGCCGGTCCTGTGCTCCAGAGTTTGTTCCGAGGGGGCAAACCCAGTGATTCCTGAGGGGATCATCTCTACATTTGGATCCGTGCTGGTCCATTCATCCCGTTGGAAACTCGAGGAGGGTCCAAAGCCAATTGATCGTTGGATCAATTGCGAAACCAGCAGAGAAGACATCCAGGCAGCGAACGGCAGCGTAAACCCCCATTTAATTCAATTCCCGGTGGTCAGATAAGTGCACTTATGAACACTTTGAACTATATTAATTTTAGATTGAAAATTTAGACTTAAGTTGATATATAAAAATATTTAGGTGACCCTAAATATAATTAATCCGTTTTTAATTGAACCTAATTTTAATTTAATTAAATATTGTAAAAGTTGATTATAGTGTTTATTTAGCGAGCTTTTTTCAATCCCAAATTCTTAATATATTAAACATAGACCTTTGATACAGTCCATTTAAATTTCCAGGTGCGATAGAAGTGAAGAGGTTGCTATCGTAATTTTATTAATTCCTCTTTTTAGCCTTCGAGCAAAATTGATATATATTAAGGATTCATCCCATTCCATTTCCTCCCACTTTCGATTTTCAGGAACAATAGCTTTCTATTATTTTTTTTTTAGGTCTTACAAGCCTCTATAGTCGATGTATCAAGCGGATACAGTTTAATTAAAAGAATTAATAACAGATGTAAATAAATATCCAAATTAAAATATTACAATGATTCATAGGGAAAATATTATACTTACATATTATTATTATTAACATGGATATTCTATAAATTTGTTTCCTTAATTGATATATTAATTTGAAATGATATTAAAGAATATCTTGTTTAATTAAAATATTTGATCAATACTGTATATTTTAATAATATTAAAGTATATTAATAAAATTGAGGTATTAATAAGATAAGAAAATGTAGATCCAGTTAATGTAATACTATTCTTAGACACACCCGTAATACTAGATATTATATATTCTTAAAACCTCTCTGACTTTTGTACGTCCTACGAAATGACAAAGTCTATCAAATCGATTATATCAATTAGGTATCCTATGATCAGTAGAACGGGTCCTATCAACCTTTACCTTGATTTTCTTGATCGGAGCCGCTACTTCTTATCAAGCAGCTTCCCAATTTTCCCGGAGGCTGGGATGACTCCGTTTTATAGACCCCTTGCCAGACCCGAGACTTGAACCCGGGATCACGAGAATGTGAGCCAGCTACGCTACCTCCTACCCTGTGGCGTCTCTATATTATTAAAAAAATATTCACAATTCATAAAGAATAAATTTTTAAAAGTATATAGTGGCTGCTTGGTAAATCAGATATTTCCTTCTTTTATATTGCGACTAGAAAAGATTAAAAAAACACTGTTTTTTTTATTATTATTTTTCTTTGCTATTTTTATAATTCTTACATAATTTCAATAATTACATTTAATGAATAATATAAGCACATTTTATTTAATTATACATTGAAATTCAATAAATTCAATGATTCCCAATAGAAATTCTTGATTTTATTGTATGGATCTTTGTTCGGGACAAAGAATGAATCCTCCACATCCAACCATCTATCCTCCCCCTTTCTCCCCACTTCTCTCTTTCTCTTTATCTTTGCGACTGCATTACGAAACCCGGTTTATATGATTAAGTAATAAGAAGAAGTAAAACAGTCCATTTTATTGATAGGCCCAAAATAGATGGATTTGGTGTCTCATTGAGTGGTAATAAAAGATGTTTGATGACTGGAGCCGAAGGGTCAGAAATGATCCAATGAAAATATAATAAATATGTATTAATCCGTGTCCAAATTAAACAGGCTGAATAACTTAAAAGTCGTAAGTGGGAATTAGAATTTCATATACGACACGCCTGTGGCTTGGCATCTTATAACTTCACACCCCACCCCTTTTCGGTGTTTTTTTTTATCTACCGCTTCCTTTTACTGAAATGCGAGAGTGAGACTTACTAGTATAAAATGATTTTCTTAGAATTCGATTCATTAAAATTAACATTTTAAGAAGTTAGAAAAACTCCGGTTACGAGCAAAAACATATATACTATTCAAATGGGGACATAAGTACATATTGTAACGAATCTTACTTTATTATTACATTGTAAGTTGTAACGAGTTTATTGCTTGAAATTCTATTTCGAAAATCAAACTCATTTCGCGGTAAGATATAAAAATTGAAATGGAAATATTGCAAATAAAAAAAAACAAAACAATCTACAACATATTGTGTAACTACCAAATTCATCTAAATTAAACAAATTAGTATATTATTAAATTTTATTTTCAGATTAGAGTAGAATATTTTAGGATACAAAGTTAGATTTAAAGAATTAAATTAAATGTTGACCATTTTTTATAAAATAAAAAAAAAGCTGGAGTGTCTCCACTCGACTATCTCGCAAAGTTGAATTGGATTTAAATTAAATAACATATATTAATTTAAATTATAAATTAAAATTAATAAATAACATTTATTAAACCAGCGCAAGTTTGGCACTTTGTTGATGGCACGTCACGTGTTGGCGCGTGAGATTTGCAGTGTTAAAAAATTAATTCTGGTACTTTCAGAAAATAAATTAAGCTGAAATTCTATATATAGCAGTTTTATACAATTATTAATCATGTGAAAAATTATCAAACATATATCTTTATTTTTACGGTCACTTTAGAAGAAAAAAAATCAAAACGTTGTAGATAATGACCTTCTTCCGGTTGAGCTACACTTCTCAAAAGTTGATAGAAAACTATGAATTTTGAATAATGCCCATGTACCAAATTTCATCATTCTAGCTCAAACCGTTTTTGCGTAATCTTGGTTACATAAATACACGCAAACAGACATTTTTCTCAACGCTAGTGAAAATGATTCAGGAACCTTCAAAATGTATAAAAACATCAAAATCTCAACATCGAACATTTTCGTGATCGCAATACTATCTCTTACGAGATAGTAAAAAACTTTAAAAGTTTAAAAACATTTAAAAGTAAAAAAAAAAGTTTAAAATTAAAAAGACTTTAGAATTTGGTTATATTTTACTTTTATAAAAAAAAAAAAAATTATCAATCTTAACTTCCTCAATCTTTCAGAACAGGAGAGGATTAGATTTGACCATTTTAGAGAGGGAACTGAAGTTTGATTTTCTGAAATCGATTAGTCAACCCCATGTTTTATTCTATTTATGGCCCTAATTAATTTCTTTTCTTGTCAAGAGGAAAATTACTTAAGAACAATATATCTTTGAGAACTAATATTCACTTTTCTGTCTTTTCTCTTTTCTATTTAACAAATTATTTTTACCAACCATCGATAGGATGGGTATTTTTAGCATGATGACTGTCCGTCCGTCGGTCTGTATGTCCGTCCGTCTGTCCATTGTGTGTCCGTTTAGACGTGTATAGCTTGAACGACTCAATGGATTTTGATAAAATTTTGTATATTTATTTAATGCATCAGTAGCATGAATTCATTAACTTTTAGTGTATATCCGGAAACCGGAAGTGGTAGTTTACAAATTAATTAATTTTATATTCATTGTCAGAAAATATTTCACTTAAAATATAGTAAGGACAAATAATTGATTAATTAAACTAAAAATAAAAACTAAAATAATATATTTTAGTCATTTTAATTCAAGTTTTAAAAATATTTGTGTTTTATTTATACAAATCAGCGGTCGGGGAACCAGGGTAAATTACCCCAAATGGGGTAAAAATGAAACTTTTGTGAGTAAAAAGTATATATTTTTAATTTGCTATTTTATAAATCTGTTAGTATTTTCACAAATTAAATTTTTAGTCATTGTTTTTTTTCAAAATTATCATGGGAGGCTATAATAGGAAAGATGCTAAAAAAAGACAATTTCGTTTGTTTTTTTTTTGAACCTCTCAAATACCTCGCCACAGCTCACATTTTGATTTAAGTTAAAGTTTTTTAATTCTTTTTTTTTTCTTTATAATATAACATATATTATTTTTACATTACTTGAACCATCAATATAAAGGTAAATTTTCTATTTGTAACTCTATTAATTCTATTAATCTATTGAAATATAATAAGCTATATTTTAAAATTTTTTTACTATTTTAATAGGTTCAAATATAAGTTTTAATCTTAACCCCCTGGTCTAATTCTCAATACAATTTATATTTTCACTTATATTTTCATTTTATTATTTATTTATATTAATCTAAGTATACCATAACAATTTTTTTAAAACTCTAAATAAATAAATATCATAATATAACGGAATTTTGTAAATTAAACCACATATTGATATTTGTTATTGTAAATTTATTCAAAAAATACAAACATATTCACAACGTTTCGATTGCTACTTCTGCAATCGTTATCAAGCGACTGCACTGTTCGAGTGTCCAGTTGTTTATAATTTTTAATTTAATTGTTTAAGAATAATTATTTTTTCTCCTGTAATTTTGAATTTGTAAGCACTTTCCGAGGGCCATCTGGTTGGTGACTTGGGTCTTATATTAAGGATCATTGGTCACTTGTCACTGGACACTCGAACAGTGCAGTCGCTTGATAACGATTGCAGAAGTAGCAATCGAAACGTTGTGTATATGTTTGTATTTTTTGAATAAATTTACAATAACAAATATGAATATATGGTTTAATTTACAAAATTCCGTTATAAATAAAAACAACCACCAAAGCTTTAATATTTAAATATCATAATAGTTTCTGATTTTAAAAAATAATTTTCATAGATTTTTCCAATTATTCTTTTAATTTTTTTTTTATTATTAATTATTAAATGAAATAAACAAATATTGTTAATCCTTATAACTACTTACCTATAATATTTATTAAGTTGTTATTATTTTCCTTATCTTTATGAAATCTTATTTACTTAGCAGTTTGTTTTGAAATCAATGAGATCAATTAATAAAGTTTTTTTTTTTGTTTGTGTCCACTTTTACTTTTTGTTATTCAAATAGAGGAGGGCAATTATGCTAACATTCTTTTCTCTCTTTCTCTTCTAAAATACAATGCAGGTGGGAGGGTGTAAGTGAGGGTGAGTGATTGCGTGTCGAGGGTTCTTTATTTGGCCACTCTCCAATCGATAGAAGAAAATCCGCCTTGCACCCCGAAACCCTCCCTTTAGTTAAATGAGAAATTCTCCAAGTAAGGGGAGAAAAATACCCTGACGGTGGTGATTAAACGCCCTGGCCAATGAATGGTCGGCTAGTGCCGCTTCTTTTCTCATAAATATTCTATCAGATGAAATGTTGGAAATTAGTTCTTTATTTAGCTTGAGAGTAGGAGATGGGGGAAGAAACTTTAAATACGATTGGTCAGCATTAAAAAATAAAAAAAAAAATGAGAATAAATAGATTATTTTTTTTTTAATTATAAAAAACTAAACTTTTTAAAATTATAGTATTAATCTCTATTAACTTTAAATAATCTTGTATTGTAGGTATCATTGACATCGAGTGTAATCCCATTATTGAAGCTTATATTTATTTGTGATTTCTAGTTTACCAATTTTAAATTTTAATATTTGGCATTAATCTTAAATTAAAAAAATCTGGAGTGTCTCCACTCGAATATCTCGCAAATTTAAATTGGATTATTTTAAGTCAAAATTTGAAAAAAATTAATTCCGGTACTTTCAGCGATTCAATCAAGCTGAAATTCTATATATAGCAGTTTTATACTATTTTTAATAATGTGAAAACTATCAAACATTTATCTTTATTTTTACGGTTAGTTTAGAGGGAAAAAAATGAGAAAGCGTGGAAAGTAATGACTCTCTACATCTGAGCTACATTTCTCTAAAGTTGATAGAAAACTACAAATTTTGAATAATGCCCGTCTACCAAATTTCATTATTCTAGCTCAAACTGTTTTTGCGTAAACTTGTCTACATACATACACACATACACACACACAGACAGAAAATGATTCAGGAACCTTCAAAACGTATAAAGACATCAAAATCTTTCTCTCTATCACACACACACACACAAAGACAGACATTTTTTTTCAACCATAGTGAAAATGACTCAGGGGCCTTCAAAAGGTGTAAAAACATCAAAATCCCAACATCGACATTTCGTGATCGCAATACTATCACTTGCGAAATAGTAAACAACCTATATTATTTACAGACAATTTAATAAAAGTTTTACAACTTTTTTAAAATAATTATTAAGCTTAAAATTTTTTAGATCTCTGAAAAATTTCAAAGAAATTGATTTTAATTATGTGTTTATCTTTGTATTTTTACCCAAGTTAGTTTAATATTCAATAAATTATAAATAATCATTTAATATTGTTATTATTATTAATATTATTATTACAATTATTATATCATCTTTATAAACTTGCAATTTATTTTATAGTTTTTTTTTAATATTGTTTTTATATTTTTTATGTAAGAAGTTAATTTTTTGATTATTGTTTAAATATTAAATTAGCTGGAGTGTCTCGACTCGACTATCTCGCAATTTGAGTTGGATTAAATAACATAATATATTATATTTAAATTAAATTTTATAAATTATAAATTAAAATTAATAAATAAAAATTAATAAATTAAATAAATTAAAAAATTAAACCAGCGCATGTTTGGTTCTTTGTTGATGGCACCACGTCACGTGTTGGCGCGTGAGATTTGCAGTCTTAAAAAAAAAATTCTGGTACTTTCAACGATTCAATCAAGCTGAAAAATTATCAAACATAAATCTTTATTTTTATGGTCACTTTAGAGGAAAAAAATCAAAACGTTGTAGGTAATGACCCTCTTCCGGTTGAGCTACATTTCTCAAAAGTTGAGAGTAAACTACAAATTTTGAATAATGCCCGTATACCAAATTTCATTATTCTAGCTCAAACCGTTTTTGCGTAATCTTGTCTACATACACACATGCACACACATACACACAAACATACATTTTTCCCAACGTTAGTAAAAATGATTCAGGAACCTTCAAAACGTATAAAAACATAAAAATCTCAACATCGAAAATTTTCGTGATCGCAATACTATCTCTAGCGAGATAGTAAAAATGTTAATAGTTCAGGTAGATTTTTGATGGCCTCTACACGTGCTGCTCTCTATCGGAAACAGCATTTGTACTATATGTACTATTCTTTATTCTCAAATATCCGCATATCAATTGAACCTATCATGATTCGTTTTTTAGTCAATAAATATCCCACATTTATCTCTTAAATGTATAATAACATTAAAGATTGATCGTATGAGATATTGAATGTTGAAATGTGAAATTTAGTTAAAAGGAAGTAGTAAATTTTTTGATCAATATCATACAATCATTTTTTTTTTTTAAATTTTAAAAATTTCCTATTTAACCAATCATCAAGATCAAACTAAATAATTTCTTATTATAATTAAATTATAAAGTTAATAATAATTTATTATTAAATTGATTTAAAATTAAGTAGAGTAAAATAAAAAGTTTTGATATTTCTATAGTATATCTGAAAATTTCTTAACCAATTAGAAAAATAAAAGTTAAATATAAAAAAAAATGTTCAATTTAAAAATTATAATTTTTTTCTTAAGTATTTAAAATTGGAGTTGTAGAAAAAACTTAAACATGTCATGATTCATGCCATTAAATATCTATCTAATAATTATGTATTTATTATAAGATCAGGTGAGAAAGGATATAATGTTAATTAAGCACTGTGTATATCAATATATTTATATATATATACAGAGTTATATATACAGAGTTAAAACCATATAATTTATATTCAATTAATCAACTGATCTACATATCTTATCATTTTTAACCAATATTGAAAATTTTAAAAAAATATCCTCCATTGTTTTTAAGATCTAGATTTTTGAAAATATTTTAAGGTATTTTTTATTAGAATTTATCAACGGCAGGTGCTCAGGCGTTCATAAAGTATTTGCCAAGTCTTTAATTTTACTACCTGTTAAACAGATGCTAGTCACAAAAAAAAATTTTTTTTTTAAATATTCTGATTTTTTTGAAATCATTAAATTAAAATCTAATCTGCATATTATAACGTACCAAAATTTTATTAAATTAAATAAATTAATTTATAAAGTTTATTATTATTATTATTTATATTAGTCATTATATTTATATCAGTTATTTTTTTTTTTATTAAAAAATGGCTTCAACTTACTAATAATTATATTAAAATTTTATGGAAATTATTAAATTTTTAATTATTTAAGATTTATTTTTTATGATGATTTATTTGTTATCTTCATTATTTATTTTTATTATAATAATAATAATTATTATTATTTTTTATTCGAACAGAAATTTCACTTTGCATGAGTGTATAATATTATCTCATTTGTTAATGTATATTGCGTTGCATGCAAAAGCAATTCATATCCTTTTTTTTAGTACTTGGTAGAGCAAAAAAAATACACAGACAAATCACTTAAATGTTCAATAAACGAGAAATATTTGTTGTTTTTTTGTTAATTTGAAATTTAAAAACAATTTTCTTGTTAAAATACCTCAAGTTTTTTTTTCTAGAGGAAAGAGAAAAAAATGTATTTATCTTAATTAAATAGAAGGATTGAAATAGGAAAGAAAAATCAATGCAAGTGAAATTAATTCATCAATTGAAAATCAATTTGACTTCAAAAATATATTTTTACAAAATTTTTATTTATTTAATAATTTTATATTGATAAATAAACAATGCTCTTACAAACCTACAAACTAATATACTAACTAATTAATTTAAATTCTTTATAAAAATTAGAAATAAGTAGAAATTTTAAATTTTTTTATTAAAAAATGGCTTCAGTCTAACATTAATTATATTCAAATTTTATGAAAATTTTTAAATGTTTAAAAATTATAAATTACAATTATTAAATTTAGTAATCAAAATTAAAAGAAAAAATATTGTACATAAATTTAAATTTAAAATAACAAAATAAAATTCAAACTATTATATATCAGTGAGCGGTAGGGATAGATTCCCTCGACTATTAAGCTTGAAACTTCAGTAACATTTAAAAAAATTAATTTCCTTTTTGTAGAAACTATAAAAATAAGCTCAATAATTTCTATTTAGTTAAAAAACAATTGTTTTTTTTTAAATTGTTTTGTTTATTATTATAATACTTTAAAATTTTATATATTGAACTAAATTTTTATATTTTTCATCTTATATATATATATATATATAAGATATAATATATATTATAAGAATATAATATTTATTAAATTATAAATATATTATATAATAGTACTTCAAAGAAAATGATAAAATGAATAATATAAATACTAATAATAATATAATAATAAGAATAATAAAGAGAAATATGAAAAATATTAACTCATTTATGGTGCATATGATTAGCGTTCATGAACTTAGCACATATAATAATTATCTTTCCCTGGAAACTAATTAACTCAAGCAGAACGGAGGTTGACGTATTCACCAATTAACACACTATGAAGTTCCTAAAGACATTCAGATAGAATGCCAAGCATAGTTGAAAATTATAAATCAATAAAAATAATATTATCTAGATATGGACGTTCTAATTGTAAGATAAATATACTTAGGGGAAAATAAATGTAAATATTTAAGCTGGGAAAAAAAAATTTAAATAATATTATTAAAAACTTTTCTTTAGCTTAATTTAAATTAAACTTAAGGTTGTATTATATACTTTTTAGAAAGATAAAAATAAAGTTTGTAAATTACCTAATTAATTAATTAAATAAATAGAAAAATAAATAAATAAAATAAAAAAAATATAAAAAATGTTTTTAAAAACAAGCTTTTATTTAAATGCATTAAAAATAGAAAATAATTTCTCCACACACCACGATTTCCTTACAATTAATCATATCTAAAAAAGTAGTGGGCGCCAAACATGCAGGGAAAGGAAAATAATACGAAGGATATTTCATTGTATATGCACAAACCTTTCTGTTTTTTTTTTCCTTTTCCACTATAATTGATAACTATCTTTATTTGAAGTAGAATTTACGTTTTTCATTGCGTGTTTGGCGCCGACGCTTTCATTTAAAAGATATGATTAATTGTAAGGAAATCGTGGTAGAGAAATTATTTTCTCCTTTTTAGTGTATTTAAATAAAAGCGTGTTTTTAAAAAGTTTTTTTTTTATATTTTTTTTTATTTCCTAACTTTTAGTCTTGACAGAAATTTTTCCCGATTTATGTTTTCAGGTTATAGTGTGAATGTTGAAAGAATCTAATTCAGGTGGATCTTTACCTCAAAAAACTATATATCAAATAGTGGTATAGGGGACTGATTATTATTATTATTATTATTATTATTATTATTATTGTATTATTAGATTATTGGTTTATATAACAATATCGCTATTAATTTATTTGATATTCATTTAAATTAAAAAATAACGTATCTTATTTTTACAAAATAATTAAACATGATTTTGTATTAATTTAATTAAAATAATAACTTTTAAAATAAATGATTTAATTCAAATAAGTTACAAGTGCAGGCCAATAACTCCGTGACTTTTTGAATGAAACCCAGGTTTTTGGATAAAAATTAAATTACCACTTATTAATATATTATTATTATATATAGATATAGATATGGATAATTACTATTTTTCAATATTATGTATTGTGTATTTACGAATTGATAAAAATAATACCTCCTAGGTCACTTATGATCTGGGATGAAACTGAATATTGCATTGTCATCCGTGTTACATATGTATGCAAAATTTCAGCTCATTCGAACATTGGAAAGTGGGTCAAATTCACCTTGCAAGATTTGTCGACAGGGCACAATGTGAAACTAAATAAAACCGTGTAATAAAAACATATTTTTTCATAAAGTGTTTAAGTATATGTATATTTGTTCATTATTTTAAAAGAGTGGTGAAAATAAAAATAAAATATTTTAAATTATATTTAAAAAATATTTAATTGTTTAGTTCAATTACTCTCTATTGTTGTACCTATTATTATTATTATTAATAATATTAATATACAATTTAATATTGTGATAATGAACCTGTTGGTTTTTAACAAAAGGTTTTCAATTCCATAGAAAAGTAATTCTCAACATATTTTATACTCTTCTAAAAGAAGTTTAAAAAAAAAAAAAAATTTTGACTATTCTTTGATTTAAATACATATTGGTAATTTTTTTTTATTTATCCTATGAATTCAATTAGTTTTCCAGTCCAGTATTGCTTATTCAATTGCTTTTGTTATTTATTGTAACCGGTCGGTTGAAATTGAAGGGGTGGTTGCCTATAGGAGGGGATGGGGTGGGGGACGAGGGGAGGGGATATCCGAAAAAAGTCCTGCCTCGTAAATTGGAAAAAGCGCGTAGATGGGCGACGACGGCAGTGGGCGTGTCCGATAGGCGTGTCCATTCCCTCAACCAATCCCGGCGGAGAAATACCCCCACCACCATTCCGAAGCAGCGTGAAGTGAACGAGCCGCCACGAAACGGTCGCTCAGTCGTGAAATGCACGTAGAGGACGGCGCTTAGCCGGGATGTTGTTTTTTCGTGAATCGTCCGACGGGATGTTGTTGTTGTTGCTATTGAGTTAGTGTTGTGCTGTTTCCCTTGTCGAATTCTCATGTGCGATGCCCAGGCCGAGCCGCGACTCGTACGGCGACCAGAAACCCCCGTACTCGTACATCTCGCTCACAGCCATGGCGATCTGGTCCTCGCCGGACAAAATGCTGCCACTCTGCGATATCTACCGGTTCATCACAGACAGGTTCCCCTACTACAGACGGAACACACAACGCTGGCAGAACTCACTCCGGTTAGTAAATCGACTCATAAACTACTTACTACCCATGTTTACATGGTGTTTTATTTTTATTAATAAATTATTAATTTAATTTAATTTAATTTAATAATTAATTTATGTATTCAGGACACCCTGTATATCGCTTCCAATATAATTATCCCTTTCCCATTCAAAAAATTTAGTTGTGATTGATTTAAAAAAAGAATAAATAATTTAAAAAAAAAAAAAATTCTTACAAAACAGCCACAATATTCTATGTTAAATTTTTGTAAATAAATATTAAATAATATTAATATTTTTATATCATTAATAATAACTTAATTGTCTAATTACAATTCCGCGTAAATATTTAAGGTACATTTATCTTTTCGGAAGAATTTATTCAAATCTAATTTACTAAGTTTTTTTAATACTTATATATATAGAAGTAGTAATAGTTTATGTAGTAGAATTAGTAATTGTGCATAGTAAATGAATTAGAAAGGTTTAGTGAATATTAGATCACACACAATATAAGAAGACTCCCTCAATTTATTTTGATACATTTAAATTAAAATAATTAAAATATTAAATTACAAAATAGCATCTCTACTGCCCATAACTATTCTTATCTAATAAATCCCATATAATAAATTTATTTTATTTTTAATTTATTTTTAATTTATATTTTTCCCCAAATAATAAATATAAATATAATAATTAATAATTTTTTTAATATAGATTTAATATTTTTTAATTAAAATTTAATTCATTAATATAAATTTTTCAACTTTATTTATTATCAAATAAGTTTTTTTTTTTTTTAATTTCTGAACATTTTGATAATATTTTTTTTATTTGTACTTATCTATATGATAAACTTATTTAATAATATATTTATATAATATTCAAAAATAATATAACAGTTTCAATAAAATATTTATTTAATGAACTTTAAAAACAACAAAAATTTATATTTGTAATAAATAAATATAAAATGTACAAAGTAATATTTTATATATATATATTATCATATCAAAATATAAAATATATTGTTAATATATTCACATTAAATAAAAGAAGCTGAAAATAACATTTTGAAGCATCCTAATTGATTTATATACATTTCATAATAAACTGACCATGGTCAATTTGTACTATAATAAATCGTTGAATATTATTACAAATGTTAACTATATCTTCTCTTATTTATTAATAACTTAAATATATTGAAAAAAAAATAATTTATTATGCAATTAAGCTAATCATTTTTGTTGACAAGAATAAATTTATTATTATTTGATAGGCAATTATTAATTACAACTGACATCACCGACATTCTAATCGAATATTTTGCACTATCAACTGAAACCGAACTAAATAAAATAAAATTAAAAAAAATCTGTCTGTTTTGAATGTACGGTTAAATTAAAAATTATATTCATTTTTTTAAAAAATAAATCATTATTATTTAACAATTAAATATAAAATTATTAATAAAATAAAAAATCTATATTTTATCCTGGCACTATAGTCTTACAAAAATAATACAAACAAATATGATGGATTATAATATAATTAATATGGGGATTGCTCTCGGAGATTGTAATTTAAATATCTTATATATTCTATATTATAGCGGAAAGTGTTCTTTAATTATCTATATTTAATTGTTACATAAAACATATTCTTCATATTTTTAATTGATATATATCTACAATTAAAATAAATAATTTTTTATTAATGTTTATTTATTTTATTTAATTCATTAATTAAATAAAAAAAATATTTTATACTATTTGTTTAATTTAATTATTTCTTTAATTTTCCTCGTCATCATATTAAGAATATTTAATTATATAATTGGAATAACATAAATTTACCATTTATCTATATTTGTAAATAGGTATATTTTTCAATTGACTTTTTTCCTTGATTCGTGTGCCAATTCTTTTGTTATGATATCACAATTATATTATATTATATGTAAGTGTAATAATACATACTATTTACATATATAATAAAAATTTTAATTATTGTCATTATCATTAGTATAAATATTTAATTTTTATATAATAAAAAAAATAATTATTTCTTTATAGGTAGTTATATTCAAAATTTTAAAATCTAAATATTTAATTTAAAAATTAATTCATGAAAAAATATTTTTAAGTAAAAATGTGTAGGTATTTTTTTGTAATCATGTGAATTCTGATCATTATTTATGTCAAAATATGAAATATCTTATATAAGACTGATAATATAATCAATTGCTTGACGTTCAACTTGTTTTACAATTTTTGTTTTATTTGTTCTTCTTTTCTATTTTTTTTTTAAATTTAAATCTAATTATGTTGAATTACAATATATATATATATATATATATATATATAATTCAGTTATATCTTGTAATAAAAATATTTTATTTAAATAATTTACAAAATAAAACAAGAAATATTTATTTATTCTCATTGAAATGATAATGATGGTGATGACGATGGTAATGATTGATCATTTGAATTAGTAATTATAGTAAGTAATATTTTGATTGATCAATGAATAGAATCATTACTTAAGTACTTTTGAAGACAACTTTTCAAAAGAAGGAAATACATATTTATATAGATTAATATATATGTATATATATTATATATATATATAGATAGATAGATAGATAGAGGTGCCACAGGGTGAAAAGATAACGAAGCTGCCTCACATGGCTCCGGGTTCAAGTCCCGGGCCTGGCATGGGGATTTCTCTAGCTGGGGTCGATGGGACGGAGTCCCAACCTAGCCTCCGGGATCAAAATTGGGAAAGCTACTTGATAGCGCCTCCGATCAAGAAAATTAAGGTAAAGGTTGATAGGACCCGTTCTACTGATCATAGAACACCTATTTGATATAAACGACTTGATAAGCGTTATCCTTGCGTAATACGTACAAAAGTCAGAGGTTTTTTTTTGTAAATCTTATCAATTTTATAATTTTAATTATATTTGAGAATGCATAGAGAGCGTGTAATTCTTCATGATAACTATAGTATATGTTATTATCAAAAATATCATCTAATTAATTACCAAAAGAAGTTCTAAAGTTAGCCATGCATTGGTATCAATTAGCAACATTTAGTAAGGTAGCCAATGATTGTCTTACTTTTTTATTTTCATGTATTCTGATGTGTCTGCTCCAGTGAATTAAAATGAAATCTCCGTGTGCTTTTCTATAAACTCTCGAAACATTCCTGAGGAACAATATCCACCATTTTCAAATTGATAAATAAAAGAATTATTAATAAATTGCATTTCAAATATACTCTTCAAATACTAGTAAGAAAATCCATTAATATTCATATTTTTTTATTCATTTTCAGATTAATTATTTGATATAACCGACTTCATAGGCGTTGTCCATGCGTAGAACGTACAAAGTAAGATAATAGATAGATAGATAGAAAGCTATAAAAATTAATTCAATACCGAATATAGATTATTTTCTTTAAATATTTGTTAACAATATTTCCCAAAAAATTCTGGTTATTTATTTTAAATTACAATTTTATAATAGGTTAAAATTATTATCTTATCTTATTATGCTAGCTAAAATTGTTTGTTTGTTTGTAAATGGCTTCTCAGAAATTCTATGGTAGTCGAAAGTTCTTGGCCGCAACATCCACATTTCTAGAAGTGTCCCTTCATACATTGTGAATCCACCCATAATAATATCTTACTTACTTGAAAATGAAAATCCAATTATGAGATCAAAATTAAAATTATTTATTCATATAATCTTGAATGTTTTCAGTGTTTTTTTTTAATGTTTTATGAATACAAAAATTTTTTCAAAACGTCAATTAAAATGACTAAATTATATTATATTTTGTTTTTGTTTCAATTATTAATTACAACTATATTTTAAGTGACAAAATGATTTCTTGGTTATATAAAAATTAAAATATGATTTTTTAGACAAATGATAAAAAGGAGATGTTTATATTTTCTTATTTTTAATTTTTAATAAATTCTCTTATTTGATATGATGTTTTATTAAAAAATAATATTAAATTGTATATAAATTTAAAAATTAGAATATTTGAATTTGTTTGCTTATTGCTTATTTGTTTGTTTATTTGCCCTTCGGATCTTGAAAGTTCTTGGTAGCAGCAACCTAATTCCCCCAACTGTGTCTAAGCTACCTCCATCGAGCTTCAATTCTTTCCCAACTCCCTCAAATTTCCTTTTACATTGTCTACCCTTTTCCTTAGTTTATCAAGAGGCGACTTTACAATTGATATATCCACGATTTTATATATTTAGATTTATTAAAAAAAATTTTAAAAAGTATAATGTTTTGCTATTCGTATGCCTTTGTTGATTTTTTTTTTGTTATTGTTGTTTTTTTGGATGATATTTTCACCTGCCTGCAATTGAATGACAAACGGCTGGAATACCCTTTTCGTTTAACACCTGAAAACACCAGGAGTCCGACAGAAGATAATAAATTTAATAAATCCGTCGTTGTTTGTGGTTGTCTTTTCGATCTTTCATCCCGATTGGTGATGATAATGTTGCGATCGTTAATATTGGACCTAATTTCGCTCCTGAGCTATTAGAGACCCATTTTTCTAGTTTCGTGTTTCTCTCGCTTCTCTGTGATTATTTTACCTTGGCAAAGCGGCATCGACTAAAAAGACAGCCTCCGTCCAAATTCCTTTCCCGACTCTTTTTTAGAGGGCCCCCCTGGGGTGGCTGAGCCCCCTCCTCATCCCTCTTTTACACTTGCCACAGCCTCTCTTTTTGTATCAAGAGGCGAGAAGAGTGTTGTTGTTGTTGTTGTTGTCTTGCTCGGGATCCCTTCAAAGCTATTCGTTTTTTTCCCTCTCTGACTGCCTTCGTAGATTACCTCTTTTATACGGTACATCGAAAAATCGGTCACCCATTTTTATTATTAATTATAATCTCCTCACTCCAAAAATATAAATTGGGTAGAAAAATAGTGTGAAAAATTGAAAGGAATAAAAAAATAGATTGATTTTTAAATTAGATAATAAAATGTAAGTGACGTCCAGTCAAAAATCTTCAAACGGATATTATGATCTGAATAAAAAGTAAAAAAATATTAACAATAACAAAAAAAAAAAAGATAATATACATATATATATTTATATTTAATAGAAATTTTCTTAAAAAACAACATGATTTAAAGATTTAATAGAAAAAATAAAAAGCACTTTATCCAAAATGATTTACCAGGATTTTAAATCAAGATATTTGAATTCAATTCTCAACATTTCTCTCATATTATTTTATATATAAAGTATCCAAATTTAAATATAATTATTTATATTTTGAAAATTAAAATTCCTTTTTTATTTAAAATCCTTACACGGTTCATGAAAATGATTAATAAAAATTTTAATAAAATATTTTTTTTTTACGATTTCATAAATTAATATTTATAAAGATAATGTAGTGGATATATTCTATTTTGAAAAAAAATCTAAATATTAGAAAATTCTATTTTAATATGAAATATGAATTGAAATATAAACTAAAAAAAAATTGTAATATATTTATATAATAAAAAATATAAATAAATCTAGAAAATCATTTTTTCTTTTATTATTTAATTTAAAACAAAATCTACGCAAGGACAACACCTATTAGGTGTAATGTAATCGGTAGAACGGGTCCTATTAGCCTTTACCTTCATTTTCTTGATCGGGGCGCTACTTTTTATCAAATTGCTACCCAATATTGATCCCGGAGGCTGGGTTGACTCCGTCCCATTGATCCCAGCTAGAGAAATTCCCTTACCACGCCGGGACTTGAACCCATGACCATGCTATGCTACCTCTCATCATGTAGCTCTTTATTTAATTAAATATTATTATATAATAAAATTAAAATGAATTTTGTCTTTTTAATAAATTGGATGGAATAATTATTCATTTGATTATGTTTATTTATGAATATTTTATTTGATAAAGATAAACTGAATTATTTATTATATTTATTCTAATAAAAATATCTAAAATAAAGAAATTATCAAAACGACATATATAGTTGAATCAATTAAATGAATTTAAGAAATTCTATATTATTTTTTTTGTTTTTATAAATATCTATTATATACACCGAACCACCGCTCAAATAATTTAAATTTAAAAGAACATAAATTAAAATTAAATATTTATAAATCATACAGCCACAAACGTACCTATTAATGCAGAGAAAGACAAAAGTATGGCCTGTGGATATAACATAATATATATTTCGTAATTTGATTACAAACTATTATTAAAATAAATATTTTTAATTTTATTTTATTTATATTTATAATATTTTGTTTTTGTATTTGCTGACGTCATTTAAATTTACTATTTTAAATTAAGAAAATTTAACAAAGATGATTTTCCCGAGACTGAAACCAAAACAGATCGATTTTTCTTTATATAAATTATCTATGATGTGAATTTGGAATCGGGTTTGGCTAGTAATATTAATACCTGAATCACCGAATCGCCATTCAAATAATAACATACAAACAGAAAAGTAGGCGTGTTGATATAAAATATATACCTGGGACACCGAACTATCGCTCGACCCTTTAACAAATTTATACAATTTATTTTTATATACTTTAAAAATTTTACAATTTTTTAATTATTTATTATAATCGTTAAATTGGATTTCTAAAAATGTCCTATTAAAAATTTGTTTCCTAAAATGTTTCAAATTAATTAAAATAAATTGATTATCATTTCAATACCTGGGACACCGAGCTATCGCTCGACCCTTTAACAAATTTATACAATTTATTATTAAATACTTTAAAAATTTTACAATTTTTTAATTATTTATTACAATTGGGTTTGGCTGGTAATATTAATACCCGATTTACCGAATCGCCATTCAAATAATTTAAAAGAACATAAATTAAAAAAAAAAAATTGATTTTCTAATTTCTTTATTTTTATTGTCATTAGACTTATTTATTTATTTTATTTTTATAAATATAATCGAAAAGAAACTTGATTAAGTTTTAGTTTTTGTTTTTGTTTTATTATTATCGGGTTTTTTCATCGTAAATGAAAAAACAAAAAAAAAACAAAAAAAAACAAAAGGTGAGGCGCGGATGAGGATTATAAAATCGGCACGAATCTCAAATATAATTTTCAAACAACAAACAAGCCGAATAAATAACTAGGCAGTCACTAATATAATTATCACTTGTGGATTATTTATTTATTTATTTGTGAAAATTTCTAAGGCCTTGAGATTAATAAGTTGTTTAATTTTCTTTTGTTTTACTTTTAAATTTTATTATTCTTTCAATTCTTTTATAATAAATTATCGAGCTATAAAATAGATTAATTTTGTATACATGAAATATTTTAATCAATGTTTATTCAATTAAATTCATCGATATCAAATAAAATAATCAACTTTTAAAAAGAAAAAAACATATTTTTTCCATTCTAAATTATAAAAATATAAAATTTATATTTATTTATTAGAATTTTTTTCATAAATTTGAACAGATATACCTGTATTGTTACCTATTTACATTTCAGGTATAATATAAATAAAATTTCGTCTTAAATAGAACTTACATAGAAACTTAGCAATTTAAATAAAAAAAAACTATTTGAAATTATTGATTCTAATAAAAATTTAATAAATTTACTCAAAAAAAAAAAAAAAAAAAATTTATAGGAAATCTATTATTTTTTTAAAAAAAAATAAAAAATTTACTATTATAAAAATAAATTTTTTCAATATTAATAAGATATATATATTTTAATAAAAAAAAAGAATATACTATCTAATTAATTATGTCAATAATATATTGCAACAATTAAAACTACTTAAAAATAAATCAATTCGTTCAATAAATAAATAAATCATTCTCAAAAAAAAATTATATAATTAAGATATTTAAAAATCAAATTTTATTATTATTTAAATATATATTTATCTATTCATTTAGTAATATATACATTTGTAATAATAATACTTTTTATCAATTTAAAAGTATTTATCATAACAGGGTTGTTTGAGTTATAGATGGAATATCATCTTTCTAATCAAATAATACAACCCTCTAACCTTATAGATATGAATCAACTCACTTTTATGATTTGAATCTAGTTTTGTGAATTGGAATAATAATAGAAATGATAAGATATAATGAATTGAGGGGTATATTATGATAGAATTAGGACAGATGGTTCAATAGGAGGGTTAAATTATGGGGTTAAAATTCATTTCAATCGTTTCTTAATCAGTTTCAAATTGGAACCGAAGTCTGATTAATAAATATGTAGAGTGAATTTAGGAATAATGAATAATAAATAATAACTAGATATGCCCTAAGCGAGATGATTTTTAATAATTAAATCCAGAGAATTAAGAATAAAGCTATTATTACAATCATGTTATTGATCAATAATCCAATAATGATATATTTGAAGAATCAATTAATTTTAATTTCGATTTTATTTTTTACAACTTTTAAAAATTTTTTCGAATTTATTTTTATTTGATGTGTGTGTGTGTGTGTGTGTGAATACTTATTTGTTTATTTCTCTTATTAATAACATAATAATAATTGTGGGTCAGGGTGAAGTCCTTCTTCAGCTCCCCATTGACCCTAATCCCAATAAAAAAAAAATAAAAATAATAAGTTGACCTGTGGCCAGGTCCGAACCGACCGACGGTTTGAAATAAATTAATTTCCAGCTACAGAAACAATTTCAAATAATTTTCATATATCTATTAATGTAATAAAAAACAGATATGGATACATAAATAATAAATATAAACATTTTTAATTTTATTTTATTTATAATATATATGCAAGACCAGGCTGTGACGTCATGCATGGCTGGATGACGTCATATAATTTTAAATCAAGAAAAAACTAATAAATATGATTTTTTTCGAGGATAAAACCAATACAAAATGCATGATTCGTGGTGATATATAAAAAAATCTCCTTTGGTGTGAAAATAACCCTTTCCTTCCTATCGTCGATCGCTAATACTACCACTTCCGGTTTCCGGAATTGCACCAAAAGTTGATCAATTCATCCCACTGATGCATTAAGTAAATATACCAAATTTCATCAAAATCGGTTGAGCCGTTCAGGCTGTACACATCTATACGGACGGACAGACGGACAGACATCATGCTAAAAATACTTTTTTCTGTTTAGAAAATGCATGATTCGTGGAGATATGTAAAAATCTCCACATGTGAAATTTGGTGTGAAAACAATACCTCCCTTACTATCGTCGGTCGGTAAAAAAGGGATAGGGATAGTTAACCAGCATTTGTGCTGAGTTAGTGTAACAACTCTATAATAATAATAATAATAATAATAATACTGAATTTAAACTAAAATATTAATTATAATATTTTATATTGTATTAATATTATGACAAATTATTTATTAAACATATAAATTGGATTTTTAACTTGTGAATTAGATTAAAAGCAAAACTCTTTGGAAAAATGCTTAAATACTCAACTTTAAGCTTCAAATCTTCCAACATTACAAAAATTTAAAATATAATGTGATAAAATCAAATCTGGCCAATTAAATAGATTAAATCTCTAAAATCAATATATAAAAAGCCGAAAATTAATTTTAAAAAATCAGTAACGGAGTTAAATTTGAAATTATTTGTTAAATTGTAAAGAATAATATATATTTTTCAAAAAAAAGTGTCTATAGTTAAATCTAAATATTTACTTCTTAATAATTTAATATTAAAAAAAAAATATTTTAATTTCTAAATGTATTTTACTATACAATTTATTAATAATCTATTCTTTTTACCGACCGACGATAGTAAGGGAGGTATTGTTTTCACACCAAATTTCACATGTGGAGATTTTTACATATCTCCACGAATCATGCATTTTCTTAACAGAAAAAAGTATTTTTAGCATGATGTCTGTCCGTCCGTCCGTCCGTCCGTCCGTCCGTCCGTCCGTCCGTCCGTCCGTCCGTCCGTATAGATGTGTACAGCCTGAACGGCTGAACGGATTTTGATGAAATTTGGTATATTTACTTAATGCATTAGTGGGATGAATTGATCAACTTTTGGTGCAAATCCGGAAACCGGAAGTGGTAGTATTAGCGATCGACGATAATAAGGGAAGGGTTATTTTCACACAAAATTTCACATGAGGAGATTTTTTTATATATCACCACGAATCATGCACTTTGTATTGGTTTTATCCTCGGGAAAATCATATTTATTAGTTTTTTCTTGATTTAAAATTATATGACGTCATCCAGCCATTCATGACGTCACAGCCTGGTCTTACATATATATTATAAATAAAATAAAATTAAAAATATTTATGTTCTATGCCTATCTGTTTTTTATTACATTAATAGATATATGAAAATTATTTGAAATTGTTTCTGTAGCTGGAAATTAATTTATTTAAAACTGTCGGTCGGTTCGGACCTGGCCACAGGTCAACTTATTTTCCAATTAAATTAATTTATCTATTTATTTTCCATTACATTAAATTAATGATAATTATTTACTGAATAATGATTTTTGTCAATTATCAATATTTATCTATTTATACAAGTAAAGTTGTAATAGTTAATGATATATATTATATAAGTAAATTTATAATAGCTAAATATAAAACAAATTTTAATGTAGCAATTTAATGAAATAATTTCATACATATACTTATATAAAATTAGGAACCAATTATAATCATTTTCTATTAAATTCTTTTAATTTATTAATAAGAATTTATTTAATAGAATTAATTCAATTAAAATTTCTTCTTTCATATCGAAAGATAAATAATCAGATTATAATAAATAAAGAAGTTCTTTATTTATTTATTTTCTTTTTTTTTTTTTTTTTTTGAATAGAATGATTTTGATTTTAATCCTATCTGATGGTCTTTGTCTTTTTGATAGTTTGAATGTTATCATTTTTGATCTATATATATATATATAGGATATATATATATATATCATTTAAATGAACTGAATCGATTCATTAAAGGTTTTTGTTGTTATTATTATTATTATTATTATATCTGTTAACTAAACCAATAATTAAAAGAACGAAGGAGGGAATTCTCGCTTTCAAAACGAATTCTTCTAAAACGATCCGAGAATTTTTTTTCTCTCTCACTTTTACTATCCTATTATTATTATTATTTGTTATTCGGGCTGTGAGCAGCAACTAAGCAGTCAGGAGTGGGCTTATCAGGTAGCCGAAGCAAGTAAATGCGTCAGAGAAAGCATCTCAGGAAACGAGTGTGTACTCTCTGTATAAAATGATAGTACACCTGGTAATGCTTTTTATTAATATGCTTATTTTGTATTCAATAAAAACCCACGTACATAAATTAATGTTTACTGATAATTAAATTATACGATGGCTAGACAAATTAATCAAACAAATATATCTCGATATATTTTATTTAATTTCCCTTCATAAAACATCTCTTACTTATCAAATAAGTTATAAAAATAAAAAATATTACTTTACTTTATTGATAATTTAAAAAAAAAATGTTTTTTTTCTGAAATTACCTATACAGAAGAGATTGTATATGATAGAAAATACAAAATCACAAATATAAACAATTTAAATAAATACAGATTATCACTTATTGTAAGAATAATAATATAAAATGCTTAAAATTGGAATTGTAAAGGGAACATATTATAAAAATTAGCTGGAGTGTCTCCACTCGACTATCTCGCAATTTGAATTGGATTAAATAACATAATATATTATATTTAAATTAAATTTAATTAATTATAAATTATAAATAATAAATAATAATTATTAAACCAGCGCATGTTTGGCTTTTTGTTGATGGCACCACGTCACGTGTTGGCGCGTGAGATTTGCAGTGTTAAAAAATTAATTCTGGTAATTTCAGCGAATCAATCAAGCTGAAATTCTATATATAGCAGTTTTATACAATTATTAATCATGTGAAAAATTATCAAACATATATCTTTATTTTTACGGTCACTTTAGAGGAAAAAAAATCAAAACGTTGTAGGTAATGACCCTCTTCCGGTTGAGCTACATTTCTCAAAAGTTGATAGAAAACTATGAATTTTGAATAATGTCCATGTACTAAATTTCATCATTCTAGCTCAAACCGTTTTGGCGTAATCTTGCCTACATACATACACACACACATATACACACACACACACACAGACATTTTTCTCAACCTTAGTGAAAATGATTCAGGAACCTTCAAAACGTATAAAAACATCAAAATCTCAACATCGAAAATTTTCGTGATCGCAATACTATCTCTGGCTAGATAGTAATAATAATAATAATAATAATAATATCAAATCAGTAATAACATATTCATAAATTCATAACATTTCAATTAAAATTTGTTCCTAAATGCAAAAATGGATGTTTTCATATCGGTAATAAGTCTGAAATAATGTAATCATTAGGATACTAAATTATTTATTTGGAATTTACTTGTCTTTAAATTATAAATGCTTAGATGAAATCAAATCCATGATAATTGTCCAGATTAGTAGTCATGTCATGAATTTGGATGAAAATTTGCTAGTAAATTTTTTTTTTTTAATTCCAAAGAAACTTTTCTTAAGCAATATTTTTCGGTCTCTTCTAGTTTACGAGATAAATAAAGATTGTTTAAGTTTGACAGATTAGCTGGTTATGAACGTCAAAATGTGCAGCCATTTAAGTAATGTTTTATTGACTAATTCACTTATTCACTAATTTTCGATTTTTTTCGGTTCTATTTGGATATAGAGAAATTATTGAATTAATTATTTTTTTTAATTTTTCTATATCCAATCCGAACTGAAAACAAACAAACAACCAAAAAAATTACTGGAGCCCTCCGCTGGTTAAATGAATAAAACATGATATTGATGGTCTACACGGTGTGGACAATAACCAAGGTGACCCTAAAGGGACTCCAAAAGAATGACTTCTATTTATGCTTCAATTTATTTTACAAAAGATTTGAAAGATGTATCAATGAGGAAGGGATGTATTTTGAATAATCTGAAATAAAATTTATAAATTTGTAACCCGTTTTGTTTTTATGGTGTCAGTCACCTTGGTTATTGTCCAAACCGTGTATGATGGTAGCTAAATAGAATATCAATTGATTTATATGCAAATTTTAATAATTTTTAACCCAAAACTAGAAGTTCAATTACTTTTATATTTAAAAAAAAAATATTTGAAGAATTAATTTTAATATTTCATTTTTAATTTTAATGCAAGCTGACCTTTTAACCAAATTTTTATATAAAATGGAAAAAATTAAATAAAAGTGAATTTTGTGCTAAAAAAATTTAAAATTTTAAAAGTGCTCACGACTCATCATATTTAATATTATTATAATCAATATTTATTTATAATTTATTGATATACTCCATCAATACGATATCTACTTGTATATAAATATTTGTATAAATAAACGTTATTTGTGGTGTTAAAAATTTCTTAATAATAAAATACTTGAAATTTATTGACTCTCTAACAAGATTACTATTAATTAAACATTACAAACATTTCAGGCAATCATTCATAGAATAACAAGCCAATTTTGTACTTATAAGTGTGGTTTTTATTAATGGTAATTTTGTTATGTTTTTTTCTATATAAAATAAAATCATTCATAATAAAATGGTAAACTTGACTAATTGTTTATTGTTTATTCTGTTTAGAATTATACTTCACGCCATTTGTATATTTTATCTAACAGTTGAGATTTGAAATCTAGATAAGAAACTAATATTCATTTTATTTTATAAAATTCAAAATTTATTCGAAAACTAAAATTGAAATTAATAATTAGCTCATATATTCATAATATAATTGTGTAAGAATATACTTTAATATAGTATGTTTAGGGAATCTGGTAACTAAATCGATTTCGTTCTCTCTGTAAAGAATTTATTTCAATAATTTTTTCTTACATTGATAATTTACAATATTAGAAAATATAAATTACCTGTAAAGAAATCGATTCTAAAGTTGATTCTTCCAGATAAATTTTACAAATTCCAAATATATAAATTACTAACTAATATTTATATAAATAGAACTTATCCTATTACAATTAATATTTGTCTTTAATCCATTCTAAAATTAAATAAATGATTCTTATAAATAAATTAAACAATATTAATTAACAGATGGCAGTGACTTTGTTACATATATATATATATATATATATATATTTATATAGTATAAACATAAACCTATATTATATTAAAATGCTATGAAATATTGTTCAAATACCTTCAATATTATTCATCAAGATAAATATTGCACCATTTTTTGTTTGTTTTTTAATAGCTTTTACAATAAAGCCATAATATAATATTAATCCTGATATTATTATTATTATTATTATCTATGTATCATCAAACAAATATATATATATATATATATACATTTTTTTGGAAAATAATTAAATGATATCATATATAATTCAATAATCATTTTCTGATAATCCAAATTTCATGAGAATAATTATTTTCAAAAAAAACATTGAGATTGGAATTTCCGGATGAATTTTGAAATGGAATAAAAATTCTATATGTAATCTGTAATTCACAAACTTTCAAATCACAATAAACAACAAAATTTATACTAACAATTATTTTTTGTAATTTTGTAAATGTTTAATATCTTATTCATCTCAATTAGAATTTTTAATTTAAGCATAAATAAATAAATGAGTAGTAATAATAATATAATAATTATTGATATTAATATTAAATAATTTCATAAAGTGATTTCAACAATACATTATCTATATGTATGTATCTCTATGGCTCTACGGAACTCAAAAGTTTTTGGTCACAGCAACCTCATTCTTCCAAGTACCCCCATCCTAAGCTACACCTATCCAACTCCTATTTTCTACTATCACTCTTACTTCCCTTCCTACATTGTCCGTTCACTGTGTCATTTGTCTTCCAAATTGACATTTCCCCCAATCGGTCTCCCCACCAACATATTTTTCGCTAATTTATCATCGCCCATGTCCTGCCCTTCGAAATCTTCTTGATTTTATTACTCTGACTAAGTCTGAAGATGGATAAAGACCATGCATATTCTCATTATGCAGTCTCCGCCATTCTCCTGTGACCTCATCTTTCTCTGCCCCATAAATTCTGCGAAGAATCCTATTTTCAAATACTCAAAATTTCCTCTCATCTCCCAAGGTCATATCTCACGCCCATATAATACCATAGGTAAAATAATTGTTTTCTATATCTTAATTTTGATTCCCTTTGATTATAATTTTTACGAGATAATAGGCGTTACTCGATTGTAACATCTATTTAAATTCTTCTGGAACATTATTATCCTTTATGATTCGAGAACCTAAGTATTTAAATTTTTCTACATTTTCAAATTTTCAGATTTTGTCTGTTTCTACTATTCGTCTCTGATACTAAATATTTTGTCCTAGCACTATTAAATTTCGAAAGTTTCTGATCATTGATTATCCTGCATCTTACTCTTCCTTTTCTACCTTCAAGACAAATTTGAATCAAAAGCACTAATTTTTTCGGAATTACCAATAAATTAAAATTTGTAAAATTTTATTTTTATGATAAAGTGTTATAGATATATGTAGGTATTTATGTTTTAACTAATATATATATACAGAGGCGGATTAAATGCCGAGCGGACCGGGAGGCCTCCCGGGGCCCACCAGCCCTAGGGGCCCACCGAAACCTAAATAAAAATATTTCCTTAAAAAAAATTTAAAAGAACTGTTGAGTTTATGGATAATCGGAGTTTAATTAAAACAAGTTATTATTAATACAGATCTATATTCGGTCGTGTTTGAACCCCTACTAGCTTAAGAAAAAATAATGAATTTTGGGTCTCGACGAACACAGTAAAAATTATGTATTTTTTACATAAGTACTATATATGTAAGTATAAAACAGCCTAAATTATAATATAAAAAAAAATTTGTCTTTCAATTGTAATTGTAAATAACAGAGGGCCCATTTCAATTTTACCGCCCGGGGCCCCCAATCAACTTAATCCGCCACTGTATATATATATATAGTGTGATTTTGTGATCTTTTTTCTAATTATACAAAAATATATATCTATTATATGTATTATTATTATTTTTATTATTATTATCTTTAGTATCAAGTGATTAAATACATATAATGAAAAAATAGTAAATAACTTACTTGTTAAAGTTCTTTTTTTACTCTTGTTGGTGTTATTTATTTTATATCTTTCTTATTTCGTTTTTCTTATCCGATGATTCATTTTTTTTATCGTTCTAAACAGTGCTGGAAGGGATTCTTCTACTAATGAACAACTTCCCATTCTGTATTTCTTACTGGTGTTAAATAAATTTAAAGAAAAACGCGTTATTAATACAAGGTGATAAAAAAAGATGGCCGCAAGGAGCCAAATTTATTCTTGTAGAACCAATCGATTAAATTGGCTAAATAAAGGAGATTTTTTTAATTTTATTTTATGGATCCTTATTGAATATTTTAGACGCCATTGGGTGAGAGGCTAGCCTCGCTGTCTCACATTCACATGGTCCCGGGTTCAAGTCCCGGGCCTGGCAAGGGAATATCTCTAGCTGGGGTCTATGGAACGGAGTCAACCCAGCCTCCGGGATCAACATTGGGGAATAGCTACTTGATAAAAAGTAGCGCCTCCGATCAAAAAAATCAAGGTAAAGGTTGAGAGGACCCGTTCTACTGATCATAGGACACCTCATTGATATAATTGACTTGATAGGCGTTGTCCTTGCGTAGGACGTACAAAAGTCAGAGGTTTTTTTTTTTTATTGAATATTAATATCTCTTTTGAGAGAGAGAAAAATGTAACTATTCGGTGAATTATTAAATGAATCGTTTGGGCGTTGGCATATTTGTTTCAGGCACAATTTGTCCTTCAACGACTGTTTTATCAAAATCCCTCGACGACCCGATCGGCCCGGCAAAGGTGCCTATTGGGCGTTACACCCCGCTGCACTCGATATGTTCGAGAATGGTTCCTTGTTGAGAAGAAGAAAACGTTTCAAATTACCGAAAGGCGACAAAGACCGATTAGAGACAGAACTAGCGGCACTTGCTGGACTCCAGCATACAGAGGTATTTATAATAACGTTAAATTTTTCTTATGACTATAATTTATATAATATTTTATAGAAATTGAATTTTTCATTAAAATATTCAAAAAACGATTTATAAAGTTTATCTAACCCTTATTCTTATCGGAATAATGTTTAATACTCAATATGTAGAATTTTATATTTTGACTCTTAATTTTTATGGATAAATATTATAATAAAAAATTAATAGAGAATGTATTTTTATCAATATTTATATTATACTATACTTACTAGAAATATTTTTAATTTTAATGCATTTTTGCATCCAGGTCCATTTTAGTCAGCCTTTATACAATATTATTGGAATTTAATTATTCAATTTTTAAACTTAAGACTGCTTAGCAATTTTCAATTTTAAAAGTATGTTTATTATATAGCCTATATTTACAATAATTTGTTCTATCAGAACCAGTGTTCCCTGTAAACTGTGCGCGTGTGCGCGCGCACACAAGTTTTAAACATAGCGCACATGAAAATTATTCGCGCGCACAAAAAATTTACTACTATTCTTGTACTGTCTTTTTTATATACGCATTTTGAAATTGCCGCACAAAATTTTTTTTATTTTGGAAAACTTTGCACACATATAAACAAGTGCGCACACAGGTCACGAAAAATTAGAGGGAACACTGATCAGATCATCCAAAAGTTAAAGGTTACAATATTTACAAGTTTAAATTGTTTTTTGTGATCAACTACTGATTCGCTATTACACTATTTTACATTATTATTATTTTATTTACATTTTCTTTTTACTTTAGTATATATATATTAAATTTAATATACCTACATAGAAACAAGGTTGGAAAAGCTAAAGAAAACCTGAAGATTATTACAGGTGGGTGGGATGGAGGAGACAGTAATTGCACTTTAATAATTATTCAGGTAAACTCATTTTTGTGGATTTGGATAATACTTTACCAGTGGATTCCTTTTGCAATTCCAAATAAACTTTTCTTAATAAATTTTTCCCGGCATCTTCGAGATAAAAATTATTAAAATAAAGATTTTTTAAGTTTGTCAGATTAGTATTATGAACGTTGAAATGTGCCATTAAGTAATGTTTTATTCCCTAATTCACTAATTATTCACTTATTCACTAATTTTAGGTTTTTATAAGTTCCGAACTTATAAAAACCGAAAATTAATGCGCCATCTAGTAGTCAAAAAATTTTATAAGAAAAGTTTATTTGGAATTGCAAAAGGAACCCACTGGTAAAGTATTATCTAAATCCACGAAAATGAGTTTACCTGAATAATTACCGAACATATATATTTATAGGAAGGACTATACCAACTAAATTACCATTCTGGTCTACTAGAAGGGTTAAATATATTTTACAAAATGCTATAAGGTATACAAATTATTTAAAACAACAAATTTTATCATACAAATGATTATTTTATATTAGAAAAATATTATACTCATTTAATATACCTATCCTTGACTAATTTTGTATATAATTTTTATTTTCTTACCGAATAATTTATAAATACAATGAATTGATCATATATAAATGTAAATAAAATTATACTCATAGTAGAGAGTGAATCTAAACATAATATGAATATTTTCTAATATCAATTCAAGGTACAATATATTGTTAATTATAGGTTGTCGAACCATTGGAATTATATTATAATATTTAATTAATGAATATTTCCAAATTAATAATAATAATAAATATAAACGGAACCGACGACTATTGGCAATTAGTTTGGAAAGTAGAAATTTTTTTTTTTACTAAATTATAGTGATTATGGTATTTGTAAGGGAAATAAAATTTCGTTGAATGCTTACGTTGAATTATTTATTTAAATGATCTATCGAAGGGTATCGATCCCAAAGCGCATCGGATTCCAACCGGAAAGGCGTTTTTGCTGCTTCCTTGACCGCGGAAAATTAATAAATTAAGATGATAATTAAATAGTATGTATTTTAAGAGGAAAGAAGTGGGGAGGGGTCAGAAAGGAGAGGATGCAAAAGACAGGAGAAAAAACGGTGCGATAAATTTGAATAGAATAAATTCTAGTAATTTTTTTTTTATTATTAATATATTCATGCTGGGATTGTATCTCAATTCTTATAAAAATAAAAAAAAAGAATTTTTTTAATTAAATATCTCCATTTTACAATCAAAACCTACAATTACAAGTCATAATTCAATCATTTTAATATATAAGAAGTAATTGTCTGTTGTTTTTTTTTATTTAATTAAATGTACTATTATTATTTCTACTTCCTTTCTTTATTTTAAATTTATATTTATTTTATATATAATTTGAAAAAAAATAAGGATGACATATATTTACGTAATTGTTAATTTATCTATTTAGTTTAAAATTAAATTTATTAGACAAATGAATTATTATAATATGTATGTATTTTAGAAACAAAGAGATGGATCTACCCGCATATTGAACTAAGATCTCTTTTCGATAATTTTTTTTTTTTTAATTCCACATTAATCATTATACTACACTAAATCTAATTTATTTATTTATTTATTTTTTTATATTTTTTTTTTTGGTTTATAGTTGAAAAATTTAAAAATTCATAATATCATAGATACAGATATAGATTATAGAAGAATGAAATCTTGACTTGTATTATTGATCTATTTAAATTACATATTGTATAATAGTTTCAATAAAAATCAATGATTCTAAATCGGTATAAAAAATATATAGTAGATTTGATTAAATAAATACATATTATTATAAATTAATTGGGGGCGGTTTTTTTTTAATTCAAATTAATTAGATTTTGCTATTATATTTTTATCAACAATAAAATAAATATTATTTAATAATTTAAATTTTTTAATTTAAGAAATCAAATTATAATTTTATAGTTAAAATATATATAATATAAAATATAGTACCGGGATCCCGAGCCTCGGCTCGGTACTTAAGTTAAAATGAAAAAATGATTCATTATTATTGGATTTGGCTGGTAATATTAATACCTGGGACACCGAGCTCTCGCTCTACCCTTTAAAAAATATTGATATACAATTCTTTAATTATTTATTAATAAATATAAAATAGTAATTTATTAAAAAATAAACACGAAAATTGATAAAAAAAAAAATAACAAATTTATTATTTTTATTTTTAAATATCGATGCACTCGGTGAGCTTCGATTCTTCGAACACGAGTCGTCAAAACAATCGTTCTAACCACGCTACTAATATATTTAGATAATAAAAATAACATTTTTTACCGTCTTTCCAAGCCAATTACCAAGCCGTATTTGTTTTGCTGTTTTTTTTGAGAGAGAGATTAATAAATATATATATTTTATTAAAAATAAATATTTTTAATTTTATTTCGAAATTAAATAATAAATTTTAAAATATTTTAAATAAAAAATAATATTAATACAATATCAGTTAAAAAAAATGGATGTCATTTGTGACGTCATTCATATATAAATTTAAATTAAGAAAAAACTAATGAAGATGAAGAGATGTGATCAATTAAACTTAATTTTTCTTTATAAATACTATCTCTGGTGTGAATTTCAAAAAAATCGTTAGAGCGGTTTTTGAGAACCCATGTACAAACAAACAAACAAACAAATTTAGCTAGCATAAGAAGATAAGATTAACATAACTTTAGAATAATTTTAGATCTAGTCAATTAGAAATACAGATGTTTTTTTTATTTAAAAGACCTTAAAACGTGTAATTTGGTTGAAATCTTGACTGGTTGGTTGTTATTTTTATACATACAATAATAAATAGAGCAATTTATAATATTATTTATTTTTAAAATAGAATGAATTAAAAAAAAACTTATTTCGAATTAAAAGTAATCCAATTTCAATCCTTGTAATTAATATTATTTTATTAATCCTACATTATTGTTTCTATATAATAATATAAGAGTAATTTATGTTTTAAAATCACAACCCAATTAATTAATATATGAAACATATATAACCTAAAAAATTCATATTTAGAAATAGATTAAATATTTTGTAACACGAATATAATCCAAGATTGTATAAATCATTTCTAATATGGAATTTTTATAATATAAATAAAAAAAAGGTGGTGGTATATCTTATTTTCCATATTTCCTTGGAAACTTTTTAAAAATAATCAAATTTCATGTATAGAATATTAAAAAGAAGTAATTTATTATTACATTTATTACCGTCGAATGACATAGTAGTTTTCATTGGCTATTACATATAATGATAATAATTTATAAAAAAAAATCAGGTAGGTAAATTATTATTTTTTTTTTTTCAAATTTAAATATATAATAGATTATAGAATTTATAATAACATTTTGTGTATAAATAATGAAATTAATTCTTTTTAATGGAAAAAAAAATAGTTTACTTATACAAAATTCATTTTCAAGAGAATGATTAATATATTAAAATGTAAATTATATATTATATTTATTTATTATAAATAATTGATATTGATAGATCTTAGGCACTTATTGGCAATTATTTCGACAATACTTAAGAATATAATGAATATTTTTCTTTCATTTATTATATTATATTTAATTATTTTACTAAAAACAAAATAAATATTTACAATATCTGATAAATAAATAAATTTATTTTTTTTTTTTTTATTTTTTATTCTTATTATCATTATTTTTTTAATTTAATAATATTATTCATGTATAATCAAATTTTTTTTATAATTAATTAATATTAATTAACTTAACGGAATTTAATATTTCGATAATATTTAAAGAAAAAAAAATATTGATTATTTTTATTTATGGGTAAAAAATTATATTCGATTTCCTTTCAATTTTTCAGGTAATCGATGCATATATGTAGAATTAATTGATTTCGATTGCTTTCACTTGTCTGATAGACTTAAAGAGTCTATTAGTGAGAATAAATTACTAACGAATATCTGTGGGCTCTTATTACCCTATAATTGTAGAAAACATTTCTACCTCAGCCCTTAAAGTGTCCCTTTTGAAATCGCCTCCAGTCAGAGAGATTCATTCCAACGAAAACAGACCCTAATTCTTTTCTTTTTTTTTTAATATTCTTTAGACACCTATAGTTATCTCCAACTACCGCTTTGTAATCATCTAGTTTTTTTTTACATTCATTTTTTTTTTTTTTTCATTTTTTGAAATTCAATTGGATTATTAAATTATTGAGCCGCAGGGCTAAGAATCGAGTCTTTAGAGTGAGTTTTAGGGCAAAAGAGAGAAGGGGAAACACTAACTGACCACCACTGCTTAATATACCTTCCAAAAACAAACAAAAGGCGGTGAAAAATAAGGGAGGTCATAACTATAAATAACCAAACAGACTCGTATTTACAATTTAGTTAGAAGGTAAATATTAAACAAAAAAAAACATTTACATATTTATTTATTAGAAAAGCATATCTTATTTTTATTAATGAAATATTTTTTTCTTTAATCTATATTCAATTATTTTTTTTACCTGTCATTCTTTTTTTTATATACTTTACATCAAAATTAAGTTTTTTTTTTATTCAAAAAATTCGATAATTAAAAAAAAATAATTTTAATCCGCATTTGTTAAAGATACATTCTTTATAATATTTTTTTTTTTGTAAAAATAATTATAATTTTTACCGACCGACGATAGTAAGGGAGGTATTGTTTTCACACCAAATTTCACATGTGGAGATTTTTACATATCTCCACGAATCATGCATTTTCTAAACATAAAAAAGTATTTTTAGCATGATTTCTGTCCGTCCGTCTGTTCGTCCGTATAGATGTGTACAGCCTGAACGGCTCAACCGATTTTGATGAAATTTGGTCTATTTACTTAATGCATCAGTGGGATGAATTGATCAACTTTTGGTGCAAATCCGGAAACCGGAAGTGGTAGTATTAGCGATCGACGATAGGAAGGGAAGGGTTATTTTCACACCAAATTTCACATGAGGAGATTTTTTTATATATCACCACGAATCATACACTTTGTATTTTTTTTTCTTGATTTAAAATTATATGACGTCATCCAGCCATTCATGACGTCACAGCCTGGTCTTACATATTATTATAAATAAAATAAAATTAAAAATGTTTATATTTATTATTTATGTATCCATATCTGTTTTTTATTACATTAATAGATATATTAAAATTATTTGAAATTGTTTCTGTAGCTGCTAATTAATTTACTTCAAACCATCGGTCGGTTCGGACCTGGCAACAGGTCAACTTATTAAATATCCTTTTGAGCAAGGGGGTAGTCTCGTAGTTATAAATAAAATACTTCTGGTTTGCCAAATTTGAGTTCGAAGGATCGATCCACGCCAAGTTCAAAAAGACTTAAGAATTAAAATGAATTTCCAATTAAAAATATGAAATGAATAAAAATCCATAAAATTTTATTAAAAATGAAAATGAAAATAAAAAAAACATAAATTAAATTTCTATTAACCTATACAAAGGAAATAAACTGTCAGGATGAATAACAATGTTCCACTTCCAATATGAAATATTTATTTTTTGAATTTTTGCCTGTTAATTTTTTGATTTTTTTTTGTGTCATACACAATATATATATTATTTTGAATATTTTAGTCAAAAGATTTATCTCATAAAATAAAATTTTCATTTGAATGGTATAACACTGATTTTAAATGTCCCTAAATACCATACAGACTAATTAAATTATTTATTAAATATTATAATATTAGAACAATTTTTTAAATATTAAAAAAAAATTTAATTTAAATTTCTATTAACCTATGCAAATGATATGAACTGTCAGGATAAATAACAATGTTCCCCTTCCAACATAAAATATTTATTTGTGAAAGTCATTATGATTAATATTTAAAGGTTTTTATTTTTTATTTAAAAATAACTTTCTTAATATAAATTCATTCTTATCTTATTGATTTAAGATGACGGTATAACATGAAGCAAACCATTAATTAAAACGTTTCCTGAGCCAAATTCTTGCTTAACAGCTTGTTTAAATATTTCAATTCGAATAGCCTTTGGCTTAAAAAAAAAACAACAAAATAATAACGAACTAACTAATAATTAATATACTTATACAAATTAATATAAATATATATTTTTATATAATTCATTAATTAATAAGTAAATAAATGTATTTAAAGTAAACGTATTAATCATTGGACAGAGACATATTTTTCTTTAATAAAAAAAAAACTTTTATGTCCACCTGACCGTACAAAATTATAACTGAAATAAAAATCAATAAATAAATAAACGAAACAGAGGAACCAAACCCGATTTATAAAAATTTAGACCACAAATTCATTGAAATTGGTCTTATTATATTTAAATTAAATATTTATTTTGTGGTTTATTAATTGTATTTATAAATATTATTCCATTTAAAATAAATAAATTTATTTTTGGAATTTTTATCTGTTAATTTTTTTGAAACAAAGGAACCAAACAGGATTTATAAAAATTTAGACCACAAATTCATTGACATTGGTCTTATTATATGTAAATTAAATATTTCTTTTGTGGTTTATTAATTGTATTTATAAATATTATTCCATTTAAAATAAATAAATTTATTTTTGGAATTTTTATCTGTTGATTTTTTTTTTTTTTGTGTCATACACAGAATATATATATATATATATATTATAATTTTGAATATTTTAGTCAAAAAATTGTAGATAGCCCAAATATTAAAAAAAAATTTAATTAAGTTGTGTTTTTTAATTTGGATTGATAAAAATTGATTGAGTATGGCGCCTTGTAACCATTTATTTTTTTTTAACACAAGTCTACTTTTTTCCATGAATAAGCAACTGAACGAGTCAAAAATAGTAAATAATTGATTTATCGGATATTTACTTAAAAATAGACATATTATAATAATTACAAAATTTTTTTTAAAAAAAAGTTTTGTGGCAACTAAAATGATAATAAAATGTATTTTTTCATTCTATTTTTTAATTACCTACTAAATATTTTTTTTTTTTATTTTTATCATTATTTTAAGTATTTAAACAAATTATATTTTTTAAATAATATATATTAAGTCATATTTATATGGAATTTTTATTTTTATGTTTTGTCTAGTATTTTTCAATATAGATATTAGGTCAGAAGGGCGTTTCTTTGAAAAATCATTTTCGATCACGCTTTTACGATGGATCACTCGAATGAGATTCTTGAAAAAAAAAAAAAAAAAAAAAAAAAAAGGAATGAATTCTTAAAATATAAAGAAACCAATGCAAATGAGATGGCTGTTGTTGATGTCGGCTGACAGTGAAAATTTCATTTCCAAGTTATTTATTGTTTTTTTAAGTAAATGATTAGCATAGGAAGGTTGGTGATTATTATTATTTATTTATTTATTCTTTAGAGCAGCCCACATTATTAATATGGTCTTGTGACAAAACGTTGACTTTCGTTACCGTGACAAGATATATTTAAAACAAATATGCGTTTTGATAAAAAACAATAAGCGATAAGCGCTGTACGTCAAATGAAAAATTATGTACAGGGGAATAAACCGGATATTGTTTAATCAACATGTTTAGAAAAATAAAATTGACTACGTATATAAAACAATTAATAAATAGAGAAGAAGAAATTTTCTCAAATATTCAATAAAGGGGGAAAAATCTTTTTTTTTTAATTTTTTCTTTTTCTTTGTTTTAAATGGAAAATTGTGTGTCTTATCAATAAAAAAATCAATTCTTTATATTAAGTATTTTAACTTGTGTAACATACAATTCCAAAATTATATTCAATGATTATCTATTTTAAATAACACTTATCAATATATTATTTAATCTACCATAATTAAGATAAAAAAAATATAGAAATATACGCATTTTCAAAATATTATGATTTGAAATAATTATTATAAATAACATTCAATAAGAAAATATCTAGTAATTTTTCATATATTAATAAGATCTCAATAATCTCCTATTATTAATTAATTAATTAATCTTAAATTTAAGTAATGATCTATTTTTTTAAAAATATATATATTTGTTTAGGTCTACTAAAGGTAGAGGTAGAAAGAGAATTTATTTTCCGATTATTTTCATGTTTTATTGTGAGATTTAAGTCTCAACGTTTCGGTGCCATTTTCAAGAGACATTTTTTGAGATTTTGCTTCTTAGTAGGTGTAGGCAAGAGTGTGAAAATTTGATCATCATGATTCAAATTCAGGAATCGATGATTTTTCCACTCTTTTTATTAAATATATATATAAGGTAAATGTACCAGTAGTGGACCACTGTACAAGTAATGGACCATTTTGCATTAACTGATCTTCTTTCTTGTTTAAAAACCGCGCGTTTAAATGGTTAAGAACTGTAAATATATAGAAACAAACTGTAAATATAAAGAATAATTCAAATAAATTATAAAAAATTATAAGAAATTATAAAAAATATTAATAAAACCAATCCTTAGTGCATTTTATTCCATTTATTTATTTTAAACCCATTACTGAATCAAAAAGTGGCCCACTACTGAAACTTTCGATGTTCAGATTGCCCACTACTAGATCAAAAAATACGTTTTGAAAAAAATTAAAAAAAAAAATATTTAAATATAAATTAACCGAATGTTTGTGTTGTAGTGATAATTAAAAATAGTTGTTCAATATGTTAGCACTTGTTTTGTTGTTATTCTCACTTTTATTACAGAATAATAGTGTTTTTTAATGAGAATTTCTCTTAACATGGCCCACCACTGGTACATTTACCTTATATATGTATATATTTATAAAAATAATATTAATATTTAATTAATTATTTATAAATTAAAACATTAAATAATATTTAAAATTATATCATAAATGCATCATTTTTTGGGGATATAACTTACCAGATATTATATTTTACTAACCTAATAATTAAGCTTAATTAATAAAAATGATAATTATATTAAGGATTGATGAAATATAATATACAATATCAAAAATTTAAGAAGCAATTAATTAATTAGAGCGGTATAAAATGTAATTCAAATTATTTAATGATAGTGTTTTCAAATCGGAATTTATGTCTTAATATTAAGGTAGTAAAAAAAATTTGACTTCTTGATTTTTTAACTGTGGTATTTAGAAGAATACATCATTACATTTGAATGTGTTTATATAAAATTACACATTACATGTACATTATAAGGGGATAAAAAGAATAAAGAAGTTAATATTAACGCTTGGAAATCCACTATAGTAATTATTATACTATAATTTATAAATATTAAATAATAATTTAAACAAATTTCATATTAATGATAAATTTATTTCACATTTAATATTTTATTGAAATTTATTAGTTTTCTTCTTTAAAATAAATCAAGTTTTGACTTTAGATTTTATTCTAATTAAGAATAAATTTTTTCTCTATGTAAACAACCAAGATTTTATTAGAATAAATCAATAAATTTGCTAAAAAAAAATCAAATTTATCCATATCGTAATTTTTTATTCATTAAAAAAAATAAATAAATAATAAAAAAAGATGAAAAATAACTAAAGAAAACATTTCTAAAGGATCTTTTCATCCAGGTTCTTCTATTCATTCAAGAGTTAACCGATTGAATTCAAAGAAAGAATTTATTAAATAAATAATAATCAAAAGAAAGGTGTTTAATAATAATAGTAATAATAATAAAAAAAATCGGGAGGATCATATTAATAAATGAATAATCGTTGAAAAGTTCGAGGTCGTGTCTCTCCCTCCCTCCCCATCGCGGGGTGCCCACACGTTCTTCAATTCCCAATCGCCCCCACTTCTTTGATGTCCAATGAAGAATAGAACGTAGAGGTTCTTTTCAAAAAGCAATTGATAATACTACGCTTGGAGAAGAAAAAAAAATAAATGTTTTTTTTTTATTATTATTCTATTATAAAAACGAATAAATCTCTTGTTGATGCCCAAAAGAAGGGTTTAATTTCAAATTTATCTCCTTAAACAGTCCGTAGAATGGATTTTATCCCTGAAGGGGCCAGCCGCCGCCATAGAAGACGGTGAAGAATAAATAAATCTCCGCCATCTTGGATGCTTCATCATTCTCATCATCATTATCCTGTTTCCCAGCGGAAATTTATGAAATGCTTTTGATACCGATTCTAATAGCTTATAAATGTTAAAAAATTAATCCTGTTTTTATTATATATACATATATATATATATATATATATAGAAAAATGTATATGTATGTATTATTAAAGTAAAACCAGCAGCCAGTAAAAAAACTCGTTCTTCATTCATTCATTAAGACGATTTTTCTTCCAAGACATCTTCAAATATTGTAATAGAAAAAAAAAATGAAATAATTTATTTTAAAAAAGACATCATTCATCTTAATTGGAACTGAATCTTTTACTACTATCACAGACATAATATTTAAAAATATAGTCTGTTTCTAGGTATATTTTTGTAAATTTACCACTTGTAACTAATAATAATGGCTACCATAACTACACAATCGGATATATTCTATTTCTATTCTAAAATTATTTAATTTTTTATCATTAATATTAAATAAAAATAATCAAGAGAAGAAAATTAACATAAAATACAAATATATTTAATTATTGAAATTTGATTTAAAATATTTTTCTCAGGAGTTCTGGTCCGCCGAACTTCAAGTCGAGGGATCAAAAGTTCACATATATTTAACAATTAATAATTAATTTAAAAAAAAAAGGAAATAAGGCTAAAATGAGCAAAGATCTTAAAAGCTATTAGATTTTTAAAAAAATAAAATTATTTATTTTTAAGTAAAAGTAATTGAGTTGAAGAAGGAATTCATTTTTTTATTAGTATGTGTATATTATATGTAAATAGTCTGTTGTAATATATAATTTGGTTTAAAATAAATATATGGCCCATAAATAGATGAAAATTTCAAACGAATGATTGCATTCTTCTACCGACAGAATGTTTTAAAATCGAGGCTGATTAATATGGTTAGAAGTTTTAAGGTTGAATGGGTGATGGAATAAGAAGCCTGTTTAGTGTTTTTACGAGTAGCATTTAATTAGAAATGAAAATGGTGAAAAACCAAAAAGGAAATTGGTCAGGAAACAGGTCAGGAATTGGTAGTAATAAATTGAAGAAATGTGGTTCAATAAAAAGATAGGCTAAGCGTCAAAAATATATAGAATTTATTATTCTATTTAATTAAATATTTTTATTTTATAAATATAAATAAAAATTGGAAACAGAAAGCAAAATAATGATGATATAATGATTTTTAGATAAGTAAATATCATTTTTCTTATTCTTATGTAATTTTGTATTAAAAGGATAGGTTTATTTATTAAATTTATAATTTTCAATTCATTAATGATTTATTAATGGCTTTAAATGATATTATTTGTTGTATGTAAATAAAATAAAATCTTTTTGGGTGTCAACATGAATCAAAAATATTGATATATAAATCTTTAATTATTTATTACACTTATTAAATGTTAAATCATTGTATCACAATCTGATTACAATGAATGGAACTTGGGGTCCTCAATAATACATAAATAATATTAATAAAATTTAAATAATATATTTGAGTGAAAAAATATTAAAAATTATAAAACTATTTAAAATTTAATTAATAAAAGAACAATGAATAAATAAATATTCTATAAATTAATAATTGAATAAAAAATAAACGCGAAAATAGATGAAAAAAAACATAAAATTAATTAATAAAAATTTATAATAATTAACAAAAAAATGAAATTAAAACAGATTAAAAATTGTTTTTATAATATCATAAATAAACTTAAAATGTTTGCAAGGGAAATAACTTAACTTTTAGATTATTACAATTATTAAATGTTAAATCATTGCATCAATCTGATTACAATGAATGGAACTTGGGGTCCTCAATAATAATAAATAATATTAATAAAATTTAAATAATATATATTTGAGTGAAAAAATATTAAAAATAATAAAACTATTAAAAATTTAATTAATAAAAGAACAATGAATAAATAAATATACTATAATTTAATAAAAAATAAACGCCAAAATAGATGAAAAAAACAAAATTAACTAATAAAAATTTATAATAATTAACAAAAAATTAAATTAAAACAGATTAAAAATTGTTTTTATAATATCATAAATAAACTTAAAATGTTTGCAAGGGAAATAACATAATTTTTAGATTTTTTTTTGGTGAAAGATTAATCTATGGCGTGAATTTCAAAAAAAAAATCCTTCTAGCGGTTAATTAATAAATTATACATATAATATACAAATATATATATATATATATATATATATATATATATATATACAATTTCTGCTAATATAATAAGATAAGATAAATATCATTATATAATATTAATATAAATTTTATTAATTAATTAATTTCTATTCCTTTTCAGGGCCATTGGAGTTGTCCGTCGCCGCCACTTCTAGATCCTGAACCCTCACCACCCCCTCCACCTGCACCACCCCCAATTACCCTAGCTCCGCCACCTCCACCAGCCGCCAATCCGCCACCACCATTCACTGGTTTACTGACAAGGCCTAAACGCGGTTTCACTATCGAAGCGCTCATCTCTCCCGATCCACCATCCACTACACCGCCCCCTGATCCCACCCCTACTACAACAACGAGTTGTCTAACGGCGGCTGCCGCCCTTTTGGCCGCCTTCCAACCCCCGGCGCCGCCTCCACCGTTGGCACCACCACTTCACCCAGCCATACGATTTTTACCGAACCACCATCAACCACCGCCACCTCACCACGCTCTGCATGCACACAATGCAGCAGCAGCAGCAGCAGCGGCCGCCGCTGCAGCAGCTGCAGCAGCCATTGGGTATGTATTATAATAAAAATTTTTAAAAAAATATTATAATAATAATTATTGAAAAAAAAATAAATTTATAAATTTCTATTTAAAATATTCCTTTGAAAATGAACCTTTTATATTTTATTAACCTTATATTTCTTTAACTTATTATATTGAAATCGTCGAAAATATTTACACTAATTTTTATTCAGGGGAAAATGTATGTTACTAAAATAGGATATTTTAATAAATTGGCATATACACCATCTTGGAAGTTAATTAATTTATAAAAAAAATAATCATAAAGTGAAATTGAATCAGAATAGTATAATTTTAATAGTTTTTATTCTTTAAAATAACTGATACCTCTAAATATCAATAAAATAAATATAATTACTATCACGCCAAAGATAGTATTGCGATCACGAAAATTTTTGATGTTGAGATTTTGATGTTTTTATACGTTTGGAAGGTTCCTGAAATTCACTAAGGTTGAGAAAAATGTCTGTGTGTGTGTGTGTGTGTATGTATGTAGACAAGATTACGCAAAAACGGTTTGAGCTAGAATCATTAAATTTGGTACATGGGCATTATTCAAAATTTGTAGTTTTCTATTAACTTTGAAGAATGTAGCTCAACCGGAAGAGGGTCATTACCTTCAATGTTTTGATTTTTTTCCTCTAAAGTGACCGTAAAAATAAAGATATATGTTTGATAATTTTTCACATGGTTAAAAATTGTATAAAACTGCTATATATAGAATTTCAGCTTGATTGAATAGCTGAAAGTACCAGAATTAATTTTTTAACACTGCAAATCTCACGCGCAAACACGTGAGCCAAACATGCGCTGGTTTAATAAATATTATCTTTTAATTTATCATTTATAATTAATTAAATTTAATTTAAATATAATATATTATGTTATTTGCTCCAATTCAAATTACGAGATAGTCGAGTGGAGACAATATAAAATTCCTGTTTTCAATTGTAAACCAATATGAATTAAAACTTTATAAAATAATTTTATTAAATACTCCAAAGAATCGTCTAATGCTATTCAATGGAATTATAAAAATATGAGATTCTCAAAAAAAAAATTTTGAATTTTTTCTAACATTTTATTGAATTTTTTTTTACTCTCCTGGTTTGAAAACCTTTGAGTTTAACTTTTATATGATATATATAAAAGACCCTTTTTTCAAATCCATATAATAACCTGACTTTTCAGAATCACATCTTTCTTTTTCAACTGTCATAGAATCCCTTTGAAAGAGTATAAAGAATTTTTACGGTTGATTTGTCTAACGGCCACTTTCAAAATTACATCAATAAAATAAAATTAGCTATAAAATCTACACCTTTATTTTTATTACAATTTGTACAGTTGTATTTAAATATGTTTCATATCACGGTATTTAATTCTATTTTATTATAAACCAATCTATTATGTATTTATACATGTAAATTCAATTAATTTGATTAATTACCTAAAGATATTTATTTCATAATCAAATTAGTTTTATGTCTGTGTATTCTATAATTATACACAAAAATTTAAAAAATTTATAAAAAAATATAAATTTAAATAATTTTATTTTTAAATTAATAGATTGAAACATTTGAATAATTTAAATTCACTATAATATAACTTTAAAAATATAAAACTACCTATCTATCTCTGTGACTTTATGGAACTTTAAAGTTAATGGCCACAACAACCACAATTTCTTCGAGTGTTACTTTCGTGAGCTACACCAATCCAACTCCTATTTTCCCTCAAAACGTAAAATTAATAAATATAATGTTTAATTAAAAACCCACTTAAGATTCAAGTTTATTCATGTTGGTCTATTTGTTTTATGCGCTTTTCCGCTGTTACAACAATTGACAAAATTTGTAATAAAGTTTCTGGTAATGACGTAACAACTGAAATGCGTATCAAACAAATCAATAAACTTGAAAATGAGTTTTTAATTATGAATTATTCTTATTCATTTTTATATTTATTAAGTTGATTTTAACTTACATCATATAATATAAATTCTGAAAAAAAAACAATTAAATAAAAAAAAAAAAAAATTAAAATAACTATCATCGATGTTAGACGCCATTTATTTTTTTGATATTATAGTTATTGCGCATATGAATAGTGCAGTGCGTTTTATAAATTCACCTAAGGTAATGGCACCTATAGATGACATGGCACCTATAGATGACACTTTTGAATTTAAACTAAAAAAATAAGCAAATTTTAAAACATACGCGGAATTTTTTTTTTTAAATGATAGTTATGCTTTTCCACCACCTGAGATATCCTACAACAAAACAATAAGTCGCCCTATTTTTTTTCTTTTAACTTGAAAAGCAGACCGAATCGTCAACAATTGATTTTTTCAACAAATCTTAAACATAACCTTAAGGGAAGTAATGTTCTTAATTAGTATTTTATATTTTTATATTCATATTTATCAAGAATTTAACAACTACATTATAAAATAGACTTAATATAGATATAAATCATTTCAATTTAAACACCTAATTTTTAAAAGTATCTTTTTTATCAACGGTGTTATCTATAGGTGCCCCTAAAAATTGTTTTTCCTATAGATGACAGCAATGTCAGCTATAAGTAGGTTTTTAAAAAAATTGTCTATTATATTAATAGCTGTAAAGAGGAGATAATTTTATATAATTCCACCAAGTTGCATGTCTGAATTGATATAGGAACCTAAAGGTGACGCTGTGTTTCTCATTGTCAGAAAATTTTTTTCTGTTCCAGAACTTCATACACTATTTTTTTGAAATTTTTTTTAAATTACTCTGTTCTCAATGTATAATTAAAAATGCATAATTAAAAAAAGATTTGTTTAAAATCAATTTTTTATTTTATTATAATAATCAGCTAAAAATAAAATCAATCCCAATAAATATATCTAATTATCATTATATGAAACCTGATTTTTTTATTATAACTTAAGTTAAAGCAGCAACAAGGTGTTGGAAAGATGTTTTACTTTGTAAATAAATAAGTTGAAGATAAAGAGAGCAAGCGAAGTGAAAAAAAGTAGATGTCATCTTTGGGTTCCATAATTGTCATCATTAGGTTCCACCAAAATTTTTGGTGTCATCTATAGGTTCCATTTGATTACTTTGAAAAAAAATTATATTTCCTATTAAACTCATATAAAAGTTTAAAATATTTATCCTGGTGATAAAAGGTAAGATAAGCTTTATAATAACCAAAAGATTTTTTTTGTGAGACGTATAGTTTCGGTTTTATAAAAGAAAATAGCGACAAGAGCGCTTAAAATGTCATCTATTGGTGCCATTACCTTATTTTTTAAAGTCTCTAAATAATATAATATAATTATCTTTTTAAATTTACTTTTTATTTCATACCAAAATATATCATTTAATAATTAAAAGAATATGTATATTTAAAATATATGCTTATTTCTACACTTTATATACAAATATGGATATTATCAAAGAACTTAAGTGAGTTTATAAAATCGTTCAGTCTGTCGTTCTGTCGTTCTGTCCGACATCAAACTCAAAATTTTGAAATTCTGTCTTCAGATTCGGAAAGAGCATCGAAAAGTAGTAATGTAAAGTCCCTTTCATTTTTTGATACCCCCTCAGGAACATGGTCAAAATGGCGTCCAAAGTTGAAATTTTTGGCCGTTGCTATGACAGCGAATAAAATTAAAACCCCGATTCTTCAAGTTTGAAGGAATATATAAGACCCGTAATACAAACCCCGACCAATATGGAGGTAAATGCATACGAAGAACACAAAATTTTATTCAATAATATTTATATTTAATCTTGACTTATTTATAACTTAAATTAATCCGAACTTAAGTTCGTTTTGGCAATGCAAGTTTGTGCATTCCCAGATGTTTTTATTTTAAATATTTTTTTATTTTCATTTAAAAAAACTAAAAAAAAAAAACAAATTTACAACATATTGTATTTTTTTAATTTATATGTATATTTTATTTAATTTTTTTAAATTGTTTGAATATAAACTTTTACACTATTTAATTAATTATTTATTATTTAATTATATTCCTCTTTTATTTAAAATAAACAATCAATCCTTTTGTAATGTGTATATAACAATAATGTTTATCGTTCTATATGTATTTTATCTTTTAAATATTCAATGAATTACTCACTCTTTTTAGATATAAAGAGTACTTGAAATGCCAATTAAAAATAGAAATAATAATATAAAATGAATAAATAAAGAAAAAAAATAGTAAAATTAATAATTAAATCATAAATAATAAAAATGTAATTACTTTCTTGATATTAATAAATGTTTATTATAATATATAATATATATATATATATATTTATATATTACTTAATGTTCTATTTATTTATTTTTGTTTTTTGTTTTGTTTGATTACCACATTACCATACAATGAGGGGGTGAGATAGTTGATTCAATGATAAGAATATTTATTTATGATTTATTCAATGCGTAACTAAAGTGTTTTTTACGATCAATACAAGCGTATAAAATCACAATTGGAAATAAATTATTATATGAAAATATTTGTCAATTATAACTAAGATTCCATTGAAATTTTTGAATTTTATTATAAATAAACTCTTTAAATGCTAGTAATAAAATAGAAGTATATATAGAGTATTAAAATTGGAATTTTAATAATATTAGTTCATTTGCAATTATATTATAGAACATAAATCAAAAAATCAATAACCCACATATACCAACAAATATCAAGTTTTTTCATAAAGATGTTTTGTTTTTTGTTTTTTCAATTTATTTTTACTCTTTTATTTTTATTATTGAAATATTAAATTAAAATTAAATTTAAATGATAAAATTTGATGAATGTTTGAATTTATTCAAATTTTATTTTATTTATTGATTTTATTATTATATTCTAATATTGAAAAAATTCATTAATTTAAAAACAAATTAGCTGGAGTGTCTCCACTCGACTATCTCGCAATTTGAATTCGATTAAATAACATAATATATTACATTTAAATTAAATTTAATTAATTATAAATTATAAATAATAAATATTAAACCAGCGCATGTTTGACATTTTGTTGATTGCACCACGTCACGTGTTGGCGCGTGAGATTTCCAGTGTTAAAAAATTAATTCTGGTAATTTCAGCGATTCAATCAAGATGAAATTCTATATATAGCAGTTTTATACAATTATTAATCATGTGAAAAATTATCAAAAATATATCTTTATTTTTACGGTCACTTTAGAAGAAAAAAAATCAAAACGTTGTATGTAAGGACCCTCTTCCGGTTGAGCTACATTTCTCAAAAGTTGATAGAAAACTACGAATTTTGAATAATGCTCATGTACCAAATTTCATCATTCTAGCTCAAACCGTTTTTGCGTAATCTTGGTTACATACACACACATACAGACATTTTTCTCAACCTTAGTGAAAATGATTCAGGAAACTTTAAAACGTATAAAAACATCAAAATCTCAACATCGAAAATTTTCGTGATCGCAATACTATCTCTTACGAGATAGTAAAAATAATAATTTACTATAAGCTATTTTTTTTTCAAATTAATCTTGAAAATATTTATATATATAAACAATAATCTTATTATATTAATATACTTAATATAAATATGTATTTCCTTATTATTTCGTCTAGAAAAATTTCAATTTAATATATGTTATTAAAAGATAAAGAATGAACAAATGTGACTTCATTCTAAACAGCTATAATTAAAGAAAGAGATCGGATAATAATTAAAATTAAAAACAGAATATATTTTCAAATTCAAGATTTTCTCATTTGATATTTTGTAAAGTTTCCCAGAACTGTAATTATTAGCATAATATATGTATATAATATATATATATATATACATTTATATATTGAAAAAATTATTTATTTATGTATATATAAGAATGATAGATTGACGGAAAAATAATTTATTATATCGGTAAATTTACTAGAAACTGATAGAGATATGCCGGTTAAACTTAAAATGACAGAATTATGCTAAAATGATGAGATATTTTTGTTCGCTCTTTAATAAATAATAATAATAATAGTAGTATGTGATATGTGTTTAAATAATCTGGACTTAATATTAACACCCTAAAGCAACACATATGAATATGTAATTTTTTTTTTTTTGATAATAATATATCGATATGATATTATAATAAAAAATATTTATTGGAATTATTTTTTAATTTTTTTTCCTTTTTATTTTACTATGTAATATTTTTTTGTTAGAAATAAACATTTGATAAAAATATTCACTAATTATTATTAATTATTATATTTAATATTTTGAATTAGAGAAAGTTTTTAGAATTTATTATTGATAAGACAAAGGTAATTTTTAAATTAAATTCAGTTATATATTAAATTTATAGCTATATTTTATTTATTTAATTGTTTGTTTGTTTCTATTTGTCCATTTAAGTTTTCTGAAAATTTTATAATTTTTAGAAATTAATGTATTTTGGTATAAACTTTAAAAAATTATTTTTTTTTTGGCTTTTTCGGAATATATCTCCATTTAGCCAGCTTTCTCAGATTTGTTTATTATTTTTATTTATATTTATATTTATATTTATATATCGATGCACTCGACGAGGTTTGAACCCTCGAACTCGAGTCGGCGGACCGGTCACTATGACCTCGCTAAGCTCCCGGTATTTTAAAAATTATATAAGATTAAAAAAAATATTGCTAAATCGAATTACATGATCCCTTTTATAAAATCGTAATTATTATTTTTCTTTTTTAAATGAATGTAAATTTCTTAGATGCATAAATGTATATTAATTGAGTATTTTTCTAAATTAATGTGATGACATGTTCTAAATTACGCCATTTATTTTTAATATTAATAAGTAATAAAATTCAAATTAATATTATTGATATATTTTTATTAGGTGAATTATATTTCTAATCATTTTTTCTTTGCAATTTTATGTTTTATTTTTATTTTTAAAATTTATTTTATCAATGAATTTATTAATATCTATAGTTAAAAATAAATAAATATATAAATAAGAAATTTTGAACGGAAGTTGTGTCTGCCATTATTAATGAAAAAGGGAGGGGTAGGGGATTTGTTTCCTAAACGAGGGAGGAGATATGATTTTTCTCCAATTTGTTGTTCAAGAACAATACATGAGTCAATTGCTATGTAGCACACGATAATTTTCAATGGGCCGATCGTTAAGAAAGGCCAAATCAACCACAAGTGACACTTGACAGGTGTCATTCGGGGGAAGAGCGGTGGAGGGGGGAAAGAAACATGTCATCGCAGAACCCTCATTAAAGCCATTGCGGCTAACAAACGAGAATCCAGACAAAAGAAAAGAAAATAAACGATGCGGAGATTTTCTCGATAGGTTTAACACAGCCTAATATATAAAGATTCTATAGGTATAATAATAGAATATCTAGAGCTTCAAATCAATCATAGCTCAATTTTGAAATGAAAAAATAAAAATATAAAAAGAAAAGCAAAGAATTGATTTTTTTTATAAAGAAAGAATACCTCGACATCTTAAATATTGTTTATTAAAGAATTTAGATTTTATTCTCGTATATTCTTTTGAATTAATAAAAATATTAGTAAACGAAAAAAAAATCTATTTTTTTAAAAATTAATCCATAATGAGGTAGATAAGTGATTCCCAACTTGTGAGTCGAAAACCTCTTGGAGGGGGGGGGAAGCTCAGAATACCCAAGAAAAAATATTATTTTAAAAAATTGATTAACTGTAATTGAAAGGAAAGCACATATATGTTTTTTCACTTACAAATAAATAAAATAGTTAAAAATAATTGAATAGTTATATAAATAGTTAATAATAGTGTTAAAAATAATTTATTATCAAAATTTAAATAATTTAAAATATTTATTAGTGTTGAATACATTGTAAGCAATTGAAAACTGGGCTGCGAATACTGAAAGGTTGAGAAACACTTAAGTAGATAAATTAATTTTTTATTTCACTCAATATAAAAATTTTGATTTTGATTTTAAAAATATTATTGTTTTTTTTATTAATATTTTTATAAAGCATTTATATATTTATGGAATTGGTTAGCTCCAATACAAGAACCAATATTTTTGTTTACTGAGAATAAGAAAACTTGATCGAACTAAACACATTCCTCCAAACATCCTTATCCTGAGCCATCTCTTCTTGTTCCACATTCCTTCCAACTCTCATTTCTCCTTTAATTTTTTTTTTATCAATTAAAAGTTAATAAAAAAAGTTTTACTTATATTTACTTGTATATTGTCAGGTTAATAGATTGTTTTTTTACTATATCTCGCCACGAAAATTTTCGATGTTGTGATTTTGATGTTTTTATACGTTTTGAAGGTTCCTGAATCATTTTCACTAAGGTTGAGTGCCTGTATGTGTGTGTATGTATGTAACAAAGATTACGCAAAAACGGTTTGAGCTAGAATGATGAAATTTGGTACATGGGCATTATTCAAAATTCATAGTTTTCTATCAACTTTTGAGAAATGTAGCTCAACCGGAAGAGGGTCATTACCTACAACGTTTTGATTTTTTTTCTTCTAAAGTGAACGTAAAAATAAAGATATATGTTTGATAATTTTTCACATGATTAATAATTGTATAAAACTGCTATATATAGAATTTCAGCTTGATTTATTTTTTTGAAAGTACTAGAATTAATTTTTTAACACGTGACATGGTGCCATCAACAAAGAACCAAACATGCGCTGATTTAATAAATATTATTTATTAATTTTAATTTATAATTTAATTAATTTAATTTAATTTAAATAAATTATGTTATTTAATCCAATTCAAATTTGCGAGATAGTCGAGTGGAGACACTCCAGATTTTTTTTTATTTCGATCCCTTAATTTATATAATAAACATAATCTTCTATAACTCTTTTTTATCATATTTCTCAATACAAAAATAGGATTCTAATTTATTAAAAAAAAAACAACTTTTATTTTATTAGTATAGATCGATAAGAAAATTCATAAATAATATTTATGTAACCTGCAAGTCTTGATTAAAAAGAAGATTTGAAAAAAAAAAAACAAAGAAAGAGATATTAACTGATCGTGTTGTTTTTTTAATTTCTTCGTCAATTTTAAGTGCTAATGATTAATAATTAAAACGAGAAGAAGCACCCTTCGGGTGCCGAATAACAGAGAACAGCTGCCCTTGGTAGGGTCCGCTCGATTTCAGTTAGTCCGGGCTTACACATATAATAGCTCTTGAGTTGCAAATGAGAGAGATTGGTTGGCACGATAGCCGGGGTGAGGATTAGAGCTTTTCATTAGGCGCCTAATGGCTCTTTAATGGTGAAATAGAACCGAGGGGCGGCTGCTATTATTACCACTTTATCTTTTCCTTTAACCCACCAACCAAAGGAAATTTACCTAAATTTTTTTTCTAATTTTATTTGTAAACATCTAATATATCTAGTATCTATTTCAAATGAAAAAATACATTCCACAATATCTTTTAATTTATGTATACTCTAATAAATTTCTATTTTATTAAAAATACATTTGAATTTTTTTTATATGAATCCTAATTAAAAAATAAATAAATATTTTTTTTTTTTCAAAATTTTTCATTTTTTTCAACGGCTTCATACAATTTATTTTTTATTTTATTATAAAACGTATAATTTACTTTCAAATACTTATTACATTATTTTTATATATATGTAAGACCTATATAATTTCTAATTGATATTTATTTTAATTACTATTACTATCAAGAAAAGGTGATATAGATAGGTAGTTTTTATATCTTTTTTAACTAATATTAAAAGGATATTGACTGCATGACGTCAATTTTGATAAATTATTATTATTATAATAAATGTTTTTTTTTTCGTAAGGATATCAAGAAATTTTTTTCCTATATACACAATGTAATTTCTGTTGATTACAAACAAATATTGCCCTTTAGAAAGTATTGACAAATATTTAGCAAAATATGATCTTAATGAATCTATAATGAAAATAAGTTGACCTGTGGCCAGGTCCGAACCGACCGACGGTTTGAAGTAAATTAATTTCCAGCTACAAAAACAATTTCAAATAATTTTAATATATCTATTAATGTAATAAAAAACAGATATGGATACAACATAAATATTTTTAATTTTATTTTATTTATAATATATATGTAAGACCAGGCTGTGACGTCATGAATGACTGGATAACGTCATATAATTTTAAATTAAGAAAAAACTAATAAAGATGATTTTTCTCGAGAATAAAACCACCACAAAGTGCATGATTCGTGTGGTGATATGTAAAAAGTCTCCTCATGTGATATTTGGTGTGAAAAGTTATACACGTGTATTTATATAGAATAAATTAATAAATAGGAGGCAGCTAGCCGAGAGTGTAGCATACCAATTTTCTACACAAGAAGTCGGCGTTCGATTCCAACTAAGAACAAATTTTTCTAATAAAATTCAATTTAACATCAGCTACCTCCGGCTCCAGGAACTGTCAGTTCCTGGTTCTTTACATGCGGAAGGCAACGGGAAACCACCGCATTAACATTCCCAAGAAAAATTATCATGGCTAGGCAGCTTCTAAGGCTATCCTAGTCATGATGATAGCCAAACTCCGCAAGGGAGACGGCACCTTAAGAAGAAACTAATAAAAATAGTTAATTAGTGTCTAATTATTTAATAATTTGATAAATTAAAAAAAAAATATAAAAATTTGTTTAAATAATCTATGATTTATTGTATATATATATATATATATATATATATATATATACTATATTATTTCATGCTTACGCATTTAAGTTTTATATTAATATAATAGTTGTCTAAATAAATACCTATATATTATATATACTATATAAAAACAAATATAAGAATAAAATTAAAAAATATTTATATATTTATCTAAAAATGTATTATAATAATTAATAAGCTTTTGAAAATAAATTATTTATTACCATTTATTTTATAACAATTCTCTTTATCAAAAAACCCTTAAATAGATAGAATCAATTGAATTATCTGAATATATACTCAAAGTTTTATTAATTATAAATATTAAAATAATTGCTTGTATAATGTTATTGCTTTGTCTATGATTTTGAAATATAGTACTTACCAAGATGTGTGTCATAATTTCATATATGAAAATAATTTATTCTCAAATCAATAAAAGTAGTGAATAATTTATTTATTAAAACATAAAAACGGTAAATAATAAATGAGTTGATAGTTTCTAAAATGTATTATAGTATCTATCTTTCTACATTATTCATTTCACTTGTAAAGATAATCATATCTATTGTACTTATATATTCATTCAAATATTTATTTTTAAAGGAATTAATTATTTTTTTATTAAATTTTTCAATTATCTTCAATTTTAATTTTATTGACTTATGTACCTATGAAATATTTTTTTAATTTTGTTTCTTTTTTTTTGTTTTAGGCCTGCATTTGTTCCTCATCACTATCGTCACTTAACGCCACATAAAGTGAATTAAATTAGAAAAATAAGAAAAAAAAATTTAAAATTTGGAAAGAATAAAAACAAGAAAAGTGATATCATAAACGCTTAAGTGTTGATAAAGTAACTTTTCAAATGCCTAGTGATTGTGTAAATAGAATAAATGCCCAAAAACTAATTGGAAGGATTAACTTTTGTCCTCCCTAAAATTATATATATATATATATATATAAATCGACTGCCTTTGAAAGAAAGAATGACTCTCGAGAGAAATGAACACAATAGAAAGTGTTTTTAAATGGTTCCTATCAATTCCAAGTCGAATATCTAATTTAGTAGTATGCATAATATATACAATTAAACACTACATTCCAACCTACTATAGAGTATAAATGTAAACATAAATTAAAAAAAAAATATTTTCAAAAATCAAGAATATAAAAATTCCAGTATAACTTGTAATTATTATTTATATAATAATGTATATTATTTTATATTTATATATATAATGAAAGATTTTTATAAAAAAATAAAATTAATTATATAAAATGAATAATTTCAAAAGTCTCTTAATTTTTTCTAAACATTTTTTACACTAAAATTTATATATTTATATAAAAACTAATATAATTTTTTTTTTTTTTTTTTTTGGTAAATCAACTCACATGTCTATCTAAAATATATTATTATTAATTTATTTATTAATTTATTTTTTGAGTTTCTTACACATCCATGTATATTAAATTTTTTATTTTATTTAATTTTTCTCTTCTTATGTCATGTGTTTTGATTTTATTAACTTCTAATAATAAATATAATTTATTTATTTTCTGATATTTAGCATATTTTATCAATACTTCTCAAGTTTATTTATTCTTAATAAATCATATACTAAATTAATCATTAATATAATTATTAAAATTCTATTATATTTTATTTGTTTGGTGCTTTTTAATCAATTCAAAATACATATACTAATGTCAATATTAATTTTTATGTATTTTTAATACAATTTTTGATAATTTTTTTATTAAAATATAATTTTATAAATGATAAATAATTAATTCTTATTTATAATTAAAAAAAAAATAAATTCCAGTATATTTAAAAAAAAAATGTAAATAATTTTAAAATCATAAAATATTTACTTCTACTATTTTAGCTTTGTAACTTTTATTTAACATGGTATTACTTGCCTTGGTTCACAAAACAAAACACAAATAAAAAATTCAAACTAATTTATATGTCATTATCAAGTATCATTAAAGTAATTTTAATCATAGAACTTATTAATTTTTCTTTTTTTTTTATCCGTTTTTCTAATTATCTTTCTAACTCTCTTTGTATATTAATTTATTTTTTCATTTATTTCAAACTTTTTTTTTTATGAACTGAAATAAAAGTTCATGAACAATCTTATATGGAATTTTTATATTCTTTGATATATATTGTAATATGCCAGTGTAGAATGTATGTATATATTTATAAATATAAATGTAAAGAAAACAAACAAATATAAATAAATATAAATATATAAATAATTAAATATATAAATGTATGTATTTTAAAAATAAATAAATTGTATTAAAGCCAAATAAAGAATATAAAATTAAAAATTATCATACCTTTTTTTTTATTACATTTTAATAATTAATCAAAAATCCTTTTCAAAATAATAGAATTAATTACTAGGGTGACCTTTTTTATATAAGAAAATTAAATTAGTCTTTAATTGAATATCAAAATTAATATAATTAATAATTAATTAATTAATTTTTTTTATTTTAAAAAATATTTTGAAAAAATGATTTATTTTATTTATTAAAATAAGTAAAACATTATATTTCAGAATTAAATGATTTGTTTTATAAAGTTTTCCTTATTACAATTATTTTGATTATATATTATTTTAATTAATTTTTTTTATTTTAAAAAATATTTTGAAAAAATGATTTATTTTATTTATTAAAATAAGTAAAACATTATATTTCAGAATTAAATGATTTGTTTTATAAAGTTTTCCTTATTACAATTATTTAAACACTTACTTATTTTAATTTTTAATTTTTTTTTCTTCACCTCCCCCCCCCCTTCCTCCACATATACACCTCATTTCGTTTCCTTTGAACTGGTTTAATTGCCATCAACCGGAACTCAAATCACTGCCATTATTTATCATTTTTATGATTATTTTGTTTTTGTTTTACTTTTAATTTATAATTATAGTTGATTAAAGTAAGGTCTTTGTTTTTCAGCACTTAATTTCAATTGAAAGCCAACAACACTCTTTAACTCACCGACATAAACCCAGCAATTTGTTAACAATAATAGCAACAACATTCTGCTTATTGCAACAAAAAAATGTAAAAATATCTTTCTTTCTATACTTTGTGATTAGGATGGTGATTGAGCGGATCAGCACCTTTGCTATTAACAAAAAAAAAAAAATTATTTCCTTTAAAAAATTCAAATTTAATATTCTATTGACATGGAATAATCATATAAGGTCAAAGCTTAGTATTTTTTTTAATATATGTACATACTTTTAAAATTAAATAAATCCTTCGTAAACTAAAGAAGTAACAATTTTATTTGATTATCGAATAGAATAATCTAATCTAAACATTAATTTATTTACTTATATATAAATTTAGATGGAATACTAATAAAAAATAAATTATTATTATTATTATTATTATAAATATTTTTTTTACTCGACTTGATGAGTCCTGCATTCTTCATTAAAGAGAATAGATATAAATAATAAATTCTTAATTTAAAATAAAACTGAATATAAAAAATAAAATATTAATTTAGTTTAAAATGGGTGGTGAGAGAGGATCATGCAACTTTTACATACTACCACCTATTTTTACATGTTTTACAAATTTTTCTTAATTTTAGTTGTCAAAATAGTTAAAATTCTATCTTTACCCATTTTTTTATGATTATTATCAATGTTATATTTATTATCTAAATTAAAAAAACAATACCTCCCTTACTTTCTTCGGTCGGTAATTAAAGGTATTTAAAAAGAATTATACATTTAAGCCTTTTTAAAGTACTTCAAAGAGAATAAAATCTTATTGGTATAAAAGGAAATTTTTTTTTAACCTTGAATTGAATAACTTTATCTAAACTTATAAAATTTGTTTTTTTAAATCTGTAAAAATTAACTTTATTTAAAGTGTCCGATTTTAAATAAAAGATTGGTGTAACATTCCCAACATAATAATGCAGTACCTGGAACACGCTCGACACTTTAAAAAAATATTGATATACAATTTTTTAATTATTTATTACAATTATTATTAAATGTTACATCATTGCATCAATCTGATTAAAATAAATGGAACTTGGGGTTCTCAATAATAATAAATAATATTAATAAAATATAAATAATATTAAATATTATAAAACTATTTAAAATTTAATAAAAGAACAATGAATAAATAAATATTCTATAAATTAATAATTTAATAAAAAATAAACGCGAAAATAGATAAAAAAAAATATATATAAAATTAACAAAAAATTAAACGACAAAACAGATTTAAAAATTGTTGTTAAAATATCATAAATAAACTTACAATGTTTGCAAGAACAAGATACATTTTAGATCTCTTTTGGTCAGAGATTAATAAATAAATTTCGTAATTTGATTCTAAAATAATATTAAAATAAATATTTTTAATTTTATTTCGAAATTAAGTAAAATATCTTTAAATATTTTAAATATAAAAAATATTAATACTATATCAATAAAAATGGATGACAAGAGACAAATTTCAATATGAATGACGTCATTTGTGATAAGATAGTGAAATCTGAAATTTCAGTTTCAAATTTCTTTTCGTTTTTGAGTTACTTTGAATAAATTCACACAGATTACCATACTTCCCATATATATAATATATACATAGGTATGTTATACCTAAAAATAAAAATTCAATTATTTTAAAATTTATTCAATTTTGTCATTAGTTTTTTTATTTTTGTCTTTTTTTAAAAAAAAGTTATTTTATATGAATGGATTAAACCAATAAAATTATTTGTTTAAAATACTCAATGCTAATTAGTTAACTTTATCCTGTCTACAGCTGTTCTATCGTCGTTAGTTGAGATGGAAGGCTAATTAATCTCCAAGTGCGAGGGCCTGATTCTTTAATTGACTCCTGGGGCGGGGCTATGGAATTTATTTTGACCCGCCTTCCTGTGTCCTTATTTAGAAATTCAAAATAAATAATCTTCAGATTAATTAAGTTTCAAGCAAACATTCAATGGCGGCGATTGCTTTGATTGAACCAACAACAAATATTCAACAACGTTGTATCTTGTTAAATCATTTTTATGTTTATCAGACTATCAATAAACGAGAATTGTTCCTTGTTGTATTGAATACCTACAACATTTAATTTTAATGAATAGTTTAACTCACCATCATAAATTTAAACTAATAATTAATGAGATTCTTTATTTTCTTTCTAATAAATAAATTAATTTATTGTTGAGATTCTTTGATATTTTCCTTTTTTTATATATTCTTATATGTATTTATAAATAAATTAAAACTAAATTTTATAAAATATATTTTTTATTTTCTCTAAATTTTTATTAAAAATCAAAGAAATAATACAAATTTAAAATTAAAAAAAGTTGTTAATAAAAAATATTCACGAATTATTTAAAAATATTAAAATTTATCATTTTCTCTAGAAGTAGAAAAAAATAAACTTTCGAATATAAATATATATTTCATCATTAGTACACTGTATACTATTATATTAAGTTATACTAATTTGTTAAGATAATGATAATGATAAAAAAGATTTAGAAATTATACCATCATTTAATTATTATCTTATTTTATATTATTTAATTCTATATTTTTACCGACCGACGATACGAAGGGAAGATATTGTTTTCACACCAAATTTCACTTGTGGTGATTTTTACTTATCTCCACAAATCATGCATTTTGTAAACAAAATAAATTGACCTGTGGCCAGGTCCGAACCGACCGACGGTTTGAAGTAAATTAATTTCCAGCTACAGAAACAATTTCAAATAATTTTAATATATCTATTAATGTAATAAAAAAAAGATATGAATAGAACATAAATATTTTTAATTTTATTTTATTTATAATATATATGGAGGCGCTGACTGTGACGCCATGAATGGCTGGATGACGTCATATAATTTTAAATTAAGAAAAAACTAATAAAGATGATTTTTCTCGAGGATAAAACCAATACAAAGTGCATGATTCGTGGTGATATGTAAAAAATCTCCTCATGTGAAATTTGGTGTGAAAATAACCTTTATCTTCCTATCGTCGATCGCTAATACTTTGCACCAAAAGTTGATCAATTCATCATACTGATGCATTAAGTAAATATACCAAATTTCATCAAAATCCGTTGAGCCGTTCAAGCTGTACACATCTATACGGACGGTCAGACATGATGCTAAAAATACTTTTTTCTATTAAGAAAATGCATGATACGTGGAGATATGTAAAAATCTCCACATGTGAAATTTGGTGTGAAAACTTACTATCGTCGGTCGGTAAAAAAGTATTTTAGCATGATGTCTGTCTGTCTGTCCGTCCCTCCGTCTGTGTGTCCGTATAGATGTGTACAGCTTGGACTGCTCAACAAATTTTGATAAAATTTGGTATATTTACTTAATGATTTCCTGAATTCATCAACTTTTGGAGTATATCTGGAAACAGAAAGTGGTAGTTTACAAAGTATTAATTTTATTTCTTTGTACAAAAATATTTTACTTAAAATATAGAAGTAATTAATTATTGAGTAATTAAACTAAAAATAAAAACCAAGATAATATAATTTAGTCATTTTAAATCTAATTTTAAATTTTTTTTTTATACTTTATATATATAAATATATATATATATATATTATGTTGTTTGGAAATTAATTTATTTTAAATCGTCGGTCGGTTCTATGCCTGGTCACAGCACATATTTTCATTATAATATTGTAACAATTTCCAAAGAGAATATTTAGACTTAATGGAAAATTAAATCAGTATTTCTAGATTTGAATTTTTGCACTTATTAACATTAACTTGAATATTTCAATCTCTAATATAGAAAGACGTTTATTAGCCCCACTCTAATCAATGGATTTATGATTAGTTGTCATTAAATAATCAAGAATTTCAAAACCAGTAGCGTATATTAAATATTCATCGTCACTGAAAATGGAATAAGCATAAGAGAAGGGAGGGGGTGAATGGAGAGTCAAAATGCAATCGTTGATTTAGAAATCGACCTCGAATCTCCATTTAAGACACCAAAGCCCTTCTTTGAAGATTGATATTTTTATTTTTATATATATAAATTGCTAAATCTATCACTTCTCTCTGATGAAATAAATCTATCGAAAATTAATATTATTTGAAGATTAATATACTATTAAAAAATATTTAAATAATGATTTCTCCTGAAATAGAAAATTTCGTAGACCATACTCACATAAATATTAAATAAATTAAACACAATTATTTATTTAAAAAAATAATTTAATTTAATAAATATTGTTATTATTATTGCGCCATCAACCATCGTCGATCATAAATTGTTCTTAATTAATGTTTCCTTCAACCAAAAAAAAGCTTCCATCAAATAGTATAAAGTTATCTTTTCCGGGGCACAGCCAATCAAACAATAAACTATATCCTTGCCGATTCCATAGTATCAGACTCAATATATTTCATTAAAAATCTATATAATATATAAAATTAAAAAAAATAGATAAAGCCAACTCATCCAATAAATATAAATAAATAAATATTTAATAATCATTATTTTAAAAAATTAACGAAAAAAAATAAAAAAAAATTATATAAGAAATAAAAAAATGAAACAAATAAATATTATATAGGCTTTGAATATTTTAAGAAGTTTTCAGGATGTTTTTTCCTTAAATTGAAGATTAATTATGTAAAATTCCTAAACTAATTTTTTTTTTTATTTCTTAATTATTTATAAATGATCATTTCACACCTTTTTTTATCAGTCGATGTTAAATTAAAATTTTAAATTTCAACGCACATGCTTTATTTTATGTATAGTTAATTAAATAAATATTTGCCCACATGGTTTATTTTTGTAATAGTTTAATCTTTAATCTATAATTTATCTGTAACCTTTTGTGTTGTGTGTCAACAAGTGATTGTTTTTAATATTGAAATAAAATTTTTTTAAAAAAAACAACAAATTTAATGACTTTTTCGCTAACAATGCTAATTGATGATACCACCATGTTTGTTAAAAAAATTTAAACTGTAATTATGGTCAGATAATGACTTCAGATTTCATCCACGATAAACAAAAAAACTCGCTTTTTCTATGATAAAAATAAATGTTTTATTATAAATAAATAAGTTATCTATATCATTATTAAAGATTATTTTTTAATGAAAATAAATAATTGTTTTTCTTTCCTGTCTAAAGTATAAAATATGGTGAAGTATCATATTTTATTATATTATTTTTATTGCAATAAAGTTAATTAATTTCATATTATATTAGAAAAAAAAATAATTGTACTATTTATGATTAAGTAGAATTTTAAGACAAATATATTATTATATTTATTTTCAATTTTTATCGAGTAAACTCGTTTTATGTTCATTTATTAGAATTTTAAGATATAAAAATATAAACGAAACTGTGTTAACTGAAATGCTAGTCAACTTGAAAGATTTTGACCCTGTGACTGATCTTATATCCAATTTTAATTTCCTTCTCTCCTAATAACATTGATTTTATAAAAAAATTAATTAACAATTTAAGAAATTTAAAGGTAGTTTAAAATTTTATTTGTCATAAAAATATAACTTTTTATCTTACCTATGTGTCATCCTTTGGAACTTGACCGAATGAACCACTCTCCCCGAAACGTCTTATCGTGTTCCACCTCCATCCAACTCCTATTTTCTCCCAACTCCCTTAATTGTTTTCCCGTTACATCATTAGTCTACCAACCAGTCACTTTCCAAACGATCTCCTTATAAATAAGCTTGTCGTTAGTTTTTTATTTCTTATACTTTTTCTTGTCACATCACAACGTCCTCCATTTTTCTAACTATGTTTGAAGATGCTTAGTGGTCATGCAATTTCTCATTATGAAATCTCCGACATTCCTCGTGATTTCATCCTTCTTTGCACTATAAATGCTTTAAAGAATCCTTTAAATCTATTTTCGTCCCACATGGTCATAGACCACGCCTCACACTCGCATGATAGAATAGTTTTATATATTTCAATTTTGATGGTAATTCTTATAATATACCAATTATTAAATAATTATTAAATTTTATTTTTTCGAAAATTGTTAAAATATCTACTATTTATCTTTTTTAATATAAATATACTTACAAATATACAAACGAAATACTTACCATAAATAAAATTTTTTTTTAATGAGAAAGTTAGTTTCAAGGATATGTAATCATCATCAACATTTAATTCTTATCTTTAATTTATTTAATAGTTAGATATTATTTTTTATCTCTCTACAATTTATACAACATTTTATTCTAAATCTTTATTATTATGATTATTGTGTGAATATATATATATATATATAATGTACAGGTATAAATGATAAAAATACTTAATAGAAAAACAAAACAAAATTTTAATAAAAATGTTTGTTTTTGTTTTCAAAGCCATGAATATTGCATATCATCCCATCACAGACGAAACAACGAGACTATTCATTCGTTTGATAATCCTTTTATATATACACAAGGCAAATGGATTATGCCAATTCGTTATTTTTCTCCATCAAGATGGAAGAGAGGAATAAAAAAAAATGTTATTTATAGTAAACGGCAATCGTGACTTAGTTAAAAAAAAAAAAACAGGGAGATAGAAAATAATTCAATATATACTTTTTAAAAAATAATATATAATTTCATTTGAATATTTTTTATTGCACAAGAAAAGGAAATTTCAATGCGGGCTGATCAGATTAATTAGTAGACTCATTAAGTTCAGTGGTTACGATCAATGCATTCGATAAAAGTCCAAGGAACAGACAACAAACATGTTTACATTACTTCGATGAGGGCTTCCAACTAGTGTCTTCTTCTCTTTCTCTCTCTCACTCGCACATTTAACTATCTGTTCTACAATTATACCTACTACATTTGATGACGTCACACACTTGGAAATATATATATATATATATTTTACTATTATATTATAATATTAAGTACTACCTGGCCAATGCGAAAATTTCGCACAGATATAGAAATGAAAAAACGCGAATTAAAATAGACAAATTATTTCAAATCGTTTTTAATAAAAAAAAATCAAACAAAAATATACAAAGAAAAGATAAGTGAAGCAAGTTAAGGTAAATTATTATTTAATTCATAGTAATTTGTTGAAAGTTTGTATGAGAAAGGTTTTAATTCATTTTGATTCAATCAGTATATTAAGATATTCATATCCACAATCTTCTTTTTTCGATTTTTATATTGCTTATATACCATATTAATAATGACAACAAGTTCTTTTATTTTATGAAAATTTCTGTATAGATGACCTCAGAAAAATGAACACTGTTTAATAAACCAATGTTTAATTTATATCATCATAGGACACACACATCTTAGTTAAAAAAAATATTTACAAAAATTTCAAGAGAAAATGAGCTACCTTATAAAATTTTTACTATACTACTCTTTAATGATATTTTCAACAAATACAAAGTAACAAAATATGTCAAGTAATATAATAATTCTATAAAATATGTGTATAAAGAAAATATCAATTCAATATCATCAACAAAAATATACAGACTTATTTTAATTTTTTAACCATCGTGACTTTCATTCTTTAACCAATTCTTTCATTTGGATCTTCGTTTTCACTCAAATTTGCAAATTGAACAATTTTTTAAAATATAAATTTAAATATAAAAAATATTACTTGCTTTGTTTTAGAAAATATTAATCAATTAGGAGTAATATTTAATTTAATGATTCATATAAAATACAAATTATAAAAAAATATATTTAATAAAAAATTTTATTTATAATAAAATGTGTTTATAAAAAGTACCATCTGATATTTATATTTATATTTATATTTCGACATTTTTCAATAACCTACTAAAATAATCTTTCGATTAAATTTCCCAAATAACTTTATCACCTCTATTATACGATAGATCTCTTCCAAAGAAAAGATGATTTTTGAATTTTCGCGTTCTGTGTATATTCGATTATCGAAATTTTTTTTTTGTTCTGTTGGTACACATATGTTTTTCATATTTTTGCATTATCAGCCATTTTGGATTAGTCTGAAAAAGTTAGTCTTGTTCTTGTGTGTTTTTCGATATTTTACTTAAAAAAATGGATCAAATAATCTATAATAAATAAAGTGTTCCACTCAATGTTGACTGTCGCATTCGGCGAGTCTATTTTCTTAAAAAAATATTTATAAGTGGTACAGGCGCTTTAAAAAAGCACTCTAAGTTCGACCAAATGTGAAGGTTTTGCTCAATGTTTTCTTCGATTACACGATTTTTATTATGCTAAGATGTTGCTGGAGAATTGCAGAAACAATATTTGCATCCCTATGTGAAGAAACAACAGCAGTGTCGTTACGAAGGTGGCTGAATCACCCAACTCACCCTGAAGGACCTTCCTGTCGGATGATGTTTAATAATTCTAATGTTAATGTAGAGAAATATATTATTAACTTGTCAAATGCCTGTGAAATATCCAGGAACAAAGCTGAGCAGAATCTTTTGTTTCCAAGATCGTTATTGATGACCTTAACAAATCTAAAAACCTGCTCAATGGTGCCGTGTCCATCTCTAAAACCAAATTAATGAACAGGGATAACATTGTTATCATTTAGAAAAGGTCTCCTCAATAACACACTTTCGAACAGTTTGGAAAGAATCGTCAACAAGCTTTATGGGTTTATAGGAAAGTACTTACTTCTTCCGGAGTTTTACCAGGTTTCAGAATCATTAAGATATCTGCATTTTTCTACTGTAAAGGAAAATAACCTAAATTGATAATGGCGTTGAGATTATTAGTTATTAGAAGAACTGCCTTTTCATGCAGTTCTTTAATCATTTTACCAGTAATTAAGTCATTTCCTGGAGTCTTTTTTGGTTTAGTGTTTTGTCGTATAAAATGTTTGATTTTGGTTGTTTTTATTTTTTTAAAATTTGTCATAGGATATTAGTGACTGTCAATATGTAAAGTTGATAGGAAATTTTCAGTGATATTGTCTATAGCAGCGGTCGCCAAACTTTTTGACCTCACGGACCAGTTAATTCATAATTTAAATCCCGCGGACCACTAATAGGATTTTTTAAGTGTTAAATATATTTATAAATAAAAATTGTGATCAAAGAACACATAAACATTGAGTTTTTATAACTTATCACGTGTTGTTATGAATTGAATCATGTTTAAATGCATCTTAAAACATAACTTAACATGATGAGTAAGGATATTCCACATTTTTCTGCGGACCAGCGAAATTTTCTCGCGGACCACCACTTTGGCTATAGGGTTGTGTGGAGTAATTACTTTTGTCAAGCGATTTTTTAAATTTGGCGAAAAACATTTATAATTTACAAAGTTATTTACTGAAATTACTTGATAAAATTGATTTGGGAGTATACTAAATAAAGCTTTTTCATTTTATAAACAAATTGATCTTAATTAATTAAATATTCATCAATAGAGTAAACTTATAACTATCAGAGTGAAGTGAAAATTTAAATATTTTAGCAATTGAAATTAATTAAAAGATTGACCATTGGATGTGTATAATATTTTAAATATTTCCTTCTTATTATTTTATAAGCTTATATATATATATATATATATTCATTTATTCAATGAAACAATTAGATTAAAAAAATTAACCATTTATTATATCATTCTCCATTTTGAAAATTATTAATGTTAATAATTATTATTATTATTATTTAATAGATGCATCCGTTAATTCATTGGCACTCTTTTAAAAATTCCATTTCCTTTTTGTAAAAAAAAAAAAAGAATAATTGTTCATTATCATTGTATTATATATGATAATTTCGTAGGTGTCTGGCTCTCTCTCTCTCTCTTTTTAATTTTTTAAAAAATTAAATTTTACCTCTATTACATTGATTTAATTAATAACAGAAGATGGGTAGCCATTCATTAGAAGTTGACATGATTTACTTAATTCGATGCTACCGCACATAATAACTGTTTTAATTTTTCTTCAAATGAATCGACTGAGAACATTAGATAATAATATATAATTTTATTATTATTCGTGTTAGAAAAAAAAAATAAGAATGAAAAGGAGTTTAAAGTTTAATATTTTCTTTTCTTTAAGTATTTCATTTTTTTTAATGATGAGAGAGAGAAAGATTATTATTTAAAAAAATTACAAACTAACTGCATTATATAGTTTGTTTTTTTTTTTTTTTTTTTTTTGCACAATTATTGCTCAGAAATTTAAACTCCACCATTTGAATTAATTAAAATAAAGTACTTTAATGTTTGATAATTTGAAGGCAATTCTTTGAATAAAGTTCAATTTTTTTTTCTATAAAAAACATTCCAAAATTAACTTAAGTAGTATTATACCTAGTAGAGTATTAAATTTAGTAACTTGAATTTATTAAGATTGAAAAAATTAAAATATGAAAGCGTAAACCTTCGAAATTTTAATTATTTCTATTTCAGAGTACAGTTTTTGATAGTTCCCTTTATATACAAAAATAAATCCTTTTTTTTAAATTAATTATTAAAATAAATTCAAAACTAAAAAAAATTAGTTAATAGAGTGCAAACTATTTTAATTAAAATAATATAAATTAAAAACATAATTTATTATTAAATGTATATTTATATAAGATATAATTTCAAATAATTTGCATTGTTGTTTACATTTATTTTTTCTCTTAAACCTTTTATTCTTATATTTATAATTTTTATTAAAAAAAATTAATTTTAATTCATTTTGAAAATACTAGCAACTACACTTTTGCTTTTTCATGAATTGAGTTTTAATAAATAATAAAAAAAAAAAGAATAATCAGTCTTTATCCAAGTTGGTAAATCGAAATTGCAACTTGCAACATAAAGGTTTCTATCTCTTTTAACATTACTCTTGAATTATCAATATATATATTTGTGATTTAATTATTATTATTTTATATTTATTTATTTTTAATGTAAATATTTTTTTTGATGAAGGCGCCACAGGGTGTGAGGTAGCGTGGCTCCCATTCTCGTGGTCCCGGGTTCAAGTCCCGGGCCTGGCAAGAAAATTTATCTATGGGAGGGAGTCAACCTAGCGTCCGGGATCAACATTGTGAAGCTAATTGATAAAAAGTAGCGTCTCCGATCAAGAAAATCAAGGTAAAGGTTGATAGGACTCATTCTACTGATCATAGGATACCTAATTGATATAACCGACTTGATGACATACAAAAGTTGGAGGGTTTTTTTTAAATCTTTACTTTTTTCACTATAAAATTTTATAAGATTAAAATAAAATTATAAACTAAATTTCGTTTTATTTTTCAATTAATCTCCATGATATGTATAATACAAATTTTAACACTTTTTAGACTTTTTCTATATACTGACGATAGTTAAATAAAGGCCAATTTAAAAAGTTATATTTTCCAAATCTCTGCATTTCTTATAGGACTAGCATTTATGTAGTCTTCAAAATTCTAAATAAGCAGATAAATAAATAAGAATGTATGTAAAAGCATATTATTCATTCTAATTTGAAATTTTTTCATGGTATAATCAGTTTACCTGATAAATTAGGCTATATAATTAATCATAGAAGATGATCATTCAATAAATTCAACAATAAACTATTCAAATTATTACTAAAATTTCAATTCTTTTGGTAGGGATTGCTGTTTGTGTATGTTTGTCATTTCAAAGTCTTTCATTTGTTTGACTTGAACGAATCAATATCAAAAGATCGATCGATCGAAAAAGAAATTTATCTCTCGATCAGAAAGAGAGATAGATTTCTTTTTCTCTTTGCCCATTCTGAATTGGACTATTTGTCGGCCGGTTTTACAATCAAAAGCAGAAGGGCAAGAGAGGCGAAGGTAAAGAAGAGTCGAGGAAAAAAAAAACTTTTTCATCCGCGCCTTTTTGTCTGATCAGAACACTTTTAACTATAGGGGCACTCACAAGTAAAATCACCATAAATGAGCCATAAAATCTTTAATAAAAAAAAGATGAATAAATATTTATAAAATTTTATATATTTATAGATTAAACCTTCCATGTGTTTTTATTTATTTTTATAATTATATATAATTTTTATATAATTAAAAATAAGTATATATACCTGTGTTTTAGATTTTCCATTAAAAATACCCCCGCTATATACACTTAACCTTATAAATTGGGTTTTAATTATTTTGAAAAATAAAGGTAGATTATTTAATGTTAATCTTCCTTTATTTTAAACATAAATTAAGTTTGTTTAAAAATTTCAATTAAATATAAATTACTTTGTATGCTATATTTAATTCGATTACCTTTTATTTAATTAATAATGTTTTTTGATTACATCTGAAAAGATGCTTAGTCGTTGGCGGTGTCTAAAAGTCCTAATCTTCTGTAATATTTTTGGGAATTTTAATGCACGAATAGGAAATTGAGAAAATAAAAATCAATAAAATAATGAAGATAAATTCGTTCTGTATTTTTTTGTATTTAAATTGAAATATTTTAAAGAATATATAGTTGATTTTATTATATCTCGTGGTCCCGGGTTCATATATATATATATATTAAATAAATAAAGATCAAAAAAATTATAGGTAATAGCAATTTTTATTTATTTATTTTTTTTTTCATAAATAAATAATCTAATTTAGTTTAATTCCTATTTTATAATATGGAATCAAAAAGTGGATATTATATTATTTTTATGGCCAACCCTCTTTCCTCACATTCTTTTTTTTAACAGGTCTATAAACTCCTAATGTCTGTCAGGGTAAATAACACAATCTAAAAGAAGGTATAATGATCAATACATGGTATAAAAAATAAATGACTTTAAATATAGTTAATTATAGTTAAATAGCTCATTAATAAATGTATTTAAAAAGAAAGTCTAATTAATTTCAGATATTTTGTTTTAATAAAATTGAAGAAAGATAAACGAGGAAAAGAATCTATTTATGTAGATGTGTCAATCAACTCAGCCAGCAAAAAGACAAAATACTTCATTTCACTTTTTATAAATATAAATTGTCTAGCATCATTGATTAAAAGTGTTATTTAACATTCAATAGACATTTTAAGAATGAACGAAATTTTTTTTTTAACTTTTTAGATGAACCGGCCGTGAAGTAAACATTTTTTTGATGATGATGATGTGTGTTGGTGGATAAAATTATTGTGTATTTATGCAGTCGGCTCTTTAGGTCTTATCCAGCTTTTCCCACGCAAACGTTTGGAATGTTAATGTAAATAAATACAAATCAATTATGTCAATTATATATCATTCTAACGTGATCTCACTATAACCCCTTCCATTTAAATTCTCTCTTTATTCGCCTGACATCTTCCCCAACTCCAGCCCCAAGCCTCGCCATTTCTACATAAATCATTGTAATGTGACATAATGGCGATAATTCTTAAACTTCTTTTATTAAGAATCCATAAACTATACAGAAAATTAAAATTCTTTCTACACTCGACAATATTTATATAGATGTAATAAACAAGTTAGAAGAAATTTCTTTTTTCTTTTTCTTTTTTTGAATAAATAATTCATAAAAAAAATATTAATCGTGTTTAAAGAAAAAATGGTCAATACAACTTTTTATTTTGGGTAATTATTTAGTTAAAAATTTTCAAATGTTTCATAAAAGTGGATTAGTAATTAATAATCAACACTCAAGTCACTTTTAGATAATATATACGGGTTATCTAAAATTATAATAAAAAAATATATTTTTTAATTATTTAATAATTGTAATGAATTAGTTTTGGTGTTGTTGTTTTTTTTTATTTTGGTTCTCTGAATAAGAATGTTTAATAATTTATAACAAATAAATGAAATACATAATAAAAGACAGAAACATGTTATGTTAATGAAAGTTAAAATTAGATTAGAAAAATATATATCTTGGTTAATTCATTGATATTATTAATTAATATTATTACAATTATTTAAAAAAATTTTATTTAATTTAAGTAATTATCTAATTATATATAAATTAGATTTGGAAGCGTAGTATAAATTTGGAAGGGCAGAAAAGGCAACTTGTCCGAATTGCAACTACATAGAAGACAACGCAGAACATACATTGTTTATCTGTGAAAGATGGAAATCAAAGAGGGAGGATATAAAAAATCATATAGGTATTGAGATCTCAATAGAAAATTTAATAGATCAGATGATAACAAGTAAAGAGAAATGGGGTCTTATTAATAATTTAATAAAAGAAATAATTAAATCAAAAGAAAAACAGTTGAAGACAAAAAAATAATCCTTAAATTTACGATAGACGCTATGCCGAAAGGCGATTCCTTTCGTGAAATCAGGATTGGAAAATAAAGTAGAAGGAGTAGGTGTTTTAGTCGGTAGAACGTCTAGCACGGAGCCCGACAAAAGCATTTCACCTACTATAAAAAAAAAAAAAAAAAAAAAAAAAATTATATATAAATTGTTGTATATTCAATATCCAAGTCTATATTCAAAGAACAAATCAAAAAATGTTCAACAAATTTTTATTTTTCCAATAATTTTTCATCAAAATCTGGAAAGAATGACGAAAAATATATTGGTGGGGAGACCGATTGGGAAACGACCGCTTGGAAGACCAAGGACGCTGTGAATGGACTATGTAGGAAGGGACGTGAGACAGATGGGACAGGGTAGGAGTTGGATGTTTATAGCTTGGGATACTTGGAGAAATGTGGTTGCTTCGGTCAAGAACTTTCGAGTTTCGTAGAGCTACAGAGATAGATATATATATATATAGATAGATATAGATAGATAGTATATATAAGTAATAATTACTCAATAATTTAAAAAAATCAACTATTTATATTTATATTTTTAAAGATAGTTATATTTTAATTTTTAACAATTTTTTTTTAAATAATTATATAAAAAAATATTTTAAAATGTATTATTTATTGTAAAGGTGTATTTGACATTATAATTATATTTTTAGATGTCCTGTTCAATTCTCATTTATTTTGTGGCTTTCCAAATCGGTCATTTAAAAGCTTGTAATCGCCTTGGAAGTGGCTCGATCAATAATTGATCATTCGGCTGGAATTGGTTTCTGCTTCTCTCTCTCCCCCAAAACAGAAAGCCGCTCACTCTGATCTATTATGAAAGTCAAGTTCTGATTTTATTTGACAGGTTTCTTTCCGTTTTTTTTTCCTGTTTAAGTTATAAATTATTTCTATTTTCAACTACACGAGGTTTCAGTTATTGCCTATCAGTTTTGCGGTTAACAAGTTATTCATAATTTTTTTTTTTTACAATATCTTAGATAATTTTCTTTTTTCATCGTTCTTGGTCATGGATTAAAAATTTTTTAATATCCGTTTGTATTGTTTTTACTGATTTTTCTAAAGACTTGTATCGTTTCTAAATGAAAAAAAAGGTGGCGATTGATTGATTGTGTTGGATGAAGGGAGTGTGGTGTCCAGTTTTGTGAGTCGCCCTGTAGCCCTGAGAGAGGCAGGAGGTGCGTCGGTTGCAAGGTTGATTAGAAGGCCGGCCGCCGGCTCAACGCCTCTTGATCTCCATCGCGCCTTCAGCCCAGCTACGTGCTCTCTGCCCCTAAACACGCACACCAATACGCTGACAGGTCCACACCAACACGTACACCCTCTCGAGCAGGTACACTCCGGGCTAGAACAAAGGACAAGGTGCAAGAACAAGTAGTTTGCCAACGGGAACTCATCAACTACAGTCCACTGGCACCTTTGCATAACTCGATTAGCCATCCACAGAGCGGGAACATTTCTACTTCTCTCTCACTCTCTCTTTCAAACATCTCTCTAGGAAAATAAAAAAAAAATGAGTGAGAAACAATCGTCAATTCAATTAAGCAAATGAACATTTCACAACAATTTTAAACGTCGATTAACAAATTTTATATAGAGATGAGGAAAATTACCATCATTATTTTGCTAAAAGAATTTAAAATTAATTTAAAATTATTATAATAATATTGTAGAATAGTTTTTTTTTTTAATGAGTAAATTTATAAAACAATTTCAATTTTATTATTACTTATTAATATCTATTTTTTATAAATATATAGTTTATTTATTATATTTTTTAAGTTATGTTAATTTATACATTTTCCAAAAATTTATAACGATTATATTTTAAAAAATATAAATATAAAAAATTTTTATAGAATAACGTTTTTCGAATGGACTAAAAAGAATAAAATTATTTTTCTATAAGCCTGACAAAGTTTATAGATGAATTGCTTCATATTCAACGAAAAACGTTGGGCGCATTTAGTTTAATTTATTTATATGAACAATCAAGTCAAATTTTTGTAATAATAAAAATTTTATTAAACACATAAACTGACAAATTTTTTTATCATGCAATAAAATTGATAGTATAAGAGCTAAAAAATTAATCTTTTATTATTTTTCACGGTAATATACTTATATCAAAGTATGTATCAAAATTTAAAAGAATTTTTATTAAATTTACATATTATCAATCAATCCAAAATGGTTGATTATATTAGAAGAAATAGTGTTACTTGTTAATTAAATGTTTTAGTGTGGTATGTATCTTAGTATATAAATATATATATGAATTATAGCTCTATAAAGGAAGTTCATTGCATAGAACTAAATGCGCCCAAAAATTAATTCCGGTACTTTCAGCGATTTAATCAAGCTGAATTTCTATATATAGCAGTTTTATACAATATTTAATCATGAAAACTATTAAACATATATCTTTATTTTTACGTCAATTTGGAGGAAAAAAATCAAAACTTGGTAGGTAATGGTCCTCTTTCGAATGAGCTCAAAACAAGTTTTTGTGTTTTTAGGTTTTATTTGATAGAATATATGAAAATACACACAATTTTTTCTTTTTTTTTTTGAGGTAATATTGAGAGAATTTATTGAGCTTTATATGTGTCATCCACCGGTGGCTGCTGCAACCCGAATATAATAATATTATAGATGGCACCGCGTCGGCCAAGCTGTAGGTAACTGTGGGCCACGAATTTTGAATAATGCCCCTGTACCAAATTCCATTATTCTAGCTCAAACCGTTTTTGCGTAATCTTGTCTACATACACATACTGACATTTTTCTCAACCTTAGTGAAAATGACTCAGGGACCTTCAAAACGTATAAAAACATTAAAATCTCGACATCGAAAATTTTCGTGATCGCAATATTATCTCTGGCGAGATAGTAAAAATGAAAAAGAGTTTATTAAAACTAGATATTAATTTTCACATTTCTGCCATAAATACATTCAATTTACTCCCCTTCTAGTGTTTATGGTTGTGCATTAGAGGTGTCCAAACTTTTTGACGCATGAACAAAATGTGTTACGGCGAGCTACATCAATATTAAATAAATATGATGAAAATAAAATATAATTATATAATATTAAAAATACTTAAATACAAATATTTTTAAAAAACTTTTTGACTTCTTATGATATAGGGGCATAAAATAATATTTTTGACAGGCCGGATTTGGCCCACAGGTCGGACGTATTTTTGACAAACATTTTTTTAAAGTTTTAGTTTTTTTATGAATTATAAATTTTACTAAAAAAAAATAGAAAGAGTTATTTAAAGAATTAGTTTTTAAATTTATATATTTTGTTAGACTCAATAAATAATAAAAAAAGTTTATTTACCTTGCATTAAAACTAAAAAATAAATAGAAAAATCTTTATTTTTTTTTTATAAATATATTAACGACATAATTTTCAAAATAAATAAATAATTTACTAAACAAAAAAAAAAAAATAAACAAAAATTAATTTCAGGAGGATAATAAATAAAAAATTGAAAAAAAAAACTAATTTAAGAAATAATTTTTCAATAAGAAGAATATATATAATAATCTTAATTAGATAATATTATTATTCCTATTTTCTGTTTTACGATTAGCAATTCCAATAACAATAATTCCTTAACAAGATAAAATTATACAAAATTACTAGGGTTTTTTTTAATAATAAAAATGCTTTTTATATTATATTTTTTAAAAATGGAGATTTGAATGAACGGTGAAGAAGCTTCGTTTTTTGAATGAATAAAGAATAAATAATAAAAAGAACAAGAATATTATTATAATTCATACACACATCCTAGATGGATAGATAATATGCCATTGGAAAATGATTTCTACTAATGAGGGTGAGTTTGATTGCCCGGCTGGCAGGGAGGAGGTTCCTCTCTATTCTATCATGTTATCCCTTTATAGCTATAATTAATACCTCGCGTGAATTTCGTTATATTGTTGTGTCGGCTATTCAAAAGTAAAACAATATCCATCCACTTGCGGTTTTAAATAATAAAAATATGTATATATGTTATATATAAAACAATAAATATATATTTCTTATTGGATGATAATAGAAGAGAATTAATATAATTTAACTCCACCAATAGCATTTAATTTTAATAATTAGTGTTGTATTCTCTTATTAGAGAATATAATAGAATATTAAGTAATATTTCAAATTAAAAATGTGCCATTTAATGTTTTCACCTTTACAGATGATGAAAAAATTCCTTCTTCACTCTTTTATTTTGGTGAGAGGATTGTTCTTTTTTCATTCATCTTCATGTATTAGAAATAATTAATAGCTATAATCATATACTTCTCATCTAATTTAATTTAATAACTCTATATTTTTTTTCCCTTTATTTTCCGATAACAAATGAGAATTAAATTTGTATTTAAAGGAAGATAAAAATGAACCATTATTATCATAATATTGAATGGAGAAAGAAACAGGAAGTATTCTTATTAGATATGAAATTCATGAGAAATATAGAAATTCAAAAACGCTAAAAAAATAGTCTTTACATCGAACTCTTGTAACTCTTGTATTTTCTGTTTTCGAAGAAATCTCTTTTGAAAGTAGTTTTCTTTATTCTAACTATGATCTTATTAGTATAGATCTTATTATTCTTAAATTGATTTTACATTTCTGGAATCGAATTAAAACTTACTTTGAAAAACCGGTGCTATATCTGTCGAATATGGTACTTGTGGTTCAATATTATTATCGTGGTGTTAAATATAATGAGAATTAAATGCCTATAATATTGACCTTAATATTTTATTTCAAATAGCTCAAATGCTTGACTGAATACTCAAAAGCTCATAAAGCACAAGACTATGATAATCAGAGATGAAAAATTCATCTTATGAATTATTATTGAAGTATTAAATTTATTTCAAAATAAAAAGATTTCTGTTAAGGAAAAATTATCACGATCAGTATTATCACGAAAGCATACACTAGAAAATCTAATTAATTTCCTTTTTTTTTTTGTATTTTTAATTTAAATGTCATGCTTATTAGAATTTGTTATTTTAATTTTGAGTTTATATATATATATTCCACTTTTATACCATTAAATTCATAAATATTTATATATTCATCTTCTTATTATCAATCATTAACTTCATGATTATTTTTTATTCTATGTTATTATGTGATTAATATCCATAAAGTCAAATAGAAAAATATTCAATACTTAGTTATTTATACAAAATTGCATGTGTTATATTTATTATTGAATAATGATATATTCTGAAAGGTCTACCTGGAAAGGGAATAAATTACAAAGGTTAACGATATTTTAACATTTTTCTTAATATTTGTAATATAATAGTACGAATAGGATATAAAGACTGGAAAAATGGCAAAGAGTGTGATCAGTTAATGTCAGTGATTTTTAGTTATAATACTTATCAAGGTGTGTTTTAATTTTATTCAGAATTTGTTGACAATATCGATTCTATCTTATTATATTCAATTAAATATAACGGATGATATTAAAAATAATTTTTTTTATTGCAAAAAAATATATTATTATAAAATTATTTTATTAAATAAAAATGTTGTAATATGATAGCTTTCAATTTATTTTTAAAACACCAATATATATAGATTTAAGAAATAATATTCATTTTTTTTTTCAATTGTTTTAGAAAAATTGAATTGTAAGAAAATAAATAAATATAAAAAAAAAATAATATGAAAAGTAAATTAAAAATATAATTATTATAAGTAAAAATATGAAATTTAACCATTAAAGTTAAATAGCATAACTTTTGAGGAGGAATAGACAATAGTTACAATTTAGATAATGCACAAATTTTTAAACTGTTCTTTGTTTCAAAAATATTTTTTTTTTTTGCAATATAAAATTTTATCTCCACGAATCATGCATTTCCTTAACAGAAATAAGTATTTTTAGCATCATGTCTGTCCGTCTGTCCGTCCGTATAGATGTGTACAGCCTGAACGGGTCAACGGATTTTGATGAAATTTGGTATATTTACTTAATGCATCAATATGATGAATTGATCAACTTTTGGTGCAAATCCGGAAACCGGAAGTGGTAGTATAAGCAATCGACGATAGGAAGGGAAGGGTTATTTTCACACCTAATTTCACATGAGGAGATTTTTTACATATCATCACTTTGAATTGGTTTTATACTCGAGAAAAATCCTCTTTATTAGTTTTTTCTTAATTAAAATTATATGACGTCACCCAGCCATTCATGACGTCACAGCCTGGTCTTACATATATATTATAAATAAAATAAAATTAAAAATATTTAGGTTATATCCATATCTGTTTTTTATTACAATAATAGATACATTAAAATTATTTGAAATTGTTTCTGTAGCTGGAAATTAATTTATTACAAACTGTCGGTCGGTTCGGACCTGGCCACAGGTCAACTTATTTTATTTAAATTATAATATTTTTCTTATTTACCACTAAGATTGAGAAGTTAAAAAAAAATTAATACAAATATAATATATCTATTTAATTAAACGTATATTATTATACTTTCACTTCAAAAGTATTAATAAAAAATATGTATTTTATTTTAAAAATTTACCTAAAATGATAAGATAAATTAATATATCTATCTATATATATATAAATTTAAATATTACCTATAAAAATTTATAAAATAAAATACGAAATAAAAAACATAATCCTAAACTCATTGAAATTTCAAGTTGATTATAAAAAATATTCTGATTAGATTTATGTTTAATAATTAAGTATTTATTATTTATTAAACCATCACATATACAAGTTTAAGGAAAATAAATTATATAAAAAAATTTAATTTATTATTTATAGACAAACATAAATAATTCTGATATTATTTACAACATACCTATGTATGTATAATTTTTATATATAGGTATGCATTTATATAATTACTTAACTATTATATTTATATAGTTATTTTATTTATAATTTAATATTTATAGATGTTTATATATTTTAATTCAAATATTTAAAAATATCAAAAAATATCCTTTTAACCCTTTGCACTCGTACGTCGCCAACTAGGCGACATTATATTTTTACCGTTGCACTCGTACGTCGCCAAATAGGCGACATTATATGTTTTACCGTTGCACTCGTATGTCGCCAAATAGGCGACATTATATGTTTTACTGTTTTCTTTATATCTTCTTATGGATGACGTCACAGCTAGGGAGGACGAACATTTGGAATAAAAGTTGTCGCTTATCTGACCTCCCTTCCTCCCCTAGAAATTTCCATTCCCACTAAAAATGTTTATAATATTTTTATTTATTAAATCAAACTAAATATTATTTTTTATTTCAATATTTTTAATGTTAATACAATAATTTTTATTTTATAATCTATAAAATAATTTAATTATTTTAAAAAACGGCGGTCTTCATTGGCGAAGGCGCTCGGAGCAGCTAGTAAATAAATAATTTAAATAATATATATTTTAATTTTAATTTAAATAATATATATCTTTTAGAAATTTTCACTATTTCATTACTTTTGTAGAGAACGTCACGCGGTAAATGCTCAAGTGTATGTCTAATTTATATTTGTGTTATAATTTGAAATTTTTTACAATTTAAAAATGCTCAAACAACATTTACAAAAAGAAATTATAAATGAATTGGAAAGTAGTGATGACGAATTTTATTTGGACTCGTATGGCCATGAAGAAATAAATTCCTCTAGTAATAGTGACAGGGAAAGTTTTGAAGAAGAAGAGGAAATTGATATTAGCACAGATAGTGATATCGTAGTTGATAAAAAAAGAAGAACAGTGCCTTTACCAACGAGTTCAAGCAACAGTGAAGATGAGTATACCACTAAAAGGACAGACAACTATGGGCCATGGGTGGACGTCACTCTTCAAGACAATGTGCCATATAGGATCGATTTTACTTCCGGCCAAAAAACTGAAGGCCCACAAATCCCAGATAACTGCACAAAACCTACCGATTTTTTTAAACTTTTTTTTTCTGATGAACTTATCGAAAAAATAGTAGAAGAGACAAATATTTATGCTCGAAATAAAATAGAAAAAAAAATCTGTCCAAACGGTCTACGTGGCATACGTGGGTTGATGTTACCGTAGAAGAAATTACAGCATTTATTGGAGTTATCCTAAATATGGGCACAATTACTGTTAGTAATCTGCAAGAATATTGGTCCCAAAATTTCAACTCAAAAATTCCTTTCTTTGGTAGTATATTTAGAAGAGAAAGATTTATGCAAATATTTTGGATGCTTCACTTATATAAGAATAATCCAAATAACCAAAGTCTTAGAGCCCGAACACATAAAGTTAGCCATTATTTAGAATTTTTAAATAAAAAATTCAAAAAACATTTTGTTCCGTCAAGAGAAATCTCAGTTGATGAGTCAGTGGTGGGATTCAAAGGGAAAATATGTTTTCTGACATATAATCCAAATAAACCTTCCAAGTGGGGAATAAGAATATATGTACTCGCAGATGCCAATACAGGATATGTATATTCAATTTTACCCTATTATGGAAGCTTGTCTTCAGAAGATTTACCACGACCTGATCTTCTCATAAGTACAAGAATAGCACTAAAATTGTGCCAAGACTTATTGGATAGCAATCCTGGTAGTAAAGGATACCATATTTATACGGATAGGTACTACACAAGCTTACCACTTGCACAAGAACTGCTAAAGCTAAATATATATACAACAGGAACTATACAAAATAATAGAAAGTTTATACCATATTCAATAAAAAACCAAAGTTTTCTCAAAACAATACATTTGCCTGCAGATCAGAAAATTTGCTATTGTTGGTAAGGAAAGATAAACGTGTCGTCACTATACTTAGCAGCTGGGACGTTTCAGGTACTCAACCAATAACTAGAAGAGTACGTGGAGGTAATATCCAAGTTATAGATAAGCCAATTGTAATTGTTAATTACAATAAATATATGGGAGGCGTAGATCGAGCCGACTCATATTCAGCGTCATATTGTTTTATGAGAAAATCATTGAAATGGTGGCGGAAATTATTTTTTTGGGGACTTGAATTATGTAGTGTGAATGCATATTTACTATATAAAATAACTCAAAATCGCCAAAATAAACGACCAATGACGCATTTAAAGTTTGTTCGAGAAATAGTAGATGGACAGAAAGCAAACTACCGAAAGGGATCAAAAATTTCAGGTAGACCATCAACGTCAGACAAGGAAGAACGACTAAACGGCAAATTGCATATTTTTCGTAAAAATGAAGTAAAGAAAAAGGACTGTTTAGTATGTTCTGACCGAAAAGTCAAAGGAGGAAGACATGAAACAAGATATATCTGCAATACATGTACTCTACTCTAAAACCAGGATTACATATTGGGGAATGTTTTGAAAGATATCATACAATGCAAAACTATAAAATGTAATTTTTTTATACATAACTTGTATCAATTTTACTATTTAAGATTCTTTTATTTTTCATATCATTAAGGCTAGTAATAAAAAACATAATGAATCCTCATAATTTTATGTAGTACAGCATTATTTTAGCTTTTCATGTGTATCCTATGTGTTTCTTCCAATTTAGAAGTAAGTTTTATTTTTTTTTTTAATTTTGAAAAATCATAATGTATATACATATATTAACAGTTATATAGATTTTCATTTTTCAAAGGAGTGTAAGATGATTAAATATGTTTATTTTCATAATTTTTTCTACTAAACCGAAAAGTTAAATTGTAATATGTTCGCATGAAAATATTTTTCTTTTGATCGAATATGAAAAAAAATTCCGAGTTGAGAGTAGTAGCCTTATCGAAAAAATTCCGAGTTGATTGTTATTCTTATCGAATATATATACGAGTGCAAAGGGTTAAAAGTAGTTTATATAGTTATATGGAACAAACAAAATATATTATCTAAGATGAAGTGATTAAACGAATAATCATTTTAATAATTTTTATTTAAATAAGCTGGAGTGTCGTCTCCACTCGACTATCTCGCAAATTTGAATTGGAATAAATAACATAATATATTATATTTAAATTAAATTTAATTAATTATAAATTATAAATTAAAATTAATAAATAATATTTATTAAACCAACGCATGTTTGGCTCTTTGTTGATGGCACCTCGTCACGTGTTGGCGCGTGAAGTGTTTAAAAAATTAATTCTGGTACTTTCAGTGATTCAATCAAGCTGAAATTCTATATATAGCAGTTTTATACAATTATTAATCATGTGAAAAATTATCAAACATATATCTTTATTTTTACGGTCACTTTAGAGGAAAAAAAATCAAAACGTTGTAAGTAATGACCCTCTTCCGGTTGAGCTACATTTCTCAAAAGTTGATAGAAAACTATGAATTTTGAATAATGCCCATGTACCAAATTTCATTATTCTAGCTCAAACCGTTTTTGCGTAATCTTGGTTACATACATACACACACACACAGGCACTCAACCTTAGTGAAAATGATTCAGGTACCTTCAAAACGTATAAAAACCTCAAAATCTCGACATCGAAAATTTTCGTGGCGAGATAGTAAAAATTAATACTTCATATTATTACATGTTTATATTAAATTGATTATTTATGTTAGTTTTGATCAACCTATTTTGTTAAATTATTAATTCTATTATATAATTTCCATAAATATATTAAAGCAATCTTTTACATTTAACTCATACAAATTATATTTTGGAATTATTGTTTATTTTTTTAAAAATTTTGTAGATTAAAAAAAAAAATTAATTAGACTTTATGAATTTTTACATAGAAAACATCAAGTCAATGTCCATCTTTAAATGAAGATCTAAATAAAGACATTAATTCTTTCTTGTTTTAATTAAACAAGGAATTTTTCTGTTGTGGTTTCCATCCATTTCATTCGATTTTAACGTCAGTTTTGCGTGTCACTGTCATATAATCATCTTTTTCACATTTTAATGTTTCAAAAACAAAAAAAAAAAAACAACACATTACATGAAATAATTATTCATGGCTAATGCATTAAAAGAATATATATTTTTAAATAAATTAAAATATAAATTAAAAAATACATATAAGATAAACAATATAACGAAATAATTAAACTAATATTATTTTGAATTTTCAAAATGAAAAAATAAAACAAAACAAAAGTAAACTAATTAAATAAAACTAATGTATTAATAGTGAAATATAGTGAAATATTTGTTATGTTTATTTAATGAGCTTTTTTTTGGATAAATAAAATTAATAACTTTATTTTTATTTATTTTTTTTTAAAGACATATATATATATATATATATATATATTACGAGTCAGTTTAAAAGAAAAACAAAATTAAAAGTTGAATGAACAGTTAATTGATAAACACATATAACAAAAAGATTATCATTGAGGTATTCGAATCATTTGAGGTTCCTACTACGTTTTGCCATTTGGTGGAAAGTGGTTTTGGTAAAAGTCCATTAGAAATTTTATGATTTACTGGTACAGATAGGTACGTGGTTCAAGTTGTTGGACAATAAATGCAAAAAAAAAAAAAAAAAAAAATTCCTAATTTAGAAAATGGACAAATGATAATTTACACGGAAATAATTCTATTGAAGTGAAAGTTTTTAATGTTTAAAATTGAATTAAAAATTAACAAATAATCAATTTCACATTGAGTTAATAATAAACAAGCGTACAATTATTTTTTAAGTATTTTTTTTATAATAATTTCTTCAAGGAAATTTTTTGAAATAAATTATACAATATTTATTTAGAAAAATGAAAATAACATTTAATTTAAAAATCGATAAAAATTAACTAAAATCGTAAAAGAAATAATTAAAAACAGGTTGGTAATTTTTTTAATGGTAGAGAGTAGGTTATAGACTATATGCTTAGTTGGTCAATTGATGATAGAGGTTTGAAAAATTAATTAGGACTCTATCTATTTGTAAAAAAAAAAATAAATACACTCCAAAAATAAAAAAATATCAATGCCCCTGTAACCTCATCTTTCTTGGGCCATAAAATGCTGCGAAGAATTCTATTTTCAAATATTCTAAATTGACTCTCGTTCCCCAAGGTCATCGATCACGCCTCACAAACATATAATTACAGGAAAAATAATTTATTGTTTTATATATTTTAATTTTGATTCCCTTGATAATAATTTTGTCCTTTTTATTGCATGATAACAGGTATTACCCGATTGCAACCTCATTTAAACTCTTCTCGAATTATTCTTTGTGATTAAAGAACCTAAGTATTTAAATTTATGATTATTTTCAAATTATACATTTTATATATTAAAATTTTGTGTGTTTATATTATTCCTCTTTACTACTAAATATTTTGTCATAGAACTATTAATTTCGCCAGTTCCACCTCACTTTTCCTGAGTCGATTCATTTTTCTACGTTATCTTTAATTAGTCAAATCTTCGTAACCAAATACTTATATTCTTTTGTCTAAATGGATTTCGTTTGATTTTTTCTTGATTTGTCCAATCACTTATTTCAGTAAATTAACTTAACCCTGGAATACTATACCGGGGTACTAGATTCCTCAGGTCATTTAGTTTTTCTGATTTACAGGAGAAGTTAACACTTGTCTGATTGTGGTTACAGGGATTCCTCTAACTCACGAACATCTATCCAGTTGCACGTTTAAACTTGTTTTAGAATTATTGTGTTTCTGAATAATCACAGTCAAGGGGCACTCAATTCCCCAGTGTAGTATTCACTTTAGTATAATATAGTATATTTTTCAGCGTTTTATCATCCAGAAGTGAAAGTTTATATATTTTATGTTCATTGTAAGTTATATAGTATATTATCTTATATTCAAATATTGGTCTTTTACTAACTAAAAAAGAAAAACTACAGTAAAGTGTGAGAGATGTAAAGAATTTGTTTGCATCACATATAAAATTAGTTTATGTCCAAAATGCAAATGAAACTCAGTTTTTAAGAAAAATCCTATCAATTTATAAGTCAATATTGTATTTAAGTGTCATAATTAATTAAAGACAAATAAAAAACGTAATTAAAATGTTTTTTACTCTATGGGGTATATAGTTCCCCAGTGTAGTATTAGTGTCCTCAGCAACTAGTGTAGTATTCCAGGGTTAAATAGAATTGGTGATAGTGCATCTTGTTGTTTTAAAGTTAAATAAAATATAGACAAAAATAGGCAGGATTTAACAAGGTTTTCCTTACAAGTATAAAAGTATTAAAACAATGTTTTATTTATGCCACAACGTCCGGCTGTTGTAATAGTATATGCAATATGCGTTAGTTATTAATAGTATAAATTGTAGTCGATAAATCGAATTCTCTCAATTTTCAAGAAATGTATAAAAATTAAAATTAATCATATTCAAAATAAATACCAATAAATTTTAGATTAAAAAATTTGAAAAGTTGTATTACTTACATAGTATTACATTTAAATAAAATCTCTTTAATTATGACCTCAATAAGGCATTTTCCACTTCATCAAGAAATCATTTGCAATTTTTTTTATAGAACAATAAGGTCTTTTTGTCCTGTAAAAATTTTCACTGTGACCTGTTTTATAATTTTTTTTTTTTTTTAAATCTTCTCAGGGAGTGTCGAAATTTTGGAATCCTCTTCCAACTTGGAGGTAGTTTTTTTATATTTTTTTATATGTTGTATTATGTATTACATTACATTAATAATATTTTACAATTCTTTCCTGTGAGCAACAAATGAACTGCCACAATAAGGATTTTTTCAGTTCATCAGCAGTTCAGTTGCAAATTTTTTAAAATCAAGAATCCTCTAAAAATACCCAGTTTGGCAAGTTTTGTCCATTTTTATTTTTTTTTTTTTGTTAAATCTCAGGAAGACTAGAAATATTGGGGTCCACTTTCAGCTTGACGTCGGCCTTTTTATATTTTTAGTCAAGTCATTAACAAAGAAATATGATAAATTTATTGAATAACTTTGAAATAAAGATAAATATGTATGAATTTTGATGGAGGTCTAGAACAAAAGAAATAAAGTATTTTATTTTTCTTTTTTTCTTTTCTATTCTGATTATATTACGCTAGATATGCTATGAAAATAAATATTAATATGATCCCATTCATTTGTTTGTAATACCACCGCCAGGATAATATTTCAACAAGTGTCCAGAACGCTTGTCCATTCCAATTATGTCACGATATTTGTGAAAGTAAACGTGTCAACTACAAAGCGGATTGTTCCGCTCTTTTTCCAATAGAGAGGATCGTTTTCGGTTTGTCACCCATTTGTCTCCTCACCTTAGAAACACAAAACAAATCTCGAAAAAGAGAGGAAGAAAAGAATAATACACCCAAGACCCATTTAACATTTTATATTCTCCACCGATTTCTCTGTCTCTTTAAAATGTCGTTCCAAATGTCGAATTGTTTCTTTTTTATTTATGATCTTTTTTCTCATAAAAAATATTAAAAAAAAAAAAAAAAAAAAAATCCGAAAAGCACCGAGTATACGTTTCTTGCACGTGCGAAATACAATTTTACGAGAACCATATTTCATAAGTGGATTATATTTATTACCGAGAGATTATCGTTTTTTGTATTAAATGAAGTATGACGTCCTCTTTTATTTAAGAGTCTTTTGGAAATGTTTTTCCATTAAAGTGAAATGAAAGGGTTAATATGCTGTTTTACTTTTATGGTAAAAAATAAAATACTAAAAAAGTTTATTAATCATCGGATTAAATGTTTTAGTTTTAATAAAAGATAAGTGAACGGTTTTGTGGTTGTTATTCTTCTTCTACTTTAAAAATAGGTATGAATAGAATATTATCAGTTTATTTTTATAGTCGAGAACAATCTGATACAGATCATAACACAACTCACAGATATAGGTCTAAGTTATGCAACTTGACAAGGAGGTTTCAAATTTCACCAAAATTTAAAAATAAATATTAATGCGATACTATATAAAAAACGCAAAAGCTGGTAAAATGGGTATCGATCCCAAGTATTTAAGATAATCTGGCACATTCATAAATTTTAGGTTATGATTTAATGAAGAATTTCGAAATACAAATTGAATTGAATACTACTTGAATAATAATATTTATTTATCTTTGTAGAAAATTTGTTTCAGTAGTTCTAAGACATTAGGGACTATAATGGTTAATAAGGAAATTACTACAAACTGTAATAAAAAATTTTCCAACATTTTATGAGTGTCATTATATACTTTAATTATATATGATAATAATTCAAGAATGTCTTTATTGCTTGGAAATAAACAAAAATAAACTTCTTAAAATATTTGGTTTTTTTTTTTTGGAGATTTTGACTAAAAAGTATAAATAAAAAAAATCAGTTCAAATACAGATAAAATAAATACATAGTTAATTAATATTTATAAATTTTTAATGAATTAAAAATATATAAATAAGGATATATGTTAAAGTTACATTTTTTGAAAGCTTTTATTTTATATTTGGCACTTTTTTATCTATATACTAGATGCTAAGATGCTATATCTATCTCTGTGGCTCAACGGTACTCGAAAGTTCTTGGCCGCAACAACCACATTTCTCCAAGTGTCCATATCCTGAGCCACATCCATCCAACTCCTACCCTCTCCCATCTCTCTTACGTCCCTACCTACGCATCCTTGGTCTTCCAAGCTTTCCATGACATTCACCGTCATTTCCACAGGCAGAATTTTCGATATTGGAGTGACGAAAATCCTCGGGAAATCCATCAGGAACCCTTCCATAGCCAAAAGAGACTGTGTGGTGTGCACTTTCCCGCCTAGGTTTCTGGGGGCCTTATTTTTTTGAAGAAAATGGGCAACCCGTAACGGTCAACAGCGAGCGCTATTGTTTCATGCTGGAAAATTTTCTTCGGCCCAAAATGGAAGAAAATGGAGTGGAAAATGTGTGGTTTCAACAGGATGGTGGAACCGCCCACACATCGCGACGATCAATGGACATTCGCAGGGAAATGTTTCCAGGTCGCCTCATTTCTCTGAGAGGTGATCTTGGCTGGCCGCCGCGCTCACCAGATCTCACTCCATGTGACTTCTTCCTTTGGGGTTACCTCAAATCGAAGGTTTTCCAGCATCGACCAAGGACCCTTCTTGCTTTACGAAGGGAAATTGCTCGGGCAATTAAAGAAATTTCTGTGGAAATGGTGGTGAAAGTCATGGAAAGCTACCGCGAGCGCCTAAATCAGTGTATCCGCTCCCAAGAATGACATTTGAGTGATGTACTTTTCAAAACTTAAATTTAATAATCGCATAAAATTTGCGATATGTTGATAGAATAAATTTTTTGACAAGCTGAGTGGTTTTAATTTTATAACGTTTTGAAATCTGATAGGTTTTTCTGTCCCACCCTGTATAAAGGAATTTTATGAAATGTTAAACGATTATTATTGTATATTTCTAGTAAAAAAAACTTTGCCTTTGTCACATATTATTACATCGTTCGATATTTAAACAAATTTATACAATTTATTATTATAAACTTTAATTAAAAATTTTTACAATTTTTAATTATTTATTACAATTGTTAAATGGATTTTCTAATAATCCCCCATCAAAAATTTGTTTCCTAAAATAGTACAAATTAATTAAATTAACTTGATTTTCCTTTCAAGATGAAAAATATATTCAAATTTACTTGATAAAATATTTGATTAATATTATATCTATAATTATATGTTGTTATAATTAGATGGCTTCTGCTTTATATTTTTCAAAGTAACAATAGCTTATAGATGTTTCGACCACAAGGATTACTTCTGATCTATATATATATAAATTTGTGACGTCATATAAATTTACTATTTTAAATTAAGAAAATACTAATAAAGTTGATATTTCTCGATGATGAAACCAATCCCGATCGATTCTTCTTTATAAATATTATCTATGGTGTGAATTTCAAAAAAATCCATCGTGCGGTTTTATATCTCAAAAATATACAAATATATATATATACAATTTTTGCTAGTATAATAAGATAAGATAAATATGCTAAAAAGAAATTAACTAATATCGCAAAACCATTTTTTAAAAAAAATAATGATAAATAAAAGCAAAAACAATCTATATTTATACAATTTATTCTATTGTATACAAATAAATAATTAATTAATCGACATATTGTTTTTCAACAAATATGTAAAATGATTTGTCATTATAATATGTAAATATTCAACAAAAACACATGTAGAATTCTATAGAATAATGATAAGAAAGAAAATAAATAAATAAATAAATACATTTGTCGAAATTAAATATCAATTAGATTAGACTGAATTTTTTTTTATCTAGTATTATAACTGCCATTTATTTTTTGCAATCACACACACATATGCATTTAGTTCCTCTTTAGTCTCGATTTTCTTTCTTTAGAGGCGGAGACGAGCTGAAGACAAGTTTTATTAGATCGATCATTGAGATTAAAAAAGCTATTACAAAAATCAAATGCATAAATTAAAGATTTCTTTCATATCGAAGAGATAATTTCCTAATCTTCAATATCCATTTGAATATATATATATATATATATGTACTAAAGATTTATAATAAAGATCGTTTCTTTTTCTTTCACTGATTTAGATTTGTAAAAATCACGAACCTTATGGATAATAACAAATTATTATCCATTAGCATAAAAACAATAAAAAAAAAATCATGATAAGAAATAAGGAAAGGAAATGTTTTGGAATTCTTATATTCGATTTAAGAAAATTATTATTATTTTTTTTTTTACATATTTATGCAATCTGTTATTGGAATATTGATGTAATCGAAGGAGGCATCGAATCAAGAAATTCGAAAAATAATTATAGTGTAAAAATTGAATATGTCAGCGGGTTCTCGCCCTTTGAAGAGGTTACCACGTTTTTTTTTTTTCAACCGCCATTACACAAGATTTATTTATGAGTGTATGTGTGTGTATCACTTGAACTATAATCTGATTTATAATTAAATTTATTATATATTACTTTATTATATCAATTAAAATATTATATTAAATCGAATATATAAATTATAAATTAGAATGATTACATAATGTTAACACTCAAATGAAACTGAAATCTTTCCTAACTTCTGATTACATTGTCAAAATTAAAATATATAAAAAAATTGTGGATCGTCTAAAGAAAAAGATTGGTGTAAAAAAGTAAATTGATAAATTATATTATTTTAAAATGTAAAAAAGAGTTGAGTATGATAATTAATTTTATTTTAGATAGTAAATGATTACAGAGTCGTGTTTATTTAGAATGGTAAAAATAAATATTTTATGGTAATTATTAGACTTTTAAAATATTTATACTTTACGAACTAGGTTTATTATTTTAAGAATATTGCTTGTGTCTATAGAAATATTACTTAATATATATATATATATATATATATATTTACTTTTATTATTACATCAATCTACCAATAAACGTTCTGAATTAATTTTTGGTATGAATCTGTTCATTCCAAACAAAAAAACAAAAATATTAATTTTAGGATTTCTAGAATTATTAAATTATATAAGTACATTTTATTTTAATTTCTAATATCATATATATTATTTAATTTATTCTAATAATTAACATTTTAATGAAACTGTTTAAGCAAAGGAATTTATAAATTCAGTCCTATCACTGACTAGCCAAATTTATTATTGAGGAAAAGGCTTAAATACCCTACTTCCTTATACTATTTTATAATTATAAAAAGACTGGTAATTTACGGCCGCCAGCAATCTTTTTTAAAGGAGATTTGCTTAATTCAACAATATTTACGTACTAATTAGGGATCAATTATTACTGGTTTACTGGGAGGACTCAAATCCCTCTCAAATACAAGGGATATCTGAATAGTCGCCAGGTGACCCAGACACGAGGTCTTTATTCTCACTTCAATGAAACAAATAAAAACACTAAAAGTCCTCTAATCTACAATTAATCCAACTTTCCCAATGAAACAAAAAAAAAAAACAAAATATTTATGATAAATAAAAACAAATTTAATTTAATTTTCTGATATGTTTATATAAAATTGATATGTGTATGAAATACAAAATTAGAGCACAAGAGAGCAAAACAATAATAATAAATTTTAACAATAAACTAATTTAACAATAATTTTAACAGTAATTAATTTAATTAATACATTTTAATTATAAAACTAAATTTGAGGTCGTTCAATACGCACTAAAAAAACTTAATCAATGGACCTCAAATAAACAATATTCAAATTACAATTTAGAAATAAAACAACACATTAATTAATAATAAATTCAAATACGTTGGGAGCAATAATTATACCAAAGGATAATTTATTAAATCTTAAATGATTGTTTTATACTTCCGAAAAATGTTATCAAAGATATTACGAGTAGATCTTACCAGTTAAATGGTCTCATGCAAATAGACTGAAAAGTGTCATGTTATTCTTGAAAATGTAACCAAAGGTATAACAAGCGAGAAGGCAAATAAAAATTTTCAAATTCTTTGTCCAATATCATGCATGACATCTTGACCCTAGTGTTTTTCAAAATTTTGAATAATCAATTAGCGGTAGGTTTAATTTCATCTAAACAGAAACATTAACGAAACTTTTGACAAATTTTAATGAAAATCTTCAAAAAAACATCATCCACGTGCTTGTAAAAAATTTAAGTTTATAATTCTGATATTTTTTTATTGTTTTTATACAGAAAAATACTAATATGTCTAGATTTTTAAATAATTATTCAAAACATAAAAAAACAATTGGATGTTCAATTTTTATTCTTCTATGGCTCGGACATAAAACGTCTGCAAGTTGTTAATCGTTAATTTTATCATCAACAGGAAAACTATAATAGATTTAAAAATAAAAGTCATTTGCAATAACGTTTCGTGAATTTCTGCCGCTGAAGCTATTGTCAAGATTGCCGCCCGTCATTATTTAATTTCAAAGGATTAAAAGGTATAAGAAAAGTTACTTAAGTGGAAAATGTTCAGACTAAATAGAGGTTTAAGAATAATTCTATTATAAAGAAACAAATTTATTTAGTTCGTTCATTATTTTGCTCACCTGCGGGTTATTTTAATGGAACACCTGAGTTTAAGATACAGATCCTCAGAAATTTTCAATTGGTCATATCATTAGTTTTTTAGATCCAATCATAATCTATTCTTTTCTTCTTAACTTAACCTTTCTTCAGTCTATTTATCAAAAAGGAAATAAATCTTCTATTTATTATTTTTCTTTTTAATACACTCTCCATGTTCTCATTATCAAATTTGCATTCTCTTTTGATAGTCAGTCGATTTATTTTTTTGTTGCTGTTTATCAACTCTAATTTAATTTTAAGTGCTCTAGTTCATTTAAAATCATTCCAATTTTCCTTACCCACTTAGCCCGTATCATCTAAATATTTGGCATTTAATTTTTGTCCTAATGGAAAAAAGCCATAAGAATAAGAAAAAGTATTGCGACTTGGACGGAAGGAATTTTAAAATTATTTTATGAATTTATAATTGATTTTTTTTCTTCCTTTATTAATTATCTAATAATCTTAACTATTGAATTCCATTTCTTTTTTTTTTTTCTTATTCCGTTAATTAATAATTAATGTATTTTTTTCTTAACTTTTCAAAGATAAATATGTAAATAATATAAAGCTCAATATGTATATCTAATTTATAGTGAAAGTTATATAAATATAATTTTATTTTTGTAAATATAAAGAAATATCTAACTATATATTAATATAACGGAATTTTGTAAATTAAACCACATATTGATATTTGTTATTGTAAATTTATTCAAAAAATACAAACATATACACAACGTTTCGATTGCTACTTCTACAATCGTTATCAAGCGACTGCACTGTTCGAGTGTCCAGTGACAAGTGACGAATGATCCGTAATATAAGACCTAAGTCACCAACCAGATGGCGCTTGGAACGTGCTTACAAATTCAAAATTACAGGAGAAAAAATAATTATTCTTAAACAATTAATTTAAAGATTATAAACAAAACGTGAACAACAATTATTTTATGAATAAATTGAGTTCTTTAATTTTTATTATTTATTATATTAATATTAACTTAAGCAAAAGATTTTTGGCGGGAAGCCATAATATTTTTCTCATTCTTCACACATTTTCTTATCTTTAGAAACTTTTAGTTTAGATTTTAGTTGACAAGATAAAAATGCTTCTAATCATGGAGTAACAACCGAAAAGTATATAAAATATATCAATCAATTTGAAATATCACCATTAGTTTTAAAATAATAATAATTAATATTTTTTATAGTTGCAATTGTTTTACTTTGTTAGATATATCGAAAAACTATAAGATATTTTATTTCATTATTTGAGGTGGGGGCTTTAAGAGTTAATTATCCTTTGTTAATTATCATATAGTTCAAGTTTTAGTTTTGTTAAATTTGTAGAGAATTATATATTATATACATTTTTCAAAAAAGATTAAGTATAGAAATTTATATTTTTGCTTTCAAATATATAAATATTTTTTCTTTCACTGATTCTTATTTATTCGTTTTTATCACCAAATAACGATTCACAACTGGAATTTCAAGAATTAATATTTTTAGAAAAGCGGTGAGTAGGTAGAAGGGGGTTATATTATGTATAATATTTACATTAAAACCTCTCCACTCATTAATATAAATCCACTTCAGCTACTGGTTATGAATCTCCCATCAGTAAATGAAGAGCGAATCGGGAGTCAAACTCCAAACCAGCATTACATTGACACAAAATATCATCTATAAATATTTATGAAGAAACAAATGGATGTTCCATGCAAATTAGTCACTCACTAATCGAAATATATATTCAGTCTAATTTTTTTTTGCTACTTCCTCTCCCTCCTCTTCCCCCCCACCACTCTACTTCTTTCCTGACGCTACCTTACCCCCCCCCCCCTTTCTTCAATATCCTATCATCATAAATCTAAATTGATCCAGAATTAGATTAAATTGTCCCGTTTTAATTTTGAACATCATTAATATCGTTTTAATTATTTTTAAATAAACAAATGAATTGTTTGTAGTTTTTTTTATATTTATTTATATTTTAATGTAATATTAAAGAAAATGTGTATATGAAATGAAAATTACCAATTTTAGTAATTACTATTAGTACATATAAAAATATCGAAAATTAAATATAATAAATAATAAAATAAGATATATAAAATATTTATTGGTCTTTTGATCGCAGTCACAATAATTTTTCTGGAGTCATCTCCATCCAATTCTCAACTTCTCTTAATTCCTTATTACCTCACGGATTCTTTGTTCAATCTACCGATTGATTTATTTTACATTCTCGTTATTCTTTCATCACATACACATATATTCGATAAAATATATATTAATACCTACACTAAATTATATTTATTCTTTATGATTAATAAAATCTATTTTTTTAATTAAGATAAAGTATAATTATTTATTTTTATTGATATTTGAGAAGGTTAACTTTTAAGTAAGGTTCCATTAGAAAAAGATATATGAAAAAAATAAATATTAATTATATTATAAATGATTAGATAAGATACATTGTTAGTTTATGGTTAGTTTATAAATAATACTTACATTATCTAAAACTGCTTACCTTTTATATAATACTTTGCTAATCTAAAATAATCTAAAAAAACAAAACTAAAAAATAAACTCTCAATAATTACAAAGAAAATTAATCATACTTTTTAAATATTTATAATTTTTTGTTTGGAAAAGATTATTTTTACTTAAATAAAAAAAAAAAATTGAATAATGAAATTTATTACTGATGATGATGATTGCTTAAATGTATTAATATTAATTAATTAATATATTGAAAAATAAATTAAATAAGTTGACCTGTGGCCAGGTCCGAACCGATATCCAGCTACAGAAACAATTTCAAATAATTTTAATATATCTATTAATTAATTAATGTAATAAAAACAGATATGAATACAACATAAATATTATTTATTTTATTTTATTTATAATATATATGTAAGACAAGGCTGTGACGTCATGAATGGCTCGATGACGTTATATAATTTTAAATCAAGAAAAAACTAATAAATATGATTTTCCCGAGGATAAACCCAATACAAAGTGTATGATTCGTGGTGATATATAAAAAAATCTCCTCATGTGAAATTTGGTGTGAAAATAACCCTTCCCTTCCTATCGTCGATCGCTAATACTACCACTTCCGGTTTCCGGATTTGCACCAAAAGTTGATCAATTCATCCCACTGATGCATTAAGGAAATATACCAAATTTCATCAAAATCCGTTGAGCCGTTCAAGCTGTACACATCTATACGGACGGACGGACAGACGGACAGACATCATGCTAAAAATACTTTTTTCTGTTAAGAAAATGCTTGATTCGTGGAGATATGTAAAAATCTCCACATGTGAAATTTGGTGTGAAAACAATACCTCCCTTACTATCGTAGGTCGGTAAAAACAACGAAATCAATTAAAATTTTACATTTGAGAATTATATAATATATAAAATATTTATTGGTCATTTGAACGAAGCCACCATAATTTTTCTGGTGCCTTAATCTCCATCCAATAATAATTAAATTAAAATCAATACTAAGAATCATTTATATAATTTTACTTCCTCTCACCAACCACCCAAAAAACACATTTTTTACTATCTCGCCAGAGATAGTATTGCGATCACGAAAATTTTCGATGTTTTTATACGTTTTGAAGGTTCCTGAATCATTTTCACTAAGGTTGAGAAAAATGTCTGTGTGTGTGTGTGTGTGTGTGTGTGTGTGTGTGTATATATGTATGTAGGCAAGATTACGCCAAAACGGTTTGAGCTAGAATGATGAAATTTGGTACATGGACATTATTCAAAATTCGTAGTTTTCTATCAACTTTTGAGAAATGTAGCTCAACCGGAAGAGGGTCATTACTTACAACGTTTTGATTTTTTTTCCTCTAAAGTGACCGTAAAAATAAAGATATATGTTTGATAATTTTTCACATGATTAATAATTGTATAAAACTGCTATATATAGAATTTCAGCTTGATTGATTCGCTGAAATTACCAGAATTAATTTTTTAACACTGCAATTCTCACGCGCCAACATGTGACGTGGTGCCATCAACAAAAAGCCAAACATGCGCTGGTTTAATATTTATTATTTATAATTTATAATTAATTAAATTTAATTTAAATATAATATATTATGTTATTTAATCCAATTCAAATTGCGAGATAGTCGAGTGGAGACACTCCAGCTAATTTTTAAAATTTTTTCTAAAATTTTTAATTTTAAAAAATTTAATTAATTTAATTTTTATTCTATTTTTATGAATGAAATATATTTATTTTAAAATTTTAATAAATATATATATATATAGAATCAATATCTATGAAAGATTTACGATTTAATTCTATTTTATTATAATGTTCGTCGATTCATGTTGTATACATTTACTATGTAATGTATATTATATTAATATTATTCATAGACAGACGCCTATATATGTTATTATTTGTGTAAGTGTAGTGTATTTTTCAGCTTGGCAAATGCTTGCTTGCTTTGATAAATTAAACTGATTATAGAACCTCTCACTTATTTTTCTATATCTCGCCGGAGGTGGGATGTTAATGATATTCAGACACGAGAACCTGAGTTATTAAAAACATAAAAGAACTTGCCTTATCAAATTATTGTTTAAATAAGGAACTGTAATGATTATCAAAATAAAAATAGTACATATTATAAAAGCAAAAAAAAAAAAAAAAAATAGTAGGTACATATTATTAAAAGAAAAGAAAAGAAAAGGAAAGGTAAGGGTTGTTTTAAATAGACTAATATAATAATAATTTTAATCTATTTTATTATAAAAAAAATATTTGGCATTTTTATTTAATTCTTTTTTTTACATCAAATAATATAAATATAATAAAATTAATGAATTAAATAAAGAGAACTCGTATATTTACAGATGAAAGATTGTCGGTAAGTTAATTATTAATCGTGTGTGGAATTTTTATAAGATCATAAAGATAGTAAACCAGGGTTGGATAGAGGCTTTCAAGGGGAGTAGAGGGGAGGCGTGAAGGAAGTTTAAAACAAAATTTATTGAGTGCCACTACTAACCATGCTGAGGGTGAATATATCAAAGGTGCAAAAACCCTGAATTTGTATTTAAATTGCAAAATAAAGTAATAAATTGTTTATTATTCAATAAATGAAACTGTAAGGGTTAATGTTTTGTTTTCATTTTATTTTCAAGGTTTGGAATTCAATCTTAACTGTATTTGGTTATGCATAATTTCATCCGACCTTCGAATTTATTATTATCTTATTTTAAAACCAAATGCACTTGTTGGGGTTCGATCTCTGAAACTCACTTTCTGTGAGTCAAGACTATAACCTCTTTTTACTATCTCGCTAGAAAATTTTCGATGTCGAGATTTTGATGTTTTTATACGTTTTGAAGGTCCCTGAGTCATTTTCACTAAAGTTGAAAAAAATGTCTCTGTGTGTATGTGTATATATAGACAAGATTACGCAAAAAAGGTTTGAGCTAGAATAATGAAATTTGGTACACAGGTATCATCCGAAATTTGTAGTTTTCTATCAACTTTTGAGAATTCGGAAGAGGGACATTACCTATTACGTTTTTATTTTTTTTCCTCTAAACTGACCGTAATAATAATGATATATGTTTGATAATTTTTCATATGATTAAAAATTGTATAAAACTGCTATATATAGAATTACAGCTTGATTGAATCGCTGAAAGAACCGGAATTAATTTTTTAACACGTTGACTGGTAATGACGTGGTGCCATCAACAAAGAGCCAAATACCCGCTGGTTTAATAAATATTATTTATTTATTTATTTTAATTTATAATTTAATTAATTAAACTTAATTTAAATATAATATATGATAATTAATCCAATTAAAATTGCGAGATAGACGAGTGGAGACACTCCAGATTTTTTTTAAATGTTTTAAATATACAAGATTTTACAAAAATAAATAAATCCTTAAACTAAATTAAACATAAATTATAATTAAAAAAAAAAGTTAATTAAAGTAAAAAACATATTTAACAGAATGTTATGATCATGTTTAAAAATATTTTTTTATTCATTTTATTTTAATTATTCTAAATATTATATTTACATTAAGAGAGAAAAATAATATAAAATTACTGACTGGTTCAGCATGGAACCTAAATTCAAATTAATTTGAATTACCGCCCTCCGACTATGTTTATATATTAATTAAATTAAGTAATTCTAAACGTTAGTGTTAAGTAATTATGTAATTTATATCGAGAATTTTAAGTTAATTTCATTTATAATTTTAAGTATTTATTTTTATTGAAATAAATTAATAAGTTTGACCACCTCCCTCCCTTACCACTCCTAATGGATCCGTTGTGGTCCAGTTTGAAGGGTTTCCAAAGTCAATTGATATCTAGATCCATGGGCAACTAATCTGCAGCACACAATTAGTTGGTAAATGTTATACGGTTAACGGCTAGGGCGTCCCCTGCAAGCGACGCGCATTGTCAGCACCCGGGCGATGCGAGAAATGGGTTAGGGTTACCCACCTATGGACGAGGTGGGCTAAAGAAGATAGTCCCACATCCACATCATCCACATCATCGACATCATCACCGACACGAACATCGTCACATCGGTCAGCATCAGCATCATTGCCATCAACCTCACTCAAAATCGTCCACAGCCACATCAAAGTCTTCAACACCATCATCACCGTCATCGAAGGTTGAGTACCAAAGACCGCGTGGGAGGCCTAAAACCAGCTGGTCCTGCTGTATAACGGGAGATCTAAAGGCATCTGTTCTCTCTACAGACGACGCCAACAACAGATTTAGTTGGCGCCAATTATCGAGAAGAGCCGACCCCACACTCCGTGGGAAATAAGGCTAAGAAGAAGAAGAAGAAGAAGGGCAACTAATCTGCAGCAGGGCGATCATCCAAGACACGCGGACGGCGAATTCCCTTTCCCAATCCCCGTGGTCAAACAGATAAGTGCACTTATTCTCCTCTTTGAATTATATTAAATTTTAGATTTAAGTTGTTATATATATTTAGCTGATCCTAAATATAATTAATCTTTTATTATTATGCTAAATTGATTTTAATTAAAATATTGTAAAATTTGATTACAATTTTTATTTAGCGAACTTTTATCCATCCCGAATCTTTAATATTTTAAAAAGACCTTTTTATACAGTCCACCCAATTTTCAAGGAACGATAGATGTGAAAAGGTATCTATCGTATTTTTATTAATCCCTCTTTTTAGCCCTTCGAGCAAAATTAATAGATATTAAGGATTCATCCCATTCCATTTACTCCCACTTTCGATTTTTCAGGAACAAAAGTTTTCTTTAATTATTTAGGCCTTACAAGGGGTTGATAGATGTACTGACTAAAATACAAGTTCATTCCTATTATATATTATCATATGAAAGAAATGTAACAATTTTTAAATATATTAATTTTAGGAAAATATCAACCGACAAAATTTTAAAAATCTGATAATTACAGAAAGATGGAAAGTAGAAAAGATTTATTTACAGAAGGCAAGTGAATGATTGGATAAGGATGGGAATGGAAAAGGACTAAAACAGGTAAGCCATCTTTTGATCAAATATTTATTAAAACACAAATTAGGGACAAATCACCATGAATAGTTAAATAAAAGGCAAACAAATTAAATCTTTAAACTATTTATTTGTTAATAATAATATTCTGTAATTTATATAATTACAATTTCCTAACCATCAACTTCACTAACTTTAAATCCATTATAGGTAAATTTAAAATATTTATATTTTATATTTCTCAGCCATTATTTTAAATCTTTTGCTAGAAACAATTCTCCAGAGAATTGGAAATTTTTCAATTAAGCTTCTAGTAAATATTATAATAATACTATTTAATTTCATTTCTCATCTCCAAACATATTAATTAATTCATCAACCATTTTTTTATTTTTTTTTTTTTTTTTTTTGTTTTCATTAACAAAGATTTTGTTAAACGTTCGTTTAATGACGCAGTGAATTTTCTAATTTTCTGTTCCCAAGAATTATTATCTAATTGTTTTATAAAAGCGGGTCAATTATCTCTCCAAAAACAAAGAGGAATTTTTTTTTTCCTTAATGTTAGTTTTTTCAATTAAACTGTAATAAATTAAGACGTTGAAAAAAAGGTTATTTTTTTTTTTTGTTTTTTTGTTTTTGGTTCTAACAAAATTTAAATAAATTTATATTGTTCTTACAATTAAATTAACAATAGACAGAAAATGTTATTAAAAAAAATAATACAATTTTAAATAGAATAAGTTGACCTGTGGCCAGGTCGAGCCGACCGACGGTTTGAAGTAAATTAATTTCCAGCTACAGAAACAATTTCAAATAATTTTAATATATCTATTAATGTAATAAAAAACAGATATGGATAGAACATAAATATTTTTAATTTTATTTTATTTATAATACATATGTAAGACAAGGCTGTGACGTCATGAATGGCTGGATGACGTCATATAATTTTAAATTAAGAAAAAACTAATAAAGATGATTTTTCTCGAGGATAAAACCAATACAAAATCCATGATTTGTGGTGATTTATAAAAAAATCTCCTAATGTGAAATTTGGTGTGGAAATAACCCTTCCCTTCCTATCGTCGATCGCTAATACTACCACTTCGGGTTTCCGGATTTGCACCAAAAGTTAATCAATTCATCCTACTGATGCATTAAGTAAATATACCAAATTTCATCAAAATCCGTTGAGCTGTTCAAGCTGTACACATCTATACGGACGGACGGACAGACGGACAGACGGACAGACATCATGCTAAAAATACTTTTTTCTGTTAAGAAAATGCATGATTCGTGGAGATATGTAAAAATCTCCACATGTGAAATTTGGTTCGAAAACAATACCTCCCTTACTATCATCGGTCGGTAAAAATGAAGTTATATTTAAACAATTATTTATATTAGGTATTTTATTTATTTATTTTTCTTTTATTTAGTTTCAATATATATAATAAATTAAATTTAAATTTAAAAATAATTATGATCTATTATTATTTTTAATTGAAAATAACTAGAAAATATAAATTCATCTTGACGGGTATTTTTGTTTTATTTATGGAAATTAAAATTTAATATTGAATTGAATTTTTAATTAAAATAATAAGTAATATCATATAATAATAAAAAAATATAATAATTTCATCGTTTTTATCTTCAAACTGAACACATCACTTAAAGACACATTGTCACTCTGTAATATATTTTGTTTTCTTTTCTTTATACTCCTGTGAGCTTCATAAAAATTCCAACAATGAACATTTATTTAAATTATTTTAATTTATACAAATAATACAATATTAGAGAAAAATAAAAAGTTATGTAAAAGGTAACAAGTTTAATTAATTCTATTTTTATTTATCGAATTCTTTTTATAGATATATGATATGAATAATATATTTATATAAATAATACGTGCTATATATTGAAATTGATATTCATCCAAACACATCAATAAAGTATTTCTATAAATATTTTTATACTTATTTATTATCAAAGATTCGAGCAATGAATAATAAAAATAAAAAATAAAAAATAATATAAATGTCATGACAACATCAAACAATAATAAATAATTGAAGTTTATTTTTATCAATGCGATTTAAGTATAAAATATAATAATAGGTGTAGATAAATTCAAGCATATTTTTGATAATTCTCTTTACTTTAATAATTAAAATAATAATAATTTACATAAAAATATTTTTTCTCTCTTTAAATAAAAGATCATTTTAGACAAAATTTTATTAGAAGTTTTTATAATTAATTTATTTTTAACTTTGATTTAAAAACATGAATGATAAAAACATAGAATTTTTTTATAAATAAAAGCCAAAATTAATAATAAGCTGATTAGAATTTATTTTATTTTTAGTGTGAAATTAAATGGTAATTATTTTATTATTATAACGTTTTTCTTAACTTCACTTGGCGTCTGTCTCTCTGAAAATTAATGATGAATTCTTAGTAATTAGTTGTATCGACAATGAGGAGGGGTTTCTTCCCCTCAGATGGCACAGAGAAAAGATTTTTTTTTATATATGTCCCCGATAGAAAGGAAACAAAACAATAGAATAACCTTTTTTATGAAGAGAATATTTATATATTTATAAAATATACATTTATATATATATATATATATATATATTAATGTATATAATTATATATATATACATTTATAAAATCTCATATTAATAAAAATTATTTATTTATAAATATAATATAATAATTATTATTCAATAATAGTATTTACTTAACATAAATGCATAAAATCAATTTTGGAAGATTAATATATTTTTTGTTTTATTCAATTTGAGTAAATTTTCTATTCAACGAAAACGTTGGGCGCATTTAGTTCTATGCAATTAACTTCCTTTATAGAGCTATAATTCATATATATATATATATCCTAAGATACATACCACACTAAAACACTTAATTATCAAGTAACACTATTTCTGCAAATATAATCAACCATTTTGATTTTGATTGATAATATGTAAATTTAATAAAAATTCTTTTAAATTTTGATACATAGTTTGATATAAGTATATTACAGTGAAAAATAACAAAAGATTAATTTCTTAGCTCTTAAATTATCAATTTTATTGCATGATAAAAAAATTTGTCAGTTTATGTGTTTAATAAAATTGTTATTATTACAAAAATTTGACTTGATTGTTCATATAAATAAATTAAACAAAATGCGCCCAACGTTTTTCGTTGAATATGAAGCAATTCATCCATAAACTTTGTCAAGCTTATAGAAAAATTATTTTATTCTTTTTAGTCCATTGGAAAAACGTTATTTTATAAAAAAAATTGTATATTTATATTATTGTTGTATGAAAACAAATATTAAATGAATATTTTAAAGATGAAAAATTAATTCATTTATTACAGTGGAGGACAAACTTCATGATGGTATATAATTTTTCTTATTTACTTAAGTATGCTCGATCGACCTTATTTTGACCCACCCTTCACATTTATACTATATAATGGACTTTCGAACTATGAACTATTATTTCGCCAGAGATAGTATTGCGATCACGAAAATTTTCGATTTCGAGATTTTGTTGTTTTTATACGTTAGGTAGAGAAAAATGTATGTCTGTGTGTGTGTATGTGTGAATGTAGGCAAGATTACGCAAAAACGGTATAAGCTAGAATAATAAAATTTGGTACACGGGCATTATTCAAAATTCGTAATTTTCTATCAGTTTTTGAGAAATATAGCTCATCCGGAAGTTTTCAATTTTTTTTCCTAAACTCATCGTAAAATTGCGAGATAGTCGAGTGGAGACACTCCAGATTTTTTCATCTCTGATCTATCATATTTATTAGAAATTTATGTATAAATATATTAATATATACTAGTATGTATCAAAATACAAAGTTCATAATGAAGAACTCCCTATTTAAAGTAATATATATATCTTTCCATAAAAAGTAAAAAACAAAAAAAAACATTTACATATTTAAATTTTTTAACCATTTAATTTTTTCCTTGACAAAACTTAATTATCAATGATTTTAAATAAGACATTTCCTTTTTACAACCTATCAATACTATAAGTAGATATTTTAAAAAGAACGGAAACAATAATTATATAATATATACTTATTTATTTGTTTTCTTTTGACCTTAAAAATTATACATCTTAATAAAGTAAAAGTAAATATATGAACAGGTAAGCATATTTTTAAACAAGAGTTATATTGATACTAAAATCATTTTGATATTCCAACAGTTATATAATATAAAAAAAAAATTGAATATTAATGTACAAATGATGCAGTAAATTAAATATTTTTTACTATTTTGTTTTAAAGATAAAAGTATTTATTATAATGTATTTAAAAAAATGATAAATTTATAATTAAAAATATAAATATAAAATTTTTTTATGAAATAACGTTTTTATCATGGACTAAAAAGAATAAAATAATTGTTCTATATGCTTGACAAAGTTTATGGATGAATTGCTTCATATTCAACGAAAAACGTTGAGAGCTTTTCGTTTTCATTTGATTTCTATGCAATTTACGTTCTTTATAGAGCTATCATCCATATATAATATATATAGATACGATATTTATATTATTTTATTCTTTTTAGTCCAATTTTAATTTGATAAATTTATTTAATATAACAAGAGAAATAGAAAAGATGAAGTTATACGAAAATTTGCAAATTGAATAAAATACAAATATATTAATCTTCTAAAATTGATTTTATGTATTTATGTTAAGTAAATTTTATTACTAAATAATAATTATTATATTATATTTATGAATAAATAATTTTTATTAATATGAGATTTTATATATGTATTTAGAATATTGTATTCATATTGTAATCATAAAAAAGGTTATTGTTTTGTTTTTTCTTTCGGGGACATATATAAAAAAAATGATCTTTTCTCTATGCCATTTGAGGGGAAAACCCTCTTCATTGCCGCTACAACTGATTAATAAGTATTCATCAGTAATTTTAATGCTATAAAATATTCTTAATTACAATCAAAATGAAAATCTATCCTGTAATCAATATTTATGATTCAAAATCCGGTGAAAAAAAATTAATTGGATCAATACAAAAGGAGTTAGTTACTAAAAGAAATTAATCGCTAATTATATTGATATTAATTAATTATAATTCAATTATATTTATTCTATACCTTCTAGGGATCGATTGAAATATCTATAAAAATTTTCAAAAGTCTATCTCAATATTAAGATGATGAAAAATCCATTTCAATTTGTCAAAAGATCGAACAGGCAGACAGACAGAGAGACAGACGCCAAGGGAAGTTAAGAAAAACGTAATAAAACGTTATAATATAAAAAACCGAACAAACAAACAATATGTTATATCTATCTATATATAAAAGGGTTTTGTCTGCATATTGCTCAGAATTTAAAATTTTTCACCTCTAGAATGCAAAAGTAACCTTAGATTTTGTTATGTCTCTCTCAAAAATTGTGACGTTATAGACTTAAAAATAGCTTAACCAGAGAAATTAATTTTTAATTTTATAATGAAGTCAAAAATATTTTTAAAACGTCAATTAAAATGACTAGATTATATTATCTTTCTTTATTTTTAGTTTAATTACTTAATTATTTATTACTACTATATTTTAGGAGTAAAAATGATTTAAATATAGATAATATAAAAATTATTGTAAAATATGATTTTTTAGCGAAATAATATAGAGTTGTTTTAAATTTTTGTCTTTTTAAAATTGGGCAAATATTTTAAATTTGTTGGAAAAATCAAAATTATTATATTCTATTATAATTTATTAAAATGTTTTTTTTATTTATTATTTTTAATAAATTCTCTTTTTAGATGCGATATTAATAAAAAAAAATAATATTATATGGTATATAAATTAAAAAATTTGAATTTGTTTAAATTTTAACACATATAATCATATGCAAATAAAATAGAAAATTTTAAAAAACATCTTGCTATTAAATCAAGAAATATGAGTTCAATTATAATACATTAAAGTTAGAATGTTTAATTATAATATTAAAATAAGTATTATTTGATTATTATTATTTATCATGCAACTTATGGACTGAGGTAGAACTCAACTTATAAGCTTTTCAAATCTTATGTGAATATGATTGCGGATTAAGGCTAAATTGGACAACATTAGATGAAATCTAGTCTCTCTTTGAACATTCAATATTTTTGTTCATCAATTATTATGCCTCATAAGATTAAATGAAATCAAATTTAAATTAAAAAAATAAGTATTTGAATTTATTTAAATTTGTGGTGGTTATGAGCAGTGATGTATTAGTAAAATAAGAAGTAAGGAAACGCATAATGGGAGCAAAAAAAAGTCATATTTTCAGCAAACTATTTTTTTCCATCTAAGATTTTATTTTTTCTTATTCTTACTATACAAAATATTAACGAACACAAAAAAAAAGAAATTCTAACAGTAGATTTAAGTGGGAGTTGTTGTCGGGACATGAAAAAGTACTGGAACGCGTTCCGGTTCTGAAAAAAGGTAAGGGAACGTCGTTCCCCCGCGTTCCCCTCCCAATACACCACTGGTTATGAGGACACCAAATAAGTTTAAAAAAATTATAGTTTTGGTTTTATAAATCAAATAAGTGAAAATCTATTACAATTTATTATTTCAATCAAATAATACGTATTACTTCGGAGCAGATTATATATATAACTATGTAAAATGTAGATTTTTTTATTTTTTTAATTTATTTATAATTTATTTTTATTTATTTAATAATAAATTCTTTTACAAATTTTAATACACATTAAAGATAATAAAATTAAAATAAAATATCTAAAGATTTTTTTTTTCAATATTTTGAACTTTATAAATATTTAAAGGTGGTACATATATATAAATATATATTAAATAAAAGTCTGCTTAATCTATAAATCATATTGAGATAGACCATCAACGAATCTTTAACTCCTTCACTCATTTTCAAAAAACAAAAATTCCAAAAATTAAAAAAAAAATCCCTTTTCCTGTTTTACATGGTATTTAATCAGACAGCAATTTGTTATTTTATCGATTTATACGTAACTGAAACGTTCCAGAGGCACTCGGCGCGCCTTTTTAAAGTAAACTGGTTCTAATTAATAAAACCTATTCTATTAACATAATTACTATACAAATATTATCAACCAATACAGATATAGATATATTAATATGTATGTAAATAAGGTAGAGAATTTTTTTTATTTAACGGAGTTTCTTCCTCTGGTTTTAAAGGAACCGGTTAAATTATCAGGTCGAAAAGCAACTCACTGAGAATAGAACAAGGAAAAAAAATTAAATTATTTTTCTTTTTTTTTTTTCTTTCTATTTTTGAAAAAAAAATATGATTCGTTAAATGAATGGATTCATCATCAACGGTTTACTTCTTTAGTTATTTTTTTTTAATTAAATTTCACAGATGGCGAACTTAATTGACAACTTTAACAAACTAAAGTTTCTTTTTTTTTATTCTTTTTATCTTTTAAATTTTTTTTTATTTTTTCCTTGCAAATTCTCTCCCATTTGTTCCTAAACCTATGGTTATACACCTATCTATATTTACAATTCAATAAATACTTACATTTTTTTATTTATGCCCTATTTTCTTATAGCCATCAACATATCTTATCTTATTATGCTAGCTAAAATTGTATATATCTATCTATCTATATATATTGGTTCTCAAAAACCGCTCTAACGATTTTTTTCAAATTCACACTAGATATAGTATTTATAAAGAAAAATTAAGTTTTATTGATGATATCTCTTGAAACATTCAGCTTCATTATTAATTTCTTAATTGAAAATTATATATGGAAAACGTCAAAATTGGCCTCCATTTTTATTTGTATTAATATTTTTTTTTATTTAAAATATTTTAAAATTTATTATTTAATTTCGAAATAAAATTAAAAATATTTATTTTTAATAAAATATATATAGATATTTATTAATCTCTCTCAAAAAAAAAAAAAATAAAATAAAAAACATCAAATCTGCCTGCTAAGACAGTAAAAAAATGACAATTTTTTATCTAAACATATATAGTACAGTGGCTAGAGAGATGTTTTAACGAGTGGATTTCGTCGGTTCGAAACTCGCCGGGTGAATCGTTATTTAAAAATGAAAATGAAAATAATGAATTTGTTATTTTTTTTCTTTTTATCTATTGTTTACATTTTAATAAATTACTATTTTATATTTATTTATTCATTGTTCTTTTATTAAATTTAATATTTATTAATATTATTTATTATTAATTTATATATTGATGACATCACAAATGACATTTATATTGAAATTTGACTCCCGCCTTTTTTTAAAGAATATTGTATTAATATTTTTTTTATATTTAAAATATTTTAAAATTTTTTATTTAATTTCGAAATAAAATTAAAAATATATATTTTTTTTATATTTAAAATATTTTAAAATTTTTTATTTAATTTCGAAATAAAATTAAAAATATATATTTTAATAATATTTTATAATTATAAATTACGATATATATTTATCAATAATAATGAATTTTTTTTTTTTAACTTAATTACAGAGCCGAGGCTCGGGGTCCCGGTATGATCTTAATATATTGTGAGAATTAGATAAATAATGTAGAGAGAAAAAAATATTTAAAAATAGATATTTATTTAAATGAAATAAAATTATTTAATTTACAGAATGAAAATGTCTATAATAATGTCTAAACATTTTTTCTTTATAATTTTACATTATAATAATACTAATTACAGTAGTTATAATATATGGGGAATTTTCAACTTTGACTGCCGATTTGACCATGTTCCCAAACGAATTTTAAAAAAACCAAGACCACTCTACATTTATTTACACATTTTAAGCTCTAATCGAATCCAAAATCAAAATTTAAAAAATCGAAAAACAAACTCACAGATATATAGATTTTATAAATGAACATTTATACAATTTATTTTAATTAATTTGAAACATTTTAGGAAACAAATTTTTAATGGGTCATTTTTAGAAATCCCATTTAACAATTATAATAAATAATTAAAAAATTGTAAAATTTTTAAAGTATATAAAAATAAATTGTATAAATTGGTTAAAGGGTCGAGTGATAGTTCGGTGTCCCAGGTATATATTTTATATTAACACGCCTACTTTTCTGTATAATAAAGATATAAAGAATCATATTTTAATTTTTATATAACCAAGAAATCATTTTTTCACTTAAAATATAGTTGTAAAGCCCAAATCTCCGATCCATATAACATCATCGACTGGGCCGCTACCAAAAGGAGTCTTCTCTTGCTCTGACTAGGGCCACCGGTATTTGCCATTAGTCTCGAAAAAATAATATTAAATTTTATATAAATTTATAAATTAGAATATTTGAATTTGTTTAAATTTTAACACATGTAATCAATCATATGCATAAAGAATAGAAAATTTTGAAAATCAACTTGGTATTAAATTCAGAAAAAAAAAATACTCATATATAGAATATATAGACTATTCGAATATAATTGAAACTCTTTCTCTCCCTCTATTTTAAATTTGAAAAAACGGAGTGTTAAGAAATTAAGATTCCTTATACAACATGGATGGTTAAATGAATTGGGCTCCCTACCTCCCTGAGAAATTCACATTAAAAATGTTTATAATATTTTAGTTTATTAAATCAAACTATTATTTTTTTATTTCAATATTTTTAATGTTAATACAATAATTTTTATTTTATAATCTATAAAATAATTTAATTATTTTTAAAAACAACGGTCTTCAATTACAATTTTTTTACTCTCTACTGACTGTTCATTTCATAACTGAAAATAGTGTCGAATAGAAATAGACGATATTACTTGGATTAATCTTATTATGCTAGCTAAAATTGTTTGTTTGTATTATTGAGGACCCCAGTTCAATTCATTTTAATCAGATTGATGCAATGATGCAACATTTAATAATTGTAATAAATAATTAATTGTAGATTAATATTTTTTAAAGGGTCGAGCGACAGCTCGGTGTCCCAGGTATTAATATTACCAGCCAAACCCAATAATAATGAATCATTTTTTTTAACTTAAGTACCGAGCCGAGGCTCGGGGTCCCGGTACTATATTAATACAGGAGCAGACTATTATGCCAATAACTTATTTTGAAAATTAAAATTTATTAATTTTTTTTTTTATATATATAATAATATGGATAATATATAATATATTATATTTTTTTATTAATTATTTTTATTTTATTAATATTTTGTGGTCTAGAAATTTTAAAATTTAATTAAATTTTTTGTAAATTTGTTGAGGTTTGAATCCTACTTTTCAAATTTAATTGCAAAGTCCATTTTAAATTACTTTACATTTTGAATTACTTATCGTGAAAATATCGTGACGTCCCAAGCAGGCAAGATGCATTGCATGGTAAGCAATTGTGTAGTTAATGGTTCTGAAAATTGAAATTTGTTTCTGGAAAAATTTAACAATTTTTCTAAATTCAAGGTATTTCCACTAGACTGTTGATTAAATGAGTCCTGTGTGAAAATATATAAGTATATATATATATATTATTTATATTATTTTATATTTATTATAGCTATAAATAGGTAGTATATAAAGAATATACAATAATAATTTTTAAGTGTTCTTTTTATTTTTCAATTTAAATATTTCATTAGTTATACCAAAATTCTAAACAAAAAAAAAAAATAATAAAATAGAAATTCATAAATATTAATAAAATAAAACATCTTTCAAAAGTTGTAAGAGTATAATATATTAAGTTTTCATAAATATTTTTCGAGATTTTTATGTATGAATAAAAAATTTTGTTTATCAAAGATTCGATGAACTTTAGATAACTATATTAATGAAAATTTGTATTAAATTTTTTCAATAAATTATTTTAAGTAATAATATTGATAAACAAAATATATAAATAAATGTATATATGTATATCTAGGAATATATATTATTTTGTATAGAAAGTATTTAATATTTGCAAATTTAGTTACATAATTAAAACACCAAATGTTTCAGAATAAAAAAAAAACTATTAAACTTTATTAATTATTTGATTAATGAATGTTAATTATAAATTTATTAGATCGAGTAAAAGAGAGAGAGAGATTGTAATAAACGTATGCAAATGTTATCCTAAAGATACGGGCTTCACACAGCTAATATAAATGTATATACAAATAGTTAGAGAATGAATACCTGTTGTTGTCGAGTGATAAAATCTTGTTTCCGTCAAAGTTTTTGTAACGTAGTTTTCATAATACAAAGTTTGTATTATTTTATACAATTGGTTGAATAAAATAACATCACAACTGAATAGAGGGAGAAAAAATAGTGATATGAATTTCTAAAAGATTATTTAACAATTATAATATAACAATTATAATATAATGCATTAATGAATTTTTCTCTTCAATCTGTTATATATAGTATATATAAATTATTAAACAATTAATTTTTAAATATACTTTATAAAAAAAAGCTGGAGTGTCTCCACTCGACTATCTTGCAAATTTGAATAGGATTAAATAACATATATTAATTTAAATTAATTTAAATTAATTAAATTATAAATTAAAATTAATAAATAATATTTATTAAACCAGGGCATGTTTGGCTCTTTGTTGATGGCCCCACGTCACGTGTTGGCGCGTGAGATTTGCAGTGTTAAAAAATTAATTCTGGTACTTTCAGCGATTCAATCAAGCTGAAATTCTATATATAGCAGTTTTATACAATCATTAATCATGTGAAAAATTATCAAACATATATCTTTATTTTTACTGTCACTTTAGAGGACAAAAAATCAAAACGTTGTAGGTAACGACCCTCGTCCGGTTGAGTTACATTTCTCAAAAGTTGATAGAAAACTATGAATTTTGAATAATGTCCATGTACCAAATTTCATCATTCTAGCTCAAACCGTTTTTGCGTAATCTTGTCTACACATACACACACACACACACACACACACACACACACACACAGACATTTTTCTCAACCTTAGTGAAAATGATTCAGGAACCTTCAAAACGTATAAAAACATCAAAATCTCAACATCGAAAATTTTTGTGATCGCAATACTATCTCTTACGAGATAGTAATAAACTTAAAAGTAAGACATTGTAAAAAAGTTCAAGCCTTACCAAAATTAATAATATATTATTTGATTTGATTAAAAAAATAAATAAATGTGTAAATTGATTAATTTGGGCTAAGTTAATTAATGTTTATCAATCATCATTAAGATAGAATAATTAATTTTAATAATTAAAATTAGCCCTTCTTGGGTGGTTTTAACTTAAATACTACTTATATATTAAAAAAACAAGTGAGGATAAAAAATAATAAGACTTTTATTAAAAAAAAAATTTTATATATAAATTATCTACGAATAATCTGAACAAATTATAAATTCATTTAATATAATTTGAAATTTTTTTTATTTTACTATTAATGATTCTTGCCCTCATTAGATGGATAGATTGACTGTCAAGTGATTTGTCTCTTCCGGACAGATGAGAGAACCTTCTGCTACATTGTGATCCAGATTAATCGATGATTAAATTTAAAAAAAAAAAAAAAATCTAAATGATGATTATTCCCATGATACCTATTTTATTTATTTTTTTATGTTGATTATAAAAAAATAAAAATAAATAATGGATCAAATCTTATAAATAAAATGGATGGAAGGTGTTAATTTGTTACACACCTGTAGTAATAATTCTATTTTTTAATTGGAGGGATGAAGGAAGGAAGAGAATTGGAAGCATGCAAGTTCTCTATCCATATTAAAAAAAAAAAAAATAGAAAATTCAACTTGGATGAATGAAAAAATAAATTTTGTCAATTATATGGAGGTTTATTTTTTGGACCACCCAGTTCATTTAATAAAAAGACTAATTTATTATTTTATTTTAAATTAATTTATGCTACTTCTTGATGTTATTAATTAAATTAAAAATAAATAATAAAATTATTTGCATTACAAAATATAAATCGAAAAAAATACAGAATATCAGTGTGTAATATATTAAAACATTCTTCTTCTTCTTCTTTTAATTCATAATGATCATATTTTATACAATTATTTTTAATTTAAGCTTAAATAGAATTCGAAACAATTTTTTTTTTAAATTTAATATTAAACAAAAATAAAACACATTATTCATCATATCCTATAATTTAATAATTATTGAAATATATATATATATATATATATATATATATATAAATGAATTAATGAAAATAATCATTAATGGAAGGATATATTTATAAACAAAAGATAACTGAATATTGTAATTATTAATTAATTTGATGATCAATAATAAAATCAAATAAGTTTCTTAGAATAAATAAATTTGTTAAAAAATAACATTTCCTTTATCGATAGGAAACAATATATGTATATAATATAATAATTATATAGTAATCAAAATCAATTAAGACCTAATCTGATGGTGTGGAAGATTGACAAATCGTCACTTTTAAATGATCGAAAATTGCTGTCTTCCTTCTTCTCTATCGACTTGTATATATTTTTTTTCTTCTTCCTTCTTTTCCAACCCCAAATTGACTAAATGAAACCTTCACCCTCTCCTTTTGGAGATATTATCCAATTCATTTAGCTACATCGTCCCCCTTTAGTTTGAATTGAAGATAAAACAAAAATGAACCCTTTCACTTCCTTTCCACTTAAGAATAAAAAAAATATAGCTTTAAAAAATATATACATTCTCCCCAAAAATTGGTTCATTCTTTAATTACTTCTTTAAAAAAAAATATTTCGTTCATAGTTGATTGTATATTCTTATGTTTTTTTTTTTTAATTAACTTAAAATGTTTCCTTCATTTCCTGTGTTATTTTAATCTAATTTTTCTAAAAATTTAAAAAAACAAAATTGATTTTTTTTTAGTTTATTATTTGGAAGTCATTTCTTAGAACAAAATTATATCTATATCTAAATAATTTATTTATTAATTATTTAAAGAAATTTATTTAATAATTTAAATAAAAATCTATCTTTTTAACGGAAAAGTTTTATTTCAGAATTTCATTCTTAAATGATATATATATATATATATATATATATATACAGGGGTTGGACAAAAATATGGAAACACCTTTAAAAAAACATGTTTCTTTGCTTAAGCACGGCCAGCAATTCCCTGTTTATGAAGCTCCCTTCTAATTGTTTTGGTACTCACAGGATTCGGTAACACAACATTCATTTCAGCAGTAACTTTTGCAGCTGTGGTCTTTTTATTTTTCGTCACAATTGCCCTTAATGATCGTCTGTCACGATCACTCAGGACACACTTTCGTCCGCGCTGTGATTTAGCAGATGATATTTTTCCGCTTTTCAAATATGTGGAATAAATCTTCGATACAGTACCTCTTGATACACTAAACACCTCGGCTTCCTTGCTTACGGAAGCACCTATCATTTGCTCCAACAATTTGCCCACGTTCGAAGTCTGTTAACTCTGACATAATGCAATGACAACCTCACATAAGAGTACTCCGACAACAACTGAACTGTTTAGCACATTTACGAAGTTGTATGGGTAGCGTCAGTAGTCAAAAACGCCAGCGGCACCTACATATTTCATTAAAATCATTCTTTCTTTTCAAATATGCATTTCACAAGGTGTTTCCATATTTTTGTCCAACCCCTGTATTTATATATATATTTACTTGAATATATTTCCTATCAGTCTTGTTAGGTGATCACTTTGAAAAAGATTATCATTCTTATTATCACGCTTGCCAAATCAAGAATGTATAAATATCTACATATATGATCATAGTAAAAACATTTCCATTGAAAAAATCCCTTTTTCTCAGGTGTTCTTTGAAGGAAGAAAACAAAATTCCTTTTGAAAACCGACACGCATTCTCCCCTCTCCTCCGCCCCCTCATTTATTTTTTTTTCTTTCTTAATTCTTATTATTTAAAGTGTTATCCATCCGTTCGGTTCCTTCTCTTCTTTTTACCCCCCTCTCCTTCTCATTTCTCACTCCCTCCCTCTCCTTTTAAAAGCAGCCCAACCTTATTAACTCTGCTCGTAAATTTCGCCTCAGCGAGTTTTTCTGTGTTTTTTTTTTTTTTTGTTTTGTTTTTTTTCTTCTTCTTTAACTTCTTCGTCTTATAGTTTCAAGTTAACCGGCCTCAAGAGTTTTTGTTCCGCTAATTAAGTTTTTAAGCCCTTTACCCGGTGCAAGTGCGACAAAGAGGGTAGATGAGTACCATGCTTCAAAGAGAAAAGAAGAGGGAAAGAGAGCGAGAGTGTCCGATTCGTCAGGCTAGAAAGAATTACTGGAATCCTGGAGGACGAACGTGAAAACCACTCAAGAGGTCCATTTGGCAATTAATGATTACTTCGGAGAAGGCTAAGCATACAAAAATTATTAATCAAAGAGTATTAAATTAGGAATTAACATAAGAAATGGGAATTCGTCGAACCGAAGACGGCTACCGAATTGTTTATGAAATTCTAATGGAAATATTTTATTCTTATTCATTTAATGGATGAGAAGGAAATAATTTTTTTTTTAATTAAATTTTACAATTAAAACCAACAGATTATTTATAAAGAGAAAGAGAGAGGGTGAAAGCAAGAAAAGAAAAGACTTAAAACATGAAGGCCGTGTATAATAATTGATGTAAGCACGACAAAAACTCGAAATGTGATTTTAAAGGTTAAATATTTATAAAAAAATATTTAATAAATTAATAAAATTTTTAAAATTTACTTTTACTGTTTTATTCAAAATATTTATTCTTCTCATACAATAATTTAATATAAAATTAATAATCATTCAAATAATTTTGAAGACTAGCTAAAACGGACTTAAATCTCGATGATCAATAAATAACCAAAATTAAAAAAAAATATATTAATATTTTCTTACTAAATATAAGTATTATATTTAATTCTAAATTAAATTTAAGCAGATAATAAAAGTTATTTGCTTCAGCAAATGCATTTCTTAATTTATTAGTATACTGAGTCGTCTCCATCCAATTTTAACCCTCTTCAATCTTTCTCGCATCATTAAATCCATTGGATGCCGAACTTAATTATCTAAAAATACATTTGAAAATCTTTCCTTTCTATTTAGTTGATGAATTCTCTATCATTGACCAGTAAATTGATCTTATTATTTTTCATAAATTCTATAAATTTTCCTCTTTACAAATACTCTGAGACTATTCTCATCATATAATGTGATTGGCCATGCATCATCTTCGAAAATAAGAAAATAAAAATTTTTAAATTTAAATAAAATTTATTTGATTATGTTTTATTAATTGAAAAGATTAAAACTCAATAAATTTTTCAATCTCTTTTTCGATTTCAAATATTTACTATAAAAAGAAATGTGAGTATAAATAAATATTAGTAATTTTTATTTTTGGTTAAAATGCCAAAAATACTAACTTTTTGGCAGTTTAAAATAAATACTACAAAATATTCCCAACAGAAATTAGGAAAAATAAACCCAACACACACATATTTCATTACATTACACTTTCTTAAAAACATTTTTGTTTCTGTTGTTTATTTTTCGTATATTTAATTTAATCGTATATTTACTTTATCATTATACTTCTTTATCATTAACAAATTATTTATTTTCATTTTTTTTTAATTTAATAATTTAATTGCATAGCATAGGACATTGACATAAGCTAAAATTCAAATAAATATATTTTAAAATAATAATTATTAATTTTTCATAAAATTATATTAAAAAGTTTCAGTAGTGACTAAGACATTATTATTGGCAGACCTTGTGTTTGACATATATGTTTTAAAATAAATGGGAGATGATAACACTAATATATATGATTTCCTTAAAAGATTCAATTTCAATATCGATGATAGATAGACTTTAACAAATTTTTCAGAGTTACTATTATTGTTATAAAAAAATTTGTTCATATTATGAAATAAAAATAGTATATTTATTTGAGTTATTTCTAAAAAATAATGTTTTTATCTCCTATTGAATAATAAATGTTAGTTTTTGTTTATCTAATCGGTCGTGATAATAAGGAACATAATATTTTCAATTAAAACACGAACACTTCATGAGGAAATTTTTTTATTTTTTAAATTAATTTATATATATTGGATTGGGAAACAACCGGTTTTTAGCCAAGGACACGATGGAGAGTCAATATAATGAAGGACGTGAGGGATTTGGGAGAGAATACGATTTGGATGGAGGTTGCTCGTGATAGAAATGTTAGAAGGATTGTGGTTGCTGTGACCAATAATTTTCGAGTTATGTAGGGGCACAGAGATAAAATATATAAATATATTTATTTATATCAAATATAAAAATGAAATATATAAATTATTAATTTGAAATCTACAGTTAATATTAACATCTTACTGAATAATTAATTTAAAAAAAAATAAGCAATTATAAAAAATTCAAATATGTATAATTGCAGAGATATTAAACATTACAATTATAATAGTCAGAAAAAATCATTAATCAAAGTGTATTTAATTAGAAATTATTTAAAAAATAGACATGACAAAAGGCATAGAGCTACTGAATTTCATTCAAAACCAGATATGAGATTAACAATTAAAACTACATTTACCATTATCTACTATAATTTTTTAAAAAGATGTAAATAATGATAAAGTAAATGCAAAACTTGGTTAAAAATGACCTAACATATATCAAAAAAATTAAATTTAAATATTTTTTTTTAATTTGATTATATAACAACAATCAAATTAATTTTCTGATATTCTGATTAACTGATATTATGAATAAACATAAGTATATATATATTATAATTAATTTTATCTCTATAAATTTTTTTTCATTAGAAAATAATTCTTTTTATGGTATTTCTAAAAATTCCAACACTATAATATTAAACAAACCGAAAATTAAATAGTTAATAGTTTTTTTTTTTTTTTTTTTATGAAATTGTGTTCAAGATTTTAAAATTAGGCAAATTATAACGTATCATATTTAAATTTAATAGATAAAATAAAACGATATATAATCTCTATCCCATATAACCCAAACCCCTTTTTAATAACTTCAAATTTTATATTCATTACAATATAAATATGATAATTCATTAATTTATTGGAGATAAAAACATAAAGAATGTTCTTATTTGTTTTTTAATTATCTAATCATATTCTCTATTACAAATAAACTCTAAAAATCTTTGTAGTCTACTACTGTATGTTCAGGTTTAACAATAATTGTAGTTTAGTTAATATATATATATATATATATATATATTATAAAAATTATTCAAAATTATAAGCATCACAACGACTATATCTTACAAGTATAATGTTGTTAATCTAAAATTAAAATTAAGTTCAAATCCTCATATGTTAAGGGAAATTAAGAAAAAACTAATATAGATGATTTTTCTCGAGGATAAAACCAATACAAATACGTGGTGATATGTAAAATATCTCCTCATGTGAAATATGGTGTGAAAATAACCCTTCCCTTCCTATCGTCGATCGCTAATACTACCACTTTCGGTTTCCGGATTTGCACCAAAAGTTGATCAATTCATCATACTGATGCATTAAGTAAATATACCAAATTTCATCAAAATCCGTTGAGCCGTTCAAGCTGTACACATCTATACGGACGGACAGACAGACAGACATCATGCTAAAAATACTTTTTTCTGTTAAGGAAATGCATGATTCGTGGAGATATGTAAAAATCTCCACATGTGAAATTTGGTGTGAAAACAATACCTCCCTTACTATCGACGGGCGGTAATAATATGAATCGATTCCAATTTGTCATAAGAGCGAACAGACAGACAGACGTGAAGTGAAAATGATAAAAAACGTTATAAAAACAACTCAACTGACAGAATCGTAAACTAGGAAACTTAAGGATGAGGGTTCAATCCCCACAAATTTCACAAATTTAAAAATTGATTCAAAATATAAAAATAAAGTTTATAATAGAAATGAAAATGTCTAGTATTAGTCAAATGGGCTGAGATGCCAAAAGCATATAAAAAATACTTAATCAGTATTGATTTAAATTTATTTTAATAATGTTATATTTTATATCAAGATAAAAATCAATTTGCTAATTAATTCAAAGAATTAGTATAATAGATAAATTATATTATATATATATATATATATATATATATATTAGTATAAGATTTATTAATGTTTATTAAATACATAGAATTAATAAATTTAGTCATATGGTTAACATACTCTAATAAGTTAATAGTATCATTGATTCAGTGAAGAAGTTGGTATATTGGACCTTTTGAAAGTAGATAAGTGTACACAAACAACAAATTGCCAACAAACACCTCGATTGCCATCTGGTTCCATTGAAAATCGGATTTTTTTTCCCCCACTCTCTTTTTCTACCCCTTCTCATCATGTTTCAAAACTTTGTTCTAACGAGGTCAAATCAACCATGATTATTTATTAATTCAAATATTTTTTTTCCACCTCCGTTGTTCAGTTTTTTTTTCTCCTAACCCAAATAAAAAACGCAAATATTTAAAAGCTAATTTAATTACATCTCGGTTTCGTATAATAAGCCTCAGTCATCCGTTCGATTTTTACACCCGGCAAATTTTCTATCGCCCGAGAGAATATAAAAAAAAAACAAAACAACCAAATCCAAAAGAGGAAAGGGGGAAGATGAAGGTGGCAAATAATAAGCTCCGAGATTCACGCAAGACATACGGAGGGTTCGTTTTCTCTAACGAGGGCTCCAAAAAAGGATGGTGTGCGTGCATCCGTGTATAGCAAGGTGTCAAATTGGCCTCATGGCAAGGAGGGCAGCTGGGGCTACTTGGGGCCCATCATCATCGGCCAACCCTTGAATCAAAAAGGGTGTTAAAACCCCCCCCCATCTTTTTTCGGGGCAAATTAGCCGGCCTTAATTACTAAAGTGCGTGCTTTGGTTTTGATAACCCTCACCAACACCCCGCCATCCCAAAAAATAAAATAAAAAAAAAAAAGATATAAAAATATTTATATATAATAAAAGATAATAATGATAGTCATCATGAAGAAAGATAGAAGAACAAAAATGTTTACAAAGCCTTATAAGAAAAATAAACTGAAAAATTTGGAAAATTATTGTTTTAAGAATTCTCTCCCCCTCCCCTCTCTCCTTCCTCTCCCCCCTCCTCTTTCTCCACCCCAAAGCAGATGCGGCGTCTAATATATCAAATGAGACCTACTGATTGGGATCTCCCATTTAAATAAATTTCCTTTTTACCTCCATTAAAAGTGGTTTCTCGTCTTTTTAATTTGCTTTGAAAACTTCCTCACATAGACAAATAAGTCTACAAATACAATTAGTCAGAATAAATAAACTTGTCAATTTGTCTACAATATCCGGCATATGAATTATTACAAGAATCAATGTGAGGGAGAAATGTTAAAATATTGCTAATATGTAAAATGTAATATGTAAAATTAATAATATAATAATCTGAAATCGTAGGTAAAGAAAGTAATAGTAATATATATATATATATAAAGTTAATATATGCAAAAATATTTATAGGTAATACAAATACTAATTTAAATATAATTATCTATAATTAAAGGAAAAAAAGATATAAAAAATAATTCACAACATACATATCTACTTATTTATATTATATATTAGAAAAAATTAAATTAAAAAATTTAAATTTAAGAAATGCCTAAAAGAGTCAAAATAAAAATTACGAAATAATTCAAAAATAATAAATAAAAAAAGCAAAAGTAATTTAATATGTGTTTAATAGGTTATTTAAAATTATTATTATATATACAGAAAAGAGAGTCCTTGGCACATAAATAATTCTAACATTTGAATTATATCTTAGATGGAAATCATATTTTGAAAATTAAATTTTGAACATTTACTAATCAAAATATTCTTCTTGACTATTATTCGCAACATATGTTTTTAAAAGATATAAGTACCTATATTTTCTCTTAAAAATTAATATTGAATAAACCTCAATTAGATTAAATAGATAAAATTTTATTATGGTACTATGTAATGGAGTTTAGCTGCTCTACTATCTAGCATGCCCTGGATGGACCATATTTACGAGAGGAAGGGAAGGATTATTTTCATTATTTTTATGTCTGTCCATCTGTCCATTGTGTGTCAGTATAAACGTTTATTGTTTGAACGCCTAAATGGATTTTGATAAAATTTGGTATATATTCATCAACTTTTGGTGAATATTCATAAACCGGAAGTGATAGAATTACCGACTGACGATAGGAAAGGAAGGATTATTTTCACTCCAAATTTCACATGAGAAGATTTCTTACACTTCTTCACGAATCATGCATTTTGTTAATAGAAAAAAGTATTTTTAGCATGATATATGACTGTCCATCTGTCCATTGTATGTCAGTATAGACGTGTATAGTTTGAACGGCTCAATGGATTTTGATAAAATTTGGTATATATATATATTTTTAATGCATCAGTAACATGAATTCATCACCTTTTGGTGAATATCTATAAACCGGAAGTGGTAGTTTACAAAGTATTAATTTTATATTCATTGTCCCAAAATATTTCTTAACTTAAAATATTGCAGTAATTAATTATTGAGTAATTAAATCTATATATATAAAGGAGAGTGTTTGTATGTATGTATGTATGTATGTATGTAATTTGTTTACTTTTTTGCTGTCATAGAAACATACAAAAAAGAAATTTCCTACTTAACCGACACTTTACCGGTAATTTAGAATTATGAACATCAAAAAATAAGAAACGATTTCTATGAAATTACATCACAATATTCTTATATATCTCTATGGTAACATAGGCTATAGATTTTATTAATATCTAATTCTAATCAATAACCGCAGAATTTAATTTTTTAAAGTTTATATAGTTCTCCGTGTTGTTCATTCAAGAGCCAGGCGTGGCCCACTGACTGGCGGACTCATTTTACACAATGTATATAACTAGCAATCAAAGAATTATTATAATATTTAACTTTTTATTTTAAATTCTAATATTCAAATATCATTTCAATTAAATAATTTATTCTAAAAGTTCTCATGTTAATTAATATAATAAAATATTTAAATCATATTTAACTTAAATTATTTTGTATTTATTCTTTCTATATTTGAATACTTTTATTTTAAGGGAGGGAATTAACTATGATCTAAAAAAATTAATAAATGAACTTAATAATAAAAAATCAAATAAATCAATTAATTTAAATTAATACTATTAATGAATGTATATATTGGTAATTTATCTTTAGTTTTATCAATACTTTTATACCGTTAATTTTTATAAATTGTCTCAAGTCTCTAACTTTGCATTTTCTAAAATTTTATATAATTAAAAATATTCAATAAAAATCAAGCAATGAAATTAAAATATCGAAATGAAATGATCAAGAAATATTATACTCTATTATAACATATACCATACTTATAAACTATAGGCGGAGGAAATATTAGACGATATCATTGCGGGTTCATGCCAAATCGATCAACATTAATTAAGATATTTTCATTATGACAGATATTAAAAAAACCGCGAATTCAATATCTCTGTTCACTAATTATTTGTAGACTTTAGTAAAACCTACGCATGACTCAATAGATCCGGATAAACTTTTTCAAATTTTGATCTTAAAATATATCTTGAAGGTAGTAAAGAAAGAGTAAGATGCGGAAATCAATTGTAAAATATTAGGTGACCCAGACGACTTAAATATAATAGGACAGTGGTTCTTAAACTGTGGTCCGCGGACCCCTGGGGGTCCGCGAAGCCTTTACTGGGGGTCCGCGGTCCTCGGAAAAAAATCATCGTAAAAATATATACATATATAAATATTTAAAGTTCATTGTTTAACTATATCCTCCTAGAGAATTACGGCTATAATTTAATACTATTAATAATACTATTTTATTTTATTAAATTGATAATTATGTCAATTAATTTTTTGTGAATAAATAAACATATATAAAAAACTATATATAAAATTTGAATTTTCATCCATTCATTCATTTAAAATCATTTTTCGATTGTTCCTTTAAAATAACCCCTCTTAGGGGCTCGGAAGGGGAGGCATATAAGGGAATTTTCTTTCACTTTGTTATTGGGGAAAACCAGGGGAGGGGACAGTCTTACCCGGAAAAACCCAAATTGTCAGCGTCCACTCTGGGGTTTTAAACAGTTTTAAAGCAAATGTTAATTATAAGTTCATTTCTCAACGAGTTGTATCTTTAAATTATTTTTATTAATGTTAATTATAAGTTCATTTCTCAACGAGTTGTATCTTTAAATTATTTTTATTAATTTAATTAATTATAATTAAATTATAGCTAATAATAGTTTATTATAGCTAATAATTTTTTTTAATTTTTAGTGTAATTTGCATGATCATTATTTTATAAAAACACTAAACACATTTTGCAATTTCCCAGAAAGGCTGTTTTTGAGAGTAAGTATAAGTTAGTTTTATGAATAAAAAATATTTATTTTAATAATATTTTAGAATCAAATTACGAAATTAATAATATTTTAGAATCAAATTACGAAATTAATAATATTTTAGAATCAAATTACGAAATATATTTATTATATAAATTAATATTCATTTAAAATGATATTAAATCATTTATTTAAAATTATTTAAAACATTTATTAAAATGATTTAAAACATTCATTTAAAATGATATTAAAACATTCATTTAAAATCATATTAAAACATAGCTAGTAAATAATAATTCGTTATATTTATATTATATTTATATTATATTTATATTATTGCCGAAGAAGGCAAGGGGAAACCACTTCGGTCAAATTTTCCCATGAACACCCTATGACTCCTGTGGAGTTATTAGGGCCACGACACTTCCGCTAGGAAGTTATCGACAACGAAGAAGATATTATTGTAGTTCAATGTTAATAAATTACTCCATAAAATGGATCGTTGGCTACAAACTGGTTCAACACAGAAACGGAAAGAATCAGATGATGAGGCATCAACAGCAAACTCTACCAAGAAACGCAAAACTAGAAAATATTCGGATGATTATTTATCATTTGGATTTACTTATATTTGCAACAATGATGTGGAAAGACCAGTCTGCGTTCTATGTCAGGAAAGTTTATCCAATGAAAGTATGAAACCTGCTAATCTCAGACGTCATTTACAAACAAAGCACAGCGAGCATGTTAGTAAGTCTATCGAATTTTTTAAAATGAAAAAAGAAGAACTTAATTCAAGTCAGAAATTGATGGTAAAGACGGGATCTGGTGGTATGAGTAAGAAAGCAGTAATGGCATCATATGAAGTAGCTCTACTTATTGCTAAAGCAGGAAAGCCGCATAATATAGCAGAGCAATTAATTATTCCTGCTACAAAAGTAATTACAAATATAATGTTAGGAACTAAAGCAGCAAACGATATAAATTTGATTTCATTATCAAATGATACGGTTAAGAATAGGATTGAAGACATGTCATGTAATATAAAAGAAGAATTAATATCGAGAGTGCGCAAAAGTCACTATTACTCATTACAATTGGATGAAAGTACTGATGTCACTAATAATGCCAATTTGTTAGCTTTCATTAGATATGAGTTTGAAAATCAAATACAAGAAGATGTATTGTTTTGTGATTCACTACCTTCACGAACGACAGCTAATGACATATTTAACAGTTTGAATAATTTTATAACCGAAAATGAAATAGAGTGGCCAAAATGTGTTGGAATTTGCACTGATGGTGCTCGTGCAATGTCAGGTACAAGAACTGGATTGATTGCTCTTATTAAAAATGTTGCGCCTCAGGTTGTTTGGAATCATTGCTGCATTCACAGAGAATCATTAGCAGCCAAAAATATGTCACCAGATTTGAAAAGAACATTAGACGAAGTAGTTAAAATTGTCAATTTCATTAAGGCTCGTCCACTTAATTCCAGAGTTTTTAAAATTTTGTGTGAGGAAATGGGTAGTCAACATACACATTTATTATTACATACAGATGTACGTTGGTTGTCCCGCGGGAAAGTACTCATTCGCCTTTTTGAGCTTCGAGATGAAATACGATTGTTTTTAATAGATGCGCATTTTGAACTGACCGAATGTTTCAATGATTTTATCTGGTTAGCTAAGGTGGCTTACTTGACTGATATTTTTACAAAATTGAACGAACTTAATTTGAGCCTGCAAGGTACTGTTGTAAATATATTTAAAGTTGAAGATAAAATAGAAGCAATGATTAAAAAAATCGACTTGTGGTCGAAACGCATCCAGAACGGTGTATATGAGTCTTTTCCAACTCTCAATGATTTCATAGAAAGCTCCAGTGAAAAATTGCTTAATCAAACGCGTCAATTATTTGTTGAACATTTAATTACTTTGAAAAGCAACTTCAGGAAGTATTTTTCTACTCCTGATCCTTGCAATAACTGGATCAGAGATCCATTTAATATGGAAATTACAAATGCTAAACATTTATCTGCACCTGAACAAGATATTCTCGTGGAATTATCATGTGATACAACTTATAAACTAAAATTTAACAAAACTGAATTGAGCAACTTTTGGTTACTTCTCAGGTCAGATTATCCTGCGCTTGCAAATAAAGCACTTCAACACTTGATTCCATTCTGCACAACATATTTATGCGAACAAGCTTTTTCGGTACTATTTTATATTAAGTCTAAATATAGAAACAAATTAAATGTAGAGCCGGATCTTAGATTAAAAGTTTCCAATATTAAGCCAGATATTGAGATTCTTGTTTCAAGAAAACAACTGCATACATCTCATTAAATATGTAAGTTATATTTAATGAGATAGATGCAGTTATTTTTTAAAATATTTCTTATTTAATATTTTCTGAAAAAAATTATAAAATATTTATATGAATTTAATGTAAGTACCCATTATAATTTGTGAGATTTGTTGCTATGACAATGTTTGTATTTTCTTTCTTCAATATTATAATTTCTAATAAAATGTGTTCTACAATATGCAAAAAAATCGTTATTCACCAATCACTGTTAGAAATATTCATCATATATCCTTGTCCTTATGAGATCGTAAGCCAGAAATTAATTAATAAAATGACGAAAAGTACCTAAAGTTGTGATGGGGGTCCGTCAAAAAAAATTTTTTCAAGTGGGGGTCCGTGGAGTACATAAGTTTAAGAACCTATGTAATAGGAGATTCGGCAATTACAATTACAGATAGCGAGGAAAAATTAATCGAGGTAGGAAAAGAGATGAGGTTTGAAATTAATAATGATAAATAAATATATTTAGAAACAAACAGGAGCAGTATTAACATACAAAATGTAGAATTTGAATATGTAGAAAAATTGAATGTAATCACGAAGGATAATAATATTTGAGAAGAATTTAAATCGAAGTTGCAATCGGGAAACGCCTGTTATCATGCAGTAAAGAGGCTTATCTCATCAAAATTATTATAAAAGGGAATGAAAATTAAAATATATAAAACAATTATTTGGTCTGTTGTATTATATGAGTGTGAGACATGGTCTATGATCTTAGGAGATGAGAGTGGATTCAGAGTATTTGAGAATAGGATTCTTTCCAGCATTTATGGGCCAAAGATGAGGACACCAGGGAATGACGTAAGAAAGATGGAACAGAGGCTCAGGAAAAGGACACTTGGAGAAATGTGGTTGTAGCTGCCAAGAACTTTCGAGTAGATAGTTATAACATATTCAATAAAAATATATATAATTAATTTACTGATTAAATTAAAATATAATTTAAATAATCACACAATAAGAAATGAATGTTTTATGTTATATATTGATTGAAACAAAATGGATGAAAACCTTTTACTACTTTCAACCAAATACTATGTACCACTCGGGGGTACAGGGGGCGGAGCCCCCGTCTAGATGTTAAGAGCGACGAAGGAGCTCTGAGCAGCTAGTTAAAAATAAAAACCAAGATAATAAAATTTAGTCATTTTAATTTAAGTTTTTAAAATATTTTTTATCAATACTTTTATATATATAATGTTCTTTATAAATTAATTTATTTCAAATCGCGTCGGTCAGTTATGTGCCTGGCCACTGTTCATATTTTTAAGTAGGCATGAATATGTTACTTCCAAGCAGCAAAATCATTCTGGTCACTTTTTTGATAATTTTATTTTTATTTTAAATTTATAATCCTATTTTTTTTTCTATAAGTTCTTATTAAATTAAAACTTTCCAAATAAAAATATGTTTAATAGGTTTTATAAAATACTTCCCTTAAATAGTATTAATTTAAATTCCAAATATACATTCAAATAAAGATAAAATTATTTTTAAAGTTGAGATTTAGTTATATAATCATTATCAATTTGCAATAAAAAAAAAATTTTATAAAAATCATCATATAAAATAATTTACAATTATTAATCCTTGTAAATATAATAAATATTTTTATTGTAATTCGAACACCACCCCTATCAACGTCTGTCTGGACTTGCAACCTGCATTACCAATAAAGAGTTATGTTTTAAGGGGTTATTAGTACCAATACCAATTCACACTCAATGTTAATCAAGGTTAGGCAATACTACAACGCATTGTCAAACAAGAAGTCTAATTTGAAATGCATTTACAATAAAGCTTTCAACAATTTATAAGAAGATTTACAAGGTATACAATCAGCTACACCCGAGTTAAACACGTCCCTTGTGAGTTTCTTGATTCAATAATAGATAAATTGTCTTACTCAATTCTTCCTTAACTAATGTATTTTATTATTATTATTATTATTATTATTATTATTATTGTTCTTATTAAAATGATTATTTTTTAGATGTCAACGCAAGACAGCTAATGATAATAACGCGATGATCAATTTTTAATCAACCTACTAGACCGTTTCACTAGTCAATTGCTCAATCCCGGGGATTGCCTTTATTATTATTATTATTATTATTATTGTTTTCTTTTTATACACCGTCTGATTGCAACATTACACAATGAATTGGACATTAGAGCTCAATATCATTTCATTTACTTGAAAGTAATATGAAAAAAAGAAAAAGGGGGAGGTTGGTGTAAGGGGAGAAGAAGGGGAGAGAGGGAAATAAAACTTGAAAATGGTTTATTGAAGAGCGCCCCCCCCCCTCACCCCTAATCTCTCAAGGGACTTATTTCTATTACCAACCGAGGGAATTGAAAGAATAACAAGATAGAGAAGGATGTATATATTTAGTTATATATAAAACATTCTATTACATCATTTCAATATTGATTTAGTTATCTAATGAATCGTAAATAAATCAAATTAATCATGAAACAATTTTCTATAAATTTTCTATTCTTAAGGATTATTATTATTATTATTATTGTGATTCTCTTAATGATGAATTTGTGTTTCTTAAAAGTAATATGAGATAACATTTTGGTTTGAATAATCGAAGAAATAAAGTAATTTTCAATATTACTATTATTATTGTTTCTTTCTATATTTCTTTTTTTCTTTGATGGTTAATTGATGAATTATCTATTAAGTAGATTAAATTTATTACTAAAAACACTTTATTATGATAATCTATTGAAATATATGCATATATAGTTATAGAACATAATTATTATAAGAAATGTCATTGAATTATTATTATTAATATTATTATACTTATTATTATAATAAATCATCATAAAAGAGGAAGTATTCAACGGCTATTTTACTGTTTCTTGAAAATTTATTAAGTAATTATTTTTAATATAATGCTTGTTTTATGTATATCATGTATTTTTGTAAAGAAATAATATTGAATAAATAGGACGCTTCCCAAGTTTTTATGCACAGATAATTCATTAAATTATAGAACTTTGTAAAAAGAGGCAAAGAATACAGAATGTATCGAATAATACATTAAATAAAAATTAAAATGTACATAATTTTGTCCAGTTTTTTGTACCATTTATTGTATTATGTAAAACGACACAAGTTTAATGATGTCTTTACAAGTATCTTCAATTCTTTTAACGGCCTTCTCAAAAATAATATATAATAAGTAATATCATACCATATATATATATATATATATAACCTCTGACTTTTGTACATACTACTCAAGGACAACGCTTAACAAATCGGTTATTTGATTTAGGTGTTCTATGATCAGTACAACGAGTCATATTAACCTTTACCTTGATTTTTTTGATCGGAACCGCTACTTTTTATTAAGTATCTTCCTAATTTTGATCCCATAGACCCCACCTAGAGAAAATTCTTTGTCAGACCCGGATAAATATATATCTATATATTAGTTTCGGGTAGCACTCACTTTTTATTCTTTTTAAAAAACCAAAACTCAGAAAGAGGAGTGGAAATCCATGATATACTGGTGCTTTTTAGAATAGAATATTAAGTTTAATTTTGGAATAACTCTAAGGGTGATTTGCTTGGAATTAATGGATACTGGGAGCACTGAATTTTATTTTTTATTTAGATAATGTTTATTACAAAATGTATCATGATTATAAAAGTGTGAGTTCAGAAGTAAGCATCAAGGGGAATAATATATTAAAATAACTATTATTTATAAGATTAATTCAAAATTGAAATCTGGAGGAGTTGCGTGGCACTGGTGGATTTTTTTCACTAATAATATTTAGTAATATTTATTTCTTTGTATAATCTATTATTTCTTCTTTCTTTAATTCTTCTTTATTTTAATTATTATTTTTATCATTTGTTTATTTATTTGTTCTTTTTATTATGGTAGTTTCCTTTATATGTGATTTCTTCTTTATTGTCTGCTTCAACCGGGATGGAAGGAATTGATATTAATTCAATTATCTTTGTACGTGGTGATTTCTTCTTTAATTCTTTACCCACGTTTCATCATTTGTTATATAATTTATATAATACTTATTTGATTTATATATTATATTATTTCTTCTTTTATTTTATTTCCTACGATTTAATCTTTCTCCTTTAATATATTATTTCTTCATTGTTATTAATTCAATTTCTTTTGGGGTGGGGCTAAAATTCCGACTTAATCAGATGATCAACTATAATTGTTATCACTTATGGAGTTTACTGTTGATTGTTTGATAAGAAGTTGCAGGGGTTTTGTTACACTTTTGATGGTATTTTTAAGAGAGACTCGGCAAGTACTTTAACAGACTGGCGATTCAATCCAATCCTGCCTTTTTATATATTAAAACTAATGAATGGAAGAAACCTATTTTAAAAGATAAGTATGATATACATATATAAGTTTATATTGTATATACAGAGTGATTATAATAGGATTTTACAACTTTGAAAGCACATACATATTTATTGAAATTACTTACAGAATTGAGAAAGGTGTCATTTTGTCACAACGTTGTTAAGTCATTTTATAATCACCCTGTATTATGGATATCTTTACTTGAAATCCGAATTTCCATCATATTTTGTCCAAATTTTATTTTTCAGTTATAATTAATTAATTGGCTTAAAATGTATTTTGAATAAAATATGGTATCTTACTAAAAGTTTAACCATTTTAAGAACCACTGTTCTTTATATATATTTAATCATGTTTTTGAGAACTTTTATTGATAATGATTTACAAATGAATAATCAAATCAAATACAAATAAGTATATGTCAATAAATTTATTTTTTTTAAATAAGCCTAAGCATTTATTACTAAATAAATTTAGTAAGGACTAAGCATATTTTATTAATTTATATAGTCAAAATTTTGAAATTTAAATGTTAAATTATTTTCATTGTCTAGAAGTCTAGATGCATGGTAAGTATCAATTTTTCAAATTTTTTTATACCATTTCTTTGTTTCATTAAAAATATATTAATAAAAAAGTTAATTTTTTGAAAGTTAGTTTGTATATGCAATTGAAAAGTTTTTATTAAATATTCATTTCAATAAATCTCTAAAGAATATAAGTTATCATATTTTCAAAATTGAATTAATATTATAACATTATATAATAATTATTTAAATATTCTGTAAAAACTATATATTTAATTAAATTTTGATAAAATAAATTTTAAATGTTACTATTATTTAACTATTAGTTAGTTTTTAATATTTCCCATTTATTATTCAATGGAGTCTATTACGTAACATTTAATGGCATTTCATTATAGAGTGTAGTCAAAGAGAAAGGCAGAGCGAATTTGGGGGTTGGTTAGAAAGAGAGAGAGTATGTATGTGTGAGAGAGAGAGAGAGAATTTCCCTCGAATTGAGGTGCATTAGTCCTTTCGACACGCTTGCAAGCGCTAATGACCACCCACTCACTCAACATCCCCTCAAAAGCAACAACGACCTATCCACACGACAAAAACAACAATAACAACAAAAATAAAAGAATAAGGGTCAATATTTACTCAATAATCGACTATAATTACAAACACACACATCTATTGGTATACATATACTATTGTGGTATAAATTATGGATAGTTGGCTTTAAATAAAGTCATCAATAAAAGGAAGTAAAGATCCTTTTAATAATAAATTAATTAACTATATTATGATGAAAAGGGAATATCCATAAATTATGTAGATAATTTTTAATAATAAAATACACAATACATAATATTCATATATATTTTTTTACTTATTAATGGCTTGATAATAATAATATAAATAAGATATTGTATGTTTTATTTATGACATTTAATAAAATAAAGAGAATAATTAAATTATATAAATCATATATATATATAGTACCGGGACCCCGAGCCTCGGCTCGGTACTTAAGTTAAAAAAAATGATTCATTATTATTGGGTTTGGCTGGTAATATTAATACCTGGGACACCGAGCTGTCGCTCGACCCTTTAAAAAATATTAATCTACAATTAATTATTTATTACAATTATTAAATGTTGCATCATTGCATCAATCTGATTAAAATGAATTGAACTGGGGTCCTCAATAATACAAACAAACAATTTTAGCTAGCATAATAAGATTAATCCAAGTAATATCGTCTATTTCTATTCGACACTATTTTCAGTTATGAAATGAACAGTCAGTAGAGAGTAAAAAAATTGTAATTGAAGACCGTTGTTTTTAAAAATAATTAAATTATTTTATAGATTATAAAATAAAAATTATTGTATTAACATTAAAAATATTGAAATAAAAAAATAATAGTTTGATTTAATAAACTAAAATATTATAAACATTTTTAATGTGAATTTCTCAGGGAGGTAGGGAGCCCAATTCATTTAACCATCCATGTTGTATAAGGAATCTTAATTTCTTAACACTCCGTTTTTTCAAATTTAAAATAGAGGGAGAGAAAGAGTTTCAATTATATTCGAATAGTCTATATATTCTATATATGAGTATTTTTTTTTTCTGAATTTAATACCAAGTTGATTTTCAAAATTTTCTATTCTTTATGCATATGATTGATTACATGTGTTAAAATTTAAACAAATTCAAATATTCTAATTTATAAATTTATATAAAATTTAATATTATTTTTTCGAGACTAATGGCAAATACCGGTGGCCCTAGTCAGAGCAAGAGAAGACTCCTTTTGGTAGCGGCCCAGTCGATGATGTTATATGGATCGGAGATTTGGGCTTTACAACTATATTTTAAGTGAAAAAATGATTTCTTGGTTATATAAAAATTAAAATATGATTCTTTATATCTTTATTATACAGAAAAGTAGGCGTGTTAATATAAAATATATACCTGGGACACCGAACTATCACTCGACCCTTTAACCAATTTATACAATTTATTTTTATATACTTTAAAAATTTTACAATTTTTTAATTATTTATTATAATTGTTAAATGGGATTTCTAAAAATGACCCATTAAAAATTTGTTTCCTAAAATGTTTCAAATTAATTAAAATAAATTGTATAAATGTTCATTTATAAAATCTATATATCTGTGAGTTTGTTTTTCGATTTTTTAAATTTTGATTTTGGATTCGATTAGAGCTTAAAATGTGTAAATAAATGTAGAGTGGTCTTGGTTTTTTTAAAATTCGTTTGGGAACATGGTCAAATCGGCAGTCAAAGTTGAAAATTCCCCATATATTATAACTACTGTAATTAGTATTATTATAATGTAAAATTATAAAGAAAAAATGTTTAGACATTATTATAGACATTTTCATTCTGTAAATTAAATAATTTTATTTCATTTAAATAAATATCTATTTTTAAATATTTTTTTCTCTCTACATTATTTATCTAATTCTCACAATATATTAAGATCATACCGGGACCCCGAGCCTCGGCTCTGTAATTAAGTTAAAAAAAAAAAATTCATTATTATTGATAAATATATATCGTAATTTATAATTATAAAATATTATTAAAATATATATTTTTAATTTTATTTCGAAATTAAATAAAAAATTTTAAAATATTTTAAATATAAAAAAAATATATATTTTTAATTTTATTTCGAAATTAAATAAAAAATTTTAAAATATTTTAAATATAAAAAAAATATTAATACAATATTCTTTAAAAAAAGGCGGGAGTCAAATTTCAATATAAATGTCATTTGTGATGTCATCAATATATAAATTAATAATAAATAATATTAATAAATATTAAATTTAATAAAAGAACAATGAATAAATAAATATAAAATAGTAATTTATTAAAATGTAAACAATAGATAAAAAGAAAAAAAATAACAAATTCATTATTTTCATTTTCATTTTTAAATAACGATTCACCCGGCGAGTTTCGAACCGACGAAATCCACTCGTATAAAACATCTCTCTAGCCACTGTACTATATATGTTTAAATAAAAAATTGTCATTTTTTTACTGTCTTAGCAGGCAGATTTGATGTTTTTTATTTTATTTTTTTTTTTTTGAGAGAGATTAATAAATATCTATATATATTTTATTAAAAATAAATATTTTTAATTTTATTTCGAAATTAAATAATAAATTTTAAAATATTTTAAATAAAAAAAAATATTAATACAAATAAAAATGGAGGCCAATTTTGACGTTTTCCATATATAATTTTCAATTAAGAAATTAATAATGAAGCTGAATGTTTCAAGAGATATCATCAATAAAACTTAATTTTTCTTTATAAATACTATATCTAGTGTAAATTTGAAAAAAATCGTTAGAGCGGTTTTTGAGAACCAATATATATAGATAGATAGATATATACAATTTTAGCTAGCATAATAAGATAAGATATATATAATTAATTTTAATACCAAGAGAAATATATTTAATTGATAAATTAAAATTTAGTTTTAATTTATTTTTATTGGTTCTAGTAATCTAAACACATATTAACTAGTTTTTACATTGATTTATTTTAATTTAAAAAATTATATTTTAAATTTTTTTGAACTTGGTTAGGTTTGAACTCTAATCATCAAGTTCAAATGTTCAATATTTTAATATTAAACACTTGATTTTTACCGACCGACGATAGTAAGGGAGGTATTGTTTTCACACCAAATTTCACATGTGGAGATTTTTACAAATCTCCAGGAATCATGCATTTTCTTAACAGAAAAAAATATTTTTAGCATGATGTCTGTCCGTCCGTCCATTCGTCCGTATAGATGTGTACAGCTTGAACGGCTCAACGGATTTTGATGAAATTTGGTATATATATTATTTAATGCATAAGTAACATGAATTCATCAACTTTTGGTGTAAACCCGGTATCCGGAAGTGGTAGTATTAGCGATCGACGATAGGAAGGGAAGGGTTATTTTCACACCAAATTTCACATGAGGAGATTTTTTACATATCACCACGAATCATGCACTTTGTATTGGTTTTATCCTCGAGAAAAATCATCTTTATTAGTTTTTTCTTAATTTAAAATTATATGACGTCATCCAGCCAATCATGACGTCACAGCCTGGACTTACATATATATTATAAATAAAATAAAATTAAAAATATTTATGTTATATCCATATCTGTTTTTTATTACATTAATAGATATATTTAAATTATTTGAAATTGTTTCTTTAGTTGGAAATTAATTTACTTTAAACCATCGGTCGGTTCGGACCTGGCCACAGGTCAACTTATTCGATTTAGAATATAGATAAAAGCTTGAATATCCAATTAAAATTTGCGAGATAGTCAAGTGGAGACACTCCAGTTTTTTTGTTTTTGTTAATGAGATTATCACACATTCATAAATTTTACAAAATATATACTTATAGTTATATGATACATTTATTCATTGGGATGGAACTTAAAATTCATAAAAAAGTTACGTTACATAAAAATATGAAACGTAATTATTTTACATGTTGAAAAATTTGAATAAATATGAATAAAATTCTTATGATTTTGTGTTTTTTATTAATTAGTAAAATTTAAGTAGGAGTAAGTCACCTAAAGTTTATCATCCAAAATTCATTTTACAAAGCAAATCTGCTCCTTTCTATCTCTATCTCTGTAATCATTTAATTAATTTTTACCATATACATATGAATAATTTGCATTTTTGTCGCCCTCTTCACTCTCTGTGGAGAAAAGCAAATTTTTCGGTATTATTATTATTATAAATTGAATTTGTAAGTAATATCCGGATTCGCTTATTTTTGTTTTTATTTCTGGTATAATTTTACATAATTATAATTTAATAAAGTATAATTATTATACGATATTTTTTTTAATTATATTGGCCCGAAAGATTGAGATCTAAATCCTGTTTAGCCAGTATAATACACATTTGTTTTACATTATTACATTTCAACACATTATACATAATATTATTTATTTTTAAAAATTTAATGAAATTGAAATCCTCAAGTTTGTAAGTTCCTGGAATTTAACAGTATACAATACTCTTGTAATATAAATAATATAAAATCAAACAATAAAATTATATTTGGTAATGTAACCATGATTATAATGCTGATTTCTCATTTAAATAAATGCTAAATTACTGTTATTTCTTTATTTAATTAAATTAATATTTTTGTATTGATAAATTATTTTTTTTTATTATTTAATTATTAAACCAACTGTTTGATTTATATAGAATAAGATTTCCCCCGTAACCCCTGTCTAGGGTTGTGCCAACAGAACATGTCCTCTTTTTACTATCTCGCCAGAGATAGTATTGCGATCATGAAAATTTTCGATGTTGAGATTTTGATGTTTTTATACGTTTTGAAGGTTCCTGAATCATTTTCACTAAGGTTGAGAAAAATGTCTGTGTGTGTGTATGTGTGTGTGTATGTGTGTATGTGTGTATGTGTGTATGTATGTAGGCAAGATTACGCAAAAACGGTTTGAGCTAGAATGATGAAATTTGGTACATGGACATTATTCAAAATTCATAGTTTTCTATCAACTTTTGAGAAATGTAGCTCAACCGGAAGAGGGTCATTACCTACAACGTTTTGATTTTTTTTCCTCTAAAGTGACCGTAAAAATAAAGATATATGTTTGATAATTTTTCACATGATTAATAATTATATAAAACTGCTATATATAGAATTTCAGCTTGATTGATTCGCTGAAATTACCAGAATTAATTTTTTAACACTGAAAATCTCACGCGTCAACACGTGACGTGGTGCCATCAACAAAAAGCCAAACATGCGCTGGTTTAATATTTATTATTTATTATTTATAATTTATAATTAATTAAATTTAATTTAAATATAATATATTATGTTATTTAATCCAATTCAAATTGCGAGATAGTCGAGTGGAGACACTCCAGCTAATTCAACCAAATATTTATGGTCTCTTTCTTTTTTGTTTATATTTAAAATTGTTCTCTTCTTATATTTTCCCCATTAATCAATATTATTAGTGAAAATATAAAATAAAATTGATGCACAACAGACAAATTTTAAATTTACCTCGTCAATCAGTTATAAAAATTAGATAATTTTATTTGGTTAAAATTAGAAAAATTCCAATTTGAAATGAAATTGAAAAGTGTATAATATTTCTTTCCTCTAAAAAAATGTTTTGATCACAATTTTGTAATTTAAAGATAGTTTTAGAAAAAAATCTAAATGCAGAACACTTTAAAAAACTCGTTTCATGCAGAAAATGGGTAAAATATTTTGAAACAAATTCTATTGAGTTTCATTCTAAATTTCTAAAAATATGTAATTTATTTTTTGCAATACCTGGACAAAACGCAAATGTAGAAAAGGTATTTGGCAATGGACTAAGGAAAGAAATAGATTAAAAATTTCAACTGTAATCGGAATTTTAAAAGTTCTTTATAATTATAAAAATGTTTCATAAATTGATTTTTATAATAAAATAAAGGCAAACACTAAAATACTAACAGAAATTAGTAGTGTAAACAAATATAAACATCAGAGTGATAGTGATAGTGTAACGGACAAAGTATTTATATTCTTAGTTTTTTTTTTTTATTATACATTTTATTTTGGTTGTCTATTTTTTTAGTTAATTTTGTTTTTCTATTCCCCTATTTTATTAACAAAGTTATTTGGTCGCATTATTCTTAAAATGTAATATATATATAGATATTATATTTCACATAAGGGGAGGATCCATCCCTCCAAGTTGTTATATTTTTGGCAGTTGAGAATGGACAGTGGAACTAGTGATATCATCCCGATATGACCTGGTATTTATCACGTCCCGTGATATAATTATTTTGTATATAATCATTTTTATCATCACACCCTGTGATACAGTTTAACTAGTGATATCATCCCGATATGACCTGGTATTTATCACGTCCCGTGATATAATTATTTTGTATATAATCATTTTTATCACACCCTGTGATACAGTCGAACAAGTGATATCATCCTGATATAACCTATACTTATCACGTCCCGTGATATAATTATTTGTGTATAATCCTTATCATCACCCCCTGTGATAATTATTTCTGCTAATTCCAGTGACAATAGTGAATTACATTTTCTTATTTTTTCTATTTAAAATTTGTATACTTTATTTGTTAATTTTTTTATTTTATTTAATTAAAGTGAATTAATGTGAATATTATTGTGTTTTCCCTTGTCCCTTAATTTTTCAACACTATTTTATACTTTGGGATATCCAAAGTTGGCGCCCATCATTAACTTAACATAATTAACAATTCACGGTCATCGTGGATCATTACAAGTGCCCCATACTTAGATCCCCTTATAAATTGGCACCCAACGTAAGAGGATCGTCTACAAAGTGACCCCAACTTGAAACGGTCCTCCTTACAATAGTGAATAATTGCGATCCCATTTATTCTTTTCTCATCTTTATCTTAGATATACTAATTTTTACTACTACCGTACTACTATATGTATAATTTTTACATAAGTTTATTTAAAACATATTTAATTTAATACTAATATATTAAAAAATGTACTTTAACATATAAAATGTATCCAATTTTTAAAAATAAATGTTTTTTCTAAACGTTCTCTAAATGATCTCTTTTATTACTATTTCTCCAGAGATAGTATTACGATCACGAAAATTTCCCATGTCGAGATTTTGATGTTTTTATACGTTATAAGGTCCCTGAGTCATTTTCACTAAGGTTGAAAAAAAGGTCTGTCTGTCTGTCTCTGTCTGTGTGTGTGTGTGTGTGTGTATGTAGACAAGATTACGCAAAAACGGCTTCAGCTAGAATAATGAAATTTGGTACACGGGCATTATTCAAAATTCGTAGTTTTCTAACAACTTTTGAGAAATGTAGCTCATCCGGACGAGGGTCATTACCTACCACGTTTTCATTTTTTTTTCCTCTAAACTGGCTGTAAAAATAGAGATATATGTTTGATAATTTTTCACATGATTAAAAATTGTATAAAACTGCTATATATAGAATTTCAGCTTGATTGAATCGCTGAAAGTACCGGAATTAATTTTTTAACACTGCAAATCACGCGCCAATACATGACGTGATGCCATAATAAATATCATTTATTAATTTTAATTTATAATTTAATTAATTAAAATATAATATATGTTATTTAATCCGCGATATTTAAATTGCGAGATATTCGAGTGGAGACACTCCAGCTTAATTTAAATAAATGTTGTCTTTCTTGAAAGTGGCAGTTGGCAACCCTACTCCAGTCACCTCTGCAAAGTCAGAGCAGAGGGGTGGCTGTTTTACAGTAAATTTAAATTTTTCATAAAATATTTTACATGTTGTTCTTGATATTGTTCGTTCAGAGATAAGCTTTATACATACTTTACTATATATATATATATATATGCGTGTGTGTGTATTTCCTTCCCTCATTTCTCGTTTTACCTGTGTCTAATAGATTAGATGGTTGGCCTTTATTAATCAAATGAAGTGTCTTCTTGTGAAAGGGCGTTTCTTAAAAGATGTATTCGTTTGGCGATACCAATTATATTTTAGTCATATCTTCCGGGCAATTCACTGCATTAAGGCTTAATAAATTGACCTTTCTCACTGCCGGACTGCCTTACCCGAATAGACAGGTGCACTTGAGGATTTTGTAGGAGCGAACTATACCTATAATAAAAAATGGAAATTACTAGATATCAAAAATGTTTAAGAGTCAATTTGGGGTTAGAATTAAAACACTCTTTAAAAAAAAAAGGAATCGTCTAAGTAAGTAGGTATATTAAGATTTGTATCTGGTGGCAGTTTATAAATTTAAAACATTTAGCAATGGAATTGAATTATGATCGAGGGTATGTTTTTAACCTGTAATTTAGAATACACCTAGTGAAAAACAAAAATAATTGCGATACTATCACAAAAACCTAAATAAATATTATTTTAATTGCTGAGAGCGGAATTGATTTGGGGAAATTTCAACACCATTTTTATTGACAAAAGATAAGGAATAAAAAAAAAATATAAAAGAAATTAGTGAAAAATTTATATTTCACTCACTAAATCTATTAATGTACATAATAAATAAATTGTTGAATAAAATAAAAATTTTGATAATGTTTTTTTTTTTTACATTTTTATACCAGCTCAGATAGTCGAATGATTCATGTGTAATAAAAATCACTTAAAATTTAATAAAAAAATACTAGTGATTTTATTTTAAAACACATTAAAAAAATAAGAATTAATTAAATAAAATAGACAGAAAATTAATTAATTTTGTTATTTTTGTTTTTAATGGAGATTAAAAGTTTATTTTCATGCCTAAATAAATAATAAATTTATTTGCTGATATAAAACACAAGAAATTTAAAAGGACAAATTCTCTGTTCTATTTGTTTAATTCCATTTCGGATATACACATAAATATTATATTGATAAATTAATATAATAATAGTTATTATTATTTGATTTTCAATAATTTACATTGTTGTAAAATATGAATACTATAAATATAAAATATTTAATAATCAATTTAATATAATGTATTAATTTGGAATTTCATGCGCCTTTGAAATGGGTAAATAATTAAATAACAAGAATTTTATAAAATTTGCAATGAGGACAACAATAAACATACTAACATATTGACTTATAGAGGGACAAGATTAAATTAACATATTATATATAAAAAATACAATACTAGGAATGGAATGGAAATGACTCAGGATGAGGACGTTTGTAGGAATGTGGTTGTTGCGGATAATAACTTAATCAACTCACAGAAAGAGATAATTAGTTAGTTATATATTTTAGTACATATTAATATTAATATGTATTAATTATTATTATTATTAATATATATATATATATTAATTATCTATTAAATGATATACTCTTATATCTAGATAAGGCAAATTATTATTTTTAATATGTAGTTGAAATCAATTAACTAGTGTAAGGAACTAATCGAGCCAAACGTTGGGCTGCCACTTTGTAAAGGATGATTAATCGAGCCAAACGTTGGGCTGCCACTTTGTAAGGAGGACCGTTTCAAGTTGGGGTCACTTTGTAGACGATCCTCTTACGTTGTGTGCCAATTTATAAGGGGATCTAAGTATGAGGCACTTGTAATGACCCACGATGACCGTGAATTGTTAATTATGTTAAGTTAATGATGGGCGCCAACTTTGGATATCCCAAAGTATAAAAGAGTGTTGAAAAATTAAGGGAAAAGGGAAAACACAATAATAATGTTCACATTAATTTACTTTAATTAACTAGATAAAAATTAACAAATTAAATATACAAATTTTAAATAGAAAAATAAGAAAATGTAATTCACTATTGTCACTGGAATTAGCAGAAATAATTATCACAGGGGGTGATGATAAGGATTATACACAAATAATTATATCACGGGACGTGATAAGTATAGGTTATATCAGGATGATATCACTTGTTCGACTGTATCACAGGGTGTGATAAAAATGATTATATACAAAATAATTATATCACGGGACGTGATAAATACCAGGTCATATCGGGATGATATCACTAGTTAAACTGTATCACAGGGTGTGATAATAAAAATGATTATATACAAAATAATTATATCACGGGACGTGATAAATACAGGTCATATCAGGATGATATCTCACTAGTTCCACTGTCCATTCTCAACTGTCTAAAAATATTAAAACTTGGAGGGATGGATCCTCCCCTTATGTGAAATATAATATCTATATATATATATTACATTTTAAGAATAATGCGACGAAATAACTTTGTTAATAAAAAAGAATAGAAAACAAAATAAACTAAAAAAAATAGATAAACAAAATAAAATGTATAATAAAAAAAAAAAATAACTAAGAATATAAATACTTTGTCCGTTACATCCTCCCCCTCTGATTCCGAGGTCTTTTGATTGAGGGATCAGCCCTAGGAACGGACAATTTTTGGCCTTCCTCGCTTACGTAGAGGAACTACTGGAGTAGAACGCGTGTCGTGACTTAGACGCAATGCTGATGTATGAGGGGGAACAAGTCCTTGAGTAAATAAATGTTTTTGAGTTTGTGGTGGCTCCATAACTCCTGGTGGGCCCCGATGGGATGTCGGAGACCCCACCAGCTGTCTATATCGGACAGCAGGATCTTCTTTGCTGACTTTGGTACCGTCCATGGAATCGACGGCCCTTTGCAGCGCATTCAAACAACCGCCTGTGTTTATATCATGTCCAGCGTAAGGAGTTGGCTCTCCCCCTGGTTGAAAGACAGTTTCATGTTCTTTTAATAAATGGGCAAGTTTTATGTTCTGTTCCTCAGTTAGCTGAATAGTGTTTTCAACAACAGTATTATTTTCTTCAGTGGTGCAGAGATTTTCTCGAATAAATTTGTATTTTCTCTTAGGATAATTATGAAAATACCAGCGATTGTTTCGCATATCTAATACTAAACCTGCTTTTCTGAGGAAGTCAAGACCTAATAGTGATCTATTTCCACTAACATTGGGTAGGAATATCATTTCTATATGTATTATTTTATTTTTGATTTTTACAGGAACTGTAGCTAATAACACGGAATGTATACGCTTTTTCCCGTCAGCTAAAGTTAAGGAAAGATTATCTACTTTAAAATGTTCTCCTCGTTGTCTTAAATAGCTGAGAAGACGCTGACCGCCAATTGAGCGAGTGGCCCCGCTGTCAACGCAAATAGAACCAGAAGCTTCATAGATGGAGGCTTCTATTAGAGCGAGTTTAGTATCTCTATCTGTAGTAACGTTACACTGTAAGGCTTGTGCGTTGGTAATTTCCTGCTTCGGATTGCAAGTTAGACACCTAGGTTTGGTGACTCCTGGAGTTCCGCAGCCGTAGCAACGAAGTGTTGAAGAGTCAGTCTCTTCTTTTTGTTTTTCACGAGGTTGTGAGTTTCTAAAGGGTTTCCGATCATAATATTTCGATTTAGGGGGTTCGATAGATTTATTTGAAGGGATTGTTTTTGAAAATGGGGCCCTTAAGTTATCATAGGAGTCGAATTTTTCTGCGAGATCGAGGGGATCTACCAATGTTTCCCAAGAGTCGAGGAAGTGATCTTTGCATTCGGATGAACACTTTCTCTTCATTTGATCAGCTAGGATCAAATTTTTAAGTTGATCAAAATTTTCAATTTTTAGATCGGATAGCCAGGCTTCTAGATAACCGCGTAGATTGAAGTAAAAATCTTTCCAAGTGTTTTCCGATGTCTTCTTGGAGGTGGAGAAAAGTTTTCTTATTTTATCCGTAGTTAATTTAAATCGGTGAAGTAGGAGCTTCTTAATATGTTGATAGTCTTGGGCGACTTCATTTGGTTCTCTAATTATTAGAGTGGTAATATCTGTGGGTAAGACAGAAATAAGATAAGTGACCCATGCATCCTCAGATATGCCAAGAAAATTCATTTGTCTTTCGAAAAGACGCAGATACGTATTAATATCGTCATCGTTAATTTTGAATAGAGGTAAGAATTTCAATATATCTACTTTCGGTTGAAGTGGGGTTGGTGATTCTACCTGGTTCACTACGGTTTGAATTCGGAGTTTCTCTAGTTCAAATTGTCTTTCCTTCTCCTTTTCTTCTCTTTCATCTTTCTCCCTTTCCCTCTCTCTTTCTTCTTTCTCCCTTTCCCTCTCTCTTTCTTCTTTTTCCTTCCTATCCTCTATGATGGTCATAAGTAATTCCCGTGTAAGGTCTTCATCATAATCAGGCAATGACGTGATGTCATTTTTTATATCGATCCTACGAGAATCTAAATTCATAACTATTCCTAATTCCTGTGCTAAAAGGATAAGATCCTCCTTTTTCCCTTTGCCGAAAAATGACATTTTTAATAGGATAATTAAATTTAATTTTAAATAAAGAGAAAAAAAAATTAATTAATTAATCAAAATTAAAAGTTATTTAGTCGCGTACAATTGAATTATACAATGTTTAATTATAAAATAAGATAATTGTAATATAATTTAAAATATGTAAAAAGTATTTAAATATTTGAAAATATAGTGATATTTTATCAATTTTATTAATTCATTAATTTAAATATAATGTAGTAGAATAAAATTTAAAAATCAAAAAAAAAAAAAAAAAAAAAAAAAAAAAAATTACAAATTAAACATATAAATTAATTAATTATAACTAATAATAATATTAATATATTCAAACTATTTTTATTGAATTAGAATTAAATAGATAAATATTCTATTTGTTAGATAAATGTGAAAAATTAAATTTAAAAATAAAAATAAAAAAAAATTAACAAGTGTTAAATCTTATTATATATATTAAACAAGAAGATATAATTTATTTAAATTTAAAGTATAGAAGTAAAAGTTTTAAATTTCTATTTTATTAATTAAATATTAAATTGTAGTATAAGTCCGTTGAGATGAAAAAGTGATGATACTGCTCACCAAAGATGAATAATGTACTTTTCTCAGGAGCCGTGGTGTACTAATCGGGCTTCAGGTTGGGCTGCCACTTTGTAAGGAACTAATCGAGCCAAACGTTGGGCTGCCACTTTGTAAAGGATGATTAATCGAGCCAAACGTTGGGCTGCCACTTTGTAAGGAGGACCGTTTCAAGTTGGGGTCACTTTGTAGACGATCCTCTTACGTTGTGTGCCAATTTATAAGGGGATCTAAGTATGAGGCACTTGTAATGACCCACGATGACCGTGAATTGTTAATTATGTTAAGTTAATGATGGGCGCCAACTTTGGATATCCCAAAGTATAAAAGAGTGTTGAAAAATTAAGGGAAAAGGGAAAACACAATAATAATGTTCACATTAATTTACTTTAATTAACTAGATAAAAATTAACAAATTAAATATACAAATTTTAAATAGAAAAATAAGAAAATGTAATTCACTATTGTCACTGGAATTAGCAGAAATAATTATCACAGGGGGTGATGATAAGGATTATACACAAATAATTATATCACGGGACGTGATAAGTATAGGTTATATCAGGATGATATCACTTGTTCGACTGTATCACAGGGTGTGATAAAAATGATTATATACAAAATAATTATATCACGGGACGTGATAAATACCAGGTCATATCGGGATGATATCACTAGTTAAACTGTATCACAGGGTGTGATAATAAAAATGATTATATACAAAATAATTATATCACGGGACGTGATAAATACAGGTCATATCAGGATGATATCTCACTAGTTCCACTGTCCATTCTCAACTGTCTAAAAATATTAAAACTTGGAGGGATGGATCCTCCCCTTATGTGAAATATAATATCTATATATATATATTACATTTTAAGAATAATGCGACGAAATAACTTTGTTAATAAAAAAGAATAGAAAACAAAATAAACTAAAAAAAATAGATAAACAAAATAAAATGTATAATAAAAAAAAAAAATAACTAAGAATATAAATACTTTGTCCGTTACACTAGTCACTATCAGTATAATATTACCTTTACCTATAATTGATCTTTTTCATTTAGAAAATTACATTATATATCATATATAGTTGACTTAAGCAACAATATCATTTGTCCAACATAGTTTTCAACCTGTAATACAACTAGTAATACAATTAGTGAAAAATAAAAATAATTTAATATAAACAAAAAAACATTTATCCATTAATATTAATATATAAAAATAAAAAAATATATTATATTTAATTAAAATATTTAGGTAAAGATTTTCTATTTTCATATTATGTGTAATCAAAAAATTAAAAATTAAAAATTACAAACAAAATTGCTAACAAAATCAAAATTAAAATTAAAACATAGCTCTAAACTTATTATTAATAAATAAATGGAGGTCTTGAATACATAATTAAGAATATAATATTTAATTTCATCAAAAATAGAAAAATTAGAAATTAAAAAAAAAAAAATTACATTAAACTAAAACGAAATGAAATTAAAAATTAAATTAAATTATCAAAATTTGTAAGTAAAAACATGTTTTTACCGACCGACGATAGTAAGGGAGGTATTGTTTTCACACCAAATTTCACATGTGGAGATTTTTACATATCTCCACGAATCATGGATTTTCTAAACAAAAAAAAGTATTTTTAGCATGATGTCTGTCCGTCCGTCCGTCCGTCCGTCTGTCCGTATAGATGTGTACAGCCTGAACGGCTCAACCGATTTTGATGAAATTTGGTATATTTACTTAATGCATCAGTGGGATGAATTGATCAACTTTTGGTACAAATCCGGAAACCGGAAGTGGTAGTATTAGCAATCGACGATAGGAAGGGAAGGGTTATTTTCACACCAAAGGAGATTTTTTTATATATCACCACAAATCATGCACTTTGTATTGGTTTTATCCTCGGGAAAATCATATTTATTAGTTTTTTCTTGATTTAAAATTATATGACGTAATCCAGCCATTCATGACGTCACAACCTGGTCTTGCATATATATTATAAATAAAATAAAATTAAAAATGTTTATATTTATTATTTATGTATCCATATCTGTTTTTTATTAAATTAATAGATATATTCAAATTATTTGAAATTGTTTCTGTAGCTGGAAATTAATTTACTTCAAACCGTCGGTCGGTTCGGACCTGGCCACATGTCAACTTATTTATTTATTAGAATTTATTTCAAATTGAACACATTTTTACTTCTGATATTATAGATCTTTAGATAAATAAATAAATATTTCAAACTGCAAAGGTAATTCAACTTTAAATCGTTAATCTTCGACCACCTGGAACGTTCAGCATTTACTCTTAATTCCACTGAATACACTTGACTAACGAATAACTAGGCACACATAATATTTAACATTAATCTATATAATTTAACATAAATTTTCCATTCGATTGAACAAATTTTTATATACCTTAAAATGCGGGTTTACATTTGCATTCCGACTTGAGAAACAAATTAGATTTCCGGGTCTCGTTTTAGAAATAAAAAAAGAAATTAAAAAAAAAAACAAACAACCAAATAATTAATTTTTTACCGACCGACGATAGTAAGGGAGGTATTGTTTTCACACCAAATTTCACATGTGGAGATTTTTACATATCTCCACGAATCATGCATTTTCTAAACAGAAAAAAGTATTTTTAGCATGATGTCTGTCCGTCTGTCCGTCCGTCTGTCCGTCCGTCCGTCTGTCCGTCTGTCCGTCCGTATAGATGTGTACAGCCTGAACGGCTCAACCGATTTTGATGAAATTTGGTATATTTACTTAATGCATCAGTGGGATGAATTGATCAACTTTTGGTGCAATTCCGGAAACCGGAAGTGGTAGTATTAGCGATCGACGATAGGAAGGAAAGGGTTATTTTCACACCAAAGGAGATTTTTTTATATATCACCACGAATCATGCATTTTGTATTGGTTTTATCCTCGAAAAAAATCATATTTATTAGTTTTTTCTTGATTTAAAATTATATGACGTCATTCAGCCTTTCATGACGTCACAGCCTGGTCTTGCATATATATTATAAATAAAATAAAATTAAAAATGTTTATATTTATTATTTATGTATCCATATCTGTTTTTTATTACATTAATAGATATATGAAAATTATTTGAAATTGTTTCTGTAGCTGGAAATTAATTTATTTCAAACCGTCGGTCGGTTCGGACCTGGCCACAGGTCAACTTATTTTCTTTATAATCCAAGTCCATTAGAAATGAAAAATATTTTTGTCTAATAATCTTATTGGGTTTAATTTTTCGTTATTTTTAATGTGGTTAAGAAATACTTGAAGTATTCAAGTGAAGACAAATTGGTATTTGAAGGGATTTAGTTTCTTTTATTCATGCTTCAGCGGGGGGAGATTGAGATAGTAAATTAAATTACACTCCCTCTCATTTGTACATATTTTGTATTTATTTATTTAATTAAAAATATCCCAAAATTAAATATTATTATATTTACAAAATAGTTTTGATATTAATTATTAATTTAATAGTTTAATAGTAATTATCTAATGAAAACTTTATTTACAATTATTTATATACAATTATTCAATTGGTTTTGTTTTTATTTAAAAAAAAAAAAACAAACGCAATATCTATTAAAATATAAACTTAATTTTATCATTTTACGATAATTTGAAAAAAAAAAATAAAAAAATAAATAAATTAAAAACAAACTTAGGGGTTGCCATTAAAATCAACAGTTCAAATCTCAGCATTAGTATTTCAAAAGAAGGGATTATAGAATTCTTTTTGATTAAGAAATTTATATTAACAAATATTTTTGTTAAGATAACTAATTTTTATATATTGTTTAATAAGGAATATACAATTAATTTCAATTGATATAAAATAAATAGCATTTTTGTTTTATTTTTGAAATATCTATCTATCTATCTACCTGTGTGACTCAACGGAAATCGAAAGTTCTTGGCCGCAGCAACCACACTTCTCCAAGTATCCCTATCGTCCCAATCCTGAGCCACAATCATCCAACTCTTACCCTCTCCCATCTCCCTCACGTCCCTTACTACAATGTCCACCCACCGCGACCAAAGCGGACGTTTCACAATCGGTCTCCACACCAATATTTTGGCGTCATTCTTTTCTCTCCCATTCTAGCCACGTAGCGCATCGCAGCATTCTCGATTTTATAACCCTAACGATGTGTGGAGGTGCAGTATCCGCCAATCCCCCGTGACCTCATCTTTCTTTGGCCCATAAATGCTGCGAAGTATCCTATTCTCAAATATTGTAAAACTACTCTCGTCTCCCAAGATCATAGACCATGCCCCACACCCATTTAACTTAACAGGCAAAATAATTGTTATATATTTTTTATTTTTAATTGCCTTTGATAATAATTTTGGCGAGTTAAATCCCATTACTGCATGATAACAAGCATTACTCAATTATAACCTCGATTTAAATTCTTCTCGAATATTATTAACCTTCTTGATTACAGAACTTAAGTATTTAAATTTTTTTACATTTTCAAATTCTACATTTTGTATGTTAAGACTTTGTGTGTTGATGCTGTTCCTCTCGTTTACTAAATATTTTGTCTTTCTTTGAAATATCATTCGGTTATTTTAATTATAAGTTAACTTTAGAAATTAAGGAAATTAATAACAATAGAAAGAAGATAATTGCTCTTGCGCCCTTGAATTTCATTTTTGCTAACAGTAAACATAAGTTTTAATACAATAGACCATAATGTATAATAAAAAATTTAAGAAAATATAATCATATTTATGTTCTTTTTGAATTCCATTTTTTTTTTCTGTTTCAGTGTCAATAAGAACTCTATTAAGATTTCTACTGTGCAATTTTAATTAGATTGTAGCTGCTAATCTTTCTTCTCTTCTATTATTTTAATCGTTTTTAGATGCGTTTTTAAATGATGCCGTGTACTTTATCAGCGGAAATTATTATAAATGAGTAAAATGTCGTAGGAATTAAGAGATTATACTTTATGTATAATGAGATATAAAGAGTGAATTTCTTATTTATGGTGTGACATAAATAATTAAATTTTATAACTAGATAAATTATATATTAAAAGCATTTGATGGAAACAATTTATTTAATATAGATAATATTCTAGAATATTATTTTTTTGAAATTATTACCGACCGACGATAGTAAGGGAGGTATTGTTTTCACACCAAATTTCCCATGTGGAGATTTTTTCATATCTCCACGAATCATGCATTTTCTTAACAGAAAAAAGTATTTTTAGCATGATGTCTGTCCGTCCGTCCGTATAGATGTGTACAGCCTGAACGGCTCAACCGATTTTGATGAAATTTGGTATATTTACTTAATGCATCAGTGGGATGAATTGATCAACTTCTGGTGCAAATCCGGAAACCGGAAGTGGTAGTATTAGCGATCGACGATAGGAAGGGAAGGGTTATTTTCACACCAAATTTCACATGAGGAGATTTTTTTATATATCACCACGAATCATACACTTTGTATTGGTTTTATCCTCGGGAAAATCATATTTATTAGTTTTTTCTTGATTTAAAATTATATGACGTCATCCAGCCATTCATGACGTCACAGCCTGGTCTTGCATATATATTATAAATAAAATAAAATTAAAAATGTTTATATTTATTATTTATGTATCCATATCTGTTTTTTATTACATTAATAGATATATTAAAATTATTTGAAATTGTTTCTCTAGCTGGAAATTAATTTACTTCAAACCGTCGGTCGGTTCGGACCTGGCCACAGGTCAACTTATTTTTTACTTTATTTTAATAATTCTGATTTATATTTTACAAGAATATACTTATATATATATATATTAATATATTATTAAGATAAGCATTTAATTTAATCATCATTAGTTTATAATATAAATTAAAATTGAAATAATATACTCCATGTTTGCTATTCTATATTGTAAATGTATAATATATTAATATAATATGTATAATATATTTTAATATATAATTATTGCTATTAGAATTAATTGAAATCAAAGAAACACAAAAGAAAATTAATAAAATAAATTATTTAGCAAAAAATCCGGTTTTTAATAGTCATTAAATAAAAAATAATTAAATAAATCATCTAAAGAGTTTTATTAATTTTATTTTCTCTTTGTTTTATATATATAGATATATATAAATATTTGATCTAAAAAATATTAGAATTAGTTTTATTCTCATGAATTTATATAACTTCCTTATTACCTTCAGCTAGGAATTTGATTTTAATTTTCATAGTTAAAGAATAATTTCAGCAAATTTCATTAGAACAAGTAAATGATTATTTATTTCTACGAAATCAATGCTTAATGGTGGGGAGATTGCAAAATTCTTTTTGTTTTATGATTAAAAAAATTATAATTAAGAATATAACTATTAGACAAGTAAAGAAAAAAATAAACAATAAAAAAAAAAAATACTTAATACACTAAAGAAGTGGAAAATTAATGTGTAATGTTATATAAGATGAAAAAAGGGTCTTTGAAAAAAATGTTATCAGTTAATTAGTAGATTATTAATCAAGTTGGATGATACAAATTGCCTAAAAACCATTTGACTTATTCTATACCCACGCACCTTTGCTGAGTGTATGTGCCTAGTGCGAGGGCCAATGCTCTTTTGGTTTGTCTGTTCGTTTCGTTCCTAGATTAATTAATCACAAGTGGTTAATAAAACTGCCTGTTCGGTCCTCGGTTGGTAGTTCATTAAGAAGATGAATATAAAACTTAATATGCAAGACAAAGATGGCTAACGATGGAATTTACGAGCTGTTGTTCGAAATTAACGAAAGAGTTTATTATTATTAAACTCTATTAATAACATAGAACATTGATTTAGGAGCGGATAGGAAGGAGAGGGATGGAGTGAGGTTCTCCCATGGGGGAGAAGGTGGAGAGGAAGATGGGGAGAAGAAATTAATATTATGCAATCTATTCCATGTAATAGAACATCATCTTCTCAAAGTTAATCATGTTAAGTGAATATTGATTTTTGTTACTAGTATAATATATATATATATACTAGTATACAATATATATATATATATATAATATATTGTACATATATAAACCCACACTAAGATTTGTTTTACGTCAGGAGAATTTCGTGCAAAAATATTATAAATATGTCAAGCACATCAATGTAACTACTATTATTACTAAGTATTTTTACTTTATATTTTTGTAACTAAGTAATAATATGGAATAAAAAAGGAATAATCGAAAAATTTTCTTTTATTGCATAAGTTTCAGGCGCTAAACTAGAAATATTTATTTAAATTTGTTATTTTTTTTAAATTATTATTTATACTTATTAAATTCTTTAAATTTATATAAATTCATAGGGCATAAAATACTTTTAAATCTATTTTATTATAATATTGGCTGATAAGAAATTATAGAGGACTGAAAATCGGCTGGAAGTAAGTAGAAATATATAATTGTAAGTTGTAATTGTAAGTTTTTCTAATATAGGGGCGAATAGAAATTTCCGATGTTGGCTTTTAGACACCTTGGAATGTACAACGTTTGAGCCTCTATATTTTGAGAGTTTTAATTATAGCATTTCGCTAAAATTTCCGAAATTAATTTAAAATTAAATTAATTTCGGAATACGTAAATCTTATTTTAGATTTACAAACCAGGGCTTATTTGGTAAGTTTAATTTGCTTTTAAATTCATTCACCAGATTCGATTCCAAACTTCTATATTTTTCCATAACCTTTTACGGGTTTTTCTTTAATTTTGCCACCGGAAATTCTCATATTTTCATATTATGATATTTTTATTTATTTTTAATACATTTTATTTTAAAATCAAATGTCGATTGCCTTTTTATTTCTTTAACACCACCTTTTATTCCAGTTTACCAAATTTTTATCAACTTCTTTCATTGGATCAATTTTTAATATATTATTTATTAGCCGGGTCCCTCACAATCTTCCTTCAAGATTTCCGATTAGCCTTATAAAATAATAATTTCCTTTATTTTGCATATTTTATATAAAATATTGCTGAGGATTACACGGTCATTCATTTATTCCTTTCATTTAATTTTATATTACCAAATTTTCATTTTCACTTTTCAGGGACCTTCAAAACGTATAAAAACATCAAAATCTCGACATCGAAAATTTTCTCTCGCGAGATAGTAAAAAATATGGGCTTTTTCGAATTTTTACTAAACTGTTTCATAATTTTATAATTAGTTTCAAGTTTTGAGAAAATTGGCACCTCCATGTCTCATCAACATTCCATTTCCAACAATTTGCCTACCAAAATACAGGGAGTAAATATAATCAATGTTTTCTTCTATACATTTAGTTGACATTGTATACACTGAGTCAATTCAAATTTTCATTAAAATATGAAGAAACAATTAAGAAGGAAAACTTCATATTATATTAAATTTAAATAATCCTAAAAAAAATACGAAATTTTATTATAAACATGTACAAATTGAGCGGAATATTTATTTATATATAAATTGTAGTCTTATGATAAAAATTAGATTTATGTGAAAAAATATAAAAAACTAATTTACACTAAAATGAAAATAAAAAACAAATTATTGATTATATTTTAATTTAAAAAAAAATAACTATAAAGATTACGAGGCATTGTTCTTGTTTAATTAGGATATCAGGATATTGTTTTATTATTCTATAGTGAAATTATTATCATGACATTTTACTCACTCCCTTCTCTTTTTTATTATTTATTAACTAGTTGACATATATAGTATTTAATTAAATATTATTTTAAATTTTTTTAATGATCCTTTTAAGGTTTGAACTTTTCTTTTCAAGATCAGTAGTTCACCATATTATTACTATTTTATTTTCCTTTCATAAAAATCAAAAATAATATTTTTGATGATTTTATTAAAATAAATTATAGATTTTATAAGACAAAAAAAAAATACACTACAAAGATTTATATATATATATATATATATATATATATATAAACCGTCTTCACTTTTATTCCAAAATAAGAAAATCATGTTTTTTTATTAAGTTAATTATTTGTTTTTTTGATTATATATACTTAGTACCTGGAACACCTAGCCTTTAAAAAATATTGATATACAATATCATTGCATCAATTTGATTAAAATGAATGGAACTTGGGGTCCTCAATAATAATAAATAATATTAATAAAATTTAAATAATATTTTAGGGAAACAATATTAATATTATAATGAATAAATAAATATAAATTAGAAATTTAATAAAAAATAAAAACGAAAATAGATAAAAAAAAAACAATAAAATTAACTAATAAAAATTTATAAAAATTAACAAAATATTAAACGACAAAACATTAAAACATTTCAAATATTTTAAAGAAAACAAATAATAATACTTACAATGTTTGCAAGACAATTACCAAGCCGTATTTGTGAGAGATGAATAAATATATTTATAAAATATTTTATTTAAATATATATTTTATTCAAAATAAATAATTTTAATCTTATTTCGAAATGAAATAATAAATTTTAAAATATTTTAAAAATAAAAAAAATATTAAAACAAAATCAATTAAAAAAGATTGGATGACGTGATTTGTGACGTTTTATAAATTTAAATTAAGAAAAAACTAATGAAGATGATTTTTCTCCAGGCTAAAAGAACGATTTGTCGTTATAAATATTATCTATGCTCTGTGAATTTCAAAAAAAAAAACTCTTCGAGCGGTTTATTGATAAATTAATATAAAATTTGCAAATATATATATATCGTATACAATTTTTGCTAGTATAATAAGATAAGATATAATTTGAAAAAATCTTTTAATTCTTTTAAAATTTTCAAAAAATTTTTTAATTGATTTATCAATTTTATTAATTGTTTTTATTAATTAAACATGATTAGTTTTATCTATAATACATACATGTGCTTGTTAATAATATTTACTTTTAAAGTAGAGTGAATAGAGGACTAGCAATCGTATTCTTAGTTATAAATAGTATCAATATATTATTTTGTTAGTTGTTTTCTTTATTTGTTAAGTAATTGTATATTTGTTGTTTGTTGATGAATGGAGTTGCCTTCTTAAAAAGGATTGGAAATCAACTGTTGTTCTTTGGTTTTGTAGCCCAGCTGTTAATATTGGTAGTGTGGGGATGACGCTGCTGATGGTAATTGGCCCCTCTCTCCAAGATAAAAACACCGAAGGCCGATTTTTCTTCCAACGAGTCCGGGCTAACTATGTGTTAGTACCCTTCTATCTATACGTTGGCGTGTTTGTGTATGTCGATGTGTGTGTGTGTGTGTGTGTGTGTGTGTGTGTGTGTGTGTGACGGACCGGTCCGTCTTTTGGTCGGCGTGAGCACGATGATTACAGAGCGGTGTCCAAGCCGAGGTGTCGGCCCCCGGGGCGTTAAGGACTATAGAGAGAGACCGGCCTGGTACCAGCAGACCAGCACCCACCAAGCCAAGAGGAGAGCACACGCACCCGGGGCTCATTAGCAAACACATCCCGACAAAAGTCAGTTTAGGCCAAAACAACCAACCAACCAAACGAGTGGGAGTGAGATAGAGAGCGGCACAGGGAGGAAAAAAGAAAGAAAAAAAAAAAATAGAAAAAGAAAAGAAAACGAAATCGAAAAAAAGAAGAATGATAATCATCATCGACTTACGAAAAAAGAAAAAAAAAACACCTCAACTGATGGAATTTTATGAAAAACAATCAAAACCAGATTATATATATATATATATATATATATATATACTTACCTTCGAACCAATACATATATAATATGTATATTCTTTGAGTGAAGATGATGAAAGAGAAAAATTAAAAATTCAACAGGATGCTAATTGGAATCATTAATTAAAAAAACACCTTTTGCTTTAAATTTGCTTCATTTTTGTAATAAATTAATAAAGAAGGAAAGCTGTATTTTTTACTAGTTGAGGTTTTAAAAAGGAATGTTAATGCGATTGGATTATATATCTATCTCGATATATATATAAAAATTTATTGAAAAAGTTTTATGGTATTTGATGAACCAACAATCCAATGAAATATTTAAGGGGCTTTTCTAATAACGGATATAAATGATCAAATTAAATGAGACTTTAAACATAGTTGTATTATATAATACATATATATATATATACTAGTATATATATATATATAGGATAAATTTTGATTACCCTAGGGAGATATTTAACTCAAATCAACTTGTATTCATTCATTTATATAAAATTTATTCAGAATATTTTTTATTATTATTTATTCATTAAATTATTATTATTATTATTTGATCAAATTATATTTATTAATATATCAGTAAAATATAAATATCATTTTATGAAATAAGAAATATTTATTCCTAAAAATAAATTATTTTTTAATGATATTATAATAAAATTGATGTTAATAAATAAACCTTGTAATAGTAAACTTTATCGTTTAAATATTTACCAGCAAAATTAAAATCAGTGTGTATTGGGAGGGGAGCGCGGGGAAACGACGTTCCCTTACCTTTTTTCAGAACCGGAACGCGTTCTAGTACTCTTTCAACTGCCACTTAAATCTACTGTTAGAATTTCTTTTTTTGTGTTCGTAAATATTTTGTATAGTAAGAATAAGAAAAAATAAAAACTTATATGGAAAAAAATAGTTTGCTGAAGGACTTTTTTCTCCCACTATGCGTTCCCTTACCTCTTATTTTACCAATATTTCACTGATTACAATACAATCACACAAACAGATATTATTATTAAAATGTAAGTAATAATTTTTTTAAATTTTAAAATGTAATGAAATATCATATACCAAAATTTGAAAATAATTTAGTATTTTTTTTCAATTTTTTAATAATTATTTAATTGAAATTTATTATTGATTTGTTTGACGCGCGAGTGATCCATAAATATTTTTTTTTCTATTTACACACTCTCCTTTCCTCTAAAAAAATTCAAAATTTTAAAATTTTTATATTTTCATTTTCTTAAAAAATATTATAAGATTATAATTTGCTTCAATTTGATTAATTTTTTTTATATATATTTATATTATTATTTTTTTGAAATTCAGTGATTGTATTAGAAACTATTAATGGAGTGTAGTGTTAAAAAGTTGCGTGTTTGATTTGCGTGTGTTTGTGTTTGTTCCTCTTTCCACATCTCTGAATTCAATTAATTGAAATGCCACCGTGCTGCTTCCCAACCAAACTCCATTAAATTATAGTTTCAATATTAATTAATATTTAGTTTATTAAATTTAATTATATTTTTTTTTATATTTTTTATTGCACTTTTAAATTATATTTCTTAAAATTTAGTAGAAAGGTTTCTCTAATTTACATTAAGTTATAGAGCAAATCAAATTTTATTATATTTAATTCATTTAAATCTACCACATAATGGTTCATTTTTCTAAGTTAAAGACGTTTTCAAAGTTTATTATATTTATTATTTTTTTTTTTTGATTTTGATTATCCATATGAAAAATTTACAATTTAAATTAAATAAAAAGATATTTCAAAATTTGTATTTCCTTTTAAGATTTTGTTGTAAAAAAAATTTTCTTTATATATGGGAAGATGAATAAAATTTAATATGAAGTGTTTAGAAAACAAACGGAGATAAGCAAGAATTTTTTTATAATATACATTTAGGGAAATGCATTTAACATTTAACATTTTTTTTGCATTTAATTTCATTTTTCATTTTTGAAGTTTTTATATTTCAGATAATGCTCCATGAATTTTTCTTTATATATGGGAAGATGAATAAAATTTAATATGAAGTGTTTAGAAAACAAAACGGAGATAAGCAAGAATTTTTTTATAATATACATATAGGGAAATGCATTTAACATTCAACATTTTTTTTTGCATTTAACATCTAATTGAATTTTAATAAAATTGATTATAAATAGAAAGAATTTTTTTTTTTTCATTAAAATATAAAAATTCTTATCTTATTGCATTCAAATTACAAACCAACATATATATGTATATACAATGGGTAAATAGTATAAATAAAACATAAATCGAAATAAAATTCTTTTTTTTTTATTTTAATTTTCTTTAAAAGGTTTGTTTATGTAAATAGACAGTAACCATTTTCTATTTTGCTTAAGTAAATAATTTATTTAACTTTTCTGATAAACAAATGTCAATTAAAAAAAAAGTATTATTTTTTTTAATTGTATGTTATTATAGAGAAATGTTAATGAAAAAAAAAAACCAACGCCAATCATATTTGAATATGGTGATTTATTTAAATATCATATAAAAATGTCGAATTTTTCCAATACCAATTAATCAATCACATCAATACGCATTTTTTTTTTTACTCAGTTTATCTTGTTTTTGTTTTTTTGTTTTGTGACCTTGTCTTTATCTAACCATTTTGGCTGCTTTTCTTTTTTACCACGAAGTTAGACGATGTTTAATTATATATTTATTCAAATAATGAATAAAAAAAAAATAATAATTGAGCAAATTTAAAATTGAGTAAAATTACCTGACCAACGATACTAATAGCCATCTTCGTCTACTTCAACAGCTGTTTAATCAAGGAGGTAGTACACCTGGAATTTTTTTATTTATATAATATATATATATATAACGAATATAGATCTTATTTGCAATAGTACATTTCATAAGACCATTGACCGGCCATTAAATAGATATACTGACTTTTATTTTCAATAATAAGTAAGAATTTAAATTCTCAATAAATTATTTACATAAGTACTATAAAAATGCAGAAGTTGTTTTATTTATAGATATAAATGATTAAATGACAATATTTTTTTATAATATATATAGGTATATTGAATTTTTTAAAATTCAAATATTTATAAAGTAAATAAGCAATATGTCATAAATTGGGAAATTTTAGGTTTAATTTTTAAATAAATGCTAACAAGATTGATAATGTTCAGTGTTTGTTTAGGATGTTTTTTTTTCGAGGTATAGAACTTTAAGTTGGCATTACTGTTCAAGTTGACAACCGTCAAGTGATTTATTCTCAGTTTGGTTTGGCAATTCATCATGAATAGACTCACGCCTGAACAACGCTTGCAAATAGTGCAATTTTATTTCGAAAATAATGGTTCTGTGCAGAATACGTATTGAGCACTACGTCCATTTTATCGTCGACAAAATCGTGCATCAGAGCAGTTAATTCGATTAACCATGGAACGTTTTCGCACCACGTTTACTCTTATTGATAACTCGCATCACCAGAGACGCCGAACGGTGCGTACAGAAGAAGCTATTGCTACTGTAGAGTGTAGCATTGAAGAAGACCCGAATGAGTCCATGATCGGTATAGAGCCATGATTACTAACTTTTTCATTCCTGAATTGAACAACCATGATGTCCAGGAGCTGTGGTTCCAACAAGACGTTGCAACATGTCACACAGCTCGTGCCACAATCGATTTATTGAAAGACACGTTTGGTGACCGCCTAATTTCACGTTTTGGACCTGTAAATTGGCCTCCAAGATCTTGAGATTTAACACCGCTAGACTACTTTCTGTGGGGCTATGTAAAGTCATTGGTCTATGCGGATAAGCCACAAACGCTTGACCATTTGGAAGACAACATTCGCCGTGTTATTGCGGATATACGGCCACAAATGTTGGAAAAAGTATTCAAAAATTAGACGTCCAGATTGGACTACATCCGAGCCAGTCGTGGCGGTCATATGCCAGAAATCATATATAAAATGTAATGCCACAAGATTATCTTTCGTATAAATAAAATTCATGTCAATCGAATAATCCATCGTTGTTTTATTTCAATTTAAAGTTCTATACCTCTAAAAGAAACACCCTTTATTATAATAACTAGTTCCTTGTATATATTGTAAATTTTTTTAAAAATTCCATTATAAATACGAGATACCATTATAGATAATTGAATAGAATTCAAATAATTTATTTATTTATAAATTTTGTGTGATTCTTTTAATTTAAATACACTATGAAAAAAAATGCATTTATATGAAACAAGTAGTTTTGGTTGAGAAGATTAACGATGTTGTAATAATCAAAATGTGTATAGAGTAAATATATATTTGCCACTCAGAAGCCAAACCGATTAACTCCAAATTTTAAAATTTGACTAATAATGTAAGGTAATGTAATCTGCAACATATGAAGTGAATAATGAACTTGATAATCTTAATATTGCAATGCAATATACCTTTTTCTGTAATCAATTAACCTGGTCTAATAATGTAAGGTAATGTAATATGCAAAATATGAAGTGAATAATGAACTTGATAATCTTAATATTGCAATGCAATATACATATTTCTGTAATCAATTAACCTGGATTTTCTATAAGCTGTGAACTTTGGGATTGATTTCCTCAGTTTCTTTAAATGTGGAATTAATCGCTTTGGCTTCAGAGTGGCAAATATATGCGATATAAATATTAAAATAATCTAAGAGACCCATAAAAAATAAAACTCAAATGATTAATTCAATTCACAAATTAAAATCTATAGTTATTGTTATTTCTTCTTCTTTTTAAATCTTATTTCAAATTTATTCATAATTTACTGTACTATTATCTCATCATTAAAAATTAAAATTAAAATTAAAAATAAAAATTAATTTAATTTGCTGAAAAACAATAAAAAATAAGTTGACCTGTGGCCAGGTCCGAACCGACCGACGGTTTGAAGTAAATTAATTTCCAGCTACAGAAACAATTTCAAATAATTTTAATATATCTATTAATGTAATAAAAAACAGATATGGATACATAAATAATAAATATAAAAATTTTTAATTTTATTTTATTTATAATATATATGCAAGACCAGGCTGTGACGTCATGAATGGCTGGATGACGTCATATAATTTTAAATTAAGAAAAAACTAATAAATATGATTTTTCTCAAGGATAAAACCAATACAAAGTGCATGGATTCGTGGTTACATATAAAAAAATCTCCTCATGTGAAATTTGGTATGAAAATAACCCTTCCCTTCCTATCGTCGATCGCTAATACTACTACTTCCGGTTTCTGGATTTGCACCAAAAGTTGATCAATTCATCCCACTGATGCATTAAGTAAATATACCAAATTTCATCAAAATCCGTTGAGCCGTTCAGGCTGTACACATCTATACGGACGGACAGAACGACAGATATCATGCTAAAAATACTTTTTTCTGTTAAAAAATGCATGATTCGTGGAGATATATAAAAATCTCCACATGTGAAATTTGGTGTGAAAACAATACCTCCCTTACTATCGTCGGTCGGTAAAAATATATCTATGTATTTAAATTCTTACATTTATGAAATTAAATGTTTTATTAATTTTAAATTATAATTATTCCATTGAGAAATGCATAGCATGAGGAGGAAAGGAGGATGAATGTTCAAATTACACCAAGTTCACTAAAATAATAATTTAATATCTGTTTTTTAATAAATCTGTAAATTATCTAAATCCCAACGATTAAAAAATAATAATTTTTATATTTCAAAGTGGATTCAATAAATATTAATTTCAATTAATTTCAATTGTATCAATTAAAGAATGTCATAAATGTAAATAGTATATAATATTCAGGTTTATTCCAAGTGTTTCGCTATTTAATCTTTTATTAAAATAGTTTGTAGAATTCAATAGATTAGGGGAAAGAGTTGAAAATTAATTCAAATAAAATAAAACAAATATTACTATGGAGAGAGTGTCCTCTGTGCACGCAAATATCCGATTAGATTTGTACACGCAGTCAGCCACGAGCAACCTCCCCTACCCTTTATCATTCTCTCTTTCTCTCTTATTCTCTCATACACGGTTCATTTTAATATTATTTAGTTTTCTATCGTGCTAGTTTAATGTTATATTTGACTTAGCGACTTTTTATATCTCATATACACATGCAAGAAAGGGGAAAAATAAATAAATAAATATATATATAAATAAATAGACACGAAATGAAGTAAATTAAGGATTTGCGTACAATTGAATTCTTTTAGTAAATCAAGAAGAAATTCCAGATAATAAACCCACATTGACTAGCGTTTTTAGATTATAATTTTGGAAGAGAATTATAGTTAAAAATATTAAACATCAATACAATGTAATTAAAAATATTTTGAAAGAACTTAAAAAACAATATTTGATAAAAAAATTACAAATTCTGTTTTAAACTTGTTGATTATGTTCAAAACTCTAAATGATTAAATAGTAATTAAGAAAATAAATTAATTTTAATTAAAACATTACGATCTTCAGGCGTTTAGAATACGGACAGACAGACATTTTTAACTTAACACACTATGAGCGGGGCGGGTATTTGTACCCGTTGCGGGGACTGCCACTTATATAAGCGGGGCGGGTATTTATACCCGTAGCTACTTATATGAGGGATATATATTAGTTATCGTTTAAAATAAGTAATTTTAAGTGACACAAAGGAAAATATATATTATATAAGTGGCAACGGGTATAAATACCCGTCCCGCTTATAAGTGGCAGTCCCCGCAACGGGTACAAATACCCGCCCCGCTCATAGTGTGTTAACAAATAAGATAAAGTTTAAAAAAAAACCTCTGACTTTTGCACATCCTACGCAAGAACAACGCCTATCAAGTCGGTTATATGAATTAGGAGTTCTATGATCACAGTAGAACGAGTCTTATCAACCTTTGCCTTGATTTTCTTGATCTCCACCGCTACTTTTTAATAAGTAGCTTCCAAATTTTGATCCCGAAGATTGGGTTGACTTCGTCTCAGAGACCTCAGCTAGAGAAAATCCCGGGTTCGGGATTTGAATCCGGGATCACGAGATTGTGGGTTAACATAGCTAACCAAGTTTTAACTAATTGACTAAGTTTTAGGTAATTGAAATAATGTATTATTTATTTAACTTTTTAAATGAATCCTATGTATAATATTATATGTAAAATATATTCCTATTATTATTAAAGTCACTTTGATTCAGCGTATAAAATGGATGCATCATAGAAGGAAAGAGGCGGGAGCGGATTAGTAGTATTAATATATATAATATTTTAAACAACTCTTTTTAGGTTTTATTTTATTATGTATGCACATAATATTTACTTAATGGAATTTATGTGTTAAGTGCCTCTGTTTGATTAATTATTTAATATATCATTTTTTTTTATTTAAATAGTTTAAATAGTTTAATGAAAAAATGTTAATAAATGCAAAAATCCAAGAATAATACAACAGATGATATTTATTTATTTTTATTTTCTATTCATTTGAATTTTATTTTGAAATCCCCATCTGTTTTATATCAAGTTGCCTCTTTTTCATTTCAGTCACTAAATCCAAATTCACATTCCTTTTAACAGACAAGGGGTCGATTGGGGAATAATTAAATTGTAATTTTATTTAATTGTTCTTCACTGTTGATATGTCGGCTCGTGTTATTAGAAGAAAATCAAATGATATTTAAGACTCAACCGGCAACTCTAATGAGCTTGTTAAAAATAGAGAGGGATCGAATGCATAAAAGGACCCAAAAGGTGTAACAACATTTAATTCTCTTTTAATGGTTTTTTTTTCTCTTCGTTTTTTTTTAACTTTTGTGGTTTAGAATTAACCAAGGTAAAGGAAAAGTGATTGGAATTGAAGAAAAATATTATGGAAGTTGGGCCCAAATGATAATAAAATGTATTTTAAGTTTATCCTATAAATAATAATTCGGATGAGAAAAATCTAAACTACTTACAATGCTTCTCTTTGACATTATATTAGGGGTATCCATAAGTAATCAATTATTTCAGTGACAACAAAAAAAGAGAATTTAACTATGTTTAATTTTAACTTTAATCGATTATATAATTTTCAACATTATCAAGGAACTTTTTCCATCTTGTTGATAGGGTTTCAATTCCCTGTTCATAACATTTTGTTTCTTTCGAAGAAAAATATTCTGCTAGATGAGTTCGAACATCATCTTCCTTTTTGAAGTTTTTATTTTTCAGATAATGTTCCATGGATCGGAATAAATAAAAATCAAATGGTGCTATATCCGGTGAATATGGAGGATGTGGTAAAATCCCAAATTTAGCTGTCTTATTTTGTCTTGTGTTATCAAGTTTCAGTATTACTCCTTACCCATATACCCTGCCTGTAAACCTTCCCGATTTCTTGAAGATGTCTTTGAACTGTTGACCAAGTAGTTTGAAGAGTGTTTGCTATTTCCTGTATACTCACTTTAGGATTAAAGAGTATTTAATTCGTGTAGGTTTGAATGGATGAAAGACATTGTCCGAATCGGTAAATAAAAATTAGCCAGAAGGTTTTTTATAGCGAGATCAATTGGAAAGATCAACTAATAGATCAAAGACGAAGTGAAAAGGCAATGTAAATGACTCTTAAAAAAAAAAAAGTTAAAATTTTTTTCCGATTTGTTTCTTAAACATTTTTGATTTTTCAATTGGCTAGTGTGGCCACCCTTGTAATAGGATATGGAGAGTTAACATGTTAGAGGAATGTGGTTACTGAGTTCAAAAATTTCCAGTTTAGTAAAGACACAGGAATAGACCGATAAAGAATAAATACAAATATTTCATTAAAAAAAAACTGAAATTTTATTTTACTTGAAATTTAGTAATGGGTAGGAAGAAAACTTAGTTAATTAAATACATGTAATTCGCCCACCTGAATATATGTAATATAAATTCATAAAATAAATGAACATTTTAGAAATAAATTAACTGGTGACATCAATTTAATTTATTATAGAGTTTTATGGCAAACTTAAGTCATATGTACAGCAAAGTAATAAATTTATAGATAGAAATTAATTTATTAATAAAATGTTTATTTTTTGAAGGATTATTCATTTTTAATTTAATTTAATTTAATTACATCATATAAATATATATATGTCTGGATGTATGGTTTTAGTTTAGATAATTTTTTAATTCATTACTCAATTGATTGATTTTATCGGAAATTATAAATGGATAAATATTTTAGTGAGATTAACTTAAGAATAAAAAGAAAGGGATCGTAAATTAACCTTTCGTTTTTGTTTCTTTTCTTTTTTCTTCCTTGTTCAATCAGTAAAAATAATATCATTCAATTTGTTATGTTCTTTTACTTACTGGCTTTCTTTTCATTTAAAGTACAAACCACTCTCACCCCCCCCCTCCTCTTCCCCTCCACCTCACCCACGAGTTCCAATAGATCCCGAGAGAAAAGACCTATATATATATATATATATATATAAAAGACAATACCAATATAAATAACAGCAACAAGGAAAAATTCAAGAAAAAGTCAATTTAAAAGCAATCCCCAGGGATTGGGAAGGGAGGATGAAATTTATTTATTACACTAACCAATCCCCCTTCTGAGTATATCATCAAATTAATAATATCAAAAAAAAAAATAGTAATTCATTTAAAATAAATAACTGGTGGCATAATAAATGAAAAAATCCATTATAGTAATAAGTGGGGTGAATTGAATTACAAGAATATTTTGAGTGGGGAGCGGAAGGGTCAAATGGCCATTAGATAAGATGTACTAATGTCCCATTAATAGAGGAAATCATTCAAAAACTTTTTTTTCGTGGACATTTATGATTAGTAATCCCCAATGAATGATAATCCTCGCTAATTTCTTGTTATTTAATCGATCGTTTGTTAAAGGCAGATAAATGCACGATTACATTTAAAAACATTTTAGTCTCCCTCCCAGTGGAATAATCGTCGGATTCATTCGTGATTAATGATTGACAGGTTGACTGACCATTAACATATTGAATGGGTAATGGAATTATAATAATACAATTCAACAAAATAAGCATGCAAATTGGGATTTTAGGTTAAATAAATTTCGAACCACTTCATTTCATATTATCAAATCGATATTTCATCATTTCTAAAGAGCTCTGGTTTTCATATTTTTTTTTTATTAAATATTTCTGATATATCAAATTGAATTGTATTTTTCTTATTTAATTACCTCAATATTAAAAGTGCAGATCAATAAGTATGTGACTTTTTGAATTTACCATCTCTTAAATGAAATGACAATACTTCTCCTGTCAGCAGGCAACTATCAATTATTCGACTCCTGTCGAAATTTGAACCAACTGAGTCTTTTAGTTTTTGTTTGACATCCATTAATAGCAGACTACCCCGTGATTTTAGAAGAAAATGGAAAAAGTGAATTTCCATGAAAATCCATGAATTGATACACGAATTGCGCCCTCATCCGCCCTATTCTCCGGATTTAGCTCCGAGTGACTATCTCTTGTTTCCAAACCTGAAGAAATGGCTTGGCGGAAAGAAATTTGACTACAACGATGAAATTATCTCACAAACAAATGTATTTTGTTGACCTCGACAAATATTAATTTTTTGGAAGAGATAAAATAATTGGAACTCAAAGATCAAAGGAGACCACGTTGAAAAATAAAATAATTTTTTATCCAAAAACCAGTGTTTCATTCAAAAAGTCACGGACTTATTTATCTGCTCTCGTATATTTATATTTTAGTGTAATTGTTTGTGTGGATCAGGTGTAGGTACATATTTTTGATATTTTTTGATATTTGAGGTTTTTCATCATAATAATGAATCGACTCACTCTGGATTGGTTCTTTGAGAACATTTATCAAATTATCTTCTAATATTGTTCCACAACCACCATATTCGCTCAATATTGACACTTCAAGATATTTAAATTCCTCGGACATAGTTTTTCAAAGGTAAAATTGCAAGATAATATGGAAGAAAAAAAAGGAAACTTATATAACATTTTCGATGATTGGGAAAAAAAATGCTTTAAATTCAATGAGGCGGGGATATTCTACAAAAATAAACAAATTTTAGTGAGTATGTTATAAGTAATGGCACCTATAGATGACACTTTTGAATTTAAACTAAAAAAATAGGCAAATTTTAAATTTTAAAAATGCATAATTAAAAAAAGATTTGTTTAAAATCAATTTTTTATTTTATTATAATAATCAGCTAAAAATAAAATCAATCACAATAAATATATCTAATGTATCATTATATGAAACCTGATTTCTTTATTATAACTAAAGTTAAAGCAGCAACAAGGTGTTGGAAAGATGTTTTACTTTGTAAATAAATAAGTTGAAGATAAAGAGAGCAAGCGAAGTGAAAAAAAGTAGATGTCATCTTTGGGTTCCATAATTGTTACCATTAGGGTCCACCAAAATTGTTGGTGTCATCTATAGGTGCCATTTGATTACTTTGAAAAAAAATTATATTTCCTCTTAAACTCATATAAAAGTTTAAAATGTTTATCCTGGTGATAAAAGGTAAGATAAGCTTCATAATAACCAAAAGGTTTTTTTTGTGAGACGTATAGTTTCAATTTTATAAAAGAAAATAGTGGCAAGAGCTTTTAAAATGTCATCTATTGGTGCCATTACCTTATTTATTTTTAATGTAGGGATTTGCATATTCAGATATTTTTGAGTTAATTTAATTAAATAGTTAATAATTTTTAATTTAAATTTGAATTAATCAATAATTTGGTTTATATTACTTTCATTTATGTTTTTATTTGTTAAAAAGAATATAATATTGTTTATCAAAATCAATAAAAAGATTTTGAAAGTAGATCAAAAAAAAAAAAAACTAAAAAAAAAAAACATACAATGCACAAAAGTTGAATAAAAATCGATGTAAATTAATCTTTTTTTAAATGAACTTAATTTCTTTCTTTATTAAACAATTTATCATACGAATATCTATTTAAAAAAAGATAAATCGTTTACTTTTTTTTTCGAATCGCTTGCCTTTCATAAAATAGACAGCCGGAGCCGAATGGTTGCGCTTATAAATCATCATCAGCTTATATATATATAGATATAGATATAGTAAAGTGTTGGGTAATTATAGCATCTTTAAACACTCTTTTGTAGGTATAGAATGTTGGGTGTGTGTTGGTGTGTGTTGAACCAATCAAGACAAGGGTCGATTAATTAGCTAGGCTATTTATTCCCTATCTCTTCTTTTTGTTTGGAGGGCAGATGAACAGAGAGGCGTGGCTTTTTCAAAGAAGAAACAAAAAAAAAAAATAACTCAACGGTTGGACAGAAAGATGAAGAAGAGGAAGAAGAGGCCAAAGTGTGGTTGGGTTTCTTCAGCTGCCGAGAGGGAAATGATTAGATTATCTATAACGATAAAGATCATTACGATTAAAACTATTTAAGTAAATCATTTCAGCCAGGAGGGGTTTTTAAATATGTATATAACCACCAATTAGAAGGGTAATAAAATTATTTATATAGTTATAATAGTTTATATGAAAAGGTCATTTATAATTTGATTTAATAATAATTTTGATTTATTTGATATTTTTATATTGGGAGCTACCATTCAAATTCAGTTCTTTCATTAATAAAATTATTATTTAACTGAAATTTATTATTAACTTTTAGACTTTTATAATAGTAATTTAACAATATATATACATATATATCTTATCTTATTATACTAGCAAAAATTGTATATCATTGTATATTTTTGAGATGTTAAACCAGTCTAAGGATATTTTGAAATTCACACGATAGATAATTTTTATAAAGAAAAATCGATCTATATTGGTTTCAGCCTTGGGAAAAATCATCTATATTAGTTTTTTCTTAATTTAAAATAGTAAATTTAAATGAAGTCATCAACTATGTTAGCTCTTCCAGGCAGCGCTTCCTTAAATACAAAATATTATAAATAAAATAAAATTAAAATTATTTATTTTAATAATATTTTGTAATCAATTTACAAAATATTATTATGTTATATCCACAGATCATACTTTTCTGTCTTTCAGTGCATTAAAACGTACGTTTAAGAGCTTTATGTTTTATGACTATTTTTTTTTTAATTAATGTTCTTTTAAATCATTTGAAATTGTTTCATATATTTTGTCGTTTAATTATTTTAAATAATTAAAAAATTATTCCTTAATAACTATGAATATTTAAGATTAAGATTATTATTTAAAATAAATAAACGACAAAATATAGGAAACAGGAACTATACCAATATATATGTTGGTATTACTGTTGAGTAGTATATATAAATACCTTTTAGCTACATTTTAACATTTATTTTTTTAATATTAATTAATTAATATGTTAAAACTGCTGCTTTGGCTGTCTTCTGCGGTTTTTGAAATTACAAAATTGTTACCGCCACCTATATCCCCGAAATGATGTATAATATTTTGTTGCCTTGTTGTATTAACTTTATTTCATCCTTGTCACATAGGACGCAAACTAAAATCACCTTTTATGGAATTGGCTTAATGCTGAATCGCAAAACTATATAGATCGCATACGATCACGACAGTTTACAAAACATCGCGACAATGTGCTCGAGGTTTAAGATCCACGAATCCTAACATAAATTCAATTTTTAGAAATGTTTATTTAATTTATTATTTTCATGACTATATTCTAAAATTTCTATATATATATTTTTTTTCATTTTTTAACAATATTTAGGGATTATCGTTGTCTCCCTTTATCTATTTGCTCTCTATAGAAAGTACCTGGAATACCGAGCTATAATAAAAAATAAACACGAAAATAGATTAAAAAAATAAACACGAAAATAGATTAAAAAAATTAACTAAAAAATTTTTATAAAAATTAACAAAAAAATTAAACGACAAAACAGATTAAAAAAATTGTTTTTAAAATATCATAAATAAACTTACAATGTTTGCAAGACAAAGAAATTTTAGATTTTATTTTTGGTGAGGGATTAATAAATAAATTGCGTAATTTGATTCTAAAATGTTATTAAAATAAATATTTTTAATTTTATTTCGAAATTAAATAAAAAATTTAAAATAATTTAAATATAAAAAAATATTAATACAATATCAATTACAAAAACAATGCCAAGAGGCAAATTTCAATATCGATGACGTTATTTTGTGACATCATATAAATTTAAAATAAGAAAAAACTAATGAAGATGATTTTTCTCCAGGCTGAAACCAATACAGATCGATTTATCTTTTTAATTAGCTATTGTGTGAATTTCAAACAAATCCTTAAAGCGGTTTAACATCTCAAAAATATACAAACCTATATATATAATTTTTGCTAGTATAATAAGTTAAGATATAAGTTGTTATTCAATTACTTGATGACTATAGTGGTGTTTTATTTAACTCATTAAATAAATTTCATTAATAACTCCGCCCTCCCAAATACTTAACAAATTTATATATATATATATATATATATATATATAGAATAAAAATTTATATATATATATAGAATAAAATTTGTCATGAAATAAAGAAGAATCTTTAATAATTCAATGATTTTAATAGCTCTCTTTCTCTGTCTCTTTGATGTGGTTTAGAAGAATGTAAGAAATCGATTTAGAAATGATAATTTATGAATCAGTTGGTGTCTTCTTCTTGTCCCTGACAGGCGCAGTATGAAAAGATGATCCACGAACAAAAGAAACATTTTCAAAGGTGAACGAACAACAAAAGCAACAAATGGAACAATGACCAACACTCTCTCTTTTTTGATTAATTTATTTATTTATTATTATACTATTTCTCTCGCACTTCCAAATTTTAATTTTTATTTCATTTCATTATGAAGATCTGATTTATTCAGAGTCAATGATCATTCACATCAGGTGATTACGCTGCTATTAAGATCCATTTTATCATCATCATCATCATCATCATCATTATCATCAACAACAACAGAGAGAAGAGGAAGAGGTAAAGACATTAGATGAAAGAAAGAATTCGTTGTTTAATATAATAGTCTTGATAATAGTAATAATAATTTATATATTAGTATAATATGTAGTCATAGGAAGAGTAATTAATTAATACTCAATTTTTTTGATTCCAAATTTTATTTTTTTTTATTCTGTGCCTGCCTGAGTTTATATAATACATGGCAATTTGAAAATAATCTTTGATACAGAGATCAAAAATTACATATAATATTTAAATTTATTTTTTTTTAATTATTAAATCTACTGTTCTGGAAAAAGAATCTAATATTGCTAAGTTGAAAAAATTAATAATAATATTTATTTACTTTAAATACTATAAAATGTAGGATGTAGAAGGTAGGTTTTTAAAAGATAGGGGACCTGGGATATTATAATTCCCTAATATAAGGAGGGAAAATCAAGGCTTGACCAGGGCAGGGTCCCATCCCATAGGTAAGTCTATCTCTACTGGGATCGTAAAAAAAATATAGTCTCAATTAATCATTCAATTGATAGATAAAGATCGTATCAATTTTATACTTAAATATATATACGAGATATTCTGCTGTTAATGGATGTCAAACAAAAACTAAAAGAACCAGCTGGTTAAAATTTCGACAGGAGTCAGCTGATAGTTGCCTTCTGACAGAAGCAGTGTTACTATTTCATATAAGAGACGGGAAATTCAAAAAGTCACGTACTTATTGACCCATCCTTGTATATATGTGCTTAGATAAATATTATTGTTATTATTGTCCAAATTCAATCTTTACCGTATAATTTCAAATAGAATTGTCAGGTTAAAAATATTATACCGCTTTGAAAGTGTCTTTTTAAGGGTTGGGGTATTAAATTATATCGTTACACTGGTGACAAAAAAAAATCTTTCAATAATCGTATTTCCTTCAGATTTTTTTTTATTTTATTTTTTTACCCTAGAATAAATTAAACATTATTTTCTAGTAGTAAGAATGTCAAACTTTTGTTTACAAATGGTTTTTCTATTTTGCAATGCAAATTTAGTTTTTTTGTTGTTTTTAATGTTATTTTTATTTATTTTTATTTTTTTAAATATAATTAATCTAAAAAATTCCTGTATTTATCGTTGCTACCCTCAGGACGGTGCCAAAAAATAGCAATCAATTAAAACATAAATTAACTTTTTTTCCATTATTTTTCCCTCTTTTAATTTCCCTTTAACATTTTCACGAACATGCTATGGCTTGTATTTTATGATCTTTATTAGGATTTAAATTCGATAACATTCCTATCTCACACACACCCCCTCCCACCTCTCTTCCCTTCTTCGCCCCCTTTTTATTTTCACCGGTGTGTCTATATACAGTATGCATAGAATGTATGTAGCGATGCTAATCATTCTAATTATATTTACTTATCAATTTTCATGATAAATTCGTTATAATATGTATATATAAAAGAATAAATAAAATATTATCTCAAGTAATTTATTATTTTTTTTTTTTTTGCATAGATTAACTTGCAATTAATTTTAAAGAAAATATACATATAATTTATTGTATATATATATATATATATATATTAAATTGTTTTATTGAAGTCTCTTTTTAAATAAATAATAAGTGTAGGTGGTGAAAAATAATAATAATAATAAAAAACAAATTATTGTTTATATAATTTCAATTTGGATGTATAATTTGTTATATTAAAATAATAAATTTTATATTACATTTACCAGTTTAGAAAGTTTACCTTAAATTTAATACTAACGGGGTAGTTATGAATTTTTCTTATTCATGCACAATCGACTTTTTTGGCTGTCTTCTCATTTATACTGCGTAATCGACATTCGAATTAATCACGATCTTATATTGAGATTTTTTAATATAAATACTTATTCATGATTTATATTATATCGCAAATTGTACAGATAGTATAACATTGGAGGAAAATCTTCCCTTTATGTTTTCTATTCATAATTTCTCAAATAACACACTATGAGCGGGGCGGGTATTTGTACCCGTTGTATTTATACCCATTGCCACTTATCTTCTTCTTCTTAGCCTTTTTCCCACGGGGTGTGGGGTCGGCTCTTCTCGTTAATTGGCGCCAACTAAATCTTTTGTTGGCGTCGTCTGTAGAGAGACCAGATGCCATTAGATCTCCCGTTATACGGCAGGACCAGCTGGTTTTTTTTTTTTTTAGGCCTCCCACGCGGTCTTTGGTACTCAACCTTCGATGACGGTGATGATGGTGTTGACGATTTTGATGTAGCTGTGGACGATTTGAGTGAGGTTGATGGCAATGATGCTGATGCTGACCGATGTGACGATGTTCGTGTCGGTGATGATGTCGATGTGGATGTGGATGTTGGACTATCTTCTTTAGCCCACCTCGTCTATAGGTGGGTAACCCTAACCCATTTCTCGCATCGCCCGGGTGCTGGCAATGCGCGTCGCTTGCAGGGGATGCCCTAGCCGTTAACCGTATAACATTTCTCCATTAATTGTTGATGCGACGCGAAGATGATCCAGCCGGCCTGTCGCTACAGCCTGACGCGTGGATTGGAAAGAAGGAAGAGGAAATGGGTCTGGATGGATGATTTGGGTAGGGCATGCACTCCCTTGGTCGAGGAATGAGAGAAAATGCATGTGCTCGCGTAGGGCAGTGGGCGCCACTCACTGAGGTAGATCTGTCTCTCATCGGGATCGTGAGAAGGTATCTACCCGCTACCCGCAGCAGCTGATGTTAAATTGAATTAGATTTTTATTTTTATTTTTATTAAATAAATAATCTTGAGTTCTATGCTGGGATTCGAACTCAGGCTTCCTGTGTAGAAATCTCGTACTCTACCCACTCAGCCATGCTGCTAACCATTGCCACTTATATGAGGGATATATATTAGTTATCGTTTAAAATAAGTAATTTTAAGTGACACAAGGGAAAATATATATTATATAAGTGGCAACGGGTATAAATACCCGCCCCGCTTATAAGTGGCAGTCCCCGCAACGGGTACAAATACCCGCCCCGCTCATAGTGTGTTAATATCAAATTTTGTTGTTTTTTTCTAGTAAACAATAATTGAGCACCCACTGATTAAACATATTTTTGAATTGTTACTCTACTGATATTATTTATTAATATTTTTATAAAATATATATAATATATTATATAATTATCTACGCTATGTGCGTATATGACAAATCATATTTTAATTAAGTTTAAAACATAAATTTTATAATATAAGTGTTAATAAGAATATATGATTATAATATTATTATAATATTAATTATTATTAACATGCAGCTATCTCCATTCGTTTTTCATTCATCTTACTATATAACCATTTATATTTTATTAATAATAAACACTTCAAAGAATTTTTACTTAAAGTAACTTGCTAATAATATACATTCAGGGTCCGCCATGTAACATTTTTTTTTAAATGCAATAATACAAAAACGGTTAAATGAATTTTCAAATTTATATTTTCATAGTGACGTATATACCTTCCGATTATTTATGAAATACTATTTCATTCAAATGGCTGCCTCGGCTGGCCTTGCAGTACGCCATACGGTCGGTCCAATTTTTGAGTACATTTGTGATAGTATACGGCTCTGTTATAGCTATGGCTGCACGAATGTTGTTCTTCAAAGCTTGAATTGTCTCTGGTTTGTCTGCATAACATTTGTCTTTGACGGCTCCCCACAAATAATAGTCTAACGGTGTCTAATCGCAGCTCCGAGGCGGCCAAACGACATCAGAATTTCTGCTGATAATTCGGTTTCCGAAGACAGTGCGCAAAAGATCGATTGTAAGTTTAGCTGTGTGACATGGAGCGCCGTCTTGTTGGAAGCAAATGATGTCCAAGTCTTCCTCATCAAGTTTCGGGAACAACCAATCAGATAGCAGTCGCCATTAACCGTTACGGCGGCTCCTGCCTCATTTTCAAAGAAAAATGGCCCAATGATGCCGCCAGACCAAAATCCGCACCAAACCGTCACTCTCTGAGGATGTATTGTCTTCTCCATGATAACGTGTGGGTTTTCCGTTCCCCAGATGCGGCAATTTTGTTTGTTGACGTATCCGCCAATATGGAAATGCGCCTCATCCGAAAAGATGATTTTTTGGCCAAAATCGGCGTCTCCTTCAAGCTGATTGCAGGCTCAGCCTAGGCATCCATTTGAATGAAATAGTATTTCATAAATAATCGGAAGGTCTATACTTCACTATGAAAAAATAAATTTGAAAATTCATCCAACCGTTTTTGTTTTATTGCATTTTAAAAAGAAAATGTTTAGAGAAGAAATGTATAAAAAGTGGCAACTTGATTGGAATGAATCATCAAAGACGAAGGGTAGTCATTTTCATTCATTGATGCCATTTATATATAGAAGACCATGGTTCCACAATACAAACATTTATAGGAAAATTCTACATTAATTCTAAGATTAAGATTCAATCATGCTACCACCCCGCATAAACTTTGTTTAATTTAAGAGAACATACATTTTGTGATTGTAATAATGAAATAGTGGCAGATATAAATCATTTATTTTTGACGTCAATGGCATCCATTTTGAAATTTTACTCCCGCCTTTTTTTAAAGGATATTGTATTAATATTTTTTTTATATTTAAAATATTTTAAAATTTATTATTTAATTTCGAATTTAATTTCGAAATAAAATTAAAAATATTTATTTTTAATAAAATATATATATATTTATTAATCTCTCTCAAAAAAAAAAACAACAAAATAAAATACGGTTGGTTGACTCCCGCTTTTTTTTAAATGATATTGTATTAACATTTTTTTATATTTAAAATATTTTAAAATTCATTATTTAATTTCGAAATAAAATTAAAAATATTTATTTTTAATAAAATATATATATATATTAATCTCTCTCAAAAAAAAACAACAAAACAAATAAATGTCTTTGAAAGATGGTAAAAATATGTTTATTATCAAAATATCTTAGACCAGTGGTAAAAACAATTGTTTTTACTCCCCGAGTTCGAAGGATCGAAACTCGCCGCGTGCATTTTTTTTTATCTATTTTCGTGATTTATTTATTCATTGTTCTTTTATTAATTAAGTTTTAGATAGTTTTATAATTTTTAATATTTTTTCAATAAAATATTATTTAATACATTTAATAATTGTAATAAATAATTAAAGAATTGTATATCAATATTTTTTAAAGGGTAGAGCGAGAGCTCGGTGTCCCAGGTATTAATATTATCAGCCAAATCCAATAATAATGAATCATTTTTTTTAACTTAAGTACCGAGCCGAGGCTCGGGGTCCCGGTACTTCTATCTTATTTACAAAATAATTTTGACTCGTTTAAAAATTTTTTTTATAAATTCATTATTAAATCTAATATATTTATATAATATAATGTTATATTTTATTTAATAATTTAATGATAATTTATATTGTTATGTATTTAAGCACCATGTAATGTGATGACCAAATGGGTTAGTTCCCGAGGTCAATATTTTCCATTTGTTATTTTTTTTTGTTTTTTGTTTTTTTTTTTGTTTTTTATTTTTTTTTCCTTTTCTTGTTCTTGTTCTTGTTATTAAATAAATAAAAAAAGAAAATGTTACATGGCGGATCCTGTAGAATTATAGATTTTTAAAAAAAAGTTAATTGTGTAAAAGAATTTAACAAAACTTTATAAAATAATAAAATTTAGAAATTTGTTTAAATTTAAATATTTATTATAATTAAATAAAATAAAAATAAAAAAATATATTTTAAATAGGCCTTCCCCCTTCCTTAAAATAAATAAATAAATAAAATTAATGAACTGGTGAATAGAATGTTTATTCAATTCAAAATTATTTTAATTAATTGATATGTTTTATTTCTCGATGGCACTGAAATTAATTAACAGAAGGTAAAATTGAAATTAATTTTTCTAGTTTTGTTTCTATCATCCGCCCACGCAAATCTCATTTAAGATAGACAACTGAATGTTTTTCTGTTTGAATTCTCCTATGAACTATTGCTTTCGTCACGAATCCTCTCTCTCTCTCTCCTTTGGTTAGTAAGTCGTGATTTGTACTCTCTAATTGAATAGAATATACCAAGCTCCCCCTGCCCCACCCTAACCTTTCTACCACCACCCACTTTCAATTGAATTGTGCCTTCTACACTTTGGAATGTTGTCGTCGTACGTATCATTCTTTTTCTTTTTGTTTAGAATCCAGGCTTATAATATTTATTAAGGGTTAAAAAATAGAATAGTGGAGGCAATCCCTTCACTCAGCTCCGCCTTCTTTAAAAAAAAAAATCTTCAACGCGTTTCGTCGTGTCTGTCTGTCCCCGCCTCATTGGAAGACAAATCAAATTTTTTTTAATTCAAATAAGGTTGGAGAATCAAAAAAAAAAAAAATGAAAATATATTTATTTCAATTTGTAGAAAAGATGAATAAATCTATATTTGAGAATATATATTGAGATGTTTTTTCAAAGATGTAACTAGTAGGATAAATGCAATCAATTATTTTCATAATTTTCATCCCAATTTGATTAATAATTTAAATTTTTACTTTTTCAATTTAAAACCTAACTTTTCACTATCTCGCCAGAGATAGTATTAAATCACGAAAATTTTCGATGTCGAGGTTTTGATGTTTTTATATGTTTCTGAGTTATTTTCACTAAGGTTGAGAAAAATGTCTGCGTGTGTGTGTGTGTATGTGTATTTATGAGTGTATGTAGACAAGATTACGTAAAAACGGTTTGAGCTAGAATAATGAAATTTGGTACATGGGCATTATTCAAAATCCATAGTTTTCTATCAACTTGTGAGAAATGTAGCTCATACCTACCACGTTTTCATTTTTTTTCCCTCTAAACTGACCGTAAAAAAAAGATATAGGTTTGATAGTTTTTCACATGATTAAAAATTGTATAAAACTGCTATATATAGAATTTCAGCTTGATTGAATCGCTGAAAGTACCAGAATTAATTTTTTAACACTGCAAATCTCACGCGCCAACACGTGACGTGGTGCCATCAACAAAGACCTAAATATGCGCTGGTTTAATAAATATTATTTATTAATTTTAATTTATAATTTATAATTAATTAAATTTAATTTCAATATAATATATTATGTTATTTAATCCAATTCAAATTGCGAGATAGTCCAGTGGAGACACTCCAGATTTTTTTTCTATTAATCACCTAACACACACACACACGTATATTAAAAGTTATTTCCAACTTTAAAGTTCGTTTTAGAAAAAAAGCGTGTCCTTTAAATTTTTTTAAATTATAACTTCATTTGTGTGCATGATGCTGGATATTATCTGTTTCTAATTGTTGCTTTATTGAATCCAAATTTTAGTGCAATTTTTCGTATTGGAAGGCCTTATTTGAGTAAGTTCTATTCCTGAGAGTAAAGATCAGTCATAAAACTGACTCGTCTTTGTTTTCCTTATGTATGATTTACCAAGAATAAATAATATAGGAAATATTACAAACTTGACTATACTACTACTGAAGACCGCCGACACTCCGTATTTTTGTCCCTTTTAATTATTTTTATCAAAGTGCCACAATAATTTTTTAGATTAGATTTGATTAGATATGAAAATCCTATTTTTAAAAAAAATAATTAATGTGTGTGTGTGTGTGTGCTTCTCACTAACTACTAATTTTACCAACTTACTAATTTTAAAAATATATTTTGATATCCCTTCAAACTATTGTGAACCATTAAAGAAGTGTGTAAAGTTGACAAAAAGTCCTGAGTATTATTTTCTTTTATTTGTTTCTCCTTCTTCTACAAAATGTAAGAATTCATTGAAATTACATGCTCATTTGCTGTATTTCAACCATGTTAGGATCCTACTCTCACTATTTTGTTCCATTCTTCATTATATTCACATAAATATTACATATACCATAGGTTCTTAAACTTATGTACTCCACGGACCCCCACTTGAAAAAATTTTTTTTGACGGACCCCCATCACAACTTTAGGTACTTTACGTCATTTTATTAATTAATTTCTGGCTTACGATCTCATAAGGACAAGGATATATGATGAATATTTCTAACAGTGATTGGTGAATAACGATTTTTTTGCATATTGTAGAACACATTTTATTAGAAATTATAATATTGAAGAAAGAAAATACAAACATTGTCATAGCAACAAATCTCACAAATTATAATGGGTACTTACATTAAATTCATATAAATATTTTATAATTTTTTTCAGAAAATATTAAATAAGAAATATTTTAAAAAATAACTGCATCTATCTCATTAAATATAACTTACATATTTAATGAGATGTATGCAGTTGTTTTCTTGAAACAAGAATCTCAATATCTGGCTTAATATTGGAAACTTTTAATCTAAGATCCGGCTCTACATTTAATTTGTTTCTATATTTAGACTTAATATAAAATAGTACCGAAAAAGCTTGTTCGCATAAATATGTTGTGCAGAATGGAATCAAGTGTTGAAGTGCTTTATTTGCAAGCGCAGGATAATCTGACCTGAGAAGTAACCAAAAGTTGCTCAATTCAGTTTTGTTAAATTTTAGTTTATAAGTTGTATCACATGATAATTCCACGAGAATATCTTGTTCAGGTGCAGATAAATGTTTAGCATTTGTAATTTCCATATTAAATGGATCTCTGATCCAGTTATTGCAAGGATCAGGAGTAGAAAAATACTTCCTGAAGTTGCTTTTCAAAGTAATTAAATGTTCAACAAATAATTGACGCGTTTGATTAAGCAATTTTTCACTGGAGCTTTCTATGAAATCATTGAGAGTTGGAAAAGACTCATATACACCGTTCTGGATGCGTTTCGACCACAAGTCGATTTTTTTAATCATTGCTTCTATTTTATCTTCAACTTTAAATATATTTACAACAGTACCTTGCAGGCTCAAATTAAGTTCGTTCAATTTTGTAAAAATATCAGTCAAGTAAGCCACCTTAGCTAACCAGATAAAATCATTGAAACATTCGGTCAGTTCAAAATGCGCATCTATTAAAAACAATCGTATTTCATCTCGAAGCTCAAAAAGGCGAATGAGTACTTTCCCGCGGGACAACCAACGTACATCTGTATGTAATAATAAATGTGTATGTTGACTACCCATTTCCTCACACAAAATTTTAAAAACTCTGGAATTAAGTGGACGAGCCTTAATGAAATTGACAATTTTAACTACTTCGTCTAATGTTCTTTTCAAATCTGGTGACATATTTTTGGCTGCTAATGATTCTCTGTGAATGCAGCAATGATTCCAAACAACCTGAGGCGCAACATTTTTAATAAGAGCAATCAATCCAGTTCTTGTACCTGACATTGCACGAGCACCATCAGTGCAAATTCCAACACATTTTGGCCACTCTATTTCATTTTCGGTTATAAAATTATTCAAACTGTTAAATATGTCATTAGCTGTCGTTCGTGAAGGTAGTGAATCACAAAACAATACATCTTCTTGTATTTGATTTTCAAACTCATATCTAATGAAAGCTAACAAATTGGCATTATTAGTGACATCAGTACTTTCATCCAATTGTAATGAGTAATAGTGACTTTTGCGCACTCTCGATATTAATTCTTCTTTTATATTACATGACATGTCTTCAATCCTATTCTTAACCGTATCATTTGATAATGAAATCAAATTTATATCGTTTGCTGCTTTAGTTCCTAACATTATATTTGTAATTACTTTTGTAGCAGGAAGAATTAATTGCTCTGCTATATTATGCGGCTTTCCTGCTTTAGCAATAAGTAGAGCTACTTCATATGATGCCATTACTGCTTTCTTACTCATACCACCAGATCCCGTCTTTACCATCAATTTCTGACTTGAATTAAGTTCTTCTTTTTTCATTTTAAAAAATTCGATAGACTTACTAACATGCTCGCTGTGCTTTGTTTGTAAATGACGTCTGAGATTAGCAGGTTTCATACTTTCATTGGATAAACTTTCCTGACATAGAACGCAGACTGGTCTTTCCACATCATTGTTGCAAATATAAGTAAATCCAAATGATAAATAATCATCCGAATATTTTCTAGTTTTGCGTTTCTTGGTAGAGTTTGCTGTTGATGCCTCATCATCTGATTCTTTCCGTTTCTGTGTTGAACCAGTTTGTAGCCAACGATCCATTTTATGGAGTAATTTATTAACATTGAACTACAATAATATAAATATAATATAAATATAATATAAATATAACGAATTATTATTTACTAGCTATGTTTTAATATGATTTTAAATGAATGTTTTAATATCATTTTAAATGAATGTTTTAAATCATTTTAATAAATGTTTTAAATCATTTTAAATAAATGATTTAATATCATTTTAAATAAATGATTTAATATCATTTTAAATGAATATTAATTTATATAATAAATATATTTCGTAATTTGATTCTAAAATATTATTAATTTCGTAATTTGATTCTAAAATATTATTAATTTCGTAATTTGATTCTAAAATATTATTAAAATAAATATTTTTTATTCATAAAACTAACTTATACTTACTCTCAAAAACAGCCTTTCTGGGAAATTGCAAAATGTGTTTAGTGTTTTTATAAAATAATGATCATGCAAATTACACTAAAAATTAAAAAAAATTATTAGCTATAATAAACTATTATTAGCTATAATTTAATTATAATTAATTAAATTAATAAAAATAATTTAAAGATACAACTCGTTGAGAAATGAACTTATAATTAACATTAATAAAAATAATTTAAAGATACAACTCGTTGAGAAATGAACTTATAATTAACATTTGCTTTAAAACTGTTTAAAACCCCAGAGTGGACGCTGACAATTTGGGTTTTTCCGGGTAAGACTGTCCCCTCCCCTGGTTTTCCCCAATAACAAAGTGAAAGAAAATTCCCTTATATGCCTCCCCTTCCGAGCCCCTAAGAGGGGTTATTTTAAAGGAACAATCGAAAAATGATTTTAAATGAATGAATGGATGAAAATTCAAATTTTATATATAGTTTTTTATATATGTTTATTTATTCACAAAAAATTAATTGACATAATTATCAATTTAATAAAATAAAATAGTATTATTAATAGTATTAAATTATAGCCGTAATTCTCTAGGAGGATATAGTTAAACAATGAACTTTAAATATTTATATATGTATATATTTTTACGATGATTTTTTTCCGAGGACCGCGGACCCCCAGTAAAGGCTTCGCGGACCCCCAGGGGTCCGCGGACCACAGTTTAAGAACCACTGACATATACAATAGTATTTGTTGTAGTATTTTTAAAAAATTCTACAATTTGTTAAATAATAAAATATCTGGATAAAATTAAACATTTCCTATATATTAATTTCAGTGAAAATTTCTATTAATTTTTTCTAATTAGTTATCTACATGTGATAATAAAAATTTATTTATTTATTTATTTTAATATTTATGGAAGTAATGAATTAATTATACAAAGGATATTTGAAAAGTGAATAGTGGTCGCCACTGTGTCATAAAGTAATTAAATAAAGTTTTTTGTTTTGTTTTATTTTTAGTTTTACTATAATATTAATTATTAAATTTAACAACCAGAGACTTTAATGACTTACAAAATTATATTTGTTTTATTTTAAATTATTTAATTGTGTTTGTTTACAATCTGATAAATAAATAATAATGCAAATAATGCGGCTTATTTAAACTTGATTCTTCTAATTTTAATTAGAAAAAAACAAACTCAATTTTTTTTTAACTCTCTATTAAAAATAATAATTTTAATTAATTTTAGCATCTAATTAACAGGGAAGAAAAAAATAATATTATACTGATATTATATCTTGATGGTAACCGAAGGTCGAATGAAGAATATACCAAAATTGAATATTTGAACAAATTTATAGAACAAATAACCTATAATATATTTTTATGAACAAAAAAACGACAAATGGGACGATATTTTCCCCTTCTTAAGTCAAGCATCAACAGACACGACATCTTCCGCCTTAAGGAAGAAATGCCGAAATTAGTTGTATCACGCACCTTCACAGACATTATAAATAAATATTTATATTTTTCTATATATATAAATAAATAATTCAATAAGATTTTACAACGGGAAATGATAAATAAATTGTGAGGAGGTTCATTTAAGATTTGAATATCATCTATTTATTATATCAGTTAATTAATGTTATTGATAAGTTCTTCTCATCAGAAAATTTCAAGGTTGGCTCATTAGTATGAGATGTTTAATTTAAATTCAAATGAAAATCCATGTATTTAGACTTCAGATAAAAAAAAAAGATTAATTAAAGGATTTGAAAGTGATTAAAAAAATAAATAAATGAAATGGCGTCTGATCGTGATGGCTGTAGAAGAAACAATGTTTTCAAATAAGAATTATTCAATAAGATCTAAATAATTTGTTTAGAATATTAATATTAAATTATTATTATTATTATTATTATTATTATTATTAAATTACAACTTACTTATAAAATCATTTGGCCGAGACAGTTATGAAACCAAACCTTAATAAAAGTTGAAAATAATCTGTATATTTATATTGATCAATCATAATAATCAATAAAATAATCAATTTTTGAAGAGATTGGTTGAAAATGTATTTTCAATGTATTCACATAAAATTATTCATTTCTTTTTAAATTAATTTGAACAGTTAATACATTTTCCAATAAATATATAATCAGTAGTTATCAAAGTTATTTACTAAAAATAGAGTATTTTCATTTTATTATTGATTCGAATTGTTCATTTATTTGATATTCAATTCAATCTGTATCCTCTTTCCAATATTTAATTATAAAAAAGCCTATATTGAATTTGAATAATAAATTTAGGAGGGCACGATTCTTTCACTTCCTCTCTCTCTCTCTCTCTCTCTCTCTCCCTCGCTCGTGAGTTATTATAACCAACCAATTGAATCATTTCATAATTAAAACTCCTCGAAATGTTTTGAAGAACGAATGAAAACTACCTTCAGATAAATAAAAAGAAAAAAATGCATTTCAATTATTCAACCAAGTTGAAAATAAAATAAAATATCGTGACTTAATTATTAAACAAATTGTTTTATTTATAAAGCTATATAATAATATTTGATTATTATTAGAGTTCTAAAGGCACACTAACTGCAACGACTATTAGTGCCAACAATCATAAATTGTCTTATTAAGTAGCAGTACCTGGGACACCGAGCTCTCGCTCGACCCTTTCAAAAATATTGATATACAATTCTTTAATTATTTATTACAATTATTAAATGTTACATCATTGCATCAATCTGATTAAAATGAATGGAACTTGTGGTCCTCAATAATTCATAAATATATAATATATGTATTGTTGAAAATTAGTTCCTTGTCCTAATTTTCGTACTTGGGGGTAAAGTTGCTATAAAAAATAAATGTATGGATTAGGATTAGATGTTATTAATAATTATACTCAATTTGGCGTCACAGAATGATCTACGAGCTTGATGCTTTATTCGTATATGTATAGATAAATAAATACCTTTCGTTTTGTGTAACCTTATATTATAATTAATTGGATATAATAAAATGCAAATGATGAGGACAAAATTAAGAAGAATAGTTGGTGTAGTTTGCTATGTTGAATTCGTTATAATCTCTGTCGAAACTTGAAGAAGAAAGCATGTAGTTCAACCATGTCGGGTGGAAGACTCTTAGTTCGAAGCCTCGTGTCTTCATCGCGTCAGCTACATGGGTTCCCATGAGCCTTCGCAATTGAAACGGGGACGACATGGGCCCAAATTCATTATTTAAAATATATATAATAAGATTAATGAAAATTTTATTAAGTGAAATTTAGATTTACATTAAACACTATATAAACATTTTTGTTTTTTTTTTATAGTGTGTTCGGGGAAAGCTCTACCAGCCAGAGTGTGGGGTTTTCACCCACTAAAACCCCAGTCACACTTTCAGTTTCGACTATGCTACTTAGTGATCTCACGTTCTAAGTCGCAATTCTTAAATCGTTTCCTTTTAGTCGTCATTTTTTGATCAGTCTGGGTTCCGAGGCTTTTTGTACGGGGAGAGGTAGTTAGCCTCGCGCCCAACCCCCGTATTCTTCGTAGGGTCAATTAATTAAATGTTACATCATTGCATCAATCAGATTAAAATGAATGGAACTTGGGGTCCTCAATAATAATAAATAATAATATTAATAAATATTAAATGATATTTTAGTTAAAAAATATTAAAAATTATAAAACTATCTAAAAATTAATTAATAAAAGAACAATGAATAAATAAAAATAAATTAGTAATTTAATAAAATATGAACTCAGCGAGTTTCGATCTCTCGAACTCGTGAAGGCAGCTCACGAGTAAAACACCTACTGTTGGTCTTAAATATTTAACAGGAAAAAATAACAATACTACCACCAAGCACTATTTGTTTGTTTGTTTTTTTGAGATAAATATAATATATTTTATTAAAATAAATATTTTAAATTTTATTTCGAAATTAAATAATAAATTTTAAAATATTTTAAATATAAAATAAATATTAATACAATGTATCCGCTTGATACATCGACTATAGAGGCTTGTAAGACCTAAAAAAATAATAGAAAGCTATTGTTCCTGAAAATCGAAAGTGGGAGGAAATGGGATGGGATGAATCCTTAATATATACTAATTTCGCTCGAAGGCTAAAAAGAGGAATTAATAAAATTACGATAGCAACCTCTTCACTTCTATCGCACCTGGAAATTTAAATGGACTGTATCAAAGGTCTATGTTTAATATATTAAGAATTTGGGATTGAAAAAAAGCTCGCTAAATAAACACTATAATCAACTTTTACAATATTTAATTAAATTAAAATTAGGTTCAATTAAAAACGGATTAATTATATTTAGGGTCACCTAAATATTTTTATATATCAACTTAAATCTAAATTTTCAATCTAAAATTAATATAGTTCAAAGTGTTCATAAGTGCACTTATCTGACCACCGGGAATTGAATTAAATGGGGGTTTACGCTGCCGTTCGCTGCCTGGATGTCTTCTCTGCTGGTTTCGCAATTGATCCAACGATCAATTGGCTTTGGACCCTCCTCGAGTTTCCAACGGGATGAATGGACCAGCACGGATCCAAAGGTAGAGATGATCCCCTCAGGAATCACTGGGTTTGCCCCCTCGGAACAAACTCTGGAGCACAGGACCGGCGGCTGCAATCTGTAGCCTCGTCGACGACCCCAAAAGCACCGCGTTCGAGTTGTAAATTCGAACGGGTCGAATAAGGCGTCGGTGGGCCAAAAAGCCCCAGTAAGCAGTGGACGAGCCGATAAAAACAACAGGCCGCAGCGACAGACAAAGGCAATAGCACTCGGGCGACAGGGACAACAGCAGCGGGGGCTCCGGAGAGCTCGGCCTGTCTTTTTATATGTAGATAGTAAGGGAGGGGGGTGGTCAACCTCATGAATTTATGACAATAACAATTAAATATTTAAAACTATAAATTAAATTAACTTAAAAATATTAAACTACATTATATAATTAATTAACACTAATATTTATAAATATTAACTTAATTACTATTTAAATATAGTCAGAGGGCGGGAATTCAAATTTATTTGAATTCAGGTTCCATGCGGAAACATCACTCCCCCCCTTGACGGACTGTCAAAATCTATTTAAAGTTACGCTATCGGGTAGCAATGAAATTTTGTTGATCGAAAGGTTATATTCTCCCCTCTCGGTCTTTATTTTAACCCCCTGTACCAAATTGTCCTTTCCTCGAAAGGTTTTAATGATTTTCCCCAGTTTCCATTGCAAGGGGGACACGCCGGAATCGGGTATCAATACCAATCTATTACGCAAATCATTAGGGTTCTCCCGAAACCACTTTTTACGAGATTGCCGATTGGTTGAATAATTTTGCCCAGGATCACGCCTAGAGCCAGGTAGCCTATTTTCCCCTACCCTTTCCCCATTGGACCCTTGTTGATATGAATTAATATATTTACAAGGGCCCATTAGAACCCACCCCAGGTGGGTGTCTTGCGCTTTTGGTAAATCCCTTCTAAATACTTTCGTTTTCGATTTCATTAGAAGGGGATATATTTCTGCTCCGAGAATTATATCAATGCCTGCAGGTATGTTAAATTCTGGGTCGGCTAATTTATTACCTGCCGGCAGTGTGAAAGGGGGGATCCTTACCTGTTGTATTGGCTGTTCACTTGTTAATTTTTCCAAAACAAGAGGTGCTATTTTATAATTTTGCGATGTACAGAAATGAGGGCTTAAAGTGAGCTGAACCTTCCCTTTTACTCTCATTGACCGGCCACTCAAATTGAATAGACTTGTAGAGGTCTTTTCAATTTTATGACCGAGTCGTTTCGCCATTGAAAGCGAAACACAGCTTACCTGTGCCCCACTATCTAATAGACACCTAGCCTTTATCAATTTTCCCGCGATGTCTATTATCTGTACCTGCGCAGTTGCCAATAGTGATGGATTAAATAAATTATTGTTACACTCCGCATTCGACTGCATTATATGCGTTTGTAACGCATCTACCTTTAAATTAATTGCCTTATGATTATGCAACATTTTATTTAATCTTTTATTGCAATGAGCGCAAGGAGGTTTAAAACAGTCTGCCGCAGAATGTTTTAATCCTAGACAATTGAAGCATCGCTTCAATTCCCTAATTTTTCTCTTGCGCTCGTCAAGGGATAATTTTTGAAATTTATGACACTCTTTCAAAGAGTGTTTTTTATCACATATGCTGCAATTGAATGGGAGCCCGCCCGTTGCATGAAAAATGCCTGCTTTTTTAAAATTTTGTTTTTTCCTTCCCTGATCTATTGTTTTATTGCCCTTTTCAATGCTCAGGCCTGGCTGAGCTCCTAGGCAAGAATTATACCTCCTTTCTAAAAAGGCCAATATCTTTTTAATGCTCGGCAGTTCGAAATTATTATTTTCATAATACCATGCCCGCTTTGTTTCGTAGTCAACTTTCTCTAGAAGAGAGAAAGTCCAAAGAGGGTCACAGTCATCTAATTGTATTTTCAACGCCTCAAGATTGTTTAAAACGTTCTGAAACGTTGAAAATACTTTGAATAAACTATTCGCCGAATGTGAAGTGGCTTTAGGGATATCCATAATCCGCCCAATAAACCGGTACACGATTTCCGATTCCCTATTGTATCTTTTATTGAGGGTGTCCCATATAATTTTATAATTCTCACCCTTCATTGGATACATGCCTACACATTCTAAAGCCTCCCCTTGCAAGGCTCCTTTTAAATAATTTAATTTCTCGAGAGAGGATAAATCATCTCGATCTCCTACAATCGAAGAAAAACTATTTTTAAAACTTTCCCAATTCTCAATTTTTCCAGAGAATTTGGGAATATCTAATTGAGGCAGCCTTGGCTTTGCCATAATTTTAGGCCTATCGCAAGTCTGCCTACGAGCCTCTAGCTCGTTTTTAATCTGCCTAATTTTTAATAACAGGCCACTCGACATGTCCAGAATCCGATTAATCATTTCAGTTGTTTCTTCATCTCCCAATGAAGCATCTGAGAGAACATCTGAGTTCACCTCGTTGATGCTTACATTGGAAGATTCCAACTGAACCAACCGAACTTCTAAAACATCCGAGTCGGCCTTACCTATATCCCCCAAGGCGGAAGCGATGGTGTGCACAGAACCTGCACATATATTTAATTTTCTATTTAACAGATTAAATGCCCTCGACATTTTTTAATTTTTATTTAATTTTAATTAATCTACCTGATAAACTAAAATTATTTATTTAACTATTAAAAGATCCTTTAAAATATTAATTTTAAACGAACCTTTTAAAACTTTAGCGACCTTTTTTCAAACAAAGGACAAAGAAAATGAATGGAAAGGAAATTTGCTATTGCAAGGGTCAGGTAACAAAATATTCCAACTGAATATAATGTTTATAGCAATTCTATCTCAAGAACAAATGCTTTCTTTTGAAACTAATATAAAATTATTTATATTAAATTAAACCCAGATAAAATCTTCAATTTTATCCGGCTAAAGAAGGACCAAAAAATTTAATGATGTATCCGCTTGATACATCGACTATAGAGGCTTGTAAGACCTAAAAAAATAATAGAAAGCTATTGTTCCTGAAAATCGAAAGTGGGAGGAAATGGGATGGGATGAATCCTTAATATATACTAATTTCGCTCGAAGGCTAAAAAGAGGAATTAATAAAATTACGATAGCAACCTCTTCACTTCTATCGCACCTGGAAATTTAAATGGACTGTATCAAAGGTCTATGTTTAATATATTAAGAATTTGGGATTGAAAAAAAGCTCGCTAAATAAACACTATAATCAACTTTTACAATATTTAATTAAATTAAAATTAGGTTCAATTAAAAACGGATTAATTATATTTAGGGTCACCTAAATATTTTTATATATCAACTTAAATCTAAATTTTCAATCTAAAATTAATATAGTTCAAAGTGTTCATAAGTGCACTTATCTGACCACCGGGAATTGAATTAAATGGGGGTTTACGCTGCCGTTCGCTGCCTGGATGTCTTCTCTGCTGGTTTCGCAATTGATCCAACGATCAATTGGCTTTGGACCCTCCTCGAGTTTCCAACGGGATGAATGGACCAGCACGGATCCAAAGGTAGAGATGATCCCCTCAGGAATCACTGGGTTTGCCCCCTCGGAACAAACTCTGGAGCACAGGACCGGCGGCTGCAATCTGTAGCCTCGTCGACGACCCCAAAAGCACCGCGTTCGAGTTGTAAATTCGAACGGGTCGAATAAGGCGTCGGTGGGCCAAAAAGCCCCAGTAAGCAGTGGACGAGCAGATAAAAACAACAGGCCGCAGCGACAGACAAAGGCAATAGCACTCGGGCGACAGGGACAACAGCAGCGGGGCTTCAGAGAGCTCGGCCTGTCTTTTTATATGTAGATAGTAAGGGAGGGGGGTGGTCAACCTCATGAATTTATGACAATAACAATTAAATATTTAAAACTATAAATTAAATTAACTTAAAAATATTAAACTACATTATATAATTAATTAACACTAATATTTATAAATATTAACTTAATTACTATTTAAATATAGTCAGAGGGCGGGAATTCAAATTTATTTGAATTCAGGTTCCATGCGGAAACAATACAATATCAATTAAAGAAAAAAAGATGGATGGCTTGTGTGACTTCATCCATGTATAAATTTCAATTAAGAATTTGTATTTATAAATATTATCTATGGTGTGAATTTCAAAAAAATCCATCGTGTGGTCAATTAATAAATTAATCGAACAGTTTATATATATAGACACATATATATATATACATATATACAATTTTTGCTAGTATAATAAGAGAAGATAGAGCCATCTTTGTTGAGGCACGGTCTGGAAAAAAGAGTAATGTATTCTTTATCCATTTGAAAACGAAAAAAAAAACAATTAAATATTTATATTAACTAAGGAGAATAGTAGGGATGTAATCAGATTACGTCTATTATTATAAAATCATAGATATAAGAAGCTGAATTCATAAAAATTAGTATAATTGCAAAAAAAATTTATTTCGTTTCTTGTATTATATGAAGATGTGGTCCATGACTTTGAAGGATTAGAACCTTTTGGGTATTGATTCTTGGTATAGGTTTTCACATATAAACAAATAACTAAAAATAAATGTTAAATGTGTCTGAAAAGTTTCCGACCTGACCAAGAAAAACGATGTTTTTCAATTTTTTGTTTGTTTTATTTTTCAACATAATCTCCATCAGCACTGTTACATTAAATCAAATTTAATTAATTAAATTTGATTTAATTTAATTTAAGTCTCATCAACAGTTATGAATCGACGCAAAAATTCGTTTGGATTACTCCTACAGCGCCAAATTGTCGTTAGAAATGGTTTTTCGAAGCAATTTTTGGTCTAACGTTAAGAAATCCGGCACCCACGTTGCACACAGCTTTCCATATTCAAATGGTTTTGCAAAATATTTCGCACACGTTCAGCTGACATCGTACAGGTCTCAATTATCTTGAATTTTGAAAAAAAAATTGAAAAACACCGTTTTCTTGGCCAGGTCGGAAACTTTTCAGACCACCCTCGTATCTCAGGTGCAACGAATTTTAAAATTCTATTAAAATTTATTATTTTGATATAAGAAATTATTTGTTTATTAATAGGAGATATTTTTAGATATTTTTTATGAGTATTGGAACACAATCATCCTACAATATTATTCAAAGATTTTCTTTTTTTTTTTTTAACGAAACACTTGATAACTATTTAAACGATTTTTGTTGTTACAGTTGAATGGTTTGTATTTTCTCTATTATTCAAATTATTACAATATACTATATATTTTCTTCTAAAGTAGGATTGAATATCAAATATATATCGTAATCTCCTCATTAGAAATGACAAGTGAGTATTTCCCCTTTTCTATCTCCTGTAAACCGACCATATCGTTGCTTTTGATGGTACATCCCTTTAAAAGGAGAAGGGTGGAGGTTCCGGATAATAAATCTCCAAGTTTCCCTATGGCCGTAAGTTTAATTTATGTAACTTATGCTGAGACCAGCTAAAAGCGCTTAAATTCCCTTAAACATGACTTGATTTAAGATCGCACTTTATTTATGACACTTCACATCGATGTAGAGTTGTTTCTTTGTGGGGCCCGTCTCCTCCCCTCGCCCCCACCCCTCAAAATCTTTTTAATCTTCTCTAAAAGAATTGTTCAATATTGAAATTTAATTTAAATGATAATAAATCATTTAAAAAATAATTCAATTTTTATATTAAAATTATTTTAGGTAATATAAAATATGTATGGTAATTCTTTTATTAAAAATGACAAGGGAATATTTACCCTTTATTATAGGCCACAACCGTCTATATTGTAAATACAACATATATTATTATATGAAAAAATAAATTTGAAAAAGAGCAAATAATTAAATCCAATCCAATATAATTATTCAAATTATATGAGCAAAATGTCATTGAAGATTTATAATTTTTTACTTTCCCGCATACTTCGTATAAGGGAAGTATTGGAATCGTCAAAAATTTCGACTTTGAGATTTCGATAGATCTTGACGTTTTAGACCTCCCTGAGTAGGAAAATACCATTTTTAGAATTATTGTGTGTGTGTATGTATGGATGAATGGATGTATGGATGTATGTAATGTTTGTCTGTGAGCGAATTTACTCAGAAACTAATCAAGCTAGGACTTCGAAATTTGGTACACCGATATTATTCACAGTTTGTAGATTTCTATCAAAATTTCGTCAAAATCGGTTAACCGGAAGTGGTACTTTACCTACACTGGTTGCGTTTACCTTTCAAGTAAAGTACCAGTTTGCTTCGAGATATTTGCTTCCTATTTTGTATATAGATTTAAAAATATGAAAAAAATTCAGATACTAAATTTCATCATGATCTGACTACCGGAAGTGACATTTTACCTATACAAGTAGCGTTAGGTGGAAATTATAAATATATATAATAGTGTTAAACCATTTTACTTTAGAATTTAAATTAATTAGTTTGTTTATTTTTATTGTTGTTAAAACATAATAATAATAACCTAATTACCTATTTATATGCGGGAAAGTCTATGGGAGGACACTCCCGATTTTTTATTTAAGGGGGTTTTAATAAATTAAATAATAAATCTGCGGAAGTGAGTTATCTTCAAACTCATTTTCATTATTTTTTCTAATATAACATGATGAGCTTTATTCGAATTTTTAATCAAAAATACAAATGTATATATTATATTAAACTAAAATTATATAAGTATCCTGTATTTTTACAAAACTCAATCTTTGAATATAACTCATATGTTTTTTTTTATTTTCTAAAAAATAATATATGAATAACAAATATATTTTGATTAATTATTTTTAATATATATGATTATGTTAGATATTTGGAAGATTTAGAAAATATAATTAAATGCACAATTTCCTATCAATTTAATTTCATCTTTTTAATGCTATTATGTAGTTTTTAAAATAAGTGATCTATTTTCAAAAATAATGGTAAGAGAAATTAAGTGGATTATTATAGATTATGACTACTCCCTGTATATATTGTAATATTTGCTTATACATATGTGCCACTCAGAAGCCAAAGCGATTAACTCCACCTATAAAAACACTGAGCAAATGAAGCACAAAGTTCACAGCTTGTAGGAAATTCAGGGTTATTGATTACAGAAAAATGTATATTGCATTGCAATATTAAGATTATCAAGTTTATTATTCACTGCATATGTTGCAGATCACATTACATTACATTATATTATTACCAAAATTTTAAAAATTGGAGTTAATCAGTTTGGCTTCTGAGTGGCACATATATCATTATGTATTTATTATATTAAAAATTGAATAATATAATATTAGTATATTTGATAATAAAATATAGAATATAAAATAATATAAATATATATTCAAGTACCAATCAATATCAATAACATAAGTAACTTTTCAGTATAAAATTAGAATTAAGAGATGCGGGTTGCCTATTGCCAGGGGCTTTTAGTGAATGAATATTTAGTTCAACTTTGGAAAGTAATGCGTGCATAGATGATCAACTACGACAAAGACTCCAAACTATATATTATTATAGAAAACTGGTTTATTTATCATTCTAGAAAATTTGATATTTTAACAAAACTGTATTTACCACACTGAATAGAAAATCGTCAGCAAGATAACTATTCCTTTTTGGAGGGAGAGGGAGAGGACAAGAAATGATAGATTTCACCAATAAAAAAATAATAATTCCATTAGTAACTATTATTGTTATTAATAGAATTGATGAAATAAAATTGTAATTTAATTTTAAAATAAAAAAAAATTATTATCGTTTTAAGTCAGCAAGATAACTATTCCTATTTGGAGGGAGGAGGGGAGGGGGGGGCAAGAAATGATAGATTTCACCAAATTTTAAGTCCTTCTTTTCTAAATACACTTGAAAATACAATTAAAAAAATAATAATTCCATTAGTAACTATTATTGTTATTAATAGAATTGAAGAAATAAAATTGTAATTTAATTTTAAAATAAAAAAAAAATTATTTCTGGTATAATCCATTTATACAAGTGGATCATTTTCTTGTTCTTTCCTTTTTTTCCTCTTGTAGTAGTATTTTCTTCAGAAATCAGCTCGTGATCCAATTGATGTGTTTTCTAAATTGGTCCAGACGTAACTGATTTTCTCTCACTCTCTGCACAGTGATTGAAAAGATAGATCGATCCAAGGGCTACTTAGTCTACCCGAGCCGAACCTAAACCCAAGGTTAACCAATTAGAATTCCCCAAACACACACCTAGACAAATGGACACATGGACGCCGACACGTAAGAAAAGGCCCCGGGGTCAAATTGGGAGCATTAAAGGCGCATTGGGTTCGATGAAAGGTACCGCCATTAGAAGTTGGCCTGCCCCACTCTCTTCCGGCCTTTCCATGGGGTCCCTTTGTTGCTTAGTCAAAAGACCAATTTGCTTTCGCTAATCTGACAAATTCTCTTTTTTTTTCAATCTATTTATAACTGATTCCGTTCACTTTCCATCCGTTGGATAAAAATCATTTTAGGGATGATCAGATGAGATTAACTTTATTCAAATCATAAATCTGATAGAAAATAAATAATTTTTTTATATATATATATATATATATATATATAAATTATCAGAAATCAAAATTCAAAACATTATTATTTTTAAATAATAAAAAGAGAACAAAAATAAATAATTCTTTAAGCACAAAAAAGATGAATAGGAGAAGTTGAAAAATAAATATCACACACACAGATATATTATGTTTTAACTTTTTGAATGAAATGAATATATATATTTTTTTTTACTTTAGAATCTCGTCTTTACGTACCTAAATTGAGTAATTTATTTGAAATAACTTTTTCATAAATAGAATTTGTAAAATTTGTTAGAAAGTTAACCGATCTTATTTTATTTCGCGTAAAGTGTAATGATGTTTGAGCGATACCATTTTTAGAAAATAAATTAATTGTTTAAAAAAATAATAATTAATTTACCTTAAGATAAACATTGAGATTAATACGGACTGTACGGTTTGTATAATACATTAATTGAGGACAAGTCACTATCAAAAGAAAATAAAAAATTAGCAAATATCATAAAAAATAATAAAAAAAAATTAAATTAGTAAAAAAAAAAACTATTAAATTAATTAGAAAAAGTTTTAAATAAATTATTTACTTAATATTTGTTTTATTTTTATGTTTAATATTTGTTTTATTTACTAAATGAGAACATTATTTGTTTAACTATGCAATTTTATATTAATCAACTTTTTAATTAGCCATTATATATTTTTATTTTACTTTTTTTTGCCAACTAGTAGTATAGAATAAGTGATAAGCTTCTTGATCTTTTGATTCTAATGCAGAAAGGTACTTTGAAAATAAGTAATTCGTCTTTGAGTGAATAATTATTCTAAAATAAATTTTTTTCTATTTTAATTTATATAACCATATTATTTTTGTGATGTAAACAGTGATCAATAGAAGATTGAAGAGTTTCAACGTGTGTGTGCGTGTGTGTATGTGTGTGTGTGTATGATAGATGGTGAAATTTGTCTTATTTAGTGATTTTACTTCAAAGTACCGGGACCCCGAGCCTCGGCTCGGTAATTAAGTTAAAAAAGAATTATTCATTATTATTGGGTTTGAATGGAACTGTGGTCCTCAATAATAATACCTGATTCAATGAATCGCCATTCAAATAATAACATACAAATAGAAAAGCAGGCGTGTTGATATAAAATATTTATCTGGGACACCGAACTATCGCTCGACCCTTTAACAAATTTATACAATTTATTATTATATACTTTAAAAATTTTACAATTTTCAACGAACTTTTAGTTCGTTTATAAAATCTATATATCTGGGTGTTTGTCGTCAAAAATTTTCGATTTTTTAAATTTTGATTTTGGATTCACATATATACATTTAAATTAAGAAAAAAATTAATGAAGATGATTTTTCCCAGAGATGTAATCAATAAAACTCAATTTTTCTTTATAAATACTATCTCTGGTGTGAATTTCAAAAAAATCATTAGAGCGGTTTTTGAGAACCCATTTACATTTATATATATATATATATATATATATATATACATATATACATACAATTTTAGCTAACATAATAAGATAAGATATATAAATTTTTTTAAACAATTTCAGAATTATATAAATATAAATCTAATTAAGGATAATTAAAAAAAATTTTAAAATTTTATAATTTTCATTTTTATAGCTCTAATATTTTTATAACAATTATAGAAAGCCTAGAGGGTGAATAATTAGAATAAATAAGGTAATTAAATAATTAATGAATTTATGAATTAATTGTTTCATTTTCATTTTCTAGTAAATGATATTCTCTTGATTATTAAATAAAATTAGTTAATTATTTAATATAAAACATTTTTAAAGAAAAGAAAATAAACTTGAAAATATAATTAATAGAATGAATCAACAAGAAATAATAATTATAAATTATTATGAAATATGTAGCATTAGATGAATAAAAGTTGATTATTTATCAATTAGATATACATTTAATTGATAAATGATAATTGATAACAAGATAAGTGTTTTGCGTTTTTTTAATAAAATAAAAATCAAATTTAAAATCATTGATTGTCTAAATCAGAGGGATTCAACTATGGCCCGCGGGCCAAATGCGGCCCAATAGCGGATTTTATTTAGCCCTCGAATAATTTTTGAAAAGATTATTTTATATTTATCAAAAATGATAGAAACCGAATTTTTAAAAATAATTTTAGTTAGGCATGTGTGATTAAACCATATTGGTTTAGTAAGGTTAAAGTATTTGTAATTAACGTAATAAAGAAAATTTAATGCTTTAATCTTTATTTTAATCATATTCATATCGTCCGTTACACAATTTAAAATTTAACCTTTCAAGAATTAAAATTGATTTGACGAAAAAATAAATTTTGGAATTAAGAATAATAGAGCTATAAGTTATTGTAATAATACTACTAATCTATTTGTTTTCAGTAATTTACATAGAATGGAGAGAAATTGAATTTCCATCTTTTTCTCATTCCTTGTTCATACGATTGCTTTTATTTTGAATGGTCATTTCATTGTTCAAGAGTTTCAATAGTATTGATTTATAGATATTCAAACAAACATTTTTTTTTATTTTGTCAGACTCGAATATAATTATTTATTATTATTTTCATCTTTGTATATGGTGATGGGGGTAAAAAATATGATATAACTAAAATATTCTTTCTGATATTTAATCAATCAAATTTCTTTTTTTTTACTAACTTCAAACGTCGATTATACACCTAGATTGAAATGAGAGAAAATCAGTTGGAATTGGAAATTGTTTAAATAGGATCTAGGTGGGAGGGGGGGGGGCTACAACATTTGCTATAATTGGTTAAACATTATTTTATAATAATAATAATAATGCTATCTATAGATCCTTAATTTAATTAATTAATTTATTAAAATATAATTATGTAATCAAATTTGTTTTAGTGCTTCTGACCCTCAGATTCCTAAGATATTCGCGAACTCCCAAAAATCCCTAAAACGAATACCCCTCTGAGACCAATAGTAAGCCAGATTAATTCTCTCACATACCAGATAGCTAAATACCTTTCTAATTACCTTAACCACTTTCGTATCAAAGTTCCTCATTTGTTAAAGTCTCCACTCACCTGGTAGAAATACTAAAAAACCAGACCATCACCCAGAATGACATCTTAGCGAGCCTGGATGTTGAATCTCTGTTCACTAACGTACCTATCCACAACACAATTTCCATTTTAAAAGAAAAAGGCATCCCCCTAATATCCTAGGTCTAATTGAATTTTGTCAAAGAGCGACTTACTTTGTTTTTGATAGGAGCTTTTACCAACAGACAGATGGTACTGCCATGGGCTCACCCTTGTCTCCGTGGTTTGCGAATATCTTTATGGAGAATTTTGAAAAAAGAGTACTCCAGGGATTCCCGTTGAAACCTAAGTTATGGCTCGGATATGTGGATGATATTCTAATCATATGGCCACATGGTAATAAAAGCCTGACTGAGTTCACGTCCTACACCAACAATATCCATCCCAAAATTAAACTCACCATTGAAAGAGAATCAAACAAAGCCCTCCTCTTCCTAGATATTTTAATCACAAGAAACCAAACTAATCCTTCTTATTATATTTACAGAAAATCTACATATTTCCATGCACAGCAGAGGAATAAGGTTGGAAAATTGCAATCAATCTGCTATTGCTGAACATATGTTGACCACTGGTCCTGTTGTAGAGTTTGAATCAACAAAAATTCTACACATTGAACATTACATACTTAAAATTGTTTAACTGGTTGACGACCTAGGTTTTAGATTAATTATCAGTCATCACTCGTCACTGGACGCTCGGACAGTGTAGACGCTTGATAACGATTGCAGAAGTAGGAATCGAAACATTGTATATTTTTTGTATATTTTTTAGAATAAATTTACAATAACAAATATCAATATGTTTAATCATCACGTTTTCATTTTTTCCCTCTAAACTGCCCGTAAAAATAAAGATATGTGTTTGATAGTTTTTCACATGATTAAAAATGATATAAACTGCTATATACATAGAATTTCAGTTTGATTGAATCGCTGAAAGTACCGCAATTAGTTTTTTAAATTTTTTAACACGTTGACTGCCAATCACGCGCCAGCAAGCGTTGTGGTGTCATCAACAAAGAGGCAAACACGCTCTGGTGCGCGTGTATACGATTATAAGAATATCTCTATATAATACATATCCAAATTGCACTATCCATATAATATATGTTTTTCAGAAGATTAAAAATTGTATAAAACTGCTATATATAGAATTTCAGCTTGATTGAATCACTGAAAGTACCAGAATTAATTTTTTAATACGTTGACTGCAAATCACGCGCCATCACGTGACGTGGTGCCATCAATAAAGAGCCAAACACGCGCTGGTTTAATAAATATTATTTATTAATTTTATTTTATAATATAATTTAAATATAATATATGTTAATTCTTCCAATTGAAATTTGCGAGATAGTCGATTGGAGACACTCCAGAATTTTTATATTATTACACCAGATTTATAAATAGCAATCCTAGTAAATATGGAGTAAATTGTATTATATATAATTAGTAGGAGAAGGAGAAGGAGGGGAGTTCAGGGGAGTGCACTCGTAGGCCTGCTGCGCAACACTTTTATATATAATTTGTTACTTATCCATTCCACTTATCTTTTTTTACTTATTTCTTATTTAAAAATCAATCTCTTTTCCGAGAACGGATTTAATTAATTAATATCCATTGTAATGGAATATCAGATGGATCGTTTCTCTTTTATCAATATCCTTCCTTCTTTTATCAAGTGCTTGCGAAATCAATACAACACATAGATTGGAGTAGCTGATTACTTCTATTTCGATTATATAATCATAATTATTAGATTATGTTATTCAATCTTAAATCAATCAAATTGTTTCTCTTCCCAGGCTGCCTCTGATGTTATTATATCATTAATTCAATTTTGATATTTTTGATATGTCTCAAGTTGAAAGGTTATGGAATCGAATACCGAACGTTTGGATACCTTTATATAAGCGAAGATGATATAATATTCATGCAATCTTATATAAGACAAAATCAAATTTTTAATTCTCACGTCTTTAATAAATAATATAATAATATTATTATTATTCATATTGCTTTATATTATTTTGACCATAATTCAAAATAATACTATTAATAAATGTTTTGAAAATTAAAAATATATTGCAGAGATTATTTTATTAAAAAAAAAATGGGCTATAAACTAGAGCTGAAATTCAAAATGGTGGTGTTCAAGCATTTATAAAATTTGATATAATTTAATCAATAAGTGAAAATAAGTATTTATTATTTATTAGATATTTAAAAGTGATATCGTTATTTAGCTGGTCCGGCGAATTTGAGATCAAGAGTTCGAACCTCACAAAGTTCATTTAGTTTAAAAAATAAAAAGTTTTATATAAATTAATTCTTAAGACTGGTTAAATCGGCTTAGATCCAGATAGGCTAGATAGAATAATAATAAAAAATAAAAAAATAAAAAAATAAAAATAATTAAAAAATAGTACTAATAATATTTTATTGTTAGTAGCAATATTGGTTATCATATATTATTAATTGTGCTTAATGATTTTTCTTCCTATTTAAGTGATCACAAAAAGCAGTTTAGAGCCAAATTCGCCGAGGCACAGCAACTCATACAGTGAACAACTCGATTCAATTTAATCTATCTCTATTTATTATGCTATCACATGTATCACAAAAGATCCCGATCAGAATTTTTTTTTAATAATTAATTTTTGTTTATATCAGATTATATAATAAAGGGAGAACTAAAATAAATAAAAATATTTAAAAAATAATATTAATAATATTTTATTGTTTTTAGGTTCAGCAATGGCCACTAGCAACAAATTGTGCTTAATAATTTTTCTATTTAAGGGATCTCAAAAAGGAGTTTAGAGCCAAAATTGCCAGGGCACAGCAACTCATACAGTGAACGACTCGATTCAATTTAACCTGTCTCTATTTATAATGCTATCACATGTATTCAGATCCAGATCAAAATTATTTTTACAATAAATAATTTTTGTTTATCTCAGATTATATAATAAAGGGGGAACTAAAATAAATAAAAATAATTAAAAAATAATATCAATAATATTTTATTTTTATTAGGTTCAGCTGTGGCCACTAGCAACAAATTGTGCTTAATAATTTTTCTATTTAAGGGATCTCAAAAAGGAGTTTAGAGCCAAAATTGCCAAGGCACAGCAACTCATACAGTGAACGACTCGATTCAATTTAACCTGTCTCTATTTATAATGCTATCACATGTATTCAGATCCAGATCAAAATTATTTTTATAATAATTAATTTTTGTTTATCTCAGATCATATAATAAAAATAATTAAAAAATAATATTTTATTTTTATTAGGTTCAGCTGTGGCCACTAGCAACAAATTGTGCTTAATAATTTTTCTATTTAAGGGATCTCAAAAAGGAGTTTAGAGCCAAAATTGCCAGGGCACAGCAACTCATACAGTGAACGACTCGATTCAATTTAACCTATCTCTATTTATAATGCTATCCAGATCTAGATCCAAATTATTTTTAAAATAATTAATTTTTGTTTATCTCAGATCATATAATAAAGGGGGAACTAAAAAAAAAAGTTTTCAGATAATTAGAAAATAAATAAAACTATTAAACAATAACATAGTTATTCATAAGTTGAGAACTATTTATATATTAAAATAAAAACGAAATAATTATTTTTCTATACTTGTTGATGGAGAAATTAAATGATGAGAGAAACCTCAACTATTGATATTCAAATCTTGCACTCAATTATCTGATTAAGATTTAAAATTGATTTCATCGGCACATTAACCTTTACTGAGATGAGAATAAGGAGGAGACAGAAACAACCAAGAGAGAGGGAAGCTGGATGAAGGCTGATGATCAGAAAACACCTGCGCCTATTTAACAGTCCATTACCCGTTGATGGGTTCGTTTCTATTCTGAAGAATTATTTCCAACGAAAAATGAACCAACCCTTATGGTCAAGTCACTCCACTCCCCATTTCATCTCGATCATTAAAGATTTATATTTTAGAATGGATCTATAAGAAGAAGAACTCTAAAAAAAAATTCATAGCCAAATAAATTAGTTTTAGTATTTTTATAATAAATAATAGAATATTTTAATTTTTAAAAAATAAATGATTTTAGAGTTTAAGAATGATGTAAAAAATGAAAATTATTGGAATTTAACTTTAAAGGTGGGTAATTTCAGTTGAATTAAACTCTTTTAATCTGCCCCTTGAGAAAAATTCTTGTAGTTTTTTTTTTTTTTAATTTAGTATTGATTTTTGTTTTTTCTTATTGGCATTTAGATATGCTTCTTATAATTTTATAAAAATTTTTTAAATAATATTACTAATTTTTTTATTTGAAATACCTTATACTTGAATTACCGAAAATAAGTAATTTTTGTCTAAAATTGTAAAATTTAATTTCCAAGAATAATATATTTTCTTTAATTGAATTCGCAATATTTATACTTTAGATAGGCATATATATTATAATTTTAATTTATTAAAAAAAAAATCTCTAAATTTATAATTTAATTGATTTAAAACATTAAATTTATTTTTTTCAATTTAATGAATTGATTAACAATCTGATTAAAAATAAAAAGTTTTTTGAAATCGTTCTAAAAAAAATTATGAGTCTCTCTAAATTAAATTTTAATGAGATTTACCCAATTAAAGATCCTTAATTTTGATTTATAATATATATATATATATACATATATATTTATATATACTATATATCTAAATCTAATTTAGACCAAATATAAATTAGAGTTTCAGAAACACTCAATTCAAATGTGAAAACACACATATATATATATATTATTTATATAAAAATATTTTTAATAAAAAAATTAATAAAATATATTAATTAAATTGAAAATATTGATGTCTGAAAAATTATTTTAATGATTTTTTGACATTATACATATACGAAAATTATTGGGAAAGAATTTCAGATCAAAAAAATCTGGAGTGTCTCCACTCGACTATCTCGCAAATTTGAATTGGATTAAATAACATATATTAATTTAAATTAAATTAAATTAATTAAATTATAAATTAAAATTAATAGATAATATTTATTAAACCAGCGCATGTTTGACTTTTTGTTGATGGCACCACGTCACGTGTTGGCGCATGAGATTTGCAGTGTTAAAAAATTAATTCTGGTACTTTCAGCGATTCAATTAAGCTGAAATTCTATATATAGCAGTTTTATACAATTATTAATCATGTGAAAAATTATCAAACATATATCTTTATTTTCTCGGTCACTTTAGAAGAAAAAAATCAAAACGTTGTAGGTAATGACCCTCTTCCGGTTGAGCTACATTTCTCAAACGTTGAAAGAAAACTATGAATTTTGAATAATGCCCATGTAGCAAATTTCAACATTCTAGATCAAACCGTTTTTGCGTAATCTTGATTACATACATACAAACACACAGACATTTTTCTCAACCTTAGTGAAAATGATTCAGGAACCTTCAAAACGTATAAAAACATCAAAATCTCAACATCGGAAATTTTCTGGCGAGATAGTAAAAATAAAATTAATATTTGTTTTAATAATTTAAGATTATAAATACATAAATTAATTTATTATGAAATTATCTCGAATTATATTTTAGATATAATAGAAATATATAAATCATATTATATAAAAAACAACTCATTTATTGCGTGATTTTTTATTGAGAACTAATTGTCCAGATCACGAGAAAAAAACAATACAAAAGTGCGGGTTGAATTATTTTTTATTTTAAATGTTCTTGTTTAGGATCATGGAGAAAGAAAGAAAACTTTTGGAATTTGTTTACTCGACTCTGTCAATGAGCTAACTATTCTTTCCAAATCGAATAACAAGAGATGAAAATAGAGAATAATTCATGTATAATAGGATAGAAGAGGGGGAAAGGAGAGCCAAGACGATGCTTGTATTCCCAACAGACTACGAATGCACCAAGAAGGAGTGGGCGATGCCGATATAAACCCCGCCCATCGGACTTGCCACTCATCCCCACTCCGTGTTCGAGCCAATGGGCGGAGTCGGCCAATGGCTGCTTACCCCGCCCCCCAATTCACCTCCCTCCCCTTCCACCATTGTCCTCCCACCCAAACCGTTCGTGTGGTTAACAAGCAGACGTTAGGCGTCCGTCGCGCATGTAAATATTTAAAAAATTAATAACCACTCTGGCTGGCTCCAAAAGTCAAAGAGAGTATTAATTTAGTGGAAGAATAAATAATCTGTCATTACTTGAACAAAATTACAAGGGGAAATCAAAGAAAGAGAAAGCATGAAGTGGAGAAGAGTGGGAGGTGCGTTTTTTTTTTTTAATCATAAACATCGTTCTTTTTGGAAAATCATCACCTGCCGCTTGCCACATTGTATCAATTTGAATCTATTTAAGAAAAAAACAAAGTATCTACGATCTCAGTCAATTTATTCAATATTATGTAATGAAATAAATAGTAATTTAAATTCTGATTTAAATAACAAAAAAAAAAAAAAAAATAAAACTAAGTAATTTGTTAAATTATAAGTAAAAATTGTTTAAAGAAGATTAAAATACCAATGAATAAAAAAATGCATTAGTATATTAAATTTAAAATAATTGAAATATTAGGTATAATTATTATTATTATTATTATTATTTGTATAAACATTTTTACTTATATAAATAATAAAAATATTTTATAAGTTAATTAAGAATTCCTCAGTATAAATAAAGAAATAAATATAAACTAAGCAAAGTAAATTAGGATTTTATCAAATGATTTACATGTTTTCTCTTATAATTTTTATCTTATATTTATTTATTTCCATATTCATATATAAATATTATTTTAAATTATTATACCTTTACGAGTATTTTCTACAATAAAATTTATAAAATATTTTTCATTACTTTTACAATACTAACTTAATTTATGTAATTCTTAAAATTCTAGATAATTTTATATTCAATTTTTTATATGTACTACGTTTAAAATCGTTTTCTTTTAAATTCACATTATTAAATATTAAAATAAATTTTTTTTTAAAATTATTAGGTAATCATAAATTTTTTGAAAAATTTAAATAAGAAATCGTTATTTAATTGATCATAAATTAATAACAGGATAAGAGATTGTTTAAATTAACTAGACATATAATATATAATATCAATTTATTTAAATTTTATATTAATTTTATTTAAAATATGTTTTCATCTCTTTATTTTTAAAAATACCTATCATATCAGAAAATATTACTATTAATTTATAGAGGTGAAAATAAATAAATTTATTAGAATATACATATTATATATATATTATTTATTCTAATCATGAAATAGTTAAGTTAATCTATTAAACAATTAATTTAATTTTCAATTTCATTTTACATAAATTATTTTAGAGGTGTTTATAATTTTCAATTAATGTATAAGGAAAAATTATATTTTCTATGTTATCAACAAATTAAGAATGTTCAATTTAAGTACTAAAGTTGAGAAAATTTATTATAACATGAAATTTTATTTTTATTTTCTATTACTAGCGCTAATGTTTTTCAAAGTCCATATTACTAGCCAGTTTTTTCAATTATTTATATTTATTCAATCATAATAAATATAATATTGGAAATTTTCCTAAACCTGGTGAGGTTTGAATCTTTCTTTAAGTTCATTAGTTCAAAATCTTACCACTGAACTACGCTCTTGATTAATTATGAATCATAATTTATGAATTTTTAAGAAATAATTAAAAAAAAAATAATAATTAAGAAACCTTAATATCTCTAATAAATTCATCACTGTTCAAATTATTTAAGTATATTACACTTACATTGAAAATCAATTAATCAATATATAACTATATATTTTATTTTTAGACTTACTATTACATATTCTATTAAATATATATATCGGTTAACAAAGTATTAAATTTTTTAATAACCAAGAAATAAATTAGTAAAATGTATTAAATATTTGATAATAATCATATAAATAAAAATCAAATGAAAATTTCGATTTTAATAAACTTTTTTTTTAGAAAAAAAAAAAAAATGATGTAATCCTCCTTTAACGAAATTCACGAAAATAAAATTATTAATAAGGAAAAAAAAATAAATATAATTTCAATTCGATATTATTTGGTAGTGATACAACGACATTCACACAAATTTTATTAATAGAACTGTCTAGAATGACAAAAAGATATCGCTTTTTTTATCATTGAATTTATTTATAATCTTAATCCTACAATTAATTTTGATAGTATAAATGACTATGTCTGATGTTTTTTCTCTACTTTGTAAATTTTGTTAATGTTTTCATTTATTATAATGAAATTAAAAGATTTTGTTTTATAATTATTCCTTTTTCTCGTTTATCTTAAAAAGATAATTACTTAATTAAAAAAAAAAAAAAAAAATTAACATATTCACTTAAACAAATTATGACCCGCATTTGAATCAATTTCCTAATTTTGGATTTTATAAATCTAGAATTAAAAAAAAAATCAGGTAATTGTATAGCAATTCGTTATTCATTATCTGACAAAATTAATTAATTATCAATTTAAATAATGTATCCCTACGAAATTTATAAATTTTTATACATTCCCCCACTAAGCCACCTCCATCTAATTCCTACTCTCTCTCAACTCCTTCCTGTTATTTTTTTTATCCCCTTTGTGTCTGCATTTATATTATTTAAGTTTAAAAATTGCATCATACTTATATAGTTATATTATCTAACTGTATTACAAAAATTATAAAAATATAAAATTATTCTTTCTTTCTTCTAACATTCTAAGATGGAAGAGTAAAATTTGAAATTTGTTTTTAATTAATATCACAAAAAAGTGAAATATTTCTATGACTTTAATATTATATATTAAAATTACATTATAAGGGAATTTTATAAATAAAACCACATATTGATATTTTATTGTAAATTTATTCAAAAACACAAAAATACACAAAAAAATACATTTTTGTACAACACAAAAATACACAAAAAAAAAATAAATAAATATATTTTTGTATTTTATGTGTTTTTGAATAAATTTACAATAAAATATCAATATATGTCTTTATTTACAAAATACCCTTATAAATAAAAACAACCACTAAAGCTTTAACAATTTAAAATTACATGACTTATATAATCCATTATATCAATAAATAAATAAATAAATTAATTAAAAACTGATTATTTGTTAAATTTACTATATAAAAAAACATACCGTCCATTTTAATCTAATCTTATTTGCTAAGGTTAAAAAAAAATGACAATTTATTGGATTTTATGAATTTGAGAAATTTTCACATATAAACAATTATCTATGACATATCATTTAAATGTGCCTATAAATTTTGAAATATCCACCTGCTAGAAATAATTGTTTAATTATATTATTATATATCACTATTTTTTTAAAAAAAAAAATCTTTTATCCCTAAAAAAGTAGTTGATAGACGTTTGCCACCTCATTGAATTCGTCCTCCCATCTCGTTTCTCTAATCCCTATGATATATTTATGATTCCTGTAATTAAGTCATAAATATTTATTATTACAATTTTTCAATTTTCAAAATGGTGCTTAGATGGCCTCTAGTTAATTTACTTTAATTTGAAGGAAAAAAAAAATAATAATAATAAAATACCCTTGGCAATGTTTAATTCTCTTCACATACATATAACTATATATATATATATATATATATATATATATATATATATATAAGAGAAGAGAGAATTATATATGCTTTGATTAGCATTGTTCTATTTTGTTTTGTTCATTCTTTTTTTTTTGGCTATAACGAAAGTTAATTAAAAAGGAAATAGCTCAAGGGTAAAATTCGATCAAATATTTATTCGTTTTTGTTAGTGGTGATATTAAAAGAAAAACAGAGAAAAGGGAGAGGGGGAGAGAAAGAGAAAGAGAGATTGAAAAAAAAAACACCAGCTGAAACAAGGTGTTAGAATATAATCAGTTTTTTGGTTAAAAAAATGGTTTCTTTATCTTTCTTGTAAGGAAGATGGAGGGGAGAGTGCTGCTCAGTGTCACGCAAACACCCAAGAAAACTATTAACGTATCACGAGAGCAAAATCAACTAACAAATCGGATCCAGGATCATTTTTTAAAAATTGAAACCTGCACACGACGATTGTTTTAGATAACAATTAGAAATAGAAATACATTTATTTATCGGGTTAATATCAATAGTAAAAAAAATCTGGAGTTTCTCTACTCGTCTATCTCGCAAATTTGAATCAAGCTTTTTTTCTATACATTTTATTCTATCCGATCATAGAATTGAAGGTTTTAAACATAAATTACACTAATAATATTTTATTTAAATAAAAAGACAATCAAATAATATCAACATTGTTTGGATTTTTTCAACGTAAATAAAACCTTTACCTTCATTTTTAAATCGAAATTGAAAAAATTAATTCCGCTACTTTCAGTAATTCAATCAAGCTGCAATTCTATATTTAGCAGTTTTATACAATTTTTAATCTTCTGAAAAACTATCAAACATATATCTTTATTTTTACGGTCCGTTTAGAGGGAAAAAAATGAAAACGTGGTAGGTAATGGTCCTCTTCCGAATGAGCTACATTTCTCAAAAGTTGATAGAAAACTACAAATTTTGAATAATGCCTCCAATAATGTACCAAATTTCATTATTCTAGCTCAAACCGTTTTTGCGTAATCTTGTCTACATACACACACACACACACATATATAAATTTTAGAACCCTAAAACTTAAAGAAATCTGCAAATCACAAAGTCCATCTTTAACATTAAATTTCAAACATTCGTAAAGTGAATTGCTTAAGTATAATTAAAATCTTATGTATATGTCTATGATGATCTTCAGTTTTTTCTTTTAATTTAATTATGATATATATTTTAAAATTCTGATTCCAATGAGAATTAATAATACTTTAATGACTTCTTTGAAGTGTTTTTATTTTTATAATGAACCCATTTAATAAACAAATTTTTCACTCATTTTACTTGATAATTTAGAATTAAATAAATTATTTCGACAATATGCAATATGGGGAGGTATATAAAGGAAATGTTGATGTTTATGATAACCTCTCGATCTTGATTAGAATAAAATTAATAGAATAAATCGCAATTAAGATGAAATCCAAGTGTCACCTGTCGAGTGATAATGGATTTCGATAACTCAATTGGACATTCAATCCGATTACGATGGGAACTAAAAAAGAAAACGACTTGAAAATATTCATGGTTAAAAAAAGATCCAATGAAAAATGTAATAAAAATAATTTTTAATAGGGTTATAATTGCTATTTATGATAATGATTATAGGGTCTCTTCTTCATGACTAATATGAGAAGCAATCAATTCAATTATTCTATAAATTATATTATTACTACACTTAGCTTCTCTATCATCAGACAACAACATTCCCAATGATAATAAACATAAAATATAAAAAGGATCAATTATTATGTAGATTTATAAATATATTTATTCAATTCCAGTTCATTAATCCTATTTATATTTAGAAAAATGAATATTTATAGAAGAATAGTAAATTTAGGTTGCGACTAAAATTTTAGTATCTCTATTTGGAGGATTACTTGTTCGGTGTGTAGTTCAATAGTTCAAATTCTCGTTAAGTGGTACTTTCTTTAAAGAAAGTCTTAACTAATCTTTTGAATCAGCCATATTATAAAAATCAAAATTGTTGAAACAACATTCATGTGATTAAAATTTGAAAAATACATAATATAACATAACATAATTGTAATTATAATATTAACTCCAAAATAATCAATTAATATTCAGTAAATATACAATAGAAAAAGTTTCAAATTAAAAGTAACTAATTTTATCAAGAATAAATTTAAAAAATATTATTTAAAATTCAATTTATTAAACATTAATAAGTATAAAGAATTGCCAAAAACCAAGAAGACTATTTTTTGAAGTATGAGTGTTTTGAAAATAAGCGGGAGTGTCCTCCCCTAGACTTTCCCGCATATAAATAGGTATAAAGAGTTGTGAATTAATATTTAGAATGTGTAAACTTGGTATTGATAAAGAGCCAGTTCGTATTAGTTTATTGGTGTCAAATTTGATATTTGGTAACATTTATATATATATATATATATAGAACAGGGGCAGCATGGCTGAATGGGTAGAGTACTAGATTTCTACACAGGAAGCTTGAGTTCGAATCCCAGCATAGAACTCAAGATTATATATTTATTTAATTAATTAATTAATAAATTAATAAATATAAAAATCTAATTCAATTTAACATCGGCTGCCCCACCGAAGAAGGCAAGGGGAAACCACTTCGGTCAAATTTTCCCATGAACACCCTATGACTCCTTGGAGTTATTAGGGCCACGACACTTCCGCTAGGAAGTTATCGACAACGAAGAAGAAGAATATATATAGAATAAAGTGCTACTTCCGGTTAACTGATATTTTAAATGTAAAAAAACAGATATGAATATAATATAAATATTTTTAATTTTATTTTATTTATAATATATAAGGGCTGGCTGTGACGTCATGAAGTGCTGGGTGACGTCATATAATTTTAAATTAAGAAAAACTAATGAAGATGATTTTTCTCGAGGATAAAACCAATACAAAGTGCATAACACGTGGAGATATGTCCTCACGTGAAATTTGATATGAAAATAACCCTTCACTTCCTCTCTTCGATCGGTAATACTAGCACTTCCGGTTTCCGGATTTCCACCAAAAGGTGATCAATTCATCCTACTGATGTATTAAGTAAATATACCAAATTTCATCAAAATCCGTTGAGCCGTTCAGGCTGTACACATCTATTCGAACGGACGGACGGACGGACGGACAGACATCATGCTAAAAATACTTTTTTCTGTTAAGAAAATGCATGATTCGTGGAGATATGTACCTAAAAATATCCATAGGTGAAATTTGGTGTGAAAACAATACCTCCCTTACTATCGTCGGTCGGTAAAAAAGAAACGCTACTTGTATAGGTAAAATGTCACTTCCGGTAGTCAGATCATGATGAAATTTGGTATCTCAATTTTTTTCATATTTTTAAATCTATATACAAAATATGAAGCAAATATCTCGAAACAAACTGGTACTTTACTTGAAAGGTAAACGCAACCAGTGTAGGTAAAGTACCACTTCCGGTTAACCGATTTTGACAAAATTTTGATAGAAATCTACAAACTATGAATAATATCGGTGTACCAAATTTCGAAGTCCTAGCTTGATTAGTTTTTGAGTAAATTTGCTTACAGACATTACATACATACATACATACATACATACATACATACATACATACATACATAATACATACATACATACATACATACACACACACAGACATAATTCGAAAAATGGTATTTTCCGACTCAGCGAGGTCTAAAACGTCAAGATCTATCGAAATCTCGAAGTCGAAATTTTTGACGATTCCAATACTTCCCTTATACGAAGTATGCGGGAAAGTAAAAAAATTACGAAAACAAATGTAAATATTAACATTAAAAAGAACTGTGATTAATTTATTTTATTTGTTTAAAAATATTATATAATATTATAAAATATAATTATATATATACAGTGATACCTCGCATAACGAACGCCTCGCACAGCGAACGCTGCACACAACGAACCATAATGAACTAAATTTCATGATTCATACAACGAACTTCGTTTCACGCAACGAACTCGCCCGAGCTTCCACGATCGCTGCCGTTGTATTGCATCCCCTTGCGTTTCACATAACGAACTTTTCGCATAACGAACTTGCTCCTGGAACGAATTAAGTTCGTTGTGTGAGGCACCACTGTATATATATATATATATATATATATACCTCCTAATGATGTATGTATAATCAAGTTTTTATTATTAGTAATAAAAAACATAGAAATTAAAAAAATATTCATAAATATTTGTTTAATTGTTGAAGATTTTTATTATTATTAGATTTTCAAAGGCCCATAAATCAAAATCCATCATATGTTAGATATTTCTCTCATAAAAGGAGACCCAATAAGTAGTATAGAGTCATTTTCTCTGGGGCACAGCCAAATAAATAGGTAAACTGACCAATCTAACCAATACCATGTTATCCCCAATGGCATAAAGACATAAATATTGTTTAATATAATATATTAAAACAATTATTAAACTTTATAAAATGATAAAAATATTTTAATTATTATTTTGCTGATATTACCATAAGTTAGATAATATAGTAGAATAGAAAATAATTAAATTTCAAACCTTATTTATTGATTTTCTGAAATTTTCTTTATTTCTTTGTTGTTGTTTCTCTACAATATTATTTTTTGTCTATAATGTTTGATTCTTTGTTAAATTTGAATCCACTAAGAAAACTTAGAAGGAAACGTAGGAGGTCTCTTCTCCCCTCTTCAATTATAATTATAAAAAAAAAATAATAATAATAAAAATTCCTTTCTTATTTAAAAAGGAACTAATCGAAACCAATTTCATTCCCCTGGATGGTTTTTCATTTTTCTATTTTCCAGATGTTTGATCCTTTCTCCAATTGAATTGAAAAAGAATTCAAATTTTTCGATCTCTTTTTCACCCTCTCATTCAATTTCTCTTAATTTTCTTTTCATGTTTTATTCCTTTCTTTGTCCTCGCCTTCTTCCTTTCTTTTCTTCTTTTTCTTTTTACTTTTTTTTTTATTATTATTAATCTCTACCCTCGTTGAATGTTAATATTAAACATTGCTTATTCATTATAATTCAAATGCAAATGCTTAAAAACAACGCGTTTTTTTTTCTCCTAATATTATTATTATTATAGTGATTTAGAAAACCATTTAATCTCCTACCATTTAAATATGAATTTTTAATCTTTTTCGTTGTTTTTTTTTTCCTTTTTCTTTTTTGCATTGTGTTATGATGAAAGAGATGAGGTGTGGGGAAGAGAGAAAGAAGAGAGGGGGGAGGGTGCGACACCGGGCTTCTTACTCACCCAACTTGCAAACTCATAAAAGGGGAGTATCTCATGCAAAAAGAATGACAATTACTTTAGTTTTAATGTCTGCGTGTTTTTGAGTATTAATATCAATGACAGAAGGGGAAAAAGTAAAAAAAAAAAAACCCGCCCTATAAAAAATAGTCATTTGGTTACATTCTTTTTTAAATTCTACAATTAAATTTTATTATTAGTACCACATATATTAGCTGATTTAATTACTTATTAAATTAATTAAATTTTTCGAATTTCTATATATCTAGTTATTTAAATTCTAAAGTTTAAAAGTATAAAAAAGAGTAAATAAAAATTGGATTTTTTTTTTATATATTAGCCTCAAATTTTTGGTTTTACCGTTTGTTATAACATATATTTATATGGTATATTTTTTTTTTTAAAAATTGTTTAAATTATTTTTATTTTTTATATTACATTATTATTCTCACGATTTCGAGAAGGCTGTGATGGGCAGGGAGAGCACGTAGCTAGAATGGGAGAAGAAAGAATGGAGAAAAATATATTGGTAGGAAGACCGATTGGGAAACGTCCTCTTGGAAGACCGGGGATGCGGTGGGTGAACGATGTAGGAAGGGACGAGAGAAAAATGGGAGAGGGTAGGGGTTGGATGGTTGTAGCTCGAGATATATAAGGATACTTGGAGAAATGTGGTTGCTGCGGCCAAGAACTTTCGAGTTCCAGAGCCACAGTATGATTAGAGCTCTAATCATCAGTATTAAAGAAGAGTTTATACTGATGTTTTTTTATCCGTACATTTATTAAATAAATCAATCGAGTGGTACATAGTATTTGGTTGAAAGTAGTAAAAGGTTTTCATCCATTTTGTTTCAATCAGTATATTACATAAAACATCCATTTCTTTTTGTGTTCTTATTTAAAATACATATATTTTAATTTAATCAGTAAATTAATTATATATATTATTATTGTATATGTTATATCTATCTATCTATCCCTATGCTCTCCCATCTCTCTCACGTCCCTTCCTACATTATCCACCCACCGTGTCCTTGGTCTTCCAATCGGGCGTTTTTCAATCGGTCTCTCCAACAATATCGTTTTCCTCTCCCATTCTAGCCCCCGCCTATCACAGCCTTCCCGCTTTTATAACCCTAACTATTTCTGGAGATGCATTGAGGTCATGCAATTCCTCGTTATGCAGTCTCCGCCATTCCCCGATGACCTCATCTTTCTTTGGCCAATAAATGCTGGGAAGAATCCTATTCTCAAATACTCTGAATCTACTCTTATCTCTCAGGGTCATAGACCATGACTCCCACCCATTTAATACAACAGGAAAAATAATTGTTTATATATTTTAATTTTGATTCCCTTGGATAATAATTTTGATAAGATAAGCCTCTTTACTGCATGATAACAGGCGTTTCCCGATTGCAACCTCGATTTAAATTCTTCTCAAATATTATTATCCTTCGTGATTACATTCAATTTTTGTACATATTCAAATTTTACATTTTGTATATTAGTACTGTTCCTCTTTGTTACTAAATATTTTTTTTCATCACTATTAATTTCAAACCTCATCTCTTTTCCTACCTCGATTAATTTTTCCTCACTATCTGTAATTGCAATTGCCGAATCTCCTATTATATTTAAGTCGTCTGGGTAACCTAATATTTTACAATTGATTTCCACATCTTACTCTTTCTTTACTACCTTCAAGATAAATTTTAAGATCAAAATTTGAAAAAGTTTACCCGGATCTATTGAGTCATGCGTAGGTTTTACTAAAGTCTACAAATAATTAGTGAACAAAAATATTGAATTCACGGTTTTTTTCCTAATATCTGTCATAATGAAAATATCTTAATTAATTTTGATCGATTTGGCCTGAACCCGCAATGATATCTCCTAATATTTCCTCCGCCTATGGTTCTTAAGTATTGTATATGTTATAATAGTGAAATAGAGTATAATATTTCTTGATCATTACATTTTGGTATTTTATTTTCATTGCTAGATTATTATTGAATATTTTTAATTATAATGAAACTTGAGAAAATGCAAAAATAGAGACTTGAGACAATATATAAAAATTAACGGTATAAAACTATAGATAAACTAATAATATATACATTCATTAGTAGTATTAATTTAAATTAATTGATTTATTTGTTTTTTTTTATTATTAAGTTCATTTATTAATTTTTTTAGATCATAGCTAATTTCCTCCCTTAAAAGAAACTATTCTAATTCTGTGGCCTTAGGAGAATCGAAAAATATTAGTCACAGCAGGAAGATTTCGCTTACAGTTTCTGTTCTGTCCCTCATCCATCCAACACTTATTTGCTCCCAAGTTTCTTGCTTCTCTTTCGCACTCTTTTAATCACGTGATCTATATATTTAATTTTTTTTTGTGATTCATTATAATAAAATTTAAACAAATAAAAATTTTCACTTTATTAATTTATATAAATTTCAATTTAAACTGATTGTGGGTCATACGCCTTGCCAATACTCTGAATAATTTGTGTACAGAAATATAGAATGTTCTTAGCGATATAATTGATATAATATTGTCCGATTTGTCCTAAATCTGAATTAGTGGACAATATTTAATGAAAAATTTATATTCTAGATTTTGCTCGAATGAAAAAAGTTGATTTCTGAGAAAACAAATAGATTGGGATGAGAATATAATAACAATTAATAAACTATTTAATAAAATATGAAATAAATGAAAATGCTTAGTATAGGGATGGTTGGAGGAATGTGTTTGATGCTGCCAACCACTAGCTGAGCGAGCTCAGTAGCGCAAAAGGGAAAAATATATGTATGTAGATATAGTTATAGATTAGATTCAATGTAAACGGTACTTGTATTGTAAATGATTAATCACGTATTTAAAAAATCGAAATATCATTTCAGAGAATTCATTCTTCTCTTAATATTATTTCCTCCCCCTCCGTCTGTTCCTTTTATTTCTTTTCTTTTCTAATTAATTTGTTTTTTAATGAATGTTTATTGAGAACCCATTCACCGCTCTAGAACAAATGACTCGAATGAATAATAAATAACAGCTCACCTAATAAATAAATAGATCTCTATTCTTTATTTGACCCTTTTCTTTTCTTTCTTTTGTTGTTAATCTTCTCTAGTTTTATCTTGTTATCTCCCCTACAACACCCTCCCCCCTCCCCCACACACACCCTTTCCTCCCCACCAATACCACTACCATTCGCTTCTTTTCTGTTGTTTATCTGTCTGTAAGCCGCCATCTTCGTGGTCTTGGGTTGTAATTAACAGTCTAAACGACCCCCCAGTGGGTTCATTCGAGGGACGCCGTTTCAACCCGCCCATTTGGCTTCTTTACTAGACACGGAAAGCCCCTTGTAATGGGGTGTAAAGCTATTTATTCAAACACCTGCCGCGTAGGGAACTTCCTTCTGATGCCGTCTGTCGGAATGTCAATCCCTCCTCTTTTTTCACCCATCACCCCCACTCTACACACAATTCTCTTCACCCGTTCACTATTACATTCGATAATTTAATCATTACCTTGTATTACAAATGTTTCCCAATCGTGATAGGGATCAGGGGTGGATATACGATTTTCTAAACCAGGAGAGAAAAAAAAATGAATCCTCTATCTTTTTGTTATTTATATACCAAGGGGTTGTAAAATAAAATGGTGACAACTGGTCTCTTAATTTGAAAGAAAAAAAAAAATTCTCATAAAGAATCAAAAAAAAAAAACTACTATAATAACTTTCTGAAAAGATTTTTTTTTTTTTTTTTTTAAAGTTAAAAAAATAAATAAATATATCTATTATATTAAGATGATGACGGCTCGTTATTTAATATGATGTTCATTTTATTTTATTTTATTTTTTTTTACTTTTTAACGGAAACCTTTGCATGTTAAGGAAAATATTTCTATTTTTAGAATTGTATATGATTTACATATGTAGACAAATTAATAAATATATAATAAATGGAAACATTTTAAATTAAAAAAGACAAAAAATAATTTTAATATTGATATTTAATAAACCTTAGTAATTTATCATTAATATATATATAACAATAATAAATAATAATAATCTATCTTATAATCCATTTGAAAATAAATATATATATCAATGGTATTATATATATTACAATTAATCAAATGGTAAAGAACAAAAAACGAGTATGAAAGAATTGGATTGTAATGGAATTTAAACATTCACATTTTTTTTTAAATCAAATGAATTAATAAAAAAACTTTTAAATATATACGCTTTTTAATCAAAAAATAGAAAATAAAAAATTAATTAACTCTTGAATATTATCATTTGCATATGCCCAACAAATAAGCGTGGACACATACATATGAATATATGAAAGTATGTAAAGTATTTAATATTATTATCAGGTATTATATTATGCAAATGGGTTATTAAGAGATCGGCAGCAGTGTACTATGCGGTACTGAGTTCTTTTCAGAATCACAGAACAATACAAGCACATTGTATAAAAAATGTATAGAACATATAAAATATAAAAAATTGTAAATATAAATATAACATTGTATTAACTTAAAACATTTAAATTCACAAATTTAAAAAATCCGTATTTTAAAAAATTCAAAATTTTTAATTATTGTAGTGTCATCGTCTTTCAATATACGTTTCAAAGTAAGTGAGTTAAAATCCTATTACAAATTTTTAACATTATAGATAGACAGACAGAAAAGTGAAGCTAATAAAAAGCATATAAAAATATAAAAAAAAAATAGTAAATCCTAAAGTGGTGGATTATTTACTTAATTAAAATATGTTTTCTTTTTAATTATTTAATTTCATTTAATTAATTTATTTTCGTTGTTAAATATTAAAAAGAATTATAGTAATTATAAAGTTTAAAAAAGTTTAAAAAATCATATTCTTTTGTTTTAATTAAACAATTGTTAATATAGAGTTATTACTGTAATTACTAATTGTGATTATGCAGTATTGATTGTCATGCATTGAAAAATTTCTTCAATGAGTTTGAGTTTTCAATTACAAAAGATTTAACTTTTGAAAACAAAAAATCAGATCCAAATTCTATTAATAAAAAAAATCCTATAAAAAAATTAAACAGTAGGATTCAATGTATCTATTTTCTTTATTAAAAGTATTTCTATAAGACCAAAATTCGGTAAAATGAATAATTTATTTTTTTCCCCCTTTATTTTATTACCAGATTAATTCTAAATTTTTAGAATCTTGATGAGGTTTGAACTCTAATTTTCATATTCTGCAACTAAATTCTAATCCATTAAGTTAGTTTTTTTGATTTGTTTCTTAATTCAATAATCATAAACAATAAAAATTTACAGATTCTGTTAAAACAACAAACTTATAATGATTGATGGTTCTTAGAGGGTTGAAATGTATACTATTTAGATACAATAGCCACCATTTGCTCTGCTTTATTGTATTCAGTATGTATCAGACAATATCAATTTTGAAATTAACATTTAATTTATTTTGTTATTATTATAGTAAACATAGATAATAATAAAAAAAATATAGAAATCTTTGTGAATCGGTTAAGAGGTTCTCAAAGGTATTGTGGTTTATGATTTATTAATGTTAAAGAATTTCGGTTAAAACTTAACCACATATATATACATATTTTATTTACATAAATATACAAGTAGGATAAAGTGGTGGTAGCTGCTTTCTTTGAAAATATTCAAAACCTTGATGCTTGTACGAATTGTCAATTCATTGTGAAGAATAGAACTCCAAAATAAATATTTAGAAGTGGGCCCTTTCGGAACAGGGCGGCATCCCTTTTCCTTCTCTCAACTGGGATTGGTCTTCTTTTCGAATAAATTTTCAAGATCGACCCCGCCCAAACTGCTTAATAAATTATTAGTCAACCCCCGCCCGTTTTATTTCCAATAAATTATCTTCTTTTCGTTTCGAGGCAAATTGTATTCTTTTTTTTTCTTAGCACCATCAGCTCTTAGTTATACTTGGAAAGAATTAATTGTATCATGGCTTTTCAATCGAATTATAATTTTACTTCAAACGACATTTCCAATCACACAAAGAAAAAAAAAATCTGGAGTGTCTCCACTCGGCTATCTCGCAAATTTGAATTGGATTAATTAAAAGATTAACATATTATATTTAAATTAAATTTAATTAATTATTTATTTTATTTATTTATTTTATTTATTTAATTAAAGAGATTATATACAAGCCGGTATATCTCTATCCTCCCCCTATTTGAGGTAGAGGATTTACAAAAATAAAAAAAAAAAATATAAAAAAACAAAACAAAAACAAAAATAAAGAAAAATTTAACATAACAGGAGAATTAAATTATTTTTAAAAATCCATATATCTAAAAATAGAAACAGAAAGGATACAAAAAAAAAGAAAAAACAAAACAAATTTTTATTTATTTAAATATGTAAAATATCCAAAAAGGGTAAAAGAAAAAACAAACACAGAAAAAAAAAAACAAAAAAAAAATATTAGAACATTCAAATAAAAAATTTAATTAATTATAAATAATAAATTAAAATTTATAAATAATATTTGATGATCGCACCACGTCACGTGCTGGAGCGTGATTTGCAGTCATGTAATGTATTAAAAAATTAATTCCGGTACTTTCAGTAATTCAATCTAGCAGAAATTATTTATATATTCTATAGCAGTTTTATACAATTTTTAACAATGTGAAAAACTATCAAACATATATCTCTATTTTTATAGTCAGTTTAGAGGAAAATAAAATGAAAACGTGGTAGGTAATGACCCTCTTCCAAATGAGCTACATTTCTCAAAAGTTGATAGAAAATTACGAATTTTGAATAATACCCATGTACCAAATTTCATTGAAAGATCTCATTTAATTACTTCGGATGTTTAAAAACATTGAAACTTAAGAAGAACAGGAAAATAATTGGAACAGGTAATAAATATGGCTAACTCTTAAAGTACATGACTATGACAATATTGTTATGACCAACTTGAAATTAATAGAGAAAGAAAGAAAGTTTAAATCAATAAGAATGCAAATTTTGAAAATAAATCTATGTAAATATTTCTATACTTAATAATTATTGATAAGTATGCCTTCCTTTATTCATATAAAAAATCTGGAGTGCGTGAATTGGATTAAATAACATATATTATATCTAAATTAAATTTAATTAATTAATTAAATTAATAAATAATATTAATTAAACCAACGCGTGTTTGGCTCTTTGTTGATGCCACCACTTCACGTGCTGGCGCGTGATTTGCAGTGTTAAAAAATAAACACACACACACACAGAGAGAGAGAGAGAAAGAGAGAGAGACATTTTTCTCAACCTTACTGAAAATGATTCAGGAACCTTCAAAACGTATAAAAACATCAAAATCTCGACATGAAAAATTTTCGGGATCGCAATACTATTTCTGGGGAGATATTAAAAATAGTAAATGAATATGTATTTCAGAGATTTTTTTTTATGTAATAAATTTTTAAAAATAAAATAAAAAACCCCTATTCCATTGATTAAATAAATCCCACTATTATTTCAATTATTATTATTATATATTATTATTAAAAAAAAAAAAAAATTAAAAATATATAAAAATAAGTTGACCTGTGGCCGACGGTTTGAAGTAAATTAATTTCCAGCTACAGAAACAATTTCAAATAATTTTAATATATCTATTAATGCAATAAAAAACAAATATGTATATAAAATAAATATTTTTAATTTTATTTTATTTATAATATTATATATCTAAGATCAGGCTGTGACGTCATGAATGGTCATATGAATGATGACGTCATATAATTTTAAATTAAGAAAAAACTAATAAAGATGATTTTTCTCGAGAATAAAACCAATTCAAAGTGCATGACTCGTGGAGATATGTAAAAAATCTCCTCATGTTGAAATTTGATGTGAAAATAACCTTTCCCTTCCTATCGTCGATCGGTAATACTACCACTTCCGGTTTCCGGATTTGCACCAAAAGTTGATCCATTCATCATACTGATGCATTAAGTAAATATACCAAATTTCATCAAAATCGGTTACTTACTAGCGTCGGTCGGTAAAAAAGGGAAACGAAACTTTTTTCGTCTACCGGTCAAAATAAATTTAAGACTTCATGAACAAAAAAATTAAAAAAATATTTTTTCATAGAAAAATTGAATAAATAAATCCTTGTAGAATTCAACAACACACAAATGTTTAATAACAATTAATTAATAAGTTTTCTATTTTAGCATTGAAGCAATCTACTCTATCATCGATTAACCTTCTTTAGTCTTAAATTTAACCTAAGATAAATTTTATTTGTATCAGAACAAAAGAAAAATAGTATTCTTTTAAGATTGAACTTCAACTAATATACTTTATTAATAATACTTTCTAATTATATACGATTCATTGACCCCTTACGGCGATGATGGAGCTGATGAGCGAGTTGAAAGCTCAACTTATAAGAAGTATAAGTGTTTTTTTTAACGATCCACTACTACAAAAAAAAATCGCCTGTTTGTGATCGCCTCTTCTACTAATTAAAGTAATTAATGTCTGCTATTTTTTTATTATTATTTTTTTATTTTTTTTTTTTTTTTTGTTTGACTCCATACTAACTAAACGTTTTCTCTCTCTACTTAATATAAATAAATTTCTCGAACACCCAGTATATCTTTCGTGAAGCAAGTGTGAATCGGCTTGTCTCGTGATATGTACTACAAGTTTTGGTGATGGTGTATGTATGTGTGTGTGTGTGTGTATGTGTGTCGATTGGCGGTCGGTCCTTTGGAGATTGCATCTTGCCGCTGGAGCCGCCGCCAAAACCGATTAACATTCTTCGGCGTGCGGTGAGTGGCTCTCTTAGGATATAGACAGGCTATGTCGATGTGGATGTATGTGTGAGAGAGGTTTATTAGATTTACCTCGTGACCGAACGGTTAGCCTTCCGAGACCTGGAGTCTCACACCTGTGCTCGCCAGCATCAAGCAAAGCCCCAATCGAGAATCCCCTCCAGCGAGAGAGCAGCACATCAATAGACATGAAAATTCAAATGGATAATAGAATGAATGTTCGTTGGTTGGTTAGGAAAAGAAAAGGAATACCAATTTCAAATGACCACTCAATGAGTTCATTAATTATTTGCAAAGTGAATAGGGCCAGTCAGAAGGAGCAACGAGAAATGAACAACGACTGACAAAGACAAAACAAAACAAAACAACCGGACCTGATTAAGTGCAAGAAAATGAAAGGATTTTGTATTGACATTAGGAGAAAAAAGAATTCCAAGCACATACTTACATATTCAGGTTATATATGTAACATATTAAAGTATCAAAGCTTTGGTGGTTGTTTTTATTTAGAACGGAATTTTGTAAATTAAATCAGATATTGATATTTATTATTGTAAATTTATTCAAAAAATATAAAAATATACACAACGTTTCGATTGCTACTTCTGCTATCGAAACGTGTATATTTTTGTATTTTTTGTTTTTGGATAAATTTACAATAACAAATATCAATATGTGGTTTAATTTACATTGATATTTATTATTGTAAATTTATTCAAAAAATGCAAAAATATACACAACGTTTCGATTGCTACTTCTGCTATCGAAACGTGTATGTTTTTGTATTTTTTGAATAAATTTACAATAACAAATATCAATATGTGGTTTAATTTACAAAATTCCGTTATATTGCAGAAGTAGCAATCGAAACGTTGTGTATATTTTTGTATTTTTTGAATAAATTCACAATAACAAATATCAATATGTGGTTTAATTTACAAAATTCCGTTATATTGCAGAAGTAGCAATCGAAACGTTGTGTATATTTTTGTATTTTTTGAATAAATTTACAATAACAAATATCAATATCTGGTTTAATTTACAAAATTCCGTTATATTGCAGAAGTAGCAATCGAAACGTTGTGTATATTTTTGTATTTTTTGAATAAATTTACAATAACAAATATCAATATCTGGTTTAATTTACAAAATTCCGTTCTATGTAACATATTATTATTATTCTAAGTCATATCGAGGGAATCTGACTTGAATTGTTTGATATATGTATCTAAGTATTAAACACACACACATCGAATGAAAAAATAACGTAAAATAACACATCACAATCAAATTTATACTAACCTTATATAATTAATTTTGATAATTATTCAATTAAACGTATTTTCGTGGATTTGGATAATACTTTACCAGTGGGTTCCTTTTGAAATTCCAAATAAACTTTTCTAATGACATTTTGTCAGGTCTCTTCTAGTTTACGAGATAAAAATTATTAAAATAAAGATATTTTAAGTTTGACAGATAAGTTCTGAACGTCGAAATGTGTCATTAAGTAATGTTTTATTGACTAATTCACTAATTATTCACTTATTCACTAATTTAAGTTCGGTTTTGATATAGAAAAATTATTTAATTAATTTTTTAGTTTTCATAAATCTAAACCGAACTTGTAAAACCGAAAATGAGTGCGCCCTCTGGTAGTCAAACGGATAAAACAAAGAAAATCAATTCATTTATATGCAAATTTTAATAATTTTTATCTCTTAAACTATAAGATACCGGGAAAAATTTCATACGAAAAGTCTATTTGGAATTGCAAAAGGAACCCCTCTAGTAAAGTATTATCCAAATCCACGAAAATGCGTTCAATTGAATAATTACCTTAATTTTAATATGAAAATAATTAATTATTATTAAAAGTATTAAAAAAAAATATTAATATTCAATATGTAAGAATTTTCATTTTTTTTAAAAAATATTTATTTATTCATCATGTTGTCTATTCATAGTAATCCCCCCTCAGATTTTATTCACTTATGCTATTGCTTTTTCCAATCCTCAAAAAAATTATGTTAAGCACTTTTTAGTATAGTCTTGAGCTCTTCCACACACAGTAATATAGTTATAAAATATATATAGTAGTAATATAATTAGTTATATAATCCAGTAATATAGTTATTATATCCCCAATTGTTGCAAATCGCTGTACTTAATATTTTCACTTAATTGTCGTAAAAAAGTTGAAGGAAGCTAAATCCGGTGAATATGGTAACTGGGACATGATTGAGAAGTTTTATTAGACTAATATATAATTTTATTTTTTTATTTATATTTTCATATACATATCTGTATCTTTGGCGCTTCCCAACCTCGAAAGTTATAAATCAACAATCACATATTCTCAACTATGCTAATCTATTATCTATAGTTTGAAGATGCATAGAAACGATGAATTTTTTGTCATTCCGTTGTGAATTTTTCAATTTCTATTTTAAAACGAATTGATTAAATTAAAATTGATATATGTTTTAGTTTATTAGAAAATCACTTCATACAAAAAATACCACTTAAGATAAATTTTGTTTTATTTTTTTAATTTATAGAATTTTAATCTTATCTATTTTTTTAACAAAGATAGAACAAAGAGAGAAAAGAGAGGATCATTACCTAAGGACCATAACTCGTATTTCCAAGACACATTCTAGAGGGAAGAGGAGATGTAGTGGCTACTGGGAGGTCATTATCAAAAAAAAAAAAAAATAGAAAGAAATTAAAGAACTATTTCTATTTCAAATATATTCTAGTAAGAATAAATTTTGTTTTATTTATTAACTTGTGAGATTCGATTTAATGATGAAACCACCCGAAACGTGTCAAGTGATTTTTATTAGCCTATTCCTGCTCCCTCTCTCTCTCTCTCTCTTTTGAATGTCTATTAATTCCACAAGCCTTTCAATAAATTAACTACCAATATAAATTAAAATTGAATGTGAATTCATAAAAAAAAAAAAAAAATAATAAATAAATAAAAAAATAATATTAATGAAGAAAAGTCAAACTGGGTTTACTGAGAAGAGTAAAGAAAATATGAATAAGAAAAAGAAAAAGAAAACTTGGTTAGTTAGTTATTTCTTTCTAAATTTAGAAAACGACCTCCCCGCCCCACCTGATATTTACACATGTCTCAATTAAATTACAACTAATCTAGAATATTTATGACTTGGCCACTACCACCACACGGGACGCGGCCACACCTGGCAGCCATGTTTTCAACTTCTTTTCCATTTGAAAATCAATTTTCAATATTTAATAAATATATGATAAATACTAATGAACCCTGATTCTAGTTATAAACACACCATCTTACTACCATAAATTTATAACTTACAAATCAAATCTAATTTCATAATCAGTTATTTGAATCCAAAATTGATTTTCAATAGAATTTTTTATACTATTTAATTAAGGAGTTAATCAACAGAAAAGAAAGAAAATTCAAATAAAAATTAATTTTATAACTTACATTTTTAAGCTCATAAAATTGAATGATTATGGAAATTATTCTCACATTATTAGATAGAACTACGCTAATTCAGAGTAAAGAGCAGAATAAAATAATAATTTTTATAATTATACATTAAGTGTACAAATAAATTACTTCAATTTGACAAAAGATGCCCAAGAAGGTTATTTTAAAATTGTTAAATAAAGGTAATATAGCAATTTCTAAGTTTCCAACATCTTTGATGTAATATTAACTCCATCTATATCTTCAGAAACATAGAAATTTTGTGCTTACTTCTTTAATATGAAAAATTTTACATTTGAATCATATCGATTGCTTGCAATGGTGAGATTACTTTAACGGATGAATTTTTCGTTAATGTTTTCTAGAATTTAAAAAAGTAAAATTTAATTAAACAACTTAATGGAGAAAAAAGAAAAATTATATAAACATTTGAAATTGGAATCATTATTGGATGTAGATTTGTTCTACTTACCTAATTGTTTAAAATCGTAAAATTTCTAATTTTGTATGAAAACTTATTTATATAGGTATATACATATATAGTATATTAAATTATAATAAATATTTGAAAAAGATTTAATTTTATTGTAATCATTTTATATTTTTTTCTCCCACGATTTAACTTCTCCCTCCACGTTTTCTCTTCATCGTGTTTTCTCTCCTTCTCTCTATGGTTCCCTCTCTCCCTCTCTCCGCTTAATTATTTTCTAATTGATAATCCTCTTCGTCATCGGTTAATGATGCCTTTTAAAATTTTTTGAACTACCAATCAATTATATACTCTCTTGTAAAATGATGGACAGAAGACGTAAATAAAAAAAAGTAATAAATATGATAGTGGATGATGTATATATTACTTGAATATATTTCAATAATATATATAATAATATTTAAACAAACAACTAAAATTATAATTATGGTTTAAATAAAACAGAAAAATAAGAAATTTGAAATAAAAAGAAAAATTGAAAGCAATTTAAAATAATAAAAATATAAATATAAAAATTTTTTATAAAATAACGTTTTTCCAATGGACTAAAAAGAATAAAATAATCTTTCTAGAAGCCTGACAAAGTTTATGGATGTATTGCTTCATATTCAACGAAAAACGTTGGGTGCATTTAGTTTAATTATAAATAAATTATAAATAAATTAAACTAAATGCACCCAACGTAAATAATGAACAATCAAGTCAAATTTTTGTAATAATAAAAATTTTATTAAACACATAAAGTGACAAATTTTTTTATCCTGCAATAAAATTGATAGTTTAAGAGCTAATAAATTAATCTTTTATTATTTTTCACTATCAAAGTATGTATCAAAATTTAAAAGAATTTTTATTAAATTTACATATTATCAATCAAATCCGAAATAGTTGATTATATTTGAAGAAATAGTGTTACTTGTTAATTAAGTGTTTAGGTGTGGTATATATTTATTATAGCTCTCTAAAGGAAGTTAATTGCATAGAACTAAATGCGCCCAACGTTTTTCGTTGAATACGAAGCAATTCATCCATAAACTTTGTCAGGCTTCTAGAAAGATTATTTTATTCTTTTTAGTCCATTGGAAAAACGTTATTTTATAAAAATTTTATATATTTATATTATTTTATTCTTTTTAGTGCAATTTTAATATGGTATATTTATATAATATAACAAGAGAAATAGAAAAGATGAAGTTATACAAAAATTTACAAATTGAATAAAACAAAAAAATATATTAATCTTCCAAAATTGATTTTATGCATTTATGTTAAGTAAATGTTATTATTGAATAATAATTATTATATTATATTTATAAATAAATAATTTTTATTAATATGAGATTTTATAAATGTATATATATATATATATATTGTCTTCATAAAAAAAAGGTTATTCTATTGTTTTGTTTCCTTTCTATCGGGGACATATACAATGTATAAAAAAAAGATATCATCTGAGGGGAAGAGACCCCTCCTCATTGGCGATACAACTGATTAATAAGAATTCATCATTAATTTTAATGCTATAAAATATTTTTAAATACGTTCAAAATGAAAATCTATCCTGAAATCAATATTTATGTTTCAAAATCCGTTGAAAAAAAATTAATCGAAGCAATACAAATGGAGTTAGTTACTAATAGCTAATTATATTAAAATTAATTAATTATAATTCAATTATATTTCTTCTTTACCTTCTAGGGATCCATTGAAATATCTATAAAAATTTTCAAAAGTCTATCTCAATAAAAAGTCGATGAAAAATCGATTTCAATTTGTCAAAAGAGCGAACAGACAGTCAGAGAGACAGATGCCAATTGAAGTTAAGAAAAACGTTATAAAAATCACTGCTATTTACCTAAGAAATTAAATTTTACCAATCAATATTCATTTTTAGATTCATTTATTAATTATTTTAATTATTTTTTATATTATTGGAAGTCGTAAATAAAATATGTGTAATTTAAGCTCCAAGAATTTTTCATAATTATTTTACGTTATGTTATTCTAGTGTCCACTTGGATAATTTAAATTTAGTGGTTGTTTTTTTTTTATTTACATAATAAATAATAATTAAGCAAAATCAATTATTTTTGAAATATATTTCGATTAATTCTTTATATTTTTATTTATTTATTTATTTATTTTTACTATCAATTTTAATTAAACCTGAAGAGGAAATGGAAAAAAAAGTAGAATTGTAAAATTGAAAAACATAAATTATCATTACTCTTTTCATTTTATTTCGCATTTGAAATATTTATTTATTTAAATATAAATATAAATGCCATATAGAATTATATTCACGTTTATTTATTATTCCTGGGATGTCAATTAGTTGAACGATGCATCCAATTAGGACACAAAAATAATATTTTTGCTTTTAGAGAAATATGTAGATCCACATTCCTGGATTATGATTTTTTTTTTTTTGTTTTTTGCCCTTTTCTTTTAAGCTACTGTGGTGGTGAAGGGCCGCGGGGAGGAGCGTCACGCTGTCTGGCCTCCAGCTCCAGGGGCTTTTTACCTGCGACCCAAAAAGCCATTAAATATTGAAATTTAAAGTCCATAAAAACATTTTGGAATTTCCCGAAACCTCGATGGTCGAATGAGGGATGAAACAAAAAATATATATACATATATATAGATATAGATATAAATATAAAACGATATATACCGATAAAAAGGGATATATAAACCGTTTTCAAATGGCGAAAATATAGCAGTGTTAATTTTTTTACATTCCAAACAGTGTGTGTAGACCGATTGTATAAAAAAATTATGATTTCTTGGTATTTTGTAAAATTTAAAGTCCTATAAATCAGTGAATTGCAAACGGACAAAACATAACACAACATTCTGTTACCGCCACAACCTATTTTTTACACTCTTTTGTAATTTTTTTCTCCAAAAGTTAATTATGAATTTAGTCCCTAGTTTATATTAATCAATATTAATAATGTGATAAAGTTAATTACCTAAAAAAAGATTCTTTGAAAGAAGTAATAGTGAAAATTCACATTTTATATCCTTTTAGAGTACATTAAAGTAAATAAAATATTTTTTATTTTAAACAAATTTTTTTATTATTTCGCCAGAGATAGTACTTGGATCACGAAAATTTTCGATATCGAGATTTTGATGTTTTTATACGTTTTGAATGTCTCTGAGTCATTTTCACTAATTGTAGGGTTGAGAAAAATGTTTTTGTGTATGTATGGGTGTATGTAGACAAGATTATATAAAAACTACTATTCGGGCATTATTCAAAATTTATAATTTTCTATCAGCTTTTGAGAAATGCAGCTCATCCGGAAGAGGGTCATTACCTACCACGTTTTCATTTTTTTCTCTAAACTGACCGTAAAAATAGAGATATATGTTTGATAGTTTTTCACATAATTATAAATTGTATAAAACTGCTATATATAGAATTTCAGCTTGATTGAATTACTGAAAGTACCGGAATTAATTTTTTAATCACGCGCCAGCACGTGATGCGGTGCCACCAACAAAGAACCAAACACGGCCTGGTTTAATAAATATTATTTATTAATTTTAATTTATAATTTATAAATAATTAAATTTAATTTAAATATATTATATGTTATTTAATTCAATTCAAATTTGCGAGATAGTCGAGTGGAGAGACTCCAGATTTTTTTTTTACTTTGAAGCAAGTTTAATCAAAACTATCACAAAATTTAAAAAAGGTATCAAACCATTAATGTAAAGTACTATTTCTGATTAGCTAATTTAAGGAAAAAATCCGATATAACATTCCATTAAATATGGTATTTCAGTTTTCAACAGTTTTTAGTTTTTATATTCTATTCGTAACATTATTTGGAGTCAAAGTCAAATTCGAAATTTCGCAATTTTCTCTTACGATATATAATAACATATGCATACGTATATAGATAAATTAAAGCAAAAAAAAAATACTTAATAATAATTGCAATTAAAAATGAGAGAAAGTCATGATTAAAAATATTATTAATATTATCTATTTATATTATTATTAACAATATTATTAATTAGTGTTTGAATGAATTAAAGATAAATAAATATTAATTTAAATTTTAATGAAGAGTATATATTTATGTCTATAGATTATACAATGAATAATATACATAGAATAATATAATTTTCTAGTTTATCAAATGTGATAAAACAATAAGTCATGAATGTTATTTACGTCGAATTGAAAAATGTCAAGTTATTTGAAATAAATGATCGATAATTTATAATAATAATTATTTTTATGTATTTCATGAATAAATCGTTTCTAATCCATTCTATGAAATCTATTAATATATATATATATATATATATATATATATATATATTATTCCATGATAAATATATAAAGAATGATTTGTATTTATTTCAAGGATTTCATTTAAAGATCATCTCAAAAAATAAAATATCTATTTGTTTCTAGATTATTGAAATTTTATAAAAATGACCATCCGTAACCAATGCCCGTACAGCTATTCATCGAGTCCATCTTCCGCTTCATCGGATTCCACGTTTGATGATGACCCAAGTTTTTCCGATTTGGATGAATTGAATAATTGGGAATTATCCAGTTCCAGTGGTGATATATATTCATATTCCACATCTTTTGATGAAGACGAATCTGTAGATGAAGAGGAAGGTACGGATGATGATGATGATGAGTGGGAGGACGTGGTCGAGGACGAGGAGGATATGAGCGACTATGAATTAATCTATCAATGGACTAAACACAATATATGTCACGTCTGCTTTTCTTTATTGCACAATAATGAAAATCAAAGGTAAAGCTTATTTCGATTTGTTTCATTTAACATTAATTAATTAATTCAATTTTGTTGGTAATTCTTTTTTACTATCTCGCCACTATATTGCGATCACGAAAATTTTCGATGTTGAGATTTTGATGTTTTTATACGTTTTGAAGGTTCCTGAATCATTTTCACTAAGGTTGAGAAAAATGTCTGTGTGTGTGTGTGTATGTATGTGTGTGTGTGTATGTGTGTGTGTGTGTATGTATGTAGACAAGATTACGCAAAAACGGTTTGAGCTAGAATGATGAAATTTGGTACATGAGCATTATTCAAAATTCGTAGTTTTCTATCAACTTTTGAGAAATGTAGCTCAACCGGAAGAGGGTCATTACCTACAACGTTTGAAAATTTTTCCTCTAAAGTGACCGTAAAAATAAAGATATATGTTTGATAATTTTTCACATGATTAAAGATTGTATAAAACTGCTATATATAGAATTTCAGCTTGATTGATTCGCTGAAATTACCAGAATTAATTTTTTAACACTGCAATTCTCACGCGCCAACATGTGACGTGGTGCTATCAACAAAAAGCCAAACATGCGCTGGTTTAATATTTATTATTTATAATTTATAATTAATTAAATTTAATTTGAATATAATATATTATGTTATTTAATCCAATTCAAATTGCGAGATAGTCGAGTGGAGACACTCCAGCTAATTTTTTGTGGTATTTGGTATGAAAAGAATTCTTAATATTTGTATAAATAAATTTTTATATTATTATGAATTTTTTCAGAAATGTAGATTCAATACTGAGAAAATAGATAGATAGCATAGATTATTCTTTAAAGAAATAAAGTCAATAAGGCCTATACAGTCCCCCAAATGTGAAAAATTATTGGAATACATAAAAAAACAATATTTATATATAATATTACCATAAATGAAATAAATAATTACAATTTTTCAAAAATAAAATAAATAAAAAGTAAAAATGAAAAGTGTATAAAAATAAAAAAATAAAAATTCTGGGTATTTTTTAGAATAATTGTTAACCCCAAATTTCTGAAATGAATCATAAACAATACATTTTATAAAAAAAATATAAAATATATATCAATAGTATATAACATAAATAAATAAATATAAAAACACTTCAGTGACTTTTTGAAATCAAATACTCGATTAAGTCAAACCTGTATTATTCTATTTCTTTTCTATTATTTGAATTAATTAATTAATAATAAATTTCACAACTTCCTTATACGATAATATAGCTAATAAATATTAACAAATTAAATCAATCAAAAAAAAAAATATATAATTAAAATGGTATTATATTTAGATTAAAAATTAAAAAGAATTCCAATGTGGCAAATTCTTTAAAAAAATATCTTAAAACTATTATATACTTAAATATATAAAAGTGTAATAAATATAACTAATATATATATATCATTCCATTTTCTACATAATATTATTTTTAATTTAATTATAAATTATTGTATTATATTTAAAATTCAATAATATAATATATTATGGTATAATAATATTACCATTATTATTTTTTTTATCTTTATTGAATTACTTAAATAGTAATAAATTTAGAAAAAAAAATATATATTTTTAATTAAATTAATGAATAATGTTTTGATGATTTGAAAATGAGTTCTCCCCTCCCCCACTCCACCAATTTTTTCAAAGAGATTTGTCAAATTATAATGAAATACAAAAAAATATTGTTTTATTTTTTTATATATTGTAGGTATTTTATTATGGTTTAAACACTCTTATTTATAAATTTAAATAAGTTATCCCCTCCCCCACCCCACCAATTTTTTCAAAGAAATTTGTCAAATTATAATGAAATACAAAAAATATTATTTTGTTTTTTTATATATTGTAGGTATTTTATTATGGTTTAAACTCTTATTTATAAATTAAATTCAAAGATTATATGCATAATCACATTTATTGAATAATACTCTTGAAAGAGGTTGACGAAGTTACTAAAAATATAAAATTTTATACCAAACCAATATAATTTTTTATTCACTTGACATTTTTACTTTAATAAATTGATTTTTATTATAAAATGATTTATACATATAAAAAATCATATAATATATTAAAATTATATTCGTCTAATAATATTAATCTTTGTTTTGTTGTAGTACACCTCTCAAAAAAGATATTAAAGAAGAGAAAAACAAAGATGACTCCAATCATGAATAAATTGACTGAAATCGATTTATATTCTATTTTGAATCTGAAAATATTTATGATGACTTCTTCTAATCAAGAAATTATTAATTATTTAATTTTTATTTATAAATTAATTATTTATTTCAATATTAAGATTAATATATTATATTTATATATACTTCTACTTATACATACCAAAATTACTGTTTATTTCTATATTTTTCTTAAAAATAGAAATTTTATATTTATTAATGGTACTAAAAAGAAAAACGAAAAAATAAAAAATAACTAAACCAACTAAAATAAGAAATAATTTCATATCGATCCTACAAATTTTTTTTTTTTTTGTTGGTTTAATTATTTTTTATTTATTTATTTATTTTTGTTTTTTTTTAAAAAAAAATATACTCTTATTCTATAATATTTATTTTCTTATGTGAGCTTATTCATTTAATTATAAAAGCAATTTATATTAATAGCATGTATTTAATTTATTTATTCGTAAATGTATTATTATATTATATTTATCTATTAATAGTAAAAAAAAAAAAGTTTCTATGAAAAATAAAATATATTAAATGAAATAATTTCTATTTTATTTTTTCCTTTATTTTTTACAAAATAATTAATTAATTGTTGTTTTCAATATTTTATTCCTTTTATTAATAAAATTCATTTAAAAATAAAATAAACCAACTTTTAAGGTAGATGACATTAAGACGTGGTTTTGGTATTAAATCAATAAATTTAAATTATAATATGTGTATGTGGTATATAGAAGAGGAAGTGGGTTTAATACTCTAATTGTTTATTTTTTTTTATTTTTACTATCTAGTAAGGGATAGTATTGCGATCACGAAAATTTTCAATGTTGAGATTTTGATGTTTTTATACGTTTTGAAGGTCCCTGAATAATTTTCACTAAGGTCGAGAAAAATGTCTCTCTCTCTCTCTCTCTGTGTGTGTGTGTGTGTATGTATTATTTTTTTTACAATCATGAAAATTTTCGATGTTGAGATTTTGATGTTTTTATACGTTTTGAAGGTTCCTGAATCATTTTCACTAAGGTTGAGAAAAATGTCTGTGTGTGTATGTATGTAACCAAGATTACGCAAAAACGGTTTAATCTAGAATGATGAAATTTGGTACATGGGCATTATTCAAAATTCATAATTTTCTGTCAACTTTTGAGAAATGTAGCTCTACCGGAAGATGGTCATTACCTACAACGTTTTGATTTTTTTTCCTCAAAAGTGACGGTAAAAATAAAGATGGATGTTTGATAATTTTTCACATGATAAAAAATTGTATAAAACTGCTTTATATAGAATTTCAGTTTGATTGAATCGCTGAAAGTACCAGAATTAATTTTTTAACACTGCAAATCTCACGCGCCAACACGTGACGTGGTGCCATCAACAAAGAGTCAAACATGCGCTGGTTTAATAAATATTATTTTTTAATTTTAATTTATAAATTATAATTAATTAAATTTAATTTAAATATATAATATATTATGTTATTTAATCCAATTCAAACTGCGAGATAGTCGAGTGGAGACACTCCAGCTATATAATTTCACTTATCATTGTGAGAAGAAAAATCATAAAATATTTTTAAATATTCTAGAATTTTATTTTATTCTTGTTCATATTGTTGTTTGTGAATATCGTCTACCACCTGTTTTTCGTTTTACGAGGATTTTTTTTTTTATCCTCACCGTGTATCATTAAATCGATATTGGCTTTAACAACCTTTAAGGATTATTTCTTATTCGAAAACCGGATTCTTGAAAGTTGTATATTTTCTCATATAATATGTCTCTATAGAATCTCGACAAGAATGTGTATTTGTGTATATGTGTGTGTGTGTGTGTGTGAATCTGATGTCTCACGTTCAATGGTGCTATTTGCTTTTGAGCTTAAAAAAAAAAAAGAGGAGAGGAGAATAATACTAATAAAATGTATCTAGGGATCAAATTCAATGGTTTGAAAGGGATAATTCATTTAGTTGGATTCTCAAAGGGACCGGTGCCCGCGATTCGAAAGGGATCAGGTCCACTTGTGCACCCGGGTAACAGCTACCCGTCTTTACACCGACGCTAAGTGGATTACAAACAGAGACCCGGCCAAATAAATAAATACAAGGTAAAGTGTCAAAAAGGAATGCATCTTCTACAGAGAAGAGAATTCAATTCCAGAAATCCAATGAATCATTCTTTCCTGTCACTCAACGTAGAATAGGAAAAGATATCGATTTATTATTTAAATTGAATTAAAAAAAAAAAACAAAAAAATGAAAAAAAATTAATATCTCTATGTACATTTATATATATTTACATTATATGTCAAAAATGAATTATATATGTAAAATAATAATTATATTATTTTAATATTCTTAAGTTGGTATCACAATTTTATTATTAATAGAATTATTTATAAATAATTAATATTATTAATTGGTATTAATAAATAAATAATATTAATTATATTAACTTAATATTTCTAAGTTTGTATTACAATAATGAAACGGAATTGTTGTGTGTTAAGGTTAGGTAAATTAAATTTTATAAATTGGAAAATCATTAATTATACTCTTAAGTTATTTAGTTATCAACAAGATAAGATAAGAATTGACTATAAAAACCAATTTGTTTTTAGGTAAGAATATATTATTGTATTTATTGTAAATATTTAAAATTTTTCTAATTTAATAAAATGTTTTTAGGAAACAAATCTGTCTATAGTCCAATTGATTAAACCTACCATCTTATATATACATATATAGAAAATGTTAAATATACTATTAAAAATTAAACTTATTTTTATTATAATTAAATATTGAATTATTTTTAAGAGGAGAAAAAAAAGTACAATTAATTTAAAAACAATTTATTGTAATAAATTCTTTATTAAGATAAATAACTATGGATAATTTTTTGTTAAAACTATTATATGTTAACAATAATATTGTCAAACGTAACTTATTTGTTATACTCGTTACATAGGGAAATTTTCATCAAAAGTTCAAATCCCACCAAATTGAAAAATTTATTAAATAAAAAAAAAAAAATAGAAAAATAAATTTAGAAAAAAATAAAATAAAAATAAAAAAATTAAAAATGTGTATAATTGGACTTAATACTCATTATTAAATAAAAAAAAAAATAAAAAATAAATAAATAAAATAATTAAAACTTGCATTTCAATGTTAATTTTCAAAGAAGGAATTAAACCAACGAAGAAATTAATAATTGTTTTTGTAAATAAGTACTTAAAATTTTTATATCATAAAAAAAAAGTGATTTTTTATTTTTTATTTTTTTTTTCATTTATAAGGATAAACTATTAAAAATTTCTTAGAATTAAATAAAAATGAAAAAATACCCAAATTTTTAGTGATAAACATTAAAATTTGAAAAAATATTTTCTTAGAAGGGAAGCAAAAGCTCATGAAACATCGTTAGTCGGTGGTGTTTATTTATTTTTTTTAATTTTATTAAAAAAATTATTTATTATTGTTTTTTTTTATCTTTTATTTCTTCAGGTTTTGTCTTATTATTTTTCTTATATAGTAAAAAATAATCATTTAACTTAAAATTTGATTGAAAATTAATATCTTCCAAGAATTTTTTTATTATTTAATTTTTAATTTATTTATTTTTCATTAATTAAAAAAAAAATATTTTTCATAATTAATTTATTAAAAATAATACGTTTGTACATTTCATTTGTCATATAATGTTTGTCTTGAAGAAAAAAAATTGTATGTATATAAAATAAAATAAAAATATTAATGCAAATAGCTTGCCGATGTCATGAGAAAAGTTTGGCGGCCGGCGGCCTTTCATTTGCCGCTTGAAGATGGTTTAATTCTACGGGCGTTCTATTCGAATTGAAAATTAATAATTAAATAATAAATTAATTTTAAATTTGAAATTATTATTAAGTAATTAATTTATTATAAAATTGAAGGTATTGAAATAAATATATTTAGTAATATAAAATTTAATAGTTTATAATTTCTACTTATTATTACCTATATATTATTATTATAAATTATAAGGGATTGTTGGAAACTTACGTTGTTAATGCCTCAATTATAATATGCCATCGTCAGTTTAATAGTTAGATTAAAAATAAATAAATAATATAAATATCAATAATTAAATAAATAAATAAATACGAAACCTATTCGAGCGGCTGTAAAGGGGTCATTAAATAAATACATAAAATAAACCTAATTTTAACCACACATTGACAGTAGATAACAGACTCTCCTAAGAAAACAAACGTCTCCCAACATTCTATTATCAATTAATATATATATATATAATTATCTTGATTTTAATTCAAATGGAGCTCAACTCAAATTTGCTCTTTCATTCAATTTAATTAACTCATGAGACCTTTTCAAAATTCTATTTTTATTAAAATAACAAATAATAAATATTTAAATGTCGCTTTATTATATTTTTTTAATAATATTTATTAAAATAAATATTAAATTATTAAAATATTTCTAAGAAAAATAACAAAATTAATTTTCATTTTAATCTAGAATATAAATTTATTAAAATAATATTTAAACAAATTTAATTCAATATCAGAAAATACTTTGCTTTCAATTTTCATTCAAAAATCTTTATTTTTCTCAATCAATTTTTTTTTAACTAATTTCAATAAAGAATATTGGCTTTAGTAACACTTAAGATTAAAAGTATAAAGATCCAATCATTTAACTTTCTTCCTATTAAACACATTTATTAAAAGTTTAAGATCATGATCCTCTATTCAACCAGTCAATTTTTTTTCTTAAGTGTTAATTAATTAATTAACGTTGAATACAAAAAAAAAATATATGATTAATTAACTGATTCATTGACTTTTATAACTCCTATTACTTATTATTCTGATTTTTTTTAAGTTTTTCATTTTTTATTTTAGTATTTTATCAATTTAAACATAACACTAAAAGTTTAAACTTTCAAACGATCTGGTGAAATTAATTGTTTTATTAATAAAAGAGCCGGATGTGTGTGTTTGTCTTTCATGCTGCATGCAAAGTGAAAATTGAAAGGGAACTATCCGGATGACCTTACTGAAATGTCAAGAAACCCTACTAAAGAAAACAAAAACAGTCATTTAATATAAAAATGATGATAATAAATTAGTTTTTTTTATATTTTATTTAAAAATAATTATAACATATTTTTAAATATTATTTTATATTTATCTTTTTATTGAATTAAAAATTAGACATAATATTTATGAATATTTATATATACATAAATAATATATATATAATAGTATAATTGTAACTCTCAAGGATTCAAAAATATAAGGGCAGGTCAATAAGTCTGTGACTTTATGAATTTCCTGTCTCTTAAATGAAATGGCAACACTGCTCCTATCAACTATCAACAATCAACTGCAACTATCATTTATTCGACTTCTGTCGAAATTTGAACCTGGGTCTTTTAGTTTTTGTTTGACATTCATTAATAGCAGACTACCTCGTGATATGAGAAGAAAATGGATAAAAGTGAATTTCCATCAAAATTCATGATTTGGGATACGAATTGCTCCCGAATTATCCCGAGTCACTATTTCTTGTTTCCAAACCTGAAGAAATTGCTCGGCGGTAAAAGTTTTTACTCCAATGATGAAACTATCTTACAAACAAATCTATTTTGATGTCCCCTCGTACATTTTTAATAATCTTAATAAATTTTTATTAATTTATTTAATAATGATAAGATAATAGAGTATGCAAGAATTCAATTAAAGTTTATTGGCATAATTTCTCCAAAATAGAATAAGTGGTTGGAGGAACCACTGTTTTTAATCAATTATCTATTTTTATGAAAAATAAACCTCTATATATATGATATGTATTTAAATGATAAATAATTATATATTATTAAAATAATATTGAATATATATTTAAATTTGTTTTGTTTTCAAAAATGCATTAGATTTGATTTATTCTTCAATTATACTCGAAAAAATTATTTGATAAAGCTTTTCGTATGCACGTTATGTTGAAATTACACATTTATTTAAAAATTTAACATATCATCTAAATATTAAATTAATTTTTTTTTAAATTAATGTGTTATGAACCGTTGTCGTCAAGTTCAGAAGATCAGTATTTTATCTCAGAATCAAGCACTTGATGGGCATTTAATTATAATATATATATTGTAGGAAAATTATTTTTTTTTCTTCTTTCTTCTTTTATCTTCTTTAAAGGTAGATCTTCATAAATGATAATTCAATAAATTGGGTGAATAAATCCTTTTAATAAAATATTTAATAAAATAAATGTAGCAAATTCATAAACATAAAATGCTAGCTTAACATAAACGTGAGTAAACCAATAGTATAAGTGATCATAACATAATCAAGGCTTGGTCATAACTGGATCATAACTGATTGAATATCGATACATGTCCGTTTTTAAATAGTAGCTAGGCATATTCAATCTTGACGCTCATTGGCTGGTTTGTAAAAGTCAAGCATAGCTTTTACACTTTCTATTATACTAATTAATACATAAATGTTTTTAACAATAGGGTTTATTTATTAACCTATATTATAATATTAGCTAACTCTTAATATATTAATCTTAGTCTAAATATAAGTTCTCTAATTAAATATTTAACATAAATGCGTTCTCGTCTGTGATTGGCTCAACTGGATTCACTTGTTCTGAGCATGGGTATAAAAACCTCAGCAAGGAACTTGTTCCGTTCTTTGCAAATTGGACGCAATACTGCTCGGATGTGAGCGCCATTTTTTCAATACAATTGTTCTTTTCAGAACAAACCTCCATTTAATATCAACAAAAACATACACTTTTATTAAAATATCCTACAATATATATATTATATTTTTAAAATTAGGTTATTATTTAAATAATAAACTGTATATTGAATAATTATATTATAACATTTTAAATATACTTACTTACTTATGTATTAAATGTGATTATGGTATTTGATTATTATTCTTATTTATATTTAAAATATTAGTATTACTATAATATTAAGCGAAAAAGAAAATATACGATGTAATGTTTCAGAAGGAGATGGATTCATGTTCAAATTTTTATAAGTAATGTTCAAATTTTTATAAGTAATAGATATAAATAAATAAGAATAACTCATGAGTTCACGTAAGAGCACTTGTGTTCAACTTTCTAAATAGATTACCATCTATAGAAAAATAATAAACTGGATTCTTACTGTATTTTTTGTACAATATTTGTTTAAAATACGATCACTAAAATTTAAAATAATTAATAAATTAGTGTGAGACAAGAAGGATTATTACTTGGATATAAAGTGCGGTAGGTCTCATTTTAAAAGAGAAGGGGTAATGAGCTCATATCTCCTTTCTACATAATAAAACGAGAGTTAATAAAAAAAAACACGAATGATGATTAATTATAATTAATTAATTTTGGCATAGAATAAATGACTTTCAATTTGTTTTTGTTGATTATTTCAAATTTCCAATTTTTCTCTCTCTCTTTTGTAAAAGAATGAAAATTGTATCTTTTTTTAAAATGATATATTTTAAAAAAAATGACTAATTAAAAGATAATTATTTTTTTTTAAATAAAGAACCTTTTTAAAAATTTGATAAATTAGGGATGATTTTTTATTTTTCACCTGTTAATTATTATTATTTTTTTTTTTTTTTTTTGTATTATTAAAGATTGTTTGCCTTAACTTTCATAAGATTTATTTATTTTTACTCTTTTAAGGTTAATCCGTTCTGTAAAGAGCGATATCAAATTTGAATAGAATAGTATAATAATCAGTTGACGGGGCTTCTCTCAATCTTCTTTTCTCCAAAAGAGGTCCGAAATGGCTTCCCTAACCTTCTCCCCCCTCCACCTCCCCGTACCCCCTCCCCCACTACACCCCTCTCGCTCCTCTTCCTCCATTCGGGGCCTTTAATCAACACTTTTCCATTTCTTTCTCACCTCGCGGCTGGCCGGCCGTCGCTCGTGGATGGATGAACCGCCTCACCAGGTTCCAAATACCTCTTCTCTTTCGCCCGCGGGTGATTTATGACCCTTGTATTTTGGTTTCAGAACGAGAGGGACAGAGAGGTGGGCTTTTCGTTTTCTTGTTCATCAAAAGAAGTTGAGCCGACGGACAGATGGGGCCCACTGGAGAAGAGATGAGAGGCGCGAAGGAGGAACGTCATTAATCGATTACAAGTAGGAGATAAGAAATTTTAAAAGGTGTAGTTTAGATTGACGTAATTGACTCACTCAAAATATATTAAGAGGGAACGAAATGGATGAATGAGAGTGAAAGAGAAGCGAAACAAGAGGAAGGCGAAGGAAGGAGGATTGGGAGGGGGGTGCGGGAGGAAGAGAGGGAAAAAACACGGGGTGGGGGAGGAGGGACAGAAATCATCCGAACAGATTTAAAAAGTGTTTTCCATCTATTAAATTAAGACTAAAAAAGAGAAACGATTACTTAGTTATATCACGTATTATATTCAGTTAATAGCGTTAATTAAAACCCCCGTCGGAATAAGTTCTCATCAAAAATTTGGATGATCAACTCCCTTGAAGATAAAAACTCGCCAGAGAAGAAAGACGAGCCGAAAAATTATTAAAGTCGCTTTATTCAAATATATGATGTAGAAGAAGAAGAAAAAAATAGAATTAAATCAACTGACAGAGATTCTAAGAAATTTTTAGTTTGAATTCAATTTTCATATTGTAATTAAACAAAACAGACAATGCCTACCTACAAAATACAAATATACTCAAATTAATTCATATATTGATTTATTTTTACCGACCGACGATAGTAAGGGAGGTATTGTTTTCACACCAAATTTCACATGTGGAGATTTTTACATATCTCCACGAATCATGCATTTTCTTAACAGAAAAAAGTATTTTTAGCATGATGTCTGTCAGAACGACTGTCCGTCCGTCCGTCTGTCCGTCCGTATAGATGTGTACAGCCTGAACGGCTCAACGGATTTTGATCAAATTTGGTATATTTACTTAATGCATCAGTGGGATGAATTGATCAACTTTTGGTGCAAATCTGGAAACCGGAAGTGGTATTATTAGCGATCGACGATAGGAAGGGAAGGGTTATTTTCACACCAAATTTCACATGAGGAGATTTTTTTACATATCACGACAAATGTATTGGTTTTATCCTCGGGAAAAATCATCTTCATTATGTTTTTCTTAATTTAAAATTATGTGACGTCACCCAGCCCTTCATGACGTCACAGTCTCCTTATTATGATCACGGGCAACGCCGGCTACTTCAGCTATATATTAAAAATAAAATAAAATTAAAAATATTTATGTTATATGCCTATCTGTTTTTTATTAGATTAATAGATATATTAAAATTATTTGAAATTGTTTCTGTAGCTGGAAATTAATTTATTTCAAACCGTCGGTCGGTTCCGACAGGTCAACTTATTTAGATGTTTAAACTTCATGAAACACTTTCGTTCAAAAATTCCAAAACTCACGCCTTTTACGATAGAATTTTGTAATTAAGAGATAAAAAAAATCAATTAATTGTCTTTAAGGACACAATAAAAGTGATAGACACAGAAAGTAAATTGAAAACCTTACAAAAGATTTTTTTGAAAAAAAAAATTTTAAAGTAACTTAATTTTATATGGATTATGCAGTTAAATCTAATATAGTTGTAAAAGCAGGTTAAATTTTTTAAATTTGAAATTGAGAGAAAATAAGGATTAAATTAAATCAATATTTTAAAATTAATAAAATTAAAAATATACTTGTGAAACCCAATAAAGTTGAAAATTTATAAATTATATATCTTAAAATATGTAAATTTATATAAAATTTAATTTTTTAAATTTCTATGGATATTAAATTTGAGTATTCATTATTAATTACCATTGTCAGGTTAATATTAACAAAAAATGATATGTAATCTAAACTAAACTTTATCATAATATATATATATATATATATAGTTTAATAAATTAAATTACAACAATAATTTATTTATAATGAATGTATGCCAATAAATGCAATTTATTGAATCTAATAAATAGATAATATATACATAATATAGTTATGAAAAAAGCGAATTTAAAAAATTTATTGATTTATATTAACTCCAGAAAAAATAGATAATATACCCTTAAATCATCCACATATTATAATTCAATCATGGAAGGGGACGATTTGAGATTAAGTCCTCCATATACCCTTTTGAATCCACAAAATATATATTGAAAATTGTAAATTTAAATTATATACGATATCGTGTATATATATATAGATATATAAATTATAAAGATTTCATAATGTTCAAATCTTCATTAAGGCTAATTAAATTTTTGAAAGATATTACCTTTTAAGAATACATAATTAAATACTTATATATGAAAAGAAAATTATACATATAATAAAAGATTAATGCCTAGAAGATATGCAACCATTTTACAATTTTAAATCACTTAATATTTACATTATTATATCCATTAATTTTATTTAAAATATTGAATATAATTATAAAATAATAATAAATCTTTTGGTAATATTATTTATTTCTATGAAAAAAAAAAAATTATGAAAATGATACACAACTCGAGGTAATATTTAAAAGAATCCGTGTATGTCATTTTTTTATTGTATAAATTAGTAAACGAAATAAAAAAAAATAATAATAAGATAACAATTATCGACCCGGCGTTTCTTTAGCATCTTATTAGAAGCCAGGAGCGGTTCGAATTTATTACTATATGATAATCATCAGGTGTCAAAAATATATAGTATTATTCCTAATTGATTGACTGCTCTATAACTATTTATTTTTTTTTTTTTTTCTAAATATATTTTTTATCCAAAATGTTCTTTTAATAGTAAGGTAGGGTCGTTAAAGAAGATCAAATACCCCTATAATGTCCTTTGCTCGACCACCTGGAACGCCTCCCAGCATTTTTTCCACCCCTGTGTCTTGGAATGCTGAAAAAAGAAAAAAACAATATTTGATGAAAATGTTCAATTTTCGAAAAGAAAAAAAAAATGGATTTTTTGTTAAAATTTGAGTAATTTTTTTTTTTAATTTTCTATTATTATAATACTAAAAGATAAAAAAAAATTAACAAAGATTAGTTTTTTGTTTAATACTTTAATAGTTTATATGAGTATGTAAAAACATATTGAAAGGTAAGTTTATTACTTTTGTAGAAATTATAGAATAATCTATGATGGCAGATCAATAAGTCCGTGACTTTTTGAATTTCCCGTCTCCTAAATGAAATGATAACAGTATTCCTGTCAGCAGGCAACAATCATCTGACTCCTATCGAAATTTTAACAAGCTGGGTCTTTTAGTTTTTGTTTAACATCCATTAATAGCAGACTACTTCGTGTTCTATTTTGATGTCCTCGACAAATCTTATTTTTTGGAAGGGATAAAAAAATTGGAGAAACATTGGACGAAATGTATAGAGCTCAATGTAGACAATATCGAAAAATAAAATAATTTCTCATTCAAAAAGTCACGGACTTATTGACCTGAAGATAATAGTTTTTCCACCCTAGTATAGATAATTTTGTTTATGCTATAATATTAAAAGGTATTTTAGATAAATTTATTTAAAATGAATAAATAAATCTAAATGAAATTTTATTTCAATGCCGAATAAATATCTAATTTCAAAAATTCAAATATATATATACCTATATATATATAAGATATTATTAATATGTAGTATAAAATTTTCGATTAAAAATTTGGTTCATTTATAAAATTTATTAAATGAAAATGTAATTATACAGAATTATTTACAAAATACTTCTAATTAAATTATTTGTTTTTGTTCAGTTGATATTTCTGAATAATAAAAAAATATTAAAAAATTTTATTAGATTTTTTTTAATGATATTCAATTATATAGAATACTTCAATTAATATACATATAAATTATTTCAAATAAATTTAGATTTTATGTCCATAAATGATCATTATTAATATATTTAAGTTCAATATTTAAGTTAATTTTATTCTCACTAGAAAATTAGTTCATTTTTTTTTTTTTTTTTTTTTGTTATTTAGACCAACTTTTTTTGTTCTTTTTTCCAAAAAGGTTTATTTTAAGGGTAAATCAGTATAATTATGATTCTTTTTTTAGATGATAATCATAATGAAGATCTAATTTTAATTTAAACACAGCGAGAGAGGTTGTTTGCTTGGAGGCACGCAGGAGAAAAAATAATTATATTACACACACACATATATATATATATATAATGAAGGATGAAAAATAAGCGTATAAAAAAACAGACAAATCACCTTAGCGGATTTCAGACGTCCTTTGAAATCCCTTCAGGGGGTCTTTAAGTGAATCACAAATGATGAAAACAAAAGGAGGGGGGGGGAATAAAACACTAAAAACCACAAAAACAAGAAAATGCAAAAATATTTCAAATCAATATTCTAGAAATGTACATGATATCTATTTTAATTATTTATTTATACAATTATATATCATTTATAATAAAATATAATATAATTATTTTCTACTTCTCTCTCTCTCTCTTTCATAATCATACTTAAAACATTATTTACAAGCACAATTTATTGTATATTTTTAATAAATATCTGATTTAAATAAAATAAAATAATAATTTATTTATTTTATTAGAAATAATAATAGAGTATGAAAAATAAATAAATAATATTATTATTTAAAAAAAATAATTAATTTATTGAACATACCAATGTTTTGAAATGTTTAATATTTTTATAAAAATAAAATATAAGTTTATATTTATTAAATAAATACAAAAATGCTGCTGGATGCTAAATAAAAAAAAATAAAAATATTTATTAAATATAATGGAAAAACTTTCAAAGAAACTGAGTTTGTTATTAATATTGTAGAAGTGTGATGTATTCATTCCATAGAAATTTTTAAAGATATGGTCCAAATTGAACAAAAAAATAATAATTCGAATCTAACTTCACATTGAAAGATCTCATTTAATTACTTCGTATGTTTAAAAACATTGAAACTTAAGAAGAATAGGAAAATAATTGGAACATGAACGAGGTAATAAATATGGCTAACTCTTAAAGTACATGACTATGACAATATTGTTACAACCAACTTGAAATTAATAGAGAAAGAAAGAAAGTTTAAATCAATAAGAATGCAAAAATTTTGAAAATAAATCTATGTAAATATTTCTATTCTTAATAATTATTGATAAATATGCCTTCCTTTATTCATATAAAAAATCTGGAGTGTGTCAATTGGATTAAATAACATATATTATATCTAAATTAAATTTAATTAATTAATTAAATTAATAAATAATATTTATTAAACCAGCGCGTGTTTGACTCTTTGTTGATGGCACCACGTCACGTGCTGGCGCGTGATTTGCAGTGTTAAAAAATTAATTGCGGTACTTTCGGCTATTAAATTAAGCTGAAATTCTATATATAGCAGTTTTATACAATTTTAAAAACTATCAAACATAGACCTTTATTTTTACGGTAAGTTTAGAGGAAAAAAAATGAAAACGTGGTAGGTAATGTCCGAATGAGCTTCATTTCTCAAAAGTTGATAGAAAACTACGAAATTTGAATAATGATCGAGTACTAATTTTCATTATTCTATTTCAAACCGTTTGCTACACACACACACACACACACACAGAGAGAGAGAGAGAGAGAGACATTTTTCTCAACCTTAGTGAAAATGATTCAGGAACCTTCAAAACGTATAAAAACATCAAAATCTCAACATCGAAAATTTTCGTGATTGCAATACTATCTCTGGCAAGATAGTAAAAGAGCATTAAGGTTAGTTTACCTGGCAAGTTTCTTTTTTGGAATTGTATCATTTCATTTTTAATTTTTTTTTAAACATTCTATAAATCAAAATATACAGTTTTAACTTTATTTGAACACACGACTAAAATAAAAACTACACTATTATTAATCTTTTTCATTTTTTTTTTTAATATCTTCGATTTTATTTTTTTTAAGGATTAAATAATGAAAAGTGATAGAGAAAGAGAAAAATTGAAAAATCTTTCTCTCATTATACCAAATGCGCATTTATCAAAATTAAGTACCTATTAGTATGCTCTTTAAAATTTAATATATCCGGATTAAATATTATTTTATCAGTTTGAAAAAAAAATAATTTTTTTCTTAATTAAAATGGATACCGGATCCTGTTGTGGTGTTTTTTTTTTCCTTGAGAATTTAACCCAACATAAATCACAATTATGCCAAGCAGGTTTTTCAAACGAGATCATTTTATTTAGTTAATATAATTAAAACATCCAAGAAACATCAAACCATCTCGTCACGAACCTGAATTGTTTAATTATTTTCCTCTCTCGTTCGCTAAACACACACATATCTATGTACAAAACATATTTAATTAATAAAGCATCAAATTACATCAAATTAACATTTCTTTCACTTTTTTAAATGTAAGGAATAGAATCTTCCAGTTGAAAATGAGTGAGGCATTTTTTTTTTTTATTAATTCATAATGTGAAATTGTAAAGTATTTATTGTATGAATACTTCCTGAATTCTTAGTGCATGAAAAAAGTCAAATTTCAGAATGTTAAATTATATTAAAAAAATACCAACTAATTAGTTGGTTAAATATAGTTGTAAAATTATTTAACTAGATTATTCTTAGATTAAAATATAAGTTAACTTAAAAAAAAAAGTTTAAAAATGTATTAAAATTGATTTAAGTAAGATGGTTAAGATGGATAATGTAGAAAAATTTAAGAATAGTTATGAAATGAATGATGAATATAAACAAAACGGAGAGAGTGGGAGGAGTTATAAATTAGCTGGAGTGTCTCCACTCGACTATCTCGCAAATTTGAATTGGATTAAATAACATAATATATTATATTTAAATTAAATTTAATTAATTATAAATTATAAATAATAAATATTAAACTTTTTTTTTAACTGGCTTTTTGTTAATGGCACCACGTCACGTATTGGCGCGTGAAATTTGCAGTGTTAAAAAATTAATTCTGGTACTTTCAACGATTCAATCAAGCTGAAATTCTATATATAGCAGTTTTATACAATTATTAATCATGTGAAAAATTATCAAACATATATCTTTATTTTTACGGTCACTTTAGAGGAAAAAAATCAAAACGTTGTAGGTAATGACACTCTTCCGGTTGAGCTACATTTCTCAAAAGTTAATAGAAAACTACGAATTTTGAATAATGCCCATGTACCAAATTTCATCATTCTAGCTCAAACCGTTTTTGCGTAATCTTGGTTACATACATACACCCCCCCCCCCACACACACACATACACACACACACAGTCATTTTTCTCAACCTTAGTGAAAATGATTCAGGAACCTTCAAAACCTATAAAACATCAAAATCTCAACATCGAAAATTTTCGTGATCGCAATACTATCTCTTACGAGATAGTAAAAATGTATGAAAGAACCTCCATAGAAATGAATGATCGTGTACTGGTAGTCGCGGTCAATTAGGGACAATTAATAAGATTTTTAAAAAATAAATTGAAATAATAACAATAAATATCGCTGGAATAAACAAAATGATGTTAAACCGTTTATTTAAATTCAAAGAGTTGTTTTTTTAAATTATAATTGAAACATGTTTTAAAATGTTTTTTTTTTATTAATAAATTGAAGTTAGTTTGATTTAAAAAATCATCTCAAAATCTTTAATTTTTATTTTATATTTAGTTAAATTATCCATTAGTTTAATTCCAAAAACAATGGTTTTGTACAATTTTAAAAACATTACAACTAAATTATTAAGTTATATATATGTTACGGTAAAAGTAGATATTGTGGCAAATGTACACATTTTCCGGTAAATGTGCACATTAGCCTCCTCATTTGGGTAATGTGCATTCAACTAACATTTACAATTTCAAATAAGGGAAATGTACATTGAATTCACAATGACCATGTCGTTTTGGTAAATGTAAGCATACGTGGTAAAACGGATCCCAAAAATTTGATTTGCGTTGTTTTGTCTAGAGATGACGATAAAAATTTATATAAATTAGGAACTAAACAGGGAATTTTAAAACAATCTTATTCTAGGCATGAATTCGCCATTTGTGAACAAAAGTTTATATCATACGAAGATGTTCCTCAAGATGTTGAGAAATCGGTAAGAGAAATTATAGGAATGCAGTCCCTTACTGGTGGCCAAGGTTTTAAAAGATGCATCTGTAAAGGAACATGTTCCTCAAAAAAATGCAGTTGTAAACATGCTGGAATATTATGTAATTCCAAGTGCCACAATTGCAATTCTTGCTCAAATAAATAGCACTTTCTTCATTATGAAATTTCTATATGTTCCTTTATAATTTTATAAAATTTAACTGTTATAATAAAAAAAAGTATGTTAATATTATAATTATTTGTTTGATTCCGATCGTATTGGTCCTAAAAAACTAGGACGAAAATAGTATTTATGAATATTGGGATCATAAGCTACGACATATTATATGTAATAAGTATGTTTTGTTTCTCATTCACATTTTTGAATTAAAATAATTTTCTTTATTAAAGCTTTTTGTATTATGTTTATTTAAATAAAATTTTTTTTACTGCAACAACATTTTTAATTTACTTGTATTCCACCTTTCCTTAAAATACGAAGGTAAGAGTATACATTTACCAAAACGTAAAGGCAGGTGTACACATTTGCCGGGAAATGTACATATAAATTATATTCAGTTTACTTATACCTAACTTTTGTTACAGTAAATGTACACTCTTGGGAAATGTATACATTTACCGGAAAATGTATACATTTGCCAAGAGTGGACATTTACCGTAACATATATATACTTTAAAAATGTTGAAAATAGATTTATTATTATTGTATTAAAAAATTATTTGAGCTAAAAAAAACATCATTTGTGCCATAAAGAAAACATCCATCATTTATTAATTTAATTTTTAACTAAGAAACCCCTTCAAAGGGGCACAGTCAAGGAGGTTTTGACCTGAATCATGACCGATTTTAAAGAAACATGGCCTATCCTCGGATGAATCAATTAAAAAAATCATATCATAGAAAAAAAAGAACTTTTCTTTGACAAACAGTGTTCTATTAAAATTAAATAAATAAATATTTTTTTTTTAAATACATGAATATACATTCGAGGTGTGTCTAAAATGTTCGGTGAATGGTATGATAAAAACATAAAAAGAGAATGTTAATTGTAAATACCTTAATTAACCTTCAAAATACTCTCCACTAGCCATAACCCACTTCTGACAACGTTCGTATAACGCTTGAAAACTGTTGGAGAAGTCTTGATGTGGAATCGTTCTCAATATACCCGTCACAACGTTCAGGCCGACAATCCACAAGCAGGACACCAGAAAATACTACTTACTGTGTCTTTGCTAATACCCAATTCTTCGGCTATTAGTCGCAGAATCAATCACCAATCTTTTGTTAGCATCTCTCGTATACGTTCAGTGTTTTCTGCTGTCCTGCTTGTGGATTGCCGGCCTGAACGTTGTGACGTCTATTCTGAGAACGATTCCATATCAAGACTTCTCCAACAGTTTTCAAGCGTTAAACGAACGTAGTCAGAAGTGGGTTGTGGCAAGTGGAGAGTATTTTGAAAGTTAATTAAGGTATTTACAATTAACATTCTCTTTTTATGTTTTTATCATACCATTCACCGAACATTTTAGACACACCTCATATATTATTTCTATGCTATTTATAATTAGTCAATTATAAATAATCTATAATATTTATTTAATTATAAATTAAAATTGAAGTATATTTAGCAAATATGAAATATTGATTTTATCAAAGTTTAAAACTTATAAAGAAAAGACATTAATTTTCTTTTAATGGATATTTTAATCGTTTTGTGTGATGTAGGTGAAAAAACTGGAATTTCGATTTCTAATATTCACGGTAGGGTAGCGTAAAAAATTGGGGAATTTTAAACTATATATGATATGGATCGAATTTTTATATTTTTTCATGGTATCTCAAAAGGGACATTCTTTTCATTTTTGATGTTATTTTTTTTTAGAGAAAAACAGTTTGGTTTCTTTTTAGATTATTGGGGTGGTATGATTTTAAAATTTGACTTTTATATCAAAATATATAAAAAAAATAATATCATTTTTAATCTATTTTTAAACAACATATTGAATTTACTAATTCTAAATTTCCTTTTATTATATTTAATGACCATAAAAAATTTTAATTATAAGGGTCTTAAATATTTACATCTATACGTGCATAAGTCTAAATGGGCAAACAAGTCAGACGTAAATATGATACTAATTAAAAAAATTATAATAAATTTTTTTTTAGTAAAAATTAGAAAATATGTATTAAATTCATGAATCAATAAATTTAATTTTTCGATAATAAATCATTTTTTTTTACAAATTCCGTATTCAAAGAACTTAATTCAATTCTATAGAAATATTATGAAAGATATACTTACCAGGTGTAGAAGTATGAATTAGGAATTTTTTGCAAAAATTACACTTCTGTTATTTGTAAATTATAAAAAATATTTTATTCAAAATAGTCTACATTGGAATTTATACATTTTTCCCACCTCTTTGGCAGATTATGAAAAAAAATCTTACTTTGAAGCAAACCAGTTGTCCAGCAAATGGCTGTACATTTTCATACGAATCGAAGTGTTGTTCGGCGAGTGCACGTCCTAATGATGCGAATTGATGGTAATCAGTCGGAGCCAAGTCTGGAGAATAAGCCGCATGCGCTAGTACTTCACAATTGAAGGCCTCGATCGTATCTATTGCCCGTTTTACTGTGTGTAAGGGGGTATTATCATGAAGAAAAATGACTTTATGTTGACTTTTTACATATTCAGGTCGTTTTTCACGTATTACTCGATTCTAATCGATCATTTGTTGTTGGTAGCGATCAGTGTTTTAGTAGCTCATAATATATTATACCCTTTTGATCCCACCAAACGCACAGCATAGTTTTCTTTCCAAAACAGTCTTAGGCCCGATTCACACACAAGTGGCGTATGGCACTGGTGTGGTTCTGGCGTGGAACAGGTTTGTTAATGTAATTGCATTAGCTTATGACTCAATACCCACAGATATGGCGTGTTGGAGGCGTGGAAAATGGCACGAAGACCACTCCAAATGAATAATGAAATGGTCTAGAAGTGGCGTGCCAGTCCTACGAGCCACCGGTGGCGTCGGAGTGGAGTGGTCTTCGTGCCATTTTCCACGCCTCCAACACGCCATATCTGTGGGTATTGAGTCATAAGCTAATGCAATTAAATTAACAAACCTGTTCCACGCCAGAACCACGCCAGTGCCATACGCCACTTGTGTGTGAATCGGGCCTAACAGTGCACTTTGATGGTATACATGTCTTACTTAAATAGTTATTGTGATAATTTTAAAACAATTTATATTAATTTTGTTTTTATACATTCACATTTTTATTAATTCAAAATGTTAGTCGAATAAAATATCAGAGGCATGGGGTTTAAAATTTTTATTAAATTTAATGAAAAAAAAAATATTTTTACAAATATCTTGAAATATTATATATATATATAGTAGAATATAAAAACAATTATAAATTTCAGAAAATTTTGTTTTCTTTTTCCAATATTCTGGAATTTTTCCTGTTTAATGCATTTTCAATATGATATAATATTAAAATTGTTTTAAAGTAATATAGCATTTTCATTATATTGAGGAGATATAAAGATATATTTCGTTAATATTTAATTTATTTAATTTAATAGAAAAATATTAAAATCTTTAAAGATTTCCTGAAAGTAGATCAAGTCGATTGAAAAATTTATAAATATAAAATTAAATAATTTTAAATTTAACATAAATTGTAAATTATTATTATTCGAAAGCAGAATGTAATAATATAAAATTAGAATTAAATAGAAAAACATTAATTGATAATGAAATGTACTTTATGAAAATATTTTTATTTTTTTAAAATCTTTCTCTATAACTCATATTATATTGAAAAATGGCTAGAAGAAATAAAAAAAAAAAAAAAATTAGAAAGTTTTAATTTCCCTCTTGTGAGTATCCAATTGATTTATTGAAGAAATTTATTGATCTGAAAAAAAATAAAAAAAAAAAAAAGTTGAATAACTGATAAATTTAAAATAATTAGGGTAATATTTTTCGATTGATAGGAGTGATGTTGAGTTTGAGTGAGGAGAGAGAGAGCGGTGATCGTCGGAAATCCCTAATCAAGGTATCGTTTACATTTACACTAATTATACGCCTGCACAAATAACTAAAAATAAAAATCCACAAAACGTGGTGAGGGACGAGGAAGGGCGAGAAACCAACATCCGAAGACAAGTGAAAAAAAGGTACGAGGTGAGGTGTAATCGATGGTTTGAAAAGGGTCCTGGGGTCTGATTTGCACCTCAAAGTGCGACCGCCGCCCCCGGAGCCTTTTATGACCACATGGAGGGGGGCTGGGGTCGTGTGAAGTACAAATTACTAAACAACAGGGAGTCCTCACCCTCCTTTTTGAGTTGTTTTGCCGCGCGCGCACGACTCGAAGGGGATCGAAAAAAAAGGCCAACAGGTAAACGAAGAGAAAAATACTAAATAACCGTTAAGAAAAATCAACTTTTTAAAATGTGCCAAACCAAATCCACTTTTAGGTGTAGAAAAAAAAATGTTCTCTCGTTTAACAAATAGTAGATGAGAAAGAGAGGGAAAAAAACTAACACAATTTTTATTTGTTTAAAGATGAAATGGCAAAATTTAACAAATTTGATGAAATTATCTTCGTGTGTTCATATTAATGGTACCTAAATAAATATTTAATAAAGAAATAAAAGCTTAAAGTTATACTACATATAATGTTATAGATAAATATTGTAACCATTATTTCAACTTGACTTTTCCTTCAAACATATATATATATATATATATTATATATATTTTTCATAATACTTATATTTTATTAATTCAATAAATTAATTAAACACTAATATAAATAATTAATCAATAGAAATTAAATTTATAAGATACAAACTATTTATTTTCATTCTAAAGTATCTTATATTACATACAGTATAAATCTATAGATACACTCTAAATCTTTCCCATTCTAAATATTTATTTCTATATCAATCATTTTATGTAAAATAAAAATAAGTCCGAACCGACCGACGGTTTGAAGTAAATTAATTTCTAGCTACAGAAACAATTTCAAATAATTTTAATATATCTATTAATGTAATAAAAAACAGATAGGCATATAACATAAATATTTTTAATTTTATTTTATTTAGAATATATATGTAATACCAGGCTGTGACGTCATGAATGGCTGGATGACGTCTTATAATTTTAAATTAAGAAAAAACTAATGAAGATGATTTTTCTCGAGGATAAAACCAATACAAAGTGCATGATTCGTGGTTATATATAAAAAAATCTCCTCATGTGAAATTTGGTGTGAAAATAACCCTTCCCTTACTATCGTCGATCGCTAATACTACTACTTCCGGATTTGCACCAAAAGTTGATTAATTCATCATACTGATGCATTAAGTAAATATACCAAATTTCATCAAAATCCGTTGAGCCGTTCAACGTCGGACGGACGGACAGACATTATGCTAAAAATACTTTTTTCTGATATGTAAAAATCTCCACATGTGAAATTTGGTGTGAAAACAATACCTCCCTTACTATCGTCGGCCGGTAATATATGAAGCATGTGTAAAAATTATTGAAAATTTCCGGGTAGTAACTAGCTACTTCAGCCTCCATTTTGACAAGAAATGGCCGCATGAGACTATTATTCCCTAGAAAATTCCTAGAAATCCAGAATCTTTTATTTATTTATTATTAAAATCGATATTTCACCTTAGGCATGTTGTTGCATCTCTACATAGGCACTTTATAAAATATCCAAAGATATTTTTATAAAAATTTTAAAAATTTGAATTAAATAAAACCTAAAAGAATAGTGAAAACTACGATATACAATGAACAATTCCCAATATATATAATTATGAAAAAAGTTATACGAATGTTTTGAAAAGTGAGTAGAAAAACATTTGTTGACTATTTGAAAACAATTAATGCTTATTGCTCGCCTCAGGGATTGTGAAAAGAGGTAATTTGTAGTTTCCTTGCTAGAATTTATCCTTAGGAGTCATTTGCTAGGGGATCCGTAAGTAAGCTAGTCACATGGAAACTGCGGAGGGCTATCTCATTTAGGTCACCTTCCTATATGTGTGTTAAAAAATTGATTATTGAAAGCAAAAAGTTTAAAGCTATCTAAGAAATCGATTTCGAAAAACTCAAATAAAATAATACAATGAAGAAAAAAGGAAATAGCTTGTGAGCAAGTTTTAGTTTATTTATAATATTATTTTTCATATAATCTGGTAAATCTTTTCCCTAACAAACTATTATAAAGCATTGAAACTGAAAATCAAATAAAAAACTCACTGACTTTTTTTTTCTATTATTGAAAAATCGTCTTTTCTTTGGCAAACAGGTCCTGTTGTCCTTTTTCTGATCAAAATTCACACACATGTAAGAGAGGGGGATGAAGAATAAATAATGTCTTTTGGATGAAAGAGGGTGTGTTTTTCCCAAATGCCCCACCACCTGAAAATGAGGGCGTAACTTACTCAGGACAGGTTACAATCTCCTTCTCTCTCTCACACTGATACACAAACACACAAACACACTCACATTCTATTGATAGAATAAAAAAAAATTCACAGTAGGGGGTGCTTGAAAAGTGACCTGCTAGTCGGGGGGTAGAATTCGAAATCTTTTATATTTACCGACTTTGTTGACTTTGCGGCTTTAGTTGAAAAGCTCAAAGAAAAATCGAAATTTACACAGATTTCTCTAAAATAAATCTTTGGATATTTTTTCTTTACCTTTTCACGGATAAAGTTTTTGAATTAAATTCAAGTTTTATAAATTTTTATGAGAATTTTCATGGGTATATTTAATATAATATCAAGTGATTATTTACATTTTTCACATGTGGCGAGTAGGTGGTTTACAATATATATATATATATATATATATATATATGGAACTCGAAAGTTCTTGGACGAAGCAACCACGTTCCTTCTATCCTGACGCTGCACCCATGTAACTTGTATTTCCTCTCATCTCTCTTATGTCCCTTCCTACATTGACAGCCTACTTCATCCCTAGTCTTCCAACCGGAAGTTTCCCAATCGGTCTCCCCACAAACATATTTTTCGCAAGTCTCTCACCACCCATTCTAGACACGTCTCGTTGAGATTATAACCCTAAATAAGTCTGGTCATGTAATTCTTCGTTATTCAGACTCCGCCATTACATTGGTGTCATCTTTCTTTGGCCATAAATGCTTCCAAGAAATCTATTTTCAAATCCTCTAAATCTACTCTCATCTTCCAACATCACGCCTCACACCCATATAATACAACTGGCGAAATAATTGTTTAATTTATTTTAATTTTGATTCCATTTGATAATAATTTTGACGAGATAAGCCCCTTTACTGCATGATAACAGACGCTTTCAACCTTGATTTATATCCTTCTTGAATATTATTATCGTTCGTGATTTCAGAACCTAAGTATTTAAATTTTTCTACATTTTTAAGATTTGGTGTGTTAATACTATTCCTCCCGATGTATGATATTACTTTCAAGCCCCACATCTTTTTCTGCGTTTATTAATTTTTTTACCGCAACTATAATTAAATTTGTCTAATTGCCTGTTATATTTAAATCATCCGCGTAGCCTAATACTTGATTTTTTTTCCAATAGGTTTTTGTTTGATTTCCCCCCAATTTGTCTAATCACGTATTCCAATGATAAATTAAATAAAATTTGTGATTGAGAGTCTCCGGAGTGGTGGAGCATTAAACCCATTCCGAATTTCGAAAGTTTCTGATAATTGATTCCCGCATCTTACTCTTCCTTTACTACCTTCGTGACAAATTCAAAATTCGAAATTCATACGTACTATTTTTGGAATTCCCATTAAAATTAAAATTTGTAACACTTTTCTCCGATCCAAAGACTCATATACTTTGATATATATCATTTTCTTTACTCCCTTATAAATATTTATTTAATATATAGATAATTTATCAAAAATATTATAGGTATAATTTTTAAGAAAATATTTTTTATTTATTTAATTATACTAAAAAGAATATCAATTTAATTTTTTTTTAAAAGATATTAAATATTATAAAATGGATTAACAATAAAATGATTATGATAAAAAGAATTATTTAATAAATATTAATAATTTAAATTAATCAAAAAAACCTGATAAGTGAATTTATTTTCCGGCTTATTTAAATTTAATATCCTTCTGGGCGAGTTGACAAAATTTAAATGTCATGAAAAAAAAGCCAGTTACTTCAGTTAGCAATTAATTGACATCTCTGTCACCTGCTCGGTCACCTCACAGATAATGTCATTAGATTAAAAAAAAAAAAAAACTAAGTATATCATTGATGAACATCAACGACCAACTAACAACCATCTATTAGGTAAATGGCAAAAATGATTATGAAGGAAATTTGCTGCCATTTCCGGTTAAACACTAACTGCCCTTCAGGGGGGTACGTTTCGCTTTAAGTAAATTATAGACAATTATTTTTTTTATAAGTGAGAGCACAGGGAGGGATGAAATCAAGATATTAATAACCGAGACGTGCAACAGTCGCCAGACAAGAGAATAGAATTATAATTAATTAAGGGATAAAGTCAATCAAGCAGATGTAGGGTGAGTAGTTTATTGATACCGTATATTAATTGATTAATTTAATAAGAATAAAGCTTGGGGGCTGAATAACTATCAACGATTTAATAAATCCGTTTGAAATCAAATTAGTCGTTGAAATCGACAGGTGAATCACTTCAGGAGACAATTATGAAAAAAAATTAATTCATTTCAATTATAGGTGCATCAAGTGAGGTGGATCAAGTGGTTACTTGGAGTCATTACAAAGTTGATTATCACTATTTACCAAAAATAAATTCAAAAATATTATTTTTTTGGGATGATAAAATTTAAAAAGACTTGGTAATATAATATAAAATAAAGTCTTAAAACATATTTAACAATATATAATATTCTTTCATTATTCTATCAAATGAATTGTTAGTTTTATTGAATATTTACCAGTTTCACAAGTTTGAAATATATTTAAAAAAAAAAAAATACAAATTTCATTTAAAAATTAAATTAAATTTTTTGACATTTCAATAATAATATTTTTTTTTTATTTATTCATTTAATAAAAAAGTTTTTTGCTTTATCTCTTTTAATTTAAACTTTCTTAAAAGGATTTTTTTCTACTACGACTTATTAATCATTTTTGGGAGTGAAACACGTAGTTTAATTAACTTTAAGAAAATTTATTTTAAAATAAAAAATACAATATTAAAAAAAAATATAAAATAAAATAGAATGTAAATCAATTATTTGAAACCATAGTTGGAGATGTGAAATAAAATTATAAATTGGAAAAAAAAAATCTACGGAATTATTTTATTTTATCATATTTTTAAATTTTTGACTGACATAAAAGTTGGAAAAGTGAAACTAATAAATAGAGTAAAGTAAGTAGATCATATTTATTTTTATAGAGATGGATTATTTTACAATTATTTTACCGGTTGTATTATATGGGTGTGAGGCATTGACCATTTCCTTCACCTTTATATATATTAAACATATCATTTTTTGAGATTAGTTCTTCCATCTCTTTACACCTTTCTGTCATCTAAATTTATTTTGCTACTTTATTCTTTTTCCTTATTTTGAATTGCATTTTCTCATATTCCACGATGTTATTTTTTAAAAGTCTTTTTTCTACCATCAAATCCAAAATCTCGTCCGTTATCCACGACTTCTTCTTCAATCCACGCGTCCTGTTTAAGTGAAGCAAACCACTCTCCACAAAAGCATTCTTCACCAGTGCCCACTGAGTATTTATATTGATAGGATCGACATTAGATATCCTCATTAATTTGCCATTGAGATCGTCAATGACAGCATTCCTAACATCCTCAGATTGTAATTTTGATGTATCAATACTATTAATGTTGTAGTTTTTTCTTCTTACAGACTTCAACGCCAACTTCATGTCCACAACCAAAGGTTTGTGATTTGAGCCTATGTCTACTCCAGGGTATGCTGTGACTCTTTTTACACAATTTCTGAAACATCTGCTTGTCAGGATGTAATCAATTTGGTTTCTATTTAGTTCCTGGTTGTCAGTAGAATATCGGGGTAATTTCCATGTGTAAAGACGACGTTTTGAAAGTTTAACGTATTAGTTACTACCATCTCTGCAGTCTGGCAGAAATTATAGAGCCGGTCTCCTCTCTCATTTCACTGACCTTAGCCGTAATCACCGACCAAATCCCCCTGCCTACCCTGACCAATTTTAGCGTTAAAGTCTCCAAGTATTTAGTTTATGTTATTCTTCTTGAGAGAGCTTAGAGTGCTTTCCACAGTGTTGTAGAATTTCTCCACTTCCTCATCGTATTTACTATCAGATGTATGTGCGTAAACTTGCAAGATATTTATGTAGCAGCATCACTCTATCCGATATGGACACAAAGCACAAAGTTCTTAACCTACCCTATGAGTTTCAAATTAACCAGGATTCCAACACCCTTTCGATGAAACCTATCTCCATCTTCACTTCCTCTTGCCTGGGAACAAGTACTGTCACCTGTCACATCTTCGCTGATTCTCATGATCTTAACTTTAAGTCTTCTCATTTCTTTGATGTTGTTTAATTTACCGGCTATGAAAAGACTTCTAACATTCCATGTACACAGGTGTAATTTGTTTTTTATTATTCTGACCCGGGAGATTCTTCGCACTCCCTACCCATTTAAGGGCTGCCCGAGACTAGGGGCTATTTGTGTTTTGTTTCTCGTCCTGGGGATAATATACTGAAGTGTTTCGAGTTGACTTCTTCGGTGAATTCTCAGCCCTCCCTAACCTGGAGTACAGACGCTGTTCGTACCCGCCCAATATGGAACAGACGGTACTGGATTTCCCCATATCTGGCTACCCTCACTTAGTTTGCCCAGCCGGTCTAAGAAGTTGCCAGGGGTGTGGCACGAGTAGCCATAAGTGAGAGCTGAGTGTCCTGAGAGGACCAATAACCAACAACCATCACCTGTAAACGATACTCGATGCGAACCATTGCAGTTAAAGATGCTACCTCTGCAGTGCAATACCCCAACCTTAATTATAACTTTTTATTAAATTATTTTTTATATTTTTATATATTTAATATATATTAAATTTTTACTGTTTACTATTCAAGAAAATGAAAACAATCAATAGAAAAACAAATGATGAATGAGCCAAGCTGGATTTCATATTTCAGCCTAAAATTCGACCTTAATATCATTTTTTTTATTTAATTATTTATATTTTTTATATTTATATTTTATTTTTATCTCTTTCATTGAGAGGCAAAATTTTTTTTAAACTCTATAAAAAGAAATGGGAAGAAGAGAATAATATTAATAATAATAATAATAAAAAGATATGCATCACGATAAAATCGCAAGCCAATGAGAATAGTGTATAAACACGGATCAATTTGTTAAGAGGATGAACCTTTTAACGTTCAGTTGCCGAGTTAATGGAGCCGCCAAGGGAACCTCATCTGGGCGGAAAAATGAAAGATAACGATCCCATCGCCCATCGATTTACTTTCAATTGCTACGACCTCATTTGATCAAAACAATTTTTTTTAAGAAAAAAAAAGAATTATAATAATAATTTGAATAGTTATCTTACAATTTGGCATTAATGTATTTGGAAATATTAATATATAACAGGAAGACAAAAGTTATATTGATTTAAAAATTGATTTGGGAACCAATGGTTGTGAAGGGGAGATGTAGACATATAATGAAAATTTTAGATACTGAGATGACTCTAAGATTGTTATTGGAGATTTTTTTTTTCAAAAATAAAAAAAAAAATAACGATAACATTTGATATTTTTAAATCAGTTTCATTATCTTATTAACATATAAATATGAATAAATAAATATTTTTGTACTATAATATCCTGAAATTTAAGCTAACCTGTAAGACTTGGCATTTAAACTGAGCAAAAGCACTTTTGTCAACATGCATTTGCATATACTATATTTACGAATGGTCACCATTCGTCCCGGAGCTCAAGAACACTTCAGGACTCTGGTCTCCAAACAAGATGAAGGTCCTTTGGCTGTCAAATTATGTATTTCTCAATTCACCTATTTCAAAATATAGTCTTTTCTTATTTTATATTTTTTGTTTTCTTGATAAAATATATTTTCTGAAATAACCTATTTTTATTTATTAACACGTTCTTTGTTGATGCACTAAAGACTAAATTGAAGCCTAAGGCTCAGCTGCTTATTCGTGCAACTGCAACATACCGTGATAAAATTAATTTCAGAGATTTTCATTGATTGATTTGAAAATATGTACATACTTAAAATTATCAAATGAGTTTCATTATAATTTGAGGGTAGGTCAATAAGTTAGTGACTTTTTTTTAAATGAAACACAGGATTTTGAATGAAAAATTATTTTATTTTTCAACGTAGTCTCTTTTGAGCTCTATACACTTCGTCCAACGTTTCTCCAATTTTTATATTCCTTCCAAAAAATAAGATTTATTGAGGACATCTTTGGGACCGATTCACCCCGAGAAACCCACTGTTTTGTCTGCTGTTTCGTCTCTGGTCTTTTGAGGTGGATCCATGTTTATATTTAAAATATAAACGGCGCAACATCTCGGTTTCATCCTTAATACGCTCACGAAACTCACTTTTTTTCATTTTCTCCTCAAATACGAGGTAGTCTGCTATTAATTGATATCAAACAAAAACTAAAAGACCCAACTGGTTCAAATTATTTCGACAGGGGTCAGTTGAACAGTGTTGCTATTCCATTTAAGAGACGGGAAATTAAAAAAGTCACAGACTTATTGTCCTGCCATCGTATTTATATAATATTATTATATTATATTATATAATATCGAGTGTTCTAAAAAGCATGACACCCATAAACACTTGTCTACTCCATCTAATGAATAATCCGGTATTTAGTATTCGTTTAAGTTTTTGATCAATCAAAAATTAACTTTTAGTTAACATAGCATATACATAAATAAATACATTTTTAATAGTTACTTCATAGGAATTAAATAATTTCGATTTCTTTTTTAAGGGAATGAGTTTTTCTGTCTTGTATAAAAAATTATTTGAGAATTACTTTTTTAAGAGTAGAAATAAAGATAAACTTGTATACTGTTAATGATCAAAAATAACTAAAAACGAAAGATATACAATTATCAGTTATGATTAGATATATTTTTTTTCTTCTTAACACACTATGAGCGGGGCGGGTATTTGTACCCGTTGACGGGTCTGCCACTTATAAGTGGGGCGGACGCTAGCCGCTCATAGTGTAATAATATATATTTTCCCTTGTGTCACTTAAAATTACTTATTTTAAAAGATAACTAATATATTTATATCCCTCATATAAGTGACAACGGGTATAAATACCCGCCCCGCTTATAAGTGGAAGTCCCCGCAACGGGTACAAATACCCGCCCCGCTCATAGTGTGTTAAGTAGGAGAAAAATATTTATTATATTTCCTCCATATTCAAATGTTATATTATAAATTAATGTCTATTATATATGTAGTTTATATCTATTAAAATATTAAGTATTTAATATTTGATAAAAATAAATATCATTAATAATAATAGATTTCAATAGGTATAAAGATATGTCAATTAAATATTATAAATGTTTTCATCGCATCTTTAAGTTTTAGACTATTTAATTATTTATTTCATGTTATTGTTTAAAAGAGAATGAAAAAGTGTTCAATTTATTCCCAAATAATGCGGGTCAAATCAAGATGAATGATCTAGAAATAAATAAATATTTTTTTTTTCTTCTTACTTCGATTTTCATAAATCATTTTTTAAAAGTATTCTAAATATTATTGCATATGCAAATGTCGATAGGGGAGCGATGTTTGTATTAAAAGGAAAAATTTAAAAAAAAAAATCGCCAATCAATTTGATTTGTTATTGGTTGGCAAACATGTGGGCTCCATATGAAGTCATTGCTAACGAATAACAACAACTATTCATGGATCTTGCCAAAAGTACTCACAGACACGATTTATAACATACAGGTGATTTATTTATCAATAATTTATAATGAAGACAGTTGAATGTCGGGAGAAGAGTGAAAGAGAGAGAGAGAGAGAGAGAGGGTGAAGAATTTCATTTCCCTCAACACATAATATATAGATATATGCTGAATTAAATGATAAAAATTTTAAAATAAAATTGATTAGTGTAAGCATAAATCATTTACAATGGAAAAATGAATGCCAAATAAATATTTAATCTTATTTATATATATTTAAACCTTTTTTTCTATATGTATGTATATTGCTTAGAATTTAAAATTGTTTACATATCTTTATGTTTCCTAGGTTGGGGAATGTCCATGTGTCTGTCAGTCCAGGGAAATTGTAAAGATATACTCTCAAATTTAACTGAACCGATTCCTATGAAATTTTAATCTTAAGCAATCAATTTTACTTTTGCTAGGCCTAAAATTCAATAGATTCTGAATTATTTATTAAATTTTAATTTTAATGTGCATTCCCGATTGTTTATACTAAAATGTTTGTTTTAGATCAGTACAATTTTCCATAATATATAAATATATATATATATAAATAAAGAAATTATGAATATCTTCAAAAGGCTTCAACATATTAATTCTTTTTATTCAATTATTATTATAATTTATTATTTAATTTCAGAGTAAGTTTTTAATATTTTTCAATACCTACTATTAGGTACCACTCTACCCAGGGCCGTGCCTGACCAGCGTTCATTGCGTGCACCGCACGCAGGCGGCCGAATTAAAAGGCGGCCGAACGTCACATATTTAGAGACGCCAATTTTTTTTTCATCCCAGTCACTTTGGTTTTATTTTTGTATTATCTTATCTTATCTTATTATGCTAGCTAAAATTGTATATATATATATATATGGGTTCTCAAAAACCGCTCTAACGATTTTTTCAAATTCACACTAGATATAGTATTTATAAAGAAAAATTAAGTTTTATTGATCATATCTCTTGAAACATACAGCTTCATTATTTATTTCTTAATTTAAAATTATATATGGGTGACGTCACATGACATTCATTTTTATTTTTTAACTGAAATTGTATTAATATTTTTTTTTTATTTAAAATATTTTAAAATTTATTATTTAATTTCGAAATAAAATTAAAAATATTTATTTTTAATAAAATATATATATATTTATTAATCTCTCTCAAAAAAAACAACAAAACAAATAAATGTCTTCGAAAGATGGTAAAAATATCTTATTTTTATTATCAAAATACTTAGACCAGTGGTTAGAACAATTGTTTTTACTCCCCGAGTTCGAAGGATCGAAACTCGTCGCGTGCATTTTTTTTTTATCTATTTTCGTGATTTATTTATTCATTGTTCTTTTATTAATTAAGTTTTAGATAGTTTTATAATTTTTAATATTTTTTAAATAAAATATTATTTAATACATTTAATAATTGTAATAAATAATTAAAGAATTGTATATCAATATTTTTTAAAGGGTAGAGCGAGAGCTCAGTGTCCCAGGTATTAATATTACCAGCCAAATCCAATAATAATGAATCATTTTTTTTAACTTAAGTACCGAGCCGAGGCTCGGGGTCCCGGTACTCTTATTTTATATTATGAACTTGCTGAAAATGTAAGTATTCGATGAAATATAATTTATATTTATATAATATAACTACAATGTTATACGTACGTATGAGAATAATATCTACATCTCATATAAAAACGGTTTAGTATATCGGTCGAGGTCATTATAGTTTATATTATAGTATAATAATTTGTTTAATACCCTAGACACACGTAAGAGATGAATGATCATTAACTATTAATTATTAATTAACAAACGAAGAGGAAAAAGCAAAGTAAAGTAACTATAAATTAACTATAAATTCTCTTTTATTGAAAATTGAAAAAATCTACATTAATTTTAAAAACATTTTCAGTCCAAATTAAACATAATACTCGTGTATCTATGCACAATGTAACATTAGTTTTCGGATTTCATTAGTTTTTCAAAATTAAAAATAATTAAAAATTACTTGAGAACTTCAATGGCTCAAGAACGTCTCCGTAATTTATCAATTATTGCGATTGAAAATGAAATTGCTGATAATTGGAGTATTCAAGAAGCAATTGTAGACTTTGCTTCCAAAAAATCGCGTAGAGTTAATTTTTGATAGTAATATCTCATTCTTAGAACTGTACTAATAAATAATAAAATAAATATTAAAAGTTAAATTTTGATTTTTTTTCTTTGATGTTATCTTGAAGGGCGGCCATATATCCAGGTACGTCCCTGACTCTACCTATATTTATTTATTTTGTACAAAGTTTCAATAGTTAAAAATACTTTTTATTTTTCAAATACATATTTTTAAACTTATAGGGAATGTTGATTGGTATTTTAATACGGTTTTTCGAATACTAATTCATTAATTAAATTTTATTTTAATTTTTTATATGGGAGAAAAAAATTATCTTAGATAAGTTATTACTTATTACTTGTATTTAGCAGAATATAAATGTGTCTTGCAATGTCTCCAGATTTAAAAATTTCATGACTTAAAAACAAATCTCATCGAAGCAAGAAATTGTTTATTTCATTTTCAAATAAATTTTAATACTTGAAATAATAGCAGTTTTATGTAGATATCGAATTTAATTCTTTTTACTTTCCCGCATACTTCGTATAACTATAAGGGAAGTATTGGAATATCGTAAAAAATTTCGACTTCGAGATTTCGATAGATCTTGACGTTTTAGACCTCCCTGGGTCGGAAAATACCATTTTTCGAATTATGTCTCTGTGTGTGTGTATGTATGTAATGTTTGTCTGTGAGCAAATTTACTCAGAAACGAATCAAGATAGGACTTCGAAATTTGGTACACCGATATTATTCACAGTTAGTAGATTTCTATCAAAATTTCGTCAAAATCGGTTAACCGGAAGTGGTACTTTACCTACACTGGTTGCGTTTACCTTTCAAGTAAAGTACCAGTTTGCTTTGCTTCCTATTTTGTATATAGATTTAAAAATATGAAAAAAATTCAGATACCAAATTTCATCATGATCTGACTACCGGAAGTGACATTTTACCTATACAAGTAGCGTTAGGTGTAAATTATAAATATATATAATAGTGTTTAACAATTTTACTTTATAATTTAAATTAATTAGTTTGTTTATTTTTATTGTTGTTAAAACATAATAATAATAACCTAATTACCTATTTATATGCGGGAAAGTCTAGGGGAGGACACTCCCGAATTTTTATATTATAGCATTATTATTATATTATTATTATATTTTAAAATTAAACTAGTTTTTATTATTTTAATGTCATCTATTTTTTTTATCTCTTATATTTGAAGAATTTTAATTTTTTTATTCTCTAGAAGTTATGAATTTATTGTATTTTAATATATTATTTATATTTTAAATTATTTGTTGAATTTTCTATTAGATAATTTAATTTTATTAATTATTAATTAGAAATTTATTTAATTTAATATATTCATTTATTTAATTTCATTTTTATTATATTTAAATTAATTATTCAATATCAATATTATAAATTTGTTAAACTATAATATTTTTTTTTACTTGCTTGGTTTTATTTATGTTGCTTTTATAATTTGATAATATTTAACACATAAAATTTTTCTTTTCTTTTTTTATTCTATTTTAATCACATCGATGTAACTTAATTGAATGAATAGGTGTCATCTAAATTTAATCAATTGATGGTGAATGAATATAGCCACCTGATTAATACCCGGTGGCAATAAATTCTAACACTGATAGAGGCACCCGTATCAATTTTAATTAAGTTATAATCTTTACATTTATACTCTTTGAACATATCTTTATTAATTTAAATTTTCTAAATTAATCCCTCGAAAAATTATGTCCCAAATTTTCTTTTTTTTTCTTTTTTTTTGTTTTGAATACAATATTATAATTTTGTATTAAAACTGAATTGATATATTATTATTTCTAAGAATTTTTTTTTTCGCTTTCATAAATTTGCATTAATATTTAATGTCATACTAATGCAGATGTAATTGGATTAAAATGAGGCAGGCTTCGATTATATTAATTTATTCCTCTATTCACCTGTCAATTCATGGACAATTCAAGTTCACCTTTCGACAAAAAAGATCAATTTGCAACAAGATTTATTTCATCTATTTAACTACTTCTTTTTAATAATAATTTAATAATTATTCTTATTTGTTTTTATCTTGATCCTATTTAAGCATCAAATCTATTTTTACTAACTCGTAAGAGATAGTATTGCGATAACGAAAATTTTCGATGTTGAGATTTTGATGTTTTTATACGTTTTGAAGGTTCCTGAATCATTTTGTGTGTATGTGTGTGTGTGTGTGTGTGTGTATGTAACCAAGATTACGCAAAAACGATCTGAGCCAGAATGATGAAATTTAGTACATGGGCATTATTCAAAATTCATAGTTTTCTATCCACTTTTGAGAAATGTAGCTCAAACGGAAGAGGGTCATTACCTACAACGTTTTGATTTTTTTTCCTCTAAAGTGCCCGTAAAAATAAAGATATATGTTTGATAATTTTTCGCACGATTAAAAATTGTATAAAACTGCTATATATAGAATTTCAGCTTGATTGAATCGCTGAAATTACCAGAATTAATTTTTTAACACTGCAAATCTCACGCGCCAACACGTGACGTGGTGCCATCAACAAAAAGCCAAACATGTGCTGGTTTAATATTTATTATTTATAATTGATAATTAATTAAATTTAATTTAAATATAATATATTATGTTATTTAATCCAATTCAAATTGCGAGATAGTCGAGTGGAGACACTCCAGCTTATTCTTATCTATATTTGAGTGTATAAGTGATTCGTTTTATATAATAATATAAAATAAAAATTGTTAAAATAAATAAAATTGTTTTTGACATTAAACCTAAACTAAATTCAATTTTAATTAAACATTTTTTAAATGTTTAACGTCATATTATAATATATCTTTGGATATATAATATTATCTACATATTTTTATTATTTGTTTATTTTTTGACAATAATTTGTAGTTCAACTTAACTCACTATGAGCGGGGCGGGTATTTATACCCGTTGCCACTTATATAATATATATTTTCCCTTGTGTGTGTGTCATATAAAATTACTTATTTTAAACGATAACTAATATATATCCCTCATATAAGTGGCAACGGGTATAAATACCCGCCCCGCTTATAAGTAGCAGTCCCCGCAACGGGTACAAATACCCGCCCCGCTCATAGTGTGTTAACTAGCTTAGCTGGTCATTTTTTAAACAGTTATTTTTTTATAAGAAAAAAAATAATCCAAAATTTAATTGAGAAATTCTAAAATATATAATTAGAAATCATGAAGTACAGATTTATAACTTATGAAATTATTTCATTAAAGATTTAAGTGATTGAAAAAATGTATGCAAATAAAGATGAAGTGACAATAATGAAATCTGAAATTGGTGGTCTATTTTCAATTGAGAAAAAGAAAATCAGTGGCGCAACCAGAATTTGCTCCTGGGGGGGGTTTTGACTAGTCGCTCCACCTTCCTATGCCCCCCCCCCCCGGGCTCACTCAAAGACAAATTTTCATTAAAATTTTTTTTTTTATATTAAATATTTAAAAAAGTTTTGTAAATGAAACACTGATTTTACAAAATCTGGCAAATTTTGTATTTTATTTACTCGTATTCACAGTTTTAGAAAGAAAATATTTTTTTCCAGCTATAAGTAAACCATTTTAGCTTTCCTCATGAAATAAGGATAGCTTTTACGATGATCGGAAAATTTTTGCTCCGAGATTCTTCGAGATTTCCACTTTTCAGACGGTTCTGAATCCAAACTTGCAAAAAAAAATTTTGATCCGGCCGGCCGTTCGTTACCAAAATTAAGTCTAAACGAAATGAGATATTATCTTGGGATTTGATATTTAGATGTTTTTTTTGGAATGATGGGCGGGGATTGGATTGTTTTTGGACAAGATGGGACCATAAGTAATGCTAGTTTAAAGAGGTGTCAAAACACATTTTATTAAATTTCTTTATAAATTCCGATTTTTATGAGAATTATCATACTATCGCAGAGGTTCTTAAACATTTGTACTCCGCGGACCCCCAATTGAAAAAAAAATTTTTGACGGACCCCATCCCAACTTTAGGTACTTTACGTCATTTTATTAGTTAATTTCTGGCTTACGATCTCATAAGAACAAGGATATATGATGGATATTTCTAACAGTGATTGGTGAATAACGATTTTTTTGCATATTGTAGAACACATTTTATTAGAAATTATAATATTGAAGAAAGAAAATTCTGCTAAATATGAAGATGGAAACGGTAGCAATAGTTTTCTTGCACATTTCGTTGAATTTGGGTATTTGATCTCTGTTTCCTCACAAAGCCATGCCATCGCTTCTTTTATATTAATTGAAGTTTTAACTGACTCATCATTTTCTCGTGCACCTGTACGATGGCTTTGCGGACCCCCAGTAAAGGCTTCGCGGACCCCCAGGGGTCCGCGGACCACAGTTTAAGAACCTCTGTACTATCGTATTAAATTTATAGGAAATCGCATTTACTAAAAGTTTCATTATATTCATTTTTACCTAAACTTAATAATAAAGGAGTTATTTATAATAAACTACTTTAAGATGTCGAAAGCTTTTCGTCCGCCCGTAGTGGTAGGATAATTTGAAAAAATTAAACTTAAGAAAATTTAGAAAAAAATAGATTTTATGTGTGGGAACTGAAGCTCCCCCGAATCCCCCCCCCCTGCCTCTTCCCTGGATACGTGAAAAAATGAAATTCGATTTTAACCCATTGGTGACCAGATATCATGTAGATAAATATAGAAAAAAATATTTTTGAAAGGGTTTTTGGTGTATAAAAATAAATGTTCCCATTTGGGAACGCTGGCTCTACAAATGGGTTAATATATATAAACAAATAAAAAAAATTAACCTTTTCAGTTGTGAAATCAACTATTTCTTTATTGTCTTCTTCGCTATTGCTATTAACACAATCTGTTGTTTCTGAAGGTCCAGCTTCACTATCTAATTCTTAAATGGAAAAGTATTTAAGAATTAATTCACTAATTTAAAAAAAAATTTTAAATCTTACCTTTCTAGTTTTTCTTATTTTGAAAAAAATCTAAAATTAGTCTTCGCTTCATAATCTTTATGAAATTAGCAATTAATGTATGTAGCAATGTGGAAGGGGTTGAATTGGTGTCTAGGGTAAATGTTCTCGATAGAGCAACTTCTTGTTTGCGAATTTCTATAAAATGGTTTATTTACAAATGCCCTACCCGTTGTGGTGGAGAAGGGGGGAGACTTTCTCCTGGACGTCACCAAAGGCCCTGTGGGGGTGAGGGCCTGCGTTTCCGCTATCCCTCTGTTAAATTTTACAACCAGGGATAAGGAAGTGGAGTGAGGAGCTCGAAACATCCCTTGACCTCGGTATCAATTTCCACATGTATTAATAAAAAAAAACTTTTTTATTATACACTAAGTTATATTTTAAGAATTTTTTTTCTTTTCTATTTGAAAACATAATATACAGCAATTTTTTTTTTCTCTCCTGGGGGTTTTAACCCCCAAAACCCCCCCTGGTTGCGCCACTGAATATACAGCAATTATTATTTTTTTTCTCTCCTGGGGGGGGGTTTTAACCCCCAAAACCCCCCCCTGGTTGCGCCACTGAAGAAAATGTATATAAACAGTTAATAAAATCCAACAGCGATTTTCAAACTGTGCACCCCTCCCCCACACTTGAGGTGCACGAGAATTTAGCATTTAAAATAATTAAGAAATTGAATGAAACAAAAAAACCCACAAACACATAAAAAAATCTCTTGTCTTGCCATTAGAAATAATTTAAATGCAGTATACAAAATATTCAATACATGAACTTTTATTGTAAGGGATGGGTAGGGGGTGCAATAAAAATTATGATTGAAAACTGAACTGCAAATATGATCTCTGAAATAACTAAGGAGATCCATACATGATATATTATTTTATAAATAAAATATTTTATTTTTAATTATTGAAACAAACTTCAAAATTTTCTAAAAATTAGCGATGTAGCTAGAATATAATTTTTTAAAGGGGCACCTTAATAAAACTATAACTTTTCTATCATATATATATTTAATTACTCTTACTCAAAAATATATAAATATATAGGTAGAAAAATGAAACAAATATTTTATATATAAATACAAATAATATATTTATATAATTGAAAAAAAGAGATTCTTATTAATAAATAACAATTTCCTTAATAATAATGTACAAAAATAAAAAAGAGTAAAACAAACATAAAGAAGTCAATTAGGACAAAAATTTCTCAATAAAATTTATTATTACAGAAATTATTTGTTTGTCTTTATCGCAAATTGTTTCATAAGTTGTTCATTTGAAAAAGATTAAAATTTGTAAATACTTTCAATATAAAAAAAAGCTGGAGTGTCTCCACTCGACTATCTCGCAAATTTGAATTGGATTAAATAACATATATTATATTTAAATTTAATTTAATTAATTAAATTATAAATTAAAATTAATAAATAATATTTAATAAACCAGCGCGTGTTTGCCTCTTTGTTGAAGGCACCGTCACGTGTTGGCGCGTGATTTGCAGTGTTAAAAAATTAATTCTGGTACTTTCAGAGATTCAATCAAGCTGAAATTCTATATATAGCAGTTTTATACAATTTTTAATCATGTGAAAAATTATAACAAACATATATATTTATTTTTACGGTCACTTTAGATGAAAAAAAATCAAAACGTTGTAGGTAATGACTCTCTTCCGGTTGAGCTACATTTCTCAAAAGTTGATAAAAAACTACGAATTTTGAATACTGCCGGAATACCAAATTTCATGAATCTAGCTCAAACCGTTTTTGCATAATCTTGTCTACACACACACACACACAAACAGACATTTTTTCTCAACCATACAATTAGTAACAATACCTCCCTTACTATCGTCGGTCGGTAAAAATGATTCAGGAACCTTCAAAACGTATAAAAACATCAAAATCTCGACATCGAAAATTTTCTTGATCTCAATACTATCTCTGGTGAGATAGTAAAAAGAGAGGGAAGGGGATGTGCAAATCGTCATAATTATTTATTATAAATATAAATATTATATTAAAAAAAAAAACATTCAAAAGAATTATATTTAAGAAAAGTTGTGTATGAACAAATCTAAAAATTTAATTATCCCATTCATTATTTGAATGTATAGTTATATTTATGTTGCAAATAAATTGTGACTGAGATCATCAATTAATAATTTTCAGAATGAATTTTGATTTTGATTTCTTTGAATTGAAGAAACAAATAATATCAATAAATCATTTACTATTATTATTATTATTAATATTTTTTTTTCTTTTCTGATCATGTTTCTAATGAAAGAACCGCCCTCTGCCTTTCTTCTCATTGCACAAATTATAAAGTAACAAAAACAATTCCAAGCCCATCAATATTCTTAGCCGTCAGTTGTTCTCTTCTCTTTCATTTTGGAGATATGAATTTCTGTATTTTTTTTTTTTTATTTTAATAGTCGAAGAACGAAAAGATGTTTTATAATGAGTTTCAAGTCAGGGTTTAAACCAATATAGTTACAAAAAAAAAGAAGAATGAAAGAAAAGAGCGGAGAATGAGGTGGGGAGAACGTTTTTATGAAATGTTTAAGAGGTCATAAGCGATCCTTTCGGGGTCATCTAATAAACGCCCCCCCTTTAACGCGGGTCTTTTCATCTTCAACGGAGTCAGAATGTCTGGGATGGAGAGAGACTCAACGACGCCGTACCAGGGAGTCTTTTTTTTTTGTTTTTTTTTAATACGCCCTTCGGGCCCTACCCGGGCGTAGAGAGTCAGCCACCTTCTTGGAAAACCCTTCCTTTACCCGGGAGCAAATGGTGTCCCGGGGAAATCGATTTGGTTCGTTGATTCAATCGAGATTATGGGAAAAATCAGTTCATCCAGAAAGAGATCGTCACGTCGATAATGTGATTCACTCTAATTCGATAACAGATATATAGGAGTATAATAATATAACAAATTTTTATTACCTCTCCTCTAAGAACAGGTTGGTATTTGTAAAAGATTACGTTAAAATATAAATATTTCAATCACATTTCGATATTGATTCTATCTGTATCAGTATTTATTAATCAAAATATTTTCATTTGATTTGTTGTGGTGTCACGCCAAATTTATTATTTATATAAAAAAAATACATAGATTGTACATTAAAAGATGTAATTCGATTTTTTTTTTAAATATTTAATGATTTTGTTTGTATTTTAAAATTCATTTAAAAGGAGGCAGCTAGCCGAGCGTGTAGCATAACAATTTTCTACACAAGAAGTCGGCGTTCGATTCCAACTAAGAACAAATTTTTCTAATAAAATTCAATTTAACATCAGCTGCCTCTGGCTCCAGGAACTGTCAGTTCCTGGTTCTATACATGCGGAAGGCAACGGGAAACCACCGCATTAACATTCCCAAGAAAAATTATCATGGCTGGGCAGCTTCTAAGGCTATCCTAGTCATGATGATAGCCAAACTCCGAAACGGAGACGGCACCTTAAGAAGAAAAGAATAAAAGTAAATTTATTCAATTGTTTGGATACAAAATGTGTCTATATCGATCTGCAAAGGCCTATTGAATATTTATTACTTAGTCCTGCAATGATAACATAAGATTTGACAAAATATTCATTTTATTTTTTTAACGTAAATTCTTTAGAAAGTTTTTAGTTGGTTTGTTACAAATTATCACATTTTTTGAAAAATTGATAAACTAAATTAATAAAATATCAACATCTCATGCGATTGAACACATCTCAAAAGTATATCTCAAACTTGTATTATTTAAAACTGAATTTCTGTATTTCAATTTTATCTATTTTTCATAATTCAGATATTTTTTTTTTGTGTTATCCCTTGAATATCGATTATGTTCATGATAACCATGATAGAAAAATAAATGTTTATGTAATGTAAATTTAAATATAAAAAAGTTTCATAGAAGGTGGATTTGTAAATAGATAAAATATAAATATTATTTTATTTTATACATGATATAATGATCAATAATAGATCTATTAAAATAACTATTCAAAATCTTGGATGGATGATTTTGGAGGACATAACCCGAGGAAAAATTGGTTAACCACTTTAGTAGACATACTTAAATATTAACATTAAATGAACATGATCCATATCATTTTAAACAATTACTTAACTAGGTCTCTGAAATAAATAGTTTGGCTTATAACATTAAAACAAAATTCTGGAGTGACTTTGACTTGACTATCTTGCAATTTGAATTGGTTAAATTAACATATATTATATTTAAATTAAATTTAATTAAAATTATAAATTATAAATTAAAATTAATAAATATATATTAAACAAGCAGGTGTTTGACTCTTTGTTGATAGCACCACGGAACGTGCTGGTGCGTGATTTGCAGTCGTGTTGAAAAATTAATTCCGGTACTTTCAGCGATTTAATCAAGGTGAAATTCTATATACGAGGTCTGTCAGGAAAGTATTGGGCCTACCTTTATATTTCTTCGCCATGTGTTCGAGCGACTTTTGCGGGGCATGAACGTCAAAAGAAAAGCCTCACGAACCTATCGGTTGCTTGCTGATATCTGCCGAACGTGCAGCGTGTCTTTGTTTACAAAGCTGTTTTTGAGTTCGGCGGATTTTGTGATTGTTAAAAATGACTGAAAAACAAGATCAACGAATTTGCATCAAATTTTGTTTTCGCATCGGAAAATCGAATTCGGAAACTATTTAGATAATGCAGAAGGCCTTTGGGAATGAGTGTATGATCAAAACAGGAATAAAAGTGGTATAATCGTTTCAAAGGAGGCCGCACTTCTTTTGATAGTGATTCTCGTTCTCGATTGTTTTCCTCGATTGTGAAGGTGTTGGGCACCACGAATATGCACCGCCAGGTTAAATAATCAATAAAGAATATTATGTTCAAATTTTGAAACGTTTGCGTGAAGCAGTGAGAAGAAAACGCCCGCACTTTTGGTCATGTGGTGACTGGCTTCTACATCACGATAATGCGCCAGCGCATTCATCGAATCTTGTGCAGCACTTTCTGAGTAAACACAGTATCACATTGCTTCGACAACCTCCGTACAGTCCCGGCATAGCCTCTTGAAACTTTTAGCTGTTTCCAAAACTCAAAAAAACACTCAAAGAACAGCGATTCGATGACAAAACGACGGTTCAAAATAATGCGACGAGCATTCTCAAGACCATCCTTAAAAGCGGGTTCCAGGATTGTTTCGAGAAGTGGAAACATCGCTGGAAGTGGGGATTACTTCGAAGGATGCCACCCGCCCGATGATCCAGAATAACGCCAGCGCGGAGATATAAAGGTAGGCCCGATACTTTCCGGAAAGACCTCGTATAGCAGTTTTACACAATTTTTAATCATGTGAAAAACTATCAAAGCTATATCTTTATTTTTACGGTTAGTTTAGAGGAAAAAAGTGAAAGCGTGGTAGGTAATGACCCACTTCCCGATGAGCTACATTTCTGAAAAGTTGATAGAAATGTACGAATTTTGAATAATGCTCCTGTACCAAATTTCATGATTTTAGCTCAAACCGTTTTTGCGTAATCTTGTCTACATACACACACACTCACACACACAGAGAGAGAGAGAGAGACAGACAGACAGACATTGTTCTCAGTCAGAGTGAAAATGACTTAGGGACCTTCAAAACGTATAAAAACATCAAAATCTCGACATCGAAAATTTTCTGACGAGATAGTAAAAATAAAAATACAAATTTTGTAAAGAAAATGAAAGTTTTTTCAATAATTTTTAGTCATGCATTCTACAGTCACTAGATGTAAAAACAATATATTTTGAGAACCTCTAATATTTGTATATATATATAATTTAAAATATTGTTTAAATTGTTTATGAATTGTGTCTATATATGTATATCTTATATGTATATCTTAAATGAAATCTAAAATAAATAAATAACTTCAGAATATTCAAAGATTGTGATATTAAATAAGTTATTATTAAAAAAAAATATTTAATGAATTAATAATATTTTACTAATTAGAATTCCATCTTTGAATTTTTATAATTATGTTATTTTCAAGTAAATTTTAACAAAGATTTTTTTAACAAATATTAAATTGAAATTTTTTTTTTATGTTATTTTTCAAAATATATTATTAAGATTTAAATAAATCATCTAATATCCGTTAATGTTTTTTGGTTGTCACTTAATCTCTTTTTATGCGGTATCTTTCACTGACATGAATCACGAAGATCATTGTCAGAGTCAGAGAATCATAAAAGGCAAGAACCACTAAAAATAGAGTCATTGTGTCCCTTTTGGAGGGAAGGAGTGGTTGGATCGACAAGAAACATTCGTGGAATGTCTTCTGATGTTTCCTTCCTTGACCATCAAGTCATCCTCCCGCTTCCCCTTTTTGACCCTCTACCTTTACATTCACTGATTAACATTATTCCTCACGGCTGCTCACCTAATTACAATAAAAAACACACACATGCAATAAAATGTAATTGAATACAAAAATAATATTTATTTAAACTCCATGAAATAAATTGCTTGTCTGATAAGAATAAAATAGTTTATCTTAATTAAGTATTTAACTTGTTTATGGGGAGATATTTGGAAGGCCACCGATTGTTAGACCAAAGATGAGGTGAGAAGACAATGTCAAGAGTGACTTAAGGGATGGAAGGAGGTGGGTGGAGATTACTCAGGATAGAGTGTGGTAGTTAGTGCCAAGAAATTTCCAGTTTCATAGATCCAGTGTTAAAAAATTAATTCTAGTACTTTCAGGAATTCAATCAAGCTGAAATTCTATATATAGCAGTTTTATACAATTATTAATCATGTGAAAAATTATCAAACATATATCTTTATTTTTACTGTCACTTTAGAAGAAAAAAAATCAAACCGTTGTAGGTAATGACCCTCTTCCGGTTGAGCTACATTTCTCAAAAGTTGATAGAAAAGTAAGAATTTTGAATAATGCCCATGTACCAAATTTCATCATTCTAGCTCAAACCGTTTTTGCGTAATCTTGGTTACATACATACATACATACACACACACACACATTTTTCTCAACCTTAGTGAAAATTATTCAGGAACTTTCAAAACGTATAAAAACATCAAAATCTCAACATCGAAAATTTTCGTGATCGCAATACCATCTCTGACGAGATAGTAAAAATTATGTTTCGTCAGTAGTAATAGTATATATATTATATTCATTTGCAAACTTAACAATGAAAATATTAATTATGATAATAATTTTATAATTATATTGCCTATGTACACTCTCTGAAGATGAACTTAACCAAAACCGAAACGTCCCGTAAATAAAATAATATTATATTATAAATATATTGATTTATTAATATTTTTTCAAGTTTGTTTCGAAGTTTATTGTAAAATATACCTTATAATAGAAAACTAAACAAATTAAAAACTAATAAAATGAAATTTGAAAAATTAAAATTTCCAAGTTTTTATTTTCTTGTATTTGAAATAGAACAATTATCTATTGAAAACTTATTTCAAATATCTGGTTTCAGAGTTAAACTAGAATAAGTATAAGTCAGGTTTTGAATAATTCAAAAGCACCCTTTTGAGGTTTTTGCTTGTCACGAGACGCTTCTCTTTGTGTGGGTTCCTATCTTATTATTAAATATCTAGAAAGAATTGTATACTGATCAGTTATATATATATATCGATGTATGTGTGTGTGTGTATTTATGTGAGAAAGAGAGAGAGAAAGAGAGTGAGAAAGGTAGATAACGAATAAAAAAGCTTAAAAAGGCAGATGAAACGATTGTCCAAATATTATTCTCATTTATGCATCGGAACAAATTAGCTACACTGTGTCCATTTTTTGTATATCTATTTAGGCAAAGATCTCTTTAACAAGCGGCTTCCATTTCCCAACAGCTGTTAACAACAGCAGAATGTCTATGAATGGGGGTGGGGTAAAAAGGGGGGAGGGTGGAACGACTTGCTTAACGCTAATTAATCCCAGGTAGTGATTATTTTTTTTTAGTCCTCCCACCCTCCTCACATATAAAATCTCATTAAATTTTAATTAATAATTTCCCTCAATTGACCCTCCCACTGTTTTAATCAGTTGCTTCAGGGTGGGAGGAGTTGAAATAAAATAGGCCAAGGCGGAGACCAAAATGAAAATTATAAAGAGTGTGTTCTTTTTTTCTTTTTTTTTATTTATTTTTTATTATTTAAATTTTTTTTTTTTTTTTTATTTTTTATTTTTACCATTGTCATCGAATATTCATTTTGACTTGTTAACAGAGGGGGAGAATTAAAATTTCTAGAAAAATCAACCCACTAAAACCGCAAAAGTGTCGACATTTGTGGGAGAGAACCACTCATTTAACAAATTGCTTATCAAAAATATAAAATATCCGTTTTTAGTTCACGTAAAAAAAAATAACCGACTGTTTTGTGGTGAATTTTTAATTGACTTAAATCTTTTGGTAATGAGGGTGATAAGTCAAAAATTTCAGAAAAATCCAAAATATATTTATACGTACACCCCACTTACTATTTTCTGGAGAAATAAATAAAATATATAATCTTTTATTTGGTTATTATATGATTTTATTTATTTATTTATTTAATTTTCATTATTAGGATATTCTACAAAAAATTATTATTAATACTTTACTTCACTGCTAGTATTCTATCATCGACCATTTAAAGAAGCATTTTCAACCAAATAATCAATAAATATATAATCAAATAAAAAATAATAATTAAAATCATAAATTGCCTCATTACAGTCATCATCAATTTAATATATTCATTATTTTGATTGGTTTGGAGGGGTCACCTCAATAACAAATAAATATTAAAACTAAAAACGAAATTTGGAAATCATACTAGACTAGTAACAAAGTCGTCTGACAATACTAATAAAATAAATTAAAAATTTTCGAAATTATTTATTTAATTTTTAACAAAATTATATATATTAAGTTGACCTGTGGCCAGGTCCGAACCGACCGACGGTTTGAAGTAAATTAATTTCCAGCTACAGAAACAATTTCAAATAATTTTAATATATCTATTAATGTAATAAAAAACAGATAGGCATATAACATAAATATTTTTAATTTTATTTTATTTGTAATATATATGTAAGAGACCAGGCTGTGACGTCATGAATAACTGGATGACGTCATATAATTTTAAATTAAGAAAAAACTAATAAAGATGATTTTTCTCGAGAATAAAACCAATACAAAGTGCATGATTGTAAAAAATCTCCTCGTGTGAAATTTGGTGTGAAAATAAACCTTCCCTTCCTATCGTCGATCGTTAATACTACCACTTCCGGTTTCCGGATTTGCACCAAAAGTTGATCAATTCATCATACTGATCCATTAAGTAAATATACCAAATTACATCAAAATCCGTTGAGCCGTTCAAGCTGTACACATCTATACGGACGGACGGACAGACATCATGCTAAAAATACTTTTTTCTGTTAAGAAAATGCATGATTCGTGGAGATATGTAAAAATCTCCACATGTGAAATTTGGTGTGAAAACAATACCTCCCTCACTATCGTCGGTCGGTAATAAATAATCATTTATAAATCACATATATTCAAAAAATCCAGATAATATAGTAAATGCAGCAAAATTAATAATTAATATTATTCATATATAAACCTTTAGTTTTTAGACCAGCGGTCGGGGAACTTTTTTAATCATTACCACAAAATATTTTTGTTACCCCATTGTGAAGAGCAAAAAAAAAAACGAAATCGCCTCTTTTTAGCATCTTTCCTATTATAGTCCCCATGATAATTTTGGAAAGAAAACAATAACTAAAAATTTAATTTAAACATCATTTATTAAACTAGTAAGTATATAATAGTAATATAAGAGGTGTGTCTAAAAAGTACGGTGAATGGTATGATAAAAACATAAAAAGAGAATGTTAATTGTAAATACTTTTATTATAACCTTCAAAATACTCTCCACTTGCCACAACCCCACTTCTGACAACGTTCGTATAACGCTTGAAAACTGTTGGAGAAGTCTTGATGTGGAATCGTTCTCAAAATAGCCGTCACAACGTTCAGGCCTGCAATCCACAAGCAGGACACCAGAAAACACTGAACGTATACGAGAGATGCTAACAAAAGATCGGTGATTGACTCTGCGACTAATAGCCGAAGAATTGGGTATTAGCAAAGACACAGTAAGTAGTGTTTTCTGGAATCCTGCTCGTTGATTGCCGGCCTGAACGTTGTGACGGCTATTCTGAGAATGATTCCACATCAAGTCTTCTCCAACCGTTTTCAAGCGTTATACGAAAGTTGTCAGAAGTGTGTTATGGCTAGTGGAGAGTATTTTGAAGATTAATTAAGATATTTACAATTAACATTCTCTTTTTATGTTTTTATCATACCATTCACCGAACTTTTTAGACACACCTCGTAAGTAATATATATATAAGTACAGGTTTTTAAAATAACAAATTAAAAATATATCCTTTTTATACACAAAAGTTTCATTTTAACCCCCAAAAATCTCATTTTTACCCCATTTGGGGTAATTTACCCTGGTTCCCCGACCGGTGTTTTAGACCAATCTGTACTGAAGGGAAATAACTTTATTTTGAATTACAAGTTTATCACTTACCAATTGCGCAAAATTATCCAATGCCTGAAGTGACATTAGGGGAGGGGGGCGGAGAGAACACCATACCCAACTACCGTAGTAGTCACCAATCATAACCAGTGGGTAATAAACAGCAGTAAAACAAGTGAATACCTGAAAAGAATCAATCAAATATTATTTTAAGTAAAATCCTTTTTTTTTGTTAATAGATTAATTAATATTTAATATTATTATTCATATTAATTTAAATATTAAATAAATATTTATTTATAAATAATGAAAAGTGTTAGAATGATTTCAATTTAAATTGTTCAAGGTAAAAAAATTACAAACCAACGCCGACAAAGTGTATAAATAATAAATCATTATGTCTTTGTGGAAAATAACAATAATCATGCTGATGATGATGAGAATGATGATTATGAAAGTATGTTGTTGTGGTGGTTCATCCTCCTCCAACAGTGGTGCTAGTGATAATGATGTTGTCATTGTGATTAAATTAGGAAGGAGACCCACTGTGAGGGGTGGCGCACCCCTTCCTTAAAGAAAGAAATAACTATTTTCCTTCCCTACGGGGTGCAATCAAATGAAGAGCGCAACAGCTGGACACCCGATGCTAATAACCATTTGTACTAATAATAGAGTAAAAGGCATTTTGCACAATTGTCCTTTGAAAACAGTTATCTTTTATTTTATTATGTTTTTTATATTTTTTACTATATTGTTTTATATTTAATATAAAAAATAAATTTAATATGAACTTATCTAATTTAGAATATTTATAAAATTAATATTTATTAAAAAATTTAAATTGTAATTATTTATATGTAAATGTAAACATCGTGGTATGAATTTTTGGTAATATTTAAAGTCTTAGGAATCGGTTTCAAAATTTTTTGTGTATCTGCATTGAACACAAAGATCAAGCTGAACCGCCAGATATAAATAAATATATGAACCAAACAATAAAAATTCGACTAAAGCAAATTAAATTTTTGTTAGTAAAAATTATAATAAAATAAGTTGACTTGTGGCCAGGTCCGAACCGACCGACGGTTTGAAGTAAATTAATTTCCAGCTACAGAAACAATTTCAAATAATTTTAATATATCTATTAATGTAATAAAAAACAGATAGGCATATAACATAAATATTTTTAATTTTATTTTATTTGTAATATATATGTAAGAGACCAGGCTGTGACGTCATGAATAACTGGATGACGTCATATAATTTTAAATTAAGAAAAAACTAATAAAGATGATTTTTCTCGAGAATAAAACCAATACAAAGTGCATGATTCGTGGTGATATGTTAAAAATCTCCTCATGTGAAATTTCGTGTGAAAATAACCCTTCCCTTCCTATCGTCGATCGTTAATACTACCACTTCCGGTTTCCGGATTTGCACCAAAAGTTGATCAATTCATCCCACTGATGCATTAAGTAAATATACCAAATTTCATCAAAATCCGTTCAGCCGTTCAGGCTGTACACATCTATACGGACAGACGGACGGACGGACGGACGGACAGACATCATGCTAAAAATACTTTTTTCTGTTTAGAAAATGCATGATTCGTGGAGATATGTAAAAATCTCCACATGTGAAATTTGGTGTGAAAACAATACCTCCCTTACTATCGTCGGTCGGTAAAAATTATTAAAATTTGCAAATGATTCTATTTAGCTAGCATGTTTTATCCGTTTGACTACCAGAGGGCGCACTAATTTCCTGTTTTTGTAAGTTCGGTTTGGATTAATTAAAATAAAAAAAATAATTATATAATTTTTCTATATCCAAACCGAACTTATAAAAACCGAAAATTAGTGAATAAATGAATAATTAGTGAATTAGTTTTAATTTTAAAATCTTCCTTTTAATTTTATCTCGTAAACTATAAGAGGCCCGAAAAAATTTCATAAGAAAAGTTTATTTGTTATTGCAAAAGGAACCCACTGGTAGAGTATTATCCAAATCCACGGAATTGCGTTTACTTGAATAATTACCTTTTTTTTAGAAATTTTAGAAAATAAACCCTCATTGACATTAATATATAAATTTATTATTTTTTGGAAAATTAATTTGAAATTTATAATTGAATTGAATTTTAAATTATTATAATAAGAATAATACAAGATATAATATTTCAATTTATATATTTCAACATTGTTATCTTCAAACTGATGGCGTTACATACGACAAACAAACCCCGACATGATTAGTATGTGTGATATCCGGATCACCTTGAAAATCATTTTTTGATCCCTGGTATAGTGTAATGGACTATAAGTCTACATGATATATTTCAGAGTTTTCCTCAATTAAAAACAATAATTTTTTCTTTTATTATTGATTGTGAAGAGATCGTGGTAAGGGATGTTAGAGGGTATTTTTTTTTAAATCAATCCAATTTTTAACTATGAAAGTGGAAAAGATGAATTCAATTAATAAAAAATAAGCGAAAATTTTTAAATTAAATTTTTGAAAATATTTATGTTATAAATGGATGAATTCATCTACTGTTCCTAGGCCCCTCGGTGATTTAATCTTCAAAAGCAATAATAAAAAAATGATTAGAAAAAAAATATTAAATTAAGATTCGGCATCTTTTTATGTTATTTCTGAAAGCTTATATATATATAAATCGGACAGACATCACAGATTAATGATTGTACGATTAGCCTTCAAACCTTTCTAATACATAATATCAAATTATTTAATTTTAGATAAACTATTTATTATAAATGAAGAAAAGGGATGAAAGAAGAGGGATATAGAAAAAAAGGTGACTATTTTTTAAGCGTATCGAATGATCAAATAAGAAAAGCGAGAATATAGTTATGAATGTTGTTGCTGTCCTATTGTATTGCTTTATTCGTCCTGTAGCCATTTGGCAAAGGGAGAAAAGAGTCAGAGATAATAAATTAAACATTCATTAGATGACATATGGGACAAGAAGATAGTAGAAAAGATGGGAGAGGAGGGACAGGGTGAAAATATTCTTTCACAAGATTATTAAAAATTATTTTATTAACTGTAAAAGAATTTAAAAAAAAATATTAGATTAATTTAGATGGGAAGTTTTTTTTTTCAAAAAAATATTATTTTATCTAAAAATAATTTATCATTTTATTTTAGAGTGATGGGATGTTGGGGGTGTGTGAGGATTTTAATATTTTTATTATAACCTTTAAATGAAACTTTTTAATAAAATAAACTAGAAATTTATATTTTTTAAAGATTAAAAAAAAATTAATTAAATTAAGTAGGAAAGTTCAGTAATCTTTCTTTTTAGGTGGTGATTGAGAATTCTCTTCAATTTTTTTTCATAAGATATTATATTCCGAATGTGAATAGATGCGGCTATAGTTTATGATGTAGGGGATTGAGTTCCACCCAGTCTAGGTGATCAAAATTGAAAAATTGAAATAAAAATAATATTGGATTTAATATAAAATTAAAAGAAAAAGTAGAGGCCATCCTTTAAGAAAATCAGGATAAAGGATGAGAGAAACTGTTTTACTGATAAATACAATGGTTCTACCCGACTTAAGCAACTTGATAAGCTCTGTCCTTTAGTAAGATGTACAAAACAAAGAGGTCTAAATAATTAAAATTATTATTTTAAAAATATAAAACAAAATATCAATCACTTCTAATGAAAAAAAATACGATTGTGACTCTTTATATATATAAGTAAATTACAGAATTTTACTTCATACTTGCCCATCCCTGATTTATTAAGAAAATATAAAATAATAATTCGTCAAAAAAAATAATCTTGTCATTCTAATATTCTATTAATTAAATTTGTATTTCCATCAAATGATAGAATATAATAATTCGAGATCTTTAATTGAGGGGAATTTATAAAATACTTACAAGTTGCTTTTAATATTTTTTTATTTTTTTTTTTATTTTAAAAATTTGGACAAACTTCCATTTAGCCAGAATTATAATTTACAAATAATTTAACAAATTACATATTAATATAAATATACCTAGATACATACATAATAATAAATTAAAATAAATAAAATTATGAATTTAATGTTAGTATGCATTAATATTACTTATTCTTAGATTATGATTATTATTAAAATTTTACAATAAAATAGTCATCTTTATAGGTGGTATTTTTTAAAGGTGGCTGAACAAGTCATCGTTTTATAGATTTTTTGATATTTTCATACATAAAAAATTATTAAAATTAAATTAAATAAAATATATTAGTATGAACACTAAATACTTAGTATATACTAGGATATATACTTAGGATCTGTAATCACGAAGAATAATAATATTTGAGAAGAATTTAAAGCGAGGTTGCAATCGGGAAATGCCTGTTTTCATGCAATAAAGGGACTTATCGAGTCAAAATTATTATCAAAGGGGATCAAAATTAAAATATAAAATAAAAAATTAAATATAAAATATATATGCCGGTCGTATTATATGGGTGTGAGTCCATGACCTTAGGAGACGAGAGTAGATTTAGAGTATTTGAGAATAGGATTCTGCGAAGCATTAAAAAGATGAGGTCACCGGGGAATGGCGGAGATTGCATAATGTGGAATTGCATGACTCTATGCATCTCCAGATATAGATAGAATTTTAAAATCGAGAAGACTGCGATGGGCAGGACACGTGACTAGAATGGGATAGGAAAGAATGGCGAAAAATGTATTGGTGGGGAGACCGAGTGGGAAATGCCCGCGTGGAAGACCAAGGACGCGGTTGGTGGATAATATAAGAATTGACGTGATAGAGATGGGAGAGGATAGGGATTGGAGGGTTGTGGCGCAGTATAGGGATACTTGGAGAAGTGTGGTTGCTGCGGCCAAGAACTTTCCGTAGAGCCACGGAGATAGATAGTATTAGCACTAGTAGAAGTAGTTAAAATTTACAATATTACATCTTATTATAAAAATATTACATATATTTGAATTTTTTATTGTCTTAATTATTTTTTTAAGCACCACGAACATTCTCTAATAATCTCCTACCTATTAATTTATTATATTAAGTCCTTCAAAACTATATTAATCAAATCAATTGTAAATTAAATTAGACCCCAAAAATAGCCTTAATATTTTCTTTAAAGACCACCAAAGAATCCATTTCTACTTAGAAATAATTGATTTAAAAGAAAAAAAAAAGAAAAGAAAATTCGCTCAATTTATAAAATTAGAAAAAAATATGACAGAATCAATACAAAAGAATCTGAAGAATTCTGAACAAACGCAATACTATCTCCTTTTTTTTCGTTTTCTTCCTTTTTACAACCTCCTAAGCAACATCCGTCAATAATCGTAAATAATATTAACAATAAATTCCTATTGAACAAATTATTTATCTATTATCTTCAAATATTATTCTTTTTATTATTATATATAAAAGAATACAAAAGAATAGAGATAAATTGCTTCAAATATGATGTTGTCACTGTTTGATGTTCTGTTGTTGTTTTTCTCACCCCCACCCCTTCTTCCTCCTCCAATCTTCATTTACTCTTCACAAATTTCCCTGTCTTTTCTTCTGATTTTCAATAGATTCTCTGTCTCGGTGCTTAACGAATTGATAAGCTTTGACGAAATAAATATTTTTTCTTCTATATCCTAAATAATGGGGATTCTATTTATATATATCTAGTATTATGGAAGAATAGACCAAATTAACCCAATCCAACATGCTTCTCAATCTATCTATCTAATAATATATTTATTTAATTCATTTATTTATTTCAAACATCACATATAAGTTTTACATAAATTTACATAAAGCATATATTATTAAAAAAAATTTAAAAAAATTTTAAATAAATATTATAAATAAATAAAATATAAAAGTATTACAAACATATGAATGTTACAAACATAAGATTGGTGATTCAAATTTAATGAAAATCAAAACATTTAAAAATTGATTTATTAAATAAAAAAAATGTTAAATTTAAATAAAGAACGATTATTTATTTACTTTATGCGCATTTGGCTATTACGTCATCTTCAAAAACATTTTTCTTATTAACTAAGTAAATATATCAATAAACCGCTTGTTTAATTAAAAATTATTCTTACTAACAATAAGTTAGTTGATTTTTACTATCATGCCAGCCCTCACGAAAATTTTCGATGTCGATTGTATAAAACTGCTATATATAGAATTTCAGCTTGATTGAATCGCTGAAAGTAACGGAATTAATTTTTTAACATTGCAAATCACGCGCCAGCACGTGACTTGGTGCCATCAACAAAGAGCCAAACACGCGCTGTTTTAATAAATATTATTTATTAATTTTAATTTATAATTGAATTAATTTAATTTAATTTAAATTAATATATGTTATTTAATCCAATTCAAATTTGCGTGTTAGTCGAGTGGAAAAACTCCAGACGTTTTAAGTTTAATTTTATGTTTACTTAACTTGACATGTTTCAATCTATTAATTTAATTTGAAAAAATTTACAAAATTAAAAAAAAAAAACCTCTGACTTTAGTACGTACTACGCAAAGACAACGCCTATCAAGCCGGTTATATCAATGAGGTGTCCTATGATCAGTAGAACGGGTCCTCTCAACCTTTACCTTGATTTTCTTGATCGGAGGCGCTATCAAGTAGCTTTTCCCCAATGTTGATCCCGGAGGCTGGGTTGACCCCAACTAGAGAAATTCCCTTGCCAGGCCCGGGACTTGAACCCGGGACCACGAGATTGTGAGTCAACGATGCTACCCCACGCCCCATTTTTTATTTAATATAAAATCTATTTATTCTTCAAAAAATGATGTTACTTTTATTCATTTTGGTTAATAAAATTGATTTATAAAATTAAATTAAAATTAGATTAAAATTACAACCTACTAATTGAAGGTCTATTATATAAAAGCATGATTTATAATCTTGGATATATATAAATATTGATCATTTATAATTAACCATTTGAGAGAATGATTTAAAAAATTTGTTTATTATTCTCAATTTCATTAACGCTTTTATTATTATTCTTGTTATTCATTATTATTATTATTATTATTTATAATTTTGTTCACCTTAGTAAATATTATAATAATATTTAAATGTACTCGTATATAGGTAAATTTACAACTCAGTATCATTTATTAACTCTCTTGTGTGATTACTTATTATTTAAAAAAAAAATACCTTGCCGGAAATACCTGTGAATGTAATAAATTTTCCAAATATAGAAATCCATATATTCATTAACCCCCTCCCCCCCTCCCTCTTCATTCTACTCTTTCTTATGTCTCTCACTTCTTTCTAATAAAAATATTTGTTGAATTTTAATGAAAAAACATAAAATATTTATTTATATAATTTTTTAAAAAATTTAAAAAAAAAAACAATATAAATATATGCATTTTTAGATTAAGTATATAAGTTTTTACTTAATTTACATAATACGAAACTTTGAAATTACACTTGGAATAATAATGTATATTCATGTTTATGTTTTTTGTAATTTGAATTTGTTGGGCTTAATTGTGACCACATTTAATATTTATCTTGGAATGATAGGCTCATATAAGTACTGTTCTGCCCGATTGCTCTTTGCCAACCCCCCTTCCCCTTTCCATAATCCATCTCCCCTGAATTGTTCCTTGCTTCCTTTAGCCACAGACAATTTATTTAATTTCAAATTAAATTATAATATTGTAATAATCAAAGGTCGGTTGCCTCGTGTTTTATTTTATTTTATTTCATTTTTTTTTTATGTTATGTTTTTATGCCGCGTTGATTGTTGTGGAATTGTGCATTGTGCGGCATGTTTGTTCCCCATTGTCTGTTTCTTGTTGGTAGGTCTCCCCCCGGGAACAAAAGATGGCGGCATCTGCCCCTCCCGATGAAGGCAACCTCCCAGAACCGAAACGAATTCTATCCGCCACGCATCCAAGATTAATACAAAAAGTGTGTGGTCAGTGACAAATATTTGTGTCTAGAAGATGAGGGGCCGCCTTTAAAGAGTGGATTTATAAGACCGGGTGTTTCAGAATTAAATTTAACCAATCTAAGAGAGAAATAAAATATCTTATACCTCCTCTTCTTGTAATTTTATATCATTTAATTTTAGATCTAACAATAAAATTACCATTACTTGCAAACAAATTACAGTAGATTTATAATTATTTATTTATAAAATTTTTGAACGTTGATAGAAAATATTAGTCACGGTTTGTTAAAAGAATAAATTTATTTATAAGATAAATAAATTATATTAAATATTTCATTTTATTAATATAAATAAAAAATAAAAAAATTTAAAAAGTTCAAATTTACTAGAAAATATATATAATTAAAAATTTTTTAACAAATTTTACATTTTACTTTTATTTTTCAAAATATATCCAAATAATATTTAATCGGTTTTATTCATATATTTTATAATTGTTAATTTATTTTTATTATGCAAAAATTCTATAATTTTTTATAATTAAAAAAAATTAAAAAATAAATCAATTAAATAAATAAATTTTATCTGGAATTAATGATATTTCTTAGTCACCAATAGGCTTTAATCTCATTGTCTGTCATTTTAATTCAGATTTAAATATTTTCTTATCACTAAAATTTCATAATTTTTTTATATTTTAAATAAGATTTCATATTTTAAAATGTTCATCAAATATTTATACCAGGGCCACCCACTTGGTGATACTTAAAGCCATATTGAAAAATCGAAAATGTTTAAGAGCCTGATAGCAAAAAGATTTTATCTTTTTTTCTTTTTTAGAGCCATATTGAAAAATCGAAAATGTTACCTTTTTTATGTCATGGCTTTAGATTTGTTAATAACAATAAACTCGAAAAGAGCCACATGTGACTCGCGAGGCACGGTTTGGCCACAGTTTGGCCACAGTTGAAACATTCGACTGAAAAAAAAAGAAAAAGAAAAAGATATCTTCTTTTAAAATCATATTTAAAAATATTTCTTTTAAGGAATATATTATAAATTATATTTTTTTTCTAATATTTTATTAATTTGATCATAGAGATAAAACGCCAATTCTTTTTAATTAAGAATCATGGTCTATATTACTACTTCTTTAAAATAAATTTCGAGATTTTCAAGTTTTATTCTAAATATAAAATATTAATATATATATATATGATGTTTTAATTCTCTTATATTCCTGCATCTTTTTTCCATTTGTATTTCGTTGACACTAATGAGACGAGTTAGGAAACTTGTTCATAACTTGTTATATATATATAGCAAAATATTTATTATTTACGTGTATATGTTGCTCTTTTTTCATTATTTATTTGCTTCCTCTTTTTACTATCTCGCCAGAGATAGTATTGCGATCATGAAAATTTTCGATGTTGAGATTTTGATGTTTTTATACGTTTTGAAGGTTCCTGAATCATTTTCACTAAGGTTGAGAAAAATGTCTGTGTGTGTGTATGTGTGTGTGTATGTGTGTATGTGTGTATGTGTGTATGTATGTAGGCAAGATTACGCAAAAACGGTTTGAGCTAGAATGATGAAATTTGGTACATGGACATTATTCAAAATTCATAGTTTTCTATCAACTTTTGAGAAATGTAGCTCAACCGGAAGAGGGTCATTACCTACAACGTTTTGATTTTTTTTCCTCTAAAGTGACCGTAAAAATAAAGATATATGTTTGATAATTTTTCACATGATTAATAATTATATAAAACTGCTATATATAGAATTTCAGCTTGATTGATTCGCTGAAATTACCAGAATTAATTTTTTAACACTGAAAATCTCACGCGTCAACACGTGACGTGGTGCCATCAACAAAAAGCCAAACATGCGCTGGTTTAATATTTATTATTTATAATTTATAATTAATTAAATTTAATTTAAATATAATATATTATGTTATTTAATCCAATTCAAATTGCGAGATAGTCGAGTGGAGACACTCCAGCTAATTTCCTTTTCACTTCTCTTTTTCCCTCACCTCCCACTATCATTCCATTTAATTCATTCAGCAAAATCCACAATTTATGAGAAAATTTTCCAAAGGGGGGTGGAAGTAGGGGGAGGGGGGAAAAGGAAATCTCCCCTCGACCATAGAACGAACTCTTCTAACAGCTGATCTACACTCACGATCAGATATGCTAATGCATTTAATATACAAAATAAATAAATTTTTAATTAGAATTAATTATATTAGTAAACTGAACGATAATTGTTCATGAGCTAAATTTATTATAAAAATAATAATAAAATAAAATAAATTAAAACTGTTCTCCGGTAAAGGAAATAAATTAAGTTATATTTTTCTAAAATTTTACTTTTTTTTAATTTTTGGTTAAATTAATAAACTAAATTAATTTATTCTGAAAAATTTAACAATTGTATAATAAAAAAAAATCAAATTAAAATTATATATTGTTAAAAGCCTCTCCCTGATTTAGATTTATTTATTTTTAATATCAATTTATTTTTATATAATTTTTATAAGTTTTTTCTTTTATATATATTTTTTGGTATATTTATATACAAACACGTGGTCAGTTTGTTTTGTAGCTAAGTTGACTATGCGAAAAGGATCACGAGATCCCATACAGCCAATCACATTGTTACATTTGGTAAGTTTTGGGCTAAGGCCTTTTGCCCTCTGCTTCGGAGAGGTGATCACTCACATGCTATTTGGACTTGCTATTGTCTATACGCTTTTGGCTTTTTAGCTGTGAATTCGCCATTTTTTAGATTTATTGTTGACCACGTGCTTGGTAAACTGTGAGTTATTATTATTATTGTTACTTTTTTTGTAAACTTGTTTTGTTTTAGCTGAGCATTGGCTAGCATTTATTCCTTTTTATTTTTCTATTTAATTTGTAAATTCTAAGGATTATCTCCTTTAATTTTTATATCAATTTCATTTTTTATTTTTACTATATATTAATTTACTTTTCATTAAATATTATAACGTGGCAACGAACCTTTTTGTTTTATTTGTAAAAAAGTGAATCTAATTTTTTCCTTTGCAGATCCATATGTTAACATCGGATATTTTGATTAATTTCATTTGTTATTATTTCTTTTCGATCTTGGTTCTCCAAGGCGAATCGCCTAAGCACTAATAGTCAAACGTACTACACTCTTTGGTGAAGTTTATTTCAGGATCCCTTTCCCAAATAATTTTATTTTACACCCCGTGTAAAAGAGTTGAGAATTCTTTTTTAACTCCTTCACTAAAGGCACAGATGATCCGACAGGCTCAACAATATTTTATTTTGTTTCGGCTTGTCCAGATGTATCAAAATTAGAAATTTTCTTCGAAATATAAACGAATGAGAAATAATTTCACTTTCATTTTTACTAAGAAAAAGTGATCGGTCTGTTAAAGGATCATTATTTTTGGATTAAATCAAGACACAGGTTGATTTTTATATATATATATTTGTTGTTGTTTTTTATTCGTGTCGATTTGTCCTTCCCTTGACGGCTAATATTGACTCGAATGACAGATCGATTGCCTAGCAAAAAGTGCTTAGGCGATGGGATTTTTTCGGATTGGTTCCGCTGGGCCGGCATCCTTTTCCCGGGGTTCCCATGTCTCATCTCTCCGGTATGGGATCAGGGTGCAGGAGCCACTCGTGCGCAGCGGCGGGGCGCGCGCATGCAACATTTTTTCGACAACGAATACACCAACAACAACAACAACAACAAGAATAACCGATCTGGAAAAGTTAAAAGAATTTCGGGCATTCAATCGCGTCGAGAAAGCAAATCGATTGACTTTTCGTTCAACTCCAGCTGAGAAAAGAGACATCCGACATTTTGATCAAAGAAAACGATCGGCGAATGAATCATAAGGTCTATCAAGAAAAAAAAAAAAAAAAAGACACCCAAAAAGAAAAGATGCTAACATTAACTGAGTAGATCTTAAATCTATCTTTCTATATTTACCGATACAAAACATATTTTGCAATAAAAAATAATAATAATACAAATTCAAAATAAATTCATTTTATTAAGGTTTACATGAAATATTCAATAAAATACTCCATTAAAAATTGATAAAAATTGCTTGGATTAATGTTTTATTATTATATTTTTCATGAATAATAAAAAGTTATTAATGCTTAATAAATTTAGTTAATTTATCATTTTTTCTGTTTCATGAAGACAACTAATTTTCGATTTAATCACAAAAAGGGAGGGGTTTATATAAAAGAGTGGACAAATGAAAAGTTTTCATAATTTAAAAAAAAAAAATTAATTGTTTTCAAATTTATTTAAACTATAATTCTAGAGACTCAACTCTCAACCTGAATAATTAATCTAAATTACTAATTATTTTTAAAATTTATTAGAAAATTATTTATATTAGAAACAATTATAAGTTATTTATAGTTATTATTGATTATAGGTAGGTTATAGGATTGTTCAGTTATCCTTGAGATCAGGGGGAGATCAAGTCTCGGCAAGTTCATACAATTTATAATTTATGAAAGAATATTGAATAAAATATAAAAAAAATAAAAGATATCTAATTGTGTAAAATGGTTAAGGTCCGAAAACCCAAAAACACTATAATCATTATTTTTTTATAATTTGTATTTAAAATTATTATTAATTTCAAATCATAAATAATTATTAAATAAATATTTATTTTTATATTATATTTTTCTTTAATATATATATATATATATATATATATATATAAACATCTTCTTAAATAATAGTAAATAATTAAATTTATATATTAATTTTAAAAAATTGGTAATTATTCAAGTAAATGTATTTTCGTAGATTTGGATAATACCCAACCAGTGGGTCCCTTTTGCAATTCCAAATAAACTTTTCTTATGCAATTATTCACTTAATCAGTAATTTTCGGTTTTTATAATGGATTAATGAAAGTTATTATTAAATAATTTTCCTATATCCAAACCGAACTTATAAAAACCGAAAATTGGTGCGCCCTGTGGTAGCCAAACGGATAAAACATGATAGCTAAATAGAATATCAATGGATTTATATACAAATTTTAATAATTTTTATCTCGTAAACTAGAAGAAGCCTGAAAAAATTTCATAAGAAAAGTTTATTTGGAATTGCAAAAGGAGCCCAATGGTAAAGTATTATCCAAATCCACGACAATGCGTTTATTTGAATAATGACCAAATATTTTTCATAATTTATATAATATGTATATGATAGTAACGTATATCTGTTTATATTTTTATAAGTTTAATTAATATAGGTATAAAACTAAGAAACAAAACTTTGTTGAAAAAAAATAAAAAAAAAATAGAAAAGCATATATTTTATTTACAAATTCATTTTCTGTATAAAATTGATAGTGAGATTTCGAAAAGGAATAAAATAAAATCTTCATTAATTTTTTGATGAGAACAATAAAGATGTTGATGATATTCCATAAAAATAATAATATCTTAATTTTATCTATTATTATTATTATTATTAGATTAATTTCGTTTTACTATAAAAATTGGGGTGCAATGATCTTCTGTTTTTTTTATGATTTTTATGAATGGAGAGTTTTTTCTTTTTTTTGAGTTGTTTTTTTTTTAATTTCTTTATTCGATTAAATAAAAATCTAGAATAATGATTTTGGTTCCGATCACGAACTAATTAAAATCCTTAGAAAAAGGATCATTCGGAAATTGATTTGTTAATCGACTGTTTTTTTTAGGTTGATGGTTTATATTCATTTTGTTTTGTTTTTTTTTTTTTAAATTCTTTTTTATGTTTAAAATTAAACAGAAGAGAGATCGTAATGACGAATTAAAAATTAATTATTGAATGGGGAATTTGATTTTTTTTTTTTTTGTTTTGGAATTATATTGAAAATAAAAAAAAAAGTTTTTAAATGAATCCAATGGCTTAAAAGAAATTAATTTAATCAGGGCGCAAAGTACGCGTAGATTTCCTTTCGAACTTAAAATCGTTATCCCATAACCAATCCACAACCGGAAATACTCTATAAAAAGATTTACTTGTCTATTTAATTCACAAATTTGAATTGGAAAAGTTATTTTTTGATTATATATTCATTAAAAGGATTATATTTTTTTCCAGGAGTTTGAAAATAGTAAAAAAAAAAATTATTCTTAATAAAAATAAAAAAAAACAACAGATATTTATATTTAAAAGTATCTCCGATTAATGTTTATATATTAATTAAAATTTAATAATTTAAAATAATAAGTTTAGGCTAGAATAATTTTTATGGATATTTATGCATTGATCATTTAAAAAGACCTCTTTATGATTAATATTAATTAATCATAATTATAAACAACAGAAGAATTTATCAATTACGATTATCTATTATCTAAAGCAGGGGTGGCCTAACCTCGGCCCGCGGGCCGCATGCGGCCCGCCGTAAACAATTTCGCGGCCCGCGAGATTCATCACACTTTTATATTCTGTGCCCTCATGAAACAAATATCGCACTAGTGAAATAAATATGATTTCATTTTTTTTATTTCGTTGTTTCTTTATTTTATTTTTAGTATTATATATTTTTTACAATGTGCATTCAGTATCATTATTATTATATTATATATGTTTATATGTAAAAATGATAGTAAACATAATAAAAATTCATTATTTTTAATTTGTCACACCAAACAATTTCTATGTATAATTTTATATGCGACCCGCGAAGTTATGATGCATTTCCAAAGTGGCCCGCAAGATCATTTGGGTTGGCTACCTCTGATCTAAAGAGTTCTATTACAATAAAAGCAAAAGATTGATAGTTCCAATTAATAAATTTGAAATTAAATTTTTAAGAGAAAATCTTTGATCAATTATAGATTAATCGATAAATTGAAATTTTTTATATTATTTTTTAAATATTATTAAATTACGTCTGAATGACTGGACCGATATAACTAATTCTTTTATAATTTCTACTATAATTGCGTGTGAAGACTAGGCGAGTTGATCAGCTAGTATTATAATAATATATTATTATAATAGGTTGGACGTTGAGTTAAGTTGAATTAAAAATATAGGATCTCTTTCTTATATAAATAAATATACTTAAATTGAATAATAATTTATATATAAACATGTTTTCACATTAATTAATCACTTCAAAATGAATTAAAGATGAGGCGTTGTACTGATAAAATTGCAGCTCTACACTCAATTAGACGGTAACTGACTTGATAGTCTCTGACCTTTATGATGTTTACAATGTTAAGACCTCCCTGGTGTTTATCAATTACAGAAATAAAAATAAATAAAATATAATATCTATATATACTCTTCAATCGATATTATAAATAGCCTACTTAGTTTAATATTTAATATAGACGATTTAAAAATATTAAATTAAATTAATTATAAAATTAGAATTTAGATAATGATCAGATTTTAATTTATATAATTTTGTTTTAATAATACTTCAAAGTATATTTTAGAAATTAATATATACATATATATAAGAACATTTTATTAAAAATAAATAATTTTAAAAGCTTTGATTAACACACTGAGCGGGGCGGGTATTTATACCCGTTGCCACTTATATGAGGGATATATATTAGTTATCGTTTAAAATAAGTAATTTTAAGTGACACAAGGGAAAATATATATTATCATACTACGAGCGGCTAGCGTCCGCCCCGCTTATAAGTGGCAGTCCCCGCAACGGGTACAAATACCCGCCCCGCTCATTGTGTGTTAATATAATGATACAAATTTAATAAATAATTAATTATTTTTCTAATCTAGAATGATGTTAAATAATATTATTCATTTAAATATGAGTTTATATAGGTAGGAAGAGTGGTGTTTGATTATATGTATCTGTATAATAAATCAGAGTATCGGTATAATACCTAATTTCAGAGCTAAATAGATAATCGAATCATTGGCTTGTCGATGAGGATTAACTGTAATGGGAATCTGTTCGAAGTTGATCATCTAATTGAGATTCCCTTCCTGTTCGTTAGAAATCCATCATCGCCTGGGAACCACCTCCATGTTGAACGTGTCGGATTCGAATTCAAGTTCAATATCTTTGAACGGATCAATTCCAAATGTTTTTGATTTGTTCCGCTTTGAATGGGAGATGCTGAGAAGAGATCAATCACAAGAGGAAGAGGTGATCGGCTGGTGATTGTCTTTTAAAGAGTGGGAGTGAAGAGAGGAAGGGAAGTACTGAGAAAAGGAATGAGAGGAATAAAAATTGGGTGGATGAACTATATCAAAAAATGTCAAATGATTTCAAATCAATTTAACTTTATTATTATTATTATTTGCGTTTGGATCACGCAAAGCTCTCATTTTGTGGTTGCTTATTTTTTGAAGTAATCCTGCTGGTGCAGGTTTATTTAGAACCAGGCTTATCAGCTCCTGGAGCGGGAGGCAGCTGATGTTAAATTGAATTAATTAGAAAATATTTGTTCTTAGTTGGAATCGAACGCCGACTTAATGTGTAGAAAGTTGCCACTATACACACACGGCTAAGCTGCCTCCTATTATTATTGTTATTGTTTTTTTTTTATTAAATTGAATTTGTAAAATTGACCTATGCTCCAAATCCAGTCCATGTCCGGCAGTCGGCACTGGATCAATGCAGTCGCTTGATAACGATTGCAGAAGGAACAATCGAAACCTTGTGTATTTTTTTGTGTTTTTGAATAAATTTACAATAAAATATCAATATGTGGTTTTATTTATAAAATTTCCTTATAAATAAAAACAACCACCAAAAATTTAACCCTTGAACAATATAATATCTACAAAATATAAATATATTTAATTGAATTTTTAGGTTATATTTATCAAGTATGTATTTATTAAAACTTTTGTGGTTTTCTTCATAGTTATTGAAGGTATTTTTATTAAAAGACCATATTTTTATATAATTTATACATTTGTACGTTTATTTAACTTAATAAATAATTCATACAAATATATGGTCTTTTAATAAAAATCCCTTCAATAAATATTTAATTGATTTAATATTGATCTTTAGTTAAAGTTAATAGTTTTAATATTGATATCAAGAATTGAAAATAGTCAAATTTAAGTATTTCATATTTATTTAATATAAATCAAAAATAAATATATAATATGACTAGAATGAACTCAAAAATGAACAACAAATAAATAAATAGTTTATATTTATATTTTATAACTACTTATTTTATAATATTCAATTAAGTATTATAAAAACTTTATTTTAATACAAATATTATTTTTAGAAATTCATTAAATTATTAATTGAGTAGTCTCTATTAGGTATTAGTATATCTCTTTTAATTATATAAAATTAATATTATACATATATATATATGAGAATATATTGATATTTTAGTTTATATGAAAAACTATTAATAGAAGTTATTATTATTATATATTATTATTATTATTATATAAATATGAGCTGTGGCCAAGCAGAGAACCGACCGACGATTTGAAATAAATTAATATCCAAACAACATTATATATATATATATATATAAAAAGTATAAAAAAAATATTTTTAAAACTTGAATTAAAATGACTAAATTATATTATATTGGTTTATAAATACTATTATATTATAAGTGAAATATTTTGTGACAATGAATATAAAATTATTAGTTTGTAAATTACCACCACCAAAAGTTGATGAATTCATGCTACTGATGCATTAAGTAAATATACCAAATTTTATTAAAAATCGTTGAGCCGTTCAAGCTGTACACACAATGAACAGACGGACGGATGAACAGACATGATGCTAAAAATAATTTTTTCTGTTAACAAAATGTATGATTCGTGGAGATATATAAAAATTTCCACAAGTGAAATTTGGTGTAAAAACAATACCTTTCTTACTATCATCGCTCGGTAAAAATGAATAATTAAACAATACAATTTAATATTTTTATAATTTATTAATACGTAATATAATAGATTTATTAAAGTAATTTAAAGTACTAATTTTGTAATAGAAGATGATATTATATTTCCTAACAGCGTCAATTTGATGTTCATTTAATTAATTATAGTTCCAATTTAATATCATGAGGGGTTGCAATTATGCTGAGCTTAGATGTATTTTCGATTTCCCCATTGAATGAATCCACCCTTCTAACCAACCACCCCTATATTTGATTGTCTGACCAATATTGTTTTTTGCCCCCCACTCCGTTGCTGATTGATTTATTCAATCAGTTTACTGGGGATTTGTATTTGTAATTTATGAGGTGGCTCGTGTGCCCAGCACGAATCTAAATGAGTGCCTGTCAGGTTGGTTGTTTTTTAGGACAATAAGTGGGTGTGGCTTGTACGAGCAGGGTGGGGGGGAACCTGACTGCGGCAGCCAATCGATGTACGGCTTGCCAGCCAGACAGCCATAACGTAACATATCCAGAATAACGTATGACAATCTTCATCCCCCTCTCTGGTTAACAAATGTGAAACGAATTAGAAATCACATGTTTGCCGACAACAAATTTCCAAGCAATGCAATAGATATGGGACAAGAGATTTTCTATTTAACTAAGATCTACATAAACAAAAATAATAAAAAAAAAATAAATAAATGAATGTTGATTTCCATTGATTATTGTTATGTGATTTGTTCCATTTTGAAAATTACAATGTTGAAATTTTATAATATTTTATTTTCTATTACTATTATATTAATTTAAAATTAAATTTCAATTTAAGTTAAAAAAAAATCTGGAATGTCTCCACTCGACTATCTCGCAAATTTAAATTGGATTAAATAACATATATTAATTTGAATTGGATTACATAACATATATTAATTTAAATTAAATTAAATTATAAATTAAAATTAATAAATAATATTTATTAAACCAGCTTGGCTCTTTGTTGATGGCACCACGTCACGTGTTGGCGCGTGAAATTTGCAGTGTTAAAAAATTAATTCTGGTACTTGCAGCAATTCAATCAAGCTGAAATTCTATATATAGCAGTTTTATACAATTATTAATCATGTGAAAAATTATCAAACATATATCTTTATTTTTACGGTCACTTTAGAAGAAAAAAATCAAAACGTTGTAGGTAATGACCCTCTTCCGGTTGAGCTACATTTCTCAAAAGTTGATAGAAAACTACAAATTTTGAATAATGCTCATGTTCCAAATTTCATGATTCTAGCTCTTGCGTAATATTGGTTACATACATACACACACACGCACACACACACAGAGAGAGACTGACATTTTTCTCAACCTTAGTGAAAATGATTCAGGAACCTTCAAAACGTATAAAAACATCAAAATCTCAACATCGAAAATTCTCGTGATCGCAATACTATCTGTGGCGAGATAGTAAAAAAATGATAATTATAAATTTGAATATCATTGTTAAAATTTTTATAAGTTATAAGTAAAATTTCCTTATATAATAATAACCTGGTTTATTTTTTGATGATTTATTAATTTTTTTTAAATATTTATATACCTAAATATATATATAATTTAAATTCGATTTTAGTATAGTGATGTTTTTATAAACACACACAAGTTCAATCTCAAATATTATACTACTGCTTCACTCATTTATTATTTTAATAAATAAACTAAAACATCTTAAAAAATGGATATTAATTTTTTTATTTTTATATTGGTTTGTATAATAATTGAATTAAATATGCTGTTAGGAATACATGCATTTTTTTATATATTTAATAATAATTTCCTGGTTCAATGAGCCGCCGCTCGGTAGATAAAAAATTATTCCTTATGAACTATGAATATTTAAAATTAAGATTATTATTTAAAATAAATAAACGTAAAAATATATGAAACAATTTAAAATAATTTAAAAGAACATAAATTAAAATAAAAAATAATCATAAAACATACAGCCCTTAAACGTACGTATTAAGACAGAAAAGTATGGCCTGTGTGTGGTTATAACATAATCTTTTATTTCGTAATTTGATTACAAAATATTATTAAAATAAATATTTCTAATTTTATTTATAATATTTTGTATTTAAGGAAGCGCTTTCCGACGTTGCCTGGCGCCATTTTTTTATTATTAAAATCATATTTTAAATTAAGAAAAAATTAACAAAGATTATTTTTCCTGAGGCTGAAACCAATACAGATCGATTTTTCTTCAAAAAAATTAATATTTCAAAAATTCATATAAATATATACAATTTTTACTAGTATAATAAGATAAGATATAAGTCAAGTATTAAAATCTCAAGCCAGTATATATAGTAATTTTAAAAAGGAGTAATACATAGTAGAGTTATAAAGAATATTTATAATTATAGAGAAATTTACAAATTCAATCTTACAATTTATTGTGGCCAATAATAATAATTTGAACAATATTATTTTATAAAAAAATGATATATAGGTATATATATATATATTTATATGTTTTTAAAATAAATGAGCCTTGGAATTATTATATTTGAAATTTCCTGTTATTGTGTTCATTTTTTTTTATAAATATTCGTTAAAATTTTACTTCTGTTAAGTATTGTCCGTAAACTGAGGTGATAAATTTTCAGGAAATCATTCAAGTTTATATTCAATTAACTCTTTATGAAATGATACTTCCTGTCCGAAAAACACAAAGATTTTTTTTTATAAAGGATTGAAATAGAGCTACCAAGGAATTAAAAATCACTTATTAAAGAAATTCTTAAAACATTTATCCAATTATTTTATAATGATTTAGACAATTTAATAACTCAAAATTTAAATATATATATATATATATATATATATATATATATATATACCTACAAAAAAAATTTATAGTATCATTAGAACAGGAATTTTTAAAGAAAAAAAAATTATATACAATAATAATTAATTAAAGTGTAGGATATTCAATGATCTCATTGCAAGCATTTGGTTAAGTAATAATTTGAAAAAAGAGTATAGGCAGGTATATATATATCATCATCTTATGATATTTAAATCATTCATTCCTATTTTCTTTCTAAAAGTTTTTTTTTTAATATTATCTTATTATACTACCAAAAATTATACAATATATAGCAGGGATGGCGAACATATGGCACGCGTGTCATAAGTGGTACGTTTGTAAATTTTGATGGCACGCACAAAGACAAGATTATTTTTTTAATAATTATTACTTTTTTCATTGTAATGATATCTTAATAATTTCTAAAAAAATTTAATAACTTCTAAGATAGAAAGAAAGTTATTAGAATAATAAAACAAGAAGGATTTCTATCAAAATGTCGAAATGTAAATTTGCCTAAAATTCAGTTAAATAATGGAAATAATATAGTGAGTCCACACTACGATAATCTAAAATTAATTAAAGAATTTCCATAAAATAAAAATAAAAAAAAAATAATAAACCAGTTATATTTTTACCACAAATAAAATCCAAATTTTTTAATAATCATTTTATTTTTTTGTAAAAAATTTAATATTTAAAATTATAACACTTTTCTACACGATAGTTAGAAGTTATACATAAATTTTCGATTATATACGTATTAACGCTAAAAGGGGTACAGGTACTGGAAAAAAATCATAACAATTTTGTGGCACGTTAGTTACTTCAAAAAGATTTTTTATAATTTTGTGGCACGGACATTCAAAAAGGTTCGCCATCTCTGATATATAGAATAGATACAATATATAAATATATACAAATGTATATATATACCAGCTGGTCCGAGCGCCTTCGGCGCTCTTCACAGCTGGACGGGGGCTCCGCCCCCTGTACCCCCGAGTGGTACAATTTATTTTTATATACTTTAAAAATTTTACAATTTTTTAATTATTTATTATAATTGTTAAATGGAATTTCTAAAAATGACCCATTAAAAATTTGTTTCCTAAAATGTTTCAAAATAATTCAAAGAATATTTTGTTTATAAGTTTATTTTTTTAATATTTTATTTATAAAACACGAAAACATTTAAAATTATATGAATAATTGATCTCATAATTGGATTTTTCATTTTCAATTGACGATTTGAATTCATAAAATATTAAAAAAAAACTTTTAAAACTTTTTAAATTATATTCAAGTAAGTTTATAAGAATATAAGATATATTATGGGTGAATTCAAAATGTATGAATATAAAGATAAATCTTCTTTTAAACGTTGTGTGAAACAATTTCAAATAATTTAAATGTAAAACTATTAATGAAATTAATTCGGCGCTCTTCACAGCTGGACGGGTGCTCCGCCCCCTGTACCCCCGAGTGGTACATCGTATTTGGTTAAAAGTACTGGTACTTAAGTTAAAAAAATGATTCATTATTATTGGATTTGGCTGGTAATATTAATACCTGTGACACCGAACTATCACTCGACCCTTTAACCAATTTATACAATTTATTTTTATATACTTTAAAAATTTTACAATTTTTTAATTTAATCAGTAAATTAATTATATATTATTATTATTATTTGTGTCCCTTCATACAAAATGTAAATTCTCTTTTTTGATGTTTTCCTAACATAAACAAATATTTTATAATATTTACCGGAGTATAATAAATTGATAACGTCATTTAATTCTCCTAGTATATATCGAATCGAATATAAAGATAAATCTTCAAAACGTTGTGTGAAACAATTTCAAATAATTTAAATGTAAAACTATTAATGAAATAAAAAAAAATCAAATATATGAATATAATATAAATATTTTTAATTTTATTTTAAGAATAGATCTCACAGGCGGTGGTTGTGACGTCATCAATATATTATAAATTTAAATTAAGAAGAACTAATAAAGTTTCGTGAGATGTGATCAATAAAACTCAATTTTTCTTTATAAATACTATCTCTGTTGTGAATTTCAAAAAAATCGTTAGAGCGGTTTTTGAGAACAATGAAACAGAGAAACAGAGAAACAATTTTTACTCGTATAAGAAGATAAGATATATATTGATATATATATTGATAGTACTTAAAATTAATTAAAGAATTGAATATCAATATTATTTACAGGGTCCAGGTACATTATTAAACACAATTTCGTACATTATTAGGTCGAGTCATAAATAACTTCCGTTTTTTATTCATACATTTATTTTTCGATAACACAAAAACAAATAAAAATTAATCTAAAATGTATTCTAACAGTTGATTGGGATGTATTGAGCTTCTGTGATAACTCTCTAGTTGACTGGCGTGGATTTTCTTCCAAAACTGACTTCAAAACATCGTCATCAAAGTCAGAAGGACGACCCATCCTTGGCTCGTCTTTTAAGGTCATGTCTCCAGAACGGAATTTTACAAACCAATTTCTTACTGCCCGATCAGTTATCACTCCTTCACCATATACACTGCAAAGTTTTCGAGCCGTAGCTGTAGCACTATTGCCTTGTTTAAATTCCCAAAGCATCACATGTCGAAAGTGTATTTTTTGATTATCCATTTTAAAGGTATAAATAAAAAAATATTTACGTGCGCACCGAAACGAGGTTGTCTAGAGACTGACCAGTTTATACTTGCTAAGCGAAAACAAAAATCCCTTATCAAGGGGAATCTCATTGTGTACAAACAATACCAAAAGAAGCACACTACTTAGGCGGAAGTTATTTATGACTCGACCTAATATTTATATTTCAATTTTATAGATATTAATATACTGCCTATATATCATATATTCATAAACTATATTAAATTAAAATATATCAAATAATAAATAAATAAATAATTCTCACTTTTTAAAAAGTTATTAAGATGAAATTACAATAAAAAATTAATTACCAACATAAGTAAATAATATTTTTATGTTATAATTATTTAAGGAGCTTTTACTTACTTAAAATGAATAAAAAAATGTTCATAACTTAAAAATAATGATTTTGATAAGAAACATGGAAATAGACATTTATTTAATAAAAAAAAATACACAAATTGTGTATTATAATATTTAAGTAGATATATTCTATAAAAAAGTCAAATAATAAACAAAATATTAGCGTTTCAACTAATGATAAATCATAATAAGGATAGATACTCCATTCGATATATTATGTAGATACAATCGGATTTATCTACCTTTCTTCTTCAAATAAAAATTGACCCAAATGAATAAAAGTTAAAGAAATATGTATATAGTATACATATATCAATAGAAAGTTATTATTATCATTAATATTAACTATATAATTCCTAATAATTACATTAATATATTGTATTCATAAAATTTCTAAATAATATTTTCGTAGAAATGCTTAAATTGTTGGTTTAGTCAATACGCTAACCATTGATATGAATTCGAATAATAATAGAAAATAGACAAGGACATTTCATTTAATTTCAAGCCGAAACGGGTATTTTGCTTGTTCATTAAATCGAAGGATTATAAGTACAATGCATTGCCTTCGGAAGTTACCAACTATAATTTTCTATCTTGATAAGTTGATTTTCTAAATATGCAGTTTACTTAATTCATCAAATATATCATGATTATAAACTATGGATGGCTATTATTTACAATAATTTTCATATTTCACTGCAATATCTATATTCATTAAATAAGCGACAATAGGCGAAAAATTATAGTTATTTTCTTGTTGACTTTTTAAAGATGATTGCCAAAATATCAAATATTTTTAATGGGAATATTTATGTTATAAAATTTGTTTATTTTTTTTATAAGTACATATACAAAAAAATCTGGAGTGTCTCCACTCGACTATCTCGCAAATTTGAATTGGATTAAATAACATATATTAATTTAAATTAAATTAAATTATATAAATTAAAATTAATAAATAATATTTATTGAACCAGCGTATGTTTTGCTCTTTGTTGATGGCACCACGTCACGTGTTGGCGCGTGAGATTTGCAGTGTTAAAAAATTAATTCTGGTACTTTCAGCGATTCAATCAAGCTGAAATTCTATATATAGCAGTTTTATACAATTATTAATCATGTGAAAAATTATTAAACATATGTCTTTATTTTTAGGGTCACTTTAGAAGAAAAAAAATCAAAACGTTGTTGGTAATGACCCTCTTCCGGTTGAGCTACATTTCTCAAATGTTGATAGAAAACTATGAATTTTGAATAATGCGCATGTACCAAATTTCATCATTCTAGCTCAAACCGTTTTTGCGCAATCTTGGTTACATACACACACACACATTTTTCTCAACCTTAGTGAAAATGATTCAGGAACATTCAAAACGTATAAAAACATCAAAATCTCGACATCGAAAATTTTCATGATCGTAATACTATCTCTGCCGAGATAGTAAAATAAACTTTAAAATTAATAGGAATAATTCTTTAAAAAAAACATTAGGTGCATTTCGGTTGTTACACCATCATCATAAGTCGAGAAAACGATAATGTTTCTATATTAACCGAAAAGAGTATAAAACAAATATATTTATTAATTTTTTTAATTAACTTAATTGTATTATTATTAATAGCTAAGAGTGTGTGTATTACTAAGAAGATGAATTTTAAAGTTTCATTTCACAAGATTTTATAAATATACTTAATGAACAATAGATCTATTAAGATTTGTTAATTTTTTTGTATTATTTGATAAAAACGTTAAATAAATAATAATTGCGTAAATTATTGTTAATTTTTTTATCACAAAATTAGCTTTACCAGTAAATAGTAAGATTATTCAAATATGAAAACATGTGAAAAAAGAATCTTAATTTATTTTTATTTTATATTAATCTAATTAACAAAAAATATAGATTGAATCAATTATTAATAATTATAGAGATAATTATTATACTGGGCTGTTTATATATAGAAAGAAATAAGTTAAGAAATTGATAGAGATAAAGAACTTAAATATGGATGCTGCTGACTAAAAAATAAAAAAACAATATATATAAAAAAAAAAAAAAAAATTAAAATAAATAGCATAATTGATGAAAAAATATAAACAATAATTTTAATACTGTATTAGAGAATTCTTCTATCATCTAATTACAAGTATAATATAAGAATCATATCAATGTACCATATAATTATAATAACCAACAGATGAATGCATTCTGTATATAAATTATTTTGGTTGTGTATCGTTAATGAAATTAAAAAAAAGGAATTATTACAAAAATATGCTGGCAAAAGTCAATCGTGAAATCAATATTTCAATCAATTTAAGTAACAATTTTTTTATTTTTTTAATTATGGTTGGAATAAAAACTAAAGCTACTACCCAGAAAGTAGGTATTGAACAAAAAGAAAAAAAAATTTTTATACTTGTTAAATGAATTTCATTGAGATTTATTGAAAAGACATTTTTAATAAAATTAAGAAAAATTAAAAAAAAAAAATCCTAAATTAATTACCAATAGCAATAAACATTAAATTAATACAATAATTCAATTAGTCTTCTATGAATTGCACGGTAATTTCATTTCTACATTAGTTTCAGATTCCTATTTTAGTATCGGTTATTCTGAAGCGAAATTTTTTTTTTTAAACAAATATGAAACGGTTCAATAGAAATTTACGTTTCTTTTTAATTTTATATTTATTGAATAATATTATTTTATGAATATAATTTTGTATTATTTAAATATATTCGAAAAATTCATTAGGGACCATATAGATTAATCAAATAGGTAAATAAATAATTTATTATGATGGTCCACTTCCGAATTAGCTACATTTCTCAAAAGTTGATAGAAAACTACGAATTTTGAAAAATGACCGTGTATCAAATTTCATTATTCTAGCTGAAACCGTTTTTGCATAATCTTGACTACACACACACACACACACACACACACACACACACACACACACAGGTAGAGAGAGAGAGATACTTACAAACACAGACAGACATTTTTCTCAACCTTAGTGAAAATGACTCAGGGGCCTTCAAAACGTAAAAAAACATCAAAATCTCGACATCGAAAATTTTCATGATCACAATACAGTAAAAAGTTAATTTAATGCAATAAACAAATAAATATAAATTATTTAAATGCATGTTAATTTATTAATTTAATTAATTTATTGCGGATTTTATAAAATTGTCACTAAATTGAGATAATTTGAATTTTAGATTATATTCTTTTGCTTTCAAATGACATTTTAAATAAATGATAATCAAAGGGATAGCACAATAATAAAAATATGAATGATTACTAAACAATTTCTATCGTTTTATATGGTAAATACATTTTTATGAGAAAACTTATATATCCTTTAGAAAACTTTTTCTCTTTCTAAATGTAATACTTGATAATAAATAAGTTATTCATAAGCTTTACTAAATGTATATATATAAAATGTTATTTTCTATTTTATTCATCACCTACTATGACATTAAATAAACTTATCAAAACTTTTAAGTATCTAATAAAATGGGTTGATTTTACTGATATAGTATGATGAAAAGTTTACTATCGTGTTATTTTGAAATTAATATAAAGTTTTAAATTATTATAAATATCAATTTATAAAAAAAAATCAACAGTAGAGAGAAGAAAAAAGATTTAATATTTAAAATATCTATTGTGTTTTTTTGTTAAAATGTAACTCCTTAAACATTTTGAGTCAGTCTCAGTTTGTTTATTTTTTTCTCATATGGATCCCCCCCCACATTGAATTATAGTATAGTTTTTCTCATTATTGAAAGTACAGGGACCCCGAGCCTCGGCTCGGTAATTAAGTAATAAAAAAAATAATTCATTATTATTGGGTTTGGCTGGTAATATTAATACATGGGACACCGAGCTCTCGCTCGACCCTTTAAAAAATATTGATATACAATTCTTTAATTATTTATTACAATTATTAAATGTTGCATCATTGCATCAATCTGATTAAAATAAATGGAACTTGGGGTCCTCAATAATACATAAATATATATTATTATGTTTCTAAGTGCATGAAAATTTTTTTTGTTTTTTTTTTTAGAAGAATGATAAATATATATCGTAATTTATAATTTTAAAATATTATTAAAATATATAGTTTTAATTTTATTTTGAAATTAAATAATAAATTTTAAAATATTTTAAATATAATAAAATATTAATACAATATCCTTTAAAAAAGGCGGGATTCAAATTTCAATATGGATGACATAGTGACGTCACATATATACATTTAAATTAAAAAAAACTAATAAAGATGAATTTTTCCAGAGATGTGAACAATAAAACTTAATTTTTCTTTATAAATACTATCTCTGGTGTGAATTTCAAAAAAATCGTTAAAGCGGTTTTTGAGAACCCATGCCCATACAAACATATTATATATACAATTTTTACTAACATAAGAAGATAAGATAAGATATGAGGCACAAAAATTAAAAACTCAAATTTAACGTTCCACCTTTCTATGTGTTTAAAAATTTAATTTAATTATATATTTTTATCTCATAATTAAATTATTTTATTATTTTAAATAAGTTTTTCAATTTATATATGAAATATGAAATATATGAATTCTAGAGATAGCTTAGTGAAGGAGGATATAATTTAAGATAATTCTAAAATAATCTATGATTTAGACTTTTAGACTAGGATCCGACATTAATATCATAAATAATTTTTAAAAAGTACTTGAAAGAAAAATATTTTCAATTTAAAATAATTGTTTTGAAAATAATAAGATAGCATTAATATTTAGACTTTAGACAATCTTAGTCTAAAAATAATTAAGTAAATGTTATTTTTTTTTAAAAACAGATTTAATTAACAACTCTTATAAACTTAAAAAAGAAAAATTTTAATTTTCTACTAATTTTTAATCTAATTAATTTAAATTTATACAAATATTTGGATGAATACAAGTTTTTTTACTCCTGAGATCTTTTTTTTATCAAAAATGTTAAGATCATTCTTAACAATCAAAAAAAAAAAATTAAAAAAAAAATTATGGGCGGTTGTCTTATATTTTTTCAAAAAATTTATTAATATTTTATATTTTTTTTATAAAAACATTATTAATTAATAATTATAAAAAAATTAATAAAAAGAAGAAAATTAATTTTTAATATTAGCTAATAACTAAAAACGTTGGTTTTAAAACGATATACATATTATAATTATTGTAATATTAATGATAAGAAAAAATAATATTTTCTTTAATCCAGATGTTTTTTTTATTAAATATGTAATAACATATAAGTAATTTACAACAAAACATAAAAAAAAGTTTTTTTTTTTTTTTATAAATAATTAAACGTATTCTTATTTTCAATTGAGTTAATGATAATAGCATCTGTTTAATGAAAATTGAAATATTTCAATTAATATTTAATTAAAAACTTTTGACTAACAAGGATACTAGAATAAAGCATGATCTTAAAAAAAAATCAATCTAGTTAATTAGTAAAATAGATTAGTGCTATTGTTTTTTGTTTTCTTTTTTGTTTTTTGTTTTTTGGTTTAATCTTTTTTGTTAACTATCAAAGAGACACTTGGATATCTTTTGTATGGCCGGTAGACCTCAAATATTTTTTTTTTGTTTTTGTGGTTTTACTTAAAGTGTTCATTAATAAGCTATTTAATGTTAAATATTATACTACTCGATTATAGAGTATATATATATATATATATACATCTTTCAAAGAGAATTGCATGATTTAGATATGTACTTCAATACTAACTAACTAACTAATTTAATGTCTTGACTCTATAACTAATTCTAACTAAATACTCTTATTTAACTTAATTAAATTTAAATATAAAAACCTGGGAATATTCCCATTGAAATGATTAATTTAATAAAAGTATAACAAAAAAAAAACAGAATGAAGGATTTACCCTTCATTTGTATTTCAATATTTTAATAGATAACTTACTAATTTATTTATATATATCCTCAACTAAAATAAATATAAAATGTAATTAATTGATTTTATTTAATATTTCTTTCTTTTTAAATAATAAATTGATTGATTTAATTGTTAAATTATTCTTATTTCATTAAAAATAAAATAAATATATATTCAATAAATTAAATATATATATCTTATCTTATTATACTAGCAAAAATTGTACATACATATATATATATATATATATTTGAGATTAATTTATTAATTAACCGCTCGATGGATATTTGTGAAATTCACTCCATAGATAATTTTTACAAAGAAAAAACTGCTGTATTTGTTTCACCCTCAGAAAAAATAATCTTCATTAGTATTTTCTTAATTTAAATTTATATGACATACTAACTACGTCATTCATATTTACCTCTTGCCATTCTTTTTTAATTGAAAATGTATTAATATTTTTTTATAATTAAAATATTTTAAAATTTTTTATTTAATTTCGAAATAAAATTAAAAATATTTATTTTAATAATATTTTAGAATCAAATTACGAATTATATTTATTAATCTTTCTCTAAAAAAAATCTAAAAGTGATCTTATTTGTCTTGCAAACATTGTAAGTATATAAATTATGTTTGTGTGTTTCAATCTTGAAAACATATTGTACATATTATTTATGATATTTTAAATACAATTTTTTTCTTTAATTAATATTCATTCAAAATGATAATTTTTATGAATATCTTATTCAATATGAACAATTGAATAAATATGATTTAATAATATTAAATAGAAATAGAAAAGAATAGATAAATAATTTTTCATTCCTGTTCCTGTAAAATAATTGAAATTTTTTTTATTTATTTTTTGAACTATTTGTATATTTAGGAGATTAATTTATTAATTAACCGCTCGATGGATATTTGTGAAATTCACTCCATAGATAATTTTTACAAAGAAAAAACTGTGTATTTGTTTCAGCCTCAGGAAAAATCATCTTAATTAGTATTTTCTTAATTTAAATTTATATGACATCACTAACTACGTCATCCATATTTACCTCTTGCATTTTGTCCTTTTAAATATTTATTCTTTCAATTATGTAAGTATATCAATATAATATTAGTTATATAAAATAAAGAAATGCAATCCATTTAGATAGTATATTAATTTAAAAATATCTCTATTCATTTTCAATCTATTTTGGAATTTTAAATAGCTCTTGTTAATATAATATAAACCAAAATGATGGCACAAACCACAGATGCATGCAACTGCTTTCATTATTTCTGATTTGTTACCCAAACGATCATCTTACTAGTAACATGATTTTTGTTGTTGACCGTTTTTTGTCACCACAATCTGTTTTGTGGTCAATTTCGTTAACGTGTTTAATATCCACATATCCATTTTTTCAACACATGACTGAATACACGACTACTTAATTTCCACCAGCAGACACATTCCTCCCTTTGTTTTCAACCTCTCCACTTGTACATGTATGCATTATTCGTTTGTTGTTGTTTTTTTTTCTCTCTCTCTCTCGGATGTAATTAGTTATTTTCATTTTGGGAACCACAAGCAACCAGTCAGGCAGCCAATGGACCCTGTGCATAACCACAAACGGAACCAAAACGTCTCATTTTCATTCTCTCGCTCTCTCATTTTCTCCCTTCCATTTCATTTTATATTAATAAATTCTTTATTTGGTTGGTTTCCCTTCATCTGTTTTTATTGTTGTTTTTTTTATCAATCTTATTGAAATATATAAAACTATATATTTTTATTAAACCAGAAGCTATTTAGAGAGATTTTTTATACTTCCATAGAGCTAACCAATAGTAATTTTAAATTATATTTGAAGAAAAAAAGATTGGTATTTTTTTATATTGTCCATAATAATTTTTAGTATCTATATTTAGTTAAATTTGATTATTAACAGAATAATTATCAAAACTCGCTTGACTTGCTTGATAAATAGTTTTTAGATTTTTAAAGAGAAAGATGTTAGTAAATAATCTTAGAAATTTAATATATTTTTAAAAAATGAATATATTATTAGAGAACACTACTAAATATACCGATGTGAACAGTGAAAAACTATCATAATAATAAAATAATACAGTTTGTTGCTGTATTGCAAGTATATAAGCTTACAATAAGTTAAATTTTGAACTAATTGCAGAAATAATGTTGTATCCATTTCTTTTATAGAAATCGTTTGTTGATAGTCCTTAATTCCTTGTGGAGACACTCATTTTCTGAGCCAATTAGTTTTAAAGGTAGATTAGATCATTTAAAAGCATTTATGTGAATATGCAAAACAAAGAAGTGGAGAGAAAAAGTTTGAAAGTGTAAATTCAAAAGTATTGTTAATCTAAAAACTGCTAGAAAGGTTAAACATTACATAAATAATAATCAGCATGTGTTTGCATGTCATGAAGCAGCAGAAGAACTACAAAATGATGTTCTTCTTCAATGTCCCAAAAAGAAAAGATTCGAGCGTTGTATTTATATCTATTTCTACAATCCCAAATAAAATTATTGTTTTGAATTAACGGTTAATTCACAAACGGTCTGATTGGGTGTGAGGTAATATCAAGAACAAAATACTAACATACGAGGGCGGGGTGAAAAGTTTCCGGCCTGACCAAGAAATTTTTCGATTTATTTTTCAACATAATCTTCATCAATACTGATCCATTTCTCAAAACGGTGTTCTAATTTAGTTATGCCAGTTTTAAACGTAGATTCGTCAAGCTCCTCAAAATACTGATTTACAGATTCCAACCCACTGTTTTGACTGTTCTTTATTTTCAGGAGTGTAGTCGTGGACCCAAGTCTCATCAACAATTATGAGTCGACGCAAAAATTCGTTTGGATTACGCCTAAATACCGCCAAATTGTCGGTAGAAATGGTTTTTCGAAGCAGTTTTTGGTTTAACGTTAGCGAACGCGGCACCCAGCTTGTACACAGCTTTTCTATATTCAAATGGTTGTGCAAAATATTTCGCACATGTTTAACTGATATCGTACAGGTCTCAGCTATCTCATGCACTTTCAACCTGCGGTCTTCCAACACTATTTTATGAATTTTCGCAATCATTTCTGATGTTGTGACCTCAACGGGCAGTCCTGAACGAGGCTCGTCAGAGGTGCTTATACGACCCATTTTAAATTCAGAAACCTACTGCCTAATAGTTGAATATGATGGGGAGGAGTCTCCTATAATGAATCCATCTCTTCTTTTATTTGTTTTGGTGTAAAACCTTTCAAATAGAAGTATTTGATGACAGCACGTTTTTCCAATTTTTCGATTTTCACGAAAACAACGGAAGCGTCTCGCGCAATGTGCTCTCAAACGCAAACTAACGTAGCGATGGGCTGAAACTGTACATACAAGCTCGGTAGGAATGATACTGTAGGACGCCGCTCCAAAAGTAGACCTAGTTTGTATTTCTTGTTCAGGCCGGTAACTTTTCACCCCACCATCGTATATCACGAAGTTTATTAATGACTATGTTTAAGTGATCTGTGGAGCCAAATCTGCAAAACATTCCAAATTTTTCCATTTCAAACTATTAATAATTTTCGTTCGTGATACTTAGAATATTGGAATACTGAATCAATGGGCTCATTTTTTCGAGGAAGTCAAGTCATTGTTTGAAGGTGGATCAGTTTTATCGTAAAGTCATTCTCCAATTGCTTATAGAACTCAGTGATGGATTCAAAAGCATGCATAATGAATAAATCAAATACCTTTTTCAATTTCATTTATAAAAATACTTACTATTTTACTAACAAAAGTACACATCAGTAGTTTATAGGTATATTTTGTATTATATTGTATTTTTTATTTATTTTTTAAGTAATTACCAATTGAAAGGTAAGTTGATAAGGTAAGTAACGATTTTTTTTATTAATAAACATAATATCCATACGGGTTTCTTACGTTTTCTGTGGTTGAATTTAAAATTCAAAATTGTTAAACATTATATTCTTATTGATAGTTTTTATTTATAATTGTTTTTTCTTTTCTTTGATTTTTTTCTATTAAAAATTGCTAACGTTCCCATGACAAAGGAACAAATTCAACAAATCATTTGTTCTGATCACAAGGAAATCTCTCCCTCTCTCTCATCTTTTATTTCTTATATATTATTTGTTTCGTGATATTGACGCGAAAAGACAAGAAAACATTGGAGAAAAAAACGTTCGTATCGATTGGTTGGTTGACTTCTCTCACATTCCACACTTTTTTTTTCTTTGATTTAAATATACTTCAAAAAGTCAAGCAAAATAATATATATATATATATATATATATATATATATATGCCTATGTATAAAATGGGCGATTGGGTGAGAAGAAAGAGATCGTGCTGGGAAACTCAACTTTTTATCGAATTGGAAATTATCTTCAGTACGTGAACCAACGTTATTCTTGCTCTCGTTGTTATTGGTTTGATATACGTTTTGTTGTTGTCGCCATTGGACACCCAGTCGTTTTTTTAGCCCCCTCCCCCAATTCTTGATGTATTTTTACGCTTAATGGTTTGTCTTGGGTGTCTTTTTTTATTTTCGAGCACTCTTTTCTTTGCGGATAACATCTTCTACTTCTTCAAACCTTTCCCCTTCTCCTCAAACCCCTCAAATACCCCCTTTCACCCGCGCTATCCAATAAAATCAATCCAACATTGATATCTTTTGTTCGGAAGAACATAAAAAAGAAAAGAAATAATAATAATACCAAACTTGTCTTCTGTTTCTAATAGTTTATTCAACTATTCAATCATATTCCCATCAAATGGTAGAATAAAGAAATTAGACCGCCATTGTAATTGAATGAAAAATAATGAAAAATAACTGGTGGAAGAAGATCGCACCAATTTCCTCTTTGAAAGCTTATACTAAAGAAAATATTTGGATTTAGAAAAATTATATAAAACTTCTAGGTCATATATCAAATAATTTTGACATTAGTAATGTATTATAATATTAAAAAGTATAATTAGAATTTATGAAAAAAATTTAATTTAAAATTAATCTTTAAACTATAATTCAAATGAAATAATTAAAAACATTTATGAATAAATTTATAAAATTTGAAAAAAACTACATTTTGTTTTTTTAATTTTATACGCCCAACGTTTTTAGTTATATATGAAGCAATTCTTCCATAAACTTTGTCAGGCTTATAGAAAAATTATTTTATTTTTTTTAGTCCATGAGTAAAACGTTATTTTTATAGAATTTTTTTATATTTAGGTGTATTATTTTAATCTTTTTAGTGCAATTCGAATTCGATAAATTTATTTAATATATCAAGAGAAATAGAAAAGATGATGTTATACGAGAATTTCCAATTTGAATAAAACAAAAAGAAAACATTAATCTTCTAAAACTGATTTTATGTATTAATGTTGAGTAAATGTTATTATTGAATATTTATATATTTATAAATAAATAATTAATTAAAATATGAGATTATATAAATGTATAAGAATATTGTATTCATATTATCTTCATAAAAAAAGTTTTGTTTTTTTTCTCTCCTGGACTTATGTAAAAAAGTTACTTACTTTCAAATACAATAAAACAAAAAAAAAAAGATTATAATTATATTATATCTTTTAATGTTATAAATTATTTCGAATTTTTTTCAAAATGAAAACCAACTCACTGTTTATCGGTCAGATGGCGTGAATGAAAATTCAAATATTAAAGCAATTAATCGAAAATTACACTAAAATTAATTAATTATACTTCAATTATATATCTTCCATACCTTCTAGGAATCTATTGAAATAGCTATAAAAATTTTCAAAGGTTTGGCTCAATTTAAGTTGATGAAAAATCGATTTCAATTTGTCATAAAAGCGAACAGATAGACAGACAGACATGAAGCGAACTTAATAAAAACGTTATAAAAAACAAAACCTATATCATATTTTAAATATTTTTTTTTTCATTTCACATCAATTAACATGTTTTTAATTCATGGACCCTTAAAAGGTTTATTTCCGATGAAATTGAATGATGTTGAATTTTTGAGTTGAATTTTCCTCGGTTACTTTAATTTATATGACATAGAGAAAAAATAATTAAAAATATTTTAACCTGTGGGTGGTCTTTTTTTTATTAAAAAAAAGATATCAATAAAACTGAACAAACTTTACCGCTAGTAAATAATTTAATAATGAATTAAAAAAACAATCAAATTAATTTTCTGAAGATTACCAGGTTGAAAGAGTGGGAGAACGGGAAGTAAGAAGGGGGATGATAATCATAGAGAGGGTTGGTTAGATTAAAGTTAGAGAATGTAGGGGTAGTGAGTATACAATTCAAAAGGTTAATTTTAATTGTGCAATACGGAATTAATTTAATTCATTTATTTATGCGTTTTTCATCACTTGAATGCTAATTTAATGAATATGAATAAAAAAAAAAGAATATTATACTTAATGGGAGCTATTCTAAATATTCCCTGGTATTAAATGACTACTCTTTTATTATATTACATTGAAATAATATACCATCAATCAAAGAAATTAATTGCTTATCCCAGTTGGATGAAAATAAAATAGTGATGCGGAAATATTTATGGGAAAATAAAATTTGTTTGTATCTATATAATGTAGTTTTATAGCTAAGAAATATACTTTTCCATTTAAATTAGGGTTTTTTTTATTTTCCAGACAACACAATATTTGATATATGTATCTCTAGGTATATGAACAAAAAATATAAACTTACATTTATATTATAATTAATAGATAATAAATCAATTTGAAATATTAATATAAATATGTACAAAATAAGTTATTTTTATTTATTAGCAAATAATAAATAAATTCAGTTAATTTATGGATTCCAGATCATTTTTAACGTATATTTAAAGGGTCATTCCACGTCAATTCAACCAGAAAATAGTCATTTTTTCACCCAAAATCTCAGATTTTTATAAAAATTGGTAAATATGTTCTATTTATAAACATGAAAAACACCACCAAATTTTAATTTTTTATCTCACATAGTTTTTGAGTAATGGCAGTTTAAAGATTGGCGTTTTTAAATTTCCGAGTCTCGGATAAGGCCAAATAAAACGTGTATTGGAGAAGAAAATAATTTCTCATTCACTTATTTAACCTCCTATCTTGTTGAAATTTTTAAGGCATGTTCTTATAACTATGAGGAATTGTAATAAAAATATAACGGACCCCAAAATATTTTTAAAAAAATTATATGTTGGATATTATAAAATTTTAAAATTACAAACAAGGTTTAGCGTAAAATGAAATATCACGACAAGGGAATGAGATAATCAAGAACTTTTTTTTTCCTAAATTATCTACATGAAATGGGCTTTAATTTAATAATTATCATTGGACCTAAGACTCCTGCACTGTTCACCCAGTAATAATTAACATGTGTGTTGATGACAAAAAAATAGTCTCATCACATTGTATAATTTCCGATGACTTAAATCATGATGTTTGTATGGTTTATAAGATTCAAGATACCCTGTTAGAATCCAATGATAACCCTGTACCTCATCTTGAATCACAAAAGAGAAATTCTCGCTGAAGTCAATTGATTGATATAATGGCTTGATTTGGCGCGCAGTTATCCTTTAGACTTTTAAAATAGCTCGACTAACTTTTTGCAATATAAGAATGTGGGATCAATTTTTCTATTTTTGTTGTTAGTTCATCAATAAATTCATCAATGTGTGTGTGGTTGAAGTTTGAGTTATCATCTGTGTCCTGTCTGTAGCTACCCACTGTTTGAATTCGATCCTATCTTCTTCCTCATAGTTTTCAAACTTTGTTTGTAAGAATGCTGTTAAACTTTCCTTCGATGGACATTTTTAGGTAAAAATATTTTATTTAATATTAAAATGTCTAATTATTAACAATATTCAGCCATTGAGACTCTCATATTGCTCATAATTAATGTGTTGTAACTTGCAGTGGTCTTAGTAAATAGAAGGAGGCAAATACACAAAACTTTTATTTTATTAAATTAAAGCCCATTTCATGTAGATAATTTAGGAAAAAAAAAGTTCTTGATTATCTCATTCCCTTGTCGTGATATTTCATTTTACGCTAAACCTTGTTTGTGATTTTAAAATTTTATAATATCCAACATATAATTTTTTTAAAAATATTTTGGGGTCCGTTATATTTTTATTACAATTCCTCATAGTTATAAGAACATGCCTTAAAAATTTCAACAAGATAGGAGGTTAAATAAGTGAATGAGAAATTATTTTCTTCTCCAATACACGTTTTATTTGGCCTTATCCGAGACTCGGAAATTTAAAAACGCCAATCTTTAAACTACCATTACTCAAAAACTATGTTAGATAAAAAATTAAAATTTGGTGGTGTTTTTCATGTTTATAAATAGAACATATTTACCAATTTTTATAAAAATCTGAGATTTTGGGTGAAACGGCCTGGATGAGTTGACGTGGAATGACCCTAAAACAAATTAAATGAAAAAAATAAATAGTAGTTTTTACTACTATCATTTTCCTAATATTATTTTTATAAATATAATTTTTGTGTCTCTCTTAATTCAATAATGTTAAGAAATTAAGAAAATTAAATAAAATAAAAGTAAATAGCCTTACTGTTAAATCTTAAATCTATTATTGAAGGGAATTTTACTTACTTAAAAATAATTTAACATTCATGTCCATTGATATTAAAAATTATAATATTTATATCTAAATAGACGTTTCATAATTCATGTGATATATTAAATTCAAATTAAATATACATATTAAAATATTTCAAAAAAATATTTATTAGAGTTTACAGGTTAATTTGCCTGAATAACTAACATTTTTTAATAAAATGATTGCCCAAAAAATTAAATCAATTTTTTTTAAATATTATTTTTCATTTATGAATTTCAATTTTTGATTTAATTATAATTGATTAATTAATGTTATATCTATTTTCTATCTTTTTTAATCAGAAAATTAAAATTATCTAGATGTAATATGAAAAATTACATAATACGATTGAAATCTATACAACTCATAATAAAATAAAATTTACTCTACAATAGTAAATTAATATTTTTTATAAAAAAATCAAAAATTATTTCAATAAACCAATATGAGTGTTTTAAACTAATTATATTATTTACGCTCTGTTTTCATTTTATTTCCTAATTTTGTAATAATAATAATAATTTTATAAATAATTTAATTTAAATATCCATTTTATTGATTAATGTTTAAAGGTTTTTTTCATTCCGTGTTTAATTTAAAATATATACTATTATACCATTTGATGACGATTTCATAAGTCAAATATTCCTAAATGTAGGTGAAGGGTAATTAAAAGGAGATTGGTCGTAACAACAACCATCAATTGCTTCATTCAATTTCTTTTTATAGAAAATCCAAAGAAGCCGATGTATATCCTTCTCAATACTTCCCACCCACCCACCCTTTTTTTCAGTTCTTCTAAGGTAGTAATTTGTACAAATTGATTTTTGAATTTGAAATGGGATTCAATTTCCTCCCCACCCCAGGTTTTTTTTCAATTCAATTACGCGTTTTGTTTAAGTCTGTGTTGAATAATAATTGAATGTATAAATTCAATTTCCAAAAGGGATTCATTATCTGCCTTTCCCTTTCTCTTTCTCTCTCGTTCTTTTTTTTTTATACAATTGCCGCCCTGGATAGATTTCCTCATTTTTCTTTAACCCTCTTCCCACTGCTACTCCGCCCAACTCCCCATCTTAGTCGATTTTCTTTCATCACTAAAATGAATATTCAACAAATTCACTCGGAAATTAAATTTTAAAACGGAATATTAACAATCTTGCTAAATACAATCTAACATATATATATATATATATATATATATATATACGTGAAAGGAAATGGATTCAATTAAACTTTATTTACGATTATTTAAATATTGTTTACGAAAAAAATTATTGCTTATATAAGTAATAAATTCTTTTATTTATTTTATTCTATTTATTATTATTTGAAAAAGAATTAATGCTCATTTAAATACAAATATATATTTTTGTATATCTTATCTTTTATACTAGATATATATAGATATATATATATATATTTATATGTATATATCTTTGTATATTTTTGAGATATTAAACCGCTCTAAGGATTTTTTTTGAAATTCACACATTTATAAAGACAAATCGATTTGTATTGGTTTCAGCCTGCAGAAAAATCATCTTCATTAGTTTTTTCTTAATTTAAATTTATATGACTTCACAAATGAGGTCATCCATATTAAAAAAACAAAACAAAACAAATACGGCTTGGTAATTTATTTGTCTTGCAAACATTGTAAAAATTGTTATTTTTTTTCTCTAAAATATTTGAAATTTTTTAACCTGTTTTGTAGTCTAATTTTTTGTTAATTCTTATAAATTTTTATTAGTTAATTTTATATGCTTTTTTAAATCTATTTTCGGGTTTATTTTTTATTAAATTACTAATTTATATCTATATTTTCATTGTTCTTTTATTAATTAATTTTTAGATAGTTTTATAATTTTTAATATTTTTTCACTAAAATATATTACTTATTTAATAATTAATTAATATTATTTATTATTATTGAGGACCCCAAGTTCCATTCATTTTTATCAGATTGATGCAATGATGTAACATTGAATAATTTTAATAATTAATTAAAGAATTTTATATCAATATTTGTTAAAGGGTCGAGCGATAGCCGGTGTTCCAGGTACTATATATATGTATATAGGTATCTCGAATTCAAAAATAATATTATTAATAATAACAAATAACATATCTTTTAATTATATACACATTATTTTTTCATTATTTTTTATAATTTTAATAATTTTATATGAATATGTTTTAAAGGGTCGAGCGATAGCTCGGTGTTCCAGGTACTATATAAACATATATAGGTATCTCGAATTCAAAAATAATAATATTAATAATAACAAATAACATCTCTTTTAATTATATACACATTATTTGTTCATTATTTTTTATAATTTTAATAATTTTAATTTTTTTTTTTTGCAAATTTTTAATTTTTGAAATTTAATCAAAAAACTTAAATAATAATCTATTTAGTGTTGGAATTCTTTGAGTCTCGAGTTTAGATTAAGTTAGTATGAGATTGCTAGAGTAAATTAAAGTGTCATATCATATAATGACGCTATCCCTTGGACTTCTTTATATCCCATAAAGTCAAATTTGAGAATTGCAAGTCATTATAAGTTATTACAATAATATTTTTATTTTCACTTACTTATATATAAATGAAAAAATACTAAAATGAGTTTTCATTGAATATATATGTTTATAGAAAAAGGTGTTTACAAAAATTTGGTGAATAGAAGTTCCACTTTACATCATTGTTTTTTTTTTCACTATTTTGCAATTTCTTATAGATAAATAAAATTTTCTAAAAACTAATACTCTAAATTCAATTTCACAATCATATAGATTAAATAATATTGTGAATTATTACATATGATAACTATAATAAAAGAAAAAATGTTGACCTGTGGCCAGGTCCGAACCGACCGACGGTTTGAACTAAATTAATTTTCAGCTACAGAAACAATTTCAAATAATTTTAATATATCTATTAATGTAATAAAAACACATATGGATATAAGTTAAATATTTTTAATTTTATTTTATTAGTAATATATATGTAAGACCAGGCTATAACGTCATGAATGGCTGGAAGACGTCATATAATTTTAAATTAAGAAAAAACTAATAAAGATGATTTTCCTCGGGGATAAAACCAATACAAAGTGAATGATTCGTGGTGATATGTAAAAAAATCTCCTCATGTGAAATTTGGTGTGGAAATAACCCTTCCCTTCCTATCGTCGATCGCTAATACTACCAATTCCGGTTTCCGGATTTGCACCAAAAGTTGATCCATTCATCATACTGATGCATTAAGTAAATATACCAAATTTCATCAAAATCCGTTGAGCCGTTCAGGCTATACACATCTATACGACGGACGGACAGAAGGACGGGCGGACAGACATCATGCTAAAAATACTTTTTTCTGTTAAGAAAATGCATGATTCGTGGAGATATGTAAAAATCTCCACATCTGAAATTTGGTGTGGAAACAATACCTCCCTTACTATCGTCGGTCGGTAAAAAATGATAAAGTAACCATACTTAAATATTCAACAGTCCATCTCCTTATATCCGGAGCCATTTCTGTAATCAAATAAATTAAAATTACAGATTGAACAGAAAAGCATGTTCTTTTTTGTGTGTTATAGATATTTTGAAATATTAATATAATATATATCCTTATATAAATTGATTTACTTTATGAATATATAACAAAAATATATAACAAAAGAATAAATATTGTAAATAGAAAATTTAAAATATGTAAATTGTATTCTATTATTCCAATTCAATTTAACTTTGTTATAAGTCCTAAAATAATAGCCTATTTAATTCTTTTCTTCTTTACATTCTTTATTAGATACAGGTGTATATATATATATATAAGATAGGTATACATAGAATTTTTCTCTGGGCTTATTCCCAGATTAAATGGTTTCTTTGAAGAATGCCAACTATTTAAAAAAGAATAAAAACCCGTTTAAAGGACATGACACGCAGTTCGTTGTTCATTTAGGGAGATTGAAGGGATGAGGGGAGGGGGGAATATGCTAGATTGGTGTGTGGGAGAGTGGGTGTTCTTTCGTGGTCAGAAGGCTTTTGTCTCCATTTGCTTTTATTCTTTGAGTTTAGAAACACTCCAAAAGGCTTCCAACCCCCCATCCCATCCCTATTCAATTAGAGTGAGAGAGATAGGTCCCCCTTCAATCGAAAATATCCGTGAAATCGAGCCAAAAACATGACAAGCACGAAATGTGAATTTTCATTTAGTGGGCTGTAGGATGAGGTGGGTGGAAGGGAGGGTGTTAAAAAAACGATCGAGAAGAAAAGGGAACAAAAGAATTAAAAAATAAAAATCCCTATAAAAGTGTGGCCGAGAGGACCTCCCCTATTGAACCCACACAACGAGCGTGTGGCTCGATAGAATCGTAATCCAAGGATGACGGTGGATGCGAGATCAGCCATCAAACAATTCAGATGCAAACAAAAAAAAAAAAAGAGTATAGCTACTAGAGAGGTATTCGCATTCATGCAAGTTTTCAATTTTGTTATTTATATTTAAAAATTTTTTTTAAAAGGTGTGAAAAGAACCTACGATAGATTATTTTATTAAAGGAAAATCATTACATTAATTTAATTTACGATATCGATTTTAAAAATAATCGAATTCATATAAATTATACAATTACCTGATCAGATGAAATAATATCTATAATAATATCTAAAATAAATAATAATAAAATTTAAGTTTAAATCGAAATTTAACTTTTAAAAAAGTAATAATCACCTCTAACTAGAGGGTAACTTTTCCCGGGAATCGGGAAATTATAAAAAATACTAAATTTGAAGTGGAAATTGTAAAAGTTTTACGAAAAAGTTAAATAAATGTTGTTTTTGCCAAAAAATAAAAAAAAAATTCAGTAACATATAATATATAATCATCAAAAAATACATATAACATAAACGTAATTATTTTCTTTTACTTGTTTAGAAAATAACATTTTAGAAACGAGAGGAAATCAAGGGAAATGTCGCCTAAAACGGAGATCCTTCATATTAGAGAAGTAACGATTAGTTATTCCTTTTTATTTTTTTTTTTTTGTTTCTTTGTGTTTTCTTTTTTACTATCTCGCCAGAGATAGTATTGCGATCACGAAAATTTTCGATGTTGAGATTTTGATGTTTTTATACGTTTTGAAGGTTCCTGAGACATTTTCACTAATTGTAAGGTTGAGAAAAATGTCTGTTTTGTGTGTGTGTGTGTGTATGTATGTAGGCAAGATTACTCAAAAACGGTTTGAGCTAGAATGATGCAATTTGGAACATGAGCATTATTCAAAATTCATAGTTTTCTATCAACTTTTGAGAAATGTACCTCAACCGGAAGAGGGTCATTACCTACAACGTTTTGATTTTTTTTCCTCTAAAGTAACCGTAAAAATGAAGATATATGTTTGATAATTTTTCACATGATTAATAATTGTATAAAACTGCTATATATAGAATTTCAGCTTGATTGAATCGCTGAAAGTACCAGAATTAATTTTTTAACACTGCAAATTTCACGCGCCAACACGTGCCATGGTGCCATCAATAAAAAACCAAACATGCGCTGGTTTAATATTTATTATTTATAATTTATAATTAATTAAATTTAATTTAAATATAATATATTATGTTATTTAATCCAATTCAAATTGCGAGATAGTCGAGTGGAGACACTCCAGCTTATTTTGTATTATTGTCGATTTATTTTTTTTGGCATTATTTTTGTATTTTGTTTTTCTTATTTTGGTTTTTCTTTACTGTGTATATCTAAAAAGATGAAAAATTCCTAATTCCTAACTTTGATAATAGTTTAAATTTGTATATCCTCTCAGTGATTCTCAACCACTGTGCACTGTGCCGAGGCACTTAAGTGTGCCACGAGATTATGAGGATCACACCTTTTTTAACTCCAACTTTTTTTCTAAATTTTTTCAATATGGTTCTAAAAAAAAATAAAAAAAAAGGTAAAACGTTTTAGGGCCTAGGTTCTTAAACATTTCCGACTTTTTTCTAAATTTTTTCAATGTGGTTCTAAAAAAAAGAAAAAACCGTTTTTGGGACTACTTTTTTCAATATGGTAAACTTTTACATTTATCTTTTTCTTTGTGTGCCGCCAAATTTTTAAACGGTTAAAAGTGTGCCGCGGTAAAAAAAAAAGGTTGAGAATCACTGCTCTAAATTAATACTTCTAAATAAATTCTATAATTATTTGTGATATTTTCAAAAATCATAATTTGTAAAAAATAGTGTAGTATATAAATAATAAATAAATATATATATATATATTTATATATATAATATAAGTACATTTTTTCTGCACATTATTTAACGGTAACCATCTTACTAAAAATGTATTTTTATTCTTTATTGTAAATCTGTATATATTTATTTTTTAAATCTAATGATCTCATTACAATAACTTTTTCGCTATGATCTTTTTGATGAGTTGATATTATTGGAAACATGAAACTAAATGCTGACGCCCTTGATAATCTATAATAATTAAATATTTTGCATTTAAAAAAGAAAAGAATGAATCTATTTAGTCAGATAATTAATTTTATAAGAACCAAATAATAATAATAATAATAATAATAATAATAATCATTAAATATTTTTCATTTAAAAAAGAAAAAAAATGAATCTATTTAACCAGATAATTAATTTTATAAGAACCAAAAATAATAATAATAATAATAATAATCATTAAATATTTTTCATTTAAAAAAGAAAAAATTTAAGTAAATAGAAATCTTTTTAAAAAATACACTTTACTTAAAATTGCACTAAAAAGTAAAAAATAAAATCACTTTAAAGTGTGTGTGCGCTCAAATTATAATAACACCAAATGGAAGCAAATGTTTACGGTGTTGAATGTTTTACGGTCTTATTATAATTTGAGCGCACACACTATAAAGTGATTTTATTTTTTACTTTTTAGTGCAATTTTAAGTAAAGTGTATTTTTTAAAAAGATTTCTTTTTACTTAAATTTATTTTATACTTTTTAGTCGTATTCAGCGCCTCTAAAACTGCTATCGCCATCTATGATTGAAATAGTGATCTATTCCATATTCTGCATGAAAGTTTAGTTAATTAATTACCACTAATAGATAAATAATTCAGTGGATTTTTCAATTGATTCGTCTGTTATTAGCAGGAGCAAGCGCGTATGCAAAATTTCAAGTTGATTGAATGACGGGAAGTTGTTGAAATATGATTATAAAATGCCGCGGACAACGTACAACCGGACAACCCGCGTACAACCGGACAGAGTGAGTTAAGTAAAAGTGTATAAAAAATGAATCTATTTAACCAGATAATTAATTTTATAAGAACCAAAAAAAAAACGTATTTGTATAGACAAGTGAGCATCCACAAATGCATTTTCAAGAACATGTTTCACTTTAATTTCAAAATTTAACACGTTTCATCTATGAAAGCCTCGGGCTATGCAAAAATTTAAATCATATTAGAATGAGCTAATACATATATCAAATATGTATAAAACAAGATAAAACTTTTTTTTAATATAAAGATACGTGAATTTATGAAAATGAGCTGCCAAAAGAAAACAAAAAATATGAAAAGAAAAAGAAAATAATCCTTATATTATAAATTATTTAAAAAGTATATATGTAGGTGTAAAATATATATTTCTGTGTTTTTTTTTTTATATAAATGACTAATTTTTTTTTTTTCATTTTTATTTAACTATAGTTAAATGGAAACTTGGTTAAATGAGTAACTATTAATTTGGTTTTCATTGAAGATTTATTAGTTAGCTAGCTAATAATATAAAATGAATATGATATGCTCGATGGAATGCATTTAATACAAATTCATTTGCACTCACTCACTCACCAACAGCTAATTCATAATTTATATTTGGAATATATGAGGCGTTAAATTATAAGTCAGGAAAAAAGTAAGTAAATAAATTTATAAGTTACTGTGTAGGAAGCAATGTAATTAGTAATTATTAAAAAATGATATACTTACAATAAAAAAAAATTCAAAACTGAAATTAGTAATTGCATCAAATTTTTTTTATTCTTTGTTTTTTTAAATAGTACATTACTATTGGATTTTTATAAATAAGATATTTCATTTAACTTATGCAACCTTCTAATTTGAATAAGGGCTTAAATTATTTATCGAATATTTTAAATAACAATAAAAAAATTTAATTTCAAATCTAACAATATAATAATTTTGAATCACACTTATAATTGTTTTAAATAAAAAAAATATATTTTTTTTTATTTTTTATTTTAAATACAAATTATGTGAGATATTTTATAGTTACAATATTAAAAAAAATCTGGAGTGTCTCCACTCGACTATCTCGCAAATTTGAATTGGATTAAATAACATATATTAATTTAAATTAAATTAAATTAATTAAATTATATATTAAAATTAATAAATAATATTTATTAAACCAGCGCGTGTTTGGCTCTTTGTTGATGGCACTACGTCACGTATATAGGATATTGTACACATATTGTCTACATAAAAAAGAATATTTTCTCTATGCCATTTAAGTGGAAAACTCCTTCTACTTCATCGACGCTAGTGCTGATTAATATAAGAATTCATCATTAATTTTAATGCTATAAAATAATCTTAATTACATTAAAAATGAAAATCTATCCTGAAATCAATATTTATGCTTCAGAGTCCGTTGAAAAATAAGCTGGAGTATCTCCACTCGACTATCTCGCAAATTTGAATTGGATTAAAATAACATATACTAATTTAAATTAAATTAAATTAATTAAATTATAAATTAAAATTAATAAATTATATTTATTAAACCAGCGCATGTTATGCTCTTTGTTGATGGCACCACGTCACGTGTTGGTGCGTGATTTGCAGTGTTAAAAAATTAATTCTGGCTGAAATTCTATATATAGCAGTTTTATGCAAATTTTAATCATGTGAAAAACTATCAAACATATATCTTTATTTTTACCGTCATTTTAGAGGAAAAAAAAACAAAACGTTCTAGGTAATGACCCTCTTCTAGTTGAGCTACATTTCTCAAAAGTTGATAGAAAACTATGAATTTTGAACAATTTTCATGTACCAAATTTCATCATTCTAGAACCAACCATTTTTGCGTAATCTTGATTACATACATACACACACACACAGGCAGACATTTATCTCAACCTTAGTGAAAATGATTCAGGAACCTTCAAAACGTATAAAAACATCAAAATCTCAACATCGAAAATTTTCGTGATACGAGATAATAATAAAAATATTAATGAATAAATAAAGGAAAAATATATTTTTTTTTTTAAATTTCTTGGTGAATTTCATGGATCGTTTCTTAAATAAAAAAAAAGCGTCAAAACCACGACAAAGATTTAATGTTTCAAGGGCAATAAATACCCAATGCAACCCTCCCGGGTGGAGATGTAATGAATATAATATAATAAAATAAGGGAGAGGTGATTTTTATTCATTGGAAGGGGGGATTGTTTTGGCAAATGTAAGATATATGAGTTTGCAGGCACGGGACCATGACGAATGGAGCCATCTGCGTGCATTTACGATAATAATTCTGCAGCCCTTTACAAGTCAACCCCTCCCCACCACGAGAAGTGGAGAATAATGCGGATATAATAATAACAACAACCCGATTACAACAATAACAAGAAGGGCGGTCAAAGTGAGCAAGGAGATAATAAATTACGGAGGATGGAACCGTAGCAAGACACGCGTGTTAAACCGTATTGGAAGTCAATTGGAAATTCTCTAACGGATGAAATCAATTATCAAGATAGAAATTGGAGATATAATCATAAGTCATCCGAAATATAAATGATTTTTAAAATTAAAAATGATAGCTTTAGATTCTATGAGAAAAAAAAATTTGAATAATATTTTATGGAAAATTGAACAATATATAATATATATATATATATATATATTAAGGGATGGATGATATAATATTCTTAAATTTTTATAATAGAAAAGGGGATGTTGAAGCATATCATATCTGAAAAATCGTTATTCTAAATTTTCGAAAGAGGGAAATTATATATTATAATATTTTATAAAATTATGGTAAATTAAAATTAAAATTGTAATTAATCAAAAAATGTGGTTCATACCAATAAATTGTTTGTTATATTTTAAATTGATACTGAATGTGATAAATTTTAATGTAAGAATATATTAAATAATAGTTATTTATATTTTTGATATCTGAAATTTGTTAATTTCATCAATTATTGAATTTTAAGGAATTATAAAGAATAGAGGATTGATTTGAAAATCACTTGAGGGCAGGAAAATTAGATGATAGGGAATTTGTCTAAAAAGAAGCATCTCCTCGTTGAAATAAGCTAAAAAAATCAATTTTATTTATTTATTAGTTGATTTTGTTTTTGATCAATTTTACTTACCTAATATTACGTATGTGGAAGAGTAATATGAATTATTACAAAACTAGCTAAATCAATGTCAAATAAAATTATCTCTAATATTAAGAATACTGGTAATTATTCAAGGAAACGCATTTTCGTGGATTTGAATAATACTCGACCAGTGGGTTCCTTTTGCAATACCAAATAAACTTTTCTTATGAAATTTTTTCGGGCCTCTTATAGTTTACGAGATAAAATTAAAAGGAAGATTTTTTTAAGTTTGACAGATTAGTTATGAACGTCGAAATATGCCATTAAGTAATGTTTTAATAACTAATTCACTAATTATTCACTAATATTCACTAATTTTCGGTTTTTATAAGTTCGGTTTGGATATAGGGGAAAATTATTTTTATTAATTTTTTAATTTTCAAAAATCCAAACCGAACTTATAAAAACCGAAAATTAGTGCGCCCTTTGGTACTCAAACGGGTCTTCTTCGTTGTCGATAACTTCCTAGCGGAAGTGTCGTGGCCCTAATAACTAATATATATTATATAAGTGGCAACGGGTATAAATACCCGCTCCGCTTATAAGTGGCAGTCCCCGCAACGGGTACAAATACCCACCCCGCTCATAGTGTGTTAACATCAGCAGAAAATTAAAAAAAAGATTGCAAGTAGGATGAAAAATGAAAGTTGTGGCGTGTGATGTAAGTTTAAGAATTTTTAATTAAAAAAATAATTGTTTCTAATGTATATGAATGATTTTTTTATTCATAAGTACTAGAGCTTATAATACAAATATATAAGTAATATTCGACTAGATGACAATTATTGTTTAAATATTTATTAAATATAGGTATGTTATAAGAAAAACAGATGAAAAAATAATACTTGAACTGATTTATAAATCAATCATTGTTTTTCTTTTGTTTTGTTGTACTTTTCATAATATGCATAAAAAGTTCATAATTCTTTTTATATTTTCTTCTTTGTTCTTATCTATCTTTCCGAAATATAAAGATAGCATGTAAAAAATATTTATAAATATTACAAGCCATTATCTAAGTAGAATGCATAAATTTTTGTTAAAATTAAAATAACAAATAGATGAAAAAAGATAATGTTGTCGATAGAGAATAACATAATTTCCATTTTTTAACAAGATTTTAATTTATGATCCATGCATATTTTCATTTTTGTTTTATTTTATTATTATTAAATAATTAAATTTTTTTTTCTTTGTTTTTTCTTTCAATTTCTTTCAAATTTCAAAAAAAGAGTAAATCTTTATCTTTTTAATTATACCTTCTATAAAATTCTAATCGTGAATCGAGATCTTTATGCATATTGAAAATAAAAAAAAAAAATTAAAATAAAATATGTGTATATAATATTATAATGATTAATATTCAATTAATTTTTTATCGATTATTTAAAATATATCAAATTGAAATATAAATTAATTATTAAAAAAATTGACTAAAATTAATATATTCCATTAAATTTTAAGTCAATTCTTTTAATTAAAAATAAACCTAATCTTAAAATACCTTTGATCAACATCAATAAATACCTTTTTGAAAAATACTAATACCAAAACTAATAATATTTTATAATAAAAATAGATATAAATAGAGTAAAAAAATAAAATAAAAGAGGAGTAAATCTTTAAAAATAAAAAAAATAAGTTGACCTGTGTGGCCAGGTCCGAACCGACCGACGGTTTGAAGTAAATTAATTTCCAGCTACAGAAACAATTTCAAATAATTTTAAAATATCTATTAATGTAATAAAAAACAGATATGGATAACATAAATATTTTTAATTTTATTATATTTATAATATATATGTAAGACCAGGCTGTGACGTCATGAATGGCTGGATGACGTCATATAATTTTAAATTAAGAAAAAACTAATAAAGATGATTTTTCTCGAGGATAAAACCAATACAAAGTGGTGATATGTAAAAAATGTGAAATTTAGTGTGAAAATAACCCTTCCCTTCCTATCGTCGATCGCTAATACTACCCTTCCGGTATCCGGAATTGCGCCAAAAGTTGATCAATTCTTCATGCTGATGCATTAAGTAAATATATCAAATTTTATTAAAATCCGTTGAGCCGTTCAAGCTGTATATACAATGGACAGACGGACGGACGAACAGACATCATGCTAAAAATACTTTTTACTGCATGATTCGTGGAGATATGTAAAAATCTCCACATATGAAATTTGGTGTGAAAACAATACCTCCCTTACTATCGTCGGTCGGTAAAAATATAACTAAATTCATATTAAAATATAAATATTAATAAATATATTTACACCACTTGAATACATATATCATATATTGTAGAGGTCGCCACACTTGGTGATACTTAGAGCCATATTAAAAAATCGAAAATGTTTATGAGCCAAATCGGAATTGGGGGGAGGGGGGTTCGTAGTAGCAGAAAATGACGAATTATCATTGAAATAAAACCACATTATCAACAGCTAAAAATATAAATAAATAAATATTAAAAAGAAACATATTTTCTATTTAAAATAAAATTAAATCGAATTAATAATAATTTTTATTATTTATTTATTTGATTAAATTTTATTTAAAGAGATTTTACATGCTCAGAACCTAGTAGAAAATATTTATGAAATTTTTTTAATTGAGCCACAATAAACTCAAAAAGAGCCACGTTTTGCACACCGTTGATATATTGCATATAATTTAAAAAATGGTACAAAGTCTGACATATAAACCTTTCAGTGAAATTATTATAATTTGGCATACATATATATATATATATTTCAATAGAAATTTTGAAATTCTATATATCAAAGTTTATATGATGTAATATTAAAAATTGAATTTTTATAGTAATAAGAAACAAAGGATTGTTATTTTATTATTATTTGAATTAATAAAAAAAAATGTACTTTTCTTTTATAGTATTTGATCGGCACCATTAAAGGTGAATTTACTTCTCTAATAACTTAATGTAATCCATTACAATCCATCAACTGTGAACATTTTATAAGAAATAAATAAGAAATATAATATTTATATACTTGCTACCTATATATATATATATATATATATAAATATGAATGTATATAATTGAATTTCCATTCACACACACACACACACACATTCGATGGGGTTAGGAGCATTAATCCTCCATGAAATTAACAACGCAGGAATTAATAAATATTTGAAATGTATATTGAACAATAGAATTCAAATAATGTTTCATACACTGTATATATTTATATATGTGAAGTTGAATTGGTTGTGTGTTTGTGAGTATGTGTTAGGGAATAACTAAATAACTGTATTGGATAGAAAAGCGAGAAAGAGAGGGCGGGATGTCAATCGAATAATGATTGATTTCTATAGCGAGCCATTAAGCTAATGCATCGATCACAATGCACAAATCACAATGCATCCAAACCAAAGCATCACCCCTTTATCTCCCGTTCTCAATGGCCCAACGACACACACACACACACACACACACCATTACACCCTTCCTTTTTTTTTAAAACGTACCGCGCGATACGATCCAATTGGAAAATCCATCAACAGGAATTGGATGCCAAATCAAACCTCATACTATTGCATTTCAATAGGAATAAATTCATTTTTTATTCATTTATAACATTTAATATATATATATATATAAGCATGATTCTAACAAAACATAGAATACTTGAATTTTATAAAATACCTAGTCACCAAATAAAATGAAAGATATATTTATTAAAGCTTTTGTGGTTATTTTGATAATTATTAAGGGAATTTTTATTAAAAGACCACATTGTTTGTATAGAATTATATATTAAATTAAAATAATTGTACAACGTTTCGACTGCTTATTCTGCAGTCGTTTTCAAGTAACTGTACGCTTGCTCCGATTCAAGCGGACTGATGCATGTTGGGACACGTCACCTCTTATATATGCAGTGATATTGGCGCATCATGGATCAGTCCGCTTGAATCGGAGCAAGCGTACGGTTACTTGAAATCGACTGCAGAATAAGCAGTCGAAACGTTGTACAATTATATTAATTTAATATATAATTTTATACAAACAATGTGGTCTTTTAATAAAAATTCCTTTAATAATTATCAAAATGAAAGATATTAATGCAAAATTTAAAATTTAACTAGATCCAATATTTATCTAATATCCAGCTAAATAGAATGTTTATAAAAATTATTATTTATGTCATTGAGTTTCGATGTTTTCTATAATGATATTAACTTTCCAACAACAGTTTAGATATTTTTATAAATAATTATATAAAATATTATATATATTCTATTCTATTGTATTTTTAAATAAAGAAGATTAAGCATTTAGATCAAAATCAAGTTAATTATTTAATTTTTCATTATAGTAGTATTTTTCAATTTTTTATTTAGTTGAAGGTTAAAATAAAAACAATTCAATACCGGATGGCGAACCTATGGCACATAAGTGAAACATTTGAAAATTTTGTGTGAAGGCACCTACAAATAAAATTTATTATTTTTTTAATAATAATAATTATAATTTTTACTATCTATCCAGAGATAGTATTGCGATCATGAAAATTTTCGATGTCGAGATTTTGATGTTTTTATACGTTTCAAAGGCCCCTGAGTCATTTTCACTAAGGTTGAAAATAATGTCTGTGTGTGTTGACAAGATTACGCAAAACGGTTTGAGCTAGAATAATGAAATTTGATCCACGGGCATTATTCAAAATTCGTAGTTTTCTATCAACTTTTGAGAAATGTAGCTCAACCGGAAGAGGGTCATTACCTACAATGTTTTGATTTTTTTTTCTTCTAAAGTGACCGTAAAAATAAAGACATATGTTTGATAATTTTTCACATGATTAATAATTGTATAAAACTGCTATATATAGAATTTCAGCTTGATTGAAAGTACCGGAATTAATTTTTTAACACGACTGCAATTCACGCGCCAACACGTGACGTGGTTTCATCAACAAAGAGCCAAACATGCGCTGATTTAATAAATATTATTTATTAATTTTAATTTATAATTAATTAAATTTCATTTAAATATAATCTATGTTAATTAATCCAATTCAAATTTGCGAGATAGTCGAGTGGAGACACTCCAGCTTATTTTTATTGTGATGATATCTTAATAACTTCTGAAAATTTTTAATATCAACTTAAAGATAGAAAGCAAGTTATTAGGATAATAAAAGAATTTCTTTTAAAAATATCGAATTTGCATAAAATTCAGTTAAATATTGGAAATAATATAATGTGTCCACACCACACTATAATCAATTAAAGAATTTCCATACAATAAAAATAAAAAAAATAATAAATAATTTTTAGGAAAGATACAAGTATATTTTTACCATAAATAATTTCCAAATTTTTTAATAATCATTTTATTTTAAGTTCAATATTTAAAATTATAACACTTTTATACAAGATAGTTAGAAGTTATACAAAAAAATTCGATTATATATTAAAGCTAAAGGGGTACAGGTAGTGGAGAAAAAAACATGACAATGTTGTGGTACGTTAGCTATTTCAAAAAGATTTTTTATAATTTTGTGTCACGGACATCCAAAAAAGTTCGCCATCTCTGCCTCAGATAGGTTTTGATAGATTTTAATACCAAAATTGTGATGAATATGATACTAACTTCCTTACATAAAATCAAAATGAATTTTCATCAAACAAACAATGAAAATACAGGCTGAAGATAATACATTTCATGATTATAAAGGATTAAATTTTAAATCAAAATAACAGCTAATAGAAAATTGATTTTTTAGTTTGGAGATTTTGAACGGAGAAGAGGGGATGAGATAAAAAATCATACGTAATTTAGAAACAAATAAAAATAAAATTTATATCTTACTAAGTAATAGTAGATAGTTATGGAATAAGAAAATGAATCAACTATGATTAGATCAAAAATGAATATTAAGAAATCGGTTTGGTATATGAAAAGTAATTAAAAATAAAATTTCGTCATAAGAATAGTAGACTTGTTTTTGTAAATAAAAAAATCTGAACGAAGTTATTAAGCAGTAAATGATGATAATTATAATTTAATAACAGTCGTGATGATTATCGGCATATTAATAAAAGATTTGACAAAATGAAACCATAAATCAATTTATAGCCGGACCTTTGATAGGATAAACTTTCAAATATATTATTTTAATTTACCATAAAGAAATTATTAGGGCAAAATATTTAGTAAAAGAGAGGAATAGTACAATATTAACAAACAAAGTCTACAAAATGTAGAATTCGAAAATGTAGAAAAATTTAAATACTTAGGTTCTGTAATCACGAAAGATAATAATATTCGAGAAGAGTTTAAAGCGAAGTTACAATCGGGAAGCGCCTGTTATCATGCAGTAAATTAACTTACCGCGTCAAAATTCTTTTCAAAGGAGATAAAAATTAAAATATATAAAACAATTATTTTGCCGGTTGTATTATATGGGTGTGAGGCATGGTCTATGACCTTAGGAAACGAGAGTAGATTTAGTGTATTTGAGAATATGATTCGTAGCATTTATGGGCCAAAGAAAGATGAGGTCACCGGGGAATGACGGAGACTGCATAACGAGGAATTGAATGACATATGCATATGCATCTCCAGACATAGTTAGAATTATAAAATCGAGAAGGCTGAGATGGGAAGAGCACGTGGCTAGAATGGGAGATGAAAGAATGGCGAAAAAAATACGAGTAGGAAACGTCGCTTGAAAGACCAAAGACGCAATGGGTAGATAATGAAGGAAGGGACGAGAGAGAGATGGGAGAGGGTCGGGATTGGAGGGTTGTGGTTCAGAATTGGAATACTTGGAGAAGTGTGGTTGCTGCGGTCAAGAACTTTCAAGTTCCGTAGAGCTACAGAGATAGATAGATAGAAATAGATAAAGAAATTATACCAATGATAGAAACTCTTATAATCCATCTTTGTAAAGAACGAAACCGAACAGACTACAATAACTACAGGATATACTTCATACAGTACTATTCTAAACATTCTATCAACTCGAAAATTTTTAATTTTAAAATTTTACTAACATTACAACCTTATATAAGGAAAATATTAGAAATCCAAATCAATTTCAAATATATTAATATATAATTCAATTATTTATACACTTTAGCAATATATAGTTTGAAAAAACTTTTGCAAATATAACTGAAAGTATTATGATGAGTGGCAGGTATTTACTCATATGAAAGTAAAAATATTTAAAACTAGTTAACAGCTCGAACAGCTTCAACACCCACCATATTCTTCGGATCTTGAACCAACCAAATATCATCATTTCAGCTTAATTTTTCAATCATTTTTGGAGGAATTGGATCAAAAATTTAGTCGAAACGACTGAAAATACTCCTTTGATTAATTTATCGTTATAATTATTATTTTTGTTAAAATATAAGTTTTTAACAGAAAGTCAAACCCATCCCAATAGAAAACCTGACATGCTTATTCCCCATAAGATTCTATCTTTCAATGAAATTATATAATTTATGTTTTAACAATATAATAAATTAATTTTAAAATAAAAATATTTTATAAATAAGTGAAAAGAAACTAATTAAAATACCCAAAAAATTAATATATAGGTTTATACATTGGAATTAATAAAATTCATTTTTGTTTTACTTATATGAATTTCTCTTTTGTTTTAACCGACTCACTCTGTATTATCTTTTTATTATATCCAATTCATTATACTTGGAAGCACAAGTATGATGATTTACAGACTACATTAAATGTTAACTTTATGTGCTTCTTTACCGAATCTTTATCGAATTCTTAAAATAATAGGTATACTTAATATTATACTATTATATTTTATGAAAGTCTATATAAATTATTTGATATCTTAATTTTTTTTTTTCAAATAATATTTAGTCATGACTATTAAAATGTTGTAAAATTTGAGTTATATTATATTTTGTAAATAATAATACGATAATGTTTTTCAAAAAATTATATTGTTTTTTTGAAGTGAAAACTTCTTTAGCGGCGTTGAGCACTTTTGCGGGATGGGGAAAAAGTATAGAACTCGCGTGAGCGTGACCAACACCATGAAGCTAGCGCACATTCCGTCTGCTTTCAAATTTCTTATAACAGAGCGCGAAATTTTAATTGTCATTAGGACTGTTTTATAAATGGTTATCTCTAACATATAAATCTATATTTATTATGTAAAGTTCATTTCATATATACATATATAATCAAATTTATACGAAATGAACTTCACAAAAGAAATAAAAGAATATTATATTTTAATATATAAATGATGTTATTTTCTATTCATACACATCGTATTTTTTAATATTTTTGTAATAATAATCAGTTTGCTGAAAAAAATAATTATGAATTTTATATATATATATATATATATACGAATATCAAATTCATTTTTCTCGTGAAGCTGGTGCGCATTCCGTCTGCTTTCAAATTTCTTACGGAGAAGTTTTCACTTCTGTCGGCCAGTCCCACGACTGCCATTTTATTTTTATTTTTTTTTTTTTAAATCAATTTATTAAAGAAATTTGCAGTTAAGAATAAAATTAAATATTTAAAAGTTAAAAATGATGGTCATTTAATAAAAAAAATTCCAAAGTGTATATTTTGAGAGGGGAGAAATCTATTTGTAAAAAGAGCACCAAGTGTGATTGCTGGCCATACAAGGGTTGCCGCCCCTTCTATGACTCCCATCTGGCATTCGCGTTCACGGGGCGAGAGAGAGAGAGAGAATAAAAAGTGAGGTGTAGGGTGGCTTAAAAGGTTTTCTCTCTCCCTCTCTCTGGCCAACAGGCATGTAGAACTGCGTTTGGTTTAAAACTCGCTCGTGTGTGTAGGAAATAAAATATTTGTCAAAGTATAACAAAAATGCGCACACAATATATCTATCGAGATGAATTTTTTTTTCCGTGGGTGGATGACTCGTGGTATGGTGTACAATTGTTTGGCAGTTGAAATAAATTCTCATGGAGAGTAATTTAATTTTTGACGGCCGTTTCAGTTAGACTATGTAATATATATTCAATTTTTTTTGTTTATTATACTTTCATTTTTATTTTTCATCTATTTTACATAAAAACATGGCATTCTTTTTTTAGTTTTTTTATATAATAATCTATTTTATAATTTTATTATATAATATTTATCTAATGAAATAAAATAAATTTATTCTTGAATTTAATTTAATAAAAATCTGGAGTGTCTCCACTCGACTATCTCGCAAATTTGAATTGGATTTAATAACCTATATTAATTTAATTTAAATTAAATTAATTAAATTATAAATTAAAATTAATAAATAATATTTATTAAACCAGCGCATGTTTGGTTCTTTGTTGATGGCACGTCACGTGTTGGCGCGTGAGATTTGCAGTGTTAAAAAATTAATTCCGGTACTTTCAGCTATTCAATCAAGCTGAAATTCTATATATAGCAGTTTTATACAATTATTAATTTTGTGAAAAATTATCAAACATAAATCTTTATTTTTACGGTCCTTTAGAAGAAAAAAAATCAAAACGTTGTAGGTAATGACCCTCTTCCGGTTGAGCTACATTTCTCAAAAGTTGATAGAAAACTATGAATTTTGAATAATGCCCATGTACCAAATTTCATCATTCTGGCGAGATAGTAAAAAATTCAGGGTTTAAAAGATGGACCCAATTTAATTGATTTGTGTGTGTGTGTGTTTAATGAAATATAAATTTAAAATTAATACTCTTCGTCATTTCAAAGTTTTACAACAGTTTCTACTTTGATTAGTTTTTATTGATGTGAAGCCAAAATCTATAAAGGGAAGGGAGTAAGCAGAACTTCCATAAATGATATTTTAAAATCTCTAGCCTAGTAATTTAAGTATGGCCTACTAATAAACCAATTGGTAAACTATCTGTGGGTAAACTGAAGTTGCAAATGAAAAGTAAATAAATGAAAAGAGAAAGAAATTGGATGGAACTCGGAATAGAGACGACTAGAGGAATATGGTTGGTGCATCAAAGAACTTTGGAGTTCACAAGTGCCACAAAATATAAATGAAAAATAATATAAATATAAAAAAAAATTATAAAATAAGGTATTTCTCATGAACTAAAAAGAATAAAAATTTTTCTATAAGCCTGACAAAGTTTATGGATGAATTTCTTCATATTCAACGAAAAACTTTTGGAGCATTTAGTTTTATTTATTTATATGATATGAAATATCAAGTCAAATTTTTGCAATAATAAAAATTTTATTAAACTCATAAACTGACAAATTTTTTTATCATGCAATAATATTGATAGTTTAAGAGCTAATAAATTAATCTTTTACTATTTTTCACTGTAATATACTTATATCAAAGTATGTATCAAAATTTAAAAGAATTTTTATTAAATTTACACATTATCAATCAAATCCAAAATAGTTGATTATATTTGAAGTAATAATGTTACTTGTTAATTAAGTGTTTTAGTGCGGTATGTATCTTATTATATATATATTTATTATAGCTCTATAAAGGAAGTTAATTCCATAGAACTAAATGAGCCCAACGTTTTTCATTGAATATGAAGCAATTTATCCATAAACTTTGTCAGGCTTATAGAAAAATTATTTTATTCTTTTTAGTTCATTGGAAAAACGTTATTTTATAAAAAAATTTTATTTTTAGTTATTAAATTTTTTTTATTATGCAATAAAATTATGCAATAACATTGATAGATTAAGATTTAAGAAATTAATATTTTATTATTTTTCAATGTAATATACTTATATTAAAATATGTAACAAATTTTAAAAGAATGATTATTTTCTTAAATTTACATATTATCAATCAAAGTCAAAACAGTTGATTATATCAGAAGAAATAGTGTTACTTGTTAATAAAGTGTTTTAGTGTGGTATGTAAGTATTCATATAAATTATAGCGCATGCATGTCCATCTCATACTGGGTGGCGTTGGCATCTTGTTAAAAATAAATACATCAAATAATAAATAATTAATCTAAAAACTAAATATTTTATTAACTAATTAATTAATATTCAGATAAAAAAAACTATTAGATTTTGTATTTTGAGAATGTATAGACAACTAAAAATTTTAAAATTATTGGAATAAAAATCGGGAGTGTCCTCCCCTAGACTTTTCCGCATATAAATAGGTAATTAGGTTATTATTATTATGTTTTAACAACAATAAAAATAAACAAATTAATTAATTAAAATTATAAAGTAAAATGGTTTAACACTATTATATATATTTATAATTTACACCTAACGCGCTACTTGTATAGGTAAAATGTCACTTCCGGTAGTCAGATCATGATGAAATTTGGTATCTGAATTTTTTTCATATTTTTAAATCTATATACAAAATATGAAGCAAATATCTCGAAGCAAACTTGTACTTTACTTGAAAGGTAAACGCAACCAGTGTAGGTAAAGTACCACTTCCGGTTAACCGATTTCGACGAAATTTTTATAAAAATCTGCAAACTGTGAATAATATTGGTGTACCAAATTTTGAAGTCCTAGCTTGATTAGTTTCTGAGTAAATTTGCTCACAGACAAACATTACATACATCCATACATCCATACATACACACACAGACATAATTCGAAAAATGGTATTTTCCGACTCAGGGAGGTCTAAAACGTCAAGATCTACCGAAATCTCGAAGTCGAAATTTTTGACGATTCCAATACTTCCCTTATACGAAGTATGCGGGAAAGTAAAAATTAAAAATTTCTAATATATTCATTTAATAAATTATTATTATTATTATTATTATTTTCCTCAGAAATCCTCAACACTCTCTAGTGTCAGTTAATTCTTTTTTGAGAATTAGGCTCACGGTTGCGATGGAGAGGGAATTCACCCTAACCCACAACAACCTTTATATTTCCTTTATGGCATTAGGACTTTTCTAAGAATATAACAAGTTTGTAGAATAACTGCTTTCTGGATAATGATGGAAAGTTTATCCGATAGTCCTAATACCTTTAAATTATCTATAAATTTCACTGGAGATACTCCCTCTACCGACATCACTATTGGAACTATCTTCACAGTTGTCAGCTTCCACAGAGATTTCAGCTCCATTGCAAGATTTTGATATTTGTAATATTTCTCCTTCTCGGTTTTTGAGACGTTGTGGGACAAAGGGATGCCCACCTCTATTATTGTTGCCTTTTTCTCTTTTTTATCAATCAACAGAAGGTCAGGACGATTGTAATCAATAGATTTATCGGTTATTATGGGACAATCCCAGTACAACACATAGGAATCGGATTCTAAGACCGTGGGAGGTGAGTATTTGTAATAGGGTTCCGGGATAGTAATAAGGTTGCACTTAAGAGAAATTTGTATGTGGAGAACAAATTGAAAAATGATCTAAATTGGATTATTGAAAAAATCTTAAAATGAAATGAAATGTCAATTGAATTTACAATCCATCGCGAAAAGTCAAAAATTAAACAAGAATTTTTTTTTTTTTTAAATATGATAAAATTGAATTTGTTAATAGCCACCTTTTTGAAATTAATAATATGAACCTAAAGTATAGAGACGGGGGTTCAATTTTGTCTACAAGCTTTTCGCTCACCACCTCTCACCCCGTGGTTTTGAGTTTCCAACCCCTGGCCTCGATGAGTGAACGTAACGCCCCATGACCGCCAGGCACCCTTAATGCAGTCTTTGTGTCGGCCACGAATGGCCCCATGCCTATATATACATAACATACATACATATGGCCTTCAAATGGGCTCTAACGCCGTTCGTGCTAATATTGCCATAACCCCCCACTCCACATACAGCGACATAAATGGACTTTCAAAAAATCCCATCTAAAAATATATTGACATAAAATGTTGACTCTTATTTTTTTTCATCAAATTTCATTACTAATCGTTCAACATATTAAATTAATTGATCAAATATTTTGATTTTGATTTATCAAAAATTTATGATTAAATTCAAATTGATTGCTTAATTAAAAATCTATTTATAAAACTATTGTTCGTCAGCATGCCACGGTCTATTTATGATAATTTTAAATTTTTTAATTTTTTTTTTTCATTGTATTTATAGTCATTCGATATTCACAAATGGGATCGACGATGATTCTTCATTACTTATATAATTCGGTGTTAAGATAAAAATAATTCAAATAAAAATATTCTTATGTTTTCTTTTTTGTTTAAAAAGTCCCTTTTTATTATAAAATTTGTAAGAAATTAAATTAAGAATAAATTTCAATTGAATATTAAGTGAATTTTTATTAAAAGACCACATTGTTTGTATAAAATTATTTATTAAATTAATATAACTGTACAACGTTTCGACTGCTTAATTTGCAGTCGTTTTCAAGTAACCGTACGCTTGCTCCGATTCAAGTGGACTGACTCAATTGAATATGATTAATATAAATTTTTGTTGAAAAACATCAATGTTCGTGAATACTGTGGTTGCTACAAGATTTAATTCTATACAATAAAACATGAACAATTGGGCAAAGAAGATTCCAAGTGACCCTTTGGCATCTATATCTAACTTTTAGTTACACTTTAAAACAAAAATAAATTTAAAATCAATCAACTAAAATATTACAATATTTATATTCCGTGACTTTTTGAATGAAACACAGGTTTTTGGATAAAAAATTATTTTATTTTTCAACGTAGTCTCTCCTATGAGCTCTATATACATCGTCTAACGTTTTTCCAATTTTTTTTATTCATTCCTAAAAATAAGATTTGTCGAGGACATCGAAATAGATTTGTTTGTGAAATGATTTCATCGTTGGAGTCAAATCCCTTTCCACCAGCTATTTCAGGTTTGGAAACAATAAAGAGTCACTTTAAACTAAATCCGGAGAATAAGGCGGATGCGGAAGCAATTCTTATTCCAATTCAAGGATTTTCATGATAATTACTTTTTTTTCATTTTCTTCTCAAAACACGAAGTAGTCTGCTATTTATGGATGTCAAACAAAAACGAAAAAAAACCTGTTGGTTTAAATTTCGACAGAAGTCAGCTGATAGTTGCTGACAGGAGTAGTGTTGCCATTTGATGTTAGAGAAATTTAACAAGTCACTGACTTATTGACCTGCTCTCGTAATATTGAAAAAAGAAGGAACATTGGGTTGTCCCTTGCATCATTGTTTATGTTTTGTTTCATAGTAGAAGGTAATAAATCGATACTGTTTCGAAAGAACGATGTTGGTTTGACAGCGATCCAGTCATTGATTCACTTGTTCATTACAAGTGATAATCAGAAGGCGCTATCTCTGGTGAGTACGTTGAATTTCATTTAATCAATTATGCTTATTTTTAGATATTTTTTCTTATTAATAACAAAATATCATTAATATACATTATTTTTGTTTTTTATTTATTTTCGAATTTCTAATATATTTAATAAAGTATTCAATTGATTTATTAATTTAATGATTAAATTACCATATCTAATAAAAATTAATAAAAAAAAATTATTTTCTTTGTTTTATTCCAATGAAGAATGTATTTATTTGTTATTGTTTTCTATTTAGTAAGAGTAACTATTTTAGTAAAATCCTTTCTTGATGCATCGACAAAGCTGTTTCTAAACTATAAAACTATTTTCTATCCATTTGCCTTACCAGATTTTTTTTTAGTCTCTTAACAAGCCAGGAATTAATCATCTTTTCTTTTGCCAGAAGAATACACATCACAGAGAATGTATCCATATCCGCGACTAAAAGCCTATCACCGATCATGACAAGCTAAAGAAAGGATCGATTACGTCACGTCAAGAATATATTTTCAATTTTCCAATATTTATTATGTTGAAAGAATGAGTTTGAAGAATGGCGACGATGAGAATGATGAGAAGAAAGATAATGATAAAAAAAAGAGTGATGGAATCAAAAAACCCCTCTCTCTATTAGAAAAAAGTTTAATTTGGTTTCACAATAAAAACTATATTCATAATTATATTTACAACATTCGAAATGTTATTATGAAATATTGATTTCAAATATTTGATAAATAATGATGATTCTATTAGTATATGAATGTATGCATATATATTGTATATGAAAAGATAATTCAAATTTGTTTTCACGTTGTTTAATTATAGATTACTACACATCCAAGTTCCTTAATTCCAAAATTCCAAACTACTCTCGTCTTCCAAGGTTATAGACCATACCTCAAACCCATATAATACAAGCACAAGAATTGCTTTATTTATTTTTAATTTTGACTCCCTTTGATAATAATTTTGACAATATAAGAGCCTTTACTGCATGATAATAGACGTAACCCAATTGCAACCTCGATTTACATTCTTCTCGAATATTTTTATACTTCCTGATTATAGAACCTATCTTCAAATATTTACGATTAAATTTTTAAACTCTACTGTGCGTGAACTAGCTATTGACTAAATGAATTTATTTCATAAGTAATTCTTCAAACATATTTCTTGTATGTTACCAGAATTAAAAGTCAGAGAGAGGGGGGAGAGTTGTTAATTGTTCAGTTGATAGAGTGACCAATTTTGAATACAAAATTAAACTAGGAAGGAAATATCTAATTTCGGTGGGTCTCTATAATTATATAAACTTAAAAATGTTCCCTTCTATTTAAAATATTTACCCTGCTTTTTAATAACCGAAAAGTTCCGAAATATGAAATTTTATGTAATTATCTTTTCTTTCAATAATTAATGACTCTTCAAGTGTCTTTTATTAAAATCTATTAATTTATAATCTGGTATGACAATTTTAATTTAAAGCTGATGAATTGTTAAACAAACACTTATTTTCTCTTAAATTTCGTTGATTTTGTTTGAATAGAATTCTTAATTGTTGATCGATTCGTTCCAGTTTCTCTCCCCTAATATGTTTTGCGAAAATACCCTCTTGATTTCTAAAGAAAGATAATGATCATTGAGAGGGTCGATGAATAAACGTCTAATTGACATGAACATTTAAGCAGATATGCATACATGTTAAAGATTTATCAGATAGAATAGAGATCATGTTCTTCCACTAAACTTAGTACGAAAAAAAACATTAAAACGATTTATCTGAAACGGTATAATTATTTTCTATTTCATTTTTAAATTTCTTGAAATAATAATATATATATCTTTCGATTGGTTTCAACTAACACCCTCAACATCTGTTGTTTTCATCCTCACTCCGAAATTTTTGGAACACTTCCTGGGCGAAATGAATCATTGACCTTTAAATGGAGCAATAAAATAATACCAATCTTTACTGTCTCGCCAGATAGTATCGTGATCATGAAAATTTTCGATGTCCAGATTTTAATGTTTTTATACGTTATAAAGGTCCCTGAGTCATTTTCACTAAAGTTGAAAAAAATGTCTGTGTGTGTATGTTGACAAGATTACGCAAAACGGTTTGAGCTAGAATAATGAAATTTGGTACACGGGCATTATTCAAAATTCGTAGTTTTCTATCAACTTTTGAGAAATGTAGCTCATCCGGAAGAGTCATTACCTACTACGTTTTCATTTTTTTTCATCTAAACTGACAGTAAAAATAAAGATATATGTTTGATAGTTTTTCACATGATTAAAAATTGTATAAAACTGCTATATATAGAATTTCAGCATGATTGAATCGCTGAAAGTACCGGAATAAATTTTTTAAAATCACGCGCCAACACGTGACGTGGTGCCATCAACAAAGAGCCAAACACGTGCTGGTTTAATAAATATTATTTATTAATTTTAATTTATAATTTAATTAATTAACTTTAAATGAAATATAATATGTTATTTAATCTAATTCAAATTTGCGATATAGTCAAGTGGAGACACTCCAGATTTTTTTCTTATGATTACTTTCATCAACGCTACTACTTATTATTGTATAATCTATTTGAATATGTCCAATCATTAATTCGGAAAATATGTATATTTAATAAAAATATAAATGATCAATAGCCGAAGAGAAATGATTGAACTGTATTTATTTATTGAATTTTTCTGTTCAATTTGTATATATTACTTATTATTTTTTACCGACCGACGATAGCATGGGAGGTATTGTTTTCACACAAAATTTCACATGTGGACGGATTTTGATAAAATTTGGTAAATTTACTTAATGCATCAGTATGATGAATTGATCAACTTTTGAAACCGGAAGTGGTAGTATTACCGATCGACGATAGGAAGGGAAGGGTTATATTCACAAATTTCAACATGAGGAGATTCTTTTACATATCTCCACGAGTCATGCATTTTGTATTGGTTTTATCCCCGGGAAAAATCTTCATTAGTTTTTTCTTAATTTAAAGTTACATATATGACTACACGCAGCCCTTCATGACGTCACAGCCAGCGCCTTCTTAAAATTAAAAAATAAAAATTAAAAATATTTATGTTATATCCATATGTTTTTATTGCATTAATAGATACATTTAAATTATTTGAAATTGTTTCTGTAGCTGGAAATTAATTTATTTCTAATCGTCGGTCGGTTCTGTGCCTGGCCACAGGTCAACTTCTTTATTATTTATCATAAAAATAAAATTTTTATTTACACTTTAATTCTTAGAAATTATTAAATCTATTGTTTTTATTTATATACTTGTATATAAGAAAGAGAGAGGGAAACTGAAAGTGTTCATTTTTATATATTATAGAGATATTTGCTTTTATGTCAAGGGGTAATGTTGGTAGTCAAAGAAATTAAACTTATCGTGCTCAAATAAAAACAATTAAAAATATATTTAAAGATAAAGCTATGATGAAAAAAATGAATATACCGAGAAATCAAACGAACGAATACGAACACGATCAAGAAATTAAAACAGAATTTATAGTGTCATTTGCACGTTCAATTTTATTTTTAGCCTAAATCTTAAGCAATGCTTGTAAATGATGCTTTTCTTGTGTAGAGGACTAAAATATTAACATATAAAGTCAAAACTAAAAGAATTAAACAAATCAGTAAAATTTAACGGAAAGGATGGTCGGAGGAGTATTAATGCTGTAAAAAGAAATTTGACAGAATATTCTCCATAATATAAAAAAAACTGGAGTGTCTCCACACGACCATCTCGCAAATTTTAATTGGATTAAATAACATATAAATAATATTTAAATTAAATTAAATTAATTAAATTATAAATTAAAATTAATAAATAATAAATATTAAACCAGCGCATGTTTGGCTCTTTGTTGATGGCACCACGCCACGTGTTGGCGCGTGAGATTTGCAGTGTTACAAAATTAATTTTGGTACTTTCAGCGATTCAATCAAGCTGATATTCTATATATAGCAGTTTTATACAATTATTAATCATGTGAAAAATTATCAAACATATATCTTTATTTTTACGATCATTTTAGAAGAAAAAAAATCAAAACGTTGTAGGTAATGACCCTCTTCCGGTTGAGCTACATTTCTCAAAAGTTGATAGAAAACTATGCATTTTGAATAATGCCCATCTACCAAATTTCATCATTCTAGCTCAAACCGTTTTTGCGTAATCTTGGTTACATACATGCACACACACACACACATACATTTTTCTCAACCTTAGTGAAAATGATTCAGGAACCTTCAAAACGTATAAAAACATCAAAATCTCAACATCTCTTACGAGATAGTTAAAATATATAAATATTAATATGAATTAATTTCTATTCTATATAAATTATACAGACTTGAATGAAAAATTTTAAAAAATCCAAAATCTCATAAAATCGACTCAAATTTCAGTTCAAGATCAATTTAATAAATGGAAAGCAATATAAAACAAGATTACCAAATGAATAGAATTCTCCCTCCATATTTGAAACGGTTATTGCTAATAAGTTAGTTGAGATATTGATAGATAAAAATCATTTAATATAGAAGAGCAGATGGTTGACTTCTTGGAACAGCACATTGAAAAATGACTTCACTAATAATTATTCAAAGGTGAACAAATGATTACATTTAAAAACCATTCAGATTTAAGAGATATAATCAAGTTATTACAATAAAATATAATATATTATAAGGGAGACTACCGGTATGCTATAAATTAAATTATAATTTCTTTTGAAAATCATTTATACTTTCGAAATTAAAAAGATCATTTAAAAAAAAATATTTCTTACTTGATAACATAAAATAAAAAAAAAATATAATAAAATAAGTACAATTTAAGAATAATTATTATATTATAATCATAAACAGAATTCCATAAAAGATTTATAGTGAAAACTGAAAATATGAAATAAAGAAACATAATAAAAGGGGCAGATACTTAAGAAAGGGTAGTGAAAAGTTGGTTTTAAGGAAAGCCAAGTAAGTAACCACCGATTGACAAGCCAATAATGACGTAAGCTGACAATATAAAGGAATATATGGAAGATGAAAATTGAGTAGAGGTAAAGATAGGAAAAGTGTGGTCAGCCAAAATGGACATAGATCACAAAAGTCAATAAAATTTAAAATAAAATTCAGAGTTTTAAAGCAATGCAAATATGAGTAGGCTAAGGCATTTTATTGACATTTCATTTTAATCTTCTATATATATAAAATAAGATTTTTGTCTGCACATTGCTTAGAATTTAAAATTTTTTGCATATCTTCGCGTTTCATGCTCTCTAGAATCCAAAAGTGACTTTAGAATTTTTCATGTCTCACTGTCTGTCTGTCTGTCCGGAAATTCTCATATTATAGACTCAAAATTGGCTTAACCGATTTCGATGAAATTACATCACAATGTTCTTGCATATCTCTACTTGTTCATAGGCTATAAATTTTATTAATATCTAATCAATACCGCAGAAATTAATTTTTTAAAATTAAAATTCATTTTAATGTTTATATATAATGGTTATATATAATGGTTAATAAAAATTATTATATTTTATATTGATTTAAAAATATTTACTAAATTCTCTTCTATGTTATAAAATAAATCGTTTTATATAATTTATTTATGTGAACTGGAATTATAAATTCATTTGCCCATTCCTATCGTAATTGATAGTGATCTTTGCAGTGAGGCGTGAACGCCATTGACAGGTAGCCTTAGTTAATGAGTTGATATCTGTATTTAAAATATCAAAATATCTGACCACACCAAGTAAATATTATTTTTAATTGAATCCAATTATCGTTTTAATTAAAATAAAATAACTCAACGAATCACATCATTTGAAACTGTTCTTTATGAATTTCATTGGCTTTTAGGAACTATACCCATTTTAGTTAGGTTGTACATTTATTGAAAATTAATTATTAAATCTTTTTACTATTGAGATCACGAAAATTTTCGATGTTGAGATTTTGATGTTTTTATACGTTTTGAAGGTTCCTGAATCATTTTCACTAAGATTGAGAAAAATGTCTGTCTCTCTCTCTCTCTCTCTCTCTGTGTGTGTGTGTGTGTGTGTGTGTGTGTAACCAAGATTATGCAAAAACTGTTTGAGCAACAATGATGAAATTTGGTAGATGGGCATTATTCAAAATTCATAGTTTTCTATTAACTTTTGAGAAATGTAGCTCAACTGGAAGAGGGTCATTACTTACAACGTTTTGATTTTTTTTTTCCTCTAAAGTGACCGTAAAAATAAAGATAATTTTTCACATGATTAAAACTGCAAATTTCACGCGCCAACACGTGACGTGGTGCCATCAACAAAAAGCCAAACGCGCTGATTTAATATTTATTATTTATAATTTATAATTATTTAAATTTAATTTAAATATAATATATTATGTTATTTAATCCAATTCGAATTGCGAGATAGTCGAGTGGAGACACTTTTGTATTTTGAACAAATTGTTTATTTATTTATTATACACACACACACACACACATACACACACACAGACATTTTTCTCAACCTGAGTGAAAATGATTCAGGAACCTTCATCTATATATATAAAATGCAATGTCTGTCTGTGTGTCTCGCCTAAACTCAAAAACTACCAGTCCGATTGCGATGAAACTTTCAGAGATTGTTGTGGGCATCCCAGGGAAAGTTTTAGTGTAGTTAAATCCAAAATTAATTTATCCAAAAATAATTTAATTAGTAATATTTTGGTAAAAGTCTATTAATGGTTACCATGGTTACATTGGTTACTTATAAGTTGGCATATACATAAAATTACAATACAATATTTATATATATATATATATATTATGTGTTTGAATTTTCATTTTAAATTCAATAATTTTACAATTTTAATTCTAATTAATAAATGATTCTACCTAAATAGTAAAATCTTTAAAATGTAAAAATGATTAAATTATATATTGAATATTTCAAAAAGAAAATAAAAAATTAAAGAAAATAATCACGATATTCAATTATTTTTTTTTTTAATTGATAATAAAATAAAAAACAATTGAATATTTAATAGGGCCTCCTCCTATCCCCATAAATTAGCCCTTCCAAGCCTCTCCTTACGGAATTTGGAAAAAGTAATGAAAAACAAAGTTCGCCTTAAAAAAAAAATATTAAAAAAATAAGGCGTTTGGTCTGTATGCCTTTTTGAATCAGCTGAGAATGCCTTTGATTTTTTGAATTTCGAAATGAAACCGCCACATTCGGGGCAACCTGAAATAAAACCTGCCTACCTAAGAAGATGCATGGTCTCCACTATTAGGAGTGGATCGCCCATGCTAATCGAATCTATCCTACGCTCAAAAGGCATCCAACAATTTGTTCCTATTCAGGCTATTCCCATTTCGGAACTGTGCTGAATTACCTTCCCGAATGCTCGTTCATTCGATCCACCTCAAATACATTCTCAGCAATACAAAAAGGCACAATTCAGACATGGCATGCAATTAATACAACCCTTCTCTTATAATATTGGCATGACACTTGCTTTATCCACCCACACTTTTCTATTTAATAATTCTAAACTAATCTATGGATTAGTAGGATGAGAACCAGCATCCTTCGATGGAAGTAGGAAGCAACCTCCTGAAAATCTCTAACAACAAAATATAAGTATATTCCAATGATTAGCCCCCTCCCCCCCCCAGTGTAACGCAATTCGAATTACCTTTCTCTCTTCTGCTTCCTTTATCAATGATACACATTCTTGAGAGATGTAAGCTGAAATCCCCTAATCTCACTAAGTTCTAGAATATATTTCCCTATAATTTTCTAATTAAAATATTATCAAAATAAAGAAAATCCATCAATCATAAATCAAATATAACTACTGTTATGTATGTTAAATTTTACTTGAAATATTTTATTTAGAAATTGAAATTAATAAAATTTATTCCTATTTGAATTTGTGCCATTCTAAATAAATAAATAAAGATGATTACTTACATTTGGTGAGCTGTATGAAGGTCATTTCATCATCATCAGAGATGGAGAAGATAATCAAGAATTTGAATCAACATCCAGTAGAAGGAACGAAGATTGAATCATGAAATGGAAGAAAAAAAATAACATATTAGATTATAAAATTTTAAAATAGATAATTATAAATTGAATAAAAATCAAATTAATAATAAATACTGACCTCGAAGTTAATAAAATTTGATATAACTCGCAGATTAAACTCGAAGACTTGTATTGATATTCCATCTCACTCGACTGGATAAAAAAGAAATTCAATAAGATTAGTTATGTCTTTTAAGAAAAAGAAAAATATAATAGATATAAAAATAAAATAAATAACATTATAATGATTGAAGAGGTGTAAGTTTTAAAAAAAATATTATTTTATTTTTTAGTAATATTACATTAAAAATACTAAAATTATAGAATTATCCTAGAGCCACTCCATTTTATGAATGGATGAATAAATTCATAAGTGTTTGAATGGATTTTAATAGAAATACTTACAAGTTATTATACTCAATTAAGTCATTAAAAAATTTCTTACAAAACACCACAAAACTAAAAATCTCTTCTTTCTTAAATATTAAAAAGATTATGGGATGCCACAGTGGAAATAAATTACATTTATCTTATTAATTTCATGAAGACATTCTTCTGTGTAATATTGACATATAATAGAAATACCCTTAATTTACTTTCCAAAAGGGTTATATTATAATAATAATAAATTGACAAAATAATATTCATTTTTCATTTGGATATTTCTATTCTAATTTATTAAATTACTTTTATTTATTTATTTTAAGAAATTTTATGAGAATTGTTTTTTTTAATGATGTTATTAAGTATGAATAGGTATATAAATGCCCTTTAAAGTAGTATTGTATAATATTTTTTTTTTATAATGTTATTCTAATCATCTGTGTCAATCAATGACAATCAATGATAAAGGCTTATTTATACTATTTCACTTTAATTTTATATGATATTAATTTTATTATTATAATGATTACAAATTGAATATCATTTTATATTGAAACATTGAAAGCAATGTTGTTCTTTAATATATTCATAAAATTTAAATTTTAAAAATTGCAATGATATTTCAAATGTTAAAATAAATAAATCGATTTAAATATCTATAATAGATTTAAAAAATTTTATTTTCAAATTAAAAAAAAAAATATTTTAATTATTCGAAGCACTTTCATCGAACAAAGTGTGTGATAAAGCCACTGGAATAAATTGAGATTAAATAAAACTGATTTGAGAAATTTTTCATTCATTTATCCAAAATTTGTTTTTTACCAACGGATTGATTGATTGATGTTGCAGTGTTATATTCATGGATTCAACACGAAGAAATTGATTTCCACACTGAAGAGCGATGTATTAATGAGATTAGAAATAATAAATAAAATATTTTAAATTTATTTTTTATATTAATTTTAAAAATAAATAGCGAAAGATTTAATAATTATTACAAATTTTTTAAAGAAAATTTAAAAATAATTCTAACATTTTAAAGATGATTTTAATTAAAAAGAAATATTTAATAAATATATTTAAAGAAAATTATATCTTATAATTGATTTTAAATCTTTTCAAAGAATTTGATTAAAAATTTATAATTATATATATATATATATACGTATATAATTTTTCAATGAAAAATATTGAAATATTGTTTTTTTTTTTTGAAAGTTTACTAATAAAATCTTGGTTTTAATTAATAAAATAAATAAATCATCAATTAATTCTTGATTAGTGAATGATTCAAGGGATGATTTCGGTGAATAGGACGGCGAGCGTCTTGCACTGCAAGGGGAATGAGAACTAAATGCGTTCGAGGCAGCAGCGTATCGGCCGGCAGGCATGCAGGTGGGGCAGGCGGAGGAGACAGGAGAGGGGCGGGCGGTTTCGACGGGAGGTGAACATTTTACAGAAAGCTTTTCTTGCAATTTATTACAAATAAATATTATATTAATTAAAGAAAAACATAAATATTATTTTTTTTTATAATTAATGGTGTTTTTATATAGATTTTAAATCGAACCCGATAGAAACAATATTTAAATTTAATTCTTTTAAGATTTTAATGAAAAATTTATAAAATTTATAAATATAATTAATAATATCAGTAAAAAGTTATATAAAATGCATTTTATAAAATGTAATTTTTAATAATATTTTTTTTTTAAGTTTATTATGGAAATGAATATATTTTAAAAAAAACATGGAGGTGGAGTGAGATAGAAATTGTTCAATTTTAAATTATCAATTGATTAACGAGTGTGATATAACATAAATTTAATGAAAATACCTATAATAACAAAATAAGTTGACCTGTGGCCAGGTCCGACTGACGGTTTGAAGTAAATTAATTTCCAGCTACAGAAACAATTTCAAATAATTTTAATTATATCTATTAATGTATGCATTAATTTTATTTATATCTATTAATGTAATAAAAACAGATATGGATATAACATAAATATTTTTAATTTTATTTTATTTATAATATATATGGTAGACCAGGCTGTGACGTCATGAATGACTGGATGACGTCTTGTAATTTTAAATTAAGAAAAAACTAATAAAGATGATTTTTTTCTCGAGGATAAAACCAATACAAAGTGCATGATTCGTGGTGATATGTAAAATATCTCCTCATGTGAAATTTGGTGTGAAAATAACCCTTCCCTTCCTATCGTCGATCGCTAATACTACCACTTCCGATTTCTGGATATGCACCAAAAGTTGATCAATTCATCATATGGGTGCATTAAGTAAATATACCAAATTTCATCAAAATCCGTTGAGCCGTTCAAGCTGTACACATCTATACGGACTCACAGCGGACGGACGGACGAATGGACAGACATCATGTTAAAAATACTTTTTTCTGTTAAGAAAATGCATGATTCGTGGAGATATGTAAAAATCTCCACAAGTGAAATTTGGTGTGAAAACAATACCTCCCTTACTATCGTCGGTCGGTAAAAAATAAAAATAAAAATGTAATAATAAAAATTAAAAATTTCAATTATATTCATTTAATAAATTATTATTATTATTATTATTATTATTATTATTTGTAATAATTCCAATAAAAATAAATAAAAATAAAATCCAAAAAAAAGTGCAATTAAAACTAAAATTTCAATTATATTCATTTAATACATTATTATTATTATTATTAAGTGTTCAGTTATCCCATACGTATATATTATTATGTATACAGACACACATGCAAAAGCGAAGCTTTGCTGGGTCTGCTAGTTACGTATAAAAACATCAAAATCTCAACATCGAAAATCTGGCGAGATAGTAAAAAATAATAAATTCAATTACTATTATGACAAAAAAAAATATTTTTTTAAATTTATTCTATATTTTATTTATTTCATATTTTATGTATTTTAAAGAAAAATGTGTGTTAAACATAGAAAAATAATGGTATTATCATTGAAATTCAACTGTATTGAAATTGATAGTAATAATAGTATAATAATCTGAGGCATTGTACATTTATCGCCCTCTAATAGAGTAAATGTTAGTGTGAGGGCGTGAGATCAATGCAACTATCTCCTGCCGCTTCGATCGAAAGTCAAAGATCAATTCGTTCTGGTCCACAAACCACCCTCCAACTAATATTCTCTCCATCATGCCCCACTCTGCCCCTTCTACTGATCTCGGCCATGTTTATTATGATTTTTATTATTATATATGTCTCCCCTCTCGCTCCCCCCCATTCCTTTTATTCATCCATTGAGAGTGAATTAGCTTTGGATTGGAGTTTATAGAAGGGGAGAACAGGGAAGAATGGAATGAGGAGTGAGGGGGTGTAGATAAACCGATTTGTCATCGTGTTGTCCCTACACTCTCCCTAACCAACCAAAATCACTCTATTATTCTCATATAATACATTATAATAATTTTAATATGGTGATATTTTTTTTTCTATCTATTATCTTTTCGTATATATTATAGAATATATTTAGAAAGGTGATGTTAAAAGATAATTATTTCTTTGGAAAATAAATGAAAGAAAATTAAAAATCAAGTAATAAGCATGATTTTCTTTTTAAATTAATAACGACGTTTCGGACACCAGTCGCATCTTTCTTCAAAATTGATAAATTAATTAAATTTTATTTCCCACTTTAGAAGAAATTATTCAAAAATCTAAGAAATAAATTAGATTATATATTCAAATATTATAATACTTACAATAATTATCACAAAATTAAAATATTATTATTAATAGTCATAAACTTAAAATAATAGTTTCATAAAGTTAAATAATATAAATTTTCATATTTAGAATTTTTAATTTAATCCGAGTTTTGTTGTTATTTAAATATTTGGTGAAAAATAAATTGAAAATATTTTTAAATGAAAAATTAAAATGATTGAGTGTTAGTTCCTAATTTCTACTTTAAAACCAGATTTTTGAATGTGATTTAATATATATATATTGTAATATATAAGCATTAAGATTGCATTATATATATATATATATATATTATGGTAGGGAAATCTAGAAAGTTATTTTTTGAACACATGTCAGAGAATATAAAGAAAATTCTTGAATTCTTGTTTTAAAAAGCTCATAGAAATGCATCCCAGCTGGTCCCCATATGATATACCTCTTCATTACTCAAGAGGGAGTGAGGGGTGGACAATTTTGCCAAGTGGCATTGGAGGGGATACCTTGAGAAAATAGCCAAGAATCATCTCACTTGAAGTCCCAGTATTCCCCAAACTCATTATTGATTTGAATATCAGCTAAGTGGTCGATCCATATTTAAATAATTGCAATTACCTAATAAACTCAATTTCATTTAATTTATAATCTTTCTATATATAATGGTACCATATCAACTCTATAATTTCTTGTTATCTATTGTTATCATATTAATTCTTCTATTTTATTTAAATACATAATTTCAGTTTAATTTTATATATGCATTTTTAATCTGAACCTATTCAATTTTATCATTTCCCTTATCAACCTTCGCGGATTCAATAACCATTTATTATTCTAAATTTAACCAGTGTGCTACCAAATGAATTTAATCTTATTTTCAACCAATACCACGACAATATATATGTTAATATATAAATATTTATTGATATTGTAGTATATGAATTTGATTTTTAACCTTCCTAATTAGCAATCATTTTTTGAATTAAAAAAAATTAATTCTGTATTCAAAAATACAAATAAAAAAAGTATATATTAAAGTAAATAACAAAAATTGTATATATATTCATATATACGATATATATATTTTTCATTTTAATACTTATTCTAATTATATAATAAATTTATTTTATAATTATGCAAAAGTAAACAAAATTATAATTTAGTTATTTTTATCAAATATATTTATGGTATATTATACATATTGATATTTATATAGTAGAATAATGTTATTTATATAGATAATAAATAAAAATCACTATTTAAATAAATTTGTTAGTCAGTTCCAACGAATATTTTGATTTATTATTATTAAAAAATTTAACGATAATTATTATTTTTTTTAAATTTAATAAATTTAGTAGGTTTTAAGATTTTTAACTGATAAGACTAATGTGCCTTGATAGAAGTTCTAATGATTTTAGGAGCTGATATGCAACCAGAATAACAATCTTCCTCCTAGTTTTTTCTATTTACGTATGACTTTTATATTTATTAGAATAGTCTTCAAAATTAATCTTCTAAATTGAATTTTTGTAAAATAGTTTATTGTTTTAATTATATATAGTTACACATTTTTCTATTATTTTCTACATTTTTACTATAAGAGATAGTATTGCGATCACGAAAATTTTCGATGTTGAGATTTTGATGTTTTTATACGTTTTGAAGGTTCCTGAATCATTTTCACTAAGGTTGAGAAAAATGTCTGTGTGTGTGTGTGTGTGTGTGTATGTATGTAACCAAGATTACGCAAAAACGGTTTGAGCTAGAGAGATGAAATTTGGTACATGAGCATTATTCAAAATTCGTAGTTTTCTATCAACTTTTGAGAAATGTAGCTCAACCGGAAGAGGGTCATTACTTACAACGTTTTGATTTTTTTTTTCCTCTAAAGTGACCGTAAAAATAAAGATATATGTTTGATAATTTTTCACATGATTAATAATTGTATAAAACTGGTATTTATAGAATTTCAGCTTGATTGATTAGCTGAAATTACCAGAATTAATTTTTTAATTAAATTTAATTTAAATATAATATATTATGTTATTTAATCCAATTCAAATTGCGAGATTGTCGAGTGGAGACACTCCAGCTAATTTTATTTATCTATTATGTCCATATCACCAAACACCAAAACTTTTTCTTAATTTTATCCCTTTTCTTAACTATACATTGGAATTTTCTTTCAATTACTCTTGATATGATTTCTGTTTTAGCAAACTTGAGTCATCGACTTTGGGGTGAAGAGAAGGAAATCAAAACTCTTGAAATAATATAATTATAATAAATTATTTATAATAATTAATTACCATATAGTATAAAATATTATTCTTAAATTTATTTATTTTTTAAATATATATTCAAATTTAAATAAATCGAATTATATTTCAAATTATACAATGACAATTGACTATTTATATTCACATTTCATATGTATATATACCAATATATATATATATATATATATGACTTGATTTATATATTTTGAAAAATCTTTTCTATTCTCTTTTTTCAGCTCTTTCTCTCTTACACGCTTCTGTTATTTTATATATTTTTTTTCCTTGTTGTGTATGCCTACTTTTATTACTAAAATTCAACGACCCGCGAAATTGACAAACATTTCAACCACACAATTTTTATCATTCCACTCGAATGTCAGGTCCATCTTGTATAAAAAAAGACCTATCTCTCCCTATATCTCTCACTCTCTCTTTCTTTCTCACATACAATCCTACAAAAGATGAACATAAGATATGAGACTAAATATTTATGTTCGTATTTTTCTTCTATCTGAATAATGTTTTTATTTTGCAAATTTTCATTTTTCAATTCAAAAGAAAATTGAATAATATATCATCAAGAGTAAAAGTACTATTGAATTCATTCGAGGTTGAAAATATATTTTATGCCATTAAACAACAATAACAACACATAAAGTATAATCTAGTCATGGAAAGTAAAGTGTGTAATCCGAACTTATACATCAAAACAGGACAAAGTTATATTAAATGCATTTGCTATAAATATATAGTAAATTAAATTTTTATTTCTAATGTCAAAAAACATTGTTTTTTTTTTTAAATATAAAATAAGAATTTCAAAACTAGACGTTTAAACAAATTTTATTTATTTATTTAAATTTAAAAAAAATATTTTCAAATAATTTATTAATGATAATCAGAAATAATAAATAAAGATTAATAAATCATTTTTGATTATAAAAGAATAAGAATGTTTATATGAATAAGTTAGATTGATAATTAACAAATTAACAATTCAGGAACCTTCAAAACGTATAAAAAGATCAAAATCTCAACATCGAAAATTTTCGTGATTGCAATACTATCTCTTACAAGAGAGTAATTATTGAAAATAATATTTATCATAGACTTACTTTTTTCTATTGTTATATCTTATATATAAAATTCTCGTGTCACAAAACTTTGAAATGATACTCCTCCGAAACGGCTGGACCGATTCTTATGAAATTTTTTATGCATATTCAGTAGGTCTCAGGGCATGTCAGACTTCTTTTATTAAACCGCTAATTGCTAAGGTGTGTCCAGGGGGTGCTAATTAATTAAAAATAGTTTAGTTACCATACTAGATCATAGAGGCGCTGGTGGCGAAAATTTGACATCTTATATATATCCTGATAGGAGCCATGCAAACAATACTGGTTCATGGGTGAACCGTCTAAGGCGTTATATTATGACTTTGAACTCTCAGTTCGAAACTCGCAAAGGCACATTTTTTTTTTAAGTATTATATATTTTTTTACAAATTTATTAATTTTTATTATTTTAATATTTCATTAAATTAATTTTATTAAATTAAATTAATAATTATGTCATTTAATTTTTTCTGTATAAATAAACATATATAAAAAACTATAGAGATGGGACAGGGTAGGAGTTAGATGGTTATAACTCAGAATATAGGGACACTCGGGGGGGGGGGGTACAGGGGGCGGAACCCCCGTCTAGGTGTGGAGAGCGCCGAAGGCGCTCGGAGCAGCTAGTTTTAATATAAAATTATAGTATTATATTGTATAAAAAATAAAATGTACTTAATCTATTTGCGGGTTTATCCTACTCACATTCACATTACTTAGTAGATTTTTAATTATTTTTTTTTAGGCCGAAATAAATTGGAAATACCAAAAATACCATTAAATTTTTTTAAAAATAAAAATAAAAATAAATTGTTTAATAAGTTATATCTTTAAAATTTTAATAAGAAAAAACATAAAGAAAATAATAGAATAATAAAAAAAAACATCATATATCTCAACAAAAAATTAAAATTTTTCAAATATTTATATAAAATATAGGTATATAATATAAAATAAAATAAATAGAAAAATAATAAATACCGCGATAATATAGATTAAATTAAAAAAAAAATCTTGAGTGTTTCCACTCGACTATCTCGAAATTCGAATTGGATTAATAACATATATTATATTTAAATTAAATTGAATTAATGAAATTATAAATTAAAATTAATAAATAATATTTATTAAACCAGCGCGTGTTTGGCTCTTTGAGGATGGTACCACGTCACGTGATGGCGCGTGATTTTCAATGTTAAAAAATTAATTCAGGTACTTTCAGCGATTCAATTAAGCTGAAATTCTATATATATCAGTTTTATACAATTTTCAATCATGTGAAAAACTATAAAACATATATCTTTGTTTTTGCGGTCAGTTTAGAGGAAAAAAAATGAAAACGTGGTACGTAATGACTCTCTTCCGGATGAGCTACATTTCTCAAAAGTTGATAGAAAACTACGAATTTTGAATTATGCCCGTGTACCAAGTTTCACTATTCTAGCTCAAACCGTTGACTCAGGGACCTTCAAAACGTATAAAACATCAAAATCTCTATTTTTTTTTTCTATATTTTTTAATCGAGATAGTAATGAATAAAAATAATATTATAATTATTTAAATAATTGAACTAAATTGATTTATACACATAAGTAGGTATAAATTATATTTAAATTTTTATTAAATTCTAGGTTATGCTTACGTTTTTGAATTTTATATAATATATTTTTCAATCTTGAAATTCGACCAATTAACTACTTTCTAGGACTCATGCAAAATTTCAATTAATTCATTAATAAAAGATTAAAAAATATAGAAAAAAAAAATAATTCAATAAATCAATTATTTAAATTGAGTTTTATCTAAATTTATATTTATATTTATTTAAATTAAAATTGAAAAAAAATCAAGTTAATTTGTTCAATAATATTTAATTCAATGACTTTGGAAATGAAAAGGACAGCCGCGAATATTATTATTATTATTATTATTATTATTATTATTATTATTATTATTAAATGAAGAACCTGTTTTTGTTGCCATTCATGAAACCTAGTCTTCTTCTCTTCTTTTTCAATCAAATATAAATTAACTCTTAATACAACAACAACCACAAAGAAAAGCAAAAATAAAACGATTAAACAATTCCTATATATATATATATACTTATATATATTTGCAATTATGAGGAAAGAAAAAAAAATAAAGCGAAGACAAATAATATATTTCGATTTATAAATATTTTCATTTCTACATGAAAAAGGAATAAAAATTTTAATTAAATAATGTCTGGCAAAAAAAAAAAATGTTTTTAATTAAATTGTAGGTATCTCCCACCATACCCAGGAGTGTCAACTAATCTTCGGTCTCTCTCACTCAATGTGTGTGTGTGGGCTTTCCCTCTTCATCTTCTTCATTTTCTTTTTATTTTCAAATCCCGGGCGTGGGTTTTATTTTTGAAAAAGAAAAAAAAAAAAAAAAAAATAGCAGCGAATGAACTCGAGATTGTGTGTGTGCAATTTGTTTCGCTTACACACTTGAACCGCCAACAACAACAACAACACCAACAACCACGGCTACGCTTATCGTTTATAAATTCTCTTCTATAAAGAGAAAAAGAGAACGAAGATTGAAGTGAATGTAGGAGATGAATGAAGAAATAAGAAAAAAAACAACCGATTTGCTTGGTGAAGATTTTGAATTTGTACGGCGATCAAAGGGAAAGGTCCCGGGAGCCGGTTGGGTGGATGTCACTGTCCCTATATTGTCCCTTCTCTTACTTTATTTCGTTTTTATTGATTTTTTATTTTATTTTATTTTATTTTTTTTTTAATTTCTTCCAATATCCGCCGCCGCTCTTAATCCCTGGAAATGCATCGATGTAGGAAATTAACGTAACCAACCAACCAGCACACTTGCATCTTAATTCAATTAGTTCTCCAGAAAGATTCCAGTCTACTTGTTTATTCCCAGGTTCTATTGAATGTTCTACTTTTTATATATATTTTGTAAATATTTTTTCAACACTTGAATTAAATAAGATTATAGTAAACTTTGATGTAATCTTAATATTATTGATTATAATTTATCTAAATTATTATACCTATTAGAAAAAAATAAATAAATTTATATATTGTAGGAAAATTTTTTTTTTCTTCTTTCTTCTTTTATCTTCTTTAAAGGTAGATCTTCATAAATTATAATTCAATAAATTGGGTGCATAAATCATTTTAATAAAATATTACATAAATGTAACAAATTCATAAAACATAAAATGCTTGCTTAACATAAACGCGAGTAAACCAATAGTATAAGTCATCATAACATAATTAAGGCTTGGTCATAACTTGGTCAACTGACTGAATATCGATACATGACCGTTTTTAAATAGTATCTAGGCATATTCAATCTTGTCGCTCATTGGCTGGTTTTTCAGCCAAGCATAGCTTTTACATTTTCTATTATACTAATTAATACATAAATGTTAATTCAATAGGGTTTATTTATTATCATATATTATAATATTAGCTAAATTAATATATTAATCTTAATCTAAAGATAAGTTCTCTAATTAAATATTTAACATGTGATTGGCTCACCTGGATTCACTTGTTCTGAGCAAGGTTATAAAAACCTCCGCAAGGGACTTGTTCCGTTCTTTGCAAATTGGGCTCAATGCTGCACGGATGTGAGCGCCATCTTTTCAACACAATTGTTCTTTTTCAGAACAAACCTCCATTTAATATCAACAAAAACATACATTTTTATTAAAATTTCCTACAATATATATATATATCCAAAGAAAGATGAGTTAACCGGGGAATGACGAAGACTGCATAACGAAGAATTGAATGGGAGAGGAAAGAATGGCGAAAAATATATTGGTGGGGAGATCAATTGGGAAAAGACCAAGAACGCGGTGAGTGGACAATGTAGGAAGGGACTTGAGAGAGATGGGAGAGGGTAGGAGTTGGATGGTTGTGGCTTAGGGTACGGACAATTGGAGAAATGTCGTTGCTGTGGTCAAGAACACGCGAGTCCAGTAGAGTAACAGAGATGGATACAGAGTATCCTATATTATATTACACTCAATTAAAAAAAATTGCAATATTTTATTTTCATATTTTAATGAGAAAATGAAGCGCAAAGTTCACAGTTTGTAGAAAATTCAGGTTTATTGATTACAGGAAAACGTATATTGCATTCTAATATTAACATTATCAAGTTCATTATTCACTTCATCTGTTGTAGATTACTTTACATTACATTAGATTACTAGCAAAATTTTAAAAATTAGAGTTAATCGGTTTGGCTTCTGAGTAGCACATATATATACTAATATATATATATATATATATATATAGATAGATAGATAGATAGATAGATATATAATAACGTATTGAGATGAATTTTTATTTATATATTAAGAATAAACCAAATTACTATCTTCTTAAAAGAGCTAGCAAAAATGATTAAAGAATCAGATTTCATTTATTCATTTATAGCATGTAAATATATCTATGTATACATATATATTATTCTTCATTAAAAAAAAAAGTTGAAACATTCTTAATTATGGGTTTCCATAGTAATTCTCGTAAGACAGTCACTTTTTTTAGGGTTGAAGTAATAATATTAATAATATTCTCCAAAGTGAAAGACAATCCATTTTTCTTTTTCCATTTTCGCCCCCTTTCATCTTGATGAACATATCACAAATTCTCATGATGATAAGTTTATAAAGTATTTTTAAAACCCTAACTTTATAATCACTTTTTATGAGTAATTAACACCCAAACTTCAGATGATTCGTTTTTTTCTAAATAAATCTTTTTTTAATTACTCTTTAAAGCTAATCGGATCAGAATTTTAAAAGAGAAGAGAATGCGTTCAATTATTATATCAAAAAAAAAAAAATGAAAGAGGAGGTTCTTTAATAAGAATTGCCGTCAAGTCAAGAAAATGAAGGGGGTCTTAAAGAATAGAAAATGCCACGTAATTAGCGAATAGAGATTTTGAAAAATTGATCAAGTTCATTAAATTAATGAAGTAAAGTTTTTATATATACATATATATATATATATTATTTTTGAATGAAAAAACAATTTTATATAATCATTATAGGCGTGAGTGAGAAGGAGTGTGAGATAAGGAAGTTATGGAAAGTGGGAGAAAAGTAAAAGAGTAAAGTATTATCTTCATTGGAAATGAATAAATATATTATCCGGGTTTAAAATAGAGATTAAAATGATCTTGGCTTATTTCTGAACATTTCCAAATAAAATAAACACACAAATATTGACACTTATTGGAACATATTCTGTTTATTTTTATAATTAAATGGTGAAGAACATATAGTGATATTTTAATATTTTATATTAAGTCAAATAAAAATCAAATTGATACTTACATTCATTTTAAAACGTTTTTTTTTTATAAAAATGCCAATCATTTATTTCAATGACCTTTAAACATATTGAAATCGTTGAATTGATCGATATTTAACGATTGTGCAAGTCGGTTTTTGTCTTTTAATTTGAGTATCCATCAAACACTTTCACTTTTTTTCTTTCATTTTATCATCATTATCTTCCATATTAACATAATTGTTTTTTGAAATATTGATAGATTGATACTAATATTCATATATTGATTGATGAAGCATAATCAACATGAGCTTTTTATAATATTTGCAATTATATTATATTTTCTTGGGTATTAAATATATAGTAAATAATCAATTTTAACGGCAATCTAAATGAAAAAGTGAGAAAGAAAAATATTTATAAATATTCATCTGTATTATATAGACCAGGGGGGGGGGTGGCCAACCTGGTGCCCGCGGAGTCATTTTCAAGTGCCGGCATTCAAATTACTAAGTACTAAATTATTACTAAGTATAATAATAATATTAATTTATAGTCATGACACAGACACAAAAAAGGGAAACATTTTCGATTTTTCAATATGGATCTAAAAAAAAGGTAAAATGATTTTGCAATCAGGCTCTTAAACATTTTCGATTTTTTCCAATATGACTCTAAAAAAAAAAAACAAAAAACAAAAGGTAATTTTTTTTTCCAATTTGGCTCTTCATCATTTTAGATTTTTCAAGTATCACCAAGTCAAATTATTTCAGAAATGTGCCCGACTATTGAAATAGTTTGCCGACACCTGATATAGACAGTCTTCGATATTATTTCATTTAAATCCATTTGATCATTTTATATTTAATCAAAATTGAATATCATTCGTAATTATTGTTATAAATAAAGCAATTTCTACCAATTAATTCTTACAAATGAGAAAACTATAAATATAGTATAAAAATAAATAATGATAGTTTATAAAATGATGTTTAAAAAAATGAATACTAATAGTTGTTAGATAATAGCTAGGTGGTATAGAAAAAAGATCTATTAATAATCATTTTGCTGAACATTTCCTGATAAGAGATCAAAAGCGAATTAGGCCTCCTAATTGGTTTCGAAAGATAGAACAAAACGTCATTTAGCGTAACGCATCTATTTATTGTTCTTCCTGTTTTGAAAACGTCGGTAGAAACACCTGCTAAGGAGCGAAGAGAATTTGTGTGAAATGAAACACTTCCACTTTACCATCTCAAGCTTGTATCTTTATTTTTTTTTTCCTAACGACCATTAAATATATACATTTCTCTCCATTTTCCTCCCCCATCTATTTTCACATATCAAGATTTGTCTGGTATAATATTAGAATAAAATTAATATCCATTAATATCACCCATTTTTGTCGTTTTTTCGTTTAATTTTCGACAAAAATATTTCATTGGTTGTTTAAAATTCGGTTTTAATGATAATATTAAAAAAAAATAGAATTTTTTTTTATTTCTAAGGGGTTTGTGCCTTAAAGGACCTGAGGGTGGTGTACATTTCTCATTCAGATCTTTATCTATCTAAGATTATAACCCTAATTTGTAAAATTTCTTTACTTTCTAAGGATAATTCTCTAATGGAGTCCAAACTCATTTATGAAAATATTATTCTGGTATTTTTTTAAGGGTGCAATCTAGACGAATATATTAATCTCAATGATTGTGTTGAATATAGAGTGAGTTTGTAAATTATATATACTAAAAATAAAATAGAGATGAAAATTAATTGAAAATTTAATAAATTCAATAAAAGCGATTTAAAGAATTTTATTTTATTTTATTTTCTGTTCTATTTGCTTTTTGGCCCATTTTCAAACCTAAATACATTTATTTATTTTAAATCTGTCGAATTAAATACCTTATTTTAAATGTCTGAACTTGGTGGGGTGTAAAGAACCAACCTCAAGTTCAGAAGTTCACCATTTTACGACTGAGCTTGATAAAAATTATCTTGATAAAATCATTAATATTAAGGTATAATTAAAGAAATTAGCTGGACTGTCTCCACTCGACTATCTCGCAATTTGAATTGGATTAAATAACATAAAATTAAATTAAATTTAATTAATTATAAATTATAAATAATAAATATTAAACCAGCGCATGTTTGGCTTTTTGTTGATGCTACCACGTCACGTGTAGGCGCGTGAGATTTGCAGTGTTAAAAAATTAATTTTGGTACTTTCAGCGATTCAATCAAGCTGAAATTCTATATATAGCAGTTTTATACAATTTTTAATGATGTGAAAAATTATCAAAAATATATCTTTATTTTTACGGTCACTTTAGAGGAAAAAAAATCAAAACGTTGTAAGTAATGACCCTCTTCCGGTTGAGCTACATTTCTCAAAAGTTGATAGAAAACTAGGAATTTTGAATAATGCTCATGTACCAAATTTCATCATTCTAGCTCAAACCGTTTGTGCGTAATCTTGGTTACACACACACACACACACACACACACACACACACACACACACACACACACACACACACACAGAGAGAGAGAGAGACATTTTTCTCAACCTTAGTGAAAATGATTCAGGAACCTTCAAAACGTATAAAAACATCAAAATCTCAACATCGAAAATTTTCGTGATCGCAATACTATCTCTTACGAGATAGTAAAAATTAAAATCAAACATGTTTATACAATATAAAATAAAAAATATTTAAAATAATTTTTATTTAATTACATATTATAAATTAAATATTCAATTATTTGTTTTTAATAAATTTAATTAATTAATTTATGAATCTTAAATAACATTAACATATTAATATTAATTATTTTTTTAACAAAAAAACAACAACTGATTTTAGATTGAAATAATTAGACTATATCAATTGACGGTATGCCTGATGAATATTTACAATGAGCTATTAATAAAAAAATATCTAGAATTGAAAATGAGCTCAAATTTGAGAATAGAATGATCTTTTTAAATTTCTTGTACAATTTAATTGTTTGATTTATAAATTTATTTATTTGTTATTTAAAAGTATTATAATGTTTAAATTAATTTGATAATTAAGTGCGTGAAAAGTACTATTGGTTAATTATAAAATCGAATAATAAAGTCCCCCAATCGAATAGCGTTCATCTGATCATAAATTTAAAGGGCAATGGATGCCTCAAGGAAAATTATTGTTCCTTTGATAATAACTGATCACGAGCCAACGAAAAAATATAAATGAATCGGTTCTTTTTATTGTTCTTTACTTTCACTTACCTGTTGCTGTCGATTATCTATTTGATAAGTTAATGATTTTATTTATTAGCTTGACAAAGATTCATAAATATTTTTTTTAATTACCCCTACCCACCAGAAACTAATTTTATCCAACGAATAAATTACTGTTTTGATTTGTTTTATTTTATTTATTAATTTATTAAAATATAATTATTTTCAAAGATTAAACATTAATAAAATTATGTGTTTTTGTGTGTTTGTATGTATGTGTAATTAATAAATGGAGCTAATGATTTAGAATTGGTCATATATTACCTGTTTAGAATATTTTTTACAAATCGGTCAGAAGGATAAATAATCCTTATTATGATTGATCTTTTGGATAAGTAGTGAATATTGAGCATATTTCACTGGATATTAGTCCGAAATAAACCAATTTTCAAAAAAAAAAAAAATGTAAAAAGTTTACCTACTTGTTCTGGATTTCAGATTGCAGTTAATTAGGAAATATAATAAAAAAACAAATAAATTCTTAAAATCTGAATATGTATAATGATTTAATGTATATTGAAGTATAAATTTATTTAAATATCTGTGTATATGTTACAACCAAAGCTCGAAGTGCTGCCAATTCCAAGGCGTGAGGCCAATATCCGATATACTAGAAATTGTTAATGTAAATGCTACTTTGGCCGGCCAATTCCCGAAGTGCCAAGAAATCGCCCGCCAATATACGAATTGGCCACTCTTCGGGCTTTGACCGTAACTAGTGGTGTAGTAACAAGTGATGAATTAAAGATTATTAATTCACTGTTTATATGAGTTTATATTATATTATTGTGTAATAAGTAATTAATATTTTTAAATATATCATAAATATTTTAATATAAATAATATTATATATTTATTTAAATTAAAAAAAAGGCGTCACAGGGTGAGAGGCTAGCGTCGCTGTCTCACATTCTTGTGGTCCCGGGTTCAAGTCCCGGGCCTGGCAAGGGAATTTCTCTAGCTGAGGTCTATGGGACGGAGTCAACCCAGCCACCGGGATCAACATTGGGAAGCTACTTGATAAAAAGTAGCGCCTCCGATCAAGAAAATCAAGGTAAAGGTTGATAGGACCCGTTCTAATGATCATAGGACACCTAGTTTATATAACCGACTTGCGTAGAACGTACAAAAGTCAAAGGTTTTTTATTATTTATTTAAATTTGAGTTGAAGAGTGATTGATTATTTATTGTTTATATTAATTGATATTATATTAAATATTATATATATTATATTAGTTTATATTAATAAACTTTGGTTATGATAAATAAATATAATTGATAATCAATATAATGTTGTGATTATTCTTTTGGTATACAACACTCTAAATTCTGATTCTAATCTTTTTCTTCCAACTTTGGCCAGACGCCCCAAGCCATTTCGCGAACTTCCCGAATTGGCCGATTTCGGATATTGGCCGTAACAAATATAGTTTGACTCAATGGACCAGGTCCTAATACTTATTAAATAAAAAATATATCGATTGTATAAATTAAGTAAATAAAAGTGAAAAATTTTATTTTTAGTTTTCTTTTTCCTTAATTTTGTTCGAATAGAATTACTAAAATACCTTGTTTATTTATCACAAAGAATTTTATTTATTTATTTATTTTTTTCAATAATTGCAATAATTGTACTACATTTGTTTCAAATTAGAATTAATATTTCAATAAGAAAAAAAATAAAATAAAGATAAAATATTAATTTATTTTGAAAGGAAGAAGTTTATTTAAATTTTTTTATTTTTGGTAATTATAGTATAAAATGAATCATTGTATATAAATGATAGTGTGTAATATTTTTCATACATCCTATTAGATAGATATTAATTATGAAAGAAAAATTATGAAAGAAAAAAAAAATTAAATAATATTGCTGGTCCTAAAATAATGATTATTTATTTTACATAGAAAACTAATTAAGTTTCTTAATAAGAAAATAATTAAAGCTTATATATATATATATATATATATATATTGATTTTTCTAAATCTGTAGTGGATCTAGTTTAAAAAATTTATAATAAAAAATCGGAGCAAATAGAACGTGTAAAGTCGAGTGACTACCTTGATTCTCCGCTTGGGAGTCAGATAATGCCCCTTCAAGCGGTGATTATACTTTGGTAAAATAAAAAAAAAAAAAAAAAAAAAAAACAGTGAAGAGAGAAGTAGGAGGGAAGGGGGAGGGAAGGCGGGCGAAATTGGAGAGCGAGGTGTCTGTCCGTCTGTAATTTGGCCCCGGCGGCCGCCTTGTTTTCTCACACGGCTGCTTCGATAAACACCAAAAGAACCGGGGGCGGAGTCCCTTTGCCTTGCATGTCGGCATTTTGCCTCACCGTCCACAGGTAATTTTTAAGTATTTAGTAAGAGGATCAAAGGAATCAGCCAAGAGTCAGGAGGTTTTCAAATAAATAAACTAATTAGAGAGGAATAAATACACACGAACAAAAATTTGGAGAAACTCAATTAGCCCTGGGAAATGGAACTCGCTTTCAACGCTCTTGCCTTCTTTTGAAATGCAACAGTAACAATAACAACAACCAATACAAACAGCCAATTCATTCATTAATATAATCCAATCATTACAGGAGGAGGAAGAGGATAGGGTGGGTGAAGGGCGAGAGAAGAGGGAGGGGAGGGAGATTAATTGGAATCAACTTAATCAATGGCTCCCTCACACTTGAAAGAGGAGCCCGAAGGGGATTTTTTCTCACTTTCGATGTTCTTGTATATTTATTATATATACATAAATATTATGAATAATGGTAATGCTATGCTTAAATAAGAAATGATAAGAACATCATTCCAAAATTTAAATTAATAAATAAAAAAGTTTTTTTTTTTTAATATAATAATATTAAGTGTATATTTTTGGGATTAATTAATTAATTTAAGATTTAAGTAATTTTTTTTTTTTATAAAAAAATTTTAATAGTCTAGATGAATTTCAATCACTAATGAAAAAGTTAATAATTTAATATAAGTATTTTTAATTAATTAAAATTTTTTTTAATATCTCCCTCCAGTCATCTTTAATAAAAATTTGGATCTTTTACCACTTGAAAATTCAAACACTAAAAGTTGTGCAAAGTAAGCAAAAAATATTTGAATTCTTTAATTATTAATTATTAATTATATTTATAACTAACTAAGACACGTGATACGTGATTTTATTAATTCTGGGGATAACTTAAATTTAAATTTAAACTATAAAAATGTTCAATGCAAATACTAAGAAGAAATTGGATCGGAAGTATGAAATTTAGGCAAAATATTTGTCTATGTAAACTATTTATTTGATTAGTGTTTCAAGATTACAGATTAACGTTTGTGCGAAAAGAAGCATTACAAATGTGAAATAATGGCATCTAAATTTGTACTCGTCATGATTTTATTAATATTCAAGAATTCAAATGTTTTATGTTTACCTAGCTACTCTATCTTGGTGTTTGGAATTTTTTCCACCTGTATATATATATATATATATATATATGTATAAAATATATAATATATATATAAAACATATAATATATATATAATATATATATAAAATATATAATATATATATAAATATATATATAAAATTTGATGAAATGATTTATATGGGAATTTTGTAAATAAAACCACATATTGATATTTGTTATTGTAAATTTATTCAAAAAATACAAAAAATATACACAACATTTCGATTGCTACTTCTGCAATCGTTATAAAGCGACTGCAGAAGTTATTGTTATTGTAAATTATTCAAAAAATACAAAAAATATACACAACGTTTCGATTGCTTGATAACGATTGCAGAAGTAGCAATCGAAACGTTGTGTATATTTTTTGTATTTTTTGATTAAATCTACAATAACAAATATCAATATGTGGTTTTATTTACAAAATTCCCTTATAAATAAAACCAACCATCAAAGCTTTAATAATTGAATATTTGATGAAATGAATTTCCTTAGGCCATGTATAATATATTAAAACAAAATTAATAATTATATAGAAAGAGGAATAATGTATTTAAAATTATTTTACCTAATCTGCTTACTTATACATAATAAATAATAAATAAATATTTAAATACAAATTTTCTATGTTAATATTATCAAGAATTAAGTATTACGCTAACTGATAATAAATTTAAGTGAAAGTAAAAATATCATGAATGTAATAAATCAATTATGTTCTAGTATTATTATTCTTTTAAAATCATTAACATGAGGTGAGGGTTATCCTTTTTTTTTATTACCACTTTTTCAACTCTTCAATAAAATTTATCTAGCATATCAGCATTATCTAATTATACCTTCATTGAATTTAATTATTAATTAACTATTTTGAAGTGTTAAAATATGACTTCTTCCTGTTTTAAAATAATACACAGTTTTTGTTGTTGTTTTTATTTATTTAAATATTTTTTTTATTAACACACTATGAGCGTGGCGGGTATTTGTACCCGTTGCGGGGACTGCCACTTATAAGCGGGGCGGATATTTATACCCGTTGCCACTTATATATTAGTTATCGTTTAAAATAAGTAATTTTAAGTGACACAAGGGAAAATATATATTATCACACTATGAGCGGCTAGCGTCCGCCCCGCTTATAAGTGGCAGTCCCCGCAACGGGTACAAATACCCGCCCCGCTAATAGTGTGTTAATAATTTTTTTTTTTTTTTTTTTTTTTTATTAAGAAAATGTAAAGATCGAAGGATTTTATTTCCATTCATTAACGTATTTAATTAATTTTCATTCAAAACATTGACGAGAAAAGAAACGATTTTTTTTTTGTTATCAAATCTATCTTTTTCTACGCCATGATGATCATTTCATTGGATTTTATGAGGATTTCATGTTGATGAATTTATTATTCTAAACCATTTTGATTTCAATCTTTCAAATAGACAATAAGTTGGTTTCTTTTCAATGCATGTGGTGATTGTTTCTTTTGTAGATTTCATTAATTGAGCGTTTGATTGATTCCATTGTCATTAGTTTTTCATAAACGGTGTATTGGTAAGGGTAATGATTTACCTTGGTCGGTGAGACAAACAAACCAATGAATCAACATTTATTCAACAATTAAATCTCGGTAGACAGTCGGTAGCCGTGAGAAGATGACGATGTATGGAAATGCTTTCTAAGAAATTATCGAGAGATAAAAAATAAATAAATAAATGTTGGAATAGAAGGGATGAGGATAATTTGTTAATTAAAATGATAATCGGAGAAATGATGCTTTAAAAAAAAAAAAAAAAAAAACAAGTGAGACTGGTTACAATTAAGAAAGAGTTTCTTTCTTAGAAACAGGATCAGCTGTGTGGGCGTTCTTCGCTTTATTCATTTCTTTATTCTTTATATTTTTTTTAATGAATTTCTATAGGAAGAAATAATAAAAGACAATAATAAATAAATAAAGAGGTCAGCATTCAGAATAGCTTCTGTATGGTTATAATAATCGTTTAAATTTATATATATATAATATATATTCATTTTTATTATTTTTTTTACTTTATTAAAGTATGCCCCCCTCTCATTAATCTAAAAGCTGCAGAGTTCAAATCTCATTAAATTTATACGAGGGTGGTCTGAAAAGTTTCCGGCCTGGCCAAGAAAAACGAGGTTTTTCAATTTTTTGTTTGTTTTATTTTTCAAAATTCAAGATAGCTGAGACCTGTACGATGTCAGCTGAACGTGTGCGAAATATTTTGCAAAACCATTTGAATATGGAAAGCTGTGTGCAACGTGGGTGCCGCATTTCCTAACGTTAGACTAAAAATTGCTTCGAAAAACCATTTCTAACGACAATTTGGGGCTGTAGGCGTAATCCAAACGAATTTTTGCGTCGATTCATAACTGTTGATGAGACTTAAATTAAATTAAATCAAATTTAATTAATTAAATAAATAATTTGTTAATTAATTAAATTAATTCGAACACCGTTATGAGAAATGTATCAGTGTTGATGGAGATTATGTTGAAAAATATTGAAAAACATCATTTTTCTTGGTCTGGTCGAAAACTTTTCAGACCACTCTAGTACAATTTAGAAATAAAACATTAAATATAATAATCAATAATCAAAATATCTGAAATCGGTAAAATTGATTTTATATTCCTAAAAGAGTTGATCCAGGGGAGTTATACATACCATTAATGTATTTTTTTTATAATTTAACTAATTTCTAAAATGAAAATCAAGGACATTAAAATATTTTTTTTTTTAAATTTTATAAAAAACTAAACTAAACTTAAAATATAATCATTTAATAATGTTGAATTAATTTTTTTATTTATATGAATTTCGATCAAAATTTCCAAATTTTAATAATTAATTAATTATATTTTATTCTAAATATACATATAATATATTGGAATATTTTAATTAAATATATTCATTTTAAAATTTTGATTTTTTTTTCTATATTTATATTTTCTATGTAGAATAGAGATCTTGAAAATTTGATCTAAATTTTTAATAAAATTTAAAAATTATTATAATATTATTTGCGTCTGGGCCATCTAGGATCACACAAAACTCCCATATTTTAAGGTTATTGATGTTAAGTGTGCCAAAAAATTTAAAAATAATATTCAAATATTTTTTTATATAAGAAATTGTATATTCTTTGAATCATTATAAAAGATTTAGGCATAATGAAGACTTTTTTAATAAATTTATTCGTTTATTCGTATATTTATATAAATGTTCTAAAAATCAATAATTAAATACTATATGAAATTTAAACTGTTCTATATAATATTGAATAATTACACATTAAAAGAAATAAAGATTTTAATATACTGACACGAGGAAAACTATTAAATACCAATTTTCAACAAAATATTATAAATCTCACAATTTTCCGGATAGACAGCCATAAAACCATCTACAGGTATATTTGAATTCTTTATTAAATGTAAAGAACTGTAAAAAAAAACTTTAAATTCTAAACAATTTTTAGAGAAATTTTATTTATTTAAGTAAATCATTAATTAATTATATTAATTAATATGATTAATTTATTTATTTTAAAGTTGGAAAATATTTATATAGCAAAATATTATAAACACATAAATGAATAAATAATAATTTATTATTTAAAATCTATCACAATTTACTAGTAAAGAAAAATATTTATTTTATTATTAAAATGTGAAATTCAAACGATCAATTAAATTTAAATAAATTTTATAAATTAATGTTAAATAAATGAAAGTCATTTGAACATCCCGGAATATATTATGTAGATTATCATTGAGAATATATTAATAATTTAGAAAATTTAATTTATGCCGGAAAGTACAAAAAGAAAATTTCCAAAAAGATTGTTTCTCTTTGTATTTATCTTTTATTATTCCGCAAATGAATATCTATTTGTACTTAATTATAGACTAGTGTTTAATTTATCTAAATGCATGTTAATTTATTTCTAAAAATAGTCTATCATCTTTTCTAGATAAATATATATTCATGAGCGCAAAAAAAAAAACAAGTATCGGAGCCAATTTCGAAACGCCAGGTACTTAACTATTTGCATTCTAATCAGTTTGGTTGATTGGAGGAGGGGAACCGTCAATTTTCTTCCCAGTATAAAGATGAGCGTGAAAAAAATCCATTTTAATTGGTCCAGAGGCGATTTGTTATTTCGTTATTTGTGAGCGGCATCGCTAAAATAAACACCAGTCATTCATCCACATTAACAATCTCGCTTAAACTTACATTATTATATAATCATTATGTGGTTAAGAAAAAGAATTTATATAGGAGATACAATAAAATTATAAAATCTTATTTAAAAATCAATCAAATAGCTAATTAGAACCTGAATAAAAATAAACTTATAATTATTTTTTTTTATAATATTTCTTCCTTTTTGATATCAAAAACCATAAAATTTTTTTCGAAATTCAAATAAAAAAAAGGATTTTTTTTCACTTATTGCTAGAGTGAATGATTTATCCTGTTAATATCAAAAGCCTAAATAATATTTAATTTACTATAATAGAAATTTCAATACAATATAACATAAATAAAAGTTGCATTCTTCGTTACATTTATAGCTGAGAAAGTATGGTAGACATTCATATAGAATTCGTAAATTTTAATTTTAAAATAAGCGAAAAAAAAATCCCAAAAAATGAAATTCTAAAATTTTTCTCATAAAGACGAAATGTAAATAAGGAATATGACAATTGAATAATAAAAAAGTTTGAGTCCTGTGATGAAACTTCGCCCGATCATCTTAGTTTTAAGATTAAATTCTATTAAAGGAGGTGGCTTGGCCGAGAGTGTAGCGTGGCAACCTTCTACACAAGAAGTCGGCGTTCGATTCTAACCAAGAACAGATTTTTCTAATAAATTCAATTTAACATCAGCTGCCTCCAGCTCCAGGAACTGACAAGCACTGGTTCTATACAACCCTGCACCAGCAGGACTACTTCAAAAACAAGCAACAATAAGCAACTATGGATCGTGATGAGAATAACTCCAGGTGGTACGCTTCACGAATACACAAAAAGAAGAATAAAGTTAACACCTAAAGAACATTCATATATGGGCCCACTTAATATCAATACCCTTGTATATGGGAGCTTTGCGTGATCCTAGATGGTCCAAACGGAAATAATAATAATAATAAAGGTGAAGGTTAAATAGACATAAATTCGAAAAGCAAATAAAGATAAAAATTTTCCAATTACTAATTTTTAATTTTTCGGAAAACTTTTATTATTTATTTCTTATTTTGTTATTTATTTTTTCTGAGAAAGCAGTCAAAATTTCTGATAACTGATGCTTTTGAACTGTTGAACTGTTGCAGCTATGCATCCATGCGGGTGGGAGTCAGGCCTCTTTTGTTTGTGTGTAAGCACTCTTAAATTAAAATTTACCTTTAATATGTTTTAAATTATAATTAATTAAATTTTCATTATCATAATTATAATTTGCTGATTTTCTCATAATTTCATTGTCTCAGGCAGTCAAAAATTAATTTATATATTTACTAAAATTATAATTTCTAAATTAAAATATATATATAATTAACGAGAAAAGTTAATAAATTCAAGAATGATAACATGATTTTATTTGTCAATTAAATTTGATCTTGTAAATAAATAATTTTTCTAATAAATAAATTAAATATTTTTATTTGCCAAGAACAGCGTATTCGGAATAAGCAATTACTAATTAATAACGAACAAACTAAACTCAAATATGTATATTATAATACGAGGGTAGATCAATAAATCGAAGACTTTTTGAATTTCCCGCCTTTTAAATTAAATGGCATTACTGCTCCTGTCAGCGGGCAACTATCAGATGACTCCTGTCAGAACTTGACCCAGCAGGGTGTTTTAGTTTTTGTTTGACATAGGTGACTACTTCGTGTTTTGAGAAGAAAATGGAAAAAAGTGAATTACCATGAAAATCCAGGAATTGGGATACTATTTGCTCCCTCATCCGCCTTATTCTCCAGGTTCATTAGCTTCAAGTGACTCTTCTTGTTCTCAAACCTGAAATGGCTTGGTGGAAAGAGATTTGACTTCAACGATGAAATCACTTCACAAACAAACCTACATATTTTGATGTCCTCGACAAATCTTATTTTTAGGAATGAATAAAAAAATTGGGAAAACGTTGGACGATGTGTATAGAGCTCATAGGAGAGTAAGTTGAAAAATAAAATAATTTTTTTTTTATCCAAATTGACCTAACCATAAATGTTTAAAAAAAATACTATTTTAATACAGTGGAGTATTTTATCTTCTTTTTAATTTAATAAATTATTTTTCAACATTTAAAATTGCTCTCTGATGATAGAACAGCATCAGAATTTATCAATTATATTGTGTTTAACCATATCAGCAGACAAAAAATATAATTTTGATTATAAAATTCTTATATATATATATATATATATATATATACATATACGAGTATATATTCATTTGTCTCTTTGATTTGAATGTAAATATATTACATTTTTTTTTTATGAAAGTGTAGCGTGAAGAGAAAAATTTGGTTTATATTTTGATTCTCTTTCAGATCATTTAAAAATGAAAATTGAATCTCACTTTAAAATTCACAGTTGGATTGTTGATTAGGGAACGTTTCATCAGCGAGGCCATCCAACTGGTCAAGATGAATGAGAAAGGGGATCCGTGGGGTGAGAGGAAAGAGAGGGGGGGAGGGGGAGACAAAGACAACACACGCTTTGGTTGTTTTCCGATCGGAATTTTTCAAGAGGTGTTTTCTAAACGCGGGCTTCAATTAGCCCCCAGCTAATTTACCTTGACGAAACGCTAATCGGCCGGTTGCTCGGATCAATCCATGCCTCTTCAAAGAGCCGCCGTTCGCCCCGTGCCCCGGCCCCGTCGCCCGTCCATCGATCCTCCAATCGGGAAAACATATTCAAGTATATATTACCCTAATCGTAATACGTTCACATGTCTTGTTTGCATACCCTTCATTCTTTTGAAACCGGTGTGAGATGGTCAATAATTTTTTTTTTTTTTTTTTTTTTTTTTTTTGGTTTTTTATTTTGTTTCAGCAGATTGTTAGGTTCTGAATAAAGAAAGACGAGAATCATTCACGTGTATATATTTTTGAAAATTGTTTCTATTTGAATAAAAAAATAAAAAAAAAAATTGCTATTATAATCTTCAATTAGTATTGGTATAAATTACAGTATCTCTGTGAATTGAACGGTAAACCAAATTTTAATTCACGTGCAAATACTATACTATACATATATCTATAAATTATTAGAACATGATATAACTATATAATTTCAATTATAAAGATAATGATCAAATTTATACATATGAAATTTAAAGTGATTAATTATAACAGTGTTTGGGGGGTTTTAACCCCCCCCCCCCCAGGAGAGAGGAAAAAAATTATAATTGCTGTATATTATGTACTATATTACAAATAGAAAAGAAAAATAATCCTTTTTATTTGAAAAAAAAACATTCTTAAAGTATAACTTACTGTATAATAAGTAAGTTTATTTTATTTTAAAAAAATTTTAACAAAAATAAAAATTGCTTATTTTTTCGTATAGAATTTAATATAAGAAATAAAAAAATTATTTTATTATTTCGCCCAAATCATAAAAAAACAAAAGAATTAATATAAGATTACTTGATGATTGTGAAATTTTCCAATTGGACTATTATTTAAATATAAAATAAATCTAAATATTATTACTCAAATTCTAAATATTTTTTTATTATTAATATATTAATTGCTAATTTCATAAAAATTATGAAACGAAGACTAATTTTTTCAATTTTTTTTTCCTTTAGGGATTTTGGGTAAACTACCTTGTCCAAAAACAAAAAATCCAATCCCCGCCCATCATTTCCAAAAAAAAAAAAGCAAAATGTGCAGCATCGTACACGTGGCGGAAGTGAAACTTCTTACAATCTAGAGAATAAGATAAATTTTAGTTGAGAGTGTGAGTGAGAGAGAAATAGAGAAAAATAAAGGGATCATTTCGAAAGACATATAACAGTATAAAATTTTCGTAACAAATATTCGCTTTATTATTATTATTATCTACTCTATCATCATATCTACATTGCCTGTACTATTGTCGGTTGGTGCTTCAATTGGTAATACTGATATTAATGGCTTGTGATAACTAAAATAAGATATATATGTTCGTGATTCGATATTTTCTATATAACGTGTAAAAACAGCATCTATTGTAGTTCCAGATTTTGTTGTTGATTCCTTGGGATCGTTATTTATAAGCAGACCAAATGTTTCTCGAAGAAAGTTGATCAACGGCAACGAATCATCAGATTCAAAATTTACATTAAAATCTCCCCCGAGAATTAGAGGGATTTTATCTTCGCCTCGTTCAAGTGCATTAGCACCTGTGTGGCTATAAACCAGTAGTGAAATAAATAATATCGTCTAAATTTTGGTCGTTATTTTTTTTCGGCATAGTGAAATCTGTGGAGTAGAGAAAAGCAGTTTTAAATGCAATAATAATTTTAAATTGATTTAGTAGTGTTAAAGTAATGTTGAGATTCGGATAAATAACGTGAATGGTCATCGACGCACATAACTGTATGTGTTGGCGTGTGAATCGCCGACCATGTTCACACACACAATTACATGCGTCGGTATGCGTGCACGCTGTATATTTGACTTGAGAATTTTAATTATTTCACGATATATATATATATATATATATATATATATCAATTTTTACTATCTCGCCAGAGATAGTATTGCGATCACGAAAATTTTCGATGTTGAGATTTTGATGTTTTTATACGTTTTGAAGGTTCCTGAATCATTTTCACTAAGGTTGAGAAAAATGTATGTGTGTGTGTGTGTGCATGTATGTAACCAAGATTACGCAAAAACGGTTTGAGCTAGAATGATGAAATTTGGTAGATGGGCATTATTCAAAATGCATAGTTTTCTATCAACTTTTGAGAAATGTAGCTCAACCGGAAGATGGTCATTACCTACAACGTTTTGATTTTTTTTCCTCTAAAGTGACCGTAAAAATAAAGATATATGTTTGATAATTTTTCACATGATTAATAATTGTATAAAACTGCTATATATAGAATTTCAGCTTGATTGATTCGCTAAAATTACCAGAATTAATTTTTTAACACTGCAAATCTCACGCGCCAACACGTAACGTGGTGCCATCAACAAAAAGCCAAACATGCGCTGATTTAATATTTATTATTTATTATTTATAATTTATAATTAATTAAATTTAATTTAAATATAATATATTATATTATTTAATCCAATTCTCAAATTGCGAGATAGTCGAGTGGAGACACTCCAGCTAATTATATATGACTTAACTAGCGCGCATGCGCGCCATGGACTTTGGACCTAGCGAGAGGGTATTAGAACGAAAGACAGCACAAAAGCAACACGCAGATAGCCTCTTTCTCAAAGACGAAAGACCGGACAAAAGAAAGACCCAGATAGCCTCTCTCTCAAGAACGAAACACCGCACAAAAGAGAGACGGAGATAGAGGCTATCTCATTCTCACTCGTTATATCTATATCTTTTTTCTCTCTTGCGTTTCGTAACGCGTTACGAAATTTCAATTTTTCAATTCACTCTCCATTCTCAACCAAATGTCAGGACGCCGCTAAAGAAGTTTCACTTCAAAAACATCTAAATATCAAATTTCAAGACAATATCTCATTTTGTTTAGACGTAATCTCGGTAACGAACGTCCGGCCGGCCGGTTCAAAAAAATTTTTTTTTGCAGTTTTGAATTCAGAACCGTCTGAAAAGTGGAAATCTCGAAAAATCTCGAAGCAAAAATTTTCAAAATTTTCCGACCATCGTATAAGCTCTCCTCATTCCATGAGGAAAGCTAAAATGATTTACTTATAGCTGGAAAAAAATATTTTCTTTCTAAAACTGTGAATACGAGTAAATAAAATACAAAATTAAATTTTTTTGCCAGATTTTGTAAAATCAGTGTTTCATTTACAAAACTTTTTTAAATATTTAATATAAAAAAAAAATCTTAATGAAAATTTGTCTTTGAGAGAGCCCCGGGGGGAGGGGGGGACCCCGCCATAGGAAGGTGGAGCGGCTAGTCAAACCCCCCCCCCCCAGGATCAAATCCTGGTTGCGCGACTGATTATAATATCGTAACAAATCTATAATACTAATTGATGATGGCCTCTGTCCATCCTCTGCCAATGACATAATCAGTCTGAAGATACCAATGTTGAAATATTGAAATTATATTTTATTTATTATTTTTGATTATTAAATTAATATAAAATTCAAGTCAAGTTTAAATTTCAAATTAATTTTCAAAAAAACTTATAATTATATATAATATATATATATATATATTACTATCAGATTAACAATGGATATAATCACGTATTTTTGTGAGATTGTTTTCTCGACGTTTCGGCACCCATTTTGGTGCCATTTTCAAGAGATTATTTAGGTGGGAATATTTTTTGGGATTCTGGGTCTTACTCTGTGTGACCAATGGATATATATCGATATGAATTTTTATTTATTTTTAAGTAGTAAGTAACTTCGCCTTTCATAAATATAACATATAACATCTGTCTTTGTTTCAAGTAAATTCTATGAGATTCATTAAATTCAAAGGAGATGCAAAATAAATTCCTTATTTAAAAAACAAAAAAAAAAAAAGAAATCGATAACCCCATCGAAGATCTCAAGAATCCTATTTATATTTAATTTTTTAAATTCATGAATGTTAAATGAATATATTAGTTTAGCTGTAAATGTTTTCATTATTTAACTCAAGCCAGCTATTTTTTATTTTTTTATTTAATTTTTATTAAATTCTTAAGAATTCGGATGGCATATATCTATTTAAAATATATAGATATTTATAATATCTAATAGAAAAAAATTACTAAATTAATATAATATAATAAAATAATTGAGACAACCTTCGATTAAAATGTGTTTTATATTTTAATAGAAATTATAAATTTTATCTTTAATCAACAAAGATATATATCAAAGTAGAAGACTAATATAAAAACAAAATATAATTAAACTTTCGTAAAGGAAAACAAATCTGCATAAATTACTTAGCAATGTTTGATTTCTATAAAAAATACTAGTTACATGATAAATAATTGTTTGATTGATATCTATCAATTAATGTTGGAGGAAAAAAATCAATAAAATATTATATTTTTATAATATAAACTTAAACTATTTCTCTTAATATATATTATTTCTATTTAATTAACATGTTATATATATATTTGTATTAAAATCTTTACTATTGTGTAGACAATAAATTTTAAAAACACTGCAATATAATTTTAATAATAAATAAATTGTAAATATTCTAATCGGTGTCATCACTAATATGAAGTAACCATTCTGAGGATAGTAATTTTGTAAAATTAAAATAGATATTTTATATATTTATTTTTATTATTACCGACCGACGATAGTAATAGTATTGTTTTCACACCAAATTTCACATGTGGAGTTTTTTACATATCTCCACGAATCATGCATTTTCTTAAGAGAAAAAAGTATTTTTAGCATGATGTCTGTCCGTCCGTCTGTCCGTCTGTCCGTCTGTACGTCCGTATAGATGTGTACAGCCTGAACTGCTCAAACGATTTTGATGAAATTTGGTATATTTACTTAATGCATCAGTGGGATGAATTGATCAACTTTTGGTGCAAATCTGGAAACTGGAAGTGGTAGTATTAACGATCGACGGTACACCAAATTTCACATGAGGAGATTTTTTACATATCATCACGAATCATTCACTTTGTATTGGTTTTATACTTATCTTTATTAGTTTTTTCTTAATTTAAAATTTTATGACGTCATCCAGCCATTCATGACGTCACAGCCTGGTCTCTTGCATATATATTATAAATAAAATAAAATTAAAAATGTTTATATTTATTATTTATGTATCCATATCTGTTTTTTTTTATATTATATTATAATATAATAGGTTGTTCAATAAGTTCGCGGAACAGAAATGAAGAAGCCAATTTTTATTTTTAAAAGTGACTTTATTTTTCAGTGTAGTTTCGCTCAAATTCAATACACTTATTCTAAAGGTCTTCTAATTTATGGAGCATTTGACTGTAGTTGTTTTCCAGCTACTTCGATTGAAGAAAATCGTTTCCTACGGAGATTTTGTTTGAGTTCTGTGGTAAGAGTCAGAAGTCGGAGGGAGCTAAATCTTGCGAATAGGCTGGATGTTGCAACAATTCGTACTTCAATTGATTTATTTTAGCAATGGTTTTTGCAGCACCCATTTTGCACATAGTTTTGAAACCCAAATTAACACACAAAATTTTGTCCAATGAAATGCCTAAATACTCTGTTAAATCTCTTTCAGTTAATCGAAGGTCTTTCAATACCAATATTGTATTTTTCTGATGATATTGACGAATATTTAACGCTCCGCGAACTTATTGAACAACCTAGTATTATATTGTTATATTTGTTTATGATTTAATTTTTAATTTGTTATGTAAATGAAATCTCTTTCATAATTTATTATAATAATCTAAAAACATTCCTAAAGATGAGGTTAATTTTTGAGTATAAATTAATTTCTTAATCATATAGATATACTAGCTGCTCAGAGCTCCTTCGTCGCTCTTCACATCTAGACGGGGGCTCCGCCCCCTGTACCCCCGAGTGGTACATAGTATTTGGTTGAAAGTAGTAAAAGGTTTTCATCCATTTTGTTTCAATCAATGTATAACATAAAACATTCATTTCTTATTGTGTGATTATTTAAAATATATTTTAATTTAATCAGTAAATTAATTATATATATTTTTATTGAATATGTTATAACTATCTACTCGAAAGTTCTTGGCAGCTACAACCACATTTCTCCAAGTGTCCTTATCCTGAGCCTCTGTTCCATCTTTCTTACGTCATTCCCTGGTGTCCTCATCTTTGGCCCATAAATGCTGGGGGGAATCCTATTCTCAAATACTCTGAATCCACTCTCATCTCCTAAGATCATAGACCATGTCTCACAGTCATATAATACAACAGACAAAATAATTGTTTTATATATTTTAATTTTCATTCCCTTTTATAATAATTTTGATGTGAGATAAGCCTCTTTACTGCATGATAACAGGCGTTTCCCGATTGCAACTTCGATTTAAATTCTTCTCAAATATTATTATCCTTCGTGATTACATTCAATTTTTCTACATATTCAAATTCTACATTTTGTATGTTAATACTGCTCCTGTTTGTTTCTAAATATATTTATTTATCATTATTAATTTCAAACCTCATCTCTTTTCCTACCTCGATTAATTTTTCCTCGCTATCTGTATAATTGCAATTGCCGAATCTCCTATTATATTTAACTCGTCTGGGTCACCTAATATTTTACAATTGATTTCCGCATCTTACTCTTTCTTTACTACCTTCAAGATAAATTTTAAGATCAAAATTTGAAAAAGTTTATCCGGATCTATTGAGTCATTCGTAGGTTTTACTAAAGTCTACAAATAATTAGTGAACAGAGATATTGAATTCGCGGTTTTTTTAATATCTGTCATAATGAAAATATCTTAATTAATGTTAATCGATTTGGCATGAACCCGCAATGATATCGTCTAATATTTCCTCCGCCTATAGTTATAAGTATTGTATATGTTATAATAGAGTATAATATTTCTTGATCATTTCATTTTGATATTTTAATTTCATTGCTTGATTTTTATTGAATATTTTTAATTATAATAAAATTTTAGAAAATGCAAAGTTAGAGACTTGAGACAATTTATAAAAATTAACGGTATAAAAGTATTGATAAAACTAAAGATAAATTAACAATATATACATTCATTAATAGTATTAATTTAAATTAATGGATTTATTTGATTTTTTATTATTAAGTTCATTTATTAATTTTTTTAGATCATAGTTAATTACCTCCCTTAAAATTAAAGAAGTACCTATTCAAATATGGAAAGAATAAATACAAAATATTTTAAGTTAAATATGATTTAAATATTTTATTATATTAATTAAAATGAGAACTTTTAGAATAAATTATTTAATTGAAATGATATTTGAATATTAGAATTTAAAATAAAAAGTTAAATATTATAATAATTCTTTGATTGCTAGTTATATACATTGTGTAAAATGAGTCCGCCAGTCAGTGGGCCACGCCTGGCTCTTCAATGAACAACACGGAGAACTATATAAACTTTAAAAAATTAAATTCTGCGGTTATTGATTAGAATTAGATATTAATAAAATCTATAGCCTATGTTACCATAGAGATATATAAGAATATTGTGATGTAATTTCATAGAAATCGTTTCTTATTTTTTGATGTTCATAATTCTAAATTACCGGTAAAGTGTCGGTTAAGTAGGAAATTTCTTTTTTGTTTGTTTCTATGACAGCAAAAAAGTAAACAAATTACATACATACATACATACATACAAACACTCTCCTTTATATATATAGATATATAGTTTCTACTTTTATTGTGATTTTAGGTCTCTTATCTCTTCCTTGAAACTTTCATTATATTTTTTAACCACCCCTCTCCTCCTCCACTCTGTCTATGCTAAATATAATTTGGTTTTATTAATTTTCATACTCTCATCACTAAATCAAATAAAAAATATTACTTTATAAATTATTATATTAAAAAAAATTATTATTAAATAATTTCAACATAAGATAATCAAGTCTTAAAAACAAATAATTAGTTTTTTTTATACATTTATAAATCTATATAAGCTAATATTAATATCATGCTACATTACATCTTTTAAACGTCCAATAGATGCAGAATCTTTGAATTTCACACATATTTATGGTCATTAATTCACTTTTTCTATTCATCATATAAATTTCTAGTCAACTTATAGAATAATAAAATTTTATTTAAAATATAATATAAAATTTATATACTTCAATATATTATATTATAAAATAATTAGGATAATAAAACAATTATTGTTAAAGATATAATTGGATATATTTAAATCTACTAATAATTATAAAAATGTAATAACATATGTAAAAAATATACCAGGAGTATTTTTTCTTCTTCCATAAATAAAAATATATTTAAAAATGTCAGTACCAGATAGACACCACACCCTAAAACCAACCAAACCAATTTCACCTTGATTTATTACTTTCTTTGTTTCATTTGCAAATATAAGAAAATAAATTTAATTAATAAATTAAAATATAATTTTCATCATTTAAAATAACTACACAATATTTGTAAAATTAAAAATATATTATTCAGACATAATTCTAAAGATCATGAAGTATAAAAAATAAATAACGATGCTTATAAGATAATAAAAAATATATCATCATAAATAGTTAATTTTTTCAAGTTTTAAACTAAAAGATTTAATTGTTGTGAATATTCACATGTAATAGTTAAAAATTACACCAGCACACCATAATTATTTTAAATATAATATAATATTTTATAATTTTGATATTTTTAAGTTAACTATAGAAATTACTTAATCAACCTCTTAGATAAATATTATTTTATTTTTTAATCAATTCTGTCTATAACAGTTACCCTATTCACCAGATATAACCTTCTTCACCGTGACTTTTCTAAAACTCAAAATAGAGCAAGAGAAATATTAACGTCAAAAAAATTAAATTAAACAATTTAAGTCATTCACATCATATTATAATTTTTTATTATATATATATATACTAGCTGCTTCGAGCGCCTTCGGCGCTCTCCACACCTAGACGGGGGCTCCGCCCCCTGTACCCCCCGAGTGTCCCTATTCTGAGCTATAACCATTTAACTCCTACCCTGTCCCATCTCTCTCACGTTCCTTCCTACATTGTCCGCTCTGTTCACAATTGGTCTTCCAAACGGACGTTTTCCAATCGAACTCCCTACCAATATATTTTTCCTCTCCCATTCTAGCCATGTGCCCTGCCGATCCCAGCCTTCTCGCTTTTATAACCCTAACTATATCTAGAGATGCATAGAGGTCATGCAATTCCTTGTTATACAGTCTCCGCCATTCCTCGGTGTCCTCATCTTTCTTTGACCCATAAATGCTGGGAAGAATCCTATTCTCAAATACTCTGAATCTACTCTCATCTCCCAGGGTTATAGACCATGCCTCCCAGCCATATAATACAATTAATAATTTAATAATTTTGATCCCCTTTGATAATAATTTCCAGATTGCAACCTCGATTTAAATTCTTTGCAAATATTATTCTCTCTGATACTAATTATTTTGTCTTATCACTATTAATTTCAAACCCCATCAATTTTCCTGCCTCGATTAATTTTTTTATGCTACTTTAAATGTTATTAATTTATTTAAAAAAATCAGAGTAAACAAAATAAAAATAAAATATAAAATTAGCTTAACACTAAACTACTATAAAAATAATATTAAAAAATATATTATATATTAAAATCTTACGTGAAAATCCAATTATGAGATCAAATTTTCTTAATTAAAATAATTTACTCACATAATCTTAAAAATTAATAGTATTAAATTATAGCCGTAATGTGAATGTTTTCAAAGTTTAAAAGGCCAATAAGATCAATTGAGATATTGTAAATATCAATAGATATATAAAAAGATTTTATCTGCACATTGCTCAGAATTTAAATTACCGCCAAATTATCGCCACCAGCGCCTCTATGATCTAGTATGGTAACTAAACTATTTTTAATTAATATTCTTTATAATTTTTTTAAAATTTTTCTAATTAAAAAATCGAAAATCGGGCTTCGAGGTCTGGTGGCCAGCCCCTTTGTGCTTCCGTGTAAAAAATTCCATGTCCCTGCGTGCGATAGATTTGCCTGGAGAGCTCGGTCAGACAGACAAACAGACACATTACACTTGCTTTTATTATTATAGATAGTATGTTACAAAAGAAAACTTATTAAATTAAACCATAATAAGCATTTTCATATTCTGAACTGATAAGGCACCGGTAGGAAATTATAAAGATCTGTCGAGATTAATTTAAGAATAATAATTTTGAATGAAGATATTCTTCGTTCTTTTATTGGAAATATTTAATACTTAATGGTAATTTATGCAAATTAATAAAATTTTATTGTTATTGTTCGATAGATTGCTTATATTTATTATTTTGCCTGAGTTAATCCAACATCTGTTTATGTCCATATGGTTTTAATTAACAATCATCTATTACCTATATTTTATTTTTATTTAGAATAAATGAAAGCAAATATAAGGAATATATAGCATCAATGTATTATTATTTTTTTTAAAAAGAATGGGAGCCAAATTAAAAAACGATTTTTGTTTTCAAAATTTAAACATAGAGAAAAAAAACAAATAAATAATTAAACTTAATTCATAATTTTTTGTATATACATTATTGTATGTGCTTTATGATTTAAAATAATTTTATAAAATAAAAAATTTGCATCTTAAACACTATAAGTGGCAACGGGTATAAATACCCGTTGCCACTTATATAATATATATTTTCCCTTGTGTCACTTAAAATTACTTATTTTAAACGATAACTAATATATATCCCTCATATAAGTGGCAACGGGTATAAATACCCGCCCCGCTTATAAGTGGCAGTCCCCGCAACGGGTACAAATACCCGCCCCGCTCATAGTGTGTTAAGATGCAAATGACTGAAAATAATTTTTCGACCTTTTGAGACTTATATATAATTAAGAGTCTTTGTAATTAAATTGGATTATCATTAATAGAGTATTTGTTGTAGAGAATTAATAAAAAATAGGTCTTCATCCTAATCATCCAAAACTCAATGTTAAGCTTTTTTTATTGAGTAAACACATTAAGTGCTAGGGAAATTAATTTAGATGACTGATTTATTAATTTTATAAAACAGATATAATAAACATTTTACCAAGCTACTGATCTAACTACAAATTATTATTATTAATATATTTCAAAAATCTGGAGTGTCTCCACTCGACTAACTCGCAAATTTAAATTGGATTAAATAACATATATTAATTTAAATTAAATTAAATTATTTATAAATTATAAATTAAAATTAATAAATAATATTTATAAAACCAGCGCATGTTTGGCTCTGTTGATGGCACCACGTCACGCGTTGGCGCGTAAGATTTGCAGTGTTAAAACATTAATTCTAGTACTTTCAACGATTCAATCAAGCTGAAATTCTATATATAGCAGTTTTATACAATTTTTAATCATGTGAAAAATTATCAAACATATATCTTTATTTTTACGGTCATTTAGAAGAAAAAGGGGCAGCATGGCTGAGTGGGTAGAGTACTAGACTTCTACACAGGAAGCCTGAGTTCGAATCCCAGCATAGAACTCAAGATTATATATTTATTTAATTAATAAATTAATAAATATAAAAATCTAATTCAATTTAACATCGGCTGCCCCACCGAAGAAGGCAAGGGGAAACCACTTCGGTCAAATTTTCCCATGAACACCCTATGACTCCTGTGGAGTTATTAGGGCCACGACACTTCCGCTAGGAAGTTATCGACAACGAAGAAGAAGAAGAAAAAAAATCAAAACGTTGTAGGTAATTACCCTCTTCCAGTTGAGCTACATTACTCAAAAGTTGATAGAAAACTACGAATTTTGAATAATGCCCATGTACCAAATTTCAACATTCTAGCTCAAACCGTTTTTGCGTAATCTTGGTTACACACACACACACACACACCACAACCACACACACACACGACACACACATACACATACACACAGACATTTTTCTCAACCTTAGTGAAAATGATTCAAGAACCTTCAAAACGTATAAAAACATCAACATCCAAAATTTCTCTGGCGGGATAGTAAAAATTGGGGGTTAATAAAATAAATTATAAACAATAGTCCCAGTCAAATGCAACGGTAATAAAAATTATTATTAAGTAAGTTAGATTTAAAAAAAATGAAAACATTAATAAGAATAAATTTAATTAAGAAAAAAATAATTAAAAATTGTCATTTTTTTTTTTTGTAAAGAATAGATTATTTTATTTTTATATTTTTAATTTTAATGGTAATTTTATATGTAACTATGTTAGAAAGATATATAAATATATAGAAAAACCATAAATTAAATGAAAAAACAAGTGACAATAGTTTTCAACATCGATTTAGGGAAAGTAAATTTTTTTTCGTTTTATTTACTTCCAATGTTGATTAAAATACCTCTACGAAGGATTTTTATTTTCATTTTTATTCTATTTTTTTTTTTTAAATTCTTAGAAAAGTTGAAATGAAGCGAGATCCAAAAGAGAGGGGGAGGAAAAAAAGAAGAGTATTTTTATCCGAATTCATGGTCATTGCTTGGTCAATATTGCATCAATAATTTGTCATCCTGGTAAAAGGAAAAAAAAAATACTGTTTCTACGTAAACAAATCAACAAAAAAAAACAAGAATAAACAGATTGATTAGTTTTATTATGAACATAATTAATTCTTAATGAATTATCATTTGAATTTAATAATAATATGAAATGATAATGTATCAGGAATTTATTTTTCGATAAATTAATCTAAAATAAAAGTAAAAAAATAATTTAAGGTTAAATTTTAAAAATAATAATAAAAATAATTAAATGTATTTATAAATAATAAAATCATGCATAGATTAAAGTTATAAATATATATATGATATGTGCCACTCAGAAGCCAAACCGATTAACTCTAATTTTTAAAATTTTGCTTGTGATGTAATGTAATCTGCAACATATGAAGTGAATAATGAGCTTGATAATCTTAACATTGCAATGCAATATACATTTTTTTGTAATCAATAACCCTGAATTTCCCTTTGTGTACTTTGAGCTTCATTTTCTCAATTTGTTTATATGTGGAGTTAATCGCTTTGTCTTCTGAGTGGCACATTTACGAGGGTGGTCTGAAAAATTTCCGACCTGACCAAGAAAATTTATTATTTATCAAAATTCAAGATAGCTGAGACCTTTACGATGTCAGCTGAACGTGTGCGAAATATTTTACAAAACCATTTGAATATGGAAAGCTATGTGCAATGTGGGTGCCGTATTTCGTTAGACCAAAAATTGCTTCGAAAAAACATTTCTAACGGCAATTCATAAATGTTGATGAGACTTAAATTAAATTAAATTAAATTAATTAAATTAATTAGAACACCGTTATGAGAAATGAATCAGTGTTGATGGAGATTATGTTGAAAAATATAGCAAAAAAGAAAATTGAAAAACATCGTTTTTCTTGGCCAGGTGGGAAACTTTTCATCCCACCATCGGATATATATATATATATATTGTATTAATAATTTAAAAATATTTATATTCAATGTAAATAAAGATCATAATATTGGGCAACTAGGGAAGAATAGAAATTGATTAAAAAAAATTATTTGATAAAAATAAATTTAAATAATTATTTTTTTTTTCAATAGAAACATTTTTCAATATGAAAAAATCGTTGAATTATATATAATTAATAAAATATTCCATAAAATTTATTTGTAAATTGATTTTGACTATGTCACGAAAATATTCGATGTCGAAATTTTGATATTTTTACTCGTTTTGAAAGCCTCTTCACTAAGGTTGAAAAAAATGTGTGTATAGACAAGATTACGCAAAAATGGTTTGAGCTAGCATAATGAAATTTGGTACACGGACATTATTCAAAATTTGTAGTTTTCTATCAACATTTGAGAAATGTAGCTCATTCGGAAGAGGGTCATTACTTATCACGTTTTCATTTTTTTCCTCTAAACTGACCATAAAAATAAAGATATATGTTTGATAATTTGTCACATGATTAATAATTGTATAAAACTGCTACATATAGAATTTCAGCTTGATTGAATCGCTGAAAGTACCGAAATTAATTTTTTAAATCTTTACTAAAAAATGAAAGTAAAGGTTTTATTTACGTCGAAAAAAATCAAAACAATGATGATATTATTTGATTACCTTCTTATTTCAATAAAATGTTATCAGTGAAAATTATATTAAAAACCTTCAATTCTATGATCGGATAGAATCAAATATTAATTAATTTTCAAATATAGAAAATAGCTTGATTATCCAATTCAAATTTGTTAGAGTCGAGAGAAGAAACTCCAGATTTTTTATAAATTCAATTAAAAAAGTCGCTTAAACCATATGCAACCATATTTTCTTTCATACATCATATTTATAATTATTTAACTAGGTTATTATCAGGCGGGTCTTCTACGAGGGTGGGATGAAAAGTTTCCAACCTGACTAAGAAAAACGATGTTTTTTTAATTTTTTTTTTTTTTTGCTATATTTTCAACATAATCTCCATCAACACTGATACATTTCTCATAACGGTGTTCTAATTAATTTAATTAATTATTTATTTAATTAATTAATTAATTAAATTTGATTTAATTTAATTTAAGTCTCATCACCAGTTATGAATCGACGCAAAAATTCGTTTGGATTACGCCTACAGCGCCAAATTGTCGTTAGAAATGGTTTTTTGAAGCAATTTTTGGTCTAACGTTAGGAAATGCGGCACCCACATTGCACATAGCTTTCCATAATCAAATGGTTTTGCAAAATATTTCGCACACGTTCAGCTGACATCGTACAGTACTCAGCTATCTGAATTTTGAAAAATAAAACAAAAAAAAATTGAAAAACATCGTTTTTCTTGGTCAGGACGGAAACTTTTCAGACCACCCTCGTATTTATTAAATAGTCACGTGGTATATTTCCATAATTTAAAAATTATTTATACTCCTTTGTTATTTCCATGAGTTTTATATCCAGATACAAAAATTAAAAAAATAATTAGGAAGAGTCTTGTAACTTTAATACAATAGATACTTTTTTTTATAAAAACTGCAATTTTTCCATTAATCAAGTAAATTAAGTTTTTTTTTTTGTTATTATAAAGTTTAATTATCTTTAAATATACTATTCACTTCATTATTGATCCCAAGAATGAGAAAAAAACATTCTTTTTTTTTATTTGATTGATATGATGAGATGTTAATAGAATGAAGTTGAATAATAAATATTCATTAGCATATATTTTATTATTATTATTATTATCTATTATCTATTATTATTATTATTATTTATTCATTTTCTCTATATTTTATGAGAAATTGACCATTTTGAACAAAGCTAATGAAAATTGTACAAATTAAAGGATTTGTATTATTCAGTACTTCTTTTGTTATCACTCCCTCTAATTTAAAAGAAAATGAACAGAAGGATGAAAAAAAAACATGATTAATTCAAATGAATTACCTAATTATGAGTTTAGCAATGGTAATATAAAATACTTGTTCTTCAAATGGATTAAATAATAAAAAAAAAAGAGAAATACTCACCCATTTAATTAACTAGAAGAGTGTTTTATTAAAATTTATTCTACCTAGACTTGATCTTGAATATAACCTAAGCAATAAATTTCCAATTCAGTCACCCGAAGTGTTTTTTGAACTTGACCGAACTTCAGTTTTTAAGTGAAAAAAAAAAAACCAAAACAGAACTTGTTACTGTTTCTTTTTCTTTACATTTTTTTTTTTTAATTCTTTTTGATCAGTGCGCGTTACACAGTTGTTAAAAGTTTTCTCCCTTACACTTAAAAAGAAGGCGATAGAAAGATTGAAAAAAAAAGTGAGTAAAATATCTATTATGCACGCTAACGTTCGGATACATCATCATGAAGAGGAGAAAGAGCATCTCGATATCATCCTCCACACTTTGTTTTTTTTTTTTTTTTAACATTAAAAAACTCTTCTTCCATGAAGTGTATCCATCGAGAGAGAAAATCATGCATAATAAAGCGAAACAGAGCCGTTTAATTGGATAGAACAAAAAAAAAAATCTAAAATCAAGATCAAATTATAGATTAGTGATAGAAAAGACTCAATTTTGTAATCCGTTTAGAAAAGTAGGTAGTCGTTGTTTTTTGTATTTAAATTATTTTTTGTTTATAATATATTTATCAAAATACAAGTTATAACAAAAAGATTAATTTAATAAATATTTTTTTTTTACATTTATAATGTTTTTAATGGTGATTGAGAAATTATTATAAATTATGTACTAAGTGACATTGCAAATTATCAATTTAAATTTCATATATAAATTTCACAAATTTCATTTATATATATATATATATATATGTAAATTTAATATATATCCTATATCTTGGTTAAAGAGTATTAAAATGTTTATATTTTTTTCTTATGAGTATAAATACGAGGGTGGTCTGAAAGGTTTCCGACCTGACCAAGAAAAACGATGTTTTTCAATTTTTTTTATATTTTTCAACATAATCTCCATCAACACTGATACATTTCTCATAACGGTGTTCTAATTAATTTAATTAATTAATAAATTATTTAATTAATTAATTAAATTTGATTTAATTTAATTTAAGTCTCATCAACAGTTATGAATCGACGAAAAAATTCGTTTGGATTACGCCAAATTGTCGTTAGAAATGGTTTTTCGAAGCAATTTTTGGTTTAACGTTAGGAAATGCGGCACCCACGTTGCACACAGCTTTCCATATTCAAATGGTTTTGCACACGTTCAGCTGACATCGTACAGGTCTCAATTATCTTGAATTTTGAAAAATAAAACAAATAAAAAATTGAAAAACATCGTTTTTCTTGTTCAGGTCGGAAACTTTTCAGACCACCCTTGTATCTCATTGGTTGTAGTGTAAACAAATATTAATGACTTATTAAAATTAAAATTTTAAAGATAAGATTTTTAATATAAAAAAAATAATCAAATTTTTGATATTGATAGCAGTTAGAAATAAATAAAAAAAAAAGATTTAACATATAAAAAATAAATTACATTTAAGATTTGATAAATTATAATTATTATTAATAAATAATTAAAAATAATAAAATATAGCTCGGAATTACTTCCCATAACTCACATATGTGTTGTCCTATTCACTTTTAAAAGTTAACTAAAAAATATATTATTTTTTTATTTATATTTTATAATATTTCCAAGAAATTAAGTTTATCGTTTAAAAAAAAAAATATTTTGGCCAAATAAATAAATAATTAAATACTTATTATTTGTAAATTATTTCAAATCATTTCCATTAATATAGATAAGATTTTTAATTTTATTTTAATATAGGTATACTAAATATATATATATATATGGATTCAAATATAAAAAAAAAACTATTTAATTCAATAATGATATGAATAAATGTTAATATTACAAATTATACTTACAATTTTATTAACGTATCAAAATAATATTATAAAATTATGAAATATCAGTAATATTAATAATTTTGAATTTGATATCCTTAAAGAAATATAACTGAATATTGACTACTAAAATATGTTTTTCTTTTAATTATTTAACCTAATTTATCATTCTTTTAAAAAATGTCATCTGCTAATATATCAAGTGTGAAAAGTTTTTTCGAATCTTTATTCATTAGGATTTATTCTACTACAAGAAGAATTACACCTGAATGAAGTTTTTTAGTTTTTAGTTTTTCGTTTTTAGTTTAATAACTTTTTTTTCCTTATCTACATGTTAAATAATTAAGAAATGGGATTCAGGCTTCAGAGAAAATAAGGAATATTCCGATCAAGATATTTTCTGGACTATTTAAATGTATGATATTCTTCTTTTTTTTCTTTGATATCTCAAATCAGGGGGTTCGGGGGGTCTTCACTAGACCTCACCCAACTCATCCATTTGGAGGCTGGCCAATAGAAATATAAATTAATTTAATTATATATATATATATATATATATATATATATATATATATATAAATAATTGTTAGTTATGAAAGAAAAAGAAAAAAGGAAAAAAATTAATTTATTATTTTCTATAACTAATATTGTTAATATAATATAAAAAATAATAAAAAAATAAATAAATTTAATAATTAGTATAACCAATGCACACACGTCCTAGCAATCGAATTTTAGTAAATTTAATTTAATTATATAATATGTTATTAATATATATATTAATATGAAAAGTTATACTATGTAATGTAACCATTCAATTGAAAGTAATAAACTATTTTTTTTTTTTTTTTTTAATAAAAAACAAAAAATTTGTAATCCTTTTTTATTTAAACGTTAGAGGGAAAAGCATCCCCAAACCTATGAATCTAATAGCTATTTTTTTAAAATCATTAATATCTTTAAATATTTCTTAAGATATTTTATGAATATAAAAAATAATAGAATAATAGATCTTTTTAATTAATTTAATTTAATTTTAAATAAATTTTAAAGTTAGAATTTCAATCGGTTTCTATTATAATAATCATAATAAAAAAATTGATTAAATTTTAGTTGAAAAAGATTAATCAAAGCAGACGCTTGCATGTGATATGTATTTATTTTTTTTTTCAATTTATACCTTAACAGATTGGAGTTTGTTATGTGTTTAGAGAGAGCATTGCGTGATGGATATACTATATTAAACTTCCTTCTTGTTTTCTACATTTATATTAATATTTTTATGAATTTTAATTGAGTAAAATTAAAATTCTATATTATGATTGTAAATTATTTTTCAATTTTATTTTATTTATTTAAATTTTCAGTTTTTTATGTCTATTTAAAAATTTTCATTTATCGGTATATTATAATTATTTATCACATTTTTGTGAATAAAACTCTTGAAAAGTTGTATTATTTAAAATAAAAATTTGTTATATTCAAACCTTGAAACACATGTTTCATAAAAACATGAAACGGCCCCAACAGATCTGGAATACTCAAATAAAATATTTAATTTTTCAAAAATCTTATTTTTTTTAAATCGTATCAACTAAAAAATTATTTTATTTAAAAAAAATTCAAAAAAATGAACTCTAGGTATTTTGTAAAAGGAAACACAAAGAAGTATATGAGTATAATTGTTTTTTCTCTTTATAAAAAATTACATATGATTTTAAATTAAAAAATATTTATAATAAATTAATATTTTTACTTCATAATTTATAAAATTTAATTTATTTTTAATACTATATAAATAATAGAAATATAAAAAAAATGATAGAATTTAGGAATAGGATTTAAGAGTGGATCAATCAGTAATTTGAACGGTTTTTAAAATTAAAACATCAATATATAATTTAGCATGTTGTTTTTTTAATATGTATATATTTATATGTATATTTATAATTATATAACTCTATAATGCATTTTTTTTTATTTAATATTAATAATAAATTGAATCATATAGTATGTATTTACAAAAGACAAAGGGAGGGGTAGCTGGCCAATCCTTTTTATTAGCTTTTAGTATAATATATATATGTACAACTTGATTTGCTAAACTACATAGAAATGAATATAACAAAATAAATGGATTAGCTATTATATATATATATATATATATATAAACACATTACAAATATTTTCATAATTTTTTTTATTTTATTTTTATTTATTTTTTTTATACAGTTGATTGATTTTCAATTTATAAATGAATTTTTAATTTAATGCTTCATTGATTATAAGTATTAATTAGAAAAAAAGTAATTTTTATCCAATCCTTAATTAGAAATTATTTTTGGATGAGATATTTTCATTTAAATAATATAAAAAAACATAAAGTATGTTTAATATAATATTTTTATCTGTTTTCTATCGATATTAATAATATAATAATTTAGTATTTTTATTTTTCTAAAATAGCTTATAATATCATATTAATTAATAATATCATTGATCCATAATCAAAATTTATAACCAAGATTAAAATAATTTTCTAAAATTTGATCAATAATTTAACCATAACTTTATGAAAATATAATTATTAATGAAAATATGAAAATTAATTTTTTTATTAAAATTATCAATAAATTACTATTTAAATAAAAAATATTTTTGATAGTTTCCAAATTATTTTTTTATTTCATTTTGCTATTCAAATTGCTAGAATTAATATTCAAGATTAATGATTTTTTTTTATAGAATTTGAAATGAAAACGTCTCATCTAAAAAATAATAATATTTTACAGTATTTTAATATATGTATAATAAATTTTTGTATAGGTTTTAATAAACATAATAGAAATTTTCACAATGAAAATTATGTAATCTAGATAAAATAGGAAATGAAATTAATTTATTTTTTATTAATAAATGAAATATAAATTTATTTAATTTTGAAAAATATTTAACAAAATAGTATCATATTTTGAATCAATTGCTAGTTGTTTTTTTTTTTTTGAAATATGATTATTTATATTCTACATTGGAAACTGAACAAAAATATAATTTAAAAATCAAAAAAAAAAAAATCAATTAGAGATAACATCAATTTCAAAAAAATTAAATTTATAAAATTGTTTACAAAAACTAGAATTTGTATTTAGTTTTTAACAAATAGCTTAGGGTGTATTTTATTTTATTTTTTTTATTTTTACATTAAAATCTGAAATAGTTTTTGAATCATTAAAATTAAAAAAAAAGTATATAATTATATTAGCTGAATTAAACAACAGTTGGGATTTTATGGATTTGATATATATATGTAAATTTTTTAAAATTATTTTTATATAAATTCTATTTATAAAAATTAAAACAAAAATATAATATTTCAAAACAGTAAAATAAAAATTTCAGAATAATATTGAGCATGAAAAAATTATCACAAAAATATCTTACCACACTCTATTTAAAAAAATTGGGCCATTTATTTTGTTTTTGAGCTTTCAATTTTTTTTTTTATCATTAACTACAAACCATATATATTCTTTGTATAATTAGTGAGCAACCTATGAATAAGACTTTCATATAATCTAAGGTGATGCATTACATTCAAAAGCTATGCTTTCTCTTCACGGTAAATTTCAATTATAGATTGACTTTGAATATCTCCAATCATGGAAATGTTAATATGAACAATAATTTACAAATATTGTCCTCAAGTTTTGTATTTTTCTGACAATTTATAAAAGTCGACTAAGAACTAGGATAATCAATAATAATAACTACTAATACCATACTATCAAAAAAACTAAAAATTTATATTTGTTAATTTATATTTGTTATAGTATATACTAAAATTATTTAAGCTGCAAAAAAGATATTCAATATTAAAAATGTTTTGATACAGAATTTGTTGTTTTTAATTTGATAATATTATCTTATCTTCTTATACGAGTAAAAATTGTTTGTATATATGTAAATGGGTTCTCAGAAACCGCTCTAACGATTTTTTTGAAAATCACACCAGAGATAGTATTTATAAAGAAAAATTGAGTTTTATTGATCACATCTCAGGAAAAGTACATCTTTATTAGTTTTTTTTTAATTTAAATGTATATATGTGACGTCACGGCCATCGCCTGTGAGATATATACATATCTATTCTTAAAATAAAATTAAATTATATATTATATATGATATCTGTTTGTATAAACTCAAAAACTGATCATAAATGGCTCATTTAATTTAAAAGAGAAATAGTATTAAATATTAAAATAATAAATAATTAATTAATTAAAAATAATGTTTTTAATGAAATATTCAATTTTAAAATTATTTACAATAAAAATTATTTTTAATATTTTATTTCTGATTTATTCTATTAATTCATATAATTCTAATATCTTTGTATTTTCGAAGTTATTTTTTTTTCATAATATTTATTTAATTGATTAAAGAGATAATTGTTATTATTATATATTACTATAATTTCATATACTTTTAATTTTGATTCAGCAACGATTTGCCTAGTAACCCTAATGGAAGTATGATTTGTTTATTTTCTATGCATTCTATATCAAATTAAAAAAAAGTATAAATAATATTCCATTAATAAAAAAATTACTTATGTTGAGCTTTTGAATAACATACAAGGACAAATCAAATAAAATCTAATTTCATTCAAAATACCACAAAGCATTCACAAAATTTGTTATAACTTGTTATACATAGTTAATATTAATAATAATAATATTACTAACAGAGTAGGGATTTTTTAATATTAATATTATTATTTGTTCTATATAAGTAAGTAGTATTTTTAATAAATAGTAAAATTTCTCACTTACGAGTCTATTTTTTTAATCTATATAATTGTTTCTTTATTATATAGATCTACTATTATACATTTTACACTTTGAGTGCACCCAAAAAGTCACAAAAGAAGTTATCAACCACGAAGTAGAGGGATTTTGAGACAACCAATCCAGGATCCATCTGAAAAATTAAAATAATTCACTTTAATAAAGTAATAGAACCATATTTTTATGTATGAATATACAAAACATATCTATCTACATATATATATTGTAATATATAAGCATAAAAATAGCATTTTTATATATATTATAACGGAAATTTAGAAAGTTATTTATCGAACACTTGTCAGAGAAAATTATAGAAATGCACCCCAGATGTTCATCATATGATGTACCTCTTCGTAACCCAAGAGGGAGTGAGGGGTGGACAATTTTGCCAAGTTGATTGGAGGGGATGATTGGCTTCGACATATTTTAGTCAGTCTTGATTAAGAATTGGAGAAGGAGACACGACATCCCTGTCAGGAGTGAACATCCAGGCTAACCCTTTATTTGAGAGATGCCGCTGCCCACGAGATGTTCCAGATAATCCGCAGGAAGACACTCAAGACTCAAGGCTCCAAAGAACTCTCCATTTCTCCCTTTCATGCTAAGTGTCGACACTTAATAATTAATAAAATTTGCAATTGCTAAATATAAATTAAATTTCATTTAATTTATCTTTCTATTTTAACGGTACCATTCAATTTCTTCAATTTCTTATTAATTTCATTATTATCTATTGTATCATATTAATTCTTCTATTTACATTAAATACATAATTTTTAGTTATAATTTAAATATGCATTTTTAATCTGAACCTATTCAATTTTATCATTTCCCTTATCAACCGTCGCGGATTCAATAACCCTTTATTATTCTAAATTTATCCAGAGTGCTACCAAATTAATTTAAACTTGTTTTCAACCTATTATAAAAATACCTTACCTAAATATCCAATATACGACAATATATACATAAACATGCATGGCGTGTATATATAGAAAATGATATTAAAACATAATTAAATATTGCTTAAAATTAATTAATTAGGCTTATCTTTAATAACAAATGAATTTACATATGTAATAAAATTAAATGATGTATACTGTCAACAAAGTTAAATTCTTCGTCCCCTTCTATGGAATATTTTAAAGTGATTTCAACACTAAAATGAATAATTTCCTCTTCAAATTTATTTTAATTTAATTGAAAGAAAAAGATTGATGAAAGTTAAATTAAATATAAATTTCATATTGACATTTTATGTAAAATAAATAATTATAAATAATAAATGAGGATAGTAGCGGAATTTCACATTGATAATCATAAAATAAAATATAGTAAAAAAAACTTTGAGGAAACCTATGACAATATTATTGATTAAATAAATTGTTTAAAGAGAGAGAGTCTATTTATTATTTCTCGTGCTAACATCCCTTTTCCTCAATTAATAGTAAACTGACAAAATTAAATAAATTATCAATCAATATAATTTTTTTAATGACATATATATACATATATATGTATATATATGTTGGTTTAGGTCTCCGTGAATGTTATTGTTATTATTACTGTCAGATTTATCGGGGATATAATCACGTATTTTTGTGAGATTATTTTCTCGACGTTTCGGCATCCATTTTGGCGCCATTTTCAAGAGATTATTTAGGTGGGAATATTTTTGGGATTCTGGGTCTTAGTCTGTGTGACCAAGGGTTAATATCGGGATTTAGGGTTGATAGGTTGGGTGGTTTTGTACTCAACCACCCAATTTATTTCAAACCGTCGGTCGGTTCTGGGCCTGGCCACAGGTCAACTTATTTTAATATAATATGTGAATCTCTGTCCATACATGTTCGACGATCATTTCAAAATGATCAATTCTAGCAAATTTCTTATTTATAAATCACTAATAAACTATATACATTTTTATTCAATTTTTTTTTACTATTTTATCTTATATATTAGTACTTAGAAATTATTATAGTAATTTTATCTTCAGGCATTGAATGAACAGCGTAAGGATTTACATAAATTCTCATTAAGGGTTTTATACCAAAATTTATACCAAAAAATTGATTCATCATCAAATTACTAAGTACTAATACCTAACGGTTAATATATAAGATAAGATAGTAAAAAAATTTGAATAAAAATATATATAGTTTATTAGTGACTAGAATTATTCAATTATATAAAAAATTTCCTTGTTTCTTTCTAATAATCACAAATATAATTTATATTAAAAATTTTTTCATTTTAATTAATTTAATATTATATTAAGCTTATATTTATAAAGTACTTTTTAATTGAAATATGAAATAGATTGTTATTTAAAAAAATTATATGTGTAGAATAGTTAATAATAATATTAATAATAATAATATTCATAAAAATATGGACTTTTGAAAAGTCACTTTGAATTATTATAATCAATTAATTTGGATATTTTTTGATACCAGTTATTAATTACTTTAATTAAGAAAAAAAAAATTATAATGTTTTTTTTCTAAAATCTATTCCATTCTGCTAGTACTTTTCATAAAAATCACCTGAAAAATTTTAAAGATCATAAATATATTTTTTTATTTATAAAATTTTTAATAATATAATAAGATTAGAGTACCGGGACCCCGAGCCTCGGCTCGGTACTTAAGTTAAAAAAAATGATTCATTATTATTGGATTTGGCTGGTAATATTAATACCTGGGACACCGAGCTCTCGCTCTACCCTTTAAAAAATATTGATACACAATTCTTTAATTATTTATTACAATTATTAAATGTTACACATTTGCATCAATCTGATTAAAATTAATGAACTTGTGCTCCTCAATAATACATAAATATATAATATATAGGTACATATATTTTTTTTCTATAGTGTTTTTTTGAAAAACTGTTTAGCGCCCCAAGTGGTTATAAAACAAACTAAAGACAAAAAAACGTGCTTTGCAGCTTTTCGGAATTAAAAAAGCAAAATTGGCAGTCGTGGGACTGGCCGACAGAAGTGAAAACTTCTGCGTAAGAAATTTTAAAACAGACGAAATTCGCGCTATTTCACGAGAAAGATGAATTTCATATGCATGTATATATATATAACTTATATATTATTTTAAACATATATTTTAAACAAATTTGTAACTTATATTTATATATATATAAATACACAACTTTGTTTAAAATATTGCAATACGAACTGTTTTATAATTCTTATCTCTAACATAAAATATATATTTATTATGTGAAGTTCATTTCGTATAATTTTGATTATATATGTATATATGAAATGAACTTTACATAATAAATATATATTTATATGTTAGAGATAATTTATAAAACAGTTCTAATGACAATTCAAATTTCGCGCTCTGTTATAAGAAATTTGAAAGCAGATGGTTTCATGGTGTTGGTCACGATCACGCGAGTTCTATACTTTTTCCCCATCCCGCAAAAGTGCTCAACGCCGCTAAAGAAGTTTTCACTTCAAAAATTATTTAATATTTGGAAATATATCTGACTTATAGAAAAAATGAATATTAATTAAAGAAAGAAATAGTTTTTAAAATATCCTGAATAATATGTAACAATTTTCAAGATAGAAATTTATTACAATATTACAATTATTAACTGTTGCATCATTGCATCAATCTGATTAAAATGAATGGAACTTCGGGTACTCAATAATAATAAATAAAATAATATTAATAAATATATTGAATAATATTTTATTGAAAAAATATTAAAACTTATAAAACTATCTAAAACTTTATTAATAAAAGAACAATGAATAAATAAATATAGAATAGTAATTTATTAAAAAGTAAACAATAGATAAAAAGAAAAAAAAATAACAAAATCATTATTTTCATTTTTAAATAACGATTCACCCGGCGAGTTTCGAACCGACGAAATCCACTCGTTAAAACATCAGTCCAACCGCTGGACTATATGTATTTAGATAAAAAATTGTCATTTTTTTACTGTCTTAGCAGGCAGTATTAAAAATTTTGACGTTTTCCATATATAATTTTCAATTAAGAAATTAATAATGAAGCTGTATGTTTCAAGAGATATCATCAATAAAACTTAATTTTTCTTTATAAATACTATATCTAGTGTGAATTTGAAAAAAATCGTTAGAGCGGTTTTTGAGAACCAATATATATAGATAAATACATATATACAATTTTAGCTAGCATAATAAGATAAGATATACGAGGGTGGTCTGAAAAGTTTCCGTCCTGACCAAGAACAACTATGTTTTTCAATTTTTTTTTTGTTTTATTTTTCAAAATTCAAGATAGCTGAGACCTGTACGATGTCAGCTGAACTTGTGCGAAATATTTTGCAAAACCATATGAATATGGAGAGCTGTGTGTAAAGTGAGTGCCGCATTTCCTAACGTTAGACCAAAAATTGCTTCGAAAACCCATTTCTAACGACAATTTGGCGCTGTAGGCGTAATCCAAACAAATTTTCCGTCGATTCATAACTGTTGATGAGACTTAAATTAAATTAAATCAAATTTAATTAATTAATTAAATTAATTACAACACCGTTATGAGAAATCTATCAGTGTTGATGGAGATTATGTTGAAAAATATAGCAAAAAAAAAAAAATTAAAAACATCGATTTTCTTGGTCAGGTCGGAAACTTTTCAAGAACGCTCGTAATATTTGCATTGTTTTATTATTTACTCTATTTTTAAACGCTGAAAATACTAGGATGCTTATTACGGTTATGTTCTTCTATTTTACAATGCTAAACTGTAGAAAATTTTCCCACAGGATCCTTGGTTATTTTATTTTTATATTAAATTAATGATCGTTGCTATATATTCAATATAAATTTTAAAACCGATGGTTAAAATAAATAATTGGTAATATTATATTATATATTTATCTAATAATAATGGAAAAAAAATATATTAGTATTTATAATTAAGTCTCTCCGTTATGTTAAAGTAATCAAGGTAGTCTGTATAATAAAAGTGTTAGCTTTGAGTGTAAGGATTTTCACCTCGAAACCGACTTGAATGCCTGCAGCTCTCTTATTAAATCTATACTAATATTGAAATTAACATTTAACTATAAATTGCTATAATTATAAGAAACTTTTCTTAGAGACCAAATAAAAAATAGGAGAGAGGAGGATGGGGGGAGTGGGGGGGGGGAAATGAAAGAAGAGAGAAGTCCTTTCTAAAGCAAGTCACTCATTTCCTCTTACGTTTAATGACTTTTAATCAAGTCTATTTTTATTTTTTTTCAACTCGTTGATATACATATAAATACCTTACGGGCGAAAATACTCTGTTGTGTTGGTTTTTCTAATTCTATTTAACTTTTCTGAAAATGAAATGGTGGGGGGGAGAGGGAGGGGTGGAAGTCGTTTATAGGGAGACGAAAGAGTAAAATAAGAAGTCACGCAAAAGATCAACTTATTTGTTTTCTAACTTATATAATAATGCATAATATATATATATATATATATATATATATATATATATATATAAGTATTTTCTAGTTAGACATATAATTACTATTTACAGATGAAGTAATTTTGTACTTCTCTCTCTCTCGCTCTTTCTTTTTCCCTCTTGAAATAATACATCTATTTATTTAAGGGAAGGCGAGAATAAAAAAAAACACGGCAAGCACTTTGCATGTATATGCATAAAAATAAATAAATAAATTTCCAATTCAAATGGTGCAGGATACTAATTTTTTTTTTTTTTTTTTTTTTATTAAATTTGAATTTCATAAACCATATTTGTATTCATTTTTAGATATTTACAATAGATTTATTTATTTATTTATTTTCTATGGAATTTACATTTCTTTTAAATCAGGCCTGGCCAACCCAAATGACTCCATGGGCCTCTTTGATTAGGAAAAATGCTACAGTGGCCGCATTTTAGGGAAATGTGCAACAATGTATTAAAAAACACCTTTAATACTTTCTTGATAACTAATGTTTAATGTTTTTATATTATTTTTTTATTTTTAAATAAAAATAATAACAATTTAAAATACAAAAAAAAAATATATATTCACTATTAATTACTATTATTTCTAACATTTTTCTTTCTATTTCTGGAATCCAATATGTAGTTTAAAAATTGTAGGACGTATTTTAAATAAAAAAATGAATTAATTATATTTATTTACAATTATATTCTCTGTTTTTGAATATACAGACGAGAAATGAAATTTATAAAAGAAATATAAAGTTATCTGGCGGGCCGCACAATTTTTACAGTGGGCCGTATGCGGCCCGAGGGCCGCGGGTTGGCCAGGCCTGTTTTAGATCGTATTTAAAATAGAAAAACGTATATTGTATTTTTCCATTTTTTTTTATATGTATTTTTTTATCATTTTTAAATGTTTTTCTTTTTTTATATATTTATAGAAATATTATTTGATTATCTTTTTTTTCCATTATCTTATGATAATAAGTTATTCCAATGTTTATTTATTTATTTATTTTTCCATTTATTAAAGATTATTTCTTATCCATATTTCTTTGTAAATATCAACTTTTCCTCGTTTAATTTTCATTTATTTAATCAAATCAAGTAATAATTTTACAACTCTCAACTAAAATAATACATAAACATAAGGATAACATTCAATATTCAATAAATTATTAATTTTTTATTATTTATTTTTCAAATTCTCTATAATCCATTGGAGAGATGAAATGTTAATTTATGTATGCTATCTATCTATATATATAAAGGAGAGTGTTTGTTTGTATGTATGTAATTTGTTTACTTTTTTGCTGTCATAGAAACAAAAAAAAAAGAAATTTCTTACTTAACCGACACTTAGTAATTTAGAATTATAAACAAAAACAATTGACCAAAGGACCAAAGAAAGATGAAATCACCGGGGTATGGCGGTGATGGCATAACGAGGAATTGTATGACCTCTATGCATCTCTAGATATAGTTAAGGTTATAAAATAGAGAAGGCTGGGATGGGAAGGGGTCATGGTTAGAATGGTAGATTAAAGATCGGCGAAAAATAGTGGGAAACGTCCTGTGGGATTGGGAAGACCAAGAACGCGGTGAGTGGACAATGTAGGAAGGGACGTGGGACAGATGGGACAGGGTAGGAGTTATATAGGATGGTTATAGCTCAGGATTGGGATACTTTCGAGATCCGTAGAGCCACAGGGATAGATAGATTGATATAACAAATACAATAGTAATATCTAATTAATTTACTGATTAAATTAAAATATCTTTTAAATAAGAACACAAAAAGAAATGATAATATAATGTAATATACTGATTGCAACTAAATGGATGAAAACCTTTTACATATCTTGTACCTTATACTTTCAACGAAATACTATATATTACTTCGGGGGTACAGGGGGCAACTAGTAATAAAATAAATAAAACCATTTTTTAATTAATTTATTTGATTGAATTTGAATTGAAATGATATTCTTCATCTTAATAAATTAAAATAAAAATTAAAATAAACGAATGAATTATAATCAAAAGAAAAACAAAGTTTTTATTTTTTTATTAGTATAGATATAATTAATATACCTTTCTCATAGAATTGTATTCTTATAATACCGAGTATATTTTATTTTGTATTGAAAAGATTTCCAGTTCAATTTCTAAAAGAGGAGAGGAATTTCAATCATGTTCTTTCATTCTCTGTATTAAAATAAATTATTCAATTTAAATTACATAATAAATTTTCTTTATATATATATATATATTCTTTCTTTTCTTTCTTCTTTATAAAACAACATTAATGATTTGTTTCGTCTTTTGTTGTTATTGAAATGTCTTTATATTTCTAGATTGTATTTAATCACAGGTTGAAGTGTTTTTGTATATATATATATATATATATATATAAATCGACCCTTCTTGTAACCCCTCTCTAGTCATCGTCACCCACCATTCACCCTGTCTACGTTGTGTTAAATATAAAAGAAAATAATGTAATATAAAATACACACGAAAGGGGTGAAAAGGGAATTGAGATCGGAAGAAAAGGGCCAATGCGGGATTATCCAACAAATAAACAGAAAACCCATTTGACTCAAAGGGCCAAAATACATGCAAACAAGCAATAGAGCTCACACGAGTATTATTTGATAGTTCATTCCCACCTCCCACCACGTCATACCCTCTTTATGCATCGAGCTTTCTTCGTGTTTAACTAATCGTCTTTATTCGAAATAATAAAAATATAAATTCACGTGAGTGAAAAATTTTATTTTAGTTAATTATTATATTTTAGTTTGAAGGAAAATAGAGGTAATAAATTGGAAACTGATAATGAGGAAATTAACATTGATAAGATTATTTATTTATTATACATGTATATGTACTGTTACTTATTGAATAAAGAAATTTAAACAGATATTTAATGGCGTTATATAAATCGAAAGAGACTCTATTAAAATATCAAATTTTAGGAACTTAGTACATAATTATTTAAGTAATATAATATGTACGAGTAAATATTTCTTATATATAAAATTCTCGTGTCACAAAATTTTGAAATCATACTCCTCCGAAACGGCTGGACCGATTCTTATGAAATTTTTTATGCATATTCAGTAGGTCTCAAAGAAGGTTTTTATTTTAATATCGTATCATCACATGCGTCACTCAAATGATAGAGGGGGCAGGGAGCATCTATTTATATGCGAAAAGTAGCAATAAATATTTTTTTATTTTTACTTTATCTCGTAAGAGAAAGTATAGCGATCACGAAAATTTTCGATGTTGAGATTTTGATGTTTTTATACGTTTTGAAGGTTCCTGAATCATTTTCACTAAGGTTGAGAAAAATATCTGTATGTGTATGTATGTGTGTGTGTGTGTGTATTTATGTATGTAACCAAGATTACGCAAAAACGGTTTGAGCTAGAATGGGCATTATTCAAAATTCATAGTTTTCTATCAACTTTTGAGAAATGTAGCTCAACCGGAAGAGGGTCATTACCTACAACGTTTTGATTTTTTTTTTCTTCTAAAGTGACCGTAAAAATAAAGATATATGTTTGATAATTTTTCACATGATTAATAATTGTATAAAACTGCTATATATATAATTTCAGCTTGACTGAATAACTGAAAGTACCAGAATTAATTTTTAACACTTTAAATCTCACGCGCCAACACGTGACGTGGTGCCATCAACAAAGAGCCAAACATGCGCTGGTTCAATAAATATTATTTATTAAATTTAATTTATAATTTAATTTAATTTAAATTAATATATGTTATTTATTCCAATTCAAATAAGCGAGATAGTCGAGTGGAGACACTCCAGCTTTTTATTATTTAGATTAAAATTTTAGGTTCAAGGTCATTTTGGGGCTCAAAAAAAAATTCTTATGAAGAATCCCACTTAGATAAAGAAAATATGAAAAGACATTTGAACTGAAAGCAGAATTGATTAATACATAATTAAAAAAAAAACTACATTCCAATGTCTTTTCGTTTAAATAAGATAATTTGAATAAGGTTTTAATATATTATGTAAAGAAATGAATATTTCTTTAGATTTTTTTAAATTTGAACTAAACTAAATTATAATCATTTATCATCTTAGTTGAGAAGATTACTCTTCTAATGACCATACATATTTGAACAATTTAATTATAAAATAAAATAATAAATTATGAATTGCATTACAAAAGATATTTGTTAAGATTTAATATTAATATAAATATTAATATAAATATACATATATATATATAGAGAGAGAGAAGTATGTATATATATAGAAGTATATATAAAATTGATCGTTTCTGAGAAAAAAAGATGGAGAAAAATGCTGGAGAGAAAAGTCCACTCTCCACATTTTTAGTTGTCCAATAAAATTTTCAACACTCGTCGTCAATTTCATCTAATCCTTTTTTGAAGCTGGATGCCATCGCCTTTTATCGTCATTCACATCCTTTCCCCCTCCCTCCTATAATAATAATATAAATATATCAATAGGTTATCCGACATTTAATGCCTAAACTCCAAAGGCAGCCGATTTATTCCTTTCAAAGCAGTTTCATTTTAGTATATATATATTATGCTTTCATTTTTTTTATTTTACCTGATCTCACCCTTCGTTTTATAATTCTATACTATTATAGATGAACATTTAAGTCACAACTGGGTGAATTTTTTCTTTCATCCTTGTGTGATTGCTTAAGTCCCTTTTATTGAAAATGTTATTTTGTATGTTATAAGTATTTCTAGATAAAAAAAAATCTGGAGTGTCTCCACTCGACTATCTCGCAAATTTGAATTGGAATAAATAACATATATTAATTTAAATTAAATTAAATTAAATTATAAATTAAATTTAATAAATAATATTTATTGAACCAGCACATGTTTGGCTCTTTGTTGATGGCACCACGTCACGTGTTGGCGCGTGAGATTTAAAGTGTTAAAAATTAATACTGGTACTTTCAGTTATTCAGTCAAGCTGAAATTATATATATAGCAGTTTTATACAATTATTAATCATGTGAAAAATTATCAAACATATATCTTTATTTTTACGGTCACTTTAGAAGAAAAAAAAATCAAAACGTTGTAGGTAATGACCCTCTTCCGGTTGAGCTACATTTCTCAAAAGTTGATAGAAAACTATGAATTTTGAATAATGCCCATGTACCAAATTTCATTATTCTAGCTCAAACCGTTTTTGAGTAATTTTGTCTACATACACACACACATACACACACACACACACAGAGACAGACATTTTCCTCAATCTTAGTGAAAATGACTCAGGGACCTTTAAAACGTATAAAAACATCAAAATCTCGCCATTGAAAATTTTCGTGATAGTAAAAATCTGTGTTTGAGAATCTCGTATCTTATTTTATAATTTTTTATCTAATTTCTTTCCAAGTTAATTAACCATTTTTTTTAGTAATTTATATTTGTATTTCTTTTCTATTAGAGAGTTAATTATTTAAAATTAAATGTAATTTAGAAGAAGTTATTTTGACGATTCTGTATTGAAATTTTTTTAAAGTACCAAATAGTTAATAAAATCTTCTAGGTATTAAATATAATGCATATTTTTTGACATTGATGGATTGTTCAAAATTAAAAAATGCATTTTTGGGAAAATTGCAAAAGAGTGTAAAATCACTGATGTAAAGTGAAAAATTTTGAATACGGTATTTCAGTTTCGAATATCTTTTTAAGTTACGTTGACTATAAATATACAAAAAAATAAGTTGACCTGTGGCCAGGTCCGAACCGACCGACTGTTTGAAATAAATTAATTTCCAGCTACAGAAACAATTTCAAATAATTTTAATATATCTATTAATGTAATAAAAAACAGATATGGATACATAAATAATAAATATAAACATTTTTAATTTTATTTTATTTATAATATATATACAAGACCAGGCTGTGACGTCATGAATGGCTGGATGACGTCATATAATTTTAAATCAAGAAAAAACTAATAAATATGATTTTTCTCGAGGATAAAACCAATACAAAGTGCATGATTCGTGGTGATATATAAAAAAATCTCCTTTGGTGTGAAAATAACCCTTTCCTTCGTATCGTCGATCGCTAATACTAACACTTCCGGTTTCTGGAATTGCACCAAAAGTTGATCAATTCATCCCACTGATGCATTAAGTAAATATACCAAATTTCATCAAAATCGGTTGAGCCGTTCAGGCTGTACACATCTATACGGACGGACAGACGGACGGACAGACATCATGCTAAAAATACTTTTTTCTGTTTAGAAAATGCATGATTCGTGGAGATATGTAAAAATCTCCACATGTGAAATTTGGTGTGAAAACAATACCTCCCTTACTATAGTCGGTCGGTAAAAAAACACTCAGTTGGCCTTAAAACGGAAATTTTCATTGAAAACTTAAAAATACCCATTTTTGTATATAAAACCAATACTTTTAAATAATATATCAAATGATTTAAAAAAAAAAAATCATAAAAAAAAAATATAATATTTAAAAAAAAAAATATAAATAATATTTTTTTATAAATTCATTTCTAATATATAAAATAATAATTGTAATTAAAAATAAAAAATAAAAATTATTCAAATAATTCACAGAAATATTAAATAAACCATTTTATAAAGTGGATTATTAATTTATTTAATTCCTCTCTTTTTTAAATAAATATAATTTTATATTTAATAAAAAAAAAAGATTAATATTCATAATTTATTTTCAAGATTATATCAATTATACGTGAACGTATATACTTATATATGAAGAAATCATTATAATCCCTTTATGTTCCATTTATGCAGATTATTTATTAGAAAAGCTGTTTATTTTTTTTTTTCTTTTCTCCGATTAACTATTGCATTTTCATACTTTTTTTTTATTTTTAAAGATCTAATGATTTAACTTAATATTCATGCAAAGGGATCATATTATGAATAAATATTGAAATGTCCATACAAGCTGCTAAGTATACTTCTTTATCTTATCTTTACTATTTAATCAATACTTTCTTACTCACTTGCTTACTATTATGATTATCTATTTTTTTAGCATTAGACATTGAGAAATGACATTATATGTTTTAGTTGTTGTTGTTGTTGTTGCTGCTGCTGTTGTTGACAGACAGAACAATACTTAAATTAAATGGTTGCCCCGGGCCCCGGCAGTCTCGCCTTTATCTATTTCTCTTATTCGTGTGCTGGGTGCCGCCGTAGTCATTATGAAAAAAAAAAAATTATATCATTGTGTATGTGTGCAGAAAAGAATAAGAATGGAAATCCGGGACGTTGAACTAATAATCTCAATCTTGTTAATGGTTTTTACGCGTTCGTTATGCACCGCCTTGATTTTTCTAATTAGGCAGTCTTGGATCAATGGTGTTGTGGGAAAAGGGAAGGAATAGAGAACCTATCATTCAGACGGAGTGGAAGGGGAAGTTTAACCTATGACCTAATGCCAAGTTCAACATCGCCTCTCATGTTAACGTCTTAAGTCGTTTTAGGACTAAAATTTCTCATCAAGAACCATTTCAATTTAAAATCTTATGAAAAGTTGTGGATGTTCCATTCGAATGAATTGATAGGCAATCAATGGCACTCAAATAGCATAAGTTTTTTGGTAATTATACAGAAGACTGGCGAAAGGAGGTAGGTGGTTGAAACTTACTTTGAGGTGTTCCTTGAATGATTCTGAACAACTTTATATGCAACTTTTTTTATGATCTCTTTTAGTTTAATTAATAAAAATTAATTAATTAAAAGACTTTTTCGGTTTTTTAAATTCGGTTTATTTTATTTTAGAAATAGTTTTATTCATACCAAAGTTATTTAAACGCTTTTGCGGAGTTTATATTTTCCAAAATAAAATAAACCGAATTTAAAAAACCGAAAAAGTCTTTAAATAACTTTAGTATGGATACACAGTTTAATTAATTAAACTAAAAGAGATCATAAAAAAGTTGCATATAAAGTTGTTCAGAATCATTCAAGGAACACCTCAAAGTAAGTTTCAACCACCTACCTCCTTTCGCCAGTCTTCTGTATAATTACCAGTTTTTTTAATACTCGACTGATTTGACTTTGATCATATATTTTTTTTAATTACATATATTTTTTTGAATTTTAAAGCTCAAAATTAAACCGAGATTTGGGAAGTTCTTATATTAAAAAAAAAATAAATAAATTTAATTAACACAATTAATATAATTAATAAGTTTATACATGGAAACAAAAAATAAAATAATGAATAATGAGAGTGAATTTTGGACCACACGAGGAGTGAGACAGGGATGCCCACTCAGCCCAATCTTGTTTAATGTTTTTATTAACGATCTGGAAGAAGAATGGGAAAAGAAAAATATTGGGGGTACGGTAATAGGAGGAGAAAAAATCTTTTGCCTGAAGTTTGTGGACGATGTGGCTGTATTGGCGGATGATAGATAAGGATTACACTTGGCATCACCAACAGAAAAGAAGCTAAACCAACGACTTCAACAAAAAAATCTTACCTCTTTGAAGCCCTAATTATCACCATTGTGTTTTATGGAGTGAAAATATGGGGATGGGGCAAGAGAGAGAAGAAGTGGAGAAGATCCAAGGGGAGTATTTTAAAATGATATTAGGTCCCGCAAGAAACACCCCAAATTATATTTGGAAAATGGAGACGGGAAGAAAAATAAAATGGTCATTCGACAAACCAAAATAATTGGAAAATATACATTAAGAATATTAGAAATGGAAGATGAAAGATGGCCAAAAATATGCTTAAGGAACATTTTAAGAAATATTAAAAACGATAGCGAGACAGTCTGTGGCGCAAATTTTAAACAAAGATGGGAAAAGTGGGGGGAACCTGGAATAGTTATAAATTTGGAAGAATGGAGCAAGGAAGAAATCACCAACAGAATGGAAGAAGGTTTAAAAAAAAGGTATAGAGCAAGAAATACAAATACAGTGGGAGAGGATTGGAAGATCTACCTACTTCCCCCACTATAAGAAAATAAAGATGGAGCTGGGACTAGAGAAATATCTGATGGTGAAGCAAGTCCAAGACTGGAAGAAGAAAGTCTGGGCGCGAGCTAGATGTGGAAATATCTACAGTAATCAGGAAGGAAGAGACGAGGAAGCCTAGGAGAGTCTGGAGAAGAAATTAACATCGGGAGTAATACAGGACCACATCATTGAGTTGCTGGCCAAAATGGAAGAAAAGGGGAAGAAAGAAAATAAAAAATGAAGTACATTCAAATTTAGTAGTTTTTTTTGCTTATGATATGTATATATGCCAAATTATGTATAGCCTGAAGACCAAAATGGTCAAAGGCGAAAAACGGAATCATTAAAATAAATAAAAATAATAAATAAAAAAACAAAATAAAAAATAAATATAATTAATAAGTCTTCTTATATTTTATCACCATTTAATTTGATATTGTTTATTAAATTGTTTAATGATTCGTAAATTACTTATCATATACAAATTATTTATTGCAAGTTTTGCAAAAGAAAGATAAGGTAACCGAGGAATGGTGGAGACTGCATGAAATAAAATTAAAATAGTGATATATAAATTTTGAAATAAGTAAAAAAAAATTAAAAGTAATCTCAGTCGAGCGGGTTGCATAGGTCAGGCGTTTTTACTTTTTATCATTTCTTGCAGAGAATCTCTGAAAAATTTAATAAATCTATCTCCTAAGTATCCATTTGAAACATTTTTTTTTTATTTAATAAATTATAAAAAGTTCTTTATTTGAAATAACGATAAGATTGTAAAATTTTTGTACTAACTAGGTTTCTATGAAATATCATATATTAATTTATTATTAACTACAATACAAGCAAATAGAACTATTTAAATATTTTCTATTATCAATTATTATAATAAATGGAGAAAATAAATAAAAATATATTGAATTACAAGAGAGTTTGAAGAATACTTACTTATTTTTTCGTTTATAATTAAAAAAATATTTAGTTTTATTTATGAATATTATATGAGTAGATAATTTAATATGCAATTTGAGAGAGAAAAGAATTATTCTTGAATTTATGAATTGCAATATTTTAATTATTTAATGTTATTTATCGATCCTTTTGTATGGTATCCTGCTACCTCATTTATTAAAAAATACATTATTAGGTATTAAAGTAATATAATAATTTTCATGAAATTAAAAAAACATAGACGATTCATTTTAATAAGTTATGAAAAATAAATTAAACTTGAAAAATATAAAACTTAATTAGTTTATTTTTTAATTGAAGAATAGATATACTTTATGCGCATTTCGGCTGTAACATTATCCTCAAAAGCTTTCTCCTCCTCAAGTGCTTCTTCAAAATGGTGTAACAACCGAAATGCACATAAAACTTTACCGAATATTTTAATTAAAAATTATTCTTAATAAATTTGACATTATTAAATTTAATTTTACTTATTTTTGTATATTTTTTTTATCTTACATTCCAAAAAGTAGAAATAAATAAATTCTTATTATTATGAATTTATATTATATATATTTTTTACCAGTAAATTTTATTTATTAATAATTTTTGATCACAATTTTATAATTATAGACTATCATAAAATATAAACCCATTAATTGTTATAAGAATTTACTTTTATTTCAATCTTTAGTAAATATGTTCTTATGCTTGAAAATCGTTCGTGCGGGAATTCAATTTCAAAGAAATTCCCAAGTGAAGACCACACAACTTCATGTAGTCCAGCCTTACCTTCTTAATATGATAATAAAGATCTTTTGTTCATCATTTCATCAATTTTGTGGTTTTTATCTTCTTTTATGAATGACATTTTTTTTTTTCACTTACTATAACATTTCTCATTATAAAAGCTACTCATTTTAATTTAATAATCCCATTCAATTATCTTTTTTATCTCATATCCAACCACACACATCTATTTCACTTATATTTGGTTGAGTATAAAAAAATTTTAAACATTTATCTTTAATATCATCTTTTATTCCTATATAGCTACCCAAGTATTGAGATAAACTCCTTTTGAAGATTCTTTGAAAATAATTTCCAATGAACCAATCTATATATACATGCATCAGATGGGATTTAATAATAAATTGTAATAAAATAGTGAGAGAGTGTGTTGTGGTTGTTGATTGGAATCGATGCGGTTCGTTCAATCAATTGCCTCTGGATTTGGAGGTTGATATTTTTTTTTTTTTTATACTTTAACATTCAATCTCTATGAAAAGATTTGATTGTAATGCCTGCTATTGAAATCAATAATTTAATTTATAATCAAATTTCAACAGGCCAGTGAATTGATGAACAATTTTAATGAGAATTTTTTTTTTTAATAATATTAAAAACCGCGAAATTGATATTGATCGGAATATATTATAATTTAATTTTATATTCTGTTAACTATCAAAATATTTTCCTTACTACGAATATTTATTTATTGTATTTAAGTACAACACAAACATAATATTATGAAAACTTTCAACATATTAGTTAATAACGAAAAACATCTCATGCCATTCTTTTTTATATTATATATTATTCAATATAAGTCAAGAGATAATAAAAAATAATCAAATTTTTTAGTGCTTAGAGGTTTCACTTGAAATTAATCTATTTTATTTATTGGAATCAAAAATAATTAATTAATTGATCATTTCATAAAATATACATAAAAATGGTTGATTATATTTGAAGAAATAGTGTTACTTGTTAATAAAGTGTATTAGTGTGGTATGTATCTTAGTATATATATATGAATTATAGCTCTATAAAGGAAGCTAATTGCATAGAAATCAAATGAAAATTAAAAGCGCCCAACGTTTTTAGTTGAATATGAAGCAATTCATCCATAAACTTTGTCAGGCTTATAGAAAAATTATTTTATTCTTTTTAGTGCAATTTTAATATGATAAATTTATTTAATATAACAAGAGAAATAGAAAAGATGAAGTTATACGAATTTACACAAATTAAATAAAACAAAAAAATATATTAATATTCTAAATTTGATTTTATGCATTTATGTTAAGTAAATGTTATTATTGAATAATAATTATATTATATTTATAAATAAATACTTTGTTTAATTTTCTCTCCGGGACATACATAAAAAAAGGTTACTTCCTCTTTGCCATTTGAGTGGAAATATATCCCACTTTCAAAGGCAACAAACATGATTAATAAGAATTCATCATTAATTTCAATGATATAAAATATTCCCAATTACTTTCAAAATGAAAATCTATCCTGAAGTCAATATTTATGCTTAAGAATCCGTTGAAAAAAAATTAATCGGAGCAATACAAAAGGAGTTATTAAAAGTAATTAATCGCTAATTAATTACAATTAATTAATTACAATTCAATTATATTTCTTCTATATCTTCTAGAGATCGATTGAAATATTTATAAAAATTTTCAAAAGTCTATTTCAATTTGTCAAAAGAGCGGATAGACAGACAGAGAGACAGACGCCAAGTGAAGTTGAGAAAAACGTTATAATTATAAAAAATGGAATTAATAATAATAATAACACACAAAATAATCAGGAATTTGGAGTATTAAATATATAAAGGACCAGGATGGTATGTAGTCCTGGACAGTCCGCCGAACTTAAATTCGATGTACTTGTTAAAGTCACTTAGAATTAAGATATAATAATTAATTTCAAATCAATTCAAAGGGTATCTAAAAATGAGCAATAAAATTTAAAATATCTATGATCGACCATATGAAGTCAAAAAAGATTACCCATTCAACCCTAAATAGCAACTCTTTGTCACATAGAATAAGAACTAGACTTCCACAAAATTCCTTTCTAAAATCAAATTCGCCTGAAAATGACAACAAAATGTAGCGTCGAAATGTCGAATCCAATCTCATAAAAACACGTGAAAATAACCCGAAAATAACATTTCATAATAAAAAGTTTTCACGGAAGATTAAATGAACATATATATATTTATAAATAGATAAATAATAAGAAATAAGTTGACCTGTGGCCAGGGACAGGACCGACCGAAAATAAATTAATTCCCAAACAACATTATTTATAAATATATATAAAGAATTAAAAAATATTTTTAGAAATTAAAATAAAATGACTAAATTATATTATCTTAGTTTTTATTTTTAGTTTAATTAATCAATTATTTATCCCTACTATAAGGGAAATATTTTTTGACAATGAATATAAAATTAATCTTTTTAAACTACCACTTCCGGTTTCCGGGTATACACCAAAAGTTGATTAATTCATGCTACTGATGCATTAAGTAAATATACCATTTTATCAAAATTCGTTGAGCCGTAACAGATATCATGCTAAAAATACTAATTTCTCTGAACAAAGTGCCTCTTGGAGATATATAAAAAATCTCCTCATGTGAAATTTGGTGTGAAAATAACCTTTCCCTTCCTATCGTCGATCGGTAATACTACCACTTCCGGTTTCCGGATTTGCACCAAAAGTTTATCAATTCATCATACTGATGCATTAAGTAAATATACCAAATTTCATCAAAATCCGTTGAGCCGTACACATCTATACGGACGGAGGGACGGACAGACAGACATCATGCTAAAAATACTTTTTTCTGTTAAGAAAATGCATAATTCGTGGAGATATGTAAAAATCTCCACATGTGAAATTTGGTGTGAAAACAATACCTCCTTACTATCGTCGGTCGGTAAAAAAGATTTGCTACAAATATTTTAGTATAAATACTGAACGTGTGATTTTTGTTATTTTCATAAGAAATTTATATAACTACTTTATTAAAAAAACAATAAACACAGTAATCGAGTCGAAGATTCAAATAAAAATTGATTATAGGAAATAAATATAGAAAAAACGGTTTTCTTTTACAGGATGAAATTTGTACATACAACTTTCTCCACTCGAAATAAACAAAGACATTGTCATTATATTTTTATTCATAAATAAATTATTATTATTATTTTTTTATATTAAGAAGTAATATAAAATATTTTTAATAAACATTATTTATAAATATCTATATATATAAAGGAGAGTGTTTGTATATATGTATGTATGTATGTATATATGTATGTATGTATGTATGTATGTAATTTGTTTACTTTTTTGCTGTCATAGAAACAAACAAAAAAGAAATTCCCAATCAAAGAATTATTATAATATTTAACTTTTTATTTTAAATTCTAATATTCAAATATCATTTCAATTAAATAATTTATTCTAAAAAAGTTCTCATTTTAATTAATATAATAAAATATTTAAATCATATTTAACTTAAAATATTTTGTATTTATTCTTTCTATATTTGAATACTTCTTTTATTTTAAGGGAGGGAATTAACTATGATCTAAAAAAATTAATAAATGAACTTAATAATAAAAAATCAAATAAATCCATTAATTTAAATTAATACTATTAATGAATGTATATATTGGTAATTTATCTTTAGTTTTATCAATACTTTTATACCGTTAATTTTTATAAATTAATTTTTATAAATTGTCTCAAGTCTCTAACTTTGCATTTTCTCAAATTTTATTATAATTAAAAATATTCAATAAAAATCAAGCAATGAAATTAAAATATCAAAATGAAATGATCAAGAAATATTATACTCTATTATAACATATACAATACTTATAAACTATAGGCGGAGGAAATATTAGACGATATCATTGCGGGTTCATGCCAAATCGATCAACATTAATTAAGATATTTTCATTATGACAGATATTAAAAAAACCGCGAATTTAACATCTCTGTTCACTAATTATTTGTAGACTTTAGAAAAACCTACGCATGACTCAATAGATCCGGATAAACTTTTTCAAATTTTGATCTTAAAATATATCTTGAAGGTAGTAAAGAAAGAGTAAGATGCGGAAATCAATTGTAAAATATTAGGTGACCCAGACGATTTAAATATAATAGGAGATTCGGCAATTGCAATTACAGATAGCGAGGAAAAATTAATCGAGGTAGGAAAAGAGATGAGGTTTGAAATTAATAATGATAAATAAATATATTTAGAAACAAACAGGAGCAGTATTAACATACAAAATGTAGAATTTGAATATGTAGAAAAATTGAATGTAATCACGAAGGATAATAATATTTGAGAAGAATTTAAATCGAAGTTGCAATCGGGAAACGCCTGTTATCATTCAGTAAAGAGGCTTATCTCATCAAAATTATTATAAAAGGGAAAATTAAAATATATAAAACAATTATTTTGTCTGTTGTATTATATGAGTGTGAGACATGGTCTATGATCTTAGGAGATGAGAGTGGATTCAGAGTATTTGAGAATAGGATTCTCCCCAGCATTTATGGGCCAAAGAAAGATGAGGGAATGACGTACGAGAGATGGAACAGAGGTTCAGGATAAGGACACTTGGAGAAATGTGGTTGTAGCTGCCAAGAACTTTCGAGTACCGTTGAGCCACGCATGGTCTATGACCCTGGGAGATGAGAGTAGATTCAGATTATTCTTTCCAGCATTTATTGGCCAAAGAAAGATGAGGTCACCGGGGACACTTGGAGAAATGTGGTTGTAGCTGCCAAGAACTTTCGAGTAGATAGATATAACATATTCAATAATAATATATATAATTAATTTACTAAATAAATTAAAATATATTTTAAATAATCACACAATGAAATGAATGTTTTATGTTATACATTGTTTGAAACAAAATGGATGAAAACCTTTTAATACTTTCAACCAAATACTATGTACCACTCGGGGGTACAGGGGGCGGAGCCCCCGTCTAGATGTGAAGAGCGACGAATGAGCTCTGAGCAGCTAGTATATATATATAAAGAATTAAAAAATATTTTTAGAAATTGAAATAAATTGACTAAATTATATTATCTTATATATAATCAAGAATATCTTTACTGCAACCTATAAAAATACTTTTTTTACCAATATATATGGATCATTAAAGAAAATAATTTCCAAAAAATTATTTTGTCAAATATTTTTTAACGAAAAATTTAAAATATTGACAAAAAGTTTAATGTATTCAGTGTTCAATTAGAAATTTATTATCTCTTCGTAATGAATATATAAATTAGAATAGAATTGAAAACTAAAATAAAATAAATAAATTAAACAAGAATAGAAAGGGTTTTTGTTAATATTTAATTGGCATTATCCACTTCTTAACCAATTAGCTTACAACGGTTTTGTAAAGAATAAAAAAGTTATTAGAAAATGTACCTTAATTATAATAACTATTACTCATCACTTGTCCTTCTCTCCTAATGACTTTCCAGTTTTTCTAGCCTCTCACATACAATTTAAATTCATTTTCTATCAATTCATTAATTGTCCAATGTATTCAGACTATTTTATCCAAATAATAAATAAATTTTACTTTATATAATGATAATAACCGAAATATTGAAATTTTATACATTGTGCAAATTATTAAAAATAATTTTTTTTTTTATTTATTTTAAAATTCTTATTTAATAAATTTAAATTAGTTTTTTTTTAGAGAAAAAACACATTTAGTGATCGAAATAAAAAATAAGAATTAATAATAATTGATTTTTTTTTTTGCACCATATATAAAGAGAAATGTTCTATTAATCAATAATTTAATTAATAAAAAAATAATTAGTAATTATATCCGTTAAATTTTTAGTCGAAGTGAAAGACTGTAATTTCATATGAACTAAATACAATATACATATTTATAAATATATATATATATATAATAAATAATCAATTTCATTTTTTAATACAACGACCATTTCAATTTCATTCAAGAAAAATTTAATTACTTACATTTGCAATTGCGGAAACCTACTTCATAAAATAAATACATATTTTTTTCAATTTCAAATTTATTTAATTGTATAGATTACAAGATTGAAATAGATATAACCTTGAAAAAGAAAAAAAAGAAGCCATTTTGATGTAATTAATGATAATTTTAAAAAATTATTTCGTTAAGGTAAGTTTCATGGATCAGTATATAATAATAATAATATTAATAATACAACGAATATTTGTTCTCATTGTTCATATTAAAAAGAAACTTCACTTAATAAATTATCCCGTTCATTCAAAGAAAAAACATTCACCTGAAACTAAATGCTAATAGCAATTTTTTATTTGCTGTAGAGTATAATTACTACCGTATAATTTATATATCATCTTTGTGTATCTCAATATTAATATATTTAGATATATAGAATGTATGGCTACCCTATGATTTGGATGTAATAAATTAATTAATTAATTAATAGTTGTTATTTTATTCTCTGAGAATTTTACTATTGTAATATCATTAAGAAAAAAGAATAATAAACGCTGTTGAAAGATTATAAAAGGTGAACAAAATGGTTGCATGAAAGAGAGAGGGAATCAATTAGAAGTTGTGGAAGAAGATACTCATCACACGAGACAATACAATTCAAGTATGAAGGGAAGTTTTTGTTTTTTTAATGATTCATCGCGTTCTCGTTTTAGGAAAGAAAAAAAAATCAATGATTTATTGCAATTTTGAAGGTAATTCATAAGTGAACTACCCTATCATCTGAAATTAAACTAAAGAGAAGAGGGAAGAAAGCGCATAACAGTAATTCATAATTTCAATCTATTATTATTAATATTATATATTAATATTATATCGATTGAAATTAAAAAGTATTAAAAACTATTAAATTCAATTTTTAGTCTTGTACATTTTAATTATTATCTAAGAATTTGTTTCATTTTACTTTTTCACTAAAAAAAAAAAAAATTCAAAATATTTGAAATTATTCTCTTTAAATAATACAATTATAATCATTTGTCCAGTGTTAACACTTTATATCTCTTAGTAACATTTTTTTATTGATCATTGAGATCACTTAAAAATAACATAATTTAATGATCAAAAAATAAGTTGACCTGTGGCCAGGTCTGAACCGACCGACGGTTTGAAGTAAATTAATTTCCAGCTACAGAAACAATTTCAAATAATTTTAATATATCTATTAATGCAATAAAAAACAGATAGGCATATAACATAAATATTTTTAATTTTATTTTATTTATAATATATATGTAAGACCAGGCTGTGACGTCATGAATGGCTGGATGACGTCATATAATTTTAAATCAAGAAAAAACTAATAAATATGATTTTCCCGAGGATAAAACCAATACATAGTGCATGATTCGTGGTGATATATATAAAAATCTCCTCATGTGAAATTTGGTGTGAAAATAACCCTTCCCTTCCTATCGTCGATCGCTAATACTACCACTTCCGGTTTCCGAATTTGCACCAAATGTTGATCAATTCATCATACTAATGCATTAAGTAAATATACCAAATTTCATCAAAATCCATTGAGCCGTTCAAGCTGTACACATCAATACGGACGGACGGACGGACAGACAGACATCATGCTAAAAATACATTTTTCTGTTAAGAAAATGCATGATTCGTGGAGATATGTAAAAATCTCCACATGTGAAATTTGGTGTGAAAACAACACCTCCCTTACTATCGTCGGTCGGTAAAAATATTAAAGTTTGATATAGTTAATTGATGAAATTAAATTAAATTAATTATCATATAGAAATATTTTTAAATATTTTTTTCTTTAGATCAGCACGATAGCTTAGTGATTATAAATAAAGATCCACCGAGTTTGAGGACGAGACAAACTTAGATTTAAGAATTAATAATAAATTCCGAATAAATGCAAAGGATGGCTAAAAAGAGCATAGATGCCAAAATTTAATAAAATTAAAAAAAAACAACCTCTGACTTTTGTTTATCCAATGCTCCTATATAGTCGGTTATGCCGGTTAGGTATCCTATGATCAGTAGAACGGGTCTTATCAACCTTTACCTTGATTTTCATGATCGGAGGCGTAACTTTTTATCAAATAGCTTCCCAATGTTGATCCCGGTGGCTGGGGTGAGTCAGCTAAAGAACCCCCAAGCTACGAGGTGTCGAAAAAAAAATTCTTTAAATATATTGCTCTGTGTATAGAAGACAATTCAAAATTTGAATTTTTGACTTTGTTGCATAAGCTCTCTTCTTATACCATATTGGAACCCATAAGAGAACATTTTAACGAAAAACGCAATTTTTTTTATATTTATAGGTAAATAAATGAATGACAGACAGATCTAAAGACTGAAAAAAGAAAACGAAGGTAATTTTACAAGAATTTCGCAATTGTCTATTTTTACCGACCGACGATAGTAAGGGAGGTATTGTTTTCACACCAAATTTCACATGTGGAGATTTTTACATATCTCCACGAATCATGCATTTTCTAAACAGAAAAAAGTATTTTTAGCATGATGTCTGTCCGTCCGTCCGTCCGTCTGTCCGTCTGTCCGTCCGTCCGTCCGTATAGATGTGTACAGCCTGAACGGCTCAACCGATTTTGATGAAATTTGGTATATTTACTTAATGCATCAGTGGGATGAATTGATCAACTTTTGGTGCAATTCCGGAAACCGGAAGTGGTAGTATTAGCGATCGAAGATAGGAAGGAAAGGGTTATTTTCACACCAAAGGAGATTTTTTTATATATCACCACGAATCATGCACTTTGTATTGGTTTTATCCTCGATAAAAATCATATTTATTAGTTTTTTCTTGATTTAAAATTATATGACGTCATCCAGCCATTCAAGACGTCACAGCCTGGTCTTGCATATATAGTATAAATAAAATAAAATTAAAAATATTTATATTTATTATTTATGTATCCATATCTGTTTTTTATTACATTAATAGATATATTAAAATTATTTGAAATTGTTTCTGTAGCTGGAAATTAATTTATTTCAAACAGTCGGTCGGTTCGGACCTGGCCACAGGTCAACTTATTTATTTTATATTTGGTACTTATTTATTTGAAATGAATTATTAAATATGTCCTTTTACTGATTTTCCATCGTCAATCATATTTTTAATCTAGAAAATAATTTAAAGAAACGAATATAGGCTAACAATATAAATCCGCTTAAAAAGGTTTAAAAATAAAACCTTTTAATAATAAAAAAAAATATATTATATATTTTCATAGATATTCTTTAGATGAATAGGTAGATATGAAAGAAAAAAAATGTTTTTGAAACTATAATTGGTACTTTAATATATAATAAATAATAAATAAAAAAAATCAAGTATTTGGGAGGTCGGCGACAAAAAGTTTTTTAATGTATAGATTTATATATAATATAATTTAACTTGATAAAGCCACAAAAAAAAAAGTTAAAAAAGATTGTTTGAAAAACCCTTCAAATTGTGTGAAAAGGTGTGGATAATTGGAAAATAACTTGAAATCCTGCGCGATTTTGTTCTTTAAGATGCTAACGAGTAAATGATCCATCCATCCTCCGAAGAGATAAAAGGAACTTCACAGTTATTATTATATCGCTTTTATCTGTCGATGGGAGCGTTCCAGGCATTAGTGAGGGTTCCCAGCAAAAGCTGTCCTCCCTCAATTTTTATGAGCTTTTAATTCCATAATCGGATAAGAGGATAACCACCCCGGACATCTCAGTTACAACGTTCTAACAGCTAACATTTTAAATCAGAGGAACAGGACTATTAAATTAATTCGAATATTCATATAAAAAGGTAATATTAGAAAAATTATTAGTTATTTATTAATGATCTATGTTCAATATAAACATACATATTTATGAGAGCAGGTCAATAAGTCCGTGACTTTTTGAATTAATTGTCTCTTAAATGAAATGGCAACACTATCAACCAGCGCAGTGTTTTATTTTTTGTTTTCCATCCATTAATAGCAGACTACCTCATGACTTAACACATCGTTCAATAAGTCCCGAGACTAACCCAGAGATGGTGCTAGTAGTAGCAACGTGGCCACGTTTCCATAGAGTGCGAACCTCTACATGACTACATGAAACGTGTAAAAATTTCAGGTCAATCGGATCACAGACAGCCGAGTTATCGAGGATAGAGTAAAGTCACTTTGTAATTTGTTTGAAAAATGGAAAAAAGGGAGTTTAGCGTGTTGGTAAAACATTGTTTTTTAATGGGTAACAACACCGCAGAAGCCCAGAAATGGCTTGAAAATTATTACTCGGACCCCTCTCCATCCAAAACAACGATTTGTCGTTGTGGGTGCCGCGATTGTCATATTGCACCATGCCACAAGTCCATGAAAACAATGGCAAAATTGAATGAATTGGGCTTTTATTTGCCTGGGGGACCACCCCCCGTATTCGTCAGATTTAGCTCCTTAGACGACTGGCTCTTTGCTGATCTCAAAAAATGTTCCAGGGAAATAAAATTGGCTCAAATGAGGAGGTCATTGCCGAAACTTAAGCCTATTTTGAAGAAAGGATAAATCCCTCTATAACATGGTATAGAAATGTTGGAAAGGCGTTGGAAAGATTGTATCACTCTAAAAGGAGATTATATTAAAATGATTTTTGAAAAAAAATGTTGTTTTGGTTGTTACTCTCGGGACTTATTGAACGATGTGTTAAGGAGAAAATGAATAAAACAGAATTTCAATGCTCCTTCATCCACCCTATTTTCCGGATTTAGCCCAAACCAATATTATTTGTGAAATTATATTTTCTAAACAAATAGAAAGCATACAGTAATAAATCCAGTACATATATGAAAAATATAACGACTTCTAATATCAAAACTTAAAAAAAATGGTTAAGAAATAATGATATTTTTACAATCAGTCATGACAAATAAAATATTTGAAAAATTGAAAAATGTTGTTGTCGCTTACATGATGGGCTACGCAGGATCGCTGGCAGACGGTCCATGTAGATGTAGAGTGGTTACTGTTGTTGAAGGTGCTGGAAGTGCTGGTATAGGAGCAGCTGTTGAGACTGCCGCTGCAGCTGCAGCCGCTGCAGCCAAGGGTGAAGGTAATGCGAGGTAAGGGGGTGGTAGGAAACCGGCAAGGGCGGCTGCCGCATATAGTTGCACATATCCGGCTGGGTACAAATGGGGAGCTGGAGGTGGCGGTGGTGGAGGAGGTGGTGGGGGCGGAGGAGGTGGTTGATGAACAGCCAATGCAGGAACCTGGAAATAGAAGATTATTTTATTTCAGTTCATTTTTAGGAAGGGAAGGTATTGTTTCATTATAATTTTAAATCTAATTATTTCTAGAAATATATCTTTTTCTGAGATATGTATTAATAATTAATCATTATTAGTATATATATGTATCACATATTATCATATAATTAAAAAAATTCATCCTCTTAATTCTTATTAATATCTCAATTAAAATTGCTATTATTTATTTTATTTTATTATTATTTATTCTAGGGCAAAGAGGCTATAATTTTAACAAAAATATTATCAAAGAATATCAAAATTATAATTTAAAAAATTATTATACTATCGGTTGTATTATATGTATGTGAAACATGAAAAAGGTTTTTTCCAAATGGGTGCCGCAATTGCAATAATGCACCATGCCACAAGTCCATGAAAACAATGTCAAAATTGAATGAATTGGGCTTTTATTTGCCTGGGGGACCACCCCCCGTATTCGCCAGATTTAGCCCCCAGCGACTACTGGCTCTTTGCTGATCTCAAAAAATGTTCCAGGGAAAAAAATTTGGCTCAAATGAAGAGGTCATTGCCGCAACTGAAGCCTATTTTGAAGAAAGGATAAATCCCTCTATAACATGGTATAGAAATGTTGGAAAGGCGTTGGAAAGATTGTATCACTCTAAAAGGAGATTATATTAAAATGATTTTTGAAAAAAAAATGTTGTTTTGGTTGTTAGTCTCGGGACTTATTGAACGATGTGTTAAGTAGAAAATGAAAAAAAACAGAATTTCAATGCTCCCTCATCCGCCCTATTTTCCGGATTTAGCTTATTATTTATTTTATTTTATTATTATTTATTTTAGGGCAAAGAGAGGCTATAATTTTAACAAAAATATTATCAAAGAATATCAAAATTATAATTTAAAACATTATTATACTATCGGTTGTATTATATGTATGTGAAACGTGGCCTGTGGATTATAAGAATAGTTTGTTTGTAGATTGTATAGTCAGAAGATTGCAGGGGAATGGTGGAGAATTACATGACTTCTATGTATTCCTAAACATACAGTCATAAATTATATTGTAGTAAGTTACAATGGACGGAACAAACGGGAAAACCAATTTGGAAACGACTGATCGATAGATAATACTTAATATAAGAGATTTGAAGGAATTAGGAGTGAATAAAAAGTGGATGGAGGAAGCTTAGAATAAGGGCTTTCGGAGAGAATTGCTAACTTTAAAATCAATCTCAAAATTAGTTGAGATTCGAATAAAATTAGATTATAAAATTGAGACAATAGATAATCTAAAAACTCGGATGTTTATTTTTACATAAATCTTTTTAAATAGCGTGTTTGAATGTTACATGCAAGTGGTTATAAGATTATATAGTTTCTATAAAACATTTCAAAATCTAAATATACTAAGAAAAATATACACATTAAAAGAATAAGTACCATTACATTCATTAAAACACATTGATTGTAGAAAAAATAGAAACATTTTTATCGACATTGGTTCATGGAATTAAACAGAATTAAATAAAATAATTCGCAATAAGTAATGAATAATAACTGCATAAGTAAATAATGCTATTAAATGCAATAGAAAATGATTCATAGCCATAACTTATTTTCTCTTGCTTTTAAAAGACCTACTGATCAAAATCTTGTGTAATCCAGGCCCCGTTCTACTTAATTACAAATATTTCACTATTTAATATTATCATAGAAGCTGTATAGTAAAAAAAAAATAAATTTCATATAAATTTCATATATTTAGATTCGATTTTTTAGATATTTTTTGAATTTATTTTTTGAACTAGTTTTTTATTAAATTTGAATAAAAATGATTTGAACAAAATAATTGTAATCATAAACAAAATCTTTATTAAGCAAAATTAAGGCATTTGATTAATTACAAATAAATAAATGTTTGAAGTATGAGGGTTAATCGAAATCGATTGATGTATGGGTTGTCACAAATGACGTTTCAAAGATAACACATAATAATTAAAATAATATGTTTTTAAACTTTAATAAACACATTTTATTTTCTAACAATTAATGATGATATATAAACATATTCGTCATTTACATATATATATATATATATATATTGTAATATATAAATATAAAAATGCATTTTTTTATATACATATATTATGATTCGGAAATCTAGAAAGTTATTTGTTTGAACACATGGCAGAGTATATAAAAGATAACTTTCTAGAATTATTGTTTAAAAAAAAACCAGGAAAATGCATTCCATCAGGTACCCAGATGATATACCTCTTCGTTACCCAAGAGGGAGTGAGGGGTGGACAATTTTGCCAAGTGGCATAGGAGGGGATGATGACCATCTACATTTTGAGACATTTTTTGATCATTCTTGGATTGAGTGTAAGGGGAGTGACTTCATCAGAACGAGTAAGAACAACTACAAGGATCGTCGAGTGGAGCGAGGAATTGTGCCTGCCCAGATAAGACGACATAATACCTTGAGTAAAATATCCAAGAATCATCTTACTTGAAGTCCCAGTGTTCCCCGAACTCATTATTAATTACAATAACATATAAGTGGTCGACCATATTTAAATAATTTGCAATTGCTAAATATAAATTAAATTCCTTTTAATTTATATTTCTATTTTTACGGTACCACATTCAATTTCTTCAATTTCTTATTAATTTCATTATTATCTATTGTATCAAATTAATTCTTCTATTTATATTAAATACATAATTTTAGTTTAATTTTATATATGCATTTTTAATCTGAACCTATTCAATTTTATCATTTCCCATATCAACCTTTGCGGATTCAATAACCATTTATTATTCTCAATTTTATCCAGAGTGCTACCAAATTAATTTAATCTGATTTTCAACCTAATTTTATCAAATAAAATACCTTACCCAATTCCTCCAATATACGACGACAATATATACTAAAAATATAATATAATTAGAGTAGTAAGACTCTTTCGACCTGTTGGGGACAGGTTATGATTCAATTAATTCAATTCTGTGCCTGGCTACTGCTCATATTTATATATTAGTCATTAGTTTAAATTCTAATTTACAATCGAATTGAATTTAAACTGATATAATAATAATAATAATAATATATTATTTTAATTTCAATATTTCAACATTGCTTTCCTTAGATTCATAACGATACAGTGAGATTTATACGGACACCCATAGATTAGATAAATATGACCAATATATCAATGAAATTTTATCATTGTAATGGACCAATTATATTTACGTATTATTTTTAATCAAGTAAATATGAATAAATTCGATGTATACGTACAACAACAAATCAAAAATTAAAAATGTATGTTTTTTAATATGTTTTTTTTCTTGTTCCATGTTTAAAAGCTTTAAAAAGATATATCAAAAAGATTTTTTTATCCCGAGGCTAAAAAAAAAGAGTTCATTTTAATAGCAAATAAAATGATCATTTCAAATCGCGTTACATTTTAACCCGAGGGGATAATTTCTGTTACATGAATGAGGGAGAGAGACGCGGGGAAGGTAAAAAGACATACAGGTAACACCACATACCATCACTTTAAAAATTAAATAATTTAATTTCAACAAATTAGTTGTTTTAATAAATATAGTATCTGATCACAATATAAGATAAATTATTACATTTTTTTTTTGTACAAGATCTCTATATTTAATCGAAAATTACTGAGTAAATCGACTGGGAATGAATATTGATTAAGAATTAATTTGTCCTTAAATAACGATCCGTATTATTTTTTTTCTTTAGATGTTTAGATAATAGCTTTGGAAAATACCATCTTTCATGTGTATACAAAGTATATCTATACGTTTTTAAACGTTCATAATTCCCTCAATAGTTGGTGTGTAGATCTATTAAATTGCCTCCTAATTAGAAATCCCCTCTTCAAATTTTGAATTATTAATTTATTAAACATTTAATTTAAGAATAGATAATAGGCACACTCACATATGTATATATTATAAATATATTAATATATTAGTAATTATTTAAAATAAAAAGCAAAGGATCAGAAAATATAAATAGAAAAAAAAGAATGCAAAATGATTTATTAATTCAGAGAGAAACGAAAAAACAAGAGAGAGAGAGATAAATTAATTGATTCGATGGATCAACTGAAAATTCTTGTTTGAGATGAATAAAAAAACTTATTTGAAAAAAAATACAACGAAGATCAATCAAAAATGAAATGTTTCATATATTGATAGCGATCAGTTAAAGTTTAATTAATTTTTTTAGAAAAGATTTAAAAAAAAAATTAGTTAATCATAGATCTATGATGTTTCGTGAAGATAGCTTTGATATAATACATGTGGTTGAAGTATATTACATGTAAATATGGTTAAAATGTGTTTAAAATTACTATAGATAATAATTCAATAAATAAAAAATAAATAGATTGTCTAATACAGTGATTCTCAACAAACTGTGCCGCGAGATTATCAAAATGTGCCTTACAAATGTAAAGAGGCTTTTAAACATTTCCGACTTTTTTTTATAAATTTTTTCAATTTGGTTCTAAAAAAAATCGGGAGTGTCCTCCTCTAGACTTTCCCGCATAGGTAATTAGGTTATTATTATTATGTTTTAACAACAATAAAAATAAACAAACTAATTAATTTAAATTATAAAGTAAAATGGTTTAACACTATTATATATATTTATAATTTACACCTAACGCTACTTGTATAGGTAAAATGTCACTTCCGGTAGTCAGATCATGATGAAATTTGGTATCTGAATTTTTTTCATATTTTTAAATCTATATACAAAATAGGAAGCAAATATCTCGAAGCAAACTGGTACTTTACTTGAAAGGTAAACGCAACCAGTCTAGGTAAAGTACCACTTCCGGTTAACCGATTTTGACGAAATTTTGATAGAAATCTACAAACTGTGAATAATATCGGTGTACCAAATTTTGAAGTCCTAGCTTGATTAGTTTCTGAGTAAATTTGCTCATAGACAAACATTACATACATACATACATACACACACACAGACATAATTCGAAAAATGGTATTTTCCGACTCAGGGAGGTCTAAAACGTCAAGATCTATCGAAATCTCGAAGTCGAAATTTTTGACGATTCCAATACTTCCCTTATACGAAGTATGCGGGAAAGTAAAAAAAAGGTAAAACGTTTTTGGGACTAGGCTCTTAAACATTTCCGACTTTTTTTCTAAATTTTTTTCAATATGGTTCTAAAAAAGAAAAGGGTAACCCTTTTTTGGGACCATTTTTTTCACTTTTACGCTTATCTTTTTCTCTGTGTACCGCCAAATTTTTAAAAGTGTGCCCGGTAAAAAAAGGGTTGAGAATCACTGGTCTAATAATTTAACACATATTAAATATTTTTTATTTATTATTATTTTTTTTTTTTATTAAACAAATGAAGGATATCTATAAACTGTATTAAATCAATCAGTTCAAGTTATTCAGTTCTCAGGTACGAATCATTTTAAAAACATTTTGTAGATATAATTAAAATTTACAAAAATAATAAATTAATTTTTATATCTCTTTATATATTTTTATAATCAAACATTTCACTTTTATAGAAGTCTTAAATACAATTTATTTCTTAATCTTCGTTTTATTTTTTTTTTATTTTTTATGTGTGAAAAATTATAATTTCTCAGGTACGAATAAAATGAATAGAAAAACAATAATGGTTTTTACCTGAGGTGGTACTGTGGGAGCCATAATACTTTCAATTGTAAAGGGTTTAGGACGAGGAATAGCTGAACTTCCAGGGGATGATGCCCCTGCCGAAGTGGATAAAGAAGAACCAGATTGATGCCGGTTGCGAAGCCCTTCTAAAGCTTCAAGTGCCTAAAAAGGAAAAAATATATTAATAAATAATATGATCATTTAAAAGTTAATAATACGCGAACATATTATAAGAAATGTATTATTTATTATATTATAATATTGTTATAAATAGATTGATATAATTAAATCATGATAAGAAAATAAAAATAAAAATAATTAAAACAAACAATTAATAATAAGGTAATAGTTAAAAGTCCTTGTCACATTTTAGGATTTTGATGAAACTTCGCTATTTGATTGCTTGATTAACTTTTTCCTTAAGCAATTATGGGTTAAACTTCTAGTTTTCGAGACAAAAGTTAAAGTTTGGTTATCAATCCATTGATATTCTATTTAGCTACCATGTTTTATCCGTTTGACTAGCAGAGGTCGTCACTAATTTTTTTTTTTTTTTTTTTTTTAAGTTCGGATTGTATAAAGAAAAATTAAAAAAATTAATTAATTAACCGAACCGAAAAAACCGATAATTAGGGAAAAAGTGAATTATTAGTGAATTAGTCAATAAAACATTACTTAATGGCTCATTGCAACGTTCATAACCAGCTAATTGGTCAAACTATAATACTTTTTATCTCGAAAACTAGAAGTTTACCCCATAATTGCCTAAGTAAAAAGTTTCTTAGAATTAATCAAGGAATCAACTGGTTAAGTTTCATCAAAATCTAATGGTGACAAGGACTCTTAACTAATACCAATAATAATATTTAATAATATCTGGGTGGGATACAGGCACGGCCCGAGCTCTTATGGCGCCCTAGGCCAAGGGTCTAAAGTTCGCCCCATATGTTTTAACAAGCAAAAAAAAACGAATCAACTAAAAAATTTTTGTTTGTTATTAAAAAAATATTTTTATATTTGAAAATATATTTTATTTTAGTTGGATCCACATATTGATTGATCTTCCTCAAAAGGAGATATCTTGGTATGATATCAACATTATATTTTTAAAAATGTAATAATTTACTACTTATTTTAAATAAACGCAATTTTTTTATTGCGTACCATAATTTTACTATTAAGTCTTATCAGCCCTGATATCTTGTGAAGGATTAATTTTTTTTTCATAATGGCGCCCCTGCCAGCCAAGCGCCCCGAGCCATGGCCTTACTGGCTCGGCTCTAGGGCCGGCCCTGGTGGGATAACAAAAACATTATAGAGCTTCCCAAAGTTTATAAAACATAAAATTCAATAAAATACATATCTATAATATTTGTTATTTTAAACAGTATTAACTCATGAATAAAACTATAAAATACTTTTAATTATATAATCTAAATGAAATTATTTTCTTAGTAAAATATCAGAAAAAATATAATCTATTTCAATTTTTCATTTTTTTATTTTTTTTTTTAATTATATGATATATATAATATATAAAGCTTCCTAAATTCTATAAATTAAAAAGTAGGTAAAAATTATTATAGACCTATAATGTTTTCAAAAGTAACCTTCTTTTCTTATGCAGGAATTTAATCAAAGATTTATTTATTTAATTATTTATTAAAAAAAGATAATAAGATAAATAATCAAATTTATTAAAAACAATATTAATATAATTTATATAATTAATTAATTATAACAGTTTATATTAAAATAATAATAATAATATAAAATTTACTTTTATAAAAATTTTGAAGAAAAGTATCGTTTCATTTAAACCTTATAAATAAGATATATTCACTAATTTTCCAAAAGAAAATTTTTTTATATTCAATCTTTAAATTATTTATTATTTTTAATGATTTGAGATGTTTAATTTTTATTTATATATATATATATATATATATATATATATATATATATATATATAAGAAAGAAGTCTAGATAATTGTATTTTATGTTCACAGATAATAAAAATTTAATTAGATGACTTAAAGAGAAGCTTTTTCTATTTTTATTTTTTAATTTGTTTTTTGTTTTTTACTTTAGCAGCTACTGCGATTATAAAAATCAACTTCGAGTTGAATAAATAAATTATAGAATAAAAAAAAAATTTTTAAAAAAATGAACGATAAACAAATCAAAAGAAGAGAATTTGTGGTATTCAAACATAAAATATAAATTTAGATTTAGTTTTCAATAAATGTCAAAATGGAACAAAGGTTTTATTTTCCGGTAAATCCCTTTTCATGTATCATTCGGTAAATTCCTAATATAAAAAAAAAAAATCAAATAAACACAAAGCCAAACTCGAATAATATCCATAATCATAATCATAATCGTAATCATAATAATAAATATTAGTAAATCTTAAAAAGGAATATGACGGTTTAATGAGGCAGAAATCAAGAATGTTCCAAGCTATTTTCTTTGTGACGGAGTAAAATATGACAAAACGAAAATTTATTTGAAAAAAGAAAGCAGCAAAAATAAAAAGAAATTTAACTTGCATCAATCAGATTTTTTTTTTCTTTTTTAATAATTTTATTAAAATTACTTAATATTCAATAAATAAAAGAATAATAAGCATAGTTAAATTTAACAATAATTGAATTTTCCGTGACTAGTATAATTTTTCCACTAAAAAGTTTAAATTAAGAAATAAAATATATAAATAAATAAGTTGACCTGTGGCCAGGTCCGAATCGACCGACGGTTTGAAATAAATTAATTTCCAGCTACAGAAACAATTTCAAATAATTTTCATATATCTATTAATGTAATAAAAAACAGATATGGATACATAAATAATAAATATAAACATTTTTAATTTTATTTTATTTATAATATATATGCAAGACCAGGCTGTGACGTCATGAATGGCTGGATGACGTCATATAATTTTATATCAAGAAAAAACTAATAAATATGATTTTTCTCGAGGATAAAACCAATACAAAGTGCATGATTCGTGGTGATATATAAAAAAATCTCCTTTGGTGTGAAAATAACCCTTTCCTTACTATCGTCGATCGGCAATACTAGCACTTCCGGTTTCCGGATTTGCACCAAAAGTTGATCAATTCATCCCACTGATGCATTAAGTAAATATACCAAATTTCATCAAAATCGGTTGAGCCGTTCAGGCTGTACACATCTATATGGATGGACAGACGGACGGACGGACAGACGGACAGACATCATGCTAAAAATACTTTTTTCTGTTTAGAAAATGCATGATTCGTGGTGATATATAAAAAAATCTCCTTTGGTGTGTAAATAACCCTTTCCTTACTATCGTCGATCGGCAATACTAGCACTTCCGGTTTCCGGATTTGCACCAAAAGTTGATCAATTCATCCCACTGATGCATTAAGTAAATATACCAAATTTCATCAAAATCGGTTGAGCCGTTCAGGCTGTACACCTCTATATGGATGGACAGACGGACGGACGGACAGACGGACAGACATCATGCTAAAAATACTTTTTTCTGTTTAGAAAATGCATGATTCGTGGAGATATGTAAAAATCTCCACATGTGAAATTTGGTGTGAAAACAATACCTCCCTAACTATCGTCGGTCGGTAAAAATTTGTCGAGGATAAATTCGTTTTTTCTGGAATAAAAGTATTTATACAAAACATTCAAAATAATATTCTTAAATTCTTATGAATGATTATGTTTATAAAATTAAAATTTAATTATATTAAAAGAGTTTATTAATTAATTAATTAAATTTTACTCGCTACTTAAAACAATCTATACTTGATAAATTAATACTGAAATATATCATTATCCATTATTTGAAAATTTAATTTAATGTTAAAATTAAATTAAATTTTAAATCAATATAATAATAACATTAAATATTAATATTTTATAAGGGAATTTTGAAAATAAAAACTCATATTGATATTTGTTATTGTAAATTTATTCAAAAAATACAAAAAATATACACAACATTTCGATTGCAGAAGTAGTAATCGAAACGTTGTGTATATTTGTATGCAGAAATAGCAATCGAAAGTTGTGTTATTTTTTGTATTTTTTGAATAAATTTACAATAACAAATATCAATATGTGGTTTTATGTACAAAATTCTCTTATTAATATTTTAATTTATTACTCTCTCCAGAATGATGACGTCACATGAGGACAGATACTAGATTCATAAAATAAGCACAAAAATTTCAACCACAATTTCGAAGACTTTCATTGCTTAAAAATCTTCAATTCTACTTCCCATTTCTACTCTTGGACATAATCACATCTAATTCAAAAACATTTCTTTATAAATTATTTATTTAATTATTTTATAGAGAGAATATAACTAAATTTATTTAAATTAAATCACAAAAAATTTATTTTAATTAAATTATATGTTTATTTTAATGCAAAATTTTGTAGTGAATAAATTTAATTAAAATACAAAGATAAAATTAGCTTAAGAGAGATTGAAATAAATAAATTCATAAATAAATAAAAGTAAATGTTTCAAAGTATATATCTCATTTTTACCAATTCACTATAGGTTAGTTAGATCTATGTTTCTCAGCCTTTTATTTTAGCATTTCCTACCGAGTTTTCAATCATAATTTTCATTCCCCCGGCCCTCCCCCTTCTTACAATAAAATATGTACAGCAATATTGTGATTGAATATTTTGGATTTTGTTTTTAAATTATTCCTATTTGTTTGTATGTTTATCTTTGAGTAAGTTTAATTAAATTTTTTTACATAATATTTTCTTTGGATATTCTCGCGCCCCCCTACGTGTACGCGCCCTACAGGTTGAAAATCGATAGTTTATATAGATAGTGAAATAGATTAAATAATTTTTATGTATTTGAATTACATACCTCTTTATCTAATTTAGGAAGTTTGAACCTCTTTCTTCTTCTTAAAAACGAGCCGTTTTCAAACATGTCAAGGGCCGCTGGGTGAAGTGCCCAATAAGCACCTTTACCAGGTCGATCCGGTCGCCTTGGAATTTTGATAAAGCAGTCATTAAAAGACAGATTATGCCTGAAACAAAAAGAAATTTGTACAATTAATATTTATAAAATGATATGGACGTATATTAAGAGATAATTTTTTATAAGTGATAATTTTATAATTTCAAACTTATATAAATAAGTAGTACCGGGATCCCGAGCCTCGGCTCGGTACTTAAGTTAAAAAAAATGATTCATTATTATTGGATTTGGCTGGTAATATTAATACCTGGGACACCGAGCTCTCGCTCTACCCTTTAAAAAATATTGATATACAATTCTTTAATTATTTATTACAATTATTAAATGTTACACATTTGCATCAATCTGATTAAAATGAATGAACTTGTGCTCCTCAATAATACATAAATAAATAATATATACATATATTTTTTTTTCTATAGTGTTTTTTTGAAAAAATAATAATTTTTAAATCGATCATATTTAACAGTTATTATAAACATGATTCAATAAATTATATTAAATAATTATTGATTCGGTAAATAATACTATTTCTTTTATTTATTTATAAAATAAAAAAATGAATTTAGAAATAGGATTTATATTAAATAAACGAAAAAATGAAATAGTTGATAAATCAATAATTATTATATTTTAATTAATAAATAGACATATAATTAAATTTAATCCAAAAAAATTTCATGGAATAGGTGGGTTAAAAATAAAATAATAACTTTCCCTAATTTATATTATATATAGAGAAAAATAACAATTAGAGGAAATTTATTACTGAAAATTGTAAATCAAATGAACTTTTTCCTGAATAAAAATATTCAAAAAAAATTTAAAAAAAATTAACCAGAAAAACTAAATATAGCAATAAAATAAATATTAATAAATAATTTAATAAATACACTATATAATTATTCTTTTTTTTTTAAAAAAAATTATATTATAATAATTTTTTATATATTATTTTTGATAAAAATTTTTTTTGTTGTTATTCATAGCAATAAAATGAATATAACAAGCAATCGCGAAATTTTCACAATGCAATGTATACTTGGCCTATTCTAAAATAAGTCAGTGAACAAGACAGACGTGAAGAGTAATAAATAATGAATGCATAATTTAATAAAATAAAATAAATGGAATGTCGAAGAAGCAGCCGGTAAAAGACTTTAAAAACTCGTTAGAATAGTTTATGGCTGGTGTTATAATTTTTATTGCCGTCAAATTTGAGGTATAGGGATAAAAAAGATGAAAAGTTGGAGGTGAGGGGAAAAAAATGGTAAGCATCTCATTTAGCAGAACTGGAAACAAAATGAAAATATATCTATAGTTTAATGGAAACAGGGATTAAACAAGTCAAAATTTTCAAGGAAATTTTGAAACGAATAGGTATACATATACCAATAAGGAATAAATTCAAATAAAATGTTGATTGATTTAATTTAGATTTTATCTACAAAAATAATTTCATTATACTAGATTAATTGATATTATAAATCAGATAAAATTTAAATTTTTTTAAACTTAATATAATCAAGAAGTTTGTTTTTTATTTATACATTTTTGATTAGAACTCTAAATTAAAAATATCATTTAATTATTTTTTTTTTAAAGCTTTTGTAGTTATATTTTGATAATTATTAAGGGAATTTTTATTAAAAGATCACATTGTTTGTATAAAAAATTATTTTAATTTAATAAATAATTTTTAATTTTATTTTATTTTAATTTAATAAATAATTTTTAATTTTATTTTATTTTAATTTAATAAATAATTTTATACAAAAACAATGTGGTCTTTTAATAAAAATTCTCTTAATAATTATCATTTAATTATTTAATTAAAAATTCTATAAAAATGTTTATTAAAAATGTCTGAAAAAATCTTTCAACTATATAAATATATAAATTAATTTAAATCGTAAAAGATTATGAAAATAGAATAGAAGTATAAAGAATTTTATTTGGAATGGGGATTGCCTCTGTTCTTAATTGGAGGGATTAGTGTAAAAAGAGAGATTTATCCCTTACTTTTTCTAAAAGTGAAATTTTAATATAAAAGTTTGAATTGAACTATTATTCTGTTAATCTAACGTTTTATTGAACTCCTTATGAATTTATAAATATAATTTATAATTTATAAATATAAATTAATAAATATAAATTCATTTAAAATTTAAGAATATGAGCTTATATAGTTTCAGTTGATAAAAAAGATGAAATCCGGTTATTTCCAAAGAAAATTCAAAAAAGCAATCAAATATGCGGCTCTTTATTGTTGGTGTCTTTCAGTCGGAAGATAACAATATTGAAATATTCAAAAATAAAATATGTTGTTTATTGTTATTATATTAATTAAAATTAAATTTTCAAAAAAAAATATATTTGGGTATGATTGTTAATTAATTCTAAGTGGTAAGTAATATTCTTTTCTATAAACATAACCTAAAAACGTCCATCAAAACTGATTTATTTTCTAGTATATGTTCAGTGTATTGATTGCATGTTGAAAAGAACAATGAAACTGATTTAATTCTTCTCAAATCGCTTAACTATAGAAAAATATTTAATTACAAATTCAAAAGTGGGTTCGCAGAGTTCAATACACTTGATGACATTAATAGACATTATAATTCATTTCTCTGTAATATAGGTTTTTATTAATAAATAAGTGATTAACTATTTAATGAAATTCTATTCTTATTTTTGCATTACTCTTTGACTTTTACAAGTATTTTTTTAACATAAAACAAATTCTCAAAACTCAAAAATTTATAAAAAAAAAAAAATTAAGTCACTTTTTCTACTGATCTATTTAATTTTCAATTGATAATTTAATAAATAATTAGTAATTATTTTTTGTATTATTTACCGAGGGAATGAAATCCTTTCTCCTTTCTCTTATCCTTTACTAGGAAATATTTTTTAAAAGATTTTAATTAGTAGGTTTTATTATCTAGATTAATGTAAAAAAAAAATACTAACCCACATGTTTAAATACTAGATTAAATTAAAATAAATACTATATTTAGCTAAAATTTAATTATAAAAATTTTAAAAACAAAAACTCTTTTGATTTTATCAAGAAAATTTCTATTTAAAAAAAAAATCAACACAAAAATATCCGTCTCAATTCAATTTGAACTTGTCAAGTTAATTTATCAGATAAAGTACAAACTGATTGATTATATATGAATGAAGATAAAAAAAAAATAATTTGATATTGATTTTAGGTATGTACAAAAATATATATAATTTTTAATTGATATTTTTATTAATAAATACAAAAATTATTTATAATGTGTTTAGATTATTAATAAACACGATTAATATTGTAGTTTGAAAAAATTAAAACAAAAATTCATGTTCAGCTTATCTAACAGAAAAATTTCTAATTATCAAATGTATAATTAGATTGAAAGTAAAGAGAATAGAATTTTATTAAACACATCCAACATCAACTAATATACATACACTAACATAAATCAAGATAAATGAATAAATATCATAAATCAATGTTGTTGATGATAGTAGTAGTGTTGTTTGTAATTAGTGAGTGAGAAAGAGAAAAATGGATGTTTGAAAAGAGTCGTATCAGCTCGAGACATTGAATAATAAATAAAAGGGTTAAATACTAAAATAAAAATAGAAAAATTAATAAAAATGTTTGTGTATAGATGAAAGTTATGAAAGAATAATAATATTATTATGATAAGAGTGTTATTGATTTTAGGTCAGGTCGTTAATTGATGTCAATTGACTGATTAAAGGTCTGATGAGATTTTTATCAAACTAATTGAAACCTTTAATCGAACAAATAAGCTGATAATATTTATTGTTTGAAGGATGATTGATAAGGAAAAAATATTTTAATGAATTAGTGTCAATGCATTTAAGAGGTTGAAAAATCAGATTTATTTATTTATTTATAGTTCATATAAATAAGAAATAATGTAAAAAATTTTATTTAGTATCAAAAATTTTCATAAAAACTGTTTTAAATTTTTAGTATTTGTCACATTATTGATCATTGAATGGATTAATTTGGCAAAGTATTTTTTTTTTTTAAATTGTGAGAAATAAACTTATTTGAATAGTGAATATAGTTAAGGCTTTTGAAAAAAAATCTGGAGTGTCTCCACTCGACTATCTCGCAAATTTGAATTGGATTAAATAACATATATTAATTTAAATTAAATTAAATTAATTAAATTATAAATTAAAATTAATAAATAATATTTATTAAACCAGAGCATGTTTGGCTCTTTGTTGATGGCACCACGTCACGTGTTGGCGCGTGAAATTTGCAGTGTTAAAAAATTAATTCTGATACTTTCAGCGATTCAATCATACTGAAATTCTATATATAGCAGTTTTATACAATTATTAATCATGTGAAAAATTATCAAACATATATCTTTATATTTATGGTCACTTTAGAAGAAAAAAATCAAAACCTTGTAGGTAATGACCCTCCCCAGAGAAAGATTGATAGCAATTCTTCATTTTCGATTAATTGACTTATTTTTGTATTTGTATATTTATTTGAATTTATAATTTATATATCATCAAAATAAAATATAAAAATAGTAACATCCAATTGTCACCACGATGATCTTTCCTATTGTGCTTTACACGTCAGAGAAGAAGCAGAACATCCTAAGGAAGATCGACGCTTTCGAACTCTGGTGTTGGAAGAGGATGCTGCATATTCCCTGGACTATTGGACCAATAACTTTATACTCAGAGAGGTACGCGTGGTGCTTGTAAGGGTGGTTAGTTATTTTGGTCACCTCATATAATATGCATAATATATAATTATATTGATCAAAAATATCTGAAATTTTTTTGAATTAAAGTTTAAATATAATAAGCCTTACAATTTGAACATCCTATGAAAGGGCAGTCTAAGTGGGCCAGAGATTGTATTATCTGTACAACGGATCCACTCAACCTCTATCTTGATTTTCTTGATTGGAGGCCGCTATATCTTATTTCAATTATTCTTCCAATTTTGATCACTTAGGCTCCAGCTCGGGCCTTGAAAAGACCGTGATTCAGGGAAGGATGGAAGGAACACGGAGACGGGGCAGAACACCGGCCAGATAGACGGATCAGGTGCGAGTTGGCTTGGGTATCGATCACGATGGCAAGTCTTAACTAGCGAAATTCGAGCAGTGGGGACATGGAAGTATTAGGGCCACGACACTTCCATCAGGAAGTTATCGACTAGGAAGAAGAAACATCCAATATAATTCAGTATAATTATTTCTATTATCTATAAAAATATATTTCAATGAATTTTCATAGATATGGATAAAAAAATGTTTTAAATTATACATATAAAAATAATTAATAATAGTTAGTTTATTATTGAATGATTAATGCATTTTTTAAAGTGTGACTGAGAAAACCTCCAGAAAAAACACCAAAGAAAAGAAATGGTTCACAGGAGTTGTTGAAGCAATGAGGCGAAGATAAATGTCCCCAAAACGATTTCAAGATACAAAAGAATATATTTAGGGTGCGGAAAACGACCTCTTGAACTGTGAAATTTCGGGATTATTCTTTTAATCTATTTAACAAGTAGTTTAAAAAAGAGACAGGGCAAACCATGATATGTTGTTTCTAGGGATGTTGATGTGAAAGTCAAAGATGGGGTGATTACATAGATTCAGGGAAACTTGGTCATACGGTAAGATTACCAAAGTTATAAACAAATAACGCTATAAACCAGTGATTCCCAACCTGTGAACCGCGGATGCCGTCATTAGGGAGCCGCGAAATATTAAATTAATACTTGAAATTTTTGGTTTAAAAAAAAAAGGTCAGATGATTTTGCTCTGAAACATTTTCGATGGAGAGAAGAAAATTTTTCCAAATTTCCAAGAGAGTAAAATTTTATATAAAAATCGGATGTATTAAGGGAGCCTCGGAAAAAAACCAATTATTTAGGGAGCCGCAAACCAGAAAAGATTGGGAACCTCTGCTATAAACAATAAATTAATAAATTTAAATATTTATCATTTATTTAATTTTTATGTTTATTTTTCTATGATAAAAGACATACTAGATGAAAGTTGAGAAGCTTATTTTTTTGTGGTCTGATGGTGTAAGAGTAGGAATAAAGTAAAGTACCTGGAACACCGAGCTATCGCTCGACCCTTTAACAAATTTATACAATTTATTATTATAAACTTTAAAAATTTTACAATTTTTTAATTATTTATTACAATTGTTAATTGGGTTTTCGAAAAATGACCCATCAAAAACTTGTTTTCTAAAATGATACAAGTTAATTAAAATAACTCGATATATATTATTTATAATTTAATCTAAAAAACATTTTAATTAATATAATATAATTTATTTAATATTATTAGATCAAATTTATTTAACAATTTATTTTAAATTCCTTCCTTAATATGTTGCTAACTTCATGAATATTTTTTTGTGTGTGTGTGTGGGGGAATGAAAAATGTATTTCGAAATTGTATTCTAAAATATTATAAAAATAAATATTTTTAATTTTATTTTAGAAATTAAATAAAAATTTTTAAAATATTTTAAATATAAAAAAATATTAATATAAAATCATTTATAAAAGAATGGCAAGAGGCAAATTTCAATAAGAATGATGTAATTTCTGACTTCATATAAATTTACTATTTCAAATTAAGAAAATACTAATAAAGTTTATTTTTTTTCTTACCAATACAGATCGATTTTTCTTTATAAGTATTATCTATGGTGCGAATTCCAAAGAAATCCTTAGAGCGGTTTAATATCTCAAAAATATACAAACATATACATATATATATATATATATAATTTTTGCTAAGTAGTATAATAAGATAAAATATATCAAAAACTTGAAATATTATTCTTATAAAATTTTATATTTTCTGTTTTATAATAGTTTACATAAATAATTTAAATTATAATAATTTTCATCTTTAATTGAGGGAGGAAGACATTCTAATGCCTATATTAGAGTTTATATTAAAGTCTGCAATCTTTTTTTTTTAAATTATGATTGTAAAGTAAATATTAGCAATATTATATATATAATACACTACAGTGAAAAAATTAATATATACTATAATAATACAAAAAAATATAATATATATATCAGTGGCGCAACCAGGATTTGACCCTGGGGGGGGTTTTGACTAGCCGCTCCACCTTGGCGCCCCCCCCCCCCCGGGCTCTCTCAAAGACAAATTTTCATTAAGATTTTTTTTTATATTAAATATTTAAAAAGTTTGGTAAATGAAACACTGATTTTACAAAATCTGGCAATAAAATTTAATTTTGTATTTTATTTACTCGTATTCGCAGTTTTAGAAAGAAAATATTTTTTTCCAGCTATAAGTAAATCATTTTAGCTTTCCTCATGAAATAAGGATAGCTTATACGATGATCGGAAAATTTTGAAAATTTTTGCTCCGAGATTCTTCGAGAATTCCACTTTTCAAACGGTTCTGAATCCAAAACTGCAAAAAAAAATTTTTGAACCGGCTTGTTACCGAGATTACGTCTAAACAAAATGTGATATTGTCTTGAAATTTGATATTTAGATGTTTTTTTTTTTGGGAATGATGGACGGGGATTGGATTGTTTTTGGACAAGATCGGACCATAAGTAAGGGTAGTTTAAAGAGGTGTCAAAGCACATTTTATTGATTTTCTCAATAAATACCGATTTTTATGAGAATTATCATACTATCGTATTAAATTTATAGGGAATCGAATTTACTAAAAGTTTCATTATATTCATTTTTACCTAAACTTAATAATAAAGGAGTTATTTATAAAAAACTACTTAGAGATTTCGAAAGCTTTTCGTCCGCCCGTAGTGGCAGGATATTTTGAAAGAAATCATGTAAAAATCCCTAAGAAAAAATCCCTAAATAAAAAATTTTCCTAATTTTTTTTACTTATTTAATAATGAATAGCCGAAGAGACTTAAATGAGGTAGTTGGTGTCATCCCATCTGTTCCATCTGGTTTTTTAGCGTCCCATTTTTCATGGTTTGCCTTCATTTAGTCAGAAGCTTATCATGCGAGTCGCTGAATCGTTTCCTTGGTGAACCAGGCTTCTTACCACGAACTTCACGACAGATTTCCAAAGAGATAAGGTTATGCTCAATATGGATTTGCTTAATCAGGTTCCATACTGATGTCTTGTAACCTCCTAAGCGTGAACGAAGAGCATTGTTGTAACCTTCCAATGCATTGTTTGTTCGAGGCAAACCCATCAAAGTGGCATCGGAGATGTTCCAATGTTCCAATGTCGAATTCGGGGTCATAAAAGCCAGCCAAAAATTGTTCACCTAGCCAAGTGCGCTCGAAGTAAGAAAAAAGATCACGAAGTTTTACCCTGTTGGTGGTCCAGATAATGCTTGGTAGGCTACAATGACTTTTGATGGTGGTACCAAAACCAAAGCTGCAAGAGTTCGTAAATGAGTGGAGTTGTCAGGATTATCTATATCAGGGATGAGCAACCCGCGGCCCGCGGGCCGCATGCGGCCCTTTAAATGTTTTTCTGCGGCCCGCCGAGCATTTCTAAAATATAATTTTATTATTCGTCTCGATTATTTATAAACAATATTATAACGTTTATTAGTATATATATAAAGCTTTGTAAATTGTTAGTAAGTGCGGCCCGCCACAAAATTTTAAAATTTAAATTGGCCCGTGGGTTAAAAAGGTTGCTCACCCCTGATCTATATCATTATAGAGCTTCAAAACTTCTGGCATTGATTTGATGTTTCTATAAATGCATTGAGCAAAATGAAAAAGACAACCTCTGATGATAGTAAATTTCACAAATTGCGTTAGTTCGGTTTTAGGGATTTTAACTTTTATGGATTTTTTCCTTTAGGGATTTTTACCCGTTTCCATTTTGAAAATATTTGTCTTCGCTTCATAATTTTTATGAAATTAGCAATTAATGTATTATTAATAAAAAATATTTAGAATTTGAGTAATATTTTTATTTATTTTATATTTAAATAATAGTCAAATTGGAAAATTTCACAATCATCTAGTAATCTTATATTAAGTCTTTTGTTTTTTATGTGTGTGTGATTTAGGAGAAATAATAAAAAAAATTTTTATTTCTTATATTTAATTCTGTACGAAAAAATAAGCAATTTTTTTTGTGTTGAAATTTGTTTAAAATAAAATAAACTTACTTATTATACACTAAGTTATACTTTAAGAATTATTTTTTTTTCTTTTCTATTTGTAATATAGTACATAATATACAGCAATTTATATTTTTTTCAATCCTGGGGGGGGGGTTTTAACCCCCAAAACCCCCCCCTGGTTGCGCCACTGTATATATATTTATTAATGGATCAACTATTCATTCGAGGTAAATAAATATTAAGAATTTCATTCAAATAAAACAAACTCAGTAAAAAATATTTTACCATCAAGATATTCTTATTAAACAAAAATAGGAATAAAAACTTCAACTCAATTTATTATAATTTATTGCAATTATTTTGATAATTATACTATAACTTGAATTTATTATTTTATTATATATATATATTTATTGCATTATAAATAATTATACTTAATTGATAATCTTAAAGGAAAGTCCTGATATTTATTTAAGAAAAAAAATCTATCTTAAAGAGGAAATGGAAAAAGATTAATTAAGAATATAAGCATATATATATCAAAGATAAAGATAATTTTCATGAAAGTGAAAAAATATTTTTTTATTGTTGAATTAAATCTAAAAGTGGATGAGGATAAAGTATTCACTATCCACAAATGATTGATTAACTACATATTATAAATAAAAATTTTGTTAAACAAATATTTTATATTATTACCATTGATAATTATTTGTGCCACTCAGAAGTCAAACCGATTAACTCCGATTTTTAAAATTTTGCTAGTAATCTAATGTAATGTAAAGTAATCTGCAACATATGAAATGAATAATGAACTTGATAATCTTATTATTGCAATGCAATATACATTTTTCTATAATCAATAAACCTAAATTTTCTACAAGCTGTGTACTTTGGGTTTCGTTTTCTCAGTTTCTTTAAATGTGGAGTTAATCGCTTTGGCTTCTGACAATGTGTGGCACATTTTATTTGGATAATAATTAGATGAGTTGAACATGTTACTTTGCATTAAATTGTAATTTTTATTGTTTATGATGATTATCATTAACTAACAATAAATTAGATAATCATTTTTCGAATTTTCTTAGACCAAGGACCCAGTAGGTATTCGAGGTTGGTCTGAAAAGTTTCCGACCTGGCCAAGAAAAACGATGTTTTTCAATTTTTTTCTTGTTTTATTTTTCAAAATTCAAGATAATTGAGACCTGTACGATGTCAGCTGAACGTGTGCGAAATATTTTGCAAAACCATTTGAATATGGAAAGCTGTGTGCAACGTGGGTGCCGCATTTCCTAACGTTAGACCAAAAATTGCTTCGAAAAACCATTTCTAACGACAATTTGGCGCTGTAGGCGTAATCCAAACGAATTTTTGTGTCGATTTATAACTGTTGATGAGACTTAAATTAAATTAAATCAAATTTAATTAATTAATTAAATAATTTATTAATTAATTAAATTAATTAGAACACCGTTATGAGAAATGTATCAGTGTTGATGGAGATTATGTTGAAAAATATAGCAAAAAAAAATTGAAAAACATCGTTTTTCTTGGTCAGGTCGGAAACTTTTCAGACCACCCTCGTATACCTACTGGGTCCTTGGTCTAAGAAAATTCGAAAAATGATTATCTAATTTATTGTTAGTTAATGATAATCATCATAAACAATAAAAATTACAATTTTATGCAACGAGCAGCTCGATGAGTGTTGCAATTGCTGACACTCGATCAAAACTACAACTACTTCAAAGGGGTGTTGTTCTTAATCATAACCGAGGGTGAAACATAATCCTTCATATCACACTCGAAACCAAATTCAGTTAAAATAGTGGATTTCTCCAGTGGAATGTGCATCAACTCAGTAAGTTATTAACCTACAAGGTCTAGGCTATAGTTTTTTTTATAATGCACGCGGTGTCATTCACATCAATTACCTTGAAAAGGATAAAACAACCGGTGAATATTATTTAGAGTTGATAAACAGATTGAAAGAAAAATAACTGATTTTGGTAAAGAGCTTTTACATCATTACAATGTACAGGGTATTGGGCTAAAATGAAATTATATTGAGAAATAAAAGGCTCTTTTACAGAAAAATTAACGTTATACAACTATAGATAAATTAACAATGTATAGATTCATTAATAGTATTAATTTAAATTAATTGATTTATTTGTTTTTTTATTATTAAGTTCATTTATTAATTTTTTAGACCATAGTTAATTTCCTCCCTTAAAAGAAACTTATCTAATTCTGTGGCGCTAGGAGATTGGAAAATTATTATTCGCAGCAGGAAGATTTCGCTTACAGTTTCTGTTCTGTCCGACCTCCATCCAACACTTATATTCTCCCAAGTTTCTTGCTTCTCTTTCGCACTTTTTTAATCATGTGATCTATAAATTTAATTTTTTTTTGATTCATTATAATAAAATTTAAACAAATAAAAATTTTCACTTTGTTAATTTATATAAATTTCAATTTAAACTGATTGTAAGTCATACGCTTTGCCAAGACTCTGAATAATTTGTGTACAGAAATATTGAATGTTCTTAGCGAGATTTGATATAATGTTGTCCGATTTGTCCTAAATCTGAATTAGAAGAAAATTATAAATTGCCTCCTCTTCCAGCCCAATTCATTTACCCATCCATGTTGCTTAAGGCATCTTAATTTCTTAACACTCTTTAAATTTAAACTAGAGGGAGAGAAAGAATTTCAAATTATATTCGAATAGTCTATATATTATTAATTAATATCAGTATTTTTTTCTGAAAATCCTTTTTTCACTTTAAATATAGTTGTAATTAATAATTGAAACAAAAACAAAAAAAATAATAAATAATAATTTAGTCATTTTAATTGACGTTTTGAAAATATTTTTGTATTCATAAAATAAAATTTATATCCTTCACTTTTAAATAGAAAATAAGAAATATTCAAATATGTATATAGAAAGAATAAATAAAATTTAATTTAAACATGATCTAAATATTTTATTAAATTACTTAAAATATGAGAATAAATTATTTAATTGAATTGATATTTGAATATTAGAATTTAAAATAAAAAGTTAAATATTATAATAATTCTAGGATTGGGAATCGCTATAATAATTCATTGTGGAAATGATTCCGCTAGGGCCAGTGAGCCGCGTGAAGTTCTTGAATGAACAACACGGAGAATTATATAAACTTTAAAAAATTAATTTCGGCGGTTATTGATTAGATATTCATAAAATTTATAGCCTATGTTACTCTAGAGGTATATAAGAATATTGTGTAATTGTAATTTTATAGAAATCGGTTCAGCCAATTTTGAGTCTTTAAAATAGTTATTTTCCGGACAGACAGACAGACAGTCAGACATGAAAAATTCTAAAGTCACTTTTAGATTCTAGAGGTCATGAAACGCGAAGAAAAGCAAAAAATTTTAAATTCTGAGCAACAAAAACCTTTTTTTATATATATAGATTTAAAATCTCTGATAAAATATAGAAAAATAAATAACTAATAATTTAAAATAATGTCAATATGTTTGTTAATTTTAACAAAAGAAAGAGAAAAATAATTCTAAAAAGACTTTTCTATTGAACTAATCATTAGACTTAAAATATTTATAATCTATAGGTAAAAATTTCAATTTTAATCAAGGTTATAGAATCAATTATATTTTGAAAAATTGTAGTATATTTATTCTGCCTAAGAATCTTAAAAAAATAAATAAAAAATGTATCTAATTAAAAGATTTAATTAAAAATATTCAATTAAGAGTAAAAATAAAATGTCAGTAATAAAATAGAAGTGATGAAATAGATTATAAAAAATATAATATACATAATAAGTAAATAATTCAAATATTTTCATTAAAATATCAAAAATATATTAAAATAATATGGTAAATTAAATAATACTAAATAAAATATTCCTATATAAAAGAAAAATTAAACATTATTGTTTCTAAGATGAGAATTTTATCATCTGCCTTATGCAATAATGTTATAATCTAATTTATATACCTAAGTACAATCATTTTTAATGTTAATAAATAAATATGCTACCCTGAATAAATTTTTAATTATGATTTATATATATATATATATTATATTTTTATTTGACATTTAAAATTGCCATTTGTAAAATTGTAAAGTGATTATTTAGAATTTAAATGTTCAGTATGTGCACAATGCATTTTAATAAAATTGTGAATTTGAATCTTAATGTGAGGGCTTGCAGATGAGCAATTAAGTTTTTATTAATAAATATAAAAATATTTTTATAGTTCCAGTTTTATTCGTGGTAGGGCAATTTTATAATGCATGTTTACTGGATGTCTCATGTTTGGTTTAAAAAATACATTAAAACATGTTTTCATTACAACATTCTGAAAAAGAGAAATTATGAAAAAAAAACAATCATACAAAAAAATTTTTTTTTTTTTTAATTAGTAAATTGAATAAAATAAAAATATTGTTTAAAATAAATACAAGTATTCCAAAATATTAGTGTAATTTTATTATAAATAAATTGTAAAATATAGCTATTTGTAGTCAGATTAAAATTCTACATGAAAAAAAGAATTTTTTTTACAATTTGTTTAAATTAGATAAATGATAAATGCATGTATATTTTATGAGTGTATGTATCAAATGGTCAGTTTATATTGATAATCTACAAAATAAAAGCACAACATTTTTTTATATTTAAGTAATCAAAACAAGGCAATGTATGAGAAGGAATTTTTTTTTATTAAAAAAGAGAAATACCAAAAGTGTATACAGGGCCGGCCCTAGAGCCGAGCCAGTAAGGCCATGGCTCGGGGCGCTTGGCTGGCAGGGGCGCCATTATGAAAAAAAAATTAATCCTTCGCAAGATATCAGGGCTTATAAGACTTAATAGTAAATAAAAAATTATGGTACGCAATAAAAAAATTGCGTTTATTTAAAATAAGTAGTAAATTATTACATTTTTAAAAATATAATGTTGATATCATACCAAGATATCTCCTTTTTAGGAAGATCAATCAATATGTGGATCCAACTAAAATAAAATATATTTTCAAATATAAAAATATTTTTTTAATAACAAACAAAAATTTTTTAGTTGATTCTTTTTTTTTTTTGCTTGTTAAAACATATGGGGCGAACTTTAGACCCTTGGCCTAGGGCGCCATAAGAGCTCGAGCCGTGCCTGAGTGTATATACCTATTATAAGTAAGTTTTTCATTGTTGATTAAATCAACATCATCAATTATTTTAAAAATTATTTTTTATGTGTTTTTTTTATTTATATTTTACTTTTTATAGAAAAAAATACAACTAAATGTAATAATTTCTTAAAACTGGCTAATAAATATAGGTATTATTTTATTTACTAGGTAGTTTATTATATAAATAAATAAATAAATATTATTATTTCCTAATGAAATTATAGACCATTAAAAATAATAAATAAAATTCAAAATAAAAATATATGAGAAAGAAAAATAAAATATAAATATAATAATAGATTTCTTTCAATTCTATAATAATATTAATAATAAAAATTATATAATGATTTTTATTTATTAATATTCAAATTAATTATATTCATTTTTTTTATTCTTTATTATTGAATTTATTATATGAAAATAATGTATTTTTTTTATTTATTTAATTTTGAAATTTATTTAATAGATTATAATACTTATATATATATATAAAATAAATATATATTAAATGTCGTATTTACTAATAAGTACTATAAGTATGTAGAGTACGAACAACGATATTTTTATTAAACAAACATGTTTGTCCTGTATTTGTGAATTGAGACATTAGATTGAAAGCGGAAACAGAGTGTTTTGATGTAATTAACGACTAAAGTAAAGAAAGACACGTCATTCAGACATCAATTCCCTCGGCCATTCATTCATTTATTATTATACATTCATTCAGTCGTCTAAGATAATTACTCTCCATTTGAAGCCTAAATCAAATGGTGAATTTCACTTGCTTACCAAATGAACAACAACAAAACAACAATCAATGTAACCAAATACACAAGCAATTCAACTTTAGTTTATCATTCATCGGGAAGCTTAATCTTTTCTAAAATATTTTTTGTTAAAAAACAAAAAAGTTAATTTTCTAATAAATTAAAATTTATAAAAATAATTATTTTTAATTAAATTAAATTAAATTATTTTGAATTTAATTAAATTCGATGAAATTTATAGTTTTTATTTACTTCATGCGCATTTCGGCATTATTTCAACTTAATAGCTTAAATTTATAGTACATTATTTATAAAAAAAAATATGTATTTCTAGTAAAAATCGATTTCCTATTATTATTATTATTATTATTGAGAAGGTAGAAAAACATAGGCAACCCGCATGGTTAAATGAATAATTCAAACTTATATCTTATCTTATCTTATCTTCTTATGCTAGCTAAAATTGTTTGTTTGGTCATGGGTTCTCAAAAACGGCTCTAATGATTTTTTTGAAATTCACACTAGATATAGTATTTATAAAGAAAAATTGAGTTTTATTGATCACATTTCAGGAAAAATCCATCTTCATTAGATTTTTCTTAATTTAAATTTATATATGGATGACGTCACAAATGACATCCATATTGCAATTTGACTCTCGCCTTTTTTTAAAGGATATTGTATTAATATTTTTTTTATATTTAAAATATTTTAAAATTTTTTATTTAATTTCGAAATAAAATTAAAAATATTTATTTTTAATAAAATATATTTATTTATTAATCTCTCTCAAAAAAAAAAAACAACAAAACAAATTTTCAGTTTTTCAAAAAAACACTATAGAAAAAAAAAATATATGTATATATTATTTATATATTTATGTATTATTGAGGAGTACAAGTGCATTCATTTTAATCAGATTGATGCAAATGTGTAACATTTAATAATTATAATAAATAATTAATAAATAATTAAAGAATTGTATATCAATATTTTTTAAAGGGTAGAGCGAGGCTCGGTGTCTCAGGTATTAATATTACCAACCAAATCCAATAATAATGAATCATTTTTTTTAACTTAAGTACCGAGCCGAGGCTCGGGGTCCCGGTACTAACTAATTAAAACAATAAGAAAAATGTGAAATGATTAAATGAACAAGTAAATCATTGTTTATATTATAAACTAAATTTTATGCTATTTGATATACATACATATCGTATAAAATATTTATTTTTTTAAATCTAATAATATATAATCTTTATTTAAAATAACAAAATTAATAAATCTATTTACATGGAAAAGATCAAATAGTTCTCTTATAGATTGACAATCAGATTATAAGAGTCAACAAATCGAACCTGAGTTAAATAAAGATAAGATAAAGGGTTTGTCAAAAAACATCACTTGAATGATTTAATGAATGACAAAACTAAAAAACAAAACAATAAAAAAGAAACAAATAATTAAATTATATATTTGAACTTGTTTAATCATTCAAGGTATATTATTATAAATTAATAAATTAATTTAAAAAATTATTTATATACGAGGGGTGTTCAAAGTATGAAGGAAAATGCAGAAACTTCTAACTAAAATTTATTTTTCAATGTAGTCCCCCATAAGCTCAATACACTTGTTTGCTCAGGAAACTAACTTTTGAATTCCCTCTAAAAATATTTTTCCTCCTTGTCCTCAAAATGTGCGTTAATTGCCACCTTCATCTTTTCATCGTCAGAAAAACGTTTTCCACGAAGATCTTTTTTTTTTTAGGTTGGGGAACAAGAAGTAATCACTGGGGGCAAGGTCTGGGCTGTAAAGTGTATGTTTTATTTCTTCAAGTGATTACAATCCATAGTCTTTCGTGGTGAGATAGACAGAGACTGCCCGAGAATATATTAACTTTAAAATACATATATTTATAAAATGTAATAAAAAATAAACCATGTAAAAAAATTATGTAAACTAAAATTCAACTTAAAAAAATATATATAAAACTTATAAAGATTAATTTTTAATTAATTTATTAACTATCTTCTCAACTTCTTTTTGGGTTCTAATGATAGTGCAACAACTGAAATGCGCATAAAGTAAATAATAGATCAATAAATTTGAAACCTCATTGAATGTTTAATTAAAATTTATTTTTATTAGGTTTTTTTTAAAGTTTAATTTTAGTTTTACACAATTTTATGAAATGTTTCATTCAGAGTCTACTGTATTCTACACTACAGTATAGTACATTAATAAATTCATAAAAATCGCATAAACTATTAATTCTGTGAATGTTGAAACAGTGGTCGTTTTTTGTTCTGATATGAATAAAAATCTTGTAAAAATTAACTATTAAACATAACATTGAAATTAAAAAAAAAATGTGCTTATAGTTCTGGTCCACTTGAGGTCCAGACCAATCACACCAATTTCACTTAAGATTATATATGATTATATAATTGAAATAATAAATTGAAATAATAAATGCGACTAAATTAAGGATAGCTCCCAAAAATTTGAATTGGGTTAAATAACATATATTATATTTAAATTAAACATAATTAATTATAAATTATAAATTAAAATTAATAAATAATATTTATTAAACCAGCGCGTGTTTGGCTCTTTGTTGATGGCACCACGTCACGTGCTGGCGCGTGATTTGCAGTGTTAAAAAATTAATTCTAGCATTTTATATTAGACAAAATATAAACGTACTAAAAATAATAATTTCAGAAAGTCAACTTTCAAGAATTGAACTATTGTAATATTAATTAGTGACAGTCTCTGTCTGTCTTCAATTGACATCATCAGTGAGATGACAGCAATGTTGTAATATTGAAATTAAAATATTATATTATAATTATTATTATTATTATTATTATTATTATGTAAAATTAAAGGTTAAATAAAAATTTAATTAAAAAAAAATCATTAAATATTTGAATATAAATGTTCCAAATTTTCTCAATTATAGTAGTAAGTAAAATCCCCTTCTATAACTATAACCTACATGCATTAACCAACAAGACGTAGCTGAAATTCTATATATAGAAGTTTTATACAATTCGTAATCATGTGAAAAACTATCAAACATATATTTATATTTTTACGGTCACTTTAGAGGAAAAAAAAATCAAAACGTTGTAGGTAATGACCCTCTTCCGGTTCAGCTACATTTCTCAAAAGTTGAAAAAAAACTACGAATTTTTAATAATGTCCGTGTACCAAATTTCATTATTCTAATTCAAACCGTTTTTCCCAAATCTTGTCTATACACACACACACACACACAGAGAAAGACATTTTTCTCAACTTTAGTGAAAATGACTCAGGGACCTTCAAAACGTATAAAAACATCAAAATCTCGACATCGAAAATTTTCATGATCGCAATACGATCTCTGTCGAGATAGTAAAAATTAAAGAAAAAAAAAAAAAAAAACAAAAACAATTTTGATTACTATAATAAATTAAAAGAATTTAATCAAATATAAAAGAAAGATATAGGGAAATAATAATAATAATAATAATAATAATTTGAATTAATAAAAACTTTTTATATTAAAAAATAAATGAAGAGAAATGAAGGGAGATTTGTTTATCCCAATAAAAAAAAAATTTCCAACCATTCCATATGGGATGATTAACTGTCAAGTGGGACGAGTGACTGACAGTCAGTTCATTCGACTGGGTGATTGTTAATTAATAATTCTTTCAAACCGCCCTTTACAATATTTTTTTTCCCTCGCCACCCACCCGCCACCATTAGAAATGGTGTTCTTCTGTCTTTTAAAAAATTTTTTTCTATTTATTTATTTCCTCCTTAACACCTTCTATTTATCTTTATTCGACGGTGGAAAAAAAAAAAGCGAAAGAAAGAAACGAGCCGCCATCGCCATTGGCGTGCGCCATGACAGACCGGCTGCTATTCAAAGAGATGATTATAGATAATATTTCTTAATGCTGACAGTTTCAAATTATATGTTTATATTCGTCGTGTTGAGGCAAGGTGCCAGTACCTGAATGTATTGGTGAATATGCGAGAGTGGATGTGTCTTGATGAGACCCTTCTAAAAGGGCCTGAGCGGCGGCAAGGGCAAGTGAATTGCCGGAAAACAAGGAACGGACACCCAAACAAATTAAAAATTGAAGAATATTCGCTTCGAATTTATTTATTTCGTCGCTCGAAGCGATAAAAAGAAGCTCTGTGAATGCTTCTTTTCACAGCAGAGATACTTTTTTTTTTTTTTTATTTTCTATTTCGAAATTAGAATTAAATGACGTCCCCCTCGTGTAATAAATTCATTCAAGCTATCAATAAATGGTCTTTAAAGAAGTTTCTGATTTATCAAAATAATTAGCCTATGATATATTACTTGAATATAATTTTATATATATATATATATATATATATTATTTTGCTCTAAGCCTAATATGAAAAATAATTATTCCTTAAAAAGATGTATATATTTATACAAATTATAATTTCAATTATTTTAGGGCAATCTTGTTAAATAATTTTTTTTCTTAAGATGCTTTTTTTGTTGTTTTCATTTTTTTTTAACCTACCGATTAGATGGACTTGATGTCACTGGCGTTCATTTTCAAGGCCCTTGTTAGTCATGGATTTTTTTTTTTTTTTTTTGTTTTTTGTTGATGAAGCTAGAAACCTAAATAATAATTTTTTTTTTATCTTATCTTATTATGCTAGCTAAAATTGTATATATCTATCTATATATCTATTTATCTATAACCATTGGTTCTCAAAAACCGCTCTAACGATTTTTTTCAAATTCACACTAGATATAGTATTTATAAAGAAAAATTGAGTTTTATTGATTACATCTCTTGAAACTTACAGCTTCATTATTAATTTCTTAATTGAAAATTATATATGGGTGTGACGTCATCAATTTTACTTCAATTAATATTTTTTTATATTTAAAATATTTTAAAATAAAATAAATTTCGAAATAAAATTAAAAATATTTATTTTTAATAAAATATATATATATATTTATTAATCACTCTCAAAAAAAACAAAAACAAAAACAAAAAAACATATAATTCTTGCTAAGAGAGTAAAAATGTCATGTAAATTAACTAAATATATCAGTCTAATGGGTAAAGGCACTGTTTTGAATAGTCAACTTAGCAGGATCGAAACCGGCGGAAAAAATTTTTTTTTTTTTTTTATCTATTATTTTTTAATAAATTACTATTTTATATTTATTTACTCATTGTTCTTTTATTAAATTTAATATTTATTAATATTATGTATTATTAATTTATATATGGACAAATGACACTCATATTGAAATTTGACTCCCGGCTTTTTTTAAAAGATATTGTATTAATATTTTTTTTATATTTAAAATATTTTAAAATTTTTTATTTAATTTCGAAATAAAATTAAAAATATATATTTTAATAATATTTTATAATTATAAATTACGATATATATTTATCATTCTTCCAATAAAAAAAAAATATTCATGCACTTAGAAACATATCTAATAATACATATTTATGTATTATTGAGGACCCCAAGTTCCATTCATTTTAATCAGATTGATGCAATGATGCAACATTTAATAATTGTAATCAATAATTAAAGAATTGTATATCAGCTCGGTGTCCCAAGTATTAATATTACCAGCCAAACCCAATATAATAATGAATTATTTTTTTTTAACTTAATTACCTAGCCGAGGCTCGGGGTCCCGGTGTGATCTTAATATATTGTCAGAATTAGATAAATAATGTAGAGAGAAAAATTATTTAAAAATAGATATTTATTTAAATGAAATAAAATTATTTAATTTACAGAATGAAAATGTCTATAATAATGTCTAAACATTTTTTCGAGCGACAGCTCGGTATCCCAGGTATTAATATTACCAGCCAAACCCAATAATAATGAATCATTTTTTTAACTTAAGTACCGAGCCGAGGCTCGGGGTCCCGGTACTATAATAAATAGACAAGAACATATTTAAAAATTTAAGAGTTTATCAAATTAGGGATATTTTTAATTGATTGATGATATTTGGTTTTTATAAAACCAGTTAACAAAAAAAAAATTCTTCCAATAATGTATAATTTTTAATTAATAAGTACTTAATATGTTCTTGAAAAAATTTCTATATTTTATTTTTTTATTTTATTTATTTTTTTTTTTTTAATTTAATTTAATTTTTAACATTTATATATTATTATTATTATTATTATTATGTTTAAAATTAAAAAATTATTAAATAAATTTATAATTGGATTATAATTAATCCTTTTACTATGATTAATAAATCATATATAATTTTTTGTAATACACTACTAGTGGGAGAAAATTTTCTATTTTTAATTAATTTCTGATATATTTTTATCATTTAAATTCTTGAGTAATATGTTTAAATATATGATGAATCGATTTAATCATCAATTTATTATAAAAATAAAAAAATAAAGTGGTTGAATATTATTTGTTTCTTTGTTTTTGAGAATTATGTGGTTCCATCTCATTGTAAATTTTTATTTTATAAAATTAAATATTGTTGGTAAGTAAAATCTTGAAAAAGAATAAAAATATATTGTAATTAATATAATAAATTAATTTTTAACTTATAGATATGAATTAACAAATTAATTATATATAGGTAGTATTGGAGTATAGGAGGCAGCTTAGTCGAGAGTGTAGCATAGCAATTCGGCGTTCGATTCCAACTGAGAACAAATTTTTCTAATAAATTCAATTAAACATCAGCTGCCTCTGGGTCCAGGAACTATCAGTTTCTGGTTCTATACATGCGGAAGGCAACGGGAAACCACCGCATTAACATTCCCAAAAAAATCATCATGGCTGGGCAGCTTATAAGGCTATCCTAGTCATGATGATAGCCTACTCCGAAAGGGAGACGGCACCTTAAGAAGAAGAAGAATTTAATTTTTTGATTTTCTTCAGTAAATAAGTATCAGTTTAGAAACGTTTGTGTAGTTGTGTTTTCATCCCTATTTTTAAAACATGATAATATATAATTTAAGTCATTCTCCTCCGAATAAAATTGTGGTCTGATTAACCTGAATTAAATATCGATATCCGGTCTTCTCTAATAGCACAACCCTTTTTTTAATAAATTTATTTATTTTTAATTTGCCTTCTTTACTTTTTTACTCTAATAAATTAAACAAAACAATATTATGTTCTAATTTATAATTATATAGTTTAAATTTTAATATAATTGGATTTATAAAGTGGTTACTAAACTTCTCTTATGACTTTTTGATATAATTCTTACAATATATTGAAAAAATATATTTTTGTAAACCTTTTTAAGAATTTTCTTCAAGAAAATATTTAAAGATACTTTTATAAGTGTTTAATGATTTGAAAGCAAAATTTCAAAAATATATTAAAAATTTATTTAATAGGTTGATAAATTACGATTTTATATAAATTATTCTAAAATTTCTAAGAATTTTGATTATAATATTTCTTTAATCATATTTACATCATATTACATACTTACATATTTTATAATATAATAATATAAGAGATTGACAAATAAAAAAAAAATGAAATCGTATTCATAACTAAAATAAATAAAACGAAATAAATAATGTAAAAATATTCAGATTGGCCATAAAAAAATTTTTCGCTTAGTAATCATATGATAAATAAGTTATTGTTTGTAGTTATTAAGTGAAAAAAAAAATTTAAATAACAATATAAATTATTAATTTTGTATGTGCCAAAATAAAAATATTATTTAGAAATGTATTTTAATGATTCATTACTTTATAATTAAATACATATATATATATATTAAATTTAAAATAGATAATTGATTATAAACCTCAAGCGTAAGTATTATTCATTTATATATTGATTATTTAAAATTTAAGAGAAATATTAATTCATTCTTATTTACATGAATAACTATCATGAGATAAACAAAACAATGTCCATGATGATAGCAACAATAAAACATGATTTTAAAATTTAAATTTAAAATGCATCATGACAATTTGTATTATTAAATGTTTAAAGAAATAGTAAAATATGTTAATAAGTGTCAAAGAATGAATTGGAATCAAAAAAGATAAATAAAAAAATATATTAATTAAATAATAAAAATAATTGCGTTGAGCAATTGTGTAAAAAAAATGTAAATATTGGGATTATTTTATAAAATGTTTTTATTAATTTGAATAAGTCAGTGGCGTACCTAGAACTTTTGCCGCCCGGGGCGATCTCCAGTTTGCCGCCCTTTTTATTATAAGTCAATCAAATAGTGGTAATGCACATAAATAAATTATTAAGTTATTTAATCAATATTAATTAATACACAGAGTAAATTTTTTTACACATATTTGTATGCACTCGTAAACATATTAATATAATATTTACTCTTCTAGCTTTCATACTAGAAAAATCGTGTATAATAATGCTCTCAAAATTTATATTTATATTTTTTCCGCCGGCCCTGCTTTTCAAAAGAAAAATCGATGATTTAAAAAAATATTGGTATATCACTTCAAAGTAATCATATAAACTTTTCAAAAGAAATGACATTTATAAACCGATATCAAAAAATTTTAGTTAGGAAAAATTGCTGAACAAAATCGTAAAGATGCGTTTACGAATTCAACGAATTTTAATGAATACAATAAAATAAAATTATTATCCTGTTCTTGGAATTAGAATTCAAAATTTACACTAAAATGCATTTATATAAACCGAGGAATAATATTCGAAATCATATAGTTGATCATAATTTATATAAATCAAATAGTAAACTTATAATAATCATAATAATCATTTATTATTCAAGAAAGAAAAAAAATAAATATGAAATGAATAAGTTGCTTTTTACAACTATAACTAAATATAAAAAATGCCGCCCCAAGATAAGTGCCGCCCGGTGCGGACCGCACCCACCGCACCCCCCTAGGTACGCCACTGGAATAAGTCCTATATTTATTACATGAAATATTGTGTATAATAAATGTAGGATTAACTTGAAATTTAATATTTATAAATAAATATAATTATAATTTTTAATTTTTTAAAATAATAATATAATAATAATAATAAAAGGTTTTTAATCATATTTTGCACAATTACTAATATAAATACAATTAATTTAATTTATTTTCTCTTTATATTTTTTTTTATCAACATATGTATATCTTTGAATTTCAATCATACCAATTTAAAAATATTTAGTTAATAAATATTTTTAAAAATAATTTGAAGATTTAATAAAATTTAGTGATACATGAAAGATAAGTTATACGTTTCATATTAATCATAAATCAATTTCCGCCGTTTCAGATTTTTTTTTTTATTTTTTAATTGAGCTCTTTAATGAGAATGATGTTCCCCATCTGTTCGAGAATTAAATTTAAAGGATCAGAAAACATTTATTTTCCCTCTCTACCCCTGGCACTTCGTCATTTTGAACCCCTAAGGATGGAGGCCAAAAACCAGAGGACCTTTATTATCCCTTGCACCGGCAATCTATTAACATCTAATGCCCCTTAAGGGTTTTGATCGTCCCCTTGACTTCTAATTTCAATTAATTTACTAAATTAATATCTTGGCATATATGATATTTTATTGGAGTAATTATTCCTTTATAAAAAAAATTTTTTTGTTTAATATAATACCAACCGCTATCATATTAGATATTTAATAATAAATAATTTAATATAATTAAATAAAAATTCAAATTAATATATAAAAATTTATTATTAACGATTGATCAGAAGATAAAATTTAAATTTCTTTGTATAATTCGTCATAATTTATAAAACTTGATTTCGAATATAAATAAAAAAAAAACAAGGGGAGATTATTTATGTTTCTTGAAATGGAAGGGGGAATAGCGCTACGAAGATAATATAATAAATGAATACTATTAATATTATTATTATTAAAAGTAATTAAATTCACAAATAAAATTATTAGAAAGTTTTTAATAACAAATAAATTTAACATCTCAATTATTATATTTAATAAAAACATTGAATTTTTAATTATTTATATTTATTTTTAACATTTATTTTTAAACACTGAAATTTAATCTATATTTCATTAATAAATTTTACCTATATAACTAATTATATTCTATTTCTATATCTTATAAATAATAGCTTTTTCGTAAATAAATTATTAGAAAGTTTAATTTTCAATTCTGAATTAGGTTTAATATACTATATTAACACACTATGAGCGGGGCGGGTATTTGTACCCGTTGCGGGGACTGCCACTTATAAGCGGGGCTGGTATTTATACCCGTTGCCACTTATATGAGGGATATATATTAGTTATCGTTTAAAATAAGTAATTTTAAGTGACACAAGGGAATATATATATTATATAAGTGGCAACGGGTATAAATACCCGCCCCGCTTATAAGTGGCAGTCCCCGCAACGGCTACAAATACCCGCCCCGCTCATAGTGGGTTAATATATAAATCGTAATAAGCATTAATAAATTGATTATCATTAACAAAGTAAAATTTCAAATTAAAAAAAAAATTAAATTTGTCTTTTATTTATATTTATTTATTTTTTTTTTAATAGAAAAAAAAATATAAATAAATAAATTAATAGTCGATTGAGGTATAAATTGTGACAAACAATTTTGTAAAAAGTGAAATCATATAAGTATTCAAAACAAAAAAAAAATAGAAAAAAATATACATTATATTTTTCTTATTCCATTCATCATGTTACTTCCTCAATTCTGTAAACGTTTACTTTTTTTCATCACCTTGTTAAGAAAATATGCTAATTTCGATAATAAATAGCATAAACAGAAGTAAATTGGATAGATAATTAGTATAGTGCTTATATATACCTACCTATGCATGTATATAGAAAGAAATAAGTATTTTTTTAAAGATATTTTTTTTCGTTTTTTTTTTAAATATACATATGATAATGAGATTGAAAATCGATTCTCATTAGACAATTTGGAATTCAATTATCTTATTCATTTAAATAGAATCCAATTTAGATGATGATTGGAAAATGAAGAACTTCTTATTAGTTCGAGAGTAGGAGAGAGATTTTTTTTTTCTTTTTTTTTTGTTCACAGTTAAGATTATAAAAATATTTATTTAAAATTATATTGATTTCAATTAGAAGGTTATAAAAAATAAAAATAATTATAAAATGTCTATTAGAACTGAATATATAATATATATCTAATATTAAAAATTCTAAAAAAAATCTGGAGTGTCTCCACTCGACTATCTCGCAAATTTAAATTGGATTAAATAACATATATTAATTTAAATTGAATTTAATTAATTAAATTATAAATTAAAATTAATAAATAATATTTATTGAACCAGCGCATGTTTGGCTCTTTGTTGATGGCACCATGTCACGTGAGATTTGCAGTGTTAAAAAATTAATTCTGGTACTTTCAGCAAATAAATCAAGCTGCAATTCTATATATAGCAGTTTTATACAATTATTAATCATGTGAAAAATTATCAAACATATATCTTTATTTTTACGGTCACTTTAGAAGAAAAAAATCAAAACGTTGTAGGTAATGACACTCTTCCGGTTGAGCTACATTTCTCAAAAATTGATAGAAAACTACGAATTTTGAATAATACCCGTATACCAAATTTCATTATCCTAGTTCAAACCGTTTTTGTGTAATCTTGTCTACATACATACACACAGAGAGAGAGAAAGACATTTTTCTCAACTTTAGTGAAAATGACTCAGGAACCTACAAAACGTATAAAAACATCAAAATCTCAACATCGAAAATTTTCGTGATCGCAATACTATCTCTTTCGAGATAGTAAAAATATTATCTGATAAGTAAATGAAACCACTTTAGAAAAATTCAACGATGTGGTAAAGGAAGAAAATATAAGTCTAAAAAAACGCCAATTTTTTATCAATTAAATTTAATAAACATTTTCATATTTAGATATTTTATTATTTTTAAAAAAATATAATATAAGTATATAAGATATAAGTATGTTTAAAATAATATTTCAAAATTAATCCTAGAGAAGAATGTGGTAAAAAAATTTGATTTTCAAATTTTTAAATTTTTTTTTTTTTATTTTTTGATAATTTACTGTCATGACGTAATAAATATTTTAATGTTGATAATTTGATCCTTTGCGCATATTAATAATTTTATTTGTTTTATAAATAAATTGTTTGTTGTGGGTGAAAGTGAAGTGTATCCGCTATCAATGGGGAAAAGTTGATCAATATTTGAAGATAATGGATAATGATTAAATAAAGAAGATAAGAGTAATTTAATAAATAAAAAAATTTATTTTAGATATATACTAGATGTTTAAAATTAGACTAATTTCCAATGTAAATGATACAAAGGGGTATGATATAAATTTAAATACGCTTTTCCCTTAACGAAACGTATCAATTTATTCCAAATTGCTCGTTGTTCAAGTAAACCTCTCATTCCTTAAATTTAAAATATAACCTTAAATAATTTATAGCAGGAATGAGCAACCCGTGGTCCGCGGGCCGCATGAGGCCCACCGAACAGATTTTTGCAGCCATTCAAGCATAATAGTACAATATCATTTTCGGGCCACTTAATTACTGTCAAGTCAAATAGTACCGCCTCGGTACTTCAAAAAGATTATTCCTTATGAACAATGAATATTTAAGATTAAGATTATTATTTAAAATAAATAAACGAAAATATATATAAAACAATTTCAAATAATTTAAAAGAACATAAATTTAAAAAATAAATAGTCATAAAACATACAGCCCTTAAACGTACATATTAATGCACTAAAAGACAGAACAGTATGACCTGTGGATATAACATAATAAATATTTCGTAATTTGATTACAAAATATTAAAATAAATATTTTAATTTTATTTTATTTATAATATTCTTAGCGCTGCTGAATGACAACATATACATATCAAATTTTAAAAAAATTAATTTCTGCGGTTATTGATTAGATATTAATAAAATTTATAGCCTATGAACAAATAAAGATATGCAAGAATATTGTGATGTGATTTCATCGAAATCGGTTCAGCCAATTTAGCGTCTATAACGTGAGAATCTCCGGACAGACAGACAGACATGAAAAATTCTAGAGATCATGAAACGCGAAGATATACAAAAATTTTTAAATTCTGAGCAATGTGTAGACAAAAACCTTTTTATATATATAGATGTTTTGTATTTAAGGAAAGGTTGTCCGTTTGTCCATTTATTTTATTATTAAAATTCCCATTTAAAATTAAGGAAAAAACTTACAAAGATGATTTTTGGGGCACATTTGGACGTCGTTATTTTATCACGTTTTTCTTAGCTTGCTTTCTTGTTTATCTGTTCGGATCAAATCTTGCAATCGAAATTTCGACCACTTCCAGTCATCCAATCGCTCTGAAACTTTTCAGAGTTATGTATTCTGGATGACAATACAATAAAATAACACATTCGTAGCTTGCAAGTGATTAATTAGAGCATAATTAATGAATATTTGTATTTTGTTAACTTAAAAAGGAGAAACAATAATAATACAACAAAAGGCCCTTTCCAAAACTTACCTTTCTCAATACATAATACAAAAGAAGAAAACAACAAAAGGGACTTTGTCAAAACATTAAAAATAAATAATACAGATGTCCATAGTCCGCTTGTTTAAAAAAATATTCAAGAGTTGATTCTAGTATGTATTAAATATATTCAATATATTAAATATTAAATATATTATTTTTGATCTAAACGAATAGAGAATGGATTTTACATAAAATTTGTAATCATTTCACAAATTAATAATATAATAAATGACACATTGTGAATTGACGATAAAAATAAATATATTTCATTAGATCTTATTTTATTATACTAGCAAAAATTGTATAAATATATTTTTAATTTTCTTTCGAAATTAATTAAAAAATTTTAAAATATTTTAAATATAAAAAATATTGATACAATATCTAATACAAAAACGAGGCGGGATGCAAATATAATACATTAATTAATAATAATAATCAAAATATTAAAATCCGTTTAAATAAGAAGTTTGAAAAAATGTTCAGGTCGCTCCCCTCCAACTAAATGACAGTCCTGATCGTATGTTCCATGCTGCGAATTAAATTTGGATTAAGCATCATAAATTCTAAAATAATAATTAAATAAATTTCAAATAACGATTAGATATTTATTAAATGAATTACTAATAAATAATATTCAATCTAATGAAATAAAGAATCTCTATATATTATATACACGGTAAATGTATTAGAAAAAATAAAAAGCCATTTTTTTTTTATGAAGAATTTTGATTTTTTTAAATTATAATTTCTGACTTTTGATTGATTACATTTAAAATCATTTTAAAGTTATAATTTCGTCTTTACAAAGAGAGATAAAAAATTAATAAAATCAAAATATTGAAAAAATATAATAGGGAGGTAGAAAAAAGGTTCAAACTCCCCTCTTCTTATTTTTACTTAACGGGTCTTCTGATTGGTTGCCTGTTTCGACACACCTTTTTTCGACTTAAACGCCACCCTCAATTTCCTTCAGCTATCATTTGCTCTCTGCATCTCACCAAGTCATCATTAGCACTCTTGCTAACTGAGTGTATTTTACCACGTTTTTCTTAGCTTGCTTTCTTGTTTGTTTGTTTGTTTATTTATCTGTTCGGGTCAAATCTTGCAATCGAAATTTCGACCACTTCCAGTCATCCAATCGCTCTGAAACTTTTCAGAGTTATGTATTCTGGATGACAATACAATAAAATAACACATTCGTAGCTTGCAAGTGTTTAATTAGAGCATAATTAATGAATATAATTTTGTATGGGAAAATCAAAACAAAAAGTGTAAATATTTAAATTTGAAAAAAACCGTTAAAAACCCGTTAAAAGAATAATATAATATGTATAATATTTAAAATGTAAATAAATTTGAAAGAAGGTATATTAATGTTTTGTACTGTAATTTAGAAAACAAAATTTAAATTTATGAGTTTTAGGCAATAAAGAATTAAAATATGACAAATTTAAAAATTTCTCTTTATAATTCAATTTAAATTTATTACTTTCAGGATAATAGTATTTCATGACTATTAAAGTCAATCAAAAAACTTAAAAGTAGTATAGGTCAAGTGAAATCGATTGCAATATATGAAGACTAAAAAGTAGAAAATAATACTTTATATAAAAAAAAAACTTTTTTAAAAAACCACGTTTTTAACGCACTAAAAAGAAGAAAATAATTTTTCTGAAACCCCATAGGTACTGACATTACAAACAAGAGATATGATTTGAAGAAAATTTTCTATAACGTAAAACGTGGGGCGCAACTATGGCTAAAATATTCTGTATCGTATAAAAATTTATAAATAAATGTTATTAGGTACAAATTAATAGGATAAATGAATTCATATTTTAATTAGCTTCAAAAAGTAAAGCTTATAACTTATCGAAATTTTTAAAAGAGGTAAATTTAATTTATGAAAAGATTACCTTTAGATTACTAATAATATTCACTTTTAAAAAATTCTGATAAAAAATGACATCCTAACAATATTCTGGTAAATAATATAAGAAATTTAACTTGAAGAAATCTAAAACTAAATTTTGCTACTGCAAAACTTCTAGCAAATATTTAATATTTATGTTAATAAAATTTCTAAAGTGTAAATTGAAGATGTTTATTTAATATTAAGGAATTAATTTTCCAAAAAAAATTTACATTAATAAAAGTATTCTGTTGGATTACTAATAATATTCCCTTTTACAAAAAGTCTGGTAAAAAATATAAAACTTAAAATATAAATCCATGGATATTGAAATAAATTAATCAAAGAAATTATATTGCATTTAAAAAATTTATTATTATTTGCGCCCCACGTTTTACGTTATAGAAAATTTTCTTCAAATCATATCTCTTGTTTGTAATGTCAGTACCTATGGGGTTTCAGAAAAATTATTTTCTTCTTTTTAGTGCGTTAAAAACGTGGTTTTTTAAAAAAGTTTTTTTTTTATATAAAGTATTATTTAAAAAATAAAACCCTGATTTTTGTACTTTTATAATAAATAAACATATTTTCTCTCATATCTCTTTTTGTATTTTTTATAACCATTTCAAATGTTACCGGACTTTTGGTCCACCCTGTATCTATATATATAATTTTTGCTAGTATAATAAGATAAATAAATAAGATATATTATAATAATCGCTAAAATAATGAAAGAGACATGTTGGAATTGTTCATTAAATATTTAAGGTTTTTGATAATTTATTAAATTGTATTTTTTGTCTGAGACCCTTTCGTTTGGCCCTTAAATAAAAAAGGTTGCTCACTCCTGATATATAGCAATAATAGTTAATAAAACTAACTATGAATAGTGCTCCTCGAAGTATAGAAACGCGGAATAAATCGACTTTAAACATTTATTTACCTCTAAAAATAAACTTTTTTTATTCAAGTGTATGAAAAAAAACTATTAACTTAGAATAAGCAAAACCCCGCAAGCAATTACAATGCATTGAATGACGTTTAAGACAGTCCGTGATTGACTACGGAGAATAAGCGTCGGCACGTATCAACTTTCCCCCCTGAATCCACTTGACACACTGTCTCCTATTAATATACCTCTCGTCTATTACCAAGGTTTATCCTATTTTAATCTTAATAAATTAAAAGCAATAAAACTATAATATTACAAAAAAAAAAAAAGAAAATAATAGCATGTCTGTAAATAACTAATTATTTATATAAGTAATAATAAATTATAAGTAATATACTATTATACCTATTAAACATTCTGAGTGTATTATTATATCATTCATCTAAGTTTGTTTAATTTTCATTTAAATTAAACAATGTTTATTTAAAGATCGTGTGTATTTGTGTTGTAAAGGAAAATTACCTTTTTAACATTTCTCTCTTTAGTACTAAATAATAGTAGTTTAAATTTTTTTTGTTTTGTTTTATTAAATAATAAAACAATTTTAAAAATGGTTTTGGTGATCACTTTTGATAAGGTAAAATTGGGATTAAACAAATTAAAACAAATTTGAAAGTGCATTGCAGTAGTTGAGTTTGTTGAGTTTTAATAGAAAAATATTATTTAGTTCTTTATTCAGAGGGGGGGGAAGGGGTTGAACTCGTAACTTAAAGATTTGAATCCATGTTCGATAGATAAACTTGGTGTCACATTAATGGAGCCACTCAGAAGCCAAAGCGATTAACTCCACATACAAACAAATTGAGAAAATGGGGCCCAAACTTCACAGTTTGAATTAAATTCACGGTTATTAATTACAGAAAAATGTATATTGTATTGCATTTATTAAGATTATCAAGTTCAAAATTCACTTCATATTTTTCAGATTACATTACACTACTAGCAAAATTTTAAAAATTTGAGTTAATCGGTTTGGTTTCTGAGTGGCTCAATTATAGTTAATATTAATATATTTCTTTTTTTCAAAAGAATATAAATTTAAAAATTGAGAATATATATGGGTATCCTTATTAGTTAATGTTAAAGGCGACTTTATCGGAGGTGACGACAATATTGAGTAATTATGTGTATTGGAGATATGAAAAAAATTTCATAATTGTAGATAATATATTATATATATATATATTTAATAATTTATAATGTTAATAAAAATAATGCAAATAAATCGGATAATAAATAATATTTAGAAATATTTATTATATTAGTAGTAAAAACAGTTATTTAATATATAAATTAAATAAGAGAAATTATCAATATTTGGTACAATTATTATATATATATAGAATTTGTTTAATAATTCTATGATTAATGTTAATTTATGTCATTTATTAGTATTTTATAGGGAAGTTTTTAGAATCAAAAAACACTCAAATAAGTATACCTAGTAAATAAATTTTAAATTGATCAAACCAAATCCAATTTTTGTCGTCATTTTTATAAATCAGCTTTTTCTAAAATGTTCTTTTATAATTATTATGTCATCATCTACAGTCCAATTAAAAAAAAATTGACATATCGAAAAAAAATTATATACAAAATAAAACTATTTTATTAAAAAATGGCAATTAATAAATAATATTTAAAAATATTTATTATATTAGTAGTAAAAATAGTTATTTAATATATAAATTAAATAAATATATTATTAATATTTGATACAATTATTATATATATAGAATTTGGTTAATAATGTCATTTTTTAATTTTTTTATAGGAAAGTTTTTAGAATCAAAAAACACTCAAATAAGTATACCTAGTAATTTAAATAACTTTAAAATTGATCAAAGATCTAAATATTGTAGTCATTTATATAAATCAGTTTTTTTCTAAAATTTTCTTTTATGATTATGATGTCAATTAATCTACCGTCTCAATTAAAATAAAATTGACAAATTGAAAATAAAAAAAATATTAAATAGAAGATAAAATTAATTTGTTACAAAATATGATTAGAATATGAAATTTTTTATATTGATTATATTGAGAATATTATTATGTAGATCTAGAAAATGGAATTGTGAGATAAATTTTGAAATTTTGAGATTCATGTTTAGTAGAGGATGGTGATGGAATGTTTCTTTATCTTTCGGCATGCATTGGATACTTTGAATTCGAGAGAGAGAGAGAAAGTGAGACCTGAGTGAGTTCTGCCAGCGTTGTGTGTTCCGTCTGTAGTAGGGGAACCTGTCTGTGATGAACCGGTAGATATCGCAGAGTGGCAGCATTTTGTCCGGCGAGGACCAGATCGCCATGGCTGTGAGCGAGATGTACGAGTACGGAGGTTTCTGGTCGCCGTACGAGTCGCGGCTCGGCCTGGGCATCTTCGTCTAGCACCCCGTGGCCGACGACACACGTGGCTCCCGCGCACACCCACACACAAACACAGCCATGCCCGCCGGACCGACGCACGTGGCTCCGTTGCGTCGACTAGCCTCGCAGCCACAACTCCACAGCTCCACGCTTGGGGGAAATCCCGCCTGCCAATGGCCACACCTACCATCGCGACACGCCCACTGGTCTTTCATTGGCCGGTGGGCGTGGTCAAACACCTCAACGCAAACATGTTTGGTTAAGCTCGAGCGGACCATCAATCTCAGAAAATGGACTCTCGCGGACCGGCTTCAAAGGAATCCGATTTAATTTAAATATCTGCGCGTCTCATAAATAAAGTCACGCAAATTCCTCCCCCATCCTATTGTCTCAAAAAAAAAAAAAAAAAAAAAAAAAAAAAAAAAAAAAAAATATTAAAAAAATAAAAATAATAATAATAAAAAAAAAAGAGATTGATTTTTTTTAAACTCAGAGAGCGGAGAATCTCGTTAAATAAAGCACATTAAAAGTATACAAGCCTCGAATTCCCATTTACGAAACGTGATTAGAGGGAGACCATAAAAGCGAATTATGCCGAAATGTTAAGGCCCGCCCAATTCTATATGAAAATATGCTCAGCGTAACCAATCGGATAAAAATGAATGCTAATAAATCCGATCGGGTTGAGTTCACTTGTAAATATCATTAAGAGGATATTCCTCTCTGGGGCATTAACAAGCGCCGCTATTCATCCACATAGCTAATAAAATATTCTTGAATAGATAAAAATAACTTATTTTCAAATTTTTTTTTTTTTTTCTTTTTTTTTTTTTTTTGTTTCTAAATCGAATGGAATAATCAATTATCACTCACACTAATTTATCCAATTTTTAACCGTAAATATTAATAAAATAAAGAAATAAAAATAATATCCGTATAAATGTATTTATTTTAATGATAAATTTAATAATACGCAACATAGATATGGTCCAATTTAACATTATAATCAATTTATTATTATTATTATTATTATATTTTTAACAAAATTTCTAATTTTTATATTTTTCAATAAAAAATATAATTATTTTTCTGTAAATTAAATTTTATGCCAAATGTAATAAAAAAAAAATAATTAATGAAGGTTGATTACTTTATTAGAAAATATAATTAAAAATAGGACCATTGATTAAATTGTATTTTATTTATTTTTTAAATTTTTATATAAGTATGTATCATATTATTATTTTATTTATACACACAAGATAAACATTAATTAATAAATTTATTTAATATTGATATTCAATTAAAATACATAACTCTATTTCTATTATTATATAAATTTATAAATTTTGAAATCCATAGGAATTAGGTATTCATTTTTAACAGGGCCGTTTTAAGATTTTCGGCGCCCGTGGGCTCCTAAAATTTTGCGCCCCTTTTCATAAGAAATGACACAGAATGGTTAGTAGGAGCGAGATGGGTATACAAAAGTGTCCGAAGTAGAAATTGTCAATTTATTATAATTAGACCAATACAATAAACTAAAACATAAAAGGAATTAAATCAAGAAACATAAGTATTATTAATTATGAATTCTGAAAATCTATATCTATATATTTAATACGATAGTGTCCGTCTGTACGCAAAAAACTCCAGAGCCTAAACTACAAGGAGTAAGGTAACCAAATTTTTCTGAGGTGAAGGGTACCTCAAATGATGAAAAATAAAAAAGAAATTAGAATCTTAGGTAACTCCTGAGCTGAGCTGCGGGTGTTCCATTTTCCAGAAATATATATAAAGGAGAGTGTTTGTATGTATGTAATTTGTTTACTATTTTTTGTTGTCATAGAAACAGATATATATATATATAATTAGAACCTCTCTCTCTCCCTCTATTTAAAATTTTAAAAAATTTCTTAAGCCAGGTAAATTAATTGGACTGGAAGAGGAGACATGTGATTAGAGAAATTGGGGAAAAATCAACCGAAATGTAATTAAACAAAAAATTTCAAGAATTATGCTACGGATACGACTTACATACAATTAAATGTAGAATTTGAAAAAGTATAAATATTTAAATACTTAAGATCTCTAATCATGAAGGATAATAATATTCGAGAAGAATTTAAATCGACGTTGTAATTGAGTAACGCCTGTTATTATGCAGTAAAGGGGTTTATCTCATCAAAGAGGATCAAAATTAAAATATATAAAACAATTATTTTTCAAGTTGATCGATGACTAGGGTGACCATATTTCGAAAACACCAAACCGAGACAAACGGTATACCTTTATTTTTTAGAACTAAATTGAAAAAATTTTGAAAAAAAAATTACGAAATGTCCTAAATATTGAAAAAACGGGACAGTAGGCTGTCCCGAAGACATTTTTGGGACAGAGCAACTTGGAGAAACTAGAAATTGGGAGAAACCGATTGGGAAACATCCGGTGGAAGACCAAGGACCAAGGTGGGTGGACAATGAAGGAAGGGACATGGGAGAGATGGGACAGGGTAGGATTTGGTGGATGCTGCGGCTAAGAACTTTCGAAAACTGTAGAGACACAGAGTTAGATAAATATAACATATACAATAATAATATATAATTAATTTACTGATTAAATTAAAATATCTTTTACAAGAAAACAAATAAATGTCTTATCTACTTATACTGATTGAAACAAAATGGATGAAAACCTTTTACATACAGACTTTCAACCAAATACTATGTATCACTCGGGGGTACAGGGGGCGGAGCCCCCGTCTAGGTGTGAAGAGCGCCGTAGGCGCTCGGAGCAGCTAGTAATTCTTTAAAACATAAATTTTATGGAAAATTAAAAAAAACAACCTATATGAACAAAAACAAGCTATATAGTATAAAAAAAGAAAGTTATATATTTATTTTCCTAGCTTTTTCTTTTGTAAATTTATAAATAATATCACCCGAATTTAAGTTATTAAATAAATTACTCTCTATGGACAAAATACTCCAATCATTTGCTCTCTCCCAAAGATTTTTTAATTTTTAATTTTTTTTATCCTTTTCATTGCCCAAAAAGATCTTTCACCGCTGCAATTTGTAGTGGCAATACTTAAAAAAAAATGCTCAGTGCTGTGGCCACGTTAGGAAAAGTACACTCAATTTTTTTTTATTGTTCTTAGACTAAATTCTACAGTAGATATATTTTCTTTATTTTCTAATAAATTCACGTGTTTAAAATAAAGAAACTCTTCAATAAAATTTGAAACAATGTCATTTGTGTTAAAAATGTTATATATGTCAAAATTTCGCCCGCACAATATTCTCAAATTGCACAATTATCGCTGCTGTTAGGTTTCTTATTAAAATTATTTATTCAATGCTTCTATGGATATAATGAATAAGAAAAATAGATATGTATTTTGAATGTGCATGATTAAAATCTTTGAAGTGATGTCACTCCGGGTTGGAGGTGACTATAAAACTACTACTTAGCAATCAGGAAAAATATATAAACCAATAAAAAATGTCGCCCCCAGAAGACTTGCGCCCTAGGGCTATAGCCCAATTAGCCCTGTGGTTATGGTGGCCCTGATTTTTAAGTATAATTCTTCTAACTAAACCTAAGTATGTATAAATATAAACCCAGTTTTGATAGTATTTCAAATTGACCCTTATAATCAATTTCACATTATTATTTAATATAATCAATAAGATTAATAAAGAACATTCTATTATCACGAGCAGGGTCGTTTGTGGGATTCGTTTTTATCTTCCCCCATCCCATTAATATATTATACTAAGAAACAACATGGATATATGATAATTCTAAAACTCCTGTTCTTTTATTTATTTATTTTTTTTTTGGTTTGACAATCATATAAATAAACACAATATCATTAATCTTTTAATCAATTTTAGAGGTCTTTTGTTCTGGGACCCTAACCACGTTCCACTGTTTGCCCAACCTATTTTCAATCCTGATTATGTGTTTGATAAAGACATATGCAAATTGTTTGATGATAATTATTATGCAAGTATATTAAAAATTCAAAAGAATATAGGTAATTAAATAATAAATAAAATTTAATAAAATAATTTTAAATTAACAAAGAAGAAGAAGAAGAAACAAATTTAATGATTATTTAAAAAAAAATAATAATAATGAAATTAATAGAATTAATCGTAGGCTTTAGTTGAAACCAATTAACAAGTTATATAAATTAAAATTAAACTTAAAAAATATTTAATTAATGAGAATTGTTTTTAATTAGACAGATATATATTTGGTATATTGAGCATTTCGGTTGTTACACCATCATGAGTGGCTTTCTTTTTCTCAATTGACATCAATTGATTTGTGCAGCAGTGATAATAATCATAAAGCAAATATATCAATAAACTTGAAACTTTACTCACTGTTTAATTAAAAATTAATCTTATTAAGTTATAAGATATTAATGATCATTTTTAAATTTAGTTTTGGATTACATTATTTAATAATAAATAATCAGAAGAACTACAATTGAAAGAGTTGAATGAGTGAATAAAAGTGATAATAAGATAATTTGCATATATTATATTTTACAATTAGTTATAATTAAAATAAAGAAATTCAGTTAAATCGATAGTCATTTTAAAGTATTCAATTTATAAGGATATTTAAATTACAAATTAAAATCTAATTGCTACAGTGGAATGTAATCCTTTCTACTTCATAATTTAATAGCTGGTAATTTTAATAACAAATTTAATAAGCTACTATCATTTGAATTTCACTTACCTCATTAAATTTCAATAAAAATTGTTATATTTATGATCGGTCTACAAATTAATTAAAAAGAATATATTACAGCGATTAGTAGTAGTATCATTTTAAATTACAAACTAATTTTTGTAACTTAATTGGATTGGAGAGAATTATTTTTTGAATTACTTAATAAAAAAAATACAAGTATTTATATTTTATTATTATTTTAATTTTATTAATTTGTATTTATTTTAGAAGAGTATATAAAATAATATTAATTTTAATTCTTGTAATGTGTAATGTTTTATTTTCTTATTTCTAATATTAAATTATTTTATTAATTTAAATAAATTAATACTTATGATTTTTTATATAGAACATAAAAATATATACATATAAAATCGAAGATGGTTAGTAATGGTATTAATTATAATATTACATTGTAATCTTTTTATTTGAATCTAGTTTCTTGAATAAAAACTTCAAAAAAATAATTGAAGAAATTTTGAATTCAAATATAATTAGTAAGGATTTTTATTAATAAAGTATTAAATGTATAGAAATAAATGAAAAATAAATAATAAATTAATGAAAAAATATTATATTAATAAAAATCTGGAGTATCTCCACTCGACTATCTCGCAAATTTGAATTGGATTAATTAACATATATTTTAATTAAATTTAATTAAAAAAATTATACATTAAGTATAATTGAATTGGATTAATTAATTTAAAAAATTAAATTAGTAGTATTGTTATTAAATTTAATTAATTAATTAACATATACTAAGTACTTTCAACGATTCAAATCTATATACTGCAGTTTTATACAATTTTTAATCATGTGATAAACTATTAAACATAAATCTTTATTTTTAGGGTAAGTTTAGAGGGAAACAAAGTGAAAACGTGGTAGGTAATGGCTCCTCCGAATGAGCTACATTTCTCAAAACTATGAATTTTTAATAATGTCCGTGTACCAAATTTCATTATTCTAATTCAAACCGTTTTTCCCAAATCTTGACTACATACAAACACCCCCCCCCCCCCCACAGACATTTTTCTCAACCTTAGTGAAAATGTCTCAGGGACCTTCAAAAAGTATAAAAACATCAAAATCTCTGGGGAGATAGTAAAAAAAGGTTTATATAAAAACATTCATAAAGAGGAATCTGTAAATTAAATGAAGAGATTAAAAAGTCAATGAAAAATTATCATTATAATGAATAATTAAATTTTTAATTTTTTTTTAAGATTAATTAATAATCCTCAATAAATTATCCAATTTATTATAAATTATTGAGAGTCTCTTAAAACTCCAGGCTTGTTTTGAATCTTTTCGTTCAAGATCTAAATTATTATATATTATGAAGTACATATAAATAATTAAATTTTTAATAATATTTAGTAAATATTTCGTGAACTGTATTGAGAATTTTCTGACTGCAATGTGCACTAATGCCTTGTTTAATTAGAATTAGAATTTATAATAATCATCGTAGTAAATAAATTAATATAATATAATAACATATACAAAATACCTACAATTAAATCTAGATTCTATATTATTTATTCATAAAAGGTGATTTTTATTTTTTGTTTAGTAACTTTAATTGATATATACGCCTACGCTTTTAACAAATGAATAATTAATATTAATAATTTAAATTTTATAATAACCACTAATTAATTAAATTTAAATTATGTAAATCGTTCCTGTTGAATTTCGAAAATAAACTCGATAGGTAGGTAGGTGATGATTTTCAGGATCCAAGAATTCCAATTAATTATTACTTATCTTTTCAACATTAATTATATTGTATCCGCTTGATACATCGACTATAGAGGCTTGTAAGACCTAAAAAATAATAGAAAGCTATTGTTCCTGAAAATTGAAAGTGGGAGGAAATGGAAGGGGATGAATCCTTAATATATATTAATTTTGCTCGAAGGCTAAAAAGAGGAATTAATAAAATTACGATAGCAACCTCTTCACTTCTATCGCACCTGGAAATTTAAATGGACTGTATCAAAGGTCTATGTTTAATATATTAAGAATTTGGGATTGAAAAAAGCTCGCTAAATAAACACTATAATCAACTTTTTCAATATTTAATTAAATTAAAATTAGGTTCAATTAAAAACGGATTAATTATATTTAGGGTCACCTAAATATTTTTATATATCAACTTAAATCTAAATTTTCAATCTAAAATTAATATAGTTCAACGTGTTCATAAGTGCACTTATCTGACCACCGGGAATTGAATTAAATGGGGGTTTACGCTGCCGTTCGCTGCCTGGATGTCTTCTCTGCTGGTTTCGCAATTGATCCAACGATCAATTGGCTTTGGACCCTCCTCGAGTTTCCAACGGGATGAATGGACCAGCACGGATCCAAAGGTAGAGATGATCCCCTCAGGAATCACTGGGTTTGCCCCCTCGGAACAAACTCTGGAGCACAGGACCGGCGGCTGCAATCTGTAGCCTCGTCGACGACCCCAAAAGCACCGCGTTCGAGTTGTAAATTCGAACGGGTCGAATAAGGCGTCGGTGGGCCAAAAAGCCCCAGTAAGCAGTGGACGAGCCGATAAAAACAACAGGCCGCAGCGACAGACAAAGGCAATAGCACTCGGGCGACAGGGACAACAGCAGCGGGGGCTCCGGAGAGCTCGGCCTGTCTTTTTATATGTAGATAGTAAGGGAGGGGGGTGGTCAACCTCATGAATTTATGACAATAACAATTAAATATTTAAAACTATAAATTAAATTAACTTAAAAATATTAAACTACATTATATAATTAATTAACACTAATATTTATAAATATTAAATTAATTACTATTTAAACTTAGTCAGAGGGCGGGAATTCAAATTTATTTGAATTCAGGTTCCATGCGGAAACATCACTCCCCCCCTTGACGGACTGTCAAAATCTATTTAAATTTACGCTATCGGGTAGCAATGTAATTTTGTTGATCGAAAGGTTATATTCTCCCCTCTCGGTCTTTATTTTAACCCCCTGTACCAAATTGTCCTTTCCTCGAAAGGTTTTAATGATTTTCCCCAGTTTCCATTGCAAGGGGGACACGCCGGAATCGGGTATCAATACCAATCTATTACGCAAATCATTAGGGTTCTCCCGAAACCACTTTTTACGAGATTGCCGATTGGTTGAATAATTTTGCCCAGGATCACGCCTAGAGCCAGGTAGCCTATTTTCCCCTACCCTTTCCCCATTGGACCCTTGTTGATATGAATTAATATATTTACAAGGGCCCATTAGAACCCACCCCAGGTGGGTGTCTTGCGCTTTTGGTAAATCCCTTCTAAATACTTTCGTTTTCGATTTCATTAGAAGGGGATATATTTCTGCTCCGAGAATTATATCAATGCCTGCAGGTATGTTAAATTCTGGGTCGGCTAATTTATTACCTGCCGGCAGTGTGAAAGGGGGGATCCTTACCTGTTGTATTGGCTGTTCACTTGTTAATTTTTCCAAAACAAGCGGAGCTATTTTATAATTTTGCGATGTACAGAAATGAGGGCAAAAGGTGAGCTGAACCTTCCCTTTTACTCTCATTGGCCGGCCACTCAAATTGAATAGACTTGTAGAGGTCTTTTCAATTTTATGACCGAGTCGTTTCGCCATTGAAAGCGAAACACAGCTTACCTGTGCCCCACTATCTAATAGACACCTAGCCTTTATCAATTTTCCCTCGGTGTCTATTATCTGTACCTGCGCAGTTGCCAATAGTGATGGATTAAATAAATTATTGTTACACTCCGCATTCGACTGCATTATATGCGTTTGTAACGCATCTACCTTTAAATTAATTGCTTTATGATTATGCAACATTTTATTTAATCTTTTATTGCAATGAGCGCAAGGAGGTTTAAAACAGTCTGCCGCAGAATGTTTTAATCCTAGACAATTGAAGCATCGCTTCAATTCCCTAATTTTTCTCTTGCGCTCGTCAAGGGATAATTTTTGAAATTTATGACACTCTTTTAACGAGTGTTTTTTTCCACATATGCTGCAGTCGAATGGGGGCCCGCCCATTGTATGAAAAATGCCTGCTTTTTTAAAATTTGGTTTTTCCCTTCCCTGATCTATTGTTTTATTGCCCTTTTCAATGCTCAGGCCTGGCTGAGCTCCTAGGCAAGAATTATACCTCCTTTCTAAAAAGGCCAATATCTTTTTAATGCTCGGCAATTCGAAATTATTATTTTCAAAGTACCATGCCCGCTTTGTTTCGTAGTCAACTTTCTCTAGAAGAGAGAAAGTCCAAAGAGGGTCACAGTCATCTATTTGTATCTTCAACGCCTCAAGATTGTTTAAAACGTTCTGAAACGTTGAAAATACTTTGAATAAACTATTCGCCGATTGTGAAGTGGCTTTAGGGATATCAATAATCCGCCCAATAAACCGGTACACGATTTCCGATTCCCTATTGTATCTATTATTGAGGGTGTCCCATACAATTTTGTAATTCTCACCCTTCATTGGATACATGCCCACGCATTCTAAAGCCTCCCCTTGCAAGGCTCCTTTTAAATAATTTAATTTCTCGAGAGAGGATAAATCATCTCGATCTCCTACAATCGAAGAAAAACTATTTTTAAAACTTTCCCAATTCTCAATTTTTCCAGAGAATTTGGGAATATCTAATTGAGGCAGCCTTAGCTTTGCCATAATTTTAGGCCTATCGCAAGTCTGCCTACGAGCCTCTAGCTCGTTTTTAATCTGCCTAATTTTTAATAACAGGCCACTCGACATGTCCAGAATCCGATTGATCATCTCAGTTGTTTCTTCATCTCCCAATGAAGCATCTGAGAGAACATCTGAGTTCACCTCGTTGATGCTTACATTGGAAGATTCCAACTGAATCAATCGAACTTCCAAAACATCCGAGTCGGCCTTACCTATATCCCCCAAGGCGGAAGTGATGGTGTGCACAGAACCTGCACATATATTTAATTTTCTGTGGTATAATTTAAATGCCCTCGACATTTTAAAATTTTTATTTAATTTTAATTAATCTCCCTGAGAGACTAAAATTATTTATATAACTATTAAAAGATCCTTTAAAATATTAATTTTAAACGAACCTTTTAAAACTTTAGCGACCTTTTTTCAAACAAAGGACAAAGAAAATGAATGGAAAGGAAATTTGCTATTGCAAGGGTCAGGTAACAAAATATTCCAACTGAATATAATGTTTATGGCAATTCTATTTCAAGAACAAATGCTTTCTTTTGAAACTAATATAAAATTATTTATATTAAATTAAAACCAGATAAAATCTTCAATTTTATCCGGCTAAAGAAGGACCAAAAAATTTATTGATGTATCCGCTTGATACATCGACTATAGAGGCTTGTAAGACCTAAAAAATAATAGAAAGCTATTGTTCCTGAAAATTGAAAGTGGGAGGAAATGGAAGGGGATGAATCCTTAATATATATTAATTTTGCTCGAAGGCTAAAAAGAGGAATTAATAAAATTACGATAGCAACCTCTTCACTTCTATCGCACCTGGAAATTTAAATGGACTGTATCAAAGGTCTATGTTTAATATATTAAGAATTTGGGATTGAAAAAAGCTCGCTAAATAAACACTATAATCAACTTTTTCAATATTTAATTAAATTAAAATTAGGTTCAATTAAAAACGGATTAATTATATTTAGGGTCACCTAAATATTTTTATATATCAACTTAAATCTAAATTTTCAATCTAAAATTAATATAGTTCAACGTGTTCATAAGTGCACTTATCTGACCACCGGGAATTGAATTAAATGGGGGTTTACGCTGCCGTTCGCTGCCTGGATGTCTTCTCTGCTGGTTTCGCAATTGATCCAACGATCAATTGGCTTTGGACCCTCCTCGAGTTTCCAACGGGATGAATGGACCAGCACGGATCCAAAGGTAGAGATGATCCCCTCAGGAATCACTGGGTTTGCCCCCTCGGAACAAACTCTGGAGCACAGGACCGGCGGCTGCAATCTGTAGCCTCGTCGACGACCCCAAAAGCACCGCGTTCGAGTTGTAAATTCGAACGGGTCGAATAAGGCGTCGGTGGGCCAAAAAGCCCCAGTAAGCAGTGGACGAGCCGATAAAAACAACAGGCCGCAGCGACAGACAAAGGCAATAGCACTCGGGCGACAGGGACAACAGCAGCGGGGGCTCCGGAGAGCTCGGCCTGTCTTTTTATATGTAGATAGTAAGGGAGGGGGGTGGTCAACCTCATGAATTTATGACAATAACAATTAAATATTTAAAACTATAAATTAAATTAACTTAAAAATATTAAACTACATTATATAATTAATTAACACTAATATTTATAAATATTAAATTAATTACTATTTAAACTTAGTCAGAGGGCGGGAATTCAAATTTATTTGAATTCAGGTTCCATGCGGAAACATATATATATATATATATTCCGGATAAATAAATTTATTATTTAATAAAATAAATTCAAAATTTGAAAGTAAATCTGTGAAGTAGAATTAAAAGGAAATTTCTAGTTACCTGAATACTTCATCACACAACTACTACTTCTACTATGTTTCTTTAATTATTATATTTTAAATATTTAAAATTAAAAACTATTTTTTATGTATATATATTAAATTGTTAATTAATTTAAATTGTAATTGCATCCCTTTTCAAGTGATTTATAATTCAGTCTTAGAAAGGAGGAAAATAAAAAAAATAAACAAAATATCATGGAAAAATATTTCCCTTCCTAAAGTATATGATATTTCAAAATATAATAATCTAATATAATTATTAAATAGATATAATTAATAAATAAATATTTGTTAAGAGAAAAATAATTTGTAGAATTAGATAAAAGAAAATAGAAAATAATTTTAACGAGGTGATACTGAAGTATTAAGATCGAATAATCTTTTAAAGTACTATTGGCAAAACCACGTAGATTCGATTAGTTTTTCTTCACGAATGATAATTTGTTAAAAGTAAAATACAATCATTCTCTATAAGTTGGAAATTCAATTAGTTTGCTTATTACACGATGTGTGGTCTTTAAAAAAATTCAAAGGCATAAATCAAAACGCTATCTAAGCAAAGAGTTTTGAATCATTACAAAAAAAAAAAATATATATAAATAATAATATTAATCATAATAAAATAAAAACTATATCCATCCATCAAAATGCTGACAAATCCTTATTATCTACAAGACATGGATTAAATATTTTATTGATAATAAACAAGTAATACAAAGGATTATTATCATTTGCTGTCGGGGCTTAAAATCTCCTTCTATGATATAGGGTTGGTCTTAAAGATGTGCGACTTGAGCAATGGATGGCTTCAGGCTTTCTATTATAAATTTTCCTCGGAGGATTATGCTTCTGAATATACCTTTGTTCTATTCATTTAATTAGATAAAACTTAAACTCTAACAAAATAAGATATATAGGAAACTATAAGTAACTATAATAATAATTTGCTTGGAATTTGCTCCAATGCAATTTAATTAAGATATAACACACACACACACACACACACACCTTTCTTGTAAATCCCCTATAAAACTTAATTTTTTACAAAATAAATTAAAATATTTTTAAAATAAAAATATACATTAAGAATGTAATTAGTGATAAATTAAATAAATGAAATAACGAATAAGAGAATGCTTGAAATGTGAATTTGAATAATCATCAGAATTTTTTAAGGATCATAATTATATTAATATATATGAATATTCTAATTTCTTTTTAATACGAATATAAGTTATAAGTTATAAAACAATTTTAAAATATTTAATTAATTTACTTTAAAGTAAAATAACTCTAATAATGCCTTAAGATAAAATACACATGTATATAAGCGTAATATATTTATATTATTTAATAAATATTTATTATCAGTTCTAAATTAAAGTCAACTTTAATAATTATATTAATGGTTTTATTTTAATAGGCTTTCATCACAATTATGTTCAATTTTAATATTTATGATAATAATCCACAGAGATGTGAAAAATAACTTTTATTTATTTTAAATTATTAAAACTTTGGTGGTTATATACATACATTAATAAAGGCATTTTGTAAATGATACCGCATCATTATATTATATTGAAAATTTATTCAAAAAAATACAACGCTTTGATTGCTATTACTGCAATAGTTAACAAGTAACTGCACTGTCCTAACGACTAGATCTGACTTTTATTAATTTTTGGTTTTTAAGTGTTCGATATTGACTAACATTTTAAGCTTTTTGGAAATTTTTTCATAAATCAAATTAAAAATATTAAAGGAATTTTATAAATAATCTCAAAAAATATTTCATCTCAATAATTCCTATCCCATCACTTTAAACCTTAGAAAGATTTCATGAACTTTATTTATTTAATTTTATATCACTATTAAAAATAATTTAAAATAATGATAAATTTGAAAAAAACAAAATAAAATTTTAAATTATGTAAGAAAAAACAAACAGAAAATTATTTTAATTTTTTATTCTATTTAGATCACAGTAATTTGTATATTTTCAATCAACAACAAATTAAACAAATAAAATTTTAAGAAAATATTTTTATTAAATGTTATAACTGCTATGATTGTTTCCTTTCTGTTCAACATCTTCTATATGAATATTTTTTAATTTCGCGGTTATAAGTTTATACCAACATAAAGAAGTTGTCAATTTTTAAAAATTCCTATATCATTCTTATAGCCATTGATTTTATTCTTTTTCACTTATATTTTTAATTATTTATATTATTATTATTATTATTTTAATATAATTTATTATATTATTTTTAATTATCTTTTAAATTGCTGTTGGCTCTATTGTTTATCTCTTCAAAATAAATTTTATCTTAATTTTCAAAATACTTTTCATTCCTGCTACATCCGTACTGTATATATAATATGTATTTATATTAAGGAAATTAAATATACATCTAAGAATAGTTATTATTCTAGTTAAATAGCTCTGTGTTAAATTACGATGGTTTTTACTAATTCTTTTCGATTTGCTTCTGTATTTGGTATTGGTTTTAGTGGTTGGCTAATAGGTTATTATCAAAATAAATATACAAATGACAATTCGCCCTTGATCACTAAACTTCCACCAATATCATTTATTGAAAAAGTCTCAGCCGCCACAGTTATTTCAGATGTAGAAGATAAAATAATACCAGTAGACAAAGAAGAGTTTAATAAGCATGTCGAAGTCAAAAACAGAACACAACAGGTATTTATTTACACAATTATTTTCTTTTCTTGTATATTTAAAAATTATTTCTTTTATTCAATGAGAAACATTTTTCAGATTATGAAATTTGGATTTCCGAGTTTGGATAATATTATCTCTTATCAAGACTTTATTGTATCATACGATCGTAGAAACAGGGTACCAAAATGGGTATACGAACATTTAACTAAAGAATCAGTGAAACATAATGACGCAGTTGATAGAAGCACATGTTCTTTCTTTGAAGATAACTCTCAACATAAATATTTCAGGTGAAAGATAAATTATTAACACAAAATTAATACCGTAATAATTTCTCTTCTGTAAAATGCGAAAATTTATCCACTTTCCTAGATTTTCATTTTAATAAATCTCTCATCTTTACTGGTTTTATTAAAGTAATTAAACATGACACTGAATTTGTCACTGAAAATCTTGATTGAATAAATTTGTTATTAAATAAAAATTGTCTAATGATACAGTTTACAATTTTGTTTACCTATTTACACAAATTTGATTTAACATCCACTTCAGATTCAATGAAAATTCTACAGTGTTCTGAAATTTTGATTTGATATTTTAACATTTTCCGAGATGGAGTTATCGTCATCAGTACATATTCCCTTTTATAGAAGAGGCCCACTTGATTCAACCTCACAAGTTCAACCCTTGGCAAGTCGGCAAAATTATAATTAAATATTAAAATTTACTTACTATGACAGTTTTATTTATATTAAATATTACATTCATTTCTAATTAAAATATTTTAAAATTTAATTTATTTATCTCGGATACTTCTTAACATTGCAAATAATTTATTGAATATTTATATATAAAAAATGACTTTTAAAGAGAACTGTAAATCGGCTGATATACATTAAAAAGTTAAAAATTAAAGATCTCTTTTATTTGTTTCCACTAGAATTTTTGGTTTTTTATCAGGAATTTCTTAATAATAATGCTATTAATCACTAGAGAACGATAATGAATGATTTTATGTGATATATATTTGTGACACAAAAAAACAACACCAAGTTCAGAGAATAGTTGACATATTTAGAGAAATTGAAGATAGATTTTTATTTCTTAACTTTACTTCGTACAGGCCACCGATTTTCAATTCTCAATAGTCAATATTATAATCAAATTATTTTTAAATTTTAGAGCTGATAATATGGATTATAAAGGAAGCGGATTTGATCGGGGTCATATGGCTGCCGCTGGCAATCATCGATTGAACCAAAAACTATGTGAAGAAACTTTCGTTTTATCGAACATAGCACCTCAAGTAGGAAAAGGTTTTAATCGTGATTCTTGGAATAGACTGGAGAAATATTCACGGAAACAAACAAAAGTTTATCCGAATGTATACGTTTGTACGGGTCCATTATATTTACCTAAGTGAGTATTAATAGTCTACTATAAAAAAAATAAATCAAAATCTCAAAATTGAGATTATTTTATTAAAATTAATTTTGTGTTTTTTTAACATACTTTCATACTTTGTTAAATAATTATTTTATATATTTTTAATTTTAGGAAAGAGTCTGATGGAAATCTCTATGTGAAATATCAAGTTATTGGAAAGAATTGGGTAGCTGTGCCAACACATTTTTTTAAAATTCTGATTTTAGAAAAGGAAGATTCATCCATTGATATAGAATCATATGTTATGCCAAATGCAGTAATAGAAGATTCAACTCCTTTATCAAATTTTCTGGTAATTTAATATTATAATTTAAACAACTTTTAACTAATAATTAAATCCAATATAACTTCGTGTTTCAGGTACCAATTGATACAATAGAAAGACATTCAGGATTACTATTTTATGATAGAATGGCTTCAAAAGTGAAAAAAATTAATGGGAAGAGTGTAGGATGGTTTTAAACTTTGTTTTAATAGAAATATTGTACAAATATTTTAGACCTGTTTACTTAAATAATGTATAAAATGTATATTTGTTTAAAAAATATTTATTAAACCATATGTTAAATTTATTTTATTTATTAATCAATATTGTACTCAATACACTCAATAGTACTCCATTAAGTTAATTGTTTATTTTTTTAATAAATCTATGAGATTAAATAAAAAAATCTTCAAAATTATTTCATAAAAATTCTATATATTTTTAACTACTGAAGAGAAGAGAAATAAAAATAAATTTATTCCATATGTTCTTAAATAATATATTATATAAATATAATATAAATAATATATTATAAAATTTGACATTTCATTAATAAATATTAGATAAATAAATTCTCTGAAATGTTTAATCTATTTGATTAGAGTAGATGAAGTTCAGCAATGAATTCTATATACTTTTGAACTAGAGCACTTTTGGAAAATACTTCACTAGATATTTATGATTGGCCAAAACAATTAGATATTTCACACTATAACTTCCATAAATATTTTTTTTAATTTCCGAAAAAAGCTTTTTTATTGTAATTTAATAATATTTTCAAAATTTCCCCCTCATTTTGTATAAATTTATCTTTAAATCCGATCTTTATACCGACCATTGCCGAATTTATACGAATTCTAGCGAAGTTTTGACAAGCAACTGTTCTCTTAAAGACGTTTACTAGTGGAATAAATTTAGATAAATTATAGGTCATATAATTATTTTTTTATAAAAATACTTAATTTTCTTATTCTATTTTATATTTCTATTAGTATTTCATTAATAAAATAATTTTCTAGCAATTTATTTAAAACAAAGAATTCTATTTATAACCCATTTTATAGAAATTTTTTAACATTCTAATATTTTATTCATCTAAAATTAATATTAATCTTAATTTCTCTAGATTGATTTGGGAAATAATTATTTATAATGTCAACACCCGAGTTAAAACTAAAAAGATATTTACATTATGGAAAAGAGATACCCCTATATATACCAGGGAATAGATTCAATGACCCTGATTGTTTTACTAAGGATAAAAAAAATTTAACTTCAATCGATGAATTAATTTCTGGTGGAAAATATACTGATGCTGCAGCTCATATCGTTAAGGTAATTAAATATATATATATATAGTTGATATTATATTGAAGATATATTAAAAATTATTTAAATATTCGTATAGAGAAAGAAAATCAATATAATATCGCTTAATATCTTTTTCTATACGTTATATTTTAATGATATAGTAAAAATTTTTAATCAAAAAATGAAGACTAGATATATTATAGATAATTTCAATTAACTCATTAATTTAAAATATAGATTTATTATTCATAATATACCTATATTCACCCAAATTTGAAAAAGTTAAATATTTACTTATTTAAAAATATTAAGTCAACACAATTAATCACTTATTTATTCATCTAAAACCATATTTGTAACACTGATATATCTATTAAATATTTTTGCTTTTGAGACTTGTGCTCCTCTACTCTTAATAATATAAATATTAATAATAATAAATTTTAAAGATTATTTATATATTAAATTCAAATTTAACGGCTTTTTACTAAAAAAAATCTAGGATTTACCTTCATCAGCATTATACATATATTAAATATAATATTAGGGAAACATCGAATTTCCAACCCCACCCAAATTAGTTTGTTGACCCAATATGTTCGCAAATGATAATTTCAATTCAATATGAAAATTAGTGATACTTAGATTTATCAAATCTTGAATAATGTACATATTTATTAGATTATCTTGAATTATTTTATTCTTCTCAGAAATATAAATGATTTCATTTGAAATAAGTGAATTAAAATTATAATTATTTAAAAGAAATATGATTGCTTTATAATTATAAATTATAAAATATTAAAACAACTAAAAGAAATATTAATTATTGTATTTAGTTTAATTAATATTGAATTTATTTCAAAATAAAATATTTTTTAATAAATTTCCGAATTTTAATTTTAATTAACCAATTATTTTAAAATAAAAATATAATATTAATAAAATATCTATATATCTATAGGCATTTAGCGATGGATATACTGGGCATCCAGAATGTTTGGTATTTGCTCTTGCTTGTTGTGCAAAACAACAAGTTAGTGAACAATTACGAGAAGCTGCTTATAATTCAATAAAAACAGTTTGCAAATCTCCACCAAATTTTTTTCTCTTTCTTAAATTTTTGAAAGATTTACATGATCCAAGAACTGGAGGAAGAAGTAAGTGATTATTCTTTATAAAATTCAAGTATTAATTGAATTAAATATTTCTTTTATATGTATTTAAAGATTATTTTTAAATTAAAACTATTATCAAAAATTAAATTCTTGATATTTTAAATTAAAAATAGATTTATCTAAATTGTATTTTTTTAATCACTGAAAATTAACTAAAAATAAAATATAAATTATTATAGATATTTAAATTTGTTTTTCTTAAAATAAAATTTAATTTTTATTATAATATTATGTTATAATATAAAAATTTCCAACAATAATTTTTAATTATTTATTTAATATTTTATTATTTAATTTGTTAACCTATTGGAAATAAAATAAACGACATTTATCTAATGAACCATTTAAATATTTAAAAAAAATTTTAGGTTGGGGTCATGGTTTGAGAAGAGTTATTGCTGATTGGTACATGCGTCAAACTCCACAAGAATTAGCTGAAACCGTTTCCCGGTTTAAAACTCGATATGGTTGGTCTCATAAAGATATTCTAAAAATGGCCCACGTCAGTTGTAAAGATCAAGGTATTAAAATGAATATTGCTGACAAATTAATAGAATGAAATATTTCCTAAATTTTTTTTTTGTTTATTTTCAGCTAAATCAGCTATTTTCTTTTATATAATGAAAGGGATAAACGAAGCTAAAATTAAATATGCTGATGTCCCAGAAGCAGCGTCAGTTTTAGCATATCTACAAGATGTAGGAGATTTTAAAAAAACTAAAGATTCTCATGTAGCAGCTCGTTTATTAGAGCAACATAATTTTTCACTTGAACATGTGCCATCTCATTTTCAACGCTCTCAAGAAGTAATAATCATCTTAAATTTGTACATTTTACTATTCTTTTACTTTTTTTTATTATTACTATTTTTTTATTATTCTTTTAATAGATTTGGAATGCTTTGGTTCCTCGCCTCCCTCTTGAAATTTTATTAAAAAATCTCAACCGTCTAGGCAAAACGCGTTTTCTAAAACCAAACAGTATGCTATCAAATACAGTTGAAGACGCCCTTAAAAATCAAACTTCTCTCGCTGAATCCGGCCTTCATCCCTCTCAAATATTTATAACTTTACGTAATTATGAACACTCTGGAAAGTAAGTAATTCAATTAGATTGATTCTATTTACTTATTATTATAATTCTATAATAATTATATTCTTAAATTAGAATTAAAGGAGTTGCTGCTGCACTAAGTGGTGCTCTGAAAACACCTGCACCTCCCAATCCAAAAATTATTGAATCTCTCTACACTCTTCTAGATTCCTCTTTTAAAGTAAGTGTTTTAGTTATTCTAAACATTTTTTAACAAAATCAACTGCTAATTTAATTTCTTTTGTTTGATTTTAGTTACTTGTTCCTACTGGACAACGCTATCTCATTGCTGTTAATCCACATATGGGCAGTGTGCCATATCCTGGAATTTGTACGCGTTGTCCTAATGTGAACTCTCTTCAAATTTCTGCCTTATTCACATTATGCTTGGTTAAAGCTGAACGAGATGTTACAGTTTTAACTTTTAATAATAATGGGGAACTTACTCCAATTGAAATATCGAAAGAAGAATCTCTAAAAGAAATTGAAATAAAATTAAAGAAGGTAATGAATGAATTTATATATAATATATTTAAATAATATTAAATAAAATATATAGTCAACCATTAATAAATTACATTTACTTGTTTAACAATTTATTTACATCATTATACATAGGTACAAATTTAAAAATTTATTTAAAAATAAAAAACTGTCAAGATTTGTTTTTTAATGATTATTTTCATTTTTTTTATTAGATTTTATTTATTTTTTTGAATCATATTTTTAAAAAAAAAATTAATAATACATAGATTTCAAAAAGTTTGATATATTTTATTAATTAGTCTCACTTCCCACTTCTCGTATATTGGGGTACAAATTTCTCCCTGTCTAGATCCGAAAAAAATTTAAAAGCAAAAATAAGACACATTTTTTCATTTACATAGATTGAAAATCCACCTGAACATCCTGATGCATCGTTGCCAATGAAATGGGCAAAGCAAATGAATAAACTTGTTGATGTTTTGATTATGATGACTTATTCTCGACCACTAGAAAATGGTTCGGAGCCTTCTCAAGCCTTAATCGATTATCGTCTTTCAATGCAGCAACCAAATGCAAAGTAAGTAATATTCCACCAATTTTCATTCTTTATTGATTTTATTTAGCGACAATTTAGTTAAATTTATTCTCTAACTGATTTATAATTTTTTGATATAATACATTAATAAGTATACTTTTAATCTTATCACGTATATTATAAAAATATAATAAAATTCACAAATTATATTATAAATGGAAACACCACAAGAAATACTGTGATACTACATACATAATAAAAAATAAATCTCGTAAAGAATTTCTAAAATAAGGCACATGATATATTTATATTTAAAAAATTGTGTTCAAAGTGCAACTAAATTTATATAATAAATTGTGAATTGAAATAATATTTATTAAAATAAATTTAATGAATCTTATCACTTTATTATAAATATATTAATACTCTTGTTAAAAATTGAGCTTTAGACTCTAATTAATGACTATTTTTCTTAAAGGTATTCATTATAGAAAATCAACATCATAACAATTTTTATTATGTATCTCTATTTGTTAGATATAAAAAAAGTTCAATTACAATTTTTCTTTTTCAGATTTGCTCTAATGGCTTTTGGTACCTCATTTTTGAAAGTGGCTGCCGCTGAAGATCCTGGAATGTTGGATCTCTGTGGTCTCGACGATAGGATATCACGTATTTTAGAGGCGTTTTGTCGCGGCGCATTTTAATTTACAAAATAGGGAAATTATTTTTTCTCTACTTTGGGCCAAATTATTTTCAGGGTTACACTTTATAAATAAAATTTGGCTCACTTTTTAAACTAAAATACTTAAATTTTAATAAGGAACAAAATTTACCTCATTGAAAGTCAAACCGTTCTTAGGGCATTCATTATATATATAATCCAGTTTGACTTTTTTTTTTGTCTAATATTTATGCGACACGTATGTTATAAGTAATGCACTACATTTATTATATATATATATAATCTAATAATCGTTTATATATGTTTGTATGTATAAGTGAGAGTGTCTTTTGATCTAGGAGATCTTAGTTGCTTCGAAAATGCACACATACCATCCACATACACAGACACAAATTCATGTATGTTTACAGAAATTTTTAAAAAAAATATATGAACAACAAACAATATGAGTTAAAATAAACTCTTTGTCTGATAAATCAAATTCTTTTAGAGTTTTAAATAGCTATGTTAATTTTATACTTTTAGAGAGAGGAACAATATTTAAATATATATATATATATCTCTTATAAAGTATAATCATTGAATTCAATGCATTTCGGGATAGTTACTTATAACTTTAAATCAGTTTGTATTATCCAGCAATACGACATTTAGTGAGATCAAATGGTATTACAAATAGCTTTTTTGTGATTTGACTCTATTGTGATCCGGACAAATAGATATTATTTGTTTTTATTAGAAATCATAATAATAATAATAAAATAAAATAAAAATTTTTTATTACAATAAAATGGAAAGCGAAAATTGTCATGAAATAACGAAATCATCTTCTGTGTCTGAGTCCCCGTTGAGTCGTTATTTATAAATAATTAAAGAAAAATCTGTCATACATTTAGGTCCGTTTTTGGCTTAATTGACATACTAGGTGCCTACAGTAATTACAAAAAATTAATCTAGTTTGTGACTCATGACAAAATAATTTAATATTTTGATAAACACATTTTATTTTTATTTTTTAATTTTTTTTTTTAATGGCTTAGAAAACAAAGTCATGAATCACATCTTGCCTTTATTTTATTTAATAATTTTTTTAAAAACTTTTTTATATGAATTGCACGAGTAAAAATCTCGAATGCATTTTTTATAGGGGGGCGTCGAACGCTTCATTCTAAGTATTTTTTTAGAAAAGAAATATTGTTTTTCACTATAACAACAATAAAAATGAATGAATCAATTTTTTACATAAATAAAAGAAATCAAATAAATAAGTAGATCTAAATGGAATCTATAAAATATCTAAAAACATAAATAATTATATTATTATTATTATTATTATAATTATAATTATTCTTATACAGTATAGTTAAAAAGTAAATCAACCAACGGTTTTTTGCTAATGAATAAAATTTTCCATTTTAAAAATGGGTACAATTGTTAAATGATTAGATTACCTCAATAATGAGATAATCAAATAAATTATTATTTGTTATATCTTAATCATTGGATTATGTGCATTGTTGTTCTTTCTACTACACCAAGTACAAAATGATACCGGCCTATATCTATTTACAGTTTTAAATATTAATAAAAATATATTTTAATTAACTTATGTTCCAATGAAAAAGATAAATAATTTTCATAATTGTAGATAAATAATTTATCTATTTGTTTTAAATTTTAAATATATATATATATATATTGAAAATCCAGGGGATCAAAAATATTATTCAATAAATTTTTTTTAAAAGAATTTATTCATTTTATTTTTTTAAATGGAGTTTTGTTCCGATTATATCACACACAAAACATATTTCTATTTCTATTAATAATTATTAATTTTTTTATTATATTGGTTACTTATAAACAATACATATATAATTTAAATCAAATTAATGCTTTGGCCCTATATTTATATATATATATATAAATATATATAATTTAATAAATATATTTAGCTCTTGAGCTTCTTGAATATGATTGTGCCAAGTTTGAGTATGTGCAATCGGTTTAAGAATAATTATGACGCTTATGGTGTCTTATTAAGCCTTGCTCAACTCTAGTTAAGGAAACTTGGTTGTATGGGTGTTCTATTAAATGAATTAGCTAAGAGTTAATAATATAGAAAAGTTGGGTCTTAGACATGAAGTACACATACTGTTCGTCAATAGGTATCATATCATTTAATTAATACTAATAAATATAGGTAATGACACCTTATTAAGAAGGAGGAATATAAATAACCATTTTTACAGTATATAGATAATTAATTAATTAATATCTAAATATCTAAAAAAATGGTTTTAGAATTTAATTTTTTTTTTAATTTTTATTTATATTTATTATATTTTTTTTATTTTATTATTATTATTACTATATTATAATCTCAATTTTTTTTAAATCTTAATAATTTACATAAAAACAAGACTTTGTGCAAAAAACCGTTAAGATGTTTTGCAGTAATAATACTGTATATTTATCAATGATAAAAAGTTTTTTCCTGCTAATTCCGTTTTAGGATTGTTAAATACTTTACAAAAAAAATGAAATATACAATTCATATTTTTATATATATTAAAAGAAATAAAAAAATATACAAAAAAATAAAAAACAAAAGAAATAGAAAAATAAACACTGAACTATGTTTAATCAATTTGGCGCAGTCCTCGATTTTCAAAATACAAGTGATTTTTTGCATTTACTCTGGATTTGCCCCAATATAAAAATAAAAAATAAAATCAAATTATTTACTAAATAAAAAACAAAAAAAAAATGAACTAAGTTTTTAATATACTATATATATATATATATGGAATTATGTTTTCTTTTTATATAATAATATATAATCATAATTCTTTTAAATTTAATTGTGTTTTTCATTTCATTTTTACCTAAATCCCATAAATCATTTTTATCTTAGTCTCTTATATTTATTAATAATATATTTTTAGTAATTATTATTTTGGAGATTCTTGCAACCATTTGAATTTTTTTGAAATATACACTTGAATCAGTCTAACATCAAATAATTAAAATCTTGTAAATTATTTTCTAATAGAAATAAATGATAAGACAGGACTTAAGGATTCTTCATGTAGCAATTTGTTTTTTAAAAAATAAACATTTTCACATATATGTATATTTTATTGTTTAAAAATAAAGCTGCCATTTCATATGGCGTTTTACAGGGCAGTGATTTCAATTTATACTTCCAACATAATATTTATTGATATAATATAAAATAGTTTATTTAAATGAATAAACTAAATTTTCTAATTTATACATACATATATATATAATATACTTTTTATAAAAATAATAATAATAAATGTTTTTTTTTTTTTTAAAAATAAAGTTGATAAACTTTTTAATAGAATAAAAATATAAGATCAAAGTGCATATAGATATAGAAAGAGGCTTCTCATTTTTTTAAATATTAAAAAATACATATTTATATAAACAGACTAAAATTTATCAAGACTCCTATAAATTATATTTTTCCAACAATTTTTTTTTTTAAGAATTTTACACAAATTGAATTAACTTATTTTTAAAATAGATTTTTTTTTATTTTTAAAAATATCTGTATATAATCTCTTTAAAAATAGTTTTAATAATTTTCTATTAATATATTTAATATCTGTAATAATATTTTATTTTTTGTTAAATAAACAAACAAAAAATAAAAACAAGAATATTTAATTAAAAGTGAGAAATGAATTGATGGTAAAGCCGTTTGTTAATAGAAACAAATGCGATATCGTCATGTAATAAAGCTTAATTACATGTCGAATGCAAATCTAGAAAAATAAGAAATAAATGAAATGGATAATGGGTGATTTTGAATGGAAGTATGGTAATGGGGAGGAATATCATGTGAATATCATGAATGAATGATTTATGAATATGGGTGGGTGAGGGGGTTGGGATAGTTTATGGAGATAATGTTGATATATTATGTTCGGAATGAACTGATCGTTTACTCTTCCATTTTTAAGCGTTCGTGTCTTCTTTCTTGTCCAATCGTTTTAACTAAAAGCAATACATAACATTTTAATATTTATATTCTATATTCTTAAATACAAAAGAAAAAGAGCAAAATTAATAGTGAAAGAAATGAAATATTCTCTGAGATTAAGAACAATTATATATATATATATATATATATATATGTGCCACTCAGAAGCCAATCCGATTAACTCCAATTTTTAAAATTTTGCTAGTAATGTAATGTAATCTGCAATATATGAAGTGAATAATGAAATTGATAATCTTAATATTGCAATTCAATATACATTTTTCTGCAATCAATAAACCTGAATTTAATACAAGCTGTGAACTTTGGGCTTCATTTTCTCAGTTTGTTTAAATGTGGAGTTAATCGCTTTGGATACTGAATGGCACATATTTATATATAAATGGAAAAATTAAATTAATGAATGAGAAACCTAAGTAAAGACGCCTGCATAAATAATGAAATTTTTAAAATTATTATAAAATAATGAAAAAAAAAATTATTTTAAAATTTGAAGAATCATTCATTAAAATTTATCTATAACAGTCTGTAATTTAATTTTTCTTAATAAAATAAATGATGATGTTTTTCTATTGTTATTTGACTTATAGATTTATTATTTTTTTACTTTTAAAATTTTAATAACTTTGAAATTTAGATAATTGTGAACTTTATAGACTAGGCTTATCAAATTAAAAAAAATCATAAATTTGCCCTATTAAATATGCTCTTGTATATATAAATATTATGTGTTATAAACACTTACTTGAACAGGAGTATATTCACCAGAATCTACTGGTCGTGCTGCGAGAGCATGTTGATAAAGTAATCCGGCGCAGACCCCTCCAAGAATAGGTCCAATCCAGTAAATCTAAAAGAATATAATTTTAATTTAAAAAAAAAGAAAAAAATTTAGAATTGTAAAATTTAGAAATATTTTAGAAAATATCAAGATAACATACCCAATGACTTTCCCAAATATTGCTCATGACTGCACTACCCAAAGTTCGGGCTGGATTCATACTTGCACCAGTAAATCGGAGCTGAAAAAATAGATATCAATTTAATACAGATTAATATTTTCTTATTTTCAAGGGGAATTTTATTTAAATCTTAAACAATGGTTTATTAATATATATAAAAATGTATAGGGTATTTAAAGCTAACTTTAATTAAAAATGTAAATAAATATTAATTTCATTTTTTTTTTTTATATTATCATTATTTTATTAAATGAATTTATTATTATTATTATTATTATTATTATATATAATATTATATTATTACCATGGTTATTATTATATATACAAATTAATATTATATTATTTATAATATAAAATAAATGAATGAAATAAATTTGATAAAATTATGAATGAAAATATTATTAAAATTAATTAATATTAATATTAAAAAAAAAACTTTAAAAAGCTATAATATATAAAATATATATATATTAGCTTGCTTCAGCAAACTAAAATTAAACTAAAATATTTAAAAGTTCATAAGAATAATTGATAAGTAAATCCTTCTATGTAGTTTTAAAATGGTTGATTTTTTACAAAAAAAAAAAAAAATACTCACTCCAAAGAGATGTCCGAGGGCTACTGTCAATCCAATGATCAGCGCAGCTGCAGGTTTTGGCTCAGGTCGATGAATGTCACAAATACCGAATACTACAAAGACAAGCACAAAACCAAGGAAGAATTCAAAGCCAAATCCTTGAACTTCAGTCAATTTCGGGCTCACTTGAGTCAAGCCAAGGGTATTATGAATTTCAGAGGGTGTCATTGCCTATAAAAAAAAAACAAAACAAAAATTAATTTTTTTTTTTTTCTAGGATTAAACTTTATTGATTTATCAAAAAATATAATCAATTAAAAGAATTTTGTTTACTTTACCTTGAGAAGAGCAGTGCCAGCAATGGACCCTAAACATTGGACAACGATATAGCAGAGACCCTTTAGGACCGTAATATGACCTGTGACCAGCATAGCACATGTGACAGCAGGATTTACGTGACCTCCACTCACATGTCCAATTGCCTATAAAAAATAAATTCAAAATATAAAAAAAAATATATCAAAAACTAAATTATAAAATGTTAGAAAAACATTTACTTGAACGTCAGCCATAATAATAAGGCCAAAGGTAAGTGCGATGAACACATAAGTGACTTGTTCACTGTTCACGACCAAACAACTAGCACACCCGAAAAGATTCAGGAGTGCACATCCCAGGAATTCTGCGAGTAACGCCTTCCAGATACCACCCTCACGACGGAAATCCTCCAAGCCAAGCACTTCGCGGACGTTGGGCCGCGGCATTTTAATTTATATCTGGACAAATTGAATTAAAAATAGATTAATTTATATAATTATATAAATTTAAATTTATCTTTTCAAATATATAATCATCTAATTAATAATTAATTACAATATTAAAATCATAAATTGAAAAATACTTATTTGATTAAAGAAAAACTAAAAAAAGTTTGTAAAAAATTATTAATAATACAAATTACATATAAAAATAATATTGTAACGGGCGGACCATTTATTTTATTTATAATTATATTTAAACCTGGTGAACCCATCCACTGGTATTGGCTCCCAGGAGGTGCTGCTCAGATGGAGCCCGCCCAAACTAAAAGGGATTCCCACGAATATCTTACTCAAGCCCTCAGCTCGCTATGTAAGACAGTGGTTCACAGTCGACAGTCGTAAAAACCATTGAGCTAATGACATAAGGCATGGTACTCAATCCTTAAATTTATGTTTATATGTTCCATGTCCTGAAATATTTTGTAAATTTATCTTTATTTTGTTTTATTTCTTTCTATCATATTAAACCCGTTAACAATATATAAATATTTTGTGAAAGTTTATTTTTATCAACCCTTATTATCTTAGCGCCCAGATTAAAGTTATATATCTTTATCAAATCCTTGTTATTATTATAATATATGTAATTATTTCATAAACTAGGTAAAAATTGTTCTTATATATATTTATCACTACATCTTAAAAACTTTAATATTAATCTAATATTCTAAATAATTATTTATTTAATTATACGATATGTTTTATACAGGAAGTAAACACAAAACGATGTTTTGTGTCCCACAATAATAATTATATTAATTTTCATATTTGATTTCTATTTTTTTTTTAATATTTTATATAATTCTCTTGTAATATACAATAAAAAAGTCACATTGCTCTACTATATGAAGGTCAATAAAAAATTATTGAAAGAGCAGTCAAAATAAAAATAGCCCAATTATCTTAAAATATATTTTGTTCTTTATTTAAATTTACACTAAATTATTTTTTTAATTTTTATTGGTATTTTAAATTTTATTTCTAAGTATTTGAAATTACACGGATTAATCCCCAGTGAGTAATAATAAAAAGAATATTAAAGTTCACGGTATATTGCCTTTATACTTGCTAATGTTAATTAGTTAATTTGCTTTCTTTGATAGTTTGGAAAGGTTAATCATCGCATATTTATAGAGAGCCCTTTTCAATGGTGTTCTTTATTCGGTGGGTGGTCCTCCTTGCGAGTAGGCCACCAACACGACACCACTGATGTTAATAGTTGCAGTCCAACATTGAATCAAAAATATGCTTAAAAAAACATCCTGTCTATTTTTTTTTTCTTTTTTGAAAGACATCATTGAACTAAAATAAATATTAAAGATGCGATGTTAATTGAAAAAAAAATTTAAATGACCTACTCTCGTCAACTTTGAGGATAAGCTTTTTTAAAAAAATTTTTTTGTATAGCTCATTCATAAAAATGTAGAGATTTATATAAACATCTAATTGAAGAAAAAATTTTCAAATATACATTTATATAGAATTCAGTTAATGTTTAAATAATATTAATATAATTATATAAGTAAAATAATAAAAACCATTAATATAAATTAAATTTTCAATTACTCAAAGATTAATAGATAAGAATTAATAGTTTCGGATTAAAATAATATAAGTACATTTTAGTTATATTATGACCTATTATTATTTTTCATGTAAATACCTTTTTGACTAATTTTAGATATCCATTATTTTTTTTTTAATTTATATTTGTTTATTTATTTAAGTATTAAAATAGTTTTAGATCTTTATATTATTTGAAAAATGAGATTCAGCTGTCATTTATTTATCTTAATAATAACTCATATATATATATAATATAGTTGGGAAATAGTCCAAAGAAAACGGAAAATGGGTGTTTTTTAATTTGAGTTTTTTAATATAACTTAAAAATTATATACAGAAAGGTTAATATTTTTTTAATAAATTCCTCTTTCAAAGTAAATGTTTTAGTTAGTCTAAACATTTTAACAAAATCAAATGCTTTTTTTTTTGTAAATCAAATGCTAATTTCTTTTGTTTGATTTTAGTTACTTGTTCCTATTTTTACCGACCGACGATAGTAAGGGAGGTATTGATTTCATACCAAATTTCACATGTGGAGATTTTTACTTATCTCCACGAATCATGCATTTTCTTAACAGAAAAATGTATTTTTAGCATGATGTCTGTCCGTCCGTCTGTCCGTCCGTATAGATGTGTACAGCTTGAACGGCTCAACGGATTTTGATGAAATTTGGAATATTTACTTAATGCATCAGTATGATGAATCGATCAACTTTTGGTGCAAGTCCGGAAATCGGAAGTGGTGGTATTACCGATAGACGATAGGAAGGGAAGGGTTATTTTCACACCAAATTTCACATGAGGAGATTTTTTACATATCAGTACGAATCATGCACTTTGTATTGGTTTTATCCTCGAGAAAAATCATCTTTATTCGTTTTTTCTTAATTTAAAATTATATGACGTCATCGAGCCATTCATGACGTCACAGCCAGCACCTACTTATATATTATAAATAAAATAAAATTAAAAATATTTATGTTATATCCATATCTGTTTTTTATTACATTAATAGATATATTAAAATTATTTGAAATTGTTTCTGTAGCTGGAAATTAATTTACTTCAAACCGTCGGTCGGTTCGGACCTGGCCACAGGTCAACTTATTTCTATTTTTAATATATATATATAATATATTATTAAGATTTATTTTTTTAATGGAAATAAATACTTCCGATTTAATTAATTAAAAGTAATTTTTTATGATGAACTCTATATTTATTTATGATTTATTAAATTTGTTGAATACTTTTAATATTAAATAAAATTTTTAAATAAAGATCAGTAGGGCGTGGTTCCCTCCCTAAATTGTTCCTGGAAGTCACGGTCAGTTGACACGTGAGGATTCACTACTCCACCCACCCCTTCTTCACCCTTAAATGATCTTTTTGGTCATCTAGAAAATATATTATCTATATACACATCCCTCTTTCTATTTCTCTCACTATATATATATATATATATATATATATATATAAAGTCCCTCGGTAGGTAGGCCTCGAATGTTTAATCGACATCCATTAGTCAATTTGGCGACTGCGTGATTTCTTCCGGTGCTTCGGTGAGATATCACGACTTTTTTTTATTCAATCAATAGAAGAGAGGGTTACTGAGAAAAAAGATGAAAAAAAGAAATTTTTTTATAGTTTAAAGAACACGAAACTAGAATTAAATTCATCCTCAGAAATCTTGAAATTATATAAACATGAATTAACCCACTAAAAAATTTTATTGACTCATATAATCAAGTTCAAAATTTGATTAGACACCCTGGCAAGTAGATTGCGCATTTCAAATAAAAACTTAATGGAGGAGGAAATTTTAGCAATTTTGTGAAGAGAGTAAGATAACGATGTATCAATTGGCTTATTCTCATCGAATTATGACGAAACCTCCAGTGAAGAAGTTGACACGAGAGTAGACGTCCCAGGTTCAGTCTCCACTTTTTAATCACATCAAATCTCATGAAAAAGCTAGAGCAAAAGACATACTCGTATACTTGTGGTACTACAAGAATAAAAAAAAAAAGGCTGTGATCAGGCCCAGACCCGATCAACGATTTTAAATAAATTAATTTGTCAACAACAACATTATACATATATATTTATATAAATAATAAAAAGAAAATATTTTTAAAATTTGAATTAAAATGAATAAATTATATTATTTTGGTTATTATTTTTAGTTTAATTATTCATTTATTAATTATTAATATATTTTAAATGAAAAATGAATTTATCCTACTGATGCATTAAGTAAATAAATCAAATTTTATCAAAATTCATTGAGTCGTACAAGATATAGTTGTCATTGTCATTGTGCCGTGGAAGATGTTTTTGGAATATTATAAATCAAATATAAAAATAATTATAAGGCTATCTCTTATAGATTAATTTTCATGATTTTTTTTCGAAGGGAGAACGATAAAAATAATTTAGCAATCTTGGCCAAACGAAGGCAATTTAAATAGGATCTGCAAAGGGTTAATAAAAAAATAATTTAAAAATATTTATATTTCGAATTCTAGAATAATTTGTAAGATTTAATTAATATTATGTATTTATCTTATATGATATCAAATTATATGTTGTAGGCAAATGACACTTTTAGGAAAATAGCATTTACATAGGTAAAAGCCATTTGTCTGACCAAATAGCTTCAACTATTATTTCATTTCAATTTGACTATAAACAAAATAATTGGAAAAAAATTACTTATACTCGAATTCTTTGGTAACAATTTTTTATTCTCGAATTCAGGGCAATATTGTTAAATATATTTTGTTTATAATAAACTATCCTTAAAATTAAATGGATTCAACATGAATTCCCTTAATAATACTCTTTAATATTAAATTTTTATAATTTATTTAATTTATTTATATCGAACGAATTTTTATTTTGGCATTTACATTAATTTATAACTCAAAACTGCACTGAAGTTATGGCAAGCTGTAGTTAGATAAATATACAATAAAGAATCAAAAATTTTTTGAATAATTTCGTAATTAGCTACTGTAATAGTTAAATCTATTTATCCAACAACATTAGGCCAAATGGCTTTTGTCTAGGCAAATGCTATTGATAAAAATAGAGGTATAGTATGTTCTTTTAAATTATATGAATGGCGATTCGGTGAATCAGGTATTAATATTACCAGCCAAACCCAATAATAATGAATCATTTTTTTTTTAACTTAGTCCGGGTACTTTTTTATTAAAATGACAGATTAAATATTTCATCCTTAATCTCAAAAATAAAATGTATCTATTTTATATATATTTAGAGACGTGGGGAATGAACACACACACAATAAGTATAATTTAATAGTACCGGGACCCCGAGCCTCGGCTCGGTAGTTAAGTTAAAAAAAATGATTCATTATTATTGGATTTGGCTGGTAATATTAATACCTGGGACACCGAGCTCTCGCTCTACCCTTTAAAAAATATTGATATACAATTCTTTAATTATTTATTACAATTATTAAATGTTACACATTTGCATCAATCTGATTAAAATGAATGAACTTGTGCTCCTGAATAATACCTAAATTAATAATATATACATATATTTTTTTTTATAGTGTTTTTTTGAAAAAATAATAATTTTTAATATTTAACAGTTATTTTAAACATTATTCAATAAATTATATTAAATAATTATTGATTCAGTAAATAATACTATTTCTTTTATTTATTTATAAAATAAAAAGATGAATTTAGAAATATGATTTATATTAAATGAACGAAAAAATGAAATAGTTGATAAATCAATAATTATTATATTTTAAATAATAATTAATTCTGGTAATTTCAGCGAATCAATCAAGCTGAAATTCTATATATAGCAGTTTTATACAATTATTAATCATGTGAAAAATTATCAAACATATATCTTTGTTTTTACGGTCACTTTAGAGGAAAAAAAATCAAAACGTTGTAAGTAATGACCCTCTTCCGGTTGAGCTACATTTCTCAAAAGTTTATAAAAAAACTACGAATTTTGAATAATGCTCATGTACCAAATTTCATCATTCTAGCTCAAACCGTTTTTGCGTAATCTCTTGGTTACATACATACATACACACACACACACACACACACACACACAGACAGACATTTTTCTCAACCTTAGAAAAAATATTGATATAGAATTCTTTAATTATTTATTACAATTATTAAATGTTACACATTTGCATCAATCTGATTAAAATGAATGAATTTGTTCTCCTCAATAATACATAAATATATAATATATAGGTTCATATATTTTTTTTCTTTAGTGTTTAAATGAATAATATTTGTATTTATTTTTTGCAATCACTTCTTCAAGATCCGAATTGTTAATTAAATAACATACTCTTATTTGTGTAAATTACAGCTTTTAATATTTATTAAATCTTCATCGTTCTTTCTAACCACGTGGTCGTTGCTAGTTTCATAGAGGCTCACACTTTTCCTATTCAGTCATTAAAATCACCTAGGATAATGTTTTAATTATAATTTGCCTCTTGTATCTATTTTATATTAAATGAAAAAGAGTAAAAAAAAAATAATACTAGATTAGTTAATATTATATTAAATTTAAAATTTATAGAAATATATAATTTCAGCAAACAACAAAAATTTTTTTTATCTAATTTATATTTATTGTTCTCTCTTTCAAAAGAACCTTCTTTGAAAACATACATAGAAACTATGTACCCATACACATGCCCACACAATACACGCACACAAACACACTTTTGTCGAATTTGGCTATTATACATCTGGACAGGTATTTCACATTTGCTCAGTTCAGCTCATTTGAGTTTGGGCTCTTGAAAAAGAAGCATTAACAAGAAATTTCTCTGAAAATTTTTAGTCTTTTTATTTTTAAAATATATTGTTAATTTTTGTTGAAATTTACAATTGAATTGAAATCTACACTTCTCAACAGGTATTGAATAATTTGCAAAAAATATATTCATTTTTATATTTATTTTAATTTTTTTTAATCATACAAAAATATTTTTTTGTTATTTTAAATAATAAATATTTATTTGTCTTTGTCTAATCCGGCATACAAAATTATACAATTTCATAATTTCGCACAGTTTAACAAAATTGCACAAAAATCAAACACATATAAATATAAAAACGCTAAAAGCAAGAAAATAAACAGTAGGCCATGTTTTCACATAAAAGCCAAGAGATTCCACCTTCCGTCTCATTCATTAATTATAAAACTTCTTATTCTCAGGATTGTTGTTATGTAGTGATAAATATCGCTTATCTGTCTCTCGTTCCCCACATTCAATAGAATTTCCATGTAATTATTTTCGGTCACAGCCTCACAGGTATTTAAATAGCTATTCAAATATTTCCCCCTGGTCGGGTTGTAGATAGGGCACTCGACCAATATGTGGAAAAAGTTTTCCTTTTTTTAATAAATTGCAAATACTGCAATTTTCATTTGGGTCTATCCTAAATCCATTTTTTCCCACGCGTACAGCTGAATTATCCTTGTGCTAGCCACCCTCATCTAAACGACTACTCTCGAACAAAACAGTCGGAATCTAGGCCACATAAAATGGTTTCTCAGCATATCCAGTCTGCGGTACAAAGGCGTGTATGAGGATGACTCGATATCCCACAACACTTTTGAAAAGTTTATATCCATTATCCTATCAAGGATTTCTTTAGAGTTATTTTAAATAAATAATTTTTCATTTCAAAATTAAAAAATTCAAATTTTTTCAATTTCTGAAATATCTAGAGGTAAAATTTTAATTAAAGAAATTCAATGCAGCATTAAAAATATTTTAAAATTTTTATTATTCACGACTAACTCAAAATACAATAATAAATTTGTGTATTTGTAATATTTGAAAAATTTAAAATAATTTTATTTTATCTATCTATCTTTGTGACTCTACGGAACTCGAAAGTTCTTGGCCGAAGCAACCACACCCCTCCAAGTATTCCTATTCTGAGACACAACCTTCCAGTCCCTCCTCTCCGTCTCTCTCACATCCTTTCCCACATTATCCACCCACCGTGTTCTTGGTCTCCCTACCAATATATTTTTTGCCATTCTATCTTCTCCCATTCTAGCCACGTGCCCTGCCCACCTAATAATAATAATTTTATATTATTAAGTATATTCATGATGAAGAATACATTATAAATTTTCTTTTAATTTTTTCATTTTATATTTTAGATAATGGATGATAACCAACCAGAAGTCACTTTAAAAAAATTAACAATTTCTTATTTTCAAAACCATGTTTACAAAATTTTGAGAAAACCTGAACCTCTCTGCAGAAAACAAGAAGCAATAACTTATTTGAAAGAAAATCTTCCCATTGATATTCTTAATGAAATTTTAGAGAAAAGTATAAAATCTGGAATTGGTAATTCAGAGATTAAACTTTGTTTAAATAAATATATTAGATGTTTGAAATTAACAGGACGTATTGATGATGAATCCATATTAGAAGCAATTATCAAATGTGAAAAATTACAAACATTACATATAAGTGTTGCTGACACATTTGATATCAATCATGTATTTGAAGATATTATAAATAATTGTCCTAATCTTGAAGTATTTTCTCTTGATTCTGATATAACGATTGGTCAAAATATTAAATACATCAGACCACATGAAAAATTGAGAATCTTGCACCTATATAAAATTGACATTCCTTCCAAATTTGTTAATGATTTTTTTTTAGCATTTCCAAATTTATTAAAATTAAAAACAGAAATATTCAATGGGTGTTTAATGCAAAATATTAATCAATATGTTTCAGGAAATAGCCCAAAAATTGATTCATTAAAATTGATTGATGTTAATCTCTCAATAGAACATTCGAATGAAATTAATTCATTAGTTCGATATTGTCCTGAATTGAAAAATATAAACCTTACGATTTTTAATACAGTAGATATTTTTTGTCTCAACTCTTTAAAAAATTTGACTAGCATAAAACTTGACATTCAATCATATGAAAATGTTAAACCTTTGATAAAGGCGATTGGTAATCAATTAAAATATCTTCGTCTGATGTATTGTGAGTATATAAATGTGGATGAAATTTTAGAATTTTGTCCACAATTGACTGAACTCAAATTATTGAGTTGTTACGATATACAAATAAAACCCTGGAAATTATTACCATTATTACAAATAGAAAATTTCCCTTCTATTTTATGTGCATGGTTAGAAAGAGCATTTCTATATGAATGTCATGAATGCAAAATTCAAATTTTTAAGGATAAAATTATTATTTTTGGTAGATTAAAACATCGTTTTAACTTTTTAGATGGTCATTATTTCGGAGATTTACTATATAAATTTAAAGGAAGCTTAATTTGTATTTCTAAGGGTAAAATGACTATTGACTATGGTTTCGCTGATAAACAATTAAACAGATCAGTAAATTATTAATATTTAATATATTATATTTTTTTATAAAATTTGCATATGAAAATGTTAAATCAAGATTCTTTAAATTTATTGTATTTTGTAAATCATGTATGTAATGTATATCTTGTATATAAATACTAGCTGATCTGTATGTAAAAGGTTTTCATCCATTTTGTTTCAATCAGTATAAGTAGATAAGACATATATTTGTTTTCTTGGAAAATATATTTTAATTTAATCAACAACAAATTTTCCTAGTATAAATATAAAAATGCTTGTTTTTTATGCTTATATATTGGATGTATTATGATACTGAGCACATGGCAAAGACTTTCTAAAAATAATTGTTTTAAAAAAAAAACCCAGGGGAAAACCCAGAGATATACCTCTTCGTTACCCCAATAGAGAGAGAGGGGTGGACAATTTTGCCAAGTGGCAGAGGAGGGGATGATTGGCTTCGACATATTTTGAATTCTCAATTCCTTAACTACACAATATACCAACTGTGGTCGACAATTGGTAATTAATAATTAATTATAAATTGCATTTGCTAAAATATAAATTAAAGTTCTTTTAATTTATATTTCTATTTTTACGGTACCTTTCAATTATTCTATTTCATCTTAATTTCTTGAGTTATCTATTTTAATTTAAATTCTTACAGTTTTATTAAATAAATCATTTTTAGTTATAATTTTATATAAGCATTTTTTAATTGAACCTATTCAATCTTGTCATTCCCTAATCAACCTACGCGGTTTCAATAACCCTTTTAATTATTCTAAATTCAATCCAGAGTGCTACCAATTAATCAAACTTATTTTTAACCCAATTTTTCTTATAAAATACATCATCCCTAATATCTTATTCACGACAATCTATATATAAGATGGTAGGTTTAATCAAATGGACTTGTTTGCTAAAAAAAAATTTTAAATAATTACAATAAATAGAATAATATATTCTTACCTAAAAACAAATTGGTTTTTATAGTCAACAATTCTTTAACACACAACAATTCCGTCTCATTATTGTAATACAAAGTTAGAAATATTAAGTTAATATAATTAATATTATTTATTTATTAATACCAATTAATAATAGTAATTACTTATAAATAATTCATAATAATAATAAATTGTGATACCAACTTATAGGAATATTAAAATAATATAATTATTATTTTACATATATATGAATATATAATATAAATATTTTTAATTTTATTTTAAGAATAGATATATATCTAAAAGGAGGTAACTGTGACGTCACATATATACATTTAAATTTAAAACAACTAATGAAGATGATTTTTTCCAGATATGTGATCAATAAAACTAAATAACTTAAGGGTATAACTAATGGTTTTCAATTTATAAAATCTAATTTAACACACAACAATTCCGTCTCATTATTGTATTGTAATACAAAGTTAGAAATATTAAGTTTAAAAAAAATTTAAAATATTTGAATTTTGAAAATTATATGTAGCGCCATCTGTCGATAGTTTTGTGACACTACAGACTTTTAGCAATATATTACTAATTAAATTAATTTTGAATAAATTAATTTTGGATTTAACTACACTAAAACCTTCCTTGGTATGCCCACAACAATTCCTGAAAGTTTCACCGTAATCGGACCGGTAGTTTTTGAGTCTATAAGAGACAGACAGACAGACAGACACACAGACATTGCCTTTTATATATATATATAGATAGATAGATAGATAGATAGATAGATATATATATAGGATCTGAAAAAATGAAATTTATTTTATTTTATTATTTCCCCATGAAGATGTTCTCGGAGCGACTAAGCAAATTCGTGTCGCACCGGGACATATATTTAAAACCTCGCTACCCCCTCTTTGAAGCTTACGATTGGCTATAATAAGCTGGCCATCTATTGGCTCTTCGTTCAGCGCCTAGCACGCTATTGGTTGTCGAGAGTCCCCACCACTCCGCCTAGATGTCGCCAGCCGGGTATAAAAAGCCGTGAAGCAGGCTAGCTTGCCAGTAGCAGCAGTAGCAGTTGTGATTCAAGACGTTAAGAAGAACATATCCGAAGAACGAAGAACGAAGAACCGAAGATTTCCAAGACGTTTATTTTTATCTGTGTATATATTTTTTGCTAATATTTCTAAACAAAAACCATATATTTTTTGCTACACTTTTCAATAAAAACGATATATTTTTTGCAAATACTTTTCATCAAAACGATATTATTTTTGCTACCTTTTTCTTCAAAACGATATTTTTTAATACATCTGCTTCACTATCGAAGCCACCAACCCTACAATTTGAGGGCTCAGTCCGAGATTGAAGAATCATTACCCCTAGTAACCACGAAGAAACAAGAGCCAAAACGAGGAAATATCCAGTCTTCAAGATACAAGACACACGCCTTTCAAAATGACTTCCTTTGAAAGTAGTACGCCAAGTTCATTAAGATATCCCTCTGCTGTCAACATAAGAGATATCGAAGACTTGGTAAAGAAATTTGATGGTGCTAAAACATATTCAGTTAACCGCTGGATACAAGATATAGAAGACGAAGCAGACATCCATTTATTAGACGAAAGACAAACGATGATACTCGCAAGAAGATGTCTCACAGGACTTGCAAAATTGTATTTCGAAAATACAAAAGGTGTCAAGACATGGAGAGACATGAAAACAAGCCTGAGAAAACAATTTTCCCCAAAGATCGACGAAATCGAGATTCATCGAGAATTGGGAAACAGGAAAATGAAAAGAGGCGAAGATGCAACTGAATATTTTATTCATATGCAAAAGATTGCGAATCAAGGGGATATAAAGCCGAAATTATTAATTGAATATATAATCAATGGAATCGAAGATCCTCATAGCAAAATGTTTCTAGTTGGAACAAAATCATTAACAGATCTTCAACAAAAACTAAACATGTTGGGCGACTTTATAAAAGAAGCATTAATAAGAAGAAACCCCGTTGAAAGAAAAGATACTAATCCGAAACATATCCAAGAAAAGAAAAAAGAAACCACAAGATGTTTCAACTGTGGAAACACTTCACATTTTTCTAACGAGTGTCCATCTAAGAACAGGGGAGTCAAATGTTTTAAATGTAATAATTTTGGGCATAAATCATTTGATTGCCCCACTAAGAAAAAAGAAATATATAAAATAGAAACAAAGCCGTCAACTAGAAATCACAAGCTCGTATCAATCCAAAATTTCGAAATAAATGACGATGCTCAAAGGGAAGAAAATTTCAAAACAAATGACAGTGGACAAAAAGAAGAAAAATTAACATCAAACGAAGAAATACAAACGAAAGAAAATTTAGAAATAAATGATGATGAACAAAAAGAAGAAAAATTACTATCTAATGAGGATATACAAAATAATGAAGAAAGCTTAGAAACAAAAGAGAATATCGAAATGGATGAAGACTCGATAACAAATGTGGAAGTCCAAGAAGAAAATTTAGAAACAAATATTCAAAACGAAGAAAATATAGAATTAAATATTGATGACAAAAAGAAAGAAAATGTAAATTTAACAAATGTAAATAAACAAGAGCAAAGCCTAAAGGATGATGATGAAAATGTACAAAAAAATAAAAAAGATACAGAATATATAAATGAAATAGAAATGGAAGAATCTGATGAAAAAGACGAAAGCCTCTCGATGGAAACAGATGAAGTGAAAAAATCTAAAGAAGTGACAAAAGAAGAAAAAACAGAATCCGAAACTAAGTCAAAAGAAGAGAAAACAGAGAAAATTGATACGAAAGAAGCTAAAGTAAATGAATCTACAGAAGAAAAAGAAACAACTAAAGAGGAAAAAGATGTGAAAAAGGCAGAAGAAACCAAACCAGAAGATAAAGAAGAAAAAGAAAAAGAAGTCTCTACTGAAGAGAAGAAGAAAGAAGAGAGTGAAAATGAAAAGATGGAGATAGAAAAAGAAGAAGAAACTGAAAAGAAAGAATCGAAGAAAAAAGAAGAGACTGAAAAAGTGGAAGTCAAAGAAGAAAAGAATGAAGATGAAGATAAAGAATCTCCAAAGACTGATAATGAAAAAAAGACTGAAAGTAAAGTTAATGAAGAGAATAAACCAAATGAAGATGAACCAATGGAAGTTGGTAAGGATGAAAGCACTTCAGAAGTTTTAGAATTGGCAAATGTGATTTATGGAAAACATGCAAATGAAGGAATTAAAGAAGCAAAATTAAGTTTAGCAAATGTCCTTTTAAAATTAGAGGAAATTAAAGAAGAAAGTTCTAACGATAATGATAAAACACAAACTAAAAGTAAAGTTGAAACTGAAGATAGTGTATTAAATAAAGAAAAGGAAGATTTTAATTTTTATGAGGTTAGTGAATTAAAAGAAATAATGAATGTGAATTTAGATTTAGAAAGAGACATAAATAATTTATCCGAATCACAAGATATGGATGATAAGAAAAGTATATTTGATGTGCAATCTAATAAACTATTTTATCCCGCTCATTGTGTGAAGAAAGAAATTGATAAATATCGAAAAAGGAAGAAGGTGAAGTGGAGAGACAAGATAGAATATTGTGAAGGTGCCGATGACAACTACGAGAATTGACATTCGGGTCGAATGTCACCAAAGAGGGGGTGAGTTATAGGATCTGAAAAAATGAAATTTATTTTATTTTATTATTTCCCCATGAAGATGTTCTCGGAGCGACTAAGCAAATTCGTGTCGCACCGGGACATATATTTAAAACCTCGCTACCCCCTCTTTGAAGCTTACGATTGGCTATAATAAGCTGGCCATCTATTGGCTCTTCGTTCAGCGCCTAGCACGCTATTGGTTGTCGAGAGTCCCCACCACTCCGCCTAGATGTCGCCAGCCGGGTATAAAAAGCCGTGAAGCAGGCTAGCTTGCCAGTAGCAGCAGTAGCAGTTGTGATTCAAGACGTTAAGAAGAACATATCCGAAGAACGAAGAACGAAGAACCGAAGATTTCCAAGACGTTTATTTTTATCTGTGTATATATTTTTTGCTAATATTTCTAAACAAAAACCATATATTTTTTGCTACACTTTTCAATAAAAACGATATATTTTTTGCAAATACTTTTCATCAAAACGATATTATTTTTGCTACCTTTTTCTTCAAAACGATATTTTTTAATACATCTGCTTCACTATCGAAGCCACCAACCCTACATATATATATAACATAATCTATGTATTTATTGTAATTCAAAGATATAAATTATTTTTAATAATAAACCTAGACAAATTCATTTGATTCACTTATCTAAAAATTGTGGAAAAAAGATAAATTTGGGAGAAATTATGGAATTGAAATTAAAATTTGAATCATTCCCCTGTCATATGTGTTGTTGGAAAAGAGGTCATTTCAGTAAATTTATGTATCAATGTGAACCAGTAAAAAGAAATTCCTTTAAAATAGATTTAACAAATTATGAGTTATAATATTAATATCTTTAAAAGAAATTGTATTATCTATTGTGAATCAAATTATTTATATAACATAGCATTTAAATGTTTATTCACAAATATATAAAACAAATAGAAGGTGAAGTGACGTTAGTGCAGACCAGTTTTTGTAAAGTTTGATTTTAAAATAATAAAATGTTTATTTTACAAATAATAATCTAGTTTTAGTATTATTGAATTGTTAGGTTAGTACTAACTAATTAGTATTGATATTTATGTTAAACACACAATTGTATTAATAAATATTATTATGATAAACGCAACAAAACATTAATTTATAATTATTTTGAAAATCCATTACATACCCACTTTAAAATCTTTTTATTTTAACAAATAGGAAAATGTTTAATTAATTTCATAAATTTGGACTATGAATCTATCAATAAGTTAAAAGTACAACCTTATTTCTTTATTATTATATATTCATTCTGTTTATTATTGTTATATTTCAGAAAATTCTTTTCAAACGTTTCTTTTCTAAATAAATAGACATTCTATCACAAACAACTTAAAAGTCCCGGATTCTATTCAACTCATTACTCGTCTAAAATTTAAAAAACATTTACGACAAACATCCCATTCCAAGGGATAGACATTTTGAAAATAAAAACACATCCCTACCTATTCGCCATTGTTGAATATGGCCCTTTTTTTTCTACAAACTGGTCATTCTAAATCATTCTAAATTTTGGTAATGAACTGAGAACATCGTCCAACAAGAAATTTACAGCTTACGTTGTGCTTTAAATATCAAGTACCGGGACCCCGAGCCTCGGCTCGGTACTTAAGTTAAAAAAAATGATTCATTATTATTGGATTTGGCTGGTAATATTAATACCTGGGACACCGAGCTCTCGCTCTACCCTTTAAAAAATATTGATATACAATTCTTTAATTATTTATTACAATTATTGAGTGTTACACATTTGCATCAATCTGATTAAAATGAATGAATTTGTTCTCCTCAATAATACATAAATATATAAATAATATATACATATCATACATATATTTTTTTTTGAAAAACTGAAAATTTGTTTTTTTTTTTTTGAGAGAGATTAATAAATATATATATTTTATTAAAAATAAATATTTTTAATTTTATTTTGAAATTAAATAAAAAATTTTAAAATATTTTAAATATAAAAAAAATATTAATTCAATATCCTTTAAAAAAAGGCGGGAGTCAAATTTCAATATGGATGACATTTTGACGTCTCCATATATAAATTTTAATTAAGAAATAAATAATGAAGATGTATTTTTCAAGAGATATGATCAATAAAACTTAATTTTTCTTTATAAATACTATATCTAGTATGAATTTGAAAAAAATCGTTAGAGCGGTTTTTGAGAACCCAGTTAGAAACAATCAAACAATTATAGCTAGTATAATAAGATAAGATAATTTAATTTCTTATAAATTAAATCAAACTAATTTATATTAATTAATTTTATGTGAAATGAATTATTTTATTTCCAATATAAAAAAAGGCATTTGTGATATATTTGGACAAGATCAAGAGGATGATTGACTTTTATGGGAAAAATTCCGTTATTTCACATTTATTTTTAAAAAGATTGATCATCAACCATAAATTCTCTACAAAAGTTGTTTTCCCAACTGATTGGAATTTTAAATAATTTTCTCCAATCAAATAAAAAGTTATTGCAGCGTCAATTTTTAACATGTATGGCATATACAGGGGGTTTCAGGAGTAATTTTAAATATAGTATTAAAAAACTCCCTGAATATGATGTTCTAGTGTTTTATGTGTTAGTACTATCTATAGTTGTATTTAACGAGCGTTAACAATAATTTCTTGATATTTGAGTCAATATTTTATTGCAATATTTTTATTCTACTATATTCTAAAATATTTAATATTAGTCCTGAAACACCATGTAATATATATATATATTTACTGTAGTATTCTCAAATCAGCAGGGTTATAAAATAGAGCAGGCTGCGATGGGCAGGGCATGCGGTTAGAATGGGAGAGGAAAAATCTTAAGATTATAGATTGGTTCATGCATTTGGCCTCTAGAGGGCATCACCTATAATCTTAAGATGGCTGTTAAATAAAGGTTAAATGGAATATATTAGCAAATTTCAATCCTTTTTATCTAAAAATATATAGAAAAATATAAGATGCCCATACCAATTTCTAAGAAAGGATGATTAGGGCTATTTAATGGAACAAGTTTGGTAAACTAATTAACCTCCCTTACCTCTCGGGGCTAAACTGTATAATTACCGGGAAAATTAAATAAACAAAACACTATTCATCTGATCTTTATCGATTGTCGGTCTGATAAAAATATTTTGTTCTGATTGTATATCGATTATTAGTTTGAAACAAATATTAACCCGATTTTTTTAGATAAAATGTATTAATATAAACAAAATTATAAAGAATGAGATATTGACTTTATAAATTTAAACTTAAAAATTAACTTTCTTAGCTCTGATTCATCAAAGTATTTAAATTATCTTACTGGTATAAAAAAAAAAATTAAAAATTTTAAATAAAATTCAAACTTATAAATTCAATTAATTGTATAACTATTTTATTTAAAAAAAAAATTAAAAAATAAATTTAAATTTTTTATAAAAATTAAGTTTTTAAATATATATAAGTATATATATATAAATATATATAATAAGAAACACTCTATAATAATCTATTTTTAAAGCTTCTATATCTTCACATTTATATAATATATAATGAATGTTAATTTCTGATTATAATTTAATGGTATAGTTGAATTAATTATACAAAGAAGTTGGGAGGGGGGAGATTATTGAAATTAATAACCTTTATGTTTCCTTAATATGGAATAAGTAATATATATCCTTAAGCGAGATGACTCATAGAAAATTTGTTGTTTTTTTTTATTTCTCCTGATAGCAGTTACTGATTCAGGGCTTCTTTGAAAGAAGTAAAGAAAGAGTAAAAGAGAGAGGGAGAGGGGAAGCATTCACCTGAAATGCGGAAGACTTACTCTTTTCGGTGATTGACCTCCTGGGGGTCTCTTCCTTTTTAAGAATGCAAGATAGTTGGTAAATGCAAATTTCGATTAATATCTAATGGGAAATTTTCCAAATGGTTAAATACTTTGTTCGTCACATCACTAAATAAACAGATAAAACAGAACTAACATAAATAAATATAATAATTATGACTTGGTAACTTTTTGAATTTCTCGAGTAGAAATGTTGATAGATAGTCTGTACTTTTCAGTCAAATAGCATATATTAATAGGCTATGGTAAAATTTTGAGCAAACTTAGTCATTTATTTTGTTATTTTCAGCCTTTAGAAGGAAAAAACCTCAAAAGTTTGGATAAAATTAATTAATAATTTGGCGTTGGTTTTGACACTACTTTCCCCATTCAGCGTATTCTCCAGATTTATCCACCGAGACTATTTTCTATTTCAAAAACTAAAGAATGAATTCTAAGGGAATTGTTTATAAAACGGGAAGGTTTATGGATTTGGATGAAACTTTGCCAGTGGATTCGTTTTCTAATTCCAAAGTAACTTTCCATATGCAATATTCCTCGGTCTTTTCTAGTTTACGAGATAAAAATTATTAAAGTTTGACAGATAAACTAGTTATGAATGAGCAGCCATTTAATAATGTTTTATTGACTAATTTATTAATTATTCACTTATTAACCAATTTTCGGTTTTTTTCAGTTCGGTTTGGATATAGAAAAAATATTTAATTAATTAATTTTTTTAATTTTCATAAATCCAATTTGAACTGAAAAGACAGAAAATTAGTGATGCCCTCTGCTGGCCAAATGAATAAAACATGGTAGCTAAATGAAAATCAATGGATTTATGTACATAATAATATTTTTACCGACCGACGATAGTAAGGGAGGGATTGTTTTCACACCAAATTTCACATGTGGGGATTTTTACATATCTCCACGAATCATGCATTTTCTTAACATAAAAAAGTATTTTTAGCATGATGTCTGACCGTCCGTCCGTCTGTCTATCCATCTGTCCGTCAGTCAATATAGATGTGTACAGCTTGAATGGCTCAACGGATTTTGTTATTATTACTTTATGCATCAGTATGATGAATTGATCAACTTTTGGTGCAAATCCGGAAACCGTAAGTGGTAGTATTACCGATTGCCGATAGGAAGGGAAGGGTTATTTTCACACCAAATTTCATATGAGGAGATTTTTTACATATCTCCACGAATCATGCACTTTGTATTGGTTTTATCCTCGAGAAAAATCATCTTTATTAGTTTTTTCTTAATTTGAAATTATATGACGTCATCCATCCTTATATATTATAAATAAAATAAAATTAAAAATATTTATGTTATATCCATATCAGTTTTTTATTTCATTAATAGATATATTAAAATTATTTGAAATTGTCTCTTTAGCTGAAAATTAATTTATTTCAAACCCGCGGTCGGATCTGTCCCTGGCCACAGGTCAACTTATTTTCTCATATGTATTGTATATTTAAAATTAAAATAATAATACTATTAATATTTAAGGCATTTGGAAGATCTAATAATTGTTCAAAAATTTAATTACAAAATTTTAATTTTCGTCGTAAGATAAACACTATTTAATTTATATATTTATTATAAATTTTTTAATGTTGTAAGTGATTTATTTAAATAATTTTATCTTGAAAAGAAAATATTTTTTTTCAAAAATTGTCTACTCTATGTTATCTTTATTCATATAATAATATAATACTATTTTGTACATGTTTTTATATACAGTCTATATATATAACACAAATGATGTATACTTTTAATTTACTTTAAATAAGAATATATTAATAATTTAATTTTAATTACTTCATTTCTATTATTACTTTATATATCTGCAACTCTTTTACAAAATAAAAAAGTCATTTCATTTTTTATTATACAAAAATAAACGTTTTTTTTTTATTAGAATGTGCGGGTACTGATTATATTAGCCAGGTGCTAGAAATGTTAAAAATGACGTAGTATGATTTAAAAAAATATCTTAATTAAATACAATATTTGAAAAGGAAAAAAATTGTTTTTATTATCGTCTTACTTAAAACATATATTCTAAATTGTTTAATTAAATTATTTAAATTTGATACTACATTAAAATTCAATTTTTAATATATTTTTGTTAATAGATTTACAATCAAATATTACCTGGTAAATATATATATATATAATATAATCCAGTGCTCCGCAACCGGTGTGACGCGGCACACTGGTTTGCCTTAAAGGAGATACATGAATATAAGAAATTTATATTTTTTTGATTTATAATTATATTATATGCGGATTTCTAAGTTTCATTTGATCGCGGCGGCACACCTGTATCTCCTTTAAGGCAAACCAGTGTGCCGCGTCACACCGGTTGCGGAGCACTGATATAATCGATGAAACTATAATGAGAATCTTGTATATGACAATAAAAGCGATGAATTATTGTTTAATTAAATTGAATCCCTGTTGTATCATATGAATTTTGACAATAATAATAAGTTGTATCGGTTCTCTTAGGATATAAACCTAATATCAGGGTAATATTTGATTTATCATAAATTATTGAGAATAAAAATAATTCTATGTTTTAGACGAATTAAGATTTACATAAATTAAATATAAAAAATCTGGAGTGTCTCCACTCGACTATCTCGCAAATTTGAATTGGATTAAATAACATATATTAATTTAAATTAAATTAAATTAATTAAATTATAAATGATAAATTAAAAGATAATATTTATTAAATCAGCGCATATGGCTCTTTGTTGATGGCACCACGTCACGTGTTGGCGCGTGAGATTTGCAGTGTTAAAAATTTAATTCTGTTAATTTCAGAGATTCAATCAAGCTGAAATTCTAGATATAGCAGTTTTATACAATTATTATTCATGTGAAAAATTATCAAACATATATCTTTATTTTTACAGTCACTTTAGAAGAAAAAAAAATCAAAACGTTGTAAGTAATGACCCTCTTCCGGTTGAGCTACATTTCTCAAAAGTTGAAGAAAACTATGAATTTTGAATAATGGCCATGTACCAAATTTCATCATTCTAGCTCAAACCATTTTTTGCGTAATCTTGTCTACACACACACATACACACACAGACATTTTTATCAACCTTAGTGAAAATGATTCAGGAACCTTTAAAACGTATAAAAACATCAAAATCTCAACATCGAAAATTAGTCAAAATTATTGAATGAATATAGTGTGTGTAAATATGTATATTTTTTTATTTTGTTATTTAAAAAAATAAAAAAACTCTATATTAAGGTGCTTTCTCACCAGGTTATCAAAACTTCACCCACAAGGCTGCCTTTCTGCAGTATCTAAAATTTTATGTAAACTTAATGGCTGATATATTGGTTCCCTTTTTGCTTGTCTCATAAGCTATCACATGTTCAATTGGCTAATCAATGGACCATACTAGAATGTAATTCTAAACATAATCAAACAACATCTTAAACATTTTCCTCCCTAATTAAAAAATATTTAAATTTTTTATTAGATATTTATTTTATTAATTTTTATTTATATTAATATATTACATCAGATATTATTATATAAATTTTGTTTTTTTTTTAAATTAATACATTTAACCATTAGGTGTATTAATTTTAATACATCAAATAAACTATAATTAAAATTTAAAAAATTTTATACAACTTTATAAGAATAAGTTTTAAACATTTGGTAGTTTCGATTTTTTTTTTTTTTTTTGTATATTTACTTTATGCGCATTTCGACTTTTATGTCATTTTCAGAAAATTTATTTTTCACAATATGCGCATAAAGCAATATCAATATAAATAATATAATATCTATTCTATTTATATTTATTTATACCATCATGCACGATTAATTAGTAAAATAAATTTTTGAATGATGCATAATGTAAAATGAATAATAAACTCTTAATTTATTAATTTACTCAAAATATAATCCATTTAAAAAATAATAAATTTAAAATTTTAACGAGAAATTCCATTTATCTTTATTGACTTTTATCATAAAACATGAGTACACATTTATTTATTAAGTTTATTTTTTTTAAATTTAAATAATAATAAAAATGATGTATAACGAATTGAATGTTTTTTTTTACGATGATGAAATCGGACTTAATCGATCTGCCTCCCGACAAGAGAGATGCGTAGGTGGAAGGAACAAAGTGAATAGAATGGCCAGCAGCCAGAATAGAAAAGCGTAAGAGGACGATAAAATTTCTCATCAGACTAATTTTACTACTTACATATCATAAAAAAAGAATAACAAACCTAATATTCAAATAAACAAATTTTAACGGCTCGTTAAATTCTATTATGTTTCTAATAAAAATTTTTCTAGCTAAACATTTTTTTTTTTTTATTTTCCAAATTATTAATATTGTTTTGCAAATATGAAAGTACTATACTTTATATATATATATATAATGATGATAATAAACATCATTATAAATCGATTTTAAAATCCTTATTCGATGCAAATAAATTTCATAGTTTTTTCTAATTAATTTATTTTAATAACGAAGATAATCAAAAGATAAGTCATAATTAATATATTTTCTTAGTTCAATGTTTCGCCATCAGAAGCGCTGTGTTACATATATTAAATAATTCATAATAAGTTAATTAGCACATATTTCTTTTAATATTATTACTTTTTGGAATCTATACTTATTCAATTTGTAAAATATTTTAACCCTCTACAACAGGCCTAACCAACCCAAATGAAACCATGGGCCTCTTTGATTAGGAGCAATGCTACAGGGGCCGCATTTTAGGGAAACCTGCTTTTAGAAATGTAAAGGAAACAAATTACATAATTTACGAATAAACTCTTTATTGTTTCAATTAAATTTGGAGTTTTTCTTTTTTTTCACTTAACTTTTTTAAATCTACATACTATTATTTTTAACATTTTTCTTCCTTTTTATGGAATAAAATATGTAGTTTAAAAATTGTAGGACATATTTTAAATAAAAAAAAAATTAATTATAATTATTTCAATTATATTCTCTGTTTTTTAATATACAGACGAGAAATAAAAGTTACAAAAGAAATATAAAGTTAACTGGCGGGCCGCATAATTTTTCACGGTAGGCCGCATGCGGCCCGAGGGGTTAGCCAGGCCTGCTCTACACTAAAGGGATATTTTTTTTATAAATATCCATGAAATAATTAAAAATATAGATATTTGAAAGAAATTGTATTTATTTTCAAAAATTTTGGAATAATTATTAGTTAAATATTTTTTAAATTAATTAAATTTTTTAATATTTTTAAAAGAATATTAGTGTAAATTAATTAATTACATAAAATTTAATGGGATATTGTATTGTCTATAAAATAGTAGTACTATGGTTGTAGTATGATATAATTGAACCAATAAAGATATTAACAAAAAAAAGCTGGAGTGTCTCCACTCGACTATCTCGCAAATTTGAATTGGATTAAATAACATATATTAATTTAAATTAATTAAATTATAAATTAAAATTAATAAATAATATTTACTAAACCAGCGCATGTTTGGTTCTTTGTTGATGGCACGTCACGTGTTGGCGCGTGAAATTTGCAGTGTTAAAAAATTAATTCTAGTACTTTCAGCGATTCAATCAAGCTGAAATTATATATATAGCAGTTTTATATAATTATTAATCATGTGAAAAATTATCAAACATATATCTTTATTTTTACGGTCACGTTAGAAGAAAAAAAATCAAAACGTTGTAGGTAATGACCCTCTTCCGGTTGAGCTACATTTCTCAAAAGTTGATAGAAAACTATGAATTTTGAATAATGCCCATGTACCAAATTTCATCATTTTAGCTCAAACCGTTTTTGCGTAATCTTGGTTACATACACACACACACACACACACACAGACATTTTCTCAACCTTAGTGAAAATGATTCAGGAACCTTGAAAAGGCCTATAAAAACATCAAAATCTCAACATCGAAAATTTTCGTGATCACAATACTATCATTTACAAGATAGTAATAATAATAATTTTAGAAACAAAATATAAAACTTTATTTGATAAACTATAAAATAATTTTTTGTATTTTCCAATATTTTTCAATTTTACTACCATTATATGTGCCATTATTATTATATGTGCCACGATTAACGATTAACTCCAATTTTTAAAATTTTGCTAGTAATCTGCAACATATGAAGTGAATAATGAACTTGATAATCTTAATATTGCAATGTAATATACTTTTTTCTGTAATCAATAAACCTGAATTTTGGGCTTCATTAATACACTTTACTTAACTCACACTGTCCGGTTGTCCGTTTGTTTGTACGCGGTTTGTCCGCGGCATTTTATAATCGATATTTCAACAACTTCCCGTAAAACATTTGCTTCCACTATTATGTTATTATAAATTTGTTATTATAATTTGAGCGCACACACTTTACATTGATTTTCTTTTTTACTTTTTAGTGCAATTTTAAGTAAAGTGTGTTTTTTAAAAAGATTTCTTTTTACATAAATTTATTTTCTCAGTTTCTTGAAATGTGGAGTTAATTGCTTTGGCTTCTGAGTATGTATTTCATTTAATATTATTAAATAACAATTAATATTCGTATATATATATATATATATATATATATATATAATTTATTCTTTCCTTTCTATCTTTTAATAGGGAAGTTGGTCATTGGCAATTATAATAAAAATATTTCATCAATTCCGGAAACGATTCTTTTATCTGCGGTTAAGTTTAACGTTTTTCAAATGATAAAATTAAATTAAAAAAGAAAAGAAATATGACGCACAACACTCCGATGTGATTATTTTGTTCTGTATTGTTTATTATATTTATCTTTTCTTGGATGCCTTTGAAATCAAGTCAAGTTCATTGGAAAACACAAAACAACAGCAAACAACCAAATAGAAAGGAAAGAACAAGGTTAAGTGCAATGGTGAGAGGAGAGAATGCCCAGAGGGGGGATAAATACTAAGAAGGGAGCTCGTTTTATTTTTTTTTTTTTTTTGTTTATACTTTTTTTAAATTTATTATTATTATTATAAGAAAAACTACAAAAATGAAAAAAAGTGAAAATTAACGCAGATTGTTTAATAAATAAATAAATATTTAATTAATTAGTTTATTTCTTTATTAAATTGATTTTGAACTAATTAACGAAAATTTTACAAATTTTATTTTAATCTAAGACCAGTTTAGCCAGATTTATATTTATATATATGAAATTAATTATTAAATCTTCTAATCTTCTAATTCTAAGTAAACTTAGTCTCGAACTTAAATTTAGCATATCTGGAATATAAACACTAAGCTATTGGCCAGGTCAAATATAGACATTTTATATATAGAAAATTTATTTAATGTTTTTGATTATTTGTCAAATATTTTATTTATTATAAGTACTATATAAATACTAACAATTTCTAGATTTGTTTATATATATATATATTGTATTATATTATTCCCCTTAATTCGATTTATAGGAAATCACTTGTTAAAAATGTAAAAAAAAATATCATTTAATATGTTTGATTATTCCCAATAATAATACTTTGAAATGAATACTTCCGTCTCTTTTTAAATAAATATCTATTTTATAAAATAATAATAGAAAAATTATGATTTAAAATTTTTAATAACAAAAAAAAAGTATAATTTATGCTTATATTTAAGTTTTATATATGTATTTAATATTAAATACAAATAGAAAAGCATAAATAATGCCTGTTCCTTAAAAATATTTGAAATGTTTTAATCTGTTTTGTCTTTTAATTTTTTGTTAATTTTTATAAATTTTTATTAATTAATATTATAATTTATTATTATTGAGGACCCCAAATATTATTCATTTTATGAGATTGATGCAATGATGTAACATTTAATAATTGTAATAAATAAACAAAGAATTGTATATCAATATTTTTTAAAGGGTCGAGCGATAGCTCGGTGTTTCAGGTATTTTAGAATCAAATTACAAATATATAAAAATTTTTTCATTTTATTTTATTTGCAAACATTGTAAGGATAAATTATCCATATGTTTTTCTATCTTGAAAATTGCTATATATTATTAATGATATTTTAAAAACAATGATAATTAAAGAATATCTTATTCAAAATAAATTATTGATTAAATATGATCTAATAATATTAAATACAAATAGAAAAACATTAAGCATATTATTATTTATTATTATTGAGGACCCCAAATATTCATTTTATGAGATTGATGCGATGATGTAACATTTAATAATTGTAATAAATAATCAAAGAATCATATATCAATATTGATAAAAGGGTCGAGCGAGAGCTCGGTGTTCCAAGTACTACTATATTATGAACTCAAAGTAATTATATAAATAAATTTAGCATCTTATTTTTTCAATTTCAAATTATTTTAAATTATAAATTAATTAATTGAATTAATGCTTTATTTTACTAATCTATTTACAAGTATAAATTCTCGCTAATATTATATGTATAAGTATATGATATATGTATATATATATAAAATAACATTTTAAATCGCCCTCCACTTCTCTTCTGATTAATTAAAATGATTTAATTGTTAAATACAATCTTATTTAATGACGTACATAAATATTTCTAATTTACATGGCTGAAAAAAATTTCTGGCGACTATTAAAATTTTTAATAGAATTCAAGTTTTAATTTTAAAATAAAATATTTATATATTTATATATATATATATTATTATTATTATTATTATTAAATCCTCTTTAACATAATTTATTTTCCTGTTGTTTTCTTAAAGGAAAAAGAAATATAAACCTTTCACTAGTTAATACTCAGGAATTTGTTTTTCACATATTTATATATATATATAAAGTATATGTACGAGTATATTCTATATAATGACACCACACTCTAAAACTTATTTAAAAATAAATATTATTAATATTTTTTTTTTTTTCATTTTCAGTGATTTTCCAATAATAATATTTCAAGAATATTGTGAGGAAATTCCCATGAAACCGACCCCAGTAAAAATCAAGTGGAAATAAAAATAAAAAAAAAACAATCTTTTTATAAAAGTTAACCTTGTTTGGTCGAGTTGATTTGAACAAGAGTAAGAGAGAGAATGAAAGAGAGAGGGAGAAAGAGTAATTAGAGAATAGTGCGTGGAGGATAAAAGTACCACGAGGTAGAGAAGGAGGGAGTAGGATCCTCGTCTGGCGGGAAACACGCATTAACGACTTTGCTCTTTGACTGTTCATCGTAAGAAAGATAGATCGCTTCCTAACCATCGCTCGAATGGCTCTCCTTTCAACAATTTCATCCAATGGGATACAACTAACTCCAATGTAACACATAAAATTCCAAATCTTATAATTTATAATAAAACTTTATAGTTAGTAGGAAGTTTATAATGCCTTCTTAAATAACTACATGAATAAAAATAAATTTCTTATCTGACTTATCTAAAAATAAATATTGCATTTGATTATTTACTACTTTTACTTTTTTTTAATTTAATATTACCGCTAGAAATGATATCATTTAACAAACCCGCGTTTCAAGCAAACCAATAGTAGGATGTGATATTCCAGAGAAATTTAACCTTAAAAATCCAGAGAAATTTAACCTTAAAAAGTTAAGTTATATATATTACAATAGTCGTTTTTTATACAAAAAAAAATATAAAAAAATGAAATATGAAAAAATTGAAAATAGATTGAATAATATGTATTTCAAAAATCATATGTTTAAAAAATATGCAATATACTGAAAAATAAAATTGTATTGATCAATTTATACTTTTTTATTTGATTAGTAAATGATTTATTGTTATATGAAAATTATATGTTAATTTGAATAAACTTTGTTATTATTAAGCAGTTCCCAATCTAATTAATTATTTTTTTAATCTATTTTCGTGTTTATTTTTTATTAAATTAATAATTTATATTTATTTATTCATTGTTTTTTTTATTAATTAATTTTTAGATAGTTTTATAATTTTTAATATTTTTTTCACTAAAATATTATTTAATAATTATTAATATTATTATTTATTATTATTGAGGACCCCACGTTCCATTCATTTTAATCAGATTGATGCTATGATGTACCATTTAATAATTTTTAATAAATAATCAAAGAATTGTATTATATATCAATATTTTTTAAAGGGTCGAGCGATAGCTCAGTGTTCCAGGTATTTTAGAATCAAATTACAAATATATAAAATTTATTTTATTTTATTTGCAAACATTGTAAGGATAAATGATCTATATGTTTTTCTATCTTGAAAATTGCTACATATTAATTATGATATTTTAAAAACATTGATAATTAAAGAATATCTTATTCATAATAAATCATTGAATAAATATGATCTAATAATATTAAATACAAATAGAAAAGCATAAATAAATGTCTGTTCCTTTAAAATATTTGAAATTTTTTAATCTTTTTGTCGTTTAATTTTTTGTTAATTTTTATAAATTTTTATTAATTAATATTATTATTTATTTTATTGAGGACCCCAAATATCATTCATTTTTTGAGATTGATGCAATGATGTAACATTTAATAATTGTAATAAATAATCAAAAATTGTATATCAATATTTTTTAAAGGGTCGAGCGATAGCTTGGTGTTCCAAGTTCTACTATATTATGAACCCAAAGTAATTATATAAATAAATTTAGCATCTTATTTTTTTTCAATTTCAAATTATTTTAAATTATAAATTAATTAATTGAATTAATGCTTTATTTTACTAATCTATTTACAAGTATAAATTCTCGCTAATATTATACGTATAAGTATGAGATATTATATCTGTTTTACAAATTTAATTTAACCAAATTAAATAAATGTTATTTTAATAATTATACTTTTTTTTGGGAAAAGAAAATTTTTTGTTTTCTTTTTAAAATATTTTAATTACACAATTTCATTGAAATATATAACTTTAATATTTTATTATTATTAAAAATATTCTGATATTAAATGAATGTAGATATTAGATGGATGTTTCTATTCCCCTTCCTTAAAATAGATCGGTTTTTTTTTTTACAAATTTTAAAGAAAATTCATTTTTTTGTTATTTCCTTATGAATTAAAATATTAGATTATAAATAATATAAAAGAAAGTTAACCATTATTTCAAAACAAAAAAAAAAAAGGAATTACTTAAATTAAATAAAAAGAATAATATTTTTTCATAATTTAATTTTGAAACATATTATTTTAGTCTCTTTTAAAAATTTACTTGTACATAGCTATTTCTTCAAAATTAAATATTCTTTCAAAATTGTTTTCCAAATTGATCTGATAATGTTTTATTGAATATTTATAAATTCCGCTAGTAATTCTTTTTAAATTTTGTTGATTTTCATAATAAAATAGCTGAAAGACGTCGGTCTTCTTATCTACCCTCTTCCCCCTTCTTCAAGTTGTATATTTTAATAGTATTAATGTTATTCACATACTAAAATCCTCGTTATTATTACTTTTTATTTTTTCATTACTATTTAATTTTTTATTAATTTAAAAACATTTTCCGACTAATATTGTATAGTAGTACTCCTTTTTTCAAATTTCTTCAAAAAATATAATATTTAATTTATTTATGTTAATGAATTTGGGCTGTGTGTTAAATATATACTAAAATAAATATATGTATGGATAGTTGCAGTCAGTGAGGAGATTTTGTTTATATAAAAATAAATGAATAAATATTTATTTTTTGATATCTTCTAAATACTTACTCGTATATGATTTCAAATTATTATCCTAAATTCTAAATTTTATTCATAATATTAAAATAAATAATATAATTTAAAATTTTAAATTTACTTTTAAAAGTTTAAATTTATATTCTATGAATATTATTCATATATTGTGTGACATCCCTTAAGCATAAATATATAATATATAAAATTAGCTGGAGTGTCTCCACTCGACTATCTCGCAATTTGAATTGGATTAAATAACATAATATATTATATTAATATTAAATTTAATTAATTATAAATTATAAATAATAAATAATAAATATTAAACCAGCGCATGTTTGGCTTTTTGTTGATGGCACCACGTTACGTGTTGGCGCGTGAGATTTGCAGTGTTAAAAAATTAATTCTGGTAATTTTAGCGAATCAATCAAGCTGAAATTCTATATATAGCAGTTTTATACAATTATTAATCATGTGAAAAATTATCAAACATATATCTTTATTTTTACGGTCACTTTAGAGGAAAAAAAATCAAAACGTTGTAGGTAATGACCCTCTTCCGGTTGAGCTACATTTCTCAAAAGTTGATAGAAAACTATGAATTTTGAATAATGTCCATGTACCAAATTTCATCATTCTAGCTCAAACCGTTTTTGCGTAATCTTGCCTACATACATACACACACACATACACACACACACACACACACACACACACACACACACACACAGACATTTTTCTCAACCTTAGTGAAAATGATTCAGGAACCTTCAAAACGTATAAAAACATCAAAATCTCAACATCGAAAATTTTCGTGATCGCAATACTATCTCTGGCGAGATAGTAAAAATAATTAAAAAATGACCCTTTTCCTTTTTCCTGCCCCACCCCGTTCTTCCACTACAAATAAAATTATTTAACTTGCATGGATGACAAAAGGATTTACGGTCAAGTAAAATTATATGTCAAGCTATAGTAACTCAAAAATTTTGTAGCGTAGCACCGGGGTGACAACAGTCATTTGGAAAATATTTATTAATTATTTGGACAAAAAAAAGAGGCACATTAAAAGAAACCACCTTAATTTATTTCGGAAGAAGGAAAATGAAAATTATAATTCTTCCCCCACTCCTTCTTTCATCCTGGAAATAGGAAATGCATATTTGATTTACTATGCATTAGGCATCAATAATTCTATTCTAATTTTATACCATAATTATATATATGTAAAACTAAAAAACCTTTTTTTACGCTTAGTAAATTATAAATGCAATAAAAGAAAATATATGAATAATATTTTAGTTAAAGCGATAAGAAAATTTTATTAATTTCATTTAATTAACAAATCTTGGAAATTTTCTAAAACAAGAACTTAATTTAATTTTCTATAAAATTTTTTAGGAATAATTAATTTTCTTTTATTTATTAATTTCATGTTTAATTCTTAAAAATTATAAACATTTATTATTCTAAATAGTAATAAAATAATAACAGAAATATTAAACGCAGACATAAATTAGTTAATTAAAAATTACAATTAAAAATATTATTTACCAGGTCAATGAAAATAGTACAAATCCATAAAAATAAATTATATATTTTATATGCGAATGGGTTATAAGTTTAAATGAACACCATCAATGATAAAAATCTAAAATAAATTATGGGAAGAATAAGTTATATTAAAATGATAAGTAAATTTGTCCCCAAGTTCAACAAAAAATCATATTAAGCTCTAAGCAATAGAATATGTTTAAGTTTTTATTTCTTAAAATAATAATAAAAATAAATTTCATTATTATTTTTCAAAACATTAATTTTATTTTTTATTTTATTTTATAATTATTAAAATTTGAAATTAAAAGATTGAACTATTTGAAACAACTTTGTAAAATATGAATATTAAAATTGATTTAAAAGAAACAAAGAAAATGTATTAAGATTAATTTTGAATTAAAACATTTGTTGAACTTTCATGTTGATCGATATAATTACTTTATGCGCATTAAAGTTATTATGCCATCAGGGAAGCCTTCTTCTACTCAAAATTCAAAAATAAATGAATAAAAAAATATTCTTATTTAGTTTTATATTTTTTAAGTTTTATTTTAATTTAGATATATTTTTAAATAATATTTACTTTATCCGCATTCGATTTTTAGATCACCATCATCCGAGACTATCTTGTTAAATCATAGTTATGCAACCGCACCTTTTTATATTATCAAAATACATGCACATAAAGTATAAAAAAAAAAAACAACTCAAAAGTGTTTAAATAAAAAATTATTCTTTTTAAATTTACATTTTTAATTTTAATTTGAATCAACCTCAAAAATTAAATATGAGTTTAAATTTAAATGTAAAAATTTAAATAGTAAAATGTAAAATTTTATATAAAAAAAAAATACAAAATTATAATACATAAATTCATTTTTGATTGGTAATATAATAACATATTTATTGATGATTTAAGGAAGGAGTGAGAGAGATAATTGTCACTGAAGTCACTTGAATAGAATCCGTGTCCTTAAGTACGAATGATAATGAAGAATGAGTGGAATAATAATTATTTAAGACACACCAATGACAGACACGCGATTACTTATAGATGGAATTTGTTTTGTTTTGTTTTTTTTTTCAAAAAAAAGTCACCATAGAAAATTGAATCATCAATTAACCTACTAATTATACAAAACAATTTGAAATTCTTTTCCTATTTATTGAATTCACTATTAAAAAATCTGGAGTGTCTCCGCTCGACTATCTCGCAAATTTGAATTGGATTAAATAACATATATTAATTTAAATTAAATTAATTAAATTATAAATTAAAATTAATAAATAATATTTATTAAACCAGCGGATGTTTGACTTTGTTGATGGCACCACGTCACGTGTTGGCGCGTGAGATTTGCAGTGTTAAATAATTAATTCTGGTACTTTCAGTGATTCAATTAAGCTGAAATTATATATATAGCAGTTTTATACAATTATTAATCATGTGAAAAATTATCAAACATCTATCTTTATTTTTACGGTCACTTTAGAGGAAAAAAAAAATCAAAACGTTGTAGGTAATGACCCTCTTCCGGTTGAGCTACATTTCTCAAAATTTGATAGAAAACTATGAATTTTGAATAATGCCCATGTGCCAAATTTCATCATTCTAGCTCAAACCGTTTTTGCGTAATCTTGGTTACATACATACACACACAGACATTTTTCTCAACCTTAGTGAAAATGATTCATGAACCTTCAAAACGTATAAAAACATCAAAAACTCAACATCGAAAATTTTCTGGCAGAGATAGTAAAAAAGAGTATTTGATTTAAAGTTTACAAATAATGTATTATTCCATGGAAAAATTTGTACGAGTATGAAAACACATGTATTTTATTTTTATTATATTTATTTAAGTATTATAATATTAAAAAACAAATAATAACACATTTTACAAATAGGATATTATTATAAGTAAGCAATATAATAATAATTCAGTCGATTATTTTATGCATAATAAACGTGTAAATAATCAATTTATTTTCAAATCCTGCTTTTTTATATATAAATTTATATTACAATAAAATTGTTTCTTATTGCATTTAAAACTCTTTTGTCATGTTTAAATTGTTTCTTTACTTTACAATCTTGCTTAAATTTTTATATATACTTTTCGTGATTATAAGTATATACAAATAAGTAAAGAAAGATTTCTAAAAAATTTTTATTTTTTTTCTTCTTTTTTGATTTATTTCAAAATGAATTAAAAATAAAATCAACTAAAAACAAAATATTGATTTTGTTCGATACTATTACATAAATAATCTGTGTATCTTGTATTTTTTTCTTCCTTCCCCCTCCCCACCCCCACCCCTCTTCCCGCCCCGGTATAATTATGCACGGTGTTCTGGCATCGTTGAGTTCGGAGATCAATGAACGCTTCCAAGGTCCGAGGAAAAGCGCCCTAAGGGTTCACTCGTCTTTAATACCTACATATCACTTTTTTTTTTGTATCTACTCCATTATAAAACCGAAATAGTTAAAAGTGTGGACAGAGACATAATTTAGTTGAGAGGAAAGTTTTCCGGAAATTTGACCATTCATTTAGTACATTTCTATAAATTGAAAATGACCGTTTATGTTTATAAAAAAACAACAACATATGAATTAATTATACTATTACCTAAACTTAAATGTATATACTTAGGTTAATGTTTATTGACTTCTATTTACATTCATCATAAATAAATATTATATAATAGGTTCAATATCATTAAATGAATAATTTTTATATATTGCTTGAATTTCAATCAATCAAATTTTATTATTAAAATTACAAATTTCTCATGAAATTTTCATAACAACCAATTATAGTGAATGGATTATTCCTTTAAGAATAAATCACGCTTTTGAAATTATTATTGATCAAAATATCCTATTTCATAATCTTTAAATATTTATAATCAATAGTCGTGTGGATATATAGGGTATAATTCAAAAATGGAAACTTTTTCCCTATTTCTATATATAAAAAGGAAAATATAGCTTTAAAAGATGGGTTCATGATATAATCAATATATATATATTTATTTATATATATTATACATGTATATTATTCAATTTTTTTATATACAGGGTCCAGCATAAGTCAGTCAATCAAAAATGCAGTGTTGTTAGAGCGATATAATAAATATTAATTTCATACACTACTCTTACTCTTACTTATACTCTTCTCATATAATCTCTCATCTTTATTGCAAACTAGCTGATCAGAGCGCCTTCGGCGCTCTTCCCATCTAGACGGGGGCTCCGCCCCCTGTCCCCCCGAAGTAATACATAGTATTTCGTTGAAAGTCCGTATGTAAAAGGTTTTCATCCATTTTGTTGCAATCAGTATATTACATTATATTATCATATGTTTTTGTGTTATTATTTAAAAGATATTTTAATTTAATCAATAATTTAATTATATAATATTATTATTGTATTTGTTATATCAATCTATCTATCCCTGTGGCTCTACGGATCTCGAAAGTAACCCCAAGTCTGAGCTATATATAAAACCATCCTATATAACTCCTACCCTGTCCCATCTGTCCCACGTCTCTTCCTACGTTGTCCACTCACCACGTTCTTGGTCTTCCCAATCACACAGGACGTTTCCCATTCGGTTTTTCCAAATATATTTCGCCGATCTTTTATCTACCATTCAAGCCATGACCTCTTCCCATCCCAGTCTTCTCTATTTTATAACCTTAATAACCTTAAGTATATCTGGAGATGCATAGAGGTCATTCAATTCCTCGTTATGCCATCTCCGCCATAGCCCTGTGATCTCATCTTTCTTTGGTCTTTAAATGCTGCAAACAATCCTAATATCAAATTCTCTAAATCTACTTTCTCCCAAGAACATCGACCACCCATATAATACAACAGACAGAATAATTGTTTTAAATATTTCAATTTTCATCCATTTTGATAAAAGTTTTGATGAGTTAAGCCTCTTTACTGTATAATAACAGACATTACCCGATTGCGACCTCGATTTAAATTCTTATCCAATATTATTATCCTTTGTAATTATAGAATCTAAGTATTTAAATTTTTCTACATTTTCAAATTCTACATTTTGTATGTTAAGACTTTGTGTGTTAATAATGTTTTTCTCTTTTACTAAATATTTTGTTTAATCCCTATTAATTTCAATCCCCATCTTATTTCCTGCCTCAATTCCCTCATACATTACGTGTATACATAAGTGTCGGTTAAGTGAGAAATTTTTTTTGACGTTCAATTGTTTTTGTTTATAATTCTAAATTACTAAGTGTCAGTTAAGTAAGAAATTTCTGTTTTTTTGTTTCTATGACAGCAAAAAAGTAAACAAATTACATACATACAAACACTCTCCTTTATATATATATATATATATATATAGATGTTAAATGTCCCCTATTGTAATTATATTGCTCCAACCACACTGTATTTTCTGTTAACTGGTTTATGCTCTCTCTGGACCATATATATATTCTTTATATCAGGGACGAATTGTTTTAAAAATATATTTTTCTTCATATATATATCCTGTAAAAGAAGGTGCAAACATCTAACTTCCCTTAACTTATAATTCAAATTCTGCATTTATCGTACTTTTCTAGATCCTCCTATAAAATAATAATAAAAATAAACTGCACAAAAAAATAAACATACATTATATAATTTTCTTAATTAAATATGATATAAAATTATATTACTGAAAAAATAATAAATCAATTTTATTTTATTATATGCCAAGTCATATAGTCATCTAAAAAACTTATATTTTAGGTGCAAACAATTTAGATACAGATTTATAAATTTATACTAAAATTTATATAAGATTGTCATCCATCATTGCCAAGGCCAGAAGAATAAATTTGGTTTATTTGAAATTCGATTTATTAAGATTTATTCATACATGATTTGTTTTTTAATGAACAGATATAATTAAAGAAATAAAAAAAATGAATTATTTACTAAATAAATATTCATTTTACAGATGCAAAAGTAATACTAATGTAGAACTAAAGTATATTGGTCGTGGATAAAAGAATCAATTCTCACATACAACACGATATGCAATTTTCTTTACATGGATTTAATCAGAATAGCAATCGTAACATTTTTTTAAGTGCAAGGAGATGTCCAACAGATCCCTTCTCCTCACCACTACACCTCTTTCTATCTTATTGCTACTTGTTTCCGTATTTAGCTAAAACAAGATTCCTTCGAATCCTCCATCTAACTTTATTACATTCCTATACCAAATTTTATAAAATATTAATTTTTTTTTTATTTTAATTTATTTGAATGAATAAACCAATTAAATCTTTCTTTCTAGGTTCAGCTTTCTTTAATTATCATATATATAATGATGGTAATTATTAATAATTTATATAGGTATATTTCTTAATTAATTAATATTTTTAACTAGAAACATTATTAATTGTGAGATGGTTATTTTAATAATAATTATTTAAAGTTTAAAGTAAAATTTTGAATTTGTAATAAAGGTTTTTTTTTATATTTCTATATTTGAAAAATTATTCATCTTAATTCAAAAAAATTTAAATAAATAATTGTAATATTGAAATGATTTGAACATAATCTTCAGAAATACCAATGACTCATAACTTCTAATAAAAGTAATCTCATCTTGTTTTTAAATATTTTAAATTTAATGCAAATCTAACATTATTATTTAATAGTAAAAATAATAATTCATGATGGTCTCTGTTTATTCTTATGTGACATTATCATTCTGAAAAGAGCAATGTTGAAATATTGAAATACACAATATTATATTTATAATTTATTATTAATTAATTTAAAATTCAATTTAATTTTCAAAAAATAAATAATTATATATTTGTATATGAATGTTTAATTTCTTTAAGAAAAATTCCATTTCATAATTATAACCTAAAAACACCCGTCAAGAAGAATTTATTTTCTAATATAAGGTATATATAAATATAAATACATGAGAATGAGAAAAGGGAAGAAATAATACAAATAAAATTGTTTTGTTTATATACATATAGTACAATTAAACAAGTATGTTATATTGTTATTTTGTCTCATAATAACACGTTTGCATATATTACCATTATCTACATAATATGTATATAAAACAAAAATTCTTTTTCGGCTGCAAAATTTCGATAAAAAGCCAAAGATAAAATTTAATGAATATGAGTTAAAAACCGGTTGATGGTTGAGTTAACTCCCCCTCCTTCCACCTATTTTCAATGCATCCTGTCAAAAGTCACTCTATTAAAAATAATCTTAATTTACGAACAGAAAAAAAAACGTAAATAAATATTTTATTTATAAATAATATCTATTAATTACAAAACCTATTCCAGAATAACTGAAATATCATGATTAAATAATTGGGACTTAATATAATTATACACTGATATAATGGAATTTTGTAAATAAAACCACATATTGATATTTATTATTGTAAATTGATTCAAAAAATACAAAAAATATACACAACGTTTCGATTGCTACTTCTGCAAATATACACAACGTTTCGATTGCACATATTGATATTTATTATTGTAAATTGATTCAAAAAATACAAAAAATATACACAACGTTTCGATTGCTACTTCTGCAAATATACACAACGTTTCGATTGCAGAAGTAGCAATCGAAACGTTGTGTATATTTTTTGTATTTTTTGAATCAATTTACAATAACAAATATCAATATGTGGTTTTATTTAAAAAATTCCCTTATAAATAAAAACAACCACCAAAGGTTTAATAATACACTGATATATCTTAAAATTTATAATCGGGATAAGTTGAACATTAAAATTAATAACTATTCGGTTTATTTATTGAATTTTTATAAAAAAAAAAAGAGTAAAATGATCTTTGTTCTAATTGTAAAGAAAATTTATGATGTTATTTTCGAAGTATAGGTAAGTATATTTAATATTGAATATAAATAAATAATATAAAATATTTATATATAAAAATACACAAATACGGGTTTAATTAATACTGATAATAATTATTTTATTTTATCTAGTTTGATAAAATAATAATTTTAGTTTACATTTTCCTGCAAACTTTGATTTCTAATTCAGTGGACGTTGTTACTTTACTATGAGTATATAAATATATTAAACATATAAATAAAAATATATATATTTATATAAATTGGTCCGCGAGTAGTATGGGTTGTCAAGGTAGAATTCTTTGATCTAGGGATTGTAAAGAGAGGGAGTGAGAGAGATAGAGAGAGAATGATGATATAAATAAGAACGAGTCTGTGAAGAATTTATTTTTGTTTTTTAATTATAAAAATAAACGCGTTGTTTTTCTTTAAGATTAAATTGTAGTTGTTAGTCGTCGGTATAAATGAATTTTAAATCTTATAATATGTATGTTATAATAAATAAAAAATTTAATATTAATTTAATTATACTAAACTAGTTGCGTTCTTAGTTAAAATCAGAAAAATTTTCAATTTACTATCTCGCCGGAGATAGTATTGCGATCACGAAAATTTTCGATGTTGAGATTTTGATGTTTTTATACGTTTTGAAGGTTCCTGAATCATCATTTTCACTCAGGTTGAGAAAAATGTCTGTCTCTGTGTATGTATGTAACCAAGATTACACAAAAACGGTTTGAGCTAGAATGATGAAATTTGGTACATGGGCATTATTCAAAATTCATAGTTTTCTATCAAATTTTGAGAAAGAGAGAAGAGGGTCATTACCTACAACGTTTTGATTTTTTTTTCCTCTAAAGTGACCGTAAAAATAAAGATATATGTTTGATAATTTTTCACAATAATTGTATAAAACTGCTATATCTAGAATTTCAGCTTAATTGAACCACTGAAAGTAACAGAATTAATTATTTAACACTGCAAATCTCACGCGCCAACACGTGACGTGGTGCCATCAACAAAGAGTCAAACATGCGCTGGTTTAATAAATATTATTTATTAATTTTAATTTATAATTTAATTTAAATTAATATATGTTATTTAATCCAATTCAAATTTGCCAGATTTTTAAATATACTTATTGATAAATCATTTTTATTATTTAGGAGTCTATAAAATTAAATTTAATTTAAATTCTGTGTCTAATCTAACAAATCAATATGCCTTGGTATGATTTTTCTTGATCTATAATTAAAGATTCTTATGAAATTAAAAATAATATAATATACCATATAAAAAATATATAATTTAATAATTTAAAAACTAAATATTTTATAAAGATAATTTAAATTTAAATAACAATTATAGAATCCAAAATACATAATACATAAAGCTATATAATGAATATTGAACAACAATTGTTTGACAAATAAAAAATTTGTTTTTAGAATTTTAACTTTCGTTAACCAATCATATGGTAGAAAAAAGTGAAAAAAGACTATTTTTGAAGGCCATCATAAAAATAAATTATTCAGGCTTGGTAAACGTTAATTTTATTAAAATTGTCTATAAAAATATTGTAATAAATTTACTATATATATATATATATATATATATATATACAACAATTCAAATTTTAAAATTTAAATATATATAATGTAAGAAAAATGGATTAATTAAAAAAAATGGCAGTCAAGTAATAAAATAAATAAAAATTATAAATCTTTAAAAGTATCAAATTTAATTTAAGACCATTTCATATTTCTTTAATATATAACTTACAAAGACCCCAAAAATGAATTTTTGTCTATCATAACTCAGTTATCACTATTTCATAATAATTTGTAATAATATAAAAAAAGAGGATTTTTAATTTATTTATTATATGATTCACAGATTGAATATTCATCATGATTTATTTTTAATATATTTTTATTATATGTATTTAATGTATCATTTAACTAATAAAAGGTATTTTATGAAAAAATAAATCTCTTAATCATTGATAAAGTATAATTTATCTATTTTTTTATTTAAATGAAGTTTATATTTTACCTAACTATTTATATATTTAAAATATGAATTAAAAAAGTACAATTAGTGTCATATAAAAAGTGACGGAAATCAAAATTAGGTCAAAGTCTACGATCTGATATCATATCCCGTGGCAAGTCATCTCGTTATAAACTCAAATATCAAATCCCCTTTTAGTGTTGATAAAATCCTTTCAGATTTGATAAACGAGTTTGATTTACATGCACCGTAGAGGACCCACTAACCTTCAATTTGAAGAATAATAATAGAAGCGTGGCATTTCATTAGACGGCTAGAAAAAATATCTTAAATAGAAGTATAATTTTTATGTATTCAAATTTTTCACACGTTTTTAAATAACATTTATTTGTAGAACCGACGGAATTTGAAAATATAAAGATCCACTTGTGTGTGTGTGTGATCCCAATAAGGAGAAGGAATTTGAATAAAATAAATAGAGAAATAACTCCTGAATGTGATAATTTTATATTGAATTAAAATAGATAAGTTATAAAAATATTTACATTCTCTTTGAAGTAGTAATTTAATATATAATTAATATTTATTTAAATTTATATTATATGATTATAAAATTTATAAAATTATCTGATAACTCAAATATTTTATTTTTTTCATATTTTAATCAAGAAATTATTCAATCTACACCTACCGAAGCAAAATGTATTTATTATTATTTTCTAACCCTTTAAAACTTTTCTATTTAAAAAAGATAAGACTTGAAAAGAATAATAATTATCCAACATCAATTTACTCTTTCTATTTTTAATAGAAAACTAAAGGGTGTTTCTTTTAGATGTATAGAATTTTAAATTGCAATAAAACAACGATGGATTATTCGATATTGACATGTATTTTATTTATACGAAAGATAATCTTGTGGCATTACATTTTATATATGATTTCTGGCATAAGACCGCCACGGCTGGCTCGGATGTAGTCCAATCTGGACGTCCAATTTTCGATAACTTTTTCCAACATTTGTGGCCGTATATCAGCAATAACACGGCGAATGTTGTCTTCCAAATGGTCAAGCGTTTGTAGCTTATCCGCATAGACCAATGACTTTACATATCCCCAAAGAAAATAGTCTAGAGGTGTTAAATCACGAGATCTTGGAGGCCAATTCACAGTTCCAAAACGTGAAAATAGCCGGTCACCAAATGTGTCTTTCAATAAATCGATTGTGGCACTTTGTAAGCTCGCAAACCAAGATCCTTCCGCAAAATCTTCCATAATGTGGATGGACACAGACTCATTCGGGTCTTCCTCAATGCTACGCTCTACAGTAGCAATAGCTTCTTCTGTACGCACCATGCGGCGTCTCTGGGGATGCGAGTTATCAATAAGAGTAAACGTGGTGCGAAAACGTTCCATGGTTAATCGAATTAACTGCTCTGATGGACGATTTTGTCGACGATAAAATGGACGTAGTGCACGATACGTATTCCGCACAGAACCATTATTTTCGAAATAAAATTGCACTATTTGCAAGCGTTGTTCAGGCGTGAGTCTATTCATGATGAATTGTCAAACCAAACCGAGAATAAATCACTTGACAGCTGTCAAACTGAACAGTAATGCCAACTTAAAGTTCTCTATACCTCGAAAAAAAAACACCCTTTATTATAGATCTGCGTGGGTGGGTATATTAATATCATTATTAATGCAAAATAATGATTTTTTAGGATAAAATAAATATTGTGATTATATAATATTCAATCAATATTATATGAAATATAAACAACCTCCCATTTCTTTATTAATATACTATTTTATTATCTATATACCACTGTATCTTCTTAATTACTTTTTTCATAATTAAAATATATTTTTGTTTGAATTATAAAACAATTTATAGAAATTACGTGATTAGTAAATAGCATATATCTTATAAAGTTTATAAAAAAAGGAGAGAAGATAAGAAGTTTAAATATTAGTTGAATGAAATATTGAATGGTATTTAAGATTTGTTTACTATCCTACTCTTCTTTTAAAATTATATTATTATTTTTTTTTTATAAAAAATTACTAAATCTAAATGAATAAATTGCACCTTTTAAATTTTTATTGAAATTAAAGAGAATTTTATATTAGAATAACAATTATAGATTCAAATTTAAATCATTTCAAATAATAATGATTGAATAACACGATTATTTGTGAAATCAATAAAAACAATTATTTTTTTTAGAATTTTTACTTTCATTAAGCAATGAGGTGTTAAAAAAGGCTTTATTTTGAAGGCCATTTTAAAATAGATTATTCAGTCATGATAAAAGATAATACAAAAATTTTATTATAATTTATAATAATTAATTTACAATATGTCACATCACTTAAGATCTTTTATTCGATTTTTAAAAAATATAAAATAAATTAATATTTTCTATTATGTTAATTACGTTAATTAAAAAATTGTTTTTTTTTTAAATGTTACTTTATTATTACTATAATTTTGTAAAAGATTATATTATATTGTATGAAGGTCATGTTAACATACAGGCTATTTTTCAAATCCTTTTTCTATAATTAAAAATTTAGAAAACATACAATTAGTTGATATTACTATGGAAATAAAAAATATAAATAATAAAAAGGTTATATTTTTTATTACTAAACTAAAAATTTATTGAACTTTATATATAAATAATATATGTATTTATGTACTTCTATTTATTATTTAGCTATATATAATATTTATTTATTTAGCTATATATATTTGACCTATCTTTAAATATATACTTATATATATATATATATATATATATATATAGAACAACAACGTTTTAAGGTTCCCTTGAGTCCAAAAAACATTGTTCCATAAAATATATATTTATATGTGCCTGTATATGTGAAAAGCCTGTTCGCAACTGAAATTCCTTATTTAAAACAAGTTTTTTTGTTTTTTTTTTTGTTAAATAATAAAAAAAAAATAAACTTTTCCACATTTGTCGGATAATTTTATTATTTTTATTGTTAAAAAAATCCCAAGTGTACACCACCACTGGAAAAATAATTCCACAAACATTTAAATTTTCATTTTTAACAACAAAATATTTTTCAGTTGATTTATTTATTGTTCCACATTTACTTTTTTGTTGAACATTTATTGTTGTTGTTAGTTTAATGTTGTAGTTGCTTGTCGTATACCGTTAGTGCAGTAACCCTCCTCAAATGCAGGTAATTTTGGCTTTATTCCAAAAAAATATAATTTTCCTACTTTTAAAAAGACACAAGTGAGATATGAAAGAAAGAGAGAAGAAGAGAGAGAGAGAGAGAAAGTGGCTCTCTTTACAAATTACCACCTAAATTACAATCTCTAATGAAAGTGAACGAAGATATAATCGTCACACGCTAACAAGTTAATTGAATTAAATCTTTAGGAACGAAAGATTATATACTAGAATAATCTAGGTCAAGAGGGATCCAAACCCATTACACTATTGAAAAAACCTAATTAATAATCAGATAATTACCTATTCTTAGATGAAATACATATAATAATACCACCAATCAAAGTTCAATTTATATATACATAGATTTACTTTAATCTTTTGATTATAGAAAAATAGATTTAATTATCTAATCAAATTTAATAAAAATTGTATATTATTCGAGATGATTAATTATAAAATTATTATTCATATTATTTATTAGATTGATTATGATCGGATGGAACATTTGTTTATATATTTTATTCTTTATACATTTATACGAGGTGTGGCTATTAAATAACGAGACTGCTTACAAAAAAATGGTTTAATTATGGTACAATCGAACTTTGCCCCTCAATATACTCCCCTCCACTCGCCACACACCGCTTCATCCTTTTTTTTCCACTGCTCAAAAAGCAGTGTTCGAAGTCGTTTTTTGTTAGGCCTTTCAGAAGCTCCACCGTTTTTCTTTTCACCTCTTCCATCGACTCGAATCGGCTTCCCTTTAGTGCGGACTTGATTTTCGGAAACAGGTAGAAGTCGCAGGGTGCTTGATCAGGGGAGTAAGGAGGGTGTTCCAGCACTGGAGTTTAAATGGAAACAGGACGGCTCGGACGCTGGTCATCTTCGGTGCTCTCTCGAACCTCAGAAAATCTTTTGTGCCACTCAAAAACACGCGCACGTGATAAAGAACTCTCACCGTAAGCCTCTTTTAATAATTTAAAGCACTCGGTCGGGGTTGATACGTTGTTCGTGTTTTTCGTCACACATCGTTCTCGGCGTAGGAACAAAAACACGTTTATTTTAAACCGCTACAGAAAAAAAACTACTTCACCGCCAGACATGTGTTCTCGTACTGGAATAGTAGACCCTTCCAGCTGTACAACGCTGCATTAGGTTCCCGCCTACCCTCTCCTGGAGGCCGTCTGCGCGCGCAGTCTCGTTATTTAATAGCCAGACCTCGTATAATTAATTTTTATTAATTTTAGGTGATTATATATTTATCAAATAAATTAATCAATCTATTCAATAATTTGTTTTTAAGGTTTATGGCATTAATATAATAATAAATATGTACTACTTAAATTGATTAATTAATGTTATTTTTTTGAATAAATATATATATATATATATATATAAAGAATAAATATTAAATAAATAAAAAATGTTTAACACATACAAATACTTTGAATTATAATTTTGAAACGAATTTATTTTTCTTATTAAATAAACTTAATCTCCATCAGAAATTATTGTAAGATAACATTTTTCTATCATATTATTATTAATTATGAAAAATTTAATTTAATTCATTTCAAAATTATGGATCTCTTTAAGGACATATAAATCCATGAAAGTCAATTATAAGGTTAGCAAGTAATTAAAAGACTAATTCATCAAGACAATTGGTCTAGAAATTAACTTTCCGAATGTAATGGAAAGAATTTGTTTTTTTTTTCTTTTGTTTTAATTATTAACCAGAATATGAATGGTACCATTTAGAAAAAATAAATTGATTGGCATTTAGGGAGAGTAATGGTTTAAATTGGCATTCAACAAGTGTCGTCTGCTCTATCCAAAGTGAATCAAATAAACATTTTTACTTTTACCGTAAGAAAAATATAAGAATCATGGAAAAAAGGTAGGATATCTTGACTAAGATCGACGTTCTCTAAACACGATTTGGCCATTTTTGGAATGTTGTTTTTTTCTAAGAAATCCTCTACAACTTAAACGAATAGTGCTATCAATATGAAAATTGGCATTTAATAGTATTTCTAAGTGATCTTGCGTATTTTCAATAAAGTTGATTAAAAAGGGAAGTTTGCATGATATTTAAAAATATTAGTGAATATTAAAAATCAGTGAATAAAATATTATAAAATTTAATTGTAAAATATGTGGGATTTATATATATATATATATATATATATATATAATTATTATTATTAAAATAATGCATTTTTTATACTAATAAAAGAATCTATTTATTTTTATAGGTATAAATCATATTTTTAATTTATTTCATTGTCACTAGTGAATTTTGAGTTGTTATAATTTTGTAAATTTGACATTGTAAAATAGAGAAATGTATTTATTCTATTTTATATTAAACTTCTCTTTTTCATACATATTAATGATATAGAAATTGATCATTCAAAAAGTATAAAAATTTTATTTCAGTAAAACTTATATAAATATTATTAATTTATTATTTAGAATAAAGCAAACTTTAATCGCATTTAAAATAATTGAGTTTAAAAAAAAAAAGTGTAATTTGATAAAAATATTATTTATATAATATAACCAAGTTTGTTTTTAATAAAAAATAAAAAAAAAATCATATTATTATAAATATTATTGAATTTATTAATAAAATAAAATAATTAATTTTATTTTACTTAATAAGTTATTTAAAAAAAAAAATTCAAAAAAAAAAATTCTGCAAATAATTTAAATGAATACAATTTTATTAAATTTATTATTTTCAATTTTTATTTAATATAATATTTAAAATAAAAAAATTATATGTAAATGTTTTTTTTATAGATAATTGTAATTTATTGATTATAAAGTCTACCTTATATCAATTATTGTACTAAAAAAAATTAGAAATTTTTATTTTTAAATAACTAGTTAAATTAAAATTGTTAGTCCAATAAAAATTTAATTGTAGAAGATTTAATGAATTTTTGTCATTTATGAATAAAATATACACAAATTAATTAAATTAAAAAAAATATATTAAATTGAATAGAATAAAAACTTACGAGATTTGGTGATAACTAGTAAGCCAAACGATAAAGACGTCTACGAAGTGTAGCAGTTGAGAGGAGATTGTATTCTGAGCACCTGTGCGCTTTGCAACCCGCGAACCTCGTTCGACTGCCGCTGTTCCCGAAGACCCCCTTCCCCCATACGTCGGCGTGCCTGGTTGTTCATTGGTCCCCCACCCAAACAGAAGATCTAATACTTCTTCAGGCGTCGAAACGTTGGGTATCATTCCTAGAAATGGATATTAGTGGTAAAATTGATGTGTTTTCCAAATCATGCGTCATCCCGTAACATTCAATTCAGATAATAGTATAGAGTATAAAATTGAACTGAGTATGGACAACTTATAAAATTATATTATAATAAATTAGAATCGACTAAAAATTATAAGAAAAACAATAAGGAAATGATTTCACAAGAATTCTTTAGAAAAACATCAAAGGAATGATAATTAAATGTTGTAAAATGTGATTAATTATCAAATGATAAATTAAATAAAAATGTAGAATAAAACAAAAAAAAAAGTAATTCCCCGTTGTATACTCTGTAATTTAAAAGATAATTTTCATCATTGTAGTATAAGTTATATTATATCAATATTTTAAATATTTACAATATTATTATACTAAAAATTATAAAAAAATATTTATTAATTTATAAAATTATATAATAATAGGAACGTGAGAGAGATGGGAGAGGGTAGGGGTTGAAGGGTTGTGGCTCAGGATAGGGACACTTGGAGAAATGTGGTTGCTGAAGCCAAGAACTTTCAAGTTCCGTAGAGCCACAGAGATTTCACATGATTAAAGGGTTGACACGTACACACAAGTTTTCTAATCGATCTGAATATGTCTCATTTACAGGAACAATCATTTGAATTGATATTAAATAAAATATAATTAATAACAAATTTAAATTTATTTCTAAATCAAAATTTTACTATTATTCAAGGGGGATTTGAAAAACATTTTTCGATTATTATTATTATTATTAATTATATTTTTATTATTTACATATATTATATAGTATATTAAAGAATGTCTTATTTTAACTAAAATTTTAAGAAATATGTTAAAGTATATATGTTTTTTTAAGTTTGTCTGTCCGGAAAATAAGGATGTTATAGACTCAAAATTGGCTGAACCGATTTACATCACAATATTCTTCTATACCTAAATAGTAACATAGGCTATAAATTTTATTAATATCTAATCAATAACCGCAGAAATTAATTATTTAAAGTTTATAGAATTCCCAAACAAAGAATTAATATATTTTATTTTACATTCTTATATTTTAATATCATTTCAATTAAATAATTTATTCTAAAATTCTCATTTTAATTAATTTAATAAAATATTTAGATCATATTTAACATAATTTTTATTTATTCTTTCTATATACAAATTTGAATATTTCTTCTTTTCTATTTAAAAGTGAAGGGTATAAATTTTATCAATGATATTACGAGATGTTTTAAATTTTTATCTTTTTTATATTGAATATTTTTTTTTTAATTTGTTTTAAATCAAAATTATTGTATTCTATTATAATTTTTTATTAGGAACAGTAAAAACATACAAAATCTTAATATACAAAATGTAGAATTTAAATATGTAGAAAAATTGAATGTAATCACGAAGGATAATTGTATTCGAGAAGAATTTAAATCGAGCTTATCTCATCAAAATTATTATCAAAGGGGATAAAAATTAATTAATTAATTAACGTCCGCTTGGAAGACCAAGGATGCCTAGGAAGGGACGTAAGAGGAATGTGACAGGAAAAGGGTTAGATGGATAAGAACACAAAAAGAAATGAATGTTTTAAGTAATATACTGATTGAAACAAAATGAATGAAAAACCTTTTACTACTTTCAACCAAATACTATGTACCACTCGGGTTTACAGGGGGCGAAGCCCCCGTCTAGGTGTGAAGAGCATCTGGTAATATTATAAAAAGCAGAAAAATTATTCTATATGAAGTAATCTTTTAAATTTATAGTGAATACAAATTACAAAACTAGCATTTGTGATGAGTTTAAAATAAATTATTACAAGATAATATAATATGAATATATACCTATAATAAAATAGTATATTATAATATCTATTAATATTTAATTTTTATTTAGTAATACTTTTCCACTTTGATAAAATTTATATTAAATTTCTATTATTATCTTGATTCATAATCATATATAATAGATAAATAGTAATCAATTATAATATAGAAAAAAGGGAAAGTTATGTTAGAATGACTTTTTTCAAATTTATCAACCAATTCTTTATTTAAGCATTTAGTTATATGATTATGTACTAATAATTTGAATTCTCTACTATTAATTGACAAATAAATACAAAATAAATTTGAAGAAATGAGTTATGTTAACACATAGGGTAACGTGATAATTAACCGGCTTTCATATTCATGGTTTGTTCTTAATCCCATTAGATGCTTTGTAGGTAATATTCTTGGATAAACATATTTAAAATTTAATAAACCACTTAAAAGCAGCTCTCGAATTATTTATTTACTAAACTATACCAACTTTACCATCATAAATTTGTCAATATAAAGCTTAACATTCATTATTTTATTAATTGCAAATTTATATTATCTTATCTTATTATACTAGCAAAAAAATTGTATATATATATATATATATATATTTGTATATTTTTGAGTATTTTATCCTGCAAAATTTACACAGTAGATAATTTTTATAAAGAGAAATCTATCTGTATTGGTTTCAGCCTCCTGAAAAATCATCTTTGTTAGTTTTTTATTATTAAAAAAATAGTAATTTTAAATGACGTCAGCAAGGAGATCAGCCATATTGAAATTTGTCTCCCGTCATATTTTATTTTAATTAATTTTGTATTAATCATTTTTTATATTTGAAATATTTTAAAATGTTTAATTAGTTTAATTTCATTTCGAAATTAAATTAAAAATATTTATTTTAATTATATTTTATAATCAAAAAAAAAATTACCAAATTTATTTATCATTCTCTCACCCAAAAAATAAAAATTATTTATGAAGTTAACAAAATAATAATACTCGTACATATGAACAATTATAAATGAAGAAACTAAATAATATTTCTTTTATATAAAAAGACATTGAATGAACAGGATGAGCTTTTAATAAATTCTTATAAAATGTTTTATTCTAAAACATAGGTTCCCGAACTTTTTTGTGTCGTAGACCCCTTGTCATGTTTTTCAGTTTTGGGTAGACCCATAAATTGATTTTTTTTTTTTTAAATTTACCTTCTTTTTTAGAACTTTATTGAATTGTAAGTAAATAGGCTTGAGATTCACTATCGTAGACCTCTATTTTCATTTCATGGACTCCCAAATTTTTTATTCGCTGCAGTAAACCCCTTGGAGGTTTGCATAGACCCCTGAGGGGCGATATAGACCAGTTTGGGAACCTCTGTTCTAAAAGATTTCTGGGGGTTTTAAAGTATCAATTTAATTGATATTTTCTTTGTACAAATACGCCTTGGTAATTATTTAGTCGAACATTGTAAGAATATACATATTTTTCTGTCAGATCTTGAAAATTATCAACATATTATTTATTATATTATAAATATAATTTCTTTATTTTATTGATATTCATTTAAAATCATGATTAAAGTATAACTTATTTTAAAAAACTAAAAAACTGTTGAATGATTTTGATCAAATAATATTAAATAATATTATATTAATTAAAATGAGGCTTTTAGAATAAATTATAAATAATATAAATGACATTTGATTATTATAAATCAAAAGAAAAAAATTATATATTGAATGAACAGGGCGGATGCTTCTTTTTTAATTAATATTGTATTAATCATTTTTGTTATATATAAAGTGATATCTAGATAGAAATAGTGAGTTGTCTCATTAGTACATTATTAAAAATAAATAATAATTGAATAATATATATTATAAATATATATTAATTATTTTATATTAGAGGAATATATCTAGTAATATAATTTCAGAATTTATATTATTATGTATTATATACAATATATTATATTATTATTATTATTACAGTAAAAAACTGATGTCATTTAAGTATAACAAGATATATATGTATATACGAGGTGTGGCTATTAAATAACGAGACTGCGCGCGCAGACGGCCTCCAGGAGAGGGTAGGCGGGAACCTAATGCACCGTTGTACAGCTGTAAGGGTCTACTATTCCAGTACGAGAACACATGTCTGGCGGTGGAGTAGTTTTTTTCTGTAGCGGTTTAAAATAAACGTGTTTTTGTTCCTACGCCGAAAACGATGTGTGACGAAAAACACGAACAACGTATCAATGTGAAACTAAGCGGCAGTCGAAGTCAAAATTCAAGGCAATGTTGATCGTTTTCTTCGACATCAACGGTATTGTGATGACTGAATGGGTTCCAGAGGGGCAGACTTACTCCTTACTCCCCTGATCTAGCACCCTGCGACTTCTACCTGTTTCCGAAAATCAAGTCAGCACTAAAGGGAAGCCGATTCGAGTCGATGGAAGAGGTGAAAAGAAAAACGGTGGAGCTTCTGAAAGGCCTAACAAAAAAAGACTTCGAACACTGCTTTTTGAGCAGTGGAAAAAAAGGATGAAGCGGTGTGTGGCGAGTGGAGGGGAGTATATTGAGGGGGAAAGTTCGATTGTACCATAATTTTTTTAATTAAACCATTTTTTGTAAGAAGTCTCGTTATTTAATACTACTACTATATATATAATATAGAATCAATTATTTTATCGAGTAAATTTGAATATTTTTTTCATATTGAAATTGAGTTATTCTAATTAATTTGTTTATTTTAGAAAACAAATTTTTGATTTGTAATTTTTATAAAATTCATTAAATAATTGTAATAAATAATTAAAAAATTGTATGAATTTGTTAAATGGTCGAGCGATAGGTACTGAAATATTAAACGATAAAATTGGGAAAGGCCTTTTATTTTGATACAATCATGTGTGAAGAAAATTTGTATTTCATGGTTTATTATTTAACATATCATTTCCGAATGAATGAAATAATTTACAAGTATAATTAACACATGATTTATAGCCAATCAATGAAATAATATTATTATTTCAATTATTTAAATTATAAAATTACTTTTAAATTTATATTTTTAATAAAAAAAAAATATATATATATATTTTACCTACCAAATGAATTAATAATTTACACATTATTTTAATTTATTTCAGAGTCATGACCATAGTATGAATGATATATTTTATTAAAAAATATTAAAATGCTCTAAATATTTATATGATAACTAAATATTTATTTAAAGTATTAGTAAACTTGTTAATTCATAAAATCAACTTGATATAATATATCCTTGAATTATTCATCAATAATTATTTCAATCAATATTCACTTCTTTCAAAAGTAAAGTTTTTATTTAAAATAATAGATTTATTTACCATAAATACGGGTTTATACTAACGGAGTTTTTTTTTACAGTATATTGTATAGTGATAATATATTTTTAGTTTATTTACTAAATGATTTTTTAATTTTTTCTTTCTTACCTTTTAAAATAAATTAATTTTTTTTTTAATCTTATTTTTTATTAAAGTCTACAAATTTTTCTCAATTTATTTATTTATTTATTTAGGTATATTATTTTTTGACATTTGTTGAAAGAAAATCATTTTTTTGATAAAATTAGTTTTTAATTTTTACCGACCGACGATAGTAAGGGAGGTATTGTTTTCACACCAAATTTCACATGTGGAGATTTTTACATATCTACACGAATCATGCATTTTCTTAACAATAAAAAGTATTTTTAGCATGATGTCTGTCCGTCCGTCTGTCCGTCCGTATAGATGTGTACAGCTTGAACGGCTCAACGGATTGTGATGAAATTTGGTATATTTACTTAATGCATCATTATGATGAATTGATCAACTTTTGGTGCAAATCCGTAGTATTAGCGATCAACGATAGGAAGGGAAGGGTTATTTTGACACCAAATTTCACATGAGGAGATCTTTTACATATCACCACAAATCATGCACTTTGTATTGGTTTTATCCTCGAGAAAAATCATCTTTATTAGTTTTTTCTTATTTAAAATTATATGACGTCACCCAGCACTTCATAACGTCACAGCCGGCTCTTATATATTATAAATAAAATAAAATTAAAAATTTTTATTTTATATCCATATCTGTTTTTTATTGCATTAAAAGATATATTAAAATTTAAAATCTGTAGCTGGAAATTAATTTACTTCAAACCGTCGGTCGATTGTCGCCTGGCCACAGGTCCACTTATTTTTTTTAAGAAATTATTGTGAATTAATGATATTATTTATTTTTCATATTTATAATTAGCTTAGAAGATAATGAATAATGACTTACATACGAGCTCTAGTTGAAATTCATAAATTCCTTCGATTGCCTACCAAAAGATTTTCTTCCTCACTATTCTTTTTTTTTTTATTATTCTGATCGTCGTAGGACAAACCCCACGCGTATTCATAATTTCTAAATAAAAACGCGTGTCGGTATGTTTTGGATGGTGACGTGATCCACCGTCAACCCCCATTCTGCTCTGTTTCTCACTCACCATTTCCTTTTTCTTCTTCTTCATTACGCTGTCCTTGTTCAAACATCGATGACCTTCTCTGCCTTAAGAAGACTGGTCCAGGGTCATCCAGAGCCGGCCGTTTTTCTGATTCACCTGTCGTCATCCAACCACCGTCATTCTATACAGGTGGAATATTTTTTTCACTTCCAATCATCAAACTGGAAAAAATAAATATGACTTCAAATCATAAATATTTATCATCACCAAAATGTTTTGTTTTGTTTTTTTTTTTTTGTCTGAATTTTAATTTCATCCATTAATTTTTAAACCAATATACATAAGTATTTATAATATATACATATTTAAACCGTACAGGACGCCTGCAAGCGGGAATCTATTGCCAGATTATTTGCTTGCCAAAGTTCACTAGAACACCAACAGAATCATGCAACAAGTAGTCGGTTAAATATAACCACGAACAGTACTTGAGCCAAATATATTTCTTTCTCTTCAAATACTTAGATACAAATATAAAAAATTAAAAACAATACAAAATTTAATAGTATTATTTAAATAAATACACATTAATCTATAGTCTATTCTCGTATTACTCTTATTACAGCTGATTTAATCTACTGGTTCGCAATAAATCGTTATTTTCTTGTTTATTATTATTTATTTATTATATATATATATATATATATATATATATAATTATAAAGCCTCATTTAAATCTTTGCTCATAAGGATAAGCTTATTTATTTTATTTATATTGACATGAACATTAATAGAAAATTAAAATTGGATTTTAGTGAGATTTAATATTATTATTTATTTTTTAAGATCATTACATTTTTAAAATCATAAAAATTACTATAATTATTTATATTCTAGAGTAAGTGGTAAATTACAATGAAAGTGATTTTATTTTAATGATTTGTTTTTTACTTTCCCGCATACTTCGTATAAGGGAAGTATTGGAATCGTCAAAAATTTCGACTTCGAGATTTCGATAGATCTTGACGTTTTAGACCTCCCTGAGTCGGAAAATACCATTTTTCGAATTATGTCTGTGTGTATGTATGTATGTATGTATGTATGTATGTATGTATGTAATGTCTGTAAGCAAATTTACTCAAAAACTAATCAAGCTAGGACTTCGAAATTTGGTACACCGATATTATTCACAGCTTGTAGATTTCTATCAAAATTTTGTCAAAATCGGTTAACCGGAAGTGGTACTTTACCTACACTGGTTGCATTTACCTTTCAAGTAAAGTACCAGTTTGCTTCGAGATATTTGCTTCCTATTTTGTATATAGATTTAAAAATATGAAAAAAATTCAGATACCAAATTTCATCATGATCTGACTACCGGAAGTGACATTTTACCTATACAAGTAGCGTTTCTTTTTTACCGACCGACGATAGTAAGGGAGGTATTGTTTTCACACCAAATTTCACCTATGGATATTTTTAGGTACATATCTCCACGAATCATGCATTTTCTTAACAGAAAAAAGTATTTTTAGCATGATGTCTGTCCGTCCGTCTGTCCGTCTGTCCGTCCGTCCGTATAGATGTGTACAGCCTGAACGGCTCAACGGATTTTGATGAAATTTGGTATATTTACTTAATACATCAGTAGGATGAATTGATCAACTTTTGGTGCAAATCCGGAAACCGTAAGTGCTAGTATTGCCGATCGAAGTGAGGAAGTGAAGGGTTATTTTCATATCAAATTTCACGTGAGGACATATCTCCACGTGTTATGCACTTTGTATTGCTTTTATCCTCGAGAAAAATCATCTTCATTAGTTTTTTCTTAATTTAAAATTATATGACGTCACAGCCAGCCCTTATATATTATAAATAAAATAAAATTAAAAATATTTATGTTCTATCCATATCTGTTTTTTTTACATTTAAAATATCAGTTAACCGGAAGTAGCACTTTATTCTATATATATATATATATATATATATATATATATATATATATATAAATGTTACCAAATATCAAATTTGACACCAATAAACTAATACGACTGGCTCTTTATCAATACCAAGTTTACACATTATCTTTATACCTATTTATATGCGGGAAAGTCTAGGGGAGGAAACTCCCGCTTATTAGCTCTTGTTCACGACTCATTTTCAAATGAATGAATAAGACTATCGCTATCGGGAATTGAAATCCTCGTAAATTTATTTATTTATTTTTATTTTTAATTCAGAAATGAGCTTTTAAATGGATATTTGTATAATCCTCTCTTAATGATCAAAGTAAAATTGTAAAGAATCAAATAAGTAAACAACCCATTCTATTTCTGAAAAAAAAAAAGTTTAAATGAAAACTACTAATCGGAGGCTACCTTTTTATATGACGTCATAAGATAGCAATTTTTTATTAAAAAAAAAAATGATTTATTAATTAATTAAAAAAATATTAAATTAGTTATAATTTGATCGTTTAATTTTGTAGGATTTGCAACCAAAAAAATTTAGAATTCTGTGAAAAACTGTACAAAATTTTGTGTTAAGTATGCCATTTTAGAAAATAAGTAAACTTCCCTTTCTTAATTATAACTTAAAAACACTAAATACTAAAAAATTTTGGGAGTTTTGATATATATATATATATATATATATGATATTAACAATAACATTGGAAAATTTGTTCAAAAACATCGTAATTGATATTTTAGAATTTATTTTATTAGAAATTAAAATAAACAAAGAAATTTTCAATATAATTGAGAATCAATTTAATAAATAATGTATTAATTCCTTTTCTTGAAATATACCAGAGCTACGCCCTTTTATATGACGTCATAAGATAATAATTTTTTATTAAAAAAATGGTTATTAATTAATTAAAAAATTATTAAATTAGTTGTAATTTGATCATTTAATTTTTTAGGATTTGCAACCAAAAAAATTTAGAATTCTGTGAAAAACTGTATAAAATTTTGTGTTAAGTATGCCATTTTAGAAAATAAGTAAAATACTAAAAGATTTTGGGAGTCTTGGTATATATATATGATATTAACAATAACATAGGAAAATTAGTTCAAAAACATCGTAATTGACATTTTAGAATTTATTTTATTAGAAATTAAAATAAACAAAGAAATTTTCAATATAATTGAGAATCAAATTTAATAAATAATGTTTTAATTCCTTTTCTTGAAATATACCAGAGCTACGCCCTTAATCTAAACTTCTATTTATCTGTTAGTAATGTTGATGGTAATCTCGCGATTTCTATTTGATAAACGAAAGGGTGGTTTATTTTGATGATTGGAGTTGCTCGTCAGATGATTGGAGTGGAATGGATTGCCCATCGACAAGCAGCTGGTTTCTATCTGAGGAGATTTTCTTGATGCATCTCTCGGCAGGTTTGCTTCCCTTCTCCCTCGCCTTTTGAAATTTAATTCTCTCGTGACGCAACCTACAAGAATCACTTAAGACACATTATTAGACAATATTTGCTTTCTTACCCTCAATCTTTTATATAAAAAAATTAAATTATCCTATTATATTTGTTGTATATTTATATACTATATATATATATATATATATATAAGGAATAGGCATAGGTCATTGTTTTTTCAAGAAAAATACTAATGAATTTTTTTTAATTTTACATATAGATTTTATTTATTAAAATAATCCGTATAATAAAATTAGCTGGAGTGTCTCCACTCGACTACCTCGCAATTTCAATAGGATTAAATAACATAATATATTATATTTAAATTAAATTTAATTAATTATAAATTATAAATAATAAATATTAAACCAGCGCATGTTTGGCTTTTTGTTGATGGCACCACGTCACGTGTTAGCGCGTGAGATTTGCAGTGTTAAAAAATTAATTCTGGTACTTTCAGCGAATCAATCAAGCTGAAATTCTATATATAGCAGTTTTATACAATTATTAATCATGTGAAAAATTATCAAACATATATCTTTATTTTTACGGTCACTTTAGAAGAAAAAAAAATCAAAACGTTGTAAGTAATGACCCTCTTCCAGTTGAGCTATATTTCTCCAAAGTTGATAGAAAACTACGAATTTTGAATAGTGCTCATGTACCAAATTTCATCATTCTAGCTCAAACCGTTTTTGCGTAATCTTGGTTACACACACACACACACACACACACACACAGACAGACACATACACACAGACATTTTTCTCAACCTTAGTGAAAATGATTCAGGAACCTTCAAAACGTATAAAAACATCAAAATCTCAACATCGAAAATTTTCGTGATCGCAATACTATCTCTTATGAGATAGTAAAAAATCATAAATATAATTAATAAAAAAAATTTATTAAAAATTTATTTAATTTCAATGGTATTTATTTTTACACCAATTATAAGTAAAAAATTCAAATTTTTGCTTCTTTTTTTGTGATTATTTGTAAAATTTAATTAAAATTACGAGATAGTAATTAAATATCATATTAAATTATAATTAATAAGAATTTTGTGAGAAATATTTGAGATTGTACTATAATACTATTATGATATTAAATATTTTTACCTTGATATTACTTATCCGTGATCAGCCAAAACATTTGAACACCTTTTTCCTCTGTCCAATTGTTAATTAAGTTGACCTGTGGCCAGGTCCGAACCGACCGACGGTTTGAAGTAAATTAATTAGCAGCTACAGAAACAATTTCAAATAATTTTAATATATCTATTAATGTAATAAAAAACAGATATGGATACATAAATAATAAATATAAACATTTTTAATTTTATTTTATTTATAATATATATGTAAAACCAGGCTGTGACGTCATGAATGGCTGGATGACGTCATATAATTTTAAATCAAGAAAAAACTAATAAATATGATTTTCCCGAGGATAAAACCAATACAAAGTGTATGATTCGTGGTGATATATAAAAAAATCTCCTCATGTGAAATTTGGTGTGAAAATAACCCTTCCCTTCCTATCGTCGATTGCTAATACTACCACTTCCGGTTTCCGGATTTGCACCAAAAGTTGATCAATTCATCCCACTGATGCATTAAGTAAATATACCAAATTTCATCAAAATCGGTTGAGCCGTTCAGGCTGTACACATCTATACGGACGGACAGACGGACGGACCGACATCATGCTAAAAATACTTTTTTCTGTTTAGAAAATGCATGATTCGTGGAGATATGTACCTAAAAATATCCATAGGTGAAATTTGGTGTGAAAACAATACCTCCCTTACTATCGTCGGTCGGTAAAAATGAGTTCCTTTTGAAAAAAAAAATATCCAGGCATTTATTCCAACACAAGTCAAACGGTATTTTCTCAGGTTTGCTGAAATCTCTTCACTATCTTGTTTTGTTTCCCCCCTCCTCTCTTATTAAGCTTAACCATTAAACAAACCAATTTGTCCTAATTGTGAAGAATAAAAGTAAAAAAAATCATTACCAAATTAGTTAATATTCATAAAAAATAAATAAATTTATAAATATGGAATTTTTAATTTAGTTTAATTTTCAAAAATAAAATAAAAATAATTCTTAATATTAATATTGAAACATTTGTAAGTAAATGGTTGTAATTTATTTTATTTGATTTTAAAATTTATAAAAATATTAAGAATTATCCTTTGGACTTAAAAAGGCTAAATACTGGATTAGAATATGTAGGTGTTGAGCTCTTGTTTTCTTGACTTATTGTTAGATATTTCAATTGTTTTATTTTTTCCTTTTAATTTATATAATATACATAATCACTTATTATTATTAGTTCAATTAGCATCCAGTAGTAATAAGTTTAAGAAATTATATTTAATAGTAATACTTAATATATAAATATTATATTGAAATCATTTTCATTAAAAGGCAATTGACTAACTAAAGAATCAATTTTTACTCTATTTCAAGTAAAAACTCAAAAACTAGGAATTTTTCTGTAAAATGAATTTATTTCTCTAATAAAAATATTTGTTTGTATTACCTATTGGCTCTTTTTGGATCATACAAAGCCTCTATTTTTCTCTCTTTTATTACTCTTAATTTTTACTGATTTCTTCTTCGACCAAATTATCCACATTTTTTTCCTTCATAAGCATTTTTTCTTTCATCGGACTATTTCGTTCCAAATCTTATTGAAACTTCTCTCTCCTGCTGAAGTTTCCACCTTTCTTCTATGTTATTCTTTTGGATGTTTCAAGTAAGGAGGAGCCTGGAAATGTGATAATAATAATATTTTGTATACTAAGTCAAAATTAGAAAGATAATAATATAAAATTCTTTACTGATCATATTAATTAAAAATAAAATATAAAAAAGTAAATGTCGTTTTGCGCTGGTTCAAATTACACCGGCATGGGATTCATCTGGTATTCCAATCAGTTTGTTAAAGATTAATTATTGTAATTCGACATTTTAAAAGGAATCAAAAATTTGAAATCTGCTTTCCTGGAAGAAATTGTTACCGATTGGTTAAACGGCGTTTGATGTAAATTTCTTTCTAGATTTATACAAAGTGCAAGTGTAGAAAAGTTGTTAACATTAACATAAAATAAGACATTATTAGGTGGATTCGAAGACGAAACAATTGAAGATATGACCAAACTTTTAGACGTGCATGACTAATCACTCTCAAATCAAAAATTAGAAAAATTCATGGATGTATAATATCCCCCGTCTTCAAATAGAAAATTGTGAAGAAGAAGAAGAAGAAGAAGATGAGAAACCATAAAAGAAATAAGTTGACCTGTGGCCAAGTCCGAACCGACCGACGGTTTGAAATAAATTAATTTCCAGCTACAGAAACAATTTCAAATAATTTTAATATATCTATTAATGTAATAAAAAACAGATATGGATATAACATAAATATTTTTAATTTTATTTTATTTATAATATTTAGCTGAAGTAGCCGGCGTTACCCGAGGCTGTGACGTCATGAAGGGCTGGGTGACGTCATATAATTTTAAATTAAGAAAAACAAAATGAAGATGATTTTTCCCGAGGATAAAACCAACACATTCGTGGTGATATGTAAAAAAATCTCCTTATGTGAAATTTGGTGCGAAAATAACCCTTCCCTTCTTATCGTCGATCGCTAATACTACCACTTCCGGTTTCCGGCTTTGCACCAAAAGTTGATCAATTCATCCCACTGATGCATTAAGTAAATATACCAAATTTCATCAAAATCCGTTAAGCCGTCCAGGCTGTACACATCTATACGGACGGACAGACGGACGGACAGACGGACGGACAGACGGACGGACAGACGGACGGACAGACATCATGCTAAAAATACTTTTTTCTGTTAAGAAAATGCATGATTCGTGGAGATATGTAAAAATCTCCACATGTGAAATTTGGTGTGAAAACAATACCTCCCTTACTATCGTCGGTCGGTAAAAATTAGATTCTACTTTCTTCTTCTTGATCTTCTTATAATTACAGTTGGGAATTTCGTTGATCTCAATTAATAGTTTTATAGAATAATAATAAAGTAGAACCAGTCAGATAAAGAATAGACATAATCATCATATCATAAATGAAAGTATTTAGCGGTATACTGCAAATGTCTCCATATTAATAAATCAGATCATTTTTTTAAAATATTAATTTATTTTTCAGACGAGTTACAGAATTTGGAAAATCGTTGGGTCAAGTGTATCGAACTTTTCCAATTTTTTTTTTTTTGGATGTACTTATTGGGCCACAAATATAAATTCTAATATTTTATTCATAATATTTTTACAAAAGCTTTAATATCAATTTTAATCATTTAATTGGAATAGTTATAAATAAAATAATAACAAACCTATTATATATTATCATATAAATAAGAAAAATCACGAAATAATATAGTAAATTAGACAAAAAAAATTAACATGTAGTATTGGTTGCTTGCAGAAAGGGGCATTTAAAAATTTTTATAAACTATAATTCATATCTTATATCAATTGTTCGTTGAGTTTTATTATTTATTAATTCAATGTTAAAATACCGATTCTCTTACGATTAGTAAATTAATTTTATTTTATTAACAATTGAAAAAAAAGATTTATAATAATAAGAATTATAATTTATAATGATATTATTTTAAAATTGTAAGAATATTAATCAAATTTAATCTTTTATTTTTATTGATATTTAAACTTTTCATTTTTTTGTAATGGTACTAAGAATTTAAAAAAAAAAAGTACATAGATTCCTCTTGGTTTTTGGATTAACGGTCACTTACCTCATAAAATAATTATTAACAGATATATATATATATATATATATATATATAGAGAGAGAGAGAGAGAGATGAGTAGAATATACGTCACTATTGAAAAATTCCATATTTTTTTTTTAGTTTTTTCTCCGAATCTTATATTATTAAACATTCAAATCCATTTTCAAACATTTACTTATTATATATATGAAACTTTACATTTATTCCTAATCATTATCAAAACAATAATTTAATCTATCAATGATACAAATTTATTTCTATTTATAAACAGATTATTACTTTTTATATTACAAAAAGATTTGATTTTTATGATATTTATTCATATATTATTTAGCTATCTCTATTCCTTTTTTTTATTTTTTTTTTATTTCAGTATAATGACAAAAAGACGTCGACAGAATTATCACAAGGTGATTGATAACCTCTTCCGTAGATAAATTTGGTTAGAATTTCAAGGACAAGAGCGAGTGAATAACGAATAACAAATATTTACGAAAATAGAATAATCTTTAAATTCATTATGGTATTTTAAAGATTCAATTTGATTATAATTATTTAATAAAGGGTTATCTTAATTTTTAAAATATTTGTGAATTATTTATTTATAGATTGATTTATTTATTTATGCCAATTTTAGCTAGCCATAGCATTTATTTTATAGAAGGCAGCTAGCCGAGAGTGTAGCGTAGCAATTTTCTACACAAGAAGTCGGCGTTCGATTCCAACGAAGAACAAATTTTTCTAATAAAATTCAATTTAACATCAGCTGCCTCCGGCTCCAGGAACTGTCAGTTTCTGGTTCTATACATGCGGAAGGCAGCCGCAAACCACCGCATTAACATTCCCAAGAAAAATCATCATGAATAGCCATATCCAAACTCCGAAAGGGAGACGGCACCTTAAGAAGAAGAAGCATTTATTTGAGGGCAGGTCAATAAGTCCGTAACTTTTTGAATGAAACACAGATTTTTTGATAAAAAATTATTTTATTTTTCAACGTTGTCTTCTTTGAGCTCTATTCACTTTGTCCGACGTTTCTCTAATTTTTTTTTATCCTTTCTAAAAAATAAGATTTGTCGGGGACATCAAAATAGATTTGTTTGTGAGATGATTTCATCGTTGTCTTCTTTGAGCTCTATTCACTTTGTCCGACGTTTCTCTAATTTTTTTTTATCCTTTCTAAAAAATAAGATTTGTCGGGGACATCAAAATAGATTTGTTTGTGAGATGATTTCATCGTTGGAGTCAAATCTGATAGCTGGCAGGAGCAGTGTTACCATTTTATTTAAGAGACAGTAAATTCAAAAAGTCGCAGACTTATTGACCTAACCTCGTAATTATTAATTCTTAAATCTAATTGATTAGGGCAATATTAGGTCCCTTGTCTCAAGTTCAGGAATATAATGTATCACCCTGGTCTAATTATTTATTAAATTTTAAAAAAAAATCCTATCGTATTAGACATTCTAAATATGATTATTATATATTTTATAAAAAAAATTTTCGAAAAAGAGAAAAAAAAAATGAAAAAGAAAATATATTTCAATAAATATTATTATATTTTAAAATAAATAAATTTAAAATATGATGAATTTAAATAGATGTTAAAATTAATTAATTATTCTCTTCCATTTCACAAGTAACTTGACTTGAATGGAAATGCTTAATTAAAAAGAAAATTATAATTAAAATAGTTACAGAATTTATAAATCAATATTAAAGCCAATTGGAAGTGTACGTTTTAATAATAAATTTTATCTTTATAAAATATATATATATATATATGTTGTTGTATTTTTTTATCAAGAAAGGGAATATTTGTCTTGTTGAGTGATTAAAAAAGGTTTGCTTTATCGCAAAGTATGTATGTGTACCTAGACCTTGGGCCTATTCGCAATAGTGTATGTTCTAGAAATCTGATTTTTATATACCTTTAAATAATACTTGATAAATTTTACGTAATTTTGTCTTGAAATGGAAATAAAATCAACTATTACTTCATGACATTCATTACATCGAATCATATTATAGTAGAGATATATGTATGTACATTTTTTAAATATACGATTATGTCAGCGAATGATTGGATCATTAGCCATTCATTACATTAACGCCCCTCACTGTAAGATACTTACACTCAAATATAACTTTAACCAAGAGATTCATTCATATCTGCGATTAAATAATTGACAGATCAAAAAAAAAAAAAAAAATTAATTGACAAGAAAAATTAGAGATGTGACTCATTATAAAAAGATGCAACATTTATTTTTTAAAATATATTTTGCATTTTTACCGACCGACGATAGTAAGGGAGGTATTGTTTTCACACCAAATTTCACATGTGGAGATTTTTACATATCTCCACGAATCATGCATTTTCTTAACAGAAAAAAGTATTTTTAGCATGATGTCTGTCCGTCCGTCCGTCCGTCTGTCCGTCCGTATAGATGTGTACAGCCTGAACGACTCAACCGATTTTGATGAAATTTGGTATATTTACTTAATGCATCAGTGGGATGAATTGATCAACTTTTGGTGCAAATCCGGAAACCGGAAGTGGTAGTATTAGCGATCGACGATAGGAAGGGAAGGGTTATTTTCACCCCAAATTTCACATGAGGAGATTTTTTTATATATCACCACGAATCATGCACTTTGTATTGGTTTTATCCTCGAGAAAAATTATATTTATTAGTTTTTTCTTGATTTAAAATTATATGACGTCATCCAGCCATTCATGACGTCACAGCGTGGTCTTGCATATATATTATAAATAAAATAAAATTAAAAATATTTATGTTATATCCATATCTGTTTTTTATTACATTAATAGATATATTAAAATTATTTGAAATTGTTTCTGTAGCTGGAAATTAATTTACTTCAAACCGTCGGTCGGTTCGGACCTGGCCACAGGTCAACTTATTTATTATTTTTTATTTTTTTTTATCATGTAATTGAATTGTATTTATCAATTTATCCATATTTAATTTGGAAGAGTTTATAATTTCTCAATCAAGAGTAAAATAAATTTTCTGCCCAGAATATCATTGTTTTGATTATCTTCCACACAGAGTTTCCTTTCTATTGTTTTTTACGATATATTTTATTATCTCCTAAGAAAGTATTTCCTCTATCTGAATGCTATTAACTGTATTACCTTTTTATAGTCTCTCCACTAAATGTAATCTCCTATTATAATATAAAATTCTACCCATAATGAGACCAGATTGTTATCGGTTTGTTTCTTTATGTATAGATTCTTTCCATTCTTTTGTATGCCTAATATTTCTATTTGGATGAAAACTTACATTTAAAAAGTACGATCATTATATCATTAAAGAAGAAAAAATAGAATTTATAATTCTATAAAACGATTTTAATTATAGAAACATGAATAATTGCGTATAAAATAATAAGAGACTTTTCTATCTGTAAAAATACAATATATACATCATATACTTTTTATTCTTTGTGATTTGAGAATATTGTTCTAAGAATATTGCGGTTTTGTCCAATAATTGTGAATAGATCCTCCATTCTCCTATTTTTCTTATCACATAAATATCTACATAAATGTCTAGATAGCAAATAGATAATCAATCAATTTCTTTTTGTAAAACTTATTTTCAATTTCTCCGATACTTACCTCATATCAGAAACAATTCAAATGTTTTTTTTCTGTTATAGAGACGTATACAGATCGAGATTCTTCTCTTAATTCATGAATTTCATTTAATCGTTTGTACTAAAGGGTGTTTCTTTTAGAGGTATAGAATTTTAAATTGCAATAAAACAACGATAGATTTATTCGACATCATGGTTGTTCAATTCAGGAATGAAAAAGTTAGTTATCATGGTTCTATACCGATCACCATTGACTATTCGGGTCTTCCTCAATGCTACGCTCTACAGTAGCAATAGCTTCTTCTGTACGCACCGTACGGCGTCTCTGGGGATGCGAGTTATCGATAAGAGTAAACGTGGTTAATCGAATTAACTGCTCTGATGGACGATTTTGTCCACTATAAAATGGACGTAGTGCACGATACGTATTCCGCACAGAACCATTATTTTCGAAATAAAATTGCACTATTTGCAAGCGTTGTTCAGGCGTGAGTCTATTCATGATGAATTGCCAAACCAAACTGAGAATAAATCACTTGACAGCTGTTAAATGGGTCATCAACTTGAACAGTATAATGCCAACTTAAAGTTCTATACCTCGGAAAAAAAACACCCTTTATTTTCAATATCAGAAAGACATCAGATACATACATAATATAATAAAATTAGATATATATATATGTACTTAAAAGTATTTATTTATGTTAATGTGGCATTCAATTTATTTACTTTTAGCTTATATTGTTAAGATAAAAAAAAGTAATTTTAACCTTTATTTTGTATTAAATACCAACCATTAGGTATTTTATACTACTCTTTAAGAGAAAAAGAATAAATATATATAATGAGTTTTATAAAGTATTTTAGTATACATATATAAAATAGATGTAATATTTACATCATCTTTTTTTTCTTTTTGATAATTTTCAAGTATATTTATCAAAAAGTATGAAAGATTGGTGGCGCCGGCGATTCAAGGTTCCCACAGAGGAAAAGTGAAGACGGTATCATTCTTCATGATAACCAAAAAAAAAAAAAAAAAAAAACAGATCCCCTCAACTTCCTGATCCCTTCTCTCAACATTTTTTTTTTTTTTTTTTGGAAAAACCTTGAATCATTTAAATTAGAAATTAGAAATTGAAAATTTCCCATCAAATATATATATATATATATATATAAGAAATAAATAATTAACTTTACTATTTTTACTTTATTTACCATTTTTTAAAAAAATTTATTCAATTTTTCAATTTTTACTATCTCGAAAGAGATAGTATTGCGATCACGAAAATTTTCAATGTTGAGATTTTGATGATTTTATACGTTTTAAAGGTTCCTGAATCATTTTCACTAAGGTGGAGAAAAATGTCTGTGTGTGTGTACGTGTGTATGTATGTAACCAAGATTACGCAAAAACGGTTTGAGCTAGAATGATGAAATTTATTCAAAATTCGTAGTTTTCTATCAACTTTTGAGAAATGTAGCTCAACTGGAAGAGGGTCATTCCTTACAACGTTTTGATTTTTTTTCCTCTAAAGTGACCGTAAAAATAAAGATATATGTTTGATAATTTTTCACATGATTAAAAATTGTATAAAACTGCTATATATAGAATTGCAGCTTGATTGATTCGCTGAAATTACCAGAATTAATTTTTTAACACTGCAAATCTCACGCGCCAGCACGAGACGTGGTGCCATCAACAAAAAACCAAACATGCGCTGGTTTAATATTTATTATTTATAATTTATAATTAATTAAATTTAATTTAAATATAATATATTATGTTATTTAATCTAATTCAAATTGCGAGATAGTCGAGTGGAGACACTCCAGCTTATTTTGATTCAATTTTTTTTTAATAAATAAATCAATCAATTTTATTAATATCATATATCTATGAATTTATATTTAACATAATTAATTTACTCCATAACTGGATATTTTTTAATTTAGAAATACATATTAAAATTGTAAATTGTCCTTGGTTTTGTATTCATTCATCATTTGATTCTAACTAATATTTATAATTTAGATATTTGTAGTATAATCTAATGTAGGTATTATATATTCTAGAGTATGAAGCGTGGCGCCGACTTCCTCTTGAGTATTTCCTGTGCTATCGTTTGCCTTGTTAGGTCTGTCAACGATTACCCATTACCCAATATAAATATGCCGCACACTATTCAAAGCGATACGTCACCTCAAATGCCAATCCTATTTAATAAGTCACACTATCGACAGGTGTTTTTTATCTCATGATATCAGATGCTAGGTAAATATTATCTTCGTACTATCAATCAGCTTAAAACGGATTAAAATTTTGGTAAACAAATTCTCTGGTAGATCTTACAACGAGTAATGATTTCATTTGTTTTTTTAAATGATTTTAATGAAAATTTATTATTATAATTATTATTATTATTATTATTAAGATGAAGATAGGATTCATTCAAGTTAAGAAAATCTGAAACTTCCTTAATCAGCTCAATTGATATAATTTAAAATAAAAATGAATTTATAACGTTTGTTTTAAATGTTACATACAGGCTTGAATTAATTTAGTTATATAAATTTTAATATAGCAACAAGACCTCATCTATTCTCTATTTAATAGGAATATTTTTTTAAGGACCATATTAAAAATATAGGTAGATGTTTTTAAATTTTTTTTTTTTTTAATTAAATATTTTTGTTTATAAAAATTTGTATAAACGCCACTCTGGTGAGTAGTTTATCTGATCGACAATGGTTAGACTCCTATTCATTCGCTGATTTGACAAGGGATTATTACCGACCGACGATAGTAAGGGAGGTATTGTTTTCACACCAAATTTCACATGTGGAGATTTTTACATATCTCCACGAATCATGCATTTTCTTAACAGAAAAAAGTATTTTTAGCATGATGTCTGTCCGTCCGTCTGTCCGTCCGTCCGTATAGATGTGTACAGCCTGAACGGCTCAACGGATTTTGATGAAATTTGGTATATTTACTTAATGCATCAGTGGGATGAATTGATCAACTTTTGGTGCAAATCCGAAAACCGGAAGTGGTAGTATTAGCGATCGACGATAAGAAGGGAAGGGTTATTTTCGCACCAAATTTCACATAAGGAGATTTTTTTACATATCACCACGAATGTATTGGTTTTATCCTCGGGAAAAATCATCTTCATTATGTTTTTCTTAATTTAAAATTATATGACGTCACCCAGCCCTTCATGACGTCACAGCCTCGGGTAACGCCGGCAACGCCTGCTACTTCAGCTATATATTAAAATAAAATAAAATTAAAAATATTTATGTTATATCCATATCTGTTTTTTATTACATTAATAGATATATTAAAATTATTTGAAATTGTTTCTGTAGCTGGAAATTAATTTATTTCAAACCGTCGGTCGGTTCGGACCTGGCCACAGGTCAACTTATATTTCTTCCTGTGGTCTGGTATGAATTTCACTCTACATACCTGATCAAGATTGGGAAGTTACTTGATATAATAAATAGTGGACCACGAACAAAAAAATGAATTATATAACACCCCTCCCCGTCTAGAGGGCCATCAATATGATAGACCCTATTATTTTATAGCATGGTGATAAGTTAAAGATTTTGTAGATTTTTTTGTTTTTTTTTTCTTGTTTATTAAAATTAAATTAAATAATGAAGTAAATAGACGCACAATAAAATTATAGAAATTGCAATTCTAATTCAACTTTATTCATAAAATAAAATAAGCTGGAGTGTCTCCACTGACTATCTCGCAATTTGAATTGGATTAGATATATTATACATATATTATATTTAAATTAAATTAATTATAAATTATAAATTAAAATTAATAAATAATATTTATTAAACCAGCGCATGTTTGTCTCTTTGTTGATGGCACCCTTTCTCGTGCTGGCGCGTGATTGCTAGTCAATGTGTTAAAAACTTAATTCTGGTACTTTCAGCGATTCAATCAAGCTGAAATTCTATATATAGCAGTTTTATACAATATTTAATCATGCGAAATACTATCAAACATATATCTTTATTTTTACAGTCCGTTTAGACGAAAAAAATGAAAACGTTGTAGGTAATGACCCTCTTCCAGTTGAGCTACATTTCTCAAAAGTTGATAGAAAACTACGAATTTTGAATAATGCCAGTATTCCAAATTTCATAATTCTAGCTCAAACCGTTTTTGCGTAATCTTGTCTACATACACACACACACACACACACACACAAACACTTTTTTACTTTCCCGCATACTTCGTATAAGGGAAGTATTGGAATCGTCAAAAATTTCGACTTCGAGATTTCGATAGATCTTGACGTTTTAGACCTCCCTGAGTCGGAAAATACCATTTTTCGAATTATGTCTGTGTGTGTGTATGTATGGATGTATGTAATGTTTGTGAGCAAATTTACTCAGAAACTAATCAAGCTAGGACTTCGAAATTTGGTACACCGATATTATTCACAGTTTGTAGATTTCTATCAAAATTTCGTCAAAATCGGTTAACCGGAAGTGGTACTTTACCTACACTGGTTGCATTTACCTTTCAAGTAAAATACCAGGTTGCTTCGAGATATTTGCTTCATATTTTGTATATAGATTTAAAAATATGGAAAAAATTCAGAGACCAAATTTCATCATGATCTGACTACCGGAAGTGACATTTTACCTAAACAAGTAGCGTTAGGTGTAAATTATAAATATATTTAATAGTGTTAAACCATTTTACTTTATAATTTAAATTAATTAGTTTGTTTATTTTTATTGTTGTTAAAACATAATAATAATAACCTAATTACCTATTTATATGCGGGAAAGTCTAGGGGAGGACACTCCCGATTTTTGAAGTGAAAACTTCTTTAGCGGCGTTGAGCACTTTTGCGGGATGGGGAAAAAATATAGATTTCGCGTGAGATTCCAAAACGACACCGACCCGACCGACCGACCGATATACGCATGCGCAATACGCCAGAATGTTAGACACTAAACTTCTGATACATTCTTTACGAAATTTTACATATTTGCCATATTAAATATTATTATTTATATTTACATTAATAATCAGTATTACTAAATTATGTATATATAAAATAAATTTTTTTTATTTTAATATATTATTATGTGTTAAATTATATTAAATTAATTTCTAATATATTTATATAATTTAAAATTAATTTCAGAATATATATATATATATATATTAAATTATATACTATATATAATATATTATATAATATATATTTTAATAAATTAATTTTTAAATATGTTTGTGTGTGTGTGTGTGACCGTAAAAATAAAGATATATGTTTGAAAATTTTTCACATGATTAATAATTGTATAAAACTGCTATATATAGAATTTCAGCCTGATAGAATCGCTGAAAGTACCAGAATTAATTTTTTTACACTGGAAATCTCACGCGCCAACACGTGACGTGGTGCCATCAACAAAGAGCCAAACACTCCACAATCCACTCGACTATCTCGCAAATTTGAATTTGATTAAATAATATTTATTAATTTAAATTAAATTAAATTAATTAAATTATAATTTAATAAATATTATTTATAACATCAAAAACATCAAAATCTCAACATCGAAAATTGAATTGCTGAAAGTACCAGAATTAATTTTTTTTCTGAGGAAACTCAGACAAAACACAGAGGAAACACAAATAAAACACAGCCAAAACACAGAGGAAACACAAACAAAACTCAGCCAAAACACAGAGGTAACTCAGCCAAAACACAGAGAAAACACAAACAAAACTCAGAAAAAACTCAGACAAAACACAGCCAAAACACAGAGGAAACACAAACAAAACACAGAGGAAACTCAGCCAAAACACAGCCAAAACACAGAGGAAACTCAGACAAAACACAGAGGAAACACAAACAAAACACAGAGGAAACTCAGCTAAAACACAGAGGAAACACAAACAAAACACAGCCAAAACACAGAGGAAACTCACCCAAAACACGGCCAAAACACAGAGGAAACTCAGCGAAAACACAGAGGAAACACAGAGGAAACACAAACAAAACACAGCCAAAACACAGAGGAAACTCAGACAAAACACAGAGGAAACTCAGACAAAACACAGCCAAAACACGGCCAAAACACAGAGGAAACACAAACAAAACTCAGCCAAAACACAGAGGAAACACAAACAAAACCCAAACAAAACTGAGCCAAAACACAGAGGAAACTCAGCCAAAACACAAGGGAAACACAAACAAAACTCAGCCAAAACACAGAGGAAACACAGAGGAAACACAAACAAAACACAGAGGAAACACAGAGGAAACACAAACAAAACACAGAGGAAACACAGAGGAAACTCAGACAAAACACAGAGGAAACACAAACAAAACACAGCCAAAACACAGAGTAAACTCAGCCAAAACACAGAGAAAACACAAACAAAACTCAGAAAAAACAAAGAGGAAACTCAGCCAAAACACAGCCAAAACACAGAGGAAACTCAGACAAAACACAGACAAAACACAGAAGAAACACAAACAAAACTCAGCCAAAACACAGAGGAAACACAAACAAAACACAGCCAAAACAGAGAGTAAACTCAGCCAAAACACAGAGGAAACACAAACAAAACTCAGACAAAAAACAGCCAAAACACAGAGGAAACACAAACAAAACACAGGAAACTCAGACAAAACACAGCCAAAACACAGAGGAAACTCAGCCAAAACCCAGAGGAAACACAAACAAAACCCAAACAAAACTGAGCCAAAACACAGAGTAAACTGAGCCAAAACACAGAGGAAACTCAGCCAAAACACAGAGGAAACACAGAGGAAACTCAGCCAAAACACGGCCAAAACACAGAGCAAACACAAACAAAACTCAGCCAAAACACAGAGGAAACTCAGCCAAAACACAGAGGAAACACAAACAAAACCCAAACAAAACTGAGCCAAAACACAGAGGAAACACAGCCAAAACACAGAGGAAACACAAACAAAACTCAGCCAAAACACAGAGGAAACACAAACAAAACACAGAGGAAACACAGAGGAAACTCAGACAAAACACAGAGGAAACACAAACAAAACTCAGAAAAAACTCAGACAAAACACAGCCAAAACACAGAGGAAACACAAACAAAACACAGAGGAAACTCAGCCAAAACACAGCCAAAACACAGAGGAAACTCAGACAAAACACAGAGAAAACACAAACAAAACTCAGAAAAAACTCAGACAAAACACAGCCAAAACACAGAGTAAACACAAACAAAACACAGAGGAAACTCAGCCAAAACACAGCCAAAACACAGAGAAACTCAGACAAAACACAGACAAAACACAGTAGAAACATAAACTAAACATAAACAAAACTCAGCCAAAACACAGAGTAAACTCAGACAAAACACAGAGGAAACACAAACAAAACACAGAGGAAACTCAGCTAAAACACAGAGGAAACACAGAGGAAACTTAGACAAAACACAGCCAAAACACAGAAGAAACATAAACAAAACTTAAACAAAACTCAGCCAAAACACAGAGGAAACACAAAAAAACACAAACAAAACACAGAGGAAACTCAGACAAAACACAGAGGAAACTCAGAGAAAACACAGAAAAAACACAGAGGAAACTCAGCCAAAACACAGCCAAAACACAGAGGAAACTCAGACAAAACACAGACAAAACACAGAGGAAACTCACCCAAAACACGGCCAAAACACAGAGGAAACACAGAGGAAACACAAACAAAACACAGCCAAAACAGAGAGTAAACTCAGCCAAAACACAGAGGAAACACAAACAAAACTCAGACAAAAAACAGCCAAAACACAGAGGAAACACAAACAAAACACAGGAAACTCAGACAAAACACAGCCAAAACACAGAGGAAACTCAGCCAAAACACAGAGGAAACACAAACAAAACCCAAACAAAACTGAGCCAAAACACAGAGTAAACTGAGCCAAAACACAGAGGAAACTCAGCCAAAACACAGAGGAAACACAGAGGAAACTCAGCCAAAACACGGCCAAAACACAGAGCAAACACAAACAAAACTCAGCCAAAACACAGAGGAAACTCAGCCAAAACACAGAGGAAACACAAACAAAACCCAAACAAAACTGAGCCAAAACACAGAGGAAACTCAGCCAAAACACAGAGGAAACACAAACAAAACTCAGCCAAAACACAGAGGAAACACAGAGGAAACTCAGACAAAACACAGAGGAAACTCAGCCAAAACACATAGGAAACTCAGACAAAACACAGACAAAACTCAGCCAAAACACAGAGGTAACTCAGCCAAAACACAGAGAAAACACAGAGAAAACACAAACAATACACAGCCAAAACACAGAGGAAACTCACCCAAAACACGGCCAAAACACAGAGGAAACTCAGCGAAAACACAGAGGAAACACAGAGGAAACACAAACAAAACACAGCCAAAACAGAGAGTAAACTCAGCCAAAACACAGAGGAAACACAAACAAAACTCAGACAAAAAACAGCCAAAACACAGAGGAAACACAAACAAAACACAGGAAACTCAGACAAAACACAGCCAAAACACAGAGGAAACTCAGCCAAAACACAGAGGAAACACAAACAAAACCCAAACAAAACTGAGCCAAAACACAGAGTAAACTGAGCCAAAACACAGAGGAAACTCAGCCAAAACACAGAGGAAACACAGAGGACACTCAGCCAAAACACAGAGGAAACTCAGCCATAACACGGCCAAAACACAGAGGAAACACAAACAAAACTCAGCCAAAACACAGAGGAAACTCAGCCAAAACACAGAGGAAACACAAACAAAACCCAAACAAAACTGAGCCAAAACACAGAGGAAACTCAGCCAAAACACAAACAAAACACAGCCAAAACAAAGAGGTAACTCAGCCAAAACACAGAGGTAACACAGCCAAAACACAGAGGAAACTCAGACAAAACACAGAGGAAACACAAACAAAACACAGAGGAAACTCAGCTAAAACACAGAGGGAACACAGAGGAAACTCAGACAAAACACAGCCAAAACACAGGAAACTCAGACAAAACACAGCCAAAACACAGAGGAAACACAAACAAAACTCAGCCAAAACACAGAGGAAACTCAGATAAAACACAGCCAAAACACAGGAAACTCAGACAAAACACAGCCAAAACACAGAGGAAACACAAACAAAACTCAGCCAAAACATAGAGGAAACTCAGATAAAACACAGCCAAAACACAGAGGAAACTCAGCCAAAACACAGAAAAAACACAAACAAAACTCAGCCAAACACAGAGGAAACACACAGGAAACTCAGACAAAACACAGCCAAAACAGAGAGGAAACTCAGCCAAAACACAAACAAAACTCAGAAAAAACTCAGACAAAACACAGCCAAAACACAGAGGAAACACAAACAAAACACAGAGGAAACTCAGCCAATACACAGCCAAAACACAGAGGAAACTCAGACAAAACACAGACAAAACACAGAAGAAACATAAACTAAACATAAACAAAACTCAGCCAAAACACAGAGTAAACTCAGACAAAACACAGAGGAAACACAAACAAAACACAGAGGAAACTCAGCTAAAACACAGAGGAAACACAGAGGAAACTTAGACAAAACACAGCCAAAACACAGAAGAAACATAAACAAAACATAAACAAAACTCAGCCAAAACACAGAGTAAACTCAGAAAAAACACAGAGAAAACACAAACAAAACTCAGAAAAAACACAGAGGAAACACAGAGGAAACTCAGACAAAACACAGCCAAAACACAGGAAACTCAGACAAAACACAGCCAAAACACAGAGGAAACACAAACAAAACTCAGCCAAAACACAGAGGAAACTCAGATAAAACACAGCCAAAACACAGGAAACTCAGACAAAACACAGCCAAAACACAGAGGAAACACAAACAAAACTCAGCCAAAACATAGAGGAAACTCAGATAAAACACAGCCAAAACACAGAGGAAACTCAGCCAAAACACAGAAAAAACACAAACAAAACTCAGCCAAACACAGAGGAAACACACAGGAAACTCAGACAAAACACAGAGGAAACACAGAGGAAACTCAAACAAAACACAGCCAAAACACAGAGTAAACTCATCCAAAACACAGATGAAACTCAGCCAAAACACAGAGGAACCTCAGACAAAACTCAGAAAAAACACAGAGGAAACACAAACAAAACTCAGCCAAAACACAGAGGAAACTCAGCCAAAACACAGAGAAAACACAAACAAAACTCAGAAAAAACACAGAAGAAACACAAACAAAACACAGCCAAAACACAGAGTAAACTCAGACAAAACACAGAGGAAACACAAACAAAACAGAGAAGAAACTCAGCTAAAACACAGAGGGAACACAGAGGAAACTCAGACAAAACACAGCCAAAACACAGAAGAAACATAAACAAAACATAAACAAAACTCAGCCAAAACACAGAGTAAACTCAGACAAAACACAGAGAAAACACAAACAAAACTCAGAAAAAACACAGAGGAAACACAGACAAAACACAGCCAAAACACAGAGGAAACACAAACAAAACACAGCCAAAACACAGAGGAAACTCACCCAAAACACAACCAAAACACAGAGGAAACTCAGCCAAAACACGGCCAAAACACAGAGGATACACAAACAAAAAACAGCCAAAACACAGGAAACTCAGACAAAACACAGCCAAAACACAGAGGAAACTCATCCAAAACACGGCCAAAACACAGAGGAAACTCAGCGAAAACACGGCCAAAACACAGAGGAAACTCAGCCAAAACACAGAGGAAACACAGAGGAAACACAAACAAAACACAGCCAAAACACAGAGTAAACTCTGACAAAACACAGAGGAAACTCAGACAAAACACAGCCAAAACACAGAGGAAACTCAGCCAAAACACGGCCAAAACACAGAGGATACACAAACAAAAAACAGCCAAAACACAGGAAACTCAGCCAAAACACAGAGGATACACAAACAAAAAACAGCCAAAACACAGGAAACTCAGACAAAACACAGCCAAAACACAGAGGAAACTCACCCAAAACACGGCCAAAACACAAAGGAAACTCAGCGAAAACACTGCCAAAACACAGAGGAAACACAGAGGAAACTCAGCGAAAACACGGCCAAAACACAGAGGAAACTCAGCGAAAACACAGAGGAAACACAAACAAAACACAGCCAAAACACAGAGGAAACTCAGACAAAACACAGAGGAAACTCAGACAAAACACAGAGGAAACTCAGACAAAACACAGCCAAAACACAGAGGAAACTCAGCCAAAACACGGCCAAAACACAGAGGATACACAAACAAAAAACAGCCAAAACACAGGAAACTCAGACAAAACACAGCCAAAACACAGAGGAAACTCACCCAAAATACGGCCAAAACACAGAGGAAACTCAGCGAAAACACGGCCAAAACACAGAGGAAACTCAGCGAAAACACAGAGGAAACACAAACAAAACACAGCCAAAACACAGAGTAAACTCATCCAAAACACAGAGGAAACTCAGACAAAACACAGAGGAAACTCAGACAAAACACAGCCAAAACACAGAGGAAACACAAACAAAACTCAGCCAAACACAGAGTAAACTCAGACAAAACTCAGCCAAAACACAGAGGAAACTCAGCCAAAACACAGAGGAAACAAAAACAAAACCCAAACAAAACTGAGCCAAAACACAGAGTAAACTGAGCCAAAACACAGAGGAAACTCAGACAAAACACAGCCAAAACACAGAGTAAACTCAGACAAAACACAGCCAAAACACAGAGGAAACTCAGCCGAAACACGGCCAAAACTTAGAGGAAACACAAACAAAACTCAGCCAAAACACAGAGGAAACACAGAGGAAACACAAACAAAACACAGAGGAAACACAGAGGAAACTCAGACAAAACATAGAGGAAACACAAACAAAACACAGCCAAAACACAGAGGAAACACAAACAAAACACAGCCAAAACACAGAGGAAACACAAACAAAACTCAGCCAAACACAGAGGAAACACAAACAAAACCCAAACAAAACTGAGCCAAAACACAGATGAAACTCAGCCAAAACACAGCCAAAACACAGAGGAAACACAAACAAAACTCAGCCAAAACACAGCCAAAACACAGAGGAAACACAAACAAAACTCAGACAAAACACAGCCAAAACACAGAGGAAACACAAACAAAACTCAGCCAAAACACAGAGGAAACCCAGATAAAACACAGCCAAAAGACAGAGGAAACTCAGCCAAAACACAGCCAAAACACAGAGGAAACACAAACAAAACTCAGCCAAAACACAGCCAAAACACAGAGGAAACTCAGCCAAAACACGGCCAAAACACAGAGGATACACAAACAAAAAACAGCCAAAACACAGGAAACTCAGACAAAACACAGCCAAAACACAGAGGAAACTCACCCAAAAAACGGCCAAAACACAGAGGAAACTCAGCGAAAACACGGCCAAAACATAGAGGAAACTCAGCGAAAACATAGAGGAAACACAGATGAAACACAAACAAAACACAGCCAAAACACAGAGAAAACTCATCCAAAACACCGAGGAAACTCAGACAAAACACAGAGGAAACTCAGACAAAACACAGCCAAAACACAGAGGAAACTCAGCCAAAACACGGCCAAAACACAGAGTAAACTCAGACAAAACACAGAGGAAACACAAACAAAACACAGAGGAAACTCAGCTAAAACACAGAGGAAACACAGAGGAAACTCAGACAAAACACAAACAAAACACAGAAGAAACATAAACAAAACATAAACAAAACTCAGCCAAAACACAGAGTAAACTCAGACAAAACACAGAGAAAACACAAACAAAACTCAGAAAAAACACAGAGGAAACACAGAGGAAACTCAGACAAAAGACAGAGGAAACTCAGACAAAACACAGCCAAAAGACAGGAAACTCAGACAAAACACAGCCAAAACACAGAGGAAACACAAACAAAACTCTGCCAAAACACAGAGGAAACTCAGATAAAACAGAGCCAAAACACAGGAAACTCAGACAAAACACAGCCAAAACACAGAGGAAACACAAATAAAACTCAGCCAAAACACAGAAGAAACATAAACAAAACATAAACAAAACTCAGCCAAAACACAGAGTAAACTCAGACAAAACACAGAGGAAACACAAACAAAACACAAACAAAACTCAGAAAAAACACAGAGGAAACACAGAGGAAACTCAGACAAAAGACAGAGGAAACACAGAGGAAACTCAGACAAAACACAGCCAAAAGACAGGAAACTCAGACAAAACACAGCCAAAACACAGAGGAAACACAAACAAAACTCAGCCAAAACACAGAGGAAACTCAGATAAAACAGAGCCAAAACACAGGAAACTCAGACAAAACACAGCCAAAACACAGAGGAAACACAAACAAAACTCAGCCAAAACATAGAGGAAACTCAGATAAAACACAGCCAAAACACAGAGGAAACTCAGCCAAAACACAGAAAAAACACAAACAAAACTCAGCCAAACACAGAGGAAACTCAGACAAAACACAGCCAAAACACAGAGGAAACTCAGCCAAAACACAGAGGAAACTCAGACAAAACTCAGAAAAAATACAGAGGAAACACAAACAAAACTCAGCCAAAACACAGAGTAAACTCAGCCAAAACATAGAGAAAACACAAACAAAACTCAGAAAAAACTCAGACAAAACACAGCCAAAACACAGAGGAAACACAAACAAAACACAGAGGAAACTCAGCCAATACACAGCCAAAACACAGAGGAAACTCAGACAAAACACAGACAAAACACAGAAGAAACATAAACTAAACATAAACAAAACTCAGCCAAAACACAGAGTAAACTCAGACAAAACACAGAGGAAACACAAACAAAACACAGAGGAAACTCAGCTAAAACACAGAGGAAACACAGAGGAAACTTAGACAAAACACAGCCAAAACACAGAAGAAACATAAACAAAACATAAACAAAACTCAGCCAAAACACAGAGTAAACTCAGAAAAAACACAGAGAAAACACAAACAAAACTCAGAAAAAACACAGAGGAAACACAGAGGAAACTCAGACAAAACACAGCCAAAACACAGGAAACTCAGACAAAACACAGCCAAAACACAGAGGAAACACAAACAAAACTCAGCCAAAACACAGAGGAAACTCAGATAAAACACAGCCAAAACACAGGAAACTCAGACAAAACACAGCCAAAACACAGAGGAAACACAAACAAAACTCAGCCAAAACATAGAGGAAACTCAGATAAAACACAGCCAAAACACAGAGGAAACTCAGCCAAAACACAGAAAAAACACAAACAAAACTCAGCCAAACACAGAGGAAACACACAGGAAACTCAGACAAAACACAGAGGAAACACAGAGGAAACTCAAACAAAACACAGCCAAAACACAGAGTAAACTCATCCAAAACACAGATGAAACTCAGCCAAAACACAGAGGAACCTCAGACAAAACTCAGAAAAAACACAGAGGAAACACAAACAAAACTCAGCCAAAACACAGAGGAAACTCAGCCAAAACACAGAGAAAACACAAACAAAACTCAGAAAAAACACAGAGGAAACACAAACAAAACACAGCCAAAACACAGAGGAATCACAAAAAACCACAAACAAAACACAGAGGAACCTCAGACAAAACACAGAGGAAACTCAGACAAAACACAAAGGAAACACAGAGGAAACTCAGACAAAACACAGCCAAAACACAGAGGAAACTCAGACAAAACACAGAGGAAACTCAGGCAAAACACAGAGGAAAAACAAACAAAACACAGAGGAAACACAGAGGAAACACAAACAAATCTCATACAAAACACAACACAGGCAACACAAACTAAACAAAACACAAATAAAAAACACAGACGAAACAGAATTAAAACTCAGAGGAAACACAAACAAATCTCAGAGGAAACACAGAGGAAAGCTGGCGCGAGATTTGTAGTTGGAAAAATTTAATACCGGTACTTTCAGCGATTCAATCAAGCTGAATTTCTATATATAGTAGTTTTATACAATTTTTAATCACGTGAAAAACTATCAAACATATACCTTTATTTTTACGGTCAGTTTAGAGGAAAAAAAATTAAAACGTGGTAACTAATGACACTCATCCGATTGAGTTATTTTTCTAACAAGTTGATATAAAACTACGAATTTTGAATAATGTTCGTGTACTAAATTTCATTATTCTAGCTGAATCTTGTAATTCCGTAATCTTGTCTACATACTCACATAAACACACACACATACATTTTTCTCAACCTTAGTGAAAATGATTCAGGAACCTTCAAAACGTATAAAAACATCAAAATCTCAACGGAAAAGCGATTTTTTATAAATAAAAGTAAAAAAAAATAGATCTAATATCATTTCAAATGTGATTCAGGCATGTAAAATAAATATAAATTACTCTTCAATAAAAATAAAAATATTGAGAAAATAAAATAAAATAGTAAATATTTTGCTATAATATTGAATAGAAATGATATTTTCCCCTATATAATATTTATTTTATTATTTAAAAAATATATTTTTATTTTTTTTTTTATTTCAACAAAACCAATATTTTGAAAAGATTGTCAATCATTCGAATTGTTCGTGGGTGTATCAAAGAATGGGAAATTGAAAAATGACCCTAATTAAATTATAAATATATACAAATAAAACAAAAAAACAAAGATTATTATAAAAGAATCAGTCGGGAGAATTTTTTTTGAAGTGAAAACTTCTTTAGCGGCGTTGAGCACTTTTGCGGGATGGGGAAAAAATATAGATTTCGCGTGAGATTCCAAAACGACACCGACCCGACCGACCGACCGATATACGCATGCGCAATACGCCAGAATGTTAGACACTAAACTTCTGATACATTCTTTACGAAATTTTACATATTTGCCATATTAAATATTATTATTTATATTTACATTAATAATCATTATTACTAAATTATGTATATATAAAATAAAAATTTTTTATTTTAATATATTATTATGTGTTAAATTATATTAAATTAATTTCTAATATATTTATATAATTTAAAATTAATTTCAGAATATATATATATATATATATATATATATATTAAATTATATACTATATATAATATATTATATAATATATATTTTAATAAATTAATTTTTAAATATGTTTGTGTGTGTGTGTGTGACCGTAAAAATAAAGATATATGTTTGATAATTTTTCACATGATTAATAATTGTATAAAACTGCTATATATAGAATTTCAGCCTGATAGAATCGCTGAAAGTACCAGAATTAATTTTTTTACACTGGAAATCTCACGCGCCAACACGTGACGTGGTGCCATCAACAAAGAGCCAAACACTCCACTATCCACTCGACTATCTCGCAAATTTGAATTTGATTAAATAATATTTATTAATTTAAATTAAATTAAATTAATTAAATTATAATTTAATAAATATAATTTATAACATCAAAAACATCAAAATCTCAACATCGAAAATTGAATTGCTGAAAGTACCAGAATTAATTTTTTAACACTGGAAATCTCACGCGCCAACACGTGACGTGGTGCCATCAAAAAAGAGCCAAACTTTCGCTGGTTTAATAAATATTATTTATTAATTTTAATTTATAATTGAATTAATTTAATTTAATTTAAATTAATATATGTTATTTAATCCAATTCAAATTTGCGAGATATGCTGAATATGCTTTTAAATAAAAAAAATTTTCAAGAAAGTAATTGGAATTATTAATATTAAGAATCAATAAATAAATTTATTAAATATACATTTAAACATGTAAATTAATCTATATATAAATTTAATAAATATTCAAACAATAATTGAAACAATATAAATAAAACGATTCAATATTTTACTTACATTGTGATTTATATTTTTATTTTTATTACAACTATTATTATGGGTATGTTATTTTTGGCAGTTTAAAAAAAATTAAAAATATTAATAAAATTTATCAAAATAATAATTTGAAAAGATTTCCAATTATTTTTATTTATTTATTGTAAATTTTTCAATGTAACCATGGTAACCATAAATAGACTTTTACCAAAATATTACTATTTAAATTAATTTTGGATTTAACTACACTAAAACCTTCCCTGGGACGCCCACAACAATCCCTGAAAGTTTCATCGCAATCGGACGGGTAGTTTTTGAGTATTTGACAGACACACACACACAGACAGACATATATATATATATATTCATACACATCGTATTTTTAATATTTTTGTAATAATAATCAGTTTGCTGAAAAAAATAATTATGAATTTTATATATATATATATATATATACGTATATAAATTTCATTTTTCTCGTGAAGCTGGTGCGCATTCCGTCTGCTTTCAAATTTCTTACGCACAAGTTTTCACTTCTGTCGGCCAGTCCCACGACTGCCAATTCGACTTTTTTTATTGTAAAATTAATATTTCTAGTTATTGTATATTATGTGAATAATAAAAGTTTCTATTGATAAAATATAGTATTTTTATCGTAAAATTAAATAGTAAAATAAAGCTGACTCTTCTAGCAATAGGGGAACACTCTATGCTCTCTCTTGAATATAGGATGACTCTTGTTTTTATTCTTTTTCATTATTTATACCAATCACTGAAAGGTGAATAGAACCAAACAGAAACCGTGAAATCAAACAGAGGTGAAATTATGCCGTGTCACAAGAATCATGGCTGAGATTTGAACACTTTTTCGTTCGAGATGAAGTGATGTGAGACCACCCTGCTATGCCAGGACAATTGGATGTAAGCGAGAAATAAGCCAAGCCATCGAATGTTGCCAGACAATGTATCGTTTGCTTTAATTATAGTTCTTTCTTCTTTAAAAAAAAATTATAATTAATACTTTCATGTAATGAAAAATTAGCTATATACTATTATTAAAAATTTATATATACTATTATTTTATTTTATTTTTTTTTTTAATAAAATAACATTTTGTTTTCCTTCAAAACAACTAAAATTAATCATGCAATTAGATAATAAATTTAATAATTATTATATTAACAATTTCAAACAATACATTGAAACATCTTTTAATACTTATAAACAGGGGCGTAGCGTGATCTATTATGTTGGGGGGTTGGGGGGCAGGGGGCGGGGTGAGGGTCCGGGGGTCTCCCCCGGAAAAAAATTTGACAAAATAAGTTATTTATTTATTCATAACGTTTACGTAAACTTATATTTAATTTAAAGATGTTTTTTTTTTACCTTTGGGTTGTCAATTACAAAACTAATCACTTTTAAATTTATTTTTTTTTTGTACAATGTTTGGGGGAGGGGCACCTGCCCCCCCGGCCCGACGCCTATGCTTATGAAAATAAATATATAAAAATTTACCTTAATTTAAATATATTTATTATATACATACATAGAAATTTCTGCATATTATTCATATTCAATTATAATTTATTTCTTAATTTTAATTTTAATTAATTTATTATATTTAATTTGTATTCAATGTTAAAAATAAGCCCTTATAATAAGATAAGATATTTATGATTTTAGTATTATTTTTTTATAAATTGAGTAGAAATTTGAAACTATTTTATTATTATTATCATATAATTAAATATAATAATTATTATATATAGCAAAATACAATAAAAAAATTTTCAATTTTAAAATTTTCTATAAAATAGTTTTTAAATTTAAGGATTTTTTTATATGGTATATTAACATTTTCACTTTCCTTCTTTTGAAATGATCCCTAGAATTTTTTATTCCAATCTCTTTATAAAAGAAAACAATTTTTGATTTATAAAAAAGGACAGCTCAAATTTCTTTTGGTTTTAAATTCGTGCGTGTTTGACGAACAGACCGTGTATTTAGTATGACTGATGTTTATATAGACTACATGAACATCAATCAGTTTATGCTTAGATTATTTTTTCACATAGATTTATATTAACAATTATACTTTTTTTTCAAAAAAAAATATTAAGCAAGTATTTTAAATTTATCTACTTAAAAATTAAAAAAAATATTTTATAAAACCCATATGTTTAGTTAAATAATTATTTATTTATTAATCTATATTTATTTATTCTTTATTTTATGAACATATGTGACGGGGCTCGTGGTAACGTTACACATATCAAAATAATAGAATAATAATAAAACGAAAATATATATAATAAATATGATTTGTTTAATGAATACTATTTATTTAGTTACATAAACTAAACTATTTTTCCCACTATTCATTAATTTTAATAATTTTTTTTTTATGATTTTCATTAAATAATATATATATCCTTAAATTTATATTTAAATTCAATATTATTTACGTTTTTGGATAATAAGTGAATTTTGACTACTAAAAACATGTTTTACTATTAAATATTTTTTTTAGTTTCTAAAAATTTTAAGATTTGGGATAAAATTTAATTTTATAGAAAATTAAATACGTTAATGGATAGTTGAAACCTTTGCTATGCCACTGTCTTTCTTTATTCACGTGCATGACGATTAAAATGCAAGGTATCCCGTTAACGTTAAATGCAGAGGTGGTCAACCCACACTTCCCTCATCTTGATTGCGTTGAAAATAGAAAAATACGAAATTAACGGGATGGTTGGTATAATAAAGAGCATAAGAACCCGCAGGTTGGTGCATATCCCGTGCTTTCAGTAGTTTGCTCTAAGACAGGTTTCTCCGCTCTGGTCATTTTTCTTCTAAATAATAAGTAGAAGGGCTGACAGGATGACATCATCGAGGTCCTGGGAATTATGAATAAGAGAAAGAAGCCCTCTAGCAAAATTCTCTAAATGGTTATTTATGAGATAAAAACCTACCTAACTTTTTTTTTAAAACGGTAATAGTATTTAAACATAAGGGAATGATGTATGATATCTACCAATACCATAAGAATATATTTTAGATTGTAAAGATAACTTTAAAAAAATAACTATTAAAATTTCCTTTGCAAATAAATATCTTTCTTTCTGAATAAATACAGTATATCTACAATTATAAAAAGTGGTAACTGTGTATATCTATTCCCTTAATAATGGTTTTACACCTGTAGTAATATAGTACCGGGACCCCGAGCCTCGGCTCGGTAATTAAGTTAAAAAAAATGATTCATTATTATTGGTAATATTAATACCTCAGACAGCGAGCTCCCACTCGACCCTTTAAAAAATATTAATATACAATTCTTTAATTATTTATTACAATTATTAAATGTTGCATCATTGTAACAATCTGATTAAAATGAATTGAACTGGGGTCCTCAATAATACAAACAAACAATTTTAGCTAGCATAATAAGTAATCCAAGTAATATCGTCTATTTCTATTCCACACTATTTCATGTATGGAAAATCACATTTAAAAAATTTACCTGTTCAATGTTATTCATCCTTTTTAAATGATAACGTATTTTATAATTTAGAATATTTTTTATTTTACTTTTCTTGTATTTCGTCTTAAGCAGGTAAAAACATACAGAACTTCTTTTAACTTTAAAAGTAAGTCCCAAATTTTTCGTCATAATTTTAAGTTTGATTTTTTATTCATTTTCTCGTAATAGAAGTATATAATAAAACAATAACCTGCTACATTGTTTAGATTAACGTGAAAAAAGAGTATTTTCCATAAATTTTTAAAATGTATAGATTTTTAAAATTACCAAATTTCTGGTTATCTTATTTTACCACCAGAGGCAGCACCTTCAAACGCTTATCATATAAGCCAATTTATCAGTTTCACTTGATAAATTGACATCTATTGTATTTTAAAATTTCGTATTTAAGTTTGCTTAATTTTTATAAAATAACAATAATCATAATCATAATTATATATTTAGTTTCTTATTTAATTTATTAAATGTTTTATTTATAATTAATGCTTGTTTTTGTTGCTAATTTCAATTTAAATAAAATATGATATTAAATATGATCCAATCTTTAAAATTAACATTAGATGAAAATCTTAATTTAAAATATGTGTTTAAATAACATAATACAGATTAAAATAATGAAAAACTTTATAAATAATCCAAGTAATGTTAAAATAATATTTATTGTATATAACATATTGGACCAATGAACTATTATAACCTAACCTGAAAAAAGGTTAAATATTTAAGGTATTTTCTCTTTTTTTATATAAAATTCTTAAAATATATTTTTTCATATTAATTTTGTTTGTAGGATTAATTAGGATGCCATAAGACTTGGTCCAATGGAGTCTTCAAATCTTGATTGTGAACTAAGGTATGGGATGATAAAATAACAAAAATTAATGGAAATTTTATATTATTATTATTTTTAGATATGCTTTGGATATCAAAAATAAGTTATTACAAATTAAAGACATATTATCCAGTGGTGAAGCCTATCCACTACAAATAAAATTACAGGTAGAGTATTTAACTATACATAATATCTTATATATATCTTAATTTTTAATTCAATTGAATACATACATAAAACTTGTTTTCTTTTTAAATTAGTTCCTTAAATAAAATAAAATATTTCATTAAGTTCTATTATATTTCAATTCATTTGAATTTAAATATTAATAATTAATTTCTTTATATGTATATTAAAAATTTTTTTGCCATCATTTAATTTAATTTAATCATCATCTAGTTTATTAAAATCTATAACTCATATGAAAGATTTATTGATATTTAACTTTGGATATAATAAAAGCAATTTCAATAGGAGTATTTAATATTTAAAGCATTCAATTTATTTTTAATTTAATCAGATTTTACTATAGTTTTTAATTCATATTATTTCTGCTATATTCATAAGTTTAAAATAATTAAATTTAATAAATAACTTTTAATAAGTAACCATTTAAATAATGTAAATTAATATCTTATATAATTTCAAAATAGATTAATTACAATAAGTTATCATGATTTATCATTAGGTTATCCTAATCTCTTTGAAATTTCATTACTATTTCATTAATATTATTTTATATATTTATTTTAGTTAAAGTTGAGATCTATTATTTTACAAGATTTGGAATTTGCATTCAAGCATAAAGTAGAACAAGAACTTTGGAATTATGGAATTAAACATTACATCACTCCATTGCAAAATGCTGTTAAAGACAAAAAGGTAAAATATAAAAAGAACAAATTGTAATCATATTCTTTAAGTTTATTATTCGTCTTAATCAAATATTATATTAAAATTAATTTTTTTTAAATTTATTTTAGAATCCTAAAAGAAAACAAAAACAATTTGAATTGGGATATTGTTTAAATGCAGCAAATGGCTTCTATATAATTTTACTAGAAGAATTTATTGAAGAATATAATTTAAATTTAAATTTTATTAGGTAATATACATATATATATATATATTAGTATTAATTTATTTTTTCAAGGTGAAATTTAAAATTTTTGTTACTTTCAGACGGATTCCATCACTTCTTCCTGAAAAAAAAGTAAATTCTACCCGCACAAAGATTCCAAGTCAACGTTCATGCAAATATTTTTGTCATCTGATTTTGATTCGTATGGGCGATTTAGCAAGATATAGAAATCAACCTTTAGAAGCAGAAATGCATTATAAGTAAGTGAAAATTTATATAATTAATAATATCATAATCTTTTTAATGGATTTATTTTTTAGGCATGCAGTTGAACTTTGTTCTGAAAGCGGTCAACCATTTAATCAACTTGCTTTATTAACTGCTAATAGGCAGGATAGTTTCCATTCAATCTACAATTATATTCGAAGTATATCAGCTCCAATTCGTTTCCCTGCCGCTATTAGCAACTTGGAAAAATCATTTAAATCAACTTTAGCAACTTTTCCGTAATTATTAGTCATAAATTATATATTAAATAATAAATTTACTAATTAATTTTATATCACTTGAATAGTAATGACCCAGAAACACGGTGTTTAACTACTAAAGAATTTCGAGCTAATTTTATTAAAGCTCATGCTCTCATGTATTTCCGAAAAGATTTGCCTCGAGCTTCAAAATTATTACATCTTTTATCATTTTATGTTGGCCGACATATGCATAAATCAAAAAATAAACTTAAAAATGATGAAATTTTACAGGTAGTCTATTTTTACTAATTAATAATATATAAGACTCGAATTTTAGATAAATAAAAAAATAATATTAAGTGCACACTAAAACAAACGGCAACTGAAATATTTTATTTTATTTTACCTAGTATAGAAAAGTGTCAATTTTACTAATGTAATATATTTTTTAAAATTCATTTATTTTATTTTATTTTAAATTTAATTTAAAATTTTATTGTAAATCTAGAGCTAAATAAATGGTATTAAAATTAATAATTTTATAAACACTACTTGTCTAGACTAAATTTAAAATATTTATTAATAATATATAAATTCCGGACCGGTTATATTACTTTGGATTTATTTGTTTTTAATAATTTGTCTTCTTATTTTGCAGATGGTGATTATCACTCTTTATACTTTGGGTAGAACAAGTCTCTATTTGGAAGCTCTACCCGAACCAAAAATTTCCGAACGCGAAATCTATATACATTCTACAAGTAATGAATATGAAGATGAAAACTTTTTAGATTCTGAAGGATTATGTAAGAAACATTCATTAGAATTTAGACAAACGAACATGCATGACAAAGAGACTAACGATTTACAAAACAAGAAAATAACTTCAGAGAACGTTTCAAAAAATACAGATATACCTTTAAAAACAATTCTTAAACCTCCAAACCTTAGAAGACAATTATCAGATTTAACAATCTCATCCAAAACGAAAACTACTAAATCAACTGTAACTTTCTCACCTAGAATTTTGAAAAAAACGAGTTCTTATGAAGATTTAGTAAACAAAGTAAAAAAGGAATATCCAGTTACAAATAAACCTATTCTGTCAAACACTATCAATGCTATTGAAGTGATTTCTCAGGGCTCTATGCAAATGAATACTGAAGAATCAATTGACAATTTATTATCATTGAAAAAATCAAACGAATCAATTGAAAATACACATTCAAGAATGAATAAACCAAATTCTATTTCGAGAGTTTCCTTAGAGCTAACTGAAGAGGATCAAAAAATTAAAAGTGATGCATTAAACTTTTTGGCATCACTCCTAGCTGCTTGTCTATGTCGTGTTCATTCCAAGCAACCCGTAGAGACCTTATTTACCTACGCTGAATTAGCACCAGGTTTGTGAATATCATGATTTGAATTCTTTTATTTACAATTAATATTTAGACTTATAATTTATGGTATTCTCTTGTAATTGAATTATGAACCATAGGATTTTATATTCCACTTAAGCTATTTGTTGAAAATCTGCTAACAATTAACTGAAACAATACATTCCATGAAATGCATATAAATTAGACAGTTTGTTTTCCCTAAAAAATATAAAAATCATAAAATTTCTTTCTTTTTAATTGATTCATGAATAATTCATAAATATTTATAGTTAATAAATAAACTCTTTTATATTAAAAATATAATATCTGGGACATTTACATTTCTAATCTTCTTTTTCACTATTGATGTAATAACTAGCAAAAATTGAAGCTAATTTCTAATTCTATCTCCAAATTCAGCAAAATTAATTCTCGAATGGATTCGAGAACATCCACGAGTGTTATGTGACCCAGCTTTTATTAAACGACCAGCTTTGTGGCCTGCTTTATCCAATTTATTAAACAAATTTCAATATTTTATTCAAAAGACTCAAGATAAACCAGACATATGTAAGATATAAATACTCATTTGATATATATATATATATATATATTATTGGGATTGATTGTTGATATTCTTTTAATTTATATTTTAGATAATTCTTTTCCATTGCCAGAAGATCGAATGCTTTTAGGATGCATTCCTTTTGAAAAAGCTTTCTCTAAATTAAAGTAAGTTTTATATGCTTTTGAAATACTATTTAAGAATTAATAATAAGAATATATTTATATTATATTTATCATTTTTTTTATCAAGATTTGAATTGTGCACACACTTAGTAAGGAAAGAGACCTGGCAATTAATACGTGCTATGCGAATTTTGGAATTAGGCATTTGGCTTGCAGAAGTTGCGCCATACAAGGTTCTTATAAGAAGGTATTTATTTTTAATAATTATCTATAATTATATAACTTTTTATATATATAAAGAGAGTGAGAGAGACGAAGAGATAATCTATATTTTCAAATTTTCATATATAATTTTTTCATTTTTGTAGATGTGTGACACCTACAATTGAAAATCCATGTGGTGTTCTATTTGAACCAATAATGACAATAAAAGACATTCTTAAAAAAGGAAAGTTTGTAAGAATTGATCAATTACCTGGTCTTCTTGCTAAAGGTGCACAAATTGATAGCAGCCTTAAGGAATATATACCTCTTAAACTTAAAAGGTTTTAAAATTATTTTCATTTTAATAGTTTAATATTGTAAATTATTTTGTATATATAATAATGTATTTATATTTTTTTAAAATTTATATTAGTGTTTTATCAAGAAAACAGGCAGAAACGCCATCTTTAACACCAACACCAACATCAACACCATCAACAACTACAATCATTCAAAAGCCAATCCCTATAAGAATTACGAAAAAACTTCCATCAGCTGAAGAATTAAAAAGTTCAATTGATTTTAAAAATTCGATTCCAATTACATCTTCAACTGGCGCAATTCGAAAAAATTATTCAAAAAACAAAAAGGATGGTTATCATCGATCAAATAATAATTTTAATTCATTTAATAAAATCAGGTCAAATTTTAACCATTCAAATCATCATATTCAAAATAATCATCATCATCATCATCCCCCCCATCATCACCATCACCATCACCATCATCACCAAAAAAATTATTCATCATCTGAACATAATCATCAATCTCGTCAACATAATAATTATATACGGCCAACTAATAACAATAAGATGCATCAACATCATCACAATCATCAGCCAAGATATCCGATAAGAAACCAAACAAGTCGTGATACAAATTTTTCAAAATCAGAAGAGAAAATCGACAAACCAGATGTCTCACCTTTGCTCATTCTTACTCATTCGCCTCGATTAGAAATCAAACGTCATTTTCATAAAATTGCTAAATCATTTAATATTGACAAAGAAAAACAATTGAATCCAATTTTGGAGGATACCAATCCGAAAATTATATTAACGTCTCGGAAAGCATCTGAATCAGATGAAAGTCAATCCAAGACAGAAATAGAAAATGTTGAACAGATAAAAGAGGAAAAGGAAAATCAGCCTCAAGAAAATCAAATGAATACAATTAAAATAAATAATACAAATCAGTAAGTCTAATAAATTAATAATAATTATCAAAAATCAATTTTTGCTGAAATTATATGATTATTGTTGTTATAGTTTTGATAAATATAAATCATTTAATAACTAGCATTCTTTTCTGGCCAGTTGTAATATTTATATTAGTAAAATGTTTCCTCAATAAAACTGAATATTTTATTATTTTTGCAGAATGATTAATCCGATAAATCAAGTAACAAATGTTGGAGAATTTCTAAAACATCCAACCACTTTGGTGAAACATGATATCAAAGTAAGACTACACTTTTTAATTTTCATTTTTCATACTAGTAAATATATTAATTTAATTATTATTATTTTAGAAAACAATTAGGAAAACACAAATGTATAATGTCCAAGAAAAGCAGGAAACAAATACTCAAGTTAAATCCCCATTAGAGGAGAAGAAATTGGAAGTGATGCCTGAAGTTAAATCTCCCGAGTTTTCATCGTCCTGCGTTTCTTGGTGGACCCAAGATTCTGCAGAATGGTCAGCGGGACTATCTAAAGGGCCACCAATGGCTTCCTATTCATTGTTTAATGATACAACAGTTCATCAACAGAAAAATGACTTGGGACCATCATTTAATTCAACTGGATTTTCATCTCAGGTATTTTGTTTTTAACCAATGAGAAACAGGTCATTTCCATCAAGTATTTAAAGAACATACAACTTAAGTAATTTTTGAAATAAGTTTTTTTTAATATTAACAAACTCAATAAACTATTAGTCTTACTTTAGATTTTAAACAATTGAATAAATATATTTAATTTTAAAAAAACATGTGTATATAAGTTTTTATAATATACTGATTATATAGGGATCTAATGCAGAAGTCGGTAACCTTTTTCAACTGTAATAAAAAAAAATAATTAAATAAATTACAAAAATTTTATTTTAATGTTTTCAGTCATTATGGTCCGGACCGGGACCTTCTCCTCTAGAGCGTCTACTTCAACAACAACGTCAACAACGTGAAGCTGGTACCTGAACCTAAAATAAATGATCCTCTCGATGGGGCTTCGAGAACAGAATTTCTATGAAAGTAGTCAACCGAAAGTTGGTTGAAAAAAAAGAGGAATAAAAATCCAAAAGTTGATCGATCACCGATCTTCAGAAGACCATTCAATTATACATCATAAAGTCATTTTATTAATTGTTATCGTTGTCATTAAAATAGAATGATGGTGCTTCAAATTATGATAAGAGGAAAATAAAGGAATCAGATTATCAATTTCAATTCTAATTTTATTATTAAATATAATTTATTTTTTCTTCATTTCATTTATGATTAAGAAAATTACCTTGTTTTTTTTTATCTTTAATTTTTCACTTTATGTTTAGTTAATTTTTCTTTTTCTCATATATTTTTAATTCTTCGGTAAAAAAATATATGTAAAAAAAAACAAATATAAATAAAAATAATAAAATAAATAAAAAAGTTTATTTACTTTTATTTTATATTTAATTAATATTTTCATACAGGTGATAGAAAGAATGTTTACGAAACTAGTGGAAACAAAAAATAAAAATAAAATTTTCTTTTTTTCGAAAACATTCTTAATACAACTACATGAAATAGTCCTAAATGTATATCTCAGCTAAAGGTTCCCAAATATTCACTTTTAATAAAGAGAAAACAAAATAAATAAAAATGATAGATAAGTTATTAAAGTTGGCTTTTAAAATTAATAGTGATCAATTTGGGAACTTTCAAAACGAGATTCATCTTAAATTATTTTTTTATTAATAATTTTCAAGTTAAATCCAGGCATTATTTTCAATGTTACGCTGTTATATTTGACTCATTTATCAATTTTTTTTACTATAAATGTTTATTAACAGTATCAGTATTGTTAAATGAGTGTTTTGTTATTGAAATAAAGTGAATCAATTGAAAATAGTTTTATTATAAAATGTTTATCATCTCTGGATAATATGATGAAAAAGACCGGTAAATCTTCAAATTTTAATTAAAATTCATCATTTTATTTCGCGAGTTATATATATGTTTAAAGTATTATATTTATTTTATGCATGGAAAAATTTCTTTAACAATTGGTAGCTTTCGTTTAATTTTTTTATTTTACAAAATTTGATTTCTATGTGTTAGAATGAAGATTTTTGGTGTAATGACATACTACAATTCTGATTTTGATAATTCATTTATATAATGTAGATAAATTAATGTCTTAGTCAATTTTAGATTTACTATCGGTACTAACTCGAAAGTTGAGGAATTAATAATTAAGGTTAAATAATACTAAGTAAATTAGAATTGGATGATTTAACTAAGGATTTTTTTCATTTTTATTTAATATTTTGGTTTTTTTTTTTTAATTTTTTTTTTAAACAAATGATGGATATCACAATATAATTAAATTATATAAATATCTAGTTCAATAATGATAAAATTTGAATGAAAAAAAAATAATGAAACATTAATTGTGAGATCCCTTCATTTAAGGATTTTTTTATTTTCTTTTCTTTTTTCTTGATTTAATTGGAATATTAAATGAAATGTTTATAATTTTAGATTTTTCATTGATTGATGAAATTTTTGTAGCCATGAAGTTCTTTTGTGGGAAAAATATATTTAAATTAAGAAGTTATTTCTAATTAATTGCGTTTTCCGTTGTTATAAATAGTGGCGCGTAGTGGAGCTTTGAAGTTTAGCGCCGCTTGCTGCTGAATTTGATAAGCGAGAGGATGAATTTTAAAGCCATATAATCTGTAAATAAAATTACACAATTGTAAAAATTGAAATTTTTGGAAGCCTTGTGTTACAATTTAGATTTATTATGACTTTTATTTAAATTAGTCACAAATTATAGTTTTTCATAAAATAAATATAAAATAAGTTAACCTGTGGCCAGGTCTGAACCGACCGACGATTTGAAGTAAATTAATTTCCAGCTACAGAAACAATTTCAAATAATTTTAATATATCTATTAATGTAATAAAAAAATAGATAGGGATATAACATAAATATAGGCTGTGACGTCATCAATGGCTGGATGACGTCATATAATTTTAAATTTAAGAAAAAACTAACAGTGGCGCAACCAGGATTTGATCCTGGGGGGGGATTTGACTAGCCGCTCCACCTTCCTATGCCCCCCCCTCACTGAGAAATCAGCGCCCCCTTTCGTGTATATATATATATTATATATATATATAATTTAATTTTTTTTAAAGAATATTAATGACGTATAACGAAACAGGTTTAACAGATTTTAATAAGCATATAAATAATATTTATTGACTTACACACAATACAGTTTAACTTTAAATATTAATTCTTCTTTTGTTCCAAATTGGCTTCCCTAATTTTGCGCCCCCTAAATTTGGCGCCCGGGGACATGTCCCCCCTGCTCCCCCCTAGTTACGCTACTGTGTGTGTCACCTTGTAATTTAATTTTCTGAGAGACAATTAAAATTAATTTGTTTTTAGTGATTTTTTCAGTCATCGATATTTTTATTTGGGGATTTATTCTTTTAGGGATATTTGCGTTTAGGGATTTTTACATGATTTCTTTCAAAATATCCTGCCACTACGGGTAGACGAAAAGCTTTCGAAATCTTAAAGTAGTTTTTTGTAAATAACTCCTTTATTATTAAGTTTAGGTAAAAATGAATATGAGCTTTTGGGGATTTTCGGTTTTAGGGATTTTTTCCTTTAGGGATTTTTACCCGTTTCCATTTTGAAAAAAAATAGTCTTCACTTCATAATTTTTATGAAATTAGCAATTAATGTATTATTAATAAAAAATATTTAGAATTTGAGTAATATTTATATTTATTTTATATTTAAATAATAGTCAAATTGGAAAATTTCACAATCATCTAGTAATCTTATATTAAGTCTTTGGTTTTTTATGATTTAGGAGAAATAATAAAATAATTTTTTATTTCTTATACTATTTAATTCTGTACGAAAAAATAAGCAATTTTTATTTTTGTTAAAATTTTTTTAAAATAAAATAAACTTACTTATTATACACTAAGTTATACTTTAAGAATTATTTTTTTTTTCAAATAAAAAGAAGGATTATATTTTATCTTTTCTATTTGTAATACAGTACATAATATATAGCAATTTATATTTTTTTCTCTCCTGGGGTTTTTTTTAACCCTAACCGCCCCCCCCCTCTGGTTGCGCCACTGAATTTAATAAAGATGATTTCGTTGAGCCGGTCAAGCTGTACACATCTATACGGACGGACGGACAGACATCATGCTAAAAATACTTTTTTCTGTTAAGAAAATGCATGATTCGTGGAGATATGTAAAAATCTCCACATGTGAAATTTGGTGTGAAAACAATACCTCCCTTACTATCGTCGGTCGGTAATTATGATTTCATTGTTATTTGTAAATTAAATCTGTTTTAAGTTACAGCTATCAAAATTATATGATAGAAAATTTAAATAGGAGATTTTAATATAAGAAGATGTACAATTTATATTATTTAAAACAATTAACTAAATTTAATAACAAATTATACCTTGGAACAAATTGATTAACGGGTCTTTTAGGACGATATTCTGGGTGAACCATGAATAACATTTGAGGAAACCCAGTTCCAAAATAAGCTCCATCAGTGTGATGATGTCTCGATGATTTTGGCGTGTAGACATCCATACATTTAGGACAATAGGATTTTACCATTGCTTCTCCAGGTACATCAGACAAACCTTAAAAATATACAATATTAATTAAAAAAATTAATTTTTTAAGTTATAAAGTGAAAAAAAAAAGAATAAGGAAAGAACAAGAATTTGAAGTTGTTTAGGATAGGAACGGTGTGAGGAGGAATGATGTTACTGCCAAAATTTTTCAAGATAGATATTTTCTTAAGCCTTTCCTATTTTTCTATTAAGTTTGCTATATAAATTAGATGTTCTATGATGAGTAGAACGGGTCCTATCAACTTTTACCTTTATTTTCTTAAGCGGAGGCGCTACTTTTTATCAAGTAGATTCCCAATTTTGATCCCGGAAACTAGGTTGACTCCGTCTAATAGACCCCCAGCTAGAGAAACTAATTCCCGGGACTTGAACCCGGGACCACGGGAAAGTGAGTCACCGTCGTTGGCCTACATTAAAATAATTATTATATTCAATAAATTAAAGTTAATCATAATAATTATATAATGATAAAAATAAAACATAAAAACGATAAAGTAAAATGATCAATTTAAATATAATATATTAAATACAATAAATTTTCTTATTAGTTTTTTGGAGGCTTTTTTTAAGTAAAAATTAATTGATAACAAAAATTCTAGTTTATCTTGTTTCTTGGAAAATATTTAAATGAAATTCATAGTAAAAAATATAAGAGAAACAAATTTAGATTACAAATTAAAAACTACAATAGTTTTACCGATTGGTAACATTGGTTGGCTTTCGCAGTAAACTCGAGGACAATGGCCAAAATCGCCAGATTGATATTTTTCAATCATTTGTCCAATTCCTCGATTTGTGAGAATATATCGAGCATGGATAAGCCCATAGAGCATCTCAGAAGCTTGTTCAATAAGATCCGATTGATTTGGATTATCTTCCAATTCATCATCTAAAAAATGAATTAGAAAGAATTTTAATTATTCCTTTAATGTAATCTTATTTTATATCAAAAAATATTTAAATATATATTACCTGGTTCAAGATCTAGAATCATATCCAAAGCTTGTCTATAATGTGGTACCTGTTCGTTGAGACCGGTCAAGTTAAATTTGTCTTGGATATAATCTTCATCAACCTTAAAAATTAATAAATTGATAAGATTATTATTATTGTTTTAAAATGTTATTTTAACTTTCAAAAATAATCTTAAAAAATATTTTTTATTCTTTAATAGGCAATAAATTAATATGTTAATTAGAAATGATATTATTTAAGGTTTTTTCCATCAATAGAGTATTTTCTAATATAAATTTGTTATCAAGTAATTATACAAATATGTATTCAAGAATATTTTTAACTAGGTTTAATATTAAAGTAAAAACAAATAATATGGACGTTGGCATTGTAATAAGATTAATGTAGGTATATTAATTTAAATAAAAATATCAATTGATTAAAAAATGTAATATTTATTTTAACTACTTTAATATAAAATAAGAATAGTTTAATTATTATAATAAGTTTTTTATTTTGACAGCTTTATTATTTTTATTTTATTTTATACTAATGAATCCATACTTATGGAATTTTATATACTATTATTAGAATAAAAATAAAATTAACTTGTATCTAAATTTTCTAAACACTTTCTAAATATAAATACATTTAAAAAAAAATTAACAAAAATTTTTTAAATAAAAATTAGTTTTTCCTATTTGAAATCAATAGTTCATAAAATTATTTTTAATTATTATAAATTAAGTTCCTAGATATAAATATATATTTTAAATTGAATAAAAAATTACCTCACAAAAGAATTCATTTCCTCGAAGACCACAGAACCATGAAATCCATGAAACCTCCTCGGAACTGCTCATTTTCCTAAACATATAATATAACAAAATGTGAAATAAAATTTATATTACAAATTTTTAATGATAAAATATTTTATGTTGGGATAAATTATATGACCACTTTAGTTTTAAATTACAGTTAAAATATTAAAATAAATAAATTAATAATAAATAAATGGGTGAGGTTTGTCTATTTAAATATTGACTAAATTTTTTTCAAGAGAATATTACGATATTATTTAAAAATAAAAATTTATATAATTTGTTTTTTATAAGAATTCTAAAGTTTTTGTTTTCTCAATATCTTATTTAATTTTATACATTTTAGTTATAAAATAAACAATATTTATTTAAGAATTTATATAGAAAATGTCAAAGATATTACCTAAATAAAATCCTTTTTATCTTTTAATAGTTAAAAAGTAAAGAAATCTTCATACCATATTTTAAAATCAAAATATATATATATATATATATATATATTATTTATTATATAAATTCACTGTACTTAATAAATAGACTTAATAATATTTTAAGAAATCAGAGAATATATAAAAATAGATGTTTAAATAATTTGTTTAGAAAAAGAAAGGCACTAAAAATAATAAATTAATCGTTTCGGTTAAAAAAAATATTTAGTTTGACTTTTGTATGGTATATCAATGACATTAAAAATTAGATATTTTTGTAATATGATAATTTTTAGAACAAATTTTGATAGTATAAATATTTAGAAAAATAATTTTAGAATTTATTTGCATCTTATAGGCTATGTATATAAAAATTTTACCTCTTTTTTCCTTGATTCGCCACGCTTACTTAGGGAGGCTAATGTTGACGAGACATTAGCCAAAGCTTCCCAAGTGAAGTCTTGGAGCTCCGGAAACTAGCAGCGCCTCTTACAAAGGATCTCTTAACTTATCTATTTCTAAAATAATATATAAATAAATAAAAATAAACCAAATATAATTTATTTAACCAATTAATTTAAATATTAAATAATATCAATTAAATTTATTTTTATTTAGTAAACCTAATTAATAATATTTGAAATTTATTTCAAATCTAAATGTAATAATGTTTAATAGTCAAAAAATAAAAATAAAGCCAACTTGATTTATTTCAAAATACATTTTAAATAAAAATTTAGTATTTTAATTAACTATGTAGCTATTTATCTACAATATTATATGCAACAATGATGGAATGAAAAATAAAATAGAATGAATTATCCTTTTTTTCTATTTAGTTGACGTTTCGAAATCTATCGATAGTTTCATCAGGACCTATGATCATTTTACTCTAAAATAATAATTAAATATTTATACACTTATCAAAAGCATAATTAAATAAATGTCTAAATTGTTATTATTTATACTTTTATAAAAGCGCTAATCAAAATAAAACAAATATGTCAGATGGTCTCTAACAATCATACAAAGGAAACTAGTATTCAAATGAAATTATGATATATGTATATGATTTTTTTCTTAATTTTAAACCAATTTTTTCATCCATTTCGTTGCATCCTTTATTATATTATAAACAAACTTCTTGATACACCAAAAGATCTACATATTACTCCAATCAAAGAGTTCTAAAATTTATTATTTAAATTTAATAAATGTAGGGAACGCATTGGTTTTATATCCTCGTTTTGTAATCTCTAGCAATTTCCTCTAATTTTTCGATTAATATATTCTAAGAAACATTTATTTTCAAAGATCCTGAATTTATTCTCTTTCTCCAAAGACTTGGAATACTCACAAATTGATATTTTTTAGATTCTAATTTTGATATTTTTTCGATAAAACATAATTTGAATGAAATAATGATATAAGCCTTTTGTCCCATAATAATAGGCTATTCCTTATTATAATTCAATTAATTCTTATAATATTTATTTTATAAATTAAATCTAATAGAATAACAAGTTGTTATTCTCTTAAAGCCTTTTGTTTATTTTTTAAAATCTAGTTTATTGTTTTTTTACCGACCGACGATAGTAAGGGAGGTATTGTTTTCACACCAAATTTCACATGTGAAGATTTTTACATATCTCTACTAATCATGCATTTTGTTAACAGAAAAAAAGTATTTTTAGCATGATGTCTGTCCGTCTTTGTGTCCATATAGACGTACACAGATTAGATTTAGAGTATTTGAGAATAGGATTCTTCGCAGCATTTATGGGTCAAAGAAAGATGAAGAAACCGGAGAATGGCGAAGACTGCATAACGTGGATTTACATGACCTCTATGTATCTCCAAATCTAGTTAGAACATATGGATGCTCTGTGAGTGTCTGTGAGTTAGAATTATAAAATCGAGAAGGCTGCAATGGGCAGGGCACGTGGCCAGAAGGGGAGGGGAAAGAAAATATGTATATTAGAGGGAAGAGCCACAGTGATAATAGATAAAAAGCTGATGAAGCAAAGAAAGCTAAAATTGTTATGCTAGATGCCACATATTTAAATTATTTTTTTAGAATCATTTATTTAAGTATTTATATAGTACTTTCTACCAGAAATTAATAATTCTTTTTATATAAATTTCCTATAGTAACATTTTCCTATAACATTTTCTTTTAACAAGTGTTGCACGACTCCAAAAAATTTTGAAAATATATCTCATGTACAAAAAATTTGAAAAATACTAATTTTCAGTGGCGTACCTAGGGGGGTGCGGTCCGCACCGGGCGGCACTTATCTTGGGGCGGCATTTTTTATATTTAGTTATAGTTGTAAAAAGCAACTTATTCATTTCATATTTATTTTTTTTCTTTCTTGAATAATAAATGATTAATATGAATATTATAAGTTTACTATTTGATTTATATAAATTATGATCAACTATATGATTTCGAATATTATTCCTCGGTGTATATAAATGCATTTTAGTGTAAATTTTGAATTCTAATTCCAAGAACACGATAATAATTTTATTTTATTGTATTCATTAAAATTCGTTGAATTCGTAAACGCATCTTTACGATTTTGTTCGGCAATTTTTCCTAACTAAAATTTTTTGATATCAGTTTATAAATGTCATTTCTTTTGAAAAGTTTATATGATTACTTTGAAGTGATATACCAATATTTTTTTAAATCATCGATTTTTCTTTTGAAAAGCAGGGCCGGCGGAAAAAATATCAATATAAATTTTGGGAACATTATACACCAGAGGTTCTTAAACCTTTGTACTCCGCGGACCCCCACTTGAAAAAAAAAAATTTTTGACGGACCCCATCCCAACTTTAGGTACTTTACGTCATTTTATTAGTTAATTTCTGGCTTACGATCTCATAAGAACAAGGATATATGATGGATATTTCTAACAGTGATTGGTGAATAACGATTTTTTTGCATATAGTAGAACACATTTTATTAGAAATTATAATATTGAAGAAAGAAAATTCAGCTAAATATGAAGATGGAAACGGTAGCAATAGTTTTCTTGCACATTTCGTTGAATTTGGGTATTTGATCTCTGTTTCCTCACAAAGCCATGCCATCGCTTCTTTTATATTAATTAAAGTTTTAACTAACTCATCATTTTCTCGTGCACCTGTACGATGGCTTTGCGGACCCCCAGTAAAGGCTTCGCGGACCCCCAGGGGTCCGCGGACCACAGTTTAAGAACCTCTGTTATACACGATTTTTCTAGTATGAAAGCTAGAAGAGTAAATATTATATTAATATGTTTACGAGTGCATACAAATATGTGTAAAAAAATTTACTTTGTGTATTAATTAATATTGATTAAATAACTTAATAATTTATTTATGTGTATTAATTTATAAAAACCACTATTTGATTGACTTATAATAAAAAGGGCGGCAAACTGGAGATCGCCCCGGGCGGCAAAATTTCTAGGTACACCACTGCTAATTTTCATAATTTTATGGGTTTATATCTTACTAATAAACTGTAGTGTCCACATTCAAATTTTACAATTTTCCGTTTTTAGTTAACTTACTAATTGTAAGATAGACAAATAAATATTCAATTCTGCAATTTTATATCATAAATTATAAATTAATTTGTTGATTGTGAAATTTTAATTAATTTCAATTGAAAAAAAGTTAGAATTATTAGAAAAATAATTTTGTCTTTGTGCGTGCCATCAAATCTTTTAAACGTGTCACTTGTGGCAGGCATGTCATATGCTCGCCACAGCACGTCACAGCTTTCAATGTCTGAATTAGAGAATCAATTCCATAATTAAATATAATCAACGTACCCAAAAGTTACGAAGGTCTCAATGAAATATCTTTCTCTTTCAAGATTAAATGAATAAGATTCTATGAAATTGCATTTATTTATTTTATTTTAATGAATTTAAAGCAATGATAGAACTTTCTCTATTGTTACGTACAACATGTGAAATAAATTCATATTAAGTGTTAAATAAATATAAAAATATTGAAATTTAATTATATATAAAAAACAAATTTATTTACTAGATTAGATTTATAAAAATATTAGATAAATTACATAATCTAATATTCATATAAAATTGTGTTAATAATTCAATTATTATTATTATTATATGAGATTCAAAGAATCAATAGTAATTTTATTTTTTATCATGAAACACTTTTAATAATTTTTCTAAATGATTTCAAATTCAAAAGATGCTAAGCCAAATCTTTGCACGTATTATTTATACCAAATTTAATTTAATTATTAATTTAATTATTGTATATTTGTTTAAAAATTCATAAAATATTTCTAATTTCTAATATTAATATTTAATATATTTATATATAGTTAAAAAAATAAATAATAATTTCATTATATATTTTATAAATATTTAAATTTGAATCCTTATTTTATATGTTGATAATTTAAGTCTAGTGAAAGGCAAGTTCACATGAAAATCAAATCTTTTATAACTAGTCACATTTTTTTTACTTGCATCTGATAACCTTATTTATATTCATTCGGTCATATTCTTAGAATTCATTTTCTTTTTAATTATTTTTAAATTTTATCTTGTTAATTTAAAATTTTCATTAAAAAAAAATGCCACCAAAAAAAGGTAAATCCAAGAAAAATGTTGATGATGATTTTCCTGAAGATAAAACTGACGGGGCAGCTGTTAGCCAAGAGGTAACGAAAGGCAAAAAAGGTAAAAAAGGCAAGGGAAAGAAAGATGACGATTGGAGTGATGAGGAATCGAGTTCTAAAAATAAACCAACCATCGAAGAAGAACCCAAAAAAGAAGAAGGTGCTAAGGTAAAACCTCAGGCTAATAAAGGACCTAAGAAAAAAGGTAAAGGTAAAAAGAAAGATGATGATTGGTCAGATGATGAAACAATTGAAAATAAATTGGCAACATTATCATTAGAAAATTCTGACGAAGATGTCAAAATAACAAAAAAAGATAAAAAAAAGAAAGATAAGAAACCATCAATTCCAAATGAAATTGATGATGATGAGGTGGAAAAGGGAAAATCTACAAAGAAAGAAAAGAAAAAGAGGAATGCTAGGAGAAAAGATATGGATGAAGACGAGGAATTAGAAGAGGAAAAGAAAAGTGAACCTACTCCATTACCCAGTGATGAAGAAGAAGAAGAAATCAAATCAGTAAAAAAAGAAAAGAAAGTGAAAATCGTAGGTGAACCTGTTGATCAAAAAGAAAATGCAAAATTGACAAAAAATAATAAAAAGAAACCACTAAGTAAATCATCTTCTCTTGGAAGTGATAGCAGTGAAAATAAAGAGGAGATTGAAGTAGAAAATGTAATTGAACAAGATAAAAAAGATAAGAAAAATGAAAAAAAAGTTAGCAAGAAAAGTGGAAAAAAGGATAAAAAAATAAAAGAACCTATTCCTGAGCCTGATCCAGTTTCTGAACAGAATGAAGATGACGAAGGAAAAGAAGAAATGGATGAAGGAGAAGAAAATGAATCAGAACAAGATGTCAAAGATTTAAAAGAAAAAGGTTTAGCTTTATTACTAAAGAAATATGATATGATTATTTTTATAATACTTAATAAATTTTATTCATTTTTAGATGAAATGGAAAAAGCAATAAAAAAATTGACACATAAAGAAAAGAAAAAATTAAAAAAACAGGTATAAAATATATATACAATTTGTAAAATCAATATTATTTAATTTTTCTTTGTTTAATTAATTATTTATTTAATTTTATTTTTATATTATACTTGAATTAAATTATAAATTATTTATTTATTATTTTGTAAATCAAATTTTTTAAATTATAAGGGCGCTTGCATACTAAGCAACCAGGCCCCGGATTATTACTCTGCCTGAATGATGCAGCCAAAAGGTTTAGTAACCAGTTGTTACAAAACTTCTTGGACTTCTATTGAGCAGCCTCTCATAAACACCCAAGATACTGATATATTGGCTGCTTGTGTGCAAACCCCCTATTTTGTTATTTTTATAGATGTAAATTTTTTAATGACTGAATTAATTTTTGTCAAAATTATTTAAAAAAAAATTTGAATCTTATTTATAATCACAAACCTTCCTTTCTTAATTTTTTAAAAATAAAATTTGAAAAATTTTCATAAATAAAAATTAATATTAAATCATTTTACTTTTTTTATTTGAAGAAAAGTTATTTTCAATTTCAATTTGTCTTTTAAAAAACATGATATACACTTTTTAATAAGAATATAAAAAAATTTAATTTATATATTTCCAAAATATAAACTTTTGGAAAAATATGTATAGTTAGTTTATATAATATATACATTAACATTTAAACTAAACTATATTTTAAATTTTATTTTAATTTAGTTTATAATATGTTTAAATAATTATCTATTATTATAATTTTCTTTAAATTTAAGTTTATTTTTAAAAATATTTTTTTTAAATTTAGATGGAATATGAAAAACAAAAAGAAGCGATGTCAAAAAAAGGCGGTCAAGGTCATAGCGAATTGACCGAAAATTTTACCATATCACAGACACAAAAATCTGCCGGTCAATTGCAAGCATTTGAGCATGCAGTAGATATTAAAGTTGAAAATTTCAGTATTTCAGCAAAAGGAAATGATCTATTTGTTAATGCTAATTTGCTTATTGCACAAGGCCGGCGTTATGGTCTTGTCGGACCTAATGGGTATAATTTTTAATTTTTCATACAATTAAAAATATATAAATATATATAATAATCTATATAATATATAAATTTCAATTTTTTGACTATTTTTCTATGTAAAATTATATTTTAGATCGTCTTTTATACAATAATTGCCAAATTGTTAGTCTACTATAGAAATATCATTTATTTTTTATCTATTTGATCATTCATTATTAATATGAATTTAAAAATTTATTTTTTTAAATTTTTATTTATTATATTATATTTGAATTCAATTTTTAATTTTAAATTCATAGGATTATTATTTATTTATAAAATTCTTGTTTGTTTTTCATTTAATAATTTTATTAAATTACTTTTCAGTCACGGTAAAACTACTCTTCTAAGGCATTTGGCTAATAGGGCCTTTGAAATCCCTCCCACAATTGATATACTTTGTTGTGAACAAGAAGTTGTAGCAGATGATAATACCGCTGTGGAGACTGTCCTTATGGTAATGATTAAGTTACGATTACTATTTATAGTATTTATTTACTAATTCATATAAACAATTTTTATCTTTTCTCTTAAATTAATTCTTTATACTTATGACGTTATTTCACACGCATCAATACAAATTAATTTTATATCAGAATCCATTTAATAATTCAGTTTTATTGTTTATTAAATAAATATTAATATTATAAAAAATAAATAGTATATATAAGAATAAAATTAAAATTTAATGAATACTTCTAATTTAAAAATCAATTAAATTCTTAAAAAATAAAACAAATTCTTATATTATGAAAATGATATGTTTATTTCTAAATTAATTTTATTTTCATAGGCCGATGTAAAACGAACTTCTTTATTAGAGGAAGCCAAACGATTAGAAAAAGCTCAAGAAAAGAAACATACCACTGAACAACAGGAAAGATTAAATGAAGTATATGAAGAACTTCAAGTCATTGGTGCGGATTCCGCTGAACCTAGAGCTCGACGAATCTTGGCTGGTCTTGGCTTTAGTTGGGAAATGCAAAATCGTGCAACCAAAAATTTCTCTGGAGGTTGGCGTATGAGAGTGTCTCTGGCAAGGGCTCTTTTTATTGAACCAACGCTCTTGTTACTTGATGAACCTACAAATCATCTTGATCTTAATGCTGTAATTTGGCTTGATAAGTGAGTAGACAATTAAACTAGAATTAAATTATAAAATTATTACAGTATGTCACCAAATCTGAATTTCTCATATAAAACAGATGTTTAAATTATAAAACTTATCAAAAATTCATATATCAAATACGATTGTTTAGTTACTTTTAAATTGAATTCGGATTCGTAATCTATTTTCATACTTTCCTTGATGATCTCAGATTTATTAGATAATTTTTATCTACCTTTAAAAAATAATTCGAATATTTTATTTAATAAATTATAAATATTGAAAAAAAATTAAAATTTTTAAATTTGTCTTCTAATAAGAAAATTAATAAAATTTTAATAACAAAAATTAAAATTAATTTTATTTTAATCATTATTGCATTTTCTATTTGAATATATTTTTTTATTTTTAGTTATTTACAAGGGTGGAAAAAAACTCTTTTAGTAGTTTCTCATGACCAAAGTTTTTTGGACAATGTTTGTAATGAAATTATACATTTAGATCAAAAGAAATTATTTTATTATAAAGGAAACTATAGTATGTTTAAAAAAATGCATTCGCAAAAGAAAAAAGAACAAATTAAATCATATGAAAAACAAGAAAAAAAATTAAAAGAATTGAAAGCTCATGGACAAAGTAAAAAACAAGCAGTAAGAAAAATTAAATTTTTTATTTTTATAAAATTTAATTTTCTTTTAAATTTTATAAAATTAAATATTTTATTTTTGATTTCCTAGGAAAAGAAACAAAAAGAAGTTTTAACTAGAAAACAAGAAAAGAATCGCTCCAAAACACAAAAAGGAGGCGATGCTGAGGGTGAACCTCCTATAGAACTCCTCCAACGACCAAAAGACTACATTGTCAAATTTTCTTTCCCGGATCCTCCACCTTTGCAACCACCAATTCTTGGATTGCATAATGTTACATTTGCTTATCCAGATCAAAAAGAACTTTTCCATAAATGTGATTTTGGTATTGACCTTTCATCACGAATTGCTATTGTAGGACCAAATGGTGTTGGAAAATCAACCTTTTTAAAACTGCTTACTGGAGATATATCTCCTCTTGAAGGAGATCTTAAAAGAAATCATCGTTTGGTAAATTTCCTTTAACTCTAATTAATCTCAAATAATATAATCTTTTTTATGCGTTTTATTTCAAATGATCCTATAGTTGAATAAATATAATTGGTAGTCCTGTTTGTTCATAATATTAATATTTTTTATTTCCTTTTTAGTTTTTTTAATATTAAACAAAATTTACTTGAAATATCCATCATTCTTTTAATTATTTTTAAATTTAAACTACATAAAATCTAAAAATAGTTATTTGATCTACTTAATATATCACAGAATTAACATGTATAATACTTACTCAAAATAATGTATTGATTTTCAAAGATTAGTTAAATTTTCTCATCCAATTTTTTACCAATAGAGCACTTAATTTGCTTTTAATTAATTATCTAAGGCAATTCTTTTTTTTTATTTTCTTGTGCTCTCAAAATTAATACTTTTTTATTTCTTTATTTTAGGGTTATCATAATTGAAAAATCAAATTGTTATCATTTTCTATTTCCATTATTTTAAAATTGATTTAAATTTTCCTTTTAATCGAATGAACTTTATTTATTCTTATTTTATTTTTTAAATTATTTTGTGGTTAATTACAGATTCTTTAGATATGGAAAAATTGAAAAATAATTCCTCTAAATAATTATGAATTACGACATAATTTATTTTTATTGTCATTTACATGTTTACTACTATTTACATTTAGATTATGTAGATAAGTTTATTTTATTATATATTTTATATTTTATTTAAACCATTTTCCTTTTTTCTTCTTTTATTTTTTCTAAGCCTTATTCTGTTAATGCCTTCACTATTCATTCCTTACTTTCTCTAAAGTTAAATGTCTAAGAATTTTTGTAAATTTCTCAACTTATACTATCCTATCCTTTACCAATTCAAATCAAATTCTTTATATTTATTTTTATATTTATTTACAGAGAATAGGTCGTTTTGACCAACATTCAGGAGAACATTTAACTGCAGAAGAAACGCCTTCTGAATATTTAATGCGGTTATTTGATTTACCATATGAAAAAGCTCGTAAACAATTAGGAACATTTGGTCTTGCATCCAATGCACATACTATTAAAATGAAAGATTTATCTGGTGGTCAAAAAGCCCGTGTAGCACTTGCTGAATTATGTCTCACTGCCCCTGATGTTGTTATCCTGGTAAATGAAATGATAATGCATTATAAAAAATTAATTTTATTATTAATATAATTAATTTTATATATTTTTTTGTTTTAGGATGAACCTACAAATAATTTAGACATTGAATCAATTGATGCGTTAGCTGATGCTATTAATCATTATAAAGGAGGTATATTACATTTTTTTATTTTATTATAATCGGGATTCATGATTAAACATTTTTTATAAGAATATTTATAAAATTTAAAATAAAATTTTCTATAAATATACTCTTGGACATAATAATCAAGTATTAAATACATCGTCCAGAGACATAATTTCTTTACCAGCTCTTTGGGGTCTTGAGATGATAATTTCCCTCATTTATTAAATTTGAAATTATTATTCACATACAACTTAACATTCCAAGTCCCAAGTTGGAGGCTATTTGATCAAACATATCTTCTAAAATAGTTGATGGGGAAAAATTAAAAATATATAGTTTAGTTATAGGGGTAGAAATATTATCATTTAGTTATGGATGGGTATTTCTGTGATGATTTTTAAATAATAAACTATATTATGGAGAGATCGTCTGAGTTATCGTCGGACAAAGAATTAAATTCTGGCTCTTAACCATTCATGTAAAGATTTGGAAAATCGACTGTTGATGCATTCAAACGCATAATTGTTTTGATCTTTTTTCTAAAGCGGGTAGGAGAAGGAATGGTCCCAAAATGCACAAAAATGAACATTAATCTTGTCACGATAAATAAATCCAATTTCGATTTTAACTTCATTATTTCAATCAGAAATATAAATAACATTTGTATATGTCATTATTAACTAAGCACCTTTTTCTTTTCAGGTGTGATTATTGTTTCTCACGATGAACGATTAATTCGTGAAACGGAATGTACATTATGGGTAATTGAACATCAAACAATTAATGAAGTTGATGGCGACTTTGATGATTACAGAAAGGAATTACTCGAACAGCTTGGCGAGGTTATTAATAATCCAAGTATAGCAGCCAATGCAGCCGTCCAACAATAATTTATCAATCATGACATCAACAACAAAAAAAATGTTCTTCCAATTCTTGGAAGTTTTATAAAATATAATTATGTGTATATTAAACTATATATATATGTATTATGCTAATAAATAATTCCTTTCTTAATTTTGGTTATTTTATATAAAATAAACTTTTAATTAAAGACATTATTCTGTTATTTTTCATTAATTTTTACATTTGTCCAAGATAAAAACAAAAACCTAAAAATACAATATTTATGTCTTGGAATTGTCTGGTTGTTTTTCATTTAATTTCACAATTAAACTCTACATCAAACATGTTAAGTCACATTTTTTATTTTATATTAACTTGGGTCCGTATGTTTTCAATTAACAATTATAATAATAAAATATTTTATTGCTCACTCTTGAGGAATCAAATGCTGTTACAAAGAAAATATAAATTATTAAATAGGTGATAAGGGATATATTAAAACAAACTCGGAAAAAGGTGTTGTTACAAACTATATAAAAGAAAAAACTACAAGTGAATGAAAAGGAAATAATTTCGGGCCACATCTGCATGCTCAGTTTAACAGAGCTCTCTGAAAGACAATTTGAAATGCAACATCCTTCGGTGTTGTACTGTCAACTCATATTAAGCGTGATAAACATTTCAAACGATTTAATAAAGAAAATTAATTAAGAAGCTGACTAAACGTAAAAACAGGGTGGGGGGTGGAGGGTGGGGGAACTTAAATGGGAGATTTGAATCGAGTTTCTCTTCTGAGCAGCACTTGTAGATAGCGCTGAAGGCGCCCGCCAGATCGTACTCGATCGTACCACATGCGTGTTTGTAAAAAGCTGACTGGCCCTTTGTGTTTTCATTTTAATATCAAATGTCTACAAAATTGTTTTTAATGTAGGTATAATTTTATTATTATAGAAATTATTTTGTTATTGGTAATTATTCAAATTAGTCTTTATGTCATGGATTTGGATAAAACTTTACTAGTGGGTTCCTTTTTACTATCTCGCCAGAGGTAGTGTTGCGATCACGAAAATTTTCGATGTCGAGATTTTGATGTTTTTATACGTTTTGAAGATTCCTGAGTCAGTTTCACTAACAAGGGAAGCTCACGATGTGCAACCAATCAATTTTGATGAAACTCGGTATCGTCAAAACTTTCTGGGTAAAAGGATAACAAGCACTACACAAGCGTTCGCGAGAAAATGGTATTTGAAAATTGCGTGCGCCTTTGAGCCTTAATGTAGAGGCTAGTTCATCGAGAAGCGCTTAGGACAACAGCAGCGTCAGTCTAGTCTAGGTGGTAGAAAGGGTAAACATCTACCTGAAGACAAATTGCCGTCCACCACCCCTATGGAAATCAACAGTGTTCAGCCTGACGAAATATCTCAACAGGTTTCAAACAAAAACAAAACTGATGTTCCATTTAATCTTGACATCAACCAAATTAAACAAAAATCTTTAAAAATATTAAAAATTAAAGATTTATCAAGAAAATCCACAAAGGAAATTCTTGCTAAAAATTCAATTAATAAAAAAAGAACGCTCCCAACACTCCTTTAAGAAAAAAAGTAATTATGCCTTTTTCAATGGAGGAAGTGTTAATCCAATTACAAGATCCCAAAAATCGCATCAAAGGTCTCGAATTAGAAAATTCGAACCTTTAAAAAGAAATTAAACTTTAAACAAAAATTAGGAAGATCGAATCCATTTGATGTCCTGGACATCGGGAAGTAAACAAAAAAGGAAAGATACTGACGAAAAGATTACGCAAAAACCGTTTGAGCTAGAATCATTAAATTTGGTATATGGACTTTATTCAAAATTTGTAATTTTCTATCAACTTTTGAGAAATGTAGCTCATCCGGAATTGGGTCATACCTACCACGTTTTGATTTTTTTTTCTCTAAACTTACCGAAAAAATAAAGATATATGTTTGATAGTTTTTAAGATGATTAAAAATTGTATAAAAAACGCTATATATAGAATTTCAGCTTGACTGAATCGCTGAAAATACCGGAATTAATTTTTTAACACTGCAAATCTCATTAGATTATTAGTAACTAACTCCTTTTGTATTGCTCCTATTAATTTTTTTTTTGACGGATTTTGAAACATAAATTTTGATTTCAGGATAGATTTTCAATTTGAACGTATTTAAAAATATTTCATAGCATTAAATTTAATGATGAATTCTTATTAATCGGTTGTATCGCCAATGAGGAGGGGTTTCTTCCCCTCAGATGGCATAGAGAAAAATCTTTTTTTTATATATGTCCCCAATAAAAAGGAAACAAAACCTTTTTTTATGAAGACAATATATATATATATATATTTATAAAATATACATTTATAAAATCTCATATTAATAAAAATTATTTATTTATAAATATAATATAATAATTATTATTCAATAATAACATTTACTTAACATAAATACATAAAATCAATTTTAGAATATTAATATATTTTTTTGTTTTATTCAATTTGTGTAAATTAGTATAACTTCATCTTTTCTATTTCTCTTGTTATATTAAATAAATTTATTATTTTAAAATTGCACTAAAAAGAATATAATAATATAAATATAAAAATTTTTTATAAAATAACATTTTTCCAAAGGACTAAAAAGAATAAAATAGTTTTTCTATAAGACTAAGTATAAGTTTATGGATGAATTACTTCATATTCAACTAATTTTCATTTGATTGACAAAAATTTATTATTTCATTTATTGTTTTACCTTTAAATATTTATTAATTTCTAAATGTCCATTCTTAGATGCCAAAATTAAGGGAGTGTATCCATATGTGAATCTTTTGCATTCACACTGCTCCTTTTTCAATCAAATATTTTGCAATTTCTAAATGTCCATTCTTAGATGCAAAAATTAAAGTAGTATATCCACTTGAATTTTTTGCATTAACATCCGCTCCTTTTCAATTAAATATTTTATAATTTCTAAATGACCATTGTCAGATGCCAAAATTAAAGGAGTCCACCCATCTGATTCCTTTGCATTCATATTAGCTCCTTTTTCAAATAAATATTTTAAAATTTCTAAATGTCCATCCATCTGAATCTTATGCATTCATATCCGCTCCTTTTTTTTACCCAGATATGCTCTTAGGCAACTCCTTTCAAATTTTCTTATTGATTCCATTACTGAGGCTGTTTGATTGAACCAAATGCAACATCCTTATGCAATTACTGACCGAATAAATAAACAATAATATATAATTTTGAATTTTGGGTTTAGATGAGGACAAGAGAATAACTTTTTTAATCCCATAAAAACTGATCTAGCTTTAGCTAATTGGTGTCTTTGCCCGTTTACCCCTGATGACTTTTATTTGTCCATAAGGATAGTCTTTGTCAATCGTTTTCCGCAAGATGGCGTGAATTTTCATTCAAATTCTAGACAATTATTTGCTAATTGCATTAAAATTAATTAATTATTATTAAATTACATTACTTCCATACCTTCTAGAGATCCATTGAAATATCTATAAGAATGTTCAAAAGTTCAGCTAAGTTTAAGGTTGATGAAAAATCGATTTCAATTTGTAATAAGAGTGAACAGACAGACATGAAGCGAAAATGATTAAAACGTTATAAAAAATACTCTGACATGTCAACCTTTAAATGGTTTTTAAACAAAGAAAGAGCGAAATAAATTCTTTAGTCTGTTTATATGAAAGATTAAATATTAAACTGGAGGATTTATTTTGATTCTTCTATTGGTTTAAAGATGTTGCTTTCAAATCTTTTCAACCAACCAATATAAATATATATATATATATATATATATGTAACTAATAAAGAACTAGTAAGAAATCTAGTTAAAAATTTAATTTCGATTCAATCATTTGAATGATGAAATGAATTTTTTCTTAATAAAATTGATATTCTTATAATTTCTAATTTCAAATTCATTCTAGAAAGAATAAAAAAGAAACTTAACCAAAAAATTATTATTTGAAAGGATATTAATAAAAAAAAAACTGATTCATTCTAATAAAACATTACTAAAAGTTTCCTTTCTATTATAATTTCTTAATTTAATTCAATGCTTTTTCTTTTCATTAATATTTAATATTGTTCGCCGTGATTCGGTTATAAGAAAATAATATAATCCTCTATATTTATGTATATATATGCAAAATAAAATTATGGATGACTAATTTTAAATCTTAATCTTGATCGTATTTGCTTTAGCAATTTCCTCTCTATAAATCTTATATTTCGAAAACATAAACGATAATCAATCACAAGAGGGTTTAATACAATTTTGGAATAATCCAGAACAAAGCAACACTCGATCCATCAATCCTTGCCCGCCGGCCACCCCCTTGGTAACAAAACACAATCCACACATACACACAGATACACTATGTTTTAATAGTAACAACCACCCATTCACCTCACCAACAACTTCTTAAACAGGTTGCCTCCATTCAATCAGAAAACAAACTGATCAATCAAATATTTTTACTTGATTCAATTTATATACCGAGGTGAATTTCTTGGAATACATATGATTTCATTATTTAGAGATACCTAAATTCAATTACTTAATTAATAGGATAAAAAAAATTAATATTACAACCACAAAAATAAAACAATGGTAAATTTCGTTAAGGAGAACCAATCTTTTCTTTTATTTTGTTTTTCAAAATTATTATTAGTATCTCGCCAAAGATAGTATTGCCATCACGAAAATTTTCGATGTTGAGATTTTGATGTTTTTATACGTTTTGAAGGTTCCTGAATCATTTTAACTAAGGTTGAGAAAAATGTCTGTCTGTGTGTGTGTATGTGTGTGTGTATGTATGTATGTATGTAACCGAGATTACGTAAAAATGGTTTGAGCTAGAATGATGAAATTTGGTACATGGGCATTATTCAAAATTCATAGTTTTCTATCAACTTTTGAGAAATGTAGCTCAATTGGAAGAAGGTCATTACCTACAACGTTTTCATTTTTTTCGTCTAAACGGACTGTAAAAATAAAGATATATGTTTGATAGTATTTCGCATGATTAAATATTGTATAAAACTGCTATATATAGAATTTCAGCTTGATTGAATCGCTGAAAGTACCAGAATTAATTTTTACTTTCCCGCATACTTCGTATAAGGGAAGTATTGGAATCGTCAAAAATTTCGACTTCGAGATTTCGATAGATCTTGACGTTTTAGACCTCCCTGAGTCGGAAAATACCATTTTTCGAATTATGTCTGTGTGTATGTATGTATGTATGTAATGTCTGTAAGCAAATTTACTCAAAAACTAATCAAGCTAGGACTTCGAAATTTGGTACACCGATATTATTCACAGTTTGTAGATTTCTATCAAAATTTCGTCAAAATCGGTTAACCGGAAGTGGTACTTTACCTACACTGGTTGCGTTTACCTTTCAAGTAAAGTACCAGTTTGCTTCGAGATATTTGCTTCATATTTTGTATATAGATTTACAAATATGAAAAAAATTGAGATACCAAATTTCATCATGATCTGACTTCCGGAAGTGACATTTTACCTATACAAGTAGCGTTTCTTTTTTACCGACCGACGATAGTAAGGGAGGTATTGTTTTCACACCAAATTTCACCTAAGGATATTTTTAGGTACATATCTCCACGAATCATGCATTTTCTTAACAGAAAAAAGTATTTTTAGCATGATGTCTGTCCGTCCGTCCGTATAGATGTGTACAGCCTGAACGGCTCAACGGATTTTGATGAAATTTGGTATATTTACTTAATACATCAGTAGGATGAATTGATCAACTTTTTGTGCAAATCGGAAACCGGAAGTGCTAGTATTGCCGATCGAAGAGAGGAAGTGAAGGGTTATTTTCATATCAAATTTTACGTGAGGACATATCTCCACGTGTTATGCACTTTGTATTGGTTTTATCCTCGAGAAAAATCATCTTCATTAGTTTTTTCTTAATTTAAAATTATATGACGTCACCCAGCACTTCATGACGTCACAGCCAGCCCTTATATATTATAAATAAAATAAAATTAAAAATATTTATATTATATCCATATCTGTTTTTTTACATTTAAAATATCAGTTAACCGGAAGTAGCACTTTATTCTATATATATATATATATATAAATGTTACCAAATATCAAATTTGACACCAATAAACTAATACGAACTGGCTCTTTATTCATTCACAACTCTTTATACCTATTTATATGCGGGAAAGTCTAGGGGAGGACACTCCCGCTTATTTAACACTGCAAATCTCACGCGCCAACCCTTGACGTGGTGCCATCAAGAAATAACCAAACATGCGCTGGTTCAATAAATATTATTTATTAATTTTAATTTATAATTTAATTAATTTAATTTAATTTAAATTAATATATGTTATTTAATCCAATTCAAATTTGCGAGATAGTCCAGATTTTTTGTGTTTTAAGATTTAAGTACCTGGAACACCTAGCTATCGCTCAATCCTTTAAAAAATATTAATATACAATTCTTTAATTAATTATTACAATTATTACACATCATTGCATAAATCTGATAAAAGAAAGGAACTTGGTCCTCAATAATAATAATAAAAAAAATATTAATTCATTTTCAATTAAAAAAGAATGACAAGAAGCAAATATGGATGACGTAATTAGTGACGTCATATAAATTTAAATTAAGAAAAAAACTTATTAAGATGATTATTCTACAGACTGAAACCAATACAGATCGATTTGTCTTTATAAATATTATCTATGGTATGAATTTCAAAAAAATGGGTTTAATATATCAAAAATATACAAAGGTATAATCCGAACCTCCAAAGACATAGTTCCGTTGATCTAGGTTATTATTTATTATTTCAGGTTCATGTTATTACTTATTATGCAACAATATATAATTAGAATTAAAAATTACTAAAATACATTCTGATGAACCAAATAAATTATATTATAAAATTTAATATTTTATCTCTCTCTCTCTCATTTCATTTATTATTAAATAAATCTAATACTCACCATCTTTGACAACAAATAATTGATATATAGCCCTCTCAATTTCATATATCATCTTTAATAAGCAAATAAAAAAAAATTGATTAGTTACTTTTTTCTAAAACTAATTTCTTCAATATTACCCTATAGTTGATTATTTCAAAATTTCATTCATTTCATATGAGATTGATTTTTTCCTACATCCCCTTTCTCTCTCTCAAAAAAACAAAAAAAAACTAAAAAAAAAAAACAACAAATAAATATTTGATTAGGACGAATATTATACTTTTTTGATTCAAAAAAATCTATAACAATCAAATATTATATACCATAAATTATTATGATTATTTTTCAAAAGCTGTTTATTATATTATAAGCTTAATTATAGAGATAATTATTTATAAATGATTTCCTAAATTATTATTATTATAAAAAAATATTTGATAAATATTATATCATATATGTTAATTAATTAATTATTCATTCTGTTATTAATATATATTTCACACATTTTTTTTTTAAATAATAAAATAAATTAAAATTTTAATTATTATTTTCTTTTTATCGTTTCATTAGCTGTATTATAAAATATTTTAAAATTTCTATAGAGAAAAAATTTATAAATTAAATATTACCTATATCAAATGATTTATATATAAAATGAATCAATTAAGGGAAATTGAATATGCCAATCGATATATCAACCATCCACCTGTTTGTTTTTCATATTTATAAATACAACTCATCACACATCTCTACCCCAACCTATGGATTGAGAGAGAAAGAGAAAGAGATACTTATCCAAACATAGGATATTATCAATATTAAGCTCATTTTAATTACCTATATAAATGTTTACTAACTTTATGCTATTCATTTTCAATTATTCATTTATATTAAATGTGAGAGAATAAAATGAATTTTAAGAAATCAATAAAATTAATTTTAAAAATATTTATAATACTATATAAATTTACCTATATTACTTTTTTACTATCTCGCCAGAGATAGTATTGTGATCACGAAAATTTTCGATGTTGAGATTTTGATGTTTTTATACGTTTTGAAGGTTCCTGAATCATTTTCACTAAGGTTGAGAAAAATGTCTGTGTGTGTGTATGTATGTAACCAAGATTACGCAAAAACGGTCTGAGCTAGAATGATGAAATTTGGTACATGTGCATTATTCAAAATTCATAGTTTTCTATCAACTTTTGAGAAATGTAGCTCAACCGGAAGAGGGTCATTACCTACAACGTTTTGATTTTTTTTCCTCTAAAGTGCCCGTAAAAATAAAGATATATGTTTGACAATTTTTCACATGATTAAAAATTGTATAAAACTGCTATATATAGAATTTCAGCTTGATAGAATCGCTGAAAGTACCAGAATTAATTTTTTAACACTGCAAATCTCACGCCCCAACACGTGACGTGGTTTCATCAACAAAGAGCCATATATGCACTGGTTTAATAAATATTATTTATTAATTTTAATTTATAATTTATAATTAATTAAATTAAATTTAAATATAATATATTATGTTATTTAACCCAATTCAAATTGCGAGATAGTCGAGTGGAGACACTCCAGCTAATTTTTTATTAATTTGTATATCAAAATATATGTGATTAGTTTTGTATATGTTGAAATGAATGTTATAGGTATGAACCAGACAAAAATTCTAATTAGACATTTAGATTAATTTAAAAGTTTTAAGGTATCTCGCTGGAATGTTACAATAACATTTTCGTTGAAATAGAATAACAGAATTTAAGCGATATTTTAGCTTTTTTGAAACTTTCTCAAAAATAATTCGAATATTTTTATTTGAAATATTATATAAAAAGCTTTAAAGAACTGTATTCTTTTACCTAAAAGACTATTATTCTCCAAAAAAAGATAAAATATTATATATTTTTGAATAGATGGATTATTATGAAAGAAAAATTATAACAACCACAAACATATAACATATTTATTAATAAATAATTACTATTTTGGTTCTTGATCATTAGGACTCCCAAAATTCAATTCCATAATCTATTATGAAAATGGTTACCGAAACAAGTTTCATTAACCATCGTAGTAAAAACCCGGAATTATCTTTTCATAATCAAAACTTTAACAAGATTCCCAAACTATTTTTGTGTCGTAGACCCCTTACATAACTTGAAATTGATTTTTTGTAAAAAAATTTTCACCTTTTTACTATCTCGCCAGATCACGAAAATTTTCGATGTTGAGATTTTGATGTTTTTATACGTTTTGAAGGTTCCTGAATCATTTTCACTAAGGTTGAGAAAAATGTCTCTGTGTGTGTGTATGTGTGTATGTAGACAAGATTACGCAAAAACAGTAAAAATCATAAAATTTGGAACATGGGCATTATTCAAAATTCGTAGTTTTCTATCAACTTTTGAGAAATGTAGCTCAACCGGAAGAAGGTCATTAACTAATTTAATTTGTTTTCCTCTAAAGTGTCCGTAAAAATAAAGATATTAATTTGATAATTTTTCTCATGATTAAAAATTGTATAAAACTGCTATATATAGAATTTCAGCTGATTGAATCGCTGAAAGTACCAGAATTAATTTACAAATCTCACGAGCCAACACTTGACGTGGTGTCATCAACAAAGAGCCAAACATGCGCTGGTTTAATAAATATTATCTATTAATTTTAATTTATAATTTATAATTAATTAAATTTAATTTTTAAATATAATATATTATGTTATTTAATCCAATTCAAATTGCGAGATAGTCGAGTGGAGACACTCCAGCTAATTTTTAGAGCCATATTGAATTATAAGATAGTATAATGTAAGTAAATAAGCTTGAGATCCACTATCCCTATTTTCAATTCATGGACCCCCAAATAATTTATTTGCTGGTGTAGACCCCTTGCAGGTCGCCATAGACCCCTGGGGGTCGATATAGACCACTTTGGGAAACATTGATTTAAATGAATATATATATATATATATATACATATTTGAAAATAATTTCTATATTAGTAATTAATTTTATATTATTAAAATAATTAATATATATGATTTAATAATGTTATTAAATTAATTAAAATAGTAACATTTAGAATAGATTCTTTAATATTAATGGTATTTGTTTATTAGAAATTTAAATAAAATTGTTTGCATATTTTTAAGATTCTATAGAAATAACTAAAATTACAATTATTTTGTATTCATTGAAGAACGGATGTGTTCCTTGAAGCAAGGTAGGATTCTCACAGAGTGGAGCTCTTTATAAATCCTTATTAGGTGTTTTATACCAAAAATTAATTTCTATTTTTTTGAATACATGATCTCTGAAACGTCCATCCAACAGAAAAGAATACTGAAATGGTCGCCAATTTTTGAAATTTATGATCTTACTAATAAAATAATAATTATAATCGACTAAGGAACTTACTTCTAAGTTTATAACATCACAATATTCCTCAACAGATAAGAAAAATTTTTAGGATGTTATTTTAGGATTTTTATGTCCAATTTACGGACAAATCTTTTATTTATAGAAATACATTTTTTAAAGTTTCAATCAGTTAATCGGTGAACCAAATTCCTAATACTTGGCAAAATTTTATTGATAAATTTTCTTTCATATAAAATACCTATAAGTAAATTATTTCAATGATCATCTTTCTATGTGTTTGCCTTTCTATTCAATTCAACATGCTAAATTAAACCTTAAATATTTCATGCAAGAATTTCCTTTCTGACTGAATTATTCTGAATAGAAGCATTTGGACTTTATTTGAGGCCAATTAATTTATTAATCAAATTAATGATCTTTAGCTCGGTTTGAGGGAGAAGAACGGAGAGAAAACAAAGCGCCCCTCAAAATCATTCATCGATCTGTTCGTACAACTCGCCTCTTTATCAAATTTAAGAATTTAATCTCGTGTCAGATTTACCTTTTAAGGATTTTAATAATAAAATTAGTCATCATGAGTGATATATTTAAATTAATAAAATAAATAAATATTACAAAAAGTAAATGTAGTATATACATCAAATATAGGACGTTTTGAAATTAAAAATATCTATTAACATAAATATATAAGGTGCTTGAATAAGTTCTCGCTGTTTTCTAACAGATAGCGTTTCCAGTAATAATAATTTATAAGTGGATGATATTTCTGAAACGAACGCATTTCCAGGAAATATTGTTCGTACTCTTGAACGCCAGTGTGTTTCTGTTTGCCACAGTGTCAACCACATTTTGTTCTGAGTGCTTAAAGATGTCGAGTTTTGTGCCACGAAAAGAGTATTTGCGGGGAATTCTATTGCATTATTTTATACAGAAGAAATCAGCAGCTGAAGCACACCGAATTCTTGTTGAGGCGTATGGGGAACATGCTCGGTCGGAAACGACTTGCAGAGACTGGTTTCGACTGTACAAAAATGAAGATTTTGATCTTCAAGATAAAGATTGTTCTGGCGCACCGAAAAAGTTTAAAGACGAAGAATTGGAGGGATGGGAAAAAGTAGTGTCTTGTGATGGGCTGTACTTTGAGTGACGTGTTGTGCACCACATTGTGTAAATAAAGCATTGATTTTCACAAAAAAAAAAAAAACAGCGAGAACTTATTCAAGCACCTTATATTATATCAAGTATCAATTACTATATATTATATGAGTTAAATATAAATTTTCTTTAATTTATTTAATCATTTTTATTATTGTATTAAGAGAAATGCATTAAATGTTAGATTTAATACCTACTAAATCTATAGATAGATAAGTGGCTTAATAATAAATTTCTAATTTATTCTCATAAATTATTTTACATTCGTCTGTTGCTTTTAAAGGTGGGTTAAGTGCTTTTCCTAATCAGCCAGAGCAAGAACTCTTTTAATAAATGATAGTACTTTTCTATATAATTCTTAAATTCCTTTTTTGAGCTTTAATTTTAATTAAATTAAATTAAATTAAATTAAATGCTAAATATAAATGTATGAGAATATATTTATCTATTTTTAATGGCAATTATTATATTTTGCCTTATATATATTTATAATAAGTTTTTTTATATAATTAAAATTATGAAAAATCTTTCAAAAGTTTAATAAATTTAAATTTTAAAAGATCATAAAAAATATATTTTTTTTATTAGCTCTATGGATATGTAATAAGTCAGCATCTTAATTAAATAATTTAATTAAAACCTAATATATAATTGATAAAGCATTTCTTAAATAATATGTTATATTTTATTTATCATTTATAGGGGGGAAAAAATGGGAGGGAGAAAAAAAAAAAAAAAATCAGATATTTGTGTGATGAAAGGTTTATATAATTTTTTCCTAATCAATTAATATTGTATTTTAATTTTCAATGTAAAATCTATTATATAATATTTTAATTTTATTCATATCATATTCTATCTGTTAATATTTTATATCTCTTTTCATTTTAAAATCATTTTAATAGATTAAAATATCGATATCGATATATCGATAAGTAATTCCATTAAAAATCTAATCAAATTTAATCAAATATTCGAAACAAAAGTTATTAAAAATAAAAAAAAGAATAACATAATCTATTATATGAAATATTTATGAATTTAAATTTGATAAACGATAAACACAATATTTTATTATCAAAAATATTAATCTAATATTTTATTATTCAATTTATTATAATAGAGAAATTCAAAAAATATGCAATGTATTTAAATATATAATAAATTAAATTATAAATTTAAAGAATATGTACATACCAAATTATTAATATGTTAATTTTTTGGTATATATTATATTATTATTCTGATTTATTATTAAAGAATATTTGTTTTGGTTACATATAAATAGATATTAGAATATACATATTCATACCCCCCCCCCGTATATATATACAGTAGAAACTCGATAATTCAAACTACGGTAACTTAAAAACCTCTATAACTTCAAAAAATAATATGTTCCCTTCCGCAAAATCTCAATAACTTAAAATACGCAACCTCTTTAACTTAAATATAGGCCCTCAGAAGCTGAAATCTTTAAGAAACAAGAATCAGGAGAAGGTCTTCAATGTAAAAGACGAAAAATTGCCGAATTCCCTAATTTATTTTGTTTACGTGGTTCCAACAGTGTCGAAACAAAAACATCTGTGTTAGTGGACCCATACTGAAAGAAAAAGCTGAAGAGTGCTAATTCGCTGAAAATCAAAAAATTTAAAGCCCGCAATGACTGGTTAGAGAATTTTAAAAAACGACATGATATAGCCTTTAAAAAATGTTATTAATCTATCCCTAACATAGACCCTTGATAACTTAAAACCTCTATAACTTAAAATATTTTGTGTTTCCCTTGGACTTGAACTTATCGAGGTTCTACTGTATATATTATTTTTTGCCTTTTTAAATTTTTCTATAAACTTACAAAAAAACCATGTAAAAATCCCTAAGAAAAAATCCCTAAAAAAATCGCTAAATTCAAAAATCCCTAAGTAAAATATCCCTAAAAGAATAAATCCCTAAATAAAAATATCCCTGAATGAAAAAATCCCTAAAAGAAAAAATATTATATCACTGGATCATAATTAAAAAGGAATTTAAATAGTTTTTCCTTTGACAAATGACTAATGCTAACAACAAACCATATAAAGCATGTTAGAATTATTTTTTTTTGGTAAAAAAAAATAAATTTAAAAATTTTTCAATCGTCCCCTACTTTCACTTATACATACAATCTCTCTTATAAACACAATAAAAACTCTTGTTTTGGCAGTTGCTTAAAACCAATACTCCTTATACATTATTATTGTGTACATTTTTTGTAAGCGATGAGGGGCCGATGAAAATTGATGAAAATTATAATTCAAAACTGGGGTGCATTAAAAAATAATATTGAAAACTGGGCTGCAATTACTGAAATATTGAGAAACATTGATCTAAAATTTAAAGTATAATTTTATGATTTGGAATATTGTTTTCTTTAAATTAAAAATAATTTTTATTTTCTCGAACCTTAGGAATTCTTACAGATTTTAGATTTTTTTACACAAAAAGATTAATATCCATATTATAGTTAATTATAGTAATTTCCATGTATAAAAATAAAATGATTACATTTATATAAAACAATTAGTAATTATTTGTTTTGTGTATAATTTTACATAAGAGAATTTAATAAATATTCTTAGATCTTTCTCTCTACATCTTGAAAACTTTCGAGTGAGTTTGATGTTTGTTGCTTCAAAGGAGCGAGCGAGATATTTGATGTTTTCCCACAGTTTATAGTTATTATTAATTTCTGTTTACTCTTCAGTTATTAGTATAAAGTACATAGTTGTTGGAGATGGCCATAAATTTATTCAAATGAGCACAAGTGAAATAGTATATAATATATTTTAATCAATTTCATACATAAATGAAAATTAAGACAAAATGTATATTTAAGAGTTTTTTTTTCAAAAAGATTAAACATTAAATTATCTTTATAATATTATTATTACTTATGTAATAAAATAAAATATGAAATCAAAATTAAAAATTTTAATTTTTCATATTTCTAATATGAGTCTAATGTCATTTTTTAACTATTAATACACTATGAGCGGGGCGGGTATTTGTACCCGTTGCGGGGACTGCCACTTATAAGCGGCGCGGGTATTTATACCCGTTGCCAATTATATAATATATATTTTCCCTTGTGTCACTTAAACTTACTTATTTTAAACGATTACTAATATATATCCCTCATATAAGTGGCAACGGGTATAAATACCCGCCCCGCTTATAAGTGGCAATCCCCGCAACGGGTACAAATACCCGCCCCGCTCATAGTGTGTTAATTATAAAGAATATTGTGCTATTCATCAATGTTGAATATAAGTTATATTTCCCCTCCCTTCCTCCAAAACCCTCCACCAAGATTAATGAAATACTAGCTGCTCCGAGCGCCTTCGGCGCTCTTCACACCTAGACGGGGGCTCCGCCCCCTGTACCCCCGAGTGATACATAGTATTTGGTTGAAAGTCTGTATGTAAAAGGTTTTCATCCATTTTGTTTCAATCAGTATAAGTAGATAAGACATGTATTTGTTTTCTTGTAAAATATTTTAATTTAATCAGTAAATTAATTATATATTATTATTGTATTTATCTAACTCTGTGTCTCTACAGTTTTCGAAAGTTCTTAGCCGCAGCATCCACATTTCTCTATGCGTCCCTATCCTGAGCTACAACCAAAACCAAATTCTACTCTGTCCCATCTCTCCCATGTCCCTTCCTTCATTGTCCACCCACCTTGGTCCTTGGTCTTCCACCGGATGTTTCCCAATCGGTTTCTCCCAATTTCTAGTTTCTTCAATTCCAACCACGTGCCCTTCCCATCTCAGCCTTCTTGATTTTATAACCTTAACTATATCTGGACATTATTTCTCGTTATGCCATCTCCGCCATCCCCCTGTGACCTCATCTTTTTTTGGCCTATAAATGCTGCGAACAATATTAATCTCACAAATACTCCAAATCTACTCGCGTCTCCCAGAGTCATCGATAGGGTGACCAAACGTCCCGTCTTTAGGTGCTCTGTCCCAAAAATGTCTTCGGGACACCCTACTGTTTTTTCAATATTTAGGACATTTCGTAATTTTTTTTTCAAAATTTTTTCAATTTAGTTCTAAAAAATACCGTTTGTCCCGGTTTGGTGTTTTCGAAATATGGTCACCCTAGTCATCGATCAACATGAAAAATAATTGTTTTATATATTTTAATTTTGATCCTCTTTGATGAGATAAGCCCCTTTACTGCATAATAACAGGCGTTACTCAATTACAACGTCGATTTAAATTCTTCTCGAATATTATTATCTTTCGTGATTAGAGATCTTAAGTATTTAAATATTTATACTTTTTTAAATTCTACATTTTGTATGTTAATTGTATGTAAGTCGTATCCTTATCATAAGTCTTGAATTTTTTTGTTTAATTACATTTCGATTGATTTTTCCCCAATTTCTCTAATCATATGTCTCCTCTTCCAGTCCAATTCATTTACCTATCAATGTTTCATAAGGAATTTAAATTTCTTAATTTGGCTAGAACACTCCATTTTTTAAAAATTTAAATAGAGGGAGAGAGAGAGGTTCTAATTATATATATATCTGTTTCTATGACAGCAAAAAAAAGTAAACAAATTACATACATACAAATCCTTTATATATATTTCTGGAAAATGGAACACCCGCAGCTCAGCTCAGGAGTTACCTAAGATTCTAATTTCTTTTTTATTTTTCATCTCATTTGAGGTACCCTTCACCTCAGAAAAATTTGGTTACCTTACTCCTTGTAGTTTAGGCTCTGGAGTTTTTTGCGTACAGACGGACACTATCGTATTAAATATATAGATTAGGTAATTGGTTAATAAAGAAGTGACCTAAAAAGGCAGAGAGTAAATTAAGACATGATTCTATTTTAAAAGGATTTAAACTAAATAGTGAAAAAGCCTAGAAAGAGTACGTATGAAGAAATTATCAAGATGATAATTTCTGGGTAGGGGAAAGACCGTGGAAATAAAAATAAATGAAAAAAGTTAAATTTAAAAGGTCGCCAGCCGTATTTTGTCAGAATAGGCAAACTGAAAAATGAATAGAAAAATCATAAAGGAAAAAGGATGTGAAACCTAATGGACAAGGCAAAAGGACTTCTCAACTACACGAATTAACTAGGTACCGATGTAAAGAGTCTTAATTTAAATTCTTGGCCTCTGAAAGAAAAACTAATGAATTAAAGCAAAGAAACGAAATGAATGGGATATCAAAGTATAAAATTTTAATATGAATAGAATAACAAACTAAAAAAAAATATTTGTATATAAACAGAGATAATTATAAAAAACAAATGGGTTTATATTGGACTTGAAAACAAATAAAAAATGAATGGAGCAGCAACAATGTGGATTTACCAACAAAAAAAAAAACATTCAACATGAGAAAACGGAATGAAAAAATATACTTATGAGTTGCAGTCCGAAACAGTAATATAATATGAAAGGGCTAAAATATTATCCCTTAAACTCAACCAGGAAGAAGCTTCACACAGTGTTGAGGATTCGAAGAACAGCCTTTTACCGCGTAGATGCTGGCTTCTGCAAGGCGTTGGTAAAAATAGTTATATATTATGAGAGGGATAAATAACTAATCCCTCAACTCGACCAGGAACATGCTTCACACAGTGTCGAGGATTCCAAGCACGGACTTTTTCAGGTAAGATGTTACCTGATGGGAAACTTCTGCTGGAATGAAGTAGCCAATATGGCGAATTAGTTTACCAGCCATAGTTGGTGAGTCAAATTAGCAATGCAATATTGCAAATTTGAAAGTCCAATAAAAACCCAGGAAAAATATAGAAAACAATTAAAATTAATATCAAATCCAAATACAATATTTTACAATAATAAAATTCGATAATTAATATAAATGCTAAAATAGCGCAAAATACAAAATTGTCTATTTAATAATTTAAAATATATGCACTAGAGGCGCTGTGCGCCAACAGTACTCCCCACCTTTGATTGTTTATACAATCAAACCGAAAAAATACATAATTAATTTATTTGGCCACGACATTGTTTTGGGTCAAATTCCTTTTCTGATATTTTGTCCACATAACTATACATTAACAATATATATATAATATAATTTTTTAAATTAAAAATTATGAAAGAAGGGGGTGGCAATTCCAACTCCCCCCGGTTTGATTACAAGGTAATCAAACGATGATTACCATTTTGTGATAACAAAATACACTATTATGTAATATATTCCTAGTTTCTATTAAGAAACAACATTAACAAAGTAATAGTTATAAAAGGAGACAAAATTAATCATATGCAAAAGCATTATACTTAATCTTAGATTCACAATGGAAATTCTTATTAAAATTATTAAAAGTTATTATTAACCAATTACAAAAATATAATATAAAATTGTTATAGCAAAATAAAGGTTGATATTACTAGATAATTAGAAATACTTAATACAATTTATTGGTATTGCAAAACATATCTGCAATAGAATGTGTGGAAGTTATATGAATATAGAAATAATTAATAGTTTCAACAAACATTATCAAAAAGATATTATTGATCAACTATAGAAATTTCAATTAGCACCGTTATATTAAAATAAAGGTCATAATTAACACTGAATGTTTGATACAACAAATTTTGTCCGCAATATATTTTGAATTTATATAAATAACGAAATATTAATTTAAAATTGATTAGAGCACCATCAGTCCATCAGATTATTCCAATTAGATAAAATTGTAAAAAACTTAATTCAAAATAAACAAAACCATTTTTTAAAATAGTTAATTGTTTTAACATTGAATAGTTATTTGAATTTCTAAAAAGCTCAGAAAATTGATTTAATTTAATTAAAAGCTCATATGGAAAGGTTTTGCATATATCATTTTACTTTTATGAAATTTAGAAAATTTAAAATTGATCAAAACACAATACAATTTTGAGTATTACAAAATGCATTACAAAAACTGATAATAATTATTCCAAGGAGTGAATTTAAGGTAATAGCTTAAAATATAAATTTTAATTTCTAAAAAATTATAGTAAATAAAATAAACATATCCAAATTAATTTTATTGGATAATCCAAACTTTAATATATATAATTAATTGTTATATTAATAATCAAAATTTTAGTAAATAAATTTGAAACAATTAGTGGCCTAAAGATATTACAAAAAATATTGTATAATAATTTTCAACCAATCCTATCTTTTACATTATTAAAGAAATACCCCTAAATATCTTATTGTTTACATGGAAACTTAAAATTAATTTATCATCCTAAAATATAAAAATGAATAGGGTCAACATTTCCCATCGAATGCCTTGAGATGGAAAAATATATCTCAAGCACGTGCTAAATGAAAGAATAAAATTTTTCCTTTTTTTTTTTGTTCAAAGAGAAAGTTGGACAAGCATTCTCCAAAAATAATTTCGAAATAGCCAAAAAAAATAATGGTTCGAAATAAAATGAAAATTTTGTATTTGAATTTAGCAGGAACCCTTTTCAGATGATATTTTAATCGTTTGGCTGCCTTCCTAATTAAATTATTTATATGAGGAGAAGGCGAAGGGGAAATTAGCCAAGATAGGTTATAGTTTAATAAAATATGATATTTAGGTTGAAATTTAAAAAAGGCCGATAAGAAGAAAATGAATTTAATATTCATGAAATTAAATGTAGTGTGGAAATTAAATTTATTAATTGATATGCTAGAAAAAATGCATTTTATCTGAGAAGTAAAAAATTTCTCAATTTTTCTAGCAGCCATTTCATATTTAAAAATAAATGGTATAAAATTATATAAGAAGGCTGTACCAGAGGCAATTAAATTCATCTGGGGTTCTGCTTGTATCGAAAAAGTAAAGGCTAAAATGGTACCGTTACCTTTTGTAATTTGGATATAAACCTTTGAAAGAAAAGGTTTCACAGGAGCCTTCGAAAGGTCGATATTTGTAGACAATACCCGTCCATCCCCCTCTAGCACATGCAAATTCTCAAATTGGGAGAATAGTTTTCTCTCCTTATGCAACGATGGGATATGCGACCTGAAATAAAATCGAGTTAAAAATCTCGGAAAGTACAATTTGAAATGTGGGGTTTTAAATTGATATTTTAAATTATGTCCATTATTGTATTTATTAATAGTTTTAATAGATTCCACGGGGAAATCCGAGTGGAAAGAATTATTGGGTTCAGTAATGGACTTATCTTTTATATCCTCTTCTTTCACGGGAGAGGGTTTTGTTGTTATTATGTCTTCTGAGTGCAAATAGCTCTTCAGATACTTGAGCTTGTCGATACCACCCAATTGCGTATTATTGGTAATGGCGCTGTTGAACTGTTGCTTGAACGCCATGAAGCCAAGAATATCGCCTCCAAACGGTTCAATGTTGAGCTTGGGAGGGGTGGGGACAGCGGTAGCCATTTTGTTTTCAACTGAACAAGGCTTTGCCTCTGGCAAAGCTTCTAAATCGAAAATTACTTGTTCCAAATGTAAACGGGATTCATAAGCACTTTGAAATTCCGCTTCACATATCTCCGTGTTTAAATTGTTATCCACGATGAATCTGATCAATTCCTTCAACTTTGTGATCGTTTCCGAACAACGTTCAATGAATTTTTCAACATGATATTTACTATCTACAATTAAATTAGTTCGCAAAACATCAAGTAATTTAATATCAATTTCAATTAATGTCCATCTGTTCGAGACAAGCTTAGCGTTTGTCCTAGACATTATTGCAAAAAGAAAATTTAAATTAATAAATGAAAAATTTTAGTAAAAAATTAGTTACCTTTAAGAAACCAAAAATCTAAAAGCCTCGTTTACACCGGAGATAGAACACCGAAACAATTCGGGTCTGTCCTGTCACGGTCGCCAGATGAAAAAGCCTAGAAAGAGTACGTATGAAGAAATTATCAAGATGATAATTTCTGGGTAGGGGAAAGACCGTGGAAATAAAAATAAATGAAAAAAGTTAAATTTAAAAGGTCGCCAGCCGTATTTTGTCAGAATAGGCAAACTGAAAAATGAATAGAAAAATCATAAAGGAAAAAGGATGTGAAACCTAATGGACAAGGCAAAAGGACTTCTCAACTACACGAATTAACTAGGTACCGATGTAAAGAGTCTTAATTTAAATTCTTGGCCTCTGAAAGAAAAACTAATGAATTAAAGCAAAGAAACGAAATGAATGGGATATCAAAGTATAAAATTTTAATATGAATAGAATAACAAACTAAAAAAAATATTTGTATATAAACAGAGATAATTATAAAAAACAAATGGGTTTATATTGGACTTGAAAACAAATAAAAAATGAATGGAGCAGCAACAATGTGGATTTACCAACAAAAAAAAAACATTCAACATGAGAAAACGGAATGAAAAAATATACTTATGAGTTGCAGTCCGAAACAGTAATATAATATGAAAGGGCTAAAATATTATCCCTTAAACTCAACCAGGAAGAAGCTTCACACAGTGTTGAGGATTCGAAGAACAGCCTTTTACCGCGTAGATGCTGGCTTCTGCAAGGCGTTGGTAAAAATAGTTATATATTATGAGAGGGATAAATAACTAATCCCTCAACTCGACCAGGAACATGCTTCACACAGTGTCGAGGATTCCAAGCACGGACTTTTTCAGGTAAGATGTTACCTGATGGGAAACTTCTGCTGGAATGAAGTAGCCAATATGGCGAATTAGTTTACCAGCCATAGTTGGTGAGTCAAATTAGCAATGCAATATTGCAAATTTGAAAGTCCAATAAAAACCCAGGAAAAATATAGAAAACAATTAAAATTAATATCAAATCCAAATACAATATTTTACAATAATAAAATTCGATAATTAATATAAATGCTAAAATAGCGCAAAATACAAAATTGTCTATTTAATAATTTAAAATATATGCACTAGAGGCGCTGTGCGCCAACAAATAGTTTTATTAATAATTTTTGTATTTATTTATAGTTAGACATATTATAAATTTAAAACATTTGACAATAGTAAGTAATAAAAATTTATTTACAAATTTATATTTTCATATATTAAAAATAAAATTAAATTTTTAAGAGTTGAAATAGTTTTTCTTATTTCTTTCTATTTTTATTTCAGTCCTTTTACTTTTACTTTTATTTGTTTGTTTTCTATTAATCATACATACACTCGTATTTGTTTGAATTCAAGATATTTGAAATTTGAGAAGTTATGTGACGCCCAAAAAGGTGAAAAAATAATCAAAGTGATATGAGGGGTTGGTTATAGAACAAATGAAAACAAAAACAGAGCTTGATATCACTGAATGAATACTTTTTTTGTTATTTTTCAACCTTCAATTTGATTTTATTTGTTTCTTAAAAAAAATTATCTTTTATATATATTTCATACGAAATACAAAAGAAAAGTTAACGATTTCGTTATATTAATTTTTGTTAAATTTATAATAAATAAATCGGGAGTGTCCTCCCCTAGACTTTCCCGCATATAAATAGGTAATTAGGTTATTATTATTATGTTTTAACAACAATAAAAATAAACAAACTAATTAATTTAAATTATAAAGTAAAATGGTTTAACACTTATATATATTTATAATTTACACCTAACGCTACTTGTATAGGTAAAATGTCACTTCCGGTAGTCAGATCATGATGAAATTTGGTATCTGAATTTTTTTCCTATTTTTAAATCTATATACAAAATATGAAGAAAATATCTCGAAGCAAACTGGTACTTTACTTGAAAGGTAAACGCAACCATTGTAGGTAAAGTACCACTTCCGGCTAACCGATTTTGACGAAATTTTGATAGAAATCTACAAACTGTGAATAATATCGGTGTACCAAATTTCAAAGTCCTAGCTTGATTAGTTTTTGAGTAAATTCGCTCACTGACAAACATTACATACATCCATACATCCATACATACACACACACACAGACATAATTCGAAAAATGGTATTTTCCGACTCAGGGAGGTCTAAAACGTCAAGATCTATCGAAATCTCGAAGTCGAAATTTTTGACGATTCCAATACTTCCCTTATACGAAGTATGCGGGAAAGTAAAAATAAACAGTGGCCAGGCACAGATCCGACAGATAAATTAATTTCCAAACAACATTATATATATAAAGTATATAAAAAAAATTAAAACTTGAATTAAAATGACTAAATTATAATGTCTTGGTTTTTATTTTTAATTTAATTACTCAATTATTAATTACTACGATATTTTAAGTGAAATATTATAGGACAATGAATATAAAATTAATATTTTGTAAACTAACACTTCAAGTGGATATACACGAAAAGTTGATGAATTCATGCTACTAATTCATTAAGTAAATATACCAAATTTTATCAACATCTGTTGAGCTGTTCAAGCTGTACACGTAACGGACAGACAATGGACAGACGGACAGACATCATGATAAAAATTATTTATTCTGTTAACAAAATGCATGACTCGTGGAGTTTTGTAAAAATCTCCGGGACCACGGGAAAGTGAGTCACCGTCGATGGCCTACCCCAACTTGGGGCGCCTCATAATTAAAATAATTATTATATTCAATAAATTAAAGTACCAAATATTGTAATGTAATATCGTCGGTCGGTAAAAAGTAGCCTGAATTATATTTTATAACAATTGTTAATTTTTGCTTCCTCCACTCATCCAAAAAAACTTACTACTGATATTTCTATATCTTAAATTCTTTTAATTTATATTTAGATATCAAGCATATTATACCTGGCTAAATATGTTGTCATTGGATATTAGCCATTGGACATTACAACCTGAAACATGTTCATGGTTAAGTCGCTTTCAACCAGTAGGGGAAAGATAAGACGTCTGACTGGAGTTATCCCTTAAGCAATGATAATGATCAAAATGACCAATTAATCTAATCCTATACTAATATTATAATAAAATAATGTAATGTTATATTATTATTATTATTATTCAATATTATTATATAAAATTAAATCATTTTTTTAAAGAAATAATTTTATTTAAAATAGAACTATTTCTATTTATATTCATTCTCTTGAAAACGAAGGTCTGAAATTGTTCGCTTTCACTTCATAGAGTTATGATAACTCTGACTTCGAGTGAAATAGGAATGAATTGAAATATTGAATCTTGACACATTTTATTTCAATTTTAATTTCTAACTGTTTTTCTAAATTTTACTTTTATACTATTATTTCTAGCAACTATATTATTCCAAATCCTATAAATTGTAATAATTTAAAGTTATGTGTGTATTTAACTTGTTTGTTTATGCAAGTATGAATTCGAAATGTAGAACAATCAGGTTAAGGTGTGATTTGTAATGAAAAATTTGTATATTTTAAGGGCGTCGGAAACCCAAAAAGTTTATAAAATTATCTCTATTTATAAAATTAAAAATATTATATAGATAAATATTTAAATAGATAAAATAAAAACAAAAGACTCATAATTATGTAATAATAAAAGTTGATAAAATAATTCATGATTTATAAAAAAAAATCTACTTTATTATTATAAAAAGTTGAAAAAGTTTTATAAATTTCGAAGATAAACATTTATTTTATATGTTTTTTTTAAGATAATGTTTATAAAAAAAGAAGAATTAATATTCTAATAATAAATACATTTTAAATTTTATATATCTTATATATATTTTTTGTTACTTATCACTTATCAATCAAATAAATCCCATTTGAATAGAAAGAAATTTCTCTAAATTTTTATTTCAATATTTTGTATAAAAGTAGATATATAAATATATTTAGTATAAAAATATTTTAAAATATTATTTTTTTAAAAAATGATTATTTCAAAATGTATGTATAATTCAAAAATATATCTATTAATTAATACAAATGTCGTTTATAATTCTATTTAAAGTTTTTATGAGGAAAAAAGGATTAATATCAAGAATTTTTGTAATTAATTATTTCTTTATAAACTTTAATTTGGAAACAGAACAAAAATAGAAGAAACTCATAATTATATAATTAGTTAAAAATGAAAAAATGACTGCTTCACAGATTTACTTTCAATTTTTGAGCCTATTTTATTAACAAAACTAATTTATTTATCCGGAATATTAATGTTGAAAAGATAAGTAATAATTAATTGCAATTCTTGGATCCTGAAAATCATCACCTACCTACCAATCGAGTTTTTAATATAAATTAACATTTTACTTCGAAATTCAACAGAAACGATTTACATAATTTAAATTTAATTAATTATTCGTTATTATACAATTTAAATTATTAATATTAATTATTAATTTGTTAAAAGCGTACGCGTAACTATCAATTAAAGTTCCTAAACAAAAAAAAATTCACCTTTTATGAGTAAATAATATAATAGAACTTTGATTTAATTGTAGTTATTGTATATGTTATTATATTATATTAATTTATTTACTAGGATGATTATTATAGATTCTAATTGTAATTAAACAAGGCATTAGTGCACAGTCCAGCTAGAAGATTTTCAATATACATAGTTCACTAAAAATTTACTTTATATAATAATCTATATATTTAATACGATAGTGTCCGTCTGTACGCAAAAAACTCCAGAGCCTAAAATACAAGGAATGAGGTAACCAAATTTTTCTGAGGTGAAGGGTACCTCTAATGATGAAAAATAAAAAAGAAATTAGAATCTTAGGTAACTCCTGAGCTGAGCTGCGGGTGTTCCATTTTCCAGAAATGTTGCAATATATATATATATATATTCATTGTTAAAATAATATTATATTATTAGATGATAGTATACAATAATAATATATAATTAATTTACTGATAAAATTAAAATATATTTTACAAGAAAACAAATACATGTCTTATCTACTTATACTGATTGATACAAAATAGATGAAAACCTTTTAGATACAGACTTTCAACCAAATACTATGTATCACTCCGGGGTAAAGGGGGCGGAGCCCCCGTCGAGGTGTGAGGAGTGCCGAAGGCGCTCGGAGCAGCTAGTAATAATTTAAATCTTGAACGAAAAGGTTTCTCATGGAGAGTCAAAACAAGCCTGGAGTTTTAAGAGATTCTCAAAAATTTAAAATCAATTGGAAAATTTATTGAGGATTATTAATTAATCTTAAAAAAAAACGCGCGTGACGTGGTGTCATCAAAGAGCCAAACACGCACTTGTTTAATATATATTTATTAATTTAAATTTATAATTTTAATTAAATTTAATTTAAATATAATATATGTTAATTTATTCAATTCAAATTTGCGAGATAGTCGAGTGGAGACACTCAAGATTTTTTTCCCTAATTTGAACATCAACTTCAAGTTCGGATGCTTGTTTTCTGTTTTCTAAAATTCATTTTATCTTCTTTTAATTAATTTTTATATAATATTTTATTTTTATTTATACAATTCAAATTTGCGAGATAGTCGAGTGGAGACACTCCAGATTTTTTGCGATATTATGGTTTCTATATATCATGATATAAGTTAAAAGTTGCTAGCGCATCCACTATATACGTCGGTTATGACTTCCTATGACTTTTTACTTACTGTTGATTAATTTGTGGAGAAGCAAATTAAAATAAAAAAACATCAATCATTTAGATAATAAATCATAAGAGATTACATCTTTAATTTGTTATAAATAATTATTAATTAAATTTGATTAAGATTATTTAAGATTTTCATTCTAAAAAAAAATTTTAATAACAAACATTAAATAGGTGAAAATATCCATTGACAATGTGATTAATTTTTTAAAAATAATTAACATATTATTGAAAACAGTTAAAAAAGTTCTTATTTAAATTTAAGATATTCGTTAGGTATACGAGGGAGGTCTGAAAAGTTTCCGATCTGACCAAGAAAATCGATGTTTTTCAATTTTTTTTTGCTATATTTTTCAACATAATCTCCATCAACACTGATACATTTCTCATAACGGTGTTCTAATTAATTTAATGAATATAATTAATTAATTAATTAATTAAATTTGATTTAATTTAAGTCTCATCAACAGTTATGAATCGACACAAAAATTCGTTTGGATTACGCCTACAGCGCCAAATTGTCGTTAGAAATGGTTTTTCGAAGCAATCTTTGGTCTAACGTTAGGAAATAAGGCACCCACGTTGCACACAGTTTTCCATATTCAAATGGTTTTGCAAAATATTTCGCACACGTTCAGCTGACATCGTACAGGTCTCAATTATCTTGAATTTTGAAAAATAAAACAAAAAAAAATTGAAAAACATCGTTTTTCTTGGTCAGGTCAGAAACTTTTCAGACTATCTCGTATATTATAGATAGATAAATAAATTCAATAAATTGTTTTAAGTTATAAACCGATCGTGTTAAATCAAATTAGTGACCCCAATTAAAGTAATAAAGTCCCAATTAATTATTATTGATTCGTATTATAATATATTTGGACAAGCCAAAGTGAAATCACTCTGTTTTGACGGTAGAGTTAAGAAATTTTTTAATATACCCGGGGACTGTTTATATAATTGAGATTTTCGAAAGTTGAATTTTACAGTGAGAACTATTAATTTATCGTTGAAAGGTGTAATACAAACAAATTAAACAAACATAATTCAATTATTATCCTTGCCATTATGACATACAATGGCAAACAATTCCATAAAAATTTTATAAAAATATAATATAAATTTTTGACACAACTAATATATATAATTAAATAATTCTAGTTGTTACAATGATAACAAAAACAATTATAACGATTACAAGAAATCTTATTTGTTGAGAAATTGACTTATTCGACAATATCTATTATCTATTTGGTTAATACAATATCGAAACAAACGACAAATGATTTACGAAAGATCCAATTTATTATGAATAGAATATGAATACTGCCTTTTAGATTAATTGATTTATTTACATTTTAAATTAAATAATAATACTTACTCATTAGCAATATGCTATAAACCTCTAGATACTTACTTTTTTACCGACCGACGATAGTAAGGGAGGTATTGTTTTCACACCAAATTTCACATGTGGAGATTTTTACATATCTCCACGAATCGTGCATTTTCTAAACAGAAAAAAGTATTTTTAGCATGATGTCTGTCCGTCCGTCTGTCCGTCTGTCCGTCTGTCCGTCCGTCCGTATAGATGTGTACAGCCTGAACGGCTCAACCGATTTTGATGAAATTTGGTATATTTACTTAATGCATCAGTGGGATGAATTGATCAACTTTTGGTGCAATTCCGGAAACCGGAAGTGGTAGTATTAGCGATCGACGATAGGAAGGAAAGGGTTATTTTCACACCAAAGGAGATTTTTTTATATATCACTACGAATCATGCAATTTGTATTGGTTTTATCCTCGAGAAAAATCATATTTATTAGTTTTTTCTTGATTTAAAATTATATGACGTCATCCAGCCATTCATGACGTCACAGCCTGGTCTTGCATATATATTATAAATAAAATAAAATTAAAAATGTTTATATTTATTATTTATGTTATATCCATATCTGTTTTTTATTACATTAATAGATATATGAAAATTATTTGAAATTGTTTCTGTAGCTGGAAATTAATTTATTTCAAACCGTCGGTCGGTTCGGACCTGGCCACAGGTCAACTTATTACTAACTCGTAAAAGATAGTATTGCGATCACCAAAATTTTCGATGTTGAGATTTTGATGTTTTTATGCGTTTTGAAGGTTCCTGAATCATTTTCACTAAGGTGGAGAAAAATGTCTCTGTGTTTGTGTGTGTATGTATGTAACCAAGATTACGCAAAAACGGTTTGAGCTAGAATGATGAAATTTGGTACAAGGGCATTATTCAAAATTCATAGTTTTCTATCAACTTTTGAGAAATGTAGCTCAACCGGACGAGGGTCATTACCTACAACGTTTTGATTTTTTGTCCTCTAAAATGACCGTAAAAATAAAGATATTTGTTTGATAATTTTTCACATGATTAATAATTGTATAAAACTGCTATATATAGAATTGCAGCTTGATTTATTTGCTGAAAGTACCAGAATTAATTTTTTAACACTGCAAATCTCACGCGCCAACACGTGACGTGGTGCCATCAACAAAGAGCAGGTTTAATAAATATTATTTATTAATTTTAATTTATAATTTAATTAATTTAATTTAATTTAAATTAATATATGTTATTTAATCCAATTCAAATTTGCGAGATAGTTGAGTGGAGACACTCCAGCTTTTTTAAAATTTAATTATAATTAATAGGTATGTCTATTCTTTGAAAATATGTATTCTTATTCTTATTATTATTCTGTTTTGATTGATATTTAATCATTTAAAATATAATAAATGATTAAAGAAAGAAAATCCGCCAAAGAAAATATTATTATATTCCACCATAAAAGTTCCACAATCTTTTATTAATTCTATCTATATATATAAAAAAAGGTTTTTGTCTGCACATTGCTCAGAATTTAAAAATTTTTGCATATCTTCGCGTTTCATGACCTCTAGAATCCAAAAGTGACTTTAGAATTTTTCACGTCTGTCTGTCTGTCTGTCTGTCTGTCGGTCTGTCTGTCTGTCGGTCTGTCTGTCCGGAAAATTACTATTTTATAGACTCAGAATTGGCTGAACCGATTTCTTTGAAATTACATCACAATATTCTTATATACCCCTAGAGTAACATAGGCTATAAATTTTATTTATATGTCAACAATAACCGCAGAAATTAATTTTTTAAAGTTTATATAATTCTCCGTGTTGTTCATTCAAGAGCAGCTCGCGGCTCACTGCCGGCCTAGCGGAATCATTTCAAACAATGAATTATCATAGCTATTCCCAATCAAAGAATTATTATAATATTTCCCTTTTTATTTTAAATTCTAATATACAAATATCAATTCAATTAAATAATTTATTCTAAAAGTTCTCAATTTAATTAAAATATTTATTAGATCATATTTTTATCTTAAATTATTTTTTATTTAATTGAATATTTCTTCTTTTCTATAATATATATATAATAATATATAAATTTTATCATTGAATAATAAAAAAAAATATTATTTAACCTGAATTAAAATGACTGAATTATATTATCTTTGTTTTTTATTTTAATTTAATTACTCTATTATTAATTACTATATATATATATATATTATATAAAAATTAAAATATGATGATATAAAGTTGTTTTAAATTTTTGACATTTTTAAATTGGGTATATTTTTTAAATTTATTAAAATGTCTTTTTTATTTATTATGTTTAAAAGATTCATTTTTATTATGTGATATTAATAAAAAATAACGATGCTCTGTGCAAGTCGAATCATGTTGCACATAATTAAATAACAATTGCCAAACAAAGAATATAATATTTTTTTAAATTCTTATATTTAAATATCATTTCAATTAAATAATTTATTCTAAAAGGTCTCATTTTAATTAATTTAATAAAATATTTAAATCACCATTCAATTTTTTATTAATAGGCTTCTTTTTTTATTTTTAATTTTTAATAAATTCTCTTTTTTTGATATGATATTAATAAAAAATAATATTAAATTGTATATAAATAAATATAAAAATTAGAATATTTGAATTTTTTTAAATTTTAACACATGTAATCAATCATATGCATTAAGAATGGAAAATTTTTAAAATCAACTTGCTATTAAATTCAGAAAAAAAATACTGATATATAGAATATATAGACTATTCGAATATAATTTAAAACTCTTTCTCTCCTTCTATTTTAAATTAAAAAAACGGAGTTTTAAGAAATTTAGATGCCATATGCAACATGGGTGGGTAAATGAATTGGGCTGGAAGAGGAGGCAATTTATAATTTTCTTCTAATTCAGATTTAGGACAAATCGTACAACATTATATCAAATCTCGCTAAGAACATTCAATATTTTTGTACACAAATTATTCAGAGTATTGGCTAAGCGTATCACTCACAATCAGTTTATATTGAAATTTATATAAATTAACAAAGTAAAAATTTTTATTTGTTTAAATTTTATTATAATGAATCAAAAAAATTAAATATATAGATCACATGATTAAGCGAAGCAAGAAACTTGAGGGAAATAACTGTTGGACGGAGGTCGGACATGACAGAAACTGTAAGCGAAATCTTCATATTGCGACTAATAATTTTCAAATCCCCTAGCACCACAGAATTAGATAAGTTTCTTTTAAGGGAGGAAAATAACTATGATCTAAAAAAATTAATAAATGAACTTAATAATAAAAAAACAAATAAATCAATTAATTTAAATTAATACTATTAATGAATGTATATATTGGTCATTTATCTATAGTTTTATACCGTTAATTTTTATAAATTGTCTCAAGCAGGGCCGCGACGTGGGTGCAAAGCGCCCGTGTGCAAATTTTTAAAAAGCGCCCCCTCTATCAATAGAACAATAAAATCAAATAAAACATTTAATTTTGAAAACTGTGTTTATGAATACAGAGGAATTTATCTACATAATAATAGGAAATAACAAAATAATTAACTCATTAACAATAGAAACAAGGTTAAATTTCTAGAACAATAAACATAAAAAAAATTCAAAAATGAAAACATAATACAATATGAAATTCCATCACAAAACTATACTATTCGGATTCTTCGAGCCTTTGAAGCTACAAAACCTTTAATAATATCATATATTTCTAAGTTATCCATGATTTCATTTTCTATTGCTATCATAGAAAGATCTGTTAAGCGCTCCTGCGACAATGTCGAACGCAAATTCGTTTTTATAATTTTTAACTTAGAGAAGCTTCGTTCACCCGAAGCTACAGTTACGGGCAAGGTTAGAAAGATACGCAGTAAAACAAACAAATTTGGAAAATATATTTAAACGTGTCGTAGGATTCACGTACACAATTATATTGATTCATTTTTAAAACACTTAAAATAAAATAAAAAAGAATGGTCAGTTTGGCGCCCCCTACACCAGGCGCCCGTGGGCAGCGCCCACCTTGCACACGTGCACGCCGCGGCCCTGGTCTCAAGTCTCTATTTTTGCATTTTCTCAAGTTTCATTATAATTAAAAATATTCAATAATAATCTAGCAATGAAAATAAAATACCAAAATGTAATGATCAAGAAATATTATACTCTATTTCACTATTATAACATATACAATACTTAAGAACCATAGGCGGAGGAAATATTAGGAGATATCATTGCGGGTTCAGGCCAAATCGACCAACATTAATTAAGATATTTTCATTATGACAGATATTAGGAAAAAAACCGCGAATTCAATATTTCTATTCACTAATTATTTGTAGACATTAGTAAAACATACGCATGACTCAATAGATCCGGATAAACTTTTTCAAATTTTCAATCTTCAAATTTGTCTTGAAGGTAGTAAAGAAAGAATAAGATGCGGAAATCAATTGTAAAATATTATGTTACCCAGACGACTTAAATATAATAGGAGATTCGGCAATTGCAATTACAGATAATTTAATGGAGGTTTGAAATTAATAGTGATAAGAAAAAATATTTAGTAACAAAGAGGAAGAGTATTAACATACAAAATCTTAAGATACAAAATGTAGAATTTGAATATGTAGAAAAATTGAATGTAAACACGAAGGATAATAATATTTGAGAAGAATTTAAATCGGGGTTGCAATCGGGAAACGCCTGTTATCTGCAATAAAGAGGCTTATCTCTTGAAAATTATTATCAAAGGGAATATATAAAAAGATTATTTTGCCTGTTGCATTATATGGGTGGCAGGCATGGTCTATGACCCTTGGAGATGAGAGTAGATTCAGAGTATTTGAGAATAGGATTCTTCCCTGCATTTATTGGCCAAAGAAAGATGAGGTCACCGGGTATGGGGGAGACTACATAACAAGAAATTGCATGGCCTCTCTGCATCTTCAGAAATAGTTAGGGTTATAAAAGGGAAAAAGCTGCGATAGGCAGGGCACGTGGCTAGAATGGGAGAGGAAAAAGATATTGGTGGGAAGACCGATTGGAAAACGTCCGCTTGGAAAAAAACGCGTAGGAAGGGACGTAAGAGAGATGGAACAAGGGCTCAGGATAGGGACACTTGGAGAAATGTGGTTGTTGCCGCTAAGAACTTTCGAGTATCTTTGAGCCACATAGGTAGATAGATATAGCATATACAATAATAATATATAATTAATATAGTGATTAAATTAAAATATATTTTTTAAATAAGAACACAAAAAGAAATGAATGTTTTATGTAATATACTGATTGAAACAAAATGGATGAAAACCTTTTACTACTTTCAACCACCAAATACTATGTAACACTCGGGGGTACAGGGGGCGGAGCCCCCGTCTAGGTGTGAAGAGCGCCGAAGGCGCTCTGAGCAGCTAGTATATCTATATAAATTTCAATAATAAATAATTGTAAAGAATATGGATGGCACTAATGAACTTAATGAGGGTTATATTTTCTTCTACTTCAACAATCTCTATTTAGAGCTACTTACATTAATTTCTTATCTTCTAAATCTCAGATTTTCATTTTTCTATTATTTATGCTTAGTCTTCAATAAATTGTTCATAGATGAAACATAAATTTAAGAATTTTAACTTAAAATATAAAATATTACTTTTAAAAGCCATGTGTGTACATTTTTTATGATTTAAACAAGGCCATATTGGACCAAGCAAAAATCAAAAACAACAAAACAAAACCTTAAGCACTTCTTCAGTTAATAATGGCCTAACTTTGTTTTATATATAATATATTAAAGCTTTTAGTTAAATTTGAACAATTTTCAATCACCTTATAATATTAAAAAAAAATTATAATAATTATCATTTTAATGAAAGTTAATAAAATGATAAATAAAGGGTTTATAAATATAATAATAGCATTTTAAATCTATTTAATAATAATATTAATAAAAATAGATCACGCTGATAAAAAGCAATATTAAGCTTGAAAAGAAAGATCATTAATTTCGATAAACAATTTCACATTCTATAATTTTTTTTTTCTACTTTCCTTTTTACTTTTTCATTTTCATTCTCATCTTTGATACTTAGTATCTTTGTTACGAAAATGATTAATTTATTTTTTATGTTTCATTTAATTAATATATATATATATATATATATATATATATATAATACATGAAAATCTTTTTAATTTAGTAATTAGCAAAAGACAGTATGATAATATTATTACTTAAATATTATTATTAATATTCATTAAAAATTTAAGACATTATAGCCGTGAATATGGGATGGTCTTAGTTGATCCACTTTTCTCAATACGCTACAGAAAACTCTTCTTTTTATTCCTGGAAAGCTATGAAATTGTGATGTTAAAACGTTTCGAAATGGCATTTTCAGTCAATTTGTATCGTAGCCATTGTTCCTCCTTTTGACTCTTTCCCATTGTGTGTAAACGTCTCGAAACAAAAATTTCAGCGTGAATTTTTATTAATATTTTAGGCAAAATGCAATTTCGGAAGATTAATATATTTTTTTGTAACCAGAGCTTTGACCTATGTTCAAACTCTATGACACCGATATTTGAACCAAATCGACCTGTCGATCGATTTATCCCCACGCCTATTATAATTCCATTAATTTGGAACCCTTTAATATAGATATAAATCAAACAATCATAGATGTATATTTATATATAAATACACATATATATATATATATATTAAATTAAAATAAATAAAATTAAATTTATATTTTAATAAGAAATAATTATTCTAAGATCATTCTTCGTTATGGAGAGGATAGAGAGACATCATCTCAAATTGATATGACAGTGCCAGAATCCTACACCGTGGCCAAACAGAAGTTCCTGCTCAGAGAAGATGTATAATTGAATGCCTGGAAAGAAACCCAGAGGACGCCACCCAAATGATCAACACTTGTGTCGTCTTGCCGTAAACACTATACTAATAACAATTAACAGCTTAATGGTCAACCCTTTATAATTTGCAATTGCTCAACAAATATAAAATTTGATATATCTCTAATATTAAAATTAGATGAAATATATTTTCTTCTTCGTTGTCGATAACTTCCTAGCGGAAGTGTCGTGGCCCTAATAACTCCACAGGAGTCATAGGGTGTTCATGGGAAAATTTGACCGAAGTGGTTTCCCCTTGCCTTCTTCGGTGGGGCAGCCGATGTTAAATTGAATTAGATTTTTATATTTATTATTTATTAATTAAATAAATATATAATCTTGAGTTCTATGCTGGGATTCGAACTCAGGCTTCCTGTGTAGAAGTCTAGTACTCTACCCACTCAGCCATGCTGCCCCTGAAATATATTTTAGAGTTAATTTAAAAGTTATATTTTTTAAGTTATAGTATTTTTTATAATAATACTTATCATAATTTTATTAATTTCTCAATCACTAAATATATTAATTTTATTATAATTTAATATTTTTTTTAATCACCCTAACTTTCAATCAGACTATTTCAATGATTAATTAAAACTAAATTAAAAAAAAAATACAAATCATAAAAGCACTTATTATCATACTTTAATATATTAGACTGAAATTTTATTTAAAATTATTTATTTATTTATAATTTAAATTTTTAAACCTACCATAACTAACTGTTTAAATTATGAAGGTTCGCAATTAAAATATTTTTATTAGGCATCTGAATAGATTTATTTAGTAATGAATGATATTTATGCATTTTCAAAATATAAAATAATTGATCAAAAATAGAAAAAGAGAGTAAAGGAAGGACTAAAACAAATGAAATATTAATATATTGGATAACATTAAAATTTATGATCATTTCATAAAACGTATTAATATCAGTGGGTAATTAACAATATGAGCTGATAATGATTGCCTTTATAAACGAATGAATGAATGTAATATTAGAAATGATTTCCATTTAATATCCATAACAATCATTGTAAAATAATATAAATTTTCTCAACCCTTTTTTATTTGTATTATATATATTAATTTTTATTTTTAATCATATTTTACAATATTAAAATTATTTGATATATCTTGAAATGGATCCAAGATTTAGCCGTCGCTCTCCTATCATAAGAAAACAATAGAGATATAATCCTATAGAGATTTTCTCTACCATATTTTGCATATCATTGTTTCTCAGCTTCAAATCAGTTTTCAAATACGCAATTGGAGACTGGCTGTTTGTTAAAACTGACTTAATTGCGGACAATGGCTCATCAGATTCTACCCCCAAAACACCCTCCCCTTCTCTTTCTATATTAAGTACATAAAATATCTATCTCGTTGCTCTAACGCTTGCTTGAACGGTTTGTTCCTTTCATTTCAGAGACAATAATGAACAGCAAACATCTACCAAATGTAATTCAATAAAATAAATAAATAAATAAATAAATTTTCTTTATGTCTATCAATTTAAATATATATATATTAAAATACAAAATTCATGGGTTTTTTAATACAGTTTTTAAATAGGTTAGCTGAAAAGTTCTATAGTAGTTCTATTCTATTTTACTGCCCACAAAAAATTTTATCTCGAAGTAAGGCTTTAATGTAATTCACTATAGTAATATATAAATAGGTTACTTTTAAAATCATCATCATTTCATTTTGTAATTTGGATGAGGAAGCATCTCATCAGTTGTTTAGAAAAACTTATATATAGCTTGTTCGGATCTTCACAAAGATACTTTGCCTAATTTCGTTCTGCGAATTTCAGTCTCAAAAACAATCATTTCTCCAAAATCGATTAAGACATTTTTTGGTTTTTTGTTAGATAATAAAATCTTTTTAATTATTAAAGAGATTGCAAATGAATTCGGCATTTTATCACCAAGAAGTATTAAAAAGCACATCAAACATCTCAGATTTGTTTTAATTCAGAGAAATTGTGTTTCATCAAAATAACATCAAATCAATTATTAAAATGGCAATGCAACAAAAGTAGAAGGTGATCAGGCACCATAAACACCATTCCATGGATTATCCTCTATTTTGTTCCTTTCTAATTATTTGATGTGTAAAAAATTTCGTTGCTGAATACTTTGATGACAAAAATGAGAAATTTTATTTAAAGTAATCGACACACACAAAGATATATATATATATATATATAATATATTGTATTGTATTCTAACTCAAAAGTTACTGACTGCAACAACCCTATTTCTCCAACTATCCTGAGCTACCTTAATCCAATTAGATAATATGCTATTAATTAGAATATAAATAATAATAATAAATAATATAATATAATAATTTTGGGTGTGTCATATTGAATACAAGTTTCTTCTCTGGTAACAATTGATTTCAAAAAATCTTTCTCTTCATTGTCATAACGGTCAATGTCAAAGCTAAGTCCATTCGGTGAGTTTTGTAGTTATCTGACAACATTTTTGGTACCCAGCTAGCACAAATTTTTCTGTAGCCTAAGTTTTCTTTAACACTAGAGTACAAATATGACCTAGAAACCTCAGGAAATTTAATTGACAACTCACTTACAGTGGACAGTCACAAAAATGGCATAGCCCACTTCAACTCATTGGCGACAACATTTTATGAAGAGGGTATTGGTAAGCTCGTCCAAAGGTACAACAAATGCCTCTAATTTCACGGCGATTATGTTGAAAAGTAAACATAAGTGTAACTTTTGGTAATAAAATGATTCGGAGGTTAAAAAAATGACCCTCTTATATATAAAGTTTTTTATATTTATTTTTACCTTTTTAAAAAATTGGTCACACTTTTTATATTTTAATTTTGTAACCAAATAATTATATTAAAAGGAAATACTTAAAGACAACGTTAAAAATTGGTAGTCAAGAACATAAATGGCTTCTAAAAACAAAATACCTTGAATTGATTCAAGACAGACAAACAAATTGGACAGCACACATAAAAGTGGTCATAAATAAAACATATGCCACAAAAAAGACCCTCTGATCACTAATAAAACCAAAGAGTGCGCTCAATCTTAATGAGAAACTTCACTTATACAAAGTAATAATAAGACCTGGAATAGCATACTCTTGCCCAATCTGGATGGATTATATCTGCAGAACTAACATCAGAAATTTGGAAAATCTACAATCAAAGATCCTAAGAAATATAGCAGACCCTCCTCCAGGAATCAACAATGATATTATCAGAGTTGGTCTTGATATTCCACCTGAAAGAAATCAAAAACAGGTTTATAGGAAAAGCTTAACAACACATTAATCCACTCATATCAGAAATCTATAAATGAAGAAGAAACCACACATTTTTTGGATTTTAGTTTTTTAGTTTTGTTATTATTTTTATTTTCCATATGTTCATGTTATGTTAAAAGCGTTTTATTTCAAATTGTTTCCCTTTTAAATTAGGATAAAGACTTAAATTAGTTAATAAATATAAATTTTGTAAAATTCGATAAAGCTATGTGAAAAGCGAAGTCGAAAAAAAAGAGAAATTACATGCAGCGCCCTGTGCGTAATTATGTATAAATTGATATGAATAAAGAATTTTTAACTTTAAACTTTAATTTATTTAAATTTAGTATGGTTGTTGGGTTGCCAAATGAGTTTTAAAAATTTAGTTTATAAAATGTCCCAAGTCTCTAACGTTTTTAAATTTCCCTAAATTTCATTATAATAAAAATTACTCAATAAACGATAAATGATAATAAAAAACGAATATAAAATAATTATTATTGAATATTATAACCCATTATAATATATATATAATAAAATATTGAATTAATTTACTGATTAAATTAAATAATAAATAAAAAAACGAAGAGGAAATAAATGTTATAATATACTGAATGAAATCAAATAAATGAAAATCTATTACAGACGGACTTTCAAACAAATACTATATATCACACTTTGTGGGTACAGAGGGCAGACCCCCTGTTTAGGTGCGAAGAGCGCCCAAGGCAATCTGAGCAACTACTACGATTATAAGAACTTAAATTCACCGTATCACTATTAATCCTTGAAAGCCGAAGTTCCTAGTTTGAACCCACTCTACTCTGAATCTAATCTTAAGTCTGATAAGCTGACCAGTATACTGATTTGAAAGTGATCCGGAGTCAACGGCCTTAATAAAACCCTATGCCCTTCTAGTAAGTAAATCAATTAGGATTAATTAATTCTCTCTAAACCTATCAATATTTAATAACTTGATCCAGAAACGTTATAACTTAGAAAATTCATTTAATCCTCATACTTTCAATTCTTAATTTAAAATAATAATAGATAGATAAATGAAAAATCAATATAAAAATACTTGTATTTTTTTTCCTAGTCATTTAAGGGTAAACTCTTTTTTTCACTATGATTATGCCAGTTTGATATTTTATTTTTAACAGGATATTTAGTTTTAATTGAACATTAACACACTATGAGCGGGGCGGGTATTTGTACCCGTTGTGGGGACTGCCACTTATAAGCGGGGCGGGTATTTATACCCGTTGCCACTTATATGAGGGATATATATTAGTTATCGTTTAAAATAAGTAATTTTAAGTGACACAAGGGGAAATATATATTATATAAGTGGCAACGGGTATAAATACCCGCCCCGCTCATAGTGTGTTAATATACGGAGAATCTTATTTAAACATCATTTAAGATAATTTGATTATGAAATTGGAATAGATTAATTCTGAAGAATTTAGAAAATAATAATAATAAAACATTATACAAATAATTGCGTTTTAGGATTTAATATTTTTCAAAACATTATAATCGATCCAAATGTTAAAATGTGTATTTTATGTTAGACACGTTCTTTTTAAAAGAGAATTGTAGAGAAGTAAAGAAAAGTGTAGGTTGGGGAGGGTGAAAACGCTTCGTTTGAAGGAGTGAGTATACTGTATTAGAACTTGCCTGAGAAAGAGAATTAAAGTCTTTCAAAAGTTTATTTTAACAACGATCAGGCATGATTAAGGATACCTTTCTAATCCTAAATAAGTTGGAAAATAGATAAATATTGGTATTTATATTTTAGATCCATTTATAAAATCTACAATCCAAATAATAACTTTTTTTTATTTATATTGGTTAGTTTTATAAAAAATAACGGTGACAAATTGATTTTATTTATTTTTCTTTCAAAAATATATTGTATATTGAAGTATTATTATCATATATTTATTTTAATTAATGTATTTATGAATTTATATAGTAAATAGAAGTATTGCAGAAGGTTTAAATTTTGAAATTTATTTTTACTCAAATACCTAGAAGATTTAATATCTTATTAGTCAAAATTAAGATACCAAAATGATATGTGAATATGAAAGCAGTATAACTCAAAAAAGTCAATTTATTGAAAATTATAATTCCGTATTTAAGATATGTAGATATACGAGATGTGGCTATTAAATAACGAGACTGCGCGCGCAGACGGCCTCCAGGAGAGGGTAGGCGGGAACCTAATGCACCGTTGTACAGCTGGAAGGGTCTATTATTCCAGTACGAGAACACATGTCTGGCGGTGAAGTAGTTTTTTTTTCTGTAGCGGTTTAAAATAAACGTGTTTTTGTTCCTACGCCGAAAACGATGTGTGACGAAAAATACGAACAACGTATCAACCACGACCGAGTGCTATAAATTATTAAAATAGACTTACGGTGAGAGTTCTTTATCACACGCGCGTGTTTTTGAGTGACACAAAAGATTTTCTGAGGGTCGGGAGAATACCGAAAATGACCAGCGTCCGGGCCGTCCTGTTTCCATTTCAACTCCAGTGCTGGAACACCCTCCTTACTCCCCTGATCTAGCACCCTGCGACTTCTACCTGTTTCGAAAATCAAATCCGCACTAAAGGGAATCCGATTCGAGTCGATGGAAGAGGTGAAAAGAAAAACGGCGGAGCTTCTGAAAGGCCTAACAAAAAACGACTTCGAACACTGCTTTGAGCAGTGGAAAAAAAGGATGAAGCGGTGTGTGGCGAGTAGAGGGAAGTATATTGAGGGGGAAAAAGTTCGATTGTACCATAATTTTTTTAATTAAACCATTTTTTGTAAGCAGTCTCGTTATTTAATAGCCACACCTCGTTTGCTTAGAATATTACTATTACACTTTTTCGTTAAAAAACCTACTTTCCATTATTTATTTTTCCTTTTTTGCAATTTTTAAAATTTAATTGTAAAAATTGTTAATATATTGTCACACGAATTTATCATTAACATCAAGAAGATATTACTTATTTGGATAATGATTTTTCTAAATGGTTCTCTTCAAATTATCCTTATTTTTTTAATTTTAGAATATTAAATGAAATAAAAGAAGGATAAATTTAAATTTAAATTTTATATAATTAATATTAAAAGAAAATTATAAAAATAGGTAAAAATTAGAGTGACAATTGAATAAGTTTTATAACGCTTAGCTAATATGTACTTGTACGTATATTCTATTAGTAACTTACATTGCTTCCAGGTTCATCAAATTAATTTCAAATAATTATTTTTAACATATATGGTTGTGACCAGTCTTCTTTATATTAAATTAATTCTTTTGAATTGAAAATAAATGCTTACATAGATGTATCTGCTATTCGAATTTAATAAATTATCTCTGTTATATATTTTTTTTTTTTCATTTCAAACAGAAATTTGCTTGTTTTTATTTTTGTTTTGACTAAAATAGTATTACTTCCACTATTACTCCCATCACCCCCAATCACCCTATCGTCTATGTACTTTATTGTTTTGTTTAAATTTCAAAACACAGTGAATTAATTCAACTGTACAATTAACAGACAATCCGCTCTCGTATTTTTCCGCTTCCATTATTCCTCTCTATTACTCTATTCACAAATACGATAATAGAAAGACTTAAAAAACAAGTTGAAATTTTAATAATATAGAAAAAAAAAATAGATGAAACTAAAATAATCATCAGATTGATAATATAATAATGAATATAAATATAAACATGTATTCAATATTGAATATATATATTAGTATATACATTACATAAATATAAATGGGTGCAATTTTTCAGCACATTTGAATATGATATTTGAACATTAAATTTAAGCTCTCTGACACTAAAAAAATATCATGAACAATTTTTAAAATAATTCACTTGAATATAATATATTGAACACTAAAAAAGTGGTTGCACATTAAAATAAGTTTAGGAACATTAAAAAAAAATCTTGGAGCATTAAAACAATTTTAGGAACAATACAATTCTATTTAGGAACAATAAAATAAAATTAAAACACTAAAACTTTGTTACAGCAAAGACCAAACACATACTTTTCATACATACAAATTTTTTTTGAAATGGACCGAAAAAAGGAATCCTAGTTATCCCAATTATAAATGTTTTGCATGAAAACCTGCTATAAAATTAAAACTATGGATAGATGCATTTCACTGGGCATTATCAAATAAAACTGTAATAAAAAAAATCTAATAAATATTTTGTATATTCCTCAAAATCGCATTTTCAAAAAGTAACTTCTGAATTAATCTCGCAATATAATTCATTAAATGAAAAGTGGGAGTCATTTGAGGAATATGAAAAAGTCAATTTTGGAATCTGGGTTATTACGAATGGCGCCAAAATCGGTGCCGAAACGTCCAGAAAACAATCTCACAAAAATACGTGAATATATGCCGGATAAATCTGATAATAATAATAATAACATTCACAGAAATCTAAACCAACATATATATATATATATATATTTATATATCTTATCGTATTATGCTAGCTAAAATTGTTTGTATATATATATAGCCATGGGTTCTCAAAAACCGCTCTAACGATTTTTTTCAAATTCACACTAGATATAGTATTTATAAAGAAAAATTGATTTTTATTGATCACATCTCAGGAAAAATACATCTTAATTAGTTTTTTCTTAATTTAAATTTATATATGGAACACGACACAAATGACATCCATATTGAAATTTGACTACCGCCTTTTTTAAAGGTTATTGTATTAATATTTTTTTATATTTAAAATATTTTAAAATTTTTAATTTAATTTCGAAATAAAATTAAAAATATATATTTTAATAATATTTTATAATTATAAATTACGATATATATTTATCATTCTTCCAATAAAAAAAAATATTCATTCACTTAGAAACATACCTAATAATACATATTTATGTATTATTGAGGACACCAAGTTCCATTCATTTTATTCAGATTGATGCAATGATGCAACATTTAATAATTGTAATAAATAATTAAAGAATTGTATTTCAGCTCGGTGTCCCAAGAATTAATATTCCCAGCCAAACCCAATAATAATGAATTATTTTTTTTAACTTAAGTACCGAGCCGAGGCTCGGGGTCCCGGTACTATGTTTTATCATGAAGATATGTAATATTTCAAAAAGTTATTAAATTCTAATTTCAGAAATAAATGATAAGGATATTTATAAGATGCTATTTTATTAATAGAGTCAAAAATATTAAATTGATATTGGAATTCAAGTAAAATAAAAATTAATTTTTTTGAACTAAATTATCATATATAGTGTTAGGTGATTTTTATTCATATATAAAATCTTTTTATATAATTACATATCATTTGCTGTTTTAGGTAAATGTCTTGACATTAAAAATTAGCCTGGAATCCCTCCCTTGGGATGATTTAAACCTAATGGGCCATGAAACAGAATCTCAGTCTGTTTTGGCAACATTCCCGACACAGGGTCATTGGGTCATTCTGAAAGTGTTGGAATTGTAACGGGAGTATAAAATACTTAATTAAATAAATTTAAAATTCCATTTAGAAACCTCTTTAGGGGGAAAAAATGAGGAACTATCACATAAAATTTTCATTTATACTCAAATGAAAACTAAAAAGTGTTAAAAAAAAAAAATTTCAAATAATGGTATTATCATAAATAATTATAAAATAAATTATAATCAGTGGCGTACCTAGGGGATGCGGTGGGTGCGGTCCGCACCGGGCGGCACTTATCTTGGGGCGGCATTTTTTAAATTTAGTTATAGTTGTAAAAAGCAACCATTTCATATTTATTTTTTTTCTTTCTTGAATAATAAATGATTATTATGATTATTATAAGTTTACTTTTTGATTTATATAAATTATGATTAAAAATAATTTTATTTTATTGTAAGGTAATGGCACCAATAGATGACAATAAGCGCTCTTGTTGCTATTTTCTTTTATAAAACTGAAACTATACGTCTCACAAAAAAAATCTTTTGGTTATTATAAAGCTTATCTTACCTTTTATCACCAGGATAAATATTTTAAACTTTTATATGAGTTTAAAAGGAAATATAATTTTTTTTCAAAGTAATCAAATGGCACCTATAGATGACACTAAAAATTTTGGTGGAACCTAATGATGACAATTATGGAACCCAAAGATGACATCTACTTTTTTTCACTTGCTCTCTTTATCTTCAACTTATTTATTTACAAAGTAAAACATCTTTCCAACACCTTGTTGCTGCTTTAACTTTAGTTATAATAAAAAAATCAGGTTTCATATAATGATACATTAGATATATTTATTGTGATTGATTTTATTTTTAGCTGATTATTATAATAAAATAAAAAATTGATTTTAAACAAATCTTTTTTTTTAATTATGCATTTTTAATTATACATTGAGAACAGAGTAATTTAAAAAAAATTTCAAAAAAATAGTGTATGAAGTTCTGGAACAGAAAAAATTTTTCTGACAATGAGAAACACAGCGTCACCTTTAGGTTCCTATATCAATTCAGACATGCAACTTGGTGGAATTATATAAAATTATCTCCTCTTTACAGCTATTAATATAATAGACAATTTTTTTAAAAACCTACTTATAGCTGACATTGCTGTCATCTATAGGAAAAACAATTTTTAGGGGCACCTATAGATGACATGGTTGATAAAAAAGATACTTTTAAAAATTAGGTGTTTAAATTGAAGTGATTTATATCTATATTAAGTCTATTTTATAATGTAGTTATTAAATTCTTGATAAATATGAATATAAAAATATAAAATACTAATTAAGAACATTACTTCCCTTAAAGTTATCTTTAAGATTTGTTGAAAAAATCAATTGTTGACGATTCGGTCTGCTTTTCAAGTTAAAAGAAAAAAAATAGGGCGACTTATTGTATTCTTGTAGGATATCTCAGGTGGTGGAAAAGCATAACTATCATTTAAAAAAAAAAAATTTCTCCGTATGTTTTAAAATTTGCTTATTTTTTTAGTTTAAATTCAAAAGTGTCATCTATAGGTGCCATGTCATCTATAGGTGCCATTACCTTAGTTACCTTAAGGATATCTTTAAGATTTGTTGAAAAAATCAATTGTTGACGATCAGATCTGCTTTTCAAGTTAAAAGAAAAAAAATAGGGCGACTTATTGTATTGTTGTAGGATATCTCAGGTGGTGGAAAAACAAAACTATCATTTAAAAAAAAAAAAATTTCCGCGTATGTTTTAAAATTTGCTTATTTTTTTAGTTTAAATTCAAAAGTGTCATCTATAGGTGCCATTACCTTATTCATTTAAATTCGTTGAATTCGTAAACGCATCTTTACGATTTTGTTCGGCAATTTTTCCTAACCAAAATTTTTTCATATCAGTTTATAAATGTCATTTCTTTTGAAAAGTTTATATGATTACTTTGAAGTGATATACCAATATTTTTTTAAATCATCGATTTTTCTTTTGAAAGCAGGCCGGGGGAAAAATATAAATATAAATTTTGAGAGCATTATACACGATTTTTCTAGTATGAAAGCTAGAAGAGTAAATATTATATAAATATGTTTGCGAGTGCATACAAATATGTGAAAAATTTACTCAGTGTATTAATTAATATTGAATAAATAACTTAATAATTTATTTATGTGTATTAATTTATAAAAACCACTATTTGATTGACTTATAATAGAAAGGGCGGCAAAATGGAGATCGCCCCGGGCGGCAAAAGTTCTAGGTACGCCACTGTATAATCTCAATTGTAATATTTTTTGATATTTTAAATATACTAAATGTCATTTTAATCGTGTTTGGCGATAATATCAAAACAATGAGTTGTATTTCCATATTATGTATAATTAGTAATTGTTATAAAATAAATAATTTTATTAATCGACTTTACGAATGATTGGTTTATTTCTTTTGGCAAACTTAAAATTTTTTTGGAATATCCAATGATTTATTGTCAAATTCATTGGATCGAAATTATAAAAATTTTAAGAGAAAATATAAGAGCTTGTGTTTCATGGGTGGAAAACTGGTTGAGTCCCCAGGAAATGGTCCTTACGTTTTCAAAGTACTTGCTCAAGTATATCACAGAACTTCACATTACGAATGAAACCTACAAGACGAAGATTTAAAAAAATACCTCCAATTATATGTCATAAATTCCACACAGACAACAGCCCAAAGATTAGCGCAACCAACAAATGTCAATATTAAACATGAACTTATTGACAAAAGAGATCGTTTTTTACCGACCGACGATAGTAAGGGAGGTATTGTTTTCACACCAAATTTCACATGTGGAGATTTTTACATATCTCCACGAATCATGCATTTTCTTAACAGAAAAAAGTATTTTTAGCATGATGTCTGTCAGTCCGTCTGTCCGTCCGTCTGTCCGTTCGTATAGATGTGTACAGCCTGAACGGCTTAACGGATTTTGATGAAATTTGGTATATTTACTTAATGCATGAGTGGGATGAATTGATCAACTTTTGGTGCAAATCTGGAAACCGGAAGTGGTAGTATTAACGATCGACGATAAGAAGGGAAGGGTTATTTTCGCACCAAATTTCACATAAGGAGATTTTTTTACATATCACCACGAATGTATTGGTTTTATCCTCGGGAAAAATCATCTTCATTATGTTTTTCTTAATTTAAAATTATATGACGTCATCCAGCCATTCATGACGTCACAGCCTGGTCTTGCATATATATTATAAATAAAATAAAATTAAAAATGTTTATATTTATTATTTATGTATCCATATCTGTGTTTTATTACATTAATAGATATATTAAAATTATTTGAAATTGTTTCTGTAGCTGGAAATTAATTTATTTCAAACCGTCGGTCGGTTCGGACCTGGCCACAGGTCAACTTATTTAATTTTTTAATACCCAGGACCAGAACTCCCAACAACTTCAAAGAACTATTTAATTAATTGCTCCAAGCCACGATAAATTGATTTTAAACTTAGATTGCAAACACCGTTTGCAACGGGTACGACTATTGATTAATATTAACAAAGTAAGCAATATTATTTATATTTAAATTTATATTTTGAAAAATAGTGCAATTTGCAAATTTGAGTGAAAACGAAAATCCAAATTAAATAAAAAATATACTGATTGAATTAAAATGAAATAAAACCTTTCCCATAAAGACTTTCAACAAATTAGTATGTATTACATCGGGGGTACAGAGGGTATAAAGAATTTGATATGATGATCATTATTATTATTAGTATATCATATTATTTTATTTTATATTGAAAATTATTATCATAAACTATTTTATATAGTGTATTGTGACTAATAAGATGCGTATCTTATTTATAGTGTAACGACAATTTTTGTAATTAAAAATAAATAGATTGATTTAACCATAAATTTGAAAATATGCTTTGTTTTTCTTGAAAATAACCTTTTATTCATTTAACATTCTGTGTAACTTGTTTTGTTGAATTGGCATCAATCCAACAAATAATTAAATCAATTATATTAATTATAGGTTACCTATATCCGCCTAAAGACCTGTACCTCCTAGGGTGTCAACCTTAATGATTACATAAAAAAATTAATAAAATATATTTTTTGAAATTGAACTTTGATATGTATATGATAATGTTTGTTAATTAAACTGGTCTGCTTATATATATGTATATATATATATATAGAGAGAGAGATATAGATATAGATATACAATCAATCCACCTTTCTCATTCGTTCTTCTAACATTGAGAAGAAAACATATCAATAATTTTCCAATGATTTATTTAAATTGTTTTGCAAATTTTTTTTCGCAAATCGTATCGGTTGTTGAGTTTTTATTTGTTTTAAAAGTATTATGTTTACTGTTGAAGTGTTTTTGTGCATTTATTTTACCAAATTTATACCCAATTGATATAAAATTGAAATATGGCAATTGGGCTGTGATTACCGGCAGTGGCAGAGGAATCGGTAAAGCATATGCAATTGAATTGGCTAAACGAGGATTCAATGTTGTTCTTATTAGTCTGACACAAAAGAAATTGGATCAAGTGGCAAAAGAAATTCAAGTGAATTATCAAGTGGAGGTGAAAACAATACAGGTGGATTTTAGTCAAGGTCAGTTCATTTATGAACAAATAGCAAACCAATTGAAAGATATTCCTGTTGGAATATTAATTAATAATGTCGGCATAATGAGTGAATATCCTGAATATTTCTTAGATATACCGGATAAAGTTTTATCGGATATAATATTAATTAATAATGTAGCAACTGTTAAGATGACAAAAATAATATTGCCTGGAATGGTAGAAAGAGGAAAAGGTGCTATTGTTAATATTGGAAGCGGCACTGAAGTTGCCCCTATGCCTCTGATCACTGTCTATGCAGCAAGTAAAGCTTTCGTGAAAAGTTTTTCAGAAGCTCTGCGTTTTGAATATTCCAAAAGTGGTATTACTATTCAAACCATTTCACCATTTATCATTAACACGGATTTAATTTCGTTTAGTGATCATTTAATGAAACATAATATATTGGTGATCAATCCAGAAACTCTTGTCAGATCAGCGTTGAATTCTTTAGGAAGAGTCAATTCAACTTCCGGCCATTGGAGTCATGAAATTCAATATCATTTAGCCACCCTTGTACCTGTAATTGTTCGGACTTTCGTTGCGGCTGTACTTTACAAAATTCTTCGTCATTTATACCATAAACGAGAATCAAAAAAGAAAAATAACTAAAATTAAATACAAATATTCCACAAATTATTATCATACTTAAGTAATATAAGTATATAGGGTGACCCAGCCAGTAGTTGAACAAATAAAGCCAGTTTACCACGGATCCTGTTGTAAGTTCTATACTATTAGCCGTAAAACTAAGCTAATGGATTTTTAACAAAGCTTTATTATTGTAGTTATTAAAAAAAATATTAAACAGTGCTTAACTGAAAAATAAAAAGCAAAAAAAAATTCACAACATTTTTATGATTTTATCCCAGTGGTTGAACAGACATGTCCAGTTTTTGAACGCTCGATATTCCAGTAATTGAACACCCGTTATTTCATAGTTTTTTTTTTATTTTAAGTTTAAGTACACATCCAAAACGACTTAACAAATATCTAGGCCTACAGCTTGAGCACTCATAACACAATACAAGGCTGATTCACATTCCAAACATTGCTCAATGTTTAAATTATAATAATAATGATAACAATAATATATTTATTTATTTATTTCAAACAAACACCAATCGGCAATATACACATAAGATACAAAATTAAAAATATTTTTAAAATTTTTTAAACTTTTGATACGAAATTGCTTGGGAGTCGAGTCCCGTTACTGCATACAGATTCCTGGCTTTACTTTACTTTACTTTAGGCAAGTCCGTTTGTCTTGAAAGTGTTGCTTGGATTGCACTAACATTCAATGCTGAAGGTGAGGCATCAAAATTATGATTAATTTCGGGCTCTTTTTCAATACACTCAGACAAAAGGCCATTTGTCTGAGTTTCATTAAGACATTTGCTCCGAAGCCTTTTCCAAAACTGAAACAGTTCACGGGCCTCAATATTACCCTCCCACTCTTCCCCTGCACTTTTCTAAATTCTTCAGACCTACCCTTGGGGAAGAGGGATTCAAGGTATAAAAGGGATTGAACATTCACAGTCTGGTGATCTTTGATGGCGGGCACCGTTCACCACTGTTCAATTACTGGAATTTGTGCATTTTAACAGTGCCATTAGTTGAACAGTCAGTTTAGAGCTCTAAAAAATAAAAAATATCTATACCTTAATATCATACTTCAAAATGTAGTCCTTTAGCTTTAATTTAAGACCAATTCGGTAAAAATATCTCTAAAAATGACTAGGATGCACGTGGATTACTTTTACTTACCGTATTTTCAGTAGACTAGTCGTGAATGCAAAAACAAGCATTTCATTTGAGAAAAAAAATAATATCTCTGAGTACTTAAGTCACGTGCAGCAGACGATAGATGTTTCAGTTGTGACAACATAACAACTTAAAAATAAAATAAAATTTAACGTTCCAAGCATGTTTCCTCTTGAGATTTTGGCCGATTTTTGGTAATTTGTTCAACTACTGGAAGGGGTTCAACTACTGGCTGGGTCACCCTATATATTGTATGATATTTTATTTTCAATTCTATATTTTCACTCATTTATCCTTTTTGATAATATCATTACAAAATTATTATAATTGTTTTATAAAAATTGATATGATTTTTTATATAAAAAATAAAAAATATATGTATTATATATATTTATTTTATCATTTATATAATAATTGTGCTCCATATTTCATATACATATTTATATTTATACTAATATTTAAGATACAATTTCATTATCAAACTATTCGTATATTTAATTTTTAAATTTTAATGTTATATATATGTATTCATTTCATTAATCGAATTCACAATATATTTAAAATGTTAATTTTTACATTTTTTCCTTTATTATTTATCTATTTCTAAGTTAATCATGTCTAGTAGATGTCATTTTTCAATTCACTGTACTTAGCCTTGAACCGAGAACCTGCTTCTGATATCTTTGTAATTTTCTACCTGCTTAGACCTTCAAAATAATTTGTTTTTTTATAGTAGACATATATAAAATTTATCCTGACTTTTAAAAAGAAAACAAGAAATATTCTAATATATAGGTATATAAGAATAAATAAAAAATAATTTAAGATAAATATTTTCTAAATATTTAATTAAATTAATTAAAAATAGAACTTAAAATAAATTAAATAATTGAAATGATATTTAAATATTAAAGATTAAAGTAATAATTTAAATATTATAATCATTCTTAGTATGGGAATTGTTATAAATATTAATTTTATATTCATTGTCGGAAATGAACCGACTTCTTCACTGAATCACGAGAGGCACTGAATGAACAACTATAAATTTTTATAAATTAATTTCTGCTAGCTTATTATATCTTATTATGCTAGCTAAAATTGTTTGTATATATATATATATATATATATAATTAAATGGGTTCTCAGAAACCGCTCTAACGATTTTTTTGAAATTCACACCAAAGATAGTATTTATAAAGAAAAATTGATTCTCTGGGAAAAATCATCTTCATTAGTTTTTCTTAAACTCAAGCCAATGTCATCCATAAAGAAGAAAATATAAACAGATTCTGCAGTAGACAGGTAATTAGATTTAATTTAATTAATTTTAATAATTAATTTAATTAAGCTATTAAAAGGAAAGAAGTTTTTTTTTAAACAAAAACTTTATGTTAAATATCACTTGAGAATAATGAAATATTAAAATTAAATTTTATAATTAAAAAAGATTTTAAATTCAAATTTAATTGTTGGTATGAAATATTATTAAAAAAAAAAGAACGTTGAAACATAAAAACCGTTGTTAAAGTTTATTTATGGTTATTTGAAATTTGATCAATTTTGATTTTTCAACTACTTTATATTATTTTTAATAGTATACTTATTTTGAAATGTAATCTTTATTATTAATATTTTTAAAATTATAATTACTATTTATTAATGTTATTTAATTGTTAATATTTTGAATTTTTTCCTAATGTTTTATAAATAATTTATTTTATGATAATTTTTAAATAATTTATTTATCATGAGGATTAGGACTGAAGAAACAACTTAACACACTAAGCATCCCTTACATCTTTTTTTTTGTTAATATTAAATTTAAAATATTTCTAAACATAATTCTACTTATGCATATAGTTATTGTATTTTCAATCTTCGAAAAAACAAAATAAAAATTAATATTTGACAAATTTGCAATAATCCATTTTTAATATAAATATAAATTAATAAATATTAAATAAATTGATTCTTTATTAATTAAAATAGGAAAATCGGGGTACATCAGAGGTAGGAGTAAGGGATGGGGACAGGGCCGTCTTAAGGAATTCGGCGCCCATGGGCTACTAAAAATAATGCGCCATTCTTCCTAAGAAAATACACAGAATGGCAAATGGGAGTCGGAAAAGTTATACAAAACAAAAGTGTCAGAACTAGAAAAAAACTATTTATTACTTTTATAATAAACTGTTATCTTTATTGTAACTTTTCTTTAAAGTCACTTATTTAAAAGATGGGTAAAAATGTTTACCCAGATTTGAGGGGATTATCTCAATAATGACAGTTCCGATCAGTTTTTAGTCTAATCCTTAGAACTTGATCGGAACTATTATATGATTGGTGGTCTTATATTTACTCCAGTGCGACTGAAACAAAAGTACGATCGGTAGGGTGTTACTCCTATTTCGCGTTCCCCTTCTCTATCTATCGTTTTTCAGCACATTTGAAAGAAATAAAAATCAGTTTAATATTTTAAGAAGTGTTTTAATTTAAAAATAAGTAAAAACTAATAAAATGAAAAATAAATTTTTACTATATCACAAATAAAAAATTGCCGCCTCAAAAGGCTTGCGCCCTGGGGCTATAGCCCATTTAGCCCTGTGGTTAGGGCGGCACTGGATGGGGAAGGGGTTGTCTCAGTAAGCAACCCTTCCCACTTTAGAATTATTTTATTTTTTGGAAAATATTTCCTGGTTTTACTTGAGTGTGTTTTTTTATTCTTTAAAAATTTAAAATTTATATAAATTAAATGTAAATATGATAGTTAATGAATAAAATTTAATAATAGTGATTTAATATTATTTATTAAATTTGAAATAAAATAAATATTAAAAAAAAAAAATTAATTAAGCTTTTTTGTATAGTTCATTTATTTGAGGGATCGAGGCGATACTATTAAATTATATGCTTAACCATCGCAATTCAATTCTACAAGATTCCAAATTTTCTATTTTTTTTTATGAATCCACCCATAATAATATCTTACTTACTTGAAAATCAAAATACAATTATGAGATCAAAATTTAAATTATTTATTCATATAATCTTAAAAATTTAAAGAGGTAATAATATTCGCAATGTGAATGTTTTCAGTGTTTTATAAATAATTTAAAAAGGCCAATATTAGCAAAATAAAATTAAAAATATAATAAAATATAAATATAAATATAACATAAAAAATAAAAACATAAACATTCTTTGAATGACACCATGTAGATATCAAATTTTAAATAAGTTGACATGTGGCCAGGCGCAGAACCGACCGACGGTTTGAAATAAATTAATTTCCAGCTACAGAAACAAGTTCAAATAATTTAAATGTATCTGTTAACGTTTAAGAGGTGTATTTTTTATGACTATTTTTTTTTTTAATTTATGTTCTTTTAAATTATTTGAATGACGATTCGGCGAATCGTGTATTAATATTATCAGCCAAACCTAATTGTAATAAATAATTAAAAAATTGTAAAATTTTTAAAGTATAGCATAATAAATTGTATAAATTTGGTAAAGGGTCGAGCGATAGCTCGGAGTCCCAGGTATTGAAATGAAAATCAATTTACTTTAATTAATTTGAAACATTTTAGGAAACAAATTTTGAATGGGTCATTTTTAGAAATCCCTTTTAACAATTATAATAAATAATTAAAAAATTGTAAAATATATATAATTATATATTTTTTGAAATTTTAAAATTGGCACTTCCGATACTGGTTCAAAAACTCGTCGCACTTTACTTAATAATTCATATTATTGTGATTAAAAACTGTTTAATAAGAGAAATCGATTTTTTATTATGATAATCAAATTTTAAGATGATAATTTCAGACTAGTCTGCTTATACTTACTTAATCCAATTTTAATTCAAATAAGCTAACTTTTAATGATCCAGTAGTGGTAGTTAATTCTTTTCTTACATAACAAACATTCTTTATAAATTTCTTTAGATTTGGAAAATTATTTTTATATCTTTTTTTATTATATATTTTTATTATAAGTATATACATATATTATATCACTTGTCTTGCTCTGGCAGGGCAAAAAAGAGAGCTTTTCAAAAATGTATATCATGAAGCGATAGCAACTATATGATATTTAAATTTATAGAATTGTCAAGAATTTAGTAAATACATTAAAAAATTATTCTATTTTTTAATATAGGTACATTAAATTCAAATATGTAATATAAATCAAAACAATTGTTTAAATATACCTATTAAGAATAAAATGTTGAAATTTAACTAAAGAATAAGAGAAATTATTTAAAACTTAATATATAAGGTAAAACCGAGGGTTATGATGTGTTTTCTAAATTAAGAAAATTTTGGTGATCGAAAGGTATTGACTAAGGCACCAGGTAACTTGAGGTGTTTCTTTAATTATAAACGAACTGTTGAGTAAGGAGGATTATTTTGTCAGGCACTTGAAGATAAATTCCAAAGAAAATGCCATCATCTTCATTTCAAAGGTTTCTTTTATAGTTTTTGTAAGTTTAATGTTTTCTACATTTTTTAACATTTTTAAAAATTAATATTACGATTTATTTATTTTTATATCCCTCATAGTTTACTATTTGCGAGTCTTTATCTAAAAAAGTGTTGAAGGATTGATATGACGCTTTGAGTGTGCGAGGGAAATGCCACGTGTTTTACGTTCGCCTAAATATATTATTTAAGTTATATCCTTTTTAAAACATACCTAAATAAATAATATCTATTGTGACTATTAATTTTGTTTTTTACTTGTAATTTCCTATAAGCCATATCCCCCGAACTGGCTGGGCAATATCACCACCACTGTTATGGATATTGTGCAAAAGTTGACTTTTTTATTTAGGTAAATTTTGGTAGTTTTATTTTAATTATAAAGCTGCAATTTTCACTATAAATACCTTTGGGACGTAGGTACCATTAACACCAAAAATATCCTAATTGAGATTTGACGAAAATCAGAATTGTGCGTCATATTCCTGTTTTACCTTACATATGTAAGTATTTTTTTTATTAACTTGTAATAAATCCTTTATTTAAAATGCACATATTATTTTATTTTATATTACCAAACAGAGCCATCCGATCGACCTTAACTTAATTTGAAAGTATGTTGTTAAAAATAATTAATAAAAAAATTAAAATAATAATTCTTGATCATGTTTGTTGTTTAAAACTAAATTAGCTGGAGTGTCTCCACTCGACTATCTCGCAATTTGAATTGGATTAAATAACATAATATATTATATTTAAATTAAATTTAATTAATTATAAATTATAAATAATAAATATTAAACCAGCGCATGTTTGGCTTTTTGTTGATGGCACCACGTCACATGTTGGCGCGTGAGAATTGCAGTGTTAAAAAATTAATTCTGGTAATTTCAGCGAATCAATCAAGCTGAAATTCTATATATAGCAGTTTTATACAATCTTTAATCATGTGAAAAATTATCAAACATATATCTTTATTTTTACGGTCACTTTAGAGGAAAAAAAATCAAAACGTTGTAGGTAATGACCCTCTTCCGGTTGAGCTACATTTCTCAAAAGTTGCTAGAAAACTACAAATTTTGAATAATACTCATGTACCAACAGGGCCGTCTTAAGGAATTCGGCGCCCATGGGCTACTAAAAATAATGCGCCCTTCTTCCTAAGAAAATACACAGAATGGCAAATGGGAGTCGGAAAAGTTATCAGTTTTTAGTCTAATCCTTAGAACTTGATCGGAACTATTATATGATTGGTGGTCTTATATTAACTCCAGTACAGCTCCGACTGGCTCCGACAGTTCAAATGCGACTGAAACAAAAGTACGATCGGTAGGTTAATTGAAAAAATGTTAATTGAATATACATATATATATATATTTCATTCTTTTAAATTTAATTAAATATTGAATTAAATTATTTGATTATTTTTAAAATTATTTATATTATTTACTAATTTAATTATCAAAAATTAATTTTTAAATTAAATTTTTTAAATATATTATATTTAAGTTATTATTTAATATATACATATCCGGCGCTCTGGGAAACTAGTTATAATATAATTTAATTATAATTAATTTTTAAAACATATGAGTTGAGTCATACAAATTAAATGTCCTTTTGCAAAAAGTTTTTTAATCTTTAATTATGTGGAAAAGTGTGTTGATTTAATTCTGATTTATTTCGTATTTTCTCAATTTAAATGTGTATATGTGACGTCACAGCCACCGCCTGTGTGAGATATATATATATCTATTCTTAAAATAAAATTAAAAATATTTATATTATATTCATATATTTGATTTTTTTTATTTCATTAATAGATATACATTTGAATTATTTGAAATTGTTTCACACAACGTTTAAAAGAAGATTTATCTTATATCGATATATAGTAGGAGAATTAAATGACGTTATCAATTATACAACGAATCCGTAAATATATATTATAAAATATTATATACTAAATATTCAATTAGTATATATTAGATAAAACATTTATTTGTTTTTGGGTTCTTATTTTTAATATATTTTAATTTAATCAGTAAATTAAATATATATTTATATTGTAAATGTTATATCTATCTATCTCTGTGTGTCCCTTCATATATTGTAATTCCACCCATAATAATATTTTAGTACCGGGACCCCGAGGCTCGGCTCGGTACATAAGTTAAAAAAAAATAATTCATTATTATTGAGTTTGAATTAAAAAATATTGATATACAATTCTTTAATTATTTATTACAATTATTAAATGTTGCATCATTGCATCAATCTGATTAAAATGAATGGATCTGGGGTCCTCAATAATCAAACAAACAATCTTAGCTAGCATTATAAGATTAATCCAAGTAATATCGTCTATTTCTATTCGACACTATTTTCAGTTATGAAATGAACAGTCAGAAGAGAGTAAAAAAATTGTAATTGTAATATTATATACTAAATATTCAATCAGTATATTAGATAAAACATTTATTTGTTTTTGTGTTCTTACTTTAAATATATTTTAATTTAATCAGTAAATTAATTATATATTATTATTGTAAATGTTATATCTATCTTTCTCTATGTGTCCCTTCATGTATTGTGATTCCAGCCATCTTACTTACTTAAAACTGAAAATCCAATTATGAGATCAAAATTAAAATTATTTATTCATAATATCTTGAAAATATGTTCAGTGTTTATTTAAAAAGGTCAATATATTAAAAAAATTAAATTATAAACATAATAAAAAATATACATATTCTTTGAATGAGATGAATGTAGATATCAAATTTTAAATAAATTGACATAAATAATTAATAATAATTAATAAATAATTCCAATTTATATGATCTTAATATATTTTGAGAATTAGATAAATAATATAGAGAGCAAAAAATATTTAAAAATAGATATTTATTTAAATGAAATAAAATTATTTAATTTACAGAATGAAAATGTCTACAATAATATCTAAACATTTTTTCTTTATAATTTTACATTATAATAATACTAATTACAGTAGTTATAATATATTGTGAATTTTCAACTTTGACCGCCGATTTGACCATGTTACAAGCTCAGGGCCAGACACTCAAGTGCTGCGGAATTCATTTGCAATCCCCATATTTTTCCCACGGCCAATTATATGTTGCATGTTGTGAGTATGTGATTACACAAATTGGGAAATAATCACTCGAAATGCAATTAAACAAAAAAATTGAAAAGCAGACGTCTTAAATATTATAAGAGATTCGGCAATTGCAATTACAGATAGCGAGGAAAAATTAATGGAGGTTTGAAATTAATAGTGATAAGAAAAAATATTTAGTGACAAAGAGGAACAGTATTAACATAAAAAATCTTAATATACAAAATGTAAAATTTGAATATGTAGAAAAATTGAATGTAATCACCAAGGATAATAATATTTGAGAAGAATTTAAATCGAGGTATCAATCGGGAAACGCCTGTTAACATGCAGTAAAGAGGCTTATCTCATCAAAATTATTATCAAAGGGAATCAAGACCATGGACGCATAGGAAGGGACGTAAGAGAGATGGGACAAGGGCTCAGGATAGGGACATTTGGAGAAATGTGGCCAAGAACTTTCGAGTATCTTTGAGCCATATAAATAGATAGATATAACATATACAATAATAATATATATAATTAATTTACTGATTAAATTAAAATATATTTTAAATAAGAACACAAAAAGAAATGAATGTTTTATGTAATATACTGATTGAAACAAAATGGATGAAAACATTTTACTACTCTTAACCAAATACTATGTACCACTCGGGGGTACAGGGGGCGGAGCACCCGTCCAGGTGTGAAGAGCGCCGAAGGTGCTCTGACCAGCTGGTATTTAGTTATAGTTGTAAAAAGCAACTGATTCATTTCATATTTATTTTTTTTCTTTCTTGAATAATAAATGATTATTATGGTTATTATAAGTTAACTATTTGATTTATATAAATTATGATCAACTATATGATTTCGAATATTATTCCTTGGTGTATATAAATGCATTTTAGTGTAAATTTTGAATTCTAATTCCAAGAACAGGATATAAATTTTATTTTATTGTATACATTAAAATTCGTTGAATTCGTAAACGCATCTTTACGATTTTGTTCGGCAATTTTTCCTAACTAAAATTTTTTGATATCAGTTTATAAATGTCATTTCTTTTGAAAAGTTTATATGATTACTTTGAAGTGATATACCAATATTTTTTTAAATCATCGATTTTTCTTTTGAAAGGGCCGGCGGAAAAAATATCAATATAAATTTTTTGAGAGTATTATACACGATTTTTCTAGTATGAAAGCTAGAAGAGTAAATATGTGTAAAAAAATTTACTCTGTGTATTAATTAATATTGATTAAATAACTTAATAATTTATTTATGTGCATTAATTTATAAATACCAGTATTTGATTCACTTATAATAAGGGCGGGAAACTGGAGATCGCCCCGGGCGGCAAAAGTTCTAGGTACGCCACTGATTATAATAAAACTATCTAAAATTTGGAAAATATTAAATAATTTCATAAGTTCTTAAAAATAAATAAATAAAAATACTAGATCATTTGCTAAATAAAAATTAAATTTATTTTTTGACTATTATTTATGATAGTTTTTATTCATTTTAATGCATATACTTATTAACTCCGTAGCACTACGATCCTCGGTTACACAAAATATTCATCTCCACAGGTTTCGGTTTACTGATGTATTTTGGATATCTATCACTCTAATGGGGCTAATGTATCTTGGATGACTCTGTCCCTCCATCGGAGTTTTGGACTCTCGAGAGGAATTTTTCCCATAGATATTGTCAACCATGCTCTTTTATTATGGACCAAAAATTCTCTATAAGCCAGGATCAAAGTTGTTCCAACGGAGGTGAAAATATTAGATTTATGCATGCTGTTCTTATTCACTTTTATACCATATATATAAATAATCTTTGTCATTTTCATTTAATTTATAAAGATATTAAGTTATTTTTCAAATTAATAATTACTAATAATTAGAATTTAATCTTTTCGATTTAAGTTAATATATAGATATGTTCAATTAGCTAATTTATTTAGGAGTTACAATAAATGGAATATTGTCAACAAAATATGAATACATTGATGAAATATTAATTAATGGAATTTCTCAATTCATTCTGAAATTTTTATCAAATATGCCAAATAAAAAACAAAAAGAAATGAAAATTATTATAATATAGGAACATCTTGGGAAATGACATTCAAAAATCATATTTGTATAATTATTATTATTATTTAAGGACATTAGCAAGAAAGGTCATTTGTGCCATACATATAACCTAAGGAAGGATTGACCCTTCTTCCCCGAAGTAGAGCCAGATCTCAACAGTTGATGAAATTATAATCCTTTTAACATATTGGTAGTACACTTTTGTACTCTAATTTATTGTCAAAGTATATGCATATTCATATTATGATTTTTTACCGACCAACGATAGGAAGTGAAGGAATTGTTTTCACACCAAATTTCACATGTTGAGATTTTTACATATCTCCAAGATTATTTATTCAACAGAAAAAAAAAGTATTTTTAGCATGATGTCTGTCCGTCCGTCGATCTTGTCGATTGTGTATCTGTATGACGTCTACAGCTTGAACGGCTCAACAGATTTTGATAAAATTTGGTATATTTACTTAATGATTCAGTAGCATGAATTCATCAACTTTTGGTGTATATCCGGAAACCGGAAGTGGTAGTTTACAAAGTATTAATTTTATATTCATTGTCAGAAAATATTTCACTTAAAATATACATAGTAGTGATAAATAATTGATTAATTAAACTAAAAATAAAAACTAAGTTAATATAATTTAGTCATTTTAATTCAAGTTTTAAAAATATTTTTTTTATACTTTATAGTGTAGAAAAATTAATTGAAGCAGGAAAAGAGGTGGGACTAGAAATTAATAATGCTAAGACCAAGTATTTAGTAACAGAGAGGAATAGTAGTAACACACAAAATCTTAATATACAAGATATATAATTCGAAAATGTAAAATAATTTAAATACTTAGGTTCTGTAATAACGAAAGATAATAATATTCGAGAAGAGTTTAAAGCGAGGTTTCAATCGGGAAACGCCTGTTATCATGCAATAAAGGGGCTTATCGCATCAAAATTATTATCAAAGGGGATAAAAGTTAAAATATATAAAACAATTATTTTACCGGTTGTATTATATGGATGTGAGGCATGGCCTATGACCTTAGGTGACGAGAGTAGATTTAGAGTATTTGAGAATAGGATTCTGGTAAGCATTTATGGGCCAAAGAAAGATGGCGAAGATTGCATAACGAGGAATTGCATGACCTCTATGCATATCCAGATATAGTTAGAATTATAAAATCGAGAAGGCTGCGGTGGGCAGGACACGTGGCTAGAATAGGAGAAGATAGAATGGCAAAAAATATATTGGTAGGGAGACCGAGTGGAAAACGTCCTCTTGGAAGACCAAGGACACGGTGGGTGGATAATGTGAGAAAGGATGTGAGAGAGATGGGAGAGGATAGGGACTGGAAGGTTGTGGCTCAGAATAGGAATACTTGGAGGGGTGTGGTTGCTGCGGCCAAGAACTTTCGAGTTTCGTAGAGTCACAAAGATATATAATGTTGTTTGGAAATTAATTTATTTCAAATTGTCGGTCGGTTCTGTGTTTTTTTTGGAAACTATTTATAGACAAACCCTAATAAATATTGAATTCATTGTTTTAATTTACTTTTATAGTCAAAATTAGACTTATACCACTTTCAAAATATTCTGTTGATAAACCCATTTTATGTTTCCTTTCATTATATTCAATTTTATTTAAGTAAACACAATATTTATTTAACATGGCACATTATTTTACAATAAATTTTGATGAAAATTAATTTATATTCCTTGTCATTTATATTCAGAACCACAATGAAATTAAAAAGACAATTTGAATTTGTAAATTTAGTTTTTACAATTTTAGATTATAACTATATCTTATTTGTCTACTAATATGAATATTGATTTTAATATTGTTATTAAATAATTATTTATAATTAGTTTAAATTAATTATTTTTTTACATTATAAGATGTAAATGAAAGTAGTGTGATGTCTTGCATCAATTTATTCTTCGAGCATATAATTTAATAATATATATATATATATATATATATATATATATATATATATATATATATATATATGAGAAATTCAAGTATTTGATTAAAATTTACATAAAATAATCTCTTTTATCTTTTGATATTTAAAGGCGAGGGAAATTAAAATCTTATTTTATTAGGGGTCTCCTTTTCTTTCCATCTTCTATTTTCTCTCTCTAAATGGATATGGAATCTCGATGGGAATTATAATGTTAATATAAAAGATATAATAATAAAATCTTTTACGAGAAGGAGAGTGAGTAAAGGAGAAAGAGAAGGAGGGGAGAGAGGATTGCATACGAAAAGCTTTAAAGAATAATTTTAATACAATTAAAATGTAACAAAAATTCAACGCTTATTGAAAAGTTAAATAAAAATTTTTGTTTTATGTATTCTTATATTAAACAAACTTAGATTTTTTTTTATTATTATTCAAACTATTTAAGACATTATTATTATTATGCATTAATTTTTTTTTTTTATTTTTTAAAATAATGAACATCAATATTTATTTTCGTTTTAATGAGAGTGTATTTGATATAGAGAGAATGTAGAAAGTTTTTAAAAATATTAAAAAAAAAACCTTTTAAATAAATAAATAATTTTGAAATAACTATGAGTGATAAACTACAAAAGATTTTCTATTAATTAAAAATGAAATTAAAATGAAGTAATATTTTTTTTTTTTTTGAAAATATAATATAACCAATAGGTTTGTCTGTCATTATGAAGATAACACTATTAAAATAAAATATATTAATTTAATTAAATTATTAAAGCTTTGGTGGTTGTTTTTATTTATAACGGAATTTTGTAAATAAAACCACATATTGATATTTGTTATTGTAAATTTATTCAAAAAATACAAAAATATACACAACGTTTCGATTGCTACTTCTGCAATCGTTATCAAGCGACTCCACTGTTTGAGTGTCCAGTGACGAGTGACGAATGATACTTAATATAAGACCTAGGTCACCAACCAGATGGCGCTCTGAACGTGTAAGTGTGGGATTGTATATATCATTTTAAATCGATAATATTTTTCAAGAATAATTAATCTTGATTAAATAAAATTTTTATCATTTTTAAAATCCATTTATTCTCAAATCATTATTATACTACGATCTAATTATTAAATTTAATGTGATTTGTTGGAAAATTTTTTCATTGAAAATATATCAAAGTTTATGTAGAGTAAATTGAAGATTGAAACGAATGACAATCAAAATGAACAATTTATTAGTAAGAGAAGAAAAAAAATTACTAAAAAATTGGCCTAATTTAATCTTCTTACTTTTCGAGTCGAAATCTGCAGATTTCTTACTTTTTTTTAAATTGATTTCCAATTATATATATAAACAATTTCTTGATTTCGGGTGACATTGATTTTATTTTATCCCTATTTTCAAGATTATTTCTTTTACAAAATAATATTCAGTGCTCTTCCTATAAAAAAACATAAAAAAAATATTATTTTAAAATAAAAAAAAAAGATTTGGTCTTTCCCATTGACATATAAATTAAATTGATTACGTTTTTTTATAAAAAAATAACGTAAAATTATAGGATATAGAGAGTTGATCAATTATCCTATTCCTTCTGAAATTGAGTCCTTTCATTAACGACCTTTTAATTGAATCGCATAATTAAAATAAGTGAATGATTTTCAACGGTATAAAGAGTATCGAACAAACAAATTTTTTTCTTCCTTATTTTTTTCCCATTAATGTTAAAATATGGAAGAAAAATATTAATTTTCATAGACAAAAAAAAAGAAAAAAAAGAAAAAAAAAATTCAAAAATTAAATGATGCCAATGATTTCAATTCACTCACTCACCTGGAGAACGTCATCTAAAAGCACACAAGCAATACTAATTGGAAAAAAAATTGAAATAGCTCTTCACTTTGCGATAATTGATTCAATTATTCTTAATTAAAACATTTTAATCGACTCTTATATTTTTTTTAATTTTTTAATATTATTTAATAATAATAAAATGATTAAAATAAAAAAATCTTCTGGTTTAATTTATTTTTTTTTTTTCAATTTTTTTTTTTTTTTAATTAAAATTGAAATTGTATTAAATTGAAAATATTAATAATAATAATAAATTCAATAAATATATAATTTTTTTTGTAGTTAAATTAATTAAATATAAACGAATAAAATCTATTTTAAATAAACTCTCCTGTAATTGTATATTACATGTATATATATATATATATATATATTAAATTAATATGAGATGGAATTTATGAACAATATATTTTTTTATATAAATGATAAGCAAAACCTATCTAAAAATGAATAAGTAGCTGCTCCAAACATTGTTAACCAGATTGGTATACTTATATAGACTACAATGATTTGCCAATGTCAGCAAAAAAGATTATTGTTTTTCCATGAGATGTGTATTTTAATTGAAGGAGTTGCTCTACGTTTACACCAGTGATATCGTATAGACATATAACACATCGTTCCAGTATTAGAGGAGGTAAGAGTTGGTGCATTTTTTTTATATTTATTCTCTTTTAAGTAGTTAGTTTTAAATCTGTGTTGTTTTTTGTATTATTAATTTAAAAAGCCCCGACTCTCCTGACCCCCATCACTCATGCACCAACTCTTACCTCCCCGACTATAGAAGTATGTTACCACATTTACCTAACTCTTTCGCTCTCCTCTAAATATCCTTCAATATCTCATGTTCAATTATTATTATTATTATTATTATTTGCTTTTGGACCATCTGGGATCACGCAAAGCTCCCACTTTCTCCTTATTCACACATGCTATCCCTTTCTATGTTCTTTGTTTTGCCAGATCTTCTTGAAGAGCAATTATCTGCATTTTCGGCTGATCGAGTTCCATTATTAGATTATAGAACTTTCCGCCTTTTAATAAGGGCATTGATGTTCAGTGTACCCATATATGTATGTTCCTTGGGTGTTAACTTCAGTTTTCTTTTTATGTGTTCGTGAAGTACCGTATCCTCCAGAACGGGTGGATTGAGTACCATCTGGAGTATTTGTTCTTCTAATCACGATCTATTGTTGCGTGTGGTTGCTTATTTTGAAGTAATCCTGCTGGAGCAGGGTTATATAGAATCAAGCTTGTCAGTTCCTGGAGCGGGAGGCAGCTGATGTTAAATTGGATTTATTAGAAAAATATGTTCTTAGTTGGAATCGAACGCCGACTTCATGTGTAGAAAATTGCCACTATACACGCACGGCTAAGCTGCCTCATCTCATGTACAATACTATATACATAATAATTAATATGAATTCTATTATAAAGCAAGAAGTTATATTATTAATAATTATCCAAATGTAAAAACATTAGACAAAGCATAATTTTTAAATAGTATCCTTTTATAAGTTGCTATTTTTTCATTTCTTATTTTTTTATTACCTACATAGTATTATTTCTATTAATTTTATAACTAAATATAATGTAATATTAACTAAGCTGGAGGTTTTTACCTACACCCTAAACAAAAACATTGCTTGTGGTCTACGGTACAATAAAGTACATTTTGATCTAAAAAAAGAATAGACTTTATTTAATTAAAATTATTTTTACTTTTTACAAGTTATTTATATTATTATTTATTAAAGTATTATATATTTATATAGACAATGATCCCTAATTGAATTTTAAAATTATTTCCGATAGTATTATAAATTAATAGTAATCTATCTATCTCTAGCACTGTAATCCTTAGGAACTTAAAAGTTGTCGGCTGTAGCAACTGCATTTCTCCAACTGTTCTTATTAGTCACCTCAATTCTCCTTTATAAAATAATAAACATGACAAAACTACAAATCTTTTTCAAAAATGTAACAAACACAACAAAATTGAAAGTTTTAACACATTTGTCAACAATAATGAAAAAAAACAAACTTGTACCTGTAAAATATATTTAAATCCACTTTCTATAATAAAATCTGAATAACTTCGGATTTAACGCTTTAGCTAATTTTATTTTTAATTCCAAAGTTGCTATGTAATTACCAGGGTCTTTAATTTAGACATGTTTCTTATTAGCTGAGTTGTTTTGGGGATTTGTGTGGTGTCAGCGTAGAAAAGGGTGGGAAGAGGGACGAGAGGACTGTTTCTGAGTTGAAGTGGAGGGTTGTAAGCACATAATTTCTATTTTCATTAAATCTCCAACATAAAATGTGACAAGTCTCAATTAGAAAACTTGTTCCAAATCTATTTTTCTAATTACTCCGATCTTCCCATCCATTTATAGAGTTTTATTCATCCTCATAGAGAGGGAGGAGAGGAAGGTTGAAAAGCGGGTACGGATCCCCTCCTCTCACAACTCCTTCCCTTTTCCTCATCTGTCACTGTATGTTTGTTCGGCTCAAGTTATAGACTAGAGTTTAAATCACGACTGACCGACGTTAACGAGTTTACAGTCTCTCTTTTAGATGCGCCGCTTGTCATTTAGCCGATGTAATTTATCAAATTAGCCTTTTAAATGCTTGTTTAAATAAGTTCTTAATTGCAAAATAAAAGTGGGATAAAAAACAAACTGAAAACTAATCGATAAAAACGAAAAAGAGAGAGAATTGCTAGTAAGATCGATTTTTTTTAACGATATACTATTACTATTAATGAATCCCTGTAAAGCACTTGTTGATCTACTTTATCTATCAATCTCTGATAGATAACTTGTGTCTGAGGATGTAATCCCTTCTACTTATCAAGAAGCTCTAATAACAGAGAAAGACCGCTAAGGATCCACAGCGAATTTATTTTGCGATTCTAATAAAATTCAATAAAATCAACAAACCAAGTACAAAAATGTCATAATATTTATCGATAATAGTAATAATAATAATTAAATATAACAACAAAATATTTAATAAAATTATTGTAATGTTTTTTTATAAATGGGTGGATTTGGCAGAGGAAAATTTTAAGAAAAAAATAATGTTTGGTCACAAATGTGAAATGGACAAGGTTGGACTTTGAATCGGCGTGAACTGACCCGGACATCTGGACTAAAAAAAGAAAAAAAATTAAATTCAAAATTAAGAATTAAAAATTTATTATAAGATTTATTATATTTAATGTTTAAATATAAACTTTGAAAATCTTTAGATTTAAATATATATATATATATATATATAAATCTTTTAATTATAATTTTATATACAAAAAAAAAATTATTTTTATATTTTTTATAAAAAAAAGAAAAAAGACATTTTATAAAAATTTTAGAGAAATCAATATTTGTTGTGAAACAAAATTTTTCTATTCTTAGATTAAAAAAATTAAAAAACACAATCCTTCTTGAAAAACACAATATTTCTTGTTAATGATGTAGCCGGTCCTTATATAAGCAATAATCAGTGGACTGGTGAATGGTGGTCCTTTTGTAAGGATAGTCCGTGGACAAAGCAAATATCTCGAAGCAAACTGGTACTTTACTTGAAAGGTAAACGCAACCAGTGTAGGTAAAGTACCACTTCCGGTTAACCGATTTTGACGAAATTTTAATAGAAATCTACAAACTGTGAATAATATCGGTGTACCAAATTTCGAAGTCCTAGCTGGATTAGTTTCTGAGTAAATTTGCTCACAGACAAACATTACATACATCTATACATCCACACATCCATACATACACACACACAGACATAATTCGAAAAATGGTATTTTCCGACTCAGGGAGGTCTAAAACGTCAAGATCTATCGAAATCTCGAAGTCGAAATTTTTGACGATTCCAATACTTCCCTTATACGAATTATGCGGAAAAGTAAAAATTGTGTTTGAAAAAAATATTGGAAAAATTACTGACTTGTTTTACTCTCAGGAGAGAATAAACGTAAGCGTGTGATTGATTCAGGGGGATTTTGGAGTTTTTTTTTTTGTCTTCATCCAGACTTGATATCCTACTTCATTCCAGAAACAAGAGAACAACTGAAACAATGGTTTTTAAAGATGAATGAGATCCGATGAATGAAAATATCTATATTGATTTCTTGAAAAAAGGACATTCGATGATGTCGTTATTGCACTGGTTGAGATGAGAAATAAAGACAAATGTTCTCTACCATCAAAACAGGTTAACGAAAATTGAGGGGAATTAAAATGCCAATTATTATCACATTCACCGTATTCACCAGATTTTAATTTCAATCTTAAAAAAATGGTAGAAAACGATTTACTTCGGAAGAGGATGTCATAGGCATATAAAAGCCTATTTTAAGAACCTATAGAATTCCTATTTTTACTACAAATTTATATCCATATTTATAAAGTAAAAAGTATGTAACTAAGTCACTTATTCCGATTGATCAGACAATTTTTGAATAATAAATATTATTTAATTTTCTTTATTTATAACAAGTCTGTTACAATATTTTTGCTATTAATTAAATATATCAATATATATATTACAGTTAATAATTGGAATCGTATAAATTAATATTAATATATTATAATTAAATTTTATTTATTCGTATTTAATTCGAAAACATAGAATTTAACATTTAAACATAGATTTTGTATACATAAATACATAATAATTTAAATTGTAAATTGTAAAATTAAAGATTTTAATATTTTTAAATTTTTAAATCGACAAATATGACTAAATTTATTGAAAAATTTCAATTAAATTAATCAAAATCAATATTATATATAAATTAAATAATTTAAAAATAAAAATACAAATTTATATATTTTTTTTAATAATTCTGAGTGCAAATATAATTTAGACTGAAATTGATATTGAATATTGAAATGATAATGAAAACTTCGGTGAAGAATTGGCAAAAACGAACAAAAATGTCAGCAGTGATTTTTTCATATTATTTGAAGAGTTAATTCCCAAGTGCCTTTGTTACATTCATTATCTAAGTGGAATATTTGAAAGAGATTTCATACATTTGATAGGTAAAATTAATCATAAAAATTAAGAAAAAAAGGTAAAAATTTAAAAGTCTTTAAAAAAATATTGATATTTAAAATTCTTAATTCTTGATAACGAATGAAGAAAGAAGGAGGCAGCTAGCCGAGAGTGTAGCGTAGCAATTTTCTACACAAGAAGTCGGCGTTCGATTCCAACCAAGAACAAATTTTTCTAATAAAAATCAATCTAACATCAGCTGCCTCCGGCTCCAGGAACTGTCAGTTCCTGGTTCTATACATGCGGAAGGCAACGGAAAAACACCATATTAACATTCCCAAGAAAAATCATCATGGCTGGGCAGCTTTTAAGACTATTCTAGTTATGATGATAGCCAAACTCTGAAAGGGAGACAGCACCTTAAGACGAAGAATGAAAGAAAAACATTTTTATTCAGGCTTTCTTTGGTTCGAGGTTCACTCAACCTTCGTGATCAAATTTGGTAAGCTACTTAAAATAAAAAGTAGCAGCCTCTTATCCAGACAATCAAGGTAAAAAAAGATTGAGATGATCCATTGTTGTAAAGATCATACAACACCTCTACTCCGTTTAGAGTGCAACCTACTTGATTGGTAATTATCCCTTCAAGGAATGTTAACATGGCAGAGATCTTATAGTTGTCAGACTCTGTGTAAAGTTTTTAGTGAAAAGCCACTGTACGAAAATTATGGGGAATACTTCTGAACACAACCCGAAACGCCAGGGCCACCGACCCTTCACAGCTTGAATATGTATATACATAAAAATTCAATTCTTCTGAATAATATGTAACTTTTTAAGCCTTTAAATTAAAACCACCCACAAACAAAAAATAAATTATATTTATAACAATTATGTTTTGAGGTTAAACAAAGTGTATATTTTTGCAAATTATTTATCAATTAAAACAAATATTCAATCATTAATTAAATAAACATTTAATTATAAATAAATAAACCTATTAAAACATTCTCTCTTTTTTTTTAATGTAAACATGTTTGTTTATTGGAATTGAAATTCATCTATTTTATTTATATAAACCATTTTCCTTTAAAAGAAAATGAAAATATGTTTCACATTTGTTATTTTTTAATTTAAGTTTTGAATATCAATCAAATATACATAAAAATGCTCAAATTATAAAAATCTAAACAAAAAAAAAAATGATTTTTAAAAGTTTTTTTATTTTACTTTTGATAATTATTTTTTGATATATGATAGTAATTTGATTATCCTCTTTAAAAAATTATTTTGTATGTAAAAAAACTTTCTATAATAATCCACTAAACTTCATAAAATCCAATTTAGATTATTTAAAATGAAATGGAATAAAATAAAGAAACAAAAGAATGAAATAAAATAATAGGTATATAGGTAATAATAAAATAAATTAATCTACATTAAACTATATTTTTTAAAAATTATAACTTTATTTTAAATATTTATATAAGTATCTATATGATTTTAATTTTATTTTATTATTTATATTTATTGTTTTTTTTTAATTTTAGTTATTATTTGACCTTTTTGATCATTATTCTAATTGATTTTATATTATGATATATATATTTAGTGTTCTAATTATAAAGAATTTGCCTTTTTTATAAGTATACGTCCACCTATTATCTCTTTCAAAATACATGATTTTTCATAAATTAATTTTTCATATTTGATAGTGTACAATTTTTTACTATCTCACCAGAGATAGTATTGCGATCACGAAAATTTTCGATGTTGAGATTTTGATGTTTTTATACGTTTTGAAGGTTCCTGAATCATTTTCACTAAGGTTGAGAAAAATGTCTGTGTGTGTGTATGTGTGTGTGTATGTATGTAACCAAGATTACGCAAAAATGGTCTGAGCTAGAATGATGAAATTTGGTACATGGGCATTATTCAAAATTCATAGTTTTCTATCAACTTTTGAGAAATGTAGCTCAACCGAAAGAGGGTCATTATCTACCACGTTTTGATTTTTTTTCCTCTAAAGTGCCCGTGAAAATAAAGATATATTTTTGAAAATTTTTCACATGATTAAAAATTGTATAAAACTGCTATATATAGAATTTCAGCTTGATTGAATCGCTGAAAGTACCAGAATTAATTTTTTAACAATGCAAATCTCACGCCCCAACACGTGGCGTGGTTCCATCAACAAAGAGCCAAATATGCGCTGGTTTAATAAATATTATTTATTAATTTTAATTTATAATTTATAATTAATTAAATTTTTAATTTAAATATAATATAGTTTATATTATGTTATTTAATCCAATTCAAATTGCGAGATAGTCGAGTGGAGCTAATTTACTAAAATTTAAACATTGTAACTTTTCAAGCAAATAGATTTATTGAACATCCAACATTCAAAAATAAATCGACCTAAAGGGGAAAAACAGAAACTTTATACATCATGAAATGAGTTCTTTCACAAATCACTTTCTCATTAATAACTCAATAGCATTTAAAATTATATAACGATCTATTTTATTGAAGTGAAAACTTCTTTAGCGGCGTTGAGCACTTTTGCGGATGGGGAAAAAATATAGATTTCGCGTGAGATTCCAAAACGACACCGACCCGACCGGTCGACCGATATACGCATGCGCAATACGCCAGAATGTTAGACACTAAACTTCTGATACATTCTTTACGAAATTTTACATATTTGCCATATTAAATATTATTATTTATATTTACATTAATAATCAGTATCACTAAATTATGTATATATAAAATAAAATATTTTAATATATTATTATGTGTTAAATTATATTAAATTAATTTCTAATATATTTATATAATTTAAAATTAATTTCAGAATATATATATATATATATATATATATTAAATTATATACTATATATAATATATTATATAATATATATTTTAATAAATTAATTTTTAAATATGTGTGTGTGTGTGTGATCGTAAAAATAAAGATATATGTTGGTAATTTAAATTCTGAGCAATGTGCAGATAAAAATCTTTTTATATATCTAATGATATTTACAATATCTCAATTGATCTTATTGGCCTTTTAAACTTTGAAAACATTCACATTACGGCTATAATTTAATACTATTAATAATACTATTTTATTTTATTAAATTGATAATTATGTCAATTAATTTTTTGTGAATAAATAAACATATATAAAAAACTATATATAAAATTTGAATTTTCATCCATTCATTCATTTAAAATCATTTTTCGATTGTTCCTTTAAAATAACCCCGCTTAGGGGCTCGGAAGGGGAGGCCATATAAAGGAATTTTCTTTAACTTCGTTATTGGGGAAAACCAGGGGAGGGAAAAACCCAAATTGTCAGCGTCCACTCTGGGGTTTTAAACAGTTTTAAAGGAAATGTTCATTTCTCAACAAGTTGTAACTTTAAATTATTTTTATTAATGTTAATTATAAGTTCATTTCTCAACGAGTTGTATCTTTAAATTATTTTTATTAATAATCTGTTTTTGAGATGTAAGTATAAGTTAGTTTTATGAATAAAAAATATTTATTTTAATAATATTTTAGAATCAAATTACGAAATTAATAATATTTTAGAAACAAATTACAAAATATATTTATTATATAAATTAATATTCATTTAAAATGATATTAAATCATTTATTTAAAATGATATTAAATCATTTATTTAAAATGATATTAAATCATTTATTTAAAATGATTTAAAACATTCATTTAAAATCATATTAAAACATTGAATTTATTTTGAATAAGATATTCTTTATCATTTTCATACTTATTATATTCTTAGAGTTTGTAAAACTTATTCTTAAAATGATTTTTATATATTGCTACTATCATTTGATTTTATAGATAATTTAACATATTTTAAAATTATTTAGTATTTAACATATTTTATAGATAATTTAACATATTTTAAAATTATTTAGTATTTATTTATCAACGTGGTTAGGACTGTAGGTATAATTTTACTATTATTGATTATTATTATTGAAGTGAAAACTTCTTTAGCGGCGTTGAGCACTTTTGCGGATGGGGAAAAAATATAGATTTCGCGTGAGATTCCAAAACGACACCGACCCGACCGATATACGCATGCGCAATACGCCAGAATGTTAGACACTAAACTTCTGATACATTCTTTACAAAATTTTACATATTTGCCATATTAAATATTATTATTTATATTTACATTAATAATCAGTATTACTAAATTATGTATATATAAAATAAAATATTTTAATATATTATTATGTGTTAAATTATATTAAATTAATTTCTAATATATTTATATAATTTAAAATTAATTTCTGAATATATATATATATATATATATATATTAAATTATATACTATATATAATATATTATATAATATATATTTTAATAAATTAATTTTTAAATATGTGTGTGTGTGTGTGTGTGTGACCGTAAAAATAAAGATATATGTTTGATAATTTTTCACAGGATTAATAATTGTATAAAACTGCTATATATAGAATTTGAGCTTGATAGAATCGCTGAAAGTACCAGAATTAATTTTTTAACACTGGAAATCTCACGCGCCAACACGTGACGTGGTGCCATCAACAAAGAGCCAAACACTCCACTATCCACTCGACTATCTCGCAAATTTGAATTTGATTAAATAATATTTATTAATTTAAATTAAATTAAATTAATTAAATTATAATTTAATAAATATTATTTATAACATCAAAAACATCAAAATCTCAACATCGAAAATTGAATTGCTGAAAGTACCAGAATTAATTTTTTTAACACTGGAAATCTCACGCGCCAACATGTGACGTGGTGCCATCAAAAAAGAGCCAAACTTTCGCTGGTTTAATAAATATTATTTATTAATTTTAATTTATAATTGAATTAATTTAATTTAATTTAAATTAATATATGTTATTTAATCCAATTCAAATTTGCGAGATATGCTGAATATGCTTTTAAATAAAAAAAAATTTCAAGAAAGTAATTGGAATTATTAATATTAAGAATCAATAAATAAATTTATTAAATATACATTTAAACATGTAAATTAATCTATATATAAATTTAATAAATATTCAAACAATAATTGAAACAATATAAATAAAACGATTCAATATTTTACTTACATTGTGATTTATATTTTTATTTTTATTACAACTATTATTATGGGTATGTTATTTTTGGCAGTTTAAAAAAAATTAAAAATATTAATAAAATTTATCAAAATAATAAGTTGAAAAGATTTCCAATTATTTTTATTTATTTATTGTAAATTTTTCAATGTAACCATGGTAACCATAAATAGACTTTTACCAAAATATTACTAATTAAATTAATTTTGGATAAATTAATTTTGGATAAATTAATTTTGGATTTAACTACACTAAAACCTTCCCTGGGACGCCCACAACAATCCCTGAAAGTTTCATCGCAATCGGACGGGTAGTTTTTGAATATTTGACAGACACACACACAGACAGACAGACAGACAGACAGACATATATATATATATTCATACACATCGTATTTTTAATATTTTTGTAATAATAATCAGTTTGCTGAAAAAAATAATTATGAATTTTATATATATATATATATATATACGTATATAAATTTCATTTTTCTCGTGAAGCTGGTGCGCATTCCGTCTGCTTTCAAATTTCTTACGCACAAGTTTTCACTTCTGTCGGCCAGTCCCACGACTGCCAATTCGACTTTTTTTAAACAATTCATTTATTTATATATTTTGAATGAAAAAAAAAATAATTATAATGTTAATTATATTTATTAGAGATCAAATTTAAAATTTCTAATGAATACCTGCGTTTGATTATTGTTAATGGCAGTGGCATACTTGATCCATTAATAAACCCCATCCACTTGCAGGCAATGGACTGGATTTTAATAATCCACTTGATTAGCCCGATTGTGCGATAACGACTCTCTGATGGACTTATTAGCTGATTAGCTCCCAATCGAAACAGTCATTAGCCTGATTCACTTCACAGCCCAGCCAGTCTCTCTTTTCATGTCTGATTAAATATCGTAATAGACAATGAAAAAAAGACAAAACAGCAACAAAACGGACACATATACATAAAAGATGTGTTTGAATGCATGAATAAATGAATTGGAAACGGGATGAGAAAAAATTCAACTTAATTAGAATTTTGAATAAAAAAAACAAAACAAAAATAGAGCAAATGACAAAAAAAACTACGTAATACTTAGCAAATTAAATTTAACAAATAGTGCCATTAAAAAAAGTATTTTCAAATTTTATTATTATTATTCAAATAGACATATTCTACTAAATGGCATAAGAGAATATATTAGTTTATTTTGAAGTTAAAAATAAACTCAAATATATTTACAGATAACAATTATTTAAAAATAAATTAATATTAATGGAATATTTAGGCACATATGGTAGCTTATGTGAGGCGGCTCACAAGACAACCAAGACAGCCATGAACTATTTTATTCTGAGCTGTTTACAACTGCCTAAACAACAGCTCGAAGCCAACTAATTGTGGTACGAGCCAGACATATGTTAGTGTCGGTGCTAGTGCTGAAATTTCTTCAGAGCTTCAGAACGCAGTAAGTCAAAGATACAAGAGAGTGTTTTTATTCTACAGATTTTATCTCTTATGAAAAATGTTGTCAAATAAATAAAATTAAATAACCAATATAAATAATATTTAAATAAAAAAGAAAATAAAAGTTGTTTTAGTTCAATTTGTTTTATTAATATATTTTAATAAATTGTATATGCATAATGTATTTGTATAATTAAAAATTAAATTAGAAGATATAAAATATAATGGGAAAGTTTATTAATAAAAAAGATAGTTCTAATAGATATAGGTTTGAGATTTATTTAAAATTTAGATCTATTTATTTTCTCAGTCAAAGTATTCCATTTAATGAAACATAAAAAAAATATGTATCTTGATGGGTATATGGGATATGATAAGCCCATCCCATCTTTTGGTCATAGCTACAAGTTGAATGGCTGGTGAGCGAGATGGTTTGTTAGATATAAATAGCAAGTACACTTGGTAAAACGATGATAACCTTATCAATAATTCGCGGTAACAGCTCAAGAGCAATAAATGCAATTCAAACGCCATTTTATGATTCATTAAATGTTATTTAACGTGAATCTCCTTTCTGCTCCAATAACGAGCGGACCACGATATCTACGCATGTAAAAATAAAGTGGCTATTCGATTACAAATATAAAAAAAAACCATTAAATTTAGTTCAGTTATCAAGAGATTCGTTAAAAGAAATCTATATTCATTTATTTATGTAATTCTTTATGAGTAATCGAAATTATATTAAAAAAAAAAAAATTAAGAGTGGGGATTAATTTAAAATAATTTTTGTTAAAATGCATATAAAGAAGATTCTTATGACTTTGAAATGACTGAAAATGGTAGATAAATTCATACTAAATTATTTATTTCAATTCTCCTCTCCTTCAAACTTGGTCTAAACATTTTTTTATCTTTTGTATAAAAAAATCACTTTTACTGAAATTTTTACCTTCTATTTATGTTGAAATTGATGGAGCAGAAAACTTTTGAAAGTATTCATTGACTTTCAGCAGTACTTTACTTAAAATAAAACAAGCAAAGCTTTTCGCAAATTACGTTTTGTTATCACAACATTCGACATGTTCAATACTCAAAACACTACATTAACTAAAAACAAACTTGAAATTAACTATCTTTAACATATAATTAAAATTAAATTAAGTAGATGATATCGGTGTAAGCACTTATTTACTTACTATATGACTCAATCCAATAAAATATCTTGTATTTATTTCTTAAAATTTTTTTAAAATTAATAACTCTTAAAATATAATCTTTCAAAAATTATTATCAAAAAAATTATTATAAATTTTAAAAATCGTTTTTTGAAAGAATTTTACAATAAAATCAGAAGAGTTACGGGTACAATTATGTATGATTTTCATTTATTATGACAATTCGAGCAATATTTTCTGTTCATAACAGTAATTTCTTCGATTTAATGACTCTATGTTTGAGATGCATGTAGATAAATTTCTTTTTAAACAATTTTATTATAATTTGATATTTTTTTGAATTATTCATTCTAAATAGAATTCAATTTATAAATCATTTTAACCTATTTACAGTCGTGTTCCAAAAAAATTAGGTTTTATAGTTAAAATCTATCTATTTAATACGACAGTCTGTCCGCCCGTACGCAAAAAAACTCCAGAGCCTAAAATACAAGGAGTAAGGTAACCAAATTTTTCTGAGGTGAAGGGTACCTCAAATGAGATGAAAAATAAAAAAGAAATTAGAATCTTAGGTAACTCCTGAGCTGAGCTGCGGGTGTTCTATTTTCCAGAAATGTTGCAAAATATATATATATATTCATTGTTAAAATAATAAACATTTATATTTGTTTCTTTACTGTTTGCTCTAGCTTATTATATTACTAGATGGTAGTATTCAATAATAATAATATATAATTAATTTACTGATTAAATTAAAATATATTTTACAAGAAAACAAATAAATGTCTTATCTACTTATACTGATTGATACAAAATGGATGAAAACCTTTTACATACACACTTTCAACCAAATACTATGTATCACTCGGGGGTAGAGGGGGCGGAGCCCCCGTCTAGGTGTGAGGAGCGCCGAAGCCGCTCGGAGCAGCTAGTATAAATATAATTTAAAATAATATTTCACATTTTATAAAAATAATGATAGCATTCTTCATTAATAATAAATATTTAACAATTTTTTATATGAGGAAAATAATACTTTGCGTTAATTTTTATAAAATTATATTATTTGTATAATAACAAAAATAGTTTTTTTTTGAAAAACAGAATTTAGTCGATATTTAAAAAAAAAAACATTTCTAAATCTATCATTCATAATATAAGAATGATGGATGAAACGATGCTTCTGTACCTACTTATTAATTCCAAAATACTGACTTTCACTTTTTTGCAACGACAAAATGAAAGTTCTTTTTATTCTTCTTTTTATTCCTTCACCTAAAAAGTTGATTTATTATGGCATGAAATTGTGGAGTACCAAAAAAGCATTAACCCAGAGTGGGAGAAGGAAAGAAAAATCAATTTGATTTAATTTACTAAAAATGAGTAGAATGAATGAATGAATGAATGAAGAGAGATATGAGATTGGTAGGGAGAGAGGGATGGAAGGAGGGAGGGAAGGGTGCTAGAAAGAAAATGCTGTCTGCAAATTTTCTCTCATTTTTAAAGGTTAGACACGACAAGTTGCGATTAAGGCCGAAAGTAAACAAACGTCAATTTAATAAAATACACGAAACACCCACTAGGTTAATCGACCACATCTTTTGATAGAGGATTTAACCCAAAAACGAAAGAAAGAAAAACATAATACATAATTAGATTTTTACTAATAAATATATATTTTCGTTATTTATTTTAAGTCAACTCAAAGGAATTATTCATCGCTAAATAATATCACATTTTCAATAGGAGTATAATTTTAATCTGAAAATCTCAAAAACTACAAATTTTCATATTAGATATTGTTTATTTATTATAATTAATAAATAAACAAATTTAATTTGTTTGCATTATTTAATTAATTAATATTTATAACTACTTTCTTTTATATATAACATTCAAAAATTAAACTATTAATTAATATATAATACCTTTGATAACTTTTAAATTATTTTATGATAATAATTCTAAATACATAATACAGTGAACGCTCACTATAAGCAACCTCTCTATAAGCAACATTCTTTATAAGCAACCACTATGAAAGCAACTTTTTTTAGTTCAACTGTTCTGTATAAGCAACTTGAGTTTTTAAAGCTAAATATTTGAGTTGACAGCTGATCACAACAATATAACCTTAAATTGTAAAAAATTCTGTTATTGGAATGTTTGTGTTTTGTGTGCCAGTATTGAAGTTTAATTTCTGTTAATTAGAATTTTTGTAAGTTTCTGTTGATTAATTAATTAATTAATTAATATTTTTGTGCTTCAAATTCAATTTTTCCCTCTAGATAACTTTTCCCAATGATACTTTTTTATTGAAATTGGTTCAAATGAGTTGCTTATATAGTTGCTTATATAGAGCGTTCACTGTAAATGAAATCTAAAATATTAATCATTTCTAATTAACCTAAAATATTTAAATTTTAATTTAAAATATTTAGATGAAATAAAATAATATCAAGTCATCATAATATTTAATCAAAATTGTTAATGAGCATAGAAAAGTTTAAAAATAATTTTTAAATTAATCAAATATAATATTTAAGATAAGATCTCCTGAGGGGTAGACAACCGGAAATACAATCGTAAACTTGTCTCATCCTACTTGCTGTTTAATTTCCTCCATTTTGATTAAGATATATTGAACATTTGTAGATAATATTTGTAATAATATTACATATTTAGAATATATATTTATTTTTCTAACTAATTTTTATTAAATTCTAAAAACATAATGGAATATTTAAATATTAAATTTAATTCATTTCCAAAGCATCAGATAATGTTATTGTAAAAATTTATATACACGAATTCACTCTCAAATATTTATATCTTTTATTAACATATCTAATCTCCATAAGGACTTTTTCAAAGCACTAAATCTGATATAATTAACAGAAACTGGCTCAATGTTTAAGATCAAGGGCCAAGAAAGGGGGAAAAACAGAAAAATGGTTTTATAATTTACAATTTTTTTTTATAAGTAAAGATCTTTTATCTTGATAACTAACCCCAATATTCTCTCGACTTCTCTCTCTCCCTCCTCCAAACACACTAATAATTTAAAGATCTGGATATATATATATTATTATCAGATTTATCAGGGATATAATCACGTATTTTTGTGAGATTGTTTTCTCGACGTTTCGGCACCCATTCTGGCGCCATTTTCAAGAGATTATTTAGGTGGGAGTATTTTTGGGATTCTGGGTCTTAGTCTGTGTGACCAAGGGTTAATATCGGGATTTTGGGTTGATAGGTTGGGTGGTTTTTGTACTCACTGCGTTGCTGTAGAGCTCCGAAGAATCCTGGGCAATCCTGAGACCGACACACGTCCGCACTGGACAGTTGGCCTCGGGCTGTTGTCCAGTGAGTACAAAACCACCCAACCTATCAACCCAAAATCCCGATATTAACCCTTGGTCACACAGACTAAGACCCAGAATCCCAATAATACTCCCACCTAAATAATCTTAGGTATATGTTATATATGTTCGTATAAAATAAAATTTATCAGATCATTAAATAATTTTTTCTTTTGAAATTATATATAAAACAACATTGTAAAAAAGACATACGTTTGATTTTTGATTCCATCTCGATAAATTGAATTTGTTTGCAAATGATCATTTTTTTTTTCTTTTTATTTTCTGTCCCTGTGAACAAAAATTTATATATCCGTTAGTAAAGTGCAGAGAAAGCTACAAATTTTAAATAAATATATCGTTTGTCTTCTTAACTTTTGTCGCTGAAGAACATAAATAAGAGATAACGGCCAAAAAAGGGACAATTAATTTGATTTGCATAGGGCGAGAATACAAGCTCTACAACCAAACAGTACATGGGCACTGAATTATTGTTTTTATACACATTATTTTTTTCTTTTTTTTTTATATTTAGTTTATACTCTACCATCACACTAACAATATTGGTCAGAATCAGGATTATAAATCGAAGGGTCGTGGAGAAAAAAAAAATGTGATTTGAGTGTTGGAGTGGGGATGTTCCATTCGTATCTCAAATATTTGAATCATGATCACTGATCTGAATAGAGGAAAAAAGAAAGCAATGTGAATCCTATATCGATATTTAATAATGGGACGATAACAGTCACACAAACGGACATAAATGTTTTAATCAATTGGAGTTCTATAAATTATTTAATTTATTTTAGTAAATGAAAGAAAAAAATAGAAGAAAAAAATTGGTGAAGAACATATACGAGGGTGGTCTGAAAAGTTTCCGACCTGACCAAGAAAAACGATGTTTTTCAATTTTTTTTACTTTCCCGCATACTTCGTATAATTACTTAAGGGAAGTACAGTGGTACCTCGACATACGAGTGCCCCAACATACGAGTGTTTTGAGATACGAGCCGCCAACCGACCGATATTTTGCTTTGAGATACGAGCAAGATTTGAGATACGAGCACCCCGTGACGATGCACACGGCACCAATTTGCCCCCGCATTTCTAATTTTAAGAAGTTGTACACAAAGTACATGTTCCGCAAATGCTTTGAAGTGACGGATAGTACAAACCTGACCCTTCGAGAGTTTTGGAAAGACCATTTTAACATAGTGACATGTCTAAGAATTATTGATCAGGCCTGGCTGGGTGTCACAAAAAGAAAATTAATTTCTGCATGGAAAAAGCTATGGCCTGACGCTGTAACTGAAAGGATCATTGCAGAATCTGAATCTCAAGTGTCAGAAATAGAAGAGATTGTTTCTTTGGGAAAATCTTTGGGTCTAGAAGTAGATGAAAATGATGTAAACGAACTCGTCGAGCAACATTTTGAGGAGCTTACAACTGAAGAGTTACAAAACCTACAAACACAGAATGATGTTGTGACCCAAGAAAACAGTTTCTGAAGAGGCGCCAGAAACAGAAAATGTTATCTCTTCAAAAGAAATTAAAGAGATCCTAGGAATGTGGGAGAAAATTGTTGAATTTGTAGATAAAAACCACCCCGAAAAGGTTGCAACTGGTCGGGCTTAGGAATTATTTAACGAAACCTGTCTCAATCATTTTCGCAATACCCTGAAGGGGAGGAAAAAACAAACTTCCTTAGACAATTTTGTAAAACGCTTTGCAGAACAAGATGAGCAAGGAGGCGAAAAAAGCAAAAACAAGCGATGATATTTAAGTTTTTTTTAAATTCTTCTTATTTTTATTTATTTAAATGTTCCCATTATTTTGTTGTTTTTAAATAAATGTTCCTTCTCGTAAAGACATTTGTTTGATTCAAAATAGCATACAAAAAGCAAAACTAAGGTGATTTTTGGGGACTGGAACGGATTAAAAGCTTTTCTATTAGTTTTAATGGCGCGAAGTGCTTTGAGATACGAACAATTTGAGATACGAGCAAGGTCTTGGAACGAATTAAGCTCGTATGTCGAGGTACCACTGTATTGGAATCGTCAAAAATTTCGACTTCGAGATTTCGATAGATCTTGACGTTTTAGACCTCCCTGAGTCGGAAAATACCATTTTTCGAATTATGTCTGTGTGTGTGTATGTATGGATGTATGGATGTATGTAATGTTTGTCAGTGAGCGAATTTACTCAGAAACTAATCAAGCTAGGACTTCGAAATTTGGTACACCGATATTATTCACAGTTTGTAGATTTCTATCAAAATTTCGTCAAAATCGGTTAACAGGAAGTGGTACTTTACCTACACTGGTTGCCTATACCTTTCAAGTAAAGTACCAGTTTGCTTCGAGATATTTGCTTCCTAATTTGTATATAGATTTAAAAATATGAAAAAAATTCAGATACCAAATTTCATCATGACCTGACTACCGGAAGTGACATTTTACCTATACAAGTAGCGTTAGGTGTAAATTATAAATATATATATATAATAGTGTTAAACCATTTTACTTTATAATTTAAATTAATTAGTTTGTTTATTTTTATTGTTGTTAATTATTTATGTTTTATCGTTCTCAAGATAATGGTTAAAAATAACTTGTAATTTAATTTATATGCGGGAAAGTCTAGGGGAGGACACTCCCGATTTATTTGCTATATTTTTCAACATAATCTCCATCAACACTGATACATTTCTCATAACGGTGTTCTAATTAATTTAATTAAATTTGATTTAATTTAATTTAAGTCTCATCAACAGTTATGAATTGACGCAAAAATTCGTTTGGATTACGCCTACAGCGCCAAATTCTCGTTAGAAATGGTTTTTCGAAGCAATTTTTGATCTAACGTTAGGAAATGCGGCACCCACATTGCACACAGCTTTCCATATTCAAATGGTTTTGCAAAATATTTCGCACACGTTCAGCTGACATCGTACAGGTCTCAGCTATCTTGAATTTTGAAAAATAAAACAAACAAAAAATTGAAAAACATCGTTTTACTTGGTCAGGTCGGAAACTTTTCAGACCACCTCGTATATTATAGATAGATAAATATATTCAATAAATTGTTTTACGTTATAAACCGATCATGTCAAATCAAATTAGTGACCCCAATTAAAGTAATAACGTCTCAATTAATTATTATTGATGGGTCGATATGATTTATATAAAATTTATTAACAATAATTAAATAAACAGTATTGAAAGATTGTTGATTTTATTTAATAAAATGTTTATATATGCTGTGTGGTTAATTTTGTTCTAACAGTTATATGAATCATATTTAGAACTTTTTTGCTGATTAGTATCATTTATTTTCTATCCATAGTTATGTTATAGTTATGTTATGAATCAAACATAGTAATATTATCATAAATGCTATTGCCATAATTAATTCTGTTGCAATTAACTAAAACGTGATGTTGATTGTGCATTTACTCTTTTTAACTAGATCGAATTCAATAAAAAACAGTTAGTTCAATTTTTGTTTTAATTAAAAAAAATCACAAAATTCAATTTTTTTGTCAGAAGGCATTAAAACGTTTTTCAATTATATGGCATGTTATATTACATGTTATTCAAAATTATTATATTATATTAATTTTTAAAAATATCACATATTATTATTTTGGGCAGTGAAATAGTTAAGAATACAAAAAGGGAATGAGGTTTTTACATCACATAATCCGTCATAAAATAAGAGGGTCTAACACGCACTTCCAAAGACAAAATTCATTTTTGAAGGCAATGTCTCAGTCAAAATTAATACTTTCGCATGTAAATGAATTAGTACTTTTTTATATTTGAAAAGAATAAAATCTATTAAAAATTATTTTTATGATACTATTTGATAATTATTTTTATGATACGGTTCATTCATTTATATACGTTTTTACCGACCGACGATAGGAAGGGAAAGTATTGTTTTCACACCAAATTTCATTTGGAGATTTTTACATTTCTCCAGGAATCATGAATTTTGTTAAGAGAAAAAAGTATTTTTAGCATGATGTCTGTTCGTACGTCTGTCCATTGTGTCTGTATAGACGTGTATAGCTTGAACAGCTCAACGGATTTTGATAAATTTTAGTATAATTACTTAATACTTAATACATCAGTAGCATGAATTCATGAATTCATGTGTATATCCACAAACCGGAAGTGGCAGTTTACAAAGTCTCTGTCTGTCTCTGTGGCTCTACGGAACTCGAAAGTTCTTGGCCACAGCAACCACACTTCTCCAAGTCTCCCTATTCTGAGCCACAACCCTCAAATCCCTATCCTCTCCCATCTCTCTCACGTCCCTTCCTACATTATCCACCCACCGCGTCCTTGGTCTTCCAAGCGGGAATTTCCCACTCGGTCTACCCCCCCACTCCCAATATATTTTTCGCCATTCTTTCCCCTCCCAATCTACCTACGTGTCCTGCCCACCGCAGCTATATCTTGAGATGCAGAGAGGTCATGCAATTCCTCGTTATGCAGTCTCCACCATTCGCCGGTGACCTTATCTTTTTTTGGCCCATAAGTGCTTCGCAGAATCCTATTCTCAAATACTCTAAATCTACTCTCGTCACCTAAGGTCATAGACCATGCCTCACACCCATATAATACAACCGGTAAAATAATTGTTTTATTTATTTTAATTTTTATCCCCTTTGATAATAATTTTGACGCGATAAGCCCCTTTTCTGCATGATAACAGGCGCTTCCCGATTGTAACCTCGCTTTAAACTCTTCTCGAATATTATTATCTTTCGTTATTACAGAACCTAAGTATTTAAATTTTTCTACATTTTCAAATTCTATATTTTGTATGTTAAGACTTTGTTTGTTAATAGTATTCCTCTCTGTTACTAAATACTTTGTCTTAGCAATATTTATTTCCAGCCCCACCTCTTTTCCTGCTTGGACTCTTCTGATAATATTTTCATTCTTTCTGTTCGCTAAGAAAAGTGAACATTATAGCGCATATCAGTGTAGAATTAAAGTGGCACTCTCAATATTGGATCATCATTGAATACATTTTAAGTTACTTTTATTTTATTAACGATATTTGTTTACAGACAGTATCTTTTTATTAATATTTTTTTAATTGATTTTATCTTTTGAAAAATGATGAAAGAAATGATATCATTAGTATATGATCAAATGTCCCGAAAACAACCTTGTATTGGATTATTTTACCAATGAGAAAGAAAACGAGCCATCAATAAATGCTTTTTAGGTTTCATTCATGTTTTCATGTTTACATATGGTTTGTTGTTTGTTATTTTGAGGTTGTATAAAGCCAGATAGAAAAACAAATTTTCAATGATTTCTTTTCAATAAGCTGCTTCTAATTGCTTGTGGGGGTGGAAGTAAATGATGGTGAATGTCAATTTGCCTCTTCTGATAATATTTTTACTCAAAATTTAAGTTCTAACCCGATTAAATATATGGATTTATTTTCTTCAACCTAAAGAAACCGAAATTTTTATTTATTTTCAAAAATAATTTCCCAGAAATTAAAGAGGTAATATTCAAATTAAATAAAATTTAACTTAATCCTGATCTGAATTATAAAAATATTTGTGTAATAATTATAATAATTCAAGCATTTTCTAATTAAATAGTATAAGAATGGGGTAGAAACTGTCTCGGATTAATTTGGTGCAAGGGAGAATATTTGAAATGACGACGGCATGTTAATACATTTGTTTTCATTTCATTAAATGGAATATTGAATTAAAAGCATCATCAATGCCTTTTAATTAGTACATTTTGATTCTCTTCAGTTTTTGAAATGGTCTATTAAAATAATAGAGATGGAATATGTAAATGAATGAAGAAAATCGTCACCCATTCCATTCTACTAAACATTTTAAATAAAAATTATCATTAATTTTATAACTTACCTATTTAATGGAATAAGTACGAAAATACTCTTAAAAACTATTATACTGAGAAACTCTATATTAAACTTTTATGTCATATAATAAGATAAACGACGCTTCCATACCATGCAGATAGATATACTGCCTCAGTTAAAATGTTGAATATCCAATTGTTTGAACTGTCAGGTAACATAAATTCACTGTCAAGTGAACGGACTTTTAGTACACAAACCATCTAAGTTGATATTTAATGATTTTTTTTTATTTTAAATTGTATTCACCGATTCATTACTATTTCGTAAGAGACAGTATTGCGATCACGAAAATTTTCGATATTGAGATTTTGATGATTTTATACGTTTTGAAGGTTCCTGAATCATTTTCACTAAGGTTGAGAAAAATGTCTGTGTGTATATATATATATATATATATATATGTGTGTGTGTGTGTATGTATGTAACCAAGATTACGCAAAAACGGTTTGAGCTAGAATGATGAAATTTGGTACATGAGCATTATTCAAAATTCGTAGTTTTCTATCAACTTTTGAGAAAAGTAGCTCAACCGGAAGAGGGTCATTACTTACAACGTTTTGATTTTTTTTCCTCTAAAGTGACCGTAAAAATAAAGATATATGTTTATTAATTTTTCACATGATTATTAATTGTATAAAACTGCTATATATAGAATTTCAGCTTGATTGAATTGCTGAAACTACCAGAATTAATTTTTTAACACTGCAAATCTCACGCGCCAACACGTGACATGGTGCCATCAACAAAAAGCCAAACATGCGTTGGTTTAATATTTATTATTTATAATTAATTAAATTTAATTTAAATATAATATATTATGTTATTTAATCCAATTCAAATTGCGAGATAGTCGAGTGGAGACACTCCAGCTAATTTTTATTTGAGAAATCTATTATTTTGACATATTTTAATGTTTTTTCATTCTTTTTAATTTATTTACATTTGTTTTGATAATTGTCCAATTTTCTTTTCATTGTTCTCAATTATTAATCAACAGTCAACCGTCTGGAAATATGAATGCATTTAAATTTGTTTTAGCAAATTCAGTTTTTACCATTTTTGCATTTCATTAACACCGCTATATAATGGACTATTGAGTGAGGACGGATTTCCGTTAAAGCCAAAAGTCCGTTATATAAAAAATAAATAAATTAAAAAACTTTTTATTGAAAAAACACTAGATTCAGATATATAAATAAAAAAAAAACAGGACTGAAACAAAATTATATTTCAGACCTAGCCATTGCAATACATCGTCCTCAGGCATTTCTTCTTCAGCATTATCTATTGTACTACATAAATTGTTGGCAATCATTTTTGTCTATAATCAATTTTTCGGGTGCTGTAGGTACAAATTCTTTTTTAAAATATCTGAATTGAACCATTATTAGGGTTATAATATGAATATTTTTTACTATCTCGCCAGAAAATTTTCGATGTTGAGATTTTGATGTTTTTATACATTTTGAAGGTTCCTGAATCATTTTCACTAAGGTTGAGAAAAATGTCTGTGTGTGTGTATGTGTGTATGTATGTAACCAAGATTACTCAAAAACGGTTTGAGCTAGAATGATGAGATTTGGTACATGGGCATTATTCAAAATTCATAGTTTTCTATCAACTTTTGAGAAATGTAGCTCAACCGGAAGAGGGTCATTACCTACAACGTTTTGATTTTTTTTCTTCTAAAGTGACCGTAAAAATAAAGATATATGTTTGATAATTTTTCACATGATTAATAATTGTATAAAACTTCTATATATAGAATTTCAGCTTGATTGAACTGCTGAAACTATCAGAATTAATTTTTTAACACTGCAAATCTCACGCGCCAACACGTGACGTGGTGCCATCAACAAAGAGCCAAACATGCGCTGGTTTAATAAATATTATTTATTAATTTTATTTTATAATTTAATTAATTAAATTTAATTTAAATATAATATATTATGTTATTTAATCCACTGCCACTTATAAACGGGGCGGGTATTTATACCCGTTGCCACTTATATAATATATATTTTCCCTTTTGTCACTTAAAATTACTTATTTTAAACGATAACTAATATATATCCCTCATATAAGTGGCAACGGGTATAAATACCCGTCCCGCTTATAAGTGGCAGTCCCCGCAACGGGTACAAATACCCGCTCCGCTATTAGTGTGTTAAGAACTAAGCGCTTTGGCATACGATTGAATTCTTCAAAGCATTTTTTCCTGTCAGAAGATGGTAGTTCTAAAACATGGGTTCCAAAGGCCTCTTAGTTGATGAAAATCGTTGTTCCCACAGTTTCTATTTAATAAATGGGATTATGAAGAAGTCATTCGGTCTCAAGTCGGGGCTGTAAGAAGGATGACCCATGTGACCATGTTGTATACTGCTTTGAATGCACCACAGATGTATTTTGAATGATTTTAAGGCACCAAATGACACGAGCAATTTTTTGATCATTCAACAAATGTAGAATCAAACGCGCACAGAGTTTCCGAACACAGAAATGTTCTTCCAAAATCTTATGTATGCTAGTCTTACTAATGCTTAAACATCTCTCGATTTTCTGATATGTCACATGACGATCTTCTTCAATTAGTTTTCGCACAGCATCAATATATATTTTCCGGCACAAGGACTGATTTTGGACGTCCTTCTTTAACTTCGTCCATGGGCGAACTACGTCCATGTTTGAATTCAGTGTACCAGTGATATACAGTGGCTTTAGATGGTGCTTCATCGCCAAAAGTTTAATGCACTTGAGTTAGATCACGTAGAAAGTTATATTATATCATAGCTCGAAAGTTTTCACGAGTTAATTTCATAATTTGGCAAAGTTGAAATTTTCAACTTACTGTAAACAACACAAATTGTATTCGGATAAAAACGTTATGAGTACTTATAACCTCAAAATTTTATTTTACGATGACAATGTCATATTTCACGTATTAATATCAGTGTTGCCAATTCTCAATTTATAAATAGTAGCCCTCGTATTAAAAAAAATCTGGAGTGTCTCCACTCGACTATCCCGCAAATTTGAATTGGATTAAATAACATATATTAAATTAAATTAAAATATAAATTAAAATTAATAAATAATATTTATTAAACCAGCGCATATTTGGCTCTGTTGATGGCACCACGTCACGTGTTGGCTCGTGAGATTTGCAGTGTTAAAAAATTAATTCTGGTACTTTCAGCGATTCAATCAAACTGAAATTCTATATATAGCTGTTTTATACAATTATTATCATGTGAAAAATTATCAAACCTATATCTTTATATTTACGGTCACTTTAGAAGAAGATAAGTTGACCTGTGGCCAGGTGTGAACCGACCGACGGTTTGAAGTAAATTAATTTCCAGCTACAGAAACAATTTCAAATAATATAAATGTATCTAGTAATGCAATAAAAACAGATATAGATATAATGTAAATATTTTTAATTTTATTATATTTATAATATATAAGTAGTAGCTGGCTGTGACGTTATGAAGGACTGGGTGACGTCATATAATTTAAAATTACGAAAAAACTAATGAAGATGATTTTTCCCGAGAATAAAACCAATACAAAATGCATGATTCGTGGAGTTATGTTTTAAAAACTCCACATGTGAAATTTGGTGTGAAAACAATACATTCCTTACTATCGTCGGTCGGTAAAAATTGAATAATATTGGGTTTATTCACGGATGATATTATTATTTATATAAACCGAGACATTTTTATCTCCCGGAAAATTTTTGTGGGGACACTGGGACAGAATACACATAAGAATAAGCAAAATGATCGTATGGGATTTGTAAGTCAGTTAAAGAATAAGAATATTTGATCTATCAAAATTAAAAAAAATTTTAGATCTAATTTTATTTATTTATGTAAAATAGTTGTACCACATGATTATAATTAACAAAAATTATACATTAAGTTAATTTTTTAAATAAGCTTAACTATATATATTTTATTTCTTTACAAATATGATTTATCAGTACAATGATAAGAAAAAAATTTGATAATTTATTAATATTAAATTATTATTGAGTATAGATATATTCGAAAGTTTGCCTTAAAAAAAAAGATTAAAAAAAATAAGGCGTTTGGTCTGTAGCCTCTTTGAATCAGCTGAGAGTGCCTTTGATTTTTTGGATTTCGAAATGAAATCGCGAAATTCGGGGCAACCTGAAAGAAAACCTACCTAGTAAGGGAGTGCATAGCCTCCATCAATAGGCATGGAAGGCCCATGCTAATCAAAAAAGCCCTGCGCTCAAAAGGTAACCAACAATTTGTTCCTGTTCAGGCTAATCCCATTTTGGAACTGTGGTGAATTACCTTCCCGAATTCCCGTTCATCCAATCCACCTCAAATACACTCTCAGTAATACAAAATGGCTCAATTCAGACCTGGCGTGCAATTCATGCAATCCATCCCTTAAATAATAGCATGGCATTTGTTTTATCCACCCACATTTTATTTATTTATTAATTCTAATCTAATCTATGAATTAGTAGGATGAGAACATGCATGGATGTAGGAGGCAACCACCTGAAAATTCCTAACAACTATATATATATATATATATATATATATATATATCAAAAAATAACCACCCTCCCAGTATAACCCATCGAAACCTACTAATTCTAAAAATACCTTTGTCTCTTCTGCCTCCTTTATCAATGCTTCTTCTTGAAAGATGTACTCTGAAATTCCCTAATCTCACTAAATTCTGTCCTATAATTTAATATATTTCTCTATAATCTCCTAATGAATATTATCAAAAGCAAAAAATCATTGTAATTTAATTCTACTTTGTATATTATATTAAACTTTACTTTAAATATTATATTTACTTTTTCTATTTTAAAGTGCGCCATGCTAAATAAATAACGATTATTACTTACATTTGGAGAGCTGTATTTCAATCATTTCATCGTCATCAAGAATGGAGAAGATAAACAAGAATTCAAATCAACATTCAGTAGCAGGAACGAAGATGGAAACATGAAATAGAAGAAGAAAAATAACTTATTAGTTTATAATCAATAAATTTAAATTGAATTAAATATAAAATTAATAATAAATACTGACCTCGGAGTTAATAAAGGGTTGATATTTCTCGCAGATTAAACTCGAAGAACAGCACGTAGACTTGAATTGATGTCCATCACTCTCGCCTTGATAAAGAAAAAAATAATTAAGATTAGATATTTATATTATATACAGGAAATAAAAAAATAAGGTATAAATAAATAAATAATAATAATAGGATTAAAAAAGTGTATAGATTTTTAAAAATATTATCTTATTTCTGTAATATTAAAATACTAAAATTATTTTACATCCTATATAGAACCATGATTATAATAAGTTATAATATGCATTTAATAGACATATAATAAAAATATCTTAGAAAACAGCAGAAAACTAATTATGATTATATTATTAATTTCACGAAGATTTTATTCTGTTTAATTGATGTATAGGTAATAGAAATATTATTCATTTTTCAAAAGTGTTATAATAATATTCAATTGACAAAACAATATTCATATGAGATTGGAAAGGAACGGTGTGAGCGATAATGAGATTAGAAAGAATATATAGAATATTTAAAATTATATATTTCTATATGAATATAAGCAATTTATATTTTTTTGATTTATAATTATATTATATGAATTTTGAAAATAATCTTCATATTTTTTAAAAAAATAAGTTTTAATAGGATTAATATATATATATTGAAATTTAAAAAATCTTTCAATAAATATATTTAAAGAAAAATAAAATTTTGTATGTATATGATTTTTTAATTTTTAAATAATTTTAATTCAACTTTTAATCAAATTTAATTAATGGGATCTGATAGAATATTTAAGATTAATTCTTTTCAAAGATTGGAATGAAAAATTTATAAATTTCTTTGGGTATATAAATAAAAATTAGCTGGAGTGTCTCCACTCGACTATCTCGCAATTTGAATTGGATTAAATAACATAATATATTATATTTAAATTAAATTTAATTAATTATAAATTATAAATAATAAATAATAAATATTAAACCAGCGCATGTTTGGCTTTTTGTTGATGGCACCACGTCACGTGTTGACGCGTGAGATTTTCAGTGTTAAAAAATTAATTCTGGTAATTTCAGCGAATCAATCAAGCTGAAATTCTATATATAGCAGTTTTATATAATTATTAATCATGTGAAAAATTATCAAACATATATCTTTATTTTTACGGTCACTTTAGAGGAAAAAAAATCAAAACGTTGTAGGTAATGACCCTCTTCCGGTTGAGCTACATTTCTCAAAAGTTGATAGAAAACTATGAATTTTGAATAATGTCCATGTACCAAATTTCATCATTCTAGCTCAAACCGTTTTTGCGTAATCTTGCCTACATACATACACACATACACACATACACACATACACACACACATACACACACACAGACATTTTTCTCAACCTTAGTGAAAATGATTCAGGAACCTTCAAAACGTATAAAAACATCAAAATCTCAACATCGAAAATTTTCATGATCGCAATACTATCTCTGGCGAGATAGTAAAAATTATAAAAATGCACTTTATAAAATTTAATTTTTATTGAAATATTTTTTTTTAAAGTTCACTAATCTTCCTTTTAATTAATAAAAAATAAATAATAAAATTACAATTAATTCTTGATTAGCGACTGATTAAGGGATGATTTCAGTGGAGAGGCCGTTGAGGGTCTCACACTCAGCATGTAAGGGGAACTGAGGGGAACTGAATTCGTTCGAGTCAGCCGGCCGGCATGAGGTCAGTTCAGGCGGCGGAGGGGCTGGGAGGGGCTTGGAGAGGGGCGAGCGGGGAGTGCAGAGGTGAGCGCTCTACTGCAAATTATTTCAAATAAAATACATATTAAAATAAAATAAAATAAACAAATATTAATTTTTAAAATTAGTGGTGTTTTAGAATACATCTTAGGAGGCAGCTAGTCGAGAGCGTAGCATAGCAATTTTCTACACAAGAAATCGGCGTTCGATTCCAACTAAGAACAAATTTTTCTAATAAAATTCAATTTAACATCAGCTGCCTCCAGCTCCAGGAACTGTCAGTTCCTGGTTCTAAACATGCGAAAGGGAACGGGAAACCACCGCATTAACATTCCCAAGAAAAATCATCATGGCTGGGTGGCTTCTAAGGCTATCCTAGTCATGATGATAGCCAAACTCCGAAAGGGAGACGGCACCTTAAGAAGAAGAAGAATACATCTTAAGCTTAATTTTATTCAAAGATCTTAATGAAAATTTAAAAAAAAAATTATAAATATATCAGTAAGAAGTTCATTAATGAAATTATCATATTTTGAAAAAAAAAAAAATCAAGGAGGTGGCGTATTAATGTAAATGGTTCAATTTAAATTTAAAATTGTTGGACGAATGTGATATAATTTTAATTTAATGTAAATATATTTCATAAAAAATAAGTTGACCTGCGGCCAAGTCCGAACCGACCGACGGTTTGAAATAAATTAATTTCCAGCTACAGAAACAATTTTAAATAATTTTAATATATCTATTAATGTAATAAAAAACAGATAGGCATATAACATAAATATTTTTAATTTTATTTTATTTATAATATATATGTAAGACCAGGCTGTGACGTCATGAATGGCTGGATGGCGTAATATAATTTAAATTAGGAAAAAACTAATAAAGATGATTTTTCTCGAGTATAAAACCAATGCAAAGTGATTGATTCGTGATGATATGTAAAAAATCTCCTCATGTGAAATTTGGTGTGAAAATAACCGCTAATACTACCACTTCCGGTTTCCGGATTTGAACCAAAAGTTGATCAATTCATCATACTGATGCATTAAGTAAATATACCAAATTTCATCAAAATCCGTATGTATGTAAAAATCTCCACATGTGAAATTTGGTGTGAAAACAATACCTCCCTTACTATTGTCGGTCGGTAAAAAATCAAAACGTTGTAGGTTGAGCTACATTTCTCAAAAGTTGATAGAAAACTATGAATTTTGAATAATGCCCATGTACCAAATTTCATCATTCTAGCTCAAACCGTTTTTGCGTAATCTTGGTTACACACATACACACACACACACAGACATTTTTCTCAACCTTAGTGAAAATGATTCAGTGACCTTCAAAACGTATAAAAACATCAAAATTTTCGTGATCGTAATACAATCTCTGGCGAGATAGTAAAAATAGGTAATATGAGAGTTATCATCCTTTCATTTTAATTTATTCAATATAGTTCTATACTTAATTGAATAAATTAATATATAATCAATTTGTATACTCACAGACATAATCAAATTTATTTTTAATTGATTAAATAAAATACCTTCATTGATCAATTGGACAAGAAAAACAAAAAACAATAAAAACTTCTTTATATATTTAAAACTGTATAACATTCTATTTAATAATATTTTATTTAGCTTTACTATACTTATACCTTTTTATAATAAGAATCTCTAATAATGTCTTTTAAAAAGTCAAATGGATTTTCGTTTATTAAACGAAATGGTTTGTCATTTTGAGAAAATTTGCATTTTTTTGTAATTTGGTATAAATGAACGTCAAACTGTTTCCTCTCCTCTTAACTCTTACACTCATTTAGTCTCAAGCAACTCACCCTCTCACTCTCTGGCATCGATTTGTGCCTTTTGTCTGAAACTTAAGTTTGTGGCCTGAACTTTACACTAAATACAATTCGTGCCTAATAAATTTGTGCTAAAATAAACCCTGATGTTTTCTCGAAAAACCTTTTACATGCTACCTTAACGAATCTATGCACAGGGAAGGTATATTTTCTGAATAGGAAAGAGGAAGGTTGAGAGGGGTTGGAGGTAGAAGTGGTAGGGATGAGAAAGGAAATAGAATGAATCAATGAATTACTACACCGCCCATAAAATTACTTCTTGAGAGGATTATTAATTAATTTTCTTCGCCTCATTGGAAATCCTATTCAGATGCCGCAGCCAAATTGTACCATTTCTAATGAACAAGGTCTTGGGATTATAAAGTAATCCAATTACAGAGAATATTTTGGTTAAGGTAGCTCTTATTCACGCATCTCTTTAATTAGAGAGATCGTCATTTCTTTTAAAGCCAGTTTATTACTTATAATTAACACTATATTCCTTTATCGATCATCTAATAACGATCTTTCTTTTGTCAGGATTTTAAAAACTTAAAAAAAAGAATCCTCTAATTTTTAAAATATTATATAATCAAAAATATATTTTTTAATTGTTTTTTTAGCTTAGTTTTTATTCTTTTATTTTGAAATATAATAAATGGTTCATATAATAATTTTATAAAAAAGAGGTACTCAAATTTCACTATATTGGCTTTTAGGGATCTAAACTCATTTGAATCACCCATATTAGTTTTAAACTAAATAAGTGAACTATGAACAAGGATATATATTTGAACTCATGATCTCAAGTTAAGTGTACAAGTTGAGTAACTTTTTTTTTCTAAACCAAAGATGATGTTTACAATATTTACAGGTTCATTTGTTTATTCGATTAAATACTTCATGTTATTACCATTTTTACATGATTATTTATTTTATATTACAATTTTTACCGACCGACGATAGTAAGGGAGGTATTGTTTTCACACCAAATTTCACATGTGGAGATTTTTACATATCTCCACGAATCATGTATTTTCTTAACAGAAAAAAGTATTTTTAGCATGATGTCTGTCCGCCCGTTCGTCCGTCCGTCCGCCCGTTCGTCCGTCCGTCCGTCCGTCCGTCTGTCCGTCCGTATAGATGTGTACAGCCTGAACGGCTCAACCGATTTTGATGAAATTTTGTATATTTACTTAATGCATCAGTGGGATAAATTAATCAACTTTTGGTGCAAATCCGGAAACCGGAAGTGGTAGTATTAGCGATCGACGATAGGAAGGGAAGGGTTATTTTCAAAGCAAATTTCACATGAGGAGATTTTTTTACATATCACCACAAATGTATTGGTTTTAACCTCGGGAAAAATCATCTTCATTATGTTTTTCTTAATTTAAAATTATATGACGTCACCCAGCCCTTCATGACGTCACAGCCTCGGGTAACGCCGGCAACGCCGGCTACTTCAGCTATATATTATAAATAAAATAAAATTAAAAATATTTATGTTCTATCCATATCTGTTTTTTTTATTTAAATATATTTTAAAGGTTTATATACAGGGTCATCAAAAAAGGTGGACTGGATTTTGTTGTACAACAGAGATTGAGTAGCATTATAAATATTTTGAAACCGCCATAATATCGTAAATGGGGAGATCAGCAACCAAATGAAGTTTTCCAATACATAAGTGATTCACCAAAAGTCAACGTTTGGTGTGGACTTATGGAGGATCGTAATGTCGGCCCTTTCATGTTTGCAGAAAACACGGTTACAGGCACAATTTATTTGGACATGTTGGAAATGTATGCGTTCCCTCAAGTTCAAGAGATTGAAAGTGAAAAGGGCATTAATGTCAGTTTCCAGCAGGATGTAGCTCCATGTCACTATAGCCTAATATTCCAAGATGCTCTCAACAACAAATTTCCTGACTGTTGAATTGGGAGGAATGGTCCTGTTTTGTGATCGCCTTGAAGTCCTGATTTGACGCCTTTGGATTTTTTGAGGGGGGGGTTACGTTAAGAACATCGTTTATGCGAAAAAAAATTCGTGATCATCAGCATCTGAAAAAAAGAATTGGTACTGTGACTCCTGAAATGCTTCAAAAGACGTAGTGGGAGATTTATTATCAGCTAGATGTCTGTCGTGCGACGGTGGAAGCACACATCGAAATTTTTAAGAGTACATAAAAAAGTTTAAGATTGTCTGTCTCTGTCTTTTGATGTATAAATAAATATTCTATCATTTGTATTACGGTTTTTATTACTCTTCAAAATCCTGTCCATCTTTTTGACCTTTTCTCAAATTTTAAATAACCCTAAATTTATTAAATATTAAAATTATAAATTGTATATTTTTTTGTTTTTAAAGTAAAAAAATTATATATATATATATATATATATATAAATTTAATCATGTTATTTAGATAAATTGATTAACTGACTGACTAAAAGGGAAATCTTTTGTTTTGGCAGTTAGTTAAAAATAATATAAAAATAAAATTTATAATAGTCTACTTTATTGTAAGCGGGGATCTCGATGAAAATTATGATTTCAAACATATTGCAAGGTTGAGAAACGCTAATTAATAAGGCCCGACAACTCTGGATTTAAGGAGGTATCCCATTTAGCTACCATGTCTTATCAGTTTGACCAGCAGAGGGCGCGGCTAATTTTCGAATTTTTCAGTTCGGATTGTATATAGAAAAATTGAAAAATTAATTAATTAAATAATTTCCCTATATCCAAACCGAACAGAAAAAACCAAAAATTAGTGAATATGTGAACAATTAGTGAATTAGAATTTCTTAATGGCTGCACATTTCGACATTCATAACCATCTAATTTATATTCAATCTTTAATCCTTTTTATCTCGAAAACTAGAAGTTTCCCCAATAATTGCCTAAGGAAAAAGTTTCTTAGAATTAATCAAAGAATCAACTGGCGAAGTTTCATCAAATTCTGCGAGGTGTAGGGGCCATAGTATATATACCAATCTCAATCTTTTTGTTTGATATTACATATATCTTTATCAACTATTAATTGAATGATTTTTCAATTAATTTAAATGTCAATTTATAATTAAATTTATTATTATAGAAAATGGATAGATATTTGTTCATTAGATATAATGATCAACTCTCTATATTAATGGAGAAAGAGAGAGAGAGAAAGAAAATATAACAGAATTCCAACACTTTATTTAACCAATTATATTATTTACATATAAGTATATCCAAATAGATTTTTTTATTTTTATTTTAAGAATTTATGAATATTTTATTTCATTTTTTTTTTGTTTTGTTATTAATTTTATAATACTGGTTCGGAAAATACCTTCTTTGTTGGTTGGGTAATATTTAGTCATATTGTAGGAAAGGCCGATGGAGCGTTGGTTGGTGTGCTGTTGTCTCTGTTTAGAAATTCCATTAGACTACATCGGTGAGATCCTCTACTCAAGGATTGAATTTGCATTTTTACGTTAAGCTCCTTTTAGATTGTTTTGTTCTCGATTTTTCCTTCTCTCCTCCCCCATCCCCCATACATTTCCCTCACTACTATTTTTTCGTCTTCTTGTACTCTCCAATCACAACTTCGTCTCTCTGTTTATAATATATTCTATAAATATCTCATGTATATTTTAATAATTTTACATACAAATATCAATATCACCATCTTGTTCTACATATGATTACAAAAACAATTCTTATAATATTACCTTTTATCTTATGGATTTTATTAAATCAGATATATTTATTTCTTATAATTAATTAAAAATAAAAAAAAATGAATAAATACATATATTTTATAAGAGACTCATCACATATACAGGGTAATTATAAAAGGACTTTACAACTTTGAAAGCATATACATATTTATTGAAATTACTTACAGAATTGAGAAAGATGTCACTTTAGTACAAAACACTTCAAGTTGGTAGGCATACATACAAATATAAACCTACACATATTTAATTAATTAATTTTTTTAAAATTTATAATCTAAAATTAATAATTTGTGATAAAGTATAAAATCAAAAATCCTTTTTAATGGTTACAAAATGATTATTTAGGCTAATAATTTAAGTCAGCCCTAATGCTAACAAAATGTGTTTATTAGAGAAACTTGAAAAGAATTCAAAAATTGAATTCTGGTTGAACATTTCAATTATTTAATTTTTATATGAATACTAATTTAAGAAAATATATTCTATTATTGTATGTTGAAGTACATTTATAAATTGATTCAATTCACAATGAATATAACTACATCTATTAATTGATAAATAAATACTAATTAAGGCGGGGGGCAAGTGAATTGCAAAAAACATAAGGAAATTTAAAAAAATATCTATGATCCAAATCTGAAAGAGAACAATTAGAGCCAAAGGTAAATAGGGTCTCACGCTAGGGAAAAGTAATAAATGTTAAAAAAATTCAATAAAACTATAAATTAATTTAATTGATAAGAATAAATTTTGAGCGTGTGAATTTGTTATCAGCAATATTTTATAGGAAATATGCAAACTGGATAAAATGATGATTGGATAAAGTTTTCGGACTTCTTCAGGGAAATTATTCAAATATTTGAAAAGTAAAAATGCTTAAAAAGTTAAAGTTTAAAGTTGAAAGTAATAAAACAATAGTTTGATTTTATATAATAATATGATTTGGTTTTTGTTATAAGAAATTGCACCCACCTACGCATATTTAAAAGATTTTGTCAAAAATTCCAGCCCATAATGTTCCACAACCACCATATTCACCTGATTTATCAACTAGTGATACAATGTTTAGATTCAATGAAAAGTTGTAAATCAAAGAATATTTTGAAGGTTATTGCAAAAGAATCAATGCGCAAGTAGACAATATTTATTTATTTTGTATTTTGAAAACGATAAAATTAATTTGATTTTTTTTTTTTTTTATTATAGAACTAATATTTTTTATATAATTATTTGTTAGAAAATAATTAAGAAACTTATTTTATTTTATTTTTTTCAAAATAATAATAAATTTCCTATACATATTATTTATCTCATAATGAATGTTTATTTTATATATATTCATTATAGATTAGGAGTGTAAATTGGAATGAATTTGGCAGGATGCCCTTTGCCACATAAGCCGCATTGTGTCTGGGCATAAGGGCTACGTGATGGATGACCCTGCGATCGGACTCTCTGTGGTCAAATAGGCCTGGGCCGAATTCCCACCCTCCTTGGACAGGTGCCTAGCAGCCCTGATTGGCTAGACTAGCGACAATCTATTACTGAAATGGTACTTAACACACCAAACAAGCATTCCACTCTATTTTATTTCCAATAAGGACACTAGCTAAGTTTGTAACCCTCGGGGGATGGTAAATGAAAATTAGAAGATGAAAATTAGTTTGAGAACACACTCTCATCTTCGTTGCAACGACTTCTACCATTACTAATAATTGTGTTTGTTATTAATTGATGATTAAAAAAAAATAAAAAAAAATCTACTATTATATATTCTTTTTACCGACCGACGATAGTAAGGGAGGTATTGTTTTCACACCAAATTTCACATGTGGAGATTTTTACATATCTCCACGAATCATGCATTTTCTTAACAGAAAAAAGTATTTTTTGCATCATGTCTGTCCGTCTGTCCGTCCGTCTGTATACATGTGTACAGCCTGAACGGCTCAACGGATTTTGATGAAATTTGGTATATTTACTTAATGCATCAGTAGAATGAATTGATCAACTTTTGGTGCAAATCCGGAAAGCGGAAGTGGTAGTATTAGCGATCGACGATAGGAAGGGAAGGGTTATTTTCACACCAAATTTCACATGAGGATTTTTTTTATATATCACCACGAATCATGCACTTTGTATTAGTTTTATACTCGGGAAAAATCATCTTTATTAGTTTTTTCTTAATTTAAAATTATATGTCGTCATCCGGCCATTCATGACGTCACAGCCTGGTCTTACATATATATTATAAATAAAATAAAATTACAAATATTTATGTTCTATCCATATCTGTTTTTTATTACATTAATAGATATATTAAAATTATTTAAAATTGTTTCTGTAGCTGGAAATTAATTTATTTCAAACCGTCGGTCGGTTCGGACCTGGCCACAGGTCAACTTATTTTATTTGATTCCGGATATCATTTTTATCTCTCCAACAATTTCTTTTTAATATCCTTAAAAAGAAAATTTATTGACGATAAAATCAATTAAGTTGAAAGCACGAATGACATTTGATGGGCAATGTTTCCAAGCCCAGATAAGGTCGCTTGATAACATCAATCACTGTTTATCATATTTGAAGGGCTGACTTGTATTACAAGCCTTGTACTTAACTGAATAGGTTCTAATAACTCAAAGGATAAATGAGATAATTAATTACAAAGGTATCTAAAAATATTTTCATATAACTAATCGCATTATATATCAGCATTTAGCGATACAGAAAAGAGTATTTCTTATTTTACTAGAGATATTGAGCAATAAATAATTTAAACTGAACAATATTACTACTCATCTTATAAAATGAAGGAAATGATTTATATTATAATTATGCAGATAATTTTTGTTATCATCCTTTTCTGGTCAGTCAAAATTTTATAAGGAAATATTTTTTTTTTTAAAATATTTTATTTTACTTTTTTTTTTTTGTTCATTTGCTTTTTTATGTTACATCAGTGTTTCTCAAACTTTTAGAATTCACGGCCCAATTTTCAATCATAATTTTCATCGCCCTTCCCCATCGAAAATGTTTCAGAGCATCGGAAAATCATCTGACCTTTTTTACCGACCGACGATAGTAAGGGAGGTATTGTTTTCACACCAAATTTCACATGTGGAGATTTTTACATATCTCCACGAATCATGCATTTTCTTAACAGAAAAATGTATTTTTAGCATGATGTCTGTCTGTCCGTCCGTATAGATGTGTACAGCCTGAACGGCTCAACGGATTTTGATGAAATTTGGTATATTTACTTAATGCATCACTGGGATGAATTGATCAACTTTTGGTGCAAATCCGGAAACCGGAAGTGGTAGTATTAGTGATCGACGATAGGAAGGGTTATTTTCAACACCAAATTTCACATGAGGAGATTTTTTACATATCACCACGAATGTATTGGTTTTATCCTCGGGAAAAATCATCTTCATTATGTTTTTCTTAATTTAAAATCATATGACGTCACCCAGCCCTTCATGACGTCACAGCCTCCTTATTATGATCACGGGCAACGCCGGCTACTTCAGCTATATATTATAAATAAAATAAAATTAAAAATATTTATGTTCTATCCATATCTGTTTTTATTACATTAATAGATATATTAAAATTATTTGAAATTGTTTCTGTAGCTGGAAATCAATTTATTTCAAACCGTCGGTCGGTTTGGACCTGGCCACAGGTCAACTTATTTTTTTTAAGAACCACATTGAAAAATAATCGAAAATGTTCAACATTTTTAAATCTTCGTAAAAATGATAAATAATGAATTTACCTTACCTTACAATTGCTATGAATGCATTACTTAATATAAAAAACTTTTTTTATTCAGTATTTATGAGGGGGGTGATTCGAATAAAGTACTCTTTAAAAAAATTTATTTTTATTTCATGAATTTATCTTTGAAACTAATAAATTACTTTATTTAAGTAAAAAGAAATAATTTCTAGAATAATTATAGATAGATTATTAATAAAATTTAGTCACACACACACATATTTTATAGTTTATTATTATATTTTATAATTATGAATATGATTATTATAATTATTGTAAGACCCATTGGAATTCTAAGCCATAGACTGCACCAAGCATCTATTTATTCAGTATCTCTTTCCATATTAAAATGTTTAAAAAATAAATAAATAAACATACATGTTATTAGGTGACTATAAAGGGGCCCCTCTAAACTTAATTTAAAATATGTGAGGATTGTTTCTCTACATTGAATATCTATCTGCCCTGATATTATAGTTAACTATAACCCAACCCCAATTTATTGTTTTTTAAATAATAATCATAATAATACATACTCCACAGAATGTTATAAAATATCTTATTTAATTTAATAAATTTATCGTAATAATGAACTAAAATGAAAAGTTAATATGAAAAAAAAAAAAATTCAATCACAAACCTATTTATTTTCAATTTAAGACCATTTGATTTTCGTGACTTGATTATTTCGAAAAGTCAAACTTGATATATGATATTTGCAGAATGAACTCATATTCCACTAAACTCGACTAACCAACTTAATTCAAACATATTCATGATGAGACTCATATGGACAACCATGGAAATAATTAAGTTAAATATCTGGCTCATCCGAGTTTATTATATTTGGTTTATCAAATTAATCAATTCATTAATTAAATTAGTTATCTACTATATTATCGAAAAAATCATAAAAATATATTTTAAACACATAATAAAATTAATTTTTTTTTTTAATCTGTAAAATATCATCCTATCAATATCCTCCCCCTTGCGATATAATTTCGCTTTCATTTTAAATAATCCACTTGACAATTGATATATAAAGATGAATTTATCCACTTAAAATTATTTTAATAATCCATTTATAAGCCTTTTAATTAGCTATTTTATTAAGTATCTTTCTAAATTATCCATGAAAATAAACTTAAATATAATATTATTACTAAGCTGAGAATTAAAACAAATTTTGTCATCCGAATAAATTTGATGTGATAGAATGAAAATGTATAAATTTGGATGTGTCACATTGATTTTGACGATGTTTATACATGCATGATAAACAAAAGTAATGACGCTTTCAGCCAGAAAATATCTAGAAATAAAGCTTATACTTGGCTGAATTCGATTAGCAATTTTTATTCAATATGGATTTGTAATGCATATAAGACTAATTTTTTTTTTTTAATTTAAATTTCTGATTCTGATTTTAATATGAAATGATACGTTTGATTTATTATATAAACATAGCATATTTATATTTAAAATACTATAATAATAGTAATAGAATAATAATATTTTATTTAGTGATGTATTTATATAAATCGGACAACCAGAGAATATGTCTAATAATTTCTTGATGAAAAAAAGGTTTAAAAATATATAATATATAATAGAGATAGGATTAATAAAATAAAATGAGACAAAGTTCACACAGGCTCCGGGAATAGAATTGATTGATAATAAGTCGCGAAGAAAATTAAGATAAAGTTTGAGAGGAACCGTCCTACTGATCATAGAATACCTTTACCTCTCTTAGGCGGCAACTGACCTTAAAAACAATCTTCTTTCGTAGAATGTACAAAATATTGAGTTTTTAATATCTAAAATAATAATAGACTAAAAGTAAGTTCATGTTCATTTTTACTATCCCGCCAGAGATAGTATTGCGATCACGAAAATTTTTGATGTTGAGATTTTGATGTTTTTATACGTATTGAAGGCTCCTGAGTCATTTTCACTAAGGTTGAGAAAAATGTCTGTGTGTGTGTATGTATGTAGACAAGATTTGGTACATGAGCATTATTTAAAATTCATAGTTTTCTATCAACTTTTGAGAAATGTAGCTCAACTGGAAGAGGGTCATTACCTACAATGTTTTGATTTTTTTTCTTCTAAAGTGACCGTAAAAATAAAGATATATATTTGATAATTTTTCACATGATTAAAAATTGTATAAAACTGCTATATATAGAATTACAGCTTGATTGAATCACTGCAAGTACCAGAATTAATTTTTAAACACAATTGCAAAGGAACCGTCCTACTGATCATAGAATACCTTTACCTCTCTTAAACGGCAACTGACCTTAAAAACAATCTTCTTTCGTAGAATGTACAAAATATTGAGTTTTTAATATCTAAAATAATAATAGACTAAAAGTAAGTTCATGTTCATTTTTACTATCCCGCCAGAGATAGTATTGCGATCACGAAAATTTCTGATGTTGAGATTTTGATGTTTTTATACGTTTTGAAGGCTCCTGAGTCATTTTCAGGGTGAAAAAAATGTCTCTGTGTGTGTATGTATGTAGACAAGATTAAGCAAAATTTGGTACATGGGCATTATTCAAAAATTGTAGTTTTCTATCAACTTTTGAGAAATGTAGCTCAATCGGAAGAGGGTTATTACGTACGTTTTGATATTTTTTCCTCTAAAGTGACCGTAAAAATAAAGGTATATGTTTAAAAGTTTTTCACATGATTAAAAATTGTATAAAACTGCTATATATAGAATTTCAGCTTGATTGAATCACTGCAAGTACCAGAATTAATTTTTAAACAAAACTGCAAATCACGCGCCAGCATGTGACTTGGTGCCATCAACAAAGAGCCAAAGACGCGCTGGTTTAATAAATATTATTTATTAATTTTAATTTATAATTAAATTAAATTTAAATATAATATATGTTATTTAAATTCAAATTGCGAGATAGTCGAGTTGAGACACTCCAGATTTTTTAATTGAACTTGAAATATTGAATGCCTTAATGAACAGGAATTTAATGCATGCCTTCAAGTGTCCATATTCTTTTTGATTTATCTTCTTCAATTCATTCAATTGATTATGTAACAATATTATATCGTATATTATATGTATTATGTGGTAACAAGAAATTACATTCGGACTCCTCTTCCCCCCCCCCCAAAAAAAAAAATAAAATAATCTAATTAGATAAAATAAATATGGGATTGACAATTTAAAAGTAGAAATAAGGGAATTAATAGAGAGTACATAATTGAATGAAGGAGTCATAGAACAGAATGAATGTATAATTAAATAAAATATACAGGGAATTACAAAAATGATTTTGAAATTTCTTATATAACAGAATATAAAATTTTTTATAAAATATAAAACTTATTCTTAATTATTTTCTAGATTAATTAATAATGTTATTCTCTTTCTCGGCTAATCTTTCGTTAAATTTTATTTTTTATAATTTTCTTTCTAAAAATTTCATGGAATTGTTTAATATAAAACCAAAAGTAATTATTTGCAAACTATAAAATAAAAATCCAATTTATTTGATAAAACAATCAGATAATATAAGAAAAACAAAAGGTGAAATAAGGGACAAAACTCATATGTAGTAGGATTGACCATGCATTGTAGGAAGGTCACCTCTTAATCTCAAAATCGTAGGGTTTCAGTCATTTTATCGATCATTTTGCGTTTCCCCTTGCATCTCTCTATGGGGATGAGTTTAAAATAAATTAATAATTAATTATTATTTCCTATTAATATTAGATGAAATATTTTTCAATAATCAAAAATATTTTTTTATTTACCTTGATTAATTTATAAATATATTTATTTAGTAAATAATTGATTAATTTAATTTATCTATTTTTCTTTTCCATGTAAATTACCAATGAAAAAAGTCAGTGGCGTACCTAGAACTTTTGCCGCCCGGGGCGATCTCCAGTTTGCCGCCCTTTCTATTATAAGTCAATCAAATAGTGGTTTTTATAAATTAATACACATAAATAAATTATTAAGTTATTTAATCAATATTAATTAATACACAGAGTAAATTTTTTTACACATATTTGTATGCACTCGTAAACATTAATATAATATTTACTCTTCTAGCTCTTTCATACTAGAAAAATCGTGTATAATGCTCTCAAAATTTATATTATTTGTAATTTCTTGTTCTATTGACAATATAGCAAGATTTTGTAGTCTTAATTGACTCATTGTAGAACGAAGATAATTTTGCCGAACAAAATCTTAAAGAAGCGTTTACGAATTCAACGAATTTTAATGAATACAATAAAATAAAATTATTATTCTGTTCTTGGAATTAGAATTCAAAATTTACACTAAAATGCATTTATATACACCGATGAATAATATTCGAAATCATATAGTCAATCATAATTTATATAAATCAAATAGTAAACTTATAATCATCATAATAATTATTTATTATTCAAGAAAGAAAAAAAAATAAATATGAAAAGAATAAGTTGCTTTTTACACAACTATAACTAAATATAAATAATGCCGCCCCAAGATAAGTGCCGCCCGGTGCGGACCGCACCCACCGTCCCCCCTTAGGTACGCCACTGAAAAAAGTCAATATTATTAATAATATATTTTGTAAATTATTTTTCCCATAAATATTTTCAATATGGTATAAGTTTTCAACTTGTTTAAAGTGGTACCCTTATTATTATTATTATTAAAAATATTGGAAAGACTATAAAATAGTAGTGGTGTAATAAAGATTGATTTTAATATTTGATTAACAGGTATTTGTCTTTTTTTTTTGTTGAGGTATTCATATCATAAGCCATTGGAAAGCGTAAAAATAATTTGATCAAAAGTTTGTGGAGACACGTTTGATGTGATAAAGAAGCTGTTTTTCTTGAGACTATATTCATTTATTATTGTTGCTTTTTTTCTCCTCTTGTTGATTTTTTGAGAAAATTTAAATAGAAATTAGAACGATATCATAAAAATATTGTACAGAAAAAATGATTAAAATATATAATTTTTCTTTTAAATAAATATTACAAAAATAAAACAAATCAATAAAAAAAATAATATTTATTATTATATTATAGATTATTTTACATAATTGAATAATTAATCGTATTGAGTAAAATAATTAAATTATGATAAATAAATTATTTGATACAACCCAAGAGAACCATTCTAATTACATATTTTTAGAATGTTTAAAAATAAACCACTGTGAAAATGAAATTCGAGATTTATTTATAAAATGATTTTATACAATTTTTAATTAAATTGTAAATCATTACTAAGAATATTCTAAATAATCTAACGATCTCTATTATTCAAAAGTGATTGCCATACTTCTCATATATTCCATTTCAATTCTTTCTCAACTCCCTCCCGCAAGTTCTTGGTACAATAAATAATAAGTTGACCTGTGGCCAGGTCCGAACCGACCGACGGTTTGAAGTAAATTAATTTCCAGCTACAGAAACAATTTCAAATAATTTTAATATGTCTATTAATGTAATAAAAAACAGATATGGATACATAAATAATAAATATAAACATTATTAATTTTATTTTATTTATAATATATATGCAAGACCAGGCTGTGACGTCATGAATGACTGGATGACGTCATATAATTTTAAATCAAGAAAAAACTAATAAATTTGATTTTTCTCGAATATAAAACCAATACAAAGTGCATGATTCGTGGTGATATATAAAAAAATCTCCTCATGTGAAATTTGGTGTGAAAATAACCCTTCCCTTCCTATCGTCGATCGCTAATACTACCACTTCCGGTTTCCGGATTTGCACCAAAAGTTGATCAATTCATCCCACTGATGCATTAAGTAAATATACCAAATTTCATCAAAATCCGTTGAGCCGTTCAGGCTGTACACATCTATACGGACGGACGGACGGACGGACAGACATCATGCTAAAAATACTTTTTTCTGTTAAGAAAATGCATGATTCGTGGAGATATGTATAAATTAAAATTATTTGAAATTGTTTCTGTAGCTGAAAATTAATTTACTTCAAACCGTCGGTCGGTTCGGACCTGGCCACAGATCAACTTATTTCTTTTTGTTGTTTTTAAGATAATTTAACCATATTAATATATAATTTTATTTAAATCTTCTCCTATCCCACCCATTCATTAAAATTATCAATTATAATATTTAATTTTTTTTGTCCTTGCTTAAATTGATTTAGTACTTTATCATAAGTACTTGTGCATACTTTTTTTTAACTCTCTCTCTTGTCAAACTTTATAATTATCTTTTCATACACCTCCCCCTCTCTAATAGAATTTTTAAAATATCACGCAACCAATCCATAATAGCTAAAAGAAATAAAATTGTTTTCCTACTTAATTTGTTTTTTCAGTGAAATTTATCTCGATTTATTTTTTACTTAATTAAATAATCGCCAAGTTTTCAAATGGATTGATTTTGTTTACTTAATGCGCATTTCAAAGTTACTAGTTTTGATATGTTTTTGAAAGAAATGAAAGTTGTGCTTAGTTTACACTATCCAAACTTTATTATTTTTGAGATTACCATATATTTGATTGAAAAAAGTTATTTCTCACATTCATTTTTCATATTAATACCTATAAATTCAAAAATTTTTAATTTAAAAATATAATATTCTTTTCTATTACGAATTATACATTTAGAAAAAATATATTTTAATAAATTTATTTATTTAAATATAAATTGTATACCGGGAGCTTAGCCGCTAGGTTATAGTGATCGGTCCGCCTCATTCAAACTCCAACTCCATTTCCCCACCTCTCCTCTTTCCCATCACGCACTGTATCGGGGGGAGAGGCAGGAGACCAATTAAGCGGTATCCAATCCAGGAGGATTATTTGAAAATTCAAGTTCACTTATTGATAAAACGAACTTAAAAATCAACATTTCGAAATCCATACGAAGATATTTGATTTTCAATACTTAAATATGATATATACCAATATATTTATGTTTATTGTTTAACTTGAAATTAACGATTAAATATTTAAATAAACTAAAAATTTCGAAACGTTTGTGATTATTTTAATTCATTTTATAGTTTTTTTTTTACTTTTGCGATCATTAATATTTTCGATGTCGAGATTTTGATGTTTTTATACGTTTTGAAGGTCCCTGAGTCATTTTCACTAAGGTTGAGAAAAATTTCTCTCTCTCTCTCTGTGTGTAGACAAGATTACTCAAAAACAGTTTGAGCAAGAATAATGAAATTTGTATACAGGCATTATTCAAAATTCGTAGTTTTCTATCAAATTTTGAGAAATATAGCTCACCCGGAAGAGGACCATTACCTACCACGTTTTCATTCTCTTTCCCAGACACTTAGAGTAGTTGATAGAGGGATCGAAAGGATATATCCATGTAATACTATATACATTTAAATAATAACAGATTAGCTCTTAATTTATCAAATTTATTGCATAATAAAAACAAATCTGGAGTGTCTCCACTCGACTATCTCGCAAATTTGAATTGGATTAAATAACATAATAGGTTGGGGAAAAAGAAATCCATTATTTTTTCGGTAGATGACTGTAGTGATCGATATCTCGTAAATTATCGATCAAACAATTTCAAATTTATGCTCGTTGTCAAGGTAACAGTTCGCACTAAAAGAATTCGTTTGCAGTTTTTTGTTTTGTCCATTCAGTTCTGAGTTACACGGCGTTAAAGATGGAAGTCAACAAAGAGAAAATTCGGTACATTTTACAGTTTTTCTTTGATAAGGGCGAAAATGCAAGTCAGGCGGCTGAAAATGTGAATAGTGTTTATGGTCCCGATACTGTAACAGCTAATTACGCGCAATTTTGGTTTCGTCGATTCCGTTCGGGTATTTTTGACGTTAAGGATGCCCCTCGCACAGGCAGGCCCGTCGTCGAAAATGTCGACAAAGTCACTGAAATCATCGAAGTGGACCGGCATGTTAGTAGTCGTAGCATCGCCCAGGAATTAAAGATTGACCACAAAACAGTTTTAAACCATTTGCACAAAGCTGGGTTTAAAAAAAAGCTTGATGTTTGGGTGCCACACCAATTAACACCAAAAAACATGATGGATCGAATTTCCATCTGCGAAGCCTTGGCCAAACGTAATGAAATCAACCCATTTTTTAAACGGATGGTGACTGGGGATGAGAAATGGGTCACATACGACAACATTATGCGAAAGCGATCGTGGTCAAAGCGTGTTTTAGTGATAAGAAATTGGCATCAAGGGAAGAGTGTGAAAATCAATTGCTGGAGTTTTTCGCTAATAAGGACCAAGACTTTTATGAGAGAGGCATAATGAAGCTACCATTAAAATGGCAACAAATTATAGAACAAAATGGTGCATATTTGACCTAAATCAGACAATGCAAAACATGTTAAATAAAGTCTTGAAGTTCACGTAAAAATAATGGATTTCTTTTTCTCCAACCTATTATTATAAATAAAATAAAATTAAAAATGTTTATATTTATTATTTATGTATCCATATCTGTTTTTTATTACATTAATAGATATATTAAAATTATTTGAAATTGTTTCTGTAGCTGGAAATTAATTTATTTCAAACAGTCGGTCGGTTCGGACCTGGCCACAGGTCAACTTTTTATTTGATAAATTGAAAATGATATCACATTTATTTACATCTTGTTTCAATAAATGAATGTCATTTATTTGAAATCATTATACTAAATAGAAGATTATTTTTTATATGAAAGTCTCAATGAAAATACTAATATTAAAAAGAACAACAATGCGTAAGATCGAAAGTAAAAGTAAGCGTTGATACTCTTTTAAATAAAATTCCGCGATGTTTTTCCTAAACCATTTAAGGAAGAGATTTTCCAGGTTTTTTCTCTAACGCGGAAGCCTATATTGTTTGTCGTGTCGTGTTATCCGGAGATAACGGGTAGGATTTGTCGTAGCACTCGAAAGGGTGAGTTCAAGATGCCGTCCACCTCCTCCTAGACACGCAACCATTGCCTTTCGTCCTCTCATCCCAATCTATAAAGGTTTTGCGTGGCAAACAAACTGGTAAACAATCGCAAACTGCTGCCACGTGATGCTGCATGCGATTAACAAACTTGTTCATGTTTACTTTCAAGATTTGCGAATGTAATGTGTTGGGAAAGGGGTAGTTTACCGTGTTGCCCCAACTGGTTAGTAACCCTTTATGATTAGGAAGAAAAAAGTTATTATTTTTCATATTGGATTACTTCAAGACATTGGATAACAATGGTTAAAAGATTGAAATGGATTTATATTTATTTGACATTAGAAAATGGAAAACTGCTTCATAAATAAGAGGTGAGAGAGTTTTTTTTATAACGTTTTTCTCTTAACTTCACTTGGCGTCTCTCTCTGTCTCTCTGTCTGTCTGTTCGCTCTTTTGACAAATTGAAATCGATTTTTCATCGACTTTTTATTGAGATAGACTTTTGAAAATTTTTACTGATAATTCAATGGATCCCTAGAAGGTATATAAGAAATATAATTGAATTATAATTAATTAATTGTAATTAATTAGCGATTAATTACTTTTAGTAACTAACTCCTTTTGTATTGCTCCGATTAATTTTTTTTCAACGGATTTTGAAACATAAATATTGATTTCAGGATAGATTTTCATTTTGAACGTATTTAAAAATATTTCATAGCATTAAAATTAATGATGAATTCTTATTAATCAGTTGTATCGCCAATGAGGAGGAGTTTCTTCCCCTCAGATGGTATAAAGATAATATCTTTTTTTTATACATTGTATATGTCCTCGATAGAAAGGAAGCAAAACAATAGGATAACCTTTTTTAATGAAGACAATATATATATTTACATTTATATATATATATTAATGTATATATTTATATATATATATACATTTATAAAATCTCATATTAATAAAAATTATTTATTTATAAATATAATATAATCATTATTATTCAATAATAACATTTACTTAACATAAATGCATAAAATCAATTTTGGAAGATTAATATATTTTTTTGTTTTATTCAATTTGTAAATTTTCATATAACTTCATATTTTCTATTTCTCTTGTTATATTAAATAAATTTATCATATTAAAATAAATATAATTTTTTTTTATAAAATAACGTTTCTCCAATTAACTAAAAAGAATAAAATAATTTTTCTACAAGCCTGACAAAGTTTATGGATGAATTTCTTCATATTCAACGAAAAACGTTGGGCGCATTTAGTTCTATGCAATTAACTTCCTTTATAGAGCTATAATTCATATAAATATACTAAGATACATACCACACTAAAACACTTAATTAACAAGTAACACTATTTCATCAAATATAATCAACCATTTTGGATTTGATTGATAATATGTAAATTTAATAAAAATTCTTTTAAATTTGGATGCATACTTTGATATAAGTATATTACAATGAAAAATAATAAAAGATTAATTTCTTAGGTCTTAAACTATCAATGTCCCGTAATTCATCATATAAAGATTCAATTTGCTCTTAATATGAGTGTACGCTCTTGCCCGTTTTCAGGGAAAGTGCGGACTACTTGCCGTTTGTTACAATTTGTTATATTAAACATAATTTTGAATATAATTGTATATTTCTATCAATACAAAATATTTATAGTTAGTAGTAACATAACAATTCAATAATACCAAAACAAGATTATTATTTGTAAAATAAATAAACTTTTTATTAGTTATAAGTCAAACTTTGCAAAAACTGGTCCGCACTTACCCCACTTCACCTTAAGTAAAATTCAAGAATAGTTATAAAATTTTTTTTTTTTTTACCAAGGCTATGATGCTTATAACAAACAGTGAAGATTAATTTCCATAGAGTAATAATCAAGAATTAAATCAAATTTATATATATATATATATACATATATATTGATGAATAGTCAAATTACTTGTAATTGTAAATGGAGAACCGAGTTACTCTCTGAACTCGAATTCAAATTAACAAAACCCTTTATGAGATCTCAACAAGTCCTTTCTAATGTGGATCCTATATATCATAGATCAAAACGTTAAATACTTATTGAAGTGAAAATAATTTATTCTCTATCACAATTTTTTTGTTTTTGAAAATAATAACAAAGTAGAGCAAGAAAAGATTTTGTTTGATTGTATTTAATTTTATATTAATAATTTTTTTTTTATTTATTTTAGTAAGAGAGAAGTTAGTAATTTATATTTTTTCCACTCAACAATTTCAATCTTGTTTTTTAAATACTCTGATCTCATTTATATTTAAATTTTAAAATATTTAATTAAAAGAGTGTTCATCATAAGCAAAAAAAAAAAAAAAAAATGATTGAATACTTTTATTTTTATAAAACTTTGTTTTGTTTATTTATAAATATTATCCATAAATACTCTATAGATAGGAAGAATATAATTAATAAACTTTTAAAGAATAAACAATTCAGAAAAAAAAAAACAAAAGAAAAAGAAACGTTTAAAAATAAATTTAGAAAAAAATTAATAAATAAAATTAATAAGAAAAAAATGTAGCTCTATAAAAGATTAAATTTTTTAAAAGTTACTGATAAGATTAAATGTGTATAGGTAACTTTTATTATAATCGAAATAATGGATATTTAATTTTTTTTTTTTATCATAAAATTAATTCTTTATTTTATTATACATATAAATAAGTATTTATTCATGCAAAGATTTTATTCTTGAAAAAAATAATTATTTCAAATATTGAAATATTTTTATATAAAAGTATTTTTAGAATTTTATTTTAATGAATATTTATTTGTTGCCACTAATTGGATAAACCATTCATTAATATGGGACAAAATATCTAAGATCTAAGAGAATATGTAACATTTATTAAAATTTTAATTCAAGGTTAAATTTATTTACAAAATATTATATTGTATTTATATAAATATCCTATATAAACTCAAAGAATTTGTTGTATACCTAGGGGAAGTTGGGGAAATGGCGCTCACTTAAGGGAGGTTGTCCAAATTTGATATAAAACAAAACAATAATTAAAATAAGTTGACCTGTGGCCAGGTCCGAACCGAGCGACGGTTTGAAGTAAATTAATTTCCAGCTACAGAAACAATTTCAAATAATTTTAATATATCTATTAATGTAATAAAAAACAGATATGGATACATAAAAAATAAATATAAACATTTTTAATTTTATTTTATTTATAATATATATGCAAGACCAGGCTGTGACGTCATGAATGACTGGATGACGTCATATAATTTTAAATCAAGAAAAAACTAATAAATATGATTTTTCTCGAGGATAAAACCAATACAAAGTGCATGCTTCGTGGTGATATATAAAAAAATCTCCTCATGTGAAATTTGCTGTGAAAGTAACCCTTCCCTTCCTATCGTCGATCGCTAATACTACCACTTTCGGTTTCCGGATTTGCACCAAAAGTTGATCAATTCATCCCACTGATGCATTAAGTAAATATACCAAATTTCATCAAAATCGGGTGAGCCGTTCAGGCTGTACACATCTATACGGACGGGCAGAAGGAAGGACAGACATCATGCTGAAAATACTTTTTTCTGTTAAGAAAATGCATGATTCGTGGAGATATGTAAAAATCTCCACATGTGAAATTTGGTGTGAAAACAATACCTCCCTTACTATCGTCGGTCGGTAAAAACACACATATATCTATACATCACTATATTGACTAACTTGTTACAAATTAAAAAATGAAAATTTTTATTCTTATAATGGTAATTATGACCATTTTGCAAAAGTTTACAATGATCGCGATTGCCCAGAGGTCGGGGTAATGGCGCTCATTGTTTAAATACACATATCGCAAATGTAATTTTTGGCCTTGGTACTTCCGCTGCATTCTTGATGGATCCAGCTGCTACAAACGCTACATCTAAACCACATTTCTCCATCTTTCCCGAATTCGTTACAGAATTCGTTAGGATCCAGATCGTCAAGTTCATCTTCATCATAAATAATTTTGTCTTCTCCGCTTTCGGACTATGAACTCTACTATTTTTCGCTTCACTTCGCTCTACAGAACAAGAAAAAAAGTTTATGCTATAATAATTGATTGCGGATAAACACGCTTAGCTTTGGGGAAATGGCGCTCATCTGATCGCCATTACCCCAAAATGTTGCGCCGTCTGTTATAACATAAAAAACTGAAACTATTTGACTTAAGTAAAATTAATAGACATAGACTTGATAAGTATTTAGAACACTATCTACGCATATAATAATAATCAAAATAAAATAAAATTTGAAATACTTACAGCTTAAATAAAAAAAAAGTTGATATATTAATAGATTGAAAATGACAATTTTGAGCGTCACAAGTTACTAAACGCTGTAACTGTAATATCGACTTGGCGATTAATTAAAATTTTTTTGTTAGTTGTCATATAGAGGGAAGCACGATTAAACTGTTAAAAAGTTTTATATTTCAAGAGATTTTAAGGTGAGTGCCATTACCCCATCTTCCCCTTTAAGTATTTTCCACTTTACAATCTAATTATTCTTTATTTATTGTGTCTAAAATTAAAAATATAATAATGTGTTCTTCAGTAAAAATATTTGTGTGAAACCAGTTATATAATGTAGCAAAACATAGGTGAATGGATCAAATACGAAGATTTGAAAAAATGTACGAGGGTAGGTCAATAAGTCCGTGACTACAATAAAATTGTAAAGAATAAATTTTTAAAGTACCTCATACTTTCTTTACTATAAATACTCTATTCTATTATATAAATAGAGTGCTAATGTTTTTCTATTTTCTATGTTAAGTGTTTGATCCAAGAGTATTTAAATCATAACAGTGTAATTTTAGCTTGATTGCTGCTCCATCTGCAGGTCCTCCTAAATAATTATTCTTTTCATGAAACTCCATTTATTTATTTTTTTAAAAAGTTTCCAAGTCATCTCACCCATTCAACAGACTATAGCTATAGTTAAATTCATATTTGTACCTCCTAAGAATCATATCCTTCCCTTTTTGAGCCCCCCTTTTTATACCAGAAGTCATCGTATCGTATCATCTCCAACGACTATTATACCTTTCATTCAATAAACCGCTGCAAACGTGAGTAACCTTCAATACACTTGCATTTTATTATTTTTGAATTTAATTATTTCACCCCCTACGCGCCCCGGCGCTACATTTTATAATAAATAATTGTTTATTTATACAACTAACAAAATATTTAATGAATATATACCAATCGTATAATATCTAAAAAATTTATATTTACTTTATTTACATAAAAAAATAAAATAACAAAAACTAAATTAACGAGTAAATACATTTTTCTAAATTTATAATTATGATTATTTATTTTTTGATAAAAATTTATCTATATTCATATTTATCTTAATAAATATGAGATGTATATTTTCTAGTAATTTTTTTTTTTTTTTTTTTGAATTTTATTTATCGATTATTCAAGTAATGGAAACGTAGTTTGAAGGGCGTATAAAGAGGGGAAGATCAACTGTTAATAAATGTCAAAACATGGAATAAGTTAGACATGTGATGAGACTATCAAAATATCTGCCTTTCTTGGTTACAAGCAGGGGGATCGTAGAACTCGAAAGAAGAATGGACCAGACACCTGGGAAATATCAGATACACAATTAGAGTGAATTCCTCCTCCCCTATTCATTGAGATCAACATAATGTATCTTCAGCAAAGATTTAAATACGACTTATATACGAATTGGTCATTTCATTAAATTCATTGAATTTTTGTTTTTAAGAAAAAATAATTTTTGGGATTTACATATTGTATCAGTATTCATTATAATATAACTTTTATTTATGACATTTCGATATTTATGACTAATAAACAATTGATGTAGAAAATAAGTTTGTCAAAAAAGATTATTAAATTTTATAATTTTTCCTATGCACTATATCCCTTCACTATCTATTATTAATATAATTACTATCTCGTCAACGGTTTGAGCTAGAATGATGAAATTTGGTACATGGGCATTATTTAAAATTCATAGTTTTCTATCAAATTTTGAGAAATGTAGCTCAACTGGAAGAGGGTCATTACCTACAACGTTTTGAATTTTTTTCTTTTAAAGTGACCGTAAAAATAAAGATATATATTTGATAATTTTTCACATGATTAAAAATTGTATAAAACTGCTATATATAGAATTACAGCTTGATTGAATCGCTGCAAGTACCAGAATTAATTTTTAAACACAACTGCAAAGGAACCGTCCTACTGATCATAGAATACCTTTACCTCTCTTAAACGGCAACTGACCTTAAAAACAATCTTCTTTCGTAGAATGTACAAAATATTGAGTTTTTTTAATATCTAAAATAATAATAGACTAACAGTAAATTGATCTTCATTAATTACTATCTCGCCAGAGATAGTATTGCGATCACGAAAATTTTTGATGTTGAGATTTTGATGTTTTTATACGTTTTGAAGGCTCCTGAGTCATTTTCACTAAGGGTGAAAAAAATTTCTGTGTGTGTGTGTGTACGTGTATGTATGTAGACAGGATTAAGCAAAATTTGGTATATGGGCATTATTCAAAAATTGTAGTTTTCTATCAACTTTTGAGAAATGTAGCTCAACCGGAAGAGGGTTATTACGTACGTTTTGATTTTTTTCCACTAAAGTGACCGTAAAATTAAAGGTATATGTTTGAAAGTTTTTCACATGATTAAAAATTGTCTAAAACTGCTTTATATAGAATTTCAGCTTGATTGAATCACTGCAAATACCAGAATTAATTTTTAAACACAACTGCAAATCACGCGCCAGCACGTGACTTGGTGCCATCAACAAAGAGCCAAAGACGCGCTGGTTTAATAAAAATTATTTATTAATTTAAATTTATAATTTATAATTAATTAAATTAAATTTAAATATAATATATGTTATTTAAATTCAAATTCCGAGTTAGTCGAGTGGAGACACTCCAGATTTTTTAATTGAACTTGAAATATTGAATGCCTTAATGAACACGAATTTTAATGCATGCCTTGAAGTGTCCATAATCTTTTTGATTTATCTTCTTCAATTCATTCAATTGATTATATCGTATATTATGTTCAGGGCGAGATAGTAAAAAGAGATGTGTCACACAATGTTAGCGCACCTTTAATTTTTATTGTTTACATATTTGATAGTTAAGAAGAGTTTTTTTTATAAATTGATGTAATATAATATAATATTTGTTTTGTTTAACACCACGATAGTCAACAAGAGTACGGTTTCATTCCGCATCGAAGCTTGTTGCGTTCAGGGACTGGAGGGCACACAAACTGAGAAAAGTAGAATAAATTCAGTGGAGTGGTTTACATTTTAACATCTTGTTTATAATTTTTAATATATAGAATATATACTGAGAGAATATTTAAATAAAATTTTAATTAATACCTCAATATCAAATATTAAAGGTATAATATATTAATGGAACCATGATTGACAAAAATATTTTAGGTGATATGAATTCATTTCAGATATTTTTAAGATGATGTCTGATTGTGTATCATCGACAGCTTTTATCAAAAATTATAAATATATATAAATGAATATTTGTATAATTACCAATAGTAATTGATTTTGATTGTCTGTTTTTCTTAATTTATTAACATTTGAGGTCTAATCTTAATTTAGTCAGTATTTGAATGTGATTATTTCACTTATTTTAACCTTTTACAAATTTTAATTATTTTATGAAATTATTTTAAAAAAATCTGGAGTGTCTCCGCTCGTCTTAATTAACATATATTATATTTAAATTAAATTTAATTAAAAAATTAAATTATAAATTAAAATTAATAAATAATATTTATAATGGAATTTTGTAAATTAAACCACATATTGATATTTGTTATTGTAAATTTATTCAAAAAATACAAACATATACACAACGTTTCGATTGCTACTTCTGCAATCGTTATCAAGCGACTTCACTGTTCGAGTGTCCAGTGACAAGTGACCACTGATCATTAATATAAGACCCAAGTCACCAACCAGATGGCGCTCTGAACGTGCTTACAATTTCAAAATTACAGGAGAAATTATAAATAAAAACAACCACCAAAGCTTTAATAATTAAATAATATTTATTAAACCAGCCCATGTTTGGCTTTTTGTTGTTGGCACCACATCACGTGCTGGCGCGTGATTAGCAGTTAAAAAGTAACTAAGTACTTTCAGCGATTCAACCAAGTTGAATTATATAATTATAATTATAAAATGGATGTTTTGGAATACATTTATGAAAATAATTTATCTTCATCTTGTTCAAACCTTGTCATTGTACTGTGAATTTTTCTGACTCTTCCTGTGTCTGTGGCTAGCGGCGAACGGTCTTTTTCGAAATTAAAGTTGATAAAAAATTATCTCAGATCTACCATTTCTCAAGAAAGATTATCGGCACTGGCGATGATATCAATTGAACATCAGATAAGCGATTCTCTTAATTCAGAATCACTTATAAGAAAATTTGCATCACTTAAAGCAAGAAAGAAAATGTTTTAATCTTGGTTTTAAATTATATTTTGTTAAATGATTTAAGTTTTTATTAATTTTAAATTTATTAAATTATATGTTATTTATTTCTAAAAAACATCTTTAGCATCTATTTAAAAAAAATGATGCAACATTTAATAATTGTAATAAATAATTAAAGAATTGTATATTAATATTTTTTAAAGGGTCGAGCGAGAGCTCGGTGTCCTAGGTATTAATATTTCCAGCCAAACCCAATAATAATGAATTATTTTTTTTTAACTTAATTACCGAGCCGGTACTAAGTATTTATATTATTAAACTGAACAGATATGTAAATTTATCATCATGATAACGAGATAAATAATTATATAGATATAATATTCCATAAATAGTAAATGAACAAGGAATGACTTTGATAGAATATCGTACGCGTGAGAGAAAACGACACGGCTAAGATAAGAAAAAAAGATTTAATTAAAAGCAGAAAGGTGTTAGCGATGTTGGTCATGTGCCTAGGCAACGTACGAACGTTTCTAACCTCTCTGTTTCAATTTAATTGTACACAAGAACAATTTCATACGAGGGGTAAAGGAAAACGTGCCCAGGATATACGTACGTACAAGAATAAAATTTCCAAGGGTGTCCCCACAAAGGGTCCAAATTAAATCCCATTAAATTAATAAATAATTACTCAATAGAAATATATTATATACATAGCTGGATACCTTTTTAAGGAATAATGAAATTATCGTCCTATCTCTGCTGTTCTATCTCTTTTTCATTACCAACCCTTTTATAATATATATTTAGAATCCACGATAAGTAAATATGGTAGGTGCGTACTTTAAGAATATTAAATATATAAATAATATATTTTTTTATTATAATTATTTATATTAATATAAATTAATTAATTTTAGAATTTGTTTTAGGAAACGATAGCCAGAAACAGATATTGCAATGATTTAAATTGATTATTAGAATTATTGGAAAATAGTAGATTGAATTTTTTGACTTGACATTGGAATATCAATAATAAGTACCTGGTACACTGAGCTCTATCGCTCGACCCTATAAAAAATATATAATTTTTTAATTATTTATTACAATTATTAAATGAGTTTTCTAAGAATTGTCATTAAAAATGTATTTTCTAAAGTGGTACAAATAAATTAAAATAACTCGATTGTCATTTCAAGATGAAACAATATTCAAATTCACTTGGTAAAATATTTGACCTTATTATGTATATATGCAATTTTTGCTAGTATAATAAGTGTAAATAATAGAAATAAATTTTAATTAAACATTCTGTGAAATTTGAAGTTTATTGATATATTTACTTTATGCGCATTTCTGCTATTACACCATCTTCAGAAGACACTTTCAAGCTTGGTACTTCACAGAGTATTTAACATATATTTAACTTTTATATTTTTTGAATCTTTAGTCTACTTAACTTTAATTGTTTCAATTAATGCTTTCGGTTAAATCTATTAATTTTATAAAAATTTTAATTGTGTGTGTGAGAATAAATAAAATAAATTAACCCAAAAATCACTTAATGAAAAATTGATTTTTCAGTTTATATATGCTCTCTTATTTCATATATGAATTATTATTTATAGTAATACCGATAAGTATAATATATTTACCAAACTTTTTTGGTTAAAAGATTGAAAGTTAAATAAAATTTTTTAATATTCATATTTTTGGATCTCGATAGACTAATCATTAATATGATCATTGTAATTATTATGAGTTTTTAGCAATAATTCTTTATTTGATATATTTCTATGTTTTATTTATTTACTTTATCATAACTTACATTTCTATCTTAAAACTGTGTGCTTATAGTATAATCTTTTTAAATAAAAATAATGTAAAATTGCAAAAGAAACAAAAATCTACCTAAGACAGATTTGAAAGTTAATTAAAAATTAAATTGAAGTATTAATTATTCCACCTCGGGTCTTAAATAATTTCTTTGAAATGTTATACCCTGAGGACTGAATTAATCATCTATATAAGAAAGGAATAAAGAAAATTATAATTTATATTCACCACTTTTATTTATTATTTTTTTTAAAGAATATTCAAGAAGAAAAAGCTTTACTAATAAATGGCTACCCTTCGCCAGCAAGATATCAATTTAATTTAATTATGGGAATTGTTAAAATTACATTCTTAGCAATATATATATATATAACACCCTGTATTCTTTTATATTTCAATTCAAATTTCTGATTTCTCGAGCCATCAATCTTTTTCCTAAAAATAAGATTTAGAAAAAGCTTTTCAAATTAAAATAACAAAGTCCTTAATTTCTTCCTTTGCTTTCAAATTTTATAATTAAAGGGATAAAAGAGAGAAAAAACAAATTCATTGTTTGTATTAAGTGGATCTTAATATACAAATATATTATTTCTAAATACAAAGATTTACATAAATATTTTAATAAATAATACTAGCTGCTCGGCGCTCTTCACACCTAGACAGGGGCTATCATTTGTCTAAAAAATCAAATCTTAATTTTATATAACCAAGAAATCATTTTTTCACTTAAAATATAGTTGTAATTAATAATTGAAACAAAAACAAAAAAATAATATAATTTAGTCATTTTAATTGACGTTTTGTGAAAATATTTTTTTTTATTCATAAAATATTAAAAATAATACATATATTCTGTTTTTTTAATCTTTCACTTTCATATAGAAAAGAAGAAATATTCAAATATATAGAAAGAATAAATAAAAATTAAGTTAATATAAATATGATCTAAATATTTTATTAAATTAATTAAAATGAGAACTTTTAGAATAAATTATTTAATTGAATTGATATTTTAATATTAGAATTTAAAATAAAAAGTGAAATATTATAATAATTCTTTGATTGGGAATCGCTATGATAATTCATTGTTTAAAATGCTTCCACTAGGGTCAGTGAGCCGCGATCTGCTCTTGAATGAACAACACAGAGAATTATATAAACTTTAAAAAATTAATTTCTCCGGTTATTTATTAAATATTAATAAAATGTATAGCCTATGTTACTATAGAGGTATATAAGAATATTGTGATGTAATTTCATAGAAATCGGTTCAGCCAATTCTGAGTCTATAAAATAGTTATTTTCCGGACAGACAGACAGACATGAAAAATTCTAAAGTCACTTTTGGATTCTAGAGGTCATGAAACGCGAAGATATGAAAAAAATTTTAAATTCTGAGCAATGTGCGGACAAAAACCTTTTTTTATATATATAAATGAGAGATTGTGATCACGAAAATTTTCGATGGCGAGATTTTGATGTTGTTATACGTTTTGAAGGTCTCTGAGTCATTTTCAATAAGGTTGAGAAAAATGTCTCTCTCTGTGTGTGTATTTGTATACGGGCATTATTCAAAATTCGTAGTTTTCTATCAACTTTTGACAAATGCAGCTCATTTTCAAAAGGACCATTGAAGCTAAAAGCAAATACATTTCATAAATTTGCTACACTCACAAAAATATAGTATTAATCCAAAAAGTCTTATTTCAACAAAAAGTTATCAGTGAAAATTGTGTTAAAAACTTTAAATCTTATGTGATCGGATAGATAGATTCGCACACCTCATTCAATACAAAAGGGGGTGGATGATCTTTTTTACCGCACTGTCATTTAAAGAGAGAAAATATGAAACACTAATTAACTTATTAAATAAAGTAAATTTTCAAATTTACTTATTTTTAATAATCATCTATACCTACTGGCATAGACTGGTATAGACTTAAGGTACCTTAATCAATTTTGTATAAATTTTCTTTTTATCTCGTATTAAATCATCTTTTGATAGCTCTTTACTTTTCTATTTTTATTAATTCTATTTAAACCCATTTATGAAAATATCAAAACAATATTCCAAAAAACCTAATATATTTCATATATCTATCATCTTGATATTATCTTGATATTATACTATAATTCATATTTTATTTTCCAATAGTTTCTTTTAAAATATTTATTTGTTTATTTTTTTTCTAAATTCCATTAAAATTGATAACCATTCGTTTCTTATATTAGAAAAAAAAATATATAAATTTATTTTAAAATTTTTGCATGCTTATTAAAATTTTTTATGAAATATTAGATGCAGAATTAATACGATTAATAATTAATAATAGAGTATGCTATTTAAATATTTCAAGTTTAAATTGGGTGGCTTGTATTGCTGGTTGCCTAAATACCAGGGGCTCCTAGTCGAGTGAACGCTCGCTCACTCAGTCAGTGAGTCGATTTCGTTGTGTGAGGGCGCGTGCCAACTCAAACCAGGCGGGCGGCGATGATGCTCTTTCTCTCTCTACTATATCAAAAGCGTAAGTGTATTTTCTATTGAAATTATCATAATTCACCAATATAAAGCGATCAATTAACATCACCTCTACCATCATTGTAATAAAGTCTCAAATGATTTACTGATTTTTTTTTAATAATTATTTTAATAGAAAAATATCATATTTGTTTTTTATTTCATATTCATATTATGAATGATATTTTATTTATTAATATATATATATATATTTAACGTGATATATCTGCACATTACTCAAAATTTAATTTAAAATTATTTACACATTTTATTAGAATTTGAAAATGTATATATCTTCTTTTCTTCTAATTAATCTCTTTTCTATTTCATTTTTACTCGTGTCATTTATATAATATGATATATTATATATCGTACCCTATATATATATATATATATATATATATATATATATATTAGTATATATATTTCTATTTATTATTATTATTCTATTTTTTAATATTTTCTATTCAATATGAGTTAATTTTTTTAATATATATTTGGATATTATTATTCATTTAAGTAAATATAATTTTTTTATTTTCAATTTGAAGTGACATTTATTCTAGAGACGCCCAAACGGCAGGGCTAATTTATTTTATTTTCTTCTTTTATCTTGTAATTTACTGTTTAATTTATCTAAAAAAATGATAAATTCTGATAAATATTTATTCTTTCAATATCATTTAATTTCTGAGAATTCTATATGATTATCAAAATCAAAAATCAATTGAAATTTAAATAGAAATCATTTTAACATTCTCTTTTAATTATAGATAATAGAAAAGGTCAGTTTTTAATAATTTCATTTATTAAACAAGAATTTTATTATGTGTCTTTGAAATATATTTAAATATTATTATTTCATTAAAAGTTATAATAACGAAAAATTAATATGTGATACATTGATTAACAACAGTTTCAAAGAATTTTTAATCTGCATTAAAAAAAATACAACTGATTATAAAGGCAGATATTTTATTAGAACATCTGATCAGTTAATTTATAAAATATTTCAGTTAAATATAATTTCTATGCTATAAGAAATTTTATATATATATATATATATAGATATAAAATTGATTTAAATTGTATAAATATATTTATGAACCATTAATTTAGGCCAAAAATTAGTTTTATTATTATTATTTTGTTAATATATATAAGATTTATAAATATATATACAGTTAAATACATTCACCAATAGATGTGGATATATCAAACAAATAATAGATGGATAAAATACCATCTATTTGTTGGGAAATGGTTGTCAAAGGTGGGTGAAGGCAAAGAATGATTCCCTTGTGCAATCTAACTTGACCGATGGTTTTGTAAAATGGTCATTCAACCAGGATAAAAACTAAAATAAAGAAATAACAAACAAAAACAAAAAAAACAAAATACAAAAACTAGTCGAGTAAAAAAGTTTCTTTGTAGTTTCAAAGATGTGGAAAGAGAGAGATTGATCTTAGATATTCCTTAAGGATTTAAATAATGTAAATACTATATATATATATATATATATATATTAAATACACGTACCGGTAAATAATATTTATTTACTAAAAGTTTAACAACTTGTAGAATCTTTGATGAAACTATGTATAAGTATTTTATTTGATATGTTTTAAGTACTTGAAAACTTTAAAAAAAAAAAAATTGTCAAATTTTAAATAATCATAAACTAATAATTTATTAAATTAAATTAGTTAATGAATTTTTTTTTTTTAATATTAGAAATTATTTTTTTTTTATTTCTAGGCATTGTTGGAATTAATCTATTGTACTATTTCGTGACATGAATCTGTTTGTCCTTATGTGACATCATCAGTCTGAAGATAACAATGTTGAAATATTGAATTTAAAACATTTTTTTTATATTACTAGCAAACCCAGCAAAGCTTCGCATTTGCATGGGTGTCTGTATACATATATACGTATGTGATAACTGAACACTTAATAATAATAATAATAATGCATTAAATGAATATAATTGAAATTTTAGTTTTAATTGAAATTTTATTTGTTTTTTATTTTTATTTATTTTTATTGGAATTATTACAAATAATAATAATAATAATATACCGTTTAATACGTGAAAATAATAATAATAATAATTTATTAAATGAATATAATTGAAATTTTATTTTTTATTTTTTTTTGTTAATAATTCTTACATTTTTATTTGTTGGAAAATTATTTCTACTTTATTAATTGTTAATAGTTATTACATTTTAATTAACAGTTTGTAGAATAAGAAGGTATATTCTCTTATTATATAGAGATTCTTATTGTTTGACTCACAAGCCTACTTACATTATTTCATTACCATTGTATGATTCAAAATAAAATTCAAAATATTTGATAGGACATGACATGATCTTAGTATTTATCCCATCCCAGAATATTTGCTAATATTACATGTTGGAGTTCCAATTACCTGCATATTTAATGGCAATTTCAATGCTGAATATGATTTTAAATAAAAAAAAAATTTAAGAAAGTAATTGGAATTATTATTATTAAGAATCAACAAATAAATTTATTAAATATACATTTAAAAATGTAAATAAATCTATATATAAATTTAATAAATATTCAAACAATAATTGAAACAATATAAATAAAACGATTCAATATTTTACTTACATTGTGATTTATATTTTTATTTTTATTATTATGTGTTATTATAGGTATGTTATTTTTGACAGTTTAAAAAAAATTAAAAATATAATAAAATTTATCAAAATAAGTTGAAAAGATTTCCAATTATTTTTATTTATTTATTGTAAATTTTTCAATGTAACCATGGTAACCATAAATAGACTTTTACCAAAATATTACTAATTAAATTAATTTTGGATAAATTAATTTTGGATTTAACTATACTAAAACCTTCCTTGGTATGCCCACAACAATCCCTGAAAGTTTCATCGCAATCGGACGGGTAGCTTTTGAGTTTAGGCGAGACAGAAAGACTGACAGACATTCCCTTTTATATATATAGATTTTATTAAGTACTATTAAGTTAAAATTAAATTCAATTTTAAATTTAAATTTAATTTTCTATAAAATGATAATTATAAATCTGTTTTTTCATAATTTTTTTCAATAATTATAACTTAAAAATTTATAGGTGAATTTATTTATTTTTATTGAGGGATGATGGATATAGATAGGCTTTTGAAGTAGTAGACATCAGCTGGAGCTAAACTATACCAATTATATTAAATATAGTATTTTTACCGACCGACGATAGTAAGGGAGGTATTGTTTTCACACCAAATTTCACATGTGGAGATTTTTACATATCTCCACGAATCATGCATTTTCTAAACAGAAAAAAGTATTTTTAGCATGATGTCTGTCCGTCCGTCTGTCCGTCCGTATAGATGTGTACAGCCTGAACGGCTCAACCGATTTTGATGAAATTTGGTATATTTACTTAATGTATCAGTGGGATGAATTGATCAACTTTGGGTGCAAATCCGTGAACCGGAAGTGGTAGTATTAGCGATCGACGATAGGAAGGGAAGGGTTATTTTCACACCAAATTTCACATGAGGAGATTTTTTTATATATCACCACGAATCATGCACTTTGTATTGGTTTTATCCTCGGGAAAATCATATTTATTAGTTTTTTCTTGATTTAAAATTATATGACGTCATCCAGCCATTCATGACGTCACAGCCTGGTCTTACATATATATTATAAATAAAATAAAATTAAAAATATTTATGTTATATGCCTATATGTTTGTTATTACATTAATAGATATATTAAAATTATTTGAAATTGTTTCTGTAGCTGGAAATTAATTTACTTCAAACCGTCGGTCGGTTCGGACCTGGCCACAGGTCAACTTATTTTTTTTTTATTTCAGATTTATTTTTTATAAATTTTTCACTAAAAATTATAATCACAATAATAACCAATGCTTTGATCTTGAAAACAATGATTCTCATCCAAATCTATTGTTTTTTCTATAATTTTTTTTGTAATTAAAAAAAAAATATAAACTAATTATTTATTCTAAAACAAATCTAACTTAAAAGATTTTTTTTTAAATAAACCAACAACCATAGCTTCAATTTAACAAATTAACTAGTCAAAGAAATTCTAGAAAATTCACTCGGCTTTTTCATTTATATATTCTACCATTTTATTGCTATACTCGATATTATGTCCTTTTGAATTGACAATTCTAAAGAATTTAAATCAGAGAACCATTGAATTTAACAGTTAAATGTTGCTTTCAATTTATTTCTTTAGATATTATATAAAATAATATTAAATCATTTATGATTTTTCATTAATTTCTATTTATATTCAATGGGTATTATATATAAGTATTAAATGATGCTATTTTAATTTTATTTTAGGAATGAAATTAATTTCTGTAGAATTCGTTCTCGAGTAATGAATGATTACTGGTACAATCATTTGATTAAAATACAATAACTTTTTTGCTTGTTTTAACAAATTCACCTAAAAATTGAAAAAAAAAATAATTTTATTTCTCTATTTTTAAATAAAATATATTTTATATTTTTATGTTGTCCACAAAAATGGAACAAATGTCTTTATTGGCCTTACCTTAAACTAGATTAAAAAATTTATAGATATAATAAATTTTATTTTAAGAATAAAGTTAGGAAAAGTTATACTGTTATTTTTACTATTATTATTAATATTGAGACCAGTATCTTCAAAATTTTGATATTCCTGGATTTGACGGTTTTACATAAACATTTTTTAGATCCCAGAATAATTATTAATTTATTAGTAATTAGAAAATATTTTGTTCTTGGTTCGTCTTGAACCTTATTCTCCATTGCTGGATGTTGATTCACTGCTCTCTAGTTTTTACCGACCGACGATAGTAAGGGAGGTATTGTTTTCACACCAAATTTCACATGTGGAGGTTTTTACATATCTCCACGAATCATGCATTTTCTTAACAGGAAAAAAGTATTTTTAGCATGATGTATGTCCGTCCGTCCGTCCGTATAGATGTGTACAGCCTGAACGGCTCAACGGATTTTGATGAAATTTTGTATATTTACTTAATGCATCAGTATGATGAATTGATCAACTTTTGGTGCAATTCCGGAAACCGGAAGTGGTAGTATTAGCGATCGACGATAGGAAGGGAAGGGTTATTTTCACACCAAATTTCACATGTGGAGATTTTTACATATCATGCATTTTCTTAACAGAAAAAAGTATTTTTAGCATGATGTCTGTCCGTCCGTCCGTATAGATGTGTACAGCCTGAACAGCTAAACGGATTTTGATGAAATTTGGTATATTTACTTAATGCATCAGTAGGATGAATTGATTAACTTTTGGTGCAAATCCGGAAACCGGAAGTGGTAGTATTAGCGATCGACGATAGGAAGGGAAGGGTTATTTCCACACCAAATTTCACATTAGGAGATTTTTTTATAAATCACCACAAATCATGCATTTTGTATTGGTTTTATCCTCGAGAAAAATCATCTTTATTAGTTTTTTCTTAATTTAAAATTATATGACGTCATCTAGCCATTCAGCCTGGTCTTACTTATATGTTATAAATAAAATAAATTAAAAATATTTATGTTATATTCATATCTGTTTTTTATTACATTAATAGATATATTAAAATTATTTGAAATTGTTTCTGTAGCTGGAAATTAATTTACTTCAAACCGTCGCTCGGTTCGGACCTGGCCACAGGTCAACTTATTTAATTTTATTTATAACTAGCTGCTCAGACCGCCTTTATCGTTCTTCACGGGGGCTCTGCTCCCTGTACCCCCGAAGGAATACATAGTATTTCGTTGAAAGTTTATATGTAAAGAATTTTAATCCATTTTGTTTCAATCAGTATATTACCTAAAACATTCATTTGTTTTTTTTTTGTTTTTATTTAAAATATATTTTAATTTAATAAATAAATTAATTATATATTATTACTCGAAAGTTCTTGGCCGCAACAACCACATTTCTCCAAGGGTCTCCATACGGAGCTATAACCATCTAACTCTTACCATGTTCCCTTTCTCTCACGTCCCTTCCTACATTGTCCACCCATAGGTGAAAATCCATTGATGAGGTCAAAATTACATCCATACATACACACACACACAGACATAATTCGAAAAATGGTATTTTCCGACTCAGGGAGGTCTAAAACGTCAAGATCTATCGAAATCTCGAAGTCGAAATTTTTGATAGACAATAGTCAAGAGCGAGAGAGTTTATAGGTTTATAGTATGCATATAATTCACACATTGTTAGTTTATCAGTAAGCTATTTTTTTATAATATTTTATCATCATCTACTTATTTAAATACAAGTATAGCTAAAAATTTATTATATTTCTTTCTCTATTTCAAAAATATTGAAACTAATTTATGAAATAGTTCTTAACTATTTATTTAATTCGAATTCAATTTATATATATATATAAATAATTAATTTATAGTTTTATGAATTTAAGGATTACCCATGGCTCAACTTTCAATTTTTTATTTGTTTTAATGGAATTATTTTTTAAATATTTATGTAGGAGAATGTTTTATGTTATAGTTACATAATACGAATATAATGTAACCACCCACTTTTTTTTAAATTATTTTTTCTAAATTCAATATACCGAGGAGATAATACTATTGAACCTCTTTTTTTTAATCATTTATTCATTAAAATGTGAAAAGCTCAAGTTAATTTATTATTTCTTTTTTTTATATTTCATTTCATCTAAATTGTCTAATAATCTGATTTTTTGTTTCGAGATTTTTTTTTCTCTTGCTGAATTAATCATCAAACAATTTTTTTTTTATTTACACAGACTAAAAAAAAATATAATTATTTTTTTAATTATTATTTTTACTTATATTGTAAATTATTTATATAGTAAACGATTAATACTTTTTTTAACAAACAATATTAATAATAAACTAATATTAATCCACAATAAATGAAAAAATTATTTATTGCAAAAGCATTTTTTTAAATAATCGTAAATGTGCTTTGTAATTAAAAAAAGATAATCGATTCTCAATTTCTTCTTTTATCCCCGAAACTTTTATCAAATAGCTCTTTTTTTTATATATATATACCATACAAAACATTTAAAAAAAAACAGAACAAAGCATAACGTACAGAGTAAAAGGGCGTAATGCCATGAAATATTCTTTTTTTTTTTTTGCTTTAATTTCAATTTCACTTTTAATTTTCTGCTTGGATTGAAATACAGAGAGAAAATTACACTCTAAATACTTTTTAAATGATAGTTATTTCATTGGAGATAATTACAATATTATATGTAGTTATTTAGGAAAGAAAGTAATGATAGGTTAGTGAATTTACTCACTCTATTTATATTCTAATTATTATTATATTTCTTGTAATCAGAAACAAAACGATTATTAAACAATTATTTTTACGTTATGTAAATTAATAATAAAGTTAAAACTATGAAAATTATAAGAAGAGACACAATGATTTTTAAAGTTGATTATATATACTTTATGCGCATTTGAGTTTTTATTTTATTTATATAACAAAACACACAACTCTTTAATATATTCTATTAAAAGTATAGAATTTAATCAGAATAATTTTTAATTAAACAACTCGATGCAATTTCAAGTTTATATAGTATTTAATTTGTCATTATTTCGGCCTAAGGTATACCGTATAGATAGTCTCGTTTTTCCGGGATTGTCCCGTTTTTAGGTGCTCTGTCCCGGCGTCCCGAAAAATGTCTTCGGGGCAGCCTATTGTCCCCTTTTTACTTTCCAGCATACTTCGTATAAGGGAAGTATTGGAATTGTCAAAAATTTCGACTTCGAGATTTCGATAGATCTTGACGTTTTAGACCTTCCTGAGTCGGAAAATACCATTTTTCGAATTATGTCTGTGTGTGTGTGTATGTATGGATGTATGGATGTATGTAATGTTTGTCAGTGAGCGAATTTACTCAGAAACTAATCAAGCTAGGACTTCGAAATTTGGTACACCGATATTATTCACAGTTTGTAGATTTCTATCAAAATTTCGTCAAAATCGGTTAACCGGAAGTGGTACTTTACCTACACTGGTTGCGTTTACCTTTCAAGTAAAGTACGAGTTTGCTTCGAGATATTTGCTTCCTATTTTGTATATAGATTTAAAAATATGAAAAAAATTCAGATACCAAATTTCATCATGATCTGACTACCGGAAGTGACATTTTACCATAAGTAGCGTTAGGTGTAAATTATAAATATATATAATAGTGTTAAACCATTTTACTTTATAATTTAAATTAATTAGTTTGTTTATTTTTTTACATTTAAAATATCAATTAACCGGAAGTAGCACTTTATTCTATATATATATATAAATGTTACCAAATATCAAATTTGACACCAATAAACTAACACGAACTGGCTCTTTATCAATACCAAGTTTACACATTCTAAATATTCATTCACAACTCTTTATACCTATTTATATGCGGGAAAGTCTAGGGGAGGACAATCCCGATTTTTTAAATATATAGGACATTTCGTAATTTCAAAATTTTTTTCAATTTGGTTCTTAAAAAAAAAAAATAAAGGTTAAGTACCGTTTGTCCCGGTTTGGTGTTTTCGAAATATGGTCACCCTGCGTATAGACCTATAGACCATCATCAGACGCTTTGCTCTTTTCTTAACTAGTAGATCTTCTGATAATGGAGTAAAACTAAAATGCGCATAAAATAAATATGTCAATAATCTTGATAATTTTATCAAGTCTATTAATTAAAAATTATTCTTATAAATTTGAATATTTATTAGTTTAATCTTAAATTACATAACAAATTAAAATGCTTCAATTAGTGTTTATTATTATTTATTTTATTTTTATATTTATTTATTATTATTATTATTTTTATTCTATTCATTTTATTATTTTCTCCATTAATTAAATTTTTTATTCATTTTTAAAAATTGCAATTAATTTTTATTTTATTTTATATTTTTTTTTGTAAACAGGATATTAACTAACAGTGATTCTATTTTTATAAACTTTTTATTAACTTGATTTTTCTGTCTGTCTATAATGTTCATAATTTGTAATTGGACTTTAACCGTATATTGAAAGTCGATCCTACTTCAAAAATCCAAAAGAAAAAGTTTGAATTTTTCAAAAATTCGGTTTTTTTAAAATTTGTGAATTTAATTGACAAATCATTTTGTTTTTTATTTTATTTCTCTCTCGTTATCTTTCTTTTCTTTATTTTGGGTTAGTTAAGATACCAAAAAAAGCGTATAATAAATAATTAAAAAAATGTAGACAAAAAAATAAAAATTTGTAATTGGAGTTTAACCCATTTCTAGTTGAGCGATTTCGTATTTTTAAAATTTGTGAACTTAAATGAATGATGTTAATACAATGTTATATTTATATTTATATTTACAATTTTTTATATTTTATATTTACTATACATTTTTTATACAATATGCTTGTATTGTTCTGTGATTCCGAAAAGAACTCAGTACTCGGCAGTACCCCGATCGCTTAATAAGCCACTTGCATAATCAATGTCATCTAGAAAAGACCTAGAAACTTAGCGAAGAATCTAATTTATATATGAGAATATCAGATTTAAATAGTGCAATGTTTTACATCTGGCAAACAACAATAAAATATTTTTAAATAAATCCAAAACATTAAAATAAATCAAATTAATAAAAATACTTTCTAATATACACGCTTTTTAATAAAAAATGCACTATAAAAAAAAGAAAATAATATATTAATTAAACCTTGAATATTATCCTTTACATATTCCCAACAAAAAAGCGTTTGGCGTATATAATAATATTAAATTCTTTACCTATTAGTTATGTTCATATGCGCCCACGATTTTATGTTGGGCATAATATGTAAAGAATAATATTCAAGGTTTAATTAATATTTTATTTTCTATTTATTAGGGCATTTTTGATTAAAAAGCTGTTCAATTAAAAAGTTTTTTTAATTAATTTATATAAAATTAAGAAATAAATTTTAAAAATATATTTTTTACCTATGGTTAAAGTTTTTTCCCTATTATTACAATGATAATATTAAGATCTTTAATTACAATATTTTATTAAAATTTACAATATTTACAAGAAAAAAAAATTATTTGCCTAGGTCAAAATAATAATTTTATAATGGTTTATAACAGTGATTCTCAACCTGGGCGATATCGCCCCCTGGGGGGCGATCGACATCTTAAAGGGGGCGATTATTTGACTATACGATTTTGGGGGGCGATAAGTTATTTTTGGGGGGCGAAATCATTTTCAACAATAAAAATGGCTTTTTAAACATTTCCTTATTTTTTCAATTTTTTTCAATATGGTTCAAAAAAAAAAAAAAAAAAAAAAAGTTCAGATGATTTTGCAATCAGTTTCTGAAACTGAATTTTTCAATATGGCTCTAAGTATCACCTAGTGTACCTACCTTATATTAGGGATTATCATGCAATTTTTATCTGTAAAAATTTATAGGGGGGCGAATTAAAGAGCGGGTCTTACAAAGGGGGCGTTTGGTCCAAAATGGTTGAGAAACACTGGTTTATAATATTATATATACACATATATTTAAAATTAAAACACAATATCTTTTGACAATCTTGTCTATTATTTTATATCAAATATATCTGTCATTTATTTTTCCTACTCTTTTTGAATTGTCACAAATGTTGCCGCTTTTTGTTTTTTTATTTCTTTCTCTCTCATTCCCTTTCACTCTCTTTATATACAATATATAGCATTGCTTCATTACAAGCACTAGAAAAGAAAGTTCAACATTTAAACTTTGTTCATTTCGACTTGACTTGACACATGATCTCTCTATCTCTATCTCTAACTCAGAGGCTAGCAAGCTATCCTTTTGTGTAGGGGTACAGTTACCCACCCGGTTCACCTCATTGAACGCAATCATGTCATTTAGCAAAGGATAGCTATGACATTCTCCAAAGGTTTTTACGACTAAACACCACACACCGAAACAAATTATTATTATTGTTTTTTTTGTTTTTGTTTTTGTTTTATTAAATTAAAAGAATTATTTTGGTTTTATTAAACAAAAAATGTTTAATATATTTTTATTTTAAAAAGTATTTTAAAATACGCATAAAACAAATAAATTAATCAATTTGGAAATAAAGGTTTAAATTTAAATTAACTTTATAAAAAGATTATTTTTTTAAATTTAATTTTAGTTTTTTATAAAACATTGAAAATATACTCAAATTTTTATAATCTTTTAGATTTGAAAATGATAGTTCTTAGAAATTTTATTAAATTAAAAAAAATCTGGAGTGTCTCCACTTGACTATATCGCAAATTTGAATTGGATTATATAACATATATTAATTTAAATTAAATTTAATTAATTATAAATTATAAATTAAATTTAATTAATTATAAATTATAAATTAAATTTAATTAATTATAAATTATAAATTAAATTTAATTAATTATAAATTATAAATTAAAATTAATAAATAATTTTTATTAAATCAGCGCGTCTTTGACTCTTTGTTGATAGCACCACGTCACGTGTTGGCGTTTGAGATTTGCAGTGTTAAAAAATTAATTCTGGTACTTTCAACGATTCAATCAAGCTGAAATTCTATATATAGCAGTTTTATACAATTTTTAATCATGTGAAAAACTATCAAACATATATCTTTATTTTCACGGTCATTTTAGAGGAAAAAAAAATCAAAACGTTGTAAGTAATGACCCTCTTCCGGTTGAGCTACATTTCTCAAAAGTTGATAGAAAACTATGAATTTTGAATAATGCTCATGTACCAAATTTCATCATTCTAGCTCAAACCGTTTTTCCGTAATCTTGGTTATATACATACATACACACACACACACACACACACATACACACACAGAGAGAGACATTTTTCTCAACCTTAGTGAAAATGATTCAGGAACCTTCAAAACGTATAAAAACATCAAAATCTCAACATCGAAAATTTTCGTGATCGCAATACTATCTCCGGCGAGATAGTAATAATGTGTGAATATTAATAATATTAGTTCCTATAATTTCATATACCATAAACGAAAGTTTAGTATACTTGTATTTACCGATTAATTAAAGAAGAAAGAGAAAATTAAGTATTTATTATCTCTAGATTGACATATTCTTCGTTTTCGTAGTCTTATATTTGAGACGTCTTGGTCTGAACCATAGAATGACGTGAAGAGGAAGTGGTAGTTTACAAAGTATTAATTTTATATTCATTGTCAGAAACAATTTCACTTAAAATATAGCATCGATAAATAATTGATAAATTAAACTAAAAGTAAAAACTAAGATAATATAATTTAGTCATTTTAATTCAAATTTTAAAAATATTTTATTTTTATTTTTTTATATGGTTTATATATATAATATTGTTTGGAAATTTATTTATTTCAAATCGTCGGTGGGTTCTGTGCCTGGCCACAGCTCATATTTTATAATGTCTGTACAGTGTGCACTGTTTCATTGGTTTGCTTATAGGTTGTTTTGCAAATGATTTCCTAAACTTCTCTCTAGGAATTCTTCACCCATTCAAGCCACATGTATCTTCCATCGTTACTTATCCAAGTATTTTATGCTTAGAGTTTAGGTAATTTCTATTATTTTCTTTAGAAATAATTATCGATTAATTAATTTTACAAATTAAACAATACAACCTGTTTTTTTTTCTATACAATACTTCAAATAACGATATAAATAAGTAATTATAAAAGTAACCTTTATATAAATTGAAATCTTTATTATTACTTCTTATTACAAAACATTAACACCATTTTTATTCTTTTTTCCTGCTTTTCTCACTTCATATTGTTTTATTTCACATTATTCATTTCTCATTTGTTCTTTATCATGGGAAAGAAAAGTCCTTTTATTTAAAGTTATCCAGCTGGATCTCGTCCAGGCACAACTCCTACTTTACTGTTCCAGACATGCCAATTGTTCCATCTTTCGCTCTTTCTTTACGACCCATCCTCCTTCTCTTTACGCTTCCTCCCACTCTCTCTCCCTCTCTTCTGCCCTCGTATTCTGTTCTCTTACTTAATTAACAACTTTGCACATTTAGATCACTAGTTTGTCCCAATTCTTTTTCATTTTTTTTCACAAATAAGAAATATTTTCAAATATCATACTTTACCCTAATTTTTTGATAATCACTTTTACATTTTCTATAATATTCTATTAGATAATTTACTCAAAATATTAATGAAAGTATTATTTTTATTAATTTGTTTAAAATTATATTAAGGTGAAATGAAAACCCTTGAATTAAATAAGTGTATTTTTATACTTTGATATAAAGTTATCCAACTAGATCTATAATTACTTTACTATTTATTTGTTTCATTTTGATCATTATATCATAAATATTTAAACATATATATACTCTAGGAACTAAACCTTGAATAGTCTTCGTAGTTTATAATTATGAAATAAAGAAATAACAATATATGTAGGGTGATTATAAAAGGATTTTATAACTTTGAAAGCACATACATATTTATTGAAATTACTTAAAGAATTGAGAAAGGTGTCATTGTATTACGAAACACTTGTTACGTAACACTTTCAAAACTGTCGCTTGAGGAATTCCCGTCTCCTGAGACGCACGGCGAGATGATTTTTTCGGACAACGGTTTCTTTCCCTAATCTGTTCAATAACAGCATTAGAAACGCTTGGCCTACCTGGTGATTTCGAATGAACAGTACAACTAGTCTCAATAAAATTCTTGTGCCAACTGTAAATTGTCGGCCTGCTTGGAGAATCTTTCTGGCATTCCCTATGAAATATACATTGAACAGATCTAGCAGAATTCATTTCATGAAATAACAACACACATCGTGCACGTTCCGCACCAGTAAAAGTCGCCATTTTAACAATCCATTACTGTGACACTCGTAGTGACTGAAAATCGCATTAAAGCACTACGCGAGTCAAACTTGAAGTGTTTTGTGACAAAATGACACTTTACTCAATTCTGTAAGTAATTTCAATAAATATGTATGTGCTTTCAAAATTGTAAAATCCTTGTATAATCACCCTGTCTATAAATGAAACATTCCTTATACAAATTCAATATATAATTATCATTTTTTGAAAATTAAATTGGAATTTGACTGACAGACATCGACACCGATTGTAATATTTATTATATTAAAAGGTGAATGTTTGTGAGGATGTCTGTTACTCTTTTACGCAAAAAGTACATAATGGATTTTAATGAAATTTTACGATAATATAGCTTATGCACACTTAGTATTGCCAGGCTAGAAATACGAGGATGGTCTGAAAAGTTTCCGACCTGACCAAAAAAAACAATGTTTTTCAATTTTTTTTTGCTATATTTTTCAACATAATCTCCATCAACATTGATACATTTCTCATAACGGTGTTCTAATTATTTTAATTAATTTAATTAATTAATAAATTATTTAATTAATTAAATTTAATTTAATTTAAGTCTCATCAACAGTTATGAATCGATGGAAACATTCGTTTGGATTACGCCTACAGCTCCAAATTGTCGTTAGAAGTGGTTTTTCGAAGCAATTTTTGGTCTAACATTAGGAAATGCGGCACCCACATTGCACACAGCTTTCAAATGGTTTTGCAAAATATTTCGCACACGTTCAGCTGACATCATACAGGTCTTCATCTTGAATTTTGAAAAATAAAACAAAAAAAAAAATTGAAAAACATCGTTTTTCTTGGTCAGGTCGGAAACTTTTGAGACCACCCTCGTATATATAGCAGCCTACGTATGAGAAGTTATTTCCACGTTTAATTGTTTGATTTGAATCTCAACTTAAGAGTTATGCGATGATGATACTTCGGTACTATACATAAGTAAAAATTAACCGATCCAATCAACCTAAACTCCCACTATGATTCTTAGTCGTCCGGACTAATAACAAGACCCAGTATCCCAAAGATTTCTTCTTAAAATAAAAAAAGCGACAAAATGGACGCTGAAACGTTGAGACTCCAATCTCATAATTAAACGTTGAATATATATTTAATGTTACTTTCAATCACGATGATATTACGACGCATCATATTTTATATCGTTCAATCGAGGACTATAAAAATTAATATATATTATACACATCCACTTGGTTGTTACTGATCACCATATCGAATAATTTATAACATTTTTAGTGTTAGGAAAATTCAATCATAATAAATAGTGATTATGATTATTAATTAATGTAAATGAGTTTATATCAATTTCATTCAATTTTGTTGATGACTGAATGTCAAAATAAATAACATGCTAATTTATATATCCGTTTTTTTAGAAGGTTTTATAGGTTCTAGATTATACATTCAGTTCATTATAGACTGAGGAATATAAATATACACATTTAGGATGACGACAGCCAGGTTTTTATTGTATTTATTTATTTGAAATAAATTAATATTTTTATATATTTCAATTAAATTTTATATAAAATATATAAATACTATACGATATAAATTTATACTACATATTATATATAGGGAGACAAAAAATAAATGATTAAATATATAGTATATTAGTATGAAATAAAAAAAAATTGTAATCGAAAGGGGGGTTTTGTGAATTTTTAATAACCTTCATCCCATTAATTATACATCTGGTCGGTCTTTAATCTTTTGCTTGATGTGTCTTTTTTTTATAGGAAAGGATAAAAATAAAACAGAAAAAGAGATTTTAACTTACGTTATCTATTTGCAAAATCGGGAGTGAAACGTTGCTCTCTTTTTCTTTAGCCCTTTGGCTTCTCTTGATTCAATTTTTTTTTATTTGACTCTCCCCTCTGTCTAACATCAAAAGGCACTAATTTGTATTGAGTTTCGAAAAAGTTCCCACTTTTACTATCAAGCACTCAATACTCTATCAGATTTGACAGCTGTCTCTCTGAATGGACATGAATATATTACAAAGGAATTCACTTGACCCCCACTCGTACCTTACAACTATCCATTTTTACCGACCGACGATAGTAAGGAAGGTATTGTTTTCACACCAAATTTCACATATCTTTTACATAATTTTTACATATCTCCACGAATCATGCATTTTATTAACAGAAAAAAGTCTTTTTAGCATGATGTCTGTCCGTCCGTCCGTATAGATGTGTACAGCCTGAACGGCTCAAGGAATTTTGATGAAATTTAGTATATTTACTTAATGCATCAGTGGGATGAATTGATCAACTTTTGGTGCCAATCCGGAAACCGGAAGTGGTAGTATTAGCGATCGACGATAGTAAGGAAAGGGTTATTTTCACACCAAATTTCACATGAGCAGATTTTTTACATATCATCACGAATCATTCACTTTGCATTGGTTTTATACTCGAGAAAAATCATCTTTATTAGTTTTTTTTTTTAATTAAAATTATATGACGTCATCCAGCCATTCATGACGTCACAGCCTGGTCTTACATATATATTATAAATAAAATAAAATTAAAAATATTTATGTTCTATGCCTATCTGTTTTTTATTACATTAATAGATATATTAAAATTATTTGAAATTGTTTCTGTATCTGGAAATTAATTTATTTCAAACCGTCGGTCGGTTCGGACATGGCCACAGGTCAACTTATTTATCTCTCTAAACTAGTAACATTTTACGATATAATTATATCTAATCAAAAACATACCTGTTAAAAAGGGGGCCAAGTTCCTATCGGCTATTTGTTTGCCTAAAAAAGGGTTCAAATCCATCCCAATGCCAAGTTTAGATGCACTTCAAAATCATTCATAATCATTTTTATCAACAGCCTGATCCACTGGTTAACATTTGGCATTCCAAAGAATCGCCACCACACCCAGTCCTCCGCCTCCTGCATCCAGGCACGCCACTTTATTCACGTCAACGGTCCATCTGGCCGAAATTCACTTTACCATACAACCAACTTAAAATATGGTATAGTTATTAAAATACGTAGGTACATGGTTTAAAATATCTAAAATTATAATACTTAGAAATTTGAACTTGGCAGGTTTTCGTGCTACCATATTTTAAGTTGGTTGTATGGTAAAGTGAATTTTTCGGCCAGATGGACCGTTGACGTGAATAAAGTGGCGTGCCTGGATGCAGGAGGAGGAGGACTGGGTGTGGTGGCGATTCTTTGGAATGCCAAATGTTAACCAGTGGATCAGGATGTTGATAAAAATGATTATGAATGATTTTGAAGTGCATCTAAACTTGGCATTGGGATGGATTTGAACCCTTTTTTAGGCAAACAAATAGCCGATAGGAACTTGGCCCCCTTTTTAACAGGTATGTTTTTGATTAGATTTCAATACTTTTTTTTAAGAAAGCTTCCTATTTTTTCCTTTTTGTGCCGCGCCCGCGTCCATTCTTAGCCTTTGAAGTAATTTTGTGTTTAAAAAAAATTGCAAATTTTTGTAAATTAAAATTATATTTGTTTATATATTAAATATAATAATTTTATTTGTTCTTTTATTTTATAGTTCTGAATTTCCAACTTGTATTGAATAATAAATAATTAGAACTATTAATATTAATTGAAAATTATATAGAAACTGTTAAGTTATAACAATAAAAATAAACAAACATTAATTTAAATTATAAAGTAAAATGGTTTAACACTATTATATATATTTATAATTTACACCTAACGCTACTTGTATAGGTAAAATGTCACTTACGGTAGTCAGATCATGATGAAATTTGGTATCTTAATTTTTTTCATATTTTTAAATCTATATACAAAATATGAAGCAAATATCTCGAAGCAAACTGGTACTTTAATTGAAAGGTAAACGCAACCAGTGTAGGTAAAGTACCACTTCCGGTTAACCGATTTTGACGAAATTTTAAAAGAAATCTACAAACTGTGAATAATATCGGTGTACCAAATTTCGAAGTCCTAGCTTGATTAGTTTCTGACAAAACCAATGAATTCGTTTGAATTCGTTAAAATCTCATTGATATTCGATTATAACAACTCAAGCTTGACCGATTTCCTAAATTTCATAATTTTTTGTTAACCTACTTATAACACACGACCTGTATGCCAAATTTCATAGCGCTAGGACAATTGGAAATACCCTAAGAATTTTGTTGACCAATCAGTGAATCAGTTCCAAAATAAGCTATTTTCACAGGGTCATATTTCAGGATCTACTGAAGCTATAACTATGAAATTTGGCATACTGCTTTAGTTCTAGTATATGACTAGGTAGATAAAATTTTATCTCTGTACTTGCAATAGGCTCTGAGATACAGGGGGGTCAAAAGTGACTCCAAACCATTCGTGTAAATATACTTACGGCATGCGCGCGGCTTGCTGGAACTTGGCCGGCGCACGGCAGTGCGCATAGATTTATAAGGGAATTTTGTAAATAAAACCACATATTGATATTTGTTATTGTAAATTTATTCAAAAAATACAAAAATTATACACAACGTTTCGATTGCAGAAGTAATCGAAAGGGTATTGTGAATTGCTACTTCTTCTTCTATTTTTTGTATTTTTTGAATAAATTTACAATAACAATTATCAATATGTGGTTTTATTTACAAAATTCCCTTATAAATAAAAACAACCACAAAGCTTTAATAATTTGATATAATTATATATTTCGATATGAATTTTCTATACTTTTTCTATGAGTAATTTATAGAAATAAAAATATCATTTAATTTTTATTATTTAATTTAATTTTTAAATAATAAACAAAAAATATCAAATTATTAAGTTTTAATTATAATTAATCATTTATAATCAAGTGTGGACTACAATATATTAGTAAAATATCAAACTATTGGAGGACAAAAATTCAAACCGCACCATGTTAATAAAAATTTAAAAATAATATTTAATGTGAAAGAAAAAATAAAAATAAATGTGTAAACATATTGCCAATAACACAAAAACAAAATTATTTAAATTAATTCTTCAAATATTTCCATTATTCCGTTTTATTAGTTGTTTATTTTCATAAAATGATACAAGGACGGGTCAACAAATCCGTGACTTTTGAATGAAACACAGGTTTTTGGATAAAAAAATATTTTATTTTTCAAAGTAGTCTCCTTTGAGCTCTATACACTTAGTCCAACGTTTCTCCAATTTCTTTATCCCTTCCAAAAAATAAGATTTGTTTTTAAAATCATTTTACCTTAGGAGTCAAATCTCTTTCCGCCGAGACATTTCTTCAGATATGGAATAAAGAAATAATCACTTGGGACAAGATCCGGAGAATAGGGTGGATGAGGGAGCAATTCGTACCCCAATTCATGGATTTTCATGGAAATTCACTTTTTTCCATTTTCTTCTCAAATTCTGAGGTAGTCTGCTATTAATGGATGTCAAACAAAAACTAAATGACTCAGCTACAGGAGTCAGCTGATAGTTGCCTGATGACCGGAATAGTGTTGCCGTTTCATTCAAGAGACGGAAAATTCAAAAAGTTACGAACTTATTGACCTATTCTCGTAAGTAAGTTCATAAAATATATCCTGTATTTATTTAATCTTTTCTTTAACTAAAATTGATCCTTTCTTTCTTTGTATATTTTGTTAAATATCTGTCTGTATATTTTTAGCAAAATCATTTTAATTTCATTTTTAGCAATGATTCAAATGACTTCGTCAATTGAACTTGTAAAACAATAAATATTCCTTATGAATATATATTCTTTTGAAAATATGTATAATAATATACATTTTTTTATTAATATAATCTATTGAAGATCTACTGACAGCGATGTATATATAAAAATATTGAGGAGCTATTTAAGTCTCATTTTATTGCGACTTAATATTTCTGAATAGATATGATAAATTGTTAACTTATATATATATATATTATATATGTGTGTGTAAGTTCGGGTTTGGCCACGGGAGGGCAATGGACTGAACAGAGCCAGAGACGGACGAAACATTCATCGTAGAAACATCTATCTACTATTATTTTATTATATTATATATATTTCACCTTATTCAAATTTAATCAAGTTACGCTACTAAGAGACTTGAGATTTGTTTCTTTATTCATTTCAGGTACTAACTTGGCCACTTTAAAATCAATGTACATCTATATATATAAAAAAAGGTTTTTGTCTGCACATTGCTCAGAATTTAAAATTTTTTGCATTTCTTCGCGTTTCATGACCTCTAGAATCCAAAAGTGACTTTAGAATTTTTCATGTCTGTCTGTCTGTCTATCTGTCCGGAAAATAACTATTTTATAGACTCAGAATTGGCTGAACCGATTACATCACAATATTCTTATATACCTCTAGAGTAATATAGGTGATAAATTTTATCTATATCTAATCAACAACCGCAGAAATTAATTTTTTAAAGTTTATATAATTCTCCCTGTTGTTCATTCAAGAGCATCTCGCGGCTCACTGTCCCTAGCGGAATCATTTTAAACAATGAATTATCATAGCGATTCCCGATCAAAGAATTATTATAATATTTCACTTTTTATTTTAAATTCTAATATTCAAATATCAATTCAATTAAATAATTTATTCTAAAAGTTCTCATTTTAATTAATTTAATAAAATATTTAGATCATATTTAACTTAATTTTTATTTATTCTTTCTATATATTTGAATATTTCTTCTTTTCTATTTGAAAGTGAAAGGTTAAAAAAACAGAATATATTATTTTTAATGTTTTATGAATACAAAAATAGTTTCAAAACGTCAATTAAAATGACTAAATAATATTATTTTTGTTTTTGGTGGGGAGACCGATTGGAAAACGTCCGCTTGGAAAACCAAGGACGCGTAGGAAGAGACCTAAGAGAGATGGGACAAGGGCTCAGGATAGGGACACTTGGAGAAATGTGGTTGTTGCGGCCAAGAACTTTCGAGTATCTTTGAGCCACATAGATAGATAGATATAACATATACAATAATAATATATATAATTAATTTACTGATTAAATTAAAATATATTTTAAATAAGAACACAAAAAGAAATGAATGTTTCATATAATCTACTGATTGAAACAAAATGGATGAAAACCTTTTACTACTTTCAACCAAATACTATGTACCACTCGGGGTTACAGGGGCCGAAAGCGCTCTGAGCAGCTAGTATGTAAATAAAAACTTTATTCATTTCAGAAACTTCTTTTATCTCCAAATAAACCCTCACAAATATATATATATATATATATATATATATATATAATATGGAGATTAGGATTATAAATTAAATAACCAAATCGATGTACCTTAAATACAAGCAAATTTTATTAATTAAAATAAGATAAAAAATATACAATTTTAAGAGCGATTTGCTTACCTTAAATACAAGCAAATCGATTTTTATAGTTATTTGTTTTCTAAATGAAATATAATATAACAAAATTTAATATTAAAAAGATTTATAAATTAGAATGAATTTTCTATGAAAAGAAAAATATATCATATTATAACATAAACGAATTTCAGTCCGGCAACTTAAAATATACAAGAAAATTAAATAACTAACTAATTAAATAATTCAAATTATACAAATGTTATTTACATCTCCCCCTCTTGCAGAGAACAATTTTAAAAATTGTTCAGTGGAACTTTACTAAAACACGGAATAAGTTGAGAACTATGAAACACACTTGGTCCATAACGTCTTTTTCCTATATCAATTTCGTACATTGTGTTTGATAATTTACATATCACTTTATATGGTCCTCTTCTTATAGGGTCCAATTTATTCCGATTTATTTTATTTCCTGTTTCGACATAAACCCAATCATTTATTTTAAAGGTATGTTCTTGTTTCTTTTTATCAATTCGATCTTTATTAATATTATGATTTTTTTTAGAATTTTCTAATGCTGTTTTCCTGTCTTCCGTTAAATTTCTTCTCACTTTTAATTCTTCCGGTACTATTGATAGCTCTTTTCCATTTAATAAATATGCTGGTGAAAATTTCGTGACACTGTGTACGGTTTGATTATAATTTTCAGCACATTCTAATGCAATCATAGCCCATGATCTTGTTTTTTCTTCTTGTAACTTGCATCTGATTCTATTGACCAAAGTCTGATTCAATCGCTCATTAAGGCCGTTTGAAAATGGGCAATCTGTGGCAGTGAAAACTAATAAGATGTTATGTTTTTTTAAATATGATTTAAATTCTTCAGAATTGATACTGCCATACCTATCTGCTAAAATAATCTTTATTTTGTGTTTTTTCACTATAGGGTCTATTAATTTTATAAAATCTTGGGCTTTTTGTTCAGATGACGGATAAACAAAGGCATATCTACTAAAGTGATCCACAAGTAAATGCAAATATTTTTTTTGTGAATTATTTCCAGAAAATCCGCCAATTGTATCAATAGCCATTATTTCAAAAGGTTCACTTGCTGGACCTATCTGTGATAACCGCCCAATTTCTCTACATCTTCTAGATTTGTTTCTTTTACAAATATCACACTTCATACATAATTCTCTTATATGTCTATCCATTCTTTTAAAATAATAAAAGGGACGAATCTTGGCAGCTAAATGACCGATTCCTATATGACCATAAAACTTGTGAACTCTTTCAATGAGCTTCAAACCAAAATCTTCTGAAATTAAAATTCTTTCTCTTTTTCCAATTTGCTTATATACTAAACCATTTTTTATAATTTTATCCTTCATATTTAAAATTTCTCTTTTATTAAGTTTTTGATTTTCAGTAACATCTTCTATTGAAACTAAATTAACAATTTTAATCTCGTCCTCCTCCCCCTCAAAACATTCCAACACAGGGTTTCTCGAAAGCGCATCAGCTTCCACATTTTCTTTGCCTGGTGAGTATTTTATTTGAAAATCATATTGGGACAAATAATACACTAGGTGGCCTAATTCTTCGTCAGTCCTTGATTTTATCTTCAAATTCTCCAAGGGTTTATGGTCTGTAAAAACCAAAAACTTATGACCTATCAACCAATGTTGCCAATATTGCACTGCTTCCTTAATCGCAAGACATTCTAAATAAATTGCCTTCTTTTTTCTTTGTGTTGGTGTTAATTTTTTTGAATAATATGCAACTGGAAGTAATTCTCCATTTTCCTGAACTTGTTTTAAGATTGCTCCCACGCCCACGCCACTTGCGTCTGTAAATAACATAGTTGGACGGTTTGGGTCAAAAATTGCTAAAATAGGACTCTCACATAGATATTTTTTTACTTTTGCAAATGTTTCGTCACATTCATTTGTCCATAAAAAAGGAGAATTCTTTCTTAATAAAATATGAAGAGGTTCGAGTAATTTTATACTATTGGGTATATATTTATAATAAAAATTTATCTTGCCTAAAAACTGTCTAATATTTTTTTTATTTTTAGGTTTTGGAAACTCCCTTATTGATCTAAGATTATCATGATGCGGTTTAACTGTATTATACCCAAGAACATGTCCCAGGTATCTAACTGTGTCCTGGGCAAAAACGCACTTTGATAACTTTAATTTAAACCCTTCTTGATTAATTATTTGCATAACTCTTTCTACATGCTTCAAATGTTCTTCAAAATTTCTTGAAAATATTAGAATGTCATCTATATAATTAAGACAAAAATCCTGTAGCCCATTACGTCTAATGGCATTTGCCAAAACTCTTTGGAAAACCGCTGGACTTATTTTCAGACCAAACGGGAGTCTTGTCCACTGATAGTGAGAATTTTGTGTTACAAAAGCAAGTTTATATCTGTCTTTTGCTCTTATTGGAATAGACCAAAAGGCCGAATTTATATCTAATACAGTATAAAACTTACAATTTCTTGTTTTCACTATAGTGTCGTCAATTCTTGGAAACGGTTGTGATTCCGGAACCAATATCTTATTCAATTCTCGAAAGTCAATGCATAGCCTCGTACGCTTTCCATCTTCTTTCTTAAATGCTAACGTCACAGGTGCCCCAAAAGGAGACTTAGATTCTTCTATTAATCCTTTTTCTAGCAAATTTGATATTTGATTTTCAATCTCTGCTTGATCTATAATAGAGCACCTGTAAGGCTTTTTCGATATATATTTATTTTCTATTAATTTTATATGAGCTTCGTGAGTTTTCACAAGACCTACATCATATTTATTTGTCGCAAAACACTGTTTATATTTGCTTATCAATCCTATAAATTTATTTTTTTTTTCTTCGTCTAAATGTTTAATTATTCTTTCGATCTCAACGACATTTACACTATCATTAACATCAAAGCCATATCTATTCACCATTTCAACCTTACCATCATTCATTCTCTGATATATTTTTAGACGATCATCTTGTATTAATCTAAATTTTTTTATTGCATCTAACCCTAGAAGTATGTCATAAGAAAAATTATTATTCTTTATAACATAGACCTCTATCTCTCTTTCTATCTTATTTATTTTGAGTGAAATTTTTATTTTATTAAAACTTTTTTCCACACCACTAATTGTTTTAAATATTTGTTCATCATTTATTATATTATCTTGAACATCTTCTAAGATCTTTGAATTGATTAGCGTAACATTAGACCCGCTATCATATATTCCTTGTATTGATTTCTTTTTATTAAGAATCATTTTTAAACGAATTAGTGGTGTAACAGCCCGTTTTTTGGCTCATGTTCATCATTTTCATACGAGTAATCTATTTCTGTTGAGTTCACTCTCTTCATATTATTTTGTTTACTATTTCTACATGCTTCTTCGGGATGAAATCTCCCACGCATTCCTAATAACTCACAAATTCTGCATGGTTTCTTCTCCAATTGTTTACGCATATTTTGGAAATTATTTGTTGAAAATTCCCTATTATTTTGTGTAAGTCTAGGTTCTTTATGTTTTTTTTTATTAAAATCTTCGTATCGACGGATTTGACTCATTAATTTTTCAGTTGTATTTACCTCCTCCTTATCAAGGAATTCTCTCATAAAATTAGGCAATCCAACCACTATATGATTTATCCGTGATTTTTGTGACATGTCCATTTCTGTCTCTAACAATAATCTTTCCTTTTTTAGTGCATAATCCATCAATGAACCCTTAATATATCTATAATTAAATGCATAAATTACATTATTCCAATTTTTATCTGCATATGTTTCCAAAAAAGAATCTCGCCATTCTGTCCAATTTCCATGAACCGTTAATTTATATAATGTAGATTTATACCATTCTATAGAATTTCCTTCTAAAAACACTCTTAAAACTCTAACCTTTTTTTCATCTAGAACTATATCATGTCTCTCACATTCAACTTCAAAAGTGTCCAGCCATTCACTTGCATTTTCTCTTCCTTGAAATTTTTCCAAAACAAATAATTTTTCCACTTGTGATGGATTTATCTCTCTTAATTCAGGTTTTATACTAAGATTTCTTATAATTTTAATAAAATCCTTTTCAATATTTTTTTTTTCTAAATTTTCCTCTTGTGTTTCTTCTTCAAGATACTCTCCATTAAATACGACATTTTTATCTTCATCCAAATATTTACAAATTAAATCTGGTGGTAGACTTACTGTGATATTACGATATTGACCCTGTTTCTTCAAACTTTTACAACAGCTTTTCACCTTTGCCATTTTAAATAATTCTTGGTGTTTTTCTTTATCCTGTTGATCCTCAGGTAATATATATGAATTTTCTTCGATGATTATTTTCTTAATTTTAGTAACTAAAACATCTCCACTTTTTTCCATTTCAATTCTAAATTTAATTTCAAATGGCTCCATTTTTTTTTTTCTTTCAAAAATCGATTTATAATATGGAGATTAGGATTATAAATTAAATAACCAAATCGATGTACCTTAAATACAAGCAAATTTTATTAATTAAAATAAGATAAAAAATATACAATTTTAAGAGCGATTTGCTTACCTTAAATACAAGCAAATCGATTTTTATAGTTATTTGTTTTCTAAATGAAATATAATATAACAAAATTTAATATTAAAAAGATTTATAAATTAGAATGAATTTTCTATGAAAAGAAAAATATATCATATTATAACATAAACGAATTTCAGTCCGGCAACTTAAAATATACAAGAAAATTAAATAACTAACTAATTAAATAATTCAAATTATACAAATGTTATTTACATATATATATTTATATTGTATCAAATATAAAATATATAATTTGATAAAAACTATTAAACATTGATATATTTTTAATATATTTATTATTGTTAATACACGTATATATATGTATGTATTTATTCGCTTTTTCACAATTAATTTCTTAGCCTTAATTTTTTAAAAGTCAATTACTATCATTTTTTATAAAATCTTAAAAATATACTTGTATTAAGTTATTAATTCGTTCAAAATTAAAAAAAAACGCTGTCTTTACATTTATTTTCTGTTTTTTTTTTCTAACAATTCTCATTTAATCACTAATTTACTGTCAACTATTTGGCTTACTGAAAGATCTCTAAAGTGAGTAGTTGTTACCACATAAACTAGCCATTTTGAAATAAAAATTAAATTTTTATGGAAATAACACCTATCAATACTGAATTATTAATTCTTTTTAATTAAGAATTAATAATTTGACCTGTGGCCAGGTCCGAACCGACCGACGGTTTGAAGTAAATTAATTTCCAGCTACAGAAACAATTTCAAATAATTTTAATATATCTATTAATGTAATAAAAAACAGATAGGCATATAACATAAATATTTTTAATTTTATTTTATTTATAATATATATACATATAAGACCAGGCTGTGACGTCATGAATGACTGGATGACGTCATATAATTTTAATTAAAAAAAAAACTAATAAAGATGATTTTTCTCGAGTATAAAACCAATGCAAAGTGAATGATTCGTGATGATATGTAAAAAATCTGCTCATGTGAAATTTGGTGTGAAAATAACCCTTTCCTTACTATCGTCGATCGCTAATACTACCACTTCCGGTTTCCGGATTGGCACCAAAAGTTGATCAATTCATCCCACTGATGCATTAAGTAAATATACTAAATTTCATCAAAATTCCTTGAGCCGTTCAGGCTGTACACATCTATACGGACGGACGGACAGACATCATGCTAAAAAGACTTTTTTCTGTTAATAAAATGCATGATTCGTGGAGATATGTAAAAATTATGCAAAAGATATGTGAAATTTGGTGTGAAAACAATACCTTCCTTACTATCGTCGGTCGGTAAAAATATTTATTTCATTTATACTAAATATTTATCTTAAATCGAAAAGTTAGCGACAGTTAGCAACATGATGATGTATTCACTAATAATTAATTATTGTTTTGAAGGGTTGTCAATGTCTAAATTATAATTATCCCTCGGTTCTACCTATTTTAAACATTGAAAGTTTCATACGAGAGTGAAATGATTTGAACCTGTAATTATCAATCAAATGACATCCACCCATAATCTCCCTCCAATCTCTCTAATAGCCATTAAATAGAATATAGAATGTTTTAATATTTTTCTCTCTTATTTAATTGTATTAGATAATTATAGAAACACTTGAACGTTTCCTTTTACCCTTGGCACACGCGACCATTTGGTCGTCGTCTCCAAACTTTCCATGTCCAACCCTCTCATAACCCCCATCTCTCTTTCTCTCTCTCTCTCTCACATACACTTATAATGCGTGACTGAATCCTATATAACACATTAATACCTTACAAATATTGACATATTCGGTCTAATTTGGAAATAACATTTGAAAATTAATCCTTTTGCACTGAAACTGATTAAAATCAGAAAAGCTCTATTAAATAAAAATAAAAAATTCGACACTATCATTTGAAAATATCACGATAATTGTATAATATATAAGTATATTGGTATATATAGAATAAAATTCGAAGGAAAATAATACCTATTAATTTATTGTGTTTTTGAATTTATTTTCACGATTAACTTCAAAATTCATCATTATAAATTTACAAGAATTATTTGTATAAAGAATTATTGGAAATTATAATTTTTTAAAAAAATATTTATCAACAATGAATTCATTATGTCTTGCATATACATATATAATACAATATATACATCAATATATTTATTAAAAATATTTAGCATATTCTATTAAATGTTATAATATATATTTGGAAATTTGCATATTAATTATTTTGATAATGATTTTGTTTTTATTTTTTTTTTTTTGTTTTATTAAAATAAATAAAATATTTGTTCTAATTTTTTTTTATAATTAAAAAAAAAATATAAAAAAATATTAATCGCTGAAAGTGTGGGAGGAGTCAAAACCCCTACATATAATAATTATAGATACAATATTTAATTAGAGTAAAGCATACAATCATTGGCCGCGAGCCAGTCATTGGCCCCCTATCACTAAAACACAAATAATAAGTGAATCGACCAAAAAAAAATATTGTAAAAATTGCGCTATTAATTATTCTTATGCTGTCAATGCTGTTCACGGATACCCACAATTGTTTAGGCGCAGAGTGAATTTTTATCAACAACGTGTGTTTGCACTTGCAAAAATTTGCAGGCGGGTAAGCTTAAGTATAGTTTAAATTTGTTGTTTAAAAGTCACTTATTGCTATGATTATCGCTATTTCCTGTTCTAAGAAACTAAATAGCTCTATGAAATGATTGATTATTTAAAATATAATGTTATTGTTAACAATAATTTGACTGGGGCCAATAACTATATGCAGAAAAGACTGGAGGTTCAGTGATTGGCCCAGGTGCCAATAACGGTGATTTTTACTATCTATATATATAAAGGAGAGTGTTTGTATGTATGTATGTATGTATGTATGTATGTAATTTGTTTACTTTTTTGCTGTCATAGAAACAAACAAAAAAGAAATTTCCTACTTAACCGACACTTTACCGGTAATTTAGAATTATGAACATCAAAAAATAAGAAACGATTTCTATGAAATTACATCACAATATTCTTATATATCTCTATGGTAACATAGGCTATAGATTTTATTAATATCTAATTCTAATCAATAACCGCAGAATTTAATTTTTTAAAGTTTATATAGTTATCCGTGTTGTTCATTCAAGAGCCAGGCGTGGCCCACTGACTGGCGGACTCATTTTACACAATGTATATAACTAGCAATCAAAGAATTATTATGATATTTAACTTTTTATTTTAAATTCTAATATTCAAATATCATTTCAATTAAATAATTTATTCTAAAAGTTCTCATTTTAATTAATATAATAAAATATTTAAATCATATTTAACTTAAATTATTTTGTATTTATTCTTTCCATATTTGAATAGGTACTTCTTTAATTTTAAGGGAGGTAATTAACTATGATCTAAAAAAATTAATAAATGAACTTAATAATAAAAAATCAAATAAATCCATTAATTTAAATTAATACTATTAATGAATGTATATATTGTTAATTTATCTTTAGTTTTATCAATACTTTTATACCGTTAATTTTTATAAATTAATTTTTATAAATTGTCTCAAGTCTCTAACTTTGCATTTTCTCAAATTTTATTATAATTAAAAATATTCAATAAAAATCAAGCAATGAAATTAAAATATCAAAATGAAATGATCAAGAAATATTATACTCTATCTCTATTATAACATATACAATACTTATAAACTATAGGCGGAGGAAATATTAGACGATATCATTGCGGGTTCATGCCAAATCGATCAACATTAATTAAGATATTTTCATTATGACAGATATTAAAAAAACCGCGAATTCAATAATTCTGTTCACTAATTATTTGTAGACTTTAGTAAAACCTACGCATGACTCAATAGATCCGGATAAACTTTTTCAAATTTTGATCTTAAAATTTATCTTGAAGGTAGTAAAGAAAGAGTAAGTGCGGAAATCAATTGTAAAATATTAGGTGACCCAGACGACTTAAATATAATAGCAATTGCAATTACAGATAGCGAGGAAAAATTAATCGAGGTAGGAAAAGAGATGAGGTTTGAAATTAATAATGATAAATAAATATATTTAGAAACAAACAGGAGCAGTATTAACATACAAAATGTAGAATTTGAATATGTAGAAAAATTGAATGTAATCACGAAGGATAATAATATTTGAGAAGAATTTAAATCGAAGTTGCAATCGGGAATCGCCTGTTATCATGCAGTAAAGAGGCTTATCTCACATCAAAATTATTATAAAAGGGAATGAAAATTAAAATATATAAAACAATTATTTTGTCTGTTGTATTATATGAGTGTGAGACATGGTCTATGATCTTAGGAGATGAGAGTGGATTCAGAGTATTTGAGAATAGGATTCTCCCCAGCATTTATGGGCCAAAGAAAGATGAGGGAATGACGTAAGAGAGATGGAACAGAGGCTCAGGATAAGGACACTTGGAGAAATGTGGTTGTAGCTGCCAAGAACTTTCGAGTACCGTTGAGCCACGCATGGTCTATGACCCTGGGAGATGAGAGTAGATTCAGATTATTCTTTCCAGCATTTATTGGCCAAAGAAAGATGAGGTCACCCGGGACACTTGGAGAAATGTGGTTGTAGCTGCCATGAACTTTCGAGTAGATATAACATATTCAATAATAATATATATAATTAATTTACTAAATAAATTAAAATATATTTTAAATAATCACACAATAAGAAATGAATGTTTTATGTTATACATTGTTTGAAACAAAATGGATGAAAACCTTTTACTACTTTCAACCAAATACTATGTACCACTCGGGGGTACAGGGGGCGGAGCCCCCGTCTAGATGTGAGGAGCGACGAAGGAGCTCTGAGCAGCTAGTTTTTAATAAAAATAGCTTCTTGCGCTCTAATAACATTCTAATTAAAGGCAAGCAAATTTTCCTGTCTCGAGCCCTACTCTTTTCAGTCCTTGGCCTCGGGGCCAATGAATGTAGGGGCAAGCATTATTTCGCATAATAATATAAATATAAAAAAACTTTATAAAAAATAACGTTTTTCTTATGGACTTTAAAGAATAAAATAATTATTCTATAATCCTGACAAAGGTTATGAACGAATTGCTTCATATTCAACTAAAAACTTTGGGCGCATTGTGTTTTATTTATTTATATGAAACATCAAGGTAAATTTTTGTAATTTTTATTTTTATATTTTTTAATTTTATTAAACACAAACTGACAATTTTTTTTTATTATGCAATAAAATTGATAAATTAAGAGCTAATCTTTTATTATTTAAATGTATATGTATTAAATGTATATGTAAATGTACTCTAAGTGTCTGGGAAAGAGAATGAAAACGTGGTAGGTAATGGTCCTCTTCCGGGTGAGCTTCATTTCTCAAAATTTGATAGAAAACTTCGAATTTTGAATAATGCCTGTATACAAATTTCATTATTCTAGCTCAAACCGTTTTTGCGTAATCTTGTCTATACACACACACACAGAGAGAGAGAGAGACACACACAGACATTTTTCTCAGCCTTAGTGAAAATGACTCAGGGACCTTCAAAACGTATAAAAACATCAAAATCTCGACATCGAAAATTTTAATGATCGCAAAAGTAAAAAAAAAACTATAAAATGAATTAAAATAATCACAAACGTTTCGAAATTTTTAGTTTATTTAAATATTTAATCGTTAATTTCAAGTTAAACAATAAACATAAATATATTGGTATATATCATATTTAAGTATTGAAAATCAAATATCTTCGTATGGATTTCGAAATGTTGGTTTTTAAGTTCGTTTTATCAATAAGTGAACTTGAATTTTCAAATAATCCTCCTCGATTGGATACCGCTTAATTGGTCTCCTGCCTCTCCCCCCCGATACAGTGCGTGATGGGAAAGAGAAGAGGTGGGGAAATGGAGTTGGAGTTTGAATGAGGGAGGAGTGAGAAGAGCGTTTCTAAATATTTTAATTTGACGCCAGGTGATGGCGTTGCGCTTTGACGGGCATGTGTGCGTGTGATTGAGGGGTAGGTGCAATGCCAGCGGAGAGGGTTGCGCGCGCGCAAGCCGCGTCCTCGTTAAAAGGCAGTCGTCCCGACGCGGCAGAGCCAGTACTTTCCGGGCTGCCACCCTTCCTACTTACTGGTGGCTCGTGGTGGTTGGTGTAGGGCACCGGTAAAGGGGAGGAACGCCTGCAGCTGGAGCAACTGGCACGCACTCTGGCGTCGAGACCCGCGGATTTCGCTCGGGACCGCGCCCGCACCAACATCGACAAGTGAGTTGACCCACTCATCCAGACTCAACCGGAGCCAGTGGCCCAAAGACAGTATTGATTCATGCAGTGGAAAATTGCTGCAGCGGCTCTTTAGCCGATTTGGAAATTTTCAAAAGTCAGGTTCTCATCCCCTTAAACGATAATGATCATCAGAAAGTGAGACAGGTGAAATGAACCCACCAGGGCATCGATCCCAGGACTGCAACAACACATGCAACATGATTATTAAAATATCAATGCCGTATCCGTGATTGTCCGTAAAAACCAATCGACCGATGTTACGTTCTCGATAAACATCGTAATTCACATGCATTCATAACCAGGGATTGATCAAAGCAAGGGACACGATTAAAGTTGGGGGATTGTTTATATAAACAAATAACCCACCATCCCTTTTATCCTTACCGAATGGATTCAAAAATGAACTTTGCAATAGGAATATCCATCCAATTGAGAATTGAAAAACAATCAAAAACATTCATAAAAAAAAAAAAAACGAACGGACCAATCTTTTTGACATTCAATATTAATCTCTGAATAATTCATCTCATCACGACTTTTCTATAATGGAAATATAATAATAATTTCCCTTTTATAGGTCAATGTTTCTTTAATGTTCCACTATTTTATAAATAAGAACATTTCATCTTTAAAGAATACAAAAAAATGTACAATAATTTATCTTAAAAATTACATCAGATATTCAAAAACAAAAATCAAAATAAATATGTATATACCAAATAAATATATAGATAAAAAAAAACAATAATCTATTTTTTATAGATATTTCTAATATTTATCATTCAAATCATACAAAGCTTATGCAGACCTATAGGGTTTAAATATTTAATAAAAGTGTTAAAAAAATAAGGGATGACAGTGTAAAATAAAAAATCATTAAAATGAAAAAAAAAAACAAACTTTTTTTTTATTATTTTATTTCCAAACACTCATTTTTAGATTAAAAGTATAATAATGATAATTTGATTTTAGACCTTGATTCAGAAATAGGTCATTGACGAAGGAAAAATGGCATAGATAGCGAAGATTTGCAGGTTTAAATGCTATAGATATGTCAAGGTCAAAGTACAACCCTCGCTCACGCACCCCCTTATGTATTTATCTCCACTCTATTATCATTATTTAATGATAGAATATTTTAAAAAGAAGATGTTTATATATATTATTTTACCTAAAAATTAATTATATTTTAATTTTCAATAAATTCATCAAATAAATATTTGGATGGAAAGATATTTATTTAATTTTTCGATTTTATTCATATTACTACTCTTTAGTTTTAGTTTGGTATAGAATTTGTATTTTAAGCAATCTCTTAAATTAATTAATTAATCAACACAAATATTATTATTATTCAATCAATATATATATTATAAGTGATAAAAATAATTAAATTTTGATATATTTTTAATTTTTCTTAAATTATATTATTAATTACTACATGACAAATATTTGTTGTTGTTTTTTTTAAATGAATTATTAGTGAAATAAAAATGTTAATTTCTTTTCTTTAATAATTTTGAATTTCCATTTCTTCATTTTTATCTTTTTAATGGTTTTATGAATGAACCTTGGAAAACTTCATCAACTGAATAAAGTTATGCGTTTTGAAAATTAACTCTCATGAATATGTCTACGAATAAATTGTTGTTGTTTCGATTAAATTAGTTTTATTAAAACAAAACATAAACCATAAATATTTTTAATTTTTAATTTTTGTAATTATAACACCTGGTATATCAAGTAATCATTGGATACTTAAAAAAAAATATTGAATAAATATGGAAAGATATTTGTTTAATTTTTCGATTTTATTCATATTATTACTACTCTTTAGCTTTAGTTTGGTATAGAATTTGTGTTTTAAGCAATCTCTTAAATTAATTAATTTTACAATTATTTAATTAATCGTTTCAATCATTAAATAAGTTAAATTGTTGGTTTATGATAAGGCAAATTAATAATATTTATATTTACCAAGAGTAGTAATCGTTACGCTATACTATATATATACAGATTAAAAACCAATTGATATTCATTTACATTTATTTATACCTCTTGATTAATTACTTTAATTAATTAAAAACAATTAAAATGAATTAGTCATAAGTATTAATCTCGTGTAATTAATTTTTCAGCTCCAAAACACTCTAATACTATGTGATTTAAAACAAAAAATACTTTTGTGTTCGTTTTCTAAACAAACTAAAACATTAATATACATAAATCTTATCTTATTTCTTATCTTATTATGCTAGCTAAAATTGTTTGTATATATATATATAGCCATGGGTTCTCAAAAACCGCTCTAACGATTTTTTTGAAATTCACACTAGATATAGTATTTATAAAGAAAAATTGAGTTTTATTGATCCCATCTCAGGAAAAATACATCTTCATTAGTTTTTTCTTAATTTAAATTTATATAAGGATGACGTTACAAATGACATCCATATTGAAATTTGACTCCCGCCTTTTTTTAAAGGATATTGTATTAATATTTTTTTTTATATTTAAAATATTTTAAAATTTTTTATTTAATTTCGAAATAAAATTAAAAATATATATTTTAATAATATTTTATAATTATAAATTACGATATATATTTATCATTCTTCCAATAAAAAAAAATATTGATGCAATGATGCAACATTTAATAATTGTAATAAATAATTAAAGAATTGTATATCAGCTCGGTGTCTCAAGTATTAATATTACCAGCCAAACCCAATAATAATGAATTTTTTTTTTAACTTAATTACCGAGCCGAGGGTCGGGGTCCCGGTATTATATAATCTAATCAAAAACATACCTGTTAAAAAGGGGGCCAAGTTCCTATCGGCTATTTGTTTGCCTAAAAAAGGGTTCAAATCCATCCTAATGCCAAGTTTAGATGCACTTCAAAATCATTCATAATCATTTTTATCAACAGCCTGATCCACTGGTAAACATTTGGCATTCCAAAGAATCGCCACCACACCCAGTCCTCCGCCTCCTGCATCCAGGCACGCCACTTTATTCACGTCAACGGTTCATCTGGCCGAAAAATTCACTTTACCATATACCTAACTTAAAATATGGTATAGTTGTTAAAATACGTAGGTACTTGGTTTAAAATATCTACAATTTTAATACTTAGAATTAGCAGGTTAATTTATATATTTAAATAATAAATATAATTATACAATTAATCTAGTGTTACGTACAGTACGAAAACCTGCCAAGTTCAAATTTCTAAGTATTATAATTTTAGATATTTTAAACCATGTACCTACGTATTTTAACAACTATACCATATTTTAAGTTGGGTGTATGGTAAAGTGAATTTCGGCCAGATGGACCGTTGACGTGAATAAAGTGGCGTGCCTGGATGCAGGAGGCGGAGGACTGGGTGTGGTGGCGATTCTTTGGAATGCCAAATGTTTACCAGTGGATCAGGCTGTTGATAAAAATGATTATGAATGATTTTGAAGTGCATCTAAACTTGGCATTAGGATGGATTTGAACCCTTTTTTAGGCAAACAAATAGCCGATAGGAACTTGGCCCCCTTTTTAACAGGTATGTTTTTGATTAGATTTCAATATTTTTTTTTAAGAAAGCTTTCTATTTTTTGCTTTTTGTGCCGCGCCCGCGTCCATTATTAGCCTTTGAAGTAATTTTGTGTTTAAAAAAATTGCAAATTTTTTTAAATTAAAATTATATTTGTTTATATATTAAATATAATAATTTTATTTGTTCTTTTATTTTATAGTTCTGAATTTCCAACTTGTATTGAATAATAAATAATTAAAACTATTAATATTAATTGAAAATTATATAGAAACTGTTAAGTTATAACAATAAAAATAAACAAACATTAATTTAAATTATAAAGTAAAATGGTTTAACACTATTATATATATTTATAATTTACACCTAACGCTACTTGTATAGGTAAAATGTCACTTCCGGTAGTCAGATCATGATGAAATTTGGTATCTTAATTTTTTTCATATTTTTAAATCTATATACAAAATATGAAGCAAATATCTCGAAGCAAACTGGTGCCTTACTTGAAAGGTAAACGCAACCAGTGTAGGTAAAGTACCACTTCCGGTTAACCGATTTTGACGAAATTTTAAAAGAAATCTACAAACTGTAAATAATATCGGTGTACCAAATTTCGAAGTCCTAGCTTGATTAGTTTCTGACAAAACCAATGAATTCGTTTGAATTCGTTAAAATCGCATTGATATTCGATTATAACAACTCAAGCTTGACCGATTTCTTAAATTTCATAATTTTTTGTTAACCTACTTATAACACACGACCTGTATGCCAAATTTCATAGCGCTAGGACAATTGGAAATACCCTAAGAATTGTGTTGACCAATCAGTGAATCAGTTCCAAAATAAGCTATTTTCACAGGGTCATATTTCAGGATCTACTGAAGCTATAACTATGAAATTTGGCATACTGCTTTAGTTCTAGTATATGACTACGTAGATAAAATTTTATCTTTGTACTTGCAATAGACACTGAGATACAGGGGGGTCAAAAGTGACTCCAAACCATTCGTGTAAATATACTTACGGCATGCGCGCGGCTTGCTGGAACTTGGCCGGCGCACTGCCGTGCGCATAGATATATGGTATATAATTATTGTTTATAATATGTGTTATATTCCTAAGATTATTTATTAATAGTTATATTAAATTAAAATTTAATTATTGTTATAACATTCGCTCATGTTAAAAGTATTAATTATTCTTTTAATTTATTTAATTAATGTTTTTTTTATCGTATTCGTAATAGTTTTTAATTGTTATTATTTCAATTTCATCGTTTTTTCAATTTTTTTAAGAATGTTTTCTTTAATATTATCTTATTTTCTAATTCTCGATAAATCTTGATGTTCTGCTTCTTGATTTAGTAATAAATTACTATTTCATTAATTCTTTTTAATTATTTAAGATAATTAATATATATATACTAGCAAATAAACTCATCTTGGCAGTTGTTTTTGGGTTAGAATTATAGAAGAGAATTCTATTATCTACTTAAAAAAAAACAAAAAACGTTCATACCCATATATAATTATATTTTTTTAAAATTAAATTTAAAAATTAATTAAAATAACTAATAAATAATTAATTAAATTTTATTTCAATATAATAACAATAATAATAAAATCTTCAGAATAAAGACAAACCGATTGATAGTCCGAAACCAATTATATTTGATATATACATATAAATAATTAATACTTATGGGAATTTGATATAATTTTAAAATATATATATATATATATATATATTTGAATTAAATAATTTTATTTTTATTTCTAAACACCATATATATTATTTATTTTAATTGAATCAAGAAAGTATTGTTATAATTTAAAAATTATTTATATAGACTGATTTCAAATACATATATATATTTAATAAATTTATTTTTTCATAGAAATTGCTATTTTAGATAATATTCAATATAAATAATAATATTTAAACATATTTATAATAAGTTAATAATAGCAAATTTTGATTCAGGTCGATAATCCATTAAACTAATTCTCCAAACTCTTATCTTATCAAATATGGTATATAGTTAACAAAAATATTTTATATTTTCTTTTAGTTTTCTTTATACACTCGATTAAGAATCAAGACGAGTGAGAAATCGTTTACAAGTAAATATTTAACACTTCATTAATTATTATTATTTATTAATATCAATTAATAATTTTATATTTCATATATTTTTTCTGAATTTAATATTTATATAATAGTGGTAGGTCGTTCTATTTATTTTTCTTAAACTCACCTGAAAGTAACACTTAACTTACCAGTATGGTTTCAATGTCTCTTAAAAAAGATTATTTCCTACTTTTGGAGTCTAAGAGCTAATAATTTTTCTTAAATTAAAATATTTTCAACCATGCTATTGATCCTAATTTTCATAATGATTATATATAGATAATATGTAGGTATATTCTATAAAGAATTTATGCTAAACTTATATCAAGGGTTAAAATCTCTTTTACTTAAAATTAATGGAATTATTATTATATAAATTAGCTAATATTTTTAATAAAAATTGTAATTAAGCCCGTCACTAATATGTCCCAGGGGACTGAAACATAGAATTGCTTGAATTGACAATTCCCTTCCACTTCATTTGATTGTTTTGAATCTCTTGACCCAAGAATATAATCAAAATAGTGTAAAGTATTTACCTATTAGTAATACAAATAATTAGACGTTCTATTTAATAAATTTTGCTGTTTTAATTTATTATAAAAAAAAGCTGGAGTGTCTCCACTCGACTATCTCGCAAATTTGAATTGGATTAAATAACATATATTAATTTAAATTAAATTAAATTAATTAAATTATAAATTAAAATTAATAAATAATATTTATTGAACCAGCGCATGTTTAGCTCTTTGTTGATGGCACCACGTCACGTGTTGGCGCGTGAGATTGCAGTGATAAAAAATTAATTCTGGTACTTTCAGCGATTCAATCAAGCTGAAATTCTATATATAGCAGTTTTATACAATTATTAATCATGTGAAAAATTATCAATGATATATCTTTATTTTTACGGTCACTTTATAAGAAAAAAATCAAAACGTGTAGGTAATGACCCTCTTCCGGTTGAGCTACATTTCTCAAAAGTTGATAGAAAATTATGAATTTTGAATAATGCCCCTGTACCAAATTTCATCGTTCTAACTCAAACCGTTTTTGCGTAATCTTGGTTACATACATACACACACACACACACATTTTTCTCAACCTTAGTGAAAATGATTCAGGAACCTTCAAAACGTATAAAAACATCAAAATCTCAACATCGAAAAATTTCTATTTTTTTTTTTATATTATTTTGAAAAGCATGTGGGATTATGATTTTGTTTATTATATTCTAACGAACTGTACAATTTATTTTACAATAATAGTTGTTTATGTAATAAGTTAACTAATCAATATAATAAATATAATTAATTTTTATTTTTAAACAATTATCCATAATCTAATCAAAATGTTACATATTAATGCAATGTGAATTGATATTTAATTTTCTTCTTCATCTATTATTATTATTATTATTAATAATAATATTATATCATTTTCATTTGTAATGAATTTTAGTAAAGTTGAACTCATATATATTTTATGAATATTTAATGTGTATCCATAATTTATATTACATCTTTTGATATAATCCTATTATGTATATTAATAAATGTATATGTGCATCAATTTTATTTCATTTTCACCGTGACATATTATCTCTCTCTTCTAGTTAAGTTACGTATTATTTGTTCATATATTAAATAAAATTGTTTTATTTAGAATCTATCATTCACACAAACAATTTATAAATAATATATTTTATATAATTATTAAATAATATATAAAAAGTTATTGTGTATTTATGTGTGGTGGAAAATGTAGATAGAAAATAAAATGAGGAGATAAAACTTGATTGTAATTTAAACTTTTAACCAAGGTTTTCCTTTATCGTTGATTAAATTTTCTCTATTGATTGATAAGTTAGAAATTACTTGAATTTCTGAGAATTGCTACCAATATTCACTCATTTATTAAAACTAGATAAACAATTTCCCTTATTTACAATAATATTTCTTCCATTTAATATGTATTTTTTTTTTTATTGAATGATGTTTTTTTTTTTTCAATTATTTTCAATTGAATATTAATTTGAGATTTCAAATATATTTTCATTCATTCAAATATTAGATAAGGTTTTCCTTTGATCTTTAGGGATATCAATAATTTTCAATTTTGTTTTTAATTGGTTTTAGAACCTTTAACCAATTATATATTTCAATAATTTGAATTAAAACAATAAAGTTGTGTATTAAAATTTTTTTTATTAATTCTATCAATAATTTCTTATAATATTACCAATGAATTGAAATAATGATAATTTTGAATATATTATAGGATATTAATATTATAAAAATTTGATGTTGACTTTAATTTTATTTTATAATATCTAAAACTTGAAAAACAGATATTAACAATTTTGATGCATATACAAGTACAATCATTAAAAATTATTATCTAAGACACACTGATTCTCAACTACTGTGCCGCGGCACTTTAGTGTGTAGGCACTCAAACAAAAAAAAAAATAAGGTAAAACGTTTTTTGGGACTAGGTTCTTAAACATTTCCGATATTTTTTCTAAATTTTTCCAATATGGTTCTAAAAAATACAAAAAAAGCTAAACCGTTTTTGGGACCACTTTTTTCAATATAGTAAACATTTACATTTTTTTTTCTTTGTTTAAACCGTTAAAAGTGTGTCGCGGTAAAAAAAAGGTTGAGAATCACTGATCTCAGAGATAGAAATTGGAAAAAGTATAAAGCTTGATGAAAGGTTTTTACCCTTTTAGAAAGAAAATATTTTTACAATTTTTAATTTATTTGTAAAAAGATGGAGTGTCTCCACTCGACTATCTCGCAAATTTGAATTAGATTAAATAACATATATTAATTTAAATTAAATTAAATTAATTAAATAATAAATTAAAATTAATAAATAATATTTATTAAATCAGGGCATGTTTGGCTCTTTGTTGATGGCACCACTACACGTGAGATTGGCGCGTGAGATTTGCAGTGTTAAAAAATTAATTCTGGTAATTTCAGGGAATCAATCAAGCTGAAATTCTATATATAGCAGTTTTATACAATTATTAATCATGTGAAAAACTATCAAACTTATATCTTTATTTTTATGGTCACTTTAGAAGAAAAAAAATCAAAACGTTGTAGGTAATGACCCTCTTCTGGTTGAGCTACATTTCTCAAAAGTTGATAAAAAACTACGAATTTTGAATAAAGCCCATGTACCAAATTTCATCATTCTAGCTAAAACCGTTTTTGCGTAATCTTGGTTACATACATACACACACACAGACATTTTTCTCAACCTTAGTGAAAATGATTCAGGAACCTTCAAAACGTATAAAAACATCAAAATCTCAACATCGAAAATTTTCGTGAACGCAATACTATTATCTCTGGTGAGATAGTAAAAAAATGCACAATTTTTATAAACAAAACAAAAATCATTAAATAAAATACAATCTCAAAAGATATTTTTAAATAAATATATATTTTTGACATGATTTTCTATTTACAAAATTTTTAAATTTGATTGGAAAATTATTAGGATAAATTGGGTCAATAAAATAATCGTTATTATTCACATTTGAATCATTTTTCTAAGTAAATTTAATTGAAAATTCAATTGAAAATTTGTCCAAAGTATAGTGACGGAAAATATTATCACCTTGGGGCGCTTTTGGTGGTCAATGGCAATGGGCTTTCTCAACTGGTTGATTGCCCGACTTCATTGCCCTCATGGCGATAACATTTTTTCGTCACTATACATATAAACAATTTGAAAATTTAATGAATTAATATTTATTTATTTAAAAATAATGAGTTTTAGATATGGGTTTTAATACAAAATGATTTTTAAAGAATCTAAATAATATATTTAGTAAAATTATATCAATCAATTATTTAATATAATTTCATCAAAAATTGAATATGAAATAAACATTTAAATATTAGTATCCATGTCATCTTTAATCTGTCAGTTGCGTTAAATGTTTGCAAGGTATATTTTCAGACAGCTTCTCGTTACATTTCAAACGTCTTGTTTGAATATTTGTAAATCGAATTAGGATTTTCTTGTAAGTTTTTTCAAGGCGTGACAAGGGTTCTGATGCCTTTACTTTTTTATAATACCAAAAATGCTAGACTTTGATAACTTGCTGCCTGACTGCACGTGATTTCATGGACGTCATGAAAGATTTATTTATATTTTATATATATATATCTATATATATAAAAAAAGGTTTTTGTCTGCACATTGCTCAGAATTTAAAAATTTTTGCATATCTTCGCGTTTCATGACCTCTAGAATCCAAAAGTGACTTTAGAATTTTTCACGTCTGTCTGTCTGTCTGTCTGTCTGTCTGTCTGTCTGTCTGTCTGTCTGTCTGTCTGTCTGTCTGTCTGTCTGTCTGTCCGGAAAATTACTATTTTATAGACTCAGAATTGGCTGAACCGATTTCTTTGAAATTACATCACAATATTCTTATATACCTCTAGAGTAACATAGGCTATACATTTTATTAATATCTTATCAATAACCGCAGAAATTAATTTTTTAAAGTTTATATAATTCTCCGTGTTGTTCATTCAAGAGCAGCTCGCGGCTCACTGTCGGCCTAGCGGAATCATTTCAAACAATGAATTATCATAGAGTTTCCCAATCGAAGAATTATTATAATATTTCCCTTTTTATTTTAAATTCTAATATACAAATATCAATTCAATTAAATAATTTATTCTAAAAGTTCTCAATTTAATTAAAATATTTATTAGATCATATTTTTATCTTAAATTATTTTTTATTTAATTGAATATTTCTTCTTTTCTATAATATATATATAATAATATATAAATTTTATCATTGAATAATAAAAAAAAATATTATTTAACCTGAATTAAAATGACTGAATTATATTATCTTTGTTTTTTATTTTAATTTAATTACTCTATTATTAATTACTAAATATATATATATATTATATATAAAATTAAAATATGATGATATAAAGTTGTTTTAAATTTTTGACATTTTTAAATTGGGTATATTTTTTAAATTTATTAAAATGTCTTTTTTATTTATTATGTTTAAAAGATTCATTTTTATTATGTGATATTAATAAAAAATAACGATGCTCTGTGCAAGTCGAATCATGTTGCACATAATTAAATAACAATTGCCAAACAAAGAATATAATATTTTTTTAAATTCTTATATTTAAATATCATTTCAATTAAATAATTTATTCTAAAAGGTCTCATTTTAATTAATTTAATAAAATATTTAAATCACCATTCAATTTTTTATTAATAGGCTTCTTTTTTTATTTTTAATTTTTAATAAATTCTCTTTTTTTGATATGATATTAATAAAAAATAATATTAAATTGTATATATAAATATAAAAATTAGAATATTTGAATTTTTTTAAATTTTAACACATGTAATCAATCATATGCATTAAGAATGGAAAATTTTTAAAATCAACTTGCTATTAAATTCAGAAAAAAAATACTGATATATAGAATATATAGACTATTCGAATATAATTTAAAACTCTTTCTCTCCTTCTATTTTAAATTAAAAAAACGGAGTTTTAAGAAATTTAGATGCCATATGCAACATGGGTGGGTAAATGAATTGGGCTGGAAGAGGAGGCAATTTATAATTTTCTTCTAATTCAGATTTAGGACAAATCGTACAACATTATATCAAATCTCGCTAAGAACATTCAATATTTTTGTACACAAAATATTCAGAGTATTGGCTAAGCGTATCACTCACAATCAGTTTATATTGAAATTTATATAAATTAACAAAGTAAAAATTTTTATTTTTTTAAATTTTATTATAATGAATCAAAAAAAATTAAATATATAGATCACATGATTAAGAGAAGCAAAAAACTTAACAGAAAATAACTGTTGGATGGAGGTCGGACATGACAGAAACTGTAAGCGAAATCTTCATATTGCGACGAATAATTTTCAAATCCCCTAGCACCACAGAATTTAAGTTTCTTTTAAGGAAAATAACTATGATCTAAAAAAATTAATAAATGAACTTAATAATAAAAAAAACAAATAAATCAATTAATTTAAATTAATACTATTAATGAATGTATATATTGGTCATTTATCTATAGTTTTATACCGTTAATTTTTATAAATTGTCTCAAGTCTCTATTTTTGCATTTTCTCAAGTTTCATTATAATTAAAAATATTCAATAATAATCTAGCAATGAAAATAAAATACCAAAATGTAATGATCAAGAAATATTATACTCTATTATAACATATACAATACTTATAAACTATAGGCGGAGGAAATATTAGGAGATATCATTGCGGGTTCAGGCCAAATCGACCAACATTAATTAAGATATTTTCATTATGACAGATATTAGGAACAAAACCGCGAATTCAATATTTCTGTTCACTAATTATTTGTAGACTTTAGTAAAACATACGCATAACTCAATAGATCCGGATAAACTTTTTCAAATTTTCAATCTTCAAATTTCTCTTGAAGGTAGTAAAGAAAGAATAAGATGCGGAAATCAATTGTAAAATATTAGGTTACTCAGACGACTTAAATATAATAGGAGATTCGGCAATTGCAATTACAGATAGCGAGGAAAATTTAATGGAGGTTTGAAATTAATAGTGATAAGAAAAAATATTTAGTAACAAAGAGGAAGAGTATTAACATACAAAATCTTAATATACAAAATGTAGAATTTGAATATGTAGAAAAATTGAATGTAATCACGAAGGATAATAATATTTGAGAAGAATTTAAATCGGGGTTGCAATCGGGAAACGCCTGTTATCTGCAATAAAGAGGCTTATCTCTTCAAAATTATTATCAAAGGGAATATATAAAAAGATTATTTTGCCTGTTGCATTATATGGGTGGGAGGCATGGTCTATGATCCTTGGAGATGAGAGTAGATTCAGAGTATTTGAGAATAGGATTCTTCCCTGCATTTATTGGCCAAAGAAAGATGAGGTCACCGGGTATGAGGGAGACTGTCTAACAAGAAATTGCATGGCCTCTCTGCATCTTCAGAAATAGTTAGGGTTATAAAAGGGAAAAAGCTGCGATAGGCAGGGCACGTGGCAAGAATGGGAGAGGAAAAAGATATTGGTGGGAAGACCGATTGGAAAACGTCCGCTTGGAAAACCAATGACGCGTAGGAAGGGACGTAAGAGAGATGGAATAAGGGCTCAGGATAGGGACACTTGGAGAAATGTGGTTGTTGCGGCTAAGAACTTTAGAGTATCTTTGAGCCACATAGGTAGATAGATATAACATATACAATAATAATATATATAATTAATATAGTGATTAAATTAAAATATATTTTTTAAATAAGAACACAAAAAGAAATGAATGTTTTATGTAATATACTGATTGAAACAAAATGGATGAAAACCTTTTAATACTTTCAACCACCAAATACTATGTACAACTCGGGGGTACAGGGGGCGGAGCCCCCGTCTAGGTGTGAAGAGCGCCGAAGGCGCTCTGAGCAGCTAGTAATATATAAATATTTTTTATTTTCCAATTTTATATGTAATGTAATTTATGCTAATAAAACAAGCAATTTTTTTTTTAAAAAAAAAACACCTTTTTAATCTTTATAGATTAGTTTTATTTCAAAATTATGAATGAAAATATAAATTTTCGGTGAAAATAAAATAATTATTTTATAAAATTTAAAAAAAAAAAAAATATTTAAAAGAAAACATTTTTATTTTTATATTATTAAGTATAAAAAAAAAGTCGTATTCCATAATGTTACAAATTGGATAATAATTTTTATTGCAAATTGAAATTATGTACCCCTGTATTCATATGAATAATAAATATTTATTTATAGAGATACAACTCTTAATGAATTCATCAAAATATCACTCAAACTTAGTACTAAAATGATGAGATAAATTTAATTTGTTTAATTTAATTTAGGTATCTATTTTAATAAATAATCAAGTTTGATGAACATAAAACAAAGCAAAATGATTACAATTTTTATAGAGCTTTGTAGACAATTTATTTTTTCCTATTCTAAATTACAATCAAATATTTATCTTAATTAAAAATATTTTTTTATAGTTTAATTTTTGTTTCAAATTCTTTTTTTTACCGACCGACGATAGTAAGGGAGGTATTGTTTTCACACCAAATTTCTCATGTGGAGATTTTTACATATCTCCACGAATCATGCATTTTATTAACAGAAAAAAGTATTTTTAGCATGATGTCTGTCCGTCCGTATAGATGTGTACAGCCTGAAAGGCTCAACGGATTTTGATGAAATTTGGTATATTTACTTAATGCATCAGTGGGATGAATTGATTAACTTTTGGTGGAAATCCGGAAATCGGAAGTAGTAGTATTAACGATCGACGATAGGAAGGGAAGGGTTATTTTCACACCAAATTTTACATGAGGAGATTTTTTTATATATCACCACGAATCATACACTTTGTATTGGCTTTATCCTCGGGAAAATCATATTTATTAGTTTTTTCTTGATTTAAAATTATATGACGTCATCCAACCATTCATGACGTCACAGCCTAGTCTTGCATATATATTATAAATAAAATAAAATTAAAAATGTTTATATTTATTTTTTGTGTATCCATATCTGTTTTTTATTACATTAATAGATATATTAAAATTATTTGAAATTGTTTTTGTAGCTGGAAATTAATTTACTTCAAACTACTTTTTTTTTGGTTTTTTTAAATAATTAAAATTATTCCTTCCATTGTAGTTGGGGTTTTATTAAAAAAATTTTCATATCTTAAATTTATAATTTTTTTTTTTTCAAATATATAATTAAATAATTAATTAAGAATTTATGAGGCTTTTACTTAAAGAGTTAATCTTAATTCTGAAAATAAACTATAATATGATTTTTTTTCATTAAATAAAATATGGAAAGATAACAAAAAAAGTAACTTTTTGAAAGTTTAACAACCACTCAATAGTTTCCCAATAAAATTATTCCTTTTTTTTTATTTATTTTTTTCGGAAATAAAAGAATTGTTATAAATATATCTTTTAAAATTGTTTAGTAAGAAAGTATTCACAAACAGCAATTTATTACAATATCAAAAAATAATATCGTTTTTATATGAATAAAGTTATTTAAATAACTTCAAAATATTTATTTATTTTTTTTCTTTAATCGGGGATAAATATAAAAAAATATTCTCTTTTTTAACTAGTTTACATTACACCCCTCCCTTCTTTAATATAAAAAGACGGTTATTTCACCCTTGTTGTTCTTTTTCCCCAGAGTTGATCCCTACATTTGTTTTTCTTATAGGACCACTTAGAATTTAAACAATCCACCCTCCTGATGCCCTAGAAATAAATAAAATAAATGATTTTATTATCTTTACATCATTTGTCTTTTCCCATTGAATAAGGGTTTACAAATAACTACAATTACCTTTGTCAATATTATTTCTAAGTTTATTTAGGTGTGTTCAAAAGAAAAATTTATATAAGAAAATACAAAATATATATGAAACCAAATGGAAGTCAATTTATAAACAAATATACTTATTTAACAAGTAAATATTAATCCTAAATATATTTAGAATTTTAATTTATAAAAATTGTTAATTTAACAATTAAAAAATTAATTAGATCGTTAGAAGGGTGTATTAACACACTATGAGCGGGGCGGGTATTTATACCCGTTGTCACTTATATGAGGGATATATATTTGTTATCGTTTAAAATAAGTAATTTTAAGTGGCACAAGGGAAAATATATATATATTACTAGCTGCTCCGAGCGCCTTCGGCGCTCTCCACACCTAGACGGGGGCTCCGCCCCCTGTACCCCCCGAGTGTCCCTATTCTGAGGTATAACCATCTAACTCCTACCCTGTCCCATCTCTATAGTTTTTTATATATGTTTATTTATGCAGAAAAAATTAATTGACATAATTATTAATTTAATAAAATAAAATTTAATAATAAAATTTAATTTAATAAAATAAAATTATTTAATAAAATATTAAAATATATATCAATATATATAAAGATTTTTATCTGCACATTGCTCAGAATTTAAATTACCGCCAAATTATCGCCACCAGCGCCTCTATGATCTAGCATTGTAACTAAACTAATTTTATTTAAATACCTCCCCCTGGACACACCTTACCAATTAGCGGTTTAATAAAAGAAGTCTGACATGCCCTGAGACCTACGAATATGCATAAAAAATTTCATTAGAATCGGTCCATGCGTTTCGGAGGAGTATCATTTCAAAGTTTTGTGACACGAGAATTTTATATATAAGATATAAGTGGCAACGGGTATAAATACCCGCCCCGCTTATAAGTGGCAGTCCCCGCAACGGGTACAAATACCCGCCCGGTCATAGTGTGTTAATTTTAATGAAATTTTCTAATAAATATTTTCTATATTCTGAAAAATCAAATTAACATCTTGATTGATAATACATGGTACTTTTTTGTTTGATTTGGGTTTTTATTATATAAGACATCCACTTCCTCATTTGTGAACATTTGTCTGGACATTTCTTATCTTCTATTCTTTTTATAGAGTTGAGTGTCCCTACATGTTCGAATTGATCTAACAAACCATAACCTTTTATATTTGATTTCTGAATTAATTTTCTTACTTTTCTCAAAATTTCTAAAGAAAATTCGACATGATCAACACTCAAATCAATGATATCTTTGATGAATGAAAAAAAAGTAGTAGCTATTTTTTTATTACATTACCTGTCTTTAAATCAACGTTCTATTTTTAATTATTTTGCAAATTTATTTTTATTTAATTTACATATTTATTATGAAAAGATAAATTGAGTAAACATATTAATAGCTCATAAGATCTGAAAAAGGTCTTAACCAAAACCGAAACGTCAACTGATTTTTCTTCTTTTTCCTCAATTATCAATTGTGCCACTCAGAAGCCAAACCGATTAACTCCAATTTTTAAAATTTTGCTAGTAATGTAATGTAATGTAAGTAATCTGCAACATATGAAGTGAATAATGAACTTGATTATCTTAATTTTGCAATGCAATATACATTTTTCTGTAATCAATAAACCTGAATTTTCTACAAACTGTGAACTTTGGACTTCATTTTCTCAGTTTCTTTAAATGTGGAGTTAATCCCTTTGGCTTCTGAGTGGCACAATTATACATCTTTAGACTATAAACCTCCTCATCTATATATAATAATGTCTTTACCAATTTCGCAAAATAACACATATTCAAAAATAAAGATACCTAATGATACTTTGATAACAATATAAATTCAATATTAACAATATTTGTATAGGATACTTTAAAATTTACACAAATAAATTCAAATAATAACAAATTTTGAAGCATATTAATTAATTATTAATTATTATTAATGAATTAAAAGAACTATTATTAATTATTTTTTATTATCTTAATAATTATCAGAGAAATATAACAACTTTAGGTAGTTCATTATTTAATTCGATATTTTTTTTTAATATATATATATATATTTATACGATGAAGACAAGAAACATTCATGTGTGCATATAATGGAAAAAGGGTTCCTTATTAATGAATTTGGGATAAAAGTTGATTGATATTCATTGAATCACTTGACAAGAAATGTTCAAGGGCGATATCGCATTTAAAAGCTTTAATGATAATATTTTGATAAGTTAATTTGCATTACAATCAAAATGAAAGAAGAATTGAAAATACATTTGAAAAGGGTCATATGATTATTCTAATTTCAATGATTAAATATTTATTTATTTAAATTGACAAATGACAGAATAGAAAAGAAAAGAAAATTAAAAAAATAAATGAATAAAATAAAATAATCAACAGAAATAAATATTAGTTTTGTTAACACACTATGAGCGGGGCGGGTGTTTGTACCCGTTGCGGGGACTGCCACTTATAAGCGGGGCGGGTATTTATACCCGTTGCCACTTATATAATATATATTTTCCCTTGTGTCACTTAAAATTACTTATTTTATACGATAACTAATATATATCCCTCATATAAGTGGCAACGGGTATAAATACCCGCTCCGCTTATAAGTGGCAGTCCTCGCAACGGGTACAAATACCCGCCCCGCTCATAGTGTGTTAATATTCTAATAAGATAATAATAATAATAATTATTTAATACCATTTAAAATTGATGTAACTATATGTAAATTCGAGATATTTCTATTAAAACCTTTTTACTGTTCTATACTTAATATAATAGGATATATATATATATGATTTATAAATACCATACGATATTGCACGTATATCGTAGATAGATAGATAGAGAGAGAGAGATCCCATGATTGTTTTAGATATTCACTTTAATTGATAATAATTCAAATGCAAATGACACATAAGCCGGTGACTATCATACAACCAAAATACGCTCTTCTCCCACCCCTATGAATAAAAAAAAATCCTCAATTCAATTTCATCATTTATATCACTCAACTTTATTTTTGTTGATGGTGATGTATTTCTATTTCTATGGTTGGATATTAATGACAAGTCCTCTCAATTAAAGCTAAGTTATATAGTCATAAAACAGTTTCACTTCTGCCCTCACCCTATTATATATATATATATATATATTTGGGAAATAAATAATCCTTAGCAACTCTTATTTATTAATACTTTTTGAACATTTTTATAGCTCTTTTGATGCAGTTTCATAATAATTCAATGATTATAGTTTTAGGACAATGATATATAATCACGATGGGAGTAATAAACCCCCACCCCAATGCTCCTATACCCTTCGACCCATCTAGTCCCATTCTCTTCGTATAACCCCATCCCCTTGACGCTATGCTTTTGATTCCAGCCCTTTACTAAGAGGAGTAATTTATAGCTGTCTAATCCTGGAATTTTTCACTCTACTCCAATGGGTTTTGAAAAGGGTTTATTTGGAGTATATTATTCTGTTCATACCTCTAGTATTAGGAGTATGGGCTGAAACGAGCGACAGTACTAATATTAATTTTTATGAATTATTACTCGAAAATGGGTAGGCTGGAGAGGCTTTTAATTTCCAACATTTGGAATTTTACAGAAAAAAAAAAATTAATATATTACTGTAATATTCTATAATAATAATAATAATAATAATAATAATAAAATCTTGTTATTATTAATATTATTACTATTATTATCAGTATTAGTATTATAATCGTAATATCAAATCTGCAATACATATAAAAACAAATAAAATGTTTGTTTAATAATTATTTTCCATTTATATAATACTTAATTTGTGTTATTTACAAAAAAAAAATGTTATATATTATATTATAATTCTAAAAGTTTAATGTAGATAAATAATAGTATAAATATTCACTAAACAAATAAAATTATAATATATTTTATATATTCATATATGTTGTGTGAAATTATTATAATTATAATGATAACAGTATAAAAAATGATAAGTAAAAAATATTAAATTATATTTATTCTTTAATTAAGGGGTAAAAAAAGGTGAAATTAATGAAATAAAAAGCTCATTTGTCCACAAAAGTACATTTCAACAACAGTCAACTTCTCTTCTAAATTTTAAAATAATTTTTCTGAATGAATGATAATCGATTCAAATGAAAATAAATGAATAAAAAATTAAAGATGATAAGGTGGATATATGACTATAACGTGGAATTCCTTCCCCCCCTCCTCCTCCTCCTCATTGTAGAAGGAAGGAATATATGTTTGAATTTAAAAATTGTATATTGAAAGGGGCATCAACCGGTCTGATGAAAATCCTGGATGCTGTTATGTATTTAATTTATTTCTAATAGGAAAGAGAGAGAGAGACACGAATGTGGGTGTTTTCCAATCGGTCAGAAAATAGATTAAAACGTTTTTTATCCGGTAAAATGAACGAAACATCATAACTCACGCTTACCAACCCTTCTTTCCCTCTCTCTCTCTCTCTATCTCTCTCTTTTTATGATCTAGCCCTGGAACTTCGAAAAATGGAACATTCAATTACTTTAAGGGAATTTTTTTCTTCTCATTGCCGTCCGAGTCAAAGTCAGAGGGGGAAAAAAATTGGCGATTCATTAAAGTAAATTGAACATTTATTAAAAGGACGTGTTTCTTCTATTCCTTGGTTATATATAAATAAAATATAATTTATATATAAAAAAATTACATAGAAATTTTTTTATCCTCTTTTGAAATGATAATAAATTGATACATAATGCAATATATAAGAACATTTATAAAAAAATATATATTTAATAAATATGGTAATTATTATTAAATTTAACAGCTGTATTTTTAAAATCACTAATTAGTTAGATGCATTTTAGATGATAATCCACAAATATAAGTGTATAAGTGTTAATATACCTATTTATATAATAAGATTTGATAAAAGTTAGAAAATATAAGTAAACAAATTTTAATTTAAAAAAAAAATTAAATTTTAGAAAATCAAATTTATATTATATAATCATTTTTCTAAGGACTTTATTTCTATAATAACATAAAAAAGTAACTTCTTGATTTTGAAAATTCTATAAAGCACCTATAAAGTTGGTTGCTGCTCATGTGGGGTAGAGGTGTTGCATGATTAGTATAATGTATCAGCTCTCAATCTTTATCTTGATTTTCTTGATTGGAGCCGCTACTTCTTATTTTAATTAACTCCTAAATAAGTACCACTTAAGCGATCACGTAACATACAGCAGAAAAAAAAATTCTCTTCCCAGGCTCAAATCGAACCAGATTTAAGGAAATAGTAGGTCAACAAGAAGACGACCAAACTTTTAGGGCTTTATAATAACATACACAAAATTGTATTTATTCTTATTTACCTTTGAAATTATTTTATAAATTACAATTTGTTGTAATTAATAAAATTAGGAAAAAAATTGAATGCATCTCTTCTATTCACTTTTAAATTTAGTTACAAATGTAATATTATAAATGTTAACCAGGTTCGAATATAAAATTCTCTCGTATACCTACCTACTCTTCTGCATTATTCTCTTTTCTTTTAATATAATCCTTTTTTAAAATTATTCTTGAGTAGATTTAAAAGTTAATTCTATAGAGATATTTCTTTTTTGCATTCATATAGAAAATGTAATAAATGAAGATAAGAAGAATGAGAGAGAGAGAAGAAAAGATGCCTTTTCAGTTTTATTCCTATTGCCATTCTATGTAAATTTTTTCTTTTTCAATAGAAGACGAGATTTTTTTTCTCTTGCAAGATGTTTTTCTCTAGACAAAATACCATCATCATTTTTGCTACTAAATGTAAACGTATACAAATAGATGTTTTCCTTTTGAAATATATACCTATATATATATATATATATATATATATATATAAGTATACTATGTATATTTCTTTTTTCGTTTTGAAGGGCTTAGATCTTTTAAATTCAAAAGGTTACTTTTATTTAACAAACCAATGATTTTCAACCTTTTATTTGAGATACTAAAAAAATATATAAATAAATAATTTAAAAAAATAAAAGAATATATTTGTTACTAAAATTTCACGCTCATTTAATTCTTTATTTATTTTTGTTTATACTTGCATAAAAATTCAAATAAATTTTTTAAAAATTGAATATTACTTCTAGATATCCTATTGATAGGAATTTTACACATTTTAATAATAATAAGCATAAAAATATCAAATTATTTTGTAACACATATCTAAAAAAAATCGGGAGTGTCCTCCCCTAGACTTTCCCGCAAATAAAATAAATAAATAGGTATAAAGAGTTGTGAATGAATATTTAGAATGTGTAAACTTGGCATTGATAAAGAGCCAGTTCGTGTTAGTTTATTGGTGTCAAATTTGATATTTGGTAACATTTATATATATATATATATAGAATAAAGTGCTACTTCCGGTTAACTGATATTTTAAATGTAAAAAAATAAACAAACTAATTAATTTAAATTATAAAGTAAAATGGTTTAACACTAATATATATTTATAATTTACACCTAACGCTACTTATGGTAAAATGTCACTTCCGGTAGTCAGATCATGATGAAATTTGGTATCTGAATTTTTTTTACATTTTTAAATCTATATACAAAATAGGAAGCAAATATCTCGAAGCAAACTGGTACTTTACTTGAAAGGTAAACGCAACCAGTGTAGGTAAAGTACCACTTCCGGTTAACCGATTTTGACGAAATTTTGATAGAAATCTACAAACTGTGAATAATATCGGTGTACCAAATTTCGAAGTCCTAGCTTGATTAGTTTTTAAGTAAATTCGCTCACTGACAAACATTACATATATACATACATACATACATACATACACACAGACATAATTCGAAAAATGGTATTTTCCGACTCAGGGAGGTCTAAAACGTCAAGATCTATCGAAATCTCGAAGTCGAAATTTTTTACGATTCCAATACTTCCCTTAAGTATACGAAGTATGCGGGAAAGTAAAAAATGAAGAAAGTTTTGAAAACATATAATATTTATAATTTTATAATATTTCTTTTAAAATAATATATTCAATATTTACATTAAAAAGGGTGACCAAATGGAAAGTGAAGGGTTGGTAGAAGTAATGAATAATATGAGGAAATTAAGAAAATTATCTATAATTTACCGACTGAGAGAGAGAAGTAAATTTATTTTATATATACCGTATATATCATATTTCTTTAATTTTTAATAAAATAAAAATAAATATATTAATAAAGGACATAATCTTCTATCTATCTATGTATAATTTTTATTAGAATTTTAAAGATAATTTTTTATTATTTGCTAAAAATATACTAAAGATATGTTTTTAAAAATATTCAAGCAAATTATAAAAATTTAGAATATTTTTTTTTTAATGATTTATTAGAATATTTGCTTTCAACATTCTTACACTTGCTATCGATCCAAGTATATATAATCTATATACATATTTCCAGATTAATAAAACCTTTAAATTTATATCCTACCTGGTTTTGAAGTGTCATAAATCAAGAAATCTCAACTTACTTTTTACATCCCTTTTCTCTTCATTCACCTGACAACTCCAATCTCACTCTCTTTCTCTTTCTCGGTAATCTATCACGAATTACTGACAATTCCATATATTTGAAAGAGGTTCAAGTTTTCATAGAATTGAATCTTTCATATCTAAGTTATATCTTAAAGGCTAGAGTGAAAATTACATTATATCTTACTCAAGTGGTAGTATTAAATAATTATATTTATTTCTATCAATTTTGAAATTTTGATCTATCTTATATTTATTAAAACATGTTTAATAACTAAACTTTTATCTATAGAAACAAATCTTTTGGTTCAGCTTATTTCTTCGAATTATTTATATTTTTTATAAATCTTAGGCACAGTAATCTAATAATTCAGTGATTTTGATTGGATAATATTTATTGGAAATTCATCATTATCATAAAGATCATAAATAGATGTATGCTTTGTCAACATCGCGACGAAAGAAACGAATCTAATGTCCTCTATTAGTTTAACTGAAAATAGATTTAATGATTGGACTGACAATTCTCGTTAAAATATTGTATTATTTGTATATATATATATATATATATAGATTTAATTTTTTTTCTTTTATAACAACTTTCAATTTATAAATGTAACTGAAAATTAATAATAAAATGAAAGGTTAAAGGTAAGTTATTATTAACAACACTTGGTTTTTTGTTTCAAAAAAATTTTTTATTCATCTTTATGATTATTTCGACAGTAACAGAAGTTTGAACTTTACTATACTACACTCTAGTGGAGTAGTCAAATTACGTTATTGTCGAAATGATCATAAAATTGAAAAAAAATCTATTTTGAAACAAAAAACCGAGTGTTGTTAAAAATAACTTACCTTAACTTTTTAAAATTATTATTAATTTTTAGTTACATTTATAAATTGAAAGTTGTTATAAAAGAAAAAATATCAGGTTATATATATATATGAAAATATGTTGTTAATATTTAATTTATTTAAAATTTTTTTTTCTTTTAATTGAATAAAAAAATTTTCTTTTGGAACTAATACATTTCTTTAAATAATATTATACAACGTAATATAATTTTTGGAGATTAATAAAATATATATCTACTTAATTAAGATGAATTAATGAATATAGAACAACGACAAAATGCTAAACTTCTGATGATGTAAGATCAAACTTCACTTAGTTCATAAAAAATTTAAAAATATAATATTTATAGTAATGGAATCAAATAAATAGCCAATAGTGACCAATACCCATAGCCAATAAAAAAACAATACAAAAAAATAATTAAGATATATTTTTTATTATTAAATATTCATTTAATTGCTATTATAGTTTAAATTTTAAAATAATATTTTCGTTAAAAATATTTTCTATAATCAATCAATTGAAAGAAATTGTATATTGTATTTATATAAATATGTATATACATACTTCATACATATAAATAAATCGAATTCTACTCGATTGAATTGAGATTTGAAAATATACTCTTCAAAATGTGCAAATAAAAATGAATTCTCCCATTGGGAATTTTTGTAGAATGTCATATCTAGAATATTTTATAATATTTTATTATTGAATAAGAGGAGAATATTGAAAAAAAAGTTCTGATAGGAAAAAAAAGGAATTGGAATCATTTGGGAATTGATTGTAAATTCTTAGGCAAACCCCCAAATCCCTCCACTCATTAGTTTTATACCATCAGGAACATTGAATGGTAAATATAGAAGAAACTTGGATATTGAAATGGTAATATAATGAAATTTCTTATTTTCTATAAAAAGATAAATATTTATGTCTTTATTTTTTATTTGTTTATTATTTGTAAACATAAAATAATTTGATTATGTAAAAAAAAAAATCAATAGAAGAATTAGTAATTAAACCACTAACTCAAACAATTAAAAATTATTTTTTGTAGAATTATCTTTAACTCGTGATTTTTTTTTCGTATTTGAGGTTGCATAAGTTATAGGCGTGCCCATTCTTTTAAAGAGAAATATGGGCTATATGTAAAAATATCCACGTTTTGTATTTATACTTTTTAAATATTTAATATTAATTTAATTTTTGAATGATGGATTAATGATTTAATATTTTGAAAATAAAAAAAAATTATTACTTTTAAGTCATTGATTTGAACTTCTATATCCATTCTACTGTAAAAATAAATTCTTTCTCTATTTTAAAGATAACCGCATTAACTTGATTTAAACTAATTTGAATTTCTAACATTTTGGAAAGTTAAATAAGGTGGGATGATAATATTTAAGAAGATATGAATTGAATAGAAGTGGCTTAGGTTAGGGATGTTGGAAGGAATGTGGTTGTTGCGGTCAAGAACTTTTGAGTTTGAGATAGAGAGAGTATTATTAAAAAAATATTTCTACTAACGTTCCTTAACAATTTTCTAGATTATCCCATCAAAATTAAAACATAATCATCAACCCCATTGTTAAAGCCTCTCCCTGATTTAGATTTATTTATTTTAATATCAATTTATTTTTTATATAATTTTTATACGTTTTTCTTTTTATATATTTGTATATTTATATGCAAACACTTGGTCAGATTGTTTAGTAGCTAAGTTGACTATGCAAAAAGGGTCACGTAATCCCTTACAGCCAATCACCTTGCTGCATTGGTGGATTTTTTGGGCCCAGGGACTTCTTCCCTTGGCTTTGGAGAGTTTATCACTTCCACTTGCTTTTAGGACTTGCTGTTGTTCACAGGCTTTTGGCCTTTTTAGCTGTGAATTCGCCATTTTTAGATTTGTTGTGGACCACGTGCTTTGTAAACTGTGTTGAGGTATTATTATTGTTATTTTCTTTGTAAACTTGTTTTGTTTTAGCTGAGCATTAGCTAGCATTTATTCCTTTTTATTTTTATATTTAATTTTTAAATTCTAAGGATATCTCCTTTTAATTTTTATATAAATTTATTTTTTTATTTTTACTTTATATTAATTTTCTATTCATTAAATATTATAACGTGGCAACGAATCTTTTTCTTTTATTTGTAAAAAAGTCAACCTAATTTTTTCTTTGCAGATCCATATGTTAGCATCGGATATTTTGATTAATTTAATTTGTTATTATTTCTTTCCAATCTTGGTTCTCCAAGGTGAATCGCCTACGCACTAATAGTCATACGTACTGCACTCTTTGGTGAAATATATTTCAGGGTTCCTTCCCAATTAATTTTATTTTATTTCCAACCCGTGTGAAAGAGTTGAGAATTCTTTTTTAACTCCTTCACTAGTGGCAAAGGTAATCCGACAGGCTCAACAATATTTTATATTGTTTCGGCTTGTCCACCCATATATAATAATATAATTTATAAAACTATTTAACAATAATTTATTAAGAATTATTCAGTTATAAACAATTGAATATTTATAATAATTGTTTAATAGAAAAAGAATGTAAAACATAAACTAATACCTATTTCTGTCATAGAGCAAACTAATTTAAATATAAGAGTAGAATTAAAACATTTTCTATGAATAACATAATAAAAAGACATAAAGTGACGACTTTCAGAACTCATTCAACTTATAGGAAGGGAGGAATTAACTTTGAATCACCCATCTCATATGACAACTCGTCTTAATTAAACATTCCATTAAGATTAATTAGGTTTGTCTTTAAAATTATTATTGATCTCTAGCTCTGATTTAGTTTAGGATTTATTTTTGATGTGAAAAACTCTTTATTTGAATTATTTTGGTATATTGATAAGGACAAGCACTACTTTCAATAAATAAATAAAATTAAATTTAAAGTTAACTTTTGAATAGAAGGGATGTTGTTGTTTACATGTTGACACAGAAAAGTTTATAGTAGCTTATACTACCTTCTTTCACATTTAGTATGAGAAATATTAAAGTTAATAGGCACTAGTTGAAACATTTTAATAAATTATGTAAACTAAAATTAAAAAAGTTTATTTAAATATTTGCTTTATGCGCATTTCGATTGTTACGTCATCATCAGAGTTGAAAAGAAGAAAGCTGAAAATTGTGTAACAGGCGATAAAGTAAATAATAATATATAGATGAACTTTACAGAATGTTATATTCAAAATACTTCTTATCAAGTTTAATATTTGTTGAGTCTAATTTGAATTTACATAAATAATTCAAATTCTTTATTGAGGAAGGTAGTCAATGACATTTTCATCCCTATATTAAAGGTTATATTAAAGATAGTATTGCGATCACGAAAATTTTCGATGTTGAGATTTTTATGTTTTTATACGTTTTGTAGATCCCAGAGTCATTTTCACTAAGGTTGAGAAAAATGCAAAACACGCAAAACGGTTTGAGCTAGAATCATGAAATTTGGTATACGGGCATTATTCAAAATTCATAGTTTTCTATCAACTTTTGAGAAATGTAGCTCAGCCGGAAGAGGCTCATTGCCTACAACGTTTTGATTTTTTTTCCTCTAAAGTGACGTAAAAATAAAGATATATGTTTGATAATTTTTCACATGATTAAAAATTGTATAAAACTGCTATATATAGAATTTCAGCTTTATTTAATAGTACCAGAATTAATTTTTTAACACTTCAAATCTCATTCGCCAACACGTGACGTGGTGCCATCAACAAAGAGCCAAACATTCGCTGGTTTAATAAATATTATTTATTAATTCTAATTTATAATTTACAAGTAATTAAATTTAATTTAAATATAATATGTTATGCTATTTAATCCAATTCAAAGATAGTCGAGTGGAGACCCTCCAGCTAATTTATATTTAAATCATGATTGTAAAGTAAATATTATTATTATTATTATATATTTCAAAATATATAGTATATTTTTTAACTATAATTTTAGTTTACATAACCCAAACAAAAAATTATTATTTAAATTTCTTATTTTTATTATTTATATTTATGTAAACAGATAAATTCAAGAGTAGATTTTTTTCTATAAAATATTTCTATTTTTTTGTAATCTTCCGATTGAATAATTAACTTTCAAAATTGGGATTTTTTCAATAAAATTTTTAGAAGTTTTCTCTTATATAAAATATTTTTTTTCTATAATTATAAATAATTATAATTTAAAATGTGTCAATCCTAATTATAATAGAAAAATAGGTCAAATATATTTTTGTAATTTAAAATTTAGCTTCACTATATAATAAAATTCAAGAGCAAAAAATATTTGAGTCAAATAAAAAAATTATATAATTGAAAATTATAAGAATATTTAAAATTAATAATGAAAATGTATTTTCAAATATAGAGAAGGAAATCGATTATATATGTATATATGTAGATAGGTGGGCGAATCCCATATCCTTTTAAGTCCATATATGTATACACTCGCATGTTATCTAAATTTGATTGACTCAAAGAGGAACCTCAACCGCCAAATAAACAAATATACTTTCATCTTTATTTATTTAATGGGAGGTCAGTAAATTTGTTTAGCAAAAATATTATATATAGATAATATACATATATATAAGAGGGCAAATGAGAAAGTCAATCATATATGTATATATTTATTTGATCCCCTTTGCTAGAGGGCTTTTCGTAAATATGATGGTTATTAATTTAGAATGTTTGTAAATTTTATATATATATATATGCACTATTGATAAAATATTGATATAAAATATTTTGTTTAATTATAACTATAAACATTATCACTACTGAATGTTTTTGATGACTACTGGTTCTTAATAATAAAATAATCTCTAGACGGTATTTACCAGAAACATTCAGTTAAATTTTATAAATTTTAATTTCAAATAAATATTTTTTTTAAATATCAGAAAAAAATTGGTTTCATTCAAAAATTTAGAGTAATGACTAAAAAAATTAACTTACTAATTAATTCACTAAAATATTTTATTTGAAGTTGAAACTTATTATAAAATTTTAGCCCATATCGATGCCATATTCAAGAAAGTTTTAAAGAGGGAATTTGAGATTGGTCTAAGTCTGTGTGACCAAGTATCAATGATGGTATTTTGGGTTGAAAAGGTGGTTAATCTTTGACTTACTGCATTTTGAAGCTATAGAGAATTCTCGGCCCTAGCACTAACACTTCGTACTATAGCCCTGGACCAACCTATCTTCATTTTGATAATAATAAAAACTATCACGTAAACCTAAACGAGTATATATTTATTCAGAAATAGACAATCAGTGTCGGAATAAATTATTATTTAGTGATCAAATAGGTTCAAATTACATAAGTAAAATCGAGTGTTATATAGTATAAATATAAATAAATACAAACATAATAAATACATGTGATTTTTAAAGAAATATATTAGAATAAAAATAATATAAAATTTCAGATAAATTATTTTATTTTTATTAATCATATAAAATATAAAATATTCTAAAAGGCAAGATTATATATATATATATTCTACGTATACTATATATTATAATTCGATATCAAAAATAACAAACAATTCTTGTTAATTAATTTAATTCTATTTAAAATGTTTATATATGATTCTTATATCTCAAACAGATCTACCACGATATTGGGTGACAAATGCCGAATATGTTATACTAATTATTCAAAACCACGTTATATGTATAACAATGAATCAAGAGTGATAATTGATATTAATTATAATTAATTTTTAATTAAATATACGTTATGGTTTTAGTTTAAATACTGAAAAACAATTATTAATTAATTATATTATAAATTCTTGGAATAAATTTATTATGACCTATCGATCATAATTTCTATTTACTTGATATTCAAGATTTTCAATTAAAAAATTAGGCCAAAGCTTATAGCTTGTTATTATTAATGATTTTCATTAAATATTTGATAATTAAAAACTTCTGATTATATATTCTAACAAGTGTCATTCATTGTGAGTTCATTAATTTTTTATTAGCCTTTTGAATAGATTATCAAGATTTCAAAGAAATACAATCAATGACTAGTTTATCGATAATTTTTTTTTTTTTTCTTTACCAATTAAATTTTTAGATGTTCATTTTGGGAAATATAGAATTATAATAATTTTGACTTTTTAACTAAATTATTTATTTAAACACTTTATTTTTTTTTCCAAAATTTCTTCTTCTAGAAATTGAAAATGAAAATTATTTAATTTTGAAGTATAACTTTACATTTTAATCACTAAATAATGATTAAAATTGATTTAATAAAAATTTTTAAAAAGGAAAATATTTTACAAATTTTAAGAAAATATATTTAACATATAATTTTTAATTCAAAATTATATAGGGTAGTTCCAAAGGGGGCATCAATATTAAGATGGGAATTTTAGAATGTTCATGACAGGCACTAGCCTGCAGAATTCCATCAATCCATTATTTATTCCCCCCCCCCCCCCAGATAAAAAACATCAGAATATATAAATATTTTTAAAAAATTGCTTTATTAGAGTAGTGAAAAACTTCTCTTTTCCCAAAAATAAAAAAAACAAAACTAGGTAATTATATTACAGACGGGCCCAACAAGGTGGGTGGTTGAAACTTACTTTGAGGGGTTTCTTGAATGATTCTGAACAACTTTATAACTTTTTTTATGTGATCACTTTTAGTTTATAATTAATAAAAACTAATTAATTTTTCAGTGTATTTCCCATATTTAGGTTGACATTTTGACTGATTTAAACACATTTTCGGTTTTTTAAATTCGGTTTATTTTATTTTAGAAATAGTTACATTCATACATAAGTCATTAATAAAAATAATAAATTTGTTTTTATATATATAATTAATAATATTGAAAAAGTGTTTAAATGACTTTAATATGAATAAAACTATTTCTAAAGTAAAATAAACCGAATTTAAAAAACCGAAAATGTGTTTAAATGACTTTAATATGAATAAACTTTATTAATTAAACTAAAAGAGATCATAAAAAAAAGTTGCATATAAAGTTGTTCAGAATCATTCAAGAAACCCCTCAAAGCAAGTTTCAACCACCCACCATGTTGGGCCCGTCTGTACAAAACTAAATTTTAATTACTATCCGTCTATTTTAGTAAAATTTAATTTGTTTTTTTAATAATATTTATCTAAGAACAAATTTAACTCACAAAATATCTTCCAGTTCATATTGACAGAAAATGTTGAGGATAATAATGATATATTTTTTTTTTTATTGTTTTTAGGCGGGTGCGTCGGGCGGGCGCGGCAGCGGCGTCCGATGCGGCGCGGCGCCGCCTCGCCGAAACCCTTGAACGAGGGGCAAAACTCGGTATTCGGGTGTCCGATGTCGCCCGTTTGCCCGGGGCACTACGGTTACGTGGCCGTTCGCCCACCACCCCGTTACTCAAAGCGGCGGTGTTTGCGCTGCTGGCGATTGTCGTAGCCATCGGCACAGCGGCTGCCAGAGCTGCTTTTCACACAAATAATAGTTCGACAACAGCAAACGGACAACAACTCTGGCACAAACACACTACACATCAATTGGTAAGTGAAACAACTAAACAACTCTCTTTTGGATTTCTATCAGCATATTGTCTGTAGCAGAAAGATCCATTTACTTTCCTTTTGTTTTATTCATTTACGCTGTATTGCATTAATAATCATTTCTTTAAAAATAATTTGGTATTATGTTCTTTTAATTAAAATTTAACTTAAAAATGTATAACTTAATAAGAATATTTTTTTTTTATTTTTAATTAAAACACTAAATTGTCAAGTTTTTTGATATATTTACTTTATGCACATTTCAGTTTCATAAGAAGCTTTCTTCCCCCAAAAAATAGAGAAAAATATTTTATTAAAAAAATATTCTATATTTTTTACTATAACAGAATTTTGTAAATTAAACGACATATTGATATTTGTTATTGTAAATTTATTCAAAAAATACAAAAATATACATAACGTTTCGATTGCTACTTCTGCATATATATTTACTTTATGCACATTTCAGTTTCATCAGATGCTTTCTTCCCCTAAAAAATAGAGAAAAATATTTTATTAAAAAAAATATTCTATATTTTTTACTATAACGGAATTTTGTAAATTAAACAACATATTGATATTTGTTTTTGTAAATTTATTCAAAAAATACAAAAATATACATAACGTTTCGATTGCTACTTCTGCAAAAATACATATTTTTGTATTTTTTGAATAAATTTACAAAAACAAATATCAATATGTCGTTTAATTTACAAAATTCCGTTATAAATAAAAACAACCACCAAAGCTTTAATAATTTAATCTATATTTTATTTATTTATTTAAATGGAAAAAATAAAAAAATAAATCAACAATTTTTTTCTTAATTTGGATTATGTAATTTAAATTTAAGTTTAAAAAGATACAATTTAATAATAATAATAATTTTGAATTAAAGTTTGTAGTTTAAAGTTATTGGAAGATCTTTGCTTTATGCGCATTTCAGGTGTTATATTAACAACTCTGACGAGAACGTATTAACCGAAAGGCCCCTAAAATAAATTCACCTTTTGGCTCGATATTTCACTGACTGTTTTGATTAAAAATTAATAACTATTTTTATGAACTTAAATATATTTTTAAAGATAATTTTAAATTTACATAAAATATCAAAATAATTCAACTTGCACATATAGTTAAATCTATAAATTTCACCTATATATAAATTATATAATTTTTTTTTTTTGAACATAACAAGACACAACAAGAATGTAACATTTTTATGTATATATATATATATGAATATTATTCACATGAACACACATACACACACTCTTTTTTTTAATTTTTTTTTATTATTATTTATTTATTTAATTAATTTGATTAAATTTAATTCAATATATAAGTATAATTGGATTTCAATGAGAAGAGATTAGGGATTAAAGAGGAGAGGTATTGTAATTTCTTCCGCTCCTTCGAAGCCGACCGAGGAGGCTTGGTGGAGGGGGAGGGCCCTGGAGAAGTGGGAGAGAGAAAGAGGAAATTTTAGAAATGGTAATGAGTAGATGATGAAAAATGATTTTTAATGTTAGTTATTTAAAAACTATTAGTTTTAATTATAATGGATTTTAAATTATGCTGAATGGGTTCAGTAAAGTAAATTTGTGATAAATTCAATGAATTTTACTCAGAATTTTTACCTTTTTAGTGAAATTTATCCTTTGGGATCAGACAAAACAACCTCAAGTTAGAATGGGCAATTAAAGCTGCACAAAATGATGTATGCAACCTATGAGTAGGTTTGTCTTTTCGACTTTAATAAGAAAAATAAATTTAAGTAAAAAGAAATCTTTTGATAGTTCTTCACATGATTAAAAATTGTATAAAACTGCTATATATAGAATTTAAGCTTGATTGAATCGCTGAAAGTACCTGAATGAATTTATTAACACATTGACTGACAATCAAGTGCCAGCACGAGAGGTGGTGCCATCAACAAAGAGCCAAACACGCGCTGGTTTAATAAATATTATTTATTAATTTTAATGTATAATTTATAATTTTTTTAATTAAATTTAAATTAAATATAATATATGTTAATTAATCCAATTCAAAATTGCGAGATAGCCGAGTGGAGACACTCCAGATTTTTTTCCCTAATTTGAACATCAACTACAAATTCGGATGCTTATTTTCTGTTTTCTAAAATTCATTTTATCTTCTTTTAATTAATTTTTATATAATATTTTATTTTTATTTCATTTATTTTATAAGCAGAACTAAATATTTTTTCCTTTTATATTTGTTTTGAAGCTTTTTGTAGATTGATCTCCTTTAATATCTTTTCACGACTAAGATAGTTTTTTCCTATCTGTCATTTTATATTTTTTTCAACTTTTTCAATGGGTTCCCTATTGAATTTCATCTTCCATCTATTTTTTTATGAAACAAATAAAATACGAGAAGAAAAAAAAAATTGGAACTCAAGTGGCAATTGAAATGCATATCTAACCGATTTCATCATTTTCCAAGCCCGATTGAATATTTTACTCAAAAAATCATGATTTTCTCTTTAGATCAAACAAACAAATTGTTTAGTGTACCTCCAAAATTATTTTTAATTAATAAGCAATCATAATTATTTTAGGCCTAATTTAAGAATTTTCATTCTTGATTTCCACCTGTTGCACTTCGCTATATCGAGTTACTCTTATAATATATATTATATATATAATAAAAACTGACTTGTCCTTCTCTTGGGAAGAATTTCGAGTAAACTTTTATCATAAATAAAATTGACAGAAATGCTATTGAAATAAATTTAACATTGCTGTTTTTTCAATAAAGTATTCACAGATCACATTAGGAATAATTTTAATTTTTAAATCATTTTACAGACATTAAAGACGTAAAATTTATAAAAACTTAAGAAAATTTTATTTTATATTCATTAAATATTCCTGATTCAATAATTTAATTTAAATTATTTAGTTGATTAAATAATAAACTAGAAAATAAAATCATCTTGAAGTTATATTTAAAGTTATAATCATATAAAGGGAATGTTGCTTACTTAAAGAAAAACAAACATTCATACCCAAAAAAAACAAAAAATTTTGAAAATTAAATTTTAAAATAATTTAATAATGAGATTATTAATAATAAAGTACCGGGACCCCGAGCCTCGGCTCGGTAATTAAGTTAAAAAAAATAATTCATTATTATTAGGTTTGGCTGGTAATATTAATACCTGGGACACCGAGCTCTCGCTCGACCCTTTAAAAAATATTGATATACAATTCTTTAATTATTTATTACAATTATTAAATGTTGCATCATTAAATCAATCTGATTAAAATGAATGGAACTTGGGGTCCTCAATAATACATAAATATGTATTATTAGGTATGTTTCTAAGTGCATGAATATTTTTTTTTTATTGGAAGAATGATAAATATATATCGTAATTTATAATTATAAAATATTATTAAAATATATATTTTTAATTTTATTTCGAAATTAAATAAAATATTATTAAAATATATATTTTTAATTTTATTTCGAAATTAAATAAAAAATTTTAAAATATTTTAAATATAAAAAAAATATTAATACAATATCCTTTAAAAAAAGTCGGGAGCCAAATTTCAATATGGATGTCATTTGTGACGTCATCCATATATAAATTTAAATTAAGAAAAAACTAATGAAGATGTATTTTTCCAGAGATATGATCAATAAAACTCAATTTTTTTATAAATACTATATCTAGTGTGAATTTCAAAAAAATCGTTAGAGCGGTTTTTGAGAACCCATGGCTATATATACAAACAATTTTAGCTAGCTTAATAAGATAAGATAAGATAAATTTATCAATTATTTGTACATAAACAGGCAGACCTTGACATTGATTAATATATAAGGTTATTTATTTGGTTGGTAGATAGACTATGAAAAAGTGGGGGTACCAAGATGAGATATACTTCTTTTCTATAGTAGTTCTTTTGATTGGATTCTAAAAAAATCATCTTTATTAAGAAAAAATAATTTTAAAATTAGTAGCACATTTATATATATATATATATATATATAATTTATCTAAATTAAATAAATATATAAATTATTCTTGTATTAAAGGTAGGATTTAAATTTAATAACTTCTCTATTTATTTGATGAAAGATTTTTACTTTTCTTTTTAAATTGTTTGAAAAAAATGCTTTAATTTAGAACTCAGTGGTTGACCAATAATTATTCTAAATCAATATATCTGAAAATTAATATGAGACTAAAACCAAAACATCGATTTCGTTTTAAATTTCATGACTCCTTTTATTTTGAACCGAAAACATATTTCACCTCGAAGTGGAAAGGGTTCAAAAATCGATACTCTTTAAAAACTATCCACCCTGGAAGGATTAAATAATAATCCATTTCCAATTGAGAGGGTCATCGGTTATATTTGATTTTTTTTCACTCGATTGAACCATAAAGGGAGTAATTTCAAGTTACATTTTCATTGTAATGATATTTAATTTTTCTCCCTCTCCCTCTCTCTCTCTACCTCTCTATCCTATTAAAATAATTACTATTTACATTTTTAAACATCCTTCAATTAAAGTGGTCCCAATTTGTTTAAAGAATTGATTATTATTTGTACATTTAAAAATCTAATGAAGTTTAAATTAAATTAAACATTGTATTTATTTTTTAATTATTATTTTAATCAATACAGATATCGAGATTTTGATATTTTTTTATTAACAGAAAAAAAAATACAAATGAAAATTTATCCTTATTCAATATAATATTATTTAAAGTAGTTTCACATTTTTTTTCTTTAATGAAAAATTAAACAAAATAATTAATAAACAACCTGAAAAAAAATATTTGTTAAAAATTTTAAATTGTTAAAACAAATACTAGTTAAAATCAACCTTCCACTGTGAAATAAATTTACTTCACTTAGATAGTGTGTATAGAGAGGTGATCTCTCACTTGCTCGTAGGACTTGATATTGTTTACACGCTTTTGGCTTTTTAGCTGTGAATTCGCCATTTTTAGATTTGTTGACCACCTACTTGGTAAACTGTGTTGAGTTATTATTATTGTTATTTTTTTGTAAACTTGTTTTGTTTTAGCTGAGCATTAGCTAGCATTTATTCCTTTTTATTTTTATATTTAATTTGTAAATTCTAAGGATTATCTCCTTTAATTTTTATATCAATTTCATTTTATTTTTACTTTATATTAATTTTCTTTTCATTAAATATTATAACGTGGCAACGAACCTCTTTCTTTTATTTGTACAAAAGTGAATCTAATTTTTCCTTTGCAGATCCATATGTTAGCATCAGATATTTTGATTAATTTAATTTGTTATTATTTCTTTCCGATCTTGGTTCTCCAAGGGAAATCGCCTAAGCACTAATAGTCAAACGTACTGCACTCTTTGGTGAAGTTTATTTCAGGGTCCCTTTCCCAAATAATTTTATTTTACTCCCCGAGTGAAAGAGTTGAGAATTCTTTTTTTAACTCCTTCACACTAGTGGCACAGGTGATCCGACAGGCTCAACAATATTTCATTTTGTTTCGGCTTATTTTAATATTTTGATATTTTTATAAATATAAATAAATTTGAATTTTATAATATTAATTTTAAATAGTCATATAATTAGTTTATAATTAAAGATTTGTTTTAGTTAGTTTATCTAAGGCACATTGAAATGATTATAGTATAGTTCTACTAATATAGTAGTAGTTCATGCTCTGTAGAAAGTGATAAACTTTTCTTTTTAATAAAATTCACCTTTAAAAATATATAACTTAAAGAATATATAATGATAATTTTCTCAAATAAATATAAAATTCTTGCAACTGACCTATAGAACATTTAAATACTTAATTTTTTTTATTTATATTTATTTATATTTATATATTTTTGGTTATGCATGAATAAATTTACGTACTAAAAAATTTACATATATACATTATAATCGTTATAGATTATTATTTTATAGTAAATATTTTATTTTAAATATATATGAAAAATTTTCTGATAATCTGATACCTGGTAGAGAAAGCACATTTTCTCCTTCATTAATATCATCTTATAATGATATAATAGTGTATTATATAATTGATTAGTATATTATTTTATAAATACATATTAAACTTTAAGGTAATTTATTTGCAATATACACCAAATAGTTTCCATTAAGCGACCTATTGTAAAATTATTATTTTGAAAAGAAGTTGGTGAGTTACAGGCGGCTAGAAAGATCATAATTCCTTTATTCAATAGAAACTCAAGAGTTATGAAGTGTTAAAACTTTTCATATATAGGAACGGTGCTTGTCGTAAATCCCCCGAAAATGAATCGGATGTCTTTTTCGTTACCACCGTTACCACCGTTACCCACCATCCGACCATTTATCAAGCTCAATATTTTGCGGCATTGCAGTTTTATATATGTATATATTATATACTCGCTTTAAAGATTCTATAATGCTGTGTGATCTGCCGAAGGCAAATTCTAACGAATATCTCTGATGCGCTTTTGTTCCCGGGATTAGAACTCCACTGAGGCTACTTAACTCGATTTCAGGATTGCCGAATACTCTCGTTCTATGTTCGTCGACTTATTACCAGCGCTTACAACCAATCGCCCCAGGATTACAATCAACTTAATCTATTCGGAAACTTGCAGTCGATATTGTGCAAGAAATTTAAACCTCCCCAACCCTTCGATACCCATCTAACACCAACTCAACCCATATTTGAATTATTAGCAAATTTAGATCCTAATAGAAGTGAGAAGAGAGAGAGAAGGGACTTCCATGGCTAAGTTAATATCTTCAATCCCATTATTATCTTTCGATCCGTTTTAGGAGCTAACCATCTAAATATAATTTTAAATATATATATATACTAGCTGCTCCGAGCGCCTTCGGCGCTCTCCACACCTAGACGGGGGCTCCGCCCCCTGTACCCCCCCGAGTGTCCCTATATATTCTGAGCTATAACCATCTAACTCCTACCCTGTCCCATCTCTATAGTTTTTTATATATGTTTATTTATGCAGAAAAAATTAATTGACATAATTATTAATTTAATAAAATAAAATTTAATAATAAAATTTAATTTAATAAAATAAAATTATTTAATAAAATTTAATTTAATAAAATAAAATTATTTAATAAAATTTAATTTAATAAAATAAAATTATTTAATAAAATTTAATTTAATAAAATAAAATTATTTAATAAAATTTAATTTAATAAAATAAAATTATTTAATAAAATTTAATTTAATAAAATAAAATTATTTAATAAAATTTAATTTAATAAAATAAAATTATTTAATAAAATTTAATTTAATAAAATAAAATTATTTAATAAAATTTAATTTAATAAAATAAAATTATTTAATAAAATATTAAAATAATAAAAATTAATAAATTTGTAAAAAAAATATATAATACTTAAAGAAAAAAATGTGCCTTTGCGAGTTTCGAACTGAGGGTGCAAAGTCATAAAATAACGCCCTAGCCCGCCCACCTACGAACAATTCCTGTTTGCAAGTTCCCTATTAGAATTTTTATAGATGTCATATTATCGCCACCAGCGCCTCTATGATCTAGCATTGTAACTAAACTATTGTTAGTTAATTAGCCCCCCTGGACACACCTTACCAATTAGCGGTTTAATAAAAGAAGTCTGACATGCTCTGAGACCTACTGAATATGCATAAAAAATTTCATAAGAATCGGTCTAGCCGTTTCGGAGGAGTATCATTTCAAAGTTTTGTGACACGAGAATTTTATATATAAGATATATATATATTTAAAATTTTATCAAAAGTATAGATGTATATACTTATACATTTAAATTTGTATTTAATAGAAGAAAGAAAGAAAAATTGATTTTTTAAAATATTTTTTTAATATAAATATATATATATATATATACACGAGATATGGTCAATAAGTCCGTATCTTTTTGAATTTCTCGCCTCTTAAATGAAATGGCAACAGAGTCCCTGTCAGCAAGCAACTATCAGTTGACTCCTGTCGAAATTTGAATCAGCTAGGTCTTTTAGTTTTTGTTTGACATCTATTAAGAGCAAACTACCTCGTGATATGAGAACAAAATGGTCAATTTCCGTGAAAATTCATGAATTCAGATACGAATTGCTCTCTCATCCGCCCTATTCTCCAGATTTAGCCCCGAGGGACTATTTCTTGTTTCCAAGTCTGAAGAAATGGCTCGGCGGAAAGAGATTGAAATCATCTCTCAAACAAATACCTATTTTTATGTCTTCGACAAATCTTATTTTTTGTAAGGAATAAAAGAATTAGTCAAACGTTGGTATATAGATCTCAAAGGAGACTACGTTGATAAATAAAATAATTTTTTATTCAAAAATCTGTGTTTCATTCAAAAAGTCATGAACTTATTGACCTGTCCTCGTGTATATACTAGTATAATAATATCTATAAAACTTTTAATTATCACGAGCATAGCAGAGTTATAAAACATTGAACTATGTAGGTTCAAACCTCAATAAGTTCACAAAAATTTAATATACTCGTATAATATTTAAAGTGATAAAATAAAACTAAATAAATTTGTAATGTAGCTAATAAAGACTTAGACCCCTAGAACCAATAAAACCAACTTTTATAATAACACAACATATTAAAATAATTATTTAATATTTCTGCAATCAAAAAAGTAAATGCAAAATATTTATTAGAGTAAAAAAAAAATCATTTGACAAAACGAAATTTTAATATTTTATTATATTTCCGATTAGATAAGAGAAAATCCAGAAAAAAATTCCCACCATCCCTTTCAATTTGGGCAACGGGCAACGAATACAGAGACAAAACCCCCGCAAATGATTTTCTTCTAAGCTTATAAATTTTAATATGTGAGAATTTGTATGGTAGAGAGGTGAGATGAGGAGAAGAGGATGGTGTGGAGAGGGACGAAAAGCCTTGGTTATTAATAACCCCGTTTAACATCGGACAAACACACAGCACAAACAATCCCGGGATCAAATAATTAAGAATTTAAATTCAGGGTGGAAGTGGTAGGTGAGGGCGGCGAGGTGGTTACTGGAACGCATTTGACCCCTTCCGCCTCTTTGCAATTCTATTGCCAGGAAATGAATTAATATTTTTCAACTGGAGGGGGTAGGGGATTAATTTTATATCAACAATATATTCATACAATTTTTCGATACACATCAAATTTTTATTTTTCTATTATCTTTACTCTTTTATTTAATTATTTATTAAATAATTTACATATTATAAAATTGGGAATTTTCTAAATTGTATATTTTTCATTAATTCTCATGCAAAAAAAAAAAAAATTATATTTTATAAAAATGGGAATATATATATAAATATGATCAAATATATTAATCGGTGTCAATCCTCATGGGACATTATCATTCTGAAAATCTCAATGTTAAGATATTAAATTATTTTATTTTATTATTATTTATTATTATTATAATTTTAAATTACTTAAATGTAAATTCAATTCCATTTTTAATTAGAATTTAATTTTCAAAAAATGATAATTATCTATTGGGTATGAATATTTGTTGTTTTTTAAGTAAAATCCCCTTAAATTACAGGGTTATGCATTAATATAAAGAAAATGATTCATTAAAATAAATAAAATTATTCATTAATATAAATAAAACTATTAAATAATATAAATAAAATCAAAATAAATTTAAACAAAGCTTTATTTAAGTTTTATATATAAACTAATACAATTTAAAAATAGTTATAAAGCATTTTCACTATTTTTTTTATTTAAAATTAGATGAAATCTTGTCTTGATTTTCTGATTATAAACACTACTGTCAATTCAAACATGTCCATGCTTGTCCGGCAATGAATCTAAAAATATTAATATTATTTCTAGCAATACTTTTTTTTATATTTATAGATACATTACATTTATTAAAAAAAATAACCAAACTCAAAATCAAACCCCCAAATATATATGTATATATTTATTATATTATTATTATTATTTATATTATTTATTATTGTATTTATTTTGTTTTCATATTTTTTACCCAAATGACTTTAAATTATAACGACTTTGAAGACGAAATATTAAATAATATATCAGCTGTATGGTGGCTATAAAAATAAGCTTTATCAAAACAAGATATCATCTAATTTTAAATAAAAAAAAATAGTGAAAATGTTTTATAGCTATTTTTAAATTGTATTAGTTTGTATATAAAACTTAAATAAAGCTTTGTTTAAATTTATTTTGATTTTATTTATATCAATGAATAATTTTATTTATATTAATGAATAATTTTATTTATTTTAATGAATCATTTTCTTTATATTAATGCATAACCCTGTAAATTAAATAAATTAATTAATTAAATTAATAGTTATTTAAATCTTTTAAGATTGGTTTATTTATTAGAATTTTGTTAAAATGCTTTTAATTTATTAATTAAAGAAATTAATTTTTATATTAATATATAATAATCCTTCCATCACAAGCCTTTTTGGAAACAACAAATTATTTTATCATTTTATGTAACTATAATGATTAATGATATATATGTAATTGAAATATCTACGAATAATAATAATCACATGTTTCTGAAATCCAATTCTATGTTCTGTCATGTTATTTATAAAATTGTCTTGGAATAAATCTATGTGAAAGTGTTGTTAATCATCAATTGGGCATAACAAATAATAAATATAACCGCATGAAAATCTTTATTTCCCTTTCCAATACCAATAGCCCCGAACCCCTATTTGGAACCAATAATCGTATGGTGTAAATATATATTTATAAATTTTAAACATATATTTTGAATTGTTATAAAACATTGATGAGGCCTTTGAAATATACAACCAAAAGCTTGTCTATCTGTCTGATACAATTGATGATGTATTTAATTAATGACCTAATGTGATACATTAAAAAAAAATATAATAAAATAAATCTCCATTTAATGCATGTATTATAATATTATTAAATATCATTGATATCACTGTTAGCGAATTATTTCATTTATTTATTTGATAACTTTTATTGATGAATATATATATATATATATATATATATATTATACAAATATATTAAAAGTCAATGTTTGTTGTTCTCTGTTTGAAAAAATTCCAATTCAAACCATTCCAATTATTTTCTTGAATTTATTTTTAAATAAAATTGACATGTGATCATATATTTCTAAAAACAAATACATTTATATATGTAAATTATCTGTTTTTATTGGTCTGATTTTATCTTAAGATTTAAGGATGGAACATCACCAAGTTGACTGAAATTTAATATTTAATAATTAATTCAAATTAAATATGTGGATGCTGGCTAAAATGTGTAAAGATCCCAAATAAATTAAAAATAAATTTAAATATTAATAATAATAATAAATTTCAAAAATAAATTAAAAAATTAGCTGGAGTGTCTCCAATCGACTATCTCGCAATTTGAATTGGATTAAATAACATAATATATTATATTTAAATTAAATTTAATTAATTATAAATTATAAATAATAAATATTAAACCAGCACAAGTTTGGCTTTTGGTTGATGGCACCACGTCACGTGTTAGCGCGTGAGATTTGCAGTATTAAAAAATTAATTCTGGTAATTTCAGCGAATCAATCAAGCTGAAATTCTATATATAGCAGTTTTATACAATTATTAATCATGTGAAAAATTATCAAACATATATCTTTATTTTTACGGTCACTTTAGAGGAAAAAAAATCAAAACATTGTAGGTAATGACCATTTTCCGAATAAACTACATTTTTCAAAAGTTGATAGAAAACTACGAATTTTGAATAATGCTCATGTACCAAATTTCATCATTCTAGCTCAAACCGTTTTTGAGTAATCTTGGTTACATACATACACACACACAGACATTTTAGTTCGCATTAGTGAAAATGATTCAGGAACCTTCAAAACATATAAAAACATCAAAATCTCAACATCGAAAATTTTCGTGATCGCAATACTTTCTCTTACGCGATAGTAATAAACTAAATGAGAACAGTAAAATAGGAATTTTTTATTTATTATGGATTTTATTTAGAATTGTATTTATATAAAATGAAATTTTCCCTTTCTCCCGTTATTAATTATAATAACACTTTATTATTTATAATTTTATATTTACTTTTACTCTAGTTGATTATAAAGTTATATATCCAATCCAAACTTAAATAAACAAATTAAATTTACAAGGCTTTGGTTCACAATGTATTTTATAATCAAACTAATATATTACATTGATATTTATTGCTTTTACAAAGTATTTATGTATACATACGCGTTGTGTTGTTAGGATAAAGTACCTACCACAAACTTTAAACATTTTATATAATATTATAATTTAAATAAACCTTTAAACGAATTTTAAGACAAGAAGATAAAAATCTAATTCTCAATATTTAGGTGATGTTTATGGTACAGATTCAATTTTTTTTAAATATAAAAGTTCTGATTTTTGTCTGGAAGAAGTTAGCCCTCCACTTTTTGATTTTTTCGAATTTTTCTATTTTGCTAAATTGTGTTAGGTACAACATATGTAGGTATATAATTTTGTAGAACCCGAATATTTATTCCCTGGACTCATGTATTTTGTTTTTATTATAACTTCTATAATTATTAATTTTTCTTAATTTGGCACTATCTTAGCCCAACTTGGCACAATCTAGTACAAATGAAAAAAAAATCGAAAAGTGGGGATTAGTCCAAAAATCGTTTTTTGTGATTATTTTCCTTTTTTTTATATTTTTTTCGTAATATTCAAGCACAATCCAGCACAAACCTAGCATCATTTAGCACAATCTAGTAATTAATCGGGGTAAAGGTGTTCTATGATCAGTAGAGCGGATCCTCTACTTTGTCTTGATTTTCTTGATCAGAAGCGCTACATTTTTATTTTTAACTATCTGTTCAGACTTATATATACCGTTTCAAACACCCATTTTTTAAAATCAAAATTATAATAATTTTATTCTTAAAATATACAAATATAATTTGACAATGTTTGAATTAAATATAGCTTTTTAAAGATTATTCTTCTATTGTTTTTCTTAGACTCTGAGTTCTTAAACCATTTTGCCAATTATAATTACATATTTTATTTTTATTTTTTATTTTTATATTATACCATATTTATATTCTATATTATTTTATTTTATTAAATTATAAATTACATGAACTTAGCTATTCAACTATTGATAATTTCAATTAAAAAAAAAATGTATAAATTTAAATTTTGTTAATTCATAAATTTAATATCCATTTTTATGGACATAAGGATAGAAAATCTAGTAATTTAAATTGGCGTTGAATAAAGTTTATGGCGAACATAAAATAACACAAAAATAATTTCTAAGGTTTTTTTTGAAATGATATTGATAAAATCTGTAGTCTAAGTTTATATTGGAGAATATAAGAATATTGAGGAACAATTTCATAATAAACTGCCCAATAAATTTTGAGTTCGAAGCAGTCAAACACACTGATATCCATGATTAACTCTTTATTTGAATTTTGCATAAATTCTAATCAATGTATAATAATTTTTTTATATATCCCTAATGTGCTTCATTTATTTTATAAATTAAACAATAAATATTTTTAGTTATACACATAGATATATTAGAAAATTAAATACTAAAATATTGTCCATTATTTTGAGAACAATCTGGTTGTTCAATAATATTCATTTGATATAAATTGTTAATTCTAACAAATTAATATTTTACATTTTACAATAATACATATATTCACCAATTTTACTTCTATTTTGTTATCTTAAGGTCATAATTTAACTAATTTTAATATTTATGCTATCTAGAATCATACACTTTATTTCTACAATTAATTCACTTATTTATTATATAAAAAAAATTTACATTTAGAATTTATAGAAAATCTAACAAGAAACAAGATCAAAAATTAATTTAATTATTTTTATTTATTAATTATTTTAAACAATTTCAATAAATTTATTTACAAATAAATCGGGAGTGTCCTCCTCTAGACTTTCCCGCATATAAATAGGTAATTAGGTTATTATTATTATGTTTTAACAACAATAAAAATAAACAAACTAATTAATTTAAATTATAAAGTAAAATGGTTTAACACTAATATATATTTATAATTTACACCTAACGCTACTTGTATAGGTAAAATGTCACTTCCGGTAGTCAGATCATGATGAAATTTGGTATCTGAATTTTTTTCATATTTTTAAATCTATATACAAAATAGGAAGCAAATATTTTGAAGCAAACTGGTACTTTACTTGAAAGGTAAACGCAACCAGTGTAGGTAAAGTACCACTTCCGGTTAACCGATTTTGACGAAATTTTGATAGAAATCTACAAACTGTGAATAATATCGGTGTACCAAATTTCGAAGTCCTAGCTTGATTAGTTTTTGAGTAAATTTGCTTACAGACATTACATACATACATACATACATACATACACACACACAGACATAATTCGAAAAATGGTATTTTCCGACTCAGGGAGGTCTAAAACGTCAAGATCTATCGAAATCTCGAAGTCGAAATTTTTGACGATTCCAATACTTCCCTTATACGAAGTATGCGGGAAAGTAATTATACGAAGTATGCGGGAAAGTAAAAAAAAAAAAAAAAAAAAAAAAAAAGAAAAAAGTTAATCAATCTTTTCTATTTATGTTTATATTTATAATGTATATTGAACATTTCTACCTAGTGATGAATTAAGAACAGTAAATATTGTGATTTATTAAATACTCGATTGTATATTTGAAGAAGATATTAATTTCGCACGAATAATTTTAATTAGAAAATTTATTTATTTTAGTCGCAAATATTAATTGAAAATTTTCTTATTAATATATGTATATATTTACATATTTATTATTTTATGTTGATAAAATAATTTCTATTTATTCGTTTCTCTTTACATTTTTAGTAGGTATATGATTTACACCATTTCTCGTTCCACACAATTTATCCTTTCACCACATCTTTTCACAACTACTATTCGCTCTTCTCTACTTCACATTTATAATACTATTAATATTATTAATGAATTAAGTCAAGTTTTAATTAAATTAAACAGACACGCTTAGATTAAGTGAAGGTTCTTGCTACAAGCAATTATTTCATGCAATTAACATCGTCTCTTTTAAATAATATGATATATATATATATATATATCAAATAAATATTTTATAATGGGAATATATAGAATATATGTGAATATTATTTTTATAAAATTGTTAATTATTATTTAACTATTGAAATAGAATAATTTATAAAAATAATTTATAGGCAGATTGAATTATACGTCTTGTCTTGCTTAAATTATAAATTTATATTCCCTTTTCTCTCTTTGTATATTATAATTTTCAAGTAATAAATTATACTATGTAATTTTATTATATTCTTTTTAAATTGGGAACTCAATTCATTTCACCTATGTTGGACATATTTATTTACTTTTATTTCTTTGAATTTTTATTAAATTTGATTTGATTAAATTTGCCTGAACTTGGTTGGGTTTGATCCCTCAACCCAACTTCAAGTTTTTTCAAGTCAGGACTATTCCACTTGAGCTTCTCTTGGATATTTCAATTCATTTATTGGAGTTAATTTATTTTTATCGAGACAGTACTATACTTTTCTTTCCTTTTTTTGTTTAATAATAATAACATTTTTAATTAATATAATTATGTACACAGCAATGCTTAACAAAAAAAATTTTTTTTTTCTATTTTTCTCTTTTTACCAACCGGCGATAGTAAGGGAGGTATTATTTTCGCACCAAATTTCACATATGGAGATTTTTACATATCTCCACGAATCATGCATTTTCTTAACAGAAAAAAGTATTTTTAGCACGATGTCTGTCCGTCCGTCCGTCCGTATAGATGTGTACAGCTTGAACGGCTCAACGGATTTTAATGAAATTTGGTTTATTTTCTTAATAATTACATCAGTATGATGAATTAATCAACTTTTGGTGCAAATCCGGAAAATGCCATCGACAATAGGAATGGAATTGTTATTTTCACACCAAATTTCACATGAGGAGATTTTTTACATATCATCACGAATCGTGCACTTTGTATTGGTTTTATCCTCGAGAAAAATCATCTTTATTAGTTTTTTCTTAATTTAAAATTATATGACGTCATCTAGCCATTCAGCCTGGTCTTACTTATATGTTATAAATAAAATAAAATTAAAAATATTTATGTTCTATCCATATCTGTTTTTTATTACATTAATAGATATATTAAAATTATTTGAAATTGTTTCTGTAGCTGGAAATTAATTTACTTCAAACCGTCGGTCGGTTCGGACCTGGCCACAGGTCAACTTATTTATAAGCATTATTGAATTTAACATTGAATTACATAGTTTTTTTTTATTCTGATTACGATTGATTGGAAAATTTTAACTAAATTGTGTTTAGGGAAAAGTATACAGTCGTTCGCCCCGAGGCAGTCATTGGCCCCCTATTAATAAAACACAAATAATAAGAGATTTTTATTTTAAAAATTGCTTTATTAACTATGGTTATGTAATCGTTTGTTGTATGGTTGTTTAATCACTATAGAATACATAGGCCAATAACTATAACAGGGGGCCAATAACTGTATTTTTTAGGATTGTGCGTGCTTATTGAAAATGTCATGAGAAAATGATTTTTTTTATTCATCAAAATGCTCATGGTATCTATGTTCTGCAAACCTAATTTGACACAGATTGTTCCGCAATTTGTCCAGATATGCATTTAAAACTGCTAGGGGGCCAACGACTGTATGCTTTACCCTATATATAGGGAAGTCGAAGTCTTTTCGTATTTCTAATCATGTGGTATCCACACATCAAGCTTCTTATTGTAGCCAGCCTTTTTAAAATGGTTCAAAACCGTTTGATGATGAATGTTTAGTTCCTTGGCAATGTCATGGCTGCTTATGTGATGGTCCTTGTCAATCTTTTCCATAATTTCATCAACTTTTTCAACGATAGGTCGACCAGAACGAGGTCATCTTTCACATCGAAATTTCCAGAACGAAAGCGAGCAAACGATTGTTGTGCTACACGAACTGATATAGCATCGTCTCCGTGAACTTCACAAATTTCATTGTCGGCTTGCGTGGCATTCTTCCCTTTTTTATACAAAAATTTCAAAATATAGCGAATTTCTTCATTCTTTTCACTCATTTTTGAAAAGCTGTAACTTTTGTTCAGCTTCACCAAATTTAATTTTCTTTAAGGATAAATGAAGCTTGAAATTTCACCTTTCCAACACTATATGGTATGACACAATGTGATTGGTAGCACTGGAGATATACGATTCCAACGACATCTATGGACAAAATACGAAAAGACTTTTTCGACCACCCATTATTATATAGAAAATTAAAAATTAATCAAAAAAGTCAAATAGTTAAAAACACTCAATGGACAATCTTATATTGTTTTCATTAATATAAATATTAATTTATTTTATTAAAATTGATTATATAATAATATTTAATAGAATATAAATAATTTAACTGAATTTTGTCTGCTTAAACCTTAAAAAATATGTTCTGTTACACAATTATAAAAATTAATAAAGAATTAATCAAATTAATTCAATAATATCTTTTTAGTTCTCCAATGATTTTTCTATTAATATTTAGTGAGGGGGAAATATTTACTGAGTTCCTTGTTTATATAGAAAACTCCCTTCAATGATTAGGCCTATTTTAAATAAAAGGGTAGTTGGGGTAGCGATTTCATTCTAAGATGAGACGGTTTATTGAACGGTGAACTCACGCATGGCCGGACTTTTGTGCCCAAGGGTCTGATTGAACCCTGAAAAAAACCTACCAAGCCTCTCAAGAGACACATCCTCACTTTCAGCTCGACCTCCCTTCTCTCTTTCTCACTTGTTTGTTTTTGTGAATCTCATTCCACCACCCTTCGTCCCTTGAACAAATTCAAGTTTTGGAATTATATTCGTGGGGATATTTTGGCATTTTCCAACCTCCCCTTTTCGAGGTTAATAATTAATCAGACTAAGTTATGTTAATTCTAGTCAAGTAAAGTGCCCCTCCCTTTCTCTGGTTCATTATTAATTAAAGGCGTTTTTCTCTCCCTTCCTTTTGTTTTATGTTAAATATTTCTTTTTAAAAAAAAAAAAATACAAACAAACAAACAACAACGAGAGTTAGGAGCCATGGGAATCTCATAAAACACAAAAGTTTTTAAGAAACTTTTTTTTTTTCCAAGAGAAAATTATTTTATAAATTTTTACAATAATCATAGACTGTTTTAATGAAGAAATAATGTATTTTTTATTTCCATTTAATTCATTCTTTTGTCAGACGAAATAAAGATTAATATATTTATTTATCATTTGAACAAAAAAAAAATGATCAAATTAATCTTAACAACAAATAAACTTTATAATATAAGAATTTATGAACACAAAAGTATGATTTCATCTATCCTACTATAGTCCGGGAGATGAGATATGGTGCACGAGCCGACTCCACCCTCGGCCAAGCAGTTCTCACGCTTGCCCCCACCATTCCCACAAAACCTAACCTAACCTAACCTAACCTCGATAAATATTGTAAGAAGTGGCTGAATCTCAACTAATGAGATGTCTAATTCCAAAAAAAAAAATAAATAAATAAATAAAATAAAAATCTTTATCAAAATTACTTTTTTATCACCCGGAACGTTTGAAAGAGTAGAAGACTGTGGTGGAGGGGAAATCACTCTAGTCGGAGGGAGTAGCCGCCACCCCTCATGCACCAACTCTCATCTCCCGGACTATAATGCATTGCCTACTCAATTTGATCTATTTTGTTTTGTACATATTCCTTTGTTACGCTATTTTTGTACAAAGAGTATTTTTTGATATTTTCTTAATATTACCACAGAAATTAATTAAATTAATTTAATTTCTTAAACTGAATTCATTTGTTCAATTGATCTTAATGGAATCAAAATATCTCCAATTTTACAATATAAAATAAATTTTATTGATCCTGCAATATTTAATATTAATAATAATATAATAATAAATAAATTAATGTTATAAAATTAAAAAAATAAAAGCATAAAATCGGAAAAAGTATAAATGGAATATGTGATTAACATAAATAATACATTGATGCCCTTACAACTCTAAAAATATTTTAATTGTTACTGTCAATCGAAATAGGAATATAAAATATTATTAGAAAGAGAATTTATCTTTTAAACATATGTTTGAAAATTAAATCGGAAATGGTTTCATTAAACTCGTAGATACTGTTTTTTTGTTTTTTTTTTTTTGTAATTTTTTTTTTTTGCTTTTTGATTGAAAAATATATTAGATTCATAAATTTTTAACTTCTCGCATTTGTGTTATTCACAAACGAATATTAAACAATTCGGAGTGATTTTATTTCTCTTCTAGGAAAATTCGTTAGGTCACCCTACTCATTTCTAGTTCCAAATTGTCTACTTCAATTATTTATTATCTTAGGATTTATTTGTTCAAGTTAAATCAATTGTTTAAAAGATAAATAAATTTTTAAAATATTAACGGGTTAGCGCTCAATCTAAGATAAGGGGTAGACAATTATATTTTACCACGACTTTCAAACAATTAATATTATATTTATTGTTATTAATAATAAATATATAATATTTTTGATAGGTTAATTTTATTTTTTCTGAAAGATTATTACTGTGCAAGGTGAAATATAATTAAAAAAAAATTATTTATCTCTGTTATTTCCCATACCAAACAATTTTTAGATTTTAATTAATTTGGAAATATTTGAAATATATATGTGATTAATTAATACTTAAATGTACATATATATTGTCACCTCTCCCAAAATTGTACGTATTTTATATTTAAAAAAAACATTATAATGAATTATACGAGGTAGGGTCAAAAAGTTCGCGGAATGGTCGCTTATAGTCAATATTTCTTAGCTGAAAGGGAAATTTTTGTTTGTGAGGTTGGCATAACTGGTAGTGAATGTGCTTTTGAGGTTAGCAGGCAGTTGTAGTTGGTTCCGTGCGTTCGGTGTTTAATATTGTAGATCGTAGTTTCTTTCTTTCGTCGTCATTAGAGCAGCGTGGCAATATTAAATTCTGTGTGTTGCTGGAGAAATCACCCTCGGAGACTCTTGAGATGCTAAAAAAAGCATACGGAAATTCTGCGATGAAGAAAACAGCAGTTTACGAGTGGCATAAGCGTTTTCGCGACGGTCGCACAACAATTGATGATGACGTTCGGACTGGGCGGCCTTCCACTTCCACTACAGACGACAATGTTGAGCGCGTTCGACAAATTGTGGGTGCGGACAGACGAACAACCATCAATAATATTGCCTTCAAGGTTAAAAATGGCATTGAAGGGACATCGTTTTGCTGATTCGTCAGAGGTGATTGAAAATGCGACGGAGCGACTTTCAAAAAACGGCTTTCAAGAGTGTTTTCAACAATTATATGAACGGTGGAATAAATGTGTAGATGCAGGAGGAGAGTATTTTGAAGGGAAATAATGTAAGAATGTTATAAATATTTTTAATAAATTTTTAATAACCAATTCCGCGAACTTTTTGACCCTACCTCGTATATATCATGCCAATACATACAATAAAAAATGTTTTTTTTTACCTTTTTTGAAATGTTGGAAATGTTAAAGAATTTTGTAGGAAAATGATGGGCGGGTATTGAACTTATAGATTAGTTCTAGTAATCATACAAATCTGAGCAAAAATGAAGGATGTATAGAAAAGAGTAAAAGTGATGAAATTTTATAAAATCCATCAAAAAGATTAAAAAATACTCGGTTATGTTTATTATCTATCATATATAATTCCTTTCTTTTTATTACTAATTTATAGTTTTTTATTTAATATCTTTAACATAGCTGTTTTTCCCATTTCATCCCCTATTAATTTGATCATTCAACATTTATTGAATTATTTAATATATTTTTAAAATAATTTTAACTCTATTATCACTACTTCATGTTATTTTTATCAATAATCAGTGTCATGTCCAAAATTCTTTCATAAAATTTAAAAAAAAAAATATTTGTATTTTAGATTTATTTTTTATTCGTTTTTTTGATAATCTATTCTAAAGGGTGTTTTTTTAGAGGTATAGAACTTTAAGTTGGCATTACTGTTCAAGTTGACGACCGATTTAACAACTGTCAAGTGATTTATTCTCAGTTTGGTTTGGCAATTCATCATGAATAGACTCACGCCTGAACAACGCTTGCAAATAGTGCAATTTTATTTCGAAAATAATGGTTCTGTGCGGAATACGTATCGTGCACTACGTCCATTTTATTGTCGACAAAATCGCCTATCAGAGCAGCTAATTCGATTAACCATGAAACGTTTTGGCACCACGTTTACTCTTATTGATAACTCGCATCCCCAGAGATGCCGTACGGTGCGTACAGAAGAAGCTATTGCTACTGTAGAGCGTAGCATTGAGGAAGACCCGAATGAGTAGAGAGCCATGATTACTAACTTTTTTATTCCTGAATTGAACAACCATAATGTCCAGGAGCTGTGGTTTCAACAAGACGGCGCAACATGTCACACAGCTCGTGCCACAATCGATTTATTGAAAGACACGTTTGGTGACCGCCTAATTTCACGTTTTGGACCTGTGAATTGGCCTCCAAGATCTTGTGATTTAACACCGCTAGACTACTTTCTGTGGGGCTATGTAAAGTCATTGGTCTATGCGGATAAGATTGAACATTCGCCGTGTTATTGCCGATATACGGCCACAAATGTTGGAAAAAGTTATCGAAAATTGGACGCCCAGATTGGAGTACATCCGAGCCAGAGCCGTGGCGGTCCTATGCCAGAAATCATATATAAAATGTAATGCCACAAGATTACCTTTCGTATAAATAAAATTCATGTCAATCGAATAATCCATCGTTGTTTTATTGCAATTTGGAGTTCTATACCTCTAAATGAAACACCCTTTATGTATAAATAAATTTTAAGGATAGGTGTGCATATTTTTACGAAAATCTTTAAACATATGCTTTAGTATTTAGTAACCCATTAATAAAAGATATTTTAATTTCCCGCGAGTATCTCTTTTTGCTTCCTTGGATTTTATGGATTATCTGTTCTCTTAAGTGAAAACCTCAAGAGTTTGGTTAACAAGGAAAGGGAAGAAGAAGGAATGTACTGGTTTATTTAATTTCATTTCAAGAATCAAGTCTCAATAAAACCAAGCATACATAATTACTTTTTTAATAAGATTTTCTAAACTATCAGGTGTTCATTATAAATATAACACTTATTTTATTTTATTTTATAACCATACTAACAATAAGGATATTTTTACCGACCGACGATAATAAGGGAGGTATTGTTTTCACACCAAATTTCACATGTGGAGATTTTTACATATCTCCACGAATCATGCATTTTCTTAAAAGAAAAAAGTATTTTTAGCATGATGTCTGTCCGTCCGTCCGTATAGATGTGTACAGCTTGAACGGCTCAACGGATTTTGATGAAATTTGGTATATTTACTTAATGCATCAGTATGATGAATTGTTCAACTTTTGGTGCAAATCCGGAAACGATAGGAAGGGAAGGGTTATTTTCACACCAAATTTCACATGAGGAGATTTTTTTACATATTCCCTCGAATCATGCACTTTGTATTGGTTTTCTCCTCGAGAAAAATCATCTTTATTAGTTTTTTCTTAATTTAAAATTATATGACGACATCCAGCCCTTCATGACGTCACACCCTGGTCTTATATATATATATATATATATTATAAATAAAATAAAATTAAAAATATTTATGTTCTATCCATATCTATTTTTTATTACATTAATAGATATATTAAAATTATTAGAAATTGTTTCTGTAGCTGGAAATTAATTTACTTCAAACCGTCGCTCGGTTCGGACCTGGCCACAATTCATTCTTTATATTTAATTTAATTTTTTAAATTTAATTAAATTTTAAATATGTTCTTGGAAATATATTATTATAAATATTTTAACTATAATGATTATTCATAATCCCCACTATAATGATTATTCTTAACCGCCATATTATCAAACCCGATTATAGTATTTTCTTATTTTTGTTGATTTTTGAATTGGCATAACTAACTCTCTTTCTGATTAAATAATTGTTAAGTAATTTTAAAAAACTCTTCTATCACATATGTATCTAAAAAAATTTAAAAATAAAATCATAAATAACATATTATTCTAATGTATATTTATTAGAATAATAAAATTTTTTACCTAAAACTTAGAAAATCTGTAAGCTCTTCATTATTTCTAACACATTGAAAAGTTTTTAAAACAAAAATAAAATAAATATTAACTAAAAGGAGAAATTGAAATATATATTAGACATCTCGTCGTAAAATATAAAATAGTTCACCTGTTTTACTCTAGTAAACTGTAAATCTCTACTCTCACTCTTTCACCCACTTGTATATATATATATATATATATATATATATATATATATATATATGTAAGTATATAAAATAATAGAGTAAAAATATTATTTGTTTTCTTTGAAATCTGATAAAATCTCTTTATGCGTTTTGACAAATAAGAAAAATACTATCAACTGAAATTGAATAATATAAACTTTTATTTATTCTCATTATATAAACTGAATTTTATGGTAAACATTTATATATGTAAAGTTGTGAAGATTATTCTCTTATTTTTTTCAATATATTTATTCTTAAAAAAAAATTATTTATATTTTTTTCCAGAGTTTGGTTAGTAGAAAAAATTACAATCCTTTCATGATTTCTATTACAAAAAAAAAACTTATTTAAAATTTTAATATCAATTTACAATTAATTTATGGATTATTAAAATTAAATTTTAATTATCAAGTTCATTATAAATTATTCATTAAATATTTCTCTTTATTATAATAATTAATTATTTCATATTTATCAAGTTACAATATTTTTTTTATTGGTATTTGCTAAATAATTATCATGCCAAATATACATTTTTTTCAATATATATATTAATTTATATTATTATATTATATTAAACATTTTATAATGAAAATTTGATTAAATATTGGTTGAAATATTGATAGATAATTTAAATAATAACATTTCTTTATTATACAATTGTCACATCTAAAAATATATTTTGAAATTTATTTGTGATATAAAATCGAAAAGAAAATATAGTGATTATTATCATTAATAATAAAAATGCAAATTTTTTTTTTTTACCTAATCTAGAGTTATTTATATAAAATAATATATTGTAGACTGAATATTATTTCGTGCTTTAGTGGGTTAAAAACTTTCAAACAGAAAATTTATTTTTTCATAATTATATATACATACATATATGTGTATTTAAATTGAAATTAAAAAAACAACATCAAATAACTACTAAGTAAACTACACAGGTCAATTGCATTTGGTTGAAAATTTGAAAAATATTTAGAAATATTATATTTATTTATTAAAAATTTTAAATTATTTTGGGAATTATAACAATATATTGTGCTTATTTTCTTATCTTTTAGGCATTTTTATATGGCTAATGGATCACTCAAAATGTGAAAATTCTCGAAAACTTGATAAGTGTAGGATTTAGATTATTATTATTATAGATATTTAAAAAAATTGCAAAAATTGTAAAAAGATAATTTATAAATGCCATAAAATACATTTTTAAATACAATTTTAATATCCAAGATTCTTCAAATGTTTATTTCCTTTAAAATATCAAATTTAAAATTTTGAGTCGAAAATAATTTTCAGTTCAATTTGTATATCACTAGTATGTTAATCAATAGAATGTTGAATTATATTTAATTAAAAAATAGTTTGAATGTCTAGATGCGCCATATTCTAAATATTTAAATAAACCATTATTTTTTTACTATCTCGCCAGTATGTGTGTGTGTATGTGTGTATGTGTGTGTGTGTGTATGTATGTAGGCAAGATTACGCAAAAACGGTTTGAGCTAGAACGATGAAATTTGTTACAGGGGCATTATTCAAAATTCATAATTTTCCTATCAACTTTTGAGAAATGTAGCTCAACCGGAAGAGGGTCATTACCTACAACGTTTTGATTTTTTTTCTTCTAAAGTGACCGTAAAAATAAAGATATATGTTTGATAATTTTTCACATGATTAATAATTGTATAAAACTGCTATATATAGAATTTCAGCTTGATTGAATCGCTGAAAGTACCAGAATTAATTTTTTAACACTGCAAATCTCACGCGCCAACACGTGACGTGGTGCCATCAACAAAAAGCCAAACATGCGCTGGTTTAATATTTATTATTTATTATTTATAATTTATAATTAATTAAATTAAATTTAAATATAATATATTATGTTATTTAATCCAATTCAAATTGCGAGATAGTCGAGTGGAGACACTCCAGCTAATTTATTTTTAAATTTGTTCATATCTCTATTCCATTTCTATTTCTATTAAAAAAAAATCTTTTTTATTATAATTTTCAACATTTCCTAAAAATATATATATTTTTAGTAAATATACATATTTACATAACTACTGGATGGTTTTATTTAAATATTGTTATATCAACGAACTTAAGTGAGTTTATAAAATCGTTCAGTCTGTCGTTCTGTCCGACATCAAACTCAAAATTTTGAAATTCTGACTTCAGATTCGGAAAGAGCATCGAAAAGTAGTAATGTAAAGTGCCTTTCATTTTTTGATATCCCCTCGGGAACATGGTCAAAATGGCGTCCAAAGTTGAAATTTTTGGCCGTTGCTATGACAGCGAATAAAATTAAAACCCCGATTCTTCAAGTTTGAAGGAATATATAAGACCCGTAATACAAACCCCGACCAATATGGAGGTAAATGCATACGAAGAACACAAAATTTTATTCAATAATATTTATATTTAATCTTGACTTATTTATAACTTAAATTAATCCGAACTTAAGTTCGTTTTGGCAATGCAATCTTGCGCATTCCCAGATGTTTTATTATTCAATTTGAGCATATAAATATTGATTTTTAGAATTAATTAATTATAAAAAAAAACCCTATAAATTTTTATCTTCATTGAATGCTTCCATATCTGATAACTCTCTCTCTCTTTCTCCATTCTCTATCTATCTTAGTAGTTCTGAACGACTTTGTTCCATTTGCCCAGCGTCAAAGGCAACTCGCGGCGTCGATAATGAAGTTAGCTGTACAGTCACTTTGCTAACAAAGTCCGGTAACTTGGAAATTAATGACAACTAAAGAGTGACTGAGTATAAATTTAGATCGCCTTTTACTTCCAACTTCACAAATGGAATTCAACATGGAGCGTAACGAAAAATAATTCACCATTGAATAGCACTTCATTTCCTATTCATACTTTCATACTTTTAATCTATTCAAATTTTCATCCATTGATTACATTAATCATAACTGATGAAAGAATTTGATACTTTTAGTTTAATTTATAAAAAAAAACTAACGACATATTTTAAAATTGCCAAAGATGAAAAAAATTGTTTTATGAGAATTTGAAAGTTCATTAATACCTGTTGCTATTTTTTATAAAAAAAAAATAATCAACTTTTTATTTAATTTGAGGAAATTGAGATCAAACGTTTGATTCTTTCAAAATTAATTATTATTTAATCTATTTTTAAAAGAAAATTTAGAAAAATTTTCGATTTCATGTTATTTGAAAATTGGCAGAAACAATAATTGTTTCGAGGTAGAAAAAGTAAACGAGGCCAGTAACCAGAGAGTGGCGGTGTTATCGGGCAATGACAATGTGCCTTCTCAACCGGTTGATTGGCCGACAACATCGGCGGCGTTTGCTTTTTTCCGTCACTATACATTTTTATAGTCTTTGTCCAAAATAAGAATTTAAACTTTTAAAAACATTAACAATTTTACTCCAATAATTAACTAAGAAACATTATCTATTTTAAAATTCTAATATAATATTAGATAATAACTTTGTTCAAGAAAAATTCAAATTTTTACTATCTCGCCTGAGATCGTATTGCGATGACGAAAATTTTCGATGTTGAAATTTTGATGTTTTTACACGTTTTGAAGGTCCCTGAGTAATTTTCACTAACAATAAGGTTCAGAAAAATGTCTCTGAGTGTGTGTGTAGAGAGAGTGAAGATTACGCAAAAACGGTTTGAGCTAGAATAATGAAATTTGGTATATGGGCATTATTCAAAATTCGTAGTTTTCTATCAACTTTTGAGTAATTTAGCTCAAACGGAAGAGGGTCATTACCTACCACGTTTTGATTTTTTTCCTCTAAAGTGACCGTAAAAATAAAGATATATTTTTTATAGTTTTTCACATGATTAAAAATTGTATAAAACTGCTATATATAGAATTTCAGCTTGATTGAATTGCTGAATTAATTTTTTAACACTGCAAATCTCACGTGCCAACATGTGACGTGGTGCCATCAACAAAGAGCCAAACATGCGCTCTTTTAATTATTTATTAATTTTAATTTATAATTAATTAAATTTAATTTAAATATAATATATGTTATTTAATCCAATTCAAAGATAGTCGAGTGGAGACATCCCAGATTATTTTATCTATTGTTTATAAGATAGAAATTACAATAGAAAAAAAAAAAAACTAAACAAATTCTGAAAGTTTTAAAATATTTTGAAAAATACTAGATTAACAAAAATATATATATAAGTAATTACTATATATCGAATGTTCTGAGTTTGATGCTTGGTTCATGATTTTGAGTAACGAGAATAAATCCAGAGTAATTAATTTCTTGCAATTAAAAGTCGAACAAAATTAATTATTTTTAAAAGTTTTAATATAAAATGGTAGTTATAATGAATATAGCTTTTAATGTTATTATGTAAGTACATAAGAAATAGATATTTTATTATGTATTTTAATTTTACAACGTGTATCTGTATAAATAAAAGGGAATGTCTGTCTGTATGTCTCGCCTAAACTCAAAAACTACCCGTCCGATTGCGATGAAACTTTCAGGGATTGTTGGGGGCATACCAAGGAAGGTTTTAGTGTAGTTAAATCCAAAATTAATTTAATTAGTAATATTTTGGTAAAAGTATTCACATAGTTACCATGAATACATTGAAAAATTTACAATAAATAAATAAAAATAATTGGAAATCTTTTCAACTTATTATTTTGATAAATTTTATTAATATTTTTAATTTTTTTGAAACTGTCAAAAATAACAGACCCATAATAACAGTTGTAATAAAAATAAAAATATAAATCACAATGTAAGTAAAATATTGAATCATTTTATTTATTTTGTTTCGATTGTTTGAATATTTATTAAATTTATATATAGATTTATTTACATATTTAAATGTATATTTAATAAATTTATTTGTCGATTCTTAATAATAATAATTCCAATTACTTTCTTCAATTTTTTTTTGATTTAAAAGCATATTCAGCATTGAAATTGCCATTAAATATGCAGGTAATTGGAACTCCAACATGTAATATTAGCAAATATTCTGGGATGGGAAAAATACTAAGATCATGTCATGTCCAATTAAATATTTTGAATTTTATTTTGAATCATACAATGGTAATGAAATAATGTAGGTAGACTTGTGAGACAAACAATAAGAATCTCTATAATAAGAGAATATACTTATTCTGAAAACTGTTAATTAAAATTTAATAACTATTAACAATTAATAAAGTAGAAATAATTTTCCAACAAATAAAAATGTAAGAATTATTAACAAAAAAAAAAATAAAAATAAAAATGTAATAATAAAAAATAAAATTTCAATTATATTCATTTAATAAATTATTATTATTATTATTATTATTATTATTATTATTTGCGTCTGGACCATCTAGGATCACGCAAAGCTCCCATATACAAGGGTATTGATGTTAAGTCTGCCCATATGTGAATGTTCTTTAGGTGTTAACTTCATTCTTCTTCTGTGTGCTCATGAAGATCCGGTGTTATTCTCATCACGAACCATTGTTGCTTGAATAAGGGTATTGATGTTAAGTGCCCATATATGAATGTTCTTTAGGTGTTAAGTTTTATTCTTCTTTTTTTTTTTTTTTTTTTTTTTTTTTTGAGGGCTCGTGAAGATCCGGATCCTCCAGGAGACGGGCGGATTGGGTACCAACTGGAGTTATTCTCATAACTATCCATTGTTGCTTATGGTTGCTTGTTTTTGAGGTAGTCCTGCTGGTGCAGGGTTATATAGAACCAGGGCTTGTCAGTTCCTGGAGCCGGAGGCAGCTGATGTTAAATTGAATTTATTAGAAAAATCCGTTCTTGGTTAGAATCGAACGCCGACTTCTTGTGTAGAAGGTTGCCACGCTACACTCTCAGCCAAGCCACCTCCTAATAAATTATTATTATTATTATTATTATTATTTTCACGTATTAAACGGTATATTATTATTATTATTATTATTATTTATAATAAATCCAATAAAAATAAATAAAAATAAAAACCAAAAAAAAAAGTGCAATTAAAACTAAAATTTCAATTATAATCATTTAATACATTATTATTATTATTATTATTATTAAATGTTCAGTTATCACATACGTATCTATGTATGTATACAGACACACATGCAAAAGCGAAGCTTTGCCGGGTCTGCTGGTATCTAATAGAAAGAAGATTGTATTCTCTATGTGCGTGATAAATTGTAGTAGTAGCCATTAATATTGGTAAAGAGGAAGTCATCAGAAGGGTTATAAGCGGATTGGCGTAGTGGCTAATTGCTGATAACTTGGAAGCTGGATTCTCTGCGCGCATGCATACGAGATGTCTTGTAAACAGAGTTGAGTGCCAAGAGAATGTGCCTACATGCATTGCATATGCAATTGCATTTCGAGCAATAGTAACGCATTGGTGTCCAATGATGGGCCAGTTAATATGCATACACTACACAACCCGGGCGGGTCCACGTACCAACAACATACAACCACATCGCGCTCGTTACTTATAGTGGGACCGTCAAAGGATTTTATTACAACGACCGGATTTAAATTTAAATTACATTATAAATTTATAACTATATTTATATTCATAACAAATTATCCATTTAGACATTTACATTGATAAAATATGTTATATTTAGAAAGCACAAATAGCTATATATATACTAGTATATTCTTAAATATATCTAAAGTTATTATTACTACGCATTCTAATTTTAAGAATGTATATCAAATAACATAAAGTATATATAATTAATTTCAAATATATAATTTTCAGAAATTCGTTTGTTTAAAGTTTATTCTTCTTTGCAATTTCTATAATTTTTATATCTCGCCAGAGATAGTATTGCGATCACGAAAATTTTCGATGTTTCTATACGTTTTTAAGGTTCCTGATTCATTTTCGCTAAGGTTGAGAAAAATGTCTGTGTGTGTGTGTGTGTATGTGTGTATGTAGACAAGAATACGCAAAAACGGTTTAAGTTAGAATAATGAAATTTGGTAAATGGGCATTATTCAAAATTCATAGTTTTCTATCAACTTTTGAGAAATGTAGCTCAACCGGAAGATGGTCATTACCTACAACGTTTTGATTTTTTTTCCTCTAAAGTGACGTAAAAATAAAGATTACAAGTAATTAAATTTAATTTAAATATAATATGTTATGCTATTTAATCCAATTCAAAGATAGTCGAGTGGAGACCCTCCAGCTAATTTATATTTAAATCATGATTGTAAAGTAAATATTATTATTATTATTATATATTTCAAAATATATAGTATATTTAGTCATTACCTACAACGTTTTGATTTTTTTTCCTCTAAAGTGACCGTAAAAATAAAGATATATGTTTGATAATTTTTCACATGATTAATAATTGTATAAAACTGCTATATATAGAATTTCAGCTTGATTGAATTGCTGAAAATACCAGAATTAATTTTTTAATACTGCAAATCTCACGCTTCAACACGTTACGTGGTGCCATCAACAAAGAACCAAACATGCGCTGCTTTAATAAATATTATTTATTAATTCTAATTTATAATTTAATTAATTAAATTTAATTTAAATATAATACATGTTATTTAATCCAATTCAAATTTTCGAGATAGTCGAGTGGAGACACTCCAGCTAATTTTATTGTATGTGTTTTAAAAATAATTGAAATTTATCTTTGGAATAATTACAAAATCCATAATTGATTAAAATAGTTATTTTCTAATTGAAATCACAATGAGGTGAGTTAAATTGTCATCTGATAATAGATAGTATTTAATCCAATAGCGCGCAAAACAATAGTTCACATTTTCACCTGTATATCATCTTGTCACTAAATCAGAGTTTAATTAGAAATAAGAGAATATAAAGGTGTTAATACAAAATCATAATCTCAATCCAGACACCCAATTTAATCCATGATTCATTGCATCTACCTTCAAAAAGATTTCAAACAGGATAATTTCATTTTTTTTTTCAATTAATTTTTTTTTTGTTCTCATCTACAGCATCTTTCATTATCATTCAATCTCAGGTTTTTTTTATACTCAATTTCTGCCATCGCGAATTATTGCCCATCTTAATGAGAAAAAAAAATAATAAAAATGAGTCTTTTTTTTTTATTTTTAACCAACGGCTAGATAATAAGATTTTAAGAATCCGTTAATTGCCTTTATAGATGGTTAATGATATGCGCCCCAAAGGAAATATAACAGCCAAGCAAACGGGCCATTAAAATAAAATGTTACTACCACCGGGGGCATCACAACGGAAACAAAATACACACCATAACGATTATAATGATACGACGACGGGTTATTAATTATATGGATTAAAGATGGTAGAAAAAAACGTCCTATTGAAAGTACACGCTGAATCTTTTTTTTTTTTTTTTAAAAATCTCAAATGTGTTAAGATAATATAGAATAAAGAAAAGAAAATAACAGCCAGGTGTGAATTTTCACAAACAATTACTTTGTTATTTCCAACTAAAGCACTAAAAAAGTCATTAATCATTAAATTAAAATGTATAAAAAAATATTTATTAATAATTATCATGGCTTATTTCTAGATACATATGTGGCAACAAGCACAAAACAGACACACGACATAGACCACCTAGGACGACTCACGTGACATCCTAAAAACATTTTGTGTGCCAGCTTCCTGCGGGGGTTAAGGAAAACTACTGCACTACAACTTGCTCAAATAAACGATTTATTTCTTATGGCGTGTTATTATTAACCTCTATGCATATATAGTGAACTGGAAATTGGTAGGAGGGAAGTAGGAAGTGAAGGTTAAGAAATTAAAATCTCTTTTCTTCTTTCTATCTATCTATCTATCTATCTCTGTGGCTCTATGGAACTAGAAAGATATTGGTCTCACATTCTCCAAGTGTTCCTTCAACCCATCCAACTCCTATTCCCCCCCCCCATCTTAACATTGTCTGCCCACAGCGTCCTTAGTCTCCCCCCCATCTCAACATTGTCTGCCCACAGCGTCCTTAGTCTTCATACCGGATGTTTCCTAATCGATCTCGTCACAAATATATTTTTCGCCCATCCTCCTCTCCCATTTTTGCCTCGTGTACTACCCATCGCATTTTATAACCCTAACTATGCATAGAGATCTTACTATTCCTCGTTATGCAGTATCCGCCATTCTCCGGTGACCTCATCTTTCTTTGGCTCATAAATGCTGCGAAAAATCTTATTCACAAATACTCTAAATCTACTCTCGTCTCCTAAGGTCATAGACCACGCCTCACACCCGTATAATACAACCGGCATAATAATTGTATTATATATTTTAATTTTAATTCCTCTTGATAATGATTTTGATGAGATAAGCCCCATATTAGGAGGCAGCTAGCCGAGAGTGTAGCATAGCAATTTTCTACACAAGAAGTCTGCGTTCGATTCCAACTAAGAACAAATTTTTCTAATAAAATTCAATTTAACATCAGCTACCTCCAGCTCCAGGAACTGTCAGTTCCTGGTTCTATACATGCGGAAGGCAACTGGAAACCACCGCATTAACATTCCCAAGAAAAATCATCATGGCTGGGTGGCTTCTAAGGCTATCCTAGTCATGATGATAGCCAAACTCCGAAAGGGAGACGGCACCTTAAGAAGAAGAAGCCCCATATTGCATGATAACAGACGTTATCCGATCCAAATTCTTCTCAAATATTTAATTTTTTTCGAAATTTTCAAATTCTATGTTTTGTATTTTAAGATTTTGTATGTTAATTATTTTCTTCATTATTACAAAAACATCACACTTCGGTTCTGCGTGAAATAACGCCAAGTCCTGAAGAAAAGGAACCGAAACGTTGTATTTTTAATTCACAAAATATTTATTAAGTTTTTTTTAACAATTAATTATTTCTTTTTTCTCCTTGTACTTATGCAATCCAATTCGATTAACAGTAAGTAAGAATTTTATAATTAATTTTTAAAATTCTTTAAAAGTTTTTAATTGAGCTTGTCATTTTAAAAAAACATGAATAGAAATAAATTAATCCATTCACTTATAAATGAATAAAATTGAAATAATAAAAGATTTGTTAGATGTTGTGCCCAGGTGTAGAAATTTCACAATGTTTGTAAATCTTTTTCTTTTTTTTTTGTTACCAACGGTTTATTTACTATACATTGAATCCTAAGAGAAAGTTTTAATACCTCTATTATATGAATATATTATTAGTATATTAAAAAAAAACGTCCCTTTCTCTCGATCTCCATGTCAATAACAAAGTTTTCATCTTTCTTTAAAATTTATCCTTTATTTATTTTTAAGTAATAAATCCGATTGTAACTTTTTTATTGTATTTTCTTTAACATTAATATTAAAAGATAAAAAAAAAATACTGAATACAATTATATTATGAAATAGACAAGCGTAAATAGGAGAAGGGGAAATAATCTTTTAGTCTTTAAAATGCAACACATCAGACGAATACACATTTATTCTTCCCTCTCTATACTCACCACCTCCCAACAACCACCCCAACATACAATATATATACCGTGAATGGGGTATTAAAAGGCCCCTCAGTTGATTATGAAAGGCAACAAACAACGTTAACAACCCCTCAATACTAACCACAAGGAAATAACATTAGATCTCACCCCCCTATTCAAAGCTTTTTTTCCTTTCAAAAATAAAAAAAAAAAAAAATACAATGACATAGATTTAGAAGTAATAGTCTACTTGAGAGAAATGTTAAGAGTGTATTTTTTTTTATATTAACCCATAATGAGTTTGAGCATTCCATTAAACCGTGATTCTAGTCTGTCCATGTTAATAATTTAATTTATCTACAATATAATTCTATTATTATTATTATTATTATTATCATTAGGATTATGAATATAATGACCTTTTAAGAGCTTAAATGTATATGTGCACCATTAATTACTTCATCTTCATAGTAATACTTCAATTAATTCACCTTCAGAATATAACATTTAGGTATTACATGAATATATTATCTAGAATTATTATAAAAAAGTTTTAAAAAAAATAAATAAGAAATTCCAATATAAAATTTCATAGATTAAATATTTAAAACCATTTTATTAATTGATTTTGTTATTATTTGTTTATAATAATTTATTTTGATATTCAAAATTTCTTATTTAAAATTATATTATAGTTATATTTATTTAATGTTATAAATACGAGGGCAATTCACAGTAAGTTACCTTTTGGAGTTAAGACAAAACTAGTACAGGAAAATGTTTTTTATTATATACATTTGAAAGAGCAACTAAAATACTATTTTTCTACATAATCGCCAAAAAAGTTGAGATATTTATCGTAGCGATGAACGAGGTTCTAAATTTCTTCCTCATAGAAATCCGCCGCCTGAGTGTTGAAAGAAAAACCTCCCACTTGAAGGTCTGAAGGAGATTCTGTGTGACATTTGCCGTGTGAGGTCGCGTATTGTCGTGCAAAAACAACACTTCTGAGCTGAGTTTCCCTCTTCGCTTGTTTTGAATTGCTTTTCTTAGGTTTCGCAATGTTTGGCAATACCTATCAGAGTTTATTGTTGCACCACGTTCCAGAAAATCGACAAGAATCACACCTTTTCTGTCACAGAACACTGTTACCATCAACTTCCTGGCAGACAATGTTTGCAAACACTTTCGTGGTTTTTTGGGAGAATGTGTGTTGGCTCAACACTCAGGCGGCGGATTTCTATGAAGAAGGAATTTCGAACCTCGTTCATCGCTACGATAAATATCTCAACTTTTTTGGCGATTATAGAAAAAGTAGAAAAATAGTATTTTAGTTGCTCTTTTAAATGTATATAATAAAAAATATTTTCCTGTACTAGTTTTGTCTTAATTCCAAAACGTAACTTACTTTGTGAATTGCCCTCGTATTTAAACCTCTCATAATTGATCCAATAAATGATACTTTGAAAAGATCAAGTTAAAATGACAAATATAAATGAATTACCAATTCTCTATACATTTTTCAACCATAATTTGAGTTATGAAATTAATAACCTTTTGAAAAATTTTAATATATTATATAAACTAAAATTAAACTTAATATTTCGGTTATTTTGCAACTGTTTAAAAAATACATAATTCAATAAACTTCCGTTGAGAATAAGAAAACTTCTAAGGTTGGCGTCTAAGGACCGAAATTCGCATAAAATAAATATATTTATTAACTTGATTCTTCACCGTTTAAATTAATTTAAAATATTCTATATTTAAAGTTTATATTTTAATAAGTTCATTGACAAAATCAAAAATTCTTCTTTGAGATGGAATGGGTTGTTTATTACTGATGAGAATAGATGGCAAAATATTTAAAAAAAAACTTAAATTCGAGTGTAAACGGATTGTGACTACAAAAAATTAAATCGAAAGTGAATGAAGATAGGAAGATACAAGTTTAATGATTATTTTACCAATAATTGCTACTAATACTACCAAACCTTGCCAGTTCATTTATCTCCTATTAACCAATCAATATTTATGTTCAGAATTTACGAGAAGGGATATAATCTAATTTATTATTATTTAAAATTTATTCATCAGCCTCAGGCTCAATGCCATACACTAATTTCAATAAAAAATTCTATACAATTTAAATCTCATCTAACCATTATAATCAGTTAGCTTATTGTTACTTACATATCTGATGAAAATAAATTTAAAAACTTTTCATCTTATTGGAAAAAAAAATGATATTATTGAATAAATTATGATTCTTGTGTATGTGGGTAAATGTGGGTATATGTTTGAGATTCTCTAATCTTAATTTATTCATTTTTTTATCAAAAACTTTTTCATTCATTTATGTTTTTAATATATGTTATAAATAATCTATATATTTAAATGACGGTTCTATCACATACTCCTCCTAAACGACTTATGCGATTTGGACCATTCCAATGCCATTTGATAGCCCTCGGGCTAATCTATTAATAGCGTGAAATTCATTGGAAAACAATAAATACTTTTTGAGAAAAGTGAAAAAAAATAACTTTTTTCTTACTTTTTATTTTTTTGACGTCATTTGTGACGTCACATCCAGCGCCTCTTATATCTTATAATATTTTTCAATCTTTTGCGTTTCAATTTCTTTGCGTGTGAGGGCTCACACACTGGTCCGCTAATATATAATTAATTTACTGATTAAATTAAAATATATTTTAAATAAGAACACAAAAAGCAATAAATGTTTTATGTAATATACTGATTGAAACAAAATGGATGAAAACCTTTTACTACTTTCAACCAAATAATATGTACCACTCGGGGGTACAGGGGGCGGAGCCCCCGTCTAGGTGTGAAGAGCGCCGAAAGCGCTCTGAGCAGCTAGTTATCATTTATTTTTAAGTGAAACATTTCAGTTGAAAATATCTTTAGTTATTTATTTATACCTTATAAAAGGACGTTTTAAATGAAAGTGGTGGTGAAAATTCTTGGTCTACTTTAATCCGGTTCTCTTTATTGTTTATTTAATATTTTACTATTTTATATATTCATTTGCTGAATGGACGATGCGGCTGTGGCACAAAATTACCTTAGCCAGTCAAGCTTTGCTCTTTTTATATATATATATACCTATATATATATATATATATATACATATTCTTTAACCTAAATTATTACCATAATAACAAAACATACATATAAATAAATAAATATATGATACACCTAAAATGTTATTAAGATTTAAAATAAAATCCAAGATAAATATTCTATGTTTAACTTTAATATTAAAACAAAACATTTATATTAATATTAATAATTTTGCAAATATATAGGAAAAGAAAGACTGTGACGCGGAGAGAGATGATGTTTTTTTTTTTAAAAAAAAAAGTATAACCAAATGTATCATTCAATAAAAGGATTATTTGTTTTTGTTGTACTTTATGTCATTTTGTCATATATTTCCATCCAGGTGGATGACATTTAAGATTATAGAGCTTTAGACTAGCTGTTAAGCCACAACTTGACACAAAACTATACATAAAAAAATCACCACCTCCCTTCTATATTTTTTTTTCTAATCCCAGTGTGCGTTCAAACTCATAACAAATAAGTTTCTTTTATTACTTCTTTGACCTAATAAAATAGGACAAACGTACCTTGGGAATCAATCCATTGCTAGTGAAATCGAATTTCAACTGGAATTAACTTTTTTTTTAGACTTTAGCGCGAATTTTTCTACTTTTATAGCAGCAATAACATCATGTGACTTGTGTAGATAATCATCTGATCAATCCTCTCAGCATTTCTAAGATTTTTTTATTTTCATTTCTAATTATCCATTTTTACGATTTTATACTTATACTATCTGGTTTATTAATTATCTAAGAATAAATCTTTCTAAAATCTCTTTATATATATGTTCGTTTGCTTGTCCTATGGAAAGTGAATATTGGCGTTTCGGCGCCTAATTTGGCAATATTTTCACAATAATGGGCACTACCACTGATACTGACACTAACACCACAGTACGAGCCGGACTATTAGCCAGAATACCAAGAATTACCCTCTCTCTTGAAAATAGCACCAAAATGGGCGCCGAAACATCGAGAATGAAATCTCACAACAACATCACATGCAAATAACCAGGAAATATATTTTACGGCCAAAGCCCGAAGTTTGGCTACTTACCAAATTGGCCGGCCAAATTGAACATTGGCCAGGATGTGTGAATTGTAACTGAATAGCCCGAATTGGTCGGTCAAAGTCGCATATAGGCCAGAACTTCCTGGCCAATGTTTAATGTGATGAAGCAAGACTGTTCGGTAGAGGCAGCTGCTGTCGATTCCGTGTAATAACAACATACATATGGAAGCAAGGTTAGGTAGGTGCAGACAAATAAATCTACACATTGGGTCGAAAGTCTCAGATTCATTCAATTCATGAATAACCGTTCTTTTCATCAAGGAATTCAGCAGTCACCTTATGAGTCAATGTTTGCCTGCAAAGCAAAGCCTCAAATCTGCCCATAGAGGATATCGATAACTTTGTTACAGACAAAGAACTCGAGAACGTCGAACAAGAAATGGATGATGCTGTAAATAGAACGACTTTCTCTGCAAACGAACCAGCTGCAGTAGCGACAGAGACATTGGAAAGTCAAACTGCTATGCATTTTGAAATATCATAAAAGTTCATCTTGTAACAAATTATGATACTGTTCAGTAGATAATCTGAAGAAGAGAAAATTTTGATAAGAGCATAGAAGGTTTCTGGTACTGTGAGAGATTCTTACTCACTAAAACTTCTCCCTTTAGACTACAGTCAATTCAGGGCCTCCGTATCTCCTTGGCCTTTGTTCCAAAGGGCCTTTTTCTTCTGACTTTGGCCGATTGCCCCTTGCCATTTCGCAAACTGGCTGGCCAAACCCCGAAATCAAGGAGAGATCGGACATTGGCCAGTCATTATGAGGTGATATTGGCCAATATGCGATTTGGCCGGACATTCCTTCTCAGTTATTCTAATATTTTCAGGTCTTGTATACATTTCACATTTCTCAAAGAAATTAATAGTTTAAATTTGTTAAAGTGAACTTTAAATTGATTAAAGGTACATCCGTCTTTCTTTAAAATTTGTTAAAATATATTCTAAAAGATGAATAGATAATTTTTTTCTTATTGCCATTTAATTTACAACAATTTGTTTATTTAGTGGAAATGAAAAATATTTATTAGAAAAATCTTTTTTTTTTATCTCTCAATTTTTTTTTCTTCAAATCTAATTATTGGCGAGTGTAACTCTGTAATGAAAATAACACTGTTCTTAATCTTAGAAAAGTGAATTCTAAGAAAATCTTCTTGGTGTATTGATCTTCAAATACAAAAAATAAAGAAAAGAAGGGAACAGATTGTGTCTGAGTGAGCATTATGCTAGAACAAGGGCTGCAGCCACCCCTTAAACCAATACACTAGAAACATGTGTCTGTCCCCTTTTTATTTCAGAGTGAGCCCATTAAACAAAATCCACTTCTTTTATTTCTACCTGCTTATTTTCAAATATAAGCCTCCTTCAAATAATTAAATTACATCTCTAAGACTCTAATCATCTCAAACCATCTGATACCAACCTTTCTTATTTATTTATTTTTAACTTCTCCAAACTAGATAAAATGTTTTCCAAAGGGAACATTAATTAATCATTAGATTAAACATATCTTTTATTTCTTCAATTTATTTTCATTTAAAAATGAATAGATGCTTCTTAATTCTTAACTATTGGAATGAAACTTTACATTTTACTTTTTAATGAAGATACTTATTGTGTTCATCCATTACAATTAATAAATTAAATTAACACTCTATGAGCGGGGCGGGTATTTGTACCCGTTGCGGGGACTGCCACTTATAAGCGGGGCGGGTATTTATACCCGTTGCCACTTATATGGGGGATATATATTAGTTATCGGTTAAAATAAGAAATTTTAAACGATAACTAATATATACCGCTTATAAGTGGCAGTCCCCGCACACAACGGGTACAAATACCCGCCCCGCTCATAGTGTGTTAAAAGAATGTATAAATTTTTTACTATCTATATATATTTTTCCAATTTATATATTACAAATATTGTCAACATTCGTTAATTAATGTAATTATATAATATCATTTTGAATTATTATTATTATATTTATCTTATCTTATTATGCTAGCTAAAATTGTATATATCTATCTATCTATATATATTGGTTCTCAAAAACCGCTCTAACGATTTTTTTCAAATTCACACTAGATATAGTATTTATAAAGAAAAATTAAGTTTTATTGATGATATCTCTTGAAACATTCAGCTTCATTATTAATTTCTTAATTGAAAATTATATATGGAAAACGTCAAAATTGGCCTCCATTTTTATTTGTATTAATATTTTTTTTTATTTAAAATATTTTAAAATTTATTATTTAATTTCGAAATAAAATTAAAAATATTTATTTTTAATAAAATATATATAGATATTTATTAATCTCTCTCAAAAAAAAAAAAAATAAAATAAAAAACATCAAATCTGCCTGCTAAGACAGTAAAAAAATGACAATTTTTTATCTAAACATATATAGTACAGTGGCTAGAGAGATGTTTTAACGAGTGGATTTCGTCGGTTCGAAACTCGCCGGGTGAATCGTTATTTAAAAATGAAAATGAAAATAATGAATTTGTTATTTTTTTTCTTTTTATCTATTGTTTACATTTTAATAAATTACTATTTTATATTTATTTATTCATTGTTCTTTTATTAAATTTAATATTTATTAATATTATTTATTATTAATTTATATATTGATGACATCACAAATGACATTTATATTGAAATTTGACTCCCGCCTTTTTTTAAAGAATATTGTATTAATATTTTTTTTATATTTAAAATATTTTAAAATTTTTTATTTAATTTCGAAATAAAATTAAAAATATATATTTTTTTTATATTTAAAATATTTTAAAATTTTTTATTTAATTTCGAAATAAAATTAAAAATATATATTTTAATAATATTTTATAATTATAAATTACGATATATATTTATCAATAATAATGAATTTTTTTTTTTTAACTTAATTACAGAGCCGAGGCTCGGGGTCCCGGTATGATCTTAATATATTGTGAGAATTAGATAAATAATGTAGAGAGAAAAAAATATTTAAAAATAGATATTTATTTAAATGAAATAAAATTATTTAATTTACAGAATGAAAATGTCTATAATAATGTCTAAACATTTTTTCTTTATAATTTTACATTATAATAATACTAATTACAGTAGTTATAATATATGGGGAATTTTCAACTTTGACTGCCGATTTGACCATGTTCCCAAACGAATTTTAAAAAAACCAAGACCACTTTACATTTACACATTTTAAGCTCTAATCGAATCCAAAATCAAAATTTAAAAAATCGAAAAACAAACTCACAGATATATAGATTTTATAAATGAACATTTATACAATTTATTTTAATTAATTTGAAACATTTTAGGAAACAAATTTTTAATGGGTCATTTTTAGAAATCCCATTTAACAATTATAATAAATAATTAAAAAATTGTAAAATTTTTAAAGTATATAAAAATAAATTGTATAAATTGGTTAAAGGGTCGAGTGATAGTTCGGTGTCCCAGGTATATATTTTATATTAACACGCCTACTTTTCTGTATAATAAAGATATAAAGAATCATATTTTAATTTTTATATAACCAAGAAATCATTTTTTCACTTAAAATATAGTTGTAAAGCCCAAATCTCCGATCCATATAACATCATCGACTGGGCCGCTACCAAAAGGAGTCTTCTCTTGCTCTGACTAGGGCCACCGGTATTTGCCATTAGTCTCGAAAAAATAATATTAAATTTTATATAAATTTATAAATTAGAATATTTGAATTTGTTTAAATTTTAACACATGTAATCAATCATATGCATAAAGAATAGAAAATTTTGAAAATCAACTTGGTATTAAATTCAGAAAAAAAAAATACTCATATATAGAATATATAGACTATTCGAATATAATTGAAACTCTTTCTCTCCCTCTATTTTAAATTTGAAAAAACGGAGTGTTAAGAAATTAAGATTCCTTATACAACATGGATGGTTAAATGAATTGGGCTCCCTACCTCCCTGAGAAATTCACATTAAAAATGTTTATAATATTTTAGTTTATTAAATCAAACTATTATTTTTTTATTTCAATATTTTTAATGTTAATACAATAATTTTTATTTTATAATCTATAAAATAATTTAATTATTTTTAAAAACAACGGTCTTCAATTACAATTTTTTTACTCTCTACTGACTGTTCATTTCATAACTGAAAATAGGTCGAATAGAAATAGACGATATTACTTGGATTAATCTTATTATGCTAGCTAAAATTGTTTGTTTGTATTATTGAGGACCCCAGTTCAATTCATTTTAATCAGATTGATGCAATGATGCAACATTTAATAATTGTAATAAATAATTAATTGTAGATTAATATTTTTTAAAGGGTCGAGCGACAGCTCGGTGTCCCAGGTATTAATATTACCAGCCAAACCCAATAATAATGAATCATTTTTTTTAACTTAAGTACCGAGCCGAGGCTCGGGGTCCCGGTACTTTTATTTTATAAGGGAAAATGTTGTTTTATTATGATTCGTATTAAAAATTATTTTTTTTAAATAATCTTCACAATTTGTAAAGTGTTTTTTAAAACACACTGAATAATAAAAGCAATAAAATTTATTTAGATTATTTATTAGTTTTAATAATTTTTTTTAATATATTTTTTTCAATTAAATAAATATTTTTTAATCAAATTCATATTTATATAAATTTAATGTTGTATTTAGAATATTTTCTTTGATTTTTTTTTGTATTGAAGAGGAAATCAACATTAAATATGATTTTTTTTTAATATTTCTATTTATAAAAGAGAGACCCTAAAGGCTACCCTTTACTACCCATCAACTCTATTTAAAAAAGATTTCTCTCCCTCACTCTCGATTCTTTATATATGAAATAAAAGAGAAATTTATATATATATATATATTTATGTGTATGTTCTCTGAAGAAAGAATATGAATATTTGAATTACTTGTATAAAAAAAAGTAAAACAAAGGAAAATGAAGATTGAGATTAAAAGAAAGCACCATTATAAAGGTTGATACATGCAATCTTTAAAAAACAAAAAAAAAAAAAAAAAAAAAATTTCAAAAAAATACTAAGTAAAAAAATATTTCATTTTATAAAAGAATATTAAACGCAAGGTCTTTTTTCTTCACTCAAAAAAACCTACAGAAAAAAATGGAATCTTACTATATTCAGTTCCCTCTTTAAAGGGGTCTCCATTTTGATTTAACTTTATCCTGCAATAAAAAAAGGTTAATTCGTTGTTTTTCGATTATCAATTTAAACTGTTGAAAAAAAAAACATTGAAAAAATTGTCATTGATATTGGAAATTGATATTGGAAATTATTTCTAAATTAAAAAACAAAATCATTGGAAACAAATTTTTTTTTTTAATATAATTAATATAATTGCTGTTTTAATTTTTCAATTCGTCAAATTATTATATAGTAAAAAAAGAAAACACAGAGAGGTAAATAAATTAAAATTTATATATTTGAAATGATCATAATTAAAAATATAAAATTTTAAAACATAAAATAAGCTTTTATTTGTATAGTACCTATATTTGTATATTATTTTCATTGCCAAAAGCAAATTCTATATAATACAATAATATATATATATATATATATATCTGATAATATTTGAATATTAAATTTTTATAAAAAAAATAAATTAACTAATTTTATTTATTACACATTTATAGTCAAATATTTCAGGTGGTACTAAATAGATTTTTTATTCAAATTTCATATTAATATATATTTTATATTTTTACTATCTCGCCAGAGATAGTATTGCGATCACGAAAATTTTCGATGTCGAGATTTTGATGTTTTTATACGTTTTGAAGGTTCCTGAATCATTTTCAATAAGGTCTCTCTCTCTCTCTGTGTGTGTGTGTGTGTGTGTGTGTGTGTGTGTGTGTGTGTGTGTGTATGTAACCAAGATTACGCAAAAACGGTTTGAGCTAGAATAATGAAATTTGATACACGGGCATTATTCAAAATTCGTAATTTTCTATCAACTTTTGAAAAATGTAGCTCAACCGGAAGAGGGTCATTACCTACAATGTTTTTATTTTTTTTCCTCTTAAGTGACCGTAAAAATAAAGATATATGTTTGATAGTTTTTCACATGATTAAAAATTATATAAAACTGCTATATATAGAATTTCAGCTTGATTGATTCGCTGAAATTACCAGAATTAATTTTTTAACACTGCAAATCTCACGCGCCAACACGTGACGTGGTGCCATCAACAAAGAGCCAAACATGTGCTGGTTCAATAAATATTGTTTATTAATTTTAATTTATAATTTAATTAATTTAAATTAATATATGTTATTTAATCCAATTCAAATTTGCGAGATAGTCGAGTGGAGACACTCCAGATTTTTTCTAATATTAATTGAATTTTAGGGATATACAAATTTAATTAAATCTAAAATATGGATACATTTCTCTTCTTTCTATAAACAATGATAAATATTAGCATTTTTAAACATTCCCGAGGGACAAGTTGTAGGGCCATCGCTTTCACCCTCTATTAGAGGGAGTGGCACCATTTTTCATTTAGATTTTCTCCCCTGAGGCAGTTTAGACAGACAGATTCGGCCAAACCCACTCTCCGCTCTTCATGAATCTTAATCATTCGATGGATAAAGGATCAATTGTTAGTCACTTTGATACAGATTTGCATGACCTGAAATCAGCAAACACTAATATAGATACATATATGCATTAATAATTTAATAGTTATGTTGATGTTTTAGTTTAAATCGTTTGTTTCTATGTCATTTATATTTTACGCTTTTGATATTGGATATTTGGAGATGTATGAAAATTAAGAGTATTCTTGTTTTTCAAAATCTAAGACAATAATTTATTACCTATATTAATTATAAAATTATAAGAAACTTTGAAAAAAAAAAACATTTAGCGATATACACCTAATTCTCGATATAAGCATCACTTCTGAAATCATTTATTCCTAAAAGTTGCTTTTATGAAAAAAGTTGCTTATATCGTATATATAGACTAAATTCATATTTACCTTGTAGATTCTCAATTATTAAGTGTAAAAAAAAGAAATTACAATTGAAATATTGAAAATATAGAAAAATCAAAGCAATAATTAGAAGTTTACAATTAAAGAACGAGTTGTGATCTGAATTCAGTATTAAACTTTTATTAATTATAACTTATAACTTATAACTTACATAAATTACATAAAAAGAACAATTAAATTAAATTAAATATTTCAATTAACTCATTATTTATTGAATAAATACTTAAACTATTAACTTATTATTATTATATTTTAACTATTTTTTTAGAGTTCACTTAAAAGAAGTGAGGTTAGAATTGACAATTATGACAGTTGCTTTTATTGAATAAATACTTCCTAAATTGCTTATATCAAGTGGTGCTTATAACGAGAGTTGCTAATATCATGGGTAGCTTACATCGAGAATCCACTGTAAATAAATTTTCTATTTCGTAGATTTCTTCAAGTATTTAGAATTTTCCTGGTAGTATAGTCTATTTCAATCTAATATAAACTGCTTATTAAACTTCCTCAACGTCCATCTTTTCACTTATACCATTTCTTCCGGTAGCGACTTGACGTAATTACAAACATGACAAATCTCAAAATAACAAATAATATTTAATTTATCTTTAATACACTTCTAATATTAAAATATTATAATGTTATATATATATATATATATATATATATAACAATAACTTTTATTAATTTTATTCTTAAAGTTCTTAAAATTGTATATATAATTTTTCTATATTATTTCGTTATTGTAGCCTAAAATAAAAACAAAACTTCAGTTTAATTTTTCGACTTTAGATCGTCATTACTACATCCAATCACAGTCATAATAACATTAAATTAATAATATTTTTAATTACAAAAACCTCTGACTATTGTACGTTATATCATATGAAAGGATATTGACTATCAAATTGGATACCGCTTAGGCGGAGTAGAGGTATTAAATGATCAGTATAACGGACTCACTTTTTTTCGACTTTCTTGATCGGAGGCCGTAACTTTTTATTTCAAATAGCTTCCAAATTTTAATTGGCTGGGTGGACCTCGTTCTCACATCTAGAGAGAAATTCCCTTGCCAGGTCTGGAATTTGAACCCGGGACCGGTTTAAAGACAAGCGTGGTGCCTGAAATAGTTACATTTATTTTATAATTAATAATCTAATATTTAACCTTTTTATAATTATTTTTGTTTTGATTTTTCATGTTTATTTTATTTGTATATCTATGTAGGTATACTGAATAACTCGTCTCTTAAATTTATTTTATTTATGCAAAAATATAATCTTTTCGATGTTGTGTGTTTTTTTATGTTTGAAAGATTTTATAATTAAAATATTTTATTATTAGAAAACAGAGCAAGATGAGTGAGAGGGAGTGTAGTCATTCAGGGCAATATTTGAATATTAATTCTTTTTCGGTGTATTTTTTGTGTTTTGTTCACGTGCTTGTTTAATTTATGCAGAGGGAGGTGGCAGGGAGAGTGTAGCATATATATTGTGGTTTATGGTTGTGTGCTAAATTTGTTTTTATTAAAACGCATAATAACCAGGCAAGTGAAATGAATTGTATACCCACCCATAGATATTTATAGAGAGTCTCCATTTTTTTAATACTACTCTGCACCCATGTTCTCACTTCTATCATAAATTTTCACTTAAATACTAATTAGTATTTTGGATACACGTGATTTTCTCCATCTATTCTAATCAATATTGAAATATATTTACATTAATATACAATATATTAGTCCTGGGAGTAGTATATAATAGGTTATACACATTACTGAAGATTATGTTACAAAAGGGGGAGATAATAAATATACCTATACCACTAAAGAAATTTATTATTTATTTATTTCAGTAATTCTGTCAGTGTAGTTTTAAAAATATAGAGATAATTTATAAATAAAGTATTCAATAATCTTTTGACATTTCAACTCATTCATAAGTCTCAGTATATTTTACATGTTCTAAAATAAGTTGACCTGTGGCCAGGTCCGAACCGACCGACGGTTTGAAGTAAATTAATTTCTAGCTACAGAAACAATTTCAAATAATTTTAATATATCTATTAATGTAATAAAAAACAAATATGGATATAACATAAATAATAAATATAAACATTTTTAATTTTATTTTATTTATAATATATATGTAAGAACAGGCTGTGACGTCATGAATGGCTGGATGACGTCATATAATTTTAAATCAAGAAAAAACTAATAAATATGATTTTCCCGAGGATAAAACCAATACAAAGTGTATGATTCGTGGTAATATATAAAAAAATCTCCTCATGTGAAATTTGGTGTGAAAATAACCCTTCCCTTCCTATCGTCGATCGCTAATAATACCACTTCCGGTTTCCGGATTTGCACCAAAAGTTGATCAATTCATCCCACTCATGCATTAAGTAAATATACCAAATTTCATCAAAATCGGTTGAGCCGTTCAGGCTGTACACATCTATACGGACGGACAGATGGACAGACGGACGGACAGACATCATGCTAAAAATACTTTTTTCTGTTAAGAAAATGCATGATTCGTGGAGATATGTAAAAATCTCCACATGTGAAATTTGGTGTGAAAACAATACCTCCATTACTATCGTCGGTCGGTAAATATACAGTACATGTAAAAATATCCCAATAAATTAGACTCTCCATAAATAGTAACCTAACATTATGTATATATGTTTATTTAGGTTTATTTAACCTAACTTTATATAACTTATGCACTTATCAAATTAATTTTTATCAAATTGAAAAATCATTTCATTATAAGAATATAGGTAGTTGAACTATATATAGTACGTGGGAAGGTCAATAAGTCGGAGATTTCTTAAAATTCCCGTCTCGTAAATGAAATGGCAACACTGTTCCGGTCAACAGGCAACTATCAGTGGAATCCTGCCGAAATTTAAACCAGCTGGGTCTTTTAGTATTTGTTTGACATCCATTAATAGCAGACTTCCTCGTGATTTGAGAAGAAAAAGCGAATTTCCGTGAACATCCATGAGTTGGTATACGATCGCCTCCACGGAAAAAGATTTGACTCCAACGATGAAATCATCTCACAAACAAATACCTATTTTAATGTCCTCAACAAATCTTAGTTTTTAGAAGGGATTAAAAAATTGGAGAAAATTTGGATGAAGTGAATAGTGCTCAAAGAAGACTACGTTGGAAAATAAAATAATTTTTTATCCAAAAAACCTGGGTTTTATTCAAAAAGTCACGAACTTATTGACCTACCTTCGTATATATTTTTATTTAGGTTTATTTATGAATTTATAATTTAGGGTTATTTTCCAAAAGGTTAAATATCTCCAACCCTAGCACCGTTACTAAGACCAATAAATGTGACCTGAACATTGCTAGTAGTATATATATATATATATTGTATTTAAAATTATTTTAATTAGGAATTATAAATTCATATACTATATTAATGCAATTTATTTATTTTATTTTTATTTTATTTTATTGGAGTATTTAATCTTTATTCTCGCTTAAAATTTTCTCACTTTTTGGTAATGAAAAGAAATATATAATAATTGTAATATATATATAATATATAATTTGATAATAAATATGTAGTATTTTGTTAATAGATATAATTATATATATATCCATTTATAATTAATATTTATTATTAGTTATTATTATTTCATAATACTAATTTATATTTTTTTGTTGTTTCAGGTAAGCATGATTTTCATTTTCTTCATAAGACAATTTAATAACAACGCTGTAAGTAATATTTATTTATATTTATTTTTTTTTTTATTATTTTAAATTTCTCAATTAAATTATTTTCAACGACTTTACTTAGATAATTCATCTTCATTAACATAAATGTTGGCTAATTAAATATATATATTTTTAGATAAAATATATTACAATCCTAACGTGTTTCATGAAAAATATTAAAAGGGTACCCCACTCCACGCCCATAACGCTTTTTACCTTTATAATTGTTTTTTTTTTAATTTGATAAATATTTATATTTAAACATAAATTAAAGAATAATTAAATAAATTAAAATAATATTAATAATAATAATAATAATAATAATAATTTGGATATTATTTAAATCTGCTGCCTTTGATTTACATATTTATTTTTCAATGTTTATTTTGATTGACAGGATTGAACAGACGATGGAATATTGTTTTATAGGTGATTAATTATTGAATTAATCGTAAAAAAAAACAAATTAATATTATAGATTTATAAAAAACAATTAATGGAAATTATTTCTGTTTTGTTTTGTGTTAAAAGCAATATTTTATTCTGTCAATAGATTTTTCTATTATATCATAATCAAATTTAGATTAATTTATATCGTGTGTAGATAATAAATAATAATAATAATAATAATATTTATCAAAATTAATAGAAATAAATCAATCAATTATAAATCAATAATAGATTTTTCACAAATTTCTTCAAAATATTAATAATAAGCTCAAGAGTTCTGAAGGGCAGAATTATTCTCAACCCTTAAATAAAATTCTTATAAGAAAGATGATTAAAAGAGAGGAAAATAGATAAGATTAGATGCGAATCGGTTGTAAACAAAAATAACTTATTATTAAATTATTTAAGAATCTGACATTTTTAAGAAAATATGTAAATCACTAATTTATAATTTACATTAATTACTCATTTCATATATATATATATATAATAGCTCTAATCTACCATTCAAATTTGTTTCATATTCATATTCATATTATTTATCTGATCTTTTTGATTAGGATTAATTCCTATAATCAGATTAATGATAAATAATATTGACATTAGAACCAATAAAATACATAAATATGGATTTATGATATAACAATTATTACATTTAGTCATTAATATTTCAATCCCAGTAAATCATAAATTATTTCTATTTTATTTATTTACATAAATATTAATTTTTATATTTAAATAAAAATAAAATAAATTAAACTTATACAAATAATTTAAACGATTTCATTTGGGAAATAACGATTTTTAATCAAAATCAAAATTACTTTTATATATGTATTTTGTAAATAATGACAAATAAAAACTTCATATTGTTATACGAGGTGTGGCTATTAAATAACGCGACTGCTTACAAAAAATGGTTTAATTAAAAAAATTATGTTACAATCGAACTTTCCCCCTCAATATACTCCCCTCCACTCGCCACACACCGCTTCATCCTTTTTTTCCACTGCTCAAAGCAGTGTTCGAAGTCGTTTTTTGTTAGGCCTTTCAGAAGCTCCGCCGTTTTTCTTTTCACCTCTTCCATCGACTCGAATTGGCTTCCCTTTAGTGCGGACTTGAACAGGTAGAAGTTGCAGGGTGCTAGATCAGGGGAGTAAGGAGGGTGTTCCAGCACTGGAGTTGAAATGGAAACAGGACGGCCCGGACGCTGGTCATCTTCGGTGCTCTCTCGACCCTCAGAAAATCTTTTGTGCCACTCAAAAACACGCGCACGTAAAGAACTCTCACCGTAAGCCTCTTTTAATAATTTATAGCACTCGGTCGGGGTTGATAGGTTGTTCGTGTTTTTCGTCATACATCGTTTTCGGCGTAGGAACAAAAACACGTTTATTTTAAATCGCTACAGAAAAAAAACTACTTCACCGCCAGACATGTGTTCTCGTACTGGAATAGTAGACCCTTCCAGCTGTACAACGGTGCATTAGGTTCCCGCCTACCCTCTCCTGGAGGCCATCTGCGCGCGCAGTCTCGTTATTTATATTTATTTATATTTATCTATATAGAAACAAAGTTCAATGGTAAAATGTTGGATTATTGAACTTGAGTATAAAGGTTCAAATCTCATTAAGTTCACAAAAAATTTTTGATATAATATTTAATGATATATAATAGGAATACATGTGTCAACTGGGTAAAATTCGAATAAAGTATTAATTATTATTTATTATTTGGATTATAATATATTATTAAAATTAATAAAATTAAATAAAAATTATCACAATATTATTCTTAATCAATGAAAATAATTGAAATAATTTTTTTAACAATTGTTATGTCTTTATATATTTTTTATTCTAAAATTTCATTTATTTTAGTAGTTTATTTACTATATCCGAGTATTGCTAAATTTATTAATTCATGTTATTAATTAACTTTATAATTTTAAATAATCTCTTCTATTCTTCTTTTATCTTATAATTAATTACAAAAATTAATAAATTTTTAAAGTTAGAACAATCAAAGCTTAATTTTCATACTTGATTGGATAATACATCTATGTTTTCAAAATATGTATTTTCTAAATTTAAACCAATTTGTACAATGTTCGAATTATTAATAAAACGCTTTTAGTTCCCTATCACATCAAGCATATTCCTTAAAAATGTCGCCATGTTCTGTTAAGTTGAACAGATAAAGGCTTGCAAACATTTGGTGTTGGGTTTAAAGCCTTTGTTGTTCACAAACCAATTGAAACACGAGATAAAAGGGGGTCTTTGTTTCAAATAGTTTCACAATGAAGGTAGATGAAAGGAATTGCAATGATTAACTAAAAATCAAATGAATACACCATCAAGTCATCACGCAGCGACAGGTTTCTCAATGTTATTAAAAATTATTTTATATTTAGAGAAAAAGTTTAGTATAAAATGTATATTAAACAAGTATCATGAAATCTAACAATAAAAGCCTCACATTACTATATTCTCAATAAAATTGTATGAAATAAAAATTAATTTTAATACGAAAAGAATTAATAAAAATGAAAATTTAATTTCAGTTCAAAAATTAATATATTAATATTAATAAAATATTATTTTTGTTAAATTGACAACAATTTCAATGTTAATTTAATCCCAATTTATATTATATATTTAATATTTCATGATTATATTTTGTTTAATAATTTATAATCTAGGGTAATAATTTTAAGGAGGCAGCTAGCCGAGAGTGTAGCGTAGCAATTTTTTCAAGATATACGCTTTTTGTATATCTTTGTTTTTAATTCATTTCATTGTTAATTGTTCATTTCATTAATTAATAACTAGAACTATTTTTATATTTTTAGTCAAATCTTATACAAATATTTTCTTTATTAAATAGTCTTAAAGATTAATATTCAAATATATGTAGCAATGTCCAATAATTTATCCAAATTTTCAAATTGTTCACTAATCTCAAAAGTTAGTTATTTACTTTTATCATTTTTTCTAAGGTTCTATTATTATATCTCTATAAATTGTTCCATTGACAGTGGTAAGAGCTGTATTCTCTTCCTGGTCCCTCTAATATGTTCTTTATGGTCATCCATTGTCCCAGTTGTTGGATGGCTTCTATACTTAAATGGACATTGCGATGGAACAGATCCAAATGATTGCAATTTCAATTAGATTTCGATTTCATCTGCTCTCTATAATAGTTTATATCCTTTATATATTTTTATTATTTCTTTTGTTCATTATACCAATATAATAAATAAATATATTTCAAAGCTATTAATGTTCTTTACATCTCTTATATAAATAAATAAATAAATAGGTATATATATATATATATATATATATATATATAGGTATATCAATAATTTCAAAAAAAAATTATGGATTTTTATTTTTTATTGAAATAACGCTAATCCTCTTTCAATAAATATTTAAAATGCTATATATATAAATAAATATAAATATGTTTATATACATAGGGTCTAATTAATATTCATTAATTTTTTTAAATCATTTCCCATAAATTATGAATTATTAATGAATTTAATTTTTCAAATGAGTTCTGTTTTATATCCTACTAAAAATGAAATTAAATAAATAAAATTAAAATAAAATAAATGTATTTATAAAACAAATTAATTCCAATTAATATTTATAAATATCGAATGTATAATTATAAATATCTATTTATGTGTGTATGCTCGGGTAAGTGAATGGGAATGAAAGCTCCTATTGTGTTCGTATTTTATAAGAATATTTTAAGGTCATAATGAAATTAAAATTCGAAATAAAGGATATTTTTTCTACTAAAAAAAATTGACTATTTAATAAATTAGGAATGTCGGAGACTGCATAACGAGGGATTGCATGAGCTCTATGCATCTCCAGATATAGGTAAGGGTTATAAAATCAAGAAGGCTGCGATGGGCAGGGCAGCTGGCTAGAATGGGAGAGGAAAGAATGGCAAAAATATTTTGATAACAGAGACCGATTGGGAGAAGACCGCTTGGAAGACAAGAACGCGGTAGCTGGGCATGTAGGAAGGGTCGTGAGAGAGATGGAAGAGAGTAGTGGTTGGATGGTTGCGGCTCAGGATTGGCCAAGAACTTTCGAGTTTAGCAGAGCCACAGAGATAGATAGATAGATTTAATACATTTATTTCTTGATTTGAGTTTTAATTTATTGTATCAAATAATATTTCAACAAAAATTAATATCTACCAATTAAAAAAAAAAAATTTTCTTTTTAAAGATAAATAGGAAGACAAATAATCCTTTTTTACTATTTCGCCAGATCAAAATTTTCGATGTCGAGATTTTGATGTTTTTATACGTTTTTAAGGTCCCTGAGTCATTTTCACTAAGGTTGAGAAAAATGAATATATATATATATATATATGTGTGTGCATGTGTATGTGTGTATGTAGATAAGATTACGCAAAAATGGTTTGAGCTATAATAATGAAAATTGCTATACGGGCATTATTCAAAATTCGTAGTTTTCTATCAAATTTTGTGAAATGTAGTTCAACCGGAAGAGGGTTATTACCTACAACGTTTTGATTTTTTTTCCTCTTAAGTGACCGTAAAAATAAAGATGTATGTTTGTTAGTTTTTCACATGATTAAAAATAGTATAAAATAGTATAATACATAGAATTTCAGCATGATTGAATCGCCGGATTGAAGTACCGGAATTAATTTTTTAACACTCCAAATCACGCGCCAGCACATGACGTGGTGTCATCAACAACGAGCCATTTATAATTAATTAAATTTAATTTATATATAATATATAAGTTATTTAATCCAATTCAAATTGCGAGATAGTCGTGTGGAGACACTCCAGCTTATATTTCATAGTTTTCGTATACGTATATTATCAATAATTTAGAATTCAATGATGATGATTGATGCAATTTTTTATTTGAATAATTTTGATACTAAAGATAAGAATTACTAATTATTTTCAATTTACATTAAAATTTATATGATCTTTCGATTAATAAATGTAAATGTAAATCTATATTTAATATTTTATTAATTTGTGTTTTCTATGAAATTTGATAAATTCTATATGAAGATTCCAAAAAAGGGCGAATCATTTAATGATATGCATTTTTTTTATTATTTTATTAATTAAGAAATAAATTTACTTTGATATGGCGAACTTCTTTAATTTTTCTTGGTTGTCATTGACTAAGAATAAGTTATAAATAAAATTAAGGAAAAATCAACAAATAGAAATATATGAATATACTAATCAAGTAAAAATAATTTATTTATAATGGTTGTTATTCCTTTAAAAAAAATCCTAATCATTCCATTTAATTAAAAAAAATCAAAGACAAATGTTCTTTCCGTTTATTTTTAGTAAGAGATAGTATTGCGATCACGAAAATTTTCGATGTTGATGTGTGTGTGTGTGTGTGTGTGTGTGTGTGTGTGTGTGTGTGTTTATGTAGACAAGATTACGCAAAAACGGTTGAGCTAGAATAATGAAATTTGATACACGGGCATTATTCAAAATTCGTAATTTTCTATCAACTTTTGAAAAATGTTGCTCAACCGGAAGAGGGTCATTACCTACAATGTTTTTATTTTTTTTCCTCTTAAGTGACCGTAAAAATAAAGATATATGTTTGATAGTTTTTCACATGATTAAAAATTATATAAAACTGCTATATATAGAATTTCAGCTTGATTGATTCGCTGAAATTACCAGAAATAATTTTTTAACACTGCAAATCTCACGCGCCAACACGTGACGTGGTGCCATCAACAAAAAGTCAAACATGCGCTGGTTAATATTTATTATTTATAATTTAAATATAATATATTATGTTATTTAATCCTATTCAAATTGCGAGATAGTCGAGTGGAGACACTCCAGCTAATTTATTTATCATATACTTAAATTTGCTTTAAGGAAAGTATAAAACTTAATAGATTTGTGGAAACAAATGAATAAAATAAATTTAATTGGTTATCTTATCAGGTATTTTGTAGATTTATTTATTGAGTGTTGGAAAAGGTGGTGGTATTTTGTGTATATATAGGTATAGTTTGCTTAGTGGCAGTACATTGTAATTCTGAACTACAAAATGACTCCATTGACTATTCTCTGTTTGGTTGGTGCTCTGTTGGGCGCAAGTGACGCATTTCGTTGCCGATATTCTGAGGGAGTGTGTGGACCCCGGTACGAAGCCCTTGATGTTAAACCATACAGTGATGCTGTTCTTGATCAAATCGAAGGAGAATGGTTCGTATCTGCTTATTATGATAACCAAAATCGGTTTTTTGGCGACACCGAATGTTTACACTACCATTATGATAAAACTACCACAAGCAATACAATTCAATCAACCAGACATCAAAGATTTTTCAGTGGTCAAAGGGTTCAAGTAGATCAAAGAATTGAGTTCCTTCCAACAAACAACAATGTTGTTTATAAACAAGATTTGTCTAACAATGATCCACCACTTAATGCCAAATTGATTGATTACAATTTAGAAGGTCCTGAAAATGATCAATATGTCATTTACTACGGATGTATTAATGAAGGTACTCAAAATTTCACTATTTTCTTGGCCCTCACTCGCAACTACAATGAAGTTCAAAGTTCAACTGTTCAAACAAAATTACAAGAAGCTAAGACTAAAACTAATATGCTTCATCCTACGAGGTCTTTCTTCAGTAGTAAATGTGGATTAGAAGATCCAATCTGGACTTCCACACCCGAAACCGAAGAGTCCACTACATCCATAGGAGAGCCATAAATTAATACACAACAAATAATTTAACATAATGTAATAACTAATAATTTAATAAAGTATATATCAATATTTATAAAGAATTTGAATATATAATATGTAAATATACTAGTATATTATTTAAAACATTATTATTACATTAAATAATTATTATCCAATTTTTGGAAATGATATATAAAAATGATTTAATATAAATTTAAATTGTTTAACACTTTAAATTAATGATAAAGGTTGATAATCAATATATATTGTTTCATTTTTACTATCACGCCAGAGATAGTATTGCCATTACGAAAATTTTCGATGTCTAGATTTTGATTTTTTATATGTTTTGAAGGTTCCTGAATCATTTTCACTAAGGTGTGTAAGTTTATGTGTATGTGTGTATGTAGATAAGATTACGCAAAAACGGTTTGAGCTAGAATAATGAAATTTGGTATACGCTCATTATTCAAAATTCGAGGTCTTCTATCAACTTTTGAGAAATGTAGCTCAACCGGAAGAGGGTCTTTACCTACTACGTTTTCATTTTGTTTCTTCTAAACTGACTGAACTGAAAAAATAAAAATATATGTTTGATAGTATTTCACATGATTAAAAATTGTATAAAACTACTATATAGAATTTCAGCTTGATTGAATCGCCGGATTGAAGTACCAGAATTAATTTTTTAACACTGCAAATCACGCGCCAGCACGTGACGTGGTGCCATCAACAAAGAGCCAAACACCCGCTGATGTAATATATATTTTTTAATTTTAATCTATAATTTAATTAATTAAATTTAATTTAAATATAATATATGCTAATTAATCCAATTCAAATTTGCGAGATAGTCGAGTGGAGACACTCCAGAATTTTATAAAAAAAAAAACATTTAGACATGCATTAATGTTGTCACCTGAAACATTTGACCTCAAGGATTTGATAGAATCTGATTTGGATTATTTTTTTATGAATCCAAAATACTATAAAATTTATTATTAGTCCGTTGTATTTTATCATTGGTTGTTAGTCATCAAAATGGTTCCTTATACTATAAGCTTAAGTGGCATTGATTGGAAAAAAAAGGGAATAGTATCTTTACAATCTCCTATAGACAAATGGATTCTTCAATAGCCTTGAATAATTAAAGCAGTCATTAACCATTTTGGGAAATTCTTTTATTGATTTTTATACCTCATCAGTTGGTGGGGTCTAATTGAAAACAAGTGCTTTTTAAGGACGATAATAGGCCAAGGAATAAAGCGAGATGAATTTTTATTCAAGACACTTTTTAAACCATCAGCTGATGGTTTGTCTGTCTGTCAGAAGGAAGGGGTTGGGTCCAATCGAGAGGTGGGGTTAATCCCCTTTACGACCCTCCTTTTGAATAAGGCCACTTCTCTAAGAGCAGGGATTAGTATCCAAGAAACGATTCGTTTCAATGAAGCGACTCGTGCATAAGAACTTGTGCCAACAGGACAATTTAAACACAAGCGACGCAAATTGCAGGCCGGATACTTAATGCATTCGGCAACAGACCGCCATTAAAGGGTGCGTCACGTAAGCGCGTAAAAGGGCCGGCGCCATTACAGCCACGAATTATGAGCGCTCTATAATATCATCAGCAATGAGTGTCCCGAAGAAAATTGGGACAGTTTAATCATGCCAGTTAAAAAGAGACCGAAAAACATGATATTCAAACAAATCTTCATTTTACATGCACTCTGGAAGGCTAATTCATTAATTGACCTCTTTTTATACAAAAAGGAGATCATCAATATATATATATATATATATATATATAATTTAGAATTATTATTCGAATTAAATCGTAACATTTCTAATTTTTTATCTTCTTATCGTTTAAATATTTTAATTAAAACAAAATAATTAAAATAAATTAGCTTTCCCAATTAATTATAATATTATCTCGAATATATTGAATATTTTCTTTTTTTTTTATTTTAAAGTAAATTAATAAATAGTATTATATTTATTTATATAAACTTTTCCTATTTTTTTATAGAATTCTAAACAAACTGATTGTGAGAATTAAAAAATTAAAATGGATTAAAATTTATTTCTGATAAACAAAAATAAAAAGTTGTTTATGTTAGTTTTTATATTTAACCATATTTAACTTTTTTAAAATTAAATTAAAAATAATAATTACTAAAAAAAATGTAATAAAATAGATAAAATAGATATTGTATTTTTAAGAAGAAATTAAAGGTATGAAGTAAAATATAATAATGAGAAAAATAATTCAAATATCTTGTTGTTTTTTTATAATTTTTAACGTTCTATTCTAAAAGATTCTGACCAAAATTTGAGAAATTAAGTTAAAAGTTTATATATTGGATATCTCTTTCATTGTCATCATAAAACTCTTTGTCCCGATACTATTTCTTTGTTACTTCAGCCTTAACTAAATTTTAAATAAACATGAATATTACACTCACTTATTCATATATATATATATATATATATATATATATATAAATATATATATATGTTGTAGTAGAATGAAAATTTTAGGAAAATAGCATTTTCCTGGCCAAATTGCTTCAACTATTATTTCATTTCAATTTGACTAGGAAGATAGCATTTGCCTAGACAAATACCATTTGGCTAAATCTTTGTTAGGCAAATAGGCATTAACCATTATAGTAGCAAATTACGAAATTATTCAAACAATTTTTTTTTTCTTTATTGAATATTTATCTAACTTCAGCTTGCCATAACTTCAGTGCAGTTTTGAGTTCTAAATTAATGTAAATGTCAAAATAAAACTTTTTGAAAATAAATAATATTTGGGTATTTTTCCTGATACTTCCAACCCACTTTTTTTCCAGGTTTGCTACTTTACTGATCTTGTATCTTCTTAATCTGTTTAGTTGAAGCTATTTGGCCAGGCAAATGTAATTCCCTAAAATTTCCATATGCCTACAACATATATATATATTAATATTAGTATTATTAAATTAAATTATTCATATATCACTTTAAGAGACCCAGTTTTTTTTCCAAAATAATTTTTACATCTGCCCTCAGATAGGGAAATAATAAAATAACTCATAATATACAAATAATAAATTCAAAATAACAATTTTTAAATTATATACACGTGAGACTGGTTTAGGAAAGAGGATTACTTGAAGAAGTAGAAATTAGGATGGGCAGGAGGGGGATGAGAATTAAGAGAATAAGTAATGAAATGGATTTGGATATAATTAAGAGTGAAGGGGACAGTCAGATAGCATTAATGGAGATATGGCTAGGGTCTAATTATCAATGAGACCCAGTAAAAATTTAAAAAGAATAATTTTTTTAAGTAATTTTTTTGATTATGATGTAAGCGTTCATTAAAATCAATCGATTTGTATTAAATATATGTAGAAAGTAGGTCGATAGGGAACTCACAAAAGAGAGGATTGGTTGAGGGTGGAATAGGTTAGTGATGGTTGGAGGTATGTAAATGCTGCAACCAAGTGCCTTTCGAGAAATAGATCGAGGTAATATAAGTTGAGATTATTCCTATTAAAATCTTGTTTATAAAATTAACACACTATGAGCCTGGCGGGTATTTGTACCCGTTGCGGGGACTGCCACTTATAAGCGGGGCGGGTATTTATACCCGTTGCCACTTATATAATGTATATTTTCCCTTGTGTCACTTAAAATTACTTATTTTAAACGATAACTAATATATATCCCTCATATAAGTGGCAACGGGTATAAATACCCGCCCCGCTCATAGTGTGTTAATATATACTTATAGATAAATATTTTTAAATTCTATTCAAATATATATCACTAAGAACTTAACATTCTTCCAATTCTCTAAATATATACCACTAATTATAATTTAATATTTTCTCAAGATTCTGAACCATCATTTTAGCTACTTCTTCTTTGAAAGATCAGTTAATGTACTTGTCAAGTTTTAAACCGCGAGTAACAGTTAAGACAGACAGTATTCCAGGCCTTGAAAATCAACTCATATTTCGTCTATGACAAAACATGTTTAATAAACTGAAAAGTTAATAAATTAAATTGGTGTTTAGTATATTGAACTTTAATATTTACATCTTTTAATTATATGAAATAATACAATTAAAAATATTTAAAATAACAAAACCAAGCACTTAAGCTATATAAATTAAGAATATAGTAAAATAAAATGTTTTATAAAATACCATGTTTTTCGATTTTAACTACGTAATCAATGTAGCTTTATCGTTAATATTTTTTATTGATTTCATGAAGAAATATTCATTTACATATTTTTATAAAAATAATAAAGATTGATTGATTGAAATATTGTAAAATACAAATAGAATAAATATGGAATTTTATTTAAATAGTCCTAATTTTTTAGTAATAAAAATAATAAAAATAATTATCATCAATTCTCATTAAAGAATAAAAAGAATTAAAAATTTCACCTCAAGTGAAAACCTTGTAATTATTCAAAATCTCCCTTAAATAATGAAACTAATTAAAAACTTTTAATAAGATTGAAATTCAAAGTAAAAAAATGAATATATACATAGATATTCATATAGAAGAAAAAAATTAACAAAAAGATATTTTAAATAATTTATCTAATCAAAATTCTTGTAACAAAAATATATATTTAATTTTATGTTAATTAATTTAACAATAATAATTTTTTATTGATTGTAATATTTTTATTAGGCTATATTTATTTTGAAATACTCCATGAATTTTTTTAGCAAAAATTGTTTGTATGTTTGTAAATGGGTTCTCAAAAACCGCTCTAACGATTTTTTTGAAATTCACATCAGAGATAGTATTTATAAAGAAAAATTAAGTTTTATTGATCACATCTCTGGAAAAATTCATCTTCATTAGTTTTTTTTTTAATTTAAATGTAAAAATGTGACGTCACTATGTCATCGATATTGAAATTTGACTCCCGCCTTTTTTTTAAAGGATATTGTATTAATATTTTTTATATTTAATATATTTTAAAATTTTTTATTTAATTTCGAAATAAAATTAAAAATATATATTTTAATTGTATTTGAATTTAAATTGCGATATATATTTATCATTCTTCAAAAAAAAAAAATATTCATGCACTTAGAAACATAATAATACATATTTATGTAATATTGAGGACCCCAAGTTCCATTCATTTTAATCAGATTGATGCAATGATGCAACATTTAATAATTGTAATAAATAAAGAATTGTATATCAATATTTTTTAAAGGGTCGAGCGGGAGCTCGGTGTCTCAAGTATTAATATTACCAGCCAAACCCAATAATAATGATTTTTTTTTTAACTTAATTACCGAGTCGAGGCTCGGGGTCCCGGTACTAATATTTAAAATTGATAAAAGTAAGGTTATATTTATTTCATCAAACTTTGATAAAATTCTTTTTTTAAGGTAAAGCCAAAGTCACTAGAGTCCCTTCCATCTGTATACTCATAAAATTCTTAGAGAAATACTTTAAATTTAATGCGTGAGAGAGAATTGTTTATTTATGTGCAATTCTAAATAAAATTACCTTTTTTTAAATAAAAATTAGAGAGAATTTTATGATGAAAAAAGAATAGAGACAAATTGACACAGAAAAATTTAAAACCCATGTATATTATCAAATTAAATATACAATTTTAATTAAAAAGTATAAAATAAAACATGAAAAAAAGAAAAATTGAGTTAAATTTTAAATATATATTATTACAAATGAAATATAAATTAGATAATTAAAATACAAACTATTACTAAATTAATTATTTCCATTTTATTTATAAATAAAATAAAATTTTCAATTGTATAAATGTTGCTAAGTTAACTGCTGTTTTTTTTTGTTTATCTAATAAGAAAAGTAAACCTTTCTTCAAATGTGCTTTATTTGTATACTTATTAATTTAACTTAAATATAATATGTATATTTCTATGCAGTGGCGTACCTATAACTTTTGCCGCCCGGGCGATCTCCAGTTTGCCGCCCTTTCTATTATAAGTCAATCAAATAGTGGTTTTTATAAATTAATACACATAAATAAATTATTAAGTTATTTAATCAATATTAATTAATATATAGAGTAAATTTTTTTACACATATTTGTATGCACTCGTAAACATATTTATATAATATTTACTCTTCTAGCTTTCATACTAGAAAAATCGTGTATAATGTTCTCAAAATTTATATTATTTGTAATTTCTTGTTCTATTGACAATATTGCAAGATTTTGTAGTCTTAATTGACTCATTGTAGAACGAAGATAATTTTGCCGAACAAAATCTTAAAGATGCGTTTACGAATTCAACGAATTTTAATGAATACAATAAAATAAAATTATTATCCTGTTCTTGGAATTAGAATTCAAAATTTACACTAAAATGCATTTATATACACCGAGGAATAATATTCGAAATCATATAGTTGATCATAATTTATATAAATCAAATAGTATACTTATAATAATCATAATATACATTTATTATTCAAGAAAGAAAAAAAATAAATATGAAATGAATAAGTTGCTTTTTACAACTATAACTAAATATAAAAAATGCCGCCCCAAGATAAGTGCCGCCCGGTGCGGACCGCACCCACCGCTCCCCCCCTCTAGGTACGCCACTGTTTCTATGTGTTTTTTTTAATTAATATTTTTAAAATATCCTGAAATAATATCTTGCAATTTATGATTCTTTTTATATAAATATTATTATTATTAGTTTCTACCAATTTAATGATTTATAAAATAAATATAATAATTATAATAATAATTATAATATAATGATTATAATATAATGAATTGTAATACTAAAATTTTTTCTTATAAAATTTCAATATTATCTATTTATTTAAAATAAATATTCATTGAAAGTGATGAAATAAAATAAATATTAAAATAGTTGAAAGAGATAAATCTCGATAAATATTTGATAAAGGACCCTACATTTATATTATTTTATAGTATTGTAATAATAGTAAAAAAAACACACTTTTAATTTAAATTTAATCAATTTATACAACTTTTTAAAAGTCTTCTTTTATTGACATAGTAAAAAGTAACACTCGGTGAACATTAGTCAAGTATTTTCATGTGTCAATTGTACCTTACCTTAAAACAAGAAGAAGAAGAAAAGCCCATTTTTTTCACCTTGATGTCTTGTTAATACGATGACGGGAAAATATTTTACTGTTCAATAAAATGAAAAATTTGCCAGATCTTAACGGTTGTAAAAAGATCATCCAAATTACTACTACCAAAGAGATTTTTAATTAAACCAAGAAAATTTCCAATTAAACTCTTATATAAATCTTGATTTAAAAGTCAAAGAAAGAGAACGAAATCTGAAGAAAAATATATATCTGCAAATCAACGACATGTTAAAAAAATATAAGATCTTAAACGTACTCAAGAAATATTTTAGAAAAAAATTACAAAAAAAAAAAAAATAAACAAAACAAAAAACAAAATTAATTCTTTCTTTTCAAGTGAAAATGATTATTTTATTTATTTGTCTTATTTTGAATTATTTGCACTCATTTTTATTTGTTTTATTTTTTTTTAAACGTTGTGAAGATGAATGAAGATATATTTGATGAAATAAATTCAAAATTTATCTTTAAACATATCATATATATATAAATATATATATATATATTGAATGAAGTTGTTTTATAGTAATACTTTTCTTTTAACTAAAAATATTATTTTTAGGTTGAATGACATAATAAACCGCCAGAAAAGAAGTATCTTACTATATTAAGTAATAATTTATTTTATTAATGCAAAAATCTGTGAAATTTACTATTTATTTTATTTTATCTCTAAAATATATTACGAATTATTTCTCATATTCTAATATTAAATCATATGGTTACAAATCATATTTTTTTATGATGAAAATAAAAAATTATTTTAACTATCATTTATATTATGTATCGAATTTCTAGGATAGAAAAACGATTCATTAAATGTCAAACGGGATAGTTTCTTTGATAATGAAATGATTTTATTATTTTATTATTTTATTTTATTATTATTTTTTTTTTGAAATCTCGTTAGTATACCTATTAATTCAATTAATATATAAATATTAATGGAAAAAGATATGAAAAAATTATAAGTTTTGTAATCTGAAAACATAACACAATGACTTATCACATCAACACCTAATTTTTTTTTTGTACAAAAATCAAAACTTTTATTCTGAATAAGTGTATTTTGCAGAAACTTATATTTTCTTCTTTAATTTGAAGATTGTCCGTAGCTGAAGTACATAGTTTGTTTGTAGAAGCATATGTTGAAACTGCTTTAAATAAGAGAAGTTAACGTTGTGGGTTCTAAAGTTTATAAAACAATGAGTTTGAGGTGGTACTTAAAGAACTTCGAAAATGTACGAAGATATGGAAGATTAGAAGGATTATGAGTAGAAAATTGTGCCAAGAAACGGAACTTGTACTTACATGACTCAACAAACAATTTTAAGTCATTTATCATTTTTTTTAAATTTGAAATAAGAAAACAGCGAAAACTTATTTCTACTTCTATTTATAAAAAAAATTCTTAGATTCTTTTGTTTATTCAAATATAATAAATGAGCAGCATTATATACATATATAGAAATTAGAATAATAGACGATTATCTATCGTGGGTTGTTCTAGCTATCATTATTGTTATTGTTGAAGTTGTTTGATGTTGCCTTTATGATAAATGGATAAACATAGGGGCTTTTGAACAGGTTGATTTGTCCATTAGCTAAGCGAACTCTCCATTTAATACCGTTTATTTAATTATTTAATTCTTTTGAGCTTTTTAATCCTTTTTGATGACCAAATCCAAACAAATAAAGGTGATGGAATTTAAAAATTTTTTTTTTTCAATATTTATTTTGCTAATTAATCTTTTAATAATAAAAATACATTAAAATAATAATAATTTATATGGCTAATTAAATTATATTTTAAAAAATAAAAATTATTTACATACTCATTATTATGAAATGATTTGAATTTTATTTATTAGTTAATTTTAATCATTTATATATTTATTTATATTTTTATATTTATTTTGATCCTTCGACTTCAAGTTTGATAAACCATGACTATAACCATTAAGCTCGCTTTTTTCAAATACACTCTCCTGGAGATATATTAATTTAAGGCATTTTCTCAAAACGGTATATTAACACACTATGAGCGGGGCGGGTATTTGTACCCATTGCGGGGACTGCCACTTATAAGCGGGGCGGGTATTTATACCCGTTGCCACTTATATGAGGGATATATATTAGTTATCGTTTAAAATAAGCAATTTTAAGTGACACAAAGGAAAATATATATTATATAAGTGGGAACGGGTACAAATACCCGCCCCGCTCATAGTGTGTTAAATCAAAATTATTATTTTTGCTATTAATGAGGGGCAGCTGTCTCCCTGATATTTGCTGGACATAGCCATTAAATAAAATTATTATTAAGAAATCAAAAGATGTTCATTTCTAATTGATTTCATATTTTTCATTTAATTCTAAAAATTTGTAAACATGTATCCTCCTCACGATAATATAATAATCATTTTTCGTTGTTTTTTTTTATTTGTGTGGTTGTGTGTGAAAAATTATTTTTCTATTAAATCCGGCATGAATATTAATGTTGGTCTCCTGGATGACATTTCGTTTGCACGTAAAAGTCATTAAAGTATGAAGTGGCTGGTAAAAATTGATTCATCCTCAGACAAACGAGTGGAATAAAGAAAGTGAATGTGCTTTATGATAATAAAAACATAAATAAATATTTTTATGGTTTCCTTTAAAAGGAGATGGTAAAGAAAGAGAAAACGACAGTGAATGGAAGGTGAGACAGAAAGGATGGATTAAAAATCAAATTGAACTTAAAATTCATTTTAGATGGTAATATATTCATCTAAACTGTTTTTATGATGCCTTATAATTAGATAAATTTATTATAATATTCGTTTTGATTTATTTTATAAGAAATTAGTTAGTAAAGAATAATTCTTTTTATTTTATCTTTTTTTTCCTACAATCCAATTAATTTATTCTACACAGGTATAATATGAAATAAAATGTTCTCTTAATAACTTCTAATATATTTATTCGTCTTATCTTATTTTAAAAATTATGAAGTTGAACTTTAGAATAAAATAAGTATATTTAATAACACATATATATATATTTATATATATATACAGAGATAGATTTATTTATAAAGTTTTAAATTTAAAAAAATATTTTTAAATTACATATAAATATTATAGATAAGGATAAAAAAAATAAAAGATAAAATAAACTCGTTTGGAGGTATTGTATGCTATTCTGCCACCACTTTCCAAGTATTTTAGGAAAATGGTTGAATTATTTTCATTTACTTAATATTCTTAGGGCAAATTGTCTGTCATATAAACTTCTGTCAAATTCAGTTCGTGTAAGTATTAATTAAAAGATGACGATTGGTTTATTAAATGATAAATTGTAATTGAATTTGGCATATATTTTGTTTTCTTTTAAAACAAAAATCAACTAAATAACTTTAAATAAATTTCAAAATAAAAAAGGTTAACTCAAATATAACAACTGCAGAAAAACAGAAGATTTAGAATTGAAACTTACTTCCCTCCCTCAAAATTTTATCAACGTTTCGGTCCCGTATTATTACCTTGTTCAGGACTTTGTTTTTGTTATTTTTCATATATTGAGATCGATATTGAGTGATAACTGTACAATATCGTATGTTCTGTTGAAAAAGAAATCTAATTATTTCATATATTTTAGTCCAAATTATACTAATATTAACAACTTTGAGCTTAAATTTTTCTTTTAATAATTTATTGAGTAATTAAAGAGATGATAAAAGAGAAGTATAGTTTTGGAAGAGAGACATGTACATTAATTGATTAAATTAGTAAAATATATGACCTAACATATTTTAATTAATTATTCTATTTTCTTTATGACTTGATACTGTATTAAGATATTCATCATTCTCTCAAGCACTCAAAAAAAAATCTTCAATTTATTTTATAAAATCAACCCCTTTGACAAAAACAATGTCCCTTTAGGGAATTTCATTTTAAATAATGCTCTCTTTCAACTTCAATTTTAAAATGTCGTTACCTTGTTTCTCTGATAATAACTGAAGAAAACGAAGTAGTCTTATTTAATTATTCATTTTTCAGAGAGAAAAAAAAAATTCTCGGTAATTATACAGAAGACTGGCGAAAGGAGGTAGGTGGTTGAAACTTACTTTGAGGTGTTCCTTGAATGATTCTGAACAACTTTATATGCAACTTTTTTATGATCTCTTTTAGTTTAATTAATTAAACTGTGTATCCATATTAAAGTTATTTAAAGACTTTCGGTTTTTTAAATTCGGTTTATTTTATTTTAGAAATAGTTTATCCATACTAAAGTTATTTAAAGACTTTCGGTTTTTTAAATTCGGTTTATTTTATTTTAGAAAATATAAACTCCGCAAAAGCGTTTAAATAACTTTGGTATGAATAAAACTATTTCTAAAATAAAATAAACCGAATTTAAAAAACCGAAAAAGTCTTTTAATTAATTAATTTTTATTAATTAAACTAAAAGAGATCATAAAAAAAGTTACATATAAAGTTGTTCAGAATCATTCAAGGAACACCTCAAAGTAAGTTTCAACCACCTACCTCCTTTTGCCAGTCTTCTGTATAATTACCAAATTCTCTTTTATTTATTCCTATCTTCACTTGGGAATCTCTTTCTAGGTTCACAAGGTACAAATAAAAATGAAATAAATTCAATTTTACTTTGAAAAAGATTTAGAGCAATAAATAATACGGTTTGGTAAGAGTGAGAGGGTGGAGGAGGGGAGAAGAAAAATTAAAACATAAGAAATTTCTCATTAATTACTAAAAAAAAAATCACCGGGTGATGAAGAAGCAATTAAAAACTTTTAATAAGAATCTTATTCAGCCTGAAAAATAAACATTAGTAAAAAAAAAAACGTAATACAAATACAAAAGTAAAACATTCAAATTATATTAATATAATCAAAATTATTTCCTAGAATTTTTCTTTTCCAAATTAATGATTATGAATATACAATATTAAAATTACATTTCATTTAAAAAGAAATTACTTAATTTCTTTGAATGGTAAAAGAAATAAAAATTATTCCTCTCCATCTAATTTTTCTAATATGAACCAAAAGGTGTTCTTTATATTTTTTTTTAAACAAATTAAATACAATGGATTGTATTTTCTTTATTTATTTATTTTTTTTTTCTTCCTTTCATTGATTTAAATTATTTCCTTCTGTACGCGTTTGTTTTATTTCTTCTAATTTGGTGATCGAAAAGTAATTTAGAATCAGTCGAGTATCGAAGATAAAATCCTTTAATGTTTGTGCAAAGGTGAGCCAAATCCTCTCGGGTACGTAATTCACCTGGTGCAAATCCTAGTTTAATTTGGCGCATTAGCGTAACACATTAAATGAACGTATTTTGTGCACCAAAATACACTCTTCTGCTTTTTTTTTTATTTTATTTTTGTTTCGTGCTAAACTACATTGTAAATAATTATTGTAAAATCGCTTAGGCTATATTTCATTATAATCAGATGTATTTGATTCATTTAAATAATATATAATAAGAAATTAATATATCATAAAATTTATAAATAAATAAATAAGTCGATATAGCAAATTTTAATATTAATAATAATTTATGGTATAGTAATACTAAACTTTTTTCTTCAAATTGCTGTTTCTGAACTACCTTTTTACCGACCGACGATAGTAAGGGAGATTTTTACATATCTCCACGAATCATGCATTTTCTTAACAGAAAAAAGTATTTTTAGCATGATGTCTGTCCGTCCGTCCTTGAGATGTGTACAGCTTGAACGGCTCAACGGATTTTGATGAAATTTGGTATCTTTACTTAATGCATCAGTATGATGAAAATTTTAGGAAAATAGCATTTTCCTGGCCAAATTGCTTCAACTATTATTACCGACCGACGATAGTAAGGGAGGTATTGTTTTCACACCAAATTTCACATATCTTTTACATAATTTTTACATATCTCCACGAATCATGCATTTTCTTAACAGAAAAAAGTATTTTTAGCATGATGTCTGTCCGTGCGTCCGTCCGTCTGTCCGTATAGATGTGTACAGCCTGAACGGCTCAACGGATTTTGATGAAATTTGGTATATTTACTTAATGCATCAGTGGGATGAATTGATCAACTTTTGGTGCAAATCCGGAAACCGGAAGTGGTAGTATTAGCGATCGACGATAGGAAGGGAAGGGTTACTTTCACACCAAATTTCACATGAGGAGATTTTTTTACATATTCCCTCGAATCATGCACTTTGTATTGGTTTTATCCTCGAGAAAAATCATCTTTATTAGTTTTTTCTTAATTTAAAATTTTATGACGTCATCCAGCCATTCATGACGTCACAGCCAGCTCTTACTTATATATTATAAATAAAATAAAATTAAAAATATATATGTTATATCTATATCTGTTTTTTATTACATTAATAGATATCTTAAAATTATTTGAAATTGTTTCTGTAGCTGGAAATTAATTTACTTCAAACCGTCAGTCGGTTCGGACCTGGCCACAGGTCAACTTATTTTAATAAATTTAAATATTGTGTGATGTTTTGAATTTAAAACAAAATAATAGGTATCTATCAAATAACAATTTAACACCTTTGATTCACTATTTTTCTATAATAGTTTAATTTCTTTTAATTTCAAAAATTCCAATAATTAGTTAAAAAAAGAAATTATAAGATAATTCAGGAATATTTTTGTTTTTAAATAACTACAATACCGATAGTTCTTGTCTGTCTTCATATGACATAATCACTCTAAAGATAGAAATATTGAATTTAAAATTTTATAGAATATTTTATTTACTTATTATTATTCTTATAATTTTAAAAAACAAACAAATGATAATTATCATAAATATTTGAGTACAGATGTTTTATATTTAAAAAAAAATTTCCTTTCATAATTAGAACTTAAAAAAAGGGTTTATTTTTTAATATTTATATCAAATTGTATTAAAAATTAAAATTTCTCATAGCATAGATTAAAATTAGTAAAAAAATGATAAAAAGTGATAATAGTATTAAAAATATTTAAAAATTCTTAAAAGTATCACCAATAATTTTGCTTCTTTTATCATATTTAATTTAATAACATTTGCAAAAAATAAATTTTTCTATTTCATCCACTAACATACGTATTTGAGTGCACATATCATATTTTCAATAAATATTATACATAATACATCATTTACCATTACAATCTAAAAATATATTAAATCTCTTATCATTAATTAAAAACTGAATCTCTAATAAAAATTTAATAAATATTTTTTTTATTATTATGTGGTCAGAAAATGTTTCTTTTGTTAAAAGAAATTTTGTACAAACAAATAAATTGACAGTAATATATGAATTAGATTAAAAAGTTTAATTGCGAACATAACTGGTGATTGATACGATTCTTTCTTTTCTAGCTGATCAATTACTTGAATGGTGACATGGGATCCTCCAATCCTAAATGGTTTATCCTCAACAAGGATTTGTATCGAAACCCACTTTAGTTCGGTTGTTACCGTTCTCCTCCCGTAACTCTTTGTCTCTCTCATTTCCATTCTCTACTCTCTCTCTTTGGACTTTCTCCCCCACTATCTCTTTTCTCCATGCCAAGTTGTTAATTTGTTTTGCGGTTGTGCCTGGTTTCAAGAGAAAACAACTTATCAAACAATAGCAATTGTCTGCGAAGTATTTGAAACAGCGGCGGCCTCTATTTTCGTTCTGACCTGACTCCAAGCCCAATTCTCATTCAAACCCACTAAACTCACTTTTTACTCTCTCTCTTATCATATCCAACCTTATTATTATCATCAAATTGATATTTTATTGCCACTTCTTAATTTAATATTAAAAAAAAAAGAAATTGTTTTTTTTTATTATTTCATAATAATAATAATATTACAACTTTTCAAATTTGTGAGAATATTGGATATGGGATAAAGTTTGTGTGGTAGCTGGTATAGACACGTTTATTGAACGCTGAGTTGTTGTCAGAATTTAATTATTCTAATCATATACATAGCTAACATATCTAATCGTTTCGATTAAAATTATGCTTATGAGTACGCTTTAGATATTTTCATTTTATAGAATATTTGTTCAGGGCCATATTTAACAACTGAAATAGAAGGGAAGGAGAGGTTCGATCTATATTTGTTCAAGTTATAAAAATATGTTATATAATGAAAAATTTATATGAAATCAAAATTTTAAGAAAAGTATAAATAATCAAAGCAGTACTTTATTTATTATAGTGATTGCCATCTAATATTGTTTCTTTTCATAAATTTATAAGCTTCTAATTATTATTATTATTATTGCTTTTAAGGGAACAAGCCATTTTGATAAAAACTGCTACCTCGAGAGGGCAGTCCTTCTGTCCCAACTTAAATGCCTTATCTCTTTACCACTTCTTCGATTTCCCCCCTCTCCTTTTCTGAGTCCTGCTGTGTTCCGGCCATTTTTGGCCACTTGTGTACCTGTCTTTGACCTGAGCAAGTCATTTTACCCCATCTGAGCCTGCTTTCTCCTTCGTTTCCATTTGGTGGATTAATCAACGGCAAAGGGTGTTTGTTTGAAGAGTTTGTTTGAGAAAAGTGTTTGAGATTCTTTTACTCGAAGATACCACCATTTGAACCCCCTCATCTTCTTCCTTTCTATGTTTTATTCCTTTCCTATCTTCATTCCCCACAAGAGCTATCTTTGATCGACCACGGCCATCTTACCCTATCTCTCTTCAGGTTATTTTTGAGAGAAAATAGCCTGTAATAATTCCAACGACAATAAGAATCTCTTTCCGAGACATTCAAAGTTCGAGTTGGGATTATTACGTTAATGTATTAAACAGAGAGGGCATCTATCTCTCTAATAATTGCTGGATATAGTTATCTATCTGGATTTTTCAGCATAAAAATATTGAATTTAAATATATATGAAAAAAAATATAATATTTATTACTATTTTGCAAATTTCATTGTTATTATTGACATTTATATTTAATATTTTATAAAAACAATGAAGCTTATTAATTAAATGAAATTTTATTTTCATAGAATAATTGAGAATATTTACCATTCTTCTGGTTTAAATGATCGTTGAGTTCCAAATGCTTCACTAATAAATTACTCGTATTTTATGAGAACGCCTGTGAAATGTTAGTTAGGCAACCTTCAAAACATAACAAGTGTAGTAAACAACTCGTAAAAAGTTAATTTATTTAATTTAATTCTCCTTATATGTATGTTACCAATTAAAAATAGAGATTTTATTGATTTTATTGATCATTATTTTTCTTCATCAAATACACATCTTATTATAAAAACAAATAAGAAAAGTAATAAAAATTCACTTTTATAATATATTAATTAGAAATTGATTTTATGTAAATTTCATTGAGGATAATTAATCGTATATGGAGAACACACAGCCACCAATTTAACATTTATTATTATTAATTTTTTCAAAAATAAAATATATCTCCATTATATAAAAATATAGCAATTTTTAGAATTTGTATTTCTATATTATTGTTTTTGTATAATTTTTTTATTAAGAACACATTTAATTGGATTTTTAAAGTAATTTAGATCTAAACTCTTAAGATATTTATATATTTGTTAATTTTTACCGACCGACGATAGTAAGGGAGGTATTGTTTTCACACCAAATTTCACATGTGGAGATTTTTACATCTCCACAAATCATGCATTTTCTTAACAGAAAAAAGTATTTTTAGCATGATGTCTGTCCGTCCGTCCGTCCGTCTGTCCGTCTGTCCGTCCGTATAGATGTGTACAGCCTGAACGGCTCAACGGATTTTGATGAAATTTGGTATATTTACTTAATGCATCAGTGGGGTGAATTGATCAACTTTTGGTGCAAATCCGGAAACCGGAAGTGGTAGTAATATCAATCGACGATCGGAAGGGAAGGGTTATTTTCACACCAATTTCACATGAGGAGATTTTTTTACATATCACCACGAATGTATTGGTTTTATCCTCGGTAAAAATCATCTTCATTATGTTTTTCTTAATTTAAAATTATATGACGTCACCCAGCCCTTCATGACGTCACAGCCTCCTTATTTAATGTATCAATTATTATTAATTTGCTGGCAATTAAATGCACGACATCACTATACTTGAGCTACTCTTGAATATCTTATTCTTTTTTTAATTTTAATTGTTTTCAAGGTAATAATTTATATATAATTTTATTTTAAAGATAAATTTAATTAAATTATAAAAAAATATTCATTATTGAACACTCTTTGTAGATTTACTTATAATCTACAAAATTTGAATTCAATCGGACAAATATTAAATATACATAGATACTAGAGATATAGAGAGTTCACACAATAACTTATTAAATAAATGAATAAATTATTGGTATTTAAAACACCCCCTCCTCCCTCCCCCTAAACACGCACAGACATTAATATATCTCATAGTATCTCATAATTATTGTTTTTAATTTACTTTGGATGAAAGAAAGAAAGAAATAAAAAAAAAAAATTAAATTGATTTATCTAATTTATTATATTTTGGGGAAAAAAAACAAAAACTTTTTTGTCATGTTAGTTATTGGGTGGTCTTCTATATTATATTTATTATCATTGCAATACGTAAGGAGTTATCCTCTTCGATGATCTTTCAAAGTAGAAGGCCAACTCCTTCTATTAATATTTTCAGGTCAAATTTAGAAGACAAAAACACCAACCAAACATGAATGCTTTGGGAAGGAAATTCGCCGCATCAAACAAACTTCCTGGATAAGAGATTTTTTTTTTATAACTTAAAACTTTTGGCGAGAAATATCCAAAACTCTATCCAACAACAACTCATCGGAAATTTATAAATATATATATATATATATATTGATGTGGGATTATGAGGTGAGAGGGTGGCAAAAGATAAAAGTTAAATCTAAATCAAAAGCACATCTCGCACAAACCCGCATCAAAAGATTTTTTTATGTTAAACACCCTGTTATTGAAATCCACTTTCATAACAAAACAAGTTAAAAGTCAAAATCTTTTACATTCTTTATAACCTCCACCATTTTGAAAGAGAAGCAGATTGAATCGGATTATTGTAGAAAAATATCAAAATCCTGTCTGAATACCTTTAAGGTTGATTTCTTTAGTATCGTCTTATTTTAAGTATTAAACTATAATTTCAGACAAGTCACGTTTTACTTTAACTTGACTTTTTTGATTTTCGTAAATAAAATAATATGATTAGTTTGATCAAAATATTAATTATTGATCTTATATATTTCTTCACTTTACCATCCTCATTCACAAAGAAATCTTTTACCAATAAATTCTGCTTCTAATTCTTAGAACGAATACCCTTCTAGTTCTATTTATGGATATATATACTCCTAAAAAAACTACGCAGTTAAATAAATCCGTGACTTTTTGAATTTTCTCTTAAATGAAAAGGCAACACTGCTCCTGTCAGCAGGCAAAAATCAGCTATCCCCTCGAAATTTGAACTTTTGGGTCTTTTACTTTTTTTCACATCCATTATTTAATGAAAAAAGTGGATTTCCATGAAAATCCATCAATTGGGATACGAGTTGCTCCCTCATCCGCCCTATTCTCCGGATTTAGCCCCGAGTGACTATTTCTTGTTTCCAAACTTGAAAAAATGGCTCGGCGGAAAAAGATTTGACTTCAAAGACACAAACAAATACCAGTTTTGATGTCCTCGACAAATTTTCGAAGAGATAAAATAACTTTAGAGACGTTGGACCAAGTATATAGAGCTCAAAGAAGACTAGGCTGAAAAATAAAATAAGTTTTTATCCACAAACGTGTGTTTCATTCAAAAACTCACGAATATTGACCTTACCTCGTATAAATAATTTGGGATTAGCAGTATCATGGTTTGTTTGTTTTTATTTATAGCAAAGGGTAATCAGCTCTTTGTTATATTAATAGACATAGGTGAATATAACTCGTAAAGCTAAAGTTTGAATGCGTCTTTGATAGTCTGGCAGCCAAACATCAAATAAATTAATAGACAAATTGATTAATGGCTAAGATTTTATTATCATTTTCACAAATAGTCTCTAGTAACATTAAAAACAAATTATTTTTAATGCCAATGACATGTTTAATTGAAAATTAGTTTGATTATAAGATATAGTGGATATCGGAGAATCTTAATAAATGAACTAAACATCCTAAATTTATTCTAATTCATGAAACATTAATTTAGGAAATGTCATTGTTTGAAGTTAATCGAAATTGCTTTGATAAGGATTAATTATGTTGACATATCTACGCAATAATTTATGTCAACAGAATTAATACGTAATGATTCCCGAAACCTTAAAAGACCCTAAGTTCCTTGTGTAGATATACGATTAAAGATCCTATTAATACCTATTCACTGCCTTACTAATCTTAGATGAATTCTATTGAATCGGTAACAATTATTAATAGAAAACAAGGCGATAAATTGGCATTGTAATAATATATATATATATATATATATATATTACCAAAATAACCATATTTTAATTTGTTAAATTGAACATCACAAACTCATTACCATATGCACTATAATCGTTAAAAACATATTTTAAATAAAAGCAAAAAAAAAAATTAATATTAAATAAAATTAATTAATTTCTTTCCCTATATTTATGGCGCTGTCCTGTACAATTGTTCTTGGTAGTAACTCATCACTGCACCTATCCTTATCCCAACTCATCTCCATCCAACTCTTTTTCTATCTAAACTATAAATATGTGGTGACGAGGCACTATTCAATTGTTCTTAGACACAATATTGCATTGCTACAACCATCCTTATCCCGAGCCATCTCTATCCTATTCCTCTTTCAATCTCTCTATAATCCTGTTTGATTTTACTATTCTATCGTGCTCCATTATTATTATTATTTAGATTTATAGGTTGCAAACACGACCCAATGTTAGAATTGTTTTTATAAACCCAAATAAAAATTTGTTTCATTCAAATTAATCTCTTCTCAAGTTAAAAATTTATAAAAAATAATTTTCTTTTTAAATTAAAAGATATGATAGACTCCTATTTAATATTAATAATAGTTATGTAATTTTTAAACTATTAATATATCATCTATTACTACTGAACTTTTAAGTTTTTAATTGCAACAACCTCACTCCTCATCCATCCGTATCCTAGGTTGCTTTTTTCAAAATTTTTCTTTCAATATTCATTGTTCAATTTCTTCTTTCAATATTTTTCTTAATTCTCTAATATTATATTTTATGTTATCTTCTTATCGCATTCTTATAAAAAAATAATACTAGCTTAATTATGAAAATTTCAATTAATTATATCTAAAACCTGAAACTTTGAAAACATATAATAATATACCTGTAATTTTATATTGATATAAAATTTATTTAATATAATCATTTAAAAAAAAACCCTCTGACTTTGTACGTCCTACGCAAGGACAACGCCTATCAAGCCGGTTATATCAATGAGGTGTCCTATGATCAGTAGAACGGGTCCTCTCAACCTTTACCTTGATTTTCTTGTTCGGAGGCGCTATCAAATAGCTTTTCCCCAATGTTGTTCTCGGAGGCTGGGTTGACTCCGTCCCATAGACCCCAGCTAGGGAAATTCCCTTGTCAGGCCCGGGACTTGAACCCGGGACCATGTGAATGTGAGGCACCCGCTACCCGCACACCCAATGGCGCCTTCAAAATCATTTAAAATTAAAATATAATTTCGAAATATTTTTTTAATTGAATCTGTATTCTGATTTATCTCTTTCAATTAATGAATATAATTTTTTTTTAATATTGCTTATTGTTCTTAAGCCAAAAAGGTTCTTATAAAACTTTTATATTGACTGTGTGAATAAATATTCTTCTTCCTATAACTGAATAATATACTAGGTAACGAGGTTGATGGAATAATAATGTTTTAATATTCTAATTAATTAGAAACAACTTTAACTAATTATCAATCAAGAATACTTTGTGAATAATTCCACAATCATTTCATTATTCTAAATGGATTTCAAAACCCCCTTTTTTTGTTCATGTAAGAGTAGCTTTACTTTATTAATAAATCAAAAAAGGTGAATAGGAATGGGGATACAAGAATAAAGAGAAATTAAAAAAAAAAATTCTTTGATTTCATCCTCTCTTTTTCATTTTATTAATATCTAATATGATTAACACGCTTGTTTTAATTAGAATGCAATTATGAATTAAACATCCGACAGAGAGAAATGAATTAATGATTGTAAATAAATGAAGTGAAGAGCGAAAAAGGGATGGGTGAGAGAAATATGATGCTAGTTTTATTATTTAATAGAGAAAATCAAACTTTTAATTAAATGAAAAATTACTATATTATAATATTTATCAAATGTTACTCTAAAATAATAAAAAATAAGTAAATTTATAATAAAGTGTTTGTTGTTGTGTACGGTTAGACATTCAAACGTTTATTACATTAAGATAGAAACCTTAAACAGTGGGTCAAAGACATAAGCCAAGGTTTCTAACTGGATTGATAGCAACCCTTGGGGTTTAATGAAATTTTGAAAGGAGACAACTGAACGCAAAGGCTTAAAGGCTGTTGTTATTGTGTTAAACATTGCCTTTGTAGTTAAAAAAAATATATTCTTGGATAAATGAACACATATGAAAAAAATATAATTATATAATATACTCAGAATGTTTATTTAAAGTAGTACACTATTACTATAGTATCTTGAGGCTTATATGAAATACAGTGTTGGTTAAATTTAAATTTAATCAACTCTGAGTCTTTTTACTATCTCGCCAGAGATAGTATTGCGATCATGAAAATTTTCGATGTTGAGATTTTGATGTTTTTATACGTTTTGAAGGTTCCTGAATCATTTTCACTAAGGTTGAGAAAAATGTCTGTGTGTGTGTATGTGTGTGTGTATGTGTGTATGTGTGTATGTGTGTATGTATGTAGGCAAGATTACGCAAAAACGGTTTGAGCTAGAATGATGAAATTTGGTACATGGACATTATTCAAAATTCATAGTTTTCTATCAACTTTTGAGAAATGTAGCTCAACCGGAAGAGGGTCATTACCTACAACGTTTTGATTTTTTTTCCTCTAAAGTGACCGTAAAAATAAAGATATATGTTTGATAATTTTTCACATGATTAATAATTATATAAAACTGCTATATATAGAATTTCAGCTTGATTGATTCGCTGAAATTACCAGAATTAATTTTTTAACACTGAAAATCTCACGCGTCAACACGTGACGTGGTGCCATCAACAAAAAGCCAAACATGCGCTGGTTTAATATTTATTATTTATTATTTATAATTTATAATTAATTAAATTTAATTTAAATATAATATATTATGTTATTTAATCCAATTCAAATTGCGAGATAGTCGAGTGGAGACACTCCAGCTAATTTAGTTCTAGAAATAGTAATAATACACAACTTTAAATTCATAACCTGTATATATATATGTTGGTTTAGGTTTCCGTGATTGTTATTGTTATTATTATTATTATCAGATTTATCAGGGATATAATCACGTATTTTTGTGAGATTGTTTTCTCGACGTTTCGGCACCCATTTTGGCGCCATTTTCAAGAGATTATTTAGGTGGGAGTATTTTTGGGATTCTGGGTCTTAGTCTGTGTGACCAAGGGTTAATATCGGGATTTTGGGTTGATAGGTTGGGTGGTTTTGTACTCACTGCGTTGCTGTAGAGCTCCGAAGAATCCTGGGCAATCCTGAGACAGTTGGCCTCGGGCTGTTGTCCAGTGCGGACGTGTGCCGGTCTCAGGATTGCCCAGGATTCTTCGGAGCTCTACAGCAACGCAGTAAGTACAAAACCACTCAACCTATCAACCCAAAATCCTGATATTAATCCTTGGTCACACAGACTAAGACCCAGAATCCCAAAAATACTCCCACCTAAATAATCTCTTGAAAATGGCGCCAAAATGGGTGCCGAAACGTCGAGAAAACAATCTCTCAAAAATACGTGATTATTTCCCTGATAAATCTGATAATATATATATATATATATTTGTTTAGGTTTTCGTGAATGTTTTTATTATAATGAGTAATTCTTCCCGGGTTATTTTGACATTTTATTATGAGATTTGAGTCTCCACATTTCGGCGCCATTTTCAAGAGTTTTTTTAAGAGGTAATTTTTGTGATTCTTAGTCTTAGTATGTTTTATCAAGATTCAAAGTTGAGATTTTGGGTTAAATGGTTGGGTAAACTTTGACTTACTCACTTACTGTGTTCTGAAGCTTTGAAGAATCCTTGGCACTAACACTGATACTAAAATATGTTGGTCTAGACCTGGGCTACGAACCTGGGAATAACTTTTCATCTGAATATATATATATATATATATGTATACAATATAATTAGTATATATGTATATTTATGTTACATGGTATTTTTTTATATTGTTTCTATCAAGAAACTTGTTTGTGGAAAGACCAATGGGCAAGCGTCCGGTTTGAATACCAAGGTTGCGGTGAGCATACAATGTTTAAGGGACGTGAGGGAGTTAGGAGAGAATAGGATCTGGATGGAAGTAACTCAGAATAGGGAAATTTGGAACTTTCGATGACCACAGAGATATAAATTGTTAATGTTATAAGGGAATTTTGATAAGAATTATCCCTATGATGTAAATCATTTTTTTTATAATAACAAATATAATTATCTAAACATCAATAACTTATATACACATTAATATTAATTGTATAAATATAACATCTTTGTAAACTTGGTGAGTTTTCAATCTTGTCATTTCAATTTCTAACTCAGCTCTATACAAGTGTGAATTATTAATAAATAATGTATATTAGTCTATTTTGACATATATATATATCTATATATAAGATAATTTACTAATATTTTATTTTTTTCTCTATTTTCAGGTAAGAGTTGGTTTGATTTGATTTTTCTTCTCATTTCTCATCCATGTGCGAACATGTAAGTTATTTTTATAGATTGATATTAAAAAAGTTTAGAAACCTCTAGGGGATCTAATTCAAGTGGTGTTCCTTGGTTTTCTTAAGCCCTCTGAACTTTAATTCCAATTTTATTATATCCGACTTAACTTATATATTATTACTATAATCATCCTCTATTTTTTTCAATTAAAACTAATGAATGATGTTTCAATTAATTTAAACCTTTCTAATTATAAATACATTTTATTATTTTGGTTAGATTTTAACTCAATAAAAATAACTTTAAATTATCGGAAATAATTGTTGAATAAAATATATTTGCACAATACTCATTAGCCTTGGTTATTTTCAAAATTTATTTTTGTTGTTGTTAATATATATATATATATATGCCACTCAGAAGGCAAAGCGATTATCTCCACATTTAAAGAAACTGAGAAAATGAAGTCCAAAGTTCACAGCTTGTAGAAAATTCAGGATTATTGATTACAGAAAAAAGTATATTGCATTGCAATATTAAGATTATCAAGTTCATTATTCACTTCATATGTTGCAGATTACATTACATTACTAGCAAAATTTTAAAAATTGGAGTTAATCGGTTCTGGCTTCTGAGTTGCACAATTATGATAATAAAAATTAAAAGTGTCATTAAATATAAAGGATGGGAAAAAAATCAACAACACTTTTTTTTTTAATTATTATCATATTTTAATAAAACAAATTTTGTTATGGAGTATTCAATTTTTATATTATATTTAAATTCTGCGTAAACACTAACATTTTGTTCGAGTGTTTTTAACCTCGGAGACTACAGTAAGGGTATTGCGGATGCATTTCTTCAGTGCGTCCAAAGTTATTGGTTTAATTTTGTAAATTTCCTCAACCCCATAATAAAAAGTTACAATATGTAGGGTTTAGATATCGTATCGATACACATTGGACGAAAACTTGTGTTTTTTTTACACCACTGATATTTACAATGGGCCACTAGGTCCATTTTTACTTCAGCAGGGACCATGAATTCAATTACATTACAAAATTTTACACTAATATACTTAAAGTAGTTCGGAACATTTGAAAATAGTTTTACATTCACCCTAGATCAGGGATGTCCAACACGCGGCCCGCGGGCCGCATTGCGGCCCACTCAAAGTTTTGATGCGGCCCACTATCGACTCATTTTGGAGTTAAATTTTAAAGAACTCACAGTCCGGCAAGCGACCTATAACTTCGAGGCTATAAAAAAAAGGCTGCAACATTCAAAAACAAAAAACCACCTCTATCCCCAAAAATCTCCATAAGTTTTGAGACATTCACTAGCTAGGCTTAACATATTCTGGTAATTTTGCGACCCAGTTAAATATTTAAGTTTGCGATGTGGCCCATTAAATTAAAAGGATGGACATCCCTGCCCTAGATAGTATGACAAATAGATAGAATAGAAATGCACATAGAACAAATATATTCACTTCTCTGCTTATAAAGATGACCATAATATTTTTAGCTTTGATACATTTTTCAAATAAATAAATAAATGAGAAATTAGACAACAATTCCTACTCTTCTCTATAACAAAATTATATATATAGATATATATATATAAATTGATCACCATCATTATCCATTAACAATAACAATTTTATTCTCGTTATAAATAAAACCCTTGCCAAAAATGAAATAAAGGTAAAAAAATAAAAAAAAAATAAATAAATAAATAAAATATAGAAGAAAGATAAAAAAAAGACGAAAGAATTTTAGATAGAGAAAAGAAATTGACAAAAATTGAAAAGGTTGGATGGTCTAAATACAAGTGCAGAAAACAACTCGTCTCAAGAGATTTTTTAAGATGAATCGTGTGAAAAAAACAACACCACTACCAACAACAACAAGAACAACTCTTAGTAAAATAAAACCTTCGTTTTTTTTTCTAATCCTCTTGATTCAATTTTATTTTATTTTCTCGAGAGGATATATATATAAATTGTATTTTACACGAAAATAAATAAATAAATTATATATATATAGAGAGAGAGAGGTAAGGAGAAGAGGAGAGGGGATATGGGTAAATATTTATGTACAGATAAATAAAGAATGTAGTTTAATCTTTTGTCTATTTTTTTTTATTTATTTTGAGCTTTTGATGCGATTCACTCTTCTAATATCAATTGCTAATAAATATCATTACATATGAATCATAAATGGTTAAATGATAACAGCATGGCTATCACTGATTAGATTCTATACATCTGAATAAATAATTTCTGGCTCATTGAAATCGAACAGTCCGATTTGAATTTGAATAAACCTATCATCGTTGTTCATAATATCGTTTTCAAAATACACCATAAATAGATTGCTAAAAATGTTTGATAAATCATCTATAATTAACTAGAGATGTGAACAATTTCAAAAACATCCCTTAGGAAAATAGCAATGATTATGCATTCAATTATATATACTTTCATTTATCTGTATGTAGGTACACAAAACCATAACACATTATCATTATATTAATAAACATATATAATGCATTTTCTTTTAAATATAGTTTTAAAATAATTATAAAGCATTTGATTTAATTATGTTATTTTCTTTATTAATGGTTTCATAAATGGAAATAAATCTACTTCAGGAAATAGAATCCCTACTCATACTTTCTCCATTCTTAATTGAGGAAATAATTATATTAATATTTATGGAAAATTGAAACTGATTACTAAGCTCTTTTACATGTATATCTATATATATATATAAATTATAATTTAATCTTATAATCTAAAATAAGTTGTCTTGTGGCCAGGTCCGAACCGACCGACGGTTTGAAGTAAATTAATTTCCAGCTACAGAAGCAAAATTTCAAACAATTTTAATATATCTATTAATGTTATAAAAAACAGATATGGATACATAAATAATAAATATAAATATTTTTAATTTTATTTTATTTCTAATATATATGTAAGACCAGGCTGTGACGTCATGAATGGATGGATGACGTCATATGATTTTAAATTAAGAAAAAACTAAAAAAGATGATTTTTCTCGAGAATAAAACCAATACAAAGTGCATGATTCGTGGTGATATGTAAAAAATCTCCTCATGTGAAATTTGGTGAGAAAATAATCCTTCCCTTCCTATCGTCGATCGCTAATACTACCACTTCCGGTTTCCGGATTTGCACCAAAAGTTGATCAATTCATCATACTGATTCATTAAGTAAATATACCAAATTTCATCACCAATTTAATCTGTTTTGTCGTTTAATTTTTGTTAATTCTTATAAATTTTTATTAGTTAATTTTATGTTTTTTTTTTATCTATTTTCGCTTTTATTTTTTATTAAATTACTAATTTATATTTATTTATTCATTTTTTTTTTATTAATTAATTTTTAGGTAGTTTTATAATTTTTAATATTTTTTCAATAAAATATTATTTATTATTTATTATTATTTAGGACCCCAAGTTCCATTCATTTTAATCAGATTGATGCAATGATGTAACATTTAATAATTGTAATAAATAATTAAAGAATTGTATATCAATATTTAAAGGGTCGAGATGTAGCTCAGTGTTCCAGGTACTGTTATATTAATACATATATAATATATAATAATAAATGTATTTGTAGTATATTAAATGAAAAAAATAACACTTTATATTTAGGAAAAAGTTGATTCTATTTTATTTATAAAAAAAAACTCAAATTAATTCTTGCCATTTAACTATCTGTTGGATTTAGATTTTATGATTTGTCATTCATTTTCTTTGTTTTTATTTTTTCGAGAGAAGGAACTTAGGAGTTCATTTTGTGTAACATTTTGATATTTAATCATACTACTTCATTCCTCTGTTATTTTCTGTTCTCGTTATCGATGGGGTCAAAAACGAGACCTCCCTCTCATCCATTTGAACGACATAAAAAAAGAAATTCCGTTTAAAAAAAAAAAAAGAAGATGAAATCTCTTTTTTTTATTTTGTTTTCTTTTCCTTTCTTTATTTTGTTCATTCCATCGTCACGAACCAAATGGTAATGTTATCGAAAATAATAATAATAATAAAAAAGAAATAATACAAACGCTTTGATGTTTTCGATTGGCTTTGTTTTCTACGATTCACATATCATCCACCCATCCTCCTACATTCTCGTTCTTTTTTGGACTCTTTTTGGAAAATTATAATAGACAAGTTGATAAAACCAAACACAAACACAAAATATAAAATTATGAATAATCAAAATAACAATTTATATAAAACCCACAAGAAACTTTCACATCCTCTATTCATAGAGAGAATAAATTTGACATTTGGAGAAACTTTTCATTTAAATTCTTTTAGAAATATGTAAAATTCTTTAATTATCTAAAAATGATTTAAGAGTTTTTAAAAAAATAATATGATGGCAACAATCCAAAAAAAAAAAACTATAATATCAAAAAATGTATGATTTATTTTAAAAACTGTACTCATAAATTCATAAATAAATATTTTACATTCCGCTGACTTTTGTACATCCTACGCAAGGACAGCGCATATTAAGTCGGTTATTTTAATTAGGTTTCCTATGATTTGTAGAACGGATCCTATCAACCTCTACCTTGATTTTCTTGAACGGAGGCGCTACTTTTTATCAAGTAGCATTCCAATTTTAATCCTGGGTGTTAGGTTGTCTGCAACTAGAGAAATTCTGGGACTTTTACCCGCGACCATGAGAATGTGGTTAAACATAGTTAGCTAACACTCTATTTTACTTTCAAATTATTAAATTTAAAAATTGAAAAACAAAACTTACAAGTATTACAAGAATAAAAAATTCTACTTAAATCAATTTGTTAAATACAATTTCAAAAAAAATTCTTTAGTTATATATTTTATTTTTTCACATTTACTAATACTCTACTATTATTTCAAAATATTGATGCTTTTAAATGTTTTCAACAGAGATATAAAATATTGAAAATTCAGATCATATTAAAAGATTTACGAGATAAAGCTTTCAGATTTGATGGGAATATTAATAATTTATTATATTAGATATATTTTCCAATATTGGTCTGCCATATATATTAATTATAATAATTATCCTTTCTATTGATCATTATAAACTAAAAATATTATATAAATAGAATAATTCCATTATAACCTGATAAATTATAAATCATGTATTGTGGATTATGATTATGAAAATATGCATAATTTTTTACTCATTTAAAATAAAATTCGAAGTCATATTATTAAATTAAATTATTATAGAATTATAGAATTCATTATAGTTTGAAATAAATTTATTGAATCTATTATTATTCTATACACTTTTGAAAATAATACAATATAAAAATAAAATATTTTATGTAAATTTACTGAACAATATTTATTATTAATATAATAATTATAATTAATTCAAATATAATAAAAGAAGTTTAATGAATTTCTTTAAAATCTTTTAAAATCTTCAAATGCGAAAATTGTCATCTGTTTATATATCATTGTATTATCTTGAGTAAGCAGTTTACGATAATGTCCATTGAACTTGGTCATTTATAAAGTGAATTTCATCTGCTTATCAAGCTTTCGAGCTATTTCTTTATTTTTTAAAATAAATAAGCGGGAGTGTCCTCCCCTAGACTTTCCCGCATATAAATAGGTATAAAGAGTTGTGAATGAATATTTAGAATGTAATAAAGTGCTACTTCCGGTTAACTGATATTTTAAATGTAAAAAAAAAACAGATATGGATATAATATAAATATTTTTAATTTTATTTTATTTATAATATATAAGGGCTGGCTGTGACGTCATGAAGTGCTGGGTGACGTCATATAATTTTAAATTAAGAAAAAACTAATGAAGATGATTTTTCTCAAGGATAAAACCAATACAAAGTGCATAACACGTGGAGATATGTCCTCACGTGAAATTTGATATGAAAATAACCCTTCACTTCCTCTCTTCGATCGGCAATACTAGCACTTCCGGTTTCCGGATTTGCACTAAAAGTTGATCAATTCATCCTACTGATGTATTAAGTAAATATACCAAATTTCATCAAAATCCGTTTAGCCGTTCAGGCTGTACACATCTATACAGATGGACGGACAGACATCATGCTAAAAATACTTTTTTCTGTTAAGAAAATGCATGATTCGTGGAGATATGTACCTAAAAATATCCACAGGTGAAATTTGGTGTGAAAACAATACCTCCCTTACTATCGTCGGTCGGTAAAAAGGAAACGCTACTTGTATAGGTAAAAAAATGTCACTTCCGGTAGTCAGATCATGATGAAATTTGGTATCTCAATTTTTTTCATATTTTTAAATCTATATACAAAATATGAAGCAAATATCTCGAAGCAAACTGGTACTTTACTTGAAAGGTAAACGCAACCAGTGTAGGTAAAGTACCACTTCCGGTTAACCGATTTTGACGAAATTTTGATAGAAATCTACAAACTGTGAATAATATCGGTGTACCAAATTTCGAAGTCCTAGCTTGATTAGTTTTTGAGTAAATTTGCTTACAGACATTACATACATACATACATACATACATACATACATACATACATACATACATACATACATACACACACACAGACATAATTCGAAAAATGGTATTTTCCGACTCAGGGAGGTCTAAAACGTCAAGATCTATCGAAATCTCGAAGTCGAAATTTTTGACGATTCCAATACTTCCCTTATACGAAGTATGCGGGAAAGTAAAAATAGCTTATGAGGACTAAATCTGGTGAATATGCTGGATGAATTAGCAGATAGTTGACACCCTCGATTATAGATAAAATAATATATACCTATATATTAAGTACTTTTGTGTAATTCTGAAAAATTTACATCCAATTTCTTCTATCCTTTTCAATCCTCTTATATTTTACCTTTATATTGCCAACACTTCTTTGAGCTCGTCATTTTGCCTCAAGGATGGGTCAAGTCTAACTTCGATTATCATACGATAATAGATAAGAACTACAAAAGGTCCTGTTAAGGTTATTATTTTAATTTCATATAGCATGTATTTTTTTGTATTTTTACTATCTCGTAAGAGATAGTATTGCGATCACGAAAATTTTCGATGTCGAGATTTTGATGTTTTTATGTTTTGAAGGTTCCTGAATCATTTTCACTAAGGTTGAGAAAAATGTCTGTGTGTGTGTGTATGTATGTATGTAACCAAGATTACGCAAAAACGGTTTGAGCTAGAATGATGAAATTTGGTACATGAGCATTATTCAAAATTCGTAGTTTTCTATCAAATTTTGAGAAATGTAGCTCAACCGGAAGAGGGTCATTACATACAACGTTTTGATTTTTTTTCCTCTAAAGTGTCCGTAAAAATAAAGATATAGATTTGATAATTTTTCAAATGATTAATAATTGTATAAAACTGCTATATATAGAATTTCAGCTTGATTGATTCGCTGAAATTACAAGAATTAATTTTTTAACACTGCAAATCTCACGCTCCAACATGTGACGTGGTGCCATCAACAAAAAGCCAAACACGCGCTGGTTTAATATTTATTATTTATAATTTATAATTAATTAAATTTAATTTAAATATAATATATTATGTTATTTAATCCTATTCAAATTGCGAGATAGTCGAGTGGAGACACTCCAGCTAATTTTAACTAATGTTAGAAGTAGGAATAATAAATTATATCATCTGCTTTTCCTTTCACAAATTTATCAATTAATCATCCGAAATGGAGATCAAATATATTTGAAACTTATGATCAATTAATTTATGGTCTGTGGTTATTTTTATAAAATAACATGGTAAAGTATGAAATTTTTAATCTCTAAACATACAAAAAAATTAATTAAAATTAAAATTTTTAATGGAAATTTAAAAGTAAATAAGTAATTATTATACTAATAATAAATAGGTATTAGGTTAAGGATGAAAAATAAAGTTAAATGCAGAATAAGATTAAAAAAAGTAACAAATTTCTGAGTAAATTAGTGAATAAAAATTGAATAATCATGATATGATATAAAAATGAATAGAAGAAATGAATAGAAAGGCCTGTGTTAAATAAATTTTTCTTGAATTAATCACATTAAATAGTCAAGTTCTGCTTTAAATATATATATATATATTATGTTTCTTTCATTTTCATTATAAACTTGTACGTCTTATCTTATATTATATACGACGGGGGTAAATAATATTAAATTTTAGCTTAAAACATTCATTTTTCATTTTTGTAAATACTCCTTTGTCTCCTTTTTCATTATATACCGTATATATATATATACTTTCATTTTTTAAAATAATTTATTTTCGTTTTCTATTCTTTTCCCTTTCATTTGTTTCCATTTTCATATGGCTAGCATCTTTCTCTTTTACTTTCTACATCTATTTTTTCTTATCATCTGTGGGAACATTATCCGTATTATCTTCACAATCTCCATTTAAATAAAGACACATTTTAATGCTTTCTCCATGTAACATTTTGATCTAAATGAAAACCACATCGAATGCATGCAAATTAAAATTAAAAAGAAGTTAATTTGAATTTAAACACAACACGAAAGAAACTCATTTTTTATTTTTTAAATTTATTTATTCATTCATCCTATCCCTGTTTATACTTACGAAATTTTATTCGTAGTGAGTGGAAAAAGGGAGTGGAAGGGGAATGGAATACGGATGGAAGTAGAAAATTATATTATACGATTAATTTTATTTTCATGTCTTTTTTAATTTTTTTTTTTTTTTTTTATATTTACTCGTTCCTTTCCCCTAGTCTGATGGTTGGAGACAAAGCTTAGCGTACATTTGAATGCCTCTTATATTTTATCAACGACAAATAACTCGGAGTGATATTTAATTAAGAAATTATAAATGAATAAAAGAAAAAAGTTTTGTTTTGTCCTTTGCAAGTCTTTTAATTATACATTTATAATTTACAATAAAAATAATTACAAAAGGAAATTTAACATGTCTATATTTTTAAATTAATATTTATGAAATTATTAGGTTGTCCGGAAAGTACTTTCGTTTTTCCCACCAGAGGATTGAATTATATTTTTTCGAACACAAGTTCACACTTAAACCACATATTCATTATGTGTTTGAAGAGCTGATATAGCAATGCTTGTGGGTGAAAAAATTCAATTGAATCTTTGTAGTAGTTTTATGGTTGGTAAAGATGAGAGCAATAAGTAGCATTTTCGTCATATTTTACTTTTTTCATATAAAAAAGGTAAAAGTGTTGTTCAAGCCAGAAAGAAATTTACGAATATATATGCGGAAGATGTTTTGACAATACTCTAGTGCCAGAACTGGTTTGCAAAATTTGGATCCAGCAATTTTGCTGTCGTTGATTGAAACTGATAAAGACACGATAAAGGCATTAGTTGATTTTTTGAACGGTAAAACCTTTCCTTCAAATGAAAAGGTTAGAAAAATCATCTGGATTAGTTTTAGCAAATTAGCAAATATTTATTCATTATAGGAAAATTGTATTTCAGTTTCTCAAAAGAAACAAAAAAAAACGAAATTATTTTCCAAACAACCTATAGATTGAGATTCAACATTTCAATGCATTTAAGTGAAAGTAGAATTGTAAATATCATAAGATTATACCTAAATAACAATTATTTTACTAATATATATATACTATTATACTTATACAATTTTTCTCTGTAATTGATTAGATTAAGATTCATGAATTGAAAATTTCAAAAATATTGTCTTAGCCTCAGAATTAATTTTATTAATAAAAATCACATATATATATATATATATATATATATTTCAATGAAGCTATAGTGAAAAAAGTTTAAAAAAATAATTTTAGGATAAAAATCTTAATGATTTTTTTCAATCCAGAGGTCTCATATATAAATGTGTAATGACTGTCCCTGCTCCCCTGTGTGCTCTTGATTTTTCTTCAGCATCCTCCACTATACTTTGAAAAAGTCACTTCTTTATACTGCTTGTATTTCTTATCACCGTTTAATAATTTTTACATACCTACAATAATTACACAAGATTTATCATTATTATACTAACAAAAATTGTTGGTCTACTATATATCTAGAATATATATCTAAAATTACATGTATTACATGTAATTTAATTTATTTAATGTAATTAATTGCAGACGTTAATATTTAAATCAAAACATTATACTAACTAAGTTATCATTCGAAAATATTACCCATAAACATAATTATATTTATTATATTATACCTACAAACTATAATATATTATTATTATATTATTATTTATATCATTATTATGAACATACCATATATATTCTATAAATATGAGATTTTTTTTTTAAATAATTTGATAATAATTAAAGAAACTATTATTTCTATTTAAATATTTAATAAGTATGATCTCATAAAATGAAAACTTTTACAATAAATTAAATAATTTTAATGATATTTGATCATGTTCTAATAATTTTCTGTGTAGAATAAATATTAATATTTTTATATTCTTTATCAAACTAATATGTGATATTTATTAATATTCTCTGACACGACCGGGATATTCTTAAAACAATATTTTATTTAAGTTTGCAAAGAATACATTTATTTAAAGCAGGGGCGGCCAACCCGCGGCCCGCGGGCCGCATGTGACCCGCCGTAAACATTTTTGCGGCCCGCGAGATTCATCACACTTTTATATTCTGCGCCCTCATGAAACGAATATCGCACTAGTGAAATAAATATGATTTCATTTTTTTTTATTTCTTTGATTCTTTTTTTATTTTTAGTATTATATATTTTTTACAATGTGCATTCAGTATCATTATTATTATATTATATGTAAAAATAATAATAAACATAATAAAAATTCATTATTTTTCAATTTGTCACTATATCTATAATGGGTATGTATAATTTTATATGCGGCCCGTAAAGTTATGATGCATTTCCAAAGTGGCCCGCAAGATCATTTGGGTTGGCCACCTCTGATTTAAAGTATTGAGCGGCGGTTCGGTGAACTAAATAGAAATTAAACAAAATAAATTAAATAATATAAACTCTACTACGTTAATTTTAATCAAACGTAAAAAATGATAATTATGAATATTATTTATTCAATATAAATAAAGAGAAGATAAATTCATTGGTCAATAAAAAAAGATACAACTGTTTGTATCAAGACCATTAATAAAGTGAGTAAAAACCGCACAGGGTTTCAGTACAAAAACAACCAAAACACATCTGTTCGTTCTTATTATGCAAGTTAAAAAAAAGCGTTTTAACAAAAAAAGAGCTTTCTGACCCTTATATGTGATTAGAATCATTTTTATGTTTTTTAGATTTTTATTTCTACCTTTTAAAAATTATTTTGTTATTAAGTATATAAATGTTATTTTTTAGTAAGAATATAATTTATTCCATTGAATTTTTTTCATCGGGATATATTATTTTTCTATTTAATAGCCTGAATTGAACAAAGAGAAGAGAAAATGGAATTGTGTTTTCTAGCATAAATAAATTCAACAAAAAATATCCTTAGAGAATCATGATAATCTAGGTAGATTGAATGTTCATAGCGTAGGTTGTTGCTATTACTAAGTTCTATATATCTAGTACAAATATTTTCCATTTCCAATCTATATGGAATCGATGTTGATTTACTTTCATTCTATCTATCTATTCGGATGGAATCAGTTCCTGTGAACTGATCATATCGAAACTATCACTTCATTTTTATTTGTTTCTATCTATTCAAATTCTGTTTCATTACTAATAACTAATCCTAAAATTGTAACGGACAAAGTATTTATATTTTTATTTATTTATTTTTATTATTCATTTTATTTTGTTTGTCTATTTTTCTTATTATATTAAAGTTATTTTGTCGCATTAAGGTTAAAATGTAATATATGTATATAGATATAATATTTCGACTAAGGGGAGGAACCATCTCCTTCCAAGTTTTTATATTTTTTATCAGTTGAGAATTGGCAGTTGAAAAAGATATATCATCCTGATATGATCTAGTAACTAACACGTGATATAATTATTTTTTTTATCATCACACCCTGTGATAACCAGGGCTTCGAACCAGAACTGAACCGAAAACCGAAAACCGAAAAAACCGGTATTTTTGTCGGAACGAAAACCGGAGCTGAACCTAAAAAAATAATATCAGTTTATTTCAGTTCAGTACGTGTTCAATCCAGAGTTGCCAGAAGAGGTGTTTTGGCAACACACAAGCCCGAATTTTTTTCAATTAGTTATGCCTCGCACTGCATGGTGTCGCTAAAAACTTTGTTCCAAAAATTAGTGTCCTAGTCATACTCTCCCTTCAGTTGTGTTGGCAGCGTCTCGTAGTCGCAATACAGAATTTAATGTTTTCAACGTTTGTTTAATACTGATATTTTGATTTAATGATAGTATTAATCTTTAAAATTATTTATTCCATTTGTTACAAGATTATGTATTGATATAAAGAAAATGATTCATAAATATAAATAAAATTATTAAATAAATTTAAACAAATATTGAATAACTTTGACCAGGTACGAAGATTAGACAGTAAAAAACTTATTTTAGAATTTTGGGAGGAAAATAAAAATACATATCCTCATTTATACAAAATTGCAATGGTGGTTTTAGGAGCTACTGCAACACAAGTTAGTGTTGAAAGAGCTTTCTCTGGTTTAAAGTTTATTTTACGAGACAATAGAAATAGTTTAAATAAAAATATATTGGAAGATATTTTAATAATTAGAGGTAATTTTCATCTTTTATAATTATAGTTATAATTCTAAGTAAATATATCCAAGAATCCTGTATACTTTAACATTAAATATACGAATTTGTTTCGTTTGTTGAGTGTTTGAAAGTAGAAGGATGTAAAAAAATATTCATACTTATTTGTTCCGTTTAATAAATTATATTAACATCTTATATTATATACTTTTAATTATTATACCTTTAATTAATTATTATTATTTATAGTATATTGTATCAATTCATGTAGTATGATTTAGGGTGGTAGCAAGAAATATTTTTCGGGCACTAATTTATGGAAGACTCGGCATACCCCGACCTAAATTTCTAATACAAATAAAAGGTCTTTAAAATTAATTAATCGGAACTGAACCGAAAACCGAAAACCGAAAAAAACATTATTTTTGCCGGAACGAAAACCGGAATCGAACTGATATTTTTTTTTTTATTGAACCGGAACGAAAACCGAAACGAAAAAAATAACGGTTCGAAGCCCTGGTGATAACTACTCCTAATACTCCCTGTAATAATAGTGAATTACATTATCTTATTTTTTTTTTTATTTAAATGTCTTATATTTAATCTGTTTAAAATTTTTTTTTATTAATTAAAGTGTATTAGTTTTCCTTTTCCCTTAATTTTTTTTTTTCACCCTTTTGTATTCTGGGATAAAGACAATTTACCCAAAGTCTGCCGCCCATAATTTACTTATAATACAATTCACAGTCATCGTGGATCATTACAAGTGCCCCATAGTTGTATTTTCTTACAAAATTAGTATTAAAACATTTAGCTGAGATGATTCTTAGTTGTTTGACTTTTCCTTATATTAGAATCTATGTATATTCAAATTATCTCATATAAGGATCCACATTCGACTTCATCTAATTTATTACTATTTAATATTCAAGAAGATATTTAAGTACATAAAAAAATATAACTATTATAAATTGAATTAATTTTTACATATTAAGTATTTTGAAGACATCATCAAATTAACATAAAAAAAAATAATAATATAATATTTAAAGCGAAAATAAATGAATGGGTTTAGCAATAGCCTACAAAATAAAACAAAAACAATTATAGGGGAAAGTATACAGTCGTTGGCCTCCTTAAGCAATTCCTTACAGTCTTTAATGCCTATGTGGGCAAATTGCGGAACAATATGTGTCTAATTAAGTTTGCAGAACATTGATACTATGAGCATTTTGATGAATAAAAAAAATCATTTGCTCATGACATTTTCAATAAGCACACAAAATCCTAAAAAAATACAGTTATTAGCCCTGTGTTATAGTTATTGGCCTAGGGATTTTATAGTGATTATACAAAACCATACAACCAACGATTACATAACCATAGTTAATATCGCAAATTTAAAAAATCTCTTATTATTTGTGTTTTAGTGATGTAGTGGGGGCCAATGACTGCCTCAGGACCAACGACTGTATAATACTACTTATAAATTTTTCGGACTATAATTTGAATATCCAAAGATAATATTTTTGTAATATAATTGAAATTAATAACTCTGTATAATGTAAATCCTCGTTTATCAATCAATCATTTTAAAATATACTAAAAGTAATTTAAACAATATAACCTTCAGGGTGTCAAATTAAGCTTTAACAAAAAAACATTTCTTGAAATATACGAATATGCAAAAATAATAATAAATATATTTATTCATGTATATTAAGTAAAACAGTTTTAATATTTCGACTATAGATATTTTGTCGAAATATATTTAATTATATTTTTATTATAAATTTTATGTAAATTAGATTATTTAATATATATTTAATATAAAATTATATTATAAACTTAATTTTTACAATTTATTTAATTATCATTTTTTAATGTAACATGGCGGCAAATCTTTTCAATCTGTCAAAATTCAATAATTAATATTTAATCATCGAAGCACCGTAAAATTATATAATAGTAGTGAAAATGAATCTACGTTTCATGATGAATCTATTCGTATAGGTTTTATCGGTTGTTATGAGGCAAGATTTTTGTTGAACTGTAAAAATAAACCAATATTAAAATTAATTAAAAATTTCCATTTAATGATACAAAAAATCAATTTTATTTAGAATCTGGCTAAAATTATGGTCAATGGATTTGTCTTGGTCACAAGAGTAAAGGAATAAATATCATAAATAAAAAATCATCTGTTCTTAGATTTGATGAACAAATCAACCAGTAATTCAAAAAATTATACTCAAACAATGAAAAAAATCAGATTGGAATTTGTTATTCATCACTTTATGTAGTTATAAAAATATGTATACAGACATTAAAAAAATAAATAAACCACTTTAATGTTGTTTTTTTTTCTATAGCTCTTAAAATGTATTTATAACTTAATTATGAATATAAAATTTAATTCGATGGGACTTACTTTAGTTAAGGTCACCAATTTTCTCCCGTTCTCTCATGGGGATATCAAATAGGACTACATCAGCAAACAACCCAGTTTATTATTCAATTATTCACCATTCATTTATAATGGAATTTATTTCCACAACATATCTATGTATATACTCATATACACTGAAAATAAATTCCATATATGTAATTAAAATATCATATTCCAAAAAGCATTTAGTGTAAATATTCATTGAAAATAATGACGAGAAAGAAAGGGGAAAATGTATTAATACATTAATCACATTTTTTTTTACTATATTTTTACTATTTAATTAATTCAGTATTTTTAAATCTAATCTTAATAAATATTTAAAAAAAAACCGGTGTGTGTTAGTTTAAAATTATTTAATAAAATTTTACTTAAAATAAGTTGACCTGTGGCCAGGTCCGAACCGACCGACGGTTGAAATAAATTAATTTCCAGCTACAGAAACAATTTCAAATAATTTTAATATATCTATTAATGTAATAAAAAACAGATATGGATACATAAATAATAAATATAAACATTTTTAATTGTATTTTATTTATAATATATATGCAAGACCAGGCTGTGACGTCATGAATGGCTGGATGACGTCATATAATTTTAAATCAAGAAAAAACTAATAAATATGATTTTTCTCGAGGATAAAACCAATACAAAGTGCATGATTCGTGGTGATATATAAAAAAATCTCCTTTGGTGTGAAAATAACCCTTCCCTTCCTATCGTCGATCGATAATACTACCACTTCCGGTTTCCGGAATTGCACCAAAAGTTGATCAATTCATCCCACTGATGCATTAAGTAAATATACCAAATTTCATCAAAATCGGTTGAGCCATTCAGGCTGTACACATCTATACGGACGGACAGACGGACAGACGGACGGACAGACATCATGCTAAAAATACTTTTTTCTGTTTAGAAAATGCATGATTCGTGGAGATATGTAAAAATCTCCACATGTGAAATTTGGTGTGAAAACAATACCTCCCTTACTATCGTCGGTCGGTAAAAATTAAACATTCATACCAAAATATATAATTTTGATTTTATTTTAAAAATTGAAATGAGTTTTAAATTAATATAATAACATCATTAAAATATATAATAAAATTTAAAATATAATATTTTAATATCAAATTAATTTCTACCTACTCTTACACGTTAAATGAGACAGACAGAAACTGGCATAAGAATTTAAATCATCGTAAAAGATATACTTTAGATGAAGTTTTATGGTATTGACTGATAAAAAATTGCATAATGAATTAGAAATCAGTGGGCAGTCAGCAGGAAAATTGAAAGGATAGAAATGAAAATCTGTCTAGCATTTACCCCTAACCAATATCGACGTTTCGATTTTGTATCAGGACTTTCTTCATAGTTACAAAATATTCATCATATTTAACCCAGAAATAACAAAAAAAAAAAAAAAAATGTTGGCTTCAGTTGGAACTTAAAAGATCCTTCTTGATTTTCATATATGCTTTATCTCCATTTTTACTATCTCGCCAGAGATAGTATTGCGATCACGAAAATTTTCGATGTTGAGATTTTGATGATTTTATACGTTTTGAAGGTTCCTGAATCATTTTCACTAAGGTTGAGAAAAATGTCTCTCTTTGTGTGTGTGTGTATGTATGTAATCAAGATTACGCAAAAACGGTTTGAGCTAGAATGATGAAATTTGGTACATGGGCATTATTCAAAATTCTTAGTTTTCTATCAACTTTTGAGAAATGTAGCTCATTCGGAAGAGGGTCATTACCTACAACGTTCTCGCCCCCACCCACCCTCCCTCCTGGCCTGCTGGTGAGCTTCGAGCGCAATCAGTTCGCATTCCCTTTCCAGTCGAAGACGTTGACCGGCGTCACCACCGAAATCATCCCTCAATCAAGAATTAATTGTAAATTTATTAATTCCTATTAATTTAAATGAAGTTTAATAAATTTTAGAAAAGATTCAAATAAAAATTTAATTTTATAAAATATAGATTTTTAACTTTTTACTGCTATATTAATTATATATATTTAATAAATTTCGCCCCCACCTCCAATGCTTTGCTTCTCGGTGACCTTGAAGGGGACAGCATAGCAATGCTGCATTGCTTACCCCCTAATGGATGAGATTCAACTGCCTTTGACTTTATTTTCAAAATAAATTATATTATTTCCTCTTCGTTAAATGAAATTATATACAAATTAATTATACTACGTATTATACGACAAATAAATTAATACGAATTATTTTAATAAATCAATTTAACCAACTTTTCCATACTTCCATTGTTGTTATAAGAGAATTTATAATAAATTAGATAAAGGTCTTTTAAAACTAATTTTAGGAAATATATAAATAATATTATTATAATTATTTAATATGAAATAATATTAATATATTTTTTTTAATAAAATTGTTGGTAAAATAAATGAAACAATAGAAGATAATTAGAAAATAATTCATAATTTATACACATTTATAATTGCGTTTTTTTTTACTGAACAAAATATGAAAAAATAAATGTATAAACAATGAATGTAATAAAAAGTCCTCGAGGGTTAGATAAATTAATAGCTTATTTAGCAGCCTATTAAATCTACCTCTCGGTTACTTATTAAATTAAAAGGACGGGAAAGAATCGGTTTATTTCGGGTGGCATTTGCACAGCCAGAGAATTGTAGAGAAGAAAAGCGCCCCGGGACAAAAGCTACAATTTATTTTAGAACAGTAATTGAGTGAGAGTAACAAAACACGGTGCTGTGTAATGAGTACTCAGCCGTGGCCTGTGGCCCTTCGGCCCTTTATGCTTACAAGAGCCGTCAGATTGCCTGTCATCCGTACTCTCTGCTGTTCTCTACTAGGCCATAGTGCCCTATATATCAAAGTGGACGGACTTGTGACGGCTCTTTGACCTCTCCCGTTTTCGGGTCCAATTGCTAACAACAACATTAACAATAACAGCAAAAACCGCATTTACTATTGTTATATAACAAAATAAACATTGTGGATAATAAAAACGAATCCTGATATTAAAAATCTCTAAATTATAGTTAATTTTTTTACTTTATAAAGTAGTTTTTAAAATATCAATCCTGTACCATTAACAAACAATCTAATAATGATAAATTAAGGAATAAGTAAAGAAAAATTATTTATTATTAATGAGAGAGAGAGAAATTATAATATATGAATTTTGAAATTATTAATATATTACTTAAGTAAAATTCGTGTAGATAGATGGCACTACTGGTTAATAATAAATGTCACATTTAATTAAATTTGCCATTAAGTATTTATTATTTTATATTAAAACAAGATTACAATAACTATCCGATAAATTAATATTGTTTAAATTTAAAAAAATCTTCTCTTAAAAGAAATTTCATAACATTTCATAACATTTCATTTTATAAATAAAATATAAATATTATTTTTTAATTTCAAATTTATTAACTTGACATTCTCTTAAATGTATTATATAATATAAAATAATTCCTATATGACAACTTGATCATCAGCACTGAAAAATTTGCAATACATTTAAAATAATAATTAATTAATGATATTAAATTTTTATAGAAGAAATATTCGGTATTATAAAGGCAATGTGCACATATCTTTAATCCACTTATTTCTGATTGAAAATTGAATTAAGTTTTATAATAAACAATAATTAAAATTAAAACATATATATATAATTTAAAAATAGAACAACTTTTAACTAAACTCTCAGTGATGTTTTAAGTTTATTGATATATACTTAAATATACAGTAAACTTCTGATGATGAGGTAATATATCAATTGAGTATTAATTAATGAACTAAGTTTATTTTTAATTTACATAACTTCAACTTTTAATAGTACTTTCGTATAAATATATTAATTTCATAAAAATTGAATTAACAGATTGGTATAAAAGATATTAAAACAAATGCCATTCTTGAATGTTATCAAAAATATGAGCTGTGGCCAGGCACAGAACCGACCGACGATTTGAAATAAATCAATTAACAAACAATATTATATATATTTAAAGTATCAAAAAAAATATTTTTAAAATTTGAATTAAAATGACTAAATTATATTAACTTGGTTTTTATTTTTAGTTTAATTACTCAGTAATTAATTATTACTATATTTTAACTGAAATATTTTGGGACAATGAATATAAAATTAAGACATTTTAAACTACCACTTTCGGTTTCCGGATATACACCAAAAGTTGAAGAATTCATGTTACTGATGCATTAGGTAAATATACCATATTTTATCAAAATAGTCGTTCAAGCTATACACGTCTATACGGACAGACAATGGACAGACGGACGGTCGGACAGATATCATGCTAAAAATATTTTTTTCTGATAACAAAATGCATGATTCGTGGAGATATGTAAAAAATCTCCTCATGTGAAATTTGATGTGGGAATAACCCTTTCCTTCCTATCGTCGATCGGTAACACTACCACTTCCGGTTTGCGGATATACACCAAAAGTTGATGAATTCATTATACTGATGCATTAAATAAATATACCAAAATTTATTAAAATTCGTTGAGCCGTTTAAGTTGTACACACAATGGACAGACGGACGGACGGACAGACATCATGCTAAAAATACTTTTTTCTGATAACAAAATGCATGATTCGTGGAGATCTCTAAAAATTCTCCACATGTGAAATTTGGAGTGAAAACAATACCTCCCTTACTATCGTCGGTCGGTAAAAATCATAAAATTATTTTATTTTATATTTTTAATTCAAAGTAAACTAATAGAAATAGGATATATTTTTTTATTTTAATAAATTTTATTATATTTTCGTTGATATCATAAATTATATTATAAATTAACAATATTTGATTTTTTAAAAATGAAATTACCTTTCCTTTTCTTTCGGATTAGTTCTATCAATATTTTATGGTATTTTTTTCTTATAATTAATTAAAAGAAGTGTAACAGGACTTTCATCTTCACTGGATTTCCTTTTAAGACCTTTTACCCTTTTTCCGATACGCCTTCTTCTTGTCTCTCACGCTTTGTCTCGTAGAATCCATGCCCGTGGAATGGGCTGTGAAGTAAAAAGAGGAGAGTTTTTGTAAAACCCGAACTGAGTAAAGGGGTGGATGAGACAGGAAGGATGGTTGTCATCTCATTCACTTTAATTACTTGCAAACTAATTATCGAATCTTGTGAGTGTTCACTGAATCTTAAATGAATAACATAACATATGTTCAAAGTAATTGAACAACGCAAGGAAGTTTTTAAGTTTACAACTCAAACACGATTTCAAAAAGAGCTGTGAAGAACGACGAGACAGCCAGGGAGAGGGGTAGAAGGAAAGCCTGGATGATGGGGGTGATGAAAGTGGGAGTGAATTTGTGGTAAGAGGGTGAGAAAAAAGGGATAAAAGAGAAAGAGAGAGAGAGAGAGAGAAAAAAGGGGGGGGGGTGAAAACGAACACGGGGCATGTTCACTTTTATTGATTCATTAATTTACAATTTATTAAAAAATACATAAAATAAAATAAAAACATTTCTCGAAGAAATATGAAAGAGAAATAATAATAATAATAATAATAATAAATTATGATAAATTAAATTTTTCTTTGAATGAAAACAATAAATAATAACAGTATTAATTGGCTGTTAATTATTTCCGAAGGTTCCATTGTGTTCTTTCTTTTCAAGAGAGAAATTAAATTCCCTTAGGGATTTCTTTCAACCCTTTTCAAGATGTCATTTAAGGCAAGCGGTAGGAGCTGCATTTGTCTCTTTCATAAAATTAAATTTAAAATATATATTTAATAAAAATTAAGTTAATATATTCTATATATATATATATATATATATATATATATATATATACGAGTATATATACTATGTATATATTGTAACGTTAAAACAGTTAACACATTTATGAAAGGGCATTTACTTACTTAAAAAGTAAAATTAAACATTCATAACTAAATCATTATATTTTTTTCTTAAATTTGTTTAAAAATAAATTGAATTAAATTTTAAATTTATATTATAATAATAAAAATATTAAATAAAATATATTAATATTTTAATTTCAATATTTCAACATTGCTAATTTAAAATTAATTTTTAATTTGATGATTAAGACACATAGAATGGACAGGTTAGAATATTTGATATATTTTTATTATTCACCTTTTAACGTTTTTCATTTTCAAATTTATATTATTTTATTTTAATAATTATTTTATTTCAAAGAGGTTTTTCAATTTAATCCATATTAAAATTTATTGAAATATCTTAGATTTATTTTAAAAATAAATATCAATGAAATTATTAAAAGACTTATAAATAATATATATACTTAATTGTGTTATTATATAATAAGTAAATATAAAGTAATTAATAATGTTTCAAAAATAAAATCGGTATACGATGGTTGGCTGAAAAGTTTCCGACCTGACCAATAAAAACGATGTTTTTCAATTTTTTTTTTGCTATATTTTTCAACATAATCTCCATCAACACTGATACATTTCTCATAACGGTGTTCTAATTAATTTAATTAATTTAATTAATTAATAAATTATTTAATTAATTAATTAAATTTGATTTAATTTAATTTAAGTCTCATCATCAGTTATGAATCGACGAATAAATTCGTTTGAATTACGCTTACAACGCCAAATTGTCGTTAGAAATGGTTTTTCGAAGCAATTTTTTGTCTAACGTTAGGAAATGCGGCACCCACGTTGCACACAGCTTTCCTTATTCAAATGGTTTTGCAAAATATTTCGCACACGTTCAGCTGACATCGTACAGGTCTCAGCTATCTTGAATTTTGAAAAATAAAACAAAAAAAATAAATCGTAAATGAAATTCTTCATTTCGTATTTTTCTTATAATACTTTTAATAAACCCATTTTAAAATAGACCTTTATATATAATAAAAATAATAAATGATGTATGAATTTGATTATAGGAGAATATAAAAGTCAACATTAAGGATATTGGAGAGAATTTATAGTCAATGGAAGTGGAATGAGATAAAGATAATTGGATTCCTCTCCTGTCACCTACCAGATACATTTCAGAGAAAATACTATTAAATATTATTTTTATTAAATTCTTATCTAAAGGATAATAATTTTCAAATAAAACTAAAATTATTTAATAATATAATTTTAGAAATTCAATAGAAATTCCATAATATTTTTATTTATTATTATCTGCCTACTCCCATCGAAAATATTTTTACTTTACTTTTATCAAAGTATTACTGGAATTCTTTTGTATATGATTTCCACCTACTTTCCTCTCTCTTTTTTGAATTTCCTAACGTCTCTCTCTCTCTCTCTCGATTCCACCTTCACCTCTTCTTACATTCTTTCGTTAAGTTTAAATTAAACATTTCGATGTTAAGGCAAATTTTAATTTAAATTCATATTTGTTAAGAAATCTAATTAATATTAAAATGCAATTCCATTTTGCTCGTAACGCCCGTTGAGTAATTTATTAATCGGAATTAAAACTTTTCGGTTTCGCTTTCTTGTCTCGATGATAAAGCATCTAACCCACCCCCACCCCACCCCCCTCCTTTTCGACCCTCGTGTCCTCCCACCCTCACTTGTGCACCAAGCCTTTAGACTATCAATATAGATAGCTAAAGGTAAAATCCCGTAGGATTTTCGGGCAGCCTTTCACCGGGACTCTATCCTTCCCTCGGGATAATTAATTGGGCTGATCCAAACCCTAAGTTTAAATTGTCGTTCGAGTCGATTTTACCAACTAGCAGACATCGATACCCGGGGCAAAGTAACAAAGGGTACGGGACTTTGCGTTGAGTATTAATTAAAAGCGAAATTGAAATTGAATTAAAAGCACCCGTCAGATTAGTATTCATTATATATATCTTCAAACTGATTAACCGTTAAATAAAATTATTCAAAACAATAAAATACACATGTAGTAAATGTGTTTTCCTAAAAAAGTTTAATAAAATTACCTAAATCCTGTTATTTTAAATTTTATTTTCTAAAATTAATTAATCTAGATATATCAATATATGATTAAATAAAATGAAATTCAATGGTAATATTATTATTTCTAAATTAAAATAATAAATGTAAATAATTGATCTATCTATTTATTTTGTAATATTACTAAACTCGAAAGTTCTAGGCTACAGGAAATACTTCCCTTCATAAGTTTCTATTTTATAACGTTTTTATAATTTTCGCTTCATGTCTGTCTGTTTGCTTTTATGACAAATTGAAATCGATTTGCGCCCAACGTTTTTCGTTGTATATGAAGTTTATCTATCTACATCCAATCCTTATTTTTTTATATCCTGAATTTTATTTTGTTACCTCATTTGTCTATTTGTTTATTCACCGTTCATATCCGAATTGGTTTGCCTATTGATCATAATTAAAAAATAGGAGAGAACATACAGACATAAGAAACCAGCAGGGATTTCAATTTTGTAGCGTAGGATTGTGAAAACTGATTAGTTTTTAGTAAAAATATAGACTTTTTCGAGGCATTTAAACTAAACTATAGTTTAATTAGGTTTTAAAAATTTTATAATCAGAACCAAGTTTTATATGAATTAAAAATTAATAAATAATGTAAGATAGGTGGTTTAAATGAAAAATGGCAATTTGTTTGGTTTGAGAAATGATTTTAAAATAATAAATTTGTATACAATAGAGAGGTAATATTAGTGAAGTAATAGATAGGTTCGACAGGAATTAGTCAATCTGGTCTCTACTGCTCAGTAGTGAACTTTTACAGTGGTTGGTAGGTTATTCAAAATGCTTATTCTAATTAATATAAAACATACTTATAATTTATTATTGCATTGTAAAATAATAAATACAATTTTATTTTTATTTATTTATTAATTATTTTTTTTTATACTTTAATTTACTTTTCAGTTAATCATAATTATGCATACATGTTTCATTGTGAGAAAGAAATAAAAGAGGCCGGGGGTATAAACAGTTTGACTACTGGGCTAGACAAAAACACTTTATAAATTCTCAGTTCATATGATGGATATTCTCAATTCAGAAACTCTACGGGGAATATATATATATGTATATATTTGTACTGACCTAATTAATTGTTTGTGAATTACTATTAGGAATATCTTCTACAGTATACTCTTATATATATATTTATCCACTTAAATTTAAAGATTGAACTGACAAATCTTGTTAAAACATTGAGTTATTTGAAGCTTTACTCTGAAATTTTTTTCTTTTATAACAACTCACAATTTACAAATGTAACTGAAAATAATAATAAAATCAAAAAGGTTAAAGGTAAGTAATACTCGGTTTTTTGTTTCAAAATAAACTTTTATTCAACTTTATGATCATTTCGACAATAACGTCATCAGTATAGTAGAAGAAATGATCATAATGTTGAATAAAAGTTAATTTTGAAACAAAAACCGAGTTTTATTAATAATAACTACCCCTTTAACCATTTTGATTTTATTATTATTTTCAGTTACATTTGTAAATTGAAAGTTGTTATAAAAGAAAAAAAATTCATGGTAAAGTTACATATACGAATATTCATGTTCGAATATACACCCTGTATTCCAAAAGAAACCGAACTTTTTAAAAAAAATAGTACCACTAATGCCATCTGTTGTAATATTTTACCAGTAGATGGCTTAGTTCCTCATTGACAACTGGTATAATTTTCATGACATTTGGAAGCATACAACAAAAGTTATTGAGTTTCAAATGTCAGTGTGTTTTGTACATCGATCGGAAAATGAGTTTCAAACAAAGAGCTGCAATTGATTTTTGTGTTAAACTTGGTAAAACTTTTACTGAAACGCACCAAAAGCTACAAAATGCATATGGTGATGACTGTCTATCCCGTACGCAAGTTTACGAGTGGACGCTGGATGATGACGAAAGATCAGGCCGTCCCAGAACAGGATTTTTATGATTCAAAAGGAATTATCCACAAAGAATTTGTTCCACCCGGCCAGACAGTCACTGGAGAGTTTTACTTGCTTGAAGTGTTTGCTGGCAAGAATTCGGCCAGAATATCGAGAAATCGGCAGTTGGACTCTTTTGCATGATAATGCACCAGCATATCGTTCGCGACTTGTAACTGAATTTTTGGCCAAAAATCACATTATTCCTTTGCATCATTCGCTCTATACACCAGATCTGGCTCCGTGCGACTTCTATCTGTTCCCTAAACTGCATTTGGCGATGAAAGGAAAGTGGCACGCATCGATTGAAGCCATTGATAAGGCGACGACCGACGTCCTAAAGACCATTCCAATAAAGGACATGGAGAAGTCGTTTGACAACTTGTGTATCGATGAAGAAGGGGAATACATTGATTAATAAAAATGATTTGTTTCAAAATGTACATTTTTTTTTTTAAAGTTCTGTTTCTTTTGGAATGGAGGGTGTATATATATATATATATATAAATTAATTTTTTGAATAAAGCTTAAGGTCGATGCTCTTCTAAGTCTTAATTGAAACCTTCTGGAAATAATTATAAAATATTAATTCTAACCTTTCCCAGATTTATTGAAATATAAAATGTTTATTTTAATTTCCCATATCAATTAAAAAAATTAATTGATTTTAATATATATATATATATATATATATATATATATATATATATATATATATTGTTTTCAAAAGTCAATTTTAAAAGTCAGCCACCTGGAATCATTACAGTATTTTGATTTCGAAATTCTTTGATGCTTATTAACACATGTTATTGATTAGTTTAATCAAAAAAATATAAATAAAATAATTTTCTCCCTAAATGATGACGTTACAAGAGCGATTCTAGGTAATTTTTTTTTTATTTGATTAAAATACTGATAGCCATTTTGAAGATCAAAAAAATATTCAAGATAAATTATTGTAACATTTCTTTGTTAGTATATATAATATAATAAAATCAGATTAGATATATTTATTAATATGTATAAACCTTTTCAAATATTAGTTGTCAGAATCTTAAAAATGTATTCCAATAAATAATTTTATTTTAAAGTTTATTAAAATTAATTAATCAATTAATTTAATTTTCTCTATCATTAAATTAAAGAAAAGTAAGTAGGTAGTTATATATTAAAAAAAATTGTACTTTAAAAAAAAAAAAAAAAAAAAAAAACTTTTAGAATATGATATTAAAATATGCAAATCAAATATCTTATTTAAGTATTCACAATTATTATTTGGATATGAATAAATTAAATGTAGTGGAGCGTAGCAAAAAGAAAAAGGCAAGCAAACTTTGATCTCTATTTTGGATCTCGGTATTAGAAAATTAATCCGATCTATTATACAGTCTATGCGAAAGTTGTCAAATGTAATATTTAAGTTAAAATTTACATTCATATTCCATTGAATAGAACAAAGGGATTGAATTTCAACTAGATAATATAAATTTCTTGTATTTATTGGACATTTTGTTTGATGTCCGTATTAATAATTATTTTTATTTTCTATTTTTCTAACTATACATCCCTAGATAAATTATAATTTGCTAAACCTAAAATTTGTGTGTCCTTCTTTATTATTTTCATTAATTAAGTAATTTTTAAATTTGAGTTGCAACTTCTAATCAAAATGTAGCTTTACTTTTGCTATATATTAGTTTATGTCGTCATTCACAATATTTACTCCCTCTACGAATATGCAACCATTTTTTGTTTTTTATTTCAATATTCTTATAATATTATTTATTGCTATTTTTGAATAATTTTGATTAACATCAAAAAATCAAATTCCATAATTGTTCCTTTAATTCTGCTGTTGATTTTATAAGCCTTATTAAAAAGGAACGAATATCAATATTACGGTCACATAGACAATTTCAAACTGATCTTATTATTGTTATTATTATATACAATATTTTAATATTAGATATCATTAATTAATTAATTATCTATCTGCTGACTTTGTTGGACAGACTGAATAGTAGTAGAAAATATGAATAATCAAACACAACCATAATATATTACCATAGCAGAAAATAGATTACACCTAGCTAACACGAACAATGTAATTATTATTAATATGTATCCCTGAATATATATATTATATTAAAATTAGAAAATCATTCAAGTATTTATTCCTATAACATAAACCATTTAGAAAAATTTTCTTTTAATAGATCTTAATTCTTCTTCAAATTGTTAAGTTAATATTAAATATTCATAAAATTATCTGTCTTTGTAGCCTTTCCATAATCCTTATAAATAATTATTATAATTATAATATATATAAATAATATTATTATATTATTTAAATTTAACTGCTCCCAGAGACAAATTACAATCAAAATTAAATATAAACTATCAACTATCAAACATTTTTCATAATCTATATATATAAAAAAAGGTTTTTGTCTGCACATTGCTCAGAATTTAAAAATTTTTGCATATCTTCGCGTTTCATGACCTCTAGAATCCAAAAGTGACTTTAGAATATTTCATGTCTGTCTGTCTGTCTGTCTGTCTGTCGGTCTGTCTGTCCGGAAAATTACTATTTTATAGACTCAGAATTGGCTGAACCGATTTCTTTGAAATTACATCACAATATTCTTATATACCCCTAGAGTAACATAGGCTATAAATTTCATTTATATCTAAACAATAACCGCAGAAATTAATTTTTTAAAGTTTATATAATTCTCCGTGTTGTTCATTCAAGAGCCTGGCGTGGCCCACTGGCTCTAGCGGAATCATTTTAAACAATGAATTATCATAGCGATTCCCAATCGAAGAATTATTATAATATTTCACTTTTTATTTTAAATTCTAATATTTAAATATCAATTCAATTAAATGATTTATTCTAAAAGTTCCCATTTTAATTAATTTAATAAAATATTTAGATCATATTTATATTAACTTAATTTTTATTTATTCTTTCTATATATTTGAATATTTCTTCTTTTCTATTTGAAAGTGAAAGGTTAAAAAATCTCTCTCGCTAAGAACATTCAATATTTCTATACACAAATTATTCAGAGTATTGGCAAAGCGTATCACTCACAATCAGTGTAAATTGAAATTTATATAAATTAACAAAGTGAAAATTTTTATTTGAATAAATTTTATTACAATGAATCAAAAAAATTAAATATATAGATCACATGATTAATAAAAGCAAGAAACTTGAGAGAATATAACTGTTGGACGGAGGTTGGACATGACAGAAACTGTAAGCGAAATCTTCATATTGCGACTAATAATTTTCAAATCCCCTAGCATCACAGAATTAGAAAGGTTCTTTATATATATATATTGTTTTTTACTATCTCACCAGTGATCACAAGATTTTGATCTTTATATACATTTTGAAGGCCCCTGACACATTTTTACTAAGGTTGAGAAAAATATCTCTCTCTCTCTCTCTATCTATCTCTTTGTTCGTGTGTTGACAAGATTACGCAAAAACGGTTTGAGCTAGAATATTTAAATTTGGTACACGGTCATTATTCAAAATTCGTAATTTTCTATCAACTTATGAGAAATGTAGCTGATTCGGAAGAGGACCATTACCTACCAAGTTTTCATATTTTTTTTCCTCTAAACTGACCGTAAAAATATAGATATAAGTTTGATAGTTTTTCACATGATTAAAAATTGAATAAAACTGCTATAGATATAATTTCAGCTTGATGGAATCACTGAAAGTACCAGAATTAATTTTATAAATATTTTATCATATTGACTGCCAATCATCCCCCAGCACGTGACGTGGTGTCATCTACAAAGTATTAATTTTTTAAATTTTTAAATTTTGACTTAAAAATGAAGATAAAGGTTTTAAATATCAATTTAATATATGTTAATTAATTAATTTAATTCAATAACAATACTATACTATAAATTTAAATTTTTTTAAATTAATTAATTAATTAAAATTCATAAACAATTATACTTAATTTATAATTTAATTAATTAAATTTAATTTAAATATTTTATATGTTAATTAATCCAATTCAAATTTGCGAGATAGTCGAGTGGAGACACTCCAGATTTTTTTATATTAGGGGTTTATATAATTGTATTTATAAAAGTGTCTTATGGATGAATTGGAAAAGATGGATGGTAATGATGAATTAATCTTAATATGGATCATTAAAAATCGTTTACATTATCTACGTTAGTCTTCGGCTCTGGTCGGAGAATTTCGTTTTCCTTTACCAATACACCAATCTTCGATCCATTATTGGCATACAATTTAAAAAGTAATAAAAAACAAAATATTTTTTATAAATATATTTATTCTTTTTCTTTAATGATCTTTAATTAAATAGAATTAATAATTTTTATATTCAATATATATATTCAAATTATTTCTTATACAAACCTAGATAATTTTATTATATAATAATTATAATATATATAAATAATATTATTATATAATTTAAATTTATCTGCTCCCAGAGACATAGTGAGAGGATTGGGAACTATATTTTATATTTATTTAATGCACTAGCTGCTCAGAGCGCCTTCGGCGCTCTTCACACCTAGACGGGGGCTCCGCCCCCTGTACCCCCGAGTGGTACATAGTATTTGGTTGAAAGTAGTAAAAGGTTTTCATCCATTTTGTTTCAATCCTTATATTACATAAAACATTCATTTCTTTTTGTGTTCTTATTCAAAATCTATTTTAATTTAATCAGTAAATTAATTATATATATTATTATTATTGTATATGTTATATCTATCTATCTATGTGGCTTAAAGATACTCGAAAGTTCTTGGCCGCAACAACCACATTTCTCCAAGTGTCCCTATCCTGAGCCCTTGTCCCATCTCTCTTACGTCCCTTCCTACGCGTCATTGGTTTTCCAAGCGGACGTTTTCCAAGCGGACGTTTTCCAATCGGTCTCCCCACCAATATCTTTTTCCTCTCCCATTCTAGCCACGTGCCCTAGCTTCTTCCCTTTTATAACCCTAACTATTTCTGAAGATGCAGAGAGACCATGCAATTTCTTGTTATGCAGTCTCCCCCATTCCCCGGTGACCTCATCTTTCTTTGGCCAATAAATGCAGGGAAGAATCCTATTCTCAAATACTCTGAATCTACTCTCATCTCCCAGGGTCATAGACCATGCCTCCCACCCATATAATGCAACAGGCAAAATAATTTTTTTATATATTCCCTTTGATAATAATTTTGAAGAGATAAGCCTCTTTATTGAAAAGATAACAGGCGTTTCCCGAATACAACCCCGATTTAAATTCTTCTCAAATATTATTATCCTTCGTGATTACATTCAATTTTTCTACATATTCAAATTCTACATTTTGTATCTTAAGATTTTGTATGTTAATACTCTTCCTCTTTGTTACTAAATATTTTTTCTTATCACTATTAATATCAAACCTCCATTAATTTTTCCTCGCTATCTGCAATTGCAATTTCCTAATCTCCTATTATATTTAAGTCGTCTGGGTAACCTAATATCTTACAATTGATTTCCGCATCTTATTCTTTCTTTACTACCTTCAAGACAAATTTGAAGATCAAAATTTGAAAAAGTTTATGCTGATCTATATTGAGTCATGTGTATGTTTTACTAAAGTCTACAAATAATTAGTGAACAGAAATATTGAATTCGCAGTTTTTTTCCTAATATCTGTCATAATGAAAATATCTTAATTAATGTTGATCGATTTGGCCTGAGCCCGCAATGATTTCTCCTAATATTTCCTCCGCCTATGGTTCTTAAGTATTTTCTATGTTATAATAGTGAAATAGAGTATAATATTTCTTGATCATTACATTTTGATATTTTATTTTCATTGCTAGATTATTATTGAATATTTTTAATTATAATGAAACTTGAGAAAATGCAAAAATAGAGACTTGAGACAATTTATAAAAATTAACGGCATAAAACGATAGATAAATTACCAATATATACATTCATAAATAGTATTAATTTAAATTAATTGATTTATTTGTTTTTTTAGATCATAGTTATTTTCCTTTATATTTTAATATATATTTAATAATGACTTGAATAATTATGTTATATATTCCCGTATTAATATATTAATTATTATTTCTTTTTCATTATAATTGTAATAATATGTTAGCGTTTTCAAAATATACTTTAATTTTAGATTATTTTGAAAATTGACTTTTTAAAAGTTTTTAAAAAATAAAATAAAATTACAAACTTAGTCGACAAAGAAATTGAAAAATATTCTTTTTTCAATATTGATAATTAAATTTAACCAATTTTACTAATTGAATGTAAATAAAAATAAAATGTATTTTATATATTTAAAAATATTCGCAAAAAACTAATTTTCTTATGAATTTATTTATTTATATAAAACAGTTTTATTTTTAATAAATTGCAAGTATTGAATTAAAACTACATTCTTCAAGGCCTTAATAAATTTAATTTTATTATTAAATTCATTTATTAATTTGTCAGTTTGTCTACGTTGGTTTTCCCATTGGTTTAACATCATTTGGCTGTTAAAATAATACTTTAAAATCCCACAGTTCAAATTATTATTTTTATTTTATTTTTTTTATTTAAATATTTTATTAAATTTATTATTAATAAATTGAATAATAAAATAAGCTAAATCTGTTTTTAAACATTTAAACATTTAAATATTTTCTAAGTTTAAATTGGGTGGCTGGTATTGCTGGTTGCATAAATGCCAGGGGCTCCTAGCAAAGTAAACGTTCAGTCAGTCGCTGTCGTTGTGTGAGTGCACATGGCGTAGCACACCGGGCGGGCGACGCTCTGTTTCAGCGAAAGTGTAAGTGAATTTTCCATTAAAATTATCATAATTCACTAATACTAAGTAACCAATTAATGCCAATCTTTCCACTTACACACAAAGATCATTGTAAAATTGTTTGAAATGATTTACTGATTTTTTTATTGACACTTATCACTTAGAGAAGGGGTAACGTCCCATTCATCCCCTTAAGCGTTAATATATAATTGAATATATTTCTATATCTTGTAACAATCCTGAATAAAAGTGTTATAATTTAAAATATTAAATTATATATCAATAAAATAAAATGATTATCAAAAAGATATTATCATCTTCTTCAATGAATATGTTTTAATGTTTAGACTATTTTTATATTAAATTTTATTAATAATTGATTTTAAATATAAATATATATTTAATATAATATTCATAATTATAATTTATCAAAAACCTTGTTTACTTTAATATATCTACATTCTTTAAAATATTAATATAATATATATTAAATTTACATAGGATTGATTATTTGTATTAAAATTTGGAAAAATAAATTTCTTCTTTAATATTTTTGAATATTTTTTTCATAAATTTAAAAATAAAGAAATTTGTGAATACAATCTACAATATAGGTTTCTCACTATATTAAATTAATTCTACAGGTAAATATATCTCACCTAATGCCTGTGATTTATTCTTTTTAACTATCACCATCGTTTCTTCAAAATTGATTTCTGTTGAGGCCACCGATATGGTTTCTGTTCTATTATATACATTCGAATTTAAAATTTTTTCCAAATAATTCCTCATCTATTCTTAACAGAAAATATCATTTAATATTTTTTTTTTCGTTATGTGGATTAAATTTGAACATATTTATTTAAAATTATTTTGAAAATAATTTTAAGATGGAAAATAAATTGAAAATATTTCTTTAAAATATACGAATAAATATATAGCTGAAATTCTATATATAGCAGTTTTATACAATTATTAATAATGTGAAAAATTATCAAACATATATCTTTATTTTTACGGTCACTTTAGAGGAAAAAAAATCAAAACGTTGTAAGTAATGACCCTCTTCCGGTTGAGCTACGTTTCTCAAAAGTTGATAGAAAACTACGAATTTTGAATAATGCCAAATTTCATGATTCTAGCTCAAACCATTTTTGCGTAATCTTGATTACATACATACACACACACACACATACATTTTTCTCAACCTTAGTGAAAATGATTCAGGAACCTTCAAAACGTATAAAAACATTAAAATCTCAACATCGAAAATTTTCGTGATCTCAATTCTATCTCTTACGAGATAGTAAAAACTAAAATCAGTTACAATATAAGGTTATTGAGAATTGATTAACCAAAATAACTCTAAGGTAATGGCACCAATAGATGACATTTTAAGCGCTCTTGTTCCTATTTTCTTTTATAAAACTGAAACTATACGTCTCACAAAAAAAATCTTTTGGTTATTATAAAGCTTATTTTACCTTTTATCACCTGGATAAATATTTTACACTTTTATATGAGTTTAAGGGGAAATATAATTTTTTTTCAAAATAATCAAATGGCACCTATAGATGACACCAAAAATTTTGGTGGAACCTAATGATGACAATTATGGAACCCAAAGATGACATCTACTTTTTTTCACTTCGCTTGCTCTCTTTATCTACAACTTATTTATTTACAAAGTAAAACATCTTTCCAACACCTTGTTGCTGCTTTAACTTTAGTTATAATAAAAAAATCAGGTTTCATATAATGATACAATAGATATATTTATTGTGATTGATTTTATTTTTAGCTGATTATTATAATAAAATAAAAAATTGATTTTAAACAAATCTTGTTTTAATTATGCATTTTTAATTATACATTGGGAACAGAGTAATTTAAAAAAAATTTCAAAAAATAGTGTTTGAAGTTCTGGAATAGAAAAAAATTTTCTGACAATGAGAAACACAGCGTCACCTTTAGGTTCCTATATCAATTCAGACATGCAACTTGGTGGAATTATATAAAATTATCTCCTCTTTACAGCTATTAATATAATAGACAATTTTTTTAAAAACCTAGTATAGCTGACATTGCTGTCATCTATAGGAAAAACAATTTTTAGAGGCACCTATAGATAACACCGTTGATAAAAAAGATACTTTTAAAAATTGGTGTTTAAATTGAAATGATTTATATCTATATTAAGTCTATTTTATAATGTAGTTATTAAATTCTTGATAAATATGAAAATAAAAATATAAAATACTAATTAAGAACATTAGTTACCTTAAGGTTATCTTTAAGATTTGTGTAAAAAATCAATTGTTGACGATCCTGTCTGCTTTTCAAGTTAAAAGATAAAAAAATAGGGCGACTAATTGTATTGTTGTAGGGTATCTCAGGTGGTGGAAAAACAAAACTATCATTTAAAAAAAATAAATTCCGCGTATGTTTTAAAATTTCCTTATTTTTTTAGTTTAAATTCAAAAGTGTCATCTATAGGTGCCATGTCATCTATAGGTGCCATTACCTTACGTAATTGTTGTCAAAATTAATCATTTTGTTTCATCGTTGATCTTTCCCTTTTATAGGGACCCCTTATGTTCAGTGGTTTATTTACTTTGATTTTAGTTAGTATGTAATATATATTCATATTTGTTTTCATCTATCATACAACTTAGAACTTGCTAATATATGCATATATATACGAGTTTAGATGGATTGGGATTAATTGAATTTTACTTACTGACGCAGATGTATAGTACGAGGGTGTCTCATTGTTGATGATATTCCACTTTTCAACCCTCAAGCCATAATTATCAGAGACAATCCCAAAATTTTAGATGAAATATATTTTATTAATGAAATTTCTGCTATTTCTATCCTCTTTTTTAAATTTATTCTATCTTCATATATTATTTTAATATAAAATTTCTTTTTTCATTTAATTTCAATTCTTTGTTAAGAAAATGATTTTAATGAAAATTAACTTTTTCTTTTAAATGACATGATTTTTATTTTTATTTCATTTAACAAGATTGTATTTCTAGCTTGTCAACGAATATATATTATATTTTAACGAGGACGTAAAGTAACATAAAACCCATTCTAACAAAATCAAATATAATGTTAACAACAGGAAGTAAGAAAGCTATTTCAATGATGGTGGTTACTACCATTAGAGAAGCAACCAATCAGGAAAATTTGACTACCAATTAGATTAAAGCCCTGATAATTTAATTAGATATATGTATCTATATATCCTATAAATTAATATCTTTCTAACCAATTTATATTAAATAATATTAAACAATTTCTAAGTAGAGTATAAATGTGTATAAATTATTATTATTTAGATTATTATAGATCAAAATATTTATGTTTAATGATTGATTAATAAATTATATATTTCCACGATTAGTTATACTTATATATGTTTTTATTTCAAAATTCTAGTTAAATAAGTTGACATGTGGCCAGGTCCGAACCGACCGACGGTTTGAAATAAATTAATTTCCAGCTACAGAAACAATTTCAAAAAATTTTAATATATCTATTAATGTAATAAAAAACAGATATGGATATAACATAAATATTTTTAATTCTATTTTATTTATAATATATATGTAAGACCAGGCTGCACCAAAAGTTGATCAATTCATCCCACTGATGCATAAGTAAATATACCAAATTTCATCAAAATCCGTTGAGCCGTTTAGGCTGTACACATCTATACGGACGGACAGACGGACGGACAGACATCATGCTAAAAATACTTTTTTCTGTTAAGAAAATGCATGATTCGTGGAGATATGTAAAAATCTCCACATGTGAAATTTGGTGTGAAAACAATACCTCCCTTACTATCGTCGGTCGGTAAAAATTGAACTATTATCTGAAAATAATAAATGTATAAAATAATCAAATTTTAAATTATGTTTATTATTTTCAAAAAATAAAAATAAATAAAGAGGAAAAATATTTATATTATTCTCCCACCCCTTTTAAGATTTAGAATTTTAAAAAAGATATTAATAATTGATTACGGGATTAAATATAGATTCAAATCTACAATCTGAAATTTTTTCTTATATGTCTAAAATAATTTGAATTAGTTATAATACTATAAATTTATTTATTTAAAGAAAATTATAAAGTATTACACAAATGGATTATTATTAAATTTACAATATTAAATTATTTTTACGCCTAAATTTATTTTATATTTACTTTAGAAGTTTAATTGGTTGCATACATATAGGCGCTTCTATAAAATAAATTCTTGAATTATCCTGGGTAATTTTGTCAACTGTATTATAAAATAATATAAATATAAAAAACAATAACATTTACAATTTGTATTTTAATTATTGAGAATTATAATTAAACAATAATTAAAACAGTATCTTAAATACAATAAGAATGCAATTTTTAAATAATAACAATAAGGTTACATTTACAAACAATAAATTAAAAAACCTAATAAATCCATTCAGATGTAGTATTTATTTATAAATAAAATGTAATATTATTAATTAATTTCCTATAATAATTCAACTTGAAAAATATAAAACATCCACTCGTGTCGATACTCTACATCTCTACAAGCTATACACTCCATTTGCTCTTCATTGTTGTAAACAATGATCTGGAATGTTGCAACTGTAATTTTGTATGCATAATTATTTGTTACGATTAATTTGTCTCATTGCAAATCCCGTTTGTCATATAAATTAATCACAATCAAACTAAATGATATGCTGTTGGTATATATTATTACATATCGGCGAGCAGCTGGCCTGTTTTACGTTTCTATTTTTACGGGGATGTGTCACAATGACTGACTGTCGTTTATAGCTTGTGTGTTGGAGGGTGTTGTGGGCTTGGGGGAGAGAAATTGGTCGGGTGTTTGTATGAGGAGTGGGGGAATGGAGGAGAATGTTTGTGGGGGATTGGCACGCCTCGAGCTGATATTCGACTAGGCCGGAGGCTGATTACCAGTGACAGGGTGCCAACCAATCGCGCATAAATCCTTTAAACGACTCACGTCGATCGTTTAGCTTTAGATAGATGGGCAAGAAGGGTAGCAATTGCCAATATCATTGACTTCCTTGTCTACTGTTTAATGTTCAAGATAAAATATAAACATGAGAGAGGAGTATTGAAACGTAATATTTGTTTTAAAAATATTACAATTTCGATAACATTGAAAATTCAATTTATTATACATATTTAACAACTTGAATTGAAAAAAAAAATTAACAATCAATTTCAAAATTTATTAACAAATATTTATTAATCTTATAAAAAATTAATTAAACTGGATATGCTTTTAATTTTATTTATAATAATTAATAAGAGTACCTGGTTCACCGAGACGTCGTTCAAATAATTTAAAAGAACCTTCATTAAAAAATATTTATAAAACATACATCCCTTAAATGTATGGCCTGTGGATATAACATAATATATAAATATTTCATAATTTGATTTTATTTATATTTATATTATTTTGTATTTAAGGAAGCGCTGTCTGACGCTACTGACGTCATTAAAATTTCCTATGTTAAATTAAGAAAAAACTAATAAAGATGATTCTTCCTGAAGTTGAAACAATTAGAGATCGACTTTTCTTTATAAAAAATATCTATAATATGAATTTCAAAAAAATCATTCGAGCGGTCCTTCTCTTTCTGCCGAGTCCTATTTTTATAGGTTCGGAATCAATAAATAGTCACTCGTGAATAAATTTGGAGAATAGGGCAATTTGTATCCTAATTAATGAATTTTCATGGAAATTCTTTTTTTTCCATTTTCTTCTCAGTCTGCTAATAATTGATGTCAAACAAAAACTAAAATACTAAGCTGGTCCAAATTTCTACATGAGTTAGCTGATAGTTGCCTGTTATCAGCAGCAGTGTTGCCATTTCATTTAAGAAACATGAAAATCAAAAAGTTACGGAATTGTTGACCTGCCCATATATGTATTTTCATTATTAATATATACATATATAAATATTTAAAATACATATAAAACGAGAAATCAAAAATTATCAATAATTAAAATAATTAGCTGGAGTGTCTCCACTCGACTATCTCGCAATTTGAATTGGATTAAATAACATATATTATATTTAAATTTAATTTAATTAATTATAAATTATAAATTAAAATTAATAGTTAATATTTATTAAACCAGCGCATGTTTGGCTCTTTGTTGATGACCCCACGTCACGTGTTGGCGCGTGATTTGCAGTGTTAAAAAATTAATTCCGGTACTTACAGCGATTCAATCAAGCTGAAATTCTATATATAGCAGTTTTATAAAATTTTTAATCAGGTGAAAAACTGTCAAACATATATCTTTATTTTTACGGTCACATTAGAGAAAATAAAAAAATCAAAACGTGGTAGGTAATAACCCTCTTCCGAAAGATGTATATTTCTCAAAAGTTTACAGAAAACTAGAAATTTTGAATAATGCCCGGATACCAAATTTCATTATTGTAGCTCAAACCGTTTTAGATTAATCTTGTCTACACACACACACACACACACATTTTTCTCAACCTTAGTGAAAATGATTCAAGAACCTTTAAAACGTATAAAAACATCAAAAGCTCAAACCGTTTTCTTGTCTACACACACACACACACAACCAGGCGCGCGCGCAGGTCGATATGTCGAGATCAAACCTCATTATATCCAAAATTCCTTTCTTAAAATTCTCTTGAAAAAGCATAAAAATAGCCGATGAAACTTCAAGAATTAAATTTCATTCAACTACTTAAAAAGACTTGGAATTAATTTTTATAATGAAAACTTTCAACCTAAATGAATATATTTATATTAAGTAAATAACAAATTTTATTGCTTAATTTTGACCTAATTTTTTATTATATTTTTGAATCAATATGATGAATACAAATGTTTTCCCCAAAACAAAATATATATACATATATATAAACACAAAACCTTATACTGATTATATTTCTTGATTAAACAACGTAAACTATAACTAAAATCTCTATGTAATAATTAAAATAAAAATATTTGTATGTAATATTTTTATTAGTTATAGGGAGTAAAGCTTATCTAAATAAAAGAAATAAAACGCGACTCTTCTCAGCTTTGCGTCACGCACGCCAAGATGAATGAATTTCGTATCGCACCATCTTTTTTTTCTTCTAAATCCTGATTATACTTTTTTTTATAGACACTCGTATCAATGATTTGGTTTCATTTTGATCCCCACAATTTGTAAGGGTCGTTCTTTTTTTTTAACCCCCGTCACTGAACTTCCGATTGCCCTTTAACTTCATCACCCCCCTCCCCCACCCTTCCCTCACGTTCAACTCTCAACGCCACTTCTTTTCAACTTCAAACAATCATAATAGATAAAGTGACGCATCCCTTTTATGTGTTAATCAATCGTGTAGAACATTTACAAACATACCCCCACCACCTCCCCCTTTTCTTTTAATAATTACTTCCGCTCGTATTATTAATGAAAATAATAATACTTCAATTAAAAGAATATTAAAACTATTAATTATTATATATTCTCGTTACAGCTATTAATTCGTTATAACTTCAAATAACATTTATTTCCGTTATCTTCCTTCTATTCTTATCAATGTCGGTATCTCTCCAACGAACGCGTGCTTTGCGTGTCATTCGAGTACCTTGCGTGACTCGTAGCCACGAATTTAAACTGAAATTCACGTAAAGTAATGGATATCAAAAAATAAAATAAAATAACTTTAAGGGGAGGTAAAAAAGAAAATGGCAACTAAGATTAGTTACAAACGAGTTTTTGTAAAAAAAAAAACTCGCTAAATTACAACATTTTACTCGAATATTGTCATTTTATTATTGATTAGTGATGAATATAGATTTTGAGATTAAAATCATAAGAAGTTGGATGGGAAAGAGAGAGTAGAGTGATGGGAAGGGAATGAGGTAGATTGGTGAAAAATGTTTTCGGTATGTTGAAAATGATTAATGCCATCCATGGTAGAGAAAGTGGATGGAATAAAGGAATGGTCCAAATGGAGAGAATAGAGCAGAGATTCACCCCCTAAATCATCTCCAAATTCACAAGTAGTTTATCTTCATGTTCTAATGTCATCTATTTAAAAGAAATTTTCAATTAATATTTACTTTCATTTCACGCATCAGGGTAGCGTGTTAGCTAATAAATATATAAATATGAGCTGTGACCAGGCACAGAACCGACCGACGATTTGAAATAAATAAATTTACAAACAACATTATATATATATGTATATATATATATATATAAACTATAAAAAAAAGTATTTTTAAAACTTGAATTAAAATGCCTAAATTATATTATCTTGGTTTTTATTTTTAGTTTAATTACTTAATTATTAATTACTACTATATTTTAAGTGAAATATTTTCCGACAATGAATATAAAATTAATACTTTGTAAACTACCACTTCCGGTTTCCGGATATACACAAAAAGTTGATGAATTCGTGCTACTAATGCATTAAGTAAATATACCAAATTTTATCAAAATCCGTTGAGCCGTTCATACGGACACACAATGGACAGACGGACAGACATTATGCTAAAAATACTTTTGCATGATTCGTGGAGATATGTAAGTCTCTACATGTGAAATTTGGTGTGAAAACAATACCTTCCCTTCCTATCGTTGGTTGGTAAAAATGAGGGTTATAATTTTTAAGCCCAAAAAAATCAACAGAAATATATCTTTAATGATCACTAATCTAAAATTATTTCAAATAAAGTAAATTAAATGAGAAAAAAAATGACATATCTCTAAATTAACACTAGAATTTTCTTAAACGATCTATTCTCCATAAAAAAAAATTTTTTAACAAGATTTACAAACAAATAACATTACAATGCTTTTTTTAACTGAAAATTATCAATTTTAATTATTTTTTTTATTAATAACACTATATTGTAGATAATCAAAATAAATCATGTTAAAATATATTATGACTATTATTGAGAATATTTCAATTTTTTTGACAATTATTGAATTTGAAGAAGAACACGACTGGCATCCAAAACGTCATCATTAATTCATAAAATAAAAAAAGTAATTCTTATTATTTGATTTTAACTTTCCTACTTTATTTACCTCAATAAATTTTTTTGGCTAAAAAAATAATTTTATTATTTTAATTTTTACATTAATAGTTGTGTTCTATTATTAAATATTCACTTTTATTTTACCTTTTTTATTTAAATGACCTTTATGCATCCACAAAAATAATTAAATTATATTTTGTACACATGGCTCGAATGAATGAAGAAAGGTTAACGAGAAGTTGATTTGTTGTGACACAATGAGTTGAATATAAAAATATATATAAAAGAATTGAATTGGCGAGATAGTAATTGGGCGAAGAGATGGTTCAGTATAAGAGAGAGGTTAGTAGAAAGAATTAATATTTTTGGAACGTTGAAACTCATTAATTGGCCATTTTTTTTATATTTTATTAATTGAAAAAACATGATCTATCTTTAAAATTTTTCGTCTGTCTGTTATTATTCTTATTAAAAAAAAATGCAGTCATTTTGTTATTGTGTTATTATTATGATATGGACCTGGTCATTAATTTTTTTTTCTTATTCAAAAAAAAGTATAAAATAATAATAATAATAATATTGATAATAATAATATAAATCTAATAATATTTAAACATCATTAAGAACAAATCAAAAATCGTTATATGATCAAAATGAAAGAAAAATTAGATTATTAAAAATAAATTCTAGAAAATCACATTTTGATAATTTATATTTAAGTCATTAAATAATAAAAGAAATATTAACTTTAAAACTCAATAAGTTATCAATATTTTATTTTTTATTTATACATCAACTAATAAATTATTTAATTAATTAATTAAATATTAATTAAGACATGTTTTATATTATCTATTTAGCTTTTTATGTGGTTCTGCGGAACTTGAAAGTTCTTGAATATAGCATTCGTGAGCCTCCTCCATCCAACTTCCAGACATCTCTCTTTATATTATCTGCGCAATAAAACTACCAACCGATCACTTCCCACAAACAAGTTGGCCACTAATCTTTTCTCACCTCTTCTAGCCGCATGAACCATCTTAATTTCAGGATCTTTACTATGATTGTAGATACTTACAATTCTTTATTATTCAATTTCAGCCAAACATCTCTTAGTAAATATTAAAATTAATTATATAATACTTATATAAATTAATATTTAAGCATAAAATGTCTTTTAATAGAGGATTGTCATAAATAAACATTTAAGACAAAATAATCAAATCCTCACCTATATTCATTTTACCTAAAATGTGGACAATGTAAATGAAATAGGATCGTTTGATGAATGGAATATATTGTTATAATTCGACAATTTCAAAGTTCAAAAATTAATTGAGTTATTGGAAGAGTAGCCAAGGGCTGTTAGGAAGGGGTAAGAGTTATTCTGTTGAATGTAAGACCATTCTTCGGGATGAACAGGACAGAGAAACATCATCTTTAAGTGATACGACAGTGCCCGAATCCTACATCAAGGCCAACAAAGAGATTGATGCCCAAGGAAGATGTATCATGGAATGCCTGGAAGGTCCCGCACTGTAAATCAACATTAATCTCGCCTTGCCCTGATTTATACTAGTAACAATTAACAGTTAAGTGGTCAATACTTGCAATTTGCAACAAATATAAAATTTGATATATCAATAATATTAAAATAAATTAACTTTATTTTATAGTTAATTTCTAAGTTATAGTTTCTCATGATACTTATTATAATTGTATTAATTTCTTTAATCATTAAATATAATTTAATATTTCATTTTAATCTGAATGAATTCAAATTTACCTCTTCCTTCATCAACATTCGCTGGAACTAATTTCTATTCTAATTTTAAACTCATTTTTTTAATAACCCAACCCATACTAAGCATCGACTATACGACAATATATAATGTATATCCAATGCTGTACATCAGTAGTTCTCAACTTTTTTTTTCAGGCGTACCCCCCACATAGTTTTACATATTTTTGTAAGTACCCTTTTCCTATTAGTTTTTTTAAATGCAAGATTAATGTTCATAACTAGATTTTTTATTTCTGAAATTTTATTTTGTGAAATTAAAAAAAATATATTTATTTATTTATTTATTTAATTAAAGAGATTATATACAACCCAGTATATCTCTATCCTCTCCCTATTTGGGGTAGAGGATTTACAAAAAAATAAAAAAAAAACATAAACAAAAACAAAGAAAAATTTAACATAACAGAAATTAAATTATTTTTAAAAATTCAGGCATCTAAAAATATCTTTAAAATATAAATGTATGTTTAATAGTGAAAAATAATGAAGCAATAAAGAATTAGCTGGAGTGTCTCCACTCGACTATCTCGCAATTTGAATTGGATTAAATAACATAATATATTATATTTAAATTAAATTTAATTAATCATAAATTATAAATAATAAATAATAAATATTAAACCAGCGCATGTTTGGCTTTTTGTTGATGGCACCACGTCACGTGTTGGCGCGGGAGATTTGCAGTGTTAAAAAATTAATTCTGGTAATTTCAGCGAATCAATCAAGCTGAAATTCTATATATAGCAGTTTTATACAATTATTAATTATGTGAAAAATTATCAAACATATATCTTTATTTTTACGGTCACTTTAGAGGAAAAAAAATCAAAACGTTGTAGGTAATGACCCTCTTCCGGTTGAGCTACATTTCTCAAAAGTTGATAGAAAACTATGAATTTTGAATAATGTCCATGTACCAAATTTCATCATTCTAGCTCAAACCGTTTTTGCGTAATCTTGCCTACATACATACACACACACACACACACACACACACACACACACAGTAAAAATGCCAATACATGATTAAATTATAAACATAGAAACAATAAATATAAAATATTTAATAAACAAATAACTAATTACAAATATATTAATTTAATTGCTAATGAGAAACTTGCCGTGTTAAATTTTCAGCAATTTTTTCATAATTTGGTTCCCAAGATAAACCCGAATAGTTTTTATTTTTTGAAAACGGATCTGCTATCCACATATCATTTTCAAAGTTTTTGTTTTTTGGAAAATACTCTATAAAAGAGCTTGACAAATTTGAAAGAAGTTCTAAAATTTCCTTTTTAAATTAACATTTATTGAAGTATTGTTTTCCAACAAGTAAGAATCAAACGAATTAAAACAATCAAATTCATGTCTCTTAACTCTTTCTATCCACATACTAATTTTTGCTTGAAAAACTCAAAGGTAAGCAATTATACTACTTTATGTTTTATTAAACTTATTAAAAAATCTAGAAAATTTATTATTATCACAAAAAAATTAATAAAATACGCCATTTTATACAAAAGCTAAACTGTACCCCTCGGACAACACCTCCGTACCCGTATGGGTTCGCGTACTCCTACTTGAGAATCACTGCTGTACATAAATTAAAATACTGAGATGCTCGAACCATTATTTTAGAGTTCAAATATGCACGAATATTTATAGATAAAAATACTCTGCACATTCTGGTATGGATCGTATAAAATTTTACCGGTACAAAAAAGGATTAACCAAGAAAATCGATATAATAAATATAAACAACGTGTGGAGGCAGCTTAGCCGTGTGTGTATAGTGGCACATGAAGTCGGCGTTCGATTCCAACTAAGAACAAACATTTTCTAATAAATTCAATCAGCTGCCTCCCGCTCCAGGAACTGACAAGCCTGGTTCTAAATAACCCTGCACCAGCAGGATTATTTCAAAAAATAAGCAACCACAAAGTGGGAGCTTTGCGTGATCCCAGATGGTCCAAACGCAAATAATAATAATAAACAACATGTTCATGTTATACACAGTATATAGTTTAGATGATGAAAATGAATTTCCTAATTAAATAAGGTTTATCTGCTCTCTCGCTCTCTCCAATGACAATATAAATTGCCATTATCATCTTATCTCCCCTTTAGGGTAGTCGTGTAGAAATCACGACCGAGTTTCTTAAAAGACTTTCTGTGGCGGGTCCCCTATTCCCCGTTGGCTGTTCCTTCTCTATCCCATGGCGCTGACCGGCACATTAATCTTTGTCAAGTAAAGAAGTTGGTCGCTTAAGTGCCTCTACACCGTCTCTATTCAACCCTCGGAAGGGCTAGTTTTGGCCAGGGTTGCTTTTAACGGGGCGAGCTAGAGAGGAAGGGGGTGGACAGGAGAACGGGGAGTGGATTCTTAAAGAGGGCGCCAACGGAAATGGCTACGTCGTCGAACCTCCCCTTCATCCCTTTAACCTCCTTGATAGCAAGTCACTTTGGTTGGGATGTCGGTGTTCAAATAAGCAAAACTAACCCTTTTTTATTTCACCCTCGTCCACTCATTTCTCTTCATCATCGCGCTTATTTCAATGAAAATTAGAAGACTAAACAAATAAATAAATAATAAATATTATTAACTAAATAAATAAAAACATTTTTAAATTTTTTTTAAATTAAATTGTAAATCTTTTATCGATTTAACACAGTAATCTTGAGGTGAAAATTTTTTAATAATATTCAAAGATTATTGAACTATAAAATAAAAAGCTAGAAATTTCAAATTTAACTTCGATTGCATTTATATTCCTAGTTTCAAGGGTGAATAACTTTTAATTTAAAAGACTAAAATTTTTATCAAATGTATTAAAAAAAACTAATATGCAAAAAAATATTATTTCAATCCATATTCTTAAACTTCAAGCAATATTTTTATTTAAAATTAGCTGGAGTGTCTACACTCGACTATCTCGCAATTTGAATTGGATTAATTAACACATATATTATATTTAAATTAAATTTAATTAATTATAAATTAAAATTAATAAATAATATTTATTGAACCAGCGCATGTTTGGCTCTTTGTTGATGGCACCACGTCACGTGTTGGCGCGTGAGATTTGCAGTGTTAAAAAATTAATTCTGGTACTTTCAGCGATTCAATCAAGCTGAAATTCTATATATAGCAGTTTTATACAATTTTTAATCATCCGAAAAATTATTAAACATATCTCTTTATTTTTACGGTCAGTTTAGAGGGAAAAAATCAAAACGTTGTAGGTAATGACCCTCTTTCGGTTGAGCTACATTTCTCAAAAGTTTATAGAAAATTACGAATTTTGAATAATGCCCTTATACCAAATTACATGATTCTAGCTCAAACCGTTTTTGAGTAATCTTGTCTACATACATACACTCACACACATACACAGACATTTTTCTCAACCTTAGTGAAAATGATTCGGAAATATTATACTCTGCTGCCGCCCCCTCTTCCCCCGAGTGGTACATAGTATTTGGTTGAAAGTAGTAAAAGGTTTTCATCCATTTTGTTTCAATCAGTATATTACATGAAACATTCATTACTTTTTGTGTTCTTATTTAATATATATTTTAATTTAATCAATAAATTAATTATATATATTATTATTGTTTATGTTATATCTATCTATCTATGTGGCTCAAAGGTACTCGAAAGTTCTTGGCCGCAACAACCACATTTCTCCAAGTGTCCCTATCCTGAGCCCTTGTCCCATCTCTCTTACGTCCCCTCCTACGCGTCCTTGGTCTTCCAAGCGGTCGTTTTCCAATCGGTCTCCCCACCAATATCTTTTTCCTCTCCCATTCTAGCCACTTGCCCTGCCTATCGCAGCTTTTTCCCTTTTATAACCCTAACTATTTCTGAAGATGCAGAGAGGTCATGCAATTTCTCGTTATGCAGTCTCCGCCACTCCCCGGTGACCTCATCTTTCTTTGGCCAATAAATGCGGGGAAGAATCCTATTCTCAAATACTCTGAATCTACACACATCTCTCAGGGTCATAGACCATGCCTCCCTCCCATATAATACAACAGGCGAAATAATTGATTTATACATTTTAATTTTTATCCCCTTTGATAATAATTTTGATGAGGTAAGCTTCTTTACTGCATGATAACAGGTTTTTCCCGATTGCAACATCGATTTAAATTCTTCTCAAATATTATTATCCTTCGTGATTACATTTAATTTTTCTACATATTCAAATTCTAAATTTTATATATTAAGATTTCGTATGTTAATACTCTTCCTCTTTGTTACTAAATATTTTTTCTTATCACTATTAATTTCAAACCTCCATTAATTTTTCCTCGCTATTTTAAAAAAATACTCAATATATAAAACTCATAAATTTAAAACTCGTTTATATCATATTTTAATTTTATATAACCAAGAAATCATTTTTGCACTTAAAATATAGTTGTAATTAATAATTGAAACAAAAACAAAAATAATATAATAAGAATAAATAAAAATTAAGTTAAATATGATCTAAATATTTTATTAAATAAATTAAAATGAGAACTTTTAGAATAAATTATTTAATTGAATTGATATTTGAATATTAGAATTTAAAATAAAAAGTGAAATATTATAATAATTCTTTGATTGGGAATCGCTATGTTAATTCATTGTTTAAAATGATTCCGCTAGGGACAGTGAGCAGCGAGATGGTCTTGAATGAACAACACAGAGAATTATATAAACTTTAAAAAATTAATTTCTGCGGTTATTGATAAGATATTAATAAAATGTATAGCTTGTTACTCTAGAGGTATTTAAGAATATTGTGATGTAATTTCTTAGAAATCGGTTCAGCCAATTCTGAGTCTATAAAATAGTTATTTCCCGGACAGACAGACAGACATGAAAAATTCTAAAGTCACTTTTGGATTCTAGAGGCCATGAAACGCAAAGATATGCAAAAAATTTTAAATTCTGAGCAATGTGCAGACAAAAACCTTTTTTTATAATATATATATAGATTAATGTAAATGTAAATAATAATATTTAATATAAAACAAATGTGTAAAATTTTGTAAAAAAACAAAAAACAAAAAAAATTGTAAATTCAGACCAAAATGACAATAAATAAATAAATAATAATGAAAAATTAAATATAAATTTAACTTTAGAAATTTATCATTTACGTATATCTTTTATTCCCTCCCTAAGCAATCACAATATAACTTTTATAAAATATTTTCAGATAAAATATAATAAATTTATGAAAAATTGAAATAATTGCAGATTTTATATTATAAACTAATTAAACATATACTTATTTACTCATTAAGTATTTTATTTATCCTTTTTATACTTTCAGACTTCCTCAATAGCGGGGAGTAAATAATTATACAGGGATGGTTTTGTTGAGGAAGCATCATGTTTTATACCTCAATGTGTCCTTGATTGACTTAACACCCTTGTATGATTATCTCAATAATAATAATAATTGAATCATTAAATTTTAGGACTTCCTGTGTTTTAGATCGGTAAATTAAAAATTAAAAGAATGTTAATTAGATAATAAGTTATTAAATTGAAAACATTGATAATACTCATTTATTTATACATTTAATTAATTAATCAAATTAGATAAATAGTTTTTATTTATTTTTTTATATAATCTATTTTTCAAGAATATTATAACAATATAAAAATAATAAATAGAATAACATGAATAATTATTATTATTATTACATGAAATTAGATATATAAGCAAAATGTGAAAAAAAAACTTTAAAACATTATAGAATTTTAAGATTTATACTTTCGTCAACTGTTTTAATAATTAATAATATTAAATAAATCTGCGAAGTTTAAGGAAATAAATATTTATTTAATAATTACTTTTTTTCAAATTTACTCATTCTATCATAATTATATAAAAAAATATAATAATAAATATATTAATATGTAATATCCTTAATTGGATTAGAATTTATTAATTTTTTTTTTTTTTGTTTCAGGTAAGATTTAATTTTCCTGTGGCTGTGTTTCTCAATCTTGATTGCAAATTGATATTTAAGGTAACAAGATAATTTTTTATTAAATATATATAAACCAGGGGTCGGAAACCTGCGGCTCGCGAGCCGAATATGGCTCTTGCGATGTCAAAATCTGGCTCTCCAGTTCCATGCGCAAATATTTTAATAATATTATTTTAATTTAAAACTCAAAATATCATATTTAATTGAAAAAATATATATATCATGGTAACAAGATAAAAACACTCAACAGAGAACAGTTTATTTATTTTAGATCAAAGATCAAATCTATAAATCAATTCCTAATTAAATGTCATAAAAATTAAACAAAAATGTTAGTGGCTATTTAAAAATTTGCAAAATTTCTAGATTGTAATTTTTTGCTCTTTCCGTCTCAAAATTTTGCCGATACCTGGACTAAACCAATGGCAATCTGAGGGAATTAGTTAGGAAAGAAAAGAAATTGGATGGTAGTAGCTTATGAAAGGGACTGAACTAACTTCTAATAGCCAATAGGTTTAGCATCACTAAAGATATTGAAACCTGTCGACCGTTACAAAAATTTTCAGAATAATAATAGTAATTAACATAACAAAATTGATAACACTATTCCCAACGTTTGTCTTAAACTATCTATCTCTGTGGTTCTGCGGAAGTCGAAAGTTCTTGGCCGCAGCAACTACACTTCTCCAAGTATCCATATTCTGAGCCACAACCTTCTAGTCTCTATCGTCTCCCATCTCTCTCACATCCTTTCCCACATTATCCATCCCTAGTCTTCCATGTGGACGTTTCCCACTCGGTTTCCCCACCAATATATTTTTCGCCATTCTTTCCTCTCCCATTCTGCCTGGACAGCCTTCTCGATTTTATAATTCTAACTATATATGCAGATGCATAAAGATTCCTCCTTATGGAATCTCAGCCATTCTCCGGTGACTTTCTTTGACCCATAAATGGTGCGAAGAATTTTCTGAATAAACTCTCGACAGTAATTATAAATGTGATTGAATAAATTGGTATTGCTTTGTCAAGCAGAAGACGCTAAACTTTAGAACTTCATGGAACAGTTTTATATTTGACTGTCCACTAATATAAATTTGACAAACAAGTAAATATATTCATGTATACGAGTACAATAATAATCAGAAAACTTTTATCTTTATGAAATGCACCCATTGAGGGTAAAAAAGTTTTAGAGTAATATTAAATAAAATAATAAAAACATGACAAATATATGAAAGTTGTTTTAAGTATTCCATTATATTTTTTTTTATATTTTATACCAAGTATGTTGAATCACCATTATATCATAGATAACAACGAGAATAAATATTATATATACTTCAAGAAACGTGTGTATAAACGAGGATTGAAAAACAATGTCAGTTGTTTACAATCAAAAAAAATTCAAGGGTTATACCACTGTACTAAACATGTTAAGAAGTGGTTCTGTTTTATTGTCTTAGAAACAACTGGTTATACACTTAGTGTCGAATCATAGTTGAAAATTTTCTTCTCAGTTAGTTAACATTTATTAATATGAAAATGAATATATGAAAATATTTTGTTAGTTGTTTTAATAATAATAATAATAAATCATCCCTTTCATCATCATCAAAATTTTCACCATCTAGAAATGACATAAAATTATAATAGAAGAAGATATAATAATTTTTTGTTTAAAAATATACACAAAATATTTCTATTTATATTTATGACGGAAAGTCATTCGGTTTTATATATGTAAATCTATCTAGAAAACTATAGAACATTGTTTGAATGTCTAGTAAAATATAAAATATTAATAGACAATTTTAAATTTATTGAAAATTATTCAATTTTTCATTAGATGAATTTATAAATTATATATATTAATATATAGATTATCTTTTTCTAATGAAAAAAATTCCTCGAAATCGAGGTTGCAATCTGGAAACGTCTGTTATCATACAGTAAAGAGGCTTATCTCATCAAAATTATTATCAAAGGGAATCAAAATTAAAATATATAAAACAATTATTTTGCCTGTTGTATTATATGGGTGAGAGGCATGGTCTATGACCCTGGGAGATGAGAGTAGATTCAAACTATTTGAGAATAGGATTCTTCCCACCATTTATGGGCCAAAGAAAGATGAGGACACCAGGGAATGGCGGAGACTGCATAACGAGGAATTGCATGACCTCTCTGCATCTTCAGAAATAGTTAGGGTTATAAAAGGGAATGCGATAGGCAGGGCACGTGGCTAGAATGGGAGAGAAAAAAGATATTGGAGGGGAGACCGATTGGAAAACGTCCGCTATGCAAGAATATTGTGATATAATTTCATCGAAATCAGTTCAGCCAATTTTGACACTATAACGTCAAAATTTCCCGACAGAAAGTCTTAATTTCTGCGGTTATTGAATTGATAATAATGAGGTATAGTATGGTCTTTTAAATTATTTGAATGGCGATTCGGTGAATCAGATATTAATATTACCAGCCAAACCCATTTGTAATAAATAATTAAAAAATTGTTAAATTTTTAAAATATATAATAATAAATTGTATAAATTTGTTAAAAGGTCGAGCGTTGGCTCTGTGTCCCAGGTATTGAAATAAAAATCAATTTATTTTAATTAATTTGAAACATTTAAGGAAACAAATTTTTAATGGGTAATTTTTAGAAATCCCATTTAACAATTGTAATAAATAATTAAAAAATTTTTAAAGTATATAAAAATAAATTATACAAATTTGTTAAAGGGTCGAACGATAGCTCGGTGTCCCAGGTATATATTTTATATCAACAGGCCTACTTTTCTGTTTGTATGTTATGAATTGAATGGCGATTCGGTGAATCAGGTATTAATATTACCACTCAAACCCAATAATAATGAATCATTTTTTTTTAACTTAATTACCGAGCCGAGTCTCGGGGTCCCGGTACTATTACTTTATCATAAATGTTTGATAAAAATAAAAAAAAATAGTTTTTAAATAATTATTACTAGGAAATAATATTTTGAAAAATATTGTATATAATTACGATGAAATAAAATAAACATCATTGAGTTCAAATGACTGTGCTTTAAAAGCACGTGAAAAATATGCTTAATATTTAGTAGTTATGTATGCCATTTAAATAGATTTTATTTCTATTATTATATTGAATTAAAAATTATTCTTTTTTTTTAAAAAAAATTATAGTAATAAAAGTGAATTTTTCAATTAACAAAAATGAAACATATCTATTTATTTGTCGAAATTAATAAATCCGTGAATATCGTTAACAAAGAGAGAAAATGACAGAATAAAAAAAAAAAATTAATTATTAGCCAGAGGCGGGAATTGAAATGCAGCTCATCTCTTCCTCTACCGGTCACCCTCTACCTCCCTCCTCCAATCGCCCTTCATCCCCCTGCGCATCCTCCGAACCGGTGTCGATAAACATTGGCCTCGTATTCAGTCCGATTGGCTGATTTATTAATGTGAGGATTTGTAGTTTTAAACCGGCCTAGGGAATGAACGTGTGGCGTCATTAGTTCCCTGGGTGGGTGAGCTGATGGGGAGAGGGGGGGAGATGTTTGAGAACTTCCCTCGGGAACTCCCACCGGATATTCCGGGCGTAGAAACAACCGAATGAAACCAAGCTCTGTTTCGACGTCATTATTTATATGAACGCTCTCTCTCTCTCTCTCTCTCTCTCTCTCTCTTCCTATTTCTATCTCTTTCTCACCCTTTCTGTTCGCACTAGAATAAATAATTTGCGACGGTAGAGCAAAGCGATGTTCCTTTAGTGGCTAAATGCCGAAACTGTTCGACTCAGAACAAAACGAGAATTAACAAAATTAAAAAAAAAGAAGAAAAAAAATAAATAAATAAGTAAATATTAAAAAAAAAAAAAACAGAAAAAAGATCCACAAAGTAAAATATGCAAATTTGTTCGTAAAAAACTTTTAAAAAGTAATTAGTAAAATATTAACTAGCAAATTGATTAATGGTATGGAAGGGTAGGAAAAAAATGAGAACTTAAACAAAAAAAAAAACATAATTAATTATCGATAATTTAGAATATCTTAGATAAATGAGGTTATTATTAATTAGAAAATTCCAAAGTAACATCAACCAGCAAACCTCATTAGGTGGATGGGTTAATGAAAAATCCCCCCCCTCCCCCAATCGTAATGATATGATCAGATTATTTTCACAGATCGGTGAACTTGTAATTTGTAGAATATTTTATTTTAAAATTTTAAATTGTCTATTGTATATAATGGTAATTATGAATATATTGCAAAGAATATACATATTTGATATATGTTGTCATATTATGCTAGCTAAAATTGTATATATATGTGTATATACATTTGTTTTTTGGAAATATTAAATTGTTCTACGGATTTATTGGAAATTCACACTATAGATATTTATTATAAAGAAAAATCTATCTGAATTGGTTTCAGAATCGGAAAAAATCATTTTTGTTAGTTTTTTCTTAATTTAAAATAGGAAAATAGGCCTGGCAACGCAATACAAAATATTATAAATAAAGTCTTTAAGTATTATTCTGATATTTATTATAAATTTTAGAACAGAAAAATCAATCTTATTATGTTTTAATTTTTTTATTTTAGTTTTTTCTTCATTATTCAAAGAATATCAAATACCTACATATCATTTGTAATTTACCTTGTTAAAAGTAATGCCAATTTATCATTTTTAAGATAATGATATTTTTATTCTTTAATAAGGTTAACACTTTAAACCCTTCATTTTTATTCTTCATCCGTTTATTGAAAATTTTAATTAACATTACGATTATTCAATTTTAAAACAATTACCTCTTTGAATTATGAATATAAAATATTTATGCCCATTTTTATTATAAAAATGTAACCCGTTATTAACTATTATATAATTATTATAATCTAAAATATATATTCATATATAATATTAAAAAGTGAAATTATTTTTTTCTTGAAAAAAATACAACTACAATATATTTCTCTTTTATCTTTTTTTTTTTTGTGCTGAAAAGAGGAAAATGGTTTATATATAACATTGAGTTCTAGTACATAGGATGATAGTATAAAGTAGTAATAATCCTTATAAAAGAATCTATTCTTACGAAACCACCACTTTAATGGAATCACAAGTATATTTCTTTTATATATAGTCAAAATCTTCAATATATTATTTTATCTTCTCCATTTTTAACGAAAATCCTCTATATTATACTTCATTTTATTACTAGTAATTTTAGTAGTAAGGACCTTAAGAATAATATTTTATTATATATCTATCTATATCTATCTCTGTGACTCTACGGAACTCGAAAGTTCTTGGCCGCAGCAACCACAACCCTCCAAGTATTCCTATTTTGAGCCACACCCTTCCAGTCCCTATTCTCTCCCATCTCTCTCACATCCTTTCCCACATTATCCACCCACCGTGTCCTTGGTCTTCCTTCGTTTCCCACTCGGTCTCCCTACCAATATATTTTTTGCCACTCTTCTCCCATTCTAGCCACGTAGCCTTCTCGATTTTATAGGTCATGCAATTCCTCGTTATGCAATCTTCGCCATTCCCCCGTTGACCTCATCTTTCTTTGGCCCATAAATGCTTCGAAGAATCCTATTCTCAAATAATCTAAATCGATAATATATATATATATATATATATATATATATATCGTTTACATATTGAGATCTATAGGTAAATACTAATATATTTGTTTGTTTGTTTTTATTTTGAATTTTGCGATTATATGTAGTTTCTAATATTGTCACAGTAATATTGGAAACATGTATAGTACATGAACTAATGGTTTGATATATTACCTGTTTGATGGTTTTGTCTCGAAGTGAAACATGAGTATTTACTATTGGATATCGGTATGTATGCTTAGATTGATTTGTTCGAGGCTAGATTACAGGGAAAGCCAAAGTTTAATAATCAATTAATAGATAATGCATTTTTTTTCTTTCTTACATACTACGAGTATACCTAAAGATAGATTAACTAATTTTAATCCTTATAACGAATTTATATAAAATTTTAAACATAAAAGTATTCTGTTATATTGATTTGAATTTTTACATATTTTATTGAAAAAATCACAAAATATAGATATTTTTTATTGGTTGATTATTTGATTAGTTGAAATGTTTTAAAAATTTGAAAAAAATAGATAAAAATTAAAAATTTTTAGAATTGAAAAAAACAATAAGAAATTAATGTTATCTTCCTAGAAAAAAAAATGTTTGTTTTACTTCATCCTAGTTCATTGAAATCAATAGATTCTATACATATATAATTTCTAAAACGTAAATTTATAAGAATTTATCATTAGGACATTTTCATCTGTTTTTTACTATCTCGCCAGAGATAGTATTTCGATCACGAAAATTTTCGATGTTGAGATTTTGATGTTTTTATACGTTTTGAAGGTTCCTGAATCATTTTCACTAAGGTTGAGAAAAATGTCTGTCTGTGTGTGTGTGTGTGTGTGTATGTAACCAAGATTACGCAAAAACGTTTTGAGCTAGAATGATGAAATTTGGTACATGGGCATTATTCAAAATTCATAGTTTTCTATCAACTCAACCGGAAGAGGGTCATTACCTACAACATTTTGATTTTTTTTCCTCTAAAGTGACCGTAAAAATAAAGATATATATTTGATAATTTTTCACATGATTAAAATTGTATAAAACTGCTATATATAGAATTTCAGCTTGATTGAATCGCTGAAAGTACCAGAATTAATTTTTCAAATCTCACGTGCCAACACATGACATGGTGCCATCAACAGCGCTGGTTTAATAAAAATTATCTATTAATTTTACTTTATAATTTATAATAAATTAAATTTAATATAAATATAATATATTATGTTATTTAATCCAATTCAAATTGCGAGATAGTCGAGTGGAAACACTCCAGCTAATTTTTACTATTATACACACTTAAAAATAATATTTTTATCCCAGAAATGAATGATTGATGTATAGAAATTTTCCTGGTTTTAAGAGAATTTCCGCGTTTCTGAAATTTACGAAGTAATTGGGGACAATATTTCAAAAATGATTCATGTGGAAAGTTCTCTTCATCCCTTGTAGATATAAAATATAATTACAAAGATTTGCACGAGTTCGCCAATTCTCCCCTGAATTGCTAGCGGGTATAGGATAATAAAAATTATACCTATATTCAATTCAATATATCAAAAACATGTTAGGTTTTATATACAATTATATTTAAAGAAAATAAGATTATTATATACAAGAATATTTGAACATTAATATTTTATTTGAAATATTAATAAGTCGAAATATTATAAGAAAAATATATATATTTACAAATATCTTTAAATCTGAGGTAGATTCGAAAGTTGAACCCAGCTCGTGTTATAAATATATTACGAAAAAACTAGAAAAAATAAATTATGATCTAAACGTCCGATTTGGTACGTAGTAGAAATCACAAGTTAATTATACAACTGTACTATTTGCTACAAATTAGATAATTACAAAAGATATTCATTAATGGAATTTAAATACAAAATCGAAGAAATATTGAGCCAATACAAGACGAATTATAAAGAATAGACCAACTAGAGAATAACGAAGTGTAAAGATGGCTACCAACAAAAAGAATACGAAATCAAAGAGGGGTGACGAAATACGTCCGACTCAAAGGATGACGAAACGAATAGTAATTGTATACGATTGACGAGATCGTCCGAATAAATCGTAATACAATTCAAGCGATTATAAACGAATGACAAATAACGTCCAAACGAATCGAATGACTAACAAGGAGTGAGATTCGCAGCAATTAGTCCAATTGAGCCCGAAGAGGACGGAAGTAGCTCACGCTTTCTCTTACACACTCAAGCAACTAATTGTTGCGCAACGACTCAATAAATTCAAAATTCAAAATTCAAAATAATTCAAAAGTTCTTTAACAATTGATATACCAAAGTTAATTGAATATATAAAAGTTAATTGACCTCTATAAATAATTCTAAAAAATTTTAAAATATTCAACATTAGAATTAAATATTTTATTTTTTTTTTAGGTTTAACTCCAATTTACTTTCCATTAAATTCATCATTTAATATTTAAACTTATTCAAAATTGAAGCAATGTTTTACAACAATTTACCATTAAAATTTCTTTTTTATTCTATTTTTGTTCAGAAAAGCATAATAAATAATGATAGGAGAGAATTTTCAGATAAATAAAAAATAATAGAAAGATTTAATAAATAATCGTATAATATATTTGATATATTATAAATATTAAAAGTATCTTTAAAGGATCAAATAATTTTTACAATGAAATGAAAATATTATGTTTTACTATTTTGAAATTGTTTAACTATTTATGCGTTTTTTAATTATAGGTTTTGTTCACCTATCCCTTTCAGTTAATTGAACATTATTTTTTTTTGTGATGAATAACATCTATTAAAAATGTGTGTATTTATACTTTTATTCGATTTAATAAAACAGAAATAATATATATATTCTTCCGCCTCCCTAGAAGATTTATCAATTCCAACTCAAATTTCAATAGAATTAAAAATAAACTTCCTATGAAATATCAGATTGTAGTCATATTTATTTGTATGGCTATTCAAAAATTTTTTTAAAAAAATATACAACTTTACATTAAATTTATTTTCATAATTTCAAAGTTAGAAACTTTTTTTAAACTGTTTAAATAATTTTATTGAAAAATATTTACTCTGGGTTGTTATAACTTGTTTTAAAATTTTTATTATACAAGATACTTTTCATTTGAATTGTTTATATATATATATATATATATTATATTTTATATATAAATATATATATATATATATATATATATTGTCGAATATTGGAGGAATTGGGTAAGGTATTTTTTTAAGAAAATTGGGTTGAAAAATCAGATTAAATTAATTTGGTAGCACTCTGGATAAATTTAGAATAATAAAGGGTTATTGAATCCGCGACGGTTGATATGGGAAATGATAAAATTGAATAGGTTCAGAATAAAAATGCATATTTAAATTATAACTAAAAATTATGTATTTAATATAAATAGAAGAATTAATATGATACAATAGATAATAATAAATAAATTAATAAGAAATTGAAGAAATTGAATGGTACCGTAAAAATAGAAATATAAATTTAAAGGAATTTAATTTATATTTAGCAATTGCAAATTATTTACATATGGTCGACCACTTATCTGTTATTGTAATTAATAATGAGTTCGGGGAACACTGGGACTTCAAGTAAGATGATTCTTGGATATTTTCCTCAAGGTATTATGTCGTCTTATCTGGGCAGGCACAATTCCTCGCTCCACTCGACGATCCTTGTAGTTGTTCTTACTTGGTCTGATGAAGTCACTTCCCTCACACCCAATCCAAGAATGATCAAAAAATGTCTAAAAATGTAGATGGTCATCATCCCCTCCTATGCCACTTGGCAAAATTGTCCACCCCTCACTCCCTCTTGGGTAACGAAGAGGTATATCATCTGGGTACCAGATGGAATGCACTTCCCTGGATTTTTCCCGAAACAATAATTCTAGAAAGTTATCTTTTATATACTCTGCCATGTGTTCAAACAAATAACTTTCGATATCTCCGTATCATAATACATGTATACAAAAAAAATGCATTTTTATATTTATATATTACAATATATATATATATATATATATATATATATATATATATATGTATGTATGTAATAATAAAATAATAATAATAATTCTATTATATATACATAGATTAAGATTCTATGTAATCCTTCAGAATTCAAAAATTCTCCAACTATTTTCCAACTATTCTTAATCCGAGCCACCTCAATCTAACTCCTAATCTCTCCAAACTCCCTTACATCTCTTTTTATTTTGTATATAAATACTTAATAAATAATGTATATGTCTATATATCGAGAATATTCTTATATTTAAAATCGCAAAGTGTTTAGAAACCACAAATATCCGTTTACATCCAATTCTACTTCAATAATAATAGTGATAATTAGCAGACAATGTAGTGTATTTGATAAGTATTTGATGAATTCTTCCTTTAATTGATGGGGATGGAAGGTGAATCTTGACAATGACATTCCACTTTCTCCAAAGAATATGTAGTTAGGTAGATTCTACCACTAAATGGCAGATATGACTGATGAAATTTCTCTTTATTTAGTTTACATGAAGTTAGGTGCAATTAAACCAGAATATATATATATATATATATATATATATATATATATATATAATCAAATCCAAGTTGGGAACTAAACTAAATAAGAAATAAACAGTAGAGAGTGATTGAGGTACGATGTAAATACAAGAGAGAAAGCCATGCTAATGTAATACTCCTTATTCCTTCTCCCTTTCTCTCTCTGTCTCTATGCTCTTCAAATAATTCCTTGAATAAATTAATTCTCCATCTAGGATTACTATTAACTTTTCCAACAGGGAATGCTTGTGAATATTTCCTTTAAATAAATTACGGAGAAGATTAATCATTTAGTTAAAGCATATAAGAGAAGTAGGTTAGAAGGAAAATAAGAGCAAAAGAGAGAGAAGACGTGGGTTACGAATGAAATGAGCTTAAATGTAAACATGGTACGAGAATCTACTTTATTTTCAACACAGTCATAACTTCCTTTTTCTTAGGAAATTCACAAAATCTTTAAATCCTCTTTTCTTGAAAATTTATGAATAAAATCGTTCATTAAAACTTAATTAAGCTTTTTTTTAAACGTGTTTCATTATTAACCCCTTTAACATTAATGTATTGTTTGTATATATAGAAATTATTATTAAAGCGATAGATTAATTTTAAATTTTGTTTATGAAAATTCAATAATTCAATTAGTTTGGCATGTAATATTAAACCATTTTTAATCAACAGATGGTCATAAAGATAATAGGAGAGAATACTGTTTATATTTACATTAGATATTTTGGCAATGTTGCTGAGATAATGGGAGGCAATATATTAATTGTCTTAAAACTTGGGACTGATTATAAAATTTTTGAGATTCAATTCAACAACAATTTAGTGGAAATACCTTTAAATTCGAAAAATCACATATTTTTCCACAAACTAATCAGTTTTCCCAATCACAATTGGTAACCCTGCTGGTTTCTTGCATATCAGTGACGTCAGCGTTTTCCCTCTTAAATATGCTCAAATTGATAACGTTATTTCATTTAAAAAAAAGAAAAATATAAGTCTCTGAAATATGTATATTGTAGAATAATTAAACTTAATATTTAATGATGAAAATTGAATAAAACAATAATAATCATGTTTCAAAAATTTAAAATAACAAAACATGTTTTAAAATTAACACAGTATGAGCGGGGCGGGTATTTGTACCCGTTGCGGGGACTGCCACTTATAAGCGGGGTGGGTATTTATACCCGTTGCCACTTATATAATATATATTTTCCCTTGTGTCACTTAAAATTACTTATTTTAAACGATAACTAATATATATCCCTCATATAAGTGGCAATAGGTATATATACCCGCCCCGCTTATAAGTGGCAGTCCCCGCAACGGGTACAAATACCCGCCCCGCTCATAGTGTGTTAAAATTAACTAAAAGCTAGTTTTGTTTTGTCTTTCTTTTTTATCGCGTTTAAGTCCTAATAGCCAGTTGTCAGTTATTTATTTTTATTCCATCAAATTATTACTTTATATTTTTTAAATTTTGGTCAACTTGGTGAGATTTGAACCTTCATCCACAGTGTACAGTATTTTACTACTTCAGTTATTGTATGGTATTGTTAATGATAAAATATAACTTTGTAAATTTTAATTACTCATATAAAATTAGAAGAGAAATTTTTGTATGTTAATGTTTACAAATATTTCTTAGATTTGTAGAAATTCCTAAACAATTATTAAAATATATACATAAAATAAAAAATAATTTTATTTTTTATTATTATTACATTAATCAAAGGCTAAATTAATTTATATTCAATCAATTATTTTTGTAAAATAATTTTTATATCTTAATAAATTTTCAAATTAAAGACATATTATTTTTCTAAATTAGTTAAATATTTAATATAACAACTCATTTATTGATTTATTTGAAATCTGTTTTCAAAAATCTTTTCTCATTAATATCTTAAACGATTTAGCAATAACATATACTTATCCTTGCTATTATTTATTTATTTTATTTATTTAACTTGATATTTATCCCTGTAACAGTATCATAAACCTACATCTACCTAGGAATAACAACCTATAAATATATATATATGTGGGTTTTTTTCTTCAAATTATTGAGATATAAAAATATCTCATTTATAAACCATAAAGGGAAAATAATAAAAGGGAGACTAAAAAGGCGAAAGAAAGATCATTTATTTCTTATTATGATCCCCTATGAATGAAGACATTCAAGAAATCACATAAAAATTTCTATTAGATTTGTTGTATATATCCGATTGGGGTAATAAAAATTTATTAATGGCGTTAATTTCATTTTTTGATAAAGTTCAAAAAACAATACGTTAATCTTAAGATAAAAAATAATTATTCTTTTTTAGGCGAATATTTAATTATGCACCATTGTCTTTTACCGATTTCACTCCATAAATATATATAATACATAATAATTAATTAGATAATATATATATATCAACGAAGTAGATAGATTCGAGTATATTAAAATCAGGAAAATAGTGATGAAAATCATTAGGAACAAAAAAAGAGAAAGTCTAAAAAAAATAAAATATTAGAAAAAGAAGAAAGTAACCACAAGAGTAGTAGAGATCTATACATGGAAATTAAAAATATTAAAAAGGGTTATCAGTCACGGTTAGACTTAATTAGACATATTAATAATAATTTAAAAACAGACGTAATCGATATTAAAAGTACATGGAGAGACTATTTTGAAAAATTATTAAATTCGAATCTAGGTAATAGATCAGAAACCTTAACTGTAGACTCAGCGGAAATTAATCTCGAAGAACCTATGTTACATGTAGTAGAAATGATTAGGAAAATTTAAAAATAAAGCGACAGGAATAGGTGGGAATTCGGTAGAATTATTCAAATATGGAGGAAAACCTTTAGTAGAGTGTATGCACAAATTAGTTCTTCCGATCTGGCATAAGGAAAAAATGTCATTAGAATGGTTGGAGGCAGTTCTTATCCCACCCTTTAAGAAGGGAAACAACTGCAATAACTACAGGGGAATTTCTCTTTTGACGACATCGTATAAGATTCCCTCGAATATTGTTTTATTAAACGACCATATGCGGAGGAGATACTAGGAGAATATCAATGCGGGTTTAGTCCAAATCGATCGAATATTTTCATTAAGGCAGATATTAGAAAAGAAATGAGAATTCAATATAATTCAGTATAATTCATATTTATTTCAAATAACTAATTATATACCTGTTGCACAACTTCTCGCCATTATTGCAATTATAAGAGGGATCAGTTGTGGGAAACTAATTATATTTATATGATGATATTGGCTGATTAGTAAAAGTATATTTTACTAAGAGTTAGCCGTCAATCAGGAGGAAAACGGAAAGAAAGAAATTGTACCACAGAACCCTCTTTGGGATTTTGGTGCGAAATCTACGAAAAATACAAAATCAAAGTCCTGAAAAAGGGTCTTGATATATGACCGAAATGCTATTATAGGAAGAAGTTTTATTTTTATACCTTCTGTGTTTTTGTCCTGCTGCCTAGACCAATATTAATTATATTGTTCTAACAATACCGCATATTGATCAAATAATTTTTTTTTTTTTGATTTTGAAAATATTTTATTTTCATTTTTAAAAAAAATAAATATATACATTTTTAATTTATTTTTATTATTTTAAAAGTTAATTTAAGAACAACTAAATAATATGTGTAAGATTCATGAATATTTTAGTTTTTTTATTTTATTTTTTTCATCTCTTTCTATCATTCTTTTAAATTAGCTTTTATTCGAATTTACTTCAATCAGACAAGTAAAACTTTTTAGCTAAATTAAAATCGTTTGTTTCGAGAAGATCGTTCTTTTTTTCTATTTAACTTATTTGTATTCTTTGAATTTTTTGTATAATATATATATATATATATATATATATATATATATATATTGTATATAAACATCGAAAACATTTTTCTTTATTGGCCTATATGGTTGTAGATGTGTGGCTACGTTACATACATTCTGGTTTCTCTTTTTATCTTTTTAGTCGAGGGAAATTTTTGTATGGTTTGGGGTTGGTCGGTTTAACAGTCAACGGAAATGCACCCACCCAACGCTGATCCGTCGACGAGGGTGGGAGAAAGGGTTGAGTGGCATGCGCAGGCGTTCACCTATTCATGCTGCTCTTGCTCATGTGCTACTGACAACTTTATTTAGACAGACAAACGGGATGTCTAAATAAAAACATCCCTGTATTTTAAAAACCTTCGTTTTCATATTTAATATTCAAGAAATAAAAACAAAAATCTTATTTAATTTTAAAAATATTAATTTTAATATATAATAAGAATATATAATTAAGATGATCGGGTGAACACTCTAGGATCCCGATTGAGATAGGTCCACTTCAGGGAGTAACCCTGCTCTCACAAGCCATGACTTTTCCTCGACTTCATTTGAGAAAGTCGTGTCCAAACACTAATCAAATCCCAAATTCCATGAATTCAATATTAACAATCCTTCGTAAACCACCCTCCTAATCTTTCGTTAGACTTTTGCTACAAGTTAGCTGGAGGATTTCTTCGATTCGCATCACAAATGGACAGGACTCTTGGAGGCTGTCCAAAAACAGCAGATCACAAATGGTAGGAAGAAGAAGAATAAGAATACATAGTTTTGTTCATTATTCATTTTTCATTAAAATACTTATTTCTATCTATTGAAAATGATTTATTATTATCCAATGGTAAATCAACTAGGTCTCGAACTACTAACTTGTGGGTGGAAGTTCGTAAACTTAAAAGTTTATTCAAAAATTTAAAATCGAAATTTATAATAGAAACTGAAATTCTTAACTTAACTGAAATGTTATCTACCAAAACGATTTAAAAAAAAAGATTATTTGTTTTGTATTATTTCTTAATAAACAATAATTTGTTAAGTGCATATACAATTTTCGTTAACTTTTAATTTTAATATTTTAAAGAAAAACAAGCTGTCAAAATATAATGTTCTTTAATCTGAATTTTAAAAATATTACTTTCTTAATAATTGCATAAATATTATTATATAGAGGTGGGCAACCAGTAGGAAGTGAAGGTTTAAACCTTCTGATTAAAGACCACAAAGTCGACATTCTGATGAAAAAGTTTTTATTTCTTCCTGTTGCTTTTGACCAATTTCTAGTTCTAGATATAATCTTCTCATCAGTTACTATTTTAATAAATTTATTATTATAATTAGATATTTTTGATTTTTTAAACTTCAAAAATAGAATTTGAAAAAAGTATTCTTCGTGGAATTTATGATCTGAAGAAAACATGAAATTATGAATGAAAGAGAATGGATAACAAAGAATGTTTACATGATCTCTATGTAAAGGCAAATAACGACTGAAAGGGAATTGAAAAGGGACACGTGGCTTGATTGAATAAGCAAAAACTAGTATAGTGTTTTATGAGGTGACCAATTGGATGTCGACCGATTTTAGTAAACCAAGAAGGGAGTAGATAGACAATATAAAAGAGATGTAAGAGAATTAAGAGAGAATAGGAATTGGATGATGGAATCTCAGAATAAGAGTTAGTGTTTACAAGAACTTTAGAGTTCAATAGAAAGTACATTCATAAATAGATAGATGTTCCTTTTCTGATCTCAAAAGTTTGTTCCTTTAATAGCAATTTTCTTCCATCTATTCCTATCCTAAGCTTCTATCATCCCCAAACCCTTTTTTCTTCCGGATTCTCCTTAAGTTTCCCTTTATACTATTTGCCCAGTGTTTCCTTGGTCTAGAATCTAGTTACTTCTCAATTGTACAACCATAAATAAGATTCTCATCAATAATCCTTCATCACCCATTCTAACAACCTGTCTCACCCATTGTAACTTTTTCGATTTTATGAACATAATTAAGGAGAATTTAATTAAAATTATTATTTTTTTTTATTAATAGTATTATTTTTATTAATTAATAAAATGTGAAGAATGATTAAAGCATATTCCTTCATTATTTCTTATTCAATAATGCGCAATGTGATTATTATAATCTTTGATATTCGGTAGATAATAGTTTGTTGGAATTGGGATCGTTTAAGCCCCGCAAGAAAACGTTGAAGAGCCTTTAACTGCGGGCCGACAAACGGCTGGCAATTTATTCCCATGGCTTTTTTTTTCTTCTCTCTCCTGCCTCGTTCTTAAGCTTGGATTGAGTCAAGAAGAGGGGGCGGTGAGGAGATGCGAAGCGTTTGCTTTGGTTGTGGCAACTAATGGCGTTAATGAATACGCCACCGTCACAAAAGGTCCTTAACGTGGCGTGCACAAAAGCCCCCCCTAAGTAGTAATTTGCTACAAACAATTCAAGGATTTGTTTCGTTATAAACAGCAGCCGTTCCATCAATTATCATTTCGTTTCCAATCCAATTGTCGTTGAATTAACGTCATCTTTCACTTTTAAAATGAAAAGAAAAGATTAGACAGGGGACAATTAACAAAACGATAAAGAAGCTAATGCTTGATTATAACGATTGTATCATTTATTGTTAATTGTTTTACTGAAATTATTCATTCGAGTCGATTGCAATGCAACAGACAGAGGAAAGAGATAACGTTGTTCATTTTAATGAGATCACTTTTATTTATTAAATAATTAGAATTTATCTTATCTCAATGATTAGAAAATTATTGACGGACTTAAAATTTCAATGCTTGTTTTAAAAAATGAATTATGGACAATTTATTCGTTATAATTTATTTAAATGGATTCAAAATTTACAAATTAAAAAAAAAAGATCTTTTTTACATTTAAATTAAAGTTTTTGCATAGAAACTGGTTTGTAATAAGCTATAAATAAATTAAAGATAAATTTTAACGGTTAACATTTTTTAAATAAAGATATATTTATTTGGTCTATTAAAAATAAATAATGTAAGATTTTTTGAAAGTTTTAATTAGTAAAAATATATCTATATATATAAAGGGTGTTTCTCTTTTAGAGGTATAGAACTTTAAATTGCAATAAAACAACGATGGATTATTCGATTGACATGAATTTTATTTATACGAAAGATAATCTTGTGGCATTACATTTTATATATGATTTCTGGCATATGACCGCCATGGCTGGCTCGGATGTAGTTCAATCTGGACGTCCAATTTTCGATAACTTTTTCCAACATTTGTGGCCGTATATCGGCAATAACACGGCGAATGTTCAATCTTATCCGCATAGACCAATGACTTTACATAGCCCCACAGAAGTAGTCTAGCGGTGTTAAATCACAAGATCTTGGAGGGCAATTCATAGGTCCAAAACGTGAAATTAGGCGGTCACCAAACGTGTCTTTCAATAAATCTATTGTGGCACGAGCTGTGTGACATGTTGTGCCGTCTTGTTGAAACCACAGCTCCTGGACATTATGGTTGTTCAATTCAGGAATAAAAAAGTTAGTAATCATGGCTCTCTACTCATTCGGGTCTTCCTCAATGTTACGCTCTACAGTAGCAATAGCTTCTTCTGTACGCACCGTGCGGCGTCTCTGGGGATGCGAGTTATTAATAAGAGTAAACGTGGTGCAAAAACGTTCCATGGCTAATCGAATTAACTGCTCTGATGGACGATTTTGTCGACGATAAAATGGATGTAGTGCACGATACGTATTCCGCACAGAACCATTGGTTTGTAAAGTTGGTTCATGATTTTATAGGACGAGAATAGTTTTAGAATTCTTCTTAAAATTTATTAAAAAAGATAAAATCACAGGTGAATGATGGAAATTAAAGAATATTTATTAGAGAATATTATGATCTGGGTAAAGAAAGGATGGTAAAAAGTTTATTTATAAGGGAATTAATTTGAAAACGACCTGCGAGTAAATCAACAAAATGTGGTTGCCGACAATAAAAAAACTAGATAGAATACAATTTTGAGAAGATTATAGGAATAGTTCGAATTGGAAACTGAGAATCTCCATTCTCTTCCTACAATACCCACTTATATATATTTATTTATTTATTTATTTAACTCTAATATTGTTAAAGTGATACTATTAGTAAATTAAATCTTACTTTAAAATAATAGATACATTTAAACATCTTTCATCAAAATAAACTTTCGCCTTTGTCATTTTTGTTATAACTAAAAATTAAGAAAAAAATAATTCATTGCCGGTTTAGCAGCCGTTAACCACCTTCCTCTCAAACTAAAGTAGTTCATTCACCAAACCACTCAATATTCTGCTTAATATAAAAAAAAAAAATAAAAAAACTTTATTCTCTCAGCTCTTTCTGCTTTATAATTTAAAATAAAGTTTCATAATTAGAGATAATAATTAAAAAAACAAAGTTTAACATTAACTTATTCATATCGATGTTAATTAAAAGATTTTCTAAATATATCATAAGGATTAATAAGAAAAGGTTTTCCTTTTTTTATTCCAATTTATAATATAGGTTTCTATTATTTAAGCACACCATATTTTAAGATAAATAAAAAAATAATTATAAATTTCCTCTAATATTTAATAATAGTTTAATTTTATATTTAATGTTAAGTTTAGCTGATGAAAATTTCATTAGTTTAATATTTATAGAAGAATAATTAAGTCTTGTTTTATTTTAATAAAAGAGTATAATTTTTTTCAATCATTTTGAACTCAAATATTAATTAATTAAAATAACTCACTGAATATAACATTTGGTGAATTTGAAATTAATTGCATAGAATATGATTGTATACATTACAAGCAATCCGTAGATTCCAGTCTTGGTATTTAATTTATGGAAGCGCTATATTGAAATTTGATAAATGACCAATTATGACATTTAAATTAAAAAATTACTTACTTTAACAATATAAACTTACAAATTAGTAAATTTATAATTGAATATATTTGATGAAAAATAGAAAAAAATGAAAAAAATAAATATAAACAAAAATCAATCTACAATACTAAGTTGTAACGGTCTTCATGTTCTAATGTTAGGGCCTCAGTCTTAAATTAGCAACATTGGTATATTAACATTGAAATATTATTATTTCTTAAATTCTTCTTCTTCTTCTTCCTCTTCTTATTATTATTACTATTATTATTATATTAAATTAAGATTCAAATCAATTTTTAATTTCAATCTAATTTTTAATAAAATTACCATTTTATATTTTGATATGAATGTTTAATTTTTTTTTACCGACCGACGATACCAAATTTCACATATGGAGATTTTTACATATCTCCACGAATCATGCATTTTGTTAACAGAAAAAAGTATTTTTAGCATGATGTCTGTCCGTCCGTCCGTATAGATGTGTAAAGCTTGAACAGCTGAACGGATTTTGATAAAATTTGGTATATTTACTTAATATATCAGTATGATGAATTGATCAACTTTTGGTATATATCTGGAAACCGGAAGTGGTAGTATTACCGATCGACGATAGGAAGGGAAGGGTTACTTTCACATCATATTTCACATGAGGACATTTTTTAAATAACTCCCCGAATCATGCACTTTGTATTGGTTTTATCCTCGGAAAAAATCATCTTCATTAGTTTTTTCTTAATTTAAAATTATATGACAGTTATAACTATATCTGTTTTTTATTGCATTAATAAATACATTTAAATTATTTAGAATTGTTTCTGTAGCTGAAAATTAATTTATTTCAAACCGTCGGTCGCTTCTGTGCCTGGCCACAGGTCAACTTATTTAAGTTTAATTTTTTCCATAATCTTAATCTAAAAAGACCAGTTAAGGAGGGTTTATTTTGAGGTAACTATTTTGTTGTTTGGCTTATATATCGGAAATAATGGGTCTTATGTAGAGAATACTACATTTATTAAATAATTGTTGTTTAAAAGAATATTGATAAGAAAAATTTATTATTATTTAAATTGTATATTTTAATTAATTATAACAATTTTTTTTTTATTTTGAATCCATCAACCATTTACCAATTTGTATCGGTTTTAAGATGTTATTCTTATGTCAGGTAGATTGACAGTTTTTATTTATATTCCCGTCATTTGAATGAGTAATGCTTTTTTTATGGGATCACATCGATGATATAAAATGAAAGGAAGTGGAGGAAGAAAAAAAAGGTAAATTAATTCATCTCTTCGCTAGCTAAATATTTAATTCAATCAAACTCTAAAACTTTAAAACTATGAAGGATCTAAAAAAGATTAAAAAAATAGATTGCTAGTAAATAGGATTATATATTTATTAAGAGAATTTTTATTAAAAGACCACATTATTTGTATAAAATTATTTATTAAATTAAAATAATTGTACAATGTTTCAACTGCTTATTCTGCAGTCGTTTTCAAGTAACCGTACGCTTGCTCCGATTCAAGCGGACTGATGCATGTTGGGACACGTCACCTCTTAGGATTATATATATATATATATGTAATATATATTTCTATATTTCTATAAAAAGGTGTTTAAAATTTATTATGGAAATTTGTCTATTATGAATTTTCTTTCATTTTGGATATAAATATAAATTATTATTCTCAAATTCCATAAAACCTATTTGGACTATATAGGTTTATAAATTTAAAAAATAAAAAATCTATGGGTAAACACAATCTTCTAATATATTTTCATTTTTTAGATTTTAAAATTTTTAAAATTATAAATTTGTAGAAAAAAACATTATTTTTCCACATCAACGAATTAATTTTTTTAATTTTATTCACACAAGGGAATTCTGAATAAAATTTCTCATGCAAGTTCTAAATAAAATTATTTAAATTTAAAACAATGCCGTTTAAGGTTTTTTAAAAATCTACGTGTTGAGGGCAATTTAAGAGTAGAAGATCTAAGATGTATACATATGACTCTTTGAAAACTTTCTTTAGATATATATATATATATATATATTCTTATGAAAATAAATTACCTCGCTAAGGACATTAATCACGAGATAAAATTCGAAAATTCAACTTTAATGTTATAATTTTCATAACAAATTGACTTGAAGATCATATTTCAATATTAATTGTATAATAGACTAAGGGTGATGGTAAAACAGGATGGGGTATTTAAGCACAGCGTTATTATACTAAGGAAATAGCAAAAGAGAGAGCGAGAAAGAAAATGTTATGAATTATTGATAATTTTTTTTTTTTTTTCTTTAAAAAGATTTGTGTGGTACTTTTACATTACAACTTTCATTTATCATCTCAAATAAGAAATAAAATAAAACTAATAAGAGATAAATTTAATAACAACCCGGGATTACTAACATATATATTTTTATTTATTTATTTATTTGTTTTTTTACTTTCTTAATAATCTATTTATTTTACAATCAACGGTAAAATGCTGAACTACTGTACTGGAGGATGAGAGCTCAAACCTAACCACTTTCACAAATATAATACTATACTTAATATAATAATGATACTTTCTATTCTGTACAGTTTTTTGTCATTAAAGATGCATTATCAAAGACTGGAACTTTAGTGTCAATCACTAGAAAAATCTTTCAATAGTTAGGTAATTGCTCATTTTTTATTTTTTTTCAATAATTTTTTTTTTTTTTTGGTGTAATAAAAACCTTATCAAGTAAGCCACTTATTCTTCTCATTCCTTGAAACAAAAACTATTTTTTCAGCAGAAAATAAAGCTGTTTGAATGAAGTTCGAAGTGACAAAAAGTTTTGTCATACAGTGATGCCTCTACCTACTACCTGCCTGTACGAGTGCAGGTCAATAAGTCCGTGACTTTTTGAATGAATTACAAGTTTTTGGATAAAAAATTATTTTATTTTTTAATTCTTTGATCTTTGTACTCTTTGCCCAACTTTTCTCCAATTGTTTTATCCCTTCCTAGATTTGTCGTGACCCTCTTTAGTACCGATTCACCTTGAAAAATATATTCATATTTCGGTTAAACAATAATGCTTTGTAACGCCGAGATTGAATATTAGAGGAAAAGTCGTACAAGCACAAACGGACATACCCGTGCCATCTATCGGAATCAATATGATTGACTAATGGATGGGAGGGGATATAGCCTAGTGATAGGATGAAGTGAAAAGAAAGAGATATTCTCGCCTGTCCAATGGATGAAATATTATCGTCTCGCTATCGAATTAATTAATGTATTGCATCTTACCGAAAATTCTACCGTAAACGTTTCTCTCCAGTAGTGTCTGTAAGAATAAAATATATATATTGTTGTGAAATTTACCTGCAATAAATACCGCCCATATCAGATATCGTACCGGTAAGAGTGAATTATAATATATGTCTTTATGAATAACGCTTATAATAATACCCGTACCTGTTATTAATGAGTTATTACAGTTTTTAGGTTACGGCCAAGTTTTTAGGTTACGGCCAAGTTTTTAGGTTACGGCCAAGTTTTTAGGTTACGGCCAAGTTTTTAGGTTACGGCCAAGTTTTAGGATACCGCCAGTTCTAGGCTACCGCAAGTTTCCGGTTAGCTGCTGTTTTAGACTACCGCAAGTTCAGGTTACGTGCAAGTTTTAAGTCATCGCCGTTTCCGGATATCGCTTTTCGTTATGCCTTTTTGTCTCTAGTTGGAAAACGAAGAAAATACACCTACTTCCTATATCATCACAGCATTACCGTATCGTACTGACTTTTTCTATTAATAACGTCTATCTATTAAGTGTCTCGTGTTAAAGGTTATAAAATAAATAAAAACCAGTAGATCCCCCCGTTGAGTCTCTATCCAGCAACCTAAGTTGAGCTTAGGCTATTCATGTATCTGAAATTGTACAATAAACATATGTGTACCGTAATATGAATCAAAGTTTGTAAATATATCTTGTTTATTAATTGATATCTAAATATAATAAAATTTCTTTTTCTTGTTATAAATTATTCTTATATAATTTCCCTCTCTTATGTTATTTATTTAGTACCGATTGTACAATTAAGGTCGCATGAGTATATGGCGCCCGGACAATAGGGACGCTGGTTTTTGTTTTTTTATACATAAATATATGACTGTTCAGCTGGGACATTGATTTTTCATTATACATAAATATATGGTCCCCAAACAGCTGGTACATTGGTTTTTCTTTTTATTGATTATTAATCACATAAATATATCGATATTAATTATTAATATAGTTAAAAATAAACTAATTAATAAAATAAAATGAAAATAAGTATAAAATCATCTAAGTATATAAAATTAAAGAAATGAACTTGTAATTGATTTTGGATGATATAATTTATTTGGAGGTGTTTTTTTTATATATTTAATATAGATTAAATTTAAGTATACCTATAATTATCGTTTGTTCTTAGAAAATATAACTAAGACACAGTAATTCATTTTGTATTTATAAACATAATAATATTAATAATAAGCTTGACAATTTTAAATGTTAATATTATTCCATTCTAAAATAATTATATTGAAAATAATTATTTTTATCTTTGAAGGTTTATAAAATTGCTATAAATAGGTTTATGATTTATTTAAAAATAATTCAGAGATGATTTATTTAGTTTTTTTTATAAATAATATAAATTATTTGAAATTCCGTTTAGTTATAATAAATTTATTATTGAATAAATTTAAGTATACCTATAATATAATTATCGTTTGTTCTTAGAAATTATAACTAAGACACATTAATGCATTTTGTATTTATAAATATAATAATATTAATAATAAGATTGATATTTTTAAATATTAATATTATACAATTCTGATACAATTTTATTGAAAATAATTATTTTTATCTTCAAAAGTTTATACAATCATTATAAATAAGCTTATGACTTGTTTAAAATTAATTCCGAAATAATTTATTTATTTTTATATAAATAAAATAAATTATTTAAAATTCCGTTTAGTTATTATGAATTTGTTATTGAATAAATTCAAGGATACCTATAATTACCGTTTATACTTGGAAAATATATTCAAAACATTAATTCATTTTGTATTTTAAAACATAATAATGTTAAGAATAAGATTAATAGTTAGAAATATTAATAGTGTTCAATTCTAAAGTAATTTTATCGAAAATAATTATTTTTATCTTTAAAGGTTGTATAAACTTATGCTTATAAATAAGCTTATGACTTGGTTAAAAATAATTCCGAAATAATTTATTTAATTTTTTTATAAATAAAATAAATTATTTAAAATTCCGTTTAATTATGATAAGTTTATTGTTGAATGAATTTAAGTATTACCTATAATTATCGTTTGTTCTCTGAAAATGTAACCCCAATACATTAATTCATTTCGTATCTAGTAAACAAAATAATATTAATCATAAGATTCTAATAATTTTAAAAATTAATATTATTCAATTCTAAAATAATTATATTGAAAATAATTATTTTTATCTTTAAGGGTTTATACAGTTGTTATAAATAAATTTATGATTTGTTTAAAATTAAGTCAGAAATTATTTGTTTATTTTTTTTTAAACAATATAAATGGTTTCAAATTTCGTTTGGTTATGATAAATTTATTATTGAATAAATAATTCAACAACTGTTTGTCTGTAGTATATGGTATTATACCTTATATAATAATTTCGTTATTGTAATTGATTATCTACTTGTTTTGTATTGTAAATTTTTATTCTCTTTAATAATTATTTTGTACTGGGTTGCTGGTTATAATAGAGTTTTTCCTTAACGATGGCGGAAGAATTAATAGCTTATATTTATCTCGAATTACCGAATTTCTACCGCTAACAAATTCATCCCATAGTAGCCTTCAACGATTTCTCAGTGGACATGTCAGCAATATGAGTGCCTTAATGTCCCTAAATTTACCGGATGTGGGAGATTTTATTAAATTACAGATAGCATTAAATAACTTAGATTCTGGCACGAGGAGAGAGTTCGAGGACAAGCAGTCGTCGACAACCATACCGACTTATGAGTTACTCATAGAGTTTGTAACGGAGCGTAGCCGTGTAGCGGAGCTCATGAAGATAGATAACAGTGGTTGTGGTGATGCTATTAGCAAATCAGATTCTAAAGGTCCAGTTTCCTTTCCGTCCCGAGTTCCTAAAGTAATACCTTACCGCCCTTTGCGAAGATTTCCGTACCGCCACCAACCAATAATACCTTACCGCCCTCTGTGAAGATTTCCGTACCGCCACCAACCAATAATACCTTTCCTCCTTCTGTGAAGATTTCCGTGTCGCCACCAATCGATGATACCTTTCCGCCCTCTAAGAAGATTTCCGTGTCGCCACCAACCAATAATACCTTTCCTCCTTCTAAGAAGATTTCCGTGTCGCCACCAACCGATAATACCTTACTACCTACTGGGAAAACTTCAATACCGTTGCCGTTGGACAAAACTGTCTCGCTCTTTCGTGAACCTAAAGTGTCACCCTTGGAGAAGAGTGATGATATTCCGATCTCATCAGTGGAGAATGAGCCTACCTGTATGAATTAGTAATTTTCTAAACTTGATATGAAGCAAGTCCTGCTACAAGTACCTGTTGCCGATGAAGAGTCACGTAACATTACGCATAAACGGGTAACGGGTGGATATTTTCTATTAAGCTAGTAGAAAAGAAATCTACCTCAGGGATTGGCAACCCTGCCCTCGCGTGAGCCCATGGTTTCTCCATTTCACATGGAAGAATCATGTATCGTTTCGTCTTGAAGTTCTCTTTGGAATCAACGGGTAACGGGTGGATATTTTCTATCAAGCCAATAGAAAAGAAATCTACCTCAGGGATTGGCAACCCTGCCCTCACGTGAGCTCATGGTTTCTCCATTCACGTGGAAGAATCATGTATCGTATCTTTGAAGTTCTACCGAGAGTCCCGTACCGATTGAAATCAAACACTTCCGTACCGGTCCATTCCGACAAAACTTTCTGTACGACGTTCCCTCTGGAAGGGGGTATGTAACGCCGAGATTGAATATTAGAGGAAAAGTCGTACAAGCACAAACGGACATACCCGTGCCATCTATCGGAATCAATATGATTGACTAATGGATGGGAGGGGATATAGCCTAGTGATAGGATGAAGTGAAAAGAAAGAGATATTCTCGCCTGTCCAATGGATGAAATATTATCGTCTCGCTATCGAATTAATTAATGTATTGCATCTTACCGAAAATTCTACCGTAAACGTTTCTCTCCAGTAGTGTCTGTAAGAATAAAATATATATATTGTTGTGAAATTTACCTGCAATAAATACCGCCCATATCAGATATCGTACCGGTAAGAGTGAATTATAATATATGTCTTTATGAATAACGCTTATAATAATACCCGTACCTGTTATTAATGAGTTATTACAGTTTTTAGGTTACGGCCAAGTTTTTAGGTTACGGCCAAGTTTTTAGGTTACGGCCAAGTTTTTAGGTTACGGCCAAGTTTTTAGGTTACGGCCAAGTTTTAGGATACCGCCAGTTCTAGGCTACCGCAAGTTTCCGGTTAGCTGCTGTTTTAGACTACCGCAAGTTCAGGTTACGTGCAAGTTTTAAGTCATCGCCGTTTCCGGATATCGCTTTTCGTTATGCCTTTTTGTCTCTAGTTGGAAAACGAAGAAAATACACCTACTTCCTATATCATCACAGCATTACCGTATCGTACTGACTTTTTCTATTAATAACGTCTATCTATTAAGTGTCTCGTGTTAAAGGTTATAAAATAAATAAAAACCAGTAGATCCCCCCGTTGAGTCTCTATCCAGCAACCTAAGTTGAGCTTAGGCTATTCATGTATCTGAAATTGTACAATAAACATATGTGTACCGTAATATGAATCAAAGTTTGTAAATATATCTTGTTTATTAATTGATATCTAAATATAATAAAATTTCTTTTTCTTGTTATAAATTATTCTTATATAATTTCCCTCTCTTATGTTATTTATTTAGTACCGATTGTACAATTAAGGTCGCATGAGTATAGCTTAATGAGCACACGAAATTCACTTATTCCATTTTCTTCTCAAATCACGAGTAGCTATTAATGGATGTCAAACAAAAACTAAAAGACCCAGCTAGTTCAAATTTCGATAGAAGTCAACTGACTCAGGAGCAGGGTTGACATTTATTTAAGAGCCGGGAAATTCCAAAAGACACGGACTTATTATTATATATTTTTTAAATTCAACTCATTACTTTCTTCATTTCTAGAATTGCAACTAAATTAAGTTTGCAATTTTTTATATACCATTTAATATTTGTATAATATTTTATTTGGGATTTTATTTAATCAATGATTCCATTTAATTATATATATATATACCTATACATTTGAATAGAGAAACTTGAAAGTTTGAAGAATATCAACTTGTATTGAAAAATAGAAGAATAGCAAAGTCCGTAAGATATTTTTGTTTCTTAATGAAGTCAAAAAACTCTCTTCAAACTTACTTTTCTTTGTGAGAGAAAAGTTTTTTAAAGGCCCAACCCCTTCACTTTAGACTCACACTAACTCACCCATACTCCCCCCTCCCTCCGTTCTCTCTTTCACTCCTAAAAGTCCATCGTCACGCCCTTTGTGATCGATTTCATCTGAAGATGCAAGGTTGCAAAGCGACAGCGAAACATGCCCGGCCGAGAATAACAACTAAACTTTGTATGAACAATCGTATCTTGAGTCGAGTCGATCGGAATGCTTTTCTTCACTGTGCCCGAAGGAGAAACGGAAGAGACGAATTTTCCTAAAAGCCACCCCCCTCCCCCGCATCCCTCCTCGTTGCACTCTCACTGCGTGTTCACATTAAATTAAATTGACTTAGCGCAACAACAACTAACATTGAACAATTAACTTAACTTGTCTTGTCTTGGCTCTCTCAAGTTGACTTTAGGCCATTTCACAATAAATGAACGAAACTCAATTTAGCTTTCGTAGAAAGTGAGGGTTGCTCGCTAAGTCACTCACTCACTCACTCTGTCGAGCACCCCAGTCCACCAACACACCCCTTTGACCTCTCCCCCTCCTTCTATTTAGATTTCATTTCCAATCTGAAAAAACAATCTGAAATGATCAGAAACACTTTTTAAATATTTAGATTTGCTTTTGAAATGTTAAAAAACAATTGGATTTTGTATAAACATAAATTGCTTCGAATATTTCAATTTTAATTAAATTAAAAGAAAATTAATATAAAAAGTAACCCCTCTTAAATATTAGTGTTTTTTTTCAAATAAATAAAATAAGAAATATTATTTATTATAATTTATAATAAATCAAATTTAATACTTTATTTTATTTTATTGTTTATTTTTTTTATTTTATAATATAAATATATTTATGATAAAATTTGTTTTTATTTAAATATTTTTTAATAATAATTTGATTCCACTATTTTTTTTTCTTTTCAAAAATATTAAATAATTAAAAATTTTGATACCTTTTTATTATCTCGCCAGAGATAGTATTGCAATCACAAAAATTTTCGATGTTGAGATTTTGATGTTTTTATACGTTTTGAAGATACCTGCGTCATTTTCACTAAGGTTGAGAAAAGTGTGTGTGTATGTGTGTGTGTAGACAAGTTTACGCAAAATCGGTTTGAGCTACAATAATGAAATTTGGTAAACGGGCATTATTCAAAATTTGTAGTTTTCTCTCAACTATTCAGAAATGTAGCTTATCCGGAAGAGGGTCATTACCTTCCACGTTTTCATTTTTTTTCCTCTAAACTGACCGTAAAAATAAAGATATATGTTTGATAGTTTGTCACATGATTAAAAATTGTATAAAACTGCTATATATAGAATTTCAGCTTGATTGAATCGCTAAAAGTACCGGAATTAATTTTTTAAATTTTTTAATACATTGACTGGCAATCACGCGCCAGCACATGACGTAGTGCCATCAAAAAGAGCTAAACACGCGCTGGTTTAATAAATATTATTTATTAATTTTAATTTATAATTTAATTAATTAAATTTAATTTATAAATATATGTTAATTAATCCAATTCAAATTTGCGAGATAGTCGATTGAAGACACTCCAGTTTTTTATTATTATAGGATAAGATTTTATATTTACATATAACTTACTTTATTTCTTTTAAAAATTTTTTAACTTAATAAACCGCATAAACTATAATTTTTTTTAAAAATATTTAACTCTATTATCATCAAATCGAAGAACATGAAGGGATTAGTCCAATAATTTGACACAGTTTATGCTGAGCGTTAAAGGGACATGTTTCTGACTTCATATATACTCGTATATATATATATTTATATATATATATCGCCATTAGCCAATTAATATTATGATATAGATGGTTCCAATAACCAAAAAAAAAAAATTGTAATTTATTTCAAAATTTAATGAATTTATCATTGAAGCTCGATTTTATTTAATTAAACCAATATTATATTTGAATATAGATTCTACTATATCCGTATATATATATATATATATATATTTGTTTGAAACTTTACAAATGTTAATAATATTATATAAAAATTGTATTCGAGCGTGATGTGAGGAAGAAAATATATTAAAATCATGTTCGACTGCCAATTTTGACAGATCTTTTCGTTATGAAATCCCCTGGGTCTAAAAAAAAAAAAGTGGTTTTTCACATTGACGTCTATAATGGGAAGGGGATGAGAGAGAGAGAGAGAGAGAAATCTAAAATATATTTGATATTTAGCATTTTTATAATTGCGAAATTTACTTGAACATCTCCGTAAGGGAGCTAAAATTGATTTTTTTGATGTTAGAAAACTTTTCCATTTCTATTTAATAACCAATTTGTAAAAATAATTGTAGTTAATGTAATCATTAAATTAGCATTCTCGTAGTATCTTGACAATCTAATTTCAATTGAACATCCTAAATAATCATCTTCTTCATCCTGAATCAATCATATGACTTTTTAATAATACTATTAACAAAACTTTCTCGTCATCCAATCAACGGTGAATCCCTCCCCTAGTTCATTCCCAAAGCCCAATTAGTAAATTCAACTTGGTTCAGTTGATGACCTGTTACCAGATAATCACGATACCCTTCATGATTTAAATAAGCTAACATATTACTGACTTTACCATACTAACACATTGATTACATTTTAATAATAAAAATTAGAATTTTAATTAAAAAATAATATATTCTTGTGGCTTCAAATGGGAAAACAATAATTTGCATTTTTGTTATATAGTAAGAGAAATATTTATTTATAGAAACAAAAATAATATTAACATTTTATACTCAACTTCAACAGTCCTTATTATTATTTCTATTCGTATTAATAATTCTTCTTAAGGTGCCGTCTCCCTTTCGGAGTTTGGCTATCATCATGACTAGGATAGCTTTAGAAGCTGCCCAGCCATGATAATTTTTCTTGGGAATGTTAATGCGGTGGTTTTCCGTTGCCTTCCGCATGTATAGAACCAGGAACTGACAGTTCCTGGAGCCGGAGGCAGCTGATGTTAAATTGAATTTTATTAGAAAAATTTGTTCTTAGTTGGAATCGAACGCCGACTTCTTGTGCAGAAAATTGTTAAGCTACACTCTCGGCTAGCTGCCTCCTGTAATAATAAAATATAAAATTTTATTCAATTTGATGAATAATCTTTTAACTTGCAATAAATATGCCACTCAGAAGCCAAAGCGATTAACTCCACATATAAACAAACTGAGAAAATGAAGCCCAAAGTTCACAGCTTGTAGGAAATTCAGGGTTATTGATTACAGAAAAATGTATATTGCATTGCAATTAGATATTTTCAGTATATCTTTCAATAAATCACTCAGGCTAATAATCATGATGGAATACTCAAAAATATCTAGTATCTAATAATCATTGAATCTTGTCGCAGGTATTTATAAATTACTATTACTTTAATTAATATCATCTTCAAAACGAAGTTTGTTTATTGTGTAAAATAGAAGTTGTTAAATTGATTATTATCGAATAAAGAAATTCAAGGTAAATGTTGAGACGTCGGATTGATCATACAACACCTCTATCCCACCTAGGTGGCAACCGTCTTTTAATCATTGAATCTTGTCGCAGGTATTTATAAATTACTATTACTTTAATTAATATCATCTTCAAAAAGAAGTTTGTTTATTGTGTAGAATAGAAGTTGTTAAATTAATTATTATAGAATAAAGAAAATCAAGGTAAATGTTGAAACGTCGGATTGATCATACAACACCTCTATCCCGACTACGTGGCAACCGACTTTCTTAGTATGTTCATGAGAATCAGTTTCTTTAAAATTGATTATTTTTTTTTTTTTTATGAATCAAAATAATCATAGTAATTTAATTTCATTTAAATAAATATTTCTGTTATTAATATATTTACTAAAAACATAAATTAATTTCTCACGTTTTAACATTTTAAATATATAGTATTTATAAAAAAATACAAAATATTTATCTTTAAAATTTATTCACCAATCATGTTAATTTAAAAATTATTATCCAAATTTATATTCACAAAAGACATTTAATAAATAAAAGAAGTGTAAATTATGAACTGTCTAAGATACTAGAATTAATAAACGGGATGAGATTTCAGTTCCTACTCTCTGACATTTCAGGTAGTTTATGAATGATATTCGTGCAAAAGAACCCGACTGTTGATAAATGTGACAACTCGATGTGGAGGGGGGAGTGGCAAATGACGCTTGTGAAAACTTTCGTTACACTTCATGTATACCATAGAATTTTAATTATCCCAGTAACAGAAGCAAATAAAAAAAACGTTTATCATAATTAATCATAAAAAAAATATAATTATCCATGTTTGTTTTTTCGACTCCACTTAATCAATTCAATTATTTACCACAATGTTCCAAATATAGTTTTTCAACGTCCCCCGAGTTCGTTTGGAATTCAAATAGGCTCTTAATAAATTACATCCGATTAAACGTTAATGGTGTGTAATAGGAGAACGGGCGGAGGAGAGGGTCAAATAAAAACAATCACTCGATAAACTCAAACCACCTCAGTGACAAACGCATTTATATATTGTCTAAATGATTTACATGCTCAAAAGTAGTAATATGTATTGATGTAGGATGCGCTCAATGCATAATAGACAAAAAAAACAAAAAATAATAAAAAATAAAATAGAGAAAAAGTGCGACCAGATAATGGGATAGCATAATAAAATATGAACTGAATTTCTAGAGGATTACTAAAACATTGCACCAATGCACATACGATAAAATAGTATTTTATTCCAGAAGAAAACAAAACATTAACAAAATAAAGTTCTCTACTATATATATAGATTTAAAATATATATATTATTCAGAGGATTCTCAAATATTTAAAGTATTTGCTATTCGTGGGTTATTTGAAAAAAAACAAAAACAAACAATATTCACATCATTTTATCATAAGAATTTGTAAACCAAAATTTTTATTTTTTAAAAATGTAAAAAGTTTAAAGAAATAATAAAATGTGTTCATATTTACGAATAAAGGAAATTTTAATTCGTGGATTATATATACAAGGATAGGTCAATAAGTCTGTAACTTTTTGAATGAAACACAGGTGCGCCCAACGTTTTTCGTTGAATATGAAGCAATTCATCCATAAACTTTGTCAGGCTTATAGAAAAATTATTTTATTCTTTGTAGTCCTTGAGAAAAACGTTATTTTATAATTTTTTTTTTATATATTTATATTATTTCTATTTTATTCTCAAATCACAAGGTAGTCAGCTGTTAATAGATGTCGAACAAAAACTAAAAAACCCATCTGGTTCAAATTTCGACAGAAGTCAGCTGATAGTTGCTTGCTGGCAGTGTTGACATTTCATTTAAGAGACGGGAAATTCAAAAAGATACGGATTTATTGACCTGACCTCATATTGTAATAATTGTATATTTTTCAAGATGCTTATGTTAGAAATCTTGAATCGAAATGGAGATAAATAATATATATTTTCGAAAGGAATTATTTTTCTATCTTCAGTACTATACTATATTTCGTTGCTAACTTTTTACCGACCGACGATAGTAAGGGAGGTATTGTTTTCACATCAAATTTCACATGTGGAGATTTTTACATATCTCCACGAATCATGCATTTTCTTAACAGAAAAAAGTATTTTTAGCATGATGTCTGTCCGTCCGTCTGTCCGTCTGTCCGTCTGTCCGTCCGTCTGTCCGTCTGTCCGTCCGTATAGATGTGTACAGCCTGAACGGCTCAACCGATTTTGATGAAATTTGGTATATTTACTTAATGCATCAGTGGGATGAATTGATCAACTTTTGGTGCAAATCCGGAAACCGGAAGTGGTAGTATTAGCGATCGACGATAGTAAGGAAAGGGTTATTTTCACACCAAATTTCACATGAGGAGATTTTTTTATATATAACCACGAATCGTGCACTTTGTATTGGTTTTATCCTCGGGAAAATCATATTTATTAGTTTTTTCTTGATTTAAAATTATATGACGTCATCCAGCCATTCATGACATCACAGCCTGGTCTTGCATATATATTATAAATAAAATAAAATTAAAAATATTTATATTTATTATTTATGTATCCATATCTGTTTTTTATTACATTAATAGATATATTAAAATTATTTGAAATTGTTTCTCTAGCTGGAAATTAATTTACTTCAAACCGTCGGTCGGTTCGGACCTGGCCACAGGTCAACTTATTCTTTTTGGACCACCTAGTTTGTTTATCTCAAGAAAGTTCAAAAATTAAATACAAATTTACTTTTTAGTTATTCATATTCATATTTTATTGTTCTATACTTTATTTAAAATAAATAAAGGCATTCAAATTCGTATTCATTAATTTTAGGCAATGTGTGTTGTGTATTATTTCAATTTACATTATAAAGGTGGTTTGTATTTGAAAATCTTTAAAATATTATAACACTTATTTTTAATAATAATATTTTATAATATTTGGATTACTTTTACTCTAAATATGTTTAAAAAAATCCATTTTGGCTTTAATATTTCATGAAGCTGTTCAATCTCCCTTTAAACTTCACTAATCATTTGAATTCAAATGAGATGCAATTGGAATTGCGTAGAGCTTTGTAGAACAGCACTCTATGAACTGTTTACACTCTAAAAGTGCTTAATTGCCGAGAACTGATGTGACCGAACACTTATTATTCCAAATACATTACCATTTTTTATAATATAATTAACATAAATACTTATTTTCTTAATAAATTATCATATCAAATTATTCTGAATAAGATAAACCTTTTGACTTTCTTGGTTTTTGATTATCATTAGGCATGGTTGTGGGATTTGTCCTAGCGGGAGGGGGTTCTTTTGAGTGAAATGTATCATATTTCTAAAACTTTTAGAGATGTTAAGATAAATTTTATTTTCATTTATCTATCTATCTATCTATCTATATATATATATATATATATATATATATATAAAGCAGCTTAAACATTTCTCCCTATCTTGAGTTTTCTCCATATAATTCTTTCCTCTCCGAATTTCTCTTAAATGTATTATATTGCGCATCTCTTTCTTGGTCTACTCTCATCACTTTTCCCAATTAATTTAAACAAACTATTTACAAGCTTATCATCACTAATTTGAGATACTCCCGTAGTAGTATTCTCAATTTTATAACGATAAATAATTATTGGAGATTAACATATATATATATCATACATTTTCTTCACTGTACCCTGTAAAGCAACTTCTCTCAAGCCATATATAGAGTACCTATAAATATATATAAGTTAAATGTACCAGTGGTGGACCATGTTAAGAGAAATTTTTATTAAAAACACTATTATTCTGTAATAAAAGTGAGAATAACAACAAAACAAGTTCTAACATATTGAACAACTATTTTTAATTATCACTACAACACAAACATTCGGTTAAATTATATTTAAATATTTTTTTAAATTTTTTTCAAAACAGATTTTTTGTTCTAGTAGTGGGCCATCTGAAAATTAAAAGTTTCAGTAGTGGGCCACTTTTTGATCCAGTAATGGAACCTAAAATGGGTTTAAAATAAATAAATGGGATAAAATGCACTAAGGATTGGTTTTATTAATAATTTTTATAATTTCTTATAATTTTTTATAATTTATTTTAATTATTCTTTATATTTAGTTTGTTTCTTTATATTTACAATTCTTATCTATTTAAACGCGCGGTTTTTAAACAAGAAAGAAGGTCAGTTAATGCAATCGAAAAGAGAAAGATAATGACATTATAATATAATTTAAAAAATATATTGGAAATTTTAGTAATATTAATTTAATATAATTACAATTATTCATACTAATATAATAATAAATATATTTTATTAAATTTATTATTATCAGTAATAAGATGTTTAAATATAATAAATTGTTGTTGATTTTTAATTTCATAAAATAAAATTATAAATTTAATAATGTTTATAAATTGGGAATTAACCTATTTACACGATTTATTATCAGTATAAAATTTAGTTATCTAAAGGAATCTAATGAAAATATAATTTAAGTTATAAAGATTTAGTGATTATCTCAGTATTTGGCCACGTGGTCCACTACTGAATAAAATTGTTCTAGACACTTAAAACAAAAAAAATTTAGCATACATCACATTTATTTTAATAAAAAAAAACAATTTTAGTAAAAAAAAAATTTAATCATATTTTTTAGTAAAGAAAAAAATTCTGAAAAAAATGAAATATTTATTTCAGTAAGTGACCACCCCCTTAATAATTTATAATCATCACATAAATTAAATAGTTCAAACTGATTAATATAATTTGTAGTATCAACCATTGAATTTAATTTTTGAATTGAAATTATTATTAAATAAAACATAATCGATTGAAAATCAAGTTAACTACTACTTACCTTATATTAGATAATTCCGAAGGTAATTTCGTTTTTTTCTCCAGAGGATTTAATTATGTTTTTTCGAACACAACTTCACAGTTAAGACTCATATTCATTATGTTTGGAGAGCAGATATAGCAATGCTTCTGTATTAAAACTTTCAATTGAATCTATGTAGTAGTTTTATGGTTGGTAAATATGAGAGCAATAAGCAGCATTTTCGTCATATTTTACTTTTTTCTTATAGAAAAGGTAAAAATGTTGTTCAAGCCAGAAAGAAATTTACGAATCTGTATGGATAAGATGTTTTGACAATACGCCAGTGCCAGAACTGATTTGCAAAATTTAGATCCGGCAATTTTGATGTCGTACATGACGTACTGCAAGGCTGGTTGCAACTGATAAAGATACGATAAAGGCATTAATTGATAAAACCTTTACTTTAAAAAAAAAGGCTAAAAAAATCATCTGAATTAGTTTTTTTGCTAGCAAATATTTATTCATTATACAAAAATTGTTTTTCAGTTCCCCCCCCCCCCAAAAAAAAAACAAAAAAACAAACAAACAAACAAAACGAATATACTTTTCAAATAACCTAATATAATAATTATTAAAATAAAAACAAAATGTAAATTGCAAATTTTCAAAAATTCACAAATGAAATAAAGTAAATAAATAAATAATAAATTGGAGTGTAATTTTAATTCAAATATCAATATTATAGTTTTATATACATTTTCAGAAATTAATAATAATTATAATTATTATAACAATATTGAAAAACTCTGCGATATTAAATCTTTTAATTTAGATTCTAATAATTAAATTCTTAAATTTCATTAAAAATAATTATTTTATTTCTCATTAAATTGATTTTTAAATATATTTGATTATTCTCGTTATTATCATATAAAAGTAAATAAATAATAAATTATAATATAACATAATTTTACCAAAAAGAAAAATCATTTATCTTTAATTTTTTCAAAGAAATAAGGTAAAACTTGATTTTCTAAACGCCTCTTTCACTCAGACAGAATTAATAATAAAAAAAAACAAATCAATTAAAATATAAGAATGATTGATTTAGAAAAACTTTAAAATATTTTTGTTTCACAAAAAAATGATTTACTAATTTCAATCATTATTTTTTAAATATTCCTTATACAAGATGATTTAAATTCTTTTTTTTTTAAATTTCACTTTCAGACATAATAATCTAAATATTAAATAAATTTTTAAGATTCGATGAAAACAAATTTACATAATTTTGTTTTATTCTTATTTAAACTTGCTAAATTTAATCGAAAATCTCCACTAGGAATATTTTTTTTCTTTGCTCCACTCGTAGTGAATTGAAAGACCTTTGGGGATTGAAATCGGTTGCTCAGGGACCTCCCTACCCTATATATTTTATTTCCAAAGAGACAAATTCTACTCCCAATTCTTCCTGACAAGAAAGTTTTATTTATAAACAAAAAAAAATAGTTCTTTTAAGTACTTGGAATATCATTTATCTTAGTTGGTTAAGAAATATAGAATGATTATACTTTTATTGGAAAATAACTGTAGTTTATTTAAAAAAAATAAAATAAATAAATAACGGAATTAAATTGTTCAAATGATGATAAAAATAAACTATTTATATTTTTTACTTTCCCGCATACTTCGTATAAGGGAAGTATTGGAATCGTCAAAAATTTCGACTTCGAGATTTCGATAGATCTTGACGTTTTAGACCTCCCTGAGTCGGAAAACTCCATTTTTCGAATTATGTCTCTGTGTGTATGTATGGGTGTATGCAATGTATGGATGTATGAATGTATGTAATGTTTGTCAGTGAGCGAATTTACACAGAAACTAATCAAGCTAGGACTTCGAAATTTGGTACACCGATATTATTCACAATTTGTAGATTTCTATCAAAATTTCGTCAAAATCGGTTAACCGGAAGTGGTACTTTACTTACACTGGTTGCGTTTACCTTTCAAGTAAAGTACCAGTTTGCTTCGAGATATTTGCTTTATATTTTGTATATAGATTTAAAAATATGAAAAAAATTCAGATACCAAATTTCATCATGATCTGACTACCGGAAGTGACATTTTACCTATACAAGTAGCGTTAGGTGTAAATTATAAATATATATAATAGTGTTAAACCATTTTACTTTATAATTTAAATTAATTAGTTTGTTTATTTTTATTTTTACATTTAAAATATCAGTTAACCGGAAGTACACTTTATTCTATATATATAAATGTTACCAAATATCAAATTTGATACCAATAAACTAACACGAACTGGCTCTTTATCAATACCAAGTTTACACACTCTAAATATTCATTCACAACTCTTTATACCTATTTATATGCGGGAAAGTCCCGATTTTTTTTTATTAAAAAAACAAAACTTTTTGTTGAATTCTCTTTAGAATAATATTTCTTTCATAATTTTACTTATCCAGCACAAAATTAAATATTAAATTTAAATTCAAATTCTATACATTTATTTTAATTATCATAGGATATAATCCAAACATAGTTGTGAAATTAGAAACGGGTTAAAAAATATATTCCGGACCACCTGTCGGGGTACCCACCTCATGAAAATCATCTCCGTTCGGAATTAATGAATGAAGATCAGTTGGAAGTTTCGAAAGACGCTTGGCTTAAGTCTCGCCTGGTTGTGTCCTGAATTTGAAGAGGTTACTGCTTAACTTTAAGACCGGGATTAACGAGAAGAAATTGCAATAAGAAAGAAGTCATCCTCCCCTCTCCCCTCTTTTGCTTCCGACGAGATCTTATTCCGTGCACGATTTACTGCCAACTTGGTAGAAAAAATATCACAGAAGCACACACTCACAAAAAAGTAAAAAAACAAAAAAAAAAAAAAATTATTATAAAGAAAATATTAGTTTCTATCTCCTCAACTGAATTAATCAAACATTTATATATATATATATATATATATATATATATATATATATATATATATATATATAATATATATTTAATTATCTAAATTAAAATCTTTCAAATTGATAAATACCGTTTTTCGTTTGCGTAAATAAATTATAAATTTAATTTTCAATCATTGTAATAAAATTTATTTTTTAAAAAATTATCGACAGACATCTGTCTCGTTACAGTCTCTCTTGGGTTATAATTTAACTTTTCATTTGAAATGATTATTAATTATATCTTCAATATTACCTAAATAATAATCAGAATTTTTGCCGCCCGGGGCGATCTCCAGTTTGCCGCCCTTTCTATTATAAGTCAATCAAATAGTGGTTTTTATAAATTAATACACATAAATAAATTATTAAGTTATTTAATCAATATTAATTAATACACAGTGTAAATTTTAAACCTAGCAGACCGCCTTCCGCCGGCCCTGCTTTTCAAAAGAAAAATCGATGATTTAAAAAAATATTGGTATATCACTTCAAAGTAATCATATAAACTTTTCAAAAGAAATGACATTTATAAACTGATATCAAAAAATTTTAGTTAGGAAAAATTGCCGAACAAAATCGTAAAGATGCGTTTACGAATTCAACGGATTTTAATGAATACAATAAAATAAAATTATTATCCTGTTCTTGGAATTAGAATTCAAAATTTACACTAAAATGGATTTATATACACCGAGGAATAATATTCGAAATCATATAGTTAATCATAATTTTAATAAATCAAATAGTAATCTTATAATAATCATAGTAATCATTTATTATTCAAGAAAGAAAAAAAAAATAAATATGAAATGAATAAGTTGCTTTTTACAACTATAACTAAATATAACTAAATATAAAAAATGCCGCCCCAAGATAAGTGCCGCCCAATGCGGCCCCCCCCCCCCTAGGTACGCCACTGATAATAATTGAATGCAAATTTTAATTCTTTTAATCATATTTAGAATTATTTAATATTAATTAAGTTTAAAAATAGTAATATTTACTTTATTTTAATCTAAAATATATATTATTAATTTTTATTTCATTTATATTTATATTTCTTTGTTTATTTATTTTCAATCTACAATGTTTATATTAAATTTTACTTTTTTTATAGTCGAATAATATATTTTTTAAATAACACTTTTCTCTATTATTACTTTTTTCATTAATATTTTCATTGCATGTTATTGTTACTTATTCTATTAACGATTTTTTTTTTATTTTTTCAGGTAAATATCCAGTATAATTTACTCTACTATTCTCCGTGTAATTGTGAGTAAACTAATTTCTTTTCATTTAGTTAATTTTATAAAATAAATTTTTTCAACTATTAGTAAAATTACTTTGACAAATAATAAAAAACAATGAATAAATTTTTAATTTTATGGTATTTTTGATCTGGACTGTAACTTAGTTGTTTTAATCCTGGTTACTGAACTTGAGAATGTGGGAACGCCAATAATTCAACTAAATGAAGTTTAATTGGGCATAAATTCCAAAAAACAATAACATTATTATAAAAGAAGAATAGAATTTTTAAAAATAGGTGTCCTATTAATGTATACTTCCTGAAACATTATAAATACATTTTAATTATCCAATTAAAAACAATAAAATAATCTACATTCTATTTATTAAAGTAAGATACAATTTCAACAGTTCCAGATATTTCAAAAGTAATTTTTGTATTTAATGTATTATAATTAGACAAGTAATTTTATAATATATATTCAAATTCTTATTAAAATATATCCCAAATTATACACTTCTCCAATAATATTATTTTAAACATTAAAATAATTTTACATTTTGACATCTATAATAGAATTATTCATAGTAAAATCTAATAACATTTACAGAGTGAGTTTTAATTAACCGACAACTTTGAGAACCGAAATAAGTATAAAACTCCCTCTGTATAAATGCTATATTTAATAATTATGTTATATATATATATATATATTTTAGAGAATCAGTTGAGTGTTTTATTCCAAAGCTTATTAATATAAAAATAAAAAAATATACAATAATATAAAATTGTTTTCACATAAAACTTAATGAACAATTTATTTTTAATAAACCACTAGGTAATTGTTCATTATTTTTATTCGTTCTATTAATTAACTTCAGAGGAAAATTCTTATTAGATTCTCTAGAGATTAGTTCAATAGAAAGTAAGTAAAGGCAGGGTTGGACCAAGAGGACAAAGGGCAATGGTATCGATCAGCCTTTTTGGCAACAGTTACAGTAGAAATTCTTCTCAATTCGAAAGGCTATGACTAAAATAACCTTTTAGCCAACGAACTCTCAACTTGGTTGATAGTTTTCATAGAGAAACATTTATATACCTCCTTCAATAAAATTATTACTAATAAAATAATATTTAAAACTATTTTTTCAATCATATAAATAAATGCCACTAAATATTATATGTTTATATATACGTGGGTGGCCTGAAAAGTTTCTGACCAAGAAAAACGATGTTTTTCAATTTTTCTTTTGTTTTATTTTTCAAAATTCAAGTTAGCTAAGACCTGTACGATGTCAGCTGAACGTGTGCGAAATATTTTGCAAAACCATTTGAATATGGAAAGCTGTGTGCAACGTGGGTGCCGCATTTCCTAACGTCAGACCAAAAATTGCTTCGAAAAACCATTTCTAAAGACAATTTGGTGCTGTAGGCGTAATCCAAACGAATTTTTGCGTCGATTCATAACTGTTGATGAGACTTAAATTAAATTAAATCAAATTTAATTAATTAATTTATTAATTAATTAAATTAATTAGAATACCGTTATGAGAAATGTATCAGTGTTGATGGAGATTATGTTGAAAAATATAGCAAAAAAAAAATTGAAAAATATATTTTTCTTGGTCAGGTCGGAAACTTTTCAGACCACCCTCGTATATTATATATATATATATTCTTTCTTCATTAATTGTAAGTTATATGTTATATGTTATATATATAGGATATATATTCTCATTCATTTCGCTATTTGTCACCAATCCATGTTCCCGCATGAAGTAATTATAAAATCAAATAACAGGACTAATATTTTTTTAAATTTTTTTAATCATTCAAATATAATTAACTAGCAATATGGACTTTAGATAGAAAAAATACTTATCTAATTAAAACTAATTGGAGATGATGGTTGGTCAACTTTAGTGAAAATGATTCAGGAACCTTCAAAACGTATAAAAACATCAAAATCTCGACATCGTAAGCGAGATTGTAAAAATCCGCCATTTTGTTTTTGTTCATTTCTTTGTTTGATATTAGTTTGTTGTTTCATTTTATCTCTTTCGATTTGTTGATCATGTTAGTTATTCCACTATTCTTAATTAATTAATTTTCCACTATTATCAATTAATTAAGTTTTAGTTTATTTTTCATTTCAATAAAATTTGACCTTTGACCTCTTATAATTTAAAAACCTGACCTTAATCTTTCCCGAGACATATATATTTATGACCCTCTTGATGAGAGCTTTTGAACAAGGTATCACTCATCCTGATCGGTGAGTTGCACCAACCATCATCTCCTGTAAGCTAGACACAAAGGTAAAGGATATTACAACATTGAATAGACATCAATTAGATATTATTAATAATTACTTTTGATTAATACAAAGAATCAATGTTAGAAAAAATGAAAATTGAATTTATAGTTTTCGAAAAATATTTGGATAAAGAAATAAAATAAAGAAGTTTTCTGACAAGTTAATAGATATTAGAAAAAATTTTAAAATAAATAAAATAAAAAGAACAGGAAATGTATCTAAGTTCAAAATTAAAACAAAAAGACTATAATATTTATACAATTTTGAGTGATATACGAAGGATAGAAATAATGGGCAATGGGATGGAATCTCAACCAGTAAAAATAGATAATAACCCTTCCCGAAATGTCTGAATTGTCTTGATATTGATCTACTTTTGGACTCATGTGTGAGTGAAATAGTGCAGTGATTTAAAGTTTCAATGATTTTATTTTTAAGTGCTTAAGTGTTTAAAATGTTCTATCATAGTTATTTTGATAAACTTAAGATTTATAGTTATTTTTCTAATGTTAATTTGAAAGATTTTTTGTATTAATTTAAAAGGCCTCAAAAACGATTAGTTCTTGAAAATTGAAGAAGTTTTGTAAATACATATTTGTTATAAATAAATTGTTTTTATAAAATATACGTACAAGCTATTATTTAAAATTAAAAATAGACACTGGAAAAGAGGTGGCACATGAAATTAGTAGTGCTAAGACAAAATATTTTGGACTTTTTCCTTTGGGGATACCTCAAAAGTAAAGTTTTTAATAACAACCCTCAGTCTATTGAAGAATTAAAAGAAAATATACGCGAGGAAATTCAAAACATTTCTCCAAACACTTGTCGGGGTGCCAAACTAAACAAGGGGCACATTTGGACGACGTTATTTTTAAAAAATAAAACCCTGATTTTTGTACTTTTATAATAAATAAACATATTTTCTCTCATATCTCTTTTTGTATTTTTTATAACCATTTGAACTGTTACCGGACTTTTGGTCCACCCTGTACAAGAATTTAAATCGAGGACGCAATCGGGTAACGCCTGTTATCATGCAGTAAAGGGGATTATCTCGTCCAAATTATTATCAAAGGGGATCAAAATTAAAATATATAAAACAATTATTTTTCCGGTTGTATTATATAGAGACGAGAGTAGATTTAGAGTATCTGAGAATAGCATTTAAAGATGAAGTCACTGGGGAATGTGGAGACTGAATAACGAAGAAATGCATGGCCTCTATGCATCTCCAAACATAGAGTAATAAAATGAAGAAGGTTGCGTTTGGCATAAAATATATTGGTGAGGAGATCGATTGGGAAACGTCCGGTTGGAAGACCAAGGACGCTGTAGGTGCTTACTGTAGGAAGGAATCTGAGGGTAGGAGTTGGATGGGCAATGCTCTAGATACGGACATTTGGAGAAAGTCAAGAACTTTCGAGTTCCGTAGGGGCACAGTGATAGATAGATATTATTTAAATAACCGAAAAAAGAAGTCTTACTACTAAAGAAATTAACCTGTGTACTAAAGAAATTAACCTGTATGCGTGTCTAAACTATGACCATTCAAGGGCCAGATTGCAAAAAAAAATATGCTGAGCCGCACATAAATATTTTTTTAACAAATGGAAATAAAATTAACTACAGTAACACCTCTCTATAAGGACACGTCTAATAGTTATTTTGCTTTTCTCTCTTTTATCTGTTGGTATAATCATAAATAAGAGGGCAAGTGAATAAGTCCGTGACATTTTGAATCTCCCGTCTTTAAAATGAAATGGCAACAGTGCTTCTCTCAGCAGGCAACTATCAGCTGACTCCTGTCGAAAATTGAACCGGCTGGGTCTTTTAATTTTTGTTTGACATCTTTTAATATTTGACTACCTTGTGATTTGAGAAGAAAATGGAAAAAAAGTGAATTTCCATGAAAATCCATGAATTGGGATACGAATTGCTCTCTCATTCGCCCTATTCTCCGGATTTAGCCCCAAGTATTTTTAGCATGATGTCTGTCCGCCTGTCCGTCCGTATAGATGTGAACAGCTTGAACGGCTCAATGGATTTTGATGAAATTTGGTATATTTACTGCATCAGTATGATAAATTGTATTGGTTTTATCCTCGAGAAAAATCATCTATATTAGTTTTTTCTTAATTTAAAATTATATGACGTCATCCAGTCATTCATGACGTCACAGTCTGGTCTTACATATATATTATAAATAAAATAAAATTAAAAATATTTATGTTATATGCCTATCTGTTTTTTATTACATTAATAGATATATTAAAATTATTTGAAATTGTTTCTGTAGCTGGAAATTAATTTACTTCAAACCGTCGGTCGGTTCGGACCTGGCCACAGGTCAACTTATTTAAATTTCGATTAGAACTAAGTTTACGATTAATTATATTACAATACATTCTTATTCATGTTTTGATTTTAAAATAATTTTATTTACCAACTAAATAAATAAATATATATAGATATTTATTTATAGAAATTGATTCGATTGGTTTGATTCAATTACAAGCCAATCAATTGATATAATCCACTTTGTATTTATCTCGAGTGTCCATTAGTAGTTAACCTTTGACATAAGATTGATCTCGCTCTGTCTCTGTCTCGCATCCGACATGATCTGTGATTGGTTGTCAATCCGGAAATCGAGTTGTTTAATCAACGCTCTTTGTAACGATGTCTTGGCCTGATCCCATTCAATATTTGCACTGTTTCATTAGAGCCGAAAGCTGTTCTCCCTTTCGCCCCTTGCATTGAATTTGTTTACTTGGATCAGTTGCAGAATTAGAATGCCATTACTGTTAAAAGGGGGAGACCGGTTAGTAACTAACGGTTAGGGGAGTTAGCTTCTACCTCCCACCCCTTTAGCGTAAAATTAAATAAAAAAAAATCACTTAGATTATAATTAATTCAAATACCAAATATCGTTTGGATTATAATTAATTCGGTGAGTTCAAGTGAAAGGCGAAAGTAAAATAATTGATCAATAAATAATTCATGAGAAATTAATTCGCTCGTAATGGCAATTTCAATTGAAAATATTATATTTATAATAGCGTTTTACTCATCTATCTAATTTGCATATGGCGAAATTTTATTATTATCACTACAATTTATATCAATAAATTATCTTCAAATGGAGTATATTTTACAAATAAATTCTATTACACAAACAACTTCATAGATTATAGATATATATATAATATTTTTAAGTGTAATTAATATGTATATATCATGAATTTTATATAAATATACTAACGAGATATCAAAAAATAATTCTTAGACAATATAAACCAATCTTGATGTGTTTTTATGATATAATTTTGGAAAGGAATTTTACTAACTCACTAAAAAATTAAACATTCATACTCAAATACAGGGCAAGTCAATAAGTCCGTGACATTTTGAATTGCCCGTCTTTTAAATGAAATGGCAACAGTGCTTCTCTCAGCAGGCAACTATCAGCTGACTCCTGTCGAAAATTATTGCTATTATTTATTATTTTTATTCGTATTATTATTTTATTTTTTATTCCGTACAGAACCATTATTTTCGAAATAAAATTGCGAAAAATATTCTAATTTAATTATGTTTTTTAATTATAGTGAATTTACTTAATATATATTTCCTATTCAATTGATTAAAATGTCAAATAAATTGAAAAATTAAAGAAAAAAAATATTTTTTTTAAATAATATGTCAATCTGTTAGATTAGGATTAGAGTATAAAATATAGAATCGATGAGCATAGGAGGGCAAACGAATCCTTGAAAAATCTTAAATTATTATCTTTTTTTATCACAAATTGAAAAACTGTCACAGGCACACCTATTTTTCTTTTTATCCAGAAGAATTTTTTTTTTTATTTCATTCGCTTAGGGATCCAGACAAGTTAGAAATTGAAAAATAAAATTTTATAATTTATAACAGATGCCTGGACAAGATTGAAAATATCATGTAATGTAATTTAAGCATTTAACATCATTGCATAAATTTTAAAATACAAATAAGAAAATATATGCTATTAATAATTAATTCATAATTTATTTGTTAAATTAAAAATTATTATTACTAGATTCAAAGTTTAAGGGAGGGTATCAAAAATGTCAGTATTTCATGTTAGGACACAACTATATTACTAGTAAAGAATGATTTTCAATGTTACTATGGTCATTAACATTAAAGTACCAGGACCCCGACCCTTTAAAAAATATTATACAATTTATTTTTATATACTTTAAAAATTTTACAATTTTTTAATTATTTAATATAATTTTTAAATTGTGTGAAACAATTTCAAATAATTTAAATGTATATCGATTAATGAAATAAAAAAAATCAAATATGAATATAATATAAATATTTTTAATTTTATTTCAAGAATATATATATATATATATATATATCACAGGCGGTGGTTGTGACGTCACATATATACATTTAACTTTAGAAAGAAAAAAAAAACTAATAAATATGAATTTTTCCAGAGATCTGATTAAAAGTACTCAATTTTTCTTTATAAATACTCTCTCTGGTGTGAATTTCAAAAAAATCGTTAGAGCGGTTTTTGAGAACCCATGGCCAATTTTTACTAGCATAAGAAGATAAGATATTTTTTTATTTGTTAGGTATAAGTTCAGAGTGTACATTTACAGCCACCCCATTACTATTAATATAATTATTTTTTATTTATTTATTATTTTTTGTTTCTTTATTTAACAATTAATGTGCACATCAAAATCTTTTTTTTTAATAAGTTTCGGATATTAATGGAATACTTACAGTATGGCGTTAATGGCCTAGTACCTAATCAAATAATAATCACATAAAGACATATTTATTAGTAAACTGTTCATATTATGTATTAATTAATTATATTTTGAAATAATCTTCATTTAATAAATATTGATTTTTACATAAATATTATATCAAATTATACAATTATTATTTAATATGAGAGATGAATATACCATATTTTACATAATAATAAAAAGAGAAAAGTAGAAAAAAAGAAATAAAAATTAATTGATTAGGTGCAGTAATTAATAATAAATAAAAATATTAAATAAATTATATAAAAAATACTAAAAACTAAATAGTGTTTCGAATATAAAATTCAAAAAAAAAATGGTTAGAATGATTTTGGGTGTTTAAAATTATTAAAATTATAAATAATTATTTTTTTTTTATTTAATTTTTCTAATCTTATTTTTTCAATGGCTTTCTAGAAAATCACTTTTATATTTTAGCAAATACGATATATACTTAATAGTGGCATAACGTTTTAATGGAATGGATTAAAAATCAATTTCTAAAAGTATAAAATAATATAGAAAAATAGAATTGAATTTTGATTGCATTTTTCTTTATTGAAAATATATTTGATTTTTTTATATTAATATCAAATTATATCACTTCTATTAATTTAACTAATTTATTTACTTTTGATAAAAAAAAGTTATATGTTGAACACCTGTACTAATCAAATCTTTTATTTTTACCTTTTATTTCATTTCAATTGAGGGAAAAATTTTAAGAAATTTAAAAACCACCTCTATTAAACAATTTTTTTTTTTTTTTTTGTTAATTTAATTTAAAAGTTAATTTCTTTTTTACTTTTCTACTTAAAAAAAAGTTTGTTTTTTTTTTGTTGTTGTTGTGTTTTATAAACTTTTTATAACTTTTAGGAAAGAAGTTGAGAAAATACCTACATACATGTATAAAATTATTTTTTTTATTTTTTTTTTTTTTTTTTTTTGCATTTATTAAAGAAAACATTAGCTAAAAGTCATATCTGTTATCACATCATTACGATCTTAATATCAATTTTTTTACTATTTAATTTTTTTTTTGTCAAACAAAATGGTTTATTATTAATATACACCCTACAATGACCTTAACTCAAAGAATTTGTTTTTTTCATTTAGCAAAACATCTAAGGTCTTTTACTGTAAATAAGGAGTATTTTATTTTATTTTATTTTATTTTTTTTTTTGAGTTGTTTTTTCATTTTTAGAATTTTTTATTTATATAAATATATTTTACTTTAAATAGAAAAAAGAGGGGCATTAAAGGAGTTTATGAATGAATATTTTTTTTTTATCAAAAGCGTAAAGCGTTTTAGGGTTGGTTGGCACGCACATAGCATAAATGCTATCGGCGAATAACATCAGGACAAATAATCCTCTTAACACTGCCGGGTAACCAGGGGAGAAAAATTATATACGTATAATCTTAAAAATCCAGGCATACAATTTTTTTTTTTTTTTTTGAATCGATCAAAATGTCAAAGAGAAGGGTGAGTATTAACAAAGTTTTAGGATAAAAGAAAAAAAAAACAACAAAAATAATGTTATATATATATATATAAAAGTTGATAAAATAAATTTTAAAATTTTTATACTAGGTTATTATGTTCAAGGTTTGTTGAAAATATGCTTTCAAGAATCGAAAAATTTGTTCTTTTTTGATTTTTGTTCCTTAATATTTTATATAAATATTTCTCAATTGTATATTTAATAAATATTAAATAATTACCAATAATATTTTCACAATGTTCGACTGATAAATTAATATTATTATTATTAAATTATTAAATTTTTAAATTAAAGTTTTTATCAACCTACCACAATATAAATAATAACTTATAATTTTTCTTTTCAGAATTACTATTTAAGACAGTGTTTTCCAACCTGTGGGGTGCCCCCCCCCTCCCGGGGTGAGTTGGCGAGACTGTTATAAGGGGGACGCGAATGTATTAAAAATAATTTTTATATATATATGGTATTTATATATGCTACACGTTTATATTGTTGCTACTTGTTGCCGTTGCTTGAAGCATGAGCCAAAAGCATTTCAAGTAATGCGACAAGTAGTGTGCGTCATGTCATTAGAAGTAGTGGCGGCTGCTGCTTATTTGATTATTGTAAGTGGCAATCAACGAACAAGGAAACGGAAAAAGCCTAGGTGGTGGGTCAAAGAATTATTTATTTATTGAAATTTTTGACAAACTTATTTCAAATCATGGTAGTTTTTTCAAAAATTTCACACGTATGAGCAGGAAGGATTTTGAAGTTTTAATTTGTCTTTTTTAATATTTCTGTCTTTAAATAGAATATAAAAAAACTTTTGACGTTCAATAACTCTTCAGAATTATGGTAGTCTTCAATAAATAAAGTTGTTTTTTCGATATTCCACTCCATGTTGCCTGGTTTCTGCCGCAAGGATGCACTACTACTCGGATACTTCCGAAATTGTACGACATGGAGTTTATTTGTCGCCACTGTACAACATGTGGTATTAATACATGCTACATGTCGTAGTGAGTTGCTTCATTTGAAATACTCCTGTGGCATGCCACATGTTCCCTCAGAGTCAAAATCTATAATAATCTATAATATGTTTTTGCTTAATTTTGTATGTGTGTAATGTGTTATTTTGTATCCTATTATATTATGTAAGTATTTATGAATTAGATTATTACAAAAATTAAGGGGGGCACAAGTATTTTTTTTTAAAAAAAGAGGGGCACGGGTACAGAAAGGTTGGAAATCACTGATTTAAGTCATTCAATATAAAAAAAAGTATTTATATATAATTTTTTGAATTTATTTTATATAGATTTATTTCATCTCCACACTTTCAATTAATTTTTTTTTTCTATGTAGGTTTAAAGAAAATGATATGAGTTTTACATTAATGAATATTGGTTATACAAATTTATCAATTTTCTAAATCCTATAAATTACAAAATCAAAATATAGCAACGATATCAAAATTAATAATCTAAATGAATTATTAATATGCAATATATAACCTATAGAAATATTGTCTTAGGTCTGTTGATCTACTCCCTCATTCTACCCTTACAACTTCGTATATATAATATTCTATAATAACAAATTATATTTTTAATAAAAACGATTAGTATATTTGAATAATTTAATATTATAAAGTAAAATCTGATACATTAATATGATAATTAAATATTTACTTAAAATAATTTCAAATTTAATCTCTATTAATGAAATAAAATATATTTTTACATAAAATATATACTTATAAATATACAATAATATATAAACATTTTGGAATATTAAAATAATTTTAATTAAATTTATCACAGTCGTGACTGAAATATTTAAGTATAGTTAATGTGAAATTAAACAATTACAACGATTCAATTATAATCCTTGCCCATTGAACATAAATATATATATAGGAATCAAACCTATTCAAGTACAGCTATAATTTATAAATTAATAAAAACAATATTTTATATAAAAAACAAATTCAATGGAATTTTAATCTTTAAGTTTTTTTAAGGAATTTGTTTTACTTTTTTATCCAAAAATCGTCTTGGTTTATTTACTAGATAATCAATAAAATAATTCTAAAAATATTAATATAAAACAGTCTATAAAATTAAAGGAATAAATTTTAATTGCTGTGTGGACTTAATTAATTATCCAATAATTTATGTATGAAATAAAATTTGTTTATTATTAATATCATTATGAATAATTTATTGACATAATAATTCTTATAACTTTATATATATTTATACATCGACACGCCTTTAAAGTATATATATATATATATATATAGGGGAGGGTAGGTTAATAAGTCCGTGTAGTCATCCGCGGTTACGAAATGGCGCAAAAACTAAAATGGATAACTATCATCTGACTCCTGTCGAAATTTGAATCAGCTAGGTCTTTTAGTTTTTGTTTGACATCCATTAATTGCAAACTACCTCGTGCTTTTAGAAAATAATGGAAAAAAGTTATTTTCGTCTACTCATTAAGCATTATTTTTTGCTGAAAAAAATCATCACTGAAACTGAGTTTTTGCGCCGTTTCGTAACCGCGCATGAAACGTGTATCCAACCAGACCAAATCTTATTTTTTGGAAGGGATAAAATAAATTGGATTAACGTTAAACAAAGTGTATAGAGCTCAAAGGAGACTACATTGAAAAATAAAATAATTTTTTATCCAAAAACTCGTTTCATTCAAAAAGTCACGGACTTATTGACCTTCCCTCTTATATATGTATTGATTGCTTTTATTAACATATTTTTTTAACATATATATGTTTTTTAATAGAATACATTGATTATTTCCCCCTTTATAAAATAATTTTAATATAAATATTTCCTTATAATTAATCAGAAGAGACGTTTATTTAAATTTTAATAAAATTTCAACCACACCCATTTATTAAAGAAAAAAAAAAATATATTAAGTAAACACATTTAAGTTTGGTTAAGAATATTCAAACAATTTTAAAAGGGTACTTAATTGAATTTATATTTAAATTAATTTGCCTAATTAACGATACTTGAAATGAAATGTGAATTGATAAAAAGTTGTTCAGTATTTGATCAGAGGTCAAAGTAAATATTTTGAAATTATTGGTTCCAATCTAATATATATATAGAATAATAAAAGTTTGATTATATAGTGTAATTACAGTGAGCTACTCAAAATAACTAAAACGGAGATATTCCAAGAATTAACGTTCATTTTATGGGACATTGTTCGCGCATAATAACCAGTCACTACCATTGATTCTAATCAAGCTGAACGTTCACATTTTAATTTCTAGCCAACGATCCATCTTATTAGCAGCAGGCAGTGTTAATTTCGACGAATGGAGCAACAACAACAGCCGGACAGTCACATTCATTGATCAATTAGATTCAGAAGTGCCTCACCATTGCAGATCATGAATTGCTGTAGACGATAAGTTACAACCTTTAATACAGTTGGAATCAAATCTTAATGACTAATAATTGTTGCAACCAGGCGATAAAGACCAATTTATATTCATTGAATTAATTGCTTAATTTTTGACTGAAAAGATGATAAATAAATGAAAATAAAGTGAAATTTCAATGATTTGATAAACATGCATTTGCTTGGTTTTTTAGGGTTATATAAAGTTGAAGGCAATTTTACTTACTTAAAAAATAAGTTGACCTGTGGCCAGGTCCGAACCGACCGACGGTTTGAAATAAATTAATTTCCAGCTACAGAAACAATTTCAAATAATTTGCATATATCTATTAATGTAATAAAAAACAGATAGGCATATAACATAAATATTTTTAATTTTATTTTATTTATAATATATATGCAAGACCAGGCTGTGACGTCATGAATGGCTGGATGACGTCATATAATTTTAAATCAAGAAAAAACTAATAAATATGATTTTTCTCGAGGATAAAACCAATACAAAGTGCATGATTCGTGGTGATATATAAAAAAATCTCCTTTGGTGTGAAAATAACCCTTTCCTTCCTATCGTCGATCGCTAATACTACCACTTCCGGTTTCCGGAATTGCACCAAAAGTTGATCAATTCATCCCACTGATGCATTAAGTAAATATACCAAATTTCATCAAAATCGGTTGAGCCGTTCAGGCTGTACACATCTATACGGACGGACGGACAGACGGACGGACAGACATCATGCTAAAAATACTTTTTTCTGTTTAGAAAATGCATGATTCGTGGAGATATGTAAAAATCTCCACATGTGAAATTTGGTGTGAAAACAATACCTCCCTTACTATCGTCGGTCGGTAAAAATTAAACCAAACATATAATTATATTTTTTTCAAAATTAAATTTGAAATTAAAATACAATAGAATGGAATTTTAAATTAATATATTAGGTGGTTTTTGTCTGTTTTAATATAATAACTTCAACTTTGCTATCACCACATAGATAAGTACGACCAGAGACTATCACGAATTATGCCTAGGATATATTTTTCTACTATATGGAATTTTTTTAATTTTATATATTGATTTTTATACTTTAGAACCATTTAATTTAAAATCTAAATTTTTACTATCTCACCAGAGATAGTATTGCGATCATGAAATTTTTCAATGTCGAGATTTTGATGTTTTTATACGTTTTGAAGATTCCTGAGTCATTTTAACTAAGGATGAGATAAATGTGTGTGTATGTAGATATGATTACACAAAAACGGTTTGAGCTACAATAATGAACTTTGGTATCCGGGCATTATTCAAAATTTCTAGTTTTCTATCAACTTTTGAGAAATGTACATCTTTCGGAAGAGGGTCATTACCTACCACGTTTTGATTTTTTTTCCTCTAAACTGACTGTAAAAATAAAGATATATGTTTGATAGTTTGTCATATGATTAAAAATTGTATAAAACTGCTATATATCGAATTTCAGGTTGATTGAAGCGCTGAAAGTACTGGAATTAATTTTTTAACACGTTGACTGGCAATCATGCGCCAGTACGTGACGTAATGCCATCAACAAAGAGCAAAACACGCCCTGGTTTAATAAATATTAATTGTTAATTTTAATTTATAATTTAATTAATTAAATTTAACTTATAAATATAATATTTGTTAATTAATCCAATTCAAAATTGCGAGATAGGCGAGTGGAGACACTCCAGATTTTTTAATATCTACCAATATATTGTTAAATATAATTCAATTTTATTTAGTAATTATCATTTCAAACAATGGCAATAAGAAGGTTTTTTTTTATATTTTTAAATTTTAAAGAATAATTTTGATAAATTATATAAATTATTTTATATTGTAAAAACAAACAATTCATTAGATCTCTTAAATACTCGAATTTCACAATCGTTCCTTTTTTAAAAATCAGAAAATTGATAATAAATTTTAAAAATACATTTTTATTTTTATATAGATAAATTATAATTTTATAATTAATAATAATGAATAATTAAAAAAAAAATTCCTTTTACTTAAAAAACAAATTGATTTACCTATTTTAACATTTTAGGCATATTATTTTTTAAGCATATATATGATTTTTAATTAAGTTTAAATTTATTCAGAATTGAACCTTCATCCTCAAACTTTTTTTATCATTTTTTTTTATTGACTCTCAAAATCGAAGGTTATTTTAGGCAATTTACACTTTTATTTACACTCTTAAACAAAAAAAGCTGGAGTGTCTCCACTTGACTATCTCGCAAATTTGAATTGGATTAATTAACATATATTATATTTAAATGAAATATAATTAATTATAAATTAAAATTAATAAATAATATTTATTAATATATATATGGAGAGGGTCCGATGCCCTCATGACTTTATCACTTATAAATAATTAAATTTAATATATATAATTAAAAACTCAGGCTATAAAATATCATAATATATAATCTATAACAACATAATATAAAATAAAAAATTGTTTCTAATGTAATTATATAAAAGAAAATATGTATACATTTATAAATTATTTATAGATTTTCTTTTTTCTAATGAAAAACATTCCTTAAATTATTTTCTTTATCAATTTAATTATTAATATATAAAAAATCAATGATATTATTTATTTTATAAATGCAGGAGGCAAACGGGCACAGCCAGAAGAATTCGATTGTTTATATGATTGCATTGAAAAGCGATAAGGCGACTCGGCCAATTCTTTGAAAAAGAATATTAAAATAAAATAAAAGAATTTTAGTATTCATTGAACAGTAAATAGAAAAAGACGCCAGAGAACATTCTAACAGGTAATTAGCAACTATTATATTGTATATAGCCACTAATAATCCCATTTTAATTATAAATATATTATTAATTAATCATAGTTATTCGTTTAATAAACTTCCTCTATGAATATAATAATTTATTAATTATGATTGTAATATTATTTTTCATATTCATAAACTCGTATAATTATATAAATACTTTATATACTTCAATTACTTTTTACAAGGTGAATTACAAATGATTTGTATTTAATATTCTTTGAAGAATGAAGGAAAAACTAAAATAGAAAAAATCTGGAATGTCTCCACTCGACTATCCCCCGATTTGTTTTGAATTAAATGACATATATTATATTTAAATTAAATTTAATTAATTATAAATTATAAAGTAATAAATAATATTTATTAAACCAGCACATGTTTGGCTCTTTGTTGATGCCCACGTCACGTGTTGGCGCGTGAGAATTGCAGTGTTAAAAAATTAATTTTGGTAATTTCAGCGAGTCAATTAAGCTGAAATTTTAGATATAGCAGTTTTATACAATTATTAATCATGTGAAAAATTATCAAACATTTATCTTTATTTTTACGGTCACTTTAGAAGAAAAAAAAAACGATGTAGGTAATGACCCTGTTCCGGTTGAGCTACATTTCTCCAAAGTTGATAGAAAACTATGAATTTTGAATAATGCCCATGTACCAAATTGCATCATTCTAGCTCAAACCGTTTTTGCGTAATCTTGGTTACATACATACACACACACACACACACACACACACACACATATATATATATATATATATATATATACAGACATTTTTCTCAACCTTAGTGAAAATGATTCAGGAACCTTCAAAACGTATAAAAACATCAAAATCTCAACATCGAAAATTTTCGTGATCGCAATACTATCTCTGGCGAGATATTATAAAACACCATATTATTCTCAAGTTTAGAAATTCAACGTCTTAGCATCTAATTAAATTTATATAATCAATCTATTTAAAAATTATAAACAAAATTTTTCAAATAATTATATTATTTGATATATTTAATCTAACAATCCTAATCATTCAGATTCATCGATGTGTGTACTATGTTTCACATATCAATGAAATTTTTATTAATGAATTTGTCTTCTTTCCTATGCCTATATTTAATTTTCTATATACAATTTCTAGATAATATGAAATTAATCTTTATGATAGCCTATTTGGTTGTTTTACAATTATCCTTAATTTCAAGATAGCGTGAAAATCAAAATGAATAATAATTATTCCATCGACTTATTATTTCTTCTAATGGCGCTGATAATTGGTGTCTAAAAAAGACATCCACGGTTCATTAGTCAAAGTGTTGATCTTAGTTTTTAGAACTCTATTAATGAATGTATTTTCAAAGAGAGCAGGGCTTAGGAATCTCTCTAATACCACACAAAAACCACGTCTGACATAAAGAGACGAACATCACTCAGAGTGTATTTTAATGAACCTCGAGTCTGACTGGCTTTGGCGCCTACCTGCCCCCATCGTCATCCACCCCCTTATTAATTAACCAACATTCATTTCCTGACACGGCAAATATATGTATAGATATTTATTTTTTCAACGACTTTGCGTTATTATTAAAACATCGGAACACTTTTTAATGTTAAGCTTCTTGACGCCATTAAATGGAAGATAAAAGGACCAAAGTGCCGCCCTTTAACGGTAGACACATACAAATACATGGGCAAATTCTTTCCACCCTTGTCACAAATAATTCATCCGATATTTATTTTTAAAAAGAGCTTATTTTTTCAGAGGGAGAAAAGACAATACGACATTTTAATACTTTTCGTGGGTTATATTTAAATAATATATATATATATATATATATATATATATATATATATATAGACTTAATAAGAGCCATGTTATTTTTTACAAAAATGCAACCTCTCATTTTGATTCACCCCAAACTCGGTTTTCCTTAAATAAACTTCCAAGCATAATGAAGAAGTCCTTTTGCAGGATATTATTCTTTTATAAACTTTTGAATTTGGAAAAGTTATTTACTAGGCTCCTGTTGGTTTTCCGCCAAAAAACTTTAACGGCCGTTTTCTTCTTTTTAAACTCTTTGGATACTTTAAATAGTACTCTCAAATCACTTCGGAATCGTCACTTTCCTATAGATTTTTTTTTGTTTAAATGATTCCAATAAAATATCATATGATACTCTCTGTCTCTCTCTCTCTCTCTAAATGTAACATTTATATTTTGGTAAGCAAATTCCAAATAATAAAATAATTTTCAAAAATAGAATTTAAAATTACGGTATTTATTCAGGTAAACTCATTTTCGTGGATTTGGATAATACTTTACCAATGGGTCCCATTTGCAATTCCAAATAAACTTTTCTTATTTAACTTTTCCCGGCATCTTATAGATTTCGAGATAAAAATTAGTAAAATAAAGATTTTTTAAGTTTGACAGATTAGTATTATGAACGTTGAAATGTGCCATTAAGTAATGTTTTATTGATTAATTCACTAATTGTTCACTTATTCACTAATTTTCGGTATTTATAAGTTCGGTTTGGATTTATGAAAATTTAACAATTGATTAAATAATTTATTTATATCCAAACCGAACTTATAAAAACCGAAAATTAGTGAGCCATCTGGTAGCCAAACGGATAAAACATGCTAGCTAAATAAAATATCAATGGATTTATATGCAAATTTTAATAATTTTTATCTCGAAAACTATAATATGCCGGGAAAAATTTCATAAGAAAAGATAATTTGAAATTTCAAAAGGAACCCACTGGTAAAGTATTATCCAAATCCACGAAAATGAGTTTACCTGAATAATTATCAAATTATTTTTATAAAGGTAAAAAAGGAAAAAAAACTAATAAAGCAAAACAGTTACAAAAACAACCATGAATATACTCAGGTGTTAATTCCTACACCAAAACTACAAAAACAGCATAAACATTGTCAAAAAGCATCAACAATCCTGGAGCGTGATATCGATACTTTTCTAAAAAATGCGTTTATTCCGATAAAATATCATATATTACTCTTTCTAAATATTTTTAGAATAACTTTCACAAATATAATTGAAATGAATGCATCAATGATATTTTTTTATATTTTTACTTTATTTAAAAAAAAAAATAAATAAATAATCGGCTCGTACAATTATTTATTTAATTTTAATATTTCGATTTGCTATTTCTTTTATTCAGTGAGAATCCAAAAATAATTTCATCAATTGTTCATGTTTTAATATTTATTAATTTATAATTGAAATTGAAATAAATAATTCATGGATAATACTTTCATTTATTTACATAGTCATGTAAATAAAATTAATGAGTTTTCTATTTTTTCTTCATTAAAATTATAAATATATATATATATATATATGCATCCAATAAAAACTTTCAATTGAGAATTAAACAAATTCCATGCAGAATATTTTACCCTTATCTTTTTACTCATTTTGTTATAATAGCTTAGTTTATAATAAAAAAAATATATATATATAACGCCGCTGTATATATATAAATATAACTTACAATTAAAAATGTATTATAGTCCATATTGCTTTGTATGCGTTGTAAAAGGTTTTTTTTTCATTGTACGTAGGCATGAAATCTTAAAGGCTTGCTCTCTCATTCTGTTTCTCTTTGGCGTGTCCTAAGCGAAGGGTGTTTTATTTCCCTCTTTGACGTGGCATGTCGCCCGTGAATAATTCATCCTGAGCCGAAATGCGCCCCCCTCCCTTCGCTTAAGGGCTGTCTACATACCCTCCTTGACAGCGACTCAAAATCACTCGCCGGAATAAATTCAAAGATAGCCCCAAATACCATCTCCTGCATCATCACCCGAACGTTTCGGATGTTCATTCTTCTGGTCTCATCAGGCGTGAATTGGATCGAACCAGTAACATTTAATTACATTAGAATATATATATATATATATATATAAGGAATATATATCTCGAATTTCTTGAATTATACATCAATTTCAATTTATAATCCTAATAATTATAATAAATGATTATTTACATTATATTCTAAAATGAAATATTTTTATTTACTTATATATAATTGAATATAATTTTGATAATATACATTAATGATTAACTTGACACTGTAAATAATTAAATTATCAAATTTTAAAATGGTGTTGTGTTTTGTAAAATAAATCTATTTGAATAAAAAATACTATTAAACTTGTAGATATATATTATTTAATATTAAAATATTATTATTTGTGTTTTAAATAACCATCTATAGAAAAGAATATGAAGTTTAAATTCAACACCTTTTGTCTTTAGATGAATACATGAAATTTATTTAAATATAATATCAAATATATAATGTTATTCTTGTATAAAATAAATTAATAATTGTATTTTTACAATATATATTAAAACTATTCCAAACTAAAATTATTATAATCAATATTAAAAAATAAATCTAATCCAATTGAGCACCGATGATCAGATTTTCTACCAAGAAGTAGATAATAATAGAAATTAGCCCCTGGCAGTTAGATAAGCATGCATTACCACTTACCTTCCACTACCCTGACGCCAAAACGACGTTGTTTCAGAATTAATTTCAGCCAAATTTGATATATTTAGATATTCAATTCAATTCTTAACTTTTTGTGTATATCATACTTGAAATAAACTTTTAAAAGAATGTTATTACTATCTCGTAAGAGATAGTATTGCGATCACGAAAATTTTCGATGTTGAGATTTTGATGTTTTTATACGTTTTGAAGGTTCCTGAATCATTTTCACTAAGGTTGAGAAAAATGTCTGTGTGTGTGTGTGTGTGTGTGTGTGTGTGTGTGTGTGTGTGTGTGTGTGTAAGTATGTAACCAAGATTACGCAAAAACGGTTTGAGCTAGAATGATGAAATTTGGTACATGAGCATTATTCAAAATTCGTAGTTTTCTATCAACTTTTGAGAAATGTAGCTCAACCGGAAGAGGGTCATTACTCATTACCTACAACGTTTTGATTTTTTTTCTTCTAAAGTGACCGTAAAAATAAAATAAAGATATATGTTTGATAATTTTTCACATGATTAATAATTGTATAAAACTGCTATATATAGAATTTCAGCTTGAATGAATCGCTGAAAGTACCAGAATTAATTTTTTAACACAGCAAATCTCACGCGCCAACACGTGACGAGGTGCCATCAACCAAAGCCAACCATGCGCTGGTTTAATATTTATTATTTATAATTTATAATTATTTAAATTTATTTTAAATATAATATATTATGTTATTTAATCCAATTCAAATTGCGAGATAGTCGAGTGGAGACACTCCAGCTAATTTTTTTATATTAGCTTGATCATTACTAAATTTAATTAGGATGTTAAATTATTTAGAGAGGTGATACAGGTGTGCCGCCGCGATCAAATGAAACTTTTAGAAATCCGCATAATTTTATATGTAAGTTTATTGTCATTTTTATTAGTGTCATTTTTCTGAGATTATAAATACAAGCGCTTGTCACCTTTATAGCACACCAACTATACGCTCCCTTGCGCAAACAAACGTATTAAATTAATTTCTACCTACAAACCTACATATATAAATATTTCATCTTTTGATGTGCCGCAAAATTCTAGAAACAATTTTTGTGTGCCGTATGTAAGAAAAGGTTGCGGAGCTCTGCTCTAGATTATATTATTTTTCAAATTTATTTTAAACCTTTTTTATTTATTTGTTGATTTACATTGTTTAATATTCCATAATTTATTATATAATTTGTTACTAATGTTAAGTAGTTTGCAGCTAGTAGTGCCATCTGGTAAAACATTACAGAGTGAAAATAAATAAACAGCACAAATTAGGCAGTAAAACAAACCTAAGTATTATATGTATTTGTTTTTAAATTAGACCAGGCCCGCTAAACGGTCAGTAGTCTCAGGATACAGCCTGGGCGCCAATTTTGTAGGGGCGCCAATTGTTTTAAATTTATTACCGACCGACGATAGTAACATGTGGAGATTTTTACATATCTATTATATTTTCATTATAATTATGTTTTTTTTTTATAAATAATAAAAATAAATAAAAATATAAAAGTACATATCGGTTGGGACCTGGCCACAGGTCAACTTATTATCTTTGATAATAATAAAATGATTATATGTTCTACTTTCTTTTATTCTTTTTATAGAAGAATAATCTCCCAAATTCTATTATTCATTTATCTTATTCATCTTAAATACAACTATTGTGTATTTCTAAATTTTAAAATAATTATACCTTCATTATTTCACTTCTTTTGAAATGTATATATATATATATATATAAATATATCTTTTACTAATTGCTGATTAACTAAAGTAGAGTCTATGAAACAATGAATTAAAAATTAAAATGATTCTGTAACATTAAATCGAATTTTATTTGTTATAGAGTAGTATTTTTTATATAAAATAATAATCCTTTAAAATAATTTTAAATATATATACAAGTGATGCTGGTTGCCTGCATGCCAGGGGCTCCTACTCACTCGAACGTTGAGTGAGCGAACGAGCCAGTCAGGCCCAGTCAGCCGATGAGTGCGCACGCATACAAACAAGTAATGCGGCCGGCACCATCACTGGTGAGTAATTTTTTGTTACCATTTACTAATAATATTATTTAATCAATTATATATATATATATATGAAATAATTATTATAAAATATTTATAAAAATTTTAAAATATATTTCAATAATATATACTAAGGAATAATATAATGAATTATACTTATTAATATATAATATACATAACTTAATTTACTTGATTAAAATTCAAATTAACATTTAATTCTGTAAATTATAAAATTTATATTAATTGTATTTTTTAATTACACCTGTAAATTATTTTTTATTATTTTTATTTGTGAGTTTTATACAATAAATAAATAAAATTAAATTAAAATATACATCTTTCTAATTGTAGAATAAATAATAATACGAAAAGATATTATTGTCCTTACAAATCTCCAATTAGTTACAATTTAAATGGATTAGCGGAATCATGCATTTTCTTAACAGAAAAAAGTATTTTTAGCATGATGTCTGTCCATCCGTCCGTCCGTCTGTATAGGTGTGTACAGCTTGAACGGCTCAACGGATTTTGATGAAATTTGGTATATTTACTTGATGCATCATTATGATGAATTGATCAACTTTTGGTGCAAATCCAGAAACCGGAAGTGGGAGTATTAGCGATCGACGATAGGATGGGTAGGGTTATTTTCGCATCAAATTGCACATGAGGAGATTTTTTACATATCACCACCAATCATGCACTTTGTATTGGTTTTATCTTCGAGAAAACTCATCTTTATTAATTTTTTCTTAATTTAAAATTTTATGACAGCCTTGTCTTACATATATATTATAAATAAAATAAAATTAAAAATATTTATGTTCTATCCATATCTGTTTTTTATTACATTAATAGATATATTAAAATTATTTGAAATTGTTTCTGTAGCTGGAAATTAATGTACTTCAAACTGTCGGTCGGTTCGGACCTGGCCACAGGTCAACTTATTTCCTATGTTTTTGTTTTAGGTTGTTAAATTTCTCTAGAAAATCAATTTCGCTTGGGGCGAATAATTTTCTCGCGCCTCCACTGAAATGAGAGAGATCTCTCAAGTATATTAATTTATTGTACGAGTATATTTAATTGACTAATTAAGAAATATTATCCTGAACAACGATTAGTTTAAATAAGAAAATTCTATATTTTTCATTTAAACTCATAATTAATACATAACTTATATCTTATATAGATAGCTATTTGTTTATATACATATTAAATATTTTAAATTTTAAATGAAAAATAATTAATCAATTTTTATTAAAACAAAATTCGTTTTCTTTTTTTTTCTCAATTTTAAATTCGATGAATTTATAATTATTATATATAAATATATATTCGTTAAAAATATGGTTTCGAATAAAAATCTAAGATTTCATTTTATATAATATAAATCAAATTGAAAAAAAAGAATATTATTTTCTCTCAAGACGACATTAAGATATATTGAAATTCATAATAAAGTTTGACTGTGATTTGATGAATATATATTTGTTACTAATTCGTTCTATAAAGGGGATGGTGCTTTTTAAAAATGAATATTTTATGAACTTTAATATCCAATGAGAGGGTGGAAATGGAGGCTGAAAAGTTAAAGTTGGAAATTTCTTTCTATATTTTCTTGTTTCAATTGAATTGATGCTTTTTAAGGGAGTAAAATCCCTCTCCTTTAAAGGAAGAAGATGGAGGGTAAATTTGCATTTGGTACACTAGCCTCGTCACGTGATAATCGAACTGTCGTTTTCGGGAGTCCTCGAGAGACGACATGTACTAGTAGATGTGTGTGTGTGTGTGTGTGTGTCTCCTTGCAATTCGTATTTTCTATTGGCCGTCATGATGGAAACCGGATATCCGCTCGATTATTCAACTGTGAATTTGAAAATGACTGACCCACCTCAATGCCCAAAAAGACAAAAAGTCAGATAACTTTTAGTTAAATCATTCAATTTCATCCCTTCAAATTCATTCGAAATCAGAACATGTGATAATAAATTTCCTTTTTATAATCACAAATTTAAATAAATAAGTAAAAATATTGAAATATATCAAAAATTTTGTTTATTATATAAATTTATAAATATCTAATTTTATCAATAAGATAGCTTTTAGATTAGAGTAATTTGGAAAAACAAAAAATAATAATAGTTTAAATATTTTATGCTAATTATTGAATGATATTAATAAATCTTTAATTTATTGAATATGCTTTTAATTTTTAAGAATTTTTTAATAATAAATCAAAAATTTTATCTTGAAAAACAAAACGATTGATAATTTTTCTTTTTTTTTTTTTTTTTACTTTTTTTTAACTCATTTTATTCTTTTCCTTTTTCAAATTAAATTTGCATATATCATTGGACGTTTAGGACTGTTTTGAATTTTAAAATAAGTAAACGTCCTGTCAAATAAATATAAATAAAAACAGAAAAATAGAGAGAATGAGACTCCGAGGGTAAAAGTATGACTAAAAAGGCATTTCCATTTAAGTGTATGAGTTTTATATACATTTGCTTCTAAAGTTTCTTATTGTATTATTGAACTGTTTAGTCTTTCAAATAATTTATTATCAAGTTCATTTAATTAAAATTAAAATATCATAATTTTCCAACAAATAGTTTTCCGATCTTAGTTCTATATTTTTCAAATAATATACTTTTGTTAAATTCAATTTTCTTTTGAGAATGATAAAAATTTAGTTATTTATTTAGACTTAGTAAAAGTATTCTATTAAATTTTGAAACAAACAAAAACTCACTTTATTCAAAAGAATAATTTCATTGTTATAGTCGTGATCTGGAGTACTTGAGTTCAAAGGATCGAACCTCGCCAAGTTCATTGAATTTATCATTTAATTAAATAAAAAAATAGGTAACTGTCAAAAACAATAATAATTCTCCAATATCCATTTTTATGTGACTTTACTATTGCGATTACGAAAATTTTCGATGTCCGAGATTTTGATGTTTTTATACGTTTTGAAGGTCCCTGAGTCATTTTCACGAAGGTTGAGAAAAATGTCTGTGGGGAGGGGGTGTAGACAAGATTACGCAAAAACGGTTTGAACTAGACTTCGTAGTTTTCTATCAACTATTGAGAAATGTAGCTCTTTCGAAATTACCTATTACGTTTCCATTTTTCCTCTAAACCGACGGTAAAAATAAATATGTTTGATAGTTTGTCATATGATTAATAATTTTATAAAACTGCTATATATATAATTTCAGCTTGATTGAATCACTGAAAGAACCGTAATTAATTTTTTAACACGACTGCAAATCACGCGCCAGCACGTGACGTGGTGCCTTCAATAGAGTCAAACACGCGCTGATTTAATATAAATTTATTAATTTATAATTTATAATTAACTAATTTTAATTTAAATATAATATACTATATGTAAATTAATCCAATTCAAATTTGCGGGATAGTCGAATGGGACACTCCGGATTTATTATATTATTGAAATTGGGAATAAATTAAGTAATGAAGGATTATTCAAGTAGTTAGTAAATTTAATATAAAGCAATATTTTCTTTTTAATTATAAAAAAACCCAATAATTTAAAAAAAAAATAATTTTGAAATCATTAATTTTAAACAATTAGATCACTTTTTTATTTTGACGAATGAGAGAAATGGAACATTTGCCTACACCAGGGGTCGGCAACCTGCGCGGCTCGCGAGCCGCATATGGCTCTTCGATGTCAAGATGTGGCTCTCCAGTTCCATGTCCATGTCAAAATATTAATATTTAACATTATTTTACTTTTAAAACTCAAAATATTATATTTCAATGAAATTATATAATGCAAACAAGATATAACACTCATCGGAGAACAGTTTAACTATCATAACAATGAAACAAAAATGTTAGATAAAATCAGCTAATTTTGTAAATTGTATCTTTTGGCTCTTACGTCTCGAAAGGTTACCGATCCCTGGATAACACAGATGTGACTAAGCAGATCTGTCCTTCCAAGTCAAAGTTATCAAAAATAAGATATGACAATTGCACTCAAATTTTGGCTTTAACCTGATACTTCTCATATTCTCATACACTTTTTTTATTGCTTTTTTAAAAAAGATAAATTTTCATTTTTCATGAGACAATAAATAAATAATAAAATGAAAACAAGTTTATATTACTAGTATATTTGTATTTTTTCTGTTTTAGAATTCATTTTTTTTAATTTTTCAATGTTTGGTAATAAGTATGTTTCAACTTAGACACAGATCTTATTTCAAAATATAACAAATAAAATTCCATTAACTCAATCAGATATCATAAATTAGATAATTCTATAAACAAAATAAAATTTGGTTAACAAGAGGTTTGTGTTTGAAAATAAACATGACACAAAATATGCATTCAAAGTTTACTCTGTAATTATATCCATAATTCGCTTGTTATTTTACTAGGATTATAATTAGACAAATTAGATGTGATTTCACCTTTAATTAGATAAACACTATTCGTTGTTAAATTAAAATTGAGAATTCTATGATAATATAGAACATAATTACTAACTATTATACTCATTTTTGGTTTTTAATTGTTAAATGTGAAATATATTTTATATATGTATTATACAATACTATTTTTGTTTTAATTAAAATAATATATAACACTCACCGGCAAAAAAATACGAAAAACACTTCAATTTTATTACAGTGTTTTATTTAACTTGCTTTGTTGTCCTTCTGTATGGTTCAAATCTAGTAACTCATTTTTAACAAAGTTGCAGTTGACCAATCGAACTAAAACTTTGCACACTCTTCAGATTTGGATGACAATATATGGATATGAAATAAAGTTTTCATTTTCTTAATTAATTCATTCATTAATTAATAATTTAATTAAATATCATTTATAATCTCAAAGTATATACAAATAAAACTTAAAACCTTAAAAATTTATTTACTAAAAAATTAAAAATAAAATAAATAATTAAAAAAAAAATTAAGTTACAGTGTTTTATTTATAAATGCACTAAAAACTAGAAAATAATTTTTCTCTTAGCTTCAATAAGTATGAAAAGTATATTCTTCTTCATGATGGAGTTGTACAATGGTCCGCCTACTTAGCACTTCAACAACAATGGTCTAGATACTTTGAATAAAGAGGATAATTAAAATGAATTAGTTAATTTATTTTCTAGGGATCTCTAAAATAAAACGCTTGCATTTAAATTAAAAATAGTGACAAAATTAAATAGCAATAAACGGCAACTGGTCCGCTTCAAAGGAAGAATTGTTTTTTTGGCGTGGCATTCAAAATCCGCCGAAGAGGTAGGAAAAATGTATAAATTCCAATGGAGACTGGAGACTTTTTTAATATAATATTTTTTATAATTTTCAAATAACAATTCATTTTTACAAAAATATTCTGTGGTTTCATACTTCTACACATAGTATATATATATATATATATATATATATATATATATAATGTTGTTTGGAAATTAATTTCAAATCGTCGGTCGGTTCTGTGTCTGGCCACAGCTCATTTGTATATTTTGAAGTGGGTTTTGATTTTCTGTGTTGAAGTATTAGTGGCTTAACTACTACACTAAACTAATGTAGACCAATCGGTACCAATATCTGAGTGCAACCCCTCCAATAACCTCTTTTGAATACGACCACAAAAGACACTAATCTCACTAATTCACATGGAATAAACCCTGACTTAACCTCTCATGAATATATATGCATTCTTCTGTAGAAACAGTAGAAAATTTCAAGATAACACGAATTATTTAAAATTTTAACAAGTAAATTTATTATTTATTGACCTTGTTTCTTCAAATATTGAACACCTTTCAAAATATAAAAAACAGTGACCGAATTCACTTCTTAGAAAAAAAACCCTCAAAATGCCATTCATGGAATAACAATATCCAGTAACCATTAAAAAAAAAAATACAACAGCAGCAGTTCTTTGGTTATATATTTATTCTGGAATATGTCAATAAGGCAACCGATTCCAGAGGGGGGGAGGGAACTGTTTGGTGTTACAATCCCCGATTTTGCAAAACAACAAACATTTCCTCTCGGATTAAGTATTTAAATGAATTCAAGTATAATTTATAACCGGTAAGAAGAATCAATATTTAGAGATTACAGAAAGAAACGTCAAGAGCGTTTCGGTATAAATGGAAACACTTCATCTTCTTTACGAGGGTCGAACAAATTGCATTCGATTTGCAACAATCCTATATACCCCACCCCCTTCTCATCCTACCCTATGAATATATTCAAATAATAAATATTGGAATTTATAGACGAAATGTTTGTAATATATACAAAAAAAAAAACATTTGGCAGAAAATCAATCAAGCATAGGAGCTATTTTTTATTCATTTTATAATTTAAGGGTAAATATCGTATGAAGGGAGGATGTAAATGAATGCCAAGAAGAGGAATCAATCAAAGGCCTTTTCATCCTATTATCTTACACACATAATGGCGTCAATATTTTACTTTATTCTTTGAAAAGCAGCGAGCGGCTGAATGGATTTTCTTAATAGAATGAGAATAATCAATAATTCAGGGTTCATTCTAGCTGGAAAAAAAAAATGAAAAAAAAGTTTCTCTTAATAGCATACATGAATATAGGAATAGGAAAACATTATTTTTGAAAATAAATTAAAGATCAAAAAAGTTTAGAACACTTAAAATGAAAATAAATTAATGAGGAACAAGTCAACTTTCGAAATTATTTTTTTTTATCTTAATTTATAATAAATTTAAACTGGAAAAGAAAAGAAAAATATTTAAACATAGATTGATTATATTTACCTAGAACTATATAATTATTCTTTAGTTGGAAATTATTTATATAATATACAATATTAGGATGAAAACTTTAGATAGAAAATCATTTTAAAATTTTAATTTCTTTATTTTAGTTTAAGAGTTTAATTTTTCATAAAATTTTGACAAAAAAATGACTTATGTATAACTTATTACCAATTTCTGTATCAATCCTGAAGATATATTATTTATTTTGTAGCTGTCATATTGATTTATAACATCTTATATAAATATGCTTAACATTAACAATTAGGAGTAATACTAATATCATTTTAATTTTACCTTTTTATTTTATAAATTTATAAATTTTATCTTCATTTTATACGATTTTGATAATTACTTAAACAGTGGCGGACTAAGGATAAAGTGTGCCTTAGGCACCATTGTATTTCTAGGCCTAATTTTCAGTCAGGACACATACTTCGTGTTTGGAAGTTTGATTTTAAAGCATATAGTATAGGCCTATTTAATTATCGGATTCCAAGAAAAAAAAGGGAAAATAATATACATGTACAAAAATTTTTGGCGCCCAAAGATTACGAGCCTTAGGCACGTGCCTAGGTTGCCTAAGCCTTAGACCGCCCCTGTACTTAAATAGATATATAACAATGGAGATTGCGGGAGGTGGCTTTGCCGAGAGTGTAGCGTGGCAACCTTCTACACAAGAAGTCGGCGTTCGATTCTAACCAAGAACGGATTTTTCTAATAAATTCAATTTATCACCAGCTGCCTCCGGCTCCAGGACTACTTCAAAAACAACCATCCATAAGCAACAATGGATCGTGATGAGAATAACTCCAGATGGAACCAATCCACCCGTCACCTGGAGGATCCGAATCTTCACGAGCAGACAAAAAGAAGAATAAAGTTAACACCTAAAGAACATTAATATATGGGCACAATTAACATAAATACCCTTGTATATGGGAGCCTTGCGTGATCCTAGATGGTCCAAACGCAAATAATAATAATAATAATAATGGAGATTTCAATGATGCGATGGATAGGTGAAAATGGGAAAAGAAATCTAGTTAGAAGACTTTATATGAAAACCGCCGGTAAACCAAGCACACAGTGTATTGAATGAATAAAACTAGATATAATGGAATGAATAAAGAATATGAATTGGATGAAGGAATGTGATAGATGGGAAAAATTTGGTACAAAAAAGGTATTTTTTGGAAAGCAACAAGATATTTATCTAGATTCCTCGTAATGTGAAGTACGTTAATATCTATAACATATAAGTTATACAGGACTGACTCCTTTATAGCCACTCTAATAGTCTTTGTTAGTTGCCAACATGCACTTAATTTCTTATAATATTAATTAATAATATAAATTATAAACAAGAACTTTACAATGTTATGACAAGAAATCTAGTAGAAAGACTAGTTATTAAAAATATATTTTTTTTAAAAAAGTACATATTTAATTAAAAAATAATTTATTTGATTAAATTTTATTATTTGAATTTCAAAAATTTTTTCCAATTAAATTATAAAAATTTGTAAACTCGAAAATAAAATAATGCTAAGACAAATAGACAAAATAATTTATTAATTATAAATAATATTATTCATATAATATTATATTATTTTAATTTGCTTTCAAATGGGAGTTGGTTATCAATTTAAAAATCTTTAGAATATTAATTCACTGAATTATTTAGTTATATTCCTAATCATATAAATTTACTTTTCTATTTATTCACATGATAAAAGCTATTTCAAAGGAGATAATATATAAACATTTAATTTAATATATATCTAGATGTACCTACAGGTTATTTTAGTAACGAAATGAAAACTCCATTTTATATTAGTTTGTCTCCACAATTAGTGGAATAATAGAGAGAATTAAAGTGAAATTCAATTGAAACGGCATATCTAGCTAAAGGTCAATTTTAACTAAGTTAATTTAATATAATTTTACAGACCACGCAAAAGAGATTACCAAAGCGTAGAAAATCGTAGGCAAACATAGCAATTAACTAATTTCATTTCATTTTATAATAATAATTAATTTATTTTATATATTATTTCCATCAAACTTGCCTGAAGAGAGAGGGGGAGAGAGAGAGATAGATAGTGAGATATAATTTAATATAATATACTAATGTAAATTCAATTATCTGATAACAGTTTTATTTAATAAGTAAAAATAAATAATTTTTATTTCTTAGCATTTTAATTATCATTATTCTTGTATATTTTTACTAAATTCTAATCACTTATGACTTATTTTAATAATTTAATCTATCAAATATACTAATGATTATTGGTAACTGTTATTCTGTCTTAAAAGGTATTATTATCAGTCTGAAGATAATAATGTTAAAATATTGATATTAAAATAATAGTTTTTATTTATTTGTTATTAAGAGATTAAATCCAATTTTACAAGAGTTTTCAATTTAATTTTTTTAAAAAATATATATATGTATTTAAATAGAATGTTTAATAAATTTTTTAAGTAAAATTTCATAATTAAGTATTTTAAAAAAAAACCTATGATTTTGTACGTCCTGCGCAAGGACAACGCCTATCAACGGTTATATCAATGAGGTGTTCTATGATCAGTAGAACGAGTTCTCTCAACCTTTACCTTGATTTTCGTGATCGGAGGCGCTATCAAGTAGCTTTTCCCCAATGTTGTTCCCGGAGGCTGGGTTGACTCCGTCCCATAGACCCCAGCTAGGAAAATTCCCTTGCCAGGCCCGGGACTTGAACCCTGGTCCATGTGAATGTGAGGTAGGTTTTCTACCCACACAACCAATGGCGCCTTCGTATTACCAAATTTTTTTTCAATATTAAAAATATTAAAAAATAAATAATAATAAAAAAATATAAATTAGTATGAAATTATAATAATGATTTGTTTTATTAAATGATTTTAATCATGATAATATTTTAACAAATAATATGAATTCTATCTAATAAACTTATTTCATAAAATTATTGTTAGAAAAAACTCAAATTAATCTGAAAAAATAAAAAAATACTTTTAATTCGTAAAAGAATTTATTAATACTTATTTTTGAAATTTTTAATAATTAATTTTTAATTAATTACAGTTATTAATTATTTTATTATTATTATTTTAAATTTAACTCATTTTTTTTAAAGAAAATTTATTATTTTTTAAATTTTTTTTTAACTCGAATACAACAAATGTATTATTTTATTGTTGGTTTTTTTATTATAATAATCATATTTTACTGTTGATATTAACTATTTTTTTCTTTGTATAATAATTTCATTTTGATGATTAATGTACTTTGATATTAATTAATTTAGACTATCAATTGATTTAATCTAGTCTTTTTCTTACTCTTTCAGTTTCCCCCTCTATTTATAGATCATTATTTGACTATATATATATACATGTGTGTGTGAATGAATATATATAAATTAAAAATAATGTATACACGTGAATTGATAATTATATATTTTTTGACCATTTGAAATATAACGTTTTTATGATAGTTTGATTAATTTTATATATTAATTCATAGATGACATGTGAAATAAATAGCCATAGGCGTGTTAGTAACCAGGAGATCAATTTTTTTAATTGTATTTATTTATTGAACATTTATTATAAGATTCTAAAAATATATATATATATTTGGTCCTGCGATTCTTGGTTGATGGATCCTGTAAAAAAAATGATAATAATTTCCAAAAATTGTATGTCTTTAATGTTATTTCAAAATTAAACCAAATTTTATGAATTGGTATTGATTATAATTCATATATAATGTATAATAAATTATATGAAACTATTTTTCAAAATTGATTGAAAATAAAAGGTTTGCTAGCAGTTAATCAAATTAAAGAAATATTAATAATTTCAATAATTAATATACAATCTTTTGGCTACTGAAAAAGCATTAAATTATATATATAATGTTTAGATATTACATCAGACGTTTTCTTCCGGCTTTAAAAAAAAACTGATTAAATTAAAATTTCCGGCAACATTACGATTTTTTAAAATATTCTCCTGTATCCACTTCCTTCTATTTCAAAAATTGTTATTTCTAGTCAATATATAAGTATAAGTGTACCTACGTGTATATATGGAATATTGATTCAATCCAATCTAAAAACATGTTTGCCAATTTTTAAATCATTTTTGTCATAGATTTTCTGTTGAAATAAGGAGAATAAGAGTTTTATTTATTAACTAATCTAAATTTTCACTTAGACAAAGTATTTAGTAATAGAGAGGAATAGTATTAACACACACAAAGTCTTAACATACAAAATATAGAATTTGAAAATGTAGAAAAATTCAAATACTTAGGTTCTGTAATAACGAAAGATAATAATATTCGAGAAGAGTTTAAAGCGAGGTTACAATCGGGAAGCGCCTGGTATCATGCCGTAAAGGGGCTTATCGCGTCAAAATTATTATCAAAGGGGATAAAAATTAAAATATATAAAACAATTATTTTAACTGGTTGTATTATATGGGTGTGAGGCATGGTCTATGACCTTAGGAGACGAGAATAGATTTAGAGTATTTGAGAATAGGATTCTGCGAAGCATTTATGGGCCAAATCTATGCATCTCCAGATATATTTAGAATTATAAAATCGAGAACATGTGGCTAGAATGGGGGAGGAAAGAATGGCGAAAAATGTATTGGGGGGAGACCGAGTGGTAAACGCCCGCTTGGAAGACCAAGGACACGGTGGGTGGATGGGAGAGGGTAGGGATTAGAGGGTTGTGGCTCAGAATAGGGACATTTGGAGAAGTGTGGTTGAACTTTCGAGTTCCGTAGACTCACAGAGATAGATAGATAAATTTTCACATTTTTTAACTTATTTTTTTATAATATAATATAGCAATGGTGGCCAAACCGTGGCTCGCGAGCCTCATGTGGCGTTTTTCGGGTGTATTGTGACTCAATTAAAAAATTTAAAGTCATGACACACAAAAAAAAAGGTAAAATATTTTCCGATTTGGCTCTTAAACATTTTCAATTTTTCAATATAACTTTAAGTATCACCAAGTGTGGCCACCCTGTAATATAGAATGATTTCTTTTCTCTTATACTTTCACAAAATAATTTAAATATACTAATTTATATTTTATAAAATACTTAGAGCGATTTAGAAAACAAGTACAATTTAAAGTATTTATTTAAATCATTCATTCCTTCCAAGGGTGTTATTTGAAAAAAATTATTAAAATTAAATTAATATTATTTTTTGAGTTAAATTAAATTTTTTTTTATACCTACTTTTTTAATGATAATGTTTTTCAAAGACCCTTTAAATCATTATCATTTTTATATTTTTGACTCTTGTGTTAACTAATTTCATTAATTAATAAAGAACAACAAATTTAAATGACTTTTTCCATAAATAATTTTCAATAGCATATTATGATTTAATTAATACATCAATTTTATCATTTCTAGTTCACTAGTATTTTCATTAGGTATATGATATTTTATTATTTTTATTTTAAAATCGTTTAGTAATTAAAATACAAATAAAATTAAAATAATTACTTTTGATATTTATATGATTTGATGCATGAATAATAATAAATAAATAATCATAACATGCAATCTAATTTGTATTTGAGCGAAAAATAAGAATAACACTGACATTCAAAGTCTAACCAAATTTGTTTTATTCTGCTACCGTGTCAAATAATTCATCATTCTAATATATGGTTTATGCCTTGTCGTCAATTTGGTCTCCCTTCCAATTGAACTCAACCGGATATTTGAGTAGCACAATTTGGCAATCGAAATTCGCAATTGCGGAATCGTATCGTGGTGTCCAGGTGGATCATCAAAGGGCGTTGGATAAACACTCTGCAGATTTATGCCTGGATGCATATCGATTCCAATAGCATTGAAGTTCAATCAGATGGTTGCGAAATTACAATTCACCCACAACCACTTTCCCCTGTGTCCATCCAACTGCCAACTCTCTCACTGACATTGTCACTTTATATATCCTCTGTTAATTCCATTCTCTCTTTTTCGATTCATTTTTCAAGTTGACCGACAAAATCACATCGGATTTAATTAATCAATCACCTTTTACTCTATTTATAAATTACTATTCCAATGAAAATATGTACATTAAACAAAAAACAAAGCGATTTTTTTTTCGAAAAATAAATAAATAATTAAATCCGGTAGATAATTTATAATATGAATTATTTTGGTATTGATCGAAGTTTTAAAACTTTTTTTCTAAAATCTGCCATTCCTATCAGGGTAGTGCTTCTCCCCCACCCGTTGCTACGCTACTAATAAAAAAAAAATTAAAACTCAAAGTGATTATTTTAAATAATATAAATCGAAATTAATATCGAAATATACTAAAAAGGTATTTGTAGTTGTTTTTATCGCAAATAATAATATTATAAGAATATTGATTTATTGATTTATAAATAATTGTATTAAATGATATATATATATATATATATATATATATAATTGTATATTTAATATATACATATCATAGAGAGAGCAAGAGTTTTAAAATAAATAATTAGTATCTTTACAATGTTGCCTATATTATGTCGACATCTTAATAGTTTCATAATATTATAATTATAATTTAGAATATTAATCGATTTTAATTATTGAAATGAAAATTTTTAATACTATTTTAATATTATATATATTCTAGCTGCTCAGAGCGCCTTCGGCCCTCTTCACACCTAGACGGGGGCTCCGCCGAGTGGTACATAGTATTTGGTTGAAAGTAGTAAAAGGTTTTCATCCATTTTGTTTCAATCAGTATATTATATAAAACATTCATTTCTTTTTGTGTTCTTATTTAAAATATATTTTAATTTAATCAGTAAATTAATTATATATATTATTATTGTATATGTTATATCTATCTATCTACGTGGCTCAAAGATTCTCATCTCCCAGGGTCATAGACCATGCCTCCCACCCATATAATACAACAGGAAAAATAATTGTTTTATATATTTTAATTTTGATTCCCTTTGATAATAATTTTCATTTTGATATTTTATTTTCATTGCTTGATTTTTATTGAATATTTTTAATTATAATGAAATTTGAGAAAAAGCAAAGTTAGAGACTTGAGACAATTTATAAAAATTAATGGTATAAAACTATAGATAAATTAACAATATATACATTCATTAATAGTATTAATTTAAATTTATTTATTTATTTGTTTTTTTATTATTAAGTTCATTTATTAATTTTTTTAGATCATAGTTAATTTCCTCCCTTAAAAGAGACTTATCTAATTTTGTGGTGCTAGGGGATTGGAAAAGTATTAGTCGCAATATGAAGATTTCGCTTACAGTTTCTGTCATGTCCGACCTCCATCCAACAGTTATTTTCTCCCAAGTTTCTTGTTTCTCTTAATCGTGTGATCTATATATTTAATTTTTTTGATTCATTATAATAAAACATTAAAAATAATATATTCTGTTTTTTTAACCTTTCACTTTCAAATAGAAAAGAAGAAATATTCAAATATATAGAAAGAATAAATAAAAATTAAGTTAAATATGATCTAAATATTTTATTAAATTAATTAAAATGAGAACTTTTAGAATAAATTATTTAATTGAATTGATATTTGAATATTAGAATTTAAAATAAAAAGTGAAATATTATAATAATTCTTTGATTGGGAATCGCTATGATAATTCATTTTTTAAAATGCTAGGGACAGTGAGCCGCGAGATGCTCTTGAATGAACAACACGGTGAATTATATAAACTTTAAAAAATTAATTTCTGCGGTTATTGATTAGATATTAATAAAATGTATAGCCTATGCTACTCTAGAGGTATATAAGAATATTGTGATGTGTAATTTCATAGAAATCGGTTCAGCCAATTCTGAGTCTATAAAATAGTTATTTTCCGGACAGGCAGACAGAGAGACATGAAAAATTCTAAAATCACTTTTGTATTCTAAAGGACATGAAACGCGAAGATATACAAAAATTTTTAAACTCTGAGCAATGTACAGACAAAAACCTTTTTTTATATATATAGAAGATATATAAATGTTAAAATAAAAATTAATAATATAAATTAAATTCAACCTTTGTTTATTTTTATTTTATTATAATTTAATATTAAATTAAAAATACTATCTATTAATTGAAATCATTTGAAATAATTTACAATATATATATATATATATATAATTATATTTTAAATTAAATACCATGAATATTTTTAATATTCAATGAGAAATATATTATAATAAAGTTCTATATAACGGGTGATTCCACAATAATTCATGTGGCTAAAATATTTTTTTTTTTAAGTGATAAGCCATTCAGCTTAATTTCTCGGTATTTATATAAAATAAAAATAAAAATAATTCTTATATTTTTTTAGTTTGCTTTTAAAAGTGAAAAAGACAACATGTTGACTCTATGAGTGATGGTAAGTAATTCACAGCTCTCTTCTATATATATATATAAAATTAGCTGGAGTGTCTCCACTCGACTATCTCGCAATTTGAATAGGATTAAATAACATAATATATTATATTTAAAATAAATTTAAATAATTATAAATTATAAATAATAAATATTAAACCAGCGCATGTTTGGCTTTTTGTTGATGGCATCACGTCACGTGTTGGCGCGTGAGATTTGCTGTGTTAAAAAATTAATTCTGGTACTTTCAGAGTTTCAATCAAGCTGAAATTCTATATATAGCAGTTTTATACAATTATTAATCATGTGAAAAATTATCAAACATATATCTTTATTTTTACGGTCACTTTAGAGGAAAAAAAATCAAAACGTTGTAGGTAATGACCCTCTTCCGGTTGAGCTACATTTCTCAAAAGTTGATAGAAAACTACGAATTTTGAATAATGCTCATGTACCAAATTTCATCATTCTAGCTCAAACCGTTTTTGCGTAATCTTGGTTACATACACACACACACACACACACACACACAGAGACATTTTTCTCAATCTTAGTGAAAATGATTCAGGAACCCTCAAAACGTATAAAAACATCAAAATCTCAACATCGAAAATTTTCGTGATCGCAATACTATCTCTTACGAGATAGTAATAAAATGTGTGTAGCTGACTGACGTTGTATATATACCCAGCTGTTGATTGGTCGAGGGATCCAAGAGGCCGAGATATAATTATCAGCTGTAATGTCCCAAGGGCATTGATAATTCGTAATAATTTTAATTATTTAATAATTACCTCAAGCATATTGCTTACAGGAACAGCCCTCCGGGCGGTTTCCAAGCAACATGCTTTCGGATTGTTATAAAATGATAAGTATTTATCAATTTATCAATGCTCGAGAGACATTCGGTGAGAAAATTGTTTGCGATTTTAAATTTGTAAAGAATTTGTATTTGGCAGCATTTTTATTTGCAATACCGCTAAATAGATGTTAGTAGTAGTCTACGAATGCATGTTCAGTTAGAATGTTATATTATATTTATTAAAATACAAGAATATGTTTTTACTTACACAGATTCCAATCTTTCAATATCAGTGCAAGCTCATTAACAGTACAAAGTCAATCTAATTTATATTTTCTGGTGTTGCAAGTCCATAAATAATTTCCAAATGTATTTCGTATTTGATAAAGTATTTTTCGGTGTATTTTTTTTTTGTTTAATAATTTCATTAATAGAATCATTATTTTCGTCACCTTATCGTGAAAATTACATTTTAAAATGCAAAGGATTACTATCTATTAAATGACAAAAATAGTTTATTCCCTAGCAACAAGCAAGAGGGATCTTATCAAATGGAGGGATCTTTTCAGTGTAATTGGTCTCTTATTGGCTATTTTTGAACACGTGACTCGGAATTAAAGAATTTGATTGGCTATTCATTTCATCAAAAATTTTTCTGTTTAATTAATTAATTTAATTTAATTAATCTAATTAATTTAATATAATTTAATTAATTACTAATCACTAAATCATAGAAAAATGAAATATTTCATCTCATTTTTTTTCTCATAAAAATTTCATCACTCAAAATCATAATTTTTCTCATAACCTAAGTTTCCTTTTAAAATATTTATACTTGAAACAGTGGTGATTCTCTCCCCACTCCCTGAGGACCATAGCCAGCCACTATATAGTAGATATAATCACAATATATTACTAATCACTAAATCAGAGGTTCCAAAAGTTTTTCGGTATACGGCTCCCATAATGCATCGGATTTTTTCCGCGGCTCCCTTAGTCCAGAAAATGTTTGACCTTTTTTTAGAGACAATTTGAAAAAATTTTGAATAAAAGTACGTTATGAATAAATAAATAATTTATTTTGTAAAAATTTTTTCCGGGGGAGACCCCTGCTCCCTAACATCTACGCCATTGTATATATATATATATTACTCATTGTATTTTAAATGTGTTTTTCTATATATTTACTATTTAAGCAGAGCAATATATACACCTTAATATATTTATATTTATTTGTTAAGATTCCTTACTTAATATAATTTTTTTAGTAATCTAAGTGTTTACATAAATTCTATCCCTCTTCTTCTTTTTTGATTATGCCAGTTTATATTCCAAGCCTTGTGTCTCTGGAAACTAGGAAACTCAACATTCTTTCCACCTCTTTGGTGGTTTTCCACTTGGTCTTTTTGTTGCTCACCTTCCATTCCGGTTTATTTTTATCGCATTCATATAAATAAATACATTTTTTTAAATAATAACAATACTTAATAGTAAAATCAAGAAATTCCCTCAAATATTACATTCTTTTCTAACTTTTATGCATTGTACTAATGTTTTTTTGTTTGATAATTATATTTTTGTTAAAGGAAGTGAACTTGTCTCTAATTAGCAGATCAAATATATTACATACCTTATATTTGAAAGAGAGAGACAGAAAGAAATATTGTTTTTCATTTATATATACTATTGTATTCTAAATTAACGATATCTATCTATACCTATCTATCGCTGTGGCTCTAGAGAGCTCGAAAGTTATTGGTCGTAGCAATCACATTCCTTCAAGTGTACCTATCCATCCAACTCTTATTTTCTCTTATCTCTCTTACTTCCCTTCCTATAATGGCCACCCGCCGTGTCCTTGGTTTTCCAACCGGAGGTTTTCTATTTGTTTATATATATTATTTATATTTTTATAATATAGTTAATTAAAATAATATCAATTAGTTTTTGGAAATGTTTTAAGACATTTTCTCTTATCTATTCTCTATATGTCTATATTTAAAAATATATTTCTTAGTTTTTTTAGAGAGGAGGGGGAGTAATGATAGAGTTAACAATGGCTACATTATTTATTTTTTTAAATATAATATTTCACTTTATCTTTATAATATTGTAATTATTTCATTTAAATGCTATATTAGAAATATTATTTTAAAAAATACAGATTATATCTTGTTTCTTAACTTGATTATAAATTCAAAATTTATCTCTTTCTCTCTCTCTATATATATATATACATATATTTACTTTTATATTTTTGAGAATTGAATAGACATAGATTTAAAAAAAATGGATCAAAGTATCTAATTCACTTTCATTATTTCATTAAAAGTAAACTACAAATTTTCTTTATTAATATTTTATTAATCAAAATTTATACAATTAAAACGAATAATAATAATTATCATTTAATTTATTAATAAACTTGATTTTATAAAAATGCACAGAATTATATTTTTAAATAATAATACATATACAATAATAATATCATATATTAAAAACTTATTATTTTTTTTTAAAGAGATTTCAGTTTATAAAACTAAAACTAAATTAAATAGGTAATAACAAATTTTACAATTTTTTTTAATTTTCAGTTTAATTCTTACATGCGTTCATATATAGTTTATATATATTTATCTTTTACTACTATATATGTTACAACGATGTTAGTTATCTAAAGAAAAAAAAAATTATAATACTATACATATATAAAGAAATATATTTTGAAATTTTTTAGTACATACTTGAAGGTGAACAAAATATTTCTTAGACTGAAGATAATTTAACAAATGTTCATTTCTTTTTTTTTAAATATAAATAACTTTAATATATCAATGCATTTACTCTTACTTATATATTTTAATTTATTCATTAAACATATAATTATTTAAATTCTATATTCGATGGGAATGAATTTACATTAATAAAAAAGAATAATATAATAATAATAATAGGGATAATAATCAGGATAAAATGATATGATAATATTAATAAAAAAGAAATTAGAAAATTTAAATTTAACAGTTTATTTTATTATGTTATAATATAATTACAAATTTATATATACATTGTTTTTAATTTTTTTTTTTTACATAAATATTTACATTATTTTATAAATTATCATCTAATTTTAATCTTTTGAATTCATTAATGTTTATATCATTATCATCGTCATCATAGTTAGTAGTAGGATTGATTCTACATAATATATTTGTGTATCTATTACAAAAATGGCAATCACCACAATTAATTGGACATTTAGTTTCAGAAGAAAATGGCGGATCCACTGCAGTAATAGTACTACTATTTCTACAACACAAAATGTCCAAATTTTTATTTTCCAAATTATTATTATTATTAGAATCTTTGTACATTTCGTTTGAATTGTAAGTAGAAAAACTAAAAACATCCAAATCATCAAAAATGATTTCTTGGTTCTCTCTTGTTTTGATATCATCATCATCGTCGTCGTCTTCATCAGAATTATAATCAATTCTATTACGATACATCATTGCATTGATTGGTGGCTCGCTTTCTTTCTCATTGGTAAAATATTCCAATTCAAGTCGAGGCCGTTTTCGGGGCATTTGATCATTTATTAATGATATCATTTCTTTCACCATTTTTCTAATAATAGAATCCTGAAAATAAATATTAATATTAATAATAAAATTCTGTAAATAAATAAATAAATGGATAAACGTTAATAAAAAAAAAGGATTTACTTACGATTTTTTCAATGTAGATCCAATAGAAAGAGTCACTTTAATTCCACTGTGATGTGTTCACTTTTTTGAAATTAGTAAGTTGGATGCACGAACTGTTCTTGGCAAAGGTGAGACACAGAATGAGTAAAAATATTATTAGAAGAGGTAAATGGACATTCCCCTCCACTTACTTCCATCCCCACTTCTAAAATCCTATTGTAAAGAAACCAATCAAAATTTGTTTTTCTACCTGAACACCCTTTAAATCCCAAAAATTAACAAACAACAACAAACAATGGAAACCAGAAAGAAACATCAATCATAAAAACAAAATTAAAAAGGAAGGTGTAAATTATCGTTTGAAAATATTAAATAATACTTTATATAAAAAAAAAACTTTTTTAAAAAACCACGTTTTTAACGCACTAAAAAGAAGAAAATAATTTTTCTGAAACCCCATAGGTACTGACATTACAAACAAGAGATATGATTTGAAGAAAATTTTCTATAACGTAAAACGTGGGGCGCAACTATGGCTAAAATATTCTGTATCGTATAAAAATTTATAAATAAATGTTATTAGGTACAAATTAATAGGATAAATGAATTCATATTTTAATTAGCTTCAAAAAGTAAAGCTTATAACTTATCGAAATTTTTAAAAGAGGTAAATTTAATTTATGAAAAGATTACCTTTAGATTACTAATAATATTCACTTTTAAAAAATTCTGATAAAAAATGACATCCTAACAATATTCTGGTAAATAATATAAGAAATTTAACTTGAAGAAATCTAAAACTAAATTTTGCTACTGCAAAACTTCTAGCAAATATTTAATATTTATGTTAATAAAATTTCTAAAGTGTAAATTGAAGATGTTTATTTAATATTAAGGAATTAATTTTCCAAAAAAAATTTACATTAATAAAAGTATTCTGTTGGATTACTAATAATATTCCCTTTTACAAAAAGTCTGGTAAAAAATATAAAACTTAAAATATAAATCCATGGATATTGAAATAAATTAATCAAAGAAATTATATTGCATTTAAAAAATTTATTATTATTTGCGCCCCACGTTTTACGTTATAGAAAATTTTCTTCAAATCATATCTCTTGTTTGTAATGTCAGTACCTATGGGGTTTCAGAAAAATTATTTTCTTCTTTTTAGTGCGTTAAAAACGTGGTTTTTTAAAAAAGTTTTTTTTTTATATAAAGTATTATTTTCTACTTTTTAGTCTTCATATATTGCAATCGATTTCACTTGACCTATACTACTTTTAAGTTTTTTGATTGACTTTAATAGTCATGAAATACTATTATCCTGAAAGTAATAAATTTAAATTGAATTATAAAGAGAAATTTTTAAATTTGTCATATTTTAATTCTTTATTGCCTAAAACTCATCATAAATTTAAATTTTGTTTTCTAAATTACAGTACAAAACATTAATATACCTTCTTTCAAATTTATTTACATTTTAAATATTATACATATTATATTATTCTTTTAACGGGTTTTTAACGGTTTTTTTCAAATTTAAATATTTACACTTTTTGTTTTGATTTTCCCATACAAAATTATATTCATTAATTATGCTCTAATTAAACACTTGCAAGCTACGAATTATTATTGTATTATTGTATTGTCATCCAGAATACATTACTCTGAAAAGTTTCAGAGCGATTGGATGACTGGAAGTGGTCGAAATTTCGATTGCAAGATTTGACCCGAACAGATAAATAAACAAACAAACAAACAAGAAAGCAAGCTAAGAAAAACGTGGTAAAATACACTCAGTTAGCAAGAGTGCTAATGATGACTTGGTGAGATGCAGAGAGCAAATGATAGCTGAAAGAAATTGAGGGTGGCGTTTAAGTCGAAAAAAGGTGTGTCGAAACAGGCAACCAATCAGAAGACCCGTTAAGTAAAAATAAGAAGAGGGGAGTTTGAACCTTTTTTCTACCTCCCTATTATATTTTTTCAATATTTTGATTTTATTAATTTTTTATCTCTCTTTGTAAAGACGAAATTATAACTTTAAAATGATTTTAAATGTAATCAATCAAAAGTCAGAAATTATAATTTAAAAAAATCAAAATTCTTCATAAAAAAAAAATGGCTTTTTATTTTTTCTAATACATTTACCGTGTATATAATATATAGAGATTCTTTATTTCATTAGATTGAATATTATTTATTAGTAATTCATTTAATAAATATCTAATCGTTATTTGAAATTTATTTAATTATTATTTTAGAATTTATGATGCTTAATCCAAATTTAATTCGCAGCATGGAACATACGATCAGGACTGTCATTTAGTTGGAGGGGAGCGACCTGAACATTTTTTCAAACTTCTTATTTAAACGGATTTTAATATTTTGATTATTATTATTAATTAATGTATTATATTTGCATCCCGTCTCGTTTTTGTATTAGATATTGTATCAATATTTTTTATATTTAAAATATTTTAAAATTTTTTAATTAATTTCGAAAGAAAATTAAAAATATATTTATACAATTTTTGCTAGTATAATAAAATAAGATCTAATGAAATATATTTATTTTTATCGTCAATTCACAATGTGTCATTTATTATATTATTAATTTGTGAAATGATTACAAATTTTATGTAAAATCCATTCTCTATTCGTTTAGATCAAAAATAATATATTTAATATTTAATATATTGAATATATTTAATACATACTAGAATCAACTCTTGAATATTTTTTTAAACAAGCGGACTATGGACATCTGTATTATTTATTTTTAATGTTTTGACAAAGTCCCTTTTGTTGTTTTCTTCTTTTGTATTATGTATTGAGAAAGGTAAGTTTTGGAAAGGGCCTTTTGTTGTATTATTATTGTTTCTCCTTTTTAAGTTAACAAAATACAAATATTCATTAATTATGCTCTAATTAAACACTTGCAAGCTACGAATGTGTTATTTTATTGTATTGTCATCCAGAATACATAACTCTGAAAAGTTTCAGAGCGATTGGATGACTGGAAGTGGTCGAAATTTCGATTGCAAGATTTGACGCGAACAGATAAACAAGAAAGCAAGCTAAGAAAAACGTGGTAAAAAATTTTATACTTTTTATTCTTTTCACATAATACCGAAAAATAACTTATTCATATTCGTAGGAAAGCAAGCAATAATAATAGACCCTTTTTAACAATGAATCTAACCTTTAAAAATACCTGACCTTTGGGTTTTATGGTGTGGTTTATTCTCAACTTTCTAAAATAATAATAAATCATATTTTTAGATATGAATACATAATTACAGTTTAAACGTATGTGTGAAGTTGCTCTTGTTGCGTTCGAAATTCATTGTCTCTATGTCTCAGAGCATAATACAATATAACGCGCGCGCTATTTGTAATAACACCAATAAAACAGTTTACAAACTTTGTAAACTCATAATATTTTCTTCCAATAAACCCACCCTTGAAAATTTCTTACTTTTAGGATTTCAATTTTTTTGGTTAAATACTTATTACTTACTTTCATTTTTAAATAACCATATATCTATATTTACTATATTTACTACAAAACCATAAGTAAGTTCTATATATATATATATATAAAAAAGAATAACTTTTAATTAAAACACTCAGTAAAGTTTCAAGTTGATTAATTGCTATATCCGCAATTATTTTGCTTTCTTCTTCTGTTTTTGTCAAAAACAGAAATGCGCATAAAGTAAATATATCACTCAACTTAAAACTTCACCATGTGTTTGAATTAAAATGTATTATTATTGAGAATATTAGTACCCAGAACTAAAAATCGGACCGTTAAAAAATATCTAATTTTGAATTTAAATCTTATTTTATCAAAATTTCTCCTCATTGGTTCACTGCAAGCGACTTTAACTTAAATTTGATTTATTATTTTTTTGAATTTTCAATAAAAATTTCAAAATTGTACTTTGTTTAAAGTGCACATCCACCTATTTATATAAAAATCAATGTAATTATATGAAAATAAAATTCATTCATCATTGTTGTTATTTATTCCTATAAATTATTCATATTTCAATTAAATTAAATTGATTACGAATAGAGTTTTCTAAAGAGATGTATTCTATTTCTACAACTGCTTATGTGCACATGATTTAGGTGTGGGATTTGAGGAAATGAGAGAATGAGAAGGAAGAAGGGAGGGGGTGGGGAATGACTCCAATTGACTGTCTTAATAAATGAATGTTCTGCCTCTGGCACCGACAGATTGAGTGGCAAATCAATTCATTTAAGGGGCATCAATCCACCCCGCCTTCCGCTTCGTTCACTGCAACGCCCTTAAAGAGGACAGGCGCACACGTTTTTTCAATTCGCAAGGGGAATATTAATAAGCACCCCGAAAACAACGGAGAAGACTCTCGAAGATATAAATCACTTGCTCTCTTTACCTTTCATTTCTTTTTACTTATTTCTTTTTTTTTCTATAAATTTTCATTTCGAATGAACTGGCGTTCTTTTTCTATCGGAAATCTATATTAATTTTACGATGGTTTGAAATTAGCTGTATTTATTTGAATATATTTCTAACTTTCTTTTGTCTTTTATCTTCTTAAGGGAATCAAGCATTTTTTCTTAAATAGGACTCTTTTTTAATGATAGAAAGAAGGAAATAGGAAAAAAATTATACTATATGGTGGTTACAGGCGGCTTCTACGCAGGTTTGAAAAAAGAGGTTTTCAGTCAAACTATGATTCTGCTTTTCCTTATAGGAAATAAGCTGGAGTGTCTCCACTCGACTATCTGGCACTAAATAACATATATATATATTTAAATTAAATTATTATTAATTTTTGAGTTAAGTTAAAAAAATTTTCTTCCTTCCTTCCTTCTTTTTTAATGATACTGTTTTCCAAATACCCTTTGAATCAATATAATTTTGATATTTTTGACTTTTATTGACTAATTTCATTAATTAATAAGCTGGAGTGTCTCCACTCGACTATCTAGAAATTTAATTTGATTTAATAACATATATTATATTTAAATTAAATTTAATTAATAAGTGATCTCAATACTATCTCGCCAGAGACATTATCTTATCTTATTATGCTAGCTAAAATTGTATATTTGTTTGTATGTAAATGGGTTCTCAGAAACCGTTTTAATGATTTTTTTGAATTTCACACCAGAGATAGTATTTATAAAGAAAAATTGAGTTTTATTGATCACATCTCTGGGAAAAACCATCTTCATTAGTTTTTTTTTAATTTAAATGTATATATGTGACGTCACAGTCACCGCCTGTAAGATATATCTATTCTTAAAATAAAATTAAAAACATGTAGATATCAAATTTTAAATAAGTTGACATGAACCGACCGACGGTTTGAAATAAATTAATTTCCAGATACAGAAACAATTTCAAATAATTTAAATGTATCCGTTAACGTTTAAGGGGTGTATGTTTTATGACTATTTTTTTTTTAATATATGTTCTTTTAAATTATTTGAATGGCGATTTGGTGAATCGGGTATTAATATTACCAGCCAAACCTAATTGTAATAAATAATCAAAACATCTGGGATTGCTAGGAAGAATTACTATCAACGAACTTTTATTCATATTTATCACAAAATTGCATAAATAATTCCAATTTATATGATCTTAACATATTGTGAGAATTAGATAAATAAAGAGAGCAAAAAATATTTAAAAATAGATATTTATTTAAATGAAATAAAATTATTTAATTTACAGAATGAAAATGTCTAAACATTTTTTCTTTATAATTTTATATTACAATAACACTAATTACAGTAGTTATAATCATATGGGAAATTTTTAACTTTGACCGCCGATTTGACCATGTTCCCAACCGAATTTTAAAAAACCAAAACCACTTTACAATTACACTTTTTTAAGCTCTACTCGAATCCAAAATCAAAATTTAAAAATCAATTTATTTTTTTAATGGGTCATTTTTAGAAATCCCATTTAACAATTATAATAAATAATTAAAAATTGTAAAATTTTTAAAGTATATAAAAATAAATTGTATAAATTTGTTAAAGGGTCGAGCGATAGTTCGGTGTCCCAGGTATATATTTTATATCAACACGCCTACTTTTCTGTTTGTATGTTATTATTTGAATGGCGATTCGGTGAATAAGGTATTAATATTTCCAGCCAAACCCGATAATAAAGAATCATTTTTTTTATTAGTGGTGGCTTGGTGAACCAGGTATTATTATTGAGGACCCCAGTCCAATTATTTTAATCTGATTTTTGCAATGATGCAACATATATCAATATTTTTTAAAGGGACGAACGAGAGCCAGGTATTAATATTACCAGCCAAACCCAATAATAATGAATCATTTTTTTTAACTTATTACCGAGTACTTATTAATTAAATTTTATATAATATTTATTTTTATGTTTTATTTTAATTTTTGCCAATCCACGTAATCTGTATTAAGTTATTCTTACAAACATTTCTATTTAATATTATTAAATTAACATCATTGGATATATGTTTCTTTGTATTTCCTCGTGTGTGTATTTCCACTATTTTTATTTTTATGAAAAATGATATTTACGTTACTATTTGACAATACATTATTGATTTCCTATAAATAATTCTATATACGATAAGTGCAACTCTATAGAGACCATTAGATTTCTTTTGAATTTCATCTAAATTATATTTAATAATAAAAAGTGAATTGAAAGGTTCTTTTTTTGATAGCATAATATACAACAAATAATAAACATACTAAGAATACGATAAAAAGGGTTGATGTGAAACCCGGCCGTTTGATGGAAGGACTGGGAAAATGAAATACAACCGATAGCACTTCAAACCAATAGAAAAGGGACAAACTTTTTTTCCTATATTTCACATTACTCACCGAATAATAATATTAAAAAAAATAGAAATGAAAGAAAATAGATATTTTATATGTGAGGATTAATTCATCTTTTAGAAATAAAATATCTCAAACGATATATATTAATATATATATATATAACTTTAGAAAAAATATAATTATATAAATATATATTAAGAGATAAAAACCAAAAAAAAAAAAAAAACAAAAACAAAATGAAATGAAAAATTGAATGATGAAATGACAAGTTGTCTCTATACCAATTTCAAGTTTACTAAATTTTTTTTAATAGACATTAAAGTTTCTTGTTATTGTTTATTTATACTATAATTCATATACTTTTTTTTCTAAATAACTGAATAACACAGATTTTTTTTACCATATGCAGATTATTCATAGGAAACTTTCTATAGGTATTCATTCATGCTATTCATTAAAAAATAATTTTCACTTTAACTTTTTTTTTTAAAAAAATAAAACTATTCAGTAAGTGATTTATTTTTCTTTATATTTTTAATTTTTTTTTTTAATATTATTACTAATTGCCTCTTCCTTGTCTTCTTATTTCTTGGTTGGTTGCCAATTGGATTCTCCATAAATACATTTTGTCTGTTTTATTATTTTTGAACAAATTTAAACTCTTTTAATTATCTATTAAAAAATATAAAATAAAATTAATAGATTAACCTTATAATTATGAAAAGTATGGAATGAAGATGTTTGATTTTTGATAAATTATTACCTTTTCCTTTTTCATTTCTATTTCTCTCTTATTCAAAATTAAATTAAATATTATTTTTTCTACTTACTTGAATTCTTCATCTTTTCAGATTATGTGATGGGATATATATATATATATATATATATATATATATATATATAGATTATTCAATAAATTGTCAAAGTAACTTTTGTAGGTAACTTTCGATATAAGAAAAGTAGAAAAAGCACAAAAATGATGTTGATTATGAAGAAGAAGAGAAAAAAAAACCCAGACACCTTAATTATCTTGAATGAGTTCGTTAGCGAAGAGACACCCTTCTTAAGTTTGAAAATTGAATCAGAAATAAAAAAAAAATCCAAATGTATGCTCTTTTAAAGTTATTCAGCCATTTTTCAAACCATTCTCCAAAACTAATAATAATATATAAGAATATGATAAATTTAATATAGTAGAAAATGATATCTCAAAGTATCCATTCCATAATATTATTAATTCAGTTTATAAATTATTTTGTTGGATATTAATTTTATATACACACTATACGATTTATTCAAATATTCAAATATTCAGATTCAAGTTATTTGAAAATAGGATTCATCGAACATTTATGGGCCGAAAAAATAAGATTGTAAGAGATTGCATAACGAGTGGCTGCTTGTGAGAGTTTGTTTATAAAATTGAAAAATAGAACAAGGACCGGAGGGTTGAATATAATATAAAAAAAGAGGATAACTGTAAAGGAATTTGAGGAAGATAGAAATATGATGGAGGTAAATACATTTGGGGATTGTTGTAGATGAGATCAAAAACTTTTGAGCTCATTATGGTTATAGATATATAAAATCTTAGGTGAATGAAATTCGGACATATAGCAAAATGAAATAAGTTGACCTGTGGCCAGGTCCGAACCGACCGACGGTTTGAAATAAATTAATTTCCAGCTACAGAAACAATTTCAAATAATTTTAATATATCTATTAATGTAATAAAAAACAGATATGGATATAACATAAATATTTTTAATTTTATTTTATTTATAATATATAGCTGAAGTAGCCGGCGTTACCCGAGGCTGTGATGTCATGAAGGGCTGGGTGACGTCATATAATTTTAAATTAAGAAAAACATAATGAAGATGATTTTTCCCGAGGATAAAACCAATACATTCGTGATGATATGTAAAAAAATCTCCTTATGTGAAATTTGGTGCGAAAATAACCCTTCCCTTCTTATCGTCGATCGCTAATACTACCACTTCCGGTTTCCGGATTTGCACCAAAAGTTGATCAATTCATCCCACTGATGCATTAAGTAAATATACCAAATTTCATCAAAATCCGTTCAGCCGTTCAGGCTGTACACATCTATACGGACGGACGGACGGACAGACATCATGCTAAAAATACTTTTTTCTGTTAAGAAAATGCATGATTCGTGGAGATATATAAAAATCTCCACATGTGAAATTTGGTGTGAAAACAATACCTCCCTTACTATCGTCGGTCGGTAAAAAGAACCAGATGTCAGGAAAGTGATAATGACAGAATGGCATGAAAGAATAAACAAATGCATTGAATGGGCAAAGACATGGATAAACAGACAACGGGAAGACGTAAATTATTAAACAATCAAACACTTACAGATCACGGACTATTTGGAGACTATTTACATAAATACAGACTGAGAGACACTGATACATGCTCGTTCTGTCCTGACAAAGATAATGCTGAACATAAAATTTTTAAATGTAAAAAAATGGAAAGAGGAAAGACATAAGAGAAAATACAGTGAAAATATGTGAACAGATAATTGACAAAGATAATATAGCAAATCTGATAAATGACAAAATGGAAATAAAGTAATAAAGATAATGATTTGAACAATCAAGAAAAAAAAATAAATAAACTATATAACAAACTAAACCCTGAAATAATGTCTGCGAACGGTTAGTTCGGTAGTGACATTTTCCTGAACATATTTGATAGTTTTAGTGGAAGTAGAGTACTGATAGTTTCAGAGTAGGAGTTTCACATGTCCAGAGCATTTGCATATGGTGCCAATGTAGGATTTTCTCCTCCTATTAAAAAAAAATGATGCACAACTAAAAATCTCCATTATCTTACATTTTTGGATAGGCAGGACTGCGATCCTTTTGGATTTAAATCCAAAGATCCGATTGGTAAAAAAGGATTTCCATCCAAATCCGAAAATCCTGGGGCGGATTCCATTTTCGGATTTAAATCCAGAAAGATGGCGATCCCTGCTTATATTTCATATTCATGTAAAGAAAATCTAAAAATAAAAATAATTTTAATGAATGTATCTAAAAAATATTTTTTTTTATTATAAAAAACAATTAAAATTATGGTATATTTACTAATTCTACACATAAAGTTGTTTTTCTCCAAATATTAAAAATATATATTTAGGAGTGAAAATCCTTCCTTCTCTCTTTAAAACTAAATCTCAATTTTTCTATTTAAACTATAAATTAGTGTAATCTTTACGACTTTCTAGTCAAGGACAAGTTTATAAATAATCTAATTGAATTTCTCTTAAATCTAGGTGAATAGTTAGGTATAATTTAATCTATAAGATTTGTTTCTCTCCCTCGCACCCACTTCGATTCCATTTTCTGTTGTCTTTGTTCAAAATAAGAAACTTTGACAAATATACAAATCAGCACCATAAATAGAAAATAACAAATTACTAATGATTTAAATGGATGGATTTCTATTGAATTAAGTAATGTGAGTAGAATTCAAATCTAATTAGATTTTGTCTGAAAATTAGTACTGTTTATTGCAGGATGTAATTCGTTGTTTTCATTCCTTTCTAAGATTGGTAGTCAAATACCCACCCAACTTCCTTCCCTCTCCCTCCGGGGTTTAAATTATTTTGCTGCATTTACCAAACTGAAAATCACTCTTTGATTTATTTCAGATGATACCTCGATTTGGGCGTGTAGATCGGTTAAATAGCGACGGTGTTCTTTTCTAATACCCACCGCCACTGTTTGTGAGATATTAATGACTTGGGTTTGATGTTCTCTACACCTCTCTTATTCTCTTCTGTCTCTCTTTCATTTTCTCCTTTCCTTAACTTGGCTGATAATTCACAACTGCCAGCGACATCCGCCCAAAACTTCGACGTGCCAATTGATTAATTCTTTCTAGTTTTGTTTAATTCTATCTGTCTAACGATCAATCGAGAAGAATAATAAAAAAAAATACTCGCTTTTTAGAAGTTTTTTTTTAAACTTGCTCACACCGGAACGTTTTTTTATTTTATTTTATTTATTTATTGATTTCTACTATCTCGCCAAAGATAGTATGGCGATCACGAAAATTTTCGATGTCGAAAATTTAATGATTTTATATGTCTTGAAGGTTCCTGAATCATTTTCACTAAGGTTGAGAAAAATGTCTGTCTGTGTGTGTGTGTGTGTGTGTGTGTGTGTGTGTGTGTGTGTGTGTGTGTGTATGGGTGTATGTAGACAAGATTACGCAATAACTGTTTGTGCTAGAATAATGAAATTTCGGGCATTATTCAAAATTTCAGCTTAATTGAATCGCTGAAAGTACCGGAATTAATTTTTTAACACATTGACTGGCAATCACGTAACGTGGTGTCATCAACAAAGAGCCAAACACATTAATAAATATTAATTATTAATTTTAATTTATAATTAATTAAATTTAATTTAAATATATAATTATGTCAATAAATCCAATTAAAATTTGAAAGATAGTCGAGTGGAGACACTCAAGATTTTTGTTTAGAATATCATATTTGAAAAATGATAGTATCATTCAAATTGTAATGACCAATTTTACAACTATGATTATATTATTCTTATTAATATAATATATTAATTTATTTATTTATTTTGTGTTTATTTTTTTACAGTGTTTTATTTAACTTGCTTGGTTGTCTGTATGGTACAAATCTAATAACTCATTTTTAACACAGTTGCAGTTGACCAATCGAAATAAAACTTTGCACACTTTTCAGATTTGGATGACAATACATAAATATGAAATAAAGTTTTCATTTTCTTAATTAATTAATTCATTCATAATTTAATTAATAAATTTTTACCCATCATTAAATATCATTTATAATCTCAAAGTAGAAATATATTCAAATAAAACTTAAAACCTTAAAAATTTATTTACTAAAAAATTAAAAATAAAATAAATAATTAAAAAAAATTAAGTTACAGTGTTTTATTTATAAATGCACTAAAAACTAGAAAATAATTTTTCACTTCAACAACAATGGTCTAGATACTTTGAATAAAGAGGATAATTAAAATGAATTAGTTAATTTATTTTCTAGGGATCTCTCATATAAAACGCTTGCATTTAATTTTTAATTTTGTCACCATTTTTAATTTAAATGCAGGAGTTTTATTTATTTGAGAGATCCCTAGAAAATTAATTAACTAATTCATTTTAATTAGGCTCTTTATTCAAAGTATCTAGACTATTGTTGTTGAAGTGAAAAAATATTTTCGAGTTTTTAGTGCATTTATAAATAAAACACTGTATCTTATTTTTTTTTTAATTATTTATTTTATTATTAATTAACATATCAAATTGAAATTTTTTATGAATTATGATTAGCAAAATATTTATATTAAAATGTTATGTTGTATAATTAAATTTAGAATCTTCTGTTCTAAAAGAAGCTTTTAAAAAATAGACTATATTGTTTCAGCGTTTCAGAGTTTTTTTTATCATAAACCAAGAGAACAAACATTTTAAAATGATTTTCATTTTCTTATTTTTAAAACAAAAAAAAAAAAAAAAAATTAAAAATAATAATAATAATACTTGTTTTCATAAATGATAAATGATCTCATCTTCATTCATTTCAACGGACATGAAGAAATACCATTAATATCTTTTGTTTCAATGTTTATTAGAAAAAAATAAACTGAATTATGCAATATTTAATTTTTACAAATTAAAATTGTCTAAATTAATTATAACAAAAGTTAATATGTCGATTGCATGACTTAATAACACTTAATTAGAGCAATTTTATTTAAATAATGCTATATATTTATTTTTAAGTTTCACTGTCTATACTTTAATTTCCAAATAACTTGTTAAAGTAATTTTATATTTATTGGTGTTTTTTTATAATAATAAATCTTTATATAGAGATATAATTTAAAAATGTATGATATAAATATAACAAACTCATTATATTCTTCTTGTTCATTTATCATATAATAAATAAATACAAATAGATAAACCCACTTTATACGAGGGTGGGATGAAAAGTTTCCGACCTGACCAAAAAAAACGATGCTTTTCAATTTTACTTTTGTTTTATTTTTCAAAATTCAAGATAGCTGAGACCTGTACGATGTCAGCTGAACGTGTGCGAAATAATTTGCAAAACCATTTGAATATGGAAAGCTATGTGCAATGTGGGTGCCGCATTTCCTAACGTTAGACCAAAAATTGGATCGAAAAACCATTTCTAACGACAATTTGGCGCTGTAGGCTTAATCCAAACGAATTTTTGAGTCGATTCATAACTGTTGATGATACTTAAATTAAATTAAATCAAATTTAATTAATTAATTAAATAATTTATTAATTATTTAAATTAATTAGAACACCGTTATGAGAAATGTATCAGTGTTGATGGAGATTATGTTGAAAAATATAGCAAAAAAAAAAATTTAAAAACATCGTTTTTCTTGGTCAGGTCGGAAACTTTTCATCCCACCCTCGTAAATCTTAAATGATTTCATATTAGTTTTGAGAATATTACACTTTTATCGGTTTCAATCTGATGTCATATGCCAATAAGTCACTAGGATTTTTTCAATAATTATTTATTGATCTTGGGAGAATAATCTTAAGAGAAGATTGGATGTACACCTTCTTCTCCCTGTTATAGAGACTAGTCTCAAGGGAGGTATCTTTGTGAATAAATAAAATTTCATATCGTAACATGTGACACTAATAATCCCTTAATTTATTTTTATTATTCCATTTATTATAGATTTCAACATTTTTTCACAAATTATATTTATTTATTAGATATTAAAAGATATAACTATATTATTAATAATTAGTTTTTTGTATATTTCTGTTAAAATTTTAGTATATAACATAATCATAAAAAAATGATTTCAATACAAACTTTTTTTAATTTTGTTAAAAATAATTTAAATTATTTCTACGGATCCATTTTTAATTATAGTATAATATTTATTACTATCTCGTAAGAGATAGTATTGCGATCACGAAGATTTTGGATGTCGAGATTTTGATGTTATTATACGTTTTGAAGGTTCCTGAATCATTTTTACTAAGGTTGAGAAAAATGTCTGTGTGTGTGTATGTGTGTGTGTGTGTGTGTGTATGTATGCAACCAAGAATACGCAAAAACGGTTTGAGCTAGAATGATGAAATTTGGTACATGAGCATTATTCAAAATTCAGAGTTTCCTATCAACTTTTGAGAAATGTAGCTTAACCGGAAGAGGGTCATTACTTACAACGCTTTGATTTTTTTTCTTCTAAACTGACAGTAAAAATAAAGATATATGTTTGATAATTTTTCACATGATTAATAATTGTATAAAACTGCTATATATAGAATTTCAGCTTGATTGAAACGCTGAAAGTACCAGAATTAATTTTTTAACACTGCAAATCACGCGCCAACACGTGACGTGGTCCCATCAACAAAGAGCCAAAAATGCGCTGGTTCAATAAATATTATTTATTAATTTTATTGTATAATTTATAATTTTTTTAAATTAAATTTCAATTAAATATAATTTTATTTAATCCAATTCAAATTTGCGAGACAGTCGAGTGGAGAGACACTCCAGCTAATTTTTTATATAATTTTCTAACAACATTTTTCATCCAATTTATTTATATAATTTTGTTTTTAATCAATAAATTCTTATTCTTACAGCTTATTAGATGATATTACTCAACTTTTCATCACAATATCTTTTTATTTTTGTTTTTATATATTATACTTTCGTTATCTACGACATCGGATTTCATCATCCAAATGTTTCTTTTCTTTTTGTTTTTAAATTAATTTCCATCTCCTACCCTAATATTCTTATATAAATTCCAAGAAATAATTAAATTCTAGTTTTACATACAAGCTAATTAAAATATATTTAATCTTTACAAACAAACAAACAAAACTAAATTCTAAAATTAAAACATGTACGAAATAGGTAATATTAAAAATTTTTAATCATATATATTTAAATTAATAAATAAAACAAAATAACTATTAAAATGTAAAACAAGAAATTAAAATTGGTTGAAATAAGAACAAAAAAATAAAAAAAAATAAAAAAACAATCATTATATTAGTAAAGTTGTAAGAGAAATAAGCTAAGCGAAAAATTTCTTGTTGTTAGTTGTAGTAATAAGCATTTAACGAAAATAATCATAAAATAGCAGAGTAACAAGAGTAGAACAATTTCAGTTTAGCAAAGCTAATTACTATTCATTACCATTTTGTTTATTCTTGTTTCATTCTCTAGCAACTCTTCCTTTTAAATTCTCCATGTTTGTGTGTTACATTTGTCGAATTAATGTTTGTCGAGTGGCATTAAGACATTTGCTGCTTATTCTTACTATTCTTGCTTACAATTTACAAAGAAAATAGAACATGTTGTTGTTGTTGTATTCTTCCTCAGATAAAATCTTAAAGGATATTTTTTTATGCTCAATTGAATATTGAATATTTTTTTTTTTTGTTACATTTTCTCATTTTTAATTCTTACTCTAAGTGGTGTCTATTAAACATCCATTCTTCGCTGAACATGCTTAGACAATTTAACAAAAGGGTCAAATGCAAATTTATTATAAAATCTTTACATTTATAATTAAAATAGAAGAGAAAAAAATACTTTTATCAATATCTTATCTTACCATATAACAAATACAGATATATTTTTTTGTGGGAAAATATATTAATACTATTCTCCTTACAAGTGAATAAGACTTACAGAAGGGCAGTACGAAATTACTAGGCTAGGCCTAAAACATTTGAATGTTTGCATACAAAATCGTAGTGACTACACCGGTTATTAGATGCCACTATTTCACATATAAAAGCTATACCCTTGAAAAACTAATCAAGATAAATGCTTTGCTCAAATTTAATTTCTATAATTTAATATTGACATATGTCCAGAATTTCTAATGTATATTTTAATGATTATTAAATATAACTATAATTAAAATAATTAATTTTTATTTAAATAACCAAATGATTAATGTTTCCTTTTCACAACTTTTAATATTTCAATTTTTTTCATCAGTGCATATTGTAATATAATATATGATAAAATACATATAATAATAAATAATGAATTGGTATTAGTAGCATCTTTTTGAAAAATGATATTTGATTCTTCAGCCGTATCTTTGTACCATTAGTTAAAAATTATAAACTATATTTAAGTTTATAAAAAAAATAATGATTTCTGTTTGCTTTTGAGTTTTTTTTATCAGAGTTTTTTTTTTAAGTATAAAATATCAAATTTAAGTTTTTGGCATATCGTCTTTCTTAATTTCTGGAAACATTTTGTTTTTTTCTCTTCATTATCAAAAGAACTAAAATTTCATATACAACATAAAAAAGATAAAATCTTTTTAAATTATTATTTAAAATAATTTTTTAATAAAATAATGTATGTCATTTACTAGAGATAATTTTCACTACAATAACTGAACTCTTTCAACAAGCTGGAACATTTATTAATTCTATCTATCTCTGTGTGTCTACGGAACTCGATAGTTCTTGGCCACAGCAACCACACTTCTCCAAGTATCCCTATCCCGAGCCACAACCCTCCAATCCCTACCCTCTCCCATCTCTCTCACGTCCCTTCCCACATTGTTCACCCCATTGGTCTTCCAACCGGGACACTTTTTAATTATTGTTATTATTATTATTTCAAATGAAAATATAAATAAAATTGTATATGAATTGTATAAGTTAGAATATATAGATAGATAAATTAGACTTCGTGCAATAATTCTTTAAATCTCTCTCTCTCTCTATATATATCGTGCCACTCAGAAGCCAAACCGATTAACTCCTCCAATTTTTAAAATTTTGCTAGTAATGTAAGTAATGTAATGTAATTTAAGGTAATCTGCAACCTATGAAGTGAATAATAAACTTGATAATCTTAATATTACAATGCAATATACATTTTTCTGTAATCAATAACCCTGAATTTCCTACAAGCTGTGAACTTTGGGCTTCATTTTCTCAGTTTGTTTATATGTGGAGTTAATCGCTTTGGTTTCTGACTGGCACATTAGAATACAATTTTAATTTAAAATATCCCTTATATACTTTTATTATAAATTAATTTCTATTGTGTTGTTATTTTTTTCTGTTACAGTGCGCGATCGATGTCCCCAGACAATTAGCGCGTGCTTTCCGCCCTGCTCAGGACTGCGCCACCTGTTCTGGGCTTCGCCACGTGGCTGCAGAAGCCAACTTGACAGACGCCCTCTTTCACGACAGGTAAATACTAAACTTCCTATCTGCCTTGAAGGGAATGGATGGATGGATCTGGTTCTGGCAGGTTAAACACGAAGGTTAAATGTTCTATTATGTTTTACTCAACCAATTAATAGGCCTGATTAATCGTCTCTCTAGATAGATAATTATAATTATAACCAAAATAGATCCATCAATTACAAGCAAATCAGCATTTCTTCCCTCTTCTTTTTTTTGTTGCAATTGTATTAAACAACTCACGGCAATGAACCGATCATCATTTCTATTAATTGATAAGAATCTCTCATTAGAAACAAAATACGGAGGTATTGTTTGAAAAAGATCAATTGGGGGTGGAAATTGTTTAGGATAGAAATTAGGATTTCACATCAATTAATATTTTGATTAAATCTTTAAATATGGGAATTTTGGATATTTTATCCATATATAGTATTCTAAATTTGAAAGTTCTTGGTCGCAGCAAGTAGATTTCTACAAATATTCTGAACCACCTTCATCCAATTATTATTATCATCTCCTAAATTCTCTCATATTTATCTTTCTATTGTTTACATAACTCGAACTTGGTTAACATAATAGTAGTTTCCAGATTAGTTTCGATGTAAACAAACTTTTCCCCAACTTTACTCATACATTTGAGCCCCAATTGGAGATGCATAGTGGTCAAGCAATTTATTGTGTCATGTAATATTTTCTTTATCTCTTCCCAGAAAACGAATAATCCTGATTTTAGTGACTTTTTTTTAGTATTTTTGAGTCGGATACCAAGTTTTAGTTCCATTTTTGTTCAAAAATGTTTTTTTTTTTAAACAATCGTGTTCTTAAAAACTATTTGTATTTTTTAAATAACATATAATTATAAGAATTTGTAGAAGATTTGGTCTCTTAACTCATGCCAACATGAATAAGATATTTTTAATAAATCAATTTATGACCGCAATACAACAATAATTTTCTATTATTCAAATCAATAACAAACCAATCTAATAATTATCTAATGATTTCTTGTTTATTAATTTCCTTATCAATCAGAAGGATATTCAATTCAAACAAGAGTCCCTATTGTTAATCACGATCAATATTTCAGACTTAACTAATCAGATTAAAGATATCTTTGATGTCAAATTAGAGAATATCTGTCAGAGCATTAATATGGTTAATAAAGAGATTATCAACAATAGTGTCTGCTGTATATTATAGTATATTCAGTGTTATATAATATGATCCAAGAACTAACAGAACATTGGGTGATAGGATTGCTTATTGTTCGAAATTTATTATATACATATACGAGGGCGTGATGAAAAGTTTCCGACATGACCAAGAAAATCGATGTTTTTAAATTTTTTTTTTTGCTATATTTTTCAACATAATCTCCATCAACACTAATACATTTCTCATAAGGGTGTTCTAATTAATTGAATTAAATAATTTATAAATTAATTAAATTTGATTTAATTTAATTTAAGTCTCATCAACAGTTATGAATCGACGCAAAAATTCGTTTGGATTACGCCTACAGCGCCAAATTGTCGTTAGAAATGGTTTTTCGATACAATTTTTGGTCTAACGTTAGGAAATGCGGCACCCACATTGCACATAGCTTTCCATATTCAAATGGTTTTGCAAAATATTTCGCACACGTTCAGCTGACATCGTACAGGTCTCAATTATCTTGAATTTTGAAAAATAAAACAAACAAAAAATTGAGAAACATCGTTTTTCTTGGTCAGGTCGGAAACTTTTCAGACCACCCTCGTGTATATATATATATATATATATATATATATATATATATATGCAGCTTTACAAATTCACCTTCACATAGCTTTCCATATTCAAATGGTTTTGCAAAATATTTCGCACACGTTCAGCTGACATCGTACAGGTCTCAGCTATCTTGAATTTTGAAAAATAAAACAAACAAAAAATTGAAAAACATCGTTTTTCTTGGTCAGGCCGGAAACTTTTCAGACCACCCTCGTATTATATAATATTATATTTTAATATTATATTATATATATATGAAAAATATCTCTATCCAAATATTTATATTCTGAGATGAGAAAAATTTGAGCATATTTTAAATATATATTCATAAAATACTTAAATTGTTTAACTGAATTATTACTAATCTAATATTTTCCTACAAGAAAAATTTTGAAAATTATCCCAGAAATAACAACTTATAAAATAATTATAATAAATAAAAGAGTGTATGGCGAAGTGAAATTCTATTGATTGACAGTAAAGTTGAGTTACTAATTTATATATATATATATATACATTAGTAAATAAAAATAGAATTATATATTTTTCTTCTCAAATACTTTTTCATATGTCTGCCATCAACACACATGAATATTTACAATTATATTAAATTGATCGTTCCAAGAAAAATTTACTGCGGTTCAACAAAATAAAACTTTCTTATAATATAGAAAAACATGAAAATATATAATTTCAACTCAATTTTCAATTGTAATTTTTTTTTTAAACAAATTTAAATTAAAGATGACGGATAAGAAGTTTTAATAAAAGTTTTATTCAGTATTCAGTATAATTATTTATCATCTGTTAAAATATTACCTGTTATTTTTTTTTATCAAGAAACGAGGAATGTCAATCATTATCCATCTTCTTTCCATTTCAAATAGATTGACAAGTACAACCAAAGAACAAAAATAAAGGGGGGGGGGAATGATTGAGACACACAGGATTAACCTTTGAAAAAACGTATTCCTAAAAATTGAAACCTCTCGCTCAATTTAACACACAATGAGCGGGGCGGGTATTTGTACCCGCTGCGGGACTGCCACTTATATAAGCGGGGCGGACGCTAGCCGCTCATAGTGTGATAATATATATTTTCCCTTGTGTCACTTAAAATTACTTATTTTTAACGATAACTAATATATATCCCTCATATAAGTGGCAACTGGTATAAATACCCGCCCCGCTTATAAGTGACAGTCCCCGCAACGGGTACAAATACCCGCCCCGCTCATAGTGTGTTAACATATATATATATATTATGATAGTAATTGAACTTTTATTATTTTTTCCTCAACTATCAACCATTTGGGAAATCAAACTAGCATGTATATAGTTTACATAAAATAATTTAAAAATAAATATACCAACTGTAAAGAATATCACTTATATCTATACATATTTAAACTACATATTTAAAAATATTACAAAAAATAAATAAATCAATCAATCAAAGAATAAAATATTACTTATATCTAATCATATTGTAATAAACAATTTACACTCCATAACAAAGCTGGGTAAACGGTCGACCCCGAATAATTAGAAAATCGATTGCGCAGCATAAAATGTTGGTTAAAAAAGGTCGATCACGCATGAATACAAAAAAAGTAATGTTGGCCATACCACTAATAAATTTTGTCCAACACTGCTCTATCGTATTTATCGGCATTAACAAATTTTTCTCTCTCAGCCCTCCAAGCTCTTCAAGGATAGTGTGATTGGATAAATATAAAAAAATAATATACATTTAAATATTGGTATATAACAATAAAATAATTAAAATTTAGTTTTAAAACACCCATTCAAATATATATAGATTAATTTACATGTTTAAATGTATATTTAATAAATTTATTTATTGATTCTTAATATTAATAATTCCAATTACTTTCTTGAAATTTTTTTTTATTTAAAAGCATATTCAGCATATCTCGCAAATTTGAATTGGATTAAATAACATATATTAATTTAAATTAAATTAAATTAATTCAATTATAAATTAAAATTAATAAATAATATTTATTAAACCAGCGCAAGTTTGGCTCTTTTTTGATGGCACCATGTCACGTGTTGGCGCGTGAGATTTCCAGTGTTAAAAAATTAATTCTGGTACTTTCAGCGATTCTATCAAGCTGAAATTCTATATATAGTAGTTTTATACAATTATTAATCATGTGAAAAATTATCAAACATATATCTTTATTTTTACGGTCACTTTAGAAGAAAAAAAATCAAAACGTTGTAGGTAATGACCCTCTTCCGGTTGAGCTACATTTCTCAAAAGTTGATAGAAAACTAAGAATTTTGAATAATGCCCATGTACCAAATTTCATCATTCTAGCTGAAACCGTTTTTGCGTAATCTTCGTTACACACACACACACACACACACACAGAGAGAGAGACATTTTTCTCAACCTTAGTGAAAATGATTTAGGAACCTTCAAAACGTATTAAAACATCAAAATCTCAACATCGAAAATTTTCGTGATCGCAATATTACTCTGGCGAGATAGTAATAAAAAAAAACAAAAAAAAGTCCAATTTAAACTAAAATTTCAATTATTTTCATTTAATACATTATTATTATTATTAAGTGTTCAGTTATCACATACGTGTATATGTATACAGACACACATGCAAAAGCGAAGCTTTGCCGGGTCTGGTAGTATACTATAAGCATTTATGAATAAAATAATAATAATCAAAAAAATATTGCTTAAAGGAGAAATTATTACTTATTAAATTGTTAAAGCTTTGGTGGTTGTTTTTATTTATAAGGGAATTTTGTAAATAAAACCACATATTGATATTTTATTGTAAATTTATTCAAAAAATACAAAAAATACACAACGTTTCAATTGCTCCTTCTGCAGTCCTTTGATAAAGATTGCACAAGTAGCAATATATTTTTTGTGTTATTGAATAAATTTACAATAAAATATCAATATGTGGCTTTATTTACAAAATTCCCTTATAGAGAAATTATTAATAATATAAATAATAAAATCGAGAATATAAGGGACTGAATGTTGAAGGACCAAAGTATAATCCTATCCATCCGTGGTACTAATATAATAATAAAGACAAAAATTGGAAATAAATTAAAATGATAGAAAGTTCTATAAATATATTAAAATTAATTTCAAATAAAAATGAAATATTTTAATACTTAAAATGAAGCTATGAATATCTTTTAAGGGTTTATTACTTATTTTTCAAATTATCTTGTCTATAAACTATTATAATGTTTTTACTATAATTAAGATCACTTGTCAGCTTTTCCAAAAATTCAAAATCATAAAATTAAAAATTAATAAAAGTAAAAAGCAAAATGTGCAGCATCGTACACGTGGCGGAAGTGAAACTTCTTACAATCTAGAGAATAAGATAAATTTTAGTTGAGAGTGTGAGTGAGAGAGAAATAGAGAAAAATAAAGGGATCATTTCGAAAGACATATAACAGTATAAAATTTTCGTAACAAATATTCGCTTTATTATTATTATTATCTACTCTATCATCATATCTACATTGCCTGTACTATTGTCGGTTGGTGCTTCAATTGGTAATACTGATATTAATGGCTTGTGATAACTAAAATAAGATATATATGTTCGTGATTCGACATTTTCTATATAACGTGTAAAAACAGCATCTATTGTAGTTCCAGATTTTGTTGTTGATTCCTTGGGATCGTTATTTATAAGCAGACCAAATGTTTCTTGAAGAAAGTTGATCAACGGCAACGAATCATCAGATCCAAAATTTACATTAAAATCTCCCCCGAGAATTAGAGGGATTTTATCTTCGCCTCGTTCAAGTGCATTAGCACCTGTGTGGCTATAAACCAGTAGTGAACGGTGTATGAAATAAATAATATCGTCTAAATTTTGGTCGTTATTTTTTTTCGGCATAGTGAAATCTGTGGAGTAGAGAAAAGCAGTTTTAAATGCAATAATAATTTTAAATCGATTTAGTAGTGTTAAAGTAATGTTGAGATTCGGATAAATAACGTGAATGGTCATCGACGCACATAACTGTATGTGTTGGCGTGTGAATCGCCGACCATGTTCACACACACAATTACATGCGTCGGTATGCGTGCACGCTGTATATTTGACTTGAGAATTTTAATTATTTCACGATATATATATATATATATATAAATATCAATTTTTACTATCTCGCCAGAGATAGTATTGCGATCACGAAAATTTTCGATGTTGAGATTTTGATGTTTTTATACGTTTTGAAGGTTCCTGAATCATTTTCACTAAGGTTGAGAAAAATGTCTGTATGTGTGTGTGTGTGTGTGTGTGTGTGTGTGTGTGTGTGTGTGTGTGTGTGTGTATGTATGTAGGCAAGATTACGCAAAAACGGTTTGAGCTAGAATGATGAAATTTGGTACATGGACATTATTCAAAATTCATAGTTTTCTATCAACTTTTGAGAAATGTAGGTCAACCGGAAGAGGGTCATTACCTACAACGTTTTGATTTTTTTTCCTCTAAAGTGACCGTAAAAATAAAGATATATGTTTGATAATTTTTCACATGATTAATAATTGTATAAAACTGCTATATATAGAATTTCAGCTTGATTGATTCGCTAAAATTACCAGAATTAATTTTTTAACACTCCAAATCTCACGCGCCAACACGTAACGTGGTGCCATCAACAAAAAGCCAAACATGCGCTGATTTAATATTTATTATTTATTATTTATAATTTATAATTAATTAAATTTAATTTAAATATAATATATTATATTATTTAATCCAATTCTCAAATTGCGAGATAGTCGAGTGGAGACACTCCAGCTAATTATATATGACTTAACTAGCGCGCATGCGCGCCATGGACTTTGGACCTAGCGAGAGGGTATTAGAACGAAAGACAGCACAAAAGCAACACGCAGATAGCCTCTTTCTCAAAGACGAAAGACCGGACAAAAGAAAGACCCAGATAGCCTCTCTCTCAAGAACGAAACACCGCACAAAAGAGAGACGGAGATAGAGGCTATCTCATTCTCACTCGTTATATCTATATCTTTTTTCTCTCTTGCGTTTCGTAACGCGTTACGAAATTTCAATTTTTCAATTCACTCTCCATTCTCAACCAAATGTCAGGACGCCGCTAAAGAAGTTTCACTTCAACAAAATATGTAAGTGTGCTCTTCTTTCAGTCACAGTTAATAAATTTTTTTAAATAATATTTTCTCTTCACAAAATTCTTGCTCCCCTTCTCTACTGGCTCGTGTTCCTTTGGAGGGAGGAGGGCGCCCTACAGTTTGAGAATCGCTGAAGTATGGTTCACTAGTTTGTAAACTTCTATCAAGAAAGCAAGTAGAATTGTAGCTCTCTATTGATGTTCAACTAACCCTTTGTGCTGAATATAAAATCAATCAACTTTTCTTATGAAACCCGCATCCATATGTTTCACGTAACCTGCTGACACTGAGTAACAAAAATCTCTAATTTAATAGACAATAAATATTTATCTTTGATTTGAGGAGTGTGAGAGATATTTTCAGAAATTTTTACTATCTCGTCAAAAATTGTATTGCGATCATGAAAATTTTCGATGTCGAGATTTTGATGTATTTATACGTTTTGAAGGTCCCTGAGTCATTTTCACTAAGATTGAGAAAAATGTCTGTCTGTCTGTCTGTCTGTGTGTGTGTGTGTGTGTATTTTTTCCGGAGGGTAGGTTAAATATCTTCTTAAAAGACATTGTGAGCCCGTACTCAGCAGTAGTGTGTGGGATTTCTACCCACTAAAAAACACCTCCCTAACGTCCAGCGGCCTTGAAGTCTTCCTGCGGGACCACCGTAAGGTATTTCATCACAGGAAGAGGCCTTAACCTAGACTCTTCCACCAATGCGAGGGTATCCTTGTTCACATATGGTCTTCTGGGCAGTTTCTCTCCCTCTCCAAGCGCCTAAGCTCCCTCATTATGATGACGGAGAGGCTTCAGAAGAAGAAGCAACCCATTCTCTCTCCGATGCCAACATGTGTGATATTAAATTTTCCGGCTTTGGACTCTCTCCAAATTGTTCTGCCAGCTCCTCGCGGTCTCTACAGAAACGTGGGTAATGGAAAAAAACATGTTCGACATCCTCGGCGGTGTCCTTGCAAATCGGGCATAATGGGTCTTCCTCCAGTAAAAAACTGTGTAGGTATGCCCGGAAGCATCCATGACCAGATAGTAGTTGAGTCATGTAATAGTCAATTTCACCGTGTTGTCTGGCCAACCATGGTTTAATGAGCGAGATAAGACGGAACGTCCAGCGTCCTTTTTCCGATTGGTCCCATCTACGTTGCCACTCTCCAAGTGATTGGGTTTCAATCGCTTTAATGTTGTTAATATAGTCGTCATCTTTAACGAGCCTATACTTTTTTTGGCGCTCCATGGCCAGGATATCTACGGGAAGCATCCCCGCTATTACCCTGCCGCATCCATTGATACTGTGCGAAATGCACATATGTCTCTCAAGGCACTTAGTCGGCCCACTGACTGGATACCACGAGCAAAGGAATGTGTCTGTGTGTGTGTGTATGTGTGCTGGTTTAATATATATTTATAATTTTAATTTCTAATTTAATTAATTAATTACCGACCGACGATAGTAAGGGAGGTATTGTTTTCACACCAAATTTCACATGTGGAGATTTTTACATATCTCCACGAATCATGCATTTTCTTATCAGAAAAAAGTATTTTTAGCATAATGTCTGTCCGTGCGTCCGTCCGTCCTTCCGTCTGTCCGTATAAATGTGTACAGCCTGAACGGCTCAACCGATTTTGATGAAATTTGGTATCTTTACTTAATACATCAGTGGGATGAATTGATCAACTTTTGGTACAAATCCGGAAACCGGAAGTGGTAGTATTAGAGATCGACGATAAGAAGGGAAGGGTTATTTTCGCACCAAATTTCACATAAGGAGATTTTTTTACATATCACCACGAATGTATTGGTTTTATCCTCGGGAAAAATCATCTTCATTATGTTTTTCTTAATTTAAAATTATATGACGTCACCCAGCCCTTCATGACGTCACAGCCTCGGGTAACGCCGGCTACTACAGCTATATATTATAAATAAAATAAAATTAAAAATATTTATGTTCTATCCATATCTGTTTTTTATTACATTAATAGATATATTAAAATTATTTGAAATTGATTCTGTAGCTGGAAATTAATTTACTTCAAACCGTCGGTCGGTTCGGACCTGGCCACAGGTCAACTTATTTTAATTTAAATATAATAAATATGTTAATTAATCCAACTCAAATTTGCCAGATAGACGAGTGGAGGCACTCCAGATTTTTACCGACCGACGATAGTAAGGGAGGTGTTTTCACTCCAAATTTCACATATGGAGATTTTTACATATCTCCACGAATCATGCATTTTCTTAACAGAAAAAAGTATTTTTAGCATGATGTCTGTCCGTCCGTCCGTCCGTCTGTCTGTCCGTCCGTCTGAACGGCTCAACGGATTTTGATGAAATTTGGTATATTTACTTAATGCATCAAGGTGGTGCATTTACTCGCCTGTATTCTATAAAATATTTTATTAAATATTCCATTAAAAAGATTAAATTAATCTCCAAAAATTCATGACATTTAACCAAGTAATTCAATTATACAGAGAAACATTGAAAGAAAATAATCCCATTCGTTTTAAATAATATTATAGAAATAAAATTTTACTAAACCATGATCGATAATCAAGAATATAACAATAATCTAATTTTTCGTTTAATATATCCCTTTTAGTGATTATGGATTAAATCATCCTCAAAGAAAACAAAAATAAAGAATACTTTCATTGTCATTTTTTTGTCATCTCCCTTTTTTACCGACCGACGATAGTAAGGGAGGTATTGTTTTCACACCAAATTTCACATGTGGAGATTTTTACATATCTCCACGAATCATGCACTTTGTATTGGTTTTATCCTCTAGAAAAATCATCTTTATTAGATTTTTCTTAATTTAAAATTATATGACGTCATCCAGCCATTCATGACGTCACAGTCTGGTCTTACATATATATTATAAATAAAATAAAATTAAAAATATTTATAATATTATATCCATATTTGTTTTTTATTACATTTAAATTTATTATTTATTTATGTAAAATTATTTGAAATTGTTTCTGTAGCTGGAAATTAATTTACTTCAAACCGACCTGGCCACACGTCAACTTATTTTCATTATATTTCTATTTTGAAAATTTTCTATAAAATTTAACTATAATAATTATTTTCTCTCGTCAATCAATTTTAGATTAAAATCAAAAGAAGAGAAAAATTGATTTGCTATTTTTTAATTCTTAATTCATAAACATACATTTTTATTTTATTTTAAAAATATATAAAATAAATACACTTGTATATTGATCTATTTATGTTAATAATTTTTTTTAAATAAATATTAAGTGAATTACTTAAAAAATCATTTTTAAATTATGATCTATATTTAAAAATATTTTCTTATATCAGGATAGAATGAGATTAGAATGTGTAATTTGGATTAATCAGAGAAATTTATACCGTTTCGAAATATATCTATATATATATATCTATATATATAGATATATTATACACGAATGAGAACCAGACAGATGAAGTGTTTATAAAAAGAAAAATGAAATTGAATTGAACTGTCATGTCGGCTTAAATATTTTAATAAGATTCGATGTTAAAACTCGTCTACTTATTTCTCTTATCATTCATTTCTTCTTTTTCAGACAATATATATAGAATTTTTTTTTATTTTCTAAGATACGTCCATGTTCTTGTTTGTATTTTTTTTCCTTTATCGTTTTATCCCTTTCTCTTTTCTCTATATTATTCTCATATCTCGGCAAAACACAAAATGTAATATAAATATCTAATATTCTTGTTTTGAAAATCGCCCAGGGATGTTCTTTCGAATAATATACCTTACATTCTATTCTTTCTTTCTCTCCCTCTCATTTTTGCCTTTTTTTGTATGTTTTCGCCATCTTCGTCAGATGGGTTCACATGTCAAGAGGTAGGCTGTCTAAACGACATGGCCAAATAAGAAATGTTTTAAAAAAAAGGGAGATGACAAAAAATGACAATGAAAGTATTCTTTATTTTTGTTTTCTTTGAGGATGATTTAATCCATAATCACTAAAAGGGATTTATTATACGAAAAATTAGATTATTGTTATATTCTTGATTATCGATCATAATTAAAAGAGAGACCTTATTTATAAATTACACGAGGAACAAGAGGAAATCAATTTTTTATTTGATCAGCAAAAAAAATTAATTATTCTATTTTTTACTACGTTAACAACGTTTAGGTAATTTTTACCGACCGACGATAGTAAGGGAGGTATTGTTTTCACACCAAATTTCACATGTGGAGATTTTTACATATCTCCACGAATCATGCATTTTCTTAACAGAAAAAAGTATTTTTAGCATGATGTCTGTCCGTCCGTCCGTATAGATGTGTACAGCCTGAACGGCTCAACCGATTTTGTTGAAATTTTGTATATTTACTTAATGCATCAGTGGGATGAATTGATCAACTTTTGGTGCAAATCCGGAAACCGGAAGTGGTAGTATTAGCGATCGACGATAGGAAGGGAAGGGTTATTTTCACACAAAATTTCACATGAGTAGATTTTTTTATATATCACCACGAATCATACACTTTGTATTGGTTTTATCCTCGGGTTTCTCTTGGTTTAAAATTATATGACGTCATCCAGCCATTCATGACGTCACAGCCTGGTCTTGCATATATATTATAAATGAAATAAAATTAAAAATGTTTATATTTATTATTTATGTATCCATATCTGTTTTTTATTACATTAATAGATATATTAAAATTATTTGAAATTGTTTCTGTAGCTGGAAATTAATTTACTTCAAACCGTCGGTCGGTTCGGACCTGGCCACAGGTCAACTTTTTTACCGACCGACGATAGTAAGGGAGGTATTGTTTTATGTTATTTTCTAGAATAAAACAGATCATTTCGATTGTATTTTTAATTTATAACAAATGGTTATTATTTATAAATACAGATGGTGTTAGTGATTTAGTAAAATTTTATTTCTATAATATTATTTCAAACGAATGGGATTATTTTCTTTCAATGTTTTTTTGTATAATTGAAATATTTGGTGAAGTGTACTGAATTTTTGGAGATTAATTTAATCTTTTTAATTTAATAAAATATTATATAGAATACAGGCGAGTAGCTCCCCTTAGACCATATTAAGTATGGTCTTGAGATCCCATCTAAAATTCATAATTACTGAAGAAATGGCTCGGCAGAAAGAGATCTGATTCCAACGATGAAATCATCTCACAAACCAATACTTATTTTGATGCCCTCGACAAGTTTTATTTTTTTAAAGGGATAATAAAATTGGCGCAACGTTGGACGAAGTGTATAGAGCTCAACGATAAGTACGTTGAAAAATAAAATAATTTTCTATCCAAAAACCTCATTCCAAAAGTCATGGACTTATTGACCTGCCCTCGTCTACTTTATAATCTCATTAGCATATCTAAAATGGGTTTATATTTGAAAAATTATAATAAATGTATTTATTTATTTATTTATTTTGATTTAAAATTTCAATCTTAATTCAATACTATTAATTCTTTTTTTATTTATAAAATATTATATAGAATAGAGGCGAGTAGTTCCCCTTAGACCATATTAAGTATCGTCGTGAGATCCCATCTAAAATTCATAATGACTAATAACTAATAAAGATGATTTTTCTCGAGGATAAAACCAATACAAAGTGCATGATTCGAGGTGATATGTAAAAAATCTCCTCATGTGAAATTTGGTGTGAAAATAACCCTTCCCTTCCTATCGTCGATCGCTAATACTACCACTTCCGGTTTCCGCATATAGACCAAAAGTTGATCAATTCATCATACTGATGCATTAAGTAAATATACCAAATTTCATCAAAATCCGTTGAGCCGTTCAAGCTGTCGACATCTATACGGTCGGACAGACGGACAGACATCATGCTAAAAATACTTTTTTCTGTTAAGAAAATGCATGATTCGTGGAGATATGTAAAAATCTCCACATGGGAAATTTGGTGTGAAAACAATACCTCCCTTACTATCGTCGGTCGGTAAATATATAAGTATATAATTAAAATAAAAATATATTTCTAGTAAAATATCAAACAAACACATATGATAGATAATATAATTTATAAGAAACATAGAAAAATACACACATTTGTTTAAATTTTAAAGAATATTCTAAGAATTAAGCCTTCTTATGAAACTAATTAATGCTAATTACTTTTTATAATGTGAATATAATTTTTATAAAAGATGATAACAAGTATATATACATATATATATATATATATATAAAGATTGGCAGAGTTTATCAGTTTATAATATCTAAAAGAGTGTATCTAGGTAAATTCAATCCTTGATAACTCTGATGGGGTGATTGAGAACTCATTGGAGTGACACTATCTGATCATACTGAAGAAAATTGGTAGAGTGAGAGGTAAAGATGGAGGAAAGCTTTCGATGACGGAATGTGATTGATGTTCGAATGAACTTCCGGAGATAGATAGATTGTAAGAAATCGAAATTAAATTTGAAACGGTATATAAGAGGGATGGTTCAGCTGTTATAATCATTCCCCAATATCTATCTATCTAAGTATTCATCTATCATTGAATTAATATTAATAGTAATCATAGAATATATATATATATATATATATATATAACTATAAATTTTATTACTATAATATTATTTTATATTATTTCATATTAGTTAAATTATACAAGGGCAGGTCAATAAGTCCGTGACTATTTGAATGAAACGGGGGGGGGGGGTTGAATAAAAAAATATTTTTTTTTCAACATAGTCTCCTTTGAGTTCTATGCACATTTTCCAAAGTTTCTGCAATTATTTTATCCGTTTCAAAATTTGTTTGAGATGATTTCACAAGTATATTGAATCAATCTTTATATGAATTCAACAGTGAGGAATAATAGTATTTTTAAATATAGTTTTAATTTTAATTAAAATAAAACAAATAAATATTTATATTGAAAACATATATAAAAAAATTATTTTAATTTATTTTATATTTAAGTATTTATTTTTATATGAATAATAAGGTGCCTGGTTCCATTAAAAAGAGAATTGTTGAGGACATGAAAATAAATTTGTTTTTGAGATGATTTCATCGTTGGAGTCAAATCTCTTTCTGCAATTTCTTCATATTTGGAAACAAGAAATCGTCACTCTGGGCTAAATCCGGAGAATAGGACGGATGAGGGAGCAGTTCGTATCCCAATTCATGGATTTTTCATTGTAATTCACTTTAGTCCATTTTCTTCTCAAATCTAGTCTGCTATTAATAGATGTCAAACAAAAACTAAAAGACCCAGCTGGTTCAAATTTCGACACCAGTCAGCTGATAGTTGTCTGCTGGCATGAGCAGTGTTGCCATTTCATTTAAGAGGGGGAAATTTAAAAAGTCACGGACTTATTGACCTGCCCTCGTACATATATATTTATAAAGTCTATTTTTTTCAACTTTATCAATGTTAATCATAGAATATATATATATATATATGTTTGTTTAGGTTTCCGTGAAAGTTATGATTATGAAAAGATAATTAAAAAATTTGAAAATAAAAAAAATATTTTCTACTTTCAGAACATCTTATTTTAGGTCAATAAGTAAATCTATTTAATTTTAAAATAAAAAAATAATACTATTATTATTGTTGATCAGAAGCAAATTCCGGTACGATAATTACATAACCAGTTTACATTCTGAAACATTGTTATTGTTATGGAATCGAGGAGATTATAATGGACAGGATACGTGACTTGAATGGGTGAGGAAAGTTTGTTATAGGGGGATTTCAATTGGGAAACCTTTAAATAGTCTAACAATAGGGTGAAGTGATAATATGAATGTGGTTATTTGAGAATTGTGAGAATATAGAGTTGGATGGCTTAAAATAGAGATTTCTAGAGGAATATGGTTAATAAAGTCAAGAAACTGAGAGAATATTTATATATAAACAAATTTGAATTGATATACAATACATATTAAATAATATCTATATGACTTTTGAAAATTGTAATTTAATGTCTTTTACATTTATCTTATTATAAAAGAAGGGTAAATTCTTTTCCATTGCGTAAATACATGTATATACATTTCAATTACAATTATTTTAGAATATAGATTTTTAATTATAAAATTATATAATCAGGAGCATAGCTTTATTGTAAAATGCTGATCTAGTGAAGTTGAGGATTAATGATTAGTCCTCACTATGTCCACAAAAATTTAAATATAATACATAATGTAGTGAAAAAAAAAAATAAATGTGTTAACTAGATAATTATGGTCTTATATTCTAGACCAGGGCTTCTAAAAGTTGTGGGCCGCGAGACTGTCCGCAGGGGGGCATTGGAATTTCGAAAAATGTTGCACAAATAATAATTAAATAAGGTCATTGTTAACATTAGTAAATGCATGTATTGACTAGTAAAAGTTTGCATATAGAAATTTAAAATTATAAATTTAAGCAATCTAAACTAAAATAAGTTGACCTGTGGCCAGATCCGAACCGACCGACGGTTTGAAGTAAATTAATTTTCAGCTACAGAAACAATTTCAAATAATTTTAATATATCTATTAAAGTAATAAAAAACAGATATGAATATAACATAAATATTTTTAATTTTATTTTATTTATAATATATATGTAAGACCAGGTTGTGACGTCATGAATGGCTGGATGACGTCATATAATTTTAAATCAAGAAAAAACTAATAAATATGATTTTCCCGAGGATAAAACCAATACAAAGTGCATGATTCGTGATGATATATAAAAAAATCTCCTCATGTGAAATTTGGTGTGAAAATAACCCTTCCCTTCCTATCGTCGATCACTAATACTACCACTTCCGGTTTCCGGATATACACCAAAAGTTGATCAATTCATCCCACTGATGCATTAAGTAAATATACCAAATTTCATCAAAATCGGTTGAGCCGTTCAGGCTGTACACATCTATACGGACGGACAGACGGACAGACGGACGGACAGACGGACGGACAGACGGACGGACAGACGGACGGACAGACATCATGCTAAAAATACTTTTTTCTGTTTAGAAAATGCATGATTCGTGGAGATATGTAAAAATCTCCACATGTGAAATTTGGTGTGAAAACAATACCTCCCTTACTATCGTCGGTCGGTAAAAAAGGGGGGACCGTGGACATATTGATTTGCGTAATAATACTATATTTTTTAATGAACAATCTGCTAACCCAGAGGTTGCCAAACTTTTTCGGTATACGGCTCCAATAATACATGGGATTTTTTTCCGCGGCTCCCCTAGTCCAGAAACGTTTGACTTTTTTACTATCTCGCCAGAAAAACCGGAAGAGGGTCATTACCTACAACGTCTTGATTTTTTTTCTTCTGACCGTAAAAATAAAGATGTTTGTAAATTTTTGACATGATTAATAATTGTATAAAACTGCTATATATAGAATTTCAGCTTGATTGAATCGCTGAAAGTACCAGAATTTATTTTTTAACACGCGCCAACACGTGACGTGGTGCGATCAACAAAGAGCCAAACATGCGCTGGTTTAATAAATATTATTTATTAATTTTAATTTATAATTTATAATTAATTAAATTTATTTTAAATATAATATATTATGTTATTTAATCCAATTCAAATTGCGAGATAGTCGAGTGGAGCCACACCAGATTGTTTTTTTAGAGACAAATTGAAAAAATTTTAAAAATAATCGAAAATTTCAAGTATTAGGAAATTTTTTCGCGGCTCCCCTAGAACGCGTCGCGGATCCCCAGGGAGCCGCGGCTCACAATTTGGGAATCACTGTGCTAACCTTAAATTTTTTCGAATTAACAAATACTCATACCACTTTCAAGATAAACGTTATGTATAAAAATACATATAATACATTTTTTTTTATCAATATTAGACATTAATTATTTTATTTCTAAAACACACTATCAAAAATGTTATAAAAATTGTTAAACATAAAAAAATGTTTTTATTTTTTAGGATTATTTCAAAAAAAACTTGTAAAAACAATTTTTATATTTATATCCATATAAGTATACCTTCGGGAATGTCAATTGACTCTAAATCCCTAAGGCAAAGAATAAAAATGACTTTATGATTTATTTAAAGTTTAAAATATATAAATAAATATATACGTGATATGAATTTATTATTTATGGAGTAATTTATAAAGATAACATTTAATCTATGAAATTTGAATAATAAATAATATCAATCACATGTATACATTATCAAGCGATTCGGGATTTTTTAATAAGGGACTTTTATATTAACCATATATTTTTGTCATAAAAAAGTGGTTCTGTCAAAATTTGACAATTACTCTTGGAATTTATTTTTAAAGACCCGAGGGATCCATTTTGACCAAAGAAACGTATAAATATGCTGATCATATAGAAAAAGGGTGGCTTTTTATATTTTATAGACGGGCGGTTTACATTTTCTATTATTCCATTAACACTATTGCCAGGATCAAGAAACACATATCAACAATGATAAACAACAAATAGCAAAACGTGTTCACAATAACAACGTTATTATCAAAAAAGAAACACTGTTATATAATAAAAATAGTAATACAATAATTATGGTTAATTAATAATATTAATTAGAAGTGATATTTTTCACTCCACCATTAAAATGAAATGAGAAGATCTAAACCAGAGGTGGCCAACCCAAATGATCTTGCGAGACACTTTGGAAATGCATCATAACTTCGCGGGCCGCATATAAAATTATCCATACCCATATTAGATTTAGACCCATTATAGATATTGTTTGGTGTGACAAATTGAAAAATAATGAATTTTTATTATGTTTACTATTATTTTTACATATAAACATATATAATATAATAATAATGATACTGAATGCACATTGTAAAAAATATATAATACTAAAAATACAAAAAGAAACAACGAAATAAAAAAAATGAAATCATATTTATTTCACTAATGCGATATTTGTTTCATGAGGGCGCAGAATATAAAAGTGTGATGAATCTCGCGGGCCGGAAAAATGTTTACGGCGGGCCACATGCGGCTCGCGGGCCGCGGGTTGGCCACCCCTGATCTAAACAAATCTCCGAAGATTTGTATTCAGAGTGTCTTGTAGGAAAAAAATATTATCTTTTACTAACTTATACTTTTTAAATAGGAGGGAAGCTTTTTTACGTTTTTTTAAAATTCTTATTTTATTTTAATTTAAAACAAAAATTAGTATTTATTATTATACAACAACACTGACTTCTGTACATCCTATAAAAACATCTATGAAGTCGGTTACGGTGTTGTATGATCAGTACAATGGGGTCAAGAGTGTTGCCCCTAAACTGAATGGCCTTGTATTTATTATTATTATCGTGACTAATATTACTATTTATATTGGTAATTATAAATCTGTGGAAATATTAAATTATTTCTAAATTTCTACTAATTAACAAAACTTAAAATTAATTTTTTTTATTTTAAGATGTTATATGATGATTTTAAAATGGCTATAATTTTTTTAAGAAGAAACTGTAGAAATATGTAAATTTCTTCAAAAATAAATTTAACAATTAATTGAAATTTTATTTTATTTATTTATTTTTTTTATTTTTATTGTTGATATTTTTGTCAACCGTTTTCGTGTTCAAATTTTTCTTGTCTTTAAAAAGTTTTTGCACCACTAAATTTGATTCCATCATATAATAATATTACACTTAATTTTCATAAAGACCTAATTATAAAAAAAATCTGGAGTGTCTCCACTCAACTATCTTGCAATTAACATTATTATATTTAAATTTAATTAAAATTATAAATTATAAATTAAAATTAATAAATATATATTAAATAGCTCTTTGTTGATGGCACCACGTCACATGCTGGCGCGTGATTTGCAGTCAACGTGTTAAAAAATAAATTCCGGTACTTTCAGCAATTCAATCAAGCTGAAATTATATATATAGCAGTTTTATACAATTTTTAATCATGTGAAAAACTATTAAACTATTTTTACAGTCAGTTTAGAGGAAAAAAAATGAAAACTACGAATTTTGAATAATGCCCGTGTGCCAAATTTCATTATTCTAGCTCAAACTGTTTTTGCGTAATCTTGTCTACATACACACATATACACACACACAGACATTTTTCTCAACCTTAGGGAAAATGACTCAGGTACCTTCAAAACGTATAAAAACATCAAAATCTCGACATCGAAAATTTTCATGATCACAATACTATATAAAGATAGTAAAAATGACCAGGTTGGGTTACAGTCCTGGTCTTGTAAGATTGAGAGGTCGATGGATCGAACCTCAAGTAAATTACAATTTCAAAAAAAAAAAACAATATTGAATAAAATATAAAAATATAAATTAAAAAAGGTATACACACAACAAATCAAAATGTTTAATGTCTAAATCTAGAATTTTTTTTTCATAGCTTTTAATATAAAAATCAACAATAATCGATTTATTTATTTCTAACCTACCAAATCATGAATTGAATTAAATTGAATTGAATGGTTTCCCCCCGAATACTGATAAAATTCATTTCTAATTATATTACTTGATAATAGAATTTTATTGAATGCCTCCACTTTTAGATAAGAAAGAAATAATCAGATGGATTTCACCGTTTCACATCTTGTGAATGCTAGGAGAAATACTACTTCGATTCCATTCCTGTCTATTCTTCCCTATCATTTTCTCCCTTTCACTCATCCTTTCCCTTTCTTTCCTTCTAGAATTGACGATAAGTAAATTTACTATCAAGATAGAATAGGAAACTCCGATTCCTTCAAACTTCTCAACTGTCTAATCGCAAACGTTCGATGGATAGGAAATTCGTATATAAAGCTGAAAAGATAATAAATACCCTATGAAAAAAATAAAAGAGAATCTTTATTATATAAATAGATATAAACTCTTGTGATCCTAACTTTTCATTTAATTTATATCATTTTTAAAACTAAAATTTTTTATCTTTAAATATATTAAAAAAATATTGATAAAATATTGAAAAAAAAACAATATATAAAAATCTTTTAATGGTATTAATTTTTATAAATTATACCTAATTTTTTTTTCTTTTTTACAATACAAACCCACAAAAAGTTTATATATAATTGAAATAGGGGTGTTCAAAGTATTCTCGGTATAGGTATGAAGGAAAATGCAGAAACTTCTAACTAAAATTTATTTTTCAATGTAGTCCCCCATAACCTCAATACACTTTTGAATTCCCTCTAAAAACTATTTTTCCTCCTTGTCCTCAAAATGTGCGTTAATTGCCACCTTCAGCTTTTAATCGTCAGAAAAACGTTTTCCACGAAGATCTTTTTTTTAGGTTGGGGAACAAGAAGTAATCACTGGGGGCAAGGTCTGGGCTGTAAGGTGTATGCTTTATTTCTTCAAAGCATTTTTCTCAACATTGTCGCATCAGTCATTCTGGTCTTCTTACACCAACGATAATTAGATTAGTACTAATGATAAATAAATGAAATTTTGAGGTTATGTTCTCAGAGAGTGTCGTTACCAACTGAAATAATTTAAATCCCTTCGTCACTGCTAAATTACCCCGTTACCGAGAATACTTTGAACACCCCTCGTATATCTTTCGAAAATATTATATGGTATAATATTATTTATTATATATTCTACAATTATTATTATTATTATTATTATTATAAAAAACAACATAACTCTATTAGATACTGTACATTTACTTTATGATTTTAAACATTTATTAAATAATAGTATATAGTGTAACAATATATTGATGAAAAATATATTAATGTTGAAATTTAAATGACTTAATATTTATTTAACCTTTGTCAGATCGACCCCCACTTTTGTTAAACACATCCTTGGGGGTCTATAAAGCCACTTTGGCGACCTCTGCTAAAAAACTAACGAGACTATTGCTTAAAAACATTTTATTTTGAATTTATATATTTTTACCGACCGACGATAGTAAGGGAGGTATTGTTTTCACACCAAATTTCACATGTGGAGATTTTTACATATCTCCACGAATCATGCATTTTCTAAACAGAAAAAAGTATTTTTAGCATGATGTCTGCCCGTCCGTCCGTCCGTCTGTCCGTCTGTCCGTCCGTCCGTCCGTCCGTCCGTATAGATGTGTACAGCCTGAACGGCTCAACCGATTTTGATGAAATTTGGTATATTTACTTAATGCATCAGTGGGATGAATTGATCAACTTTTGGTGCAATTCCGGAAACCGGAAGTGGTAGTATTAGCGATCGACGATAGGAAGGAAAGGGTTATTTTCACACCAAAGGAGATTTTTTTATATATCACCACGAATCATGCACTTTGTATTGGTTTTATCCTCGAGAAAAATCATATTTATTAGTTTTTTCTTGATTTAAAATTATATGACGTCATCCAGCCATTCATGACGTCACAGCCTGGCCTTGCATATATATTATAAATAAAATAAAATTAAAAATGTTTATATTTATTATTTATGTATCCATATCTGTTTTTTATTACATTAATAGATATATTAAAATTATTTGAAATTGTTTCTGTAGCTGGAAATTAATTTATTTCAAACAGTCGGTCGGTTCGGACCTGGCCACAGGTCAACTTATTAGTTATTATATATATATATATATCACCTTCAATATTCACTCTTCCTCTATCCCTACAACGCGCCATGCGAATTTTCCATTATTCGGAACAGTGCTAGAAGTCTTCTTCTGTGAGTTCCTTCATAATGTGTGTCGTTTTTTTCACAGTTTTCATGAATCTTGTTGATTTTAATGCAGATTTGACCTTGGGAAACATATAAAAGTCGTATGGTGCATGGTCAGGTGAATAAGGAGGATAATCTAACACTGGGATGTTGTACTTGGCTAGAAACGTCTTGACAGACATTACAAAATGGGTGTGCGCCTTGTCTTGATGGAGAACCAATGACTTGTTCTTCCACAATTCGGGTCGTTTTTTTTCTTATTCTTTTGCAAAATTGAGCAAGAACCTTAAGATAATAATATTGATTAATATTTTAACTTTCTGGAACACAGTGAATGAACAAAATCCCATTAATATCGAAAAAAAACAATCATCGCTCAATCATCTTGAAAAAGCTTAAATCACTCAAAAACTGATAAACATTCATTGCCATATAACTTCTTTTAATGAAAGATAAGTTTCAGTAACGCTTTTTACGATTTTCACGACGATTCGTTGTTATATTAATACACTTATCATTTTTCCAGCAAAACAAAACAATTGCTCTTAAAGAAACGAAGGCCACGGTCATACTAATTTGTTTACAGACACGGGAGTAGACTTATTCTACTTTTATTTAAATTATTATATTTTTACCGACCGACGATAGTAAGGGAGGTATTGTTAATGTATAATTTAATAGACTGACTTAATGTATATTTAAAAAAAAATTGTTCTTGTTAATAAAGTAATTTGATATTAGTGAAGTATTCGTTCATTCAGCGTATTCAGCGTTCTATAAGTTTAAATATAATTTATAAAATTTCTTAATTTTATAATATTTTGTTTAATTTAATTGTGAGATTCTCATGTCACCGGCCTCAACAAAACTAAAATCACAATGATGGAGGTATTGAGGCCGGATGGTTTGATCCAATTTTAAATGAATCATAATCACCAACAACCTCCCATAAACATTTGAGTTATCGAACTATATCTATTTGAGGCATTTTACAAATTTTATCATGTTAAAAAAAATTGTAGGAATAACAAGCATATTCTTAAATGGCTGTCCGAACTATTAGAAAGGTCAAGAGAGAAACTGTGTTCAATAACGGGGTGGTAAAAGTGAGGTGAACATAAATGGGGTCGATTCAAGTAAAACGGAGTAGGTTGTGAAAGTTAAATTTTAATATATAGGCCAGTTGACGCAAACTACCAGCGATAAAAGATTAATTCAACTCATTTTTTATTCATTAATATTAATATATACTGAATTTACCTTTATATAATGATGAGTGGAATATGGATTCAATGGTTGCCTGTAAAATAGATTTATTTGATTACAATCTGATTCTTTATATTCTCTGTTCAATAATAATTTGGGGGTTCTGGCAAATAAATAAATAAATAACTACTCAACTAGAAAAGAAAAAATTGGAAAATACTTAGAAATTCATTGAATTAAAGGATATTAAGAGATGATTATTTTTTTATTTTTTGTGAATTATTTCTATTAACTAACAATTATGTTATGTTTTTTATTTTTGACAAATAATCTTTACAATAAGTGAGTGGGGAGTTGTTATATGTCTATATAATTAAACGACTACGCAACCCTAAACTCCTTCTAAACGGCTTCATGGATCTTAATGGTTCGGGTATCATTAGAAGCGTCATGACCCAATGATAAAATATAAGGTTGAAAATTTCAAAAAAATTGATCCTTTCCAAAGATATGGGCAAAAAACCGACCCAAATAAACAACGCTCCATGTGGCGCCTCTAGTGGTTAAGTTAAGAAGTTGACACTCAAAATAAAATTATTATTAATTTAATTATTATTGAATTGCTATTTTCTTTATACACATATTTTATAAAATTATTTATTTCTTGACATATTTTTTTACTTTGTATTCGATATAAATATCATTAAAAAGTAGTAGTAAAAATTCATTAGGTAGCTAGCTCATTTTATTTAATTTTATTAAATATTATTTTTAACTAAGATGTCCTATAATGATATAAATTGAACATTGGTTTATTAAACCATATTCATTTTTCTGAGGACATCTATACAGAAATTTTCATAAAATAAAAAAAAAACGTGTTGTCTCTCATTATTACATATTATTATATAAACAATTTAAAAGTCGAAGAAAGAAGATTTACTACTCAAAAGTGATCAACAAAGGAGTTATATACACTGAACCCCGTCGTGGACATGAATATTTTAATATACTGATTGAATTAAAATGAATTAAAACCTTTCACATACAGACTTTCAACAAAATACTATACTATGAATAATAATTTAAACTTATTTCACTTATCTTTTCTTTGTATCTTGCTTGATATTTTTATTAAAAAGATTTGAAAATAATTTGACTGTTTTAATACGCGTTTATTTATTACTATATCTGTGCGAAATCTTCGCATTGGTCAGTAAGTATATATATAAATTGTCAAAGCCTCCATTGGTATAAATTAAGGATTGCTAAAATAACCAAATTAACTATTATTTTCAGGTTTAAAAATGATTTATAATAATTTTTATCATTTCATTTTTGTTCACATTACAAATGTTCCTCTTTAAACTTTAAAAATTTAGTGGTTACACAATACTACTCTAAGAATATTTTTCATATTAATATTAAAATATATTATATATTCTATTAATTATTTTTTTTTGTCAGTTCCAATTAAGTTAGACGTGATTAAAATATCTTTTTTTTTAGATTTAAAACATTCTCTTTGATCAAACTAATGAATAATTTTTATTTAATTTCAAGATCGTTATTCATTAAAATAAAATATAAAATAATTAATGACAATGAATATGGATAACATCCAATTCGAAAAAAATAAAACACTAAAATAAAATTTCTATAAAAATAAAATATTGAATCGTAGTTGAATAAATAGTTAAGTACTTAATAGGACAAATGTAAACAATTCACTCACGTCCTATTTGTGCATTGTAACGTTGAACATGTTTACCTTCCAAAGATCAAGGCCCAACTATTCAGGAGCTTTGATCCTTAATTAAACGTCTTACCTGTTCTCATTAACTCCATAATTATTTAGGAAGTTAATATTAATTCCAACCGGCTGTAGATTGCAATTAAATATTAACATCACGTCTCATCTATTTGCTCAAATTCTATCCAGAGATAGTTACATTTCTAGGTAAGAAATATAACGATCTATTTACATATACTTATTTATCATATAAATGTAGCCAAAGTATTAACACACTATGAGCGGGGCGGGTATTTATACCCGTTGCCACTTATATGAGGGATATATATATTAGTATTATATTATATTAAGTAATTTTAAGTGACACAAGGGAAAATATATATTATATAAGTGGCAACGGGTATAAATACCCGCCCCGCTTATAAGTGGCAGTCCCCGCAACGGGTACAAATACCCGCCCCGCTCATAGTGTGTTAATTAATATAGTTAAATTTTAAAGGCAAACTTAACAAATTAGTTTTTTACTATGATACTATGATCTATAAACATCTGGTAAGATCTAGTAGTTAAACAACCTAGATGAAATTTGAACTTTGAAATAATATTTTCCTTGTCTGATTATCTCAGGTGTTTAATTTAAGTTTGTTGAGGACAGACTGGAAAAATTAATTACCTAGAATTTATCCTGTCTAGTAGAAATAGGGTAACTCAAAATAATTTAATGTTACGTTTATTCATCTGTTTATATTGTATTATAAAATTATTCCACACTTTACAGGGAAAAGTTCCTAGAAGTTGGAATATTATGTAATTTGTGAACTGAAATTACATTGATCCTTTCGAAAAGGAATCCGTATTCAAATACGACATAAATACTTCTCTGCCTCGGGAATACCTTAAGGTGAATGAATGAAGTGTGTGAGGATCAAATAGAAGTGGATATTTTAATGCTAGTCCATTCACTCATCCACCAACACAAACTCACTTGCCAATTTCTTCAATGGCCGAAGTTGTAATTTATTTAAATAAGTTGTAAATTCTCGCAAGTTTAAGGCCCAGGCCATAATTGTAACACTTGGCTGTTCAAAAGCCTCGTTGAGTTTAGCGAAAAGCCCCCCGGGTCTAAATCCACTTCGGACCCACTCATCCTCCCACTTCATCCCGCATCCATTCCTATACACGTGGCACGTCTTTGAAAATACCCATTAGAGTGGGGCAATGCATGGATAACTAGATTACATTCGCCGACCAGAGAAATAGAGGCTGTCGATTGAAGAAAACCAATTTATCTAGGTTCAATGCGTCTGAAAAGAAAAAAAAAGAATTAAAGAAAAAAAAAAAATTAATCCAAAAATATTAAAAATATATAAAATTAGCAATAAATTAAATAAGTTTACATGAAATAGATTTAATATGATAATGTAAAATTATTTTATTAATTAAATAATAATAAAATTAGAATTAGACTTCTCTTTTAAATAACATTTAATTTATTGTTAATTTTATATATCTAAATCAGGATTTGACGTATTATATAATTTATTAATTATTGATATAAAAATAATATTTTAATTAAAATAAACAGAAAAGTGAGAAAAACGAATAACGATTCAACAAGACCAGGCCCTCTGGTGGTATGAACAAGTATCAAGATGTGTTTTGTCTTCCGGCTTTCACTAAAAATCACATTCACTCGATACTCATAATTCAATTATCTTATCAGTTACAATTTAAAATAGTCATATTTAATCATTATTTTATTTTAAATTAATATAAATTAAAAGAACTTTCCATATAGATAGATGAAATATTTAATTTCTCTAAAATTTAATAATTTCTCTAAAATTTAATAATTTCTCTAAAATTTAATAATTTCTCTAAAATTTAATAAATATAAAATATGTGGCCAAACCGTGGCTCTTTTTGAGTTTATTGTGGCTCAATTAAAAAATTTAGTCATGACACACAAAAAAAAAAAAAAAATATTCCGATTTGGCTCTTAAATAACATTTTCGATTTTTCAATATGGCTCTAATCAAGTTCCCCTGCGCCACCCTCTATATAAAATTATTTTTTAAATAATTATTTATAAAAATTCTAATCAATCATTAATTATATATTTTAATACTAAATGTACCGGTAATAAACTCGAAAGTTCATGACCACTTTCCATTTATCTTATACAAAAAAAAATTGCTTTTTAGATTATCTATACAAAATTCCTTTAAATAAATAATAAAATAAACAAGAATATATTGGAAATTTATTTAAAGTATCAAATAATAACACCTTTGACCTTTTTTCTTTAGTTTAATGTTTGATGAAATAAGAGATGGGGAGAATGCGGGGGGGGGGGGTGAAGAAAAGAATGAAATTGACTAGGAACATGATTAGGTAGGTGTTGTTATCACCTGTACACGCGAGAGAGATTTTTCGTTTAATTAAATGATAATAGCTCCTACTTGAAAAAAAAGAAGAGTAAAAAAAAAAACTAAGTGAACAGGGAAGAATAAAAAAAAAACTTATTTTCAACGTTGCAAATTAAAGAAGATAACTTTACAAGATTTTTTTTTTGTCTCTCTCTTTCTCAATTTCAGAATTTTTAATTGTATTTACCACTTCTCTGAAATTCTTTATTAATTACATATTTCATCTTATTAAATTTTTATTTTTATATTTTATACTTAATTTTCTTACATTCTTTATAATTATTTTACTTTTATCTAAATTAATTTAATTTTTTTAATATAAAATTAATTATTACATTTTTGTATTAATTAAATTATTTATTATTTAATATTAAAGTTAAATAGGTATATATTAGTTATATGTACATATAAATATACCTATATATTTGCCTACGTTATTTAATTATTTATTTATTTTCTGATATGCCTATAGTAAAGTACACATTTTCAATCATTCAATAAAAAATATGCTTTTTTTTAACTTCTATCATTAGCATGATAAATTATTAATTTATATGGTTGATTTTGTATTTATAATGGTAAGTAATCTGTTTGAATTCGTGCCCGTTTGAATCTGTAAAGATGATTAGATGGATGGATGAATGACTGCCTGTGGGATGGGTGGGGGTTATGCCTATTCGTCAAACTTAAATAGTAATGAACCGAATCAATAGATAATGTTTTAAAACTTGGAAAATTCGATGAACACATGAGTGACATTTAATAGCCTTTAATATGAACGTTGACACTTTGATGGCCTTAAAGTGAGTCATAAAACGATGGATATCGAATGATGAGATCGACTTTAATGCTTTATTCATAACAATTCATCTATTTTAACCTTTCTTTTAAATTTTATTTAAATCAATTATTTAAATGATTTAGATAGAAATTCAAATTCAAACGTCAATCATGAAATCAGGCAGTTAAACGAATGAACCAGATTTATTTATTTATTTATTTTTTTCATTAAAAGGTTATTTTAATTTTGCAATTAAATTTTGAGTGACGAGTTTTTTTTTCCTAGGGATTTGTTTTATATTTATTATTTACTGATCCTTTTATTAATTTTTATAATTGTAATTTCAACAACACCATACCACAACATTATATGTTATATTAATTGCTTATTAATAATAATATTAATTGTAGGTATATCTCCAGGCATGGACGTGAGCCACACTTGGTTGATGTATCCAGTGGTGAAAAAACATTCGAATAACAATCATTTATTTTATAAAATATTAATTAAAATTATAATCGCTTTTTAATAATCAATAGATATAAAAGGGAATATCTGTCTGTCTGTCTGTCTCGCCTAAACTCAAAAACTAGACGTCCGATTGCGATAAAACTTTCAGGGATTGTTGTGGGCATACTAAGGAAGGTTTTAGTGTAGTTAAATCCAAAATTAATTTAATTAGTAATATTTTGGTAAAAGTATATTCATGGTTATATTGAAAAATTTACAATAAATAAATAAAAATAATTGGAAATCTTTTCAACTTATTATTTTGATAAATTTTATTAATATTTTTAATTTTTTTGAAACTGTCAAAAATAACATACCCATAATAACAGTTGTAATAAAAATAAAAATATAAATTACAATGTAAGTAAAATATGGAATCATTTTATTTATATTGTTTCAATTATTGTTTGAATATTTATTAAATTTATATATAGATTTATTTACATATTTAAATGTATATTTAATAAATTTATTTGTCGATTCTTAATAATAATAATTCCAATTACTTTCTTCAATTTTTTTTTTTTATTTAAAAGCATATTCAGCATTGAAATTGCCATTAAATATGCAGGTAATTGGAACTCCAACATTTAATATATTAGCAAATATTCTGGGATGGGAAAAATACTAAGATCATGTCATGTCCTATTAAATATTTTGAATTTTATTTTGAATCATACAATGGTAATGAAATAATGTAGGTAGAGTTGTGAGACAAACAATAAGAATGTCTATAATAAGAGAATATACTTATTCCGAAAACTGTTAATTAAAATGTAACTATTAATTATTAACAATTAATAAAGTAGAAATAATTTTCCAACAAATAAAAATGTAATAATTATTAACAAAATAAATAAAAAATAAAAATAAATTATTAACAAAAAAAAAAAAATAAAAATAAAAATGTAATAATAAAAAATAAAATTTCAATTATATTTATTTAATAAATTATTATTATTATTCAGACACACATGCAAAAGCGAAGCTTTGCCGGGTCTGCTAGTAGTCTAATTTAAAATTATATTATTTTATTTAAAAAAAATTAAATTCTATACCTCTTAAATATTATTATTATTATTATTATTGCTTTTATGGTTCATATAGATTATATATAGATTTGTGTGTTACATATTTTTTTTAATTACTTTATTTACATTGATTATTTTATTTATGTATTTTAAGATGATGGAACCAGGCCCCTTGGGTATAGGCCTCCCCCAACTCATGTCTCGCAACCCGGGTCCAAACCGTACCTTCCACTGCATCTAAGTCATCCGTCCATCTTTTTGAGGATCTTCCTCGTAGTTTCTTGAATTTCTCATAGGCCACAATTCAGTAGACACTCTTGTCCAGCGTTGGTCTTCCATTCTTGCAACGTGTCCTATCCATCTCCATTTCATTCTTCTAATAAAAATGTTGATATTCTCCATTTTTATTCTTTTGTACATTCGAATAACAATCATTTATTTTATAAAATATTAATTAAAATTATAATCGGTTTTTAATAATAGTCTATAAATTAAAAATTAATTTAAAAAAAAAAATGAAATCCTATACCTCTTAAATATATCATAATTAAAATATTTTATTCGATTTAATTTATGTTTATTTTTATTTGTTATTTATACTAAACTAGTAAAATCATAATTATATCTAATTTATACCACACCATCTTGTGTTATATTAATTATTTGTTAATAATAATACTAATTTTAGCTATATCTTAGGCAGTGTGTCACACATAATGCAAAACAAATTTATTTAAAGCAAAAATAATGGGAAATAAAAATAATATATAAAAAAAAACAATTTAAATTAATTTTCAAATAAATTCAAATCGAAAACGTTCTTTGGATTCCAATCTTAAATTTAGATGTAATAAGTATAAGTTCATGCAATTAGTAAGAGGAAACCCTTTGGGTTGAGATCATCAAAGAAATAACTACATATATACAATATATAAATATATATATATATATATATATATTATGTATAATAAAATTTAATCAACTTAATAATCTCCATTTGCAATTAAGAGAAAGATCAGGTTTAATCCTCTCAATTAACTTTGATAATTGATCAATTGACTTAATGAGTTCTATTCCCACGGACTTGAAAATGATTCTTCGAATCTCATCAAGTTCAATAATTTAATATATATATTAATATGAATAAACATTATTCTAAATAATTTTGAACACACTGGCTAAAATGAACGTAGATTTTCTTTCCTAGTTACCACTAAAAACTTTCATATTTAAATTGTATATATTATGTGAAAAAAACAATTAGAATGAATTTTTTTGAATATTTTTACTATATTCATTTTTACTATCTCGTAAGAGATAGTATTGCGATCACGAAAATTTTCGATGTTGAGATTTTGATGTTTTTTTACGTTTTGAAGGTTCCTGAATCATTTTCACTAAGGTTGAGAAAAATGTCTGTGTGTTTGTGTGTATGTATGTAACCAAGATTACGGAAAAACGGTTTGTGAGCTAGAATGATGAAATTTGGTACATGAGCATTATTCAAAATTCGTAGTTTTCTATCAACTTTTGAGAAATGTAGCTCAACCGGAAGAGGGTCATTACCTACAACGTTTTGATTTTTTTTCCTCTAAAGTGACCGTAAAGATAAAGATATATGTTTGATAATTTTTCACATGATTAATAATTGTATAAAACTGCTATATATAGAATTTCAGCTTGATTGAATCGCTGAAATTACCAGAATTAATTTTTTAACACTGCAAATCTCACGCGCCAACACGTGACGTGGTGCCATCAATAAAAAGCCAAACATGCGCTGGTTTAATATTTATTATTTATAATTTATAATTAATAAAATTTAATTTAAATATAATATATTATGTTATTTAATCCAATTCAAATTGCGAGATAGTCGAGTGGAGACACTCCAGCTAATTTTTTTTTAAATAATTCATATAATTTTTATGTATAACAATTTTTTTACCAAAGATTATTATGGCTATTATTATTTTGATTCCAGTTAGAAGAGATTATTAGTTAAAAGAACGAACACAACTGGAAATCATTTCGGGGAAAGTTTAAACATCCAAATGCTTCAAACTTTATCAATAAAGTTCAATTTTTTTGATAAACAAAGAAAAAATTTACAATAAAATAAAGCTAAAAGGATAAAAATAAGAAAATCTTTATTGCTATCTTGATTTAATTATAAAGATTTTGTGTTTGTTATGTAACAAATGAATAATAAAGAAATATTCTTAAGTATCATATACAATGGTTAAATAATAAATATTTGTCAAGTACCTCTAAGATCACTTAAGAATTCCAATTATAAGTAAAGAAAGAAAAACAAAAAAAGAAAATTAAATCTTATTATTTTAAACATCAATCAAATTTAATAATTTGTGTATGTATCTGTACTGCTTTCCAATAGCAATGTTATATTTTATGTATCATTATTATTATTATTTTAAATTAAAATTCTATTCGATTTTTAATTAGAAATAGCAATTTAATTTTTATAATATAAAAAAATGAAAAATGATTTATATATTTGGGTAAGAATGGCTAATTTTTTTAAGTAAAATAGAACCATATTGAAAAAAATTGAAAAAAAAATCGAAAATATTCAAAAGTATGGTGGGTCAGTTAAAAAGCTTGGGTGGGTCAGTGTCTGACCCTCGGGTCATAGGTTCGCCATCACTGTTCTAGTTAGTAATATTAATTCTTGGCATGAAAAATGACACGAGGAGCTTAACATTATATGAACTTAAATTATGTTTTTACATATATAAATTTACATAGATAAATTTCATATTATGTGAACTTGAATAATAGATAAATACGACTGCAGGTGAATTTACCGTCTTTTAAATGAAATGACAATGCTGCTCCTCTCAGCAGGCTGTCGAAATTTGAACCAGCCGGGTATTTTAGTTTTAGTTTGACACCCATTAATAGCAGGCTACTAAAGTGATTTGGAAAGAAAATGGAAAAAAGTAAATTAAATGAGATTGATTGATTACGAATTGCTCCCTCATCCGCCTTATTCCCCGGATTTAGCCCCGAGTGACTATTTTATGTTTACAAACCTGAAAAAATGACTCGGCGGAAAGAGATTTGAATAGATGAACGATGAAATCACCTCACAAACAAATCTATTTTGATGTCCTCGACAAATCTTATTTTTTGGAAGGGATAAAAAAATTATAGTATAAAGCTCAAAGGAGAATACCTTGAAAAATAAAATATTTTTTTATCCATGTGGACTTAATGAACTACCCTCGAATGTAAATCAATTTATTATTTTTTTTTTTGTTTATAAATAATCATTTATTTTAAATTAATTAATTAAAATAGCTAAAGTATATGTTTTTCAAGATTTTTAATTTAATATGTAAAATATTAATTTATTTATTATTTTCATATTTATTTAGATTTATAATAGTATATAGATATGGTACAGTATGTTATTAATCTATTGTGAAGGAGTATTAATAATGAGAAGTGGTTAATAATTGAACTATGTCTTGTTTTGATTGTAGATTCCTGTTAAGTGGTAGCCCGTTACTGGTGGTGGATGCCACTCGTAACTGGACAGCAGCACGTGCATTTGATATCTGGTTTGTGGAGAGTCTCTACAGGCATACGAGACAGTGCCAACCCTCCAATCCAAATACAGCCAGTCTTGATGTTTTGTTTAATAAGAGTCGCCCAGGAAAACCACCCTGGCATATCGAATGGTGAGTGCAAATATTCTCTTAAATCTAAACATGCATTATTTTTTTTAAAAATTCCCAAAATTTAATTTGAAATTATTTATTTATAGATATAATCTATACCTGATCATTAATTTATAGGCTAATTATAAATGTAAATTTTGAAATACTAGTTCACTTAACGATGAGTAATAAATGATAGAGTAAATTTATATTTAAATATTCATAGAAGATTTTTTAAATTATATATTTTATATGTAAATACCATATTCGAAAGGTTTAAAAAATTAAAATTAATTAAGAATTAAAAAGGGCAAAGGATATTTATTTAGATCTCTTTATATTATTTCTATAAATGTCCATAAGTAATTCGCTTTTTTACTATCTCGTAAGAGATAGTATTGCGATCACGAAAATTTTCGATGTTGAGATTTTGATGTTTTTATACGTTTTAAAGGTTCTTGAATAATTTTCACTAGGGTTGAGAAAAATGTCTGTGTGTGGGTGTATGTGTGTGTGTGTGTATGTATGTGTGTGTGTGTGTATGTATGTAACCAAGATTACGCAAAAACGGTTTGAGCTAGAATGATGAAATTTGGTACGTGAGCATTATTCAAAATTCGTAGTTTTCTATCAACTTTTGAGAAATGTAGCTCAACCGGAAGAGGGTCATTACTTACAACGTTTTGATTTTTTTTCCTCTAAAGTGACCGTAAAAATAAAGATATATGTTTGATAATTTTTCACATGATTAATAATTGTATAAAACTGCTATATATAGAATTTCAGCTTGATTGAATCGCTGAAATTACCAGAATTAATTTTTTAACACTGCAAATCTCACGCGCCAACACGTGACGTGGTGCCAACAAAAAGCCAAACATGCGCTGGTTTAATATTTATTATTTATAATTTATAATTAATTAAATTTAATTTAAATATAATATATTATGTTATTTAATCCAATTCAAATTGCGAGATAGTCGAGTGGAGACACTCCAGCTAATTTTTTTATAGAAATTTAAAATTTAAACGATTAAACACTAAAAAAGATTAATGTAAAATTTAATAAATACTCAGTTTGGTTTCGTATAAATTTATTGTTTACTTTATGCGCATTTCGAAAGTTATGTTATAAGTATACATGTATATATTATGTTTTTTTTTTATTAATTTTGAAATTAAAGAATCAAAAATAAGAACAAATACATATAATATTATTTTTAATTCATCCGTATGAAGATCAAACCTTCTAATTCTCAAAGGTATAACCTTGGAATATTTAATGAAGAAAAAGCCCTGCAAGTTGCTTCAACTCCAGGAAACCTTAACTAATTTATTCCTTTCACGATTGGGTTTGAAGGAACTTGTACTATCAGCACGTAGTGCTCGAAAGGTAGATCACTCCCTCAACTCATCTTTAGATTTAGCATAATCCGGCCTATTCTATGACATATATATATAATATATTTAATTTTAATAAACTTTTATAATAAATAAATAGGCTTAAACTTTAAAGTGGAATTTTTAATAAATTTTTTTAATAATTTAAATATATAGATATTTTAACTCTTTTAAATTTGAATAAAATATTTATTATATAGGTTAACTAAAATAAATCGAAACAAAATCATCTCTCCTATTTGAATAGATCGGGATATAGATAGATAGATAATATGTATTTAATATATTTAAATAAAGTCCATCCTTTATTCCAATCTAAGAAAAATGTTAGTCAGCGAGAAGGTTCTTACATCATAAATTACCAAAATATATATTTTCAATGAAATTGCGAATTAAAATTTTTTGGGTTGTTCGTTCACTTAACTCTTATTGATTATACGAGTATATATGAATAAGTGAAATTTAATCTTCATCCCTTCCATCTCTCTCAGGTCTTTACTAAAAATTTATATATTAGGAAAACACTGAAAATTAAATTTTGTTTGTTTTTGTAAAATTATATTATAGAATAACAATTGTGTAAATTTAATCTATATATAAAATTCATCAAAGATGATTGAAATTAATATCTATAATATTTGTCAATTGTATTATTTGAATGTGAGGCGTGGTCCATGACTTTGTGGAACAATAATAAAAATAATAAATTGAGGGTATGTGAAAATAGCTTTTTCATAGCATTTATGACCAAATAAATATGGGATCACATGTGAATGACATGACCTCTATGTATTCTTAAACATATTTAGTCATAAATCCGAAAAGGTTACGATGGGTTGAAGACGTGACTCGAATGGGTGAGGAAATAAAAGCGAGAAGTTTGTTTATGGGAACGAAAGTTGGATAGACTAAGGACCTGCTGGGCAGTGACCAAGAACTTTCGAGTTCAGTAGCCCTACAAAAATAGATAAATAGATAAGTTCATATAATGTAAACCCTTTTCTCCTCCCCTGAAGCGTCCAGGTCCTCATCAAAATCAAATTCTTGGATTTCGCCTGGAATATTCTTGTTATTATCTATAATATATAATGTTCAGTGAAAATATGATAAAAAAAAAATTCTTTGTGTTTTTGTTTACTGCAACAAGTTCAAAAGATAAATTTAGAAAAATAATTATAAAAAAAAGAAACTCTTCGATTAAAAGTCAAAGATCAAAGTTTAGAATTTGTTTCAAAGCTAGTCCGTCTTTTTTTAGTTTTCTTTTTATAATACATCATTTGATCTGTATAATGTATCCGAAACAAGAAACAAACTTAACCACATAAAAAGAACATCCAGGGTATCGAAAAACACAAAAAATCATACCACTGCTTAGACGAGCAATTTAATCAACACATGATCCTCTTTAAGAGAGTTTCGAATGGTGTATGAAGTTGAATTATTTTAAATAAAATTTAAACGAATAAAAAGAGAGAGAAAAGTCCACTTGATAAATATAATATCAAAGAATAATCTGGGACAACTCACATCCTCTTTCAATGTGGCGTTCAAATGAATATTAATTAAAATATTCCTCTTAGGGATTTTTTTCGTTCTATTTTAATTACTAGATTTATATTTATAAAGGATTATATTTTTTACTTTTTAAAAATATTTTATAAACTATAAGTTGTATACATATATAAAATATATATATATATATATATATTGGAAAAATTTTTACATTTTAAAAACAATTTTATTTAATATAAATATCGTCTAATTTAGATATAATGTATAAATTTATTTATTTTATAATTTTGTAGAATTAATTATGTAATTAATTCGAATTATTTATTTTACTATTCATTTATTAAAAATAGTAGATATTTTGATTGAAATAAAGATGTCTGGGAAAAAATTAATTTGTTAGAATAAAAAAAGTTTTAGTATATTATTAATTTACTATCTTTAGAGTATAGATAGTGATATGATATTTTGATATGATATTAATAAAAAATAATATTAAATTGTATATAAATTTAAAAATTAGAATATTTGAATTTGTTTAAATTATAACACATGTAATAAATCATATGCAAAAAAATAGAAAATTTTAAAAATCTACTTGGTATTAAATTCAGAAATAGTAGTGTAATTATAATACATTAAAAGTTGTATATTTAATTATAATATTAAAATAGGGGTTTAATTTGAGAATATTTAAAATAAATGTATATTTATATTGATAATTTAAAAAAAAATACTTATATTAATAATACATGGACTATTCGAATATATTTATATATATATATATATATATATATATATAATTAGAACCTCTCTCTCTCCCTCTATTTAAAATTTTAAAAAACGGAGTGTTCTAGCCAAATTAAGAAATTTAAATGCCTTATGCAACATGGATAGGTAAATGAATTGGACTGGAAGAGGGGACATGTGATTATAGAAATTGGGGAAAAATCAACCGAAATGTAATTAAACAAAAAAATTCAAAAATTAGGCTACGGAGACAACTTAAATATAATTGGAGATTCGGCAACTGCAATCAAAGATAGCGTAGGAAAATTAATCGAAGCAGGAAAAGAGTTGGAGGTAGAAATTAATAGTGCTAAGACAAAGTATTTAGTAACAGAGAGGAATAGTTTTAACATACAAGATGTAGAATTTGAAAAAGTATAAATATTTAAATACTTAAGATCTGTAATCACGAAGGATACTAATATTCGAGAAGAATTTAAATCGGGTAACGCCTGTTATTATGCAGTAATGGGGCTTATCTCATCAAAACGATTATCAAAGAGGATCAAAATTGAAATATATAAAACAAATATTTTTCATGTTGATCGATGACTAGGGTGGCCATATTTCGAAAACACCAAACCGGGACAAACAGTTTACTTTTGTTTTAGAACTAAATTGAAAAAATTTTGAAAAAAAAGTACGAAATGCCCTAAATATTAAAAAAACGGGACAATAGGCTGTCCCGAAGACATTTTTGAGACAGAGCACCTGAAAACGGGACGTTTGGTCACTCTATCGATGACCCTGGGAGACGAGAGTAGATTTAGAGTATTTGTGAGATTAGTATTGTTCTCAGCATTTATAGGCCAAAGGAAGATGAGGTCACAGGGGGATGGCGGGGATGGGAAGGTTAATTTGAGAAGGTAGAAATTGGGAGAAACCGATTGGGAAACATCCGGTGGAAGTCCAAGGACCAATGTGGGTGGACAATGAAGGAAGAGAGATGGGGCAGGGTAGGATTTGGTTGTAACTCAGGATAGGGACGCTTAGAGAAATGTGGATGCTGCGGCTAAGAACTTTCGAAACACAGAGTTAGATAAATATAACATATACAATAATAATAATATATAATTAATTTACTGATTAAATTAAAAAATATTTTACAAGAAAACAAATAAATGTCTTATCTACTTAAACTGATTGAAACAAAATGGATGAAAACCTTTTATATACAGACTTTCAACCAAATACTATGTATCACTCGGGAGTACAGAGGGCGGAGCCCCCGTCTAGGTGTGAAGGGCGCCGAAGGCGCTCAGAGCAGCTAGTTTATAATATATATATATATATAATTATACTTATAGTAAAAATTATATAATATAAAATAAATTAAATATATAAAAAATCTTATTTTATTATATATTTATTCTTTTTTTAAATTAAATATAAATCTATAGAAATAAAAAAAACATTGATATATTATCGTTTTACAATCATTTCATATAGAATATATATATAATAAAAAAATTCAGACAAACTGTCAAATGAATATAAAATTTAAATCAATTTTTGACGAACTCGATTCAAATATTTATGATTTATTGAAAGAACGAAATAAATCAAGTTGATAAAAAAAAAAATATGAAAGAAAGGGATGAGATTCCATAAAATATAGTATAATAAATAAAATACAAGAAATCACTTTTTATTTGCCGGAAAGTTCGATTACGATTTCAGAGAGTCGATGTCATCGAAACCGACCGTTTCGATATTTTACGTGCTCGAGATTAGAAATTGAATCAATGGCCCGTGTGCAGACAAATAAGATTGCAATTGTTTATTAATCCTTTCAGAAGGGGGTCTATCTAATGAAAAAAAAAATATCTTAATATATTTTGAAATTTTTCATTAAAATTTGTAAAAAATAATCCTCAATCATTTATGATTATTATTAACAACTCTATAGATATTTATTAATTTTAATTTAATTTTAATTAATTTTTAATTTAATTTAATTTTAATTTTATTATTTACTTACACCATTCTAGAGAGATAATTAATTTAAAAAATTGAAAAATCTATTGAATTTAGTGTTTGATTTAAGAATTTAAAAAAAAAACATTTTTATTACATAATTTTTTTACATAATTGTATAGAATAGTGGAATACTCTAATTTAATTATTATAATATTTAATAAATTTGTTTCCAGAAATTAAAATTTGTAATTATGAAATTGTATAAGCAATCAATTCTATAAATATATGTATTTAATTGTAGACATTTATGGCATGGGCGCCCACTGAAGGGGGCGCGAAAAAGCACCAAACGTAAAAATTGACATATTTTATATAGCTATAAAATTTATTTTTAAAAAAAAAATCGATTATATTAAAAAACTACGGAGTAAGAAGTGAAGCATTATGAGAAATGAAAAAATGAAAGATGTAATATCTTATTCCTAAAAAACATCATATTTATCACCCGAATTGGTGTTTAACCTAAGCACCCCTCTGATTATAAAAAATTTAATTAACTTTACAGGTGAACAAAATCAAAGATTTAATCATATTGAAAAATATTAAGAATTATTACATAAACGAGATTTACACAATTCCAAGTGGTCGAATTAATAAATTTTAATTTTAAAACATTCGGACAAAAAAATGAGATTGCCAGTGTTTACAGCACAATTTATATAAGTATCATATGTATTATATATTTATTAAAAGAGTATTATTATGTTTATTATTGAAATTTTCAATATGGCCCATTTATCAAGCTATTGAATTATAAGACAGTAGAATATATAAATCAAATCATTAATGAATTGCAATAATAAGAGCGAGTTGTAGGTAAAATAAATTATTTTGACTTATAAGTTGAAGAAATCATAATCTCACCAAAATTGGATATCTTATTAAGAATTTTATCGTTTCTCCAAAGCTTAAATAACCATTATAAATTTATATTTTTATAATGTTCATTGATATATAAATCAGTCTAGTAACTTTTTAAATAATTATAGTTCAATCCTTCGTTTTTCAAGTTCAAACAACTTTGTCTTTATCATACTTTGTTTTTTAGTTTTATTTTGTTAACTTGATATCGTCTCACTTTTAAAGACTTCTTTTCATTTCCTCTTATACTGGAATGCTTCTTTGTCGACTGTCGAGATATTTTTTTTTCCCCGATATTTCAATTACTGACGAAGCCTCTTGTTACATCAAGTTGGGACAGTTTGCAATTGGAGCACGGGGCGGTCGCCTGGCTGCCTTTCAAGGAGCCACTCTGAAAGAATATTCAAGAAGGCGGCGAACAAAAGACTTTCTAAGATGTCGAGTGGCCGTAGAAAGGCTTAGGATAGAGACGATCGAAGCTGTCCGGCTTGGAGATAACGCCGCCGCCTTTCAAGGGATGCCTATCAAGGACTTCAACCCTTGTACACTTTTATTATCACCAACCACCGAGAATATACAAAAATAACAACGACTTTTCAACTAGTAAAATGACCCATTTTTAATGGTGCTCTAAGAATAGATAGCAAAAATATTCAAGAAAATTTATATATATAAAGAGAGAGAGAGAGATATGAAATATAAGGTAATAGAGATAATTTAATAATAAATAGATAATATAATACATGCAAAATAATTACAAAGAAAATTTATAATAATATATAATACTTGTTTAAATGTAGAATTAGAAAATGCAGAAAACTTTGGATTGTTAGGATCTGTAATCACGAAGGATAATAATATTAGAGATGAGTTTAAAGCGAGGTTTCAATCGGGAAATTATCATATATTATCATGCAGTTATCGCGTAAAAATTATCACACTATGAGCGGGGCGGGTATTTGTACCCGTTGCGGGGACTGCCACTTAAAAGCGGGGCGGGTATTTATACCCGTTGCCACTTATATGAGGGATATATATTAGTTATCGTTTAAAATAAGTAATTTTAAGTGACACAAGAGAAAATATATATTATATAAGTGGCAACGGGTATAAATACCCGCCCCGCTTATAAGTGGCAGTCCCCGCAACGGGTACAAATACCCGCCCCGCTCATAGTGTGTTATTAAGTTATTATAGAAGAGGGTAAAAATTAAAATATATAAAACAATTATTTTGTCGGTTGTATTGTATGAGTAGATTTAGAGTATTTGAGAATAGGATTCTTCGCAACATTTATGGGCCAAAGAAAGATGAAGTCACCGGGGAATGGCGGAGACTGCATAACGAGGAATTGCATGACCTCTATGCATCTCCAGATTTAGTTAAAATTATAAAATGGAGAAGGCTGCGATGGGCAGGGCACGTGGCTAGAATGGGAGAGGAAAGTATGGCGAAAAATATATTAGTGGGGAACGTCCGTTTAGAAGACCAATGACGCAATGGATGAATAATGTGGGAAGGGACGTGAGAGAGATGGGAGAGAGTAGGGATTGGAGGGTTGTGGCTGAGAATAGGGATACTTGGAGAGGTGTGGTTGCTGCGGCCAGAAACTTAGAGGCACAGAGATAGATAGATAGATTAAAACTTATTATTATAAATTATAACTCAATCATTTGTTAATACTCTGGGTGAGGTACTAAAATTTTCATTTATATAATTGGTAAAAATTTATTTTATTTTTATCAAATGATCAGTCTTTATAATTTTTAAAATACATTTTTTTTTGTTTATTGATAATATTGAATATAGGAATTAAGTTGTTATTTAATCTAAGTTGTTGGAAATCTGATAACAAGGTCATTCATTCATTTAGTTAATAAGATATAATTAAATTATAAATTAACAACCAAATAAGACTGTATGAATTTGTCTTTAATTAAAATTGCTTAGTAAACAAATTTAATCGACGTCTTTTATTATTAAAGTACTGAGGAGATCGTAAGACAAGCGGCACAGCTGTCAATTTATATTATATTATACAAATATAATAACTTTCATAAATTTTTTATTATCAATTTTTTTTAATTAAATATATATATACGTATATAATAAAAATTACTTCTTATATATATATATATATATTGTATATAAAGGAAAGATATTGAATTTTAATATACGTAATATTTTTACGCTTAGATTTTCTGGTTCTTTTGTTTGATAAGTTTTTAAGAGAGAAACAATAAAGAGGAGTAAGTAAGATAGAATGAGAATGAGAAAGAGATAAAGATATAAGAGAGAAAGAGATGAAGATAGAGATAAAGATATCGTTTAAAAAGATTAGCCAAGTAAACTCTATTATCAAAATGTTCTCTCAAGTTCAAAGCAGCCGTCAAGAAAACTTTAATCTTTTGGTCCTTCGATGCGGATCTGTGTCTCTTCTGTCAAGGAGGATATCTTTTCAAAAAGTTAATCCTTGAAAAGAAACTATCGGAATATTTGAGTGACATATCTTCTATTTGACTATAGTACCGGGACCCCGAGCCTCGGCTTGGTAATTAAGTTAAAAAAAAAATAATTCATTATTATTGGGTTTGGTGGGCAATATTAATACCTGGGACATCGAGCTCTCGCTCGACCCTTTAAAAATATTGATATACAATTCTTTAATTATTTATTACAATTATTAAATGTTGCATCATTGCATCAATCTAATTAAAATGAATGGAACTGGGGACCTCAATAATAATACCTGGTTCACCGAGTCACCACTTGGTCAATAAAAAAAAATTATTCTTTATTATCGGGTTTGGCTTGTAATATTAATACCTGATTCACCGAATCGCCATTCAAATAATAACATACAAACAGAAAAGTAGGCTGGTTGATATAAAATATATACCTGGGACACCGAACTATCGCTCGACCTTTTAACAAATTTATACAATTTATTTTTATATACTTTAAAAATGTTACAATTTTTTAATTATTTATTATAATCGTTAAATGGGATTTCTAAAAATGTCCTATTAAAAATTTGTTTCCTAAAATGTTTCAAATTAATTAAAATAAATTGATTTTCATTTCAATACCTGGGACACCGAGCTATCGCTCGACCCTTTAACAGATTTATACAATTTATTTTTATATACTTTAAAATTTTTACAATTTTCATCGAACTTTTAGATCCTTTATAAAATCTATATATCTGTATGTCTGTGTGTGTGTGTCTGTCTCCAAAAAATTTCGATTTTTTAAATTTTGATTTTGGATTCGAGTAGAGCTTAAAAACGAGTAAATGTAAAATGGTCTTGGTTTTTTAAAATTCGGTTGGGAACATGGTCAAATCGGCGGTTAAAGTTGAAGATTTCCCATATATTATAACTACTGTAATTAGTGTTATTATAATATAAAATTATAAAGAAAAAATGTTAAGACATTTTTGTAGATTCTGTATATTAAATAATTTTATTTCATTTAAATAAATATCTATTTTTAAATATTTTTTGCTCTCTACATTTATCTATCTTGAATTATATAATATATTTTATAAAATTTTAAAGTATTTTCAAGTACTTTCTTAAATCAACACGTGTTTTATTACTTTAGAAAATTGAAGTGTGTAAATAAAATAATGGTTTATAAATGATCGATAAAAACTATTAAATATGGAATAATAATGTATGTTTGATAATAAAGTTTACGCCTTGAAAACCTATTATTTATTTTCTAATTATTAAATTACAATTCAATAAATAGTCTTAAATGTTATTTATTTAATAAAGTTAGGACATAATTCATAATTCATATAAAAAAGTCTATTATGTTAAATATAACTACTCGTTGAGTTACCAACAAATTTATTTATCATTAAATATTTAATAAATAATTCTTATTATTTTTTTTCTTCTAGTTGTAGTTAAATAGCTTGACTTTTTTTTTGTTTTTACTTACTGATTTTTGATCGATATTATGTAATTATTTGTTCTGATAATGGGAACAACGATTTCGATTCAACAAAAAGTTCAAACAAAAGTGGTGCTCTTTAACGATCCATCTATATATTTGATAAATAGACTTTTGAGATAATGATGTGGTATTATTTGTCGGCGGACTTTCCTACCACGTTTTTATGTTCATCATTCAAGGTTGCCTACCACTCTCGGTGGCCATGATTTATTTGAGATTAATCATAAAGTCAGCAGTAAGGGAGAAAAGAACAATAACAGTAAAATGTGATGGATCAAGGACAAATTCATACAATCAAATATTATATATATATATATATATATCTACGAGTATCTACCGAATTTATGTGTGGGTTGTACACTTTATGTTATTCTTTATTATATATAATAGAAGGAATTAATTAAAAAATTATATATTTATCGTTTTTACTAGAGAAGCATTTGTGGCAAAAGTATTTATTAAATTAGTATTACTAAAAAATAAAATATATAAATTGGAAAATATTTAGATAAAGGTTTGTTATTCTGTAAAAACATGATTATTATAGGTGCCCTTAAGACAAATTTATATCTATATTACTTTTATATTTTTTTCAATATTAAATGCATATCTATATAATTAAACGACTACGAAATCCTAAACTCTTGCTAAATGGCTTCATGGATCTTAATGGTTCGGGTATCATTAGAACCTCCATGGCCCAAGGATAAGGTATAAGGTTGAAAATTTCGAAAAAGTTGATTCGCGTTCCAATGTTATGGGCAAAAAAAAAAACAACCCAAATAAACATGTGGCGCCTCTGGTGGCTCAGTTAAGAAGTTGACCTTCAATATAAAACTAACAATTTCCACACAAAGAATGTTTATACATTAATATTTAAATTCTAATATTCTATAATATTAAAAGTGAAATTAGATTCAATTCAATTGAATATTACTCCTAATTGATTAATATTTTCTAAAAGTAAGTAATATTTTTTATATTTAAATTTATATTTTGAAAAATTTTGCAATTTGAAAATTTGAGTGAAAACCAAGATGCAAATGAGAGAAAAAATATACTGATAGAATTAAAATGAATTAAAACCTTTCGCATACAGACTTTCAACAAATTACTTCGGTGTTCTCACAAACTACATAGTTAGAAATAAAATAGTTATATAACTATTATTATAAATATAAATTGTGATAATAATTAAGTGATATTTTCTCTAATTAGTAATATTTTATCTCTCTCTCTCTCTATATATATATATAAGTATTAATTTAATAATATTGTAATAATTGTATAAAAAATATTTATTTACTATGTATATATATATATACACATCTAGGATTATTTCTATATTTAAATAGTGACGGTCGTCTCAAGCATTGTAAATGTTATTTGTTTTATCTGATTATAGGGGTTTTATTATCGGTTTTAATTTTAATATATTTCTAAATAATAATTAGTCTTTCAATTCCCATTTGCCTCATTCAAATTACTATAGGAAAAGTTAAAATTTGTGTCTCTCTAGGAAACTTTTAATAATAATAATTATATATATGATACTATAAAATATGTGTATAAAACTTTCTCAAGAACATAAACAAAATAAAAAAAATTCCATACGATTGAATATAAAACAAATTAACAAATTGGGATAAAATTCGAAGGGATGTGAATCTTTGCAATAAATATTTTGTTATTCCATTAATCTTAAGATCAAAGATAACATTAAAACAATTTGATGAAAGAAAATAAAAAAAAAATCAATAAATTTAGAGTAAAAATATATAAAAAAAACCTTGTTTTATTGATTTAAGTGCAATAATTTCTTGTCTTAAGAAAAAGAAACATAATATTCTTTTTTTTTACCCACATAATACTTTCTTTCCTGTTATCGAGCTGTTCGCGGATTAATCTTTGATCAGAAACAACAACACTCTCAAATTCCCTTCCACTCGTTTTTCTCTACTTCTGTATTCCAATAGAATCCCACTAAAATACGAATGCCATTTATTTCTTCACTCAAATCACACGTTCTTTTGAACAACAACAAAATGAACTTAAAAAACAACCGAACAATCATATATTTATATCCGTTTTGTTTTGTTCTTGAAAGAAACAATTGAGAAATAAAATTTAGAATTTTTTTCTTTATATCTATATATTTATATAAATTGTATATGTGTAATAAAGCCTAACAATGTTATTAAGATAAAATGTCAAAATTTACTGAATCAAAGTAAAAAAACTTATCCTAGTCATGTTATATACAGGGGTTGAACAAAAATATGGAAACACCTTTAAAAAAACATGTTTCTTTGCTTAAGCACGACCAGAAATTCCCTGTTTATGAAGCTCCATTCTAATTGTTTTAGTACTCACAGGGTAACACAACATTCATTTTAGCAGAAACTTTTGCAGCTGTGGTCTTCTTATTTTTCGTCACAATTGCTCTTAATGATCGTCTGTCACGATCAGGACACAATTTCGACTGCGCTGTGATTTAGCAGATGATGTTTTTCCGCTTTTCAAATATGCGGAATAAATCTTCGATACAGTACCTCTTGATACACTAAATTTGCCCACGTTCGAAGTCTGTTAACTCTGACATAATGCAATGATAACCTCACATAACAGTACTCCGACAACAACTGAACTGTTTAGCACATTTAGGAAGTTGTATAGGTGGCGTCAGTAGTCAAAAACGCCAGCGGCACCTACATATTTCATTAAAATCATTTTTTCTTTTCAAACATGCATTTCACAAGGTGTTTCCAGATTTTTGTCCAACCCCTGTAAATAATATAATTAAATTTTTCTCTTAAAATAGAGTAATAATTAATAATTGACTAATTAAACCAAAAATTAAAACCAAAATAATATAATTTAAACATTTTAATTCAAGTTTTTAAAAAATTTTATATACTTTATATATATATTTATATATATATATATATATAATAATAATAATAATAATAATAATATATAATAATATATAATTATCTCACTTTCAAAGCCCTGAATCTTTTTCGAAGGGAAGAACCAGGCTCAAACTTAGTCTCCAATAACACTCATTTGATTTGATTTTATCGATTATATTTTTATTAACAAGGATGGGAGCTTCGTGATTATAGTCCAGCTCCTCCGAACTTGAGATCCAGAGATCTAATCCTTGCAAGTGTACTTTAGATATAATTATAACAAATACAAAGGCTGGATAAAATATGCATAGATCCCATAAGCCAATAAAACAAAAAATCATGTTCTTATTAATTACTATAAAAATCACAAAATAAATTAATATATTATTAGTGAAAATAAAGTATTATCTGCTAGTAAATCGCATTTACTTACATTTATATTTATATATATTTATACATTTATTAGCATTTTTACCAACCAACGATAGGAAGGGAAGGTATTGTTTTCACACAAATTTTCACATATGGAGATTTTTATATATCTCCACGAATCATGCATTTTGTTAACAAAAAAAAAGTATTTTTAGCATGATGTCTGTCCGTCCGTCCGTCTGTTTATTGTGTGTGCGTATAGACGAGTATAGCTTTAACGGCTCAACGCATTTTGATCAAATTTGGTATATTTACATAAGAGTACCATGAATTCCTCAACTTTTTGTGTGTATCTGGAAACCGGAAGTGGTAGTTTACAAAGTATTAATTTTATATTCATTGTCGGAAAATATTTCACTTAAAATATAGTAGTAATTAATAATTGAGTAATTAAACTAAAAATAAAAACCAAGATAATATAATTTAGTCATTTTATTTCAAGTTTTAAAAATATTTTTTTTATACTTTATATATATATATATAATGTTGTTTGGAAATTAATTTATTTCAAATCGTCGGTCGGTTCTGTGCCTAGCCACAGCTCATTTGCTAATTAATAGAAATCTAAACAACAAAATTAAGTAATATCTAACTATTAAACTAAATTACTTTTAAATATAGAAAAATCTCTGTAATTTTGTTCAAAAATTGTTTTACTTTATAATACATATTGATTATACAAGTATTTATTATCAACTATCTGATTTTTCATTTTTTTAATCACATTTTTATTTGTTTTTGTTGAAAATTTATTAATATTAATTAATTTATAAACATTTTTTTTTGTTTTTTTTTCAAATTTATTGTCATTCTTGTTCAATATTTATTTGAAGTAAATTAATTTTGTTGTGTGAATTGGTATAAATATATTTATTTTTATTTACAAATTTATTGATTTCTAAGAGGATTTCAAATGACCCAATTAGATAGGTAAAATAATTATCTTCAGTCAATTTTGAATGCAGTTTCTCCTTCTTTCTCACCCTTCCCTCCTCTCTATCCATTTCTAGCCAAAGTGGAGGACTTGGTTAATTAAATTTCCCCACGGGGGTTGCCAATTGGTTTGACTTGTCACGGGTGACTATTGTGTCGGGGCTACATTTGTAACTCTAACCCTGAAAGAGACGTGGTGTGAGTGGAGGTCGATTGGCCCGAACAAATGGGTTGAATTTATTAACGCCATTGAATGGTGCAAATTCGTTTGAGGGAGGAATGGGAGGCGAATGTCGTCTTGATGGTCTCTCTGTTGGTCTCATCTGTTCATTCCAGCGATTTCCAGTCAATTCTTCTGTAACGAGCCTCCATCCATCGGCAATTCACTTACCATACAAAATTTAATTTTTTTCAACCACTTTATTTAAAATAAACCAGAAAAATTATAAATTAATGATACTTGTATATAAATACTATTAAAATATTTTTTTTATAATTGATTATTATTATTATTATTATTATTATTAAATAATTTTATTTTATAAAAGTTTATAGAAATTTCTATACAGATGATTTTTTTATCAATAGATAAATATTTTTATAGTTATATATTCCGATTTAAGTTAAATCCGTGATTGTATTTTTTTTTTATTAACATTATACTGAGATCATAATCTAGTACAATAAACTCACATGAACATGTATGAAATTATATCTCTTGTAATAAACATATTTTATTAGAAATAACAAAGAAGAATATGCAATTCAGAAGATATTTAATGACAATATAGAATATAATCGAAAATTTTATAGGTGTATATGGTTGTATAACATTTCTACTAATTAACTTAATAAAAGAGAAAGATTAATAATCCTAAGCAAGAAAAAATCATCCATGTGAGTGACAAGTACTGAACTAAAATAATAGTATTTGCCATGGACATTTAGGCATTTATTTTGATGAATTAACATAAAATGCTTTTATGAAATTAAACCTAATATAGATCTATATATATTAGACTTTCATGTTCCATATGAAAGTAGTTAAGAATCAAATCATAAAATTTATAAACTTAATGAATATATCAATATAAATTTAAATTAATAACTACATAGATAATTTCTATATCATTGGGTTCCAAACCTATTTGGCAAAAATTTACTCAGCGCCACCTGGAAATGTTTTTTTAATTTTAATAACAATTAAACAGAAAGATAAATGTACTTAGTCGCAAAATATTATAAATAAAGGTGTAAATTTGAAACATTGGTATTATTTAACTATTTATTCAACTCAGAATAGAAAAGTAATATACAAGTAATTTTCCCTAAATGAACCTGTGGCCATCACCACCACCCTGGATCGCTCCAGCGCCCACTTTGGGAAACACTGTTTTATATAATAGTTTGTTCAATAAGTTTGCGAAACTGAAATGGAATGAAATGAAGAAACGAAACCATTTTGCACATAGTTTTTTGAAATCCAAATTAACACTCAAAATATTGCTCACTGTGCCCAATGAAATGCCTAAGCCTAAAACCTCTGTTAAAATCTCTTTCAGTCAATCGACGGTCTTCCAATACCATATCTTATCGCTCAGCGAACTTATTGAACAAACTTTTAATACTAATAATAATAATAGATCTAATGACACTTTTTTATATTTTTTTTAAATAAAGCAATTTTTAATAAAAAATGAATATAAATATTTGGATTTCAATCACAAATTTCATCTAGATATGTCAAATTTTTAACAATAAAAATATAACCTATGTTAAGAATTGTTTACTTGAGATTTAAATAACTCAGTTTTTCTTGTATTTTGTAAACCTTACTCTTTCAAACTTATTCTGAACGTTATTGTCAGTTCAGTCACCAATTAATCAAGTTTATATTGTAAAGTAGTATAAAAAATATTGACGAGAAATGAAAGACAGATATTTACTTTTAAGTTTGTGTAAAACAAATATTATGATAAGGGGACTTCACCTGCTTTAAGGGGAAGAGATTTTTTTTCTTACTAAGAAGGGAACACAAATAAGTATTTGGGAGAATGAAAGGATGAGGGTTGGAAGACCCTACAGCAATTCCCCAATCCTCTTTACGGTCGAGTAAACTATGAAATAATGACCTTTGGGAACATAAATACTAAATATCCAGGTTTTACTAATTTGTATTATGAAACGCTAAGAGAGAAGGATAATGGGGCTGTGTGAACAGAGAAGAAGGGAAAACGTATTGGAGTAAAGCGGGGTATGGAGAAATAATCCGATGAATTAAATACAAATCTATTGTACGATAATATAGATGCTATATATTACAATTCGACGAGTGAGATAGTGGAATTAGATCAAATAAATACATCTAGTAATTTTATTAAAGTATTAATATTATTTAAAATCTTTTATTCGAATCTAAGTTTTCCTCGTATGTTAAATTAATAAACATATTTTTTAATCATTATATATATGTATGCCTTGGTAAAAGATTTTAGCAGTGTATGGAAATATAAGATATAAATTGCTGAAGAAAGTCAAATTGGAATTTTTATTTTTGTTTAATAAGGTGAATTTGTAAAAGCTGCATATATATTGACTAAAATAATGCTTATATTTTTCTTATATATATTTAAAATTGAAAATATAGAACATCTAAAGTTACAATTATCATTATTAATCCAATCAAGGTGAATAAAAACAATGTTTGTTCTTGTGAAGCGTTTTATCTAACTTTTAGGGGTTTCAAAAAATTATTCAACCCCAAACTGATAACTTAAATCGATTTATATTTAATTTTACAATCTTTAGATGAAGAAAATGAAATGTTTTATATTACTTGTTTGGGTGATTTTATAAATATCTGTGGAATTTGGATCTTTTAATTCATTTAATATTTCTTCTTTTGAAAAATGTCATCAAGATCTACACAATTGACAAACTCTCTTTAAAGTATTTAGTTTTTGGTGAGAATCGGCTATAACAGGAATACCCTCTGCTACTAATTTATCAAGTGTGAATAGGAAATTATTAAGAAACGAGGTTCAGGTTTGGATTGGGAATTTCAGAAAAAATTCGAGAAATATTATGATTCATATATTTTCTGGGCCGTTTAAGTGAAGGATATTCTTCTCTTTTGAAGTCTGTGTGTGATAGCTCATATCAGGGGGGAATGTCTAGATCCCCGACAACCAAAACATCCATTTGGCGGCTAGTAAATGAAAAAATAAATTAATGTAATTAAGGTAAATCTACCAGTAGTTGACACTATAAGGACAACTTTATGTGAAAAATCTGAAATCTTTATCAGATATCAATTTGAGTTTTGGGTGATATGATTCATTGGTTAATAATGATAAATTTATCTGTAAACCACTGCAATTTTCTATATCTTTTATTTTTTATAATTTTTTTTAACATTAGCACTAAAAGCACCAGGTTTAAATTAGGTAATTAGAACATTCAATACTAAAAAATAAAAATAAAAAAAGTCATTTCCATCCTTAAACATTCGAAGAACAAAAAAATATTGTTTGATTCTATAAAACGTAAATATTGTACCGTTTACTCAGAAGGTGACTCAAAACTTTTATATTTTCACATTTTCAATAGAGAAGGAATTACACCTAATTCTGTTTTTTCACGGTCTTTTTTTACACGAATTTGATTTAACACGGTTTGAAAATCAAGAATTTTCTTTTCTTTTACACGATTTTATTCGATTTAGCACGGTTCAAACTATCACAACACACATAAATAAAAACACACACAGCTTACAAATAGCTAGAATCCATACGAAAGAAAAAGAAAGATCATAAAGATTATATGTATGTATTTGTTTCTCTTTCGTTTTTTTTTTGTGTCTATACATTGTATACATACATTGAAGCAAATTTACTGGTCAGAGAAATTCTAAATGACAAAAATTTAAAGGAATTCCCTTTTTGCAATATGTAGAAACGTTTTATGGAATCACTCCTGTTTGGTAAAGACTGATGATGACAGCAATTAAACTTATGGTACTGAATTTATGATTATCATTTAATTTTTTTTTTTTAATTTATTTTTGTCTTAAAATTTGAATAACTTATTCTTTTTGCTAACAACAAACAGTGCCGCCCTAACCACAGGGCTAAATGGGCTATAGGCCTAGGGCGCAAGCCTTTTGAGGCGGCAATTTTTTTATTTGCGATATAGTAAAAATTTATTTTTCATTTTATTAGTTTTTACTTATTTTTAAATTAAAACACTTCTTAAAATATTAAACTGATTTTTATTTCTTCCAAATGTGCTGAAAAACGATAGATAGAGAAGGGCAACGCGAAATAGGAGTAACACCCTACCTATCGTACTTTTGTTTCAGTCGCATTTGAACTGTCGGTGCTGTACTGGAGTTAATACAAGACCACAAATCATATAATAGTTCCGATCAAGTTCTAAGGATTTGACTAAAAACTGATCGGAACTGTCATTATTGAGATAATCCCCTCAAATCTGGGTAAACATTTATACCCATCTTTTAAATAAGTGACTTTAAAGAAAGTTACCATAAAGAGATAACAGTTTATTATAAAAGTAATAAATAGTTTTTTTCTAGTTCTGACACTTTTGTTTTGTATAACTTTACCGACTCCCATTTGCCATTCTGTGTATTTTCTTAGGAAGAAGGGCGCATTATTTTTAGTAGCCCATGGGCGCCGAATTCCTTAAGACGGCCCTGACAACAAAAGCTGTTTTGCATTCATACATTACTGTTTTTAGTTCCTGAACTTGTCATTCATTTAATTTAGATTACATATTTTTAAGCTTAGAGTGCTTATTTTTTTTCTTTAATAATTAATTATATTTTTAATAGGTTTTAGAGATAAAAGGAACCAATCACCAATTTTTGCATAAGATCAATGTCTTTTTTTACATGTTTTTTTTTTAATTAGAATAAAAGTTTATATTACAGGTTAAAGAGAAACACACACATCTTTCCATGTGGTCCCCCATTATGGTCAGCATTCAATTTTATTAGCACAATATTTTTAAATAAGCGAGATTTACAAATAGCATATTTTATATATTATGACTTTTTAATATTATTTATTTACTCTCTAAGAATAATACAAATAATTTTAATTAATTTTCGAAATTTTCGCTCTTTTCATTCACGTATAAAAAAATCATAGAGCAATTAAATAATATTATATATCTTTATATAAAATTTAAAAAATAAACAAATAAATTTAATAAACAAACTACGATTCTAATGAATTTTAAATGTGGGAAATTAATTAAAAATGTTTTACTAAAAGATGTTTTTATAAAGGTTTTTTAATAAATAAAAATCCAGTGAAACAAAAGAAAAATATTAATGTAATAAAATATTAAATAAATAGAAATTAAATTTAGATTCTAAAAAAAAAAATGAATGATAATCGAGAAAATTAGAAAGGGAGGTATATGAAGAAAAATATTATGAATAGGATTAAAAAAATATATACTTTTTTCTTATTTAAATATTTCATATATAAAAAAGATCAAAAAGTAATAAATAAAATTTAATCAATAATTTAAAAAAATGAACCTTTGAAAAGTAAAATAAATTCAAGCGCATGATTCATTTATAAAAGGTTTAACTAGAGAATTTGATGTCTTAGGTTGGTACCTCCTCAAGTTCAATAAATTTTATAATTTAATTTAATTATATAATTTAAATGTCAGATTACTAACTACTAACTTGCCAAAATGAGCTTAAACTCCACAAATCAATATATATGTATATATATATACGTATAAATATATATATAATAAAATTGTAAATTCTGTGACATTTAAACACCACCCATTAAATTATTAAAAAAAAATAAATACCAAGATTAATCGTTTCTGACTAAGCCCATAAGATAGATATTTACACATGGATTACCACAGAGATACCGGTCAAGAAAATTATTTGGCAAAAAAAAAATCTGGTTAGCATTTCATAAAAGTTTGTGTGAGGTGATAAATTAAACAATCTCTCTCTCTCTCTCTCTCTTTTTTAACCGTCCTCAAAAATATTCAACCTCGTTAACTGAAACCATGTTAACTAATTAGAAGCAGGAAATGCCTTTTTCAAATTTGCAAAGATTTATTGTCGTAAGGGAACAGAAACGACGTGAACAAGACCGAGAAGTGGGGTGAACAGTAGGAAGCGGGAGAGTGAAAGAGGCTTATCAGAAAAAATTACTACATATATATTCTTTTTTAATCCAAGGTGTAACCCACTTGATAACTCTTGATTAAATATATATATATATATATGTCTGATACAATCACAACGATAAAAGTCGTGTCATGAATGTTTAAATGGATCATAAACAAGGGAGTGGAGGCCTTAAACAAAATTGCCTATTGCTTTATTTAGTGAATTAATAAATGGTAGAAAACCTTAGCAAGACTTTTATGAAGAGATACGAGTCAATCGTCTCACTTCAATCAAATTCAATAGCAAGAGGGAAACGAATAGAAACTCCCTTAATTATTGTTAAATAAACTAGAGACTGTCACTGTTATCCTATCTATCTATCTCTGTGGTTCTACACCTCTCGAAAGTTCTTGGCCGCGGCAACCACACTTCTCCAAGTATCCCCACCCCTCCAATCCCTACCCTTTCCCATCTCTCTCACGGCCCTTCCTACATTATCCATCCACCGCGTCCTAGGTCTTCCAAGCGGGCGTTTCCCATTCAGTCTCCCCATCAATATTCGCCATTCTTACCTCCCCCTTTCTAGCCACGTGCCATGCCCATCGCACCCTTCTCGATTTTATAATTCTAACTAAATGGAGATGTATAGAGGTCATGCAATCTCCGCCATTCCCCAGTGACTTCATCTTTTTTTAGCCCATAAATGCTGCGAAGAATCCTATTCTCAAATACTCTAAATCTACTCTCATCTCCTAAGAATCATAGATCATGCCTCACATCCATATAATACAACCGACAAAATAATTGTTTTATATATTTTAATTTTTATCCTCTTTGATAATAATTTTGACACGATAAGCCCCTTTACTGCATGATAACAGGCGTTTCCCGATTGCAACCTCGCTTTAAACTCTTCTCGAATATTATTATCCTTTGTGATTACAGTACCTAAGTATTTAAATTTTTCTACATTTTCAAATTCTACATTTTGTATGTTAAGACTTTGGGTGTTAACAATACCTATAACATTTTTTATGTGAATAAATAATTAGAATAGGATAATCCATGAATAATTGTAACAATTATTATTATTATATTTGTATAAAACCATTCCTAAACAATTGTTATATGAATTATTATGAGACTTATTATACAATCTTTATGAGAAAAAGTAAATTAAATTAAAAGGGAAATTGTGTGGTATTTTGAAGGTTGAGGGATTTTTTAATTGAATTAAATATGTAAATGAGACTCCAAGTTGAATTTAAAGATAATTTTTACTTCACTTACTTTGTATAAATATAATGATTGTTTATTTATATATACATATATTAGTCATATTAATATTGGACAGAGGTTCAAAATCAGCTGCAACTTCCTATTGATTATCATCCACAATATTTTAAATTGTTATTCCATCAATCAGCTTAGAGTTTTCTGCTCCTGAATGAAATGAACGGTATCCATTCTTTTTTGTTTGTTATAAATAGAATAATTTAATAAATATTTTGATTTTTTTAAATTATTTTTTTATCGAATTTAATAAAATATTAAAAAAGAGGACATTAACTTTACTTTTTGATTTTTAATTATAAGTCATATAATTTTTAAAAAAATATCGAAAATATTGATTTTTTTTTTATTAACAATAAAAATTGGATGTTAAAATTAAATGAAAGTACAAAAATAAGTACGTTGTACGAAGGAAAGAATCATAGAATATCTATTAAAGGGTTTATAATAAAGATTAATATAAATAAAGACTTCTTTAATAAAAATATTTTAAAATATTAAAAAATATAATTCATTATTCTTAATTTTTTTCATTTATGCATCTTTTATTTATTTGTGTTAAAATAAAAATATATAATAATATTAATTATTTGAATGGATTTATTGTATACATATTATGTTATACCCTATTTGAGTTTAGGTTTGATAGATGGTCATCAATATAATAATACTAAATCCTATGATGTAAGTAAATATTACATTACTATGATAGATAACAAAGATTTCCTATCGATATAATATTTCATTAATATGGATATTTATCTATATATTATATATTATTTAACTTTTCTATATATTGCTAATTTACCTCGATTCAGTTAAATATTTACGTTAGTTTCCTAAAAAACATTTAGTCAAATATTCTTTCAATTGTAGATGATAGTTCTTTTGCTCAAATCTAATTTTTTGTTTCCTTCCCCTTTACACATAAGACACTTTGTATAGAGATTTGTTGTATTTATTTTGATGATGATTTTTTTATAATAAAAATAAAAAATAAATCTAATTTCACCGACGAATCTAAAACCAGCTGCGCTCAACCGACCTCTTTTAATACCCACTTTCGATGTGTTGTAAATTTTTAATTCAACTGTGTATTGCACACGTTAGAAACCCCAGAGCATTGAAAAGGAGTGTGGGAGAGAGAAAATAACTATCCCAATAAACTCTCTTGTTCTTAAAAGAGGAAGTGAAAGGAAGAACTGGTGGTTGAACGCAGATGGGTGAAACAGACATTTCAATCACCTCTTTGCAGATTTCTAAACAAATTACTTAAAAAAGATCCTAATGTCTTACTTATTCATTCAATGTTTGTTTTTGATAATCGTATAAAAAATATTAAAATTGATGACAATAAAATACTTCAAAAAGAACATGAGAAAGGAATAGAATAAATAAACACTGAAATTTAAAAGAGAAATTTAACAAATATTCAATAAGAGATGATAATAATATTAGAGAGGAAATAAATTAATAAATTATTATCGAGAAATATAAAAATTATCATTTATTTTATCAGTTGTATATTCATTCTTGTACTGATCCATGACCATAGGATGTGTTTTTACTATTTCGCCAGACATTATTTGCGATCATGAAAATTTTCGATGTCGAGATTTTGATGTTTTTATACGTTTTGAAGGTCCCTGAGTCACTTTCATTAAGGTTGAGAAAAATGACCCTGTGTGTGTGTGTGGGTATGTATAGGAATTTTCCTGGTTTTAAGAGAATTTCCGGGTTTCTGAAATTTGAGGAAGATGGGATATTTATTTCAAAAATGGTCCATGTAGAACGTTCTCTTCATCCCTTGTAGATATAAAATATCTATAAAAAATAATTACAAAGATTTGCAGGAGTTCGCCAATCCTCCCCTAAATTGCTAGCGGGTATAGGTTAATAAAATTTATATATATATATATTAATATTTAAATCAATAAATCAAAAGACAACAAGTTAGTTATATATACAATTATATTTAATCAATTAAGATTATGTACAAGAATAATTGAATTTAATATTTTATTTGAAATATTAATAATTCGAAATATTATAAGAAAAATATATATTTACAAATACCTTTAATCTGAGGTAGTTTCGAAAGTTGAACACAAGTCGTGTTATAACTAATTTACGAGAAAGAAACGAGAAGTTATGATCTAATCGTTCGATTTGATACGAATTAGAAGTTATAGAAGGAATTATCTAATTGTACTATTTGCTACGAATTAGATAATTACGAAAGATATTAATCAATGGAATTTAAATACAAAATCGAAGAAATATGAAGCCAATACGAGATGAAATATAAACGAGAGAAAAAGCGAAATGAAAAGATGGCTTCCGACGAAGAAATACGAATAAGCGAAGGTTTGACGAGTACGTCCGAATCGAAGTGAAACAAAACGAAAAGTGATCTAACCATCAAAAAACTCAATTGAGATGAAGAGGGCGGAAGTCAGTTGCGCCTTCTTTTATACGTTCAATCAACTAATCTGCAAATAACCAAAATATTCAAAAGGGTTTTTACAGCGTATGTAGAAAAGATTACGCAAAAACTGTTTGAACTAGCATAATGAAATTTGGTACACGGTCATTATTCAAAATTCGTAGTTTTCTATCAACTTTTGAGAGATGTAACTTATTTGGAAGTGGACCATTACATACCACGTTTTCATTTTTTTCCTCTAAACTGACTGTAAAAATAAAGATATATGTTTGATAGTTTTTCACATGATTAAAAATTGTATAAAATTGCTATAAATAGAATTTCAGCTTGATTGAATTGCTGAAAGTAGCGGAATTAATTTTTTAACACGTTGACTGCAAAACACGCGTCAGCACGTGACGTGGTGTCATCAACAAAGTGCCAAACACGCGCTGGTTTAATAAATATTATTTACTAATTTTAATTTATAATTTAATTAATTAAATTTAATTTAAATATAATATATGTTATATGTTAATTCAAATTTGGGAGATAGTCGAGCGGAGATACTCCAGATTTTTTGGTATTAAAAAGAGAACGGAGTAGGAGATTGTATAAAAGGAATTAAACGTTTGATAAGGTTACGAATAGTGGATCACGATTGAGGGAAAACAGGCATAATCCTGTGAGTAGACTAGCAATGCGTAAGGGGGAGAGGTAGGGAGGTGCATATTAAACTAATATCGGAGAATGGGGAGTTTTAATAGGAATTGGATAAGGGGCACTTAGATAAAAATGGAACTTTGGTACCTCAGGAGAGAAATAATTAAACATAAAATAGATATTTTAGATGTTTATTGGAAGTAGGTATAATCCCCATATCTAATAAATATTTTGTCGAAAATAGTTTGTTTTCTATCGCTATCATTCAAATTGAATATTCAAAATACAGAGAGAATAAAATAATTTTACAATATATTTATATGTTCAAAGAAGGATAATTTATTCATAGTAAAGTTTCAAATGAGACGTATATTGATCTAGATTTTTATTATCATTTCTAAATAGTTACATTTATTCATTGAAAATAATAATTGTTTACCTCAAATATATATTCATATATATATATATATATATATATATATAGAAACAAGAATTGTAGTAGCAATTACCATACATAAATGAATCCATATTTGCATTCAAATTAATAAAAATTTTTATTTATTTATATTCAATATATAATTTTAATTATTGATAAACTATTTAAATTAATTATAAATATTGGTTGTTTTTTATAATGAAATGTCAATTTATCTGAACTTGTATTTCAGAATTATTAAATTTTTTTGAAATTTTATTTATACTTTATAACCAAATAATCGATATTGGTATGTGTCTGTCTGAATCATGGGACTTGATATGTCTGAAGATAGCAATTTAGAAAAATCTTTTATTCTATTTATTATTATTATTTTATATTAATAATATTAATTTATAATTCAATTCAATTTTAGAAAATAGAGTATATATCTGTATATCTGAATAGTATAATAAGTTTTTTAATTTATTCTTAAACTTTTCAAATTAAATAAAATATAAATTTTAAAATATAATAATATATTATACTAAATTATTAAAAGTGTTTATACGAGAGTGGTCTGAAAAGTTTCCGACCTGACCAAGAAAAACGATGTTTTTCATTTTTTTTTGCTATATTTTTTAACATAATCTACATCAACACTGATACATTTCTCATAACGGTGTTCTAATTAATTTAATTAATTAATAAATTATTTAATTAATTAATTAAATTTGATTTAATTTAATTTAAGTCTCATCAACAGTTATGAATCGACGCAAAAATTCGTTTGGATTACGCCTACAGCGCCAAATTGTCGTTAGAAATGGTTTTTCAAAGCAATTTTTGGTCTAACATTAGGAAATGCGGCACCCACGTTGCACACAGCTTTCCATATTCATATGGTTTTGCAAAATATTTCGCACACATTCAGCTGACATCGTACAGGTCTCAGCTATCTTGAATTTTGCAAAATAAAACAAAAGAAAAATTGAAAAACATCGTTTTTCTTGGTCAGGTCGGAAACTTTTCAGACCACCCTCGTATATATTTAAACGGAATTCTTATAACTTTTTATTTCAATGTTTAGTATGCATAATTTTGTTTGTCTTGATTTTGTACATACTTTAAATACGTATCATGAAATATGAAATAATCCAGCTCAGTTTATTAAAAAAAGGTTTTATTTTCAAAATCAACAGACCTGCAACTCGTTAGATAACGTAGGTTGACATTTTCGGGTTTATACTTTCTAAGTATATAGATGTTTAATCATTTATAGTAAAATGTTATCAATATTTAAACATATGATTTATATTTTTACCTGGGAAGTATAGCAATGAAGTTATTATTTTATATTTATGTAATCACAATAAATAAATAAATATACACTTTTATAAAAATATATATTTTCTTATATTCATATATTGGATGCTAAGTATGGGTTGAGTTATTAAAAAAAAATAGGTTTAAAATTAATAAAATTGATCTTTAATTTGATTTGTATCACTCTGTTTATTATTAATATTATTAGAAAAGACTAAAGTACTAAATACCAGGTATATGAGGGAAGAGGAAATTTGAATTCATTAAAATAAAATATTAAATTATAACAAAATGAATATTTATTTAAAATGATAATAACAGAAATATTAATGATGGAAAAAATTAATATGATTATCAGAAGTATCATGGTAAATTATAACTTATAATTTTACTAATGTTCATTTATTTTATTAATTATCAAATTTTCTATTGTTTTCATGAACTGTGTAGTGCTAAGAGAAAGATAGCGCAGGCGTTCTCCCTCAGACGAGAATCTTCTTTACATATCTTCATTCAATGAGATGTCGAGTTTTAGGCTTAAGTTGGTGAGGTTATAGCACTGGTCTATCCATCAGGGATCACTTCTAGATCCTGGAGAATGATGTTTCTCTGAACACTCCATACTACAGAATTATCATTACCTCCCAGGGCGGCTCTTCTCTACCCTTATCTACCATCATCATCATCCCTTCCACTTCTTGGTAGATCCTTCGACAATTCCCACGTTATTTTAATAAACATGTGTCAGGTATTTCATTAGTTCTTGAAAAGGTCGAAAAAAGGCACAATGTTCCATGCCATCAAGTGTTCCTCTTTCAATTGATTACTTTTCGCTTTTAGCCAATTGTTCTATGTGTAGGAACGTGACGATGCCAACATTTGTTTAAGCTTTTCATTATGTAGTCTTTATGTTTATACGCTATAATTTACTAGTTTGTTCAATAAGTTGGCGGAACGGAAATTAAGAAACCAATTTTTATTTGTAAAAATTTGTAAAATTGATTCAAAAGGTTACAATAATAATCCGAATTGATTGTTTTGTCAGTTTGGAGGTCATCTATAAACAAAATTCCTTTTTCATCCCAAAAAACTGATACTAACACCTAATTGGTTGATTTTTGTACACGAACTCGCTTCGGCGCCGAAGAGCCGGGTTCACACCGCTCCTTAGCCTCCTGTTTTGATTCAGAATCATGATGGTAGACCTAAGTCTCATCCATTGTGATAAATCGACGAATAAAGTAGTTTTTATTCTTCTTAAAATGCTCCAAATGTTGCTGGCAAAGTCGCATCTGAATGTGTTTTCTCTCCATTGTTAGAGAATGCGGCACCCATTTTGTATAAAGTTTTTTGATACCTACATTAACACTCAAAATATTGATCACTGTGCCAAATGAAATACATAAAGCATGTTAAATCTCTTTCAGTCAATCGACGGTCTTCCAATACCATATCTTTACGCTCCATTAACTTATTAAACAACAAAGTATATAAACTCGTATATATACATATATATACAACATTTGGTTCCAACAAGACGGCGCTCCGTGTCCCACAGCTAAACTTACAAGCGATCTTTTGTGCACTGTCTTCGGAGACCGAATTATCAGCAGAAATTCTGATATCGTTTGACCGCCTCGGAGCTGACACCGTTACACTATTATTTGTGGGGAGCCGTCAAAGATAAATGTTATGCAGACAAACCAGAGACAATTCAAGCTTTGAAGGACAACATTCGTGCAGCATAGCTAAAATAGAGCCGTATACTATCATAAATGTACTCAAAAATTGGACCGACCGTATAGTGTACTGCAAGGCCAGCCGATGCAGCCATTTCAATGAAATAGTATTTTATAAATAATCGGAAGGTCTATACTTCACTATGACAAAATAAATTTGAAAATTCATCCAACCGTTTTTGTTTTAATGCACTTGTCTGGTGCTACTGAACTCCAAAGTTTTTGGCTCACTAATCAAATTTTCATACAGGAAGGAATATAAACATCAATACATAATTATAAGATTTTTTTTGTTTAACTGAAAAAAATAATATAAAAGCTCGAGAAACCCTTTAAAAAAAGATATTGTTTTTCTAGTCTAAAAAAATTTATGAATTGAATAATTTGAATAATTTCAAGTATAATATAAAATTTTATAAATATTTTTCACACGTTTATATATATATAGACACATTCATTTTTTTTTTCATTTGCTTTGTTTTCATGAATTTTTTTTCTTTTTAAATTATTTTTTAATATACATAAAGTGTTTAAATAAAATTAAATTATTTTCCTCTTTTTGGAATAGAACGATCTTCAAAGTTAGTGTGCGTTTTTGAATGTGTATTTGTGGCCCGTTGTCTCTCGGAATGTTTGAATAGTTTCAATTAGAAATGGAAAACTCCAAGCTTTTCTGGTCATTGCGCCTTATCTAGAGCTTAACATACAACGAACGAAAGGATCGTCCAGGCAACGAACGAAAGGCCTGGCAATATGGAATGATGTTATCATTGTAATGTGATGTAACTTTTGAACATTCTCCAACGGAAATGCGCGTAATAATAAATGAAAGTGAGTAGCAGATTGGCTGGAACGTTAAAAGGACAAAATGGAGGACAGCCAAAGGAGGAGCATTTTCATTCCCACCCCACACCATTTAACTTTTTGATTTTTTTTTTTCATTTCCCCCCCTCCCATCTCCTCCTCTCCATTTACGATTACAACTAAGTTAATCACTCCTTAATTAAATACGAGAGCATGTTCTTTCATTAAAAGGTCATAATGGTTAATAAAGATTAATAATTTATGGAGCTTAATGACTATTTGCTTAATGATAATCCAGAGAGGAGGAGGGCATATATCTTTATTTATTGCATCTATGATTATATATCCTACTTCTAATTATTATAGTTTAACTATAAGAAACGTATATTCTTAATTAATTAATTCATGGTTTAATCGAATAATACAATCAAGGGAGGTGTTAATGATAACATTGATATTATAACATATAAAATATTATTACTAACACTATTTAGTATTTAAATGTTCATATAAAATTGTAGGTATTTGAAAAAAATTTGGTCGAAATATACCTACATACATAAATTAGCATAATTTAATTTATATCAGACATTTATTATGTTATTAGAACTTTTATAATTTAATTAAATTTTCTAATAATTAATTAAAGAAACTTAAATTTATATTATTTTTATATTAACAATATTTATTATGCATGTTTTCTATAAGAATAAAAAATTATTCTATTGTGAATATGTTAATTTTGATAAAAAGGAATATTAAGTTTTTAAATAAAATTCAATTTGTTAATTTTAAATCAGATGTTCAATTAACCATAAATTCAAAAAATTGAGATTAAAACTTTAAATCACTATTATTTATAAAAAAAAATTAAAATATTTGATTGATGCATAATTGAGTCACTCAGAAGCCAAAGCGATTAACTCCACATATAAACAAACTGAGGAAATGAAGCCCAAAGTTCACAGTTTGTATTAAATTCAGGGTTATTGATTATAGAAAAATGTATATTGCATTGCGATATTAAGATTATCAAGTTCAATATTCACTTCATATGTTGCAGGTTACATTACATTACATTACTAGCAAAATTGGAGTTAATCGGTTTGGCTTCTGAGTGGCTCATTTATCCGGCGTTTTTATTGGAGTGTTTTTCATCAGTGAAAAGTAGGTTATCGTTTATTATTTTCACTGAAACGTGAAATTATTCTTCTTGGAAACATACGACGAACCAGGGCCATTGAAACACATGCAATGTGTGGGGTGGCACTATCTTACTGAAAATAAACATGTTCCACGTTGGGAAAACGTCGCCTTCTCAGTTGTGGACACAATTAATTGTTAAGCATGTGAAAGCAACATTCCGCGTTTACTGAGACAGTTACACCATGTTCATTTTCAAAAGAATCAAGAAATCAATAATCAAGAAAGACGAGATCAATGGGGAATGGCGAAGATTGCATAACGAGGAATTGCATGACCTCTATGCATCTCCAGATATAGTTAGAATTATAAAATCGAGAAGGCTACAGTGGGAAGAACACGTGGCTAGAATGGGAAAAATATATTGGTATGGAGACCGAGTGGGAAACGTCCACTTGGAAGACCAAGGACACGGTAGGTGGATAATGTGGGAAAGGACGTGAGAGAGATGGGAGAGGATAGTGACTGAATGGTTGTGGCTCAGAATAGGAATGCCAAGAACTCTCGAGTTCCGTGGAGCCACAGAGATAGATAGATAGATCATTTTCAAAAAAATACGAACCAATGATGCCGAAGTTTCCAATCGCACACCACACTGTTACACGCTCTGTGTGGAGAGGTTTTTCGTGAATTTGACCAGGGTTATCAGTAGACCTGTAACGTTTGTTTAACTTTCCACTCAAATGAAAATAAGCTTCATCACTCACGACGATTATTTGTTGTTCAAGCAGTTTATTCGAACGGGGAAATCTTCTCGTTCCTCATATTATGTTGCCTTGAATTGCTCAATAATAGACATCTTGTAAGGAGAAAAGGCTAAATCTTTTTTTTTTTCAATATTGAGCTCACTGATTCACTACTTAGCTTTAATTCACGCGATTGTGAGGGCTCCGAGTCAGCGATTGTCTCACCCGCTTGTTATTTTCCGGCCTCCACGCAGTCTTCGTGGGACTAGATGGCTTTTTCTTTACAATCATTCTTGTTGTTCTCAGACTGTTAACCCACCTAAAAATGGTATTGAGTCTTGGAACAATACAAGGCATCCAAGGTTCATTGAAATGAACACGGAAAAGCTGCTGCGTAGTTGCAAGGAGACTGATACCTGAATCCCCTCCCTACCACCGCTAGCGTCTTCATACTAACCACTAAGTTGATCTACATTTCTATAAAATAATGAGGTGATGGGAAAATAAAAAAAAAAAACTGATATGAAAGGGAATTGGAAGTGGAGCAGATTTGAGTAGATGGTTATTACGAAGAAAAACTAATCTACTTTTATATAAATAAATTGAAAACATTCTTAAAAGTGATGTAAATGATGAGAGTTCATTCTTTGAATGTTTACAAAATTCATAAATTGAGTGAAAAATAAAAATAGACAAGATAAAATATAAAATTTAAAAATAATAAATCAACAAGTATTTTGATGTTTATATCGTAGCATATACTTATATAAGAAAATGTAGTAAAAATATTTTACAAGATAAAATTGTGAAATTCATTTTCCAATCGATAAAAAAATTTTAATTTATATCTTTTATCACGTAAAAACCAAATCAACTTAAAATAACTTTTCAATTGATGTTCTTCTCCTTCCTTTTACTCATTGATACGATATAAAATTTCATACTCCTATCATTTCATACAAGCATCACCTCGAGCAGTGTATCTTTTCCATTTTAGAAATTGTTCTCTCCCCCACCCCCAAGCCTCCTTTCCTCCACCACCCTTGTCTGTTGTTTTTTGGTTCCTATTTTTTTCAACTTCCCCCCTCCCTTTCCACGCGTACATCCCCTTTACACCTTGTCATTTTTTTCTCCACCACTCCAAATCATCGATTATTCTGTTATCATGGGAAAGTGTTTGTTTCTTCATCTATTCTTTACTGCGATAGGTATTTATTATTATGATTATCATCGGTTCTGATACATTCACTCTTTGCTTCTTTAGCAATTCATTCCTCGTCGTCTCTTTATGGATCTTCTCGTGGAGAAAATCCATTCCAAGCAGCATTGATTTTCCATTTCCACGCGTTCACTTCCCAATGACAATCTGTTTTTTTTTTTTTTTTTTTATCTTTCGTTCTTTCTTCTTTCAAAAATCATCATACGTAATTCACAATCGGATGATTATAGTACTTTATATGCTAAGATTGTAAGTCGTCGAAAAAAGAAAGAAATATTAAAATGTAAAGAAAAAATATCCCCGTGAATAAAATGTTCAGTTTATTTTTCATTCGTTGATCTGATTTATATCTATATATATATATATTTCTTCTTGTTCTAATTATTTGATTGGTATCATTAATTTTATAATGATTTTAAATATTTCGATATTTTTTTTTATTAATTTTATTTATTTATATATTTTGTTATAGAATATTTTACCCCATTTACCCACGCTTTGAAACAGGAAAAAATTACCCACATCAATATATTTATAATACAGATTAAAACAATTTTTAAATTATTAAAATTTTAATTATCTAATAATTACGAGCCAATCATTCATATTATTCAATTATCACTTTATTGATTTGCATTTGAAAAATATATGTTCTTATTCTTATGGAACATTCAAGAAAATTACTTATATAAATATATTCAATAATATTTAAATTATTTATAAATTAAAATTTTTAAAATAACAATTTTTATTCTTAAAATAATTTGTATCAGTAGATTTTTTATGAGAGTTGAATGAATATCATCCTCTGATTCACTTGAATTAGAAAAGAAAGCAATGAATTTTTTTAAACATGAATGAATTGAAATGTCGAATTGTGACACATTTTAATTCAATGTTTTATCTAATATAATTTTTTATTTTTATACTATAGAATCACTAAATAACCCATTATTTCAAATCATATAAATTATTATTATTATTATTATTTGATTACTTTAATAGAATAGATGAAAATTTAAAAATAAATCAATGAAAATAAAATTATTTTTATAAAAATATGTTTTCTTCTAAATTGTGTGCTATTACAATCATGCGTGTCTGAATTCGAATTGAAGAGAAACTATTAATAACATTAATAACACTATTAATCTATGCTCAGAGATTTAATACGAAAAATTCATATATTTTAAGTGCACCGGAAACCGAAAAAGTTTGAGAACCCGTGCTATAATGGATATTCAAAAAGGTGTTTTTTCAATGGAATCAAATAATTTAAAAATAATATTTTTATAGAAACTTTTATATGGTGTTTGATCTTCTACTGTCTCAATTTAATTATGAAAATATTTCAATAAAAAAAAAAAAAAAAAAAAACTAGAAAAGTAGAAATTTTTGTTGAAATTAGTTTCAAACAAAGCTATAGCATATAAAATATGTCATTTGTATGTTATATAATAATAATAAATATTATTTCACTTTTTTAATTGTCATTTTAATAAAAATATGTCAAATTTCTCCTGCTTTTATGACATTTTATGGAAATAAGAAACTTTTATCTTTTTAATAGACTTTAATTGTTATAGATTTATGACGTTCTAATGATTTCCGAAAGTCTCTTTTTTCTTTCCTAAACTCCTTTGCGGTGTCTCCTGACATCTCATCCCCTCGTACATTCTCACTCATCACACCACCCCCCGCCTTCTTGTTGGTTTGTTTGTATCAAATGACTTTTAAACGACTTTTTATGTTCCCGGACTCAAATAGATTTCAAGTCTCCAGCGAGAGTTTGACTAAGGAAACTAAAATGAGACAAGCAAAAAGAAACAAGCATACTTACTGAAAGAGAGAGACAGTTGAAAATCTTCATTTTTTTCCAACTCGTCTCTTTCCCTCTTTCTATGTTTAATTCTAGAAGAAAAATAATTAGAAAATAAAATTAAATATGTCAAGCTCTTGAAGTGATCTTTTCCCTTCAAGCATTTAATTAAAATTAAATGGAGAAAAATTTCATTTTGTATAAGTATATTTTTTTTTTGGAATTTATTTTATCTCTTATAATTTTTATTTTGATTAAAAAAACATTGTTTAAAGTGTTGCTATTTGATTTTAGTGTAGCGACTGTATGAACTGGTAATATAATTATACCGTTCTCTGAACTTTTTCGCTAACGCATTTTGAAATAGGTAAAAAAAAAATTAAAAAAAAAATTAACAATTTAATTTTACTTAGACTGATTAATGATTTTATTAATGAGTTTTAATAATTTTTGTTCGTCTGAAAGATCAAATACTGAAAGCGCGGTCCTTTCGTAAGATGTACAAAAGCCAGAGGTTTTTTTTATAATTTTAATATTTTTTTTATTATATACTAGCTCTGCCCCCTTTCCCCCGATATAATTCATAGTAATTTGTTGAAAGTCTGTATGCGAAAGGTTTTAATTTATTTTAATTCAATCAGTATATTTTTTCTCTCATTTGGATCGTTTTACCTCAAATATGCAAATTGTACAATTTTTCAAAATATTTAATTTAAATACAAAAAATATTACTTACTTTGTATTAGAAAATATTAATCAATTAGGAGTAATATTCAATTTAAAATTCAAGAATTAATAATTTTATTTTGACTGTCAACTTCTTAACTGAGCCACCAGGTTATAATTAAAATAATAATAATAAATAATAATGATAATAATAATAATAATAATAATAATAATAATGAATTCCAAATAACCGAATCTCATCATTTACACGAAAACAAAAAAAAAAAAAAAACAAGAAAAGTTTTTATTATTAAATAAAAAAGAAATCAAGTGAAAGTAAAAGATAAATTTAAATTTTTATATTGTTTGAGAACTTCAAAATGATTTTCAATGCTGTTCTTACATAAATATCCAATTAAAAAGAGATTAAATCTAAATCCGTAGGTGGCAGATGCACAATTTATTTATTTATTTATTTTCATTTTTTTTTCTCCTTTCGTGCGCGTAGAGATGCGAGATTCAGTCGGACCAGATGTCTGTCTGCCTGAGGGGTGGGTGAATTACGGAACGAAGAAGTGAAACAAAATTGACAAAAGTAGTCGCCGGCGGGGCTCTTGGGGACAGGGAAAGGGGAAGGAATAAAGAGAAAGATTAGGATCGCAAGTAAAGGAGATAAATAAAAAAAAATATTATATATAATATTATTACATACTTTCCTCTTGAGATCTTTATAAATTATTTTCATTTTATTATAACTGAAAGTTCGTTTATCCCATTTTTATTGAGAATTTATTTTTTAAATCCTTTATTTTAAAAAAAAAAATATTTCAGAAAATCTGTTCACTCTAGATTTCTTTAAACTTTTCTCTTTTGAATATTCTCCTTTTGATTTTATGTCCCTCCCGAATATCTTCATCAGTACTTTTATCCTATTTCTTATTTCTTATCCAAGTTTAAACTTGTTTTATTGTTCATTTAGAGATTTTAGGGTATGAACTTCCCAATATTCTTTATATTATAACCATAACTTTTTTTTTTCAAATTCCTTGCTTTTACTTTTATTTCTAGACAATTTACAAAATTATAATATAAAATAAAAACAAGAATATGCATTGTAAACGATTGAATTGTTATTCTCTTGAGAATTAAGGGTTTAAGTTCCCGATTGGTCAATTTCTCACCTCTCATTGATATTGTCCAATTGAGTTATCGAAACCAAACGCGGTTGTAATTAGACCCTAGTGAGGTCTCTTTCCTCCCTTTCTACCCTCAGTCCTAAAACAACAAATATTCCCAGATGTGATTGCAACGACCCACTTGGTACAATAAATTACCTTCTCTGGACAGAGATTACAATAAAAGCCATTCATAAATGCAGTCAAGGGTATTATATAAATAAAAAATGATCTGTCAGTGGAAAATCAGTTGGCTGTCCGTCAGTTGGAAGGGCAGTAACCACCCATCCACCCTATTCACTTCATCCCTCCTCCTCTTTCAAATAATGTATAAACTCATAAATATTTTGAATGTAACAATATAATTTACCCTCGGATATTAAGAACAACTTTATTAAAACTTTTTCTAATTACTTTCATATATTTTGAACCTGAAATTTATTATATATCTTCATATATAAATCACTTACTGAAATATAATTATTCCACTCTCTTTTGATCAAAAACTTGAAAATTTGTACAACTTGTATACAAAGATACATAAGAAACAATAATTATAGGGTAAGAGTTTATCTAATATATGGATCTAAAAGGCCTGAAAAGGACTATAACTTAAGTCTTATGGTGAAAATTAAGTCATGAAAATAAGTGTATTGTTAGATGTATGTGCTTATAACCGACGGTCGGTGTGGTCTGTGCCGGGTACCCGAGACTGCCGAACACCTCCTGTTTGAATGCGGAAGATGGTGTCGACTGAGAAGTCGACTTGCATTGGAGTTAGGCGAGGAACCGTCGCCTGAAAACCTGATAGGGTTAATGCTGGGCAGCCCAGAGAACTGGCGCGCGGTCGCCGATGCGTGTAAGCGGATCCTGATAGGTCCCCGAGGGTAGATGGGCCTCCCCCCTGAAGTAATACCTTACGGTGGTTCCAGGGGGGCACCTGCAAAGGTCCAAAAAAAAGGGGGGGTTTTTAGCCGGTTAGAGTCCGGCACTACCCCGTTGGAACACCAACTTACAGCGGGGTGTCCGCGTGGATTTTCCCCTCCTTAAAAAAAAAAAAAAAAAGATGTATGTGCTTATGAGCTGTCTCTAAGGAGATTAAATCCGGCCTCGGCTTTAACCACTTTAAGGCTTTAAGCACCCCAACGAGACCGGTCACAACATCAATTTCTCAGAAATAATTTCTTGAAAATGGTGCCAAAATGGGTGCCGAAACGTCAAGAAAACAATCTCACAAAAATACGTAATTATATCCCTGATAAATCTGATAGTAATAATAACAATAACATTAACGGAAACCTAAACCAACATATATATATATTGCTCTACGAAACTCGAAAGTTCTTGGCCACAGCAACCACACTTCTCCAAGTATCCCTATCCTGAGCTACAACCCTTCTTCCACCGCGCCCTTAGTCTTCCAAGCGGACGTTTCCCACTCAGTCTCCCCATCAATATTCGCCATTCTTACCTCCCCCATTCTAGCCACGTGCCATGCCCATCGCACCCTTCTCGATTTTATAATTCTAACTATATCTGGAGATTCAATTCCTCGTTAAGCAGTCTCCGCCATTCCCATTCATCTTTCTTTGGCGCATAAATGCTTCGCAAATTCCTATTCTCAAATACTCTAAATCTACTCTCGTCTCCTAAGGTCATAGACCATGCCTCACACCCATATAATGCAACCGACAAAATAATTGTTTTATATATTTTAATTTTCATCCCCTTTGATAATAATAATTTTGACGCAATAAGCTCCTTTACTGCATGATAACAGGCTTTTCCCGATTGCAACCGCGCTTTAAATTCTTCTCGAATATTATTAACCAGATTCTAAGTATTTAAATTTTTCTATATTTTCGAATTCTACATTTTGTATGTTAAGACTTTGTATATATATATATATATATATATACATATATATACATTAAAAACAATTAATTTTACCAATACTAAATACAATAAAATACAATCCCTATACATATATACATATAAATAATAATTATAAAAATGTTATGTTCACAATTCAAGACACAATTTATTTTTTTATACAAATATCAAAAAAATACATTTTAAATTATAAATTAGTATTTGAGATTAAAGATACAAAAAAAAAAGAGTAAAGATTATAAATTTCAATCAAATCAATTGGAATTTGATCAAAATTTTGAGTTTTATTTTTTTGTCAGTTCATTTGTGTATGTTTTATAGATGTTAAAACAAACATGAAACAATCTCGTTAAACATATTGAAACGAATCTCTCTGTGCCTTAAATAATAATTGTTTCCATTCGTTTGTTGAAAGTACAGTTAAAATAAAGAGTACAAAAGAATATGGATGAATATGAAAAAAAAAATAAAAAATAAAAAAATAATAATAAATCTCTGGTAACGAATGAAAACGGGACCAGAATGAGAAACAGTGGGGAAAGAGAGGACTTTGTATGATGGAAAGGGAATTAAAAGTGGGAGAGAAGGGTGGACGAGTTGCAAGAGAAATTAAAATAACGAGAAATGGCTGAACAAATAATAGAATGATATTTCCATTGATAACTGAGTTGACGGTGACTTTCAACGGAGATAGCGATGCTATTAAATACTACCTGATTTTGTTAGTTACCTTTTACTCTCTTCCCATTTTCCTCCTATCCCCTCTTACTTCTTCCGATCTCTCCTATCTCATAATTCGTTTTTTTTATACCGGTGAATTAGAATAATATTTAGAATTTTATTTCTTTTAATGAAATAACCTCACTGATAAAAAAAAGACAGATACAAAAAAAGCACCTATTATATTTAATGAAAATTTTAATGACCCCCTTTAAGGTTTAATTTATATATAAATATTAAATAAAATAAAAAATTATAAATTGTTATTATTGTTATATTCATAATAACATGTTTTTCTTGAATAAGTATATCAGTCCATTAAAAAAAAATATTTTTATTTTAAATATAAGTTAAAATAATTTAAATTAATTTTAAGTTATGAGTAAAACAATTATTTATTATCACTAAAATGTTGACTGAAGCACAAAATCATGGGCAATATAATCTTAGCTGAATAGAATTCGATTAAAAACATTTTTAAAGATGTTTCTGTAGCACTGGTGTTTCTGGTTTAATTAAAAATTATACTAAAATTTTTTTTTATAAAAAATACATTTATTTCTTAAATAATAAAATATAGATTGATGATATTTTGTTCTTTTTTTTAAGTGTTTTGATTGATAGTTGTCAGTATTTTTTGTTGTCCGGTTCATGGAATACTTTAGTTCGATCTATGAAAATGAATTGTAAAATCTGAAGTTTTTAAATATTTTTGTTTTTGTTTTAAGTTGATATTTAGTAGAAATAAAAGAATGGAAAAAAATTATATATATATATACAATTATATTATTATACTAGCAAAATATATATTTGTATTTTTGAAATATTAATTCACAACATAGATAATTTGTATAAAGAAAAATTGATCTGTATTGGTTTCAGCCACGGAAAAAATAATTTTTGTTAGTTTATTCTTAATTTAAAATAGGAATTTTAATAATAAAAAAAAATATAAAAAATATTTGTTGGTGTATACTAGAATTGTAAAAGATAAAATATATAAATTAGTAATAGATAATTGAGAGATCAAAGGTAAAGCTAAAGAATAACCTGAAAAGATATTAAATATGTAAATTAATAGTCAAAAGGATTGAAAAATAGAATAGGCATTAAACAATTATAACATAATTTTTAAGTAGAAATTAATTATTATTTTTTAAAAATATCAATAATAATAGAAAAAAATTTATAGTAAGACTTATTAGAAAGATTTTGACTGGTAATGGGTAGTTAGTCTCTTCTCAATATGATCCCAATAGAAAAGATTTCTACTTCAAAAGGAGTAACGTCCCTGCCCTCACGTGCTCACAAATCCTTTATTACATTGGAGGGGAATCATGTCCTTTATCTGTTGACTCCTTTCAATCCAATCCCTTACTCTTTCTCTTACTCTTCCCCATCCCTTGATCCTTCAAAAAATCAAGTTTTTTTGGATGAAGGAGAATACCTGGCAGAGATTCATTAAAAAGAAAAAAAAATGAAAGGGGGGTTAATTCAAATACATACTGATTACGCGCATTTTCTGACTAACAAAACCTCACAATTGACTAGTGAGACATATCTTTAAGTGCCTCTGAGATGACCCATCTCTCGTACACTTCATGTTATAAGAAAAATTTGAACTCATATTTATTGTATTCTTTGGAGATTTAGAAGAACCAATCTATTCAATGTTTTTCATTATATTAAAATTTTTGACTAAATCTTGTAAATTGTGGACAAGAGAATCAATTGTACATAATTTTTGCCAGATTCTAAATAAAATTGATTTTTAGTATCATTAAATGGAAATTTTTAATTAATTTTAATATCGGTTTATTTTTACAGTTCAAAAAAAATTATTGTATTATAACAACAGGTAAAATCTATACGAATATATTCATTATGAAACGTAGATTCATTTTCACTACTATTATATAATTTTACGGTGCTTCCTTAATTAAATATTAATTATTGAAATTTGACAGATTGAAATGATTCACTGCCATGCTACCTCAAATGCTTTGCTTATCCGTGACTAATTGTATAAATTTGTTAAACGGACGAGCGATAGCTCGGTGTTCCAGGTACTATTATATCACTCGTATATTAATCCATTTATATTTTTTATATTATTGATTTAATAAATAAAATATAAATAGAAAATGATGAAAACAATTATATTTTCAAGGAACTTTTAGTTCGTTTATAAAATCTATATATGTCTGTGTGTCTGTCGCCAAAAATTTTCGATTTTTTAAATTTTGATTTTGGATTCGAGTAGAGCTTAAAAAAGTGTAATTGTAAAGTGGTCTTGATTTTTTAAAATTCGGTTGGGAACATGGTCAACGTTAAAAATTTCCCATATATTATAACTACACTAATTAGTGTTATTATAATGTAAAATTGTAAAGAAAAAATGTTTAAACATTATTGTAAATATTAAAAAAATGCCCGGGAACATTAGGGAAATTCCCGGGATAATAATTTTTTAATTATAAATTATAAAAATAATTATAAATAAGCGATGTTTTCAGCGCATCTTCGATCGTATCATTATAATTATAATTATAATTATAAATTATATAAATTATATTAATTATTATTAATTATTATTTATTTTAATCAAAATTACTTTTTTCTTCTGTAAATTAAATAATTTTATTTCATTTAAATAAATATCTATTTTTAAATATTTTTTGCTCTCTACATTATTTATCTAATTCTCACAATATATTAAGATCATATAAATTGGAATTATTTATGCAATTTTGTGATAAATAAGAATAAAAGTTCGTTGATAGTAATGCTTTCTAGCATTCCCAGAGGTTTTTTTCTGTTTTTTAAATATCGAAATAAATATAAAATAAAAAAATATAAATTATGAAATATCAGAGGGATATGTAGAAAAATTAACAAGTTTACCAGGCATATCGAAAATGAAAAAAAAATCACAAGAAACAAAATAATAGAATAATAATCATAATATATTTGATATTATTATAAAATAACTAGCTGCTCAGAGCGTCTTCGACTAGAGATCATGAAACGCGAAGATACGCAAAAATTTTTAACTTCTGAGCAATATGCAGATAAAAACCTTTTTTTATATATATAGATAGAAGATAGATAATAAAAAAATATTTATTATCATATAGGTATATAGTAACTTTATAGTAATTAAATAATGTTATATTTTCTTTAAATCCTAGTCATTTTATGACTAGATAATTTTAACGACTACTCTTTGATTTTATAATTTACATTCGAAGCCTATAGTAAATGTTTACTTTGAAATTTATACCTTTTTATGCAAGAAATTATTTCCTTTTCGAATGAGTTGCTACAGATCTTCAAGTAATTATACTTTTTAACACTCTTTTTATTGCTACTTAGAAAATCTTTAGAATGGTTTTTGAAACAAATAAGTTTGTTAAATTGCAAGCAATTACGGTTTTTAAGTATAAGTACAGCTGCTATTATAAATAAATTCACTTAAAACAAGGATAGCAAACTAATAATGAATTTTAATATATTTAATAAATACTTTCAGTAAGAAATCTTAATAAAATAAAATCTTTTCATAGCTATATAAAAAGCATTGGTTTGTTGAGATTTAAAATGTAAAGATTCAAGAAAATTATATTTAAAACAATTGATAAAATAACTCACAAATTTTTGTATCATAAAATGAAATAATAAATTAAAAGTCTGAATTGTGAAAATAGATTTGATCGATTTTTATCATGTATACTATATTTACCGTCTATAGTATAAGCAATTATATTTTTACTGACCAACGATAGTATGGGAGGTATTGTTTTCACACCAAATTTCACATGTGGAGATTTTTACATATCTCCACGAATCATGCATTTTCTTAACAGAAAGTCCGTCCGTCCGTCCATCCATATATTGACAGCTTGAACGGCACAACGGATTTTGATGACATTTGGTATATTTGCTTAATGTATCAGTATGATGAATTGATCAACTTTTGGTGCAAATCGGGAAACCGGAAGTGGTAGTATTAGCGATCGACGTTAGGAAAGGAAGGATTATTTTCACTCCAAATTTCACCTGAGGAGATTTTTTACATATCTTCACGAATCATGCACTTTGTATTGGTTTTACTATGGATATGGGGAAATAATTTTAAAATTTTAGAAGATAATTAAAGAAGTCATTATATCGCCGATTTAGATATATGAAAGATATGTTAGTTTTAATTATTATAATAATATTAATAATAAAAAATTGTAAATGGAAGAGCTGTTATTTTTCATTTAAATTTATAACTTGAATTAAAATAAATACTTCATTGTGGAATGGATATGAAAGGCGAAATTTGGGTAGAGTAGAGTAGTCTAGGACTAAACGGTGTTTTGAGAAAGGGAAGCCCTTGGATAATAAGTATATAAATTATCGGGATAAGAAAAATATAAATATATGGTATATAAAAGATGTAATAGCATGTAGGATGATTATGATCTAAAATTATTTTTTAATAAATTTAAAAATAATATCCCGGGTAGCGAGTAGATTCTTTTCTAAAACCCAGTAGAAAAGAATTCTATTTCAGGGATTGGCGTCCCTGCCCTCACGTGAGCTCATGATTTCTTCTAAATCCCTCTTCTACCTGGAGGAATCATGTTCTTTACCCATTGACTCCTTTCCATCCATTCGCTTACTCTTACTCTCCCCCCCCCCCCCACTCCCCTGATCATTCAAAAAATCAAATTTATTTGGATGAAGGAGAATACCCAGCATAGTTTCATTAAAAAGAAAAAAAAATTGAAATCTTGTCTCTTATAGGAGACTCTCTAGAGTCTCCTATATATATTTGAATTCACCCCCCTTCGGGGGTGAATTCAAATATATCCAGATTACGTCAATTCTCCGATTAGCAAAACCCGGTATATTCACGAGTGAGACATGTCTTATGTGCCTCTGAGAGGACCCACCTCTCCTACGCTTCATATTAGTAAAAACTTGGAACTCATATTTATAGAACGTTTTGGAGAATTAGCAAAACCAATCAAATCAATGTTTTTCATTTTATTAAAATTTTTGACTAAATCGTGTAAATGGTGACCAAGACCAATGCATTGACCATAATTTTAGCCAGATTCTAAATAAAATTGATTTTTTGTATCATTAAATGGAAATTTTTAATTAATTTTAATATTGGTTTATTTTTACAGTTCAACAAAAATCTTGCCTCATAACAACAGATAAAACCTATACGAATAGATTCATCATGAAACGTAGATTCATTTTCACTACTATTATATAATTTTACGGTGGTTCGTTGATTAAATATTAATTATTGAATTTTGACAGATTGAAAAGATTTGCCGCCATGATGCCCCCCTCCGCCACCTCTTCACACCTCCCTACCACCCTCCCTCCAGGCCTGCCGGTGTGTTTCGAGCGCTTTAGTTGCCATTCCCTTTCAAGTGGAAGACGTTGACCGGCGTCACCACCGAAATCATCCTTCAATCAAGAATTAATTGTAAATTTATTTATTCCTATTAACTTAAATTAAGTTTAATAAATTTTAGAAAAGATTCAAATAAAAATTTAATTTTATAAAATATAGATTTTTAACTTTTTACTGATATATTAATTATATATATTTAATAACTTTCGCCCCCACCTCCAATGCTTTACTTCTCGGTGACCTTGAAGGGGACAGCATAGCAATGCTGCATTGCTTTCCCCCAATGGATGAGATTCAACTGCCTTTGACTTTATTTTCAAAATAAATTATATTATTTCCCCTTCGTTAAATGAAATTATATACAAATTAATTATACTACGTATTATAGGACAAATAAATTAATACGAATTATTTTAATAAATCGATTTAACCAACTTTTCCATCCCAATCATTCCTTCTTTTTTGTATTTTAACATTGAAACATTTTCCCTGCTATTCTATTCTATTTTCAAATTCTATATTCAAAAATAAATAACTTAAAATAACATAAAAATTACTTGAAAAGAAAGGAAATAATTGTATACAATAGAGGAAGTGATTAAATACATTTCTAATTAATCTGAGAATGATGCTTCTAGTTTAAACATGAAATGGAAAGTATGCATGTTTTCAATTCATTGTCAAAAACTGTTATTACGGAGTGAAAATTTAGACTCTGTAAACGAAATTCTGGTTGAACACTTTCAGAAACGCTAAAATTATATATTCATTTGTATAAAATTATTTCAGAATATAAATGATTGTATATATCAAGTGTGGCCAAACTTTTTGCTTTTAGGGGCTACTTTTTGAATAAAATATAGTCTACGGTCGACTATGGATATGGGCAAATAATTTTAAAATTTTAGAAGATAATTAAAGAAGTCATTTTATCGCCGATTTAAATTGCAAACCTCCACTTTTGGTCAAAAATTACATTTTCACGCTATTAGAAAGAGAAAAACACCTTACATTGGCTATATGAAACACCGCTATTATGCACCTATTTAATTGAAATCACGTGACAAGCAAATAGATCCATTGATATTCTATTTAGATAGCATGTTTTATCCGTTTGACTACCTAGAGGGCGGACTAATTTTCGGTTTTTTAGGTTCGGTTTAGATATATGAAAATTAAAAAAATAATTAAATAATTTTCCTATATCCAAACCGAACTTATAAAAACCGAAAATTAGTAAATAAGTGAATAATAAGTGAATTAGTCAATAAAACATTAGTTAATGGCACATTTCGACGTTCATAACTAATCTGTCAAACTTGAAAAATCTTTATTTTAACAATTTTTATCTCAAAAGCTATAAGATGCCAGGAAAAATTTCATAAGAAAAGTTTATATTTGTAATTGCGAAAGGAGCCCACTGGTAAAGTATTATCCAAATCCACGAAAATGCGTTTACTTGAATAATTATTTATCATTTTTACCGAGCGACGATAGTAAGAGAGGTATTGTTTTCACACCAAATTTCACATGTGGAGATTTTACACATCTCCACGAATCATGCATTTTCTTAACAGAAAAAAGTATTTTTAGCATGATGTTTGTCCGTCTGTCCGTATAGATGTGTACAGCCTGAACGGCTCAACGGATTTTGATGAAATTTGATATATTTACTTAATGCATCAGTGGGATGAATTGATCAACTTTTGGTGCAAATCCGGAAACCGGAAGTGGTTGTATTAGCGATCGACGATAGGAAGGGAAGGGTTATTTTCACACCAAATTTCACATGAGGAGATTTTTTATATATCACCACGAATCTCTCTCTCATACACTTTGTATTGGTTTTATCCTCGGTAAAATCATATTTATTAGTTTTTTCTTGATTTAAAATTATATGACGTCATCCAGCCATTCATGACGTCACAGCCTGGTCTTGCATATATATTATAAATAAAATAAAATTAAAAATGTTTATATTTATTATTTATGTATCTATATCTGTTTTTTATTACATTAATAGATATATTAAAATTATTTAAAATTGTTTCTGTAGCTGGAAATTAATTTATTTCAAACCGTCGGTCGGTTCGGACCTGGCCACAGGTCAACTTATTATAATTTATAAATAAAGAATTTATTTCTGTATTTATACCATTAATCAACTTTTAATTTTAGATGGTTATATTTTAATAGAAAGTAGTATGTAATTTACCATTATTTTTAGTATGATTTATTGTGAAAATAAATTGTTTATGTAACTAGCGTCTTGGGATAAGTTTAAATAAAAAACCGAGAAGAAAATAACATCAGGAAAAAAAGAGAAGAAAAAAGAAAATACTCTGCTTCCTTTAATGTTCTCCATTTAGGAATTTCAAATTTGATTTCAAATAAATTGGCTTTATGTTCATGTTACAATTTGTTCTGATTATATTATTTATCCTTTTGAAAGAAAGTTGTCGAGAAGTGGGTGAGGGAGTGAAAGAAAGAGAGAGAAAGAGTTGGGGATGTGAATAGCGGTGGGGGAGGGGGGTGGGGGGATGACGAAAACAAAAAGAATTTTTCCGCCTCTTTGAGAGCCAATTCTTCTCACTTTCTCTTTAGTATTGTGTCACTTGGGCTTTATAAAATAATCATTTTGACAATGTTGATATATTTTCTAGTCAGTTGAATTTTATATTTAAAAATAATAAAAGAAATATAAATAAAAATAATAAGTTTTTGGTATCCATGGTATATATGTATGTATATATGTATATATATATATATATATATATATATATGCACTATATACTATATACTTCATACTTTTGTGTTTACGAGCAATTATGTTTCTTTTTTTCAATTCAATTCTAGTAGAAACAATCGTAAAAAATACAAAATAAAAAAAATACTAAAGATAAATATTTATTTGTTTGATTCTCCCTCTCTCTTTTATTTCTCCTCATCGATCTATTTTTTACTTTTTATATTTCCTATCAAGAATTTATAATAAAATAGATAATAGCAATTGTTTCATTCCCTTTGTATTTTTGTTTCTCATTTTTTTTTTTTTTGTTTTTGTAATTGAAAAAAATTCACAGATAATTGAGAAGTAATTCATTTAAATTTCTATAAAATAAATGAAATCAAAATACCTCTATTTTTCAACCCTTAAAAAATACATTAATTGTCATCAGAAATGAATTTTTGGTTCCATTATTCAAATATTTTTTTTTTTTTCAAAATAATTTCTTTCTTGTTTCAATCATTATTCATCCGATTTTTAATATATTCAATTGCATTAAGCAAGCAATTTTTACTATCTCGTAAGAGATAGTATTGCGATCACGAAAATTTTCGAGGTTGAGATTTTGATGTTTTTATACGTTTTGAAGGTTCCTGAATCATTTTCATTAAGGTTGAGAAAAATGTCTGTGTGTGTATGTATGTAGACAAGATTACTTAAAAACAGGTTGAATTAGAATAATGAAATTTGGTACATGGTCATTATTCAAAATGTGTAGTTTTCTATCAACTTTTGAGAAATGTAGCTCAACCGGAATAGGGTCATTAGTATCCTACAACGTTTTGGTTTTTTTCCTCTAAAGTGACCGTAAAAATAAAGATATATGTTTGATAATTTTTCACATGATTAATAATTGTATAAAACTGCTATATATAGAATTTCAGCTTGATTGACTCGCTGAAATTACCAGAATTAATTTTTTAACATTGCAAATCTCACGCGCCAACACGTGACGTGGTGCCATCAACAAAAAGCCAAACATAGGTTTAATATTTATAATTTATAATTAATTAAATTTAATTTAAATATAATATATTATGTTATTTAATCCAATTCAAATTGCGAGATAGTCGAGTGGAGACACTCCAGCTAATTTTTATATTTTATCCATTTGAATGAAACAATTCACACTTTTGTATAGAATTCATCAGATATTATATATTACAAATATCATAGTTAAAGTTTGTTAAATGATTCTTATTTAATATTAATTAAATCATAAATTGAAACTGGAGTGCTTGAATTCTCACTAATTGGTCAGGATATAGTTTATAATTGACTTGGCTGTGCCCCTTTGAGAATGGATCTTTACTGCTTGATGATAACATTATTAACACTGGCACTAATAACCCTTTAAATTTATTTTGATTTTGAATTTCTAATAATAATATTAATATAATAAAATCCATTTTTCATTTGTTTTTCCGCACAGCCATTAATTTTTTTTAGCAGATTTCAATAAAAAATTAAATACATAAATAATTACATGAATATCACATAATTTATTAGTAAAATAAATGTAAAATAAACTTCATTACTGGTATATCAAAAACTTTTTATTTCACCCTCCTCTTACTGCCAAATTTTCTTCGTGGTTCTAATTTGATAATAATCTGTACGATTTTGTTTAATTTATATAAAAAAGTTGTGTTTGAGTTTTGAGTTTAGTATTATATCATGCTGAGTCAGTAAAATTAGCGTCAAATTTGAAAATTTTTTTTTTTTGTTGTCTTTAGCTAACCGAAAAATACCGGAGTTTTATAATGAAAAAATGAATTCTAAATTATCTCTAATCCTAATGTGTGTGTAAATAATTAGTACCGGGACCCCGAGCCTCGGCTCGGTACTTAAGTTAAAAAAAATGATTCATTATTATTGGGTTTGGCTGGTAATATTAATACCTGGGATACCGAGCTGTCGCTCGAAAAAATGTTTAGACATTATTATAGACATTTTCATTCTGTAAATTAAATAATTTTATTTCATTTAAATAAATATCTATTTTTAAATAATTTTTCTCTACATTATTTATCTAATTCTGACAATATATTAAGATCACACCGGGACCCCGAGCCTCGGCTAGGTAATTAAGTTAAAAAAAAATAATTCATTATTATATTGGGTTTGGCTGGTAATATTAATACTTGGGACACCGAGCTGATATACAATTCTTTAATTATTTATTACAATTATTAAATGTTGCATCATTGCATGGAACTTGGGGTCCTCAATAATACATAAATATGTATTATTAGATATGTTTCTAAGTGCATGAATATTTTTTTTTTATTGGAAGAATGATAAATATATATCGTAATTTATAATTATAAAATATTATTAAAATATATATTTTTAATTTTATTTCGAAATTAAATAAAAAATTTTAAAATATTTTAAATATAAAAAAAATATCTTTTAAAAAAAGGCGGGAGTCAAATTTCAATATGAGTGTCATTTGTCCATATATAAATTAAAAGATAAGATAAGTTAATTAAAATATATATATAAACAAAAGCAAAATTAAATAATAAAAATTTATAAAATTTTGAATTAATATTAAATTATTAGTTAATGACTAATAAGTAATTAATAAAATAAAAAAAATAAAATTTATTACAATATTACAATTATTAAATGTTGCATCATTTTAATTAATAAAATAAAATAAAAGAAATTAAATTTAATCAAAGAACAATGAATAAATAAATATAAAATAATAGATAAAAAAAAAAAAAAAATTTTTTCCGCCGGTTTCGATCCTGCTAAGTTGACTATTCAAAACAGTGCCTTTAAGTAATTAATAAAATAAAAAAAATAAAATTTATTACAATATTACAATTATTAAATGTTGCATCATTTTAATTAATAAAATAAAATAAAAGAAATTAAATTTAATCAAAGAACAATGAATAAATAAATATAAAATAATAGATAAAAAAAAAAAAAAAAAATTTTTCCGCCGGTTTCGATCCTGCTAAGTTGACTATTCAAAACAGTGCCTTTACCCATTAGACTGATATATATTTAGTTAATTAACATGACATTTTTACTCTCTTTGCAAGAATTATATGTTTTTTTGTTTTTGTTTTTGTTTTTTTTGAGAGTGATTAATAAATATATATATATATTTTATTAAAAATAAATATTTTTAATTTTATTTCAAAATTAAATAATGAATTTTAAAATATTTTAAATATATAAAAAAATGTTAATACAATTCATTTAAAAAAAAGCGGGAATCAACTACCCGTATTTTATTTTGTTAATAATTAATTAATTAAGATTAATAAATATATATATATATATATTATTAAAAATAAATATTTTTAATTTTATTTCGAAATTTATTTTATTTTAAAATATTTTAAATATAAAAAAAATATTAATTGAAGTAAAATTGATGACGTCACACCCATATATAATTTTCAATTAAGAAATTAATAATGAAGCTGTAAGTTTCAAGAGATGTGATCAATAAAACTCAATTTTTCTTTATAAATACTATATCTAGTGTGAATTTGAAAAAAATCGTTAGAGCGGTTTTTGAGAACCAATGGTTATAGATACATATATAGATATATAGATACAATTTTAGCTAGCATAATAAGATAAGATATAAAATATTCTATTATATAAAACAAAATTTTAAATTAAATATATAGACGTGTAGTATCATATAACTAGACTTTATAATTTTATAATAAAGAGATTTATTATATTAAAATATTTATTTTCAAAGAGCTAGGAAATGTATTAATTAAAATAACAAACTTACTATATGTTAAGAATTAGATATTTTGTGTTGAGTTTTTAGTTTTTACAATCTCACCAGATCACGAAAATTCTCGATGACGAGATTTTGATGTTTTTATACGTTTAGAAGGTCCCTGAGTCATTTTCACTATGGTTGAGAAAAATGTCTGTGTGTGTGTCTGCTATATATAGAAATTCAGTTTGTTTGATTCGCTTAAAATTCCGGAATTTTATTACAACGTCCGGATTTAAATTTAAATTACATTATAAATTTATAACTATATTTATATTCATAACAAATTATCCATTTAGACATTTACATTGATAAAATATGTTATATTTAGAAAGCACAAAAAGATATATATATAGCTATATATATACTAGTATATTCTTAAATATATCTAAAATTATTATTACTACGCATTCTAATTTTAAGAATGTATATCAAATAACATAAAGTATATATATATATAATTAATTTCAAATATATAATTTTCAGAAATTCGTTTGTTTAAAGTTTATTCTTCTTGCAATTTCTATAATTTTATATATCGCCAGAGATAGTATTGATATCACGAAAATTTCCGATGTTAAGATTTCGATGTTTTTATACGTTTTGAAGGTTCCTGAATCATTTTCACTAAGGTTGAGAAAAATGTCTGTGTGTGTGTATGTATGTAACCAATTTTACGCAAAAACTGTTTGAGCTAGAATGATGAAATTTGGTACACGGGCATTATTCAAAATTCGTAGTTTACTATCAACTTTTGAGAAATGTAGCTCAACCGGAAGAGGGTCATTAGTATCCTAAAAAGTTTTGATTTTTTTCCTCTAAACTGACCGTAAAAATAAAGATATATGTTTGATAGTTTGTCACATGATTAAAAATTGTATAAAACTGCTATATATAGAATTTCAGCTTGATTGAATCGCCGGATTGAAGTACCGGAATTAATTTTTTAACACTGCAAACCATGTGACGTGGTGCTATCAACAAAGAGCTAAACACGCGCTGGTTCAATAAATATTATTTTTTAATTTTAATTTATAATTCATACTTTATTAACTTTAATTTAAATATAATATATGTTATTTAATCCAATTCAAATTGCGAGATAGTCGAGTGGAGACACTCCAGCTTATTTGTTTATATTTTCTGAAGATGAATAATTTCTATTAATTTTAATTTTGATGTTTATTTTGATTTTATCATATAAAAATTATTTTTAATATCTATATATAATCATATTTTTAACATTTAATTTAATTTTAATTCTAATTATGAATTATTTTTTAGGCGCAATTGTGATCAAGGGGTTGCAGAAGCATTACGCCATCATTATACCCGGCCATACTTTTTACCCGCAGGTGACGGCGATAATGAACATCTTGAATGGCTTCATGTGGCCAGTCATGGCTTTCGCCAACCGATGAGGGTGAGTACCTCATTTTTAATTTTTCTTTCTTTTTTTTTTTTGTGTAGATTAATTTTTATTTGTTTATTTTATTAGATCTTTTAATACTAATTTTTTTTAAGAATTTAATTCATTTTTCATAAATTATATTCTATCATCTATAATAAGACGAATAAATTTAACGTAAAATAACTAGATAAATATTCTGCCCTCTTCTCATGTGAATATCTGATATTGCCCTCTTGATTAAATCTCTACAAGCACAGTAGAATCTGTTGGATTATCTATCCATTCCCTTTCTCTCTATCTCTCTCTTCATCCAATTAATTACAAAAACTGCTTTTTAATTTTCCTCCCGTTATTCACCTTATAATCTTAATTATATTTTAGAACTAAACTTAATGAGCCATCAGTGTAAGTGGCTGGAAGGGTAAAAGACGAGTAAGTAGGGGAGTAGAACAAGATGAAGAATGTTTTATTTAAACTTAACTGAAAGTAATTCGTAAAAAATTGAAATTAAAAGAATATTAAATATGATGAAATTATGTAAAATTTGAAATCTTAATCCAGAAAATGATAGATTAATAAAAATGAATTTTCAGTTTTGAATAAAAATGATAAAAAAATACTCATCCAATCACAATTATGTATATGACCAATCGATTGCTATTTTATATCGTGAGAGGAAGTGGAAAAGCAAGTTTGATTATAAATGGGAGCCTCGGTTCTTTTCAAATATCTGTCGAGGCAATTGGGATGCACCTTTTGCTCTTTTAGCCTGGCATGTTTTATTTATTTTCAGTGGATACAATAGTCCTCAATCGTTCGTTTCTTCTCCTTCCTCTTCACGCTCATCCTCGTTCCATCGTTCCTGTTCTTACTATTATTGCAAATGCATTCCAAGAAACTTATATCAGGTTAGATTTGTTATATATTTATGTATTCGCTGTTGGAGATGATGGCTGCCTTTTGATGCTTCGGAACGGATCCAATATTGAAGCGGATAGGGCGTTGGCACACGTGAGCTACCCCATTCCACAAATCTCTACATTCCAAACATCGAATAATCCCCCTCTCGGCCCTCCTTGTCCCCATTCGCCTTCGAATCGAACTTTTTTTTTGGGATGATTTCGTCATTTCTACTTTTATTGTGATATTTTGAGTATGGTAATATCTTAATCATTTAAATTTCACATATATTTAAAAAAAAAATCGGGAGTGTCCTCCCCTAGACTTTCCCGCATATAAATAGGTAATTAGGTTATTATTATTATGTTTTAACAACAATAAAAATAAACAAACTAATTAATTTAAATTATTAAGTAAAATGGTTTAACACTATTATATATATATTTATAATTTACACCTAACGCTACTTGTATAGGTAAAATGTCACTTCCGGTAGTCAGATCATGATGAAATTTGGTATCTGATTTTTTTTTATATTTTTAAATCTATATACAAAATATGAAGAAAATATCTCGAAGCAAACTGGTACTTTACTTGAAAGGTAAACGCAACCAGTGTAGGTAAAGTACCACTTCCGGTTAACCGATTTGAACGAAATTTTGATAGACATCTACAAACTGTGAATAATATCGGTGTACGAAATTTCGAAGTCCTAGCTTGATTAGTTTTTGAGTAAATTTGCTCATAGACAAACATTACATGCATCCATACATCCATACATCCATACGTACACACACACAGACATAATTCGAAAAATGGTATTTTCCGACTCAGGGAGGTCTAAAACGTCAAGATCTATCGAAATCTCGAAGTCGAAATTTTTGACGATTCCAATACTTCCCTTATACGAAGTATGCGGGAAAGTAAAAATATTCGAATCATGAAAAAATGGTTCTTACTTTTTCTTAAATTTCTTTCATATACATCAAGATTTCCTTTTACTTTAGCTTAGAGGTGGGTAAACTTCTTGATGAGAGGGAAATTTTTACTTTTTTTTTTGAGATGAGGAAATATGAAAACAGCTACAAAATGAATTTAACAATTAATTTAATTTAATTTAATTTTAATTAATTTATTTAAATTTATGTAAAATACTTTTGTTGAATTTTTTTTTTGACTTGAGGCATTAACCATTTTGCCAGTTATTTATCTTTTTTATTTTTTATTTTAATCAATATTGTTTTTATTAAATTATAAAAAACGTGAACTTGTGGCTAGGTTCGATCACTTGACCTCAAGTCCGATAAACCAGAGACCCAGCCATTTATAGCTTTAATTTATTATATGCATAAATCAAATTTAATACATTAAACATTAACATTTTTATCCCCAAAAAATATGCAATAAAAATAAATAAATAAAATTGAATTAATTGTTAAATTCAATTTTGTAGATATTTTCCTGTTTATACAATCCCTACATTCTTGGATATTTTAAAATCATTATTTTACTTTTTAAACTAAAATTCGATCAAAAAAAAAGTAATTAAAAATGTGGACTATTAGTAGATATTCAGAGCTTACGTGTAAGTAATAAGAGTACTTATATTATTAATAATAATAATAATAAATGTCATTTCTGTTTTCAATTAAAATCAAATGATACAAAATGAGATAATCATAATTTTAAATAAAATATTTTATATTTAAAGAAAATTATTAAAATTAGAAATTATTATATAATAAGTTGACCTGTGGCCAGGTCCGAACCGACCGACGGTTTGAAATAAATTAATTTCCAGCTACAGAAACAATTTCAAATAATTTTCATTTAATGTAATAAAAACAGATATGGATACATAAATAATAAATATAAACATTTTTAATTTTATTTTATTTATAATATATATGCAAGACCAGGCTGTGACGTCATGAATGGCTGGATGACATCATATAATTTTAAATCAAGAAAAAACTAATAAATATGATTTTTCTCGAGGATAAAACCAATACAAAGTGCATGATTCGTGGTGATATATAAAAAAATCTCCTTTGGTGTGAAAATAACCCTTTCCTTCCTATCGTCGATCGCTAATACTACCACTTCCGGTTTCCGGAATTGCACCAAAAGTGGATCAATTCATCCCACTGATGCATTAAGTAAATATACCAAATTTCATCAAAATCGGTTGAGCCGTTCAGGCTGTACACATCTATACGGACGGACGTACAGACGGACAGACGGACAGACGGACGGACAGACATCATGCTAAAAATACTTTTTTCTGTTTAGAAAATGCATGATTCGTGGAGATATGTAAAAATCTCCACATGTGAAATTTGGTGTGAAAACAATACCTCCCTTAATATCGTCGGTCGGTAAAAATAGTTGAATATGGTATATTTATAATTTATATTTCCAAACTGTACTATCATTCCATTGTTTAGAACTCGAGAATTAGTCTAATATTATTATTTTTCAACCAGGTTTTTTCTAAATTTAATTATTTCATTCTTGAACATTATAACTTCACATCAGATTTATTTATTTTTCTGTATTAAAACAAAAATAATATTTATTTTTATGAATATTGGAATAAAATATAGTAAGCATTTCTATCGGCTATATATTGAAATTGATTTCCATAAAAATTGAAAAATTCAAATGTTTTCTCAGAATTCCAATATTCTCAAGTTTTCTAGTATTTTCATTTTTCCAGGTTGAGAGAAATTATTTTCTTTTACCACCAGAGTGATATTGTATATGCCAATAGAATGGTATTGTAGGAGTTAAACATATATAGAAAAGTTGAAAGGAGTTAGGAGAGGGAGAAACAAGCAAACAATTCATTTCACCTCACTAATTTGTCAATAAACTTTTTATGTATGTTTTGAATTTACCTTGGTTCATTTAAATGCAATTAATAAAATATTATTCGTCAAGTTGTTTCGTCAATTTTTGAAATTTACGGTTTTTATTACATTTATAATCGGTTCATTTATATATAACTCAAGTTGGAAAACTTTTGTATTGGATATTAATTGATTATTAAATGCTGTTTATCAATTACTTATATGAGTAAAGGAAAAGTTAATATATTATGGTATTTTCTCTTGAAAGTTTTTAAATAAATTATTTATCAGGAAAAATTTAAATTTTTGTTAGATGATAATAAAGAAATGTAATTTTTTAAAATATTATTATTATTACTTAACAAGTGGGCTGAAAAGTAGGCTAGCATAGAAAATTTTTTTTTCATATAATTTGTTTTTATTATTCAATATAGTTCCCTTCGAGGGCGATACAGCGATTATAGTGGTCATATAATTTTTCGATAGCATTTTTATTATATGAATTGTCTTTAGCCTCAAATTCAGTTTCGGCGATCACCTCTTCATCGGAGTAAAATTACTGCCCAGTGTGAAATGATGGAGCCATGTTTCATCAATAGTCACATATTGACCCTAAAATTCGGATTTATTACGTTTGAATACCTCCAAACACTCCTCCCTTCGTTGTTGTTTTTGGTCGATTGTCAGCTCGCGCGGTACTCACTTTGAACAGAGCTTTCTCTTAGCCATATATTCATGCACGATATGACCAACACGTTCCTTTGATATCTTTAGATTCTCAGCTATCTCACTCAACTTCACTTTGCGATCATCAAAAATTATTTTGTGGACTTTTTTGATATTTTCGTCGGTAACACCCTCTTTGGAGCGTCCATTGCGTGCATCGTCCTCGATGCTCATTTCGCCGCGTTTAAACTTAGTAAACCACTTCTCTATGGTTGATTTTGCTGGTGCAGAATCCGAATAATGTTTATCAAGCCAAGCCTTGGTTTCAACAGTATTTTTTTTGTCAAAAAGCAATGCTTTATCAACACACGAAATTCCTTTTTTTCCATTTTTTCAAATTAACAAAAGCTTTCACAAAAAATTCTATAACTCCGATACTAATTGTGCAACAGCTGTCAAATTTATACACGCGTCTTTTGAAGGTTAGGGCTAAAAAATGGATTTGATACTGGTGGGGCTATGTATGTGTCATCCTACAAACTTTTTAGCCCATGTGTTATATAAAAAAAAGTGTTAATATGAGGGTAATATTTTGAAACGTTATATATTCCCTATAGAATTAATTAATGCAACCTACCACAATTATTTTTTTTTATTTTTAGTATAATTTTAAAATTGACATTTTTAAAGGCCTAATTCCTTCTCAAAATAATTATAACTCTAAAAAAGATAAAAATTTAATTTTTGACCAAATAAAGATAAAAAAATAATACATAAAAATAATCTTGAAGAAGCTTTAACAGCAGCAAAAAAAAAAAAAAAAATAGATAAATAACCAATGTAAGTCTAAGATAGCATTATAATTATAATATTAGAGGTTAGTTTATCGTGGGTACGGCAAACTGTTATAACAATTCCCATATCGAAATCTTTTCCCAAATTACCAACTTTCCCCCTACTGCTTGGTATTAGTTCAGCTGAATATTTTAATCTAGTAGTAGTGATATTAATCACATGTTTGTAGGAATGTGATTTTAAATTTTAAAGTACTTGGTCTGTTTCTTGTACTATTTTTTCATTTATAATGTTACATATTTATACGCTTAGAAAAAAATTTGATTAGATTTTATTATTATATTTTAGATTAACATGCATTTTCAATTTAATTCAATTATTATTTAATGTTTTCAGTTTCTTTCGTATTTGTATATAATTTTAAATTTTATTCTTGATAAATTCAGATTAGTATGCATTAATATTTAATAACATTTCCAAAAAAAAAAAGATTATTTTTATGTGTTTGTGTCTGAATTTAATTTGGTAACAGATTTCTAAATTAAAACTCAGTTTTAATAAGATGGGGTGTATATGTGATTCTCTTTATAATTTAATATTATTGTCATTATTATTATTATTATTATTATTATTATCAGGGTTGTTTCATGCTGTAGTGATAATTATTACAATATTTTCTCATTTTAATTTCAAAGAACAAATTGTGTTTTCTTCATTTTTACGATCCTTTTAAGTCCTGTTTCCTAAATAACACCGCCATTTTTACACACTTAATAATTTAACTCTCGGCAAAAGCGTCTTTATGCCTTCATAAAAAACGCATTGGGGAAAAATATAAAATAAAAATCATTAATAATAGATAAGGGTATAAAAACAAAAAGGCTCACTCCCTCCAAAAGACAAAAAAGTAAAAAAAAAAGAGTAGGAGAAATAAAAAGGAAAATAAAGGAAACAGGAAGAGAAGTAGTATCAGGGAAACTAAAGAAGAGGATATGTAGGAAGGCAAGTGGAAATGAAAATGCCTTAAGATAATTAAAATGTTGTTGTTATTTAATAGTATTAAATATTTAAATAATTTATTATTATCAACAAAACACCGTTTTATTTTTAATTACATTGCTGATATAAAGGAAGAAATTCATACATTTATAATGAAAAAGGCATGGTTCGTTTAGTTTATTTAGATTTAATATTATATATATATATATATATATTATTTTATTTTAATTGAAGGGAGATAAACATTTGGATCAATAATTAGAAAATTAGATAACAAATGAAAGAGGAATATTTAAAATCACATTTAATAATATTATTTTAAAATAAAATTATTAAATGATGGTATCAAGGCTTGTTGATATAATGACTCTCCCTATATATATATATATATATATATTTATTGTACTTTAAAAATTTTATGGTTTATATCAATAAAATAATATATATATATGTTCTAATAATAAAAGTTTACCACAAGATGGCATTATATTAAAAAAATTCCATGATCTCTCTGCATAACTAACTAAATGTCAGAATGATAAGTACCAAAAAAATATATTAGTTGCATTAAGGGTAATTTATGTGTCATGTGTGTGTGTGTGTGTTATAGAAACAAAAATGAAAAAGAAATGAAAAAAATTGGTTAGAGATGATATTAAGGTTATATCTTAATTTATAAAAATGATAGATAAATAAATTATATTTATTGTATTTATGTGGCGGTATATAAGTGAAAAATAATATTTATTCTATTTTATATTACCCCTGGAATCTATTTAGTCAATTAATTCATTGGGGTTTGAATTTCCGTTCCCAGGATTAGCAGTTCAGCATTTTTTCATTGACCTTGAGTTAAGAAATTGAATCATATTTATTTTAAATATTTAAAATTTTTTTTTTTTATTTGCGTCTGGACCATCTAGGATCACGCAAAGCTCCCATATGCAAGGGTATTAATGTTAAATGGGCCCATATATGAATGTTCTTTAGGAGTTAACTTCATTCTTCTTTTTTTGTGTGCTCATGAAGATCCGGTGTTATTCTCATCATGAACCATTGTTGCTTGAATAAGGGTATTGATGTTAAGTGTGCCCATATATGAATGTTCTTTAGGTGTTAACTTTTATTCTTCTTTTTGAGTGCTCGTGAAGATCCGGATCCTCCAGATGACGGGTGGATTGGGTACCAACTGGAGTTATTCTCATCACGATCCATTGTTGCTTATGGTTGCTTGTTTTGAGGTAGTCCTGCTGGTGCAGGGTAATATAGAACCAGGGCTTGTCAGTTCCTGGAGCCGGAGGCAGCTGATGTTAAATTGAATTTATTAGAAAAATCCGTTCTTGGTTAGAATCGAACGCCGACTTCTTGTGTAGAAGATTGCCACGCTACACTCTCGGCCATATTTTAAATTAATATATATAATTGAAATAAAATAAATCTATCACTGTGGCTCTACGGAACTCGAAAGTTCTTGACGGCAGCAACCACACCCCTCCAAGTATCACTATCCCGAGCCACAACCATCTAATCCCTTCCCTCTCCCATCTCTCTCACGTCCCTTCCTACATTGTCCACCCATCGCGTCCTTGGTCTTCCAAGCGGACGTTTCCCAATCGGTCTCCCCACCAATATATTTTTCGCCATTCATTCCTCTTCCTTTCTAGCGACCTGCCCTGCTCATAAATAATATATCTATAATATTTTGAAAATCATTTAAAGTTATTAAATTTATCATTTTATGGTTTACTTATTTTTTTTTGTTCTATTTGTTTTTTTTTTCTAAATATTTCAATAAAGCCATTATTAATAAATATCGAGGAGGAAGGAATTTAAACAAAATGTAAATAGAGCGTAACTTCACAGCTGTGCAATTTTGTCCTGACGCAAATTGCAATTTGAAATCGAAAATTAAAGTCAATGCGCTACCGTGTCTTCCCACCCCTGACCCTGAAACACTTCTCCACCCTCAATTTTCCAATACAAGCCATCGACCTCCTCCTCCCATTTCCGAACCCCACTATCGACCTCTCCATGCCTCTTGTCAGTTGAATGTTTACACAAGTACATTAAAAAATGAGAATTGGTGGTAGTATGTTGAAAGAGAGAAAGTGTAAAATTCACTAAAACTCTATTAAGTGTATTTTTTTTGTACTCAAGCCCAAGTATACACCCCTTGTCACCTTTAGTGGGTGGTGTCAATTGTTCATCATCGGGAAATTAGCATTTTGTTCAAGTAAAACAAGATTACTAGTGGAAGTTCTTTTCCCGTTGATATCAATCTGAATATTCTATTAGATTCGAAATGAAAGTTGTTTTTTTTTTTTTTTTTTTTTGAAGTAACAACGACGAAATCAATTTTTTTAGCAGATGTTATAAGAGTAATTAAAGGGTAATGCTTCCTATGGCCCTTTGAATTGATGAATTCAATACCAAATTGAGAGAGATGTTCGATGCAAATTAGTTGTGCTCACTATGCTTCCAAAATCAAAAAGGTGGAAAGCTTAAATCAAACACGAGAGAATGAACAAATGTTCATATAAAAAAAAGATTCATTAAAAGAGATTTAAAAATAATTTTAACTTAATATACCATATAAATTATAGTATAGTATTTTATTATTATTTGCAAATTATAAGTCATTTCAGCGAAAAAGACCAGGAAATAATATTTAATAATAATAATTAATAATAATAATAATATAATAATAACATATATAATAATAATAATAATAATAGTCATCACTTTTACGAGGGTGGTTTGAAAAATTTTCGTCCTGACCAAGAAAAACGATGTTTTTAAATTTTTTTTTTGTTTTATTTTTTAAAATTCAAGATAGCTGAGACCTGTACGATGTTAGCTGAACGTGTGCGAAATATTTTGCAAAACCATTTGAATATAGAAAGCTGTGGGCAATGTGGGTGCCGCATTTCCTAACGTTAGACCAAAAATTGGTTCGAAAAACCATTTCAAACGACAATTTGGCGCTGTAGGCGTAATCCAAACGAATTTTTGCATCGATTCATAACTGTTGATGAGACTTAAATTAAATTAAATCAAATTTAATTAGAACACCGTTATGAGAAATGTATCAGTGTTGATGGAGATTATGTTGAAAAATATAGCAAAAAAAAAAATTGAAAAACATCGTTTTTCTTGGCCAGGACGGAAACTTTTCAGACCACCCTCGTATCTTAAATATTTGAGCATCCATTTATAAATCAAAAGGATTTTTAATAAATGAAAATCTTGATAAATTAAATTTTTTTTACCATATCAAAACAAATTTTTATCAGTAAAAAAAGCTTTTCTATAAATTAATTAAATTATTTTTTTTTATTTATATAAATATAATATTAAAATGATAAAATACAATAATTAAAAAATTAAAATTTCAGTAGATTAACAAAAAAAAAAAAAATAAATAAATGTTTTATTAATTTATCTAATGAATAATAAAAGTTTCCTAACCATTGTGGTCATATGAGATTTGCATTGCAAAAATATTAATATTTAATTGGAATTCATGGTCAGATAATAAAGAGAGAGGGGGTTGGGAGGGGTTACTAAATTATCATATACCGACAAGGTATTTTCGAGGTTTATTTATTTAATATATAAATAAATTAATACTATATTCATATATATATATATATATATATATAGTCTGGTAGAGTGAATATCCTGTCTATCCTGCATATAGAATATACATATATTATGCATGAATTAATTTAGGATATTGAGTGAGAGAGAAGGTGTGAGAGAGGGGGAGGATGGAGGGGGTAAAGCAACCCTCAACGATATCTAGGGAGCTATTATAATATTATTATTATTATTGTTTGTATTATTATTATCATTGCAATTATCGTTATCGCAATGTGAGTGACTCATGGACAGGCATCGCTTTGAGATGAGCCTTTCTCTGAAACTGATAGCACGCAACAAAACCATAACACAAAGACACTATCAATAGAAGGGCACGTGACGGTTGAGTTAATTTATCAGCCACTCACCAAATAGAATGGATCTACTTTTTTCTTAATTTTATATAATATAATTGGTACTTTGAAAGAGAAATGAAATCTGAAATATGGGAAATTTATTAAAATAAAAATAAATAAATAAATTTTTAGTTTAATTTATTTCTGTTTGTATATATCTATCTAAAATAGTTTATTGGTATACAGGGTAGTCATTTTATGTTGTACACTATTTTTTTGAAAACTATAGTAGTTGTTGCAGATGTTTAAATTATCAAATAAATAATTTCTATATGAGGATAATAATTAAAATCTATAAAACTATTATTTTGCCGGTTGTATTATATGGGTGTGAGGCATGGTCAATGACCTTAGGAGACGAGAATAGATTTAGAGTACTTCAGAATAGGATTCTTCGCAGCATTAATTATCATCCATCCAGTGGCGTACCTAGGGGGGTGCGGTGGGTGCGGTCCGCACCGGGCGGCACTTATCTTGGGGCGGCATTTTTTATATTTAGTTATAGTTGTAAAAAACAACTTATTCATTTCATATTTATTTTTTTTCTTTCTTGAATAATAAATGATTATTATGATTATTATAAGTTTACTATTTGATTTATATAAATTATGATTAACTATATGATTTCGAATATTATTCCTCGGTGTATATAAATGCATTTTAGTGTAAATTTTGAATTCTAATTCCAAGAACAGGATAATAATTTTATTTTATTGTATTCATTAAAATTCGTTGAATTCGATACGATTTTGTTCAGCAATTTTTCCTAACTAAAATTTTTTGATATCAGTTTATAAATGTCATTTCTTTTGAAAAGTTTATATGATTACTTTGAAGTGATATACCAATATTTTTTTAAATCATCGATTTTTCTTTAGAAAAGCAGGGCCAGCGGAAAAAATATAAATATAAATTTTGAGAGCATTATACACGATTTTTCTAGAATGAAAGCTAGAAGAGTAAATATTATATTAATATGTTTACGAGTGCATACAAATATGAGTAAAAAATTTACTCTGTGTATTAATTAATATTGATTAAATAACTTAATAATTTATTTATGTGTATATAAATACCACTATTTGATTGACTTATAATAAAAAGGGCGGCAAACTGGAGATCGCCCCGGGCGGCAAAAGTTCTAGGTACGCCACTGCATCCATCTATTATAATAATTTAAACATAACTCAAGCACATAAGTCGAATTTATTTCCAGCAAAAGGATTATTTAAAAACACAAAAAAGTAAATAAACCACTAATAGTAAAATTTATATTGAAGTAATAAAAACCCTAGAGATTTTAATTTCTTAATTTGTAAATTTTTTTTTCTTATATTTAATATCAAAAAAAAAAATCTGAGCATTAATTAAATTACATCTACATTGATTTGAATTTATTTTATTTAGTACACATTTATCTTTCTTATTATTTTTGCAAAGTAATGTATTATAATAGATGGATTCTAGAAGAAGAAAAAGTAACATGATCTATCTAGCAAAAAATAAGTTGACCTGTGGCCAGGTCCGAACCGACCGACGGTTTAAAGTAAATTAATTTCCAGCTACAGAAACAATTTCAAATAATTTTAATATATCTATTAATGTAATAAAAAACAGATATGGATAGAACATAAATAGTTTTAATTTTATTTTATTTATAATATATATGTAAGACAAGGCTGTGACGTCATAAAATTTTAAATTAAGAAAAAACTAATAAAGATGATTTTTCTCGAGGATAAAACCAATACAAAGTGCATGATTCGTGGTGATATGTAAAAAATCTCCTCATGTGAAATTTGGTGTGAAAATAACCCTTCCCTTCCTATCGTCGATCGGTACTACTACCACCAAAAGTTGATTAATTCATCATACTGATGCATTATATACCAAATTTCATCAAAATCCGTTGAGCCGTTCAAGCTGACACATCTATACGGACGGACAGACATCATGCTAAAAATACTTTTTTCTGTTAAGAAAATGCATGATTCGTGGAGATATGTAAAAATCTCTACATGTGAAATTTGTTTTGAAAACAATACCTCCCTTACTATCGTCGGTCGGTAAAAAATAAATTTTTAATAGAATTAATTCGTCGTAATTCATTATTTTATAACTTTATTTCCACTTCAATAAATTAAATAATTATTTAATAATTAATATTAATTAGTATTAATTAAAAATTATATTTCAATTTTAATGTTATGAATCAAAATCTCTTAATCTACTATGATTATTATTTAAATTTCAATTTAAAAATTATATTTGAAACTATCATACTAGCTAATTAATTTTGAGATTAATTTCCATTCCAATGGGTCATGTTTGATCATATCATACTTACTACAATATATATATATATATTGTATAAATTATATATATATACATATATATTTATTTATTTAATTTCAATAGAAAATATTATTTATATAATACCTCTATAAAACTAAAAGTAAACACTCGCCCACTTATTCGGATAGTAATAAACAGTCGGATAATTACTATCGGTATTTTCACATTAGCCTTATTAGAATAGCATTGGATAATTTTAATTGAAGTTGAGTTCTCTATTTAGATTGTTAAATAAATATACTCACACACGTTACTCTTTTGTGCTCATAACAATAATACAATATACTTGAAAAGGATTCAATAATAATGATTTTATGGAAATGTTATTATATTGCCCGCATTGGATAATTGATATTTTGTACGACATTCATTTGCTAGTATTAGTCATTGAAATGAACTTTACGGATCTTAATTATAACATAAATAATTCGAATAATAGAAAAGAGGGGGAATTAGACTTATGCATGTTCATTATTGATTCATTTTGAATTTGGATATTGTGATGGGCCGTTTGAATAATGTGCGTTATTAAATGACTTCTCATAAAATTAAATTATTGTTTTTTTTTTTTTTTATTTATTTTATATTACTTGTTCTAGTAATATTATGTTATGGTTATTACCAACATTATTTGTGAGAGTGAGATTATCACTTAATTTAATTAAATATCAATTAGTACTCACTCGCTTCTACACCGTTTCTCCAATTGAGTTCCATTATAGTTGAATTATATTTATTTAAAATAAACAATTTTTAATGTAATTTTTGAAGTGAAACTTCTTTAGCGGCGTCCTGACATTTGGTTGAGAATGGAGAGTGAATTGAAAAATTGAAATTTCGTAACGCGTTACGAAACGCAAGAGAGAAAAAAGATATAGATATAACGAGTGAGAATGAGATAGCCTCTATCTCCGACTCTCTTTTGTGCGGTGTTTCGTTTTTGAGAGAGAGGCTATCTGGGTCTTTCTTTTGTCCGGTCTTTCGTCTTTGAGAAAGAGGCTATCTGCCTCTTCGTTTTGTGCTGTCTTTCGTTCTACTACGCTCTCGCTAGGTCCAAAGTCCACGGCGCGCATGCGCGGTAGTACGTTGACGCGGAATAATATTTCTCAGCTTCTACTGGGTCAAAGAATAAAAATTAGTATGACTTATGATCAAAAGAGGGCGAGATCTCCACCTTGTCCAGTAGATATCGCAATTAAATACAATTTGAATTTAAATATATATTAATTTCAAAATTTGCCTAAACATTTATAAAAATAAATATACATATGAAATTTGTTATTTTTTTTTAATATTAAAAAATATTTAATTTGAGATTAATTATATGTAAAAAGATCAACTATCAAATAGATTCAAACTTTTATTTTCTTTGATTAGATTATAATTAAATATTATTTATATTATTTAAAAATTATTATTAAATTTAATTAATTATAAATTATAAATAATAAATAATAAATATTAAACCAGCGCATGTTTGGCTTTTTGTTGATGGCACCACGTCACGTGTTGGCGCGTGAGATTTGCAGTGTTAAAAAATTAATTCTGGTAATTTCAGCTAATCAATCAAGCTGAAATTCTATATATAGCAGTTTTATACAATTATTAATCATGTGAAAAATTATCAAACATATATCTTTATTTTTACGGTCACTTTAGAGGAAAAAAAATCAAAACGTTGTAGGTAATGACCCTCTTCCGGTTGAGCTACATTTCTCAAAAGTTGATAGAAAACTATGAATTTTGAATAATGTCCATGTACCAAATTTCATCATTCTAGCTCAAACCGTTTTTGCGTAATCTTGCCTACATACACACACACACACACACACACACACAGACACACACACACAGACATTTTTCTCAACCTTAGTGAAAATGATTCAGGAACCTTCAAAAAGTATAAAAACATCAAAATCTCAACATCGAAAATTTTCGTGATCGCAATACTATCTCTGGCGAGATAGTAAAAAATGATTCATTATTATTGGATTTGGCTGGTAATATTAATACCTGAGACACCGAGCTCGCTCTACCCTTTAAAAAATATTGATATACAATTCTTTAATTATTTATTACAATTATTAAATGTATTAAATAATATTTTATTGAAAAAATATTAAAAATTATAAAACTATCTAAAACTTAATTAATAAAAGAACAATGAATAAATAAATCACGAAAATAGATAAAAAAAAAAATGCACGCGGCGAGTTTCGATCCTTCGAACTCGGGGAGTAAAAACAATTGTTCTTACTGCTGGTCTATGATATTTTGATAATTACAAAGATATTTTTACCATCTTTCAAAGACATTTATTTGTTTTGTTGTTTTTTTTTGAGAGAGATCAATAAATATATATATATTTTATTAAAAATAAATATTTTTAATTTTATTTCGAAATTAAATAATGAATTTTAAAATATTTTAAATATAAAAAAATGTTAATACAATATCATTTAAAAAAAAGCGGGATTAATAAATATATATATATATATTTTATTAAAAATAAATATTTTTAATTTTATTTCGAAATTAAATAATAAATTTTAAAATATTTTAAATATAAAGTTTCGAAATTAAATAATGAATTTTAAAATATTTTAAATATAAAAAAATGTTAATACAATATCATTTAAAAAAAAAGCGGGATTAATAAATATATATATATATTTTATTAAAAATAAATATTTTTAATTTTATTTCGAAATTAAATTATAAATTTTAAAATATTTTAAATATAAAAAAAATATTAATACAAAATTAAAAAAAGGCGGGAGTAAAATTTCAAAATGGATGCCATTTACGTCACCCATATATAATTTTCAATTAAGAAATTAATAATGAAGCTGTAAGTTTCAAGAGATGTAATCAATAAAACTCAATTTTTCTTTATAAATACTATATCTAGTGTGAATTTGAAAAAAATCGTTAGAGCGGTTTTTGAGAACCAATGGTTATAGATAAATAGATAGATATATATAATTTTAGCTAGCATAATAAGATAAGATATATATCGTGAAATAATTAAAATTCTCAAGTCAAATATACAGCGTGCACGCATACCGACGCATGTAATTGTGTGTGTGAACATGGTCGGCGATTCACACGCCAACACATACAGTTATGTGCGTCGATGACCATTCACGTTATTTATCCGAATCTCAACATTACTTTAACACTACTAAATCAATTTAAAATTATTATTGCATTTAAAACTGCTTTTCTCTACTCCACAGATTTCACTATGCCGAAAAAAAATAACGACCAAAATTTAGACGATATTATTTATTTCATACACCTTTCACTACTGGTTTATAGCCACACAGGTGCTAATGCACTTGAACGAGGCGAAGATAAAATCCCTCTAATTCTCGGGGGAGATTTTAATGTAAATTTTGGATCTGATGATTCGTTGCCGTTGATCAACTTTCTTCGAGAAACATTTGGTCTGCTTATAAATAACGATCCCAAGGAATCAACAACAAAATCTGGAACTACAATAGATGCTGTTTTTACACGTTATATAGAAAATATCGAATCACGAACATATATATCTTATTTTAGTTATCACAAGCCATTAATATCAGTATTACCAATTGAAGCACCAACCGACAATAGTACAGGCAATGTAGATATGATGATAGAGTAGATAATAATAATAATAAAGCGAATATTTGTTACGAAAATTTTATACTGTTATATGTCTTTCGAAATGATCCCTTTATTTTTCTCTATTTCTCTCTCACTCACACTCTCAACTAAAATTTATCTTATTCTCTAGATTCTAAGAAGTTTCACTTCCGCCACGTGTACGATGCTGCACATTTTGCTTTTTTTTTTTTATAAAAAATTAATTTTTTTTCATTTTTATAATATAATTATTTTAATAAATTAATAGTAATTAGAATTGACATAGAAATTGATCAATGATCTAATCTATTTAGAAAGAATTATAAACAATCTTTATAGAAAAAGGGAATGTCTGTCTGTCTGTCTTTTTTGCCTAAACTCAAAAACTACCCGTCCGATTGCGATGAAACTTTCAGGGATTGTTGTGGACATACCAAGGCATACCAAGGAAGGTTTTAGTGTAGTTAAATCCAAAATTAATTTAATTAGTAATATTTTGGTAAAAGTTTATTCATGGTTACATTGAAAAATTTACAATAAATAAATAAAAATAATTGGAAATCCTTTCAAATTATTATTTTGATAAATTTTATTAATATTTTTAATTTTTTTTAAACTGCCAAAAATAACATACCCATAATAATAGTTGTAATAAAAATAAAAATATAAATCACAATGTAAGTAAAATATTGAATCGTTTTATTTATATTGTTTCAATTATTGTTTGAATATTTATTAAATTTATATATAGATTAATTTACATGTTTAAATGTATATTTAATAAATTTATTTATTGATTCTTAATATTAATAATTCCAATTACTTTCTTGAAAATTTTTTTTATTTAAAAGCATATTCAGCATTGAAATTGCTATTAAATATGGAGGTATTTGGAACACCAACATGTAATATTAGCACATATTCTGGGATGGGAATAATACTAAGATCATGTCATGTCCTATTAAATATTTTGAATTTTATTTTGAATCATACAATGGTAATGAAATAATGTAGGTGGACTTGTGAGACAAACAATAAGAATCTATAATAAGAGAATATACTTATTCCGAAAACTAATAATTAAAATGTAATAACTATTAACAATTAATAAAGTAGAAATAATTTTCCAACAAATAAAAATGTAATAATAAAAAATAAAATTTCAATTAAATTCGTTTAATAAATTATTATTATTATTATTATTATTATTAAGTTTTCACACTCACTCGGCACAAGTGCTGGTAAACTTTGACCTACCCCAGTTGCTCTTTTCTTTTATGTGGGGTTAGGCTCGGACGCTGTGGAGAGGGAATTCATCCTAACCTACAGTTATTCTCATTCTTTGTTTTTGTTACTATCTCGCCAGAGATAGTATTGCGATCATGAAAATTTTCGATGTTGAGATTTTGATGTTTTTATACGTTTTGAAGGTTCCTGAATCATTTTCACTAAGGTTGAGAAAAATGTCTGTGTGTGTGTGTATGTGTGTGTGTATGTGTGTGTGTATGTGTGTATGTGTGTATGTGTGTGTGTGTGTATGTATGTAGGCAAGATTACGCAAAAACGGTTTGAGCTAGAATGATGAAATTTGGTACATGGACATTATTCAAAATTCATAGTTTTCTATCAACTTTTGAGAAATGTAGCTCAACCGGAAGAGGGTCATTACCTACAACGTTTTGATTTTTTTTCCTCTAAAGTGACCGTAAAAATAAAGATATATGTTTGATAATTTTTCACATGATTAATAATTATATAAAACTGCTATATATAGAATTTCAGCTTGATTGATTCGCTGAAATTACCAGAATTAATTTTTTAACACTGAAAATCTCACGCGTCAACACGTGACGTGGTGCCATCAACAAAAAGCCAAACATGCGCTGGTTTAATATTTATTATTTATTATTTATAATTTATAATTAATTAAATTTAATTTAAATATAATATATTATGTTATTTAATCCAATTCAAATTGCGAGATAGTCGAGTGGAGACACTCCAGCTAATTTTTTTTATTAAATTCCATCGCTAGGAATCTTCTAAATATATAACAAGTCTGTAAAACTACAGCCTTTTGGACGAGTGGTGTTAATTCATCTGATATTCCTAGCAATCTAATGTTCTTTTTCAGGTTGTTACTTGAAAGTCCCTCCACAGACATTACAATCGGAACAATTTTGACCTCGTTCAATTTTCACAATCGTTTCAGCTCGAAAGAAAGGTTTTGATATTTTGAGATCTTCTCCCGCTCCGTCTTTGCCAGGTTATGAGTCAATGGGACCTCAATGTCAATAACAATAGCCCTTTTCTCGTGTTTATCTATCAGTATAATATCGGGTCTGTTATGATCAATTGTCTTATCAGTCAATACAGGTTGATCCCAATAGAGTGGTGTTTGAATTTTCTAAAACAGAGGGAGGAGTGTATTTGTAAAACGGTTCTGGGTCTTCGATTAGTTTTCTTTTGAGAGCAAGCTCCCGATGGATTATTTTTGCTACTTGGTTGTGGCGATATTATCGGCCAATGCTCCGCATCAGTGGCGTACCTAGAACTTTTGCCGCCCGGGGCGATCTCCAGTTTGCCGCCCTTTCTATTATAAGTCAATCAAATAGTGGTTTTTATAAATTAATACACATAAATAAATTATTAAGTTATTTAATCAATATTAATTAATACACAGAGTAAATTTTTTTACCCATATTTGTATGCACTCGTAAACATATTTATATAATATTTACTCTTATAGCTTTCATACTAGAAAAATCGTGTATAATGCTCACAAAATTTATATTATTTGTAATTTCTTGTTCTATTGACAATATTGCAAGATTTTGTAGTCTTAATTGACTCATTGTAGAACGAAGATAATTTTGCTATTATATCAAATTTTATCCTTTTAATATATGATATTTAAATAAATATATATTAAATATGGAGTTACCAAAAATGTCCCATGAATTATTCTCCAAAGGTAATGAATTATTAGCTTGAAAAAATTGCATTTCCAACATCAATGAAAGTGAGATTGCATATTGAAAAACATAATAAATATCAAATTAGTCAGGTGGTTGGAAATTATTAAATAGTCCCCTCCAACCCATTTTTCAGCCACCAGTCGAGTTTATATTTAATGAAATATTCATTTCTCACAATTCAATGAATAATTTAATATTAAAAACATATGTATATCGTTTTCTATTGGTATGATATTCATTTTTTTGCTGAAATGATTACCACTATCGTTTAAGCCCATTAATATCTAATAGACCTACAAGATTCCGATATTGACTTACAGAGCAATAATAATACATTTCAGTATTGAAATATAATATAATATGTGGACAAAAATAAATTTATTTTTATTTTGACAATAATTTAACATTTTAATGGGAAGAATATCAATCATAATTTCAGGATTTTAATCATAGTAAATCATTAATAATATAAACGTTCTTTTAATATCAACCAATTGCAAATTTAATTATTAAAAATTTATTTAACCTCTGATTGTAATTGTATATATTTAACACCCGTTTCATTCATTTACTTGGAAAGTGAAATAGTAAATAAATTATAATGCAATCTTCTCAATTTCAAGTCTTTTTCATAGAAAGAACAACCGTTTTTTAAAACAAGTGAGCTAACGTGGAATTGTTTTTTTTTGGTGCCTTATCTCTATCCTGCCCCTTCTATTTCATTCCACTTTTTCTATTATTCATGGTACACTTTCACTTTTCTATTCTTTTTGTATGTTTCTTTTCTTTTTCATTTCGATAGTCATGTATTTACATACATAATTATTATAATACTCCACCTCCTCAGTTAACCACCTCAAAAGGGCTTCAGAATTCAAAGCATATCTATTTTATATATTATAATATCTCCATTCTTTATACTTAATTATTAAATTTATATGATATAAATATTATTATTGTTCTGAGATTGAAACATTTAAACCTTAAAACGAAAATCCTGAAGAAGGTTCTAATAAGGGACTGAAACGTCGTCACATAAGTCAAATAACAAGTAAAGAGGGTTTCATTTCTAAACCTTCTGATTTCATACTGACTGCCCACTTAATCCATTATATATTTTCTAAACAGCTTATCATATATTATAAAATTGTCAATAAATTATATATATATATATATTGTCGTATATTGGAGGACTTAGGTAAGGTATTTTATTAGAAAAATTGGGTTGAAATCAGATTAAATTAATTTGGTAGCACTCTGCATAAATTTAGAATAATAAAGGGTTACTGAATCCGCAAAAGTTGATATGGGAAATGATAAAATTGAATAGGTTCAGATTAAAAATGCATATTTAAATTATAACTAAAAATTATGTATTTAATAAACTATAAGAATTTATATTACAAAAATAGATAACAGTAATTATATGAAATTGAAGAATTGAATGGTACCGTTAAAATAGAAATATAAATTAAATGAAATTTAATTTATATTAAGCAATTGCAAATTATTATTAATTACCAAGTGTCGACACTTAGCCTTATGTGAAAGGAAGGAATGGAGAATTCTTTGGAGACTTGAGTCTTGAGTGTCGTCCTGCGGAGTTATCTGGAACATCTCGTGAGCAGCGGCATCTCTCAAAAAGGTGGTTGGCCGCGGATGTCCTTCCTGCAGGGCTATGTTGTCTCCTTCTCCAATTCCCGATCAAGACTAACTCAAACTTTCTTTTTCACCGATAATGAATACTTCATTCCTTCCCCCACCATGAATACATGGATGGTTCTCTGTACACGTGCAGACCACATGTTCCATGACCAAATGTCCTTTATTCTCCAATTTAGCAACATTCTTTAGTATATATTACAATATATTGATATTTTAACTATATTATTTAACTTTCAATAGAATATCCACTGATAATTAACTAAACATTAAACATATACAATTATATATTTAATATAAGGTATATATTTAGGGAGAATAAATCCCCCGTATAAAAGGATAGACACAATGTATTCACCCCTTACTTACCATGAAAAATATATATACTATATAATTGAATTTTTTTTTTATATATTTCTTTTTTTTAATAGTATAATGTAAATCCGGATAATAAATATTTTATGAAGAAAAAAAACAGGCAATTAAAGAAAATACTAGTTACAATTTTTCATTTTTTTTTTATTTAACATGTTAATAAAATCAAAATGTTTATATGCAAACCCTTAGGATAGAAATGTACTTTTTTTTACTAAACAAGCACTAATTTATTGCTTTATATATATGTCTAGGCAGAGACAGTGAGGGTGAGGGTGAGAGAGTCTGGGAATGGCAAATTATGGCCAATCGTTAAATCATTTGCAGACCCTCTTGAAGAAGGGTAATAAAAATTAGGTAAACTAGAATCTCACACGAGAACAAGGGAAGTGTTTTTAATTTATTTTTCTAATTAGGGATTTGAGTTTTTTTTTTTTTTTTTTTAATGGAATTTGTAAATTTGGTTATAACAAACTAATGTATTTTTTTCATGCAAGGGAGATAAATTAAATATAATTGAAGTTTCATTAAGATAATTCCAGGGATTCTATATAGTTAAAAAAAATTATTATTTACATCTGACAAGGGAGCAAAAAAATCATTCTTCTTCCTGTTGTTTTTTGAAATTATTTCAACGTTTCCAAACCGACTTTCTCTTAAGACCACAATTTAATATGTAATTGAATTATCAAAATATTTTATTGAAATCTGTATGAAAATTGTAATTTTTCTTCTCATTTTGAAATTGGTGAAAATCAATCTACAAAATAAATTTATTTATTTAACTAATATAAATATTTTAGTGTTCAAATTGAAATTGTGGAAATTTGAATTAGTATTTATAAATCATTAGTAATAATAAGAGGATTGAATTAAAATAAACTTTGAACTTATAATATTCCAAATATTGTATTTGAAAATACTAGTAGGTATATTATTATGGTTTGAGGAAGTTTTTTTCCTATGAATTTTTAACTTTAATCCATTATTTGTTGAATTATTCACTATCATTGAATTTATTTAAAAACAAACTTTCCGATCAATGAGAAATGGAAAATCATTAATAATTATCCTTCGTGATTATAGAATCCAAGTATTCAAATTTATCACATTTTTTTAAAAATTTGTCTTTAATTTCTTTCTTTTATTATATATAAAAATATATTGATGAATTTATCATTTTTATGAAATTAATATTCAAAAATTTAATTTAATTAATTAATTTTTTTTTTTTTTTGCTTTTTCGGAAATATCTCCATTTAGCCAGCTTTCTCAGATTTGTTTATTATTATTTTATTTTTATTTTTATTTATATATCGATACACTCGGCGAGGTTTGAACCCACGAACTCGAGTCGGCGGACCGGTCCCTATAACCTCGCGGCTAAGCTCCAGGTTTTAAAATTTTTTAAAGTGCAAAAAAAATATTGTAATTGTATAGTTCTTTAATAATAAAACAGATGGTGATTTAATAAAATTTTATAGAAAGATTATTAAATTCGAACATTGTTTTAATCTTTCTTTCATATATTATTTTATTTTGAGAGTTGATTAATTCAACTTATTCCAGAATTTATTTATTTTATTTTATTATAAGACATAGGCTGTTTACCTTATTTCAATATTTATTTTAAATTATGTTATTTTTATTAAAATTCAATTTAGCATTTAAGATCAATGAAAAATATTTATATAACTATAATAAAATAATAATATATAAAAATGTGTTGAGATTTGATGTGTAGTTTTTATAAATATGCATATATAATTATATATGATTCTAGTAGAAAAATCTTCGTACAAAACTTTTAATTATTTTTTTCTGGTAGTGGTTTCAATCCCACCTCATTATGTAAAAATATGTGAATTAAAATATCACCGAATACTTCAAAATTACACGAGCATAGTGGATAAAAATATCTTGGCTGTTCAGATTGGTCACATTCATGGACTCTAAATTCGCGTAAACCTTACTTTGCAAATGTCACATTGATTAATTTCACTTGAGTTGCTGTGTATTGATATTACATGTCTTTTTAAGTTCCCCCTAAAAGTTCTACCGCAAATGGGACAGAGAGAATCCATTGTTGATCCAGGTAGTGGCAGATACGCTGATGGGCTCTGTCCTTTCTAAATCGTTTAAAATCAGATATTAATATATATATACAGTGGCGTTGGGGGAGGGGGGCACGTGCCCCTCCCCAAACATTGTGCAAAAAATAATTTTAAAAGTGATTAGTTTTGTAACTGAGAACCCAAAAAATAAAAAAAATTAATTTATGTATAAGTATACCTTCAAAACGTATAAAAACATCGAAAATTTTGGCGAGATAGTAAAAATGACTGAAATGAGCTAAGATCCCAAATCATTTTAAAAAAATAAACAATAAATATTTATTTTGTATTTGTAATTCACTTGGAAGAACTCTAGAGTTCATATATATATGATACAGGGTAAAAAATACTATTGAAAGGTCTTGTTAGGCTCATTCCTATTTCCTATCACTTCCTCTAACATCATTTTTAATTAATTAATTTATAGATATAGATATATTTCTTATAATTTATTTATTATTTATATAAATAAAATTAGAAAATAAAGACTTCTTATAAATATATTTTTAATAATTATAGAGTATGTATATTTAAAAAAAATATTGAATTCTATTGAATATTGAAAAACCATTAATAAGTCTGAAATAGAATAGTATATATCAGTGATTCTCAACCTGGGCGATATCGCCCCCTGGGGGGCGATCGACATCTTAAAGGGGGCGATTATTTGACTATACGATTTTGGGGGCGATTTATTATTTTTGGGGGGCGAAAAAAGGTAAGATGATTTTGCGAACAGGCTTTTTAAACATTTCCTCTTTTTTTCAATTTTTTTCAATATGGTTCTAAAAAAAGGTCAGATGATTTTGCAATCAGGTTCTGAAACTTGGTTTTTCAATATAGCTCTAAGTATCACCTAGTGTACCTACCATAAATTAGGGATTATCATGCAATTTTTATCTATAAAAATTTATAGGGGGGCGAATTAAGAAGCGGGTCTTACAAAAGGGGCGTTTGGTCCAAAAAGGTTGAGAAACACTGGTATATATATTGTAAACGACCAACAATAAAAAAAAATCTGTTTAAATAAATCTCAGAGATATATAAAAATGAATAAATTAATTATATATTTAAATATATATATATATATATTTTCTTTAATTATACATTTGAAATGTATTTTTTAATTTTTTTTTTTTTTTTTTTCTAAAAATATTTTTATATTGTATATTTAACATGAATAAAAATGAAAAATAAAATTATGAGGGAAGAAAAGACCAGGGTAAATTGCATGTCAAAGCACTCTTACAAACAATCCAATTCCTTGCTTATGAAAACCGGGCCAAGTTCAAAAGTTTAATCGTAGTATTCTATCCTTGAATGGAAAGGGAGAAGAGGGAAAATGATAAGGCCGGGACGAGTCCTAGGAAAGATACAGCTCGAATCTGGAATGAAGTGAAAAGACTGTACAGCTTGGGGGCATTAAATGGAACAAAGGCATTGTGCCAACTCATTAACGTCTTCGCTCAAATTAATTCTTACGGCGTGGTCCCCGATCAAAATGCAAATTGTCCGCTCGTCTCTTTTCCCATCCTGTCCCACCCCCTCTCCACCTTCATCCCCTCGGGCACCCCTGTACTGTACACCTTATCATCTCAACTACAAAGTGAACGAGTGATAATGGGATTAAAGCTGGTGAAGATTCGGTCTTTAAAATACACCACCCTTTATATATATATATATATATATATATGTAAATTAATTAAAAATCAATCAGATATATCCAACAATTTCAGATTAATGAAATATGAATATAAAAATATGATAATATCTGTGTTAATAACAAAATTTCCTTATTATTTTTTAATGATGAATTAGAATGTTAATATTTTTCATTACATGAGTATAAATAAGTATAAGTATAAATATTAAATACTTTTTTCGATTTTATAATTAACACAAAAGATAGAAAAAAATAGACCATTCTTATGCAGATTAAAATTATTTAATTGTTTTATTTTAATAAAGGACTAATATAATGTCAGTAGAATTATTTTTCAATCCAAAAAATTCAATTTTTCTATTCAAATTCATTATTAATTTTAATTTGAAAAAAGATTTTATTTTTCAAGGTAAGAATTGTCTTGGAGAGAATGCAATGTGTGTGTGTGTGTGTTATTTAAATTATCAATCGACAACGTTTAGACCATCATGGACCACTAAATTTCATATTTGGATTCAGTAATAGGAATATAGAAAAAAATGAAAATACATTTATACATATAATAATAATCAGAAAATTATTATTTTATTTATATGAAATGCATCTCTTATTTGAAAAAACGTTTTATAATAATAATTTAAATATTTCTTCCTATTTATCTAACTATGACAATATGTAACTCGAAAGTTAATGCCCGCAGTATTCACCTTCCTCCAACTATCCCTAGCCATCTCCATCCAACTCTTATTCTCTTCCAACTCCCTTACCCCCTCTCCCCTTTATAGACAAAATTTAAATATAAATTAATTTAAGTAATTTTTTGTCGTTTATAAAACATTTTTTATAGACCTCCAAATTACTTTCCAATAATTGTATCTGACAAAAAACCACTTCGTGGTAGAGGTTCCTCGCCAAGTTGTGAGCCCTAAAAAGTTAGGAAATCAAAAAAGTTAGGGCCCCGCAAAGTTGTCTTTCAAAAAAATTAGTGAAATCAAAGCTTGGCGGCCGCGCCAAGTTACTCACCTTACAATATTAATTCTTTTAAAACGTTCATTTCCTGAATAGTGTATTTAATTGCATTTCCAATAAAACTTTTTCAAATAGTGGTAGTACCTCCCACATTACCACAGAGTATTTGCAAACCATGAATAGACTTTTACCAAAATATTACTAATTAAATTAATTTTGGATTTACACTAAAACCTTCCTTGTTATGCCCACAACAATCCCTGAAAGTTTCATCGCAATCCGACGGGTAGTTTTTGAGTTTAGGCGAGACAGACAGACATTCCCTTTTATATATACAGATAAATAAGATATATGAAGCGGTGGCTGTGACGTCATTTGTAACTAATAAAATAAAAAAATAAAAAGTAAGAAAAAAATTATTTTTTCACTTTTCTCAAAAAGTATTTATTGTTTTCCAATGAATTTCAAGCTATTAATGGATTAGCCCGAGGGCTATCAAATGGCATTAGAATGGCCCAAATCGCATAAGTCGTTTAGGAGGAGTATATGATACAACTGTCTCTTTTAAATATATAGATTATTATTTTTAAAATTCTTATGTTATATTTCATGAAAAAAATAATTATCGCTTGACTGATTATTTTATAATTAAAATCTTGGCAAAATATTCATTTCAAGAACAAAAACAAAAATATTTAAAGATGAATATTTATAACAAAAATGAGTGAGTAAATATTGCGAATTTATAAACAAAAGACATCATCATCCTGGGGTTTCAATTATGATTATTAAAAAAGCGCATTTTTATTTGTTTTTATTTCTTGCATATCTTTTTTTTACTTTTGAAAAACCAACAAAACAAATTCCTAGTTGGGAGAAATTAAAATAAAACTCAAATTATTGATTTTCCAAATAATAAATTAAATTATATATATTACAAATAATAAGATTTAAAATTATTAATTTCAAGGTTAATCAAAAATACAAAAAAAAAAAAAAACAGATTCTAAACTAAACTACATTCAGATATACGAGTATACATTCCAGTTCATTAATGTATTTTATAGTTGGTAACATTAAATGAACAATTTCGAAAATTAGAGATATTTAAAATATGTATGAATTAATTAATTAATATGAACTATTGATAATAATATTCAAATCATCTCTATTTATGTTAACAAACAATGTATTTATTTATCATCAAACAAATAATTTTAATATTATATGTATTACGGGTGTAATTTGTTAATCCAATCAGCTTTTATATATTAATGGAATATTCGATTAAATGATTATTACATATTATTGTTTGAAAATTGATAAGAAATTAATTAAATTTAATGAAAAGCAAAAGGTCACATAATATATGTTAGTTAATTTATGTTCAGTAATTAATAATTAAAAGAAAAACAATTTGTATTGACTTCCCTATTGAACTAAAAATTTTTTGAGTGGCAGTGAAGTAAATTATTGTATGTTTCTATCTCAATAAATTTCTTTTAACAAGCTATTTATAAATTATAAAAGAATGTTTCTCGGTTTTACTCATCTTTGTGTTTTCTTGGAATTTTTGGAACTGAACGTTTATTGGCAGTACATAAAAGTTTCCTGGCCCAATTACTTGTTGACATTGTGAGCAATTTCTTTTGTTTTAGATTCCATTTTGAATTGGCACAATAAAATCGTTCGTAAAAAAAAAACAAAAACAATTAAATAACAATGGTTCAATTAAAACTTAAAAATGATCTTTTAGTATAATAAATTCATTTTTAAAATATAAAACTAACAGTGGATCATATATGGTCATTATTATTAAAATCAGAGAGGGGTTTTATAGTAAAATACAATGATGAATATTGGTTAATATTTGTTATATTGAATTTGTATAAAAACAGATTATTTAGTGAATCACCACATTGAACCGAAAAAAAATTTTAATTACTCTATATAAATAAATATTATCTATATAAAAATATATTTTAATTAATTATAAATAACTCTAAAAAGAAATTTAAATTAAACCATAAAAAGGGAAAGAGTCAATAAATGAAAAATAATTTATCAATAGCCTCTTAGACAAATTATTTTAATAATTTTTTGATTAATTCTATTAATCTCTTTTAGCTACACAATCCATACATTCCTATCCTGAGCTTTCTCCATCCAATTCCTCTCTAACTCTCTTAATTCCCTCCCGATTCTTATTATATATATTACCAATAAAAAATAATATATTATTATTTGCCTAGAGAAGTATTAAAATCGAATTCTAACTTATTTTTCTCTTAAGATAAATGAATTAATTAGAGAGTGACTTACACAGACTATCTATAACACTCATTCACTCCAGGTTATTTTTCGAAACACAGTTTTTAGCACATTGCGCCATCTCTTAACCCTAACACGTTACTAATTTTAAAAAAAAACGTTATAAAAATTGCGCTTGTGTGTGTGTGTTAATTTTTTTTTTTCTTTTTTTTCATTTTTTTTTTTTATTAGAAGGAATATTGGGAATTTTGGGAATTAATATTATTATTATTTTATTATTATATATAAATAAATAAAAACGTTAAAAATGCGGGCTTGTCTGTGCATTTGATCCCTTGAACTCGAGTCGGCGGTCCAGGACTTTAACTGCACGGCTAGACTGGTATATATTGGGAATCGAAAAATGTCTGGAATATATATGGAGGAGAGGATGATGGTCTTGGGCTATGCAGTGCGATCTCTTGAGCGCCTGCAGAGTTAATATTGGGCGCCTGCAGCGCCATCTATGAACACTAACATTTCAAAAGAAAAAATAAATTGTGATTCAAAATCCCCATCAGAGTGACATGGTCCTGGTGACTTAATAAAAATACCTAGAGAAACGATGAACACACGAGAGAGGGCAGGACCGTGCATCACTACCCCTTAATTACAATTTATCCGATACATTGAAAAAAAAAAATTATACGTTATAGAAAATTTTCTTCAAATCATATCTCTTGTTTGTAATGTCAGTACCTATGGGGTTTCAGAAAAATTATTTTCTTCTTTTTAGTGCGTTAAAAACGTGGTTTTTTAAAAAAGTTTTTTTTTTATATAAAGTATTATTTTCTACTTTTTAGTCTTCATATATTGCAATCGATTTCACTTGACCTATACTACTTTTAAGTTTTTTGATTGACTTTAATAGTCATGAAATACTATTATCCTGAAAGTAATAAATTTAAATTGAATTATAAAGAGAAATTTTTAAATTTGTCATATTTTAATTCTTTATTGCCTAAAACTCATCATAAATTTAAATTTTGTTTTCTAAATTACAGTACAAAACATTAATATACCTTCTTTCAAATTTATTTACATTTTAAATATTATACATATTATATTATTCTTTTAACGGGTTTTTAACGGTTTTTTTCAAATTTAAATATTTACACTTTTTGTTTTGATTTTCCCATACAAAATTATATTCATTAATTATGCTCTAATTAAACACTTGCAAGCTACGAATTATTATTGTATTATTGTATTGTCATCCAGAATACATTACTCTGAAAAGTTTCAGAGCGATTGGATGACTGGAAGTGGTCGAAATTTCGATTGCAAGATTTGACCCGAACAGATAAATAAACAAACAAACAAACAAGAAAGCAAGCTAAGAAAAACGTGGTAAAATACACTCAGTTAGCAAGAGTGCTAATGATGACTTGGTGAGATGCAGAGAGCAAATGATAGCTGAAAGAAATTGAGGGTGGCGTTTAAGTCGAAAAAAGGTGTGTCGAAACAGGCAACCAATCAGAAGACCCGTTAAGTAAAAATAAGAAGAGGGGAGTTTGAACCTTTTTTCTACCTCCCTATTATATTTTTTCAATATTTTGATTTTATTAATTTTTTATCTCTCTTTGTAAAGACGAAATTATAACTTTAAAATGATTTTAAATGTAATCAATCAAAAGTCAGAAATTATAATTTAAAAAAATCAAAATTCTTCATAAAAAAAAAATGGCTTTTTATTTTTTCTAATACATTTACCGTGTATATAATATATAGAGATTCTTTATTTCATTAGATTGAATATTATTTATTAGTAATTCATTTAATAAATATCTAATCGTTATTTGAAATTTATTTAATTATTATTTTAGAATTTATGATGCTTAATCCAAATTTAATTCGCAGCATGGAACATACGATCAGGACTGTCATTTAGTTGGAGGGGAGCGACCTGAACATTTTTTCAAACTTCTTATTTAAACGGATTTTAATATTTTGATTATTATTATTAATTAATGTATTATATTTGCATCCCGTCTCGTTTTTGTATTAGATATTGTATCAATATTTTTTATATTTAAAATATTTTAAAATTTTTTAATTAATTTCGAAAGAAAATTAAAAATATATTTATACAATTTTTGCTAGTATAATAAAATAAGATCTAATGAAATATATTTATTTTTATCGTCAATTCACAATGTGTCATTTATTATATTATTAATTTGTGAAATGATTACAAATTTTATGTAAAATCCATTCTCTATTCGTTTAGATCAAAAATAATATATTTAATATTTAATATATTGAATATATTTAATACATACTAGAATCAACTCTTGAATATTTTTTTAAACAAGCGGACTATGGACATCTGTATTATTTATTTTTAATGTTTTGACAAAGTCCCTTTTGTTGTTTTCTTCTTTTGTATTATGTATTGAGAAAGGTAAGTTTTGGAAAGGGCCTTTTGTTGTATTATTATTGTTTCTCCTTTTTAAGTTAACAAAATACAAATATTCATTAATTATGCTCTAATTAAACACTTGCAAGCTACGAATGTGTTATTTTATTGTATTGTCATCCAGAATACATAACTCTGAAAAGTTTCAGAGCGATTGGATGACTGGAAGTGGTCGAAATTTCGATTGCAAGATTTGACGCGAACAGATAAACAAGAAAGCAAGCTAAGAAAAACGTGGTAATAATGAATTTTAAAATATTTTAAATATAAAAAAATGTTAATACAATATCATTTAAAAAAAAGCGGGATTAATAAATATATATATATATATTTTATTAAAAATAAATATTTTTAATTTTATTTCGAAATTAAATAATAAATTTTAAAATATTTTAAATATAAAGTTTCGAAATTAAATAATGAATTTTAAAATATTTTAAATATAAAAAAATGTTAATACAATATCATTTAAAAAAAAAGCGGGATTAATAAATATATATATATATTTTATTAAAAATAAATATTTTTAATTTTATTTCGAAATTAAATTATAAATTTTAAAATATTTTAAATATAAAAAAAATATTAATACAAAATTAAAAAAAGGCGGGAGTAAAATTTCAAAATGGATGCCATTTACGTCACCCATATATAATTTTCAATTAAGAAATTAATAATGAAGCTGTAAGTTTCAAGAGATGTAATCAATAAAACTCAATTTTTCTTTATAAATACTATATCTAGTGTGAATTTGAAAAAAATCGTTAGAGCGGTTTTTGAGAACCAATGGTTATAGATAAATAGATAGATATATATAATTTTAGCTAGCATAATAAGATAAGATATATATCGTGAAATAATTAAAATTCTCAAGTCAAATATACAGCGTGCACGCATACCGACGCATGTAATTGTGTGTGTGAACATGGTCGGCGATTCACACGCCAACACATACAGTTATGTGCGTCGATGACCATTCACGTTATTTATCCGAATCTCAACATTACTTTAACACTACTAAATCAATTTAAAATTATTATTGCATTTAAAACTGCTTTTCTCTACTCCACAGATTTCACTATGCCGAAAAAAAATAACGACCAAAATTTAGACGATATTATTTATTTCATACACCTTTCACTACTGGTTTATAGCCACACAGGTGCTAATGCACTTGAACGAGGCGAAGATAAAATCCCTCTAATTCTCGGGGGAGATTTTAATGTAAATTTTGGATCTGATGATTCGTTGCCGTTGATCAACTTTCTTCGAGAAACATTTGGTCTGCTTATAAATAACGATCCCAAGGAATCAACAACAAAATCTGGAACTACAATAGATGCTGTTTTTACACGTTATATAGAAAATATCGAATCACGAACATATATATCTTATTTTAGTTATCACAAGCCATTAATATCAGTATTACCAATTGAAGCACCAACCGACAATAGTACAGGCAATGTAGATATGATGATAGAGTAGATAATAATAATAATAAAGCGAATATTTGTTACGAAAATTTTATACTGTTATATGTCTTTCGAAATGATCCCTTTATTTTTCTCTATTTCTCTCTCACTCACACTCTCAACTAAAATTTATCTTATTCTCTAGATTCTAAGAAGTTTCACTTCCGCCACGTGTACGATGCTGCACATTTTGCTTTTTTTTTTTTATAAAAAATTAATTTTTTTTCATTTTTATAATATAATTATTTTAATAAATTAATAGTAATTAGAATTGACATAGAAATTGATCAATGATCTAATCTATTTAGAAAGAATTATAAACAATCTTTATAGAAAAAGGGAATGTCTGTCTGTCTGTCTTTTTTGCCTAAACTCAAAAACTACCCGTCCGATTGCGATGAAACTTTCAGGGATTGTTGTGGACATACCAAGGCATACCAAGGAAGGTTTTAGTGTAGTTAAATCCAAAATTAATTTAATTAGTAATATTTTGGTAAAAGTTTATTCATGGTTACATTGAAAAATTTACAATAAATAAATAAAAATAATTGGAAATCCTTTCAAATTATTATTTTGATAAATTTTATTAATATTTTTAATTTTTTTTAAACTGCCAAAAATAACATACCCATAATAATAGTTGTAATAAAAATAAAAATATAAATCACAATGTAAGTAAAATATTGAATCGTTTTATTTATATTGTTTCAATTATTGTTTGAATATTTATTAAATTTATATATAGATTAATTTACATGTTTAAATGTATATTTAATAAATTTATTTATTGATTCTTAATATTAATAATTCCAATTACTTTCTTGAAAATTTTTTTTATTTAAAAGCATATTCAGCATTGAAATTGCTATTAAATATGGAGGTATTTGGAACACCAACATGTAATATTAGCACATATTCTGGGATGGGAATAATACTAAGATCATGTCATGTCCTATTAAATATTTTGAATTTTATTTTGAATCATACAATGGTAATGAAATAATGTAGGTGGACTTGTGAGACAAACAATAAGAATCTATAATAAGAGAATATACTTATTCCGAAAACTAATAATTAAAATGTAATAACTATTAACAATTAATAAAGTAGAAATAATTTTCCAACAAATAAAAATGTAATAATAAAAAATAAAATTTCAATTAAATTCGTTTAATAAATTATTATTATTATTATTATTATTATTAAGTTTTCACACTCACTCGGCACAAGTGCTGGTAAACTTTGACCTACCCCAGTTGCTCTTTTCTTTTATGTGGGGTTAGGCTCGGACGCTGTGGAGAGGGAATTCATCCTAACCTACAGTTATTCTCATTCTTTGTTTTTGTTACTATCTCGCCAGAGATAGTATTGCGATCATGAAAATTTTCGATGTTGAGATTTTGATGTTTTTATACGTTTTGAAGGTTCCTGAATCATTTTCACTAAGGTTGAGAAAAATGTCTGTGTGTGTGTGTATGTGTGTGTGTATGTGTGTGTGTATGTGTGTATGTGTGTATGTGTGTGTGTGTGTATGTATGTAGGCAAGATTACGCAAAAACGGTTTGAGCTAGAATGATGAAATTTGGTACATGGACATTATTCAAAATTCATAGTTTTCTATCAACTTTTGAGAAATGTAGCTCAACCGGAAGAGGGTCATTACCTACAACGTTTTGATTTTTTTTCCTCTAAAGTGACCGTAAAAATAAAGATATATGTTTGATAATTTTTCACATGATTAATAATTATATAAAACTGCTATATATAGAATTTCAGCTTGATTGATTCGCTGAAATTACCAGAATTAATTTTTTAACACTGAAAATCTCACGCGTCAACACGTGACGTGGTGCCATCAACAAAAAGCCAAACATGCGCTGGTTTAATATTTATTATTTATTATTTATAATTTATAATTAATTAAATTTAATTTAAATATAATATATTATGTTATTTAATCCAATTCAAATTGCGAGATAGTCGAGTGGAGACACTCCAGCTAATTTTTTTTATTAAATTCCATCGCTAGGAATCTTCTAAATATATAACAAGTCTGTAAAACTACAGCCTTTTGGACGAGTGGTGTTAATTCATCTGATATTCCTAGCAATCTAATGTTCTTTTTCAGGTTGTTACTTGAAAGTCCCTCCACAGACATTACAATCGGAACAATTTTGACCTCGTTCAATTTTCACAATCGTTTCAGCTCGAAAGAAAGGTTTTGATATTTTGAGATCTTCTCCCGCTCCGTCTTTGCCAGGTTATGAGTCAATGGGACCTCAATGTCAATAACAATAGCCCTTTTCTCGTGTTTATCTATCAGTATAATATCGGGTCTGTTATGATCAATTGTCTTATCAGTCAATACAGGTTGATCCCAATAGAGTGGTGTTTGAATTTTCTAAAACAGAGGGAGGAGTGTATTTGTAAAACGGTTCTGGGTCTTCGATTAGTTTTCTTTTGAGAGCAAGCTCCCGATGGATTATTTTTGCTACTTGGTTGTGGCGATATTATCGGCCAATGCTCCGCATCAGTGGCGTACCTAGAACTTTTGCCGCCCGGGGCGATCTCCAGTTTGCCGCCCTTTCTATTATAAGTCAATCAAATAGTGGTTTTTATAAATTAATACACATAAATAAATTATTAAGTTATTTAATCAATATTAATTAATACACAGAGTAAATTTTTTTACCCATATTTGTATGCACTCGTAAACATATTTATATAATATTTACTCTTATAGCTTTCATACTAGAAAAATCGTGTATAATGCTCACAAAATTTATATTATTTGTAATTTCTTGTTCTATTGACAATATTGCAAGATTTTGTAGTCTTAATTGACTCATTGTAGAACGAAGATAATTTTGCTATTATATCAAATTTTATCCTTTTAATATATGATATTTAAATAAATATATATTAAATATGGAGTTACCAAAAATGTCCCATGAATTATTCTCCAAAGGTAATGAATTATTAGCTTGAAAAAATTGCATTTCCAACATCAATGAAAGTGAGATTGCATATTGAAAAACATAATAAATATCAAATTAGTCAGGTGGTTGGAAATTATTAAATAGTCCCCTCCAACCCATTTTTCAGCCACCAGTCGAGTTTATATTTAATGAAATATTCATTTCTCACAATTCAATGAATAATTTAATATTAAAAACATATGTATATCGTTTTCTATTGGTATGATATTCATTTTTTTGCTGAAATGATTACCACTATCGTTTAAGCCCATTAATATCTAATAGACCTACAAGATTCCGATATTGACTTACAGAGCAATAATAATACATTTCAGTATTGAAATATAATATAATATGTGGACAAAAATAAATTTATTTTTATTTTGACAATAATTTAACATTTTAATGGGAAGAATATCAATCATAATTTCAGGATTTTAATCATAGTAAATCATTAATAATATAAACGTTCTTTTAATATCAACCAATTGCAAATTTAATTATTAAAAATTTATTTAACCTCTGATTGTAATTGTATATATTTAACACCCGTTTCATTCATTTACTTGGAAAGTGAAATAGTAAATAAATTATAATGCAATCTTCTCAATTTCAAGTCTTTTTCATAGAAAGAACAACCGTTTTTTAAAACAAGTGAGCTAACGTGGAATTGTTTTTTTTTGGTGCCTTATCTCTATCCTGCCCCTTCTATTTCATTCCACTTTTTCTATTATTCATGGTACACTTTCACTTTTCTATTCTTTTTGTATGTTTCTTTTCTTTTTCATTTCGATAGTCATGTATTTACATACATAATTATTATAATACTCCACCTCCTCAGTTAACCACCTCAAAAGGGCTTCAGAATTCAAAGCATATCTATTTTATATATTATAATATCTCCATTCTTTATACTTAATTATTAAATTTATATGATATAAATATTATTATTGTTCTGAGATTGAAACATTTAAACCTTAAAACGAAAATCCTGAAGAAGGTTCTAATAAGGGACTGAAACGTCGTCACATAAGTCAAATAACAAGTAAAGAGGGTTTCATTTCTAAACCTTCTGATTTCATACTGACTGCCCACTTAATCCATTATATATTTTCTAAACAGCTTATCATATATTATAAAATTGTCAATAAATTATATATATATATATATTGTCGTATATTGGAGGACTTAGGTAAGGTATTTTATTAGAAAAATTGGGTTGAAATCAGATTAAATTAATTTGGTAGCACTCTGCATAAATTTAGAATAATAAAGGGTTACTGAATCCGCAAAAGTTGATATGGGAAATGATAAAATTGAATAGGTTCAGATTAAAAATGCATATTTAAATTATAACTAAAAATTATGTATTTAATAAACTATAAGAATTTATATTACAAAAATAGATAACAGTAATTATATGAAATTGAAGAATTGAATGGTACCGTTAAAATAGAAATATAAATTAAATGAAATTTAATTTATATTAAGCAATTGCAAATTATTATTAATTACCAAGTGTCGACACTTAGCCTTATGTGAAAGGAAGGAATGGAGAATTCTTTGGAGACTTGAGTCTTGAGTGTCGTCCTGCGGAGTTATCTGGAACATCTCGTGAGCAGCGGCATCTCTCAAAAAGGTGGTTGGCCGCGGATGTCCTTCCTGCAGGGCTATGTTGTCTCCTTCTCCAATTCCCGATCAAGACTAACTCAAACTTTCTTTTTCACCGATAATGAATACTTCATTCCTTCCCCCACCATGAATACATGGATGGTTCTCTGTACACGTGCAGACCACATGTTCCATGACCAAATGTCCTTTATTCTCCAATTTAGCAACATTCTTTAGTATATATTACAATATATTGATATTTTAACTATATTATTTAACTTTCAATAGAATATCCACTGATAATTAACTAAACATTAAACATATACAATTATATATTTAATATAAGGTATATATTTAGGGAGAATAAATCCCCCGTATAAAAGGATAGACACAATGTATTCACCCCTTACTTACCATGAAAAATATATATACTATATAATTGAATTTTTTTTTTATATATTTCTTTTTTTTAATAGTATAATGTAAATCCGGATAATAAATATTTTATGAAGAAAAAAAACAGGCAATTAAAGAAAATACTAGTTACAATTTTTCATTTTTTTTTTATTTAACATGTTAATAAAATCAAAATGTTTATATGCAAACCCTTAGGATAGAAATGTACTTTTTTTTACTAAACAAGCACTAATTTATTGCTTTATATATATGTCTAGGCAGAGACAGTGAGGGTGAGGGTGAGAGAGTCTGGGAATGGCAAATTATGGCCAATCGTTAAATCATTTGCAGACCCTCTTGAAGAAGGGTAATAAAAATTAGGTAAACTAGAATCTCACACGAGAACAAGGGAAGTGTTTTTAATTTATTTTTCTAATTAGGGATTTGAGTTTTTTTTTTTTTTTTTTTAATGGAATTTGTAAATTTGGTTATAACAAACTAATGTATTTTTTTCATGCAAGGGAGATAAATTAAATATAATTGAAGTTTCATTAAGATAATTCCAGGGATTCTATATAGTTAAAAAAAATTATTATTTACATCTGACAAGGGAGCAAAAAAATCATTCTTCTTCCTGTTGTTTTTTGAAATTATTTCAACGTTTCCAAACCGACTTTCTCTTAAGACCACAATTTAATATGTAATTGAATTATCAAAATATTTTATTGAAATCTGTATGAAAATTGTAATTTTTCTTCTCATTTTGAAATTGGTGAAAATCAATCTACAAAATAAATTTATTTATTTAACTAATATAAATATTTTAGTGTTCAAATTGAAATTGTGGAAATTTGAATTAGTATTTATAAATCATTAGTAATAATAAGAGGATTGAATTAAAATAAACTTTGAACTTATAATATTCCAAATATTGTATTTGAAAATACTAGTAGGTATATTATTATGGTTTGAGGAAGTTTTTTTCCTATGAATTTTTAACTTTAATCCATTATTTGTTGAATTATTCACTATCATTGAATTTATTTAAAAACAAACTTTCCGATCAATGAGAAATGGAAAATCATTAATAATTATCCTTCGTGATTATAGAATCCAAGTATTCAAATTTATCACATTTTTTTAAAAATTTGTCTTTAATTTCTTTCTTTTATTATATATAAAAATATATTGATGAATTTATCATTTTTATGAAATTAATATTCAAAAATTTAATTTAATTAATTAATTTTTTTTTTTTTTTGCTTTTTCGGAAATATCTCCATTTAGCCAGCTTTCTCAGATTTGTTTATTATTATTTTATTTTTATTTTTATTTATATATCGATACACTCGGCGAGGTTTGAACCCACGAACTCGAGTCGGCGGACCGGTCCCTATAACCTCGCGGCTAAGCTCCAGGTTTTAAAATTTTTTAAAGTGCAAAAAAAATATTGTAATTGTATAGTTCTTTAATAATAAAACAGATGGTGATTTAATAAAATTTTATAGAAAGATTATTAAATTCGAACATTGTTTTAATCTTTCTTTCATATATTATTTTATTTTGAGAGTTGATTAATTCAACTTATTCCAGAATTTATTTATTTTATTTTATTATAAGACATAGGCTGTTTACCTTATTTCAATATTTATTTTAAATTATGTTATTTTTATTAAAATTCAATTTAGCATTTAAGATCAATGAAAAATATTTATATAACTATAATAAAATAATAATATATAAAAATGTGTTGAGATTTGATGTGTAGTTTTTATAAATATGCATATATAATTATATATGATTCTAGTAGAAAAATCTTCGTACAAAACTTTTAATTATTTTTTTCTGGTAGTGGTTTCAATCCCACCTCATTATGTAAAAATATGTGAATTAAAATATCACCGAATACTTCAAAATTACACGAGCATAGTGGATAAAAATATCTTGGCTGTTCAGATTGGTCACATTCATGGACTCTAAATTCGCGTAAACCTTACTTTGCAAATGTCACATTGATTAATTTCACTTGAGTTGCTGTGTATTGATATTACATGTCTTTTTAAGTTCCCCCTAAAAGTTCTACCGCAAATGGGACAGAGAGAATCCATTGTTGATCCAGGTAGTGGCAGATACGCTGATGGGCTCTGTCCTTTCTAAATCGTTTAAAATCAGATATTAATATATATATACAGTGGCGTTGGGGGAGGGGGGCACGTGCCCCTCCCCAAACATTGTGCAAAAAATAATTTTAAAAGTGATTAGTTTTGTAACTGAGAACCCAAAAAATAAAAAAAATTAATTTATGTATAAGTATACCTTCAAAACGTATAAAAACATCGAAAATTTTGGCGAGATAGTAAAAATGACTGAAATGAGCTAAGATCCCAAATCATTTTAAAAAAATAAACAATAAATATTTATTTTGTATTTGTAATTCACTTGGAAGAACTCTAGAGTTCATATATATATGATACAGGGTAAAAAATACTATTGAAAGGTCTTGTTAGGCTCATTCCTATTTCCTATCACTTCCTCTAACATCATTTTTAATTAATTAATTTATAGATATAGATATATTTCTTATAATTTATTTATTATTTATATAAATAAAATTAGAAAATAAAGACTTCTTATAAATATATTTTTAATAATTATAGAGTATGTATATTTAAAAAAAATATTGAATTCTATTGAATATTGAAAAACCATTAATAAGTCTGAAATAGAATAGTATATATCAGTGATTCTCAACCTGGGCGATATCGCCCCCTGGGGGGCGATCGACATCTTAAAGGGGGCGATTATTTGACTATACGATTTTGGGGGCGATTTATTATTTTTGGGGGGCGAAAAAAGGTAAGATGATTTTGCGAACAGGCTTTTTAAACATTTCCTCTTTTTTTCAATTTTTTTCAATATGGTTCTAAAAAAAGGTCAGATGATTTTGCAATCAGGTTCTGAAACTTGGTTTTTCAATATAGCTCTAAGTATCACCTAGTGTACCTACCATAAATTAGGGATTATCATGCAATTTTTATCTATAAAAATTTATAGGGGGGCGAATTAAGAAGCGGGTCTTACAAAAGGGGCGTTTGGTCCAAAAAGGTTGAGAAACACTGGTATATATATTGTAAACGACCAACAATAAAAAAAAATCTGTTTAAATAAATCTCAGAGATATATAAAAATGAATAAATTAATTATATATTTAAATATATATATATATATATTTTCTTTAATTATACATTTGAAATGTATTTTTTAATTTTTTTTTTTTTTTTTTTCTAAAAATATTTTTATATTGTATATTTAACATGAATAAAAATGAAAAATAAAATTATGAGGGAAGAAAAGACCAGGGTAAATTGCATGTCAAAGCACTCTTACAAACAATCCAATTCCTTGCTTATGAAAACCGGGCCAAGTTCAAAAGTTTAATCGTAGTATTCTATCCTTGAATGGAAAGGGAGAAGAGGGAAAATGATAAGGCCGGGACGAGTCCTAGGAAAGATACAGCTCGAATCTGGAATGAAGTGAAAAGACTGTACAGCTTGGGGGCATTAAATGGAACAAAGGCATTGTGCCAACTCATTAACGTCTTCGCTCAAATTAATTCTTACGGCGTGGTCCCCGATCAAAATGCAAATTGTCCGCTCGTCTCTTTTCCCATCCTGTCCCACCCCCTCTCCACCTTCATCCCCTCGGGCACCCCTGTACTGTACACCTTATCATCTCAACTACAAAGTGAACGAGTGATAATGGGATTAAAGCTGGTGAAGATTCGGTCTTTAAAATACACCACCCTTTATATATATATATATATATATATATGTAAATTAATTAAAAATCAATCAGATATATCCAACAATTTCAGATTAATGAAATATGAATATAAAAATATGATAATATCTGTGTTAATAACAAAATTTCCTTATTATTTTTTAATGATGAATTAGAATGTTAATATTTTTCATTACATGAGTATAAATAAGTATAAGTATAAATATTAAATACTTTTTTCGATTTTATAATTAACACAAAAGATAGAAAAAAATAGACCATTCTTATGCAGATTAAAATTATTTAATTGTTTTATTTTAATAAAGGACTAATATAATGTCAGTAGAATTATTTTTCAATCCAAAAAATTCAATTTTTCTATTCAAATTCATTATTAATTTTAATTTGAAAAAAGATTTTATTTTTCAAGGTAAGAATTGTCTTGGAGAGAATGCAATGTGTGTGTGTGTGTGTTATTTAAATTATCAATCGACAACGTTTAGACCATCATGGACCACTAAATTTCATATTTGGATTCAGTAATAGGAATATAGAAAAAAATGAAAATACATTTATACATATAATAATAATCAGAAAATTATTATTTTATTTATATGAAATGCATCTCTTATTTGAAAAAACGTTTTATAATAATAATTTAAATATTTCTTCCTATTTATCTAACTATGACAATATGTAACTCGAAAGTTAATGCCCGCAGTATTCACCTTCCTCCAACTATCCCTAGCCATCTCCATCCAACTCTTATTCTCTTCCAACTCCCTTACCCCCTCTCCCCTTTATAGACAAAATTTAAATATAAATTAATTTAAGTAATTTTTTGTCGTTTATAAAACATTTTTTATAGACCTCCAAATTACTTTCCAATAATTGTATCTGACAAAAAACCACTTCGTGGTAGAGGTTCCTCGCCAAGTTGTGAGCCCTAAAAAGTTAGGAAATCAAAAAAGTTAGGGCCCCGCAAAGTTGTCTTTCAAAAAAATTAGTGAAATCAAAGCTTGGCGGCCGCGCCAAGTTACTCACCTTACAATATTAATTCTTTTAAAACGTTCATTTCCTGAATAGTGTATTTAATTGCATTTCCAATAAAACTTTTTCAAATAGTGGTAGTACCTCCCACATTACCACAGAGTATTTGCAAACCATGAATAGACTTTTACCAAAATATTACTAATTAAATTAATTTTGGATTTACACTAAAACCTTCCTTGTTATGCCCACAACAATCCCTGAAAGTTTCATCGCAATCCGACGGGTAGTTTTTGAGTTTAGGCGAGACAGACAGACATTCCCTTTTATATATACAGATAAATAAGATATATGAAGCGGTGGCTGTGACGTCATTTGTAACTAATAAAATAAAAAAATAAAAAGTAAGAAAAAAATTATTTTTTCACTTTTCTCAAAAAGTATTTATTGTTTTCCAATGAATTTCAAGCTATTAATGGATTAGCCCGAGGGCTATCAAATGGCATTAGAATGGCCCAAATCGCATAAGTCGTTTAGGAGGAGTATATGATACAACTGTCTCTTTTAAATATATAGATTATTATTTTTAAAATTCTTATGTTATATTTCATGAAAAAAATAATTATCGCTTGACTGATTATTTTATAATTAAAATCTTGGCAAAATATTCATTTCAAGAACAAAAACAAAAATATTTAAAGATGAATATTTATAACAAAAATGAGTGAGTAAATATTGCGAATTTATAAACAAAAGACATCATCATCCTGGGGTTTCAATTATGATTATTAAAAAAGCGCATTTTTATTTGTTTTTATTTCTTGCATATCTTTTTTTTACTTTTGAAAAACCAACAAAACAAATTCCTAGTTGGGAGAAATTAAAATAAAACTCAAATTATTGATTTTCCAAATAATAAATTAAATTATATATATTACAAATAATAAGATTTAAAATTATTAATTTCAAGGTTAATCAAAAATACAAAAAAAAAAAAAAACAGATTCTAAACTAAACTACATTCAGATATACGAGTATACATTCCAGTTCATTAATGTATTTTATAGTTGGTAACATTAAATGAACAATTTCGAAAATTAGAGATATTTAAAATATGTATGAATTAATTAATTAATATGAACTATTGATAATAATATTCAAATCATCTCTATTTATGTTAACAAACAATGTATTTATTTATCATCAAACAAATAATTTTAATATTATATGTATTACGGGTGTAATTTGTTAATCCAATCAGCTTTTATATATTAATGGAATATTCGATTAAATGATTATTACATATTATTGTTTGAAAATTGATAAGAAATTAATTAAATTTAATGAAAAGCAAAAGGTCACATAATATATGTTAGTTAATTTATGTTCAGTAATTAATAATTAAAAGAAAAACAATTTGTATTGACTTCCCTATTGAACTAAAAATTTTTTGAGTGGCAGTGAAGTAAATTATTGTATGTTTCTATCTCAATAAATTTCTTTTAACAAGCTATTTATAAATTATAAAAGAATGTTTCTCGGTTTTACTCATCTTTGTGTTTTCTTGGAATTTTTGGAACTGAACGTTTATTGGCAGTACATAAAAGTTTCCTGGCCCAATTACTTGTTGACATTGTGAGCAATTTCTTTTGTTTTAGATTCCATTTTGAATTGGCACAATAAAATCGTTCGTAAAAAAAAAACAAAAACAATTAAATAACAATGGTTCAATTAAAACTTAAAAATGATCTTTTAGTATAATAAATTCATTTTTAAAATATAAAACTAACAGTGGATCATATATGGTCATTATTATTAAAATCAGAGAGGGGTTTTATAGTAAAATACAATGATGAATATTGGTTAATATTTGTTATATTGAATTTGTATAAAAACAGATTATTTAGTGAATCACCACATTGAACCGAAAAAAAATTTTAATTACTCTATATAAATAAATATTATCTATATAAAAATATATTTTAATTAATTATAAATAACTCTAAAAAGAAATTTAAATTAAACCATAAAAAGGGAAAGAGTCAATAAATGAAAAATAATTTATCAATAGCCTCTTAGACAAATTATTTTAATAATTTTTTGATTAATTCTATTAATCTCTTTTAGCTACACAATCCATACATTCCTATCCTGAGCTTTCTCCATCCAATTCCTCTCTAACTCTCTTAATTCCCTCCCGATTCTTATTATATATATTACCAATAAAAAATAATATATTATTATTTGCCTAGAGAAGTATTAAAATCGAATTCTAACTTATTTTTCTCTTAAGATAAATGAATTAATTAGAGAGTGACTTACACAGACTATCTATAACACTCATTCACTCCAGGTTATTTTTCGAAACACAGTTTTTAGCACATTGCGCCATCTCTTAACCCTAACACGTTACTAATTTTAAAAAAAAACGTTATAAAAATTGCGCTTGTGTGTGTGTGTTAATTTTTTTTTTTCTTTTTTTTCATTTTTTTTTTTTATTAGAAGGAATATTGGGAATTTTGGGAATTAATATTATTATTATTTTATTATTATATATAAATAAATAAAAACGTTAAAAATGCGGGCTTGTCTGTGCATTTGATCCCTTGAACTCGAGTCGGCGGTCCAGGACTTTAACTGCACGGCTAGACTGGTATATATTGGGAATCGAAAAATGTCTGGAATATATATGGAGGAGAGGATGATGGTCTTGGGCTATGCAGTGCGATCTCTTGAGCGCCTGCAGAGTTAATATTGGGCGCCTGCAGCGCCATCTATGAACACTAACATTTCAAAAGAAAAAATAAATTGTGATTCAAAATCCCCATCAGAGTGACATGGTCCTGGTGACTTAATAAAAATACCTAGAGAAACGATGAACACACGAGAGAGGGCAGGACCGTGCATCACTACCCCTTAATTACAATTTATCCGATACATTGAAAAAAAAAAATTATACGTTATAGAAAATTTTCTTCAAATCATATCTCTTGTTTGTAATGTCAGTACCTATGGGGTTTCAGAAAAATTATTTTCTTCTTTTTAGTGCGTTAAAAACGTGGTTTTTTAAAAAAGTTTTTTTTTTATATAAAGTATTATTTTCTACTTTTTAGTCTTCATATATTGCAATCGATTTCACTTGACCTATACTACTTTTAAGTTTTTTGATTGACTTTAATAGTCATGAAATACTATTATCCTGAAAGTAATAAATTTAAATTGAATTATAAAGAGAAATTTTTAAATTTGTCATATTTTAATTCTTTATTGCCTAAAACTCATCATAAATTTAAATTTTGTTTTCTAAATTACAGTACAAAACATTAATATACCTTCTTTCAAATTTATTTACATTTTAAATATTATACATATTATATTATTCTTTTAACGGGTTTTTAACGGTTTTTTTCAAATTTAAATATTTACACTTTTTGTTTTGATTTTCCCATACAAAATTATATTCATTAATTATGCTCTAATTAAACACTTGCAAGCTACGAATTATTATTGTATTATTGTATTGTCATCCAGAATACATTACTCTGAAAAGTTTCAGAGCGATTGGATGACTGGAAGTGGTCGAAATTTCGATTGCAAGATTTGACCCGAACAGATAAATAAACAAACAAACAAACAAGAAAGCAAGCTAAGAAAAACGTGGTAAAATACACTCAGTTAGCAAGAGTGCTAATGATGACTTGGTGAGATGCAGAGAGCAAATGATAGCTGAAAGAAATTGAGGGTGGCGTTTAAGTCGAAAAAAGGTGTGTCGAAACAGGCAACCAATCAGAAGACCCGTTAAGTAAAAATAAGAAGAGGGGAGTTTGAACCTTTTTTCTACCTCCCTATTATATTTTTTCAATATTTTGATTTTATTAATTTTTTATCTCTCTTTGTAAAGACGAAATTATAACTTTAAAATGATTTTAAATGTAATCAATCAAAAGTCAGAAATTATAATTTAAAAAAATCAAAATTCTTCATAAAAAAAAAATGGCTTTTTATTTTTTCTAATACATTTACCGTGTATATAATATATAGAGATTCTTTATTTCATTAGATTGAATATTATTTATTAGTAATTCATTTAATAAATATCTAATCGTTATTTGAAATTTATTTAATTATTATTTTAGAATTTATGATGCTTAATCCAAATTTAATTCGCAGCATGGAACATACGATCAGGACTGTCATTTAGTTGGAGGGGAGCGACCTGAACATTTTTTCAAACTTCTTATTTAAACGGATTTTAATATTTTGATTATTATTATTAATTAATGTATTATATTTGCATCCCGTCTCGTTTTTGTATTAGATATTGTATCAATATTTTTTATATTTAAAATATTTTAAAATTTTTTAATTAATTTCGAAAGAAAATTAAAAATATATTTATACAATTTTTGCTAGTATAATAAAATAAGATCTAATGAAATATATTTATTTTTATCGTCAATTCACAATGTGTCATTTATTATATTATTAATTTGTGAAATGATTACAAATTTTATGTAAAATCCATTCTCTATTCGTTTAGATCAAAAATAATATATTTAATATTTAATATATTGAATATATTTAATACATACTAGAATCAACTCTTGAATATTTTTTTAAACAAGCGGACTATGGACATCTGTATTATTTATTTTTAATGTTTTGACAAAGTCCCTTTTGTTGTTTTCTTCTTTTGTATTATGTATTGAGAAAGGTAAGTTTTGGAAAGGGCCTTTTGTTGTATTATTATTGTTTCTCCTTTTTAAGTTAACAAAATACAAATATTCATTAATTATGCTCTAATTAAACACTTGCAAGCTACGAATGTGTTATTTTATTGTATTGTCATCCAGAATACATAACTCTGAAAAGTTTCAGAGCGATTGGATGACTGGAAGTGGTCGAAATTTCGATTGCAAGATTTGACGCGAACAGATAAACAAGAAAGCAAGCTAAGAAAAACGTGGTAATAATTTATCAATAGCCTCTTAGACAAATTATTTTAATAATTTTTTGATTAATTCTATTAATCTCTTTTAGCTACACAATCCATACATTCCTATCCTGAGCTTTCTCCATCCAATTCCTCTCTAACTCTCTTAATTCCCTCCCGATTCTTATTATATATATTACCAATAAAAAATAATATATTATTATTTGCCTAGAGAAGTATTAAAATCGAATTCTAACTTATTTTTCTCTTAAGATAAATGAATTAATTAGAGAGTGACTTACACAGACTATCTATAACACTCATTCACTCCAGGTTATTTTTCGAAACACAGTTTTTAGCACATTGCGCCATCTCTTAACCCTAACACGTTACTAATTTTAAAAAAAAACGTTATAAAAATTGCGCTTGTGTGTGTGTGTTAATTTTTTTTTTTCTTTTTTTTCATTTTTTTTTTTATTAGAAGGAATATTGGGAATTTTGGGAATTAATATTATTATTATTTTATTATTATATATAAATAAATAAAAACGTTAAAAATGCGGGCTTGTCTGTGCATTTGATCCCTTGAACTCGAGTCGGCGGTCCAGGACTTTAACTGCACGGCTAGACTGGTATATATTGGGAATCGAAAAATGTCTGGAATATATATGGAGGAGAGGATGATGGTCTTGGGCTATGCAGTGCGATCTCTTGAGCGCCTGCAGAGTTAATATTGGGCGCCTGCAGCGCCATCTATGAACACTAACATTTCAAAAGAAAAAATAAATTGTGATTCAAAATCCCCATCAGAGTGACATGGTCCTGGTGACTTAATAAAAATACCTAGAGAAACGATGAACACACGAGAGAGGGCAGGACCGTGCATCACTACCCCTTAATTACAATTTATCCGATACATTGAAAAAAAAAAATTAAAAAAATTTTTTATATTTCATAAATTAGATTTATAATTTATTTTAAAAGAAAATATTGAGAATAGATGATACTTAATGTGAAAACAAAAAGGTTGAGAAATATATTTATGTATGTATATAAGTATATTATTATAAAATATAACCAAAACTTATTTTGTTTAATAGCTCCAAAGAGATAATTATTCAAAAGTTTCAAAATAATATTTCAGTATTTAATTTCAATCAAAATTATTAATACAATAATATTGTCTCAGTTAAAATATTTTCATCTAGTTTATTTATTGAAGTAAAAACTTTTAAATGATATGTATATCACACACACATTAATGTGATGTGTTTTATACAAATGGATCCAAAGAAGATAATTTGGTTAGCTTATACTACATATATATCCAATGTATAATATACAACATGAAAGAATAAAATTAAAATCTGAATGTGACTGCACATTTACCTACCTAAAAATAAATATTTAGAATATATTAGGGGAAATAACATTCACAACGCTTTAATATGAACAATAATAACTACATTTAAATTCTCATAATATTATATTACTATATATTATAATAATATTACAATATCATTTAGATTATCTATAATAAAAACACGAAGATGAACCTATCAATGGTAATATTCAAGTTTCTAGCTAAATTGACGTTGAGAATTGAACATTATTTGATATAACTTGGTGACACCGTTTTAATCGAGCTCCCATCAATCATTTACATTGATATTTACAACTTTTATGGAATGATCAATAAAAACATATATTTACATATGTCCAATGACGGAAAAATGTAAACGCCATGGGGGCGCTGATGTGTAATGGTCTTTAAGATCACAAAAAAATCGTGATCCCATGATTGTATTCATATAAAAAATTAGCATTAAGAATTAGCTATTAACAGCATTTGTATGTTCTTGTGTAGACAGAAGGTAGAATTGAATAAGGGGGACAATTGGAGGAATGTGTTATATGGCTTTCAAATACGTCAGCGCCTTAGAGATATATTTAGATAGATAGTAAGATTAAGCATACAAAGTTCTTTATTTTTTTTATTTAAAAAAGGTAAAAGTATCAAATTACGCGTTTAAGACCATATAAAAGGGCCTCAAACAAAAATTCAAAGGACGATGGTTCTGTTTTAAATATATTCATGTAAATTTATATGACAAGAATTTAAAGAAAAAGAAAGAAAAAAACTCAAAGTAAAGTCATATTAGATCGAATCATTTTTTTCAGATTTTCATTCTTCAAAATTGGATATTAGTAACAAGAGGGATGCGGCCCCTCTGGGTGTAGAACACGATCGTGCTTTGTAAGCCTTCTAAACTTTATCTTTTTTATATATCAGTTGGGTGTATGTGTCGTATAAAAGATGCTGTTTTTTTTATTCCTTTAGTTTAATATGAAATTCAAATTTTAATATGAAAACTTTAAGGAAATTTTTATATTTTAAACGATGCTAATTTGTTTTCTCTTCTTTTCTAATACCGAACGATATTCTGTATTCTTTTGAAAAACAAGAATTGTTTTTAGAATGGGTTAAAGAAGTTGGTTCATTTCTCTTCTATGTATATTTTCTAAGTATTAAAACGGATTCAGACCAGATGTTTATTAATAAATGTTAATGTGAGATATTTTATATAAAACAAATACAAATATAAATTATATTACTTAATTTTTTAATAATATATTCTTTGAAGTTAATCCCATTCCCTCACAGAAAAGAAAATATATCGATATGAACCTATAATCTTATATATAAAATTCTCGTGTAACAAAACTTTGAAATCATACTCCTCGGAGACGGCTGGACCGATTCTTATGAAATTTTTTATGCATATTCAGTAGGTCTCAAGGCATGCCAGACTTCTTTTATTAAACCGCTAATTGGTAAGGTGTATCCAGGGGGTGGTATTTAAATAAAAATAGTTTAGTTACCGTGCTAGATCATAGAGGCGCTGGTGGCGATAATTTGACTTCTATATATATCCTAATAGGACATTTGAAAAAAGAATGATTTCTGGGTCAGCGTGCTAAGGCGTTACCCTATGACTTTGCTTCCTCAGTTCGAAACTCGCAAAGGCACATTTTTTTTTTTTAAGTATTATATATTTTTTTTTAAAATTTATTAATTTTTATTATTTTAATATTTTATTAAATTATTTTATTAAATTAATTTTATTAAATTAAATTTTATTATTAAATTTTATTTTATTAAATTAATAATTATGTCAATTAATTTTTTGTGCATAAATAAACATATATAAATAACTATATATAAAATTTGAATTTTCATTCATTCATTCATATAAAGCAAATTGGCCGTAAGAAGGATATGTTAGCCTGTGAACTAGAACTGTGAAATAGAACATTATTCTTTTCATCTAAATATACAAATTATATAAAAATATATAATTAAAAAATTGTGTAAATTTCAGTGAATAGAAAGAAATTTAATATGATGTGTTCAATGAAAATATGTAAAAAAAATTTGATTACAATCATTACTGAAAATAGCATTTTTTAATAATCTATTTTCAAATAAATATGTCACATACAACATTATTCTTTTCATCTAGACATGCAAATTCCAGAACTACAAAGAAAAAATTATAAAATTTACAGTTAAGTGAAAAATTATTTATTTGGAGATAAGACCAACATTTCAGCAATTTTCTGAATTCGTAATTTGAATCCACCACGGCTGTGCAACGGTGAGCGATTAGTCATTAAAAAATTTATGAAAAACTTTATCGAAGCAACCTTTTTAACTGGCAAGTTTCGATGTGAAAAGATATTCATACCACGAATAACTATTATACCCACTAGAAATTCTCTAGAAATTATTTACATGGCAAAACAACATTTGCCGGGTCAGCTATAATAATATATAATTAATTTACTGATTAAATTAAAATATATTTTACAAGAAAACAAATTATTGTCTTATCTACTTATACTGATTGATACAAAATGGATGAAAAGCTTTTACATACACACTTTCAACCAAAAACTATGTGTCACTCGGGGGTACAGGGGGCGGAGCCCCCGTCTAGGTGTGGAGAGCGCCGAAGGCGCTCGGAGCGGCTAGTCTATATATATATATTTATAGAGGGAGAAATTGTTTTATAGAGATAAGACCCGAATACTAATAATATTAGTCTAAACATATGCAAAAATTAAGAATTTTATCCAATTTTTTTTTTTTTTCACTTTATTTATTAGTAAATTTAATTTCAAACTTTGACTGCATAATATAAATTCCTTAACAAATGAAATGTATTATTTTTAAAAATCTATCTAAAATTTCAACAAAATAAAAATTGTATTTTATGATTGGAAAATAATATATTTTAATTCGATAAAATTTTAAATTTTCTAGCTTTAGAAAAACAAAATACTAAATGACCTTTATTTTTTATTTAATTGATTAATTTAATTTTTGGGTGTCAAATTCTATTGCTTGTTTAATTGCATTGCTGAACTGTTGATCCTAAATATAAATAAATTGAATTGATTTAATTTAATCATATATTTATATAAAAAAATTTTGAAAATTCGATCAACTGACAAAATAAATAGTTTAATATAAATAAATATTGAGATGTGCGTGTTTGTGAAGGTTAAATTAATGTTTTTAGTTAACATTGTGGAAGTTAGCAACAGTCACGCAAGAATTTCAAGAACGTGAAAGGAACGACCCATCGTGTGTGGTGCTAACTGCCTGCCTGCACTATGCGTCTTATTTTATGGGTTTCTTTCTTGATCTTTTTTGTTTTTTTATTTTATTTATTTATTTTTATTTTGTATTTTTTTTTCTCTTTTGTTTTGAGAAAAAAGAGGCCGATCAAACCATTCTTTTGATCATGTAGACTTTAGTAAAGTTAAAAATAAACAATAGACACAGCAACAACAACAGACTTGTTATCTTAAAAACTTAAAAAGAAATTACTTGTGAAACTTTACTTTTTGAGCTTTACAAAATTTATTGTAACAATTACATCTGCTTCTTTATTATTATGTTTTTTTCATTAACTTCTTTATTAAAAATATTTAATTCAATCTTTATAAATATTTCTTTAATAATTAATGGTACTGAAAATATTTATATATATATTATTAATATTGATTTTGGCCCTCACTTTGAAGAAAGTAACCAATTAGATAAATTATTTAATACTCGATTGAATTAAAAAACAAATAATAATAATAATAATAACAATCGTTGTGATTATACTAGACCAGGTTGTGTTAGGACAATATAACTATGAGAGACACATCCTTAAATTAAACTCTGAGGATAGATACATAAAGTGTGGTAAAATGTGAGAGACATTATAACATATATATTTTTCTGTACTTGTAGATTGACTTGTTATGCCTACACAATCAACTAACAACAAAGAGTTCAAATACAACCTCTTAAGACCCTAAAAAAAATACCATCATATCATCAACATCTCAACCAAAATAGCCCTAATCGTTGTCATAACAGTTCCTCTAACTTTGGGAGCCAAAGTGGACCCTTGGATCATTCAGGGGGTCCTTGAAAAATTAAAATCGATTTGGGGGTCCCTGAACAACGTCAGGGAGTCCGCGAAAGGTTTAATAAAAAAAATATTAATTGTGACACATTCTTATTAATCTATATATCTATATATATAAAGGAGAGTGTTTGTATGTATGTAATTTGTTTACTTTTTTGCTGTCATAGAAACAAAAAAACAGAAATTTCTTACTTAACCGACACTTGGTAATTTAGAATTATAAACAAAACCAATTGAACTTCAAAAAAAAAATTTCTCACTTAACCGACACTTATGTATACACGTAATGTATGATGGAATTGAGGCAGGAAATAAGATGGCCATTGAAATTAATAGGGATAAAACAAAATATTTAGTAAGAGAGAAAAACATTAACACACAAAGTCTTAACATACAAAATGTAAAATTTGAAAATGTAGAAAAATTTAAATAATTAGATTCTATAATTACAAAGAATAATAATATTGGATAAGAATTTAAATCGAGGTCACAATCGGGTAACGTCTGTTATCATACAGTAAAGAGGCTTAACTCATCAAAACTTTTATCAAAATGGATGAAAATAAAAGAATTATTTTGCCTGTTGTATTATATGGGTGGTCGATGTTCTTGGGAGAAAGTAGATTTAGAGAATTTGATATTAGGATTGTTTGCAGCATTTAAGGACCAAAGAAAGATAAGATCACCGGGCTATGGCGGAGATGGCATAACGAGGAATTGCATGAACTCTATGCATCTCCAGATATAGTTAAGGTTATTAAGGTTATAAAATAGAGAAGGCTGGGATGGGAATGGGTCATGGCTAGAATAGTAGATTAAAGATCGACGAAATATATTTGGAAAAACCGATCGGGAAACGTCCTATAGGATTGGGAAGACCAAGAACGTGGTGAGTGGACAATGTAGGAAGGGACCTGGGACAGATGGGTAGGAGTTATATAGGATGGTTATAGCTCAGACTTGGGGGTTACTTTCGAGATCTGTAGAGCCACAGGGATAGATAGATTGATATAACAAATACAATAATAATATATAATTAATTTACTGATTAAATTAAAATATCTTTTAAATAAGAACACAAAAAGATATGATAATATAATGTAATATACTGATTGAAACAAAATGGATGAAAACCTTTTACCTACAGACTTTCAACGAAATATTACTTCGAGGGTACAGGGGGCGGAGCCCCCGTCTAGATGAGAAGAGTGCCGAAGGCGCTCTAATCAGCTAGTATGTAAATAAAATAAATAACAATGAAGAATTGTTAGCAATGGACCAAAAGAGTTTGGGAAACACTGCTCTAATTTGAAACAAATTAAAAGTAAAAAACTTTATAAATATGAGGAAAATTAATTTAGCAAGGGTGTCTATCGTCCCAATTATGATTTTAACGGAAATAGTGATACCCAAGTTAATTCATAAATACATTTATGGACTTGATAAAGTCAGAAGACGATCGTGCTTCAGACTTGACATATCATTCGCAAGTTTCATATATTCAAATATTATAGTCAAGGAGATTTCTCTTTTCGTCTCGACCGAGCTTAGGCCATAGTATAAGAAAAGAACACAGCAGGTGAAATTTTTACTACTCGGAAAATAATAAAAATGATAATACTTTTTCGAAAAATTAAAAAGTATCTATTATTAAAAGACTAAGTTCCAATTATTAATTAAGTTCATATAAATTCCAAGGTGTAAGGAAATCTATACAAAGTATAATAATAATTTCGTTTTTTTGTTTTCATTTTAACCATTAGAATATAATTTAGCTTTTCTTTATTCAATTTCCACCCTTCGATTATTCAACTTCAATACCCATAAAAATAAATCTACTAAAATTGGTTAAATTGATTATTTGTATAAAAGAATAATAATAATAAAATAGCACTTTACTATCTAGCTACAATAACTATAACTCTAATACTCGAAGAAATAAATATTGTCCTATATATGATTTTAGTTATAATACATTATGGAGGGAGAATAATGGAAATTAAAAGTGAAGAAACTAATTTGTCAAGCGCAATAATTTATTGGTGCTTACTGAGAATATAATAAAATATAATAAAATAGTTATTTTTTTTTTGTTCTTTAATATTTGAGAAATATCTACAATTTTGATTTTATGTAAGATTAACATTTCACATATTTTTTTTAACAAAAACGAATAAACTCGTTTTTTTAATTTTATAATTTTGATCCTATGTAATGAATAAAAAGCCTTTTTTATAGCACATTGCTATTACATATATGTTCAAAAAAAAATCAATTTATAATAAAATACGGTTTAAAAAAGTCCATTAAATTATACTTTTTTAAAAGAATAATACAATTGTGTTTAAATTTGTAAATAACATACAATTTACAAACATTAATGTATTAGAAATTAAAGTGTCATTTTTATTTATTTAATAAAATCATTTAAATAAATGATTAGGGAACAATTTCCATTAAATTAATATCAATAATTTATTATTCACATTATTAGTGAAAAGCTATTTAAGCCGATTAATAATGAACTTATAGAAATTATTTGTTACCTATCAATTTGTAATTCATATTAGTTTTTAAGGAAAACAAAATTTATTTATTAAATTTTTCACAATATTTTTATTATTTATTTGAGTCAAGGATGTAAACGAAATAGCATGATCTCTATGCAACCCAGAAGTAACTAAAAGAACAATGAGATATTTTTTATTATTCAGATAAATATGGAAATATTTGTTATATATATATTAAATAGTCAATGGTTTATCATTATTTTGATAGGTATATGATATTTTTTTTCTTTTTGTATAATTTAAGTATAGTTTTAGAATGAAAATTATATGATTTTGGTTATTAAATTCAACTTTTGCTATTTATAAATAAATTTGTATTTTATCTGTAAAATTTTGAATATTTAATTTAAAATTAAATAAAAAACAAAAATAAATTAGCTGGAGTGTCTCCACTCGACTATCTCGCAATTTGAATTGGATTAAATAACATAATATATTATATTTAAATTAAATTTAATTAATTATAAATTATAAATAATAAATATTAAACCAGCGCATGTTTGGCTTTTTATTGATGGCACCATGGCACGTGTTGGCGCGTGAGATTTGCAGTGTTAAAAAATTAATTCTGGTACTTTCAGCAATTCAATCAAGCTGAAATTCTATATATAGCAGTTTTATACAATTATTAATCATGTGAAAAATTATCAAACATATATTTTTATTTTTACGGTCACTTTAAAGGAAAAAAAATCAAAACGTTGTAGGTAATGAACCTCTTCCGGTTGAGCTACATTTCTCAAAAGTTGATAGAAAACTATGAATTTTGAATAATGTCCATGTACCAAATTTCATCATTCTAGCTCAAACCGTTTTTGCGTAATCTTGTCTACATACATACACACACACACACAGACATTTTTCTCAACCTTAGAGAAAATGATGCAGGAACCTTCAAAACGTATAAAAACATCAAAATCTCAACATCGAAAATTTTCATGATCGCAATACTATCTCTGGCGAGATAGTAAAAAACAATATTTCACCATCTAACTCTAATAATAAGAATTGTTATTTTTTTATTTTTTATATTTAATGTTATCTGAAAATATATTTGATTAATCTTGCATAAAATGATTTAAAAGAGAAATAATTTATAAAATCCCTTAACAGATAAACAAACAAAAAAAAATGTTTGCATAATTTTCAGGTAGAATAAATATTATTAATACAATAATGGGAAAAATATTGCTTTGAATTTTAAATATTTATTATTTTATTAATCATTCAATCTATCAGTTATATGGATTACAGATTCTATTTGCTATTTTCGATTAAATTCATAAATATGAAATATATCTATATCCATACTTAGAGAGAAGGAGAGTTTGTATGTTTTTTAATGATTAGACGAATTTTGTATTCAAGTCATGTCCGAGTGTTAACTGTTTGATATATAAATATTAAAAATAGTCTATTTAATCCTGGTAAGATTAAAGAAGAGATTTATTGGAAAATGTCACGTAGATGAGAAACTTTCGATCGGAAAATATCACCTCTTATAAAAAATTTTTTGTTTAGGTTTATGTCTATAATAATATTTAGGAGTTGTTTTATAAGAAAAAAATTAAAAATTAAACAATTTTAAACGCTCTCTTGTTGAGTCAATTCTAATTTAAGTGCTTGTTTTTTCTTGCGTTTGGCACGAATGTTTTCTATTCCATGTCTTCGTAGATCTTTGGCCTTACACCATCTTATTTGTCTTCTTTTTTAACATGTTTAGACTTATGAAAATATTTACGACATCTTCTTTCATTAAAAGCAATTTCACCATAAGCTTTTCTCAATCGTCTCAGCTGCAGATTTCTTCAAATTAAAGAAATAAATCAAACGTTTAGACAAAAATACTTATTTAGAACAAACTTTCGCACTAATCATCATTTTTTTCAAGATTATGTTATTATCAAATGTCTAAACTTACAAACTTGACGATATAACTTTCTGGTGCAAGTATCTTTATATTAATTAAAAAATACTAAATAAGTAAATATAATTCCTTAAAAAAATTGATTTGATCATACTGTAATTTATTTAATGATATTTTATTAAATTATTGAAAGAATTTCAATCAATCAATATCTATCATGTTAATCTTAACTTGTTTAGACTTATGAAATCATTTACATCTTTTTTCATTAAAAGCAGTTTCACCATAAGCTTTTCTCAATCGTCTCAGCTGCAGATTTCTTCAAATTAGAGAAATAAATCAAACGTTTAGACAAAAATACTTATTTAGAACAAACTTTTGCAATAATCATCATTTTTTTCAATATTATGTTATTAACAAATGTCTAAACTTACAAATTTGACGATATAACTTTCTGGTGCAATTATCTTTATATTAATTAAAAAATACTAAATAAGTAAATATAATTCTTTAAAAAAAATTGATTTGATCAGACTGTAATTTATTTAATGATATTTTATAAATTATTGAAAGAATTTCAATCCATCAATATCTATCATTTTAATATTATTGTTATACCCCACCATTTTTAATTTTAGTAAATTTTCATCTTCCAAATAAGTAAACTTATATAAATATCGATATAATTATATATTATTATAAATAATAAAAATGATCTATTAGTTTATTTTTGTTTTAACACAATTTATTTATAGACAATATTACATTAAAAACGATCAACTCGTGGTCCCCATCATCCAGCAACCCCTTAGCCTCCTTTCACAGAACCCACCTCATTAAATGACATTTTCATAATTGAATTTTAAAAGCTATTCCTTTAATCAGAATTGACATCAACATAATGCATATCATTATTTTCATGTTCATTTTAATGTATCAATATAGCAGTCGGAAAAAAGAAAATAAAAAAAAATCGCTCTGATTCATTTATTATTCACGCCATTTGATTTGACGAAAAATTACCAAAGGGATTAAAACAATTCATAAACAAAACCAGAAAATATTTATATAAATTTATATAGGATATACATATATATATATATATATATATACTGAATTAAAATGAAATATTGATTTATAGCCAGTATAATAAATTAAGTTCGAAAATTATAACCATGGATTGTTAAAAATGTCACACGCTTTTTTTTACGCCCTTCAGAAAAGATTTAAATATTAAATTTGTATGGGAATAAATGAACAGGAAATATTTTTTTGAAATAAATTTCAATGATGATTAATAAAATAAATATTACAAAATTGTGTATTTATTTTTTTTGACATAAATTAAAATAATTCTAAATATTAATTCATTTAAAAATTAATTTTCTTATGTTTAATAGAGTATTTGTAAAATTTTAATAATTGTAAAATAATAAATATAATATATACAGGAAGGAATTTCAAATAAATTGTTGATTAAATTTGATCTAATAATATTAAATAAATTCTATTATATTAATTAAAATGTTTGTTAAATTAAATTATAAATAATATATATAAATGATATTTGCTTATTATAAATCAAAAGAAAAAAAAATATAACCTCCTTTCTTAATTAAAATATAGACAAGTACAGGTGTCAATATAATTTCAGAATTTATATTATTATAGCAGTAATAATCCTTGTGTGCTCGAAATAGTCTATAAGATATGCTACTTTGAAAAATATAATACTGATGCCTTCTGATTATAACTACATTACTTATATAATATAGAATCAATATTTTTTTATCAAGAAAAATTAATTTTATCAAGAAAATTTTAATTTTTTTTTTCATCTTGAAATGAAAAAAATCAAGTTATTTTTATTAATTTGTACCATTTTAGGAAACAAATTATGGATGGGTCATTTTTAGGAAACCCATTTAACAATTGTAATAAATAATTAAAATAAGCTGGAGTGTCTCCACTCGACTATCTCGCAATTTGAATTGGATTAAATAATATAATATATTATATTTAAATTAAATTTAATTAATTATAAATTATAAATTAAAATTAATAAATAATATTGTGCATGTTTGACTCTTTGTTGATGGCACCACGTCACGTGTTGGCGCATGATATTTGCAGTGTTAAAAAATTAATTCTGGTAATTTCAGCGAATCAATCAAGCTGAAATTATATATATAGCAGTTTTATACAATTATTAATCATGTGAAAAATTATCAAACATATATCTTTATTTTTACGGTCACTTTAGAGCAGGGATGGGCATTAAGTCGATCGCGATCGACTGGTGGACCGCCGAGTCATTTTAAAGTGATCGCCTTTACTCATTGCCTTTTTTACTTAAACTACTCCTTAGCATATAAAAAATTCCATTACTCGGGGAAGAAATAACCAAAAATATAAACGAATTGTTTTCTATAACTATTGAGGAAGATGAAGTTCTTCTTCTTCAAAATGACATAATTTTAAAAGCACATAATTCAGATCCTACAAATATTTTTTGGAATTTAATGGACGAAGTTAAGTATACTAATTTAAAAGGTCTCGCATTAAATTTAACATCGTTCTTTGGCTCTACCTACCTATGTGAATCTGCATTTTTTACGATGAATATAATTAAATCAAAATATCGCTCCCGTCTTACAGACAATCACCTCGAATGCAGTACAAGACTGGCAGTTATACACCAAGATTTACTAAATTAGCAGACAATATGCAGTGTAAATCTTCTAATGCGGACAATTTCACATGACTTTATCTTAAATAATAATTCGAATCAGAATATTTCTTATGAACTTGATATTTTTATACTTTTATAATCTTTAAATTTTGTTTGGAAATAGAATAAGAAAGGAACTTAGGTATATTTTTATTTTTTTAGTTACCTATGTACATTTATACCACATTGTTTATTATTATTATTTTAATAAATATCTGGTGGACCGACTTATTGTAAAAAAATTAGAAGTAGACCGCATCCTAAAAAATTTTGCCCATCCCTGCTTTAGAGGAACAAAAAATCAAAACGTTGTAAGTAATGACCATCTTCCGGTTGAGTTACATTTCTCAAAAGTTGATAGAAAACTATGAATTTTGAATAATGTCCATGTACGAAATTTCATCATTCTAGCTCAAACCGTTTTTGCGTAATCTTGGTTACACACACACAAACAGATATTTTTCTCAACCTTAGTGAAAATGATTCAGGAACCTTCAAAACGTATAAAAACATCAAAATCTCAACATCGAAAATTTTCGTGATCGCAATACTATCTCTGGCGAGATAGTAAAAATTATAAAATTTTTAAAGTTTATAATAATAAATTGTATAAATTTGTTAAAGGGTCGAGAGAAAGCTAGGTGTGTTCCAGTTACTTATAATTATAATATAAAGTTTACTCAATTGAAATAATATATGTGATAGTTATCAACTGTATTATTCAAAAGTTATACATTTAATTAGTAACTAATGAAATCTATCATGAAAAAAATAAATATAACCAATCATAAATAATTTTTTTTTCATAATTAAAATTATATCTATATATATGGATATATTAAATTTAAAATACTAAATAATCTTAATAAGAATAACTTTTAGTTTTAAAAACAAAAAAAAAACAGACAATAAATTTTTTTGATTGTCATATATTTTTATAAGTTCCAAAAGGCCAAAAAAGAAACAACATTTAAATGTTGTTAAAATAAAATTTGTTACCTTGCTAAAAAAGATACGCTCTATAAAAATTTTATCAAGGTAATTAAGTAAAAATATCTAAAACAGCCTCTCGTTTGCAAATATATCTAGGATTTTCTCTTTGTAACTAAATGTGATCTCCTATAAACAACTATAATTTATACATATTATAAAAATATACATGTATTTTTAAAAGAACAAGAGTTATTTCAAAAAATAGCCAGTTTTTATTTATTTTTAAATAAAAAAAAGGGAAAATTTTGTTAAAATAAATTAATGTTAATTCCAGAATTAATGAAAAAAGAATGTTAAATCAAAAGTATTTTTATTATAAATATTTATTTTACATAGAATTAATTCAATCGAATAATTTCTTTATATTCATTCGACTGTCGTTTTATGGGTCAGTCACAATCAGACTTTAGTATTTAAATTTATAAAAAAATATCTTTAACAATGGATAACGGTAAAAGAACAAGAAAAATATGCATAACTAGCTGCGTTCTTCATACCTAGACGGGGGCTCTGCTCCTGTACCTCCGAAGTAATTCATACCTATTTGGTTGAAAGTATATATGTGAAAGGTTTTCATCCATTTTGTATCAATCAGTATATTACATAAAACATTCGTTTTTTTGTGTCCTTGTTTAAAATATATTTTACTTTAATCAATAAATTAATTATATATTATTATTGTATATGTTATTGTCCACTGTACTCGAAAGTTCTTGGCCGCAACAACCCCATTTCTCCAAGTGTCCCTATCCGCAGCTATAACCATCTAACTCCTACCCTGTCCCATCTCTCCCACGTCCCTTCCTACATTATCCACCCATATTAAAAATATACGTAAAAATCCAATTATGAGATCAAAATTAAAATTATTTATTCATATAATCTTAAAAATTAAAAGATTTAATATAGTCGCAATGTAAATGGTATCAGTGTGTTAAATAAGCTAAAAAGGCCAATATGATCAATTTAAATATTGTAAATATTAGAAAAATAAAAATATAAATATTATAAACATTCTTTGTGCTGCTGAATGACAACATGTACATTTCAAATTTTAAAAAATTAATTTTTCTAGTTATTGGTTAGATATTAATAAAATTTATAGCCTATAATCAAATAGAAGTATGCAAGAAAATAGTGATGTAATTTCATCGAAATTGGTTTAGCCAATTTTGAGTCTATAACGTCAAAATTCCCAAACAGAAAGACAGACAGACAGACATGAAAAATTCTAAAGTCACTTTGGATTCTAGAGATATGCAAAAATATTTAAATTCTGAGCAATGCGCAAAACCTTTTTTATATATATAGAAGATGATTTAATTAATTCTATTTTATGTAGTTTAAATTTTTATATATATTTTATATATGTTATATATATATCTATATTATTATATCACTGTTTAATGTTATGTCTCTGTCAAAAAATCAATGGTAAAATTTATCTTTTCATTATATTTTAAATTTTTATTGAAACTCATTAAAATGTTTTAGATGGGATCGATCAATGTCCCTACTCGCTTCTGCGGTACATATTACTAAAATTGGAACGATACAGAGATTAGCATGGCCCCCAAGGATGAAAAAAAAATCGTTTTAGACCCAATCTTTCTCACCATTAAAAAAATGGCGCCTCTCTTTCAAAATAATACATACACTTCATTCACTAATTATTTATATATTATTTATAGGTTGAAATTGTTGGAAAAAAAATAATTATTCGTTTATTATTTATTTTTATACATTTTATACATTTTTCCATTTCTTTATCAATTCAATTTAATTATCGCATCGAACAGTTTGGAAAACACTGATGTAGAACACAAACTGAGATTGATATTTATTTTAATTTATTTTTGATTTCCGCACATTTTATTTATAACTCATTTTTCTATCACTTTTTTATTTATTTATTTTTTAATTTAGATTGTACCTCGAATTAATTATAATTAATATAAGTTGTTGAATAAAATTATAAATGCAAAATGAATTTCTTATACATAAATCCGAATGTAGGTAGTGTTTACCTTTTGAAAATCTAAATAAATTTCTTATATAAAAGTTTTAGTTAACAAATTATTCACTTTTTAACACTTTAAAATTAAATTTTTTTTTTAATAATGTTAGATTTAATTGTTTTTCAAAAGTAAATTAATTATTTACGAACAACATACAAATGAATAATAATTATAATAAAATAAATTGGAATTGTTTTCCAACTTTTTAAACGCTTATATGTATATCTAAAATAAAATTAAAATCATAATATTAAAAAAAACAAGATAAAGAAAATGTTTTTTCTTTAACAGTTAATTGAAAAGTTGTTGAATAAAATTATAAATGCAAAATGAATTTCTTATACATAAATCCGAATGTAGGTAGTGTTTACCTTTTGAAAATCTAAATAAATTTCTTATATAAAAGTTTTAGTTAACAAATTATTCACTTTTTAACACTTTAAAATTAAATTTTTTTTTTAATAATGTTAGATTTAATTGTTTTTTAAATTCAATTACATAAATTGGTAATGGTGATAGGATTTTCTTCTTAAAGTTAACAAGTATGTATTGTTTTAATTATAAAATTCTAATATTTTAATTTATTCCATTGGATTCTATTCTATACTGTGTGTAACTATTTTTACTATGCAATAATATTTATATAATTAATATAAAATTAAATTTCTTTCTTTTTAAAGAAACAAGTTTTTTATCTTCAAACAGCAAATGTTAGAAAAGTAGTGTCTGAGATTCATCTCTTCAATTCAATGAGGCAGCAATTTAACTTTGACTGAACAAGAATGAATTGAAATGTTGAATTGTGATACATTTTCTCAGTTTGAATTTCTGACCTAGAAGATAAAAATATTAATTAATTTATATGTTTATTTATTGATATTAATAATTTTTATGACTCGATTAAATTAAAAAAATTAAATAAATGACAGCAAATTAAATTTCATAATATTATTTTTAATTTATTTAATATATAATATACTATATATATATATATATAATGTTATTTAGTTCGCTGAGAATAAGAAAAATAAAAACAATTATTTATTTGCTGATTCAGTACATTGGAAGATTTGTAACTTTTTGCTCTTTTCGCTTGAAGCATTTAATGGTGAGCCATTGGCCCACCTAAAACCTTTCCCGGTCTTTTGGCTGGCTCTTGTGGTGGGATGGCGATCGTATAAAACAAAAGGTTGGAGTTAGGGGAAGGGAAGAGGGGATTTGTCAGTGACCAAATGAGAGAACAACCTCCTTTTGACTCTTCTCTCTTCCTCAACTTCTTGATTCCAATTTGAGAATAAACTGCTCAAGTAGAAAGGTTTCAAAATAACCCTATATCTTCAAGGAACCTCCTCCTCTTTTACAAATAACAATAATAATAATAACAATAACTTCAAAGAAACAGAAATTATTTAAAATTGTTTTAAAATGAAATATAATAATACTTTTTTTTTTTGATTTATATAAATTATATTTAGACTAATCCTTTTAGAGCATTTATATTATAATTTTATTATTTGATGAAAATGTGACTAAATTATATGCAATTAACAATCTGTAGAATTTGACAAATTTAAAAAATATTATATTATTATATAATATATATAATGATGAACAAAGAGACCCGGCTACTAAACTTGAACAAATTAAAATTATTCAAATTTTTAATGGTTAAATGAAAAAAAAGTAATCAAGAAGCAATTTAATATTAGTTTTCACAATATTATCATTTAATTTTTTTTTTTTCAAAAATAAATTAATAAAAATTATAAATTCAAGGTCTGTTCAAAAGAAAAGGTGAATTTTGAATTTTCGGGCTGTATACAGTCCATTATCGAACTTTTTTGTTATGTTGATACACATATGTTTCTCATATCTTGACATTATCAACCATTTTTGATTAGTAGTTTATTTTTGACAACTGAAATAGTTAATCACGTTCTTGTGTGTTCTTCTATTTTTTAAAGAATCTGTGTTCAATTTTGCGTTAAAAATGGAATAAAGTGCTCCAACGTAATTAAAATGTTGACTGTCGGCGAGTCTACTTTCTCTCAAAAAAATGTTTTTAGGCTGTAAAAAAGTGCAAAAAAGCACGCCAAGTTCGATAAAATGTGAAGGTTTTGCTTACTGTGGTTGAGGCATGATTACGGTGTTGTTTTTTGACAAAAAATTACAAACAAGCAAAGATGTGTCTACCAAGACAAACAAAATGAGACATTCCCGATCAAAATCGGTTCAGTAGTTAAGGCTGTAGGCCTGTCAATGTTGAAGATGACGAAGGACATGGTAAAGGTGAAAAAAATGTCATTTTTAAAATTGAATATCTCTGGTTGTAATGAATTAAAATTATGGATTTTTTTTTTGGTTTTTGTCTGGTGGCCGGCCCCTATAAGACCTAAAAAAATTAGGCCTACAGGTGCCACCGTTTTTTTGCTGGGAGGGGGTGAAAACCGGCACTTATCACGTCCAGCCTCGGTGTTTTCTTACTTGGCGGGGTCGGAGCGCTACCAGCGCTATTAGATATATATTTAAATCAACTGAATCTCTCTACTACTAACTCCACCCATTTCGAAATAACAGATTGCTTCTGATTGAAACATTATAATATTTTGGTTAAACAACTAATGTAATAGAATAAACGATCTAAAGTATAATTATGTGGTTTAATTCAAAGTTTCCAATTAATATCACTGACCACAAAAGTACCAACAAAATTCACTAATATATTCTTTGTGGTTAATGCATATTTTACTAAGATGAATAATGAATTCATGTTAATTAGTTCATAAATAATGGTCTCTCTTTGTTTAACAAATATGGAATTTATTAGGTTTGTTAAATAAATAATAGAAAATGTATATCTTTCAATGCTATAACTAGATTTTAGGGTGAGAGAACTGATTTGTGAAGATATATTTAATAAATTTGTATGAGTTTTTATTGTAGTCAATCATTTTTTTTTATTATCATTTTTTGAATGATAATTTTTTCCCAGTTTGAATTTCTAATCCCTGATATTCATAGAAGAAGACAATGACTAGAATGAAACGAATCTTAATTGAATCTTACACGCTTTTCAATTTTTCAATTCAGATGATAATCAATGAAATAAAACAAGCATCTACACAAGATAGTGGATCGATTTTATGTGCTTTAGGGAATCAAAAGACTCTAAAGGAATAAACACCTTTTTACTTTCAACATTTAAGGAAATGAAGAGGAAAAAAAAATCAACCGTTTTCTCTCGTTTTCCAAGTTACTTATCTACTTTTCGTTGTTGTTGAATTTAATAATCCTTTTCAGAAAAGAAGTTACCAAAGTAGATGAAATAATCTTTTTTTAGTGAAAAGAAATCGGAATAAGGGGAGGTATTTAAATAAATAAATAAAAAAAAATATATATAGTGTAAAATATCGATAGAAAAGTATATATTTTGCTTGTATCCCCGAGATTTCTATTTAAAGTAAATTCCCAAGATAAGAGAATTATAAAAAGGAAGATTTTAAAGATCTTTGGTTTGTTAAAAAAAAGAGAGTACTGTTTCCTTTTAAAGTCACATTCGTTTAATTCCATGGAATAGATTTTAAAAGCCTGTTTCTAAACCTTTCTTTCTAGTCAAGAAGTTATTTATTCAGTGGAATTTAAGGATAATCGAACAAAGATCAAAGAAAAGAATAAAATAATTCGGTGATATATAATCACATGATAGGAATTTATTATTCCTATCTCGTAAGAGATAGTATTGCCATCACGAAAATTTTCGATGTTGAGATTTTGATGTTTTTATACGTTTTAAAGGTTCCTGAATCATTTTCACTAAGGTTGAGAAAAATGTCTGTCTGTGTGTGTGTGTGTGTGTGTGTGTATGTATGTATGTAACCAAGATTACGCAAAAATGGTTTGATCTAGAATGATGAAATTTGGTACATGGGCATTATTCAAAATTCGTAGTTTTCTATCAACTTTTGAGAAATGTAGCTCAACTGGAAGAGGGTCATTACTTACAAAGTTTTGATTTTTTTTCCTCTAAAGTGACCATAAAAATAAAGATATATGTTTGATAATTTTTCACATGATTAATAATTGTATAAAACTGCTATATATATATATATATATATATATATATATATAATTTCAGCTTGATTGATTAGCTGAAATTACCAGAATTAATTTTTTAACACTGCAAATCTCACGCGCCAACACGTGACGTGGTGCCATCAACAAAAAGCCAAACATGCGCTGGTTTAATATTTATTATTTATAATTTATAATTAATTAAATTTAATTTAAATATAATATATTATATTATTTAATCCTATTCAAATTGCGAGATAGTCGAGTGGAGACACTCCAGCTAATTTTTTATTTCTTGTACACTCATAATGATTTTTGGTGTGTTCAAAACATTAACTTATATTATCAATATTAATAATACTTTTATTGATTTATTTCATATAAATTATTATTATCATTAGATATTTAGGGCATTTTGCCGACCCAGGCCATTAAAGCCTAATTTACACTTTGACATCATCAGTTTCATCGATAAAAATAAATAAGTAACAATAAAAATAAAAATAATAAATAAACAATTATCAATAAATATAATAAATAACTATAAATAAATATTAAAACTATTAGAGTGACTGTTAAGAGGCTACTTCATACAAAACTAAAAAAAATAACTCTAATCAATGATAACAAACAAATTAAGTGGACTAACAAACAATATTGTCTTCCAACACAAGATTTTCTTCAAATAATATTTCTCATTAAATATCTCTGCTTTCTATAAATATATAACTATTAAATAATTATTTTTTTTAATATTTAAGTAATATATATTCAAAATATTCAAAAGAAATTAAATTTTCAATTAATTGTTGAAAACTCCAACCTAATATCTTGATAAGCTTTCTCTGGGTTTCTGTGTTTTCTTTTTGTTTTACCATAACCAAAAAAAAAAATCTAGAGTGTCTCCACTCGACTATCTCGCAATTTGAATTGGATTAAATAAATCATATATTATATTTAAATTAAAATTAATTATAAATTATAAATTAAAATTTATAAATAATATCAAATAAACCAGCGCATGTTTGGCTCTTTGTTGATGGCACCACGTCACTTGCTGGCCCGTGATTTGCAGTGTTAAAAAATTAATTCCGGTACTTTCAGCGAATCAATCAAGCTGAAATTCTATATATATCAGTTTTATACAATTTTTATTCATGTGAAAAACTATCAAACATATATCTTTACTTCCGGATGAGCTACACTTCTCAAAACTTATAGAAAACTACGAATTTTGAATAATGCCTGTGTACTAAATTTCATTATTCTAGTTCAAACCGTTTTTGCGTAATCTTGTCTACATAAACACACACACACAGACCTTAGGGAAAATGACTCAGGGACCTTCAAAACATATAAAAACATTAAAATCTCGACATCGAAAATTTTCGTGATCGCAATAGTATCTCTGGTGAGAAAGTAAAAAAGATTTTCACATATATTTGAATGAATATAAATGATATTGGATATTTCATAGATCTTTTGTAAATTTTGTTAAATAAAAAATGTATCCCCTTATATTTAATTTATGGGTTAATATATCGTTTTATAATTTTTTTTTAATTTGATAATTTTAATAGGTATTACAATTTTTAAAATTAATTGGGTTATTTTTTTTATTAAGTATTAACACAATTATTGTAATACATTGGTCATTCCATTTGTATTAATTGGTGTATATATGATATATTAATTTTTCTAAAATTTAAAGAATTTACTTTATTCATAAAAAAAATATTTTTTTAACAATCATCAGCCATTTAATTATTCAATTTATATATTAATATTTATTATTTTTTCTTTTCTGCCATAGAATCTAAGTTACCATAAAAGTAAATAAGTTGACCTGTGGCCAAGTCCGAACCGAACGACGGTTTGAAATAAATTAATTTCCAGCTACAGAAACAATTTCAAATAATTTTAATATATCTATTAATGTAATAAAAAACAGATATGGATAGAATATAAATATTTTTAATTTTATTTTATTTATAATATATATGTAAGACCAGGCTGTGACGTCATGAATGGCTGGATGACATCATATAATTTTAAATTAAGAAAAAACTAATAAAGATGATTTTAACCAATACGAAGTGCATGATTCGTGGAGATATGTAAAAAATCTCCTCAAGTGAAATTTGGTGTCAAAATAACCCTTCTCTTCCTATCGTCGATCGCTAATACTACCACTTCCGGTTTCCGTATTTGTACCAAAAGTTGATCAATTCATCATACTGATGCATTAAGTAAATATACCAAATTTCATCAAAATCCGTTGAGCTATTCAAGTTGTACAAATCTATACGGACGGACGGACGGACAGACGGACAGACATTATGCTAAAAATACTTTTTTTTTCTGTTAAGAAAATCATGATTCGTGGAGATACATATGTAAAAATCTCTTGGTGTGAAAACAATACCTCCCTTACTATCGTCGGTCGGTAAAAATAATTTGGGAACAGTGGGAAAAACTAAAATTATATTTAATTTAATTTAATTATATTTAACTATTTATATAAGTATTAAAATTTTCATTTAAAAAAAATAAAACTTATTATTATTATCTATCTATCTATCTATATATATATAATTTTAGACATAACTACTACATTTATATTCTAGTTAATCCTATTATATTTATTTTAAAAAAGTATTAATGAATAAAAATAAAAATTATTATAGAAATCAATTTTCTTCCATAAATGTATTTATTAAAGCTTTTGTGGTTATTTTGATAATTATTAAGAGAATTTTTATTAAAAGACCACATTATTTGTATAAAATTATTTATTAAATTAAAATAATTGTACAACGTTTCAACTGCTTATTCTGCAGTCGTTTTCAAGTAACCGTACGCTTGCTCCGATTCAAGCGGACTGATGCATGTCGGGACACGTCACCTCTTATATAGGCAGTGATATTGGCGCCAATTTTTGGCTCCAATTTTTACCGCCAATTCTTAATCTCAACATGAAGTCAGCAGCAATTGTCAAAGCAAGCGTTTACAATCAAGAAGTATGATAGTGCATTATGTCTCTAAAATGAAGATACTAAATTATTTCCATAATCAAGATATATACACAAATACACATTAGATTAATTATATTTAATTTAATTTGACAAATTTTACTCATCCAACACTATGTTCCACATCTTATTAAGTCTATATCCATCCTCTTTGTTAATATTATTGGGATGATTATCAATTTCTATAGATTCTTTTATTTTTCTTTTCCACCAATTATTTTCAATATGAAGTGTTTCTACATTATCTAAATTTATTTTATGTCCTGTTGTTAAGGCATGTTCTGCAATTGCTGATTGATTTGGATGTTTCAATCTAATGGCTCTCTCATGTTCAGACAGTCTTGTAGAAATCTTTCTACTTGTTTCACCAATGTATACTTTTTTGCATTCACAAGTTACCTTATAAACTCCATTATTTTCGTTTTTAATTTTGTCTTTTATATTTGAGGTGAGAGAAGACATTTGTTTATGAGGTTTATATGTTACTCTGATGTTGTGTTTCCTCAATTTTGACGCTATTTTTTCTGTTGTTCCTTTTATATAAGGTAATGTTATTTGTGATCTGTATATTGGTTTTTCATTTTCATTTTTGATTTCTGTCTTTTTTGTTTTACTGAATTTCTTAATTTCATATTCCGAGAAGCCATTGTTTATGAAAGCTTCCTTCAATCGTTGTTTTTCTTTTTTAATGTTTTCATTTGAGCATATCTCTTCGGCTCTTTTGTGCAGTGTTTTTATCACTCCATATTTTTGTGATGGATGGTGGTGGGAATCTGCGTGGATATATCTGTTGGTGTGAGTTGTTTTCCTGAAAATATCAAACCTTAATCTATTCTGTTTCTTTTTAATTAATACATCAAGAAACGGTAACTCTTCATTTATTTCCCATTCAACGCTTAGTTTTATATTTTTATGTAAATTATTTGCTGCTTCTACAAATTTAACTAAAGAATCCTTACCATGAGGCCAAATCATCAAAATATCATCCACATATCTAAGAAACAGTTTTGGTTTCTTTATTGCATTATTGACCAATTTTGATTCAAATTCTTCCATGAATATGTTAGCGAATACTGGGCTTAGTGGACTACCCATAGCACATCCTTCTTTTTGCTTATAAATCTTTTTATCATAAATAAAGTATGTAGATTTTTGGCAAAATTCTATTAATTCGAGAGTATTTTTATCTAATGTAATGTTTGATTTTATAATCTCAATGGTCTCGTCAATAGGAACATTTGTGTACAAGGAGTCCACATCCAGACTCACCAATATATCATTTTTTGTAATTTCTACTTTTGATAACATTTCTACTAAGTGGGTGGAATTTTTAACGTATGAAAAATTAGTACCTGTAAATGGTTTTAACAAATGTGCTAGATATTTTGATGAGTTGTAAGTCACTGAATTGATTTGACTAACTATTGGTCTTAAAGGTTTGTTGGTTTTATGGATTTTGGGATTACCGTATATTTTTGGTATTTGTGGATCTTTCGGTTTTAATTTATCTTTATCTTTTTCCTCAATAGGTAGATTCTTTATTATTGATTTTAGTTTTCTACAGAATTTATCCGTTGGATCTTTTTTCTGTATTTCGTAGGTAGAAGAATTCAAAATATTTTCCATTTTTTGTTTATAATCCGCTGTATTCATTACAACAGTGGCGTTACCTTTGTCGGCAGGGATAATCTTTAGAGAGTCATCGTTTCTAATTTCCTTCAGAGCACGCATCTCAGATTTGGTCAAATTTGGTTTGGGTGGTTTAGCATTTTTCAGTATGTTAATCGTATCAAATCTAATTTCCTCTGCAATGTTGTTTGGTAAGTTATATAAGGATGATTCAATTGAACTAACTATCTCAATTTTTGGAATTTTATTCGGTGCTATGGAGAACTTTGGTCCTTTTGCTAACACTGAGATGGTATTTTTGTCAAGACTTTTATTTGATAGATTGACTACTAATTTGTTATTATCAAAATTCTGAATAGATGTTTTAGTCTTATTGAATGAAAGTTTATCAAATTTTGATTTTTGAATATCGGTTTGTTTTTTATGTGTAAATTTAAAGTGTGTCTGGGATACGTGCTGCAAATAAGAAATTTCTTCCTGGGTTAAAACAGATTTTAGATTATTATATATATTGAATAAATCAGTGACCAATGTAAATAAAACTTGCCTGATATTTGTGATGCGTTCTCGTAACAGAGCCAAACTAGCATTATTATATATGCTAGTCGCTCTTTTTGTGTATACAACTCGCTTAATATAAAAGCCTTTTGGTATAATATCTTGATCACGACATCTTTTTAAGAAATTCAAAGAACTTAATAATTTTGCTTTTTTAACAATTAATCCATCATAACTCCTTACCTGCTTTTGAATTTTTAGGTTATATTTCTCATAAATGTATTTATTAAAGCTTTTGTGGTTATTTTGATAATTATTAAGAGAATTTTTATTAAAAGACCACATTATTTGTATAAAATTATTTATTAAATTAAAATAATTGTACAACGTTTCAACTGCTTATTCTGCAGTCGTTTTCAAGTAACCGTACGCTTGCTCCGATTCAAGCGGACTGATGCATGTCGGGACACGTCACCTCTTATATAGGCAGTGATATTGGCGCCAATTTTTGGCTCCAATTTTTACCGCCAATTCTTAATCTCAACATGAAGTCAGCAGCAATTGTCAAAGCAAGCGTTTACAATCAAGAAGTATGATAGTGCATTATGTCTCTAAAATGAAGATACTAAATTATTTCCATAATCAAGATATATACACAAATACACATTAGATTAATTATATTTAATTTAATTTGACAAATTTTACTCATCCAACACTATGTTCCACATCTTATTAAGTCTATATCCATCCTCTTTGTTAATATTATTGGGATGATTATCAATTTCTATAGATTCTTTTATTTTTCTTTTCCACCAATTATTTTCAATATGAAGTGTTTCTACATTATCTAAATTTATTTTATGTCCTGTTGTTAAGGCATGTTCTGCAATTGCTGATTGATTTGGATGTTTCAATCTAATGGCTCTCTCATGTTCAGACAGTCTTGTAGAAATCTTTCTACTTGTTTCACCAATGTATACTTTTTTGCATTCACAAGTTACCTTATAAACTCCATTATTTTCGTTTTTAATTTTGTCTTTTATATTTGAGGTGAGAGAAGACATTTGTTTATGAGGTTTATATGTTACTCTGATGTTGTGTTTCCTCAATTTTGACGCTATTTTTTCTGTTGTTCCTTTTATATAAGGTAATGTTATTTGTGATCTGTATATTGGTTTTTCATTTTCATTTTTGATTTCTGTCTTTTTTGTTTTACTGAATTTCTTAATTTCATATTCCGAGAAGCCATTGTTTATGAAAGCTTCCTTCAATCGTTGTTTTTCTTTTTTAATGTTTTCATTTGAGCATATCTCTTCGGCTCTTTTGTGCAGTGTTTTTATCACTCCATATTTTTGTGATGGATGGTGGTGGGAATCTGCGTGGATATATCTGTTGGTGTGAGTTGTTTTCCTGAAAATATCAAACCTTAATCTATTCTGAATGAGATTGAGATTGAGATTAAGAATTGGCGGTAAAAATTGGAGCCAAAAATTGGCGCCAATATCACTGCCTATATAAGAGGTGACGTGTCCCGACATGCATCAGTCCGCTTGAATCGGAGCAAGCGTACGGTTACTTGAAAACGACTGCAGAATAAGCAGTTGAAACGTTGTACAATTATTTTAATTTAATAAATAATTTTATACAAATAATGTGGTCTTTTAATAAAAATTCTCTTAATAATTATCAAAATAACCACAAAAGCTTTAATAAATACATTTATGAGAAATATAACCTAAAAATTCAAAAGCAGGTAAGGAGTTATGATGGATTAATTGTTAAAAAAGCAAAATTATTAAGTTCTTTGAATTTCTTAAAAAGATGTCGTGATCAAGATATTATACCAAAAGGCTTTTATATTAAGCGAGTTGTATACACAAAAAGAGCGACTAGCATATATAATAATGCTAGTTTGGCTCTGTTACGAGAACGCATCACAAATATCAGGCAAGTTTTATTTACATTGGACACTGATTTATTCAATATATATAATAATCTAAAATCTGTTTTAACCCAGGAAGAAATTTCTTATTTGCAGCACGTATCCCAGACACACTTTAAATTTACACATAAAAAACAAACCGATATTCAAAAATCAAAATTTGATAAACTTTCATTCAATAAGACTAAAACATCTATTCAGAATTTTGATAATAACAAATTAGTAGTCAATCTATCAAATAAAAGTCTTGACAAAAATACCATCTCAGTGTTAGCAAAAGGACCAAAGTTCTCCATAGCACCGAATAAAATTCCAAAAATTGAGATAGTTAGTTCAATTGAATCATCCTTATATAACTTACCAAACAACATTGCAGAGGAAATTAGATTTGATACGATTAACATACTGAAAAATGCTAAACCACCCAAACCAAATTTGACCAAATCTGAGATGCGTGCTCTGAAGGAAATTAGAAACGATGACTCTCTAAAGATTATCCCTGCCGACAAAGGTAACGCCACTGTTGTAATGAATACAGCGGATTATAAACAAAAAATGGAAAATATTTTGAATTCTTCTACCTACGAAATACAGAAAAAAGATCCAACGGATAAATTCTGTAGAAAACTAAAATCAATAATAAAGAATCTACCTATTGAGGAAAAAGATAAAGATAAATTAAAACCGAAAGATCCACAAATACCAAAAATATACGGTAATCCCAAAATCCATAAAACCAACAAACCTTTAAGACCAATAGTTAGTCAAATCAATTCAGTGACTTACAACTCATCAAAATATCTAGCACATTTGTTAAAACCATTTACAGGTACTAATTTTTCATACGTTAAAAATTCCACCCACTTAGTAGAAATGTTATCAAAAGTAGAAATTACAAAAAATGATATATTGGTGAGTCTGGATGTGGACTCCTTGTACACAGATTAAGAATTGGCGGTAAAAATTGGAGCCAAAAATTGGCGCCAATATCACTGCCTATATAAGAGGTGACGTGTCCCGACATGCATCAGTCCGCTTGAATCGGAGCAAGCGTACGGTTACTTGAAAACGACTGCAGAATAAGCAGTTGAAACGTTGTACAATTATTTTAATTTAATAAATAATTTTATACAAATAATGTGGTCTTTTAATAAAAATTCTCTTAATAATTATCAAAATAACCACAAAAGCTTTAATAAATACATTTATGAGAAATATAACCTAAAAATTCAAAAGCAGGTAAGGAGTTATGATGGATTAATTGTTAAAAAAGCAAAATTATTAAGTTCTTTGAATTTCTTAAAAAGATGTCGTGATCAAGATATTATACCAAAAGGCTTTTATATTAAGCGAGTTGTATACACAAAAAGAGCGACTAGCATATATAATAATGCTAGTTTGGCTCTGTTACGAGAACGCATCACAAATATCAGGCAAGTTTTATTTACATTGGTCACTGATTTATTCAATATATATAATAATCTAAAATCTGTTTTAACCCAGGAAGAAATTTCTTATTTGCAGCACGTATCCCAGACACACTTTAAATTTACACATAAAAAACAAACCGATATTCAAAAATCAAAATTTGATAAACTTTCATTCAATAAGACTAAAACATCTATTCAGAATTTTGATAATAACAAATTAGTAGTCAATCTATCAAATAAAAGTCTTGACAAAAATACCATCTCAGTGTTAGCAAAAGGACCAAAGTTCTCCATAGCACCGAATAAAATTCCAAAAATTGAGATAGTTAGTTCAATTGAATCATCCTTATATAACTTACCAAACAACATTGCAGAGGAAATTAGATTTGATACGATTAACATACTGAAAAATGCTAAACCACCCAAACCAAATTTGACCAAATCTGAGATGCGTGCTCTGAAGGAAATTAGAAACGATGACTCTCTAAAGATTATCCCTGCCGACAAAGGTAACGCCACTGTTGTAATGAATACAGCGGATTATAAACAAAAAATGGAAAATATTTTGAATTCTTCTACCTACGAAATACAGAAAAAAGATCCAACGGATAAATTCTGTAGAAAACTAAAATCAATAATAAAGAATCTACCTATTGAGGAAAAAGATAAAGATAAATTAAAACCGAAAGATCCACAAATACCAAAAATATACGGTAATCCCAAAATCCATAAAACCAACAAACCTTTAAGACCAATAGTTAGTCAAATCAATTCAGTGACTTACAACTCATCAAAATATCTAGCACATTTGTTAAAACCATTTACAGGTACTAATTTTTCATACGTTAAAAATTCCACCCACTTAGTAGAAATGTTATCAAAAGTAGAAATTACAAAAAATGATATATTGGTGAGTCTGGATGTGGACTCCTTGTACACAAATGTTCCTATTGACGAGACCATTGAGATTATAAAATCAAACATTACATTAGATAAAAATACTCTCGAATTAATAGAATTTTGCCAAAAATCTACATACTTTATTTATGATAAAAAGATTTATAAGCAAAAAGAAGGATGTGCTATGGGTAGTCCACTAAGCCCAGTATTCGCTAACATATTCATGGAAGAATTTGAATCAAAATTGGTCAATAATGCAATAAAGAAACCAAAACTGTTTCTTAGATATGTGGATGATATTTTGATGATTTGGCCTCATGGTAAGGATTCTTTAGTTAAATTTGTAGAAGCAGCAAATAATTTACATAAAAATATAAAACTAAGCGTTGAATGGGAAATAAATGAAGAGTTACCGTTTCTTGATGTATTAATTAAAAAGAAACAGAATAGATTAAGGTTTGATATTTTCAGGAAAACAACTCACACCAACAGATATATCCACGCAGATTCCCACCACCATCCATCACAAAAATATGGAGTGATAAAAACACTGCACAAAAGAGCCGAAGAGATATGCTCAAATGAAAACATTAAAAAAGAAAAACAACGATTGAAGGAAGCTTTCATAAACAATGGCTTCTCGGAATATGAAATTAAGAAATTCAGTAAAACAAAAAAGACAGAAATCAAAAATGAAAATGAAAAACCAATATACAGATCACAAATAACATTACCTTATATAAAAGGAACAACAGAAAAAATAGCGTCAAAATTGAGGAAACACAACATCAGAGTAACATATAAACCTCATAAACAAATGTCTTCTCTCACCTCAAATATAAAAGACAAAATTAAAAACGAAAATAATGGAGTTTATAAGGTAACTTGTGAATGCAAAAAAGTATACATTGGTGAAACAAGTAGAAAGATTTCTACAAGACTGTCTGAACATGAGAGAGCCATTAGATTGAAACATCCAAATCAATCAGCAATTGCAGAACATGCCTTAACAACAGGACATAAAATAAATTTAGATAATGTAGAAACACTTCATATTGAAAATAATTGGTGGAAAAGAAAAATAAAAGAATCTATAGAAATTGATAATCATCCCAATAATATTAACAAAGAGGATGGATATAGACTTAATAAGATGTGGAACATAGTGTTGGATGAGTAAAATTTGTCAAATTAAATTAAATATAATTAATCTAATGTGTATTTGTGTATATATCTTGATTATGGAAATAATTTAGTATCTTCATTTTAGAGACATAATGCACTATCATACTTCTTGATTGTAAACGCTTGCTTTGACAATTGCTGCTGACTTCATGTTGAGATTAAGAATTGGCGGTAAAAATTGGAGCCAAAAATTGGCGCCAATATCACTGCCTATATAAGAGGTGACGTGTCCCGACATGCATCAGTCCGCTTGAATCGGAGCAAGCGTACGGTTACTTGAAAACGACTGCAGAATAAGCAGTTGAAACGTTGTACAATTATTTTAATTTAATAAATAATTTTATACAAATAATGTGGTCTTTTAATAAAAATTCTCTTAATAATTATCAAAATAACCACAAAAGCTTTAATAAATACATTTATGAGAAATATAACCTAAAAATTCAAAAGCAGGTAAGGAGTTATGATGGATTAATTGTTAAAAAAGCAAAATTATTAAGTTCTTTGAATTTCTTAAAAAGATGTCGTGATCAAGATATTATACCAAAAGGCTTTTATATTAAGCGAGTTGTATACACAAAAAGAGCGACTAGCATATATAATAATGCTAGTTTGGCTCTGTTACGAGAACGCATCACAAATATCAGGCAAGTTTTATTTACATTGGACACTGATTTATTCAATATATATAATAATCTAAAATCTGTTTTAACCCAGGAAGAAATTTCTTATTTGCAGCACGTATCCCAGACACACTTTAAATTTACACATAAAAAACAAACCGATATTCAAAAATCAAAATTTGATAAACTTTCATTCAATAAGACTAAAACATCTATTCAGAATTTTGATAATAACAAATTAGTAGTCAATCTATCAAATAAAAGTCTTGACAAAAATACCATCTCAGTGTTAGCAAAAGGACCAAAGTTCTCCATAGCACCGAATAAAATTCCAAAAATTGAGATAGTTAGTTCAATTGAATCATCCTTATATAACTTACCAAACAACATTGCAGAGGAAATTAGATTTGATACGATTAACATACTGAAAAATGCTAAACCACCCAAACCAAATTTGACCAAATCTGAGATGCGTGCTCTGAAGGAAATTAGAAACGATGACTCTCTAAAGATTATCCCTGCCGACAAAGGTAACGCCACTGTTGTAATGAATACAGCGGATTATAAACAAAAAATGGAAAATATTTTGAATTCTTCTACCTACGAAATACAGAAAAAAGATCCAACGGATAAATTCTGTAGAAAACTAAAATCAATAATAAAGAATCTACCTATTGAGGAAAAAGATAAAGATAAATTAAAACCGAAAGATCCACAAATACCAAAAATATACGGTAATCCCAAAATCCATAAAACCAACAAACCTTTAAGACCAATAGTTAGTCAAATCAATTCAGTGACTTACAACTCATCAAAATATCTAGCACATTTGTTAAAACCATTTACAGGTACTAATTTTTCATACGTTAAAAATTCCACCCACTTAGTAGAAATGTTATCAAAAGTAGAAATTACAAAAAATGATATATTGGTGAGTCTGGATGTGGACTCCTTGTACACAAATGTTCCTATTGACGAGACCATTGAGATTATAAAATCAAACATTACATTAGATAAAAATACTCTCGAATTAATAGAATTTTGCCAAAAATCTACATACTTTATTTATGATAAAAAGATTTATAAGCAAAAAGAAGGATGTGCTATGGGTAGTCCACTAAGCCCAGTATTCGCTAACATATTCATGGAAGAATTTGAATCAAAATTGGTCAATAATGCAATAAAGAAACCAAAACTGTTTCTTAGATATGTGGATGATATTTTGATGATTTGGCCTCATGGTAAGGATTCTTTAGTTAAATTTGTAGAAGCAGCAAATAATTTACATAAAAATATAAAACTAAGCGTTGAATGGGAAATAAATGAAGAGTTACCGTTTCTTGATGTATTAATTAAAAAGAAACAGAATAGATTAAGGTTTGATATTTTCAGGAAAACAACTCACACCAACAGATATATCCACGCAGATTCCCACCACCATCCATCACAAAAATATGGAGTGATAAAAACACTGCACAAAAGAGCCGAAGAGATATGCTCAAATGAAAACATTAAAAAAGAAAAACAACGATTGAAGGAAGCTTTCATAAACAATGGCTTCTCGGAATATGAAATTAAGAAATTCAGTAAAACAAAAAAGACAGAAATCAAAAATGAAAATGAAAAACCAATATACAGATCACAAATAACATTACCTTATATAAAAGGAACAACAGAAAAAATAGCGTCAAAATTGAGGAAACACAACATCAGAGTAACATATAAACCTCATAAACAAATGTCTTCTCTCACCTCAAATATAAAAGACAAAATTAAAAACGAAAATAATGGAGTTTATAAGGTAACTTGTGAATGCAAAAAAGTATACATTGGTGAAACAAGTAGAAAGATTTCTACAAGACTGTCTGAACATGAGAGAGCCATTAGATTGAAACATCCAAATCAATCAGCAATTGCAGAACATGCCTTAACAACAGGACATAAAATAAATTTAGATAATGTAGAAACACTTCATATTGAAAATAATTGGTGGAAAAGAAAAATAAAAGAATCTATAGAAATTGATAATCATCCCAATAATATTAACAAAGAGGATGGATATAGACTTAATAAGATGTGGAACATAGTGTTGGATGAGTAAAATTTGTCAAATTAAATTAAATATAATTAATCTAATGTGTATTTGTGTATATATCTTGATTATGGAAATAATTTAGTATCTTCATTTTAGAGACATAATGCACTATCATACTTCTTGATTGTAAACGCTTGCTTTGACAATTGCTGCTGACTTCATGTTGAGATTAAGAATTGGCGGTAAAAATTGGAGCCAAAAATTGGCGCCAATATCACTGCCTATATAAGAGGTGACGTGTCCCGACATGCATCAGTCCGCTTGAATCGGAGCAAGCGTACGGTTACTTGAAAACGACTGCAGAATAAGCAGTTGAAACGTTGTACAATTATTTTAATTTAATAAATAATTTTATACAAATAATGTGGTCTTTTAATAAAAATTCTCTTAATAATTTTCTTCCATTTTAAGGATTTATATAAATTTCTTCTCTTTTGGGTTTATAGACCATTTATTAAATAAACACTTAAGATAAAATAAATAAATAATTTAGAATCGATATTTAAAACCATAAAAGTATATGAACTTAGGTTGAATTGACTTATTTATTGGTGATTGAGGGTTCTGGTTGGATTTTTATCGGTTTGACTGATTGAGAGACTGACACTTGAGAGTGTTTGAGTGAGATGGTAGTGGGGATAATATATGAAAAATAAATAATATTATAATAAACAGACTAACATAAATTAATTTTGAAGTGCTGATAACACATAAGAATTACTGATTTTATTTCTAAAAAAAAAACTTGTAAAAATCAATATTTATGATTATATTTTTGTTAATATCGCTCTCTCTACGTAGATGAAAATAATAAAAAAGAAAAAAAAAATTGAAGATCCTCTTTGATTAAATTGTATATTTAATCTATGTTTGAATTTGAACAAAGTTTTCAAGAACCTGATAATAATTTCAAATGGAATATTTTTTTTCACAACTCGTTACGAATTTCCTAATTATTCACAGAAAATCAATCACATTGATGGAATGTTATATCAAACTTTTAAATTATCTTCTTTCGTCACCCGTTTTCTCCACTCAGTTCCACCCTTTATTCTACCCTCGCCCTTGCCCTCTCATACAAACCCTCTCCCATAACTATCCACTTTTTTTTTTGCTACCGCTATCCCCGTCCATCTTTTTTTTAAAAAAAAAAAAAAAACTTTTTGAAATGATTTCTTTCCAACATTTGAATCTGATCAATAATGAGTGTGCAAGTGAGAGCATCTCGTTTTAAAAGTAAAGCCATTTCCGTGTGACAACTCGAAATTACAACCGGAGAGAAAGAGAGAGAGAGAATTTAAAGCAGAGGGGTTGTCCCGAGCAATCCGGCCTTCTATTCCTACCGACCTTAACTAATGGCCTCCGGAGGAAAGTGACTTTTTTCCAATTAAAATCTTAATTTCATTCAATTTCATCTGAATCAGAGAAGCTAGTTTAATATAGTCTTTGCCACACCATCTCCCACCACTCTCTTCCTATCATTAATATATATATATATATAAAATATTCGAAAATAGAGGGAACAAAAGAATAGAGGATGAGATTTCATTTGTTGTAAAGTATTCATAAATGAACAGATTTTGTGATCAAATCAAAAATACTTTTATTATATTCAAACATTTCTGCAGTTCAATTTTATCTTTTTCTTTTCTTAATAATAACTTTATTACAAAAAATCTTTCATACAACTAAATTTTATTTATTTAAAATAAGTTTTAGGCATATTCCATATAGATATAATCTTTATTTACTTATATATCTTTTTATTTTTGAATTTTTATTATTTTTTTTTTTTTTTCTATTTTATATATTCAAATCGCAAAGTTGTTATATATCACTTTTCATTATGACTACTTAATTATAATTATAAAAATAAAAAAAATAACAATACCTCCCTTACTATCGTCGGTCGGTAATAATTTAATTAAGATTTGCTATTAATAACCCAGCCCTTTATAAACCTTTCTAATATGTCTTTCAAAGTCAAATGGATGTCAATTAATATAATCATATATTAATTGGAGAATATTCAAACATTAATAGAATTCAAAATATACATGTGTGTGTATATGTTGCCTCTTTTGTTGATATATTCCAAATTGATACACAAATTCTAGAATATTTAAGTAATTATAAATAAATAATTTATTTATAATTAATTAATTATAAATAATTTATTTAATTTTTCATGGCATATACATACAATACATTTTTGAAATTTAACAAATGATATTTAATATTTTTTATGGTTAGGAAGGGGCTTCTCCTGCACCCCCGAAAAGATATTCCCTCACATCCGGTTAAGAACCACTGTTCTATACCAATCCTAATTCAAGCTATAGTAGCTTATTTTGTATTATTTAACAAATCCTATTTTTTGTGTTTCTTATAATGTTCATTTACATATATATTATCATCAATATCTTTAATTAATATCCAACTACTATATTGACTGCCCATCGAAATATTTATCAATCTATTTTATTGGCGCCCAACGTTGGACATTAACTATTAATCAACTTTATTATAAAGTCTCTTTTGAATCTTAGATGTCATGAAACGTAAAGATTTGCAAACAATTTTAAATTCTGAGTAATGAGAGGACGAAAACTTTTATTTATATATTTATAAATGTGATAAACCATTAATTAATTTTAGATATCGTTTCGCTTAAGAAGAGTTTCAGTAGAAATATTTCAGTAGTGATAATTTGGTGTACTAATTTTTAATCTTATATTCTAATGTTATGCCTCGAAATTTGATTATCCTGGAAGTATGATTTGATTAATGCAGTTATCTCCGGCTCTATAATATATATGTTGGTTTAGGTTTCCGTGAATGTTATTGCTATTATTACTATCAGATTTGTCAGGGATATAATCACGTATTTTTGTGAGATTGTTTTCTCGACGTTTCGGCACCCATTTTGGCGCCATTGGTCTCGGGCTATTGTCCGGTACGGACGTGTGCCACAATTCCCAGCAATCCTGACTCTGGCACACACGTCCGTACCGGACAATAGTCCGAGGCCAACTGGCCCCAGGATTGCCCAGGATTCTTCAGAGCTCCACAGCAACGTAGTGAGTACAAAACCATCCAACCTATCAACCCAAGATCCCGATATTAATCCTTGGTCACACAGACTAAGACCCAGAATCCCAACAATATTCCCACCTAAATAATCTCTTGAAAATGGCGCCAAAATGGGTGCCGAAACGTCGAGAAAACAATCTCACAAAAATACGTGATTATATCCCTGATAAATTTGATAGTAATAATATATATATATATATATATTAAATAGATATTTGAGTTGTTTTGTATCCTTTTTACATGTTAATCTACTATTTCAATGAGATGGTTTAAGTTGAATTCTTTTTATCTTTCATTTGAAGCAATTTTTAAAATTGCCTTGTCGACTAAATTGTAGCTTCGTTTCAAATCATTCGATTTATTGAATTTCATCACTCGAGAAAAGAATAACTATTTGTTATTCACTTTCATCTACGTTTTTTATAAAAAAGAAAGCAACCTTCAAATTGAGTTATTATTGATTCCCAATTGTACTATTTAAAGTAACTGAAATATTTAAAAATCTAAATAAAATTTTTATCTTCAATTTATTAAAGTGAATCCCTATTATTCACAAATATCAACCTATCTATCTGAAATATCTGATATTTTCAAGCTTTAAAGATTATAAGAAATTTATATTAATATAAAACTTAATAGGTAATAATAAATTCGGTGTATGTCCTTCTATCTAGTGTTAGTGTACGTGATCTAATCAGTTTATATCAAATTAATATATATTATTTTTATTATTTTTATCATTATTAATATTATTTTTTAAAGTTGAATTCATTTTTACTATCTCACCAGAGATAGTATTGCGATTACGAAAATTTTCGATGTCGAGCTTTTGATATTTTTATACGTTTTGAAGGTCCCGAGTCATTTTCACTAAGGTTAAGAAAAATGTCTGTGTGTCTGTGTGTGAACAAGATGAGGGAAAAACGGTTTGGGTTGGTATCATGAAATTTGCAACACAGGTATTATTCAAAATGCGTAGTTTTCTATCAACTTTTGAGCTCATTCAGAAGAGGACCATTACCTACCCCACGTTTTCATTTTTTTTTCCTCTAAACTGACCGTAAAATTAAAGATATATGTTTTATAGTTTTGATGATTAAAAATTGTAAAAAAAAACTGCTATATATAGAATTTCAGCTTGAAAATGGCTGAAAGTCCCGGAATTAATTTTGTAAATTTTTTAGCACGTTGACTGTCATCACGTCGAGATGTGGTGTCATCATTAATTTATAATTTATATAATTAATTAAATTTAATTTAAATATAATATATGTTAATTAATCCAATTCAAATTTGCGAGATAGTCGAGTGGATACACTCCAGATTTTTAAAAAGTGATTGCGAGTTATTTTGGGAGTGAATCAATAGTAAGTAAAATTCCCTTCAATTATTATAATTTCTGTTTGCATAACTTTATATTTTAATCATGTTTATTTTGTATGTAATTTGATTAATATATTAAATTTAAAATAAATTTTTATTTTTCTATTTTTTTGTATATTACTATCCATACATTGAGTTAAACTCAACCATTATTAGCCCAAAAATTTCCAATGGTCTTTTTATATAACAACCTCTAATTATTTTATCTCGTTTATGTGGATTAATAGTATTTGTTTCTTAGATTTACTCTTTAGTACATTTTATAACAAGACAAATAGATAGAAAGGATCACAGACGGTGACTGAGTACTCCTGACAAATGGCATTGGCGTTTCCTTCCGCTCTCGGAATGTTCGTCACGAATTGTGTACAACAACCAATCGTCCAATCGAAAAAAGAAAAAGACGCCCAATTGCTTAACCGGCAAAGTCATTCTCTCGAAATATCTAATATATATATATATATATATATATATATATATATATATATATAGGTTGATAGAGAGATAGATAGCAGGGTGTTTTGTAACGGCGTAGGGTGAAGGGAAGTTGACGGATTGTAGCAATCAACGGGGCAGTTGGCTCCCCGCCCAAAGTCTCTTCTTGATTGGGAGACAAAATTTCCAGGGCATTACGGCCCCAATCGTCTAATTCAATTGCGCCTTCGTAGAACCTCTCCTGGGCTTTGATTTCAATCGGCCAGCAAAATAAAACTGCTTTTTCATTGGGTTATCGAATTTTTTTCATTTTTTATTTTATCTATTTAAAAATATGGATTCATTTATCTATCTATCTCTATATATATATATATATATAAAGGTATTTGTCTGCACATTGCTTAGAATTTAAAATTTTTTTCCATATCTTTACATTTCAACTTCTAGAATCCAAAAGGGGTTCTAGAATTTTTCATGTGTTCCGGGAAAATTGTAACGCTATAGAATCAAAAATAGGAAAAATTACTATAAAATTAGATTACAATATTCTAATAAACCTCTATTTTAATATAGGCTTTAAATTATATCAATATCTAATCAATAAGCTCAGAAATTAATTTTTAAAAATTTATATAATACTCCATGTTGTTCATCCAGAGCCTCTCGTGGCTCATTTAAGAATTCGATTTATTTCCGACTGTGAATATATAATATTAATAATTCTAGCAATTCCCATACAAAGAATTATTATAATATTTAAATTTTTATTTTTATTTCTAATATTCAATTAAATAATTTATTCTATAAATTCTCACTTTAATTAATTTAGTAAAATATTTAAATAATATTTATTTTAATTTTTTTTTTCAAATTATTTTTATTATATTTGAATATTTCTTCTTTTCTATTTAAAAGTGAAGGGTATAAATTTTATCTATTTTTAATAAAAAAAAAATAAGTTATTTTTATGAAGACAAAAATATTTTTAAAACGACAAATAAAATGTTTAAATTATATCATCTTTGATTTTCTTTTTAATTTTATTAAAATTTTTTTAATAAATTATCTTTTGTGATAGTATATTAATAAAAATAATATTAAAATGTATATAAGTTTAAAAATTAGAACATTTGAATTTGTTTAAATTTTAACACATATAATCAATCATATGCCAATAAAATATGTAATTTTGAAAATCAATCAAGTTCCATTATAATTATTTTAAATTTGAATATTTAATATAATATCTCGGTAATAACATTCAATACTTGTTTATATCAATTATTATGATTCACAAGTTTAAATTAATTCGTATTTAAATTAAAAAAAATAAATATTTGAATTTATTTAAATTTTGTGCCTGGAGACAGTGAAACGGTGTGTAAATGGTGGTAAAGGCATGATGAACCTTATAAACTATTGTAACAAAGCTTGAAGTTATCGCCGTTACTTAGTTTCACATTTTAATTTTAAATAGTGTCTACAACGAGGAATAACAGTTGAAACATAAACTGATTTTATTTTGTGTTTTTGTTTTTTTTTTTCAAATTTGATAACGATGATCTCACCTGACGGTCAAACCAACCAAGGGGAATGAGTCTTAAAAATCTAAATATTTTTGTTATAACTACTGTAAAGATATAAGAATAAATAAAGATTTATTATTATTATTATTATTAAATTTTGTATGGTTGTGTATGGAGACCAAATAAATGAAAATCTTTAACATTTAGAATTTCAACCAAATAATACGTATTACGTATTATAATCTCCTATCATAGGAGAATATCAATGTTATTATTAAAACAAACAAAAATAATTATTTTTTTATTTAAATCATCAATTATAATAGAATATTTACGAAAAATTGAAATTACGAAAAATAGAAACAAGTAATTATTTATTAAACCTAAAATTTTAAATTTGAAAAGAAAAATTAACGGTAATTATTTACATCAGTGCCCGAAGCTTTATTAATTAAACTAAAAGAGATCTTGCAAAAAGTCATAAGAAAAAGTTGTTTAGAATCATACAAGGAATAGAGCAGGCTAAGTTTCATAAACCCACCTAGCTGCGGGTGTCAACGAAATAATTACCAATTTTCCTATTCATTTTGACTATCTTTTCTTTTATGGTTGTTGGTGGCAACACCACGGCACACTATCAGGTGGCGCTATTGATGGGAGCGAGAATCAAATTCAAAATTTGGATTATATCAACAACCTGTATCTCATCCCAACGTTGAATTCCCACAACGACTTTTCGGTTTTTTAAATTCGGTTTATTTTATTTTAGAAAATATAAACTCCGAAAAAGCGTTTAAATAACTTTGGTATGGATAAAACTATTTCTAAAATAAAATAAACCGAATTTAAAAAACCGAAAATGTCTTTAAATAACTTTAGTATGGATAAAACTATTTCTAAAATAAAATAAACCGAATTTAAAAAACCGAAAATGTCTTTAACTAACTTTAGTATGGATAAAACTATTTCTAAAATAAAATAAACCGAATTTAAAAAACCGAAAATGTCTTTAAATAACTTTAGTATGAATAAAACTATTTCTAAAATGGTAATTATTTCGTTGACAGCCGCAGCTAGGTGGGTTCATGAAACTTACCCTGCTCTATTCCTTGTATGATTCTAAACAACTTTTTCTTATGACTTTTTGCATGATCTCTTTTAGTTTAATTAATAAAGCTTCGGACACTCATGTAAATAATTACCAAATTAACATTTAAAAAAATAATTTTAAATTAATACCCTGTGTAGTTAAAAATTGGTTTAGGTGCATTTTGGTAGTTGGTTTAAATTTGCATTTAATTTAAAAATAAAGAAAATATCTATACATATATTCTCAAATGGGATATATAGGTATATATATGCCCCTACACTATTCTTATTAAAGTAATATATCTAGTTTATATTTATTTTTAATGATATCTTATAATATCTTAAGAGGGTGTTGATCAATAGGTGCAATTCATGCTCCCAATGTTGGTAGTGCTACTTTTAGTTGCGTTGGTTTGTCATTACCAAACGAAAATTCTAAGCATTTTTTACCATAGTAATGTTATATTTACCGACCGACGATAGTAAGGGAGGTATTGTTTTCACAACAAATTTCACATGCGGAGATTTTTACATATCTCCACGAATCATGTATTTTCTTAACAGAAAAAAGTATTTTTAGCATGATGTCTGTCCGTCTGTCCGTCCGTCCGTATAGATGTGTACAGCTTGAACGGCTCAACGGATTTTGATGAAATTTGGTATATTTACTTAATGCATCAGTATGATGAATTGATCAACTTTTGGTGCAAATCCGGAAACCGGAAGTCGTAGTAATAGCGATCGACGATAGGAAGGAAAGGGTTATTTTCACACCAAATTTCACATGAGGAGATTTTTTATATATCACCACGAATCATGCACTTTGTATTGGTTTTATCCTCGAGAAAAATCATCTTTATTAGTTTTATCTTAATTTAAAATTATAGCCGTCACCCAGCCTTTCATGACGTCACAGCCAGCTCCTATTTATATATTATAAATAAAATAAAATTAAAAATATTTATGTTATATCCATATCTGTTTTGTATTGCATTAATAGATACATTTAAATTATTTGAAATTGTTTCTGTAGCTTGAAATTAATTTACTTCAAACGGACCTGGCCACAGGTCAACTTATTTTATTACTATAGAGAAAGTCACTTTTCTTGCATCTCCACAGGAATTTCGTCATTCGCGTATATTTTGCTAGTATATTTATAATTTATTAAATTAGAAAATTTAGTAATATTGTCTATCAGAAACATTTGAAATTTATTTCAATATTTTAATGATATAAGTATATATATTTAAAAGCTATTTATGCATATAGATTATGAATATATAATGTAGAGGGAGAAATAGATGGAAGATGGTTTGTTGTTTAGGAAAACTTTTTTCTATGTAGAACAAACAAGTAGACGTCTGTCTTATCTCAACATTATATTTCATGACTTTCTTGCATATTTAAATGACATTTTCTTTAAAAGAACCCAACAAAAAAAAAGAAATAAAATTTTATTAAAAATAAATTAAAAAAAAAGGTTATAAGGAAAAAAGTGGTTGATTTTCAATTAAATTCTCTCAAGAAGTAAACAATTATTAAAAGTGAAGTCTCTCTTCGTTATCTTTTATATTTTTTTAGAGGGGGGGGAGGAAAAGGGTAGAAATAAATTTAAGAAATGAGATGGGTTGTAGATGAATTTGAAAAGTTTTTTAAGATAATAAAATTTGTTTTTTTTTCAAACATATCTGAACGTATGAGACAATGAGAATGTTAAGATAAATTTAAAATAGTGGATAAATTCTTAAAATCAAATTGAAAATGTAAAAATTTGAAAGAGAATGAGAAAGGAAGATCAAATAAAAAGAAGAGATAAAGTGTAAGAGGATACCTCGATTATTTAATACATTCATTTCCTTCTTTATTCAAATTATTCTTTATTTACACTTTATAAAATTTTCTTTAAATGAAATTAAAGGCATATTTTATATTATCCTCCCATTTATAGTAATAATAATAATTTATTATAGCATTTAGTTATTAATGTCAATTATAAAGTGTTCATCACTACCGATACATCTCAATTTCACTCAATTTATATTATGTTGATCTCACCTACTATATTCACAACTCCATATATAAATTCTTTTTTTATTAAAACCCATGTAGATATTCATGTTTTATTAAAGATGTATCTAATAATTCTAATAAATGAGTATTTATGTATTTTTGTAATATTTAAAAAAAAATTCTAGAGTAATAAATTGGCCTTACTTTATTATTAAATGAAAAATCAGGTAAATAATTCCTAAAAAAACATACAAATAAATTAAATATTCTTTGATAATATAATTTAATAATATATTTCAATATTAATAAAATTTATATCCTATGATCAAATAGAAGTATTCAAGAATATAGTGATGTAATTTCATCGAAATCGGTTCAGCCAATTTTGAGTTTATAACGTCAGAATTTCCGAACAGACAGACAGACAGACATGTGAAAATCTCTAAAGTCACTTTTGGATTCTTGAGATCATGCAACGCGAAAATATGCAAAAAATTTTAAATTCTGAGCAATGTGCAGGCAAAAATCTTTATATATATAAGTTACAATCCTCCACCTGGATGGCTCAGTTCGGATAGGATTGAAAGGAGGAATGTATTGATGTTAAATGTTTGTTATCAAATTTATTTTATCTAATGGCTGGAGTATAGGAAACAGGGTTTAAAGTACAGTACAAAATTATTATTTATAATTTTCTTTAATTGCAATAATTATACCGTTGACATAATTTGTGTTACAATTATTTGCAATAAAGTATTTGTAGAAGCAAATATACGAATGGGGGATTGGGGAGTTGTTCGTTTTGATGTCTGGCTACATTAACATGTCGACCCTATTCGGGAGATTTGATAGACTTGACCGCTATGGTCTATCAGGAGGAGTGTGAACTCTGGCAGGTAGCCGTTGCCAGCATATCGCAATTTTCCACGATATCTGTTCACCTCTAGACGAGGAATTTCACCTCGGGACCACCAGACACTGTAGCACAGGACACGAACGGGGTTTAGAAGAGATTATGCGCCGATGAGATTGAGAGCGAGCCGTTTGTTGGTTTAACGACTAAATACTGGAAATTAGCCGGAGTTGAGGGTCAATTTGATGTTGATGAAACCGTGATCAAAGTGACGTGGACCCGGGATCGATGACGCTTCAACTGATTCGAGTAGCGTGAGGAGTTGATATTTAAAGGGGTCTAAACCATTAGTGTTAGTAATGTGTTTAGCCATGTGTGGGAAAATATCTGACTTCGCATGGACCACATGGCCTCGTAGGAATGTCTAGGTTATCTCCCTGGGGGAATTTGTTTATCTTATCGCTTAATGGGCTAACGGTCCAGATGGCTCGGGTGGACCGTGCGAAAGTTTATATTATCTGAGTGTGGGATATCTCTTGGAATCTACTCGAGATGTTGACAATATAATCCCATCCTATCTAGACTCGTTGCAGGCGCGCAAGGGAACGTACCTGTTTTATGTCATTAGGGATGACATAACTCCTCCCTTCTCAGAATGGAATTTCGGGGCTAGGGGGGGTTTCATTGCTTTCTACATACACTCTTTACATTTTGTTACTTCTTACATTCTCGTTACACTGTTACATATTCTTCAACCCTTACGCTTTCACTAACTATTACATTTTCAATAATTTTCACTTTAACCTTTTTTTTACTTTCACTAACTATTACATTTTCAATAATTTTCACTTTAACTTTTTCACTTTACTTTAACTATTTCACATTACTTTAACTTTTCACTCTTTCTTTAATTTTTTTATATTTTTATTAATTTTATTTTTCTTCAATTTTTTCAATTTTAATTAACTTTTAACTTTTCTTTAATTTTATTAACATTTTATTAATTTTATTAATTTTATTAATTTTATTAAGTTCTTTTCTCTCTATTTCAATTCAATTTATATTATTTACTTTTAATTTGTACGTTTCATTAATTATTAAATTTTTCATATTATTTTTATTGGAAATTAACAATGGTATTTCCTTGTTATTTTTGTTACAATATTTTTATTATTAATTTTACAATTATCATTCTTAATTTTATATATTCCTTTTTTTTTTTATTAGTTTAAATTGTTGCAGGATAATAGGATTTTATTATTGTAGTTTACATTTGACATTACAATTTCTGAATTTTGAATTATTAAGTGGTTTATACAATTGACAATTTTCAAGTTTGTGATTTTGAATTAATATTTTAATACAATTGGAGATATAATCATGATTTATTTACAATAGAATATTTCATGTAGCTAGAACCATGTATCAATTTTTGTTACCTTATTATTATCTGAAATAGCTAAATTTTGATAAGTTTCATTTATAATATAGTTTTTATTATTTATTAAATTTGCCAAAGGGATTAATTGATAAATGTTTCTATTTGTATGTTTATAATTTCTAAAATGATATTGATATAATTATTATGTAGTTTACAAAGTGTTTTCACAAATAAGTAAGTTTGCTAGAAATCATTGAATTTAATTGTAAATTAATTTGTTTCAATTATTAATTGATTAGTTCTTTTATGACTAAGCAAGTTGTCGATTTTGTCATTTTGAATTTTCATGTTGTGATTTAAAGATTGAAATATGATAAGTATTCATTATGAAGGGGTTATATTTTTTATTATATTTTTTTATTTATTGTTTTGTTTTCTTTTTGGTCTTTTAATATTTGAAATGTGGATTTTCTCGCCAGTTTGTGTGTTTTTAGGGATAATTTTAGCTGTTTTTAATTTTTTGTTTGTTTCTTTAAGTGTTTCGATTTTGAATTTATTTTTAGTTTTCTGACATTTTTGTTTATCTTTAACATGAATTTTTTCTGGTAATTCGGGGAGTTCTTCTCTGTTTAAATTTAATTTTGAAATTGTTTTTTCTTTATTCTTATTAATTTGTTGTCTTACTTGGTCAAAAATAAATTTAGTTTTCTCTTTGTGACTTTGATTATAATTTGAAATTACTTGATGAGTAATATCTACATTTTGCAAATTGTCGGTATCTAAATGTCCTGATAAAATTTCAAATGGGGTAAATTTTGTTGTTGAATGAATTGTGTTATTATACGCTATTAAACTATATTTTACTTTAGTTGAAATAGATTCTGATTTAAATTCGTCGCGGTTGTTATAAAGTCGAATGTGTTCAATTAATGTTGAATGGAATCTTTCAATGTTTCCGTTCGATTCAGGATGTTGAGTGCAAATAAAGTGAATGTCAATTTTATGTAATTTTAAAAATTCTTGTACTAGTCCATTTTTAAATTCTAAACCGTTATCTGAAATTATTAATTTTGGTATTCCGTGGTGGGTAAAGAAATCTAATAAATTTTCAGCTATTTCCGTTCTTTCTAAAGATTTTAATGGATATGCTATCGCAAATTTTGAAAATGAATCAATTATCGTTAAAAATTTCTGTTTTTCTAAAGTGAGAGTATCAATGTGTAATGTTTCTAAAGGTTTAATTGAAGTGGGGGTGATATTAAATTTAGTTTTAATTGGATTTCTGTCATATTTAGTAATTTGACAAATATCACAATTGTTTATATAATTTGAAATGGATCCTTTTAAGTTTGGCCAAAAGTATCTAGTTTTTAATTTTTTAAGACATTCGTCTATTCCACGGTGATTCGATTTTCCTTCATGATAATTTTTTATTGTTTCAATTTGGTCGTCTGGATTTTCAATATCTTCTAATAGTTTAGAACAATGAAAGAAATTTATGTAATATTTTTTTAAAGTGTTTATCTATTAATTTGTCTAAATTTTCGAAAATATTAAATTTTGAAAAAATGTAATAATTACGTTTTGGTACTAAATTTTCTTTAAAAAGGGTTATAATGTTTTTAGAGAAGTCTTGTTGATTGGTGTTAAAAATAAATCTTTGATGTTTTTTGCCAAAAAGCTTTTTTATTTCAATTGAATGTGGGGAGTTTGAAATATTTATTATTATTTGATTCGAATAGTAATTTAATGGTTTTAAACTTTCTTGAATATTTTTATAAATTTGATCTTCTGTTTCCGATTCTGAATTTGTCTCGTCTGTGTGATTGTCATTTGAATTTTGATTGAAGGGTGGGTTTTCTAATGGGGTTTCGTTTTCCGTAAGTGTTTTTTCTATATCGTTCAATATTCCATTATCAAGAGAGGTTTCTTGAAGATCGGGGTCATTTATTTGATTGTCGGAATTAAACGTTTGATCATTATTTTCATGGATATTTAAATTTTGAATTTGATTTAAATTCTGATCTATAGGGTTACGAGAGAGGAAATCTGCTATCTGATTCGCGTTACCTTTTATATAATGAATTTCAAAATCATATTCGTCTAGCTGGCTTTTCCATCTTAAGAATTTCGAATTTGGTTCTTTTAATGAAGCTAGCCATTGGAGTGGCTTATGGTCTGAATAAATATGAAATTTTCTGCCGAAGAGATATGGTCTAAAGTGTTTACATGCCCAATAGATACTTAGAAATTCCTTTTCAATTGTCGAATAGTTAATTTCAGATTTGTTTAACGTACGGCTTGCATAAGCTACTGGTTTGTCATGTTCTCCTTGGGACAAGACAGCTCCGATTGCATAATTAGATGCATCAGTTGTTAATTTAAATGGTTTACTGAAGTTGGGATATTGTAATAATGGTTCATTTGTTAAGAGAATTTTACATTTTTCGAAACAGTTTTTATATTCTAAATTATTTATATCAATTTTAGAATTTTTTCTTAATAATTTGGTCATAGGTTTTGTAATTTCCGCGAAGTTCATAATAAATTTTCTATAATAATTTAATAAACCAAGAAAAGATTTAATTTGTTTTTGTGTTTTCGGAATGGCAAAATTTTTGATTGCAGTAATTTTATCTGGATTAGGTTTTACTCCTTCAGGTGTTATTATGTGGCCAAGGAATGCAACTTCTCTCTTCAAGAAATCACACTTGTCCAATTTAATTTTAAAATTTGCTTTTGTTAATCGATCGAATACTAAATTTAGATGTCGAATGTGTTCATCGAGGGTTGTTGAAAATAATATTATATCGTCTAAATACACTAGACAAGATTTATTTATCAAGCCACGTAGAACATTGTCCATTACTCTTTGAAAAGTAGATGGGGCGTTTGATAAACCGAAAGGCATTCTCACAAACTCGTAATGACCGTGTTTCTGTTGAATGCAGTTTTATGAATGTCTTCAGGATTCAATTCAACTTGATGGAATCCCAGAGCGAGATCTAATGTTTTAAAAGTACTGAGAAGAGCCTAATTTATCTAAAATATAGGTTATATTTGGTATAGGACAGGGATGGCGAACCTATGGCACGCGTGAAAAATTTCATGACACGCATAAAGACAAAATTATTTTTTTTTTTTTTTTTTTTTTTTTTTAATAATTATAACTTTTTACAATAGAAATAAATTAAAAATGAATAAATCACATTGAAATTAAAATTTATGAAATTTGAAGTACTGAATATTTATTTATCTATCTTAGTAGATTAAACCGACAAATTAAATATTTTATTAAGCTAAAATATCGCTTGAATTCCCTCGCAATATAAAACATTCATGATTGATAGACTCAGTGTATACCGTTTGGACTTTTATTATGTCATTACGTGTTGTTACCGTACAAATAGCATTGTTCAGGATTTAAAATTTTTTGCAAATCTTTACTGGGGAACCCAAATATAACTTTTGTATTTTTCGTGTCTGTCATTTTATTTGTCTGTTTGTCTGGGAAATTGTGAAGTTATAAACTCCAAATTGATTGGGGCGATGAAATACACCTATTACCAGAATATTCTTATATGCTCTTATTTTAATATATGCTGTAAATTTTATCAATATTTATTATAAAAAGAAAAATTAATTTTATAAAATTTATATCAAGCTTTGCTTTAAAATTTTGAAAATATGTTATAAAATTATTTAATGATTGTGTTTGTGTTTGGGGGTGTAAATAATGTATTTTAAAATTTTTCTTGAGGTGTTAAAAGAATATTATTTTCGAAATCACATTTCGCTTTTAATTTTCTTAAGTTATCTATGTCTAAAAGAATGTGAAATGAACTATGGAAATTATATAAAAGAAATTTTAAATTTTAATTTGTTTTGAAAATTTCGAAAAATTTTTAAAAATCGCATGATTTTCTGATTAAAATGTGGCGTTAATTGTGTGGAGGGGTCACCATTGAATATTGGGATTATTTCTAAATATTCTTTTAAATCACTTATTGACATTGCTTGTTCAGCCATAATTATAAAAAAAAAAATTATTTATTATTTATTAAAAATTTGTTAATTTTATTTTTGTTTTCCAATTATCCTTTACAATATATTTTTTCTTTTAAATTATTATTTTGTTAGATTAATTATGAAAGGAATATATGATGATATTATTTTATAAAGAGAGAGATAAATAAAGAACTTAATATGTTTAAAGACTCACCCTCAATCACTCACTGCGACAACTTTCTTCGATTTTGTATCAGCTTTTATACCACAAGTTTCACTTATCACTTTCCTTAGACTTCAGGGGCGCCAGACAACAATTTTATCACCACAACACTTGATGAAACGGGGAACTGTTTCCTGTTGATAACGTCGATCGGGTGTTTGATTTTTCAAACGATCAAGTCTTCAGGGTTCGATGTCTCTGCGTTACATCCAGTTCAATGTCTCTGTTCGGGCGACAGTTACAATCCTCCACCTGGATGGCTCAGTTCGGATAGGATTGAAAGGAGGAATGTATTGATGTTAAATGTTTGTTATCAAATTTATTTTATCTAATGGCTGGAGTATAGGAAACAGGGTTTAAAGTACAGTACAAAATTATTATTTATAATTTTCTTTAATTGCAATAATTATACCGTTGACATAATTTGTGTTACAATTATTTGCAATAAAGTATTTGTAGAAGCAAATATACGAATGGGGGATTGGGGAGTTGTTCGTTTTGATGTCTGGCTACATTAACATGTCGACCCTATTCGGGAGATTTGATAGACTTGACCGCTATGGTCTATCAGGAGGAGTGTGAACTCTGGCAGGTAGCCGTTGCCAGCATATCGCAATTTTCCACGATATCTGTTCACCTCTAGACGAGGAATTTCACCTCGGGACCACCAGACACTGTAGCACAGGACACGAACGGGGTTTAGAAGAGATTATGCGCCGATGAGATTGAGAGCGAGCCGTTTGTTGGTTTAACGACTAAATACTGGAAATTAGCCGGAGTTGAGGGTCAATTTGATGTTGATGAAACCGTGATCAAAGTGACGTGGACCCGGGATCGATGACGCTTCAACTGATTCGAGTAGCGTGAGGAGTTGATATTTAAAGGGGTCTAAACCATTAGTGTTAGTAATGTGTTTAGCCATGTGTGGGAAAATATCTGACTTCGCATGGACCACATGGCCTCGTAGGAATGTCTAGGTTATCTCCCTGGGGGAATTTGTTTATCTTATCGCTTAATGGGCTAACGGTCCAGATGGCTCGGGTGGACCGTGCGAAAGTTTATATTATCTGAGTGTGGGATATCTCTTGGAATCTACTCGAGATGTTGACAATATAATCCCATCCTATCTAGACTCGTTGCAGGCGCGCAAGGGAACGTACCTGTTTTATGTCATTAGGGATGACATAACTTATATATATATATATATATATGTCCAGCGTTTCCCGGCGCCATTTTTTTTTTCATTAAAATTCCTATTTTAAATTAAAAATAAACTAACAAAGTTGATTTTTTCCGAGGCTGAAACCAATACAGATCGATTTTGCTTTATAAAAATTATCTATTGTGTGAATTTCAAAAAAAATCATTAGATGCGGTTTATTATCTCAAAAAACCAAATAAACAAATGATAGTATAATAAGATAAGATAGAAATTAACAAATTAGGGCCTCTCTCAATAATGAGTATCTTCTTTCTTTATATAAGTTTATTATAGAGTGGATTGGGAAAGAAGTAAAATTTAATAATATGTATTTTATGTATATATTGTCGTATATTGGATGACTTAGGTAAGGTGTTTTATTAGACAAATTGGGTTGAAAATCAGATTAAATTAATTTGGTAGCACTTTGGTTAAATTTAGAATAATAAATGGTTATTGAATCCGCGAAGGTTGATATGGGAAATGATAAAATTGAATAGGTTCAGATTAAAAAATGCATATATAAAATAAAACTAAAATTATGTATTTAATAAACTAAAAGTATTTATATTACAAAAATAGATAACAAGTAATTATATGAAAATGAAGAAATTGAATGGTACCGTTAGATATAGAAACATAAATTAAATGAAATTTAATTTATATTAAGCAATTGCAAATTATCATTAATTACCAAGGGTCGACCACTTACTGGTATTTAAAAAGGGGGAATGGAGAATTCTTTAGAGACTTGAGTCTTGAGTGTCGTCTTGCGGATTTATCTGGAACATCTCGTGGGCATCGGCATTTCTCAAAAAAGGGGTTTGGCCGGGGATGTCCTTCTGCAAGGGATCTGTTGTCTCCTTCTCCATTTCCTGATCAAGACTGACTCAAATATCTCGAAGCCAATTATCCCCTCCAATCAACTTGGCAAAATTGTCCACCCCTCACTCCCTCTTGGGCAACGAAGAGGTATATCATACTAGCTGATCAGAGCGCCTTCCAGGCGCTCTTCACACCTAGACGGGGGCTCCGCCCCCTGTACCCCCGAGTGTAGTATTTGGTTGAAAGTCTGTATGTAAAAGGTTTTCATCCATTTTGTTTCAATCAGTATAAGTAGATAAGACATATATTTGTTTTCTTAGAAAATATATATTTTAATTTAATCAGTAAATTAATTATATATTATTATTGCATATGTTATATTTATCTAACTCTGTGTCTATACAGTTTTCGAAAGTTCTTAGCCGCAGAATCCACTTTTCTCTAAGAGTCCCTATCCTGAGCTACAACCAAATCCTACCCTGTCCCATCTCTCCCATGTCCCTTCCTTCATTGTCCACCCACCTTGATCTTTGGTCTTCCACCGGATGTTTCCCAATATTTGCATGTGTGTCTGCATACATATCTACGTATATGATAACTGAATAATAATAATAATAATGTATTAAATGAATATAATTGAAATTTTAGTTTTAATTGCACTTTTTTTTTGGTTTTTATTTTTATTTATTTTTATTGGAATTATTACAAATAATAATAATAATAATAATATACCGTTTAATACGTGAAAATAATAATAATAATAATAATAATTTATTAAATTAATATAATTGAAATTTTATTTTTTATATTATTACATTTTTATTTTTATTTTTTACCGACCGACGATAGTAAGGGAGGTATTGTTTTCACACCAAATTTCACATGTGGAGATTTTTACATATCTCCACGAATATTTCTTAATTTAAAATTATATGAAGTCACCCAGCCATTCATGACGTCACAGCCTGTTCTTACATATATATTACAAATAAAATAAAATTAAAAATATTTATGTTATGTCCATATCTGTTTTTTTATTACATTAATAGATATATTAAAATTATTTGAAATTGTTTCTGTAGCTGGAAATTAATTTACTTCAAACCGTCGGTCGGTTCGGACCTGGCCACAGGTCAACTTATTTTGTTAATAATTTATTTTTATTTTTTATTTTTTTTGTTAATAATTATTACATTTTTATTTGTTCGAAAATTATTTCTACTTTATTAATTGTTAATAGTTATTACATTTTAATTAACAGTTTTCGGAATAAGTATATTCTCTTATTTTATAGAGATTTTTATTGTTTGTCTCAAAAGTCTACCTACAATATTTCATTAACATTGTATGATTCAAAATAAAATTCAAAATATTTAATAGGACATGACATGATCTTAGTATTTTTCCCATCCCAGAATATTTGCTAATATTACATGTTGGAGTTCCAATTACCTGCATATTTAAGGGCAATTTCAATGCTGAATATACTTTTAAATAAAAAATTAAAAAAATGTGAAGTAAATGGAATTATTATACTTAATAAATCTATATATAAATTTAATATATATTCAAACAATAATTGAAACAATATAAATAAAACGATTCAATATTTTACTTACATTGTGATTTATATTTCTATTTTTATTACAACTGTTTTATGGGTATGTTATTTTTGACAGTTAAAAAAAAATTAAAAATATTTGAATTTGGATGATTATATGTAGCGCCATCTGTCGATAGTTTTGTGACACTACAGACTTTTACCAAAATATTACTAATTAAATTAATTTTGGATTTAATTGAAACAATATAAATAAAACGATTCAATATTTTACTTACATTGTGATTTATATTTCTATTTTTATTACAACTGTTATTATGGGTATGTTATTTTTGACAGTTTAAAAAAAATTTAAAATATTTGAATTTTGAAAATTATATGTAGCGCCATCTGTCGATAGTTTTGTGACACTACAGACTTTTAGCAATATATTACTAATTAAATTAATTTTGGATAAATTAATTTTGGATTTAACTACACTAAAACCTTCCTTGGTATGCCCACGACAATTCCTGAAAGTTTCACCGTAATCGGACGGGTAGTTTTTAAGAGACAGACAGACAGACAGACAGACACACAGACATTGCCTTTTATATATATAGATGGTGACCAGATGGTATGCAATTCTATGAGTTTTTTGAAATAATAATTCTAGAATATTCTCTTACATGTGTTGAAAAAATAACTTTCTAGATTTCCGTACCATAATATATATAAAAAATGCATTCTTAATGCTTATATATTACAATATATATATATATATATATATTCCATAAATATGTTAACGATATTTAGCACCCAATATTGTAAAAAATTCACCAAGAGTTATTTCTTTTCGTTTATTTATAAATTGTTTTAGTGATTTTTTTTTTAATATTAATAAATTGGATAACAAACACCAAATATAGATATTATATATATATATATATATATATATATATTGAAACTTAATTTAATATGTTATATAATATTTAAAATTATTTAAATTGTTTTGTTCATTATTGACTCGAGGGCAGAGGTCTGTTTCAATAGCATTATTTAATTTTTTTCATAAAAATATAATTATCCACTAAACTGAGCAAAAAATTATTCCTAAAGTTTCATTTATTTTATAAATGTACAATATATTTATTCGTAATTTTAATATAATTTTTTTTAATCTTGTTTTTGTTTTTTGTTCAATGAAAACAATAGAATTAAAAATAAAATCATTTATGCAGAAAAAATCAATTATTGCCCCTCTTTATTTCTCTCTCTCTCTCTCTCTCTCTATATATATATATATATATATATTAATTATCTATTACAATAATATATATAATTCATATGATACATTAATATTTATATTTGATTCATTTATTATGATTGATTGACATTACCTATTAACAAAATTTAGTACAATTTATTCATTTTCTCTTATAAATATATTCTAAATTTTAGATTGCTATCAAAGGGGTGAATCTAAAATAAAATCATTAAACATATAAATTTTAATAAATTTAATTAATTAAATCAAAAAATTTATGCACAAAGGGAAGGGGTAAGGATCAATTTAATTGTACCTCCTTAAATATATATATATATATATATAATATATATTATTTATGAACATGATTTGGATTTCATTTCATTAAATGTATATACTATATATAAATACACAGATATAAATATTTTTTTTAATCTTTCAATATATATATATAAAAAACAAATTAAATGTTCATTTAAAAAAAAATATTTGAAATTGTATTATTTCATTTATTACATTAAAGATAAATAAAAAGTTAATAAATGATGAATTTAAATTAAGTTTTTTTTTAATTTAGCACTTTTTATGCAACCTTTTGATTGTATGAAATCAGAGTTTAATAATATATATTATATGTATAAGAGTGGATTCGAATAATGGCTCGTTTTTTATAATTAAAATATTTAATTCAATAAAAATAGAATACTAATATAAAAAAAAGAAATTAATAAAAGACATTGAAAATCAATTTCCCTCGATTTACTTTTCATTTCATCAAGTTTCAGTTCGATATATCTATATATCTACCTACTACTTTCCTCTAAAAGTCCTTATCCTGACCCAGCTCCATCCAACTCTTACTTTCTTCTATCTCCCTCGAGTTTTTCATTAAATTATCTAACCACCACCTCCTTGTTATACTTCCCAGTTTAGTTGCCCTATTAAAAAATCCCTTCTCTCTTATTTTACCCACATTTAATTAATTATCTATTACAATTTCCTCGATGTCATGCAAATTTTGGTTATGAAATCTTGGCCATTCCTTAATGATTTCATTCTTCTTTGACCCATAAATGCTACAAATAATCCTATTTTCAATAGAGTTATTTTTTCGTAATTTCTATTTAAATTTCATATTGTTGATTTGAATTTATCAGATTAGGTTTTTTGGGTGAATTATGAAGCTATTTTAACTTTTATTTAGATGAAAGGGGTCATAAGGCATTTTTATTTCGTGGTTTTTAGATAAAATATCATTTTTTAAGTTTAATTGTTAGTTAAAAGCCATTTTTTTCGAAAAATGGAAAATATAAAAAAAAATTTACATTGCTTTAATAAGATTACAAGAAGAATACAAAGAATACAAATGGACCCTCTCCAATCTCCAATTTTCTTTTAATTAGGAATGACTTCACACCTCCCAGTTCATGTCCATGCCCAGAATATTTCAGGATATTTATAGAATTTCTTATTGCTAGTAACTCTGTCTAGAGATAATTTTAACATTTTTAATTTGATTAGAAATATCGAGAAATGTTTTTAGTGACAATGAAAGTATCTCTAAAATGAATCAATGTATATTTTTAGATCTAATTGATGAAGTATTAAAGATTCTTTGTTTAGCTTCATTTGAATGCCATTTGTATTCTTTCCCCTCTCTTCTTTTCCAATTTGAATAATTCAAATTATGATAGATGATTCAGAATCTAATTTTAATCTGAAAGTTAATTTTACTGGAAAATGTGATAAATGATTGTAATTGTTTATTTTATTGATAACGTAAGATCCATCAAGAATATAACATCATAGGGATAAAAAGATTTGACGAATTTATTGATTCGATTTGTTTCTATGCAAAGGGCTGCTGTTCTATAGGAGCTAAATAACATGAAAACAAATGGGATTTGCAACAAATCCTACTCCAAGAGTTAAATTTGTTCAGAAAAAAATTTCTCTCTCAGCATATTGAATTCGTAGATTGTAAGCGTTAACCCTATTGCTTTTATATATTCGATTTATATATATACTATATATAAATCTGACGAATTACTTTTTACTATCTCACCAGAGATAGTATTGCGATCACGAAAATTTTCGATTTAGAGATTTTGATGTTTTTATACGTTTTGAAGGTCCTTTTCACTAAGGTTGAGAAAAATGTATGTGTGTGTTTATGTGTGTGTTTGTGCGTATGTAGACAAGATTACGCAAAAACGGTTTGAGCTAGAATTAATGAAATTTGGTACACAGGCATTATTCAAAATTCGTAGTTTTTTATCAACTTTTGAGAAATGTAGCACATTCGGAAGCGGGTACCTACCACATTTTCATTTTTTTTTCTCTAAAATGACCGTAAAAATATAAAGATGTAAAAATAAATAATAATAAAAAAATATAATTAGTATGAGATTATAATAATGATTTGTTTTATTAAATGATTTTAATTCATGATAATATTTTAACAAATAATATGAATTCTATCTAATAAAATTATTTCATAAAATTATTGTTAGAAAAAACACAAATTAATCTGAAAAAATAAAAAAATACTTTTAATTCGTAAAATAATTTATTAATACTTATTTTTGAAATTTTTAATAATTTAATTTTTAACAGTTATTAATTATTTTATTATTATTATTTTAAATTTTTACTATCTCGCCAGAGATAGTATTGCGATCACGAAAATTTTCGATGTTGAGATTTTGATGTTTTTATACGTTTTGAAGGTTCCTGAATCATTTTCACTAAGGTTGAAAAAAATGTCTGTGTGTGTGTGTATGTAACCAAGATTACGCAAAAACAGTTTGAGCTAGACTGATGAAACATGGACATTATTCTAAATTCATATTTTTCTATCAACTTTTGATAAATGTAGCGCATTCGGAAGCTACCTACCATATTTTCATTTTTTTTCTCTAAACTGACCGTAAAAATAAAGATGTATGTTTGATAGTTTTTCACATGATTAAAAATTGTATAAAAATGCTATATATAGAATTTCAGCTTGATTGAATTGCTGAAAGTACCGAAATTAATTTTTAAACACTGTAAATCACGCTCCAGCACGTGACTTGCTATCTTCAACATAGAGCCAAATACTCGCAGGTTTAATAAATATTATTTATTAATTTTAATTTATAATTGAATAAATTAAATTTAATTTAAATGTAATATATACGCGTATGTTATATTTAATCCAATTCAAATTGTGAGATAATCGAGTGGAGACACTCCAGATTTTTAGAAATTAAATTGAAACTTCTTCTAAGGTTGACTCGTGCTAACTTGACTACAAGAACATTCTAGGGATCTATAATGAACATTTTATATAAAGATTTAATGAACCTTGATATTTAATAAATAAAATCTATTATATAACGTAAATAATAAAAGAATCTGAATTAACGATATGCCTGCTGTTCGGTATTTTATGAAATCTAGATAAAATATAAGTAGGTATATGTTTTAGAATCTATTATATATTAAAAATCTAAAATTCAACTTTAAACAAAACATTTATGGATTTAAAGTATGGTGTAGTTTGAGATGTGCAATTCATCTAAATAAAAATTTTTGAATATTATTGAAATTACACAATTTTTGATATCAACTGTCTTAAAAATTTAAAAACATACATACAAGTAGGTATATAGATATATAAAATTAGATAAAATTTCATTTATATTTATTCTTGATCTATTATATAATTCTTTATCCCTTGGCTTAACTGATAATTCATTTACATTTTTAGTTCTTAAGATAACAACTATTTTTGAATTTAAAAAAAAAATATTTTTCATTTAAAACAAAACAAACAAAACATTAATTGATTTAAAGTATGATGTCGTTTTAGATTTGCAATTCATCTAAATAAACCATTAAAAAATGGAATTTAAATTTCATTCAGATAACTTTCATGTTATTGTAATCTTATCTAATAGAAACTTTTGGTGTTTATGTTGCAGCGGGAGGCAATGGATCGGCCTTCTTGGGCCGCACAACTGAAAGGAGTGACGCGATGGTTCCTTCACCCTCCACCAGAGTGCTACTACCAATGTGAACCACTCTCCACCACATTGAACCCAGGGGATATAAGTAAGTTCTTCATACCTCTACCAATATTCTAATTAACTTAACCACACTTAAGATTAATTTACCATTATAAGTATTAATGCATAATAAATTAAAGGAATATATTAAAGATAATTAACCTCATTTATTTTAATATTAATTAGAATTATCATATTTTAATAATAATTAATTAAATAGTTATTGTACAAATAACAAATTAAAAACAAAGAGTGACATTTTTAAAAATAAATATTATCATTATTTTTTTTATATACATATATATTTATATAAATAAATTTTAATAAATTAATATTTGTTGTTATTTTACATATTGGTTGAAAATAACAATTATATCTATTTTTTTTTATTAATTATATTTGAAATCAAGACCAAGCACATTTACTTAACCAAAAACTTTTTTAATAGGTTGTGGAAATTGAAAATCATAAATTTTGATATTTTTTTAATTTACTAATACTCATGACTAATTTCTCTGGAATATTACAATTAGAATTAATTTTATAAAAATAAAATAAAATTGTAAGAGTAAAATAAATGAAATTAAACAATAATGATTGCAAAAATTAGCATATACTATTTTAGAGTTCAAATATATTATTTATGGGCATCCACATCAAATAATATAAAAAACTCTGATTTAATCATTACATTATAAAAATTTAAATACTTAAATTAACTATAAGAGTATTAAGAAAAGTCCATATACCATGAAATATTAGGATTTATTCTTATGTACCTATAAATGTTTATCTTATAAATTTTTTTTAATATTTTTTTTATATTATATTTTTTGATAGAATATAACCATGCATTTAATTATTATTATTATTATTATTTAAAAATAGAATAGGCAAAAATTTAATTAGCATGTTGCCTACATCAAAACTAGTTAAATTTATATAGATTTGTCTTGTGAATGTAATTAAAATAATAATATCGTGAACGTTCATAAAATTTATATTCATAGTTCTTATCCAATAAAACCCGTTGAATGCAGTTAATTTTCTTCTTTTTTTTTAGAAATTGAAAAACCATTCTTCTTTTTTTTTATCAGATAATTGGTTCTTATTTTTTTTTAATGAGTTTTATTTAAAACATCTTCGTCCCGCCCCCTCACACACAAAAAAAGATTAGAAGCTAATAAAAAAATCGTTATTTTTATTTTTTAATATAAAAATCTTAATGATTAAAATTTTATATTAAAGATTTAAAAAATTATTATATCTATTTTTAATAGAATTACTTTAATGGTTTTTCAAAAAAGTATTTATCTATTTTTTTTAAAAAAAATAATTAAGATTTTTTATTAAATAAATATAATAGAATAAAGGTGAATTTTGAATTTTCGCAGGCAGTGTACATTCAATTATCGAAAATGTTTTTTGTTATGTTGGTACACATGTTTCTTACATATTGACATTATCAGCCATTTTGGATTAGTAGTTTGTTTTTGACAACCGATAAGGTTAGTCATGTTCTTGTGTGTTCTTCGATTTTTTAAATAATCTGTTCAATTTTGCGTTAAAAATGGAATTAAGTGCTCCAACGAACTTAAAATGTTTATTGTGGCATTCGGCGAGTCTACTTTGTCTCAAAAAAATGTTTATAGGCGGTGAAAAGTGCGAAAAAAGCATGCCAAGTTCGATCAAAAGTGAAGGTTTTGCTTAGTGTTTTCTTTGATTACAATGGCGAGGTACATCATGAGTTCTTACCATCAGGTCATAGTATTAATAAGGAATACTACAAGGAAGTTATCCAACGTTTGCGTGAATCGTACTTGTGGAAAAACAAATCATAGATTCTGCCTCACGATAATGCACCAACTCACATATAATTACTTATTCCTGATTTTTTGACCAAAACAACACTGTAATCATGCCTCAACCACCGTATTCACCAGATTTGGCTTCCTGCGACTTCTTTCTATTGCCAAAACTGAAGAGACCAATAAAAGGAAAGCGTTTTCCCACAATCGATGAGATAAAATCCGAATCGAAAAACGAACTGATGGACATACCTCAAAATGCATTTCAGAAGAATTGGAAGGAGCGCTACTATAAGTGCATTATATCTGAGGGGAATTACTTTATAGGGAACAAAATGGATAATGAAGAATACATAAATACTTTTCGAAATAATTCAAAATTCACCTTTTCTTTAGAACAAAACTCGTATATTTAAAATGACTTAGTTAACTGTGCAAGGTTAAATGATGCAACTTAATAAAACTAATATATGATTGTGTTAAAAAATTTTCAACTTTTACTGTTTTTACACTTATTAGAGAAATTCTATTTTAGTATTTTAGTTAATGAAAATTAATTTCAAATCATTTTCATTATGTAAAATTATTCAAAGAAGAAAATAAATATTGGCCCCACCGAGATTTGAACTCGGATCGCTGGATTCAGAGTCCAGAGTGCTTACCATTACACCATGGGACCTTAAGATTAATAATTTATAATAAATTTCAATTTACCTGAATTTTAATTATTCATAAATATGTATTAAGTTACCAAATAATTAATAATTTATTATTATATATTATAATATGTTTTCTGACAACTTTTTAAAAAAAAATTAAGAGTTTTTTAAGAATGAGAAAAAAAATTTGAATGTATTTGTGATTTATCAGTAATATAGAAAGGTGATAGATTTATAAGTAGGAAAGAGAGAATCCAATATAAATCTTAGGATGCTTTTAAGATTATTAAATTGAAGGTTGATTTATAATTGATCGAAATAAAGAATTGATTAAATTCAAAAGAAGCTTTCACATAATTCAATATTTTATATATTTTTAAGACGCAGTTTTATCGTCCTTAGTTATTAAGGTTCATCGAGCGTAAAATATATTTGACAAAATTACAAATTTTATTAAAACAAAATATTAAGATTTTTATAGTCTTTATGTATATATATATATAGATATATGACTCACTGAATCTCAACAAGAAAACTGAGGTTTAAGTTTTAAATTTAATTTGATAATAAAATTTGTTTTTTTTTATATTGAGTTTTACTAGAAAAATAAAATTATAAATAAAAATAATATCTTAAAATGGCATTAGTGGTGTATAACTAACTCTTGACCGCAGTGGTTATGTCATAAAAATAAAAACATAAATTTTAGTAACATGGTAGATAATTCTACGACAATCTCATATTCCATTTAAAATTAAATAAGATCATTATATATACTAATCAATGAGAATTCAAGTTATATTAAGACAGTGGCGTACCTAGAACTTTTGCCGCCCGGGGCGATCTCCGGTTTGCCGCCCTTTTTATTATAAGTCAATCAAATAGTGGTTTTTATAAATTAATACACATAAATAAATTATTAAGTTATTTAATCAATATTAATTAATACACAGAGTAAATTTTTTTACACATATTTGTATGCACTCGTAAACATATTAATATAATATTTACTTTTCTAGCTTTCATACTAGAAAAATCGTGTATAATGCTCTCAAAATTTATATTTTCAAAAGAAAAATCGAAGATTTAAAAAAATATTGGTATATCACTTCAAAGTAATCATATAAACTTTTCAAAAGAAATGACATTTATAAACTGATATCAAAAAATTTTAGTTAGGAAAAATTGCCGAACAAAATCGTAAAGATGCGTTTACGAATTCAACGAATTTTAATGAATACAATAAAATAAAATTATTATCCTGTTCTTGGAATTAGAATTCAAAATTTACACTAAAATGCATTTATATACACCGAGGAATAATATTCGAAATCATATAGTTAATCATAATTTATATTAATCAAATAGTAAACTTATAATATTCATATTAATCATTTATTATTCAAGAAAGAAAAAAATAAATATGAAATGAATAAGTTGCTTTTTACAACTATAACTAAATATAAAAAATGCCGCCCCAAGTTAAGTGCCGCCCGGGGCGGACCGCACCCCCCTAGGTACGCCACTGTATTAAGATCTATTTAAAATTGATGAAATGAAATGAAAGTGAACATGATAGCGTCAACACTCTTTATTCAATTGGAATTTTTGTAGATAATTATAGAAACCTTTTCATACAACTACTGATAGACTTTATTAATTTTTTATTATATTCAATTATGAAAGTTTTTTTTTTCTAAATAAATAAACAGAATAATTTTAATAATTATGCTAATGATACTGTTCCTTATTCGAATTCCAAAATTTCTATGTATATAAGTAATTACTATATCCATTAATTATATCTTAACTACAATAATAATAAATATTAAATACATTAATTAACTTAATTTATTTTTATTAAATTTAAAATGTAAAAACATCCTATTAGTTAAATAATTTTTTGTACAGTTCTTTATTTTTATATCCTTTAAATAAATAATTTAGTTTCCCTTTGTAGGGAAAAAATTGTATTCATTATGAAGAATGGAAAAATTAAAAATTATTAGAAGACGGGGAATCGGTGTTGACAGCTTGTAATAAGTTTTAAGTTAAGAAATAAAAATTCCTTCCCACACCAAATTACAACGTTTCGATCCTTGATTTGAATCTTCTTCAGAACTTGTCTTTGTTATTGTTCGCTGTAGAGAGTGCTAATTTTATCTTGATATTCGAATAATATATCAAATTATTTATAATATTACTGAACTAGAACTGAAACCTTGATATTTAGGGAAAACAAGGGTGAGTAATTTTTTTACGACAGACAATAGGAAGGGATGGTATTGTTTTCACAACAAATTTCACATGTGGAGATTTGTACATACGACTCATGTATTTTATTAACAGAAAAAAGTATTTTTAGCATGATGTCTGCCCGTTTGTCCGCCCTTCGGTCTGTGTGTCCGTATAAACTTGTACAGCTTGAACGGCTCAACGGATTTTGATAAATTTTGGTATATTTATTTAATGCATGAATTCATCATCTTCCGGAAAACCGAAGTGGTAGTTTACAAAGTATTAATTTTATATTCATTGTCGGAAAATATTTCTCTTAAAATATATAGTAATAAAATTAATAATTGAATAATTAAACTAAAAATAAAATCCAAGATAATATAATTTAGTCATTTTAATTCAAGTGTTAAAAATAGTTTTTTTATACTGTATATATCAGGTGTGGCCAAACTTTTAGCTTTTAGGGGCTACTTTTTCAATAAAATATAGTCTTCGGTCGACTATGGATATGGGCAAATAATTTTAAAATTTTAGAAGATAATTAAAGAAGTTATATCGCCGATTTTAATAGCAAACCTTCACTTTTGGTCAAAAATTACATTTTCACACTATTAGAAAGAGAAAAACACCTTACATTGGCTATTATGCACCTATTTAATTAAAATCAGTTGACAAGCAAAAAATTTATAGGTTTTAAGAAAGTTGTGCAAAATATGCTGAATATGAGTTAGCAGGTTTGCAATCTGAGTCGACAATATATTTTATGAATTCTAACAATATTTATTAAAATTTTAAAAAATACAATGTTAAGAAATAAATACGTACAAAACAAATTTTAAGCATACAATTTTTATTTGGATGAAACCTGGCATTGCATAAGAGCAGCAAGTTTCTCAAAATTTGGCTCATATTAACTTAGAGCTATTCTTAAGCATGACTCTAAATGTAGATCCGTTATTTGCGATCGAGGTTTTGTTTTGATTGCATTCATTTAAGAAAATGCGGATTCACATAAATATGTGGAGCCAAAGAAGGAATTGAAACGAGCAACCATTGTCCAAATATTTGGATATTTATCTTTCCAAAAATTGCTATTTGAAACCATTGATTTTAGATTTATATCGCATTTAATATTTAGTATTTCTTCTTCTAATTCTGCTATATTTGTAGTATTAAGAAAATTGTGAAGTTTCTGATGAGCAAGACTTTCAACGTCGATGTCATTAAAGAAGATAAAAAACAGGCAATATCTTCAAGTACACTTAGTTTGATTAATTTATATAAATATTATTTTTGATCAACGAATAAAAAAATTAAAATATATAAATATATATTATTAATTATATAGTCAAATACTAAAATATAGAAAGGTTAAATCAATAATATATTTATATATGTTCTTAGATATATGAAAGATATGTTAGTGTTAATTATTATAATAATATTAATAAAAAAAAATTGTAAATGGAAGGGCTGTTATTTTTCATTTAAATTTATAACTTCAATTAAAATAAATGCTTCATTTTGGAATGGATATGAGAGGAGGGGGAGGTAGATGCGAAATTTGGGTAGAGTAGAGTAGTCTAGGACTAATTGGTGTTTTGAGAAAGGGAAGCCCTTGGATAAAAAGTATATAAATTATCGGGTTAAGAAAAATATATAAATATATGGTATATAAAAGATGAAATAACATATAGGATGATTATGATCTCAAATTATTTTTTAATAAATTTAAAAATAATATCCCGGGTAGCGAGTAGATTCTTTTCTAAAACCCAGTAGAAAAGAATTCTATTTCAGGGATTGGCGTCCCTGCCCTCACGTGAGCTCATGATTTCTTCTAAATCCCTCTTCTACCTGGAGGAATCATGTTCTTTACCCATTGACTCCTTTCCATCCATTCCCTTACTCTTACTCCCCCCCCTCCCCTGATCATTCAAAAAATCAAATTTATTTGGATGAAGGAGAATACCTAGCATATTTTCATTAAAAAGAAAAAAAATTGAAATCTTGTCTTTATATAGGAGACTCTTTAGAGTCTCCTATATATATTTGAATCAACCCCCCTTCGGGGGGTTGATTCAAATATATCCAGATTACGTCAATTCTCCGATTAGCAAAACCCGGTATATTCACGAGTGAGACATGTCTTATGTGCCTCTGAGAGGACCCACCTCTCCTACGCTTCATATTAGTAAAAACTTGGAACTCATATTTATAGAACGTTTTGAAAATTAGAAAAACCAATCAAATCAATGTTTTTCATTTTATTAAAATTTTAGACTAAATCGTGTAAATGGTGACCAAGACCAATCCATTGACCATAATTTTAGCCAGATTCTAAATAAAATTGATTTTTTGTATCATTAAATGGAAATTTTTAATTAATTTTAATATTGGTTTATTTTTACAGTTCAACAAAAATCTTGCCTCATAACAAGAGATAAAACCTATACGAATAGATTCATCATGAAACGTAGATTCATTTTCACTACTATTATATAATTTTACGGTGGTTCGTTGATTAAATATTAATTATTGAATTTTGACAGATTGAAAAGATTTGCCGCCATCTTGGCCCCCTCCGCCACCTCTTCTCACCTCCCTCCCACCCTCCCTCCTGGCCTGCCTGCATGCCTGCCGTTGAGTTTCGAGCGGATTCAGTTCGCATTCCCTTTCCAGTAGAAGACGTTGATCGGCGTCACCACCGAAATCATCCCTCAATCAAGAATTAATTGTAAATTTATTTATTCCTATTAATTTAAATGAAGTTTAATAAATTTTAGAAAAGATTCAAATAAAAGTTTAATTTTATAAAATATAGATTTTTAACTTTTTATCATCATCATGCATTGAAATAATAATAAATAATTCTTCTGTAACCAACATATATCATCGAAAAACATTCGAATAAAAACACATAATTGTGCAGTACCGGTAGTCCATAGATTCGTCAAACTGCAATGATCATAAAACGCATTTATTGATATTTTCATGTAAAATGTCTTCAAGATTTCGGCTCATTCCTTCTGTTCTACTCATAACTGTATTTCGCGATAACGACATATTTTTGATTGATGTCATTATTTCAGATTTATAATTCTGAAACAATTCTTCTCCAGCTTTAATGAATGCCTTTCCATATTTCCCCATCTTGAAACGGTTTGTTGTGTTTAATCAAAGTTTCAGCAACTTTGCAATCGTAGCTGTCACGGCTCATTTTTACCGACCGACGATAGTAAGGGAGGTATTGTTTTCACACCAAATTTCACATGTGGAGATTTGTTACATATCACCACGAATCAAGCACATTGTATTGGTTTTATCCTCGAGAAAAATCATCTTTATTAGTTTTTTCTTAATTTAAAATTTTATGACGTCATCTAGCCATTCATGACGTCACAGCCTGGTCTTACATATATATTATAAATAAAATAAAATTAAAAATATTTATGTTATATGCCTATCTGTTTTTTATTACATTAATAGATATATTAAAATTATTTGAAATTGTTTCTGTAGCTGGAAATTAATTTACTTCAAACCGTCGGTCGGTTCGGACCTGGCCACAGGTCAACTTATTATTTCTTACCTTCAATTTCATACTAGCTCAGCCCTCTATTATGTCTATATATTCTCTTCTGCCAATATCATTATAAAATGTTTTATATTTTTTTTTTTTTTTGATCTGTATTTATTCCAATTAATAACTATTAACTAATAATTAACAATTATTAATTGAAAAGGGATTTTCGTTTGTTTAATTAAAACCAGGATATGAATTCTGAAATATCCCATTGTTTGTTTCTATTTCAAGTATAGATATTATATCTATTTTTAAAAAAAAAGTTGATTCATTTTTTGATATTTTACGTCAAATTGATTGAAATCATCTCAATTGGATTATCTATCTATGTTTTCTTTAAATTGCCACGCAAATCTAGAAAAAAGATAAAGAAATCCTTGCCTTTTGATGAGTAAAAGAGACAGAATAGACGACATGCATCTGATCTTTCAAGATGCCGCCTTCGTACGGGGGATGAAATCATTCAGCGGAGAGGGTAATGGAGGAGGAACCTCTGAGTTATTCTCTCATCTCACACACTCGCCTCTGATACAGAGGTTGATCCCATTGAAAACTGCCTGAAATGCTCACAAATAAATGATGAAATATTATTATCAGACAGACGTCGGTCGAATATAAAATAAATCTAAGAAAAAAAAAAATAAGAAGAAGCAAATGGCGTACTGATATGACGTCGGATAAAAAATGGCGATGCTTCTCTTTTTTGGATTACAGTAATAATATTGGGTCGTGATTTCGTATTATCCTCTTTGGTTGCTTAAACTCCTTTATAAAGCCTATCTATCTTTCAAGTCAACAAAAAATGGGATTACATATTTATTCAAAAGAAAAGATGAGACAAAAACACACAAACGCAAAATATATATTAGACATAATATAATATTATGAATTGTAAAAAAAAAAAATGCAGATATATTTACTTAGATATAGAGATTGACAAAAAAAAAAAAAACCTCCTAAAAGCAGAATATTCCATTTATATTTCTTTCAATCCAATTATTTCAAGTATTAAATTAGATCAAATAATTAAATTATCTTCTCCATAAGCCGGTTATAATTTAATATTTACGTGGTAGGAAGGTATACAAATTATTATTATTATTATTATTTTTAATTTTGTTGGCTTTTGGGATCTATGCTCATTTAATCCGGCATACCCATTTATTTGAAATTAATTTTCAAACCTTAAATTAAGTGAATTTGGCGAGATTTGATCTCATCAACAAGTTCGACGGACCTGGATCAGAATCATCCTGATTATAAATTATTTTGATCTAATTTAAATTATATATTGATCAAAAAATATTGATCGCTATAGTTAGGTATTTTACTTATTGTGAATGAGCAGAGTTAAGTTTTTGCAATTAAAAGATGTCTGTAAATGAAACTTCAAAAACGTCAACGTGTCAATTATATTATTAGTTATTTTTATTGTTAATTAACCTTCTTCTATTTGAATATACCTTCGAGAGGCCATATGCGAGGGTGGCCTGAAAAGTTTCCGACCTGACCAAGAAAAACGATGTTTTTAAATTTTTTTAACACTGATACATTTCTCATAACGGTGTTCTAATTAATTTAATTAATTAATAAATTATTTAATTAATTAATTAAATTTGATTTAATTTAATTTAAGTCTCATCAACAGTTATGAATCGACGCAAAAATTAGTTTGGATTACGCCTACAGCGCCAAATTGTCGTTAGAAATGGTTTTTCGGAGCAATTTTTGGTCTAACGTTAGGAAATGCGGCACCCACGTTGCACACAGCATTCCATATTCAAATGGTTTTGCAAAATATTTCGCACATGTTCAGCTGACATCGTACAGGTCTCAATATCTTGAATTTTGGAAAATAAATCAAAAAAAAATTGAAAAACATCGTTTTTCTTGGCCAGGTCGGAAACTTTTCAAACACCCTCGTATTAGAAACAAATGTATATAAAAAAATAATTTTATTACCAAAAGTTAGTTATACTTATGTTTACTTTTCAACATAATCGCCGTGAAGATTGACGCATTTGTCGTACCTTTGGATTAGCTTACCCTCTTTATAAAATGTTGCCGCCAATCGTTGTCGGGCGGCATTAACTCAACAAGCAACACACCTTTCACATCCCAAAAAACGGTTGGCATAACCTTTCGATTGTTGAAGGTCTACTTGAATATCCTCGGTTTGTTTGGCGGATTTGTGTGCATCCATTGTTGTGACTGTCGTTTTGTTTCGGGTATGTCATATCGATTCCAGGTCTTGATTGCACAAAATCTTCCCCTACATTGTCATAACGGTCCAGGAATGGGAAATCAGAGCCCATTCGGAGAATTTTGTAGTTATCTGACAACATTTTCGCTATCCAGCGAGCACAAACGTCATAGCCCACTTTAACTCATTGGCGGCAACATTTTATGAAGAGAGTATTGGTAAAGGAACGACAAATACGTCAATCTTCACGACAATTATGTTGAAAAGTAAACATACGTGTAACTAACTTTTGGTAATAAAATTATTTTTTATATACATTTGTCTATAACAGTGATTCTCAGCCTTTTTTTACCGCGCCACACGGTTTAAAAATTTGGCGGCACGTAAAGAAAAAGATAAGTGTAAAAGTTTAACATATTGAAATAAAGTGGTCCCAAAAACGCATTGCCTTTTTTTTAGAACCAAATTGAAAAAATTTAGAAAAAAAGTCGGAAATGTTTAAGAGCTTCATAATCTCGCGGCACACTAAAGTGCCGCGGCACAGTGGTTGAGAATCACTGTTCTATAATATATGGCCTATCGGAAGTTGATAAAAATGACCCTCGTACATCTGGGAAGACACAGTAAGGATGATAACTTTTCAGACTCATCTCGTATACCTTTTGTATTTATTACAAAATAAAACCATCTTTATGCATGTTATTTGATTATTATTATGGAAGGGAATTTTACTTACTTAAAAAAAAACATTCATAATCAAATATATATAATATATTTGATTATGAATGTTTTTTTAAATAATTGCAGCTCTTTGTTTGAAACTGATTTTCCGAGCGATATACAAAACACACTGACATTTGAAACTCAATAACTTTTGTTGTATGCATCCAAATGTCATGAAATTTATATATTTATATATTTTATATTTTATATTTATTTATATTTATATTTATTTATATATTTAATTTATTTATTTATACCAGTTGTCAATCATCTACGGGTAAAATATTACAACAGATGGCATTAGTGGTACTAATTTTTTTTAAAAGTTTGGTTTCTTTTGGAATGGAGGGTGTATATGTATGTATATTTTAAACAATTGTATGAATTATAAATTTCATTGGAAAGCAATTTTCTTCTATTATAATATTAATTTAAAAAAATAATTTTCAATATCAAAATTAAAAAAAAAAATATTAAAAAAAAATTTTCACGAAAATTTGATTATCGAATGTATCGAAAAATGTGATTTGATAAGAAAAAAAAAAACAATTGGATGTAAACCGAGACGAATGGTTTCGTTGTCCTTGTGAAATGAATTCAATAGCAGTAGCGTTGTTGGCCCTGCGGGTGCAAGACTCAGTCTGTCCCCTTTCCTCCCTCCACCAATCTACCATTGCCTTAAGCCCTTTGCCGGAATTCGAATCAAGTCCTTAGGGCCTGTACGCACTCCCATCCACTAAGCCGGTTATAATTTAATATTTACTTAACCGAGGGGTTTGATTTAAATATTCATCCAGTGAAATGCGCCCACTTCGAGATTCATCCAAGGTTGATTAATTAGTTTTGCGAATTGAACACACACAGACTGTACACCACTTTATCAAACAAAACGAATTCATTCTTTCCTCCATCTCACCCGTTCACCCATTCTTCCCCTTTTACTCTACGATTGAAAGATAAATAAAAATTTACCGAGAACGACCTTTAATCAATATCTATATTTTATTTTATTATATGAAACTTTTTAAGAGAATCAATGAAGCAAAAATTGTATTTCGATTTTAAATTAATTAACTCTTTTTTTTTGTAATTCAATTCTTGATCAAAAAAAAAAAAACAAAAAATTTAAAATATTATATATGTATATTTACTTTGGTTGTTTTAAATCTCCAACTTGGTTTCTATCTCTTTTTGTGCTGATTACACAGTTAAAGGGCTTGTTGATTCTCAATCCTCACACCAATCACATTAATCAATTACCATGGAGTCACCCAGACATATTCTATGCGTTCAATCACTGCGCATTCATGCATCCATTCACACTTGAGAGTATCTTTAAAGACTTAACAGAGCTACGCCTATAAACAAGGATAATGCATTGTAATATAATGACTTCCGTTCCCCAACCCTTCCCTTATAAGTCATACTTAATGCTGCATTCTAAAACTATAATTAATATTTATTTATTAATATTATTATATATTACTAATCAAAAATAAATTACAAATTTATTATATTAATGAATTTTTCTTTTCACATATTTAATCATACATATATGTATATAAATATATGTTGGTGTTATAAATTTGCTTCCACCGTGCCTACGCAGCGTAGGGGTTAACGGCGTTAACTCACATTCTCGTGGTCCCGGGTTCAGGTCCCGAGCTTCGAAAGGGAATTTCTCTTGCTGGAGTAAACCCAGCCTCCGGGATTAAAATTGGGAAGCTACTTGATAAAAAGTAGCGCCTCCGATCAAGAAAATCAAGCTAAAAAGGTTGATAGGACCCCTTCTACTGATCATAGGACACCTAATTTATATAACCAACTTGATAGACATTGTTCTTGTGTTGCATGTACAAAAGTCAAAGGCTTTTTTTTAATATCAAATATATTAATTGGTATTGATTGGTGTCTCTCATATAAAGTTATAATTGTGAAAATAGCAATTTTGAAATATTGAAAACGAAATATAATTTTTATTTATTATTTGTCATTATTAAAATGACGGTATATGTGTTTTAATCAGAGAAATAAATAATATATCTATACATAAGAGTTGGACAAGTTATTGGTCGAAAATTCTCTGATTCTGAAATACTTATCATTTGTTTTATATAAAAGATAAGTATTTCTTTTTGATAGGTATTCTGGGTATTGTTTCAGGGTTATTTAACGCTGTTATGTAACAAAGAGCTAATGTCTCAGAGTAAGATATTAAATGTTTAAGCCAAAGATTATGAATTTTATCTGATTGAGGAGTTTTCCAATTATTTGTTTTTTTACAGTGGAACATCTTTAATAGTAAATTTTTGGAGCCCCATATGTATCACTTCGCAATACCTCTTCCAAATATACCCCAGTTGGGCCAGATTGGGACCAAATAGAACTTAAATATTTATGGAAACTTACAAGATTGTTCTAATTTTCTGAAAAATCCCTTTCTTTTTATATAGAATTCAGAGTTATTATTATTATTATTAAAAATAGTATTATATAAAATTAAAAATCCAATTAATTTTTAAAATAGAATTAATTTAAAGAAAAAAATTATAATTGAATGTTTAATTTTTAAAGTAAGTAAAACTCCCCTCGATAATTACAACCTTCTGTTAAGATTGGTTTATTATCTTTATTATCTAGTTGATATTATTGTTATAATTGATAATATATTATTTTGATCACTATTCAAGCACGTAGCTCGTTGAATTAATGAACCTGATGACGTGTGTTCAAACATCTTTAATATCTCCAAAATGTATAAAATTTAATCAGATAATTAATTAAATTAATATGTAACTGAATAAATAGATTTCAATCTCATAGGAAACCGAAAGAAAACAAAATATTCAATATGTTGATACTTTTAATTAATTTTGATTATGCATATAATATAATAAAACTTTTTTTTTTAAATTTTTAAATTTAGTGTAGTGAAATAAATATTTAATTATTAAACCACACTTGATACTTTTTAGGTAATTTTGATCAATTAGAATGTTGATATAGTAGTATTGATTAATAAAAAGCTTTCTAATTTACTTCTAAATTAATTCGGATAAAACTGGAAGTATATGGTAGATTACTTTTATTGACACTAATTTTACTTTTTATGACAAACAATAAAAAATAGTTAAAATGAAATTTTAAAATATATTATTAAGATATTTATATACACATTTATAGGATAGATTAATTAAATAAAAAAAATGAATTTTTAATATCTAATATTATCATCAAGATCTTAATTCTAAATTGTAAACCTTTATTTAGTTCTAATAATAAATCAACTAAAGCATTGGATTTTCATTTTTAAGAAAAAAAAAATGATAATCAAATATATATAAAATTATATTAAGTATATATAACTATTAAAAATAATTTATTTAAGTACTGGTATTCAAATTAGCTAGTTCTTATTAAAAGTTGATGATGATGAATTTAAAGGATATCTTTTTTTTTTTTTTTTGCAAACTCGTTTTAATCAAAAGAGTTGATTAAAATTTTCTCGGCAAGTTTGTGATAAAAGTGGGGGAAATAAAATACTTTTGCTTATCAGTTGAATGTGGGTGCAGATTTAACTTTTTTTTAACAAGGTAGCAAAAATTAATTTTATTATTCTTTAAATATATATACATATATATATATATATATATGTATATATATATAAGTATGTATACTTGCCCACTAAAATGGTTTCTAGATGATATAGAATTAATATTAAAAAATAATTCGAGAATCTAGAATATTAAGTATTAAATTAAGATCATTATTATAATTTTTTTTTTATTTTATATATATATATATATTTATATATTTATTATATATATATATATATATATATATATTTATATACATTTAACTATTAAATAATGGTGAAACAGCATTATATTTAAAAAAATATGACAAATCATATTTATACAAAAGAAATGATTACACATAATAAAAATAAGAAAATAAAATTAATTTTAGCTGGAAATTTACAGCCCTATGTCAGATTGATACTTTTCGAAATATATATAAATAATAATTTTTTTAATAAAAAAAATGAATTTCTAAGATTTAATTATAGACCATTTATTATAATAGAAAGTACCGGGACCCTTTATGTTATACCCTATAGTGTTTTTTTAAAAACTGTTTAGCGCCCCAAGTGGTTATAAAACAAACTAAAGACAAAAAAACGTGCTTTGCAGCTTTTCGGAATTAAAAATTTATTTAATCTTTGGAAATATATCTGACTTAGAAATAGAAAAATATTTCTATTTAATAATATTAAATCATATTTATTCAATAATTTATTGAATAAGATATTCTTTAATTATCATTTTAAATGAATATTAATTAATGAAAGAAATTGTTTTTAAAATATCCTAAATAATATGTAACAATTTTCAAGATAGAAATTAAATTGATTAAAATGAATGGAACTTGGGGTACTCAATAATAATAAATAATATTAATAAATATTAAATAATATTTTAGTGAAAAAATATTAAAAATTATAAAACTAAAATTTACAATATCAGTTCAAAAAAATGGATGTCATTTGTGATGTCATCCATATATAAATTTAAATTAAGAAAAAACTAACGAAGATGTATTTTTCCAGAGATGTGATCAATAAGACTTAATTTTTCTTTATAAATATTATCTCTGATGTGAATTTTAAAAAAATCGTTAAAGCGGTTTTTGAGAACCCATGTACAAACAAACAAACATACAAACATATATACAATTTTTACTAGCATAAGAAGATAAGATAAGATTATCTTAAAAATACCTTAAAATTTAACCTGTATGTTAGTAGAATGGATTATTTATATATATAGAAGTCAGCAAACTGTCAGCAGAAATAGTTTACAAATAAATCTTATTTATTCAATGTGGTACGTTTCGGTCACTTTTTATGATCTTCTTCAGAACTTTGATTTTGTTATTTATATTTTAATGGACTATATATATATATATATAGTGATTCAATGTTAGTGGCCTGTGAATTCGATATTCAAGAGACGCACATTCAATAATCATAACGTAGTTGACAAAAAGTTTTCATTTTGCTAATTTTTTATTAAATATTTCTAACTATTTTTATCTCAATATTTTAAATATATTATTCAACCGTCCCAGAATGATGGATCAATTTAACAAATTAAATTTAAATTTTGTTAAAAATCTAAAGAAGGTTCTTATGCTAAATTAAATTAAATATTGAGATGTTCTAAGGTGCATGACTAGGAGAGTTCTAAAATTCCAAGAAGTGTGTCTATAACCACTAAATATTACTTTGGCTCTTTACTTTTACCTGAATGGCTTTTATCTTGTATATTTATATAATATTTTGATTTATAGTGATCATTCGTACCGAATTGATTAAGAAATCATTGAAATTATAGTTATAGTAAAATAAATGGAAAGAACAATACTCGCGTTAAGACCACCGAAGATGGACTAAGATAGTTATATATATATATATATATATATATATACTTGTTTTTGTAGTTATGAATTTCAATTAGATTTCGAAATAATTGATTGAATTCCCACTTGATACTCTACCACCTCGTCCTTTTAGTAATTTCCCGTTTGCTAATGGATTAAGGAGATTCTAATTAATATTAATTTCTATATTCCTGTGGGGGTGGGGGCTGTTTATTTGCGTGCGGCTCGTAAATTATTCTATAATCCGGCCAAGATGGCGGCTGATTGGCATTCATTTTGCAATAACAGAATTCCGTTTAGGCACGCGATCCTATGGATGCCACCGGGCATCCTTGCCCACCGACCGTCTCGTTCTAATCAGTTATTTTATCAATGAGATAAATCCAATTTACTCGATCCATCTTGGCGATGCCAAAACCAGAATAATGATTCTATACGGACTCCTTTGGATGTTATTATATAATAATATTGAGAAGGTTTATTAATTGTCATTCATTAAAATATTTGAATAATTATTGTTCTTTGATATTATTACATTATATACCCGAATATATGACCATCTATTTATTTCATTGCATAGACATGCCTAAATCTAAGCAACTACATTTCTTCAACCATTCTAAGCTTCTACTATCAAATTCTTGATCTTTTCTTAATTCTTTCAAATCTTATTTTTTGTTATTTTTCAAACCATTCTTATCAGTCTATCCCGATGTTTTCTTATAAATTAACTTTAAATAAAATTAAAGCCACAGGGTGGGAGGTAGCGAAGCTGCCTCACATTCTCGTGGTCCCAGATCCGGGCCTGGAAAGGGAATTTCTCTAACCGGGGTCTTTGGGACGGAGTCAACCCAGCTCCTGGGATTAAAATTGGGAAAGCTACTTGATAGCGCCTCCGATCAAGAAAATCAAGGTAAAGGTTGATAGGACCCGTTCTACTGATCATAGGACACCTAGTTGATATAAACGACTTGATAGGTGTTATCCTTGCGTAATACGTACAAAAGTAAGAGGTTTTTTTTTTGTACATCTTATCAATTTTATAATTTTAATTATATTTGAGAATGCATAGAGAGCGTGTAATTCTTCATGATAATTATAGTATATGTCATTATCAACAATATCATCTAATTACTTACCAAACGAAGTTCTAAAGTTAGCCATGCATTGGTATCAATTAGCATCATTTAGTAAGGTAGCCAATGATTGTCTTACTTATTTATTTACATGTATTCTGATATGTCTGCTCCAGTGAATTAAAATGAAATATCCGTGTGCTTTTCTATAATCTCTCGAAACATCCCTGAGCAACAATATCCACCATTTTCAAATTGATAAATAAAATAATTATTAATAAATTGTATTTCAAATTTACTCTTCAATTACTAATGAGAAAATCCATTAATATTCATATTTTTAATATAAATATAAGAATATAATTATTTATTAAGGTAATATTTAAAAAAAAAATATTAAATTATTTGATAAGGGAATAATTAAGTATAGGACGGCCATATTTAAATAAAGAATTTGCTCATTTCATGGGGTAATAATATGATGAGTTTTGATATTAATTTTTATAAATACATATAAAATATTACTGGAAAAACAAAAAATAATTTTTCTCTATTTTCTTTAGATATTTTTATTGAGATAAAATTACAAAAAATAAATAAACATTAATATAAAGAGGAAAATCACAATATTATCAATAAAATAATAAATTAGCTGGAGTGTCTCCACTCGACTATCTCGCAATTTGAATAGGATTAAATAATAAAATATATTATATTTAAATTAAATTTAATTAATTATAAATTATAAATAATAAATATTAAACCAGCGCATGTTTGGCTTTTTGTTGATGGCACCACGTCACGTGTTGGCGCGTGAGATTTGCAGTGTTAAAAAATTAATTCTGGTAATTTCAGCGAATCAATCAAGCTGAAATTCTATATATAGCAGTTTTATACAATTTTTAATCATGTGAAAAATTATCAAACATATATCTTTATTTTTACGGTCACTTTAGAAGAAAAAAAATCAAAACGTTATAGGTAATGACCCTCTTCCGGTTGAGCTACATTTCTCCAAAGTTGATAGAAAACTATGAATTTTGAATAATGTCCATGTACCAAATTTCATCATTCTAGCTCAAACCGTTTTTTCGTAATCTTGGTTACATACATACACACACACAAACAGATATTTTTCTCAACCTTAGTGAAAATGATTCAGGAACCTTCAAAACGTATAAAAACATCAAAATCTCAACATCGAAAATTTTCGTGATCGCAATACTATCTCTGGCGAGATCGTAAAAAGAACAATATTTATTTTTTTGGTTATTGATTCAATCCTATCTTGATTTTTAAGTGTTTCATCTACATATTTGTATAAATAAAGAATTAAAAAGAAATATATATTTTATTGATTAAGTAGAACATTAACTAGAAGTGATTAGTTAGTCACATAGTGGTCATATGCTTTATTATTCAAATAAAAAATTGATTAATGATTCTTCAATAGGAATCATATAAAATAAATGAATATTTTTCGATCAATAATAAATGAATGTACGCATTTTCACTAATGTTTTCCTTTCAAGTGGTTGATTGAATTAGCAATTCATGATCGACAGATAAATCTATATATTTAATACATTTTCAATCGGATAATACGATTGTGGCTGATTAAATAGCCATCAGAATAGCGTTAAATATAATGTCGATTATATGTATGTATTTAAAGGGATATCGAATTGGGAGAAGGGGAATGCTTTCTAGTAGAAAGTCCCATGGCAAAGGATCCGCTGGTGCGTTGCTATCACGATTCCATAATATGTTACTGGCAGTCTGGATTTTGCTATTGGCACCACTGAAATTAAATTGGATTTCAATCAAAAGTATTCATTCAAATGCCACATGAAAGAAAATTTTATGTTGTTATTTAGTATGACGATTTAATATTATAAATTGTTCATAGTAGCAAATTCATTGAATATAGAAACGAATCAGGATAACAGATTTTCTATTACAAGTGGAAATGAAAAAAAATTAACAATTGTATAGAAAAATATATAAATAATAGAAAAAATAATTAATTTTTTTTTTACCGAGTAAAAAGTTACGTTATTTATGCTAAATTGTTTTTTTCATTGAAACAAGTGGTTTTTATTTTTAGTGATAACATTTTTTTTAATATAATCAGATAGCATCACAGATTCATCAATTGTAAATATAGAGTGAAATATTTAATTAACAAAATTAAATTAAAATATATTTAAATTAATTATTATTATTTAATTAAATTTTTATTTTTCTTAATGGTTCTATGAGCTTTAAGACTTTTTTACTGGAGCGGGCTGCTAACACAGCATGGAGGGCCAGGGTTTCTTCTTCCTCTGACTTCTCATATTTAGCATACTCTGGCAAACAAAAAGATGAAAGAGCACTTTTTTTTTTTATTTAACTTCCAAAAATACATTAATTCCACATCTGCCTTATTTGAGGCAATAGAAGAACATTTACAGGTTAAACTCAATATATACATAAAATATATACAATAAGAAATAGAGGAGTATTATGAGGGGAGGATCAAGAAAGAAAGATATTAATGGGAGGGGGATAGGACTAGACAGGATTAAGATAGGAAAATAGGTGTTGAGGATATTATGAGGACAAGTAGAGAAGATGGAGCGATTCACTTGAATCAAACCGTCGGCCCATTAGTCGAAGGAGAATTGAGTCTGTCGTGTATCACGTCGTTAGGTCTAAGTCTTTTTAGTCTTCTGGTTAGTCCTTGTGTGTCAGTAAGTTGTCTCGCTTTGTCGTTAACATGGTTTTGTAGTCTGTTGAGGTAGCGTATGCTGTTTAACTGCACCTCCACATTTGGGAGTGGGGATTCTTGTAAATAAAAAGTACTTAAACAACATATACGATATAGAGTATATAAGCGAAAAGATTATTCTACTAACGTTGTAGTTTCCGAAAGCATTATGGTATATTTGAGCGTTTATGCCCCCGATATCTCGAAACCTAAAGAGCAAAGAGAGGAGTTCTATGAAGATCTTCAGAACGTAATATCTAAAATACTGAAAGATGCTTTTATGATGGGAGATATGAATGCGAGAGTCGGTGACACACCAGCCCCAGGAGTGAAACAACGATTTAACAAAAGTGTAATAAATGATAATGGAGAACTTTTAACAAATCTCTGCTCTTTTAATTCGTTACGCATAAATAACACCTTTTTTAAACATAAATTTAACCAGAAAGTAACGTGGAGCAATAGTAGAGGACTAAAATCTATAATAGATTATATTGTTACCAATCGAAACATTCACCCATCACAGATACTAGATGTAAGAACATTAAATACCGCAGATATCGGAAGTGACCATAAACTATTAATACCCAAAATTCGTGCCTCACCCAAATCACGAGAAAAACAAAACCGCTTCTCGTCTCAAAAGTTAACATAAAAGCATTTCAAAATGAAAGCACAAAGTTTCTATATGAGAAAAGATTAAGTGAAAGACTAAAAGAACTGTCAATGGAGACAAATGACACTCCGGACGATATGTGTAGAGAAATACAATTATGCATTAAACGGTTTGTTGAAGAAGCTCTCGGGAAACGCTGCGTGAACATATATGCACATAGAACTGATTCACACCAGAAATAAAGGAGCTTGCGAAACTGAAGAGAAAAGCATATTTGGATTATCTATTCAGCCAATCAGATGAAAAGAGAAGATTATATGTTGAGGTACGTAATAAAACAAATGCTAGGGTTAGGAAAATAAAGGAAGGCTATTGGGAAAGCTTTACGGCAGATATGGAGCATGATATATATGGAGCTCAAAAGAAAATAAGGAAAGTGATTAAAAAAATAGAAAAGAAATAAATTAATTCGTCCCATCAACAAAATCCCAATAAAGAAATGGGAGGATTTCTTCCGTAACGTATACTCGAAAACTATATACTTCATTAGCGAACTATTGGTGGCTGTTTTTATTTATAAGGGAATTTTGTACCGTATGTTATGCTGATGACATGGTCTTAATAGCAAACAGCGAAAGACATTTACAAACTTTCCTATCACAATTCGACGATATTGCGGAAAAATTAAATATGGAAATATCACTTGAAAATACGAAATGCCTTGTGATAGCTAAGCGACACTTACCATGCGATATTAAAATTAAAAATGTCCCATTAGTAGTTAGGCGCAGAAATAGCATCAAATGATGATGAAGTTAAGGCCCAAGTAACAAAAGGATCACGAATAGCTGGCTGCCTATACGGACTCGTGTGGAAAAATATATTTATGTCAACAGAGAGCAAAGTAAGAATCTATAAGATCTGTTCGCCCAATGTTGACGTATGCAGCAGAAACCAGGGCATCAACAACCAAAACACAACAACGGAAATGAGATTAATAAGAACTATACATGGAAAAACTTTAAGAGATAGAATAAGTAGCGAAAACCTCAGGGAACTAAGTGGAATCCAAGACTTAAATGAATGGATAGAAGTCAGAAGGAGAGGATGGGGAGAACATGTGGAAAGAATGAGGGAAGACCGCCTTGCTAAAATTGTAAAAGAAAATCGGCGCCAGAAGGAATACGTAGCAGAGGACCAAAAGACCAAAGAAAAGGTGGAAAGATCAATGAATGGGCTCCATCATGGAAGAACAGGTGAAAACCTAAAAGAAAGAAGAAGAAGAATTTTATTTTATTATTATTTTCTATAAATTAAAAGATGATAAATTTGACTGTCTATTTTAGAGAAAATGAGATAACTTCATAAACTTATCTTAGCCCATAATGGAATATATTTATAATATATTTACAATTTCTATTTTTATAGTGAATTTTTTAACTTTTGAAGAATAAATTTAAACAACTTACAATAATTGTTTTCATCAGTGATTTAATTTATTTTTAAATTACTTTGTTTATTTTACATCATTTATTACTATCTCCCCAGAGATAGTATTGCGATCACGAAAATTGTCGATGTCGAGATTTAAATGTTTTTATACGTTTTGAAGGTCCCTGAGTCATTTTCAAAGTTGAGAATGTGTGTGTCTGTTTTTATTTCGAATTAATTTAAAAAAGAAACAATTCAAATGTTTTGCTTATCCCTAACCTTGAAGGGGACAATTGTTTTTTAATTCCTGCATATGAATCGCTTGCTTACCCCCAATGGATGAGATTCAACTGCCTTTGGTCTTATTTCCCTAATACTCGCTTGCTATATACCTACATTAATTTTACATATTCATCTTCAATTTTAATATATTATTTGATTTAATTAAGTTAAAAAGTATCATATTATAATAGAAACCAGTATATTTATTTTTTTATATCTTATCTTATTATACTAGCAAAAATTATATATATATATACTAGCTGATCAGAGCGCCTTCCAGGCGCTCTTCACACCTAGACGGGGGCTCCGCCCCCTGTACCCCCGAGTGATACATAGTATTTGGTTGAAAGTCTGTATGTAAAAGGTTTTCATCCATTTTGTTTCAATCAGTATAAGTAGATAAGACATATATTTGTTTTCTTAGAAAATATATATTTTAATTTAATCAGTAAATTAATTATATATTATTATTGCATATGTTATATTTATCTAACTCTGAGTCTATACAGTTTTCGAAAGTTCTTAGCTGCAGCATCCACTTTTCTCTAAGAGTCCTATCCTGAGCTACAACAAAATCCTGTCCCATCCTTCATTGTCCACCCACCTTGATCTTTGGTCTTCCACCGGATGTTTCCCAATATTTGCATGTGTGTCTGCATACATATCTACGTATATGATAACTGAATAATAATAAATTTAATATCATTTTAAATGAATATTAATTTATATAATAAATATATTTCGTAATTTGATTCTAAAATATTATTAATTTCGTAATTTGATTCTAAAATATTATTAATTTCGTAATTTGATTCTAAAATATTATTAATTTCGTAATTTGATTCTAAAATATTATTAATTTCGTAATTTGATTCTAAAATATTATTAAAATAAATATTTTTTATTCATAAAACTAACTTATACTTACATCTCAAAAACAGCCTTTCTGGGAAATTGCAAAATGTGTTTATTTTTTTATATAAATAATGATCATGCAAATTACACTAAAAATTAAAAAAATTATTAGCTATAATAAACTATTATTAGCTATAAATTAATTATAATTAATTAAATTAATAAAAATAATTTAAAGATACAACTCGTTGAGAAATGAACTTATAATTAACATTTCCTTTAAAACTGTTTAAAACCCCAGAGTGGACGCTGACAATTTGGGTTTTTCCTGGTAAGACTGTCCCCCCCCCTGGTTTTTCCCAATAACAAAGTGAAAGAAAATTCCCTTATGTTGCCTCCCCTTCCGACCCCCTAAGAGGGGTTATTTTAAAGGAACAATCGAAAAATAATTTTAAATGAATGAATAAATGAAAATTCAAATTTTATATATTTTTTATATATGTTTATTTATTCACAAAAAATTAATTAAATTGTAATTTAAATTCTTATAGTTTTATTAAATAAATCATTTTTAGTTATAATTTTATATAAGCATTTTTTAATTGAACCTATTCAATCTTGTCACTCCCTAATCAACATACGCGGTTTCAATAACCCTTTTAATTATTCTAAATTCAATCCAGAGTGCTACCAATTAATTAAACTTATTTTTAACCCAATTTTTCTTATAAAATACCTCACCCCTAATATCTTATACACGACAATCTATATATAAGATGGTAGGTTTAATCAAATGGACTATAGAGAGATTTGTTTGCTAAAAACATCTTATTACATTAGAAAAATTTTAAATAATTACAATAAATAGAATAATATATTCTTACCTAAAAACAAATTGGTTTTTATAGTCAACAATTCTTATCTTGTTAATAACTAAATAACTTAAGAGTATAACTAATGGTTTTCAATTTATAAAATCTAATTTAACACACAACAATTCCGTCTCATTATTGTATTGTAATACAAAGTTAGAAATATTAAGTTTAAAAAAAATTAAAAATATTTGAATTTGGAAAATTATATGTAGCGCCATCTGTCGATAGTTTTGTGTAACTACAGACTTTTAGCAAAATATTACTAATTAAATTAATTTTGGATAAATTAATTTTGGATTTAACTACACTAAAACCTTCCCTGGGATGCCCACAACAATCCCTGAAAGTTTCACCGTAATCGGACGGGTAGTTTTTGAGTCTATAAGAGACAGACACACAGACAGACAGACACACAGACATTGCCTTTTATATATATAGATATATATATTTAATATATGATCAAATATTTTATCAAGTAAAATTTTTCATCTTGAAATGAAAATTAAGTTATTTTAATTAATTTATACCATTTTAGGAAACAATTTTTTGAAGGGTCATTTTTAAAAAAAACCGATTTAACAATTGTAATTAATAATTAAAAAATTGTAAAATTTTTAAAGTTTATGAAAATAAATTGTATAAATTTGTTAAAAGGTCGAGCAATAGCTCGGTGTTCTAGGTACTTATATTTATTGGCCATCAAGGTCCAAGTTAATTTTAGCTTATTTAAATTTATATTATATTATTGAACTGCAATCATTTTTCTGCCATAATGAATTTATTTTTTGAATTTTTCAAAATTTTTACAGATGAGGCTCTTTAACGGCTTAAATTCTTTAACTCTAAACTTACCGTTCGTTAATTTCATAAAATAAAAATCGGGAGTGTCCTCCCCTAGACTTTCCCGCATATAAATAGGTAATTAGGTTATTATTATTATGTTTTAACAACAATAAAAAAAAACAAACTAATTAATTTAAATTATAAAGTAAAATGGTTTAACACTATTATATATATTTATAATTTACACCTAACGCTACTTGTATAGGTAAAATGTCACTTCCGGTAGTCAGATCATGATGAAATTTGGTATCTGAATTTTTTTCATATTTTTAAATCTATATACAAAATATGAAGAGAATATCTCGAAACAAACTGGTACTTTACTTGAAAGGTAAACGCAACCAGTGTAGGTAAAGTACCACTTCCGGTTAACCGATTTTGATGAAATTTTGATAGAAATCTACAAACTGTGAATAATATCGGTGTACCAAATTTCGAAGTCCTAGCTTGATTAGTTTCTGAGTAAATTTGCTCACAGACATTACATACATACATACATACATACACACACAGACATAATTCGAAAAATGGTATTTTCCGACTCAGGGAGGTCTAAAACGTCAAGATCTATCGAAATCTCGAAGTCGAAATTTTTGACGATTCCAATACTTCCCTTATACGAAGTATGCGGGAAAGTAAAAATAAAGCGAGACAAAAATTAAAATATACATTAAGTATATTTATTTAATTAATATTTCATTATAGTTTATAAGATATTTTACATAAATTTTATTACATTACTATTTCAAAAAATAATAAATTGAATTTAAAGTCATCAAAAATTAATACCTCTCGATATATTCGCTTGATTTCAGTCACCTTAAACATTTTTTTTTTTTTTTAATTATTATCATAACTTTTAATATGCAAAATAAATTCTAATAAAAAAGAATGTGTTTTGTAAAATCGATTAATTGCCTTGTTTCTCTGTTTCAGTTGTGTTGGATACCACTCGATGGTATTACGAAACGGAAGTCGTCTCCCAGGAGCCAAGTATCAGTGTTGGTGCCCGTTTCACTCCCAGTTAGTAAATATGAACGTACCAAATAAAAAAGGAGAAATTAAAAAATTTCACAAAACAGAATATAAAATAAAACAAAAAAAAAAAAAAAAGAAAAACATTTTGCCGAAAAGTATAAAAATTATAAAATATATATATAGGGGGGAAGTTATAAATAAAAACAAAATGAAACTCAAACCATACACATATACACAATACACACACAGAGACAGACAAGACGGACACACTTGTATTCACTAACTCTCTCCCAACTCCTTAATACCCACTCTTTTTCATTCTTGTTCTTATTGTCATAGACTTAATTTTGAATATCAATTAATAAAGTACCAATGTGTGTGTGTGTGTGTATGTGGTTCCTTGTAAGTATGAATGTTCAGAATGCAAACGAGTGAATTCTACAAATATACCAAGTGATTAGTTGAATAAAAGCAAAATGAATGCCTTTTTATGAGATCTTCTGCCACTTTTACCCAATCCCCCTGTGATTTTAAACATTTGTAAATAAATAACAGTGCTACCAATATTTCAATTTAAAAATTAAATCTATTTGCACGATGAGCTAATAGTTAAAACTATATATTACATAAATTTTTGATTTATAAGAAATTTCATATCCGTTATTATAAAAAAAATAATCTATTATTTTAAGATTTTAAAATTATTATCTAATGCTTATTTTAAATATTTATATTCCAGTCAAGTAACACGAAAAATCAATTATGTATTTATATACTAATATATATTGTATGCAGTGGCGTACCTGGGGGGGGAGGCGGTGGGTGCGGTCCGCACCGGGCGGCACTTATCTTGGGGCGGCATTTTTTATATTTAGTTATAGTTGTAAAAAGCAACTTATTCATTTCATATTTATTTTTTTTTTCCTTTCTTGAATAATAAATGATTATTATAAGTTTACTATTTGATTTATATAAATTATGATTAACTATATGATTTCGAATATTATTTCTCGGTGTATATTAATGCATTTTAGTGTAAATTTTGAATTCTAATTCCAAGAAGAGGATAATAATTGATTAAATAACTTAATAATTTATTTATGTGTATTATTTATAAAAACCACCATTTGATTGACTTATAATAGAAGGGGCGGCAAACTGGAGATCGCCCCGGGTGGCAAAAGTTCTAGGTACGCCACTGATTGTATGTAAAGAATAAATTAAATAATAGTGAATCATCTACAGTGATGATCGTTCAATAATCCGTCTGATGGTTTCGTAAAAGATAATAAATAAATATAGAATTAAAATGGCTACAAATATTATTAATTGGTGCTCTGAAATGTGAATTTTTATAAAAATTAATTATTAATGATAATTTGATCTAATCATGTCATTCAATTTCATTTTTAGTAAGACATCTTCAGAAATTTACAAATTCTTTAAAACATTTTTGTAATATTACTATAAAATGACTAGATATATCATATCCCTGCGGTGCTATTAAATTATCCCATTTTTCTCAATTATTATCCTCCTCCAAATCCCTCAAATTTACCTATATTTTATATGGACACCCCAGGCTTTATATAATCACCGATCTTTTCCTAATTGAATTCCCTATAACCAAATTTACTTAAGTATTAACGATCCTTTCCTTACCTATTCGAACCACATTAATGTTATATTTACATAATTCTGAAATTGTCGTCTAAAATCATGAAAGAATTACTTTCTTAATATTTTTTTGTATTTGCTTTAAGTCTATACAAACTGTCTAAATTATCAAAAATAATTACTTTACTTAATCATCAGACTATTTTCTTAAATACTTTCCACTGTAGTTGGTGTGATTATTATAGAATTGTTAAAAAGAAAAATATTATAAAATAATAAAATTATTCATTTAACAGAGGAAAACAGAAGTAAATATGAAAATGCAATTCATAGAATCAAATTCATTAATTAAAACTTGTAATGGAGGAATTTTCATCAGAGATAAGTGTTGTTCTCATCATATATAAACAAAATTATTTATATAAATCGAAATCTTCATTTTTCTAGATTCTTATCAAAATAATTTTATAAAAAATAAAGATTTATATAATTTGCAGACAATTATTTATATATATATTATATATATTATAATGTAATATGAAATGTAATAAGATAATTTTAATTTTTAATTTTTATTATTTTATGATGATTAAAACTTTTTTTTCAAAAAAGTTTGCTTATTTATGAAAATGAGAGGTACAAATGTAAATTGTATGAATTGTTTCTGAAAGAATAGAGTGAAGTTAAATATTGGAAATATAAAAAGATTTTCAAGACTGAATGATGAAAAGATTGGAATGATAAAAATTTAGAATATTTTTCTTTTATATATTTACATTAATTCATTTTTTTTTTTTTTTTTTTTTTTTAATATATATAATTAAATAAAGATAAGAGATAAGTTTATATATACTATTTTCAATTTTTTTAAATATAAAAAAAAAAAAATAATATTTTTATTAAACTTTACTAAATACTTTACTAAATATGTTAAAATTAAATGATACTAATTCAATAAATTTATTACATTAAAATGGACCACAAAATCAATGAATTAATTTTAGTCTAATTTGAAAATAATTAGCTATAAACAAATGCGATGATAGCATAACATATTATAATACCTATAATATGATTTCATTGATTTAATTTCTAATTTCAAAAAAATATATTTGATTTTATATAGTAAATATATAAAAAAAAAAGAAATACTAAACATTATTATTAATACACAAGGAAAAAAAAATCTCAACTTAGATATAAATAATACTAATTATAATAATAATTTTATAATAAAATAAAATAACGAGAATATGTATTTATATATCTATAAATATATTTATATACTTACATATATTAAAGAAAAAAAAATAATCATAAAATTAATTATAATAATAATACATATTGTATGAATAAGAGAACAAACACTATATATACTATACATAATATATTATATCATTATTTACGTGTAAATGTTTATCAAGTTTTTGTGTGTGGTTTATAGTTTGTAATTTTTGTATATAAAAAAAATTAATTATATAAATAAATTATCAAAACCAAAAAAAAATAAATAAATAAAATAAAAAAAAATAAAAAAAAAAAAAAAATAAAGAATTAATTTCTTGTACAAATTAGAAACAAATGAATAAATGATAATAGTCTGAGGTGTTTTCTTAATTGTATTATTTTCTTAAAAAAAAAAATATTATTTTCCCTCATTTATAAAAATAAAATCCTTTTTTTTAGTGTATTATATTTATTATAGATTATATGAAGAAATAATAAATATTTGCAAGGATGTTTTCTTTTTCTAATTTCCATATTTTTCATGTCTTTAAATGTGCTTAAAGATACATCTCCTTTAAAATTTTACTGATATTTCAATAATTTTAAAGATAAATTCATAATTCAAAACAAACGATGAATTATGAAGATATTTATCTTCCTTTAGAGATGATAAAGATTATATCTCGTCTATCCTGCTGATCTGCCTAGAAGTAACACAACTTTCTGAAAGAATGTAATAATACATAGGTATATTCATTGATTTATAAATGTACAAATTTATACATATATACGAGGTGTGGCTATTAAATAACGAAACTGCTTACAAAAAATGGTTTAATTAAAAAAAATTATGGTACACAATCGAACTTTCCCCCTCATTATACTCCCCTCCACTCGCCACACACCGCTTCATCCTTTTTTTCCCCTGCTCAAAACAGTGTTCGAAGTCGTTTTTTGTTAGGCCTTTCAGAAGCTCCGCCGTTTTTCTTTTCACCTCTTCCATCGACTCGAATCGGCTTCCCTTTAGTGCGGACTTGATTTTCGGAAACAGGTAGAAGTCGCAGGGTGCTAGATCAGGGGAGTAAGGAGGATGTTCCAGCACTGAAGTTGAAATGGAAACAGGACGGCCCGGACGCTGGTCATCTTCGGTGCTCTCTCGACCCTCAGAAAATCTTTTGTGCCACTCAAAAACACGCGCACGTGATAAAGAACTCTCACCGTAAGCCTCTTTTAATAATTTATAGCACTCGGTCGGGGTTGATACGTTGTTCGTGTTTTTCGTCACACATCGTTTTCGATGTAGGAACAAAAACACGTTTATTTTAAACCGCTACAGAAAAAAACTACTTCACCGCCAGACGTGTTCTCGTACTGGAATAGTAGACCCTTCCAGCTGTACAACGGTGCATTAGGTTCCCGGCTACCCTCTGCTGGAGGCCGTCTGCGCGCGCAGTCTCGTTATTTAATAGCCACACCTCGTATATCTAAGTAAATGATACAAGCATGAATAGAAATATTTTCAATTAAGACATTCAATAATAAAGAAAATAAGTGAATTTTTATAAATGATATATATACTTATATAATGTGATAATTTGTATATGAAAAGAAACAATTTTTTCTTCTGTAACTAATTTCACTTCTTATTTTATACAGGAGAATTATTGTTTTTAATGATTCATAATTTGATTATGATTCTTTTATGAAGCATGTATAAATTTGAAAGATCATTCATTACTAACATCAGTATAGAAATTAAATTTGAATAACAATTATAAGAATGAAATAAAACTTCAACAATCAACCAACAATCAACAAAGAAAACAGGAAAATCTAATTATACAAAATTTCAACGAGTATCAGATTAATATAGTTTATTTAGTATTTATTATTAGCGTGAAAATCAAACAATATCTTAAGTAAATATACATATAAAATTTATGTATCTAATGAAGATAGTCCTTATTTTCGTACTTTCGTTCATTAAAAAAAATTGTAAACTAAAAACTTGACAAAAAAAAAATACTATAATAATTTTAATAATATTAAAAGAGAAAGTAAAAAAAAAATATATACATCTTATAAAACTTTCTGAATTAGTTTTAATTCTTAATATACATTTACTTTATAACATGTATATATATATATGGAGATATGTTTTTTTTATTTCTTAAATTGCGGAAAAGGCATTATTTTTCTCGCGATTTTTAATGATGAAATCTTCGTCTACATCTTAAAGTAAATAAAAAAGTACAATAAAAAAAAGAACAACAACATTAAGAGAAAGTTTATGTACTCGTATTCATGCAGACAAGGTGATAATAAACAAACAAATTTATAAATCTTATTTTTTTTTTATTATCAAGTTTAATTTATAAGTAGAATAGAATGTGTATACCTATATTAGATAAATATATATATAATTTAACGATTTTAACAGTTTCATTAATCATTTCTTGGAATATTTCAACGCATTTATTTATAAAAATAATAAAAACTATCTATTCATTTTAAAAACTAAAAACATTTTTTTTTTTGTTTATCAATTAATAGTTTCATTATTCGTTAACTAACCATCAAGTAGTTAACAACTTTTTAAGTGATCTTTTGTGGGGATCTCATTACTAGGCCATTTCGGCCTAAATATACATCGATTACATGATTTAAAAAATATTATATATAGAATATTATATTGAAATTTTCAACGTGCACTAGTATTTATTTTGAAAATTGCATTATAATTCGGGAAAAAACAAACTTAACACATAATTTTTCCATAAGAACAAGAAAGTATTTAAAAGTCTGTATATAAAAGGTTTTCATCCATTTTGTTTCAATCAGTATAAGTAGATAAGACATATATTTGTTTTCTTGTAAAATATATTTTAATTTAATCAGTAAATTAATTATATATTATTATTGTATATGTTATATTTATCTAACTCTGTATCTCTACAGTTTTCGAAAGTTCTTAGCGGCAGCATCCACATTTCTCTAAGCGTCCCTATCCTGAGCTACAACCAAATCCTACCCTGTCCCATCTCTCCTTCATTGTCCACCCACCTTGGTCCTTGGTCTTCCACCGGATGTTTCCCAATCGGTTTCTCCCAATTTCTAGTTTCTCCAATTCCAACCACGTCCCCTTCCCATCCCAGCCTTCTCGATTTTATAACCTTAACTATATCTGGATATTATTTCTCGTTATGCCATCTCCGCCATCCCCCTGTGACCTCATCTTCTTTTGGCCTATAAATGCTGCGAACAATATTAATCTCACAAATACTCCAAATCTACTCTCGTCTCCCAGAGTCATCGATAGGGTGACCATACGTCCCGTCTTTAGGTGCTCTGTCCCAAAAATGTGTTCGGGACAGCCTACTGTCCTGTTTTTTTAATATTTAGGACATTTCGTAATTTTTTTTCAAAATTTTTTCAATTTAGTTCTAAAAAAAAGGTATACCGTTTGTCCCGGTTTGGTGTTTTCGAAATAGGGTTACCCTAGTCATCCATCAACATGAAAAATAATTGTTTTATATATTTTAATTTTGATCCTCTTTGATGAGATAAGCCCCTTTACTGCATAATAACAGGCGTTACTCAATTACAACGTCGATTTAAATTCTTTTCGAATATTATTATCCTTAGATAATTAGAGATCTTAAGTATTTAAATATTTATACTTTTTCAAATTCTACATTTTGTATGTTAATTGTATGTAAGTCGTATCCGTAGCATAATTCTTGAATTTTTATATTTAATTACATTTCGGTTGATTTTTCCCCAATTTCTCTAATCACATGTCTCCTCTTCCAGTCCAATTCATTTACCTGGCTAGAACACTCCATTTTTTAAAATTTTAAATATAGGGAGAGAGAGAGGTTCTATAATTATATATATATATCTGTTTCTATGACAGCAAAAAAGTAAACAAATTACATACATACAAACACTCTCCTTTATATATATTTCTGGAAAATGGAACACCCACAGCTCAGCTCAGGAGTTACCTAAGATTCTAATTTCTTTTTTATTTTTCATCATTTGAGGTACCCTTCACCTCAGAAAAATTTGGTTACCTTACTCCTTGTATTTTAGGCTCTGGAGTTTTTTGCGTACGGACGGACACTGTTGCATTAAATATATCGATATTTAAAATAAAAATATAAATAATAAAAATATATCATTTTTCTTTTATTTTATATTTAATAACTCACTATTAAAAAATGTTTAAAAAAAGTTAAAATAAAATATTATATTTTTATAATTCACAAATTCGTATTATCCAATTAAAACAAGAGCAAATCTAAATATTAATAGATAAAAAAAAAACTAAAATAGAGAATATTTATTTATGTTAGTGAAAATGACTACTTAAATAAATATTACCATGAAACTGAAAAATAATAAAAACAAAAATGATTTTCTTGATGAGGGTCCCGGTAGAGGCCGAAATGTAAACTCAAAGGTTAAACAAGAAGTAAAGGTTTACAATTCTAAATCTTTAGTTTTCCTCTGGGTACCCGCCGACTCCTGATCAATTATTAATAAAAAAAAAAAAAAAAATTGTTTAAAATTTTAACTATAAATTTGAATCATACGAGTAGTTAATTAATAATTTTTGAATTAAAAAGATGGTTTATAATTTATAATACCACTCCGATCTTAAAGAAATTGTATAATATATTATTAAATTCTATGTGATAGATAGATTATCAAATAAATATATAAAATGCCTAAAATGAGAGAAAGGAAAAGAGGACTAATAATTATTATTAAGATAGCAATTAGGGAGGAGAAAATATTTTTTCTAAATTGATTTATCATCATGATACAAATTTAAATAATCTTTTTAGAATTTTTATATTGATTTGTAGTTCAGAGAATTTTATAATTTTACATTTTTACTTCTGCAAAATTTACAATTAATGTTACATGGGTTTTGGGTTATTTTCAATACAATATATTAATAATAATATTAATAATTTATATTAATTTTCATACAATTTTAATATAGATCATGATAATTAATAATAATAAGGCATGTTGCAAATAAATACAATTAACTTTTCATTTAATGTAAAATATGAAAGTGAACATACAATATCAATTATTAATCTCTATTATCTTTTGCTAAAAAATTGATATTGATATATATATATATATATATATAGAAATAAAATAAAAATAAAAATACGAAAAAAAATAAATAAATAGTACCGTGGTAGCTCAATTGGCAAGATTGAGAGTTCAAACTTCATCAAGGGTAAAAATTGGAAATTTAATATTTAATGAATATTAATAAAAAATAAATGACTATAATATAAATATAATATACAGGGGTTGGACAAAAATATGGAAACATCTTTAAAAAAACATGTTTCTTTGCTTAAGCACGGGCCTTGGCCATTCCCTGTTTATGAAGCTCTCTTCTAATTGTTTTGGTACTCACAGGGTTCGGTAACACAACATTCATTTCAGCAGTAACTTTTGCAGCTGTGGTCTTTTTATTTTTCGTCACAATTGCCCTTAATGATCGTCTGTCACGATCACTCAGGACACACTTTCGTCCGCGCTGTGATTTAGCAGATGATGTTTTTCCGCTTTTCAAATATGCGGAATAAATCTTCGATACAGTATCTCTTGATACACTAAGCACCTGGGCTACCTTGCTTACGGAAGCACCTACCATACGTGCTCCAACAATTTGCCCACGTTCGAAGTCTGTTAACTCTGACATAATGCAATGACAACCTCACATAACAGTACTCCGACAACAACTGAACTGTTTAGCATATTTACAAAGTTGTATAGGTGGCGTCAGTAGTCAAAAACGCCAGCGGCAAATACATATTTCATTAAAATCATTCTTTCTTTTCAAACATGAATTTCACAAGGTGTTTCCATATTTTTGTCCAACCCCTGTATATAATAATAAAAAATATAAACCTGTATATAATAATAAAAAATATAAAATAAATCAAACTTTTAGTTTACTTTTGAAATTATCAATAATTTCTTTTAAAAAAATGTTATTTTATATATTTGTGTTAAATATAAATGTTATCGTTAAATTTTATTTAGGAAAAAGAAACATCCTATTTATATGTATATACGTATTTTTCCCTTGAGATTATATTTACTCATCTTTATGAAAAGCACAAAGTTAAAATTTAATAAATCTCAATCTTCCGGATTCTTCTTTTAATATTTATCATTTTATATTCTCTAGCAAAAAAGCTATCCATTTACTTAAATATTTTTTTTTTCATTTCATCGCCCCCCCCCCCCCACCCCGCCCCATCCTTTTTGCTATGCAGACATCCTATTAATATTATATTAAATAGGGACTTAAACTAAAATTCATGTGCTTAAAGGGCGAGGATCACTTCCTGTTGGCCCTGATCCATTCAGCCAAATCCTCTCACTTACCGAGTTATAAATAACAAGCTCGGGGTGGTTGCCGGTAATTAATTTGCGAGCATAATTTTAATTTACAGGTGGTAATGGGCGGATCCATGTAATAGATAATATCCGAGTGAAACATGACCAACGCAGAGCCCGTTCAGCTTATCTGCAATCATCCAAATAATACGAATGAGAAATGACCCAATAGATTATAATAGATACAAAACAACTTGGAAAATAGTAAGAAATTATTAATATTAAAAGAATGAATTACACTCGATTTACTATTTATTATCTATTTACAAAAATAAATAACTTATATAAAATTAAATAATCAATAAAATTGCATTTGTTAAAATTAATATCAATAATAAATTAATTGTTTCTATAATCCATTCCTAAATAGCTACGGTACATTTAAAATTACAATAGATATTACATAATATTACTTTAAAGAGAATATATTATATTATATTAATATTCTTATATTACTATCTCGTAAGAGATAGTATTGCGATCACGAAAATTTTCGATGTTGAGATTTTGATGTTTTTATACGTTTTAAAGGTTCCTGAATCATTTTCACTAAGGTTGAGAAAAATATCTGTGTGTGTGTATGTGTGTGTGTATGTTTTTTTTTTGTATAGCGAAGGAAATACATTTACGTATCATTAGGTTTATTAGGTTTCCCTAGTATGTCGGACTCAAGATGTTAATACCGACTAAAACCTCCGCTTTCCTCTAACCTCAATCCCTCACTAGGCATTACTTCGTGGGGGGAGGACATAGCTACTGTTCTTCCTTCAGGTAGCTAAGGTGTTATTTTTCCTTTCTCCTAGTTATTATCATTCGCTCTTTTTCTTTCTATGAAACGCAAGTCTGTAAGAACTTGTGTTGCAAATATGCTGATTGCGTTCCAGGCAGCCTCTGATGACAACATTGCTTCTACTATAGACTCTGGATAGATTCCTATTTTTACATCTTTAGTTTAGAGAAAAAACAATGAAAATGTGGTAGGTAATTACCCGCTTCCGAATGAGCTACATTTCTCAAAAGTTGATCGAAAACTATGAATTTTGAATAATGCCCATGTACCAAATTTCATCATTCTAGCTCATACCGTTTTTGCGTAATCTTGTCTACATACACACATATATATACACACACACAGACTCAACCTTAGTGAAATGTTTGAATTTGTCTTAAAAAAATAAATAATTTTTAAATTTATATTTAAATTAATAATAAAAATATATTAAAAAAATTTACAAATATAATTCGCTTTAAAAAAGTCAATATAATTGTCGGAAATAAATAATTTAAATAATAACATGTGAATATGGGTGTAAATTGCTCATACAAGCCATAATTTAAAAACTTATATCTTAAATTATAATATAGTAAGTTAATAATATTTTCCAATAACATCGTAGATCAGGGGTTCCCAAAGTGCGGCCCGTGGGCCAAATGCGGCCCTTGAACAATTTGAATGCGGCCCGTGACATCAATCTTATGGTTTATATTTTTATTAATATTAATTTTAATTAGACAAAAAAAATAGTAAAATAGGTAGATAATAAAATTATATGTATATTAAATGTGGCAAATTAATAAAAAAAAAACAAATAAAAAATTGACGATATAATTATTACTTATTTAATAAAGGTGACTCTTTTTTTTGGCCCGCAAGTATTTTGGGGTATACTAAATTTGCCCTCCTAGCAAAAATTTGGGAACCCCTGTCGTAGATCATTAAGAGAGTTCAAATTGCGTTTGAATAGATAAAATCAGTTAAGCTGTTTATATTATATATCTCTTAAAATCGTTCATAATCTTTTAAATATAATATTATAATATATTTTACCAATATTAAATTAAATTATCCATAGTTAGAAAAATGAAATGAAAAAATCAATTAACCTAAAAAGAATAAATAATATATAAAAAAAAATAATTTTAATTTGTGTTTGTTGTTTTAAATGAATAAATAAATTAAATTTTAATATAATTATAAATTGTTTATAGGTAAATATATGTAAAATGCTCGTTATATTTTTTATGCTGCTTTGTTTTAAAAAAAAATTTAATTCAATTTAAAAATTTTTAATTACTTTCCAATCTCAATGGGATGAATATTGAAAAATAATTATTTTCCCTCTTGTTAATATCAAAAATTAAGATAAAATAATTATTCAATCGTAAATTTAACATACATACATTGTTTTTGCTCATATGTCATTGGCATATTACACATCTTCTGATTTATACAATCCATTAACAAAATATAAACATAGGTATATTAAATAAAAATTAATGATTATTCTTTAAATTATAATTGTATATTGCCAGGTTAAGATGATTAAAGTTCTTGAACTTTAAATATAATTAAAATATAAAAAAAAAATTTGACGTTGACTAAATATATTTAAGATATATACCATAAACTTTTATCCATGTAAATATTTATAATTTATTAAATTTTTATAATTTTTTTGGTGACACTTAAATGAAAATGTTTTTTTAATTTTAGCAATTTTCAAATTTAAATATTTTTATTTTTATAAATTATAAAATGATCACATACTTGATATCTTTAGTAATAAAACTTACACATCATTAACTTTATTCAATAATTATATTTAATTGAATTAATTATAATTCAATTCTATTTCTTTCATACCTTCATTTAAATATCTACAAAAATTTTCAGAAGCCTAGCTCAATTTAAAGTTAATGAAAAGTCGATTGAAATTTTTCATTGGAGCGAACAGACATGAAATGGAGTTGATAAAAAGGCTGTAATTAGAAAAAAATTGGATTAAATAAAATATATTAATTTAATTTAAATTAAATTAATTAAATTATAAATTAAAATTAATAAATAATATTTATTAAACCAGCGCGTTTGGCTCTTTGTTGATGGCACCACGTCACGTGTTGGCGCGTGATTGGCAGTGTTAAAAAATTAATTCTGGTACTTTCAGCTATTCAATCAAGCTGAAATTCTATATATAGCAGTTTTATACAATTTTTAATCATGAGAAAAACTATCAAACATATATCTTTATTTTTACGGTCACTTTAGAAGAAAAACAATCAAAACGTTGTAGGTAATGACCCTCTTCCGGTTGAGCTACATTTCTCAAAAGTTGATAGAAAACTACGAATTTTGAATAATGCCCATGTACCAAATTTCATCATTTTAGCGCAATTGCGTAATCTTGGTTACATACATACACACACAGACATTTTTCTCAACCTTAGTGAAAATGATTCAGGAACCTTCAAAACGTATAAAAACATCAAAATCTCAACATCGAAAATTTTCGTGATCGCAATACTATCATTTACGAGATAGTAATAATTAATGTCGAAAATCTTCACAGGGGGGGTATGAAAATAGACCAAAATTTACACAATCAATAAATTTATTTAAGAAAGATCTAATTTTAAATAAAACAAATAATTTTTTGAGTTTTAATAAATAATTAATAAATGAATAAATTCCAAACTTTATGAATGCTTTATTGACGTTCTATCATGAAAAAAAAAGTGTTTTTAATTATTTGCATTCTTGTTTTTTAATGGAAAAAATTGAAATTTCACTCATATTTCCGAGTGAAAGGCATCCGCTTACAGTTATATTTGAAAAATGATTATAGTCATACAGTCATTTTCAATTTTATACATTTACTTTAAAAAAAAAATAATAAAACATCGTTAAAATGTTTAGAATTTGTATTAATTAAGATTTAATGTTATATATGGTATTATACTTAAATTACGGAAATAAAAATAAAAATAAAAATATTTTTAATATTAAATTATTTTAGCGATATAATTTAAAATATTGAATATAGATGAAATAGAAATAATAATTAATATTGAATATTTTAAATTTTGAATGGATTACTATTTTTCTAAAGATCATTTATTAAAATATTTGCATTACGCTTAATTAAAAAATAATTAATAATGATTTTCTAATTTTCTATTCCTTTCTTAATTTAACTTAATTTAAGGCGCCATTGGGTGTGTGGGTAGCGAACCTGCCTCACATTCACATGGTCCCGAGTTCAAGTCCCGGGCCTGGCAAGGGAATTTCCCTAGCTGGGGTCTATGGGACGGAGTCAACTCAGCCTCCGGGAACAACATTGGGGAAAAGCTACTTGATAGCGCCTCCGTTCAAGAAAATCAAGGTAAAGGTTGAGAGGACCCGTTCTACGGATCATAGGACACCTCATTGATTTAACCGGCTTGATAGGCGTTGTCCTTTCGTAGAACGTACAATAGTCAGAGGTTTGTTTTTTTTCTTAATTTAAGCCTGATTGAGGGCTAATTTCTGTGCGAAAAGCGCTCTATGCCTTAATCATCAATCATATTGTTGTTGGATTTTAAATGATTAGATGACAAATACTAATTTGTACCCACCTATGGTATTTTAATATTTTTAATTCATCAAAAGTGAAAAACAAGGATAAGAGAACTAATATGTGTGTGTGTGCAGACCAACGTTTTATATAGATAACATATTCAGTGCAAGAAAGAAGTTGGGAAAATAGTGATCCTTCCACCCTCAAGGTAAAGTCCACTTATATAGAGTCATTAATCCCGCCTTTCTTTACTTAGTCTCCCTTCAAGAGATCTTTATAGTGATTCCTTCTTTTTTTTGAGGGCCCTATTTCAATAACAAAATATTTCATATACAATCATGTTTATAAAATAAAGATTAAAAACTCCTTATCAAGTTAATAGTTAATTTTTTTAAACATTAGTGAAAATGACTCAGGGACCTTCAAAACGTATAAAAACATCAAAATCTCGTCATCGAAAATTTTCGTGATCCCAATATAGTAAAAAAACGAAGAGAAAATGGTAAGGAAATGAAAATGTATACTAATAATACTATGAAATGATAAATAATATTAGATATGAAAGAATTAGGAAATAATTCGGAATGGATGGAGGTGGTTTGGAATAGGGGCCATTGGTTGTATATCTACAGAATAGATACATAGATATTTTTAAAAAGAATTTTTGACTCATAGATATAGAGAATAGATAGATTTTTAACTACATGTGCAATTTTAATTGGATTAATTAACATATATTATATTTAAATTAAATTGAATTAATTAAATTAAAATTAATAAATATATATTAAACCAGAGCGTGTTTGGCACTTTTTTGATGATACCACGTCACGTGCTGGCGCGTGATTGCCAGTCAACGTGTTAAAAAATTAATTCCGGTACTTTCAGCGATTCAATCAAGCTGAAATTCTATATATAGCAGTTTTATACAATTTTTAACCATGTGAAAAACTATCAAACATACATCTTTATTTTTACGGTCAGTTTAGAGAATAAAAATGAAAATGTGGTAGGTAATTATGCGTTTCCGAATGAGCTATATTTCTCAAAAGTTGATAGAAAACTACGAATTTTAAATAATGTCTGTTTACTAAATTTTATTATTCTAGCTCATACCGTTTTTAAGTAATCTTGTCTACATACACACATATATACACACACAGACATTTTTCTCAAAACGTATAAAAAAACGAGATAGTAAAAAGTATACTAAAGAATATAGGAATCAAAAACATCGCGTACAACCATTATGTTCTTTTTAAAGTATTTGATCATAAGTGAAAATTTTAATGAATCTAATTTTATATATATGTATTATATATACATATATATAAAATTCTTCGAATATTTTCCTTTAATGAAATTCATTTTTTTGACATAAAAATTGATAACACTTGAGAAGAAAAAAAAAACTAATCTTTGATGGCAGGAAAATATATATGAAATATAAAACCATATTAAATTTGATTTATTTGGCAATTTTTATAACCGTTCCATTTACGATGGAATTTGATCCAATAAAAACGTTGATGGTGACATCAAGATGTTTAGCCTAAACAATTTATCCTTTATTATTTTTATACTATACCAAGGGATATGTCGATAGAAATGACGGGTGGGAGACACAACTGTCTATCTAAATTCCATTAACGTTACGACCAACTGACTGTAAATTGGCTTTTAAAATCGACCAAAATACACAGAGAAGCCAAATGGGGGTGGCGGATGGCCTCTGATGCAATTAGCCACGTTGACAATAGTACTTGGATACTAATTAGAGAGTCAAACATGAATTTCAAATATTTAATAGCCTTTTTTCCTTGATGTCCATATTAGAATGTTATTTTATATTATTGATTTCAAAAATAGCTTGAACTTTAAAATAAATAATGGTCAATTAAAATTAAACAGGGAATAATTTGTAGAGATTTTTAAATTCAAAATACAAAGGAAATTCTCCGGTCAAAAATCAAAAAAGGGGCAATTAACTAAATAGATATTAATTCAACTTTAAATAGAGAAGATTGTTTATTTAATCAAAAAATTAAAAATTAAAATAAATAAATGAAAACAAAAAATATTAAAAAAAATAATTCAAATAAAAAATTTTTTAAAAAATAATAAAATTATATATGATAGACATTAAAAACATTTTCATATAATAGAATTATTATAAATACATATCAATTAAAAAATAATAAGATGGGATAAGGCTCTGAATTACCTCCACTTTCCATTAATAATTTTTACCGACCGACGATAGTAAGGGAGGTATTGTTTTCACACCAAATTTCACATGTGGAGATTTTTACATATCTCCACGAATCATGCATTTTCTAAACAGAAAAAAGTATTTTTAGCATGATGTCTGTCCGTCCGCCTGTCCGTCCGTCTGTCCGTCTGTCCGTCCGTCCGTCCGTCCGTCCGTATAGATGTGTACAGCCTGAACGGCTCAACCGATTTTGATGAAATTTGGTATATTTACTTAATGCATCAGTGGGATGAATTGATCAACTTTTGGTGCAATTCCGGAAACCGGAAGTGGTAGTATTAGCGATCGACGATAGGAAGGAAAGGGTTATTTTCACACCAAAGGAGATTTTTTTATATATCACCACAAATCATGCACTTTGTATTGGTTTTATCCTCGAGAAAAATCATATTTATTAGTTTTTTCTTGATTTAAAATTATATGACGTCATCCAGCCATTCATGACGTCACAGCCTGGTCTTGCATATATATTATAAATAAAATAAAATTAAAAATGTTTATATTTATTATTTATGTATCCATATCTGTTTTTTATTACATTAATAGATATATGAAAATTATTTGAAATTGTTTCTGTAGCTGGAAATTAATTTATTTCAAACCGTCGGTCGGTTCGGACCTGGCCACAGGTCAACTTATTTTATTCAATTTTCATATAAATATTCAGTATTATTTTAAATTTATACACATATATAAGTATTTAATATGTTTTTCTATATAATGGTATATTTCTATAGATAAATATAAATGTCGCTCCAAACAATTTTGTATGGAAACCCTGCATCTTCCGCACATTTTGCCAGATACCATTCACAGAACTCTCCGATCGTCACCATCTTCATTGAGAGGATGGAGTAGTGTTGGAATGTAGCATTTCCAAAGCAGAGCACATTTTTTTGAGATACCCTGTATATATCTTTGTATATATTTGAAATATTAAACCGCTCTAAGGATTTTTTGAAATTCACACCATATACAATAAGAAAAATAAAGAAAAAAAAATAAGAAAAATCGATCTGTATTGGTTTCAACCTTGAGAAAAATCATCTTCATTAGTTTTCTTTCCTTAATTTAAATTTATATAACGTCATTAACTACGTCATCCATATTTTCCTCTTGCCATTCTTTTATAATTGAAAATATATTAATATTTTTTTATATTTAAAATATTTTAAAATTTTTTATTTTATTTTGAATTAAAATTAAAAATATTTATTTTAATAATATTTTAGAATCAAATTTTTTCATTTATTTTTTTAATTATTAGTTAATATTTATTTTATTAATTAGTTGATAAATTTTAATTATTTTTTTTTACTCTAAAATATTTGAAATTTTTTAATCTGCTTTGTTGTTAGATTTTTGTTAATTCTTATAAATTTTTATTGGTTAATTTTATATCTTTTTGTTAATTTATTTTCGTGTTTATTTTTTTATTAAATTACTAATTTATATTTTTTTATTTATTATTCTTCTATTAATTAATTTTTATATATTTTATTTTTTTCTCACTAAAATATTATTTCTTATTTATAAATTATTATTTATTATTATTGAGTACCTCAAGTTCCATTCATTTTAATCAGATTGATGCAATGATGTAACATTTAATAATTGTAATAAATAATTAAAGAATTGTATATCAATATTTTTTAAAGGATCGAGCGATATCTCCCTGTTCCAGGTACTTGATATTAATTAGAAATTCAACTTTAGGAATTTTTAGTATCTTATTTCTATTAGGCTATTGTCTAGGTTAATGTTAAATAATATTTCAATATTTTATTTTCTAATTTGTTATAGATTTATTAATATCTTTATTACATAAAATTGAGATATATTTGAAAATTAAAATTAATATTAATAATAATAATAATTTATTAAAACATCAATTGTGTTCATTATTTCGAAAATAAAACAAAAATTATAATATTTATTTCTATAAAAATTACTTTTTATATGTCTATACAACGAATTGATATTTTTTCTTCTTTCCTATTTAAATTCACATTAAAAAAGTTTTTACATTCAATTAACAAAGATATATATTTAAATAAGAAAAAGATCTTTGAAGAACAAACAGAATAAAAAAAAACACTTTAAAAGTTTTTAATCTATTTTTTCCATTTTCCCGCTTCCTTTTATTTTTTTTTTTCTTTGTCTTCTTAAACATTCTAAATAATCAATTGTTTTAAATTTTCAATAAATGAAATCATATTAATTTGATATTAAAAAGTTAATTAGAAATTCCCAAATACAATGAAGATTAGATTTTCGATTAGATTTTTAAATGTCCTAAAAGCAGTTTATAATATTATGAAAGGGTAGAAGGGTAAATATTTATTAATTAATTGCTTTGTCGTTGAGGGGACACCTGTAATTAAGTGACTTGTGTTAAGGCTTCAATGCGTCCAATTTCTCATTTGTCCAATAGTTAAATTATTCTGCTAATCAATTCAGCAACATGGCATTCTCTATACAGACACACCATTGTCTTATAAGTCTATATTAAAATAAATTTTAATGTAACGTATACTCATTGTCAATGAAATATCTCTTTTCCTATAATGTATTCAAATCAGTAATCTACTTTGTTTAGATATCACACACACACATATAAAGTAAATAACTAATTAACCTCCCAACGAATATTTATTTCAGTTTCTCTGACTATAAAATAGTAGTTAAATCACCGTCAACTGATACACACCTTCAACAAATCTAATCTCATTTAATCATATCTCTTTTATATAATCTTTCTTTCTTATAATCTAAATATTCATAATTACATATACCTTTTCGTTAATTATTATAAAGTAATTTAAATATTCTAATCACATGTATTAAGAGGGCTCAAAATTTTTATCATTTATTTGTTTTTAAATTAAATAATCTATAAATAATAAATTTATATTTTATTAGATTACTTATTTTATTTATTTATTCAATTCATAATATTTTTAGAAAAGTGAGAATCAATAAAATTTATCGAATTGAATTTCCCAGCTATAAAATAAAAGATGAACAATAGACCCAAGAAATCCCATAATCCCTTTCTTCTTATATTTATAATAATGTTATTTATCTACCTCTGTGGCTCTACGGAACTCGAAAGTTCTTGGCCGCAGCAACCACACTTTTCCAAGTGTCCAATCCCTCCCCTCTCCTATCTCTCTCACGTCCCCCTTCCTACATTATCCACCCACCGCGTCCTTGGTCTTCCAAGCGGGCGTTTTCCACACGGACTCCCCCCAATATATTTTTCGCCCTTCTTTCCTCCCCCATTCTAGCCACGTGTCCTGCCCACCGCAACCTTCTCGATTTTATAATTCTAACTATATCTGGAGATGCTTAGAGCTCATGCAATTCCTCGTTATTCAGTCTCCGCCATTCTCCGATGACCTCATCTTTCTTTGGCCCATAAATGCTTTGCAGAGTCCTTTTCTCAAACACTCTAAATCTATTCTCGTCACCTAAGGTCATAGACCATGCCTCACACCCATATAATACAACCGGTAAAATAATTATTTTATATATTTTAATTTTTATCCCCTTTGATATTAATTTTGACGCGATAAGCCCATGGTACAGGCGCTTCCCGATTGTAACCTCGCTTTAAACTCTTCTCGAATATTATTATTTTTCGTTATTACAGAACCTAAGTATTTAAATTTTTCTACATTTTCAAATTCTACATTTTGTATTTTAAGGCTTTGTGTGTTAATACTAATCCTCTCTGTTACTAAATACTTTGTCTTAGCAATATTTCTTTCCACCCCCACCTCTTTTCCTGCTTCGAATTTATAATAATGTTAACTCATAATATTACATATAATTAAATATTAGTATAAATGCATTGTATAATTAATGTTCTTTCAAAGTAGAAGAGACAATAAGATATATTTTTTTATTATTGGGAGAAGAAATTCTTATATAAGACGCAAGCTAGGTTTTAGTGGGGAGAGTTAGGTTCTCACCGACTAAAATTCCTTCCTCTCATTCTTCTGCATATCACACCGGAATCCGTGTGGACTTTACTTCAGGGTACACTTCAGGTTCTATTATGACCTATTGTTCATATTTTATTTTAGAGTAACGAGTAAAATTAACTCTCAAACTCGTAGTATTAATAAAATATAAATTTTAATGAGAAAAATTCCAAATTCCAAATTTTACAACTTAAAAATAAATTTGAAAAATCAAATAAACTATTGAATGTTAAATTGTTTATTTAAATAAAAATTTCAATATCAACGATCAATTTTAAAATCAATAATCAATTATAATATCAACGATTATTTATTCAACAAAAGTGCATTAATCATAATCTATTGTTAAATAAAGTTCATTTTATTTAATAATGTCAATCACTTATGCATTTACATCAACAAATCGTATATATATCTATTTAATTTAATAATATTTAATTAATTTAATTTAATAATATTTATAAAGAAATATACATGTATAAACTTTTGATTTTTGTTGATAACTATAATAACATGATATTATTTTATTTTTTTTAATTTCCTATTTATAATAATAATCCTTTCAATTTTACTCTTTTATCAGCGATCAACATTCTGATTTTAATCTTTTTTTAATTTAATTTATTTTTATCCTAAATAATGGAAAAGGATTTAATGAATTTTCCTACGCACACCAAGTATGGTACTTTTTCTCTCCTATCAGTCGTTAAGTAACCACCGATAAGAGGCATTAAATTGCTAGTCATCTTTTTCATATCAAATTTCAATGTTAACGCCCAATAAACATAAAATATTTATTTTTCAATATCCGGACTCTTCATCAGATTACTATCATTTATAATTACAAGCATAACTTTAATAATATTATATTATTATTAAAATCTCTGAATGCATATATATACATATAATATATTATTATATACCTATATATATGAATTAAATTAATTTCATATTATTAAATTATACTCAATATGAATATTAATATGAATAATTATTATTTATTCAAAATATATATGAACATTAATTCAATTTTATTTTGGAATTATGTAAATATTATTTTTACTTTTGTATTAAAGATATAATAAGAATAATGTATAGTTATTTTATAGTTTCTAGTTTTAAAATTTACAAAAAAACAATATAAATAAAAAAAACGATATTGCAATTTAAAAAGATAACAATATTATTATAGTTTAATTATAACAGCGGTCGGGGAACCGGGGTTAATTACCCCAAATGGGGTAAAAATGAAACTTTTGTGAGTAGAAAGTATATATTTTTATTATTTAAAGAATATATATTTTATAAACCTGTTAGTATTTTCACAAATTAAATTTTTAGTTATTGTTTTCTTTTCAAAATTATCATGGGGGGCTATAATAAGAAAGATGCTAAAAAGAGGCGATTTCGTTTTGTTTTTTTTGCTCTTCACCATGGGGTAACACAAAAATATTTTGGGGTAATGATTAAAAAAGTTCCCCGACCGCTGAATTATAAGGTTAATATATCATTTTTATAATAATTTTGTTTCTTATCGTAACTATTATTTATATACTAATTTTGTTTTCGGTATCATATGCTACCGGCGGCATAACACTTCTTAGAGCAGTGATTCCCAAAGTGGGCGCTACCGCCCCCTCGTGGGTGCTGCAGCGATCCAAGGGGGCGGTGTTGGCCACAAGTGCATTTAGGGAAAATTACTTGTATATTTTTTTCTATTCTTTTCAATAAATAGATACATAAATTCAATGTTTCTAATTTACACCTTGATTTATAATATTTTGCGAATAGGTGCATTTATCTTTATGATTAATTGTTATTAAATATAAAAAAAGTTCATTTCCAGGGGACGCTGAGTAAATTTTTTTCTGGAAAGGGGGGGTTTAGCTAAATAAGCTTGGGAACTACTGTCTTAGAGGGACAGGCAGCTTCTAGTTTCAAGTAGATACTTACAAAACAACACATTTTTTAAATATAAAATTTTTAAATTTATTCAAAAATCGTCATAATATTTTTTTTTATTTTTTTAGATACTTATTTAATTTCACAAAACAAAATTTTAAAAAGGTTGATGAAAAATCGATTTCAATTTATCATAAGAGCGAACAGACAGACAGACATGTTGATAAAATCGATATAAAAAATGAAGTTAGTTACAGATTAAATTAATTTTGACAATTTGTTTATAATTAACTTCATAATGTTACAGACATCGATATACATACGAAGGAAATTATATATATATATATATATTTGTAGTGGTTTTTTACTTTGATTTGCCTCTTTAATAAGACGAAATAATGTGATATGGAAAAAATTCAAATTCGAGTTTTCAACAGAAGGTCCTCTAAATTCAAAAACCATAATACGGAAAAATATAAATCTCTGGGCAAATTAGTGAACATAATAAATCAAAACGAAAAGATGTTTGAAACTGAAATTTTAATTTGACAATTAACATAAAATCGGATAAATAATATTAATTGTAACTATCTGCTCCGAGCGCCTTCGGCGCTCTTCATACCTAGACGGGGCTCCGCCCCCTTTATCCCCGAGTGATACATAGTATTTGGTTGAAAGTCTGTATGTAAAAGATTTTCATCCATTTTGTTTCAATCAGTATAAGTAGATAAGACATGTATTTGTTTTCTTGTAAAATATATTTTAATTTAATCAGTAAATTAATTATATATTATTATTGTATATGTTATATTTATCTAACTCTGTGTCTCTACATAAGGTATAAGGCATTTAAATTTCTTAATTTGGCTAGAACACTCTTATCCAAAATAGGCAAAACAATAACACACATATATATAGAAAGAGATCATATCGATAATTTATAAACTGATAATATATGTTATTTAATTTCGAGGAAATTTAATAAAATATAAACGTATATATATATATATATATATATATATATATAAAATAAAATACTTGTTTTCAACTTAAAAAAATAACAAAATTCAATAAACCTTTTTTAAACTTTCCTTTTTAACCTCCTTCTTTCCTTTTTTTCTTTTTCTCACTTTTCTTTTTTTTCTTTTCATAAGTATTTTTTTTTTATCTATCTTCTCTTGTATTTTCTATAGTTGTAATTTTGTATTCTTTTAATTACATTCCAAGCTAGAAGTATATTGGTTTACGTCTCTTTTTTTCCATCTCTCTCTTTTTCATATATATATATATATATCGGATTCAAGTCACACTTTTTGCGCCCCCATTTCAAACATTGAAATTAATCAAAAGTCTTTTCCAAGTGGGGCGGATCGAAGATATTCGGTTCTGTATCGACAAGACAAAGCAATGTATATAAAGCCCCGCTTTTTGGGGCTTTAATTAAATATTTGGCGAGATCGTAACGTTCTTAACGCCTATTCGGCAGTTGCCGTTATGGCAAGAAGAGGAAATAAAAAGAAAACGTTTTAATTATTTTTTGTTTGGGCTGAAAACTTGAGGAAAGCAATTCGGTGTGTGTCTGGACGATGTCGGTGTATGGGTGAGGGTTAGAAACAAACCAATCAGGTTGAAGAGTAGATGAAGGAGGGGGTTGGAAAGCACCATCAGAAAGACAAACAGGGCAGACAACCTGAATGCATACCAACCACTAACAAACTAACGCCACTAATTGTCTTGGATTTTCGAGTCTGTAAAAGTGGGTGGGGGTTGAGGATCGGGGGGTTACTAAGTATACTGGAAAAACAAGTTGTGCCAATGAGAAGGAGAAAAGAAAAGGGTGAGTGAGGCTGAGGAAGAATTAAAAGTAAAGTTTTTTTTTTTTTTTTTTTTGTGTGGAGGGAAGGAGGAGGAGGAAGAGGAAGAGTCGCGTTAAGGTGTGAGGCGTTTAAAGTAAACAAAACTTATATTTATTTTCACATTAAAATTTTAACAAATGTACTGGAGAAAAAGTAGAGAGGGGGAGGGGTTCAAGTGAGAAAAAAAAATAAAAGGTAAAATATTCATTCACTTTGAAACAATTTTTTTTTTTTTTTTTTATTTTTAAATCACATCAAAACTTCTTTAATTTGTTATAGCAGTTATTTTATCATAATGAAAAAATTCTATTATTAATTCGTGTTAAAAATCCATAAAATTTATTATGTAATTTGTTTTAGTTTTGTTTTAAAAACATTTTCTCAGAATATTTTATCTCTTATTTAATTATTTCAATGAAGCATTTTACATTAAAATAGTTTTTTTTTTTAGGCATTTAATAAACTTTTAATAGGACATTACAAAATAATTTTATTACAATGTATCTAAATATAAGTTTAATTTTTAGGAGAATGAATTAATAATTATTATAATTTATATTTTTATATGAATACAGACGGTGAATTATAAGAATTGAATAAAAACAAAATAGAGAGCATTAAATTTAAGTTTAAAACTTTATTACTTGATTTATGAGTTGTTTAACAACTCCAACATGCAAATATAATTGATATATGAAATTAATATGTAGATTTAACCGAAGGTATTATCAGGGCCGTCTTAAGGAATTCGGCGCCCATGGGCTACTAAAAATAATGCGCCCTTCTTCCTAAGAAAATACACAGAATGGCAAATGGGAGTCGGAAAAGTTATACAAAACAAAAGTGTCAGAACTAGAAAAAAACTATTTATTACTTTTATAATAAACTGTTATCTTTATTGTAACTTTTCTTTAAAGTCACTTATTTAAAAGATGGTTTACCCAGATTTGAGGGGATTATCTCAATAATGACAGTTCCGATCAGTTTTTAGTCTAATCCTTAGAACTTGATCGGAACTATTATATGATTGGTGGTCTTATATTAACTCCAGTACAGCTCCGACAGTTCAAATGCGACTGAAACAAAAGTACGATCGGTAGGGTGTTATTCCTATTTCGCGTTGCACTTCTCTATCTATCGTTTTTCAGCACATTTGAAAGAAATAAAAATCAGTTTAATATTTTAACAAGTGTTTTAATTTAAAAATAAGTAAAAACTAATCAAATGAAAAATAAATTTTTACTATATCACAAATAAAAAATTGCCGCCTCAAAAGGCTTGCGCCCTGGGGCTATAGCCCATTTAGCCCTGTGGTTAGGGCGGCACTGGGTATTATTGATATTTTATGTAAACTAAAATTAAAACTAAAAATTTAATACAGAATAAGAGAAATTGTAGAATATATAATAATAATTATAATAAACCCTCAGTAACTAACTAAATATATTAGATTATTCTGTTCTTACATTATCGGAGCAAATAATCAAAAAATTTGCAACTTAACTAAGTTTATTTTTAGAGCCATATTGAATGAAAAATCGAAAATAAGAGCCAAACTGATTGTAAGTAAACGTTCGTTACACCTAAATATTTAAAAACCGGGATAATAGACTGTTCCGAAGACATTTTTCGGGACGCCGGGACAGAGGACCTAAAATCGGAACAATCGCGGAAAACCGGGACGTTTGGCCACCCTAAACTTACCAATTATTTTTTTAAGTTTTTATATTTTTAGTTTAATTTTAATTTACAAATCAATTAATACAATTCAATCATTTGGAATTATTTTGATTACGTAAAAATACACTCAACTTGAGGGGTAATTTTAGATTAAAATGGAATTCTACTCACCTAAAAAAATAAAGATTCATACAGAAAAATATAATTATCATTTTTGTGAAAATTAATACCAAATTTAAAATTTAATTGAATTTTGAATTAATATAATAATAAATCATAAATATTTCAATTTCAATGCATTGCTTTATTCAGACTGATAATGTCACATGAGGGTAGACAAGGAATTAGTATTATCTATAAAGGTATTATCAGTGACACGGCGTAGGTTTCTGCTGTCCAGGGCCAATTACACATTTGCAGACTTCTCTCCCATTGACATATTGAATTGTTAATAAAAAAAAATAATTAATTTTATTTAAATATTTTTTTTTTTTAGTTTTCTTTGTACAAAAATTAAGACAAGACATTGGGTGTCTGAGGGTCAGTCATTAATAACTATTTTATATATTTCTATTAATTATGATTAAATATTAACTAATAGTAATTATTCTAAATATTTATATTTATATGTAAAATTTGGAACATACCATGTTTTTCATTTTTTTCGACGGTACTGTCGTTTTAATAAAAATTTCAACTTTGTCCCGTTTTTAACACATTATAGTAAAAAATAGAATCGTGTCATGGATTGTGTGAGAAATTTTATGATAAGGTGTTGAAAGTCGACATTTGTTACTTAAGAATAAGTGGTGAAAAAACCGATCTGCATCTATACATCGGTATGTATCGGTTCGGTCACTATAGAATAATCGTTTGTAGAATCTGTAATTATAGATAATAACTTTATTTTATCATCTTATTTATTTATGAATACAAAATATTTAAAAAGTGAGAACAAGATGCAGTTATAAATATATACCCCCATTTGAATCATAATATTTTTTTTTATTTATTTTTATATATTTTTGATTTTGTTTTATAAATGTTATTTAATCTTACTTAAAATCTTATTTATCTAGATGAGCTAGATGAGTCAAGATCAATTCAAGTCTAAGAGCTGGCCTTCGAGTCTATTCTGCTAAAAAGAAAAGGTGAATTTTGTGTACATTCGATTGTCGAAATTTTTTTGTTATGTTGGTACTTATATGTTCCAAAAATGTTGACATTATCAGTCATTTTGGATTAGTAGCTTGTTTTTGACAACTGTTTGCTCACTGTTTTCTTCGATTACATTGGCGTGGAGCATCATGAGTTCTTGCCATCAGGTCGTACTGTTAATAAGGAATACTACAAGGAAGTTGTGCAACGTTTGCGTGAAGCAAGCTCAAACGATTGTAATTGTGGAAAAACAAATCATGGATTCTGCCTCACTATTATGCACCAGCTCACACATCATTACTTGTTCGTGATTTTTTTGCCAAAAACAACACCGTAATCATGCCTCAACCACCATATTCACCAGATTTGGCTCCCGGCGACTTTTTCCTATTCCCAAAACAAGGGATCAATGAAGGAAAGCGTTTTGTCAGAATTGATGTGATAAAGTCAGAATCGAAAAACGAGCTGATGGTCATACTGAAAAGCGCATTTCAGAAGTGTTTCGACGATTGGAAGAAGCGCTGGATTATGTGCATTATATCTGAGGGGAATTATTTTGGGCCAGGTCCGAACCGACCGACGGTTTGAAGTAAATTAATTTCCAGCTACAGAAACAATTTCAAATAATTTTAATATATCTATTAATGTAATAAAAAACAGATATGGATAGAACATAACATAAACATAAATTAAGAAAAAACTAATAAAGATGATTTTTCTCCAGGTTGAAACCAATACAGATGGATTTGTATTTATAAATATTATCTATGGTATGAATTTCAAAAAAATCCTTCGAGCGGTTAATTAATAAATTACAATTGAATATACATATATATATATATATATATATACAATTTTTGCTAGTATAATAAGAAAAGATAAATTTTTTTGCGGCCCATCTAAAGATGTGTTTGTGTGGCCCAAGTGTACCTATGAGTTTTTGGTATCCCTGCCTTATAGATTATTTTCTTTAACTTTTTATTTTCATTTTGAAATATACAATGTATAATTTAATTTTTGATATCTTTTAAAGTTTTTACTGTTTAGTTAGAATTAATTATATTATCATGAATTTAAGTAACTCCTCTTTTTAGACTCACACTTTGTGTCTCATTATAAAAGTCTATCTACTTATCTATTACGAAAAATTTTCTAAAGTTTTTTTATTAATGAAATAAATTCATTCGATGAATATAGAATTCTTTATTCTGAAAGAATAATATTGTATTATAGAGAGTTATTATATTTTAGTTTTTAAAAATCGGTATATTTAATTTTCTTGATTTTCATTTTTATTTTTTCTGAGCTTTATTTCTTGTCAAAAAGAAATGAGATCCGGTTAAAATGGAAATGTCTATGGACTCACTCGAAGTGGGTTAAATCCGGCTTAAAAAAAATTATAAATTTTGAAAAATTGGAGAAATATATCTTAGTTATTTTTTTTATTCTTTTATAGTTAAATTAATGTTAAAATTTATAAATTATCATTAAATATTAATATAATAAATTTCAAAGTGAAATACATAAATTTTAAATTCATCTTAAGCCCTTTCCCTTAAAGTCAAATCCGAGTACCGTCTCTGTCTGGAATAAAAATTAAAATAACAGAATAAAATAATAATATGCTGCTTGTATGTCTTGTAGATTAATGATATATAATTTAATTTGGATTATTAAATATTAGAGACAATTAATAATTTCTTGTTATATTTAAAACTCTTCTTTTTTTTTTTTTTGTTTTATTTTTATTTAACAAGGAGGATTTATTGTAACTTAAAACCCTTGTTATATAAATAAACTCCGAAATAATGTAGCTTGGAGAAAAATTACTCAATGACTTTTTTAACCGACTTGTTTAAATTTGTTTTGTTGTTGTTTTTTTTTTTAATTTTTTTTTTTTTTAAATTTTGTTTTTGACAAAGGGAGTATTTTATTTTATATATGCATGTGTATATAAATACTTAGTTAGTTAAGGTTAATAATTTTATAGAAGATATGACCCAACCAACAAACAACCCCTCCAAAACATTTCCAAACCCGCCGACATACTCATCCCCTCACTGTCAAGCTTTCAACATAAAATAGGAGTCCAACTTTGTTCTGATTTTGCCACGAGAAATCTAACATAGAAGCCAAGTCATTGTCTCATAATAATTTTAGAAAATGATGAAGTGTATATGTAAAAATAATAATTTCATTTTGGCATTTATATTTGTTTCGGAATTTTAATATTAGTAATTTGTTTATTACTTGAAATTTAAAAAGAAAAGAAAAAATATTTATTAATTCTCATAATCAATCTTCTTTGCAATTACTTGATCCTAGAAGACCTCGACTGGAGTTGACATTACACTACCACAAGACGTTATCGCATGTCCTCCGGCGACATAAAGAAAATATGAATAATTGAATAGTATAATTTCAAAAATATATCATTTAACATTGTAGTTGTTTAAGGATAAAACAATTATTTTGCTTGATGAGTTATAAGTAATGGGTGGTCGAAAAAGTCTTTTCGTATTTTGTCCATAGATGTCGTTGGAATCGTATATGTCCAGTGCTACCAATCACATTGTGTCATACCATATAGTGTTGGAAAGGTAAAATTTCAAGCTTAATTTCACCTTAAAGAAAATTAAATTTGGTGAAGCTGAACAAAAGTTACAGCTTTTCAAAAATGAGTGAAAATAATGAAGAAATTTGCTATATTTTGAAATTTTTGTATAAATAAGCTGGAGTGTCTCCACTCGACTATCTCGCAATTTGAATTGGAATAAATAACATAATATATTATATTTAAATTAAATTTAATTAATTATAAATTATAAATAATAAATATTAAACCAGCGCATGTTTGGTTTTTTATTGATGGCACCATGGCACGTGTTGGCGCGTGAGATTTGCAGTGTTAAAAAATTAATTCTGGTACTTTCAGCGATTCAATCAAGCTGAAATTCTATATATAGCAGTTTTATACAATTATTAAACATGTGAAAAATTATCAAACATATATCTTTATTTTTACGGTCACTTTAGAGGAAAAAAAATCAAAACGTTGTAGGTAATGACCCTCTTCCGGTTGAGCTACATTTCTCAAAAGTTGATAGAAAACTATGAATTTTGAATAATGTCCATGTACAAAATTTCATCATTCTAGCTCAAACCGTTTTTGCGTAATCTTGCCTACATACATACACACACTCATACACACACACACACACACACACACACATTTTTCTCAACCTTAGTGAAAATGATTCAGGAACCTTCAAAACGTATAAAAACATCAAAATCTCAACATCGAAAATTTTCGTGATCGCAATACTATCTCTGGCGAGATAGTAAAAAGGGAAGAATGCCACGCAAAAGCCGCCAATGAAATTTGTGAAGTTCACGGAGACGATGCTATATCAGTTCGTGTAGCACAACAATGGTTCGCTCGCTTTTATTCTGGAAATTTCGATGTGAAAGATGCACCTCGTTCTGGGCGATCTATCGTTGAAAAAGTCGATGAAATTATGGAAAAGATTGACAAGGACCGTCACATAAGCAGCCATGACATTGTCAAGGAACTAAACATTCATCATCAAACGGTTTTGAACCATTTAAAAAAGGCTAGCTACAAAAAGAAGCTTGGTGTGTGGGTACCACATGATTAGAAATACGAAAAGACTTTTTCGACTACCCTATATGTATGTGAGGCATGGTCTATGATCCTGGAAGATGAGAGTAGATTTAGAGTATTTGAGAATAGGGATTCTTCGCAGTATTTATGGGCCACAAAAAGATGAGATTACCGGAAAGTGGCAGAGACTGCATATCTAAGAATTGCATGACCTCTATGTATCTCAAATGATTGTTCTTACTCCTACAACGTCTTCCCACCTGACCACAACTTTCAATATATGAAATTATTTTGATTTATTTAAAATATTTAAAATATATATTTTAGACTTATAATAATAAAAATATTTAAAATATTTATTTAAAAATATATATAAAGAATTGTGCAGTAGGTTGAAAATTCTTATTCAATTTTATATATATTTTGTTAAATGTAAAATGGGCAGCTGTTACATTGGGACACATTTCTATTTTTTACACATAAATTAACAAAATAATATTTCCAAATTATCTTTTAAACAACTTCCATAGAAATAAGCTATATTATTAAATTTTTACGATATAATTATTATTTAACTATTAATATGGTAGTTACACTTAATTATTTTTCTAAATTTCTTTAAAATTAAATATTGTACTTTTTTAAATTATAGTGCATTCAAATATAAATATATTTTTTTTTACAAAATTTTTGTTATTTTATTACATTTTATAAATCCTTTCAAAAATATTATTTATTAAATAATATCCTTCTATTTATGTATATGACCTGTGTATTCTCATAAATTTTCTTTTAATTGAATTTATATTAGTATTTTATTATTTTAAATTCTATAAAAATGATAACATATCATTATTTATTAATTATATTCATTAATCTAGATATTTCAAATAAAGGGTGTTTCTTGTAGAGGTATAGAACTTTAAATTGCAATAAAACAACGATGGATTATTCGATTGACATGAATTTTATTTATACGAAAGATAATCTTGTGGCATTACATTTTATATATGATTTCTGTCATAGGACTGCCACGGCTTGTTGGAACCACAGCTCCTGGACATCATGGTTGTTCAATTCAGGAATGGAAAAGTTAGTAATCATTGCTCTATACCGACTCATGGACTCATTCGGGTCTTCCTCAATGCTACGCTCTACAGTACCAATAGCTTCTTCTGTACGCACCGTACTGCGTCTCTGGGGATGCGAGTTATCAATAAGAGTAAACGTGTTGCGAAAACGTTCCATGGTTAATCGAATTAACTGCTCTGATGGACGATTTTGTCGACGATAAAATGGACGTAGTGCACGATACGTATTCCGCACAGAACCATTATTTTCGAAATAAAATTGCACTATTTGCAAGCGTTGTTCAGGCGTGTTCTATACCTCAAAAAAAACCTTTATTTCTTAGAGATAAAATTTATTAATTACACAACTTGTGAGGATCAATCATTCTTCTTCTTCATTCTACTTTGGACATTACTAAATGATGAATTTTGTTTTTAAATGAAACTGCGAATATTAGAAACAGTCAGTTTAATAATTACAATATCATTTGTAAAATTTCATAAATAATAATAAATAAGGCAATGTACGAGTATGATAGTACAGATATTTCTATTTTTTGAATCTCGCATGTTATAATGATAGTATTTTAAACTAATTTATATATTTTCTTAATTTATACTCTTATTTGAAGGACAGTATTCATGAAAGAGGTTCGTTTGGTTAGTTAGAGGTAGATGAACAAAGTGAAAAATAAATAACAACCCGAATATTCATCGATTGAATACTAGGGGTTGAAAACCTCAAATTATTTTAAAATTATTGTAATATATTTTAAATTATATGATATGTATTTTATTTTTGTGTTTTTCATGTAACATCGATGATGATGACAATCTTTCGCATTATTGGTTCCATCAAAAAGGTGAGTAAATTTTGAATATGAATTACTTGAGTGAAACATTATTTCATATTTGTTTTTGTTATTATACCAAAACCAAAATGATGAAGAGTTTGTTGAAATATCACCATTTACCAATTGTAAGTTGTATTTTTATGTTTTTTTAAATTAATAAAATTTTCTTTATATAAATATGATATTAAATTTGCGAATACAAATATATTGTTAAATATATATATATATATACAGATATATAAATACATGTATATATAAAATAAAATATAGAATCAAATTTTTCTTACTTTATTTTGGTTATTATATTGAAATTACTAAAAAAATAACATACTTATTTCTCATATAAAAATATATCTATATATTTCTATTTGTACTATAATAATTAGATTATTTTAATTTATTTTATAATTTTAATATTTAATATTTTTTTAGTTATTATAATGAAATTCTTAGACTGATTACTAATTCTCAATCTGACTAATATCATTTTTTATTAAAATAAAAAACAATAAATAAAGAAATCTGGAGTGTCACCACTCGACTATCTCTCAAATTTGAATTGGATTAATTAACATATAATATATATAAATTAAATTTAATTAATTAAATTATAAATTAAAATTAATAAATAATATTTATTAAACCAGCGCATGTTTGGCTCTTTGTTGATGGCACCACGTCACGTGCTGGCGAGTGATTTGTAGTCAACGTATTAAAAAATTAATCCCTGTACTTTCAGCGATTCAATCAAGCTGAAATTCTATATATAGCAGTTTTATACAATTTGTAATCATGTGAAAAACTATCAAACATATATCTTTATTTTTTAGGGTCAGTTTAGAGAAAAAATAATGAAATCAAAGTAATGGTCATCTTCCGAATGAGCTACAATTCTCAAAAGTTAAGAGAAAATTAGGAATTTTGAATAAGGTCCGTGTACCAAATTTCATTATTCTAGCTCAAACCGTTTATCCTACTGCATAATAAATATTGTAAATTTATAGTTCTTTAGTAATATAACAGATGGTATTAGTAATTTAGTACAATTTTATAGATACAGTATTAATTTCGAATTAGGTTATAATCTCTCTTTCATATTTTATTTTATTTTGAAAGTTGATTAAATCAACTATTTCAAAAAGGAAAACTAATTTTTACAGGTTTCTCAAACCTCATTAAAAAATAAAAAGTTATTTTACTTTTCAGGGTGTATACTTAATTCAAAAGAGTCCATTTTGTTCAATTTCCAAATTTACTTGCTCACCTCTGATCATGCTTTAAATATTAAAATCTTTTTACATTTAATATGGATTTTGTTTTTTAAAAAGCGCAATTTTTATTTAAATTATTTATTATTATTTAAAAAATATGTATAAATATTGTAAAACATCTCTTGTGTTTAATTAATGTTTGACAAAAATAGTTTCTACATCTTCTAACAAAAAGATAAAAAATAAAGTCTAAATCACTAAAATGATAAAATTTATTTTTTATTTCATGAACATAAAAGCATAAAAGCCTTCGGTCACTCTGGCCGCTTCATGTTCATTAAAAAAAAATTTCATTTCAATAATACTATAATTTTTTTCTACAATTTAAAAATTATGAAAATAAGTTGACCTGTGGCCAGGTCCGAACCGACCGACTGTTTGAAGTAAATTAATTTCCAGCTCAAGAAACAATTTCAAATAATTTTAATATATCTATTAATGTAATAAAAAACAGATAGGGATAGAACATAAATATTTTTAATTTTATTTTATTTATAATATATATGTAAGACCAGGCTCTGACGTTATGAATGGCTGGATGACGTCATATAATTTTAAATTAAGAAAAAGCTAATAAAGATTATTTTTTTCGAGGATAAAACCAATACAAAGTGCATGATATGTAAAAAATCTCCTCATGTGAAATTTGGTGTGAAAATAACCCTTCTCTTCCTATCGTCGATCGCTATTACTACCACTTCCGGTTTCCGGATTTGCACCAAAAGTTGATCAATTCATCATACTGATGCATTAAGTAAATATACCAAATTTCATCAAAATCCGTTTAGCCGTTCAAGCTGTACACATCTATACAGATGGACAGACATCATGCTAAAAATACTTTTTTCTGTTAAGAAAATACATGATTCGTGGAGATATGTAAAAATCTCCACATGTGAAATTTGGAGTGAAAACAATACCTCCCTTACTATCGTCGGTCGGTAAAAAATTATTATGATTAACTTTGTACGATACCTAGCAATTTCATCATAAATAATCTCATGAGGTTTGGAATAAATATTTGTAACGATAATTCTTTAATACAATTTTACTTTTACTCGACTTTACTTTCTTTTCATTGATCCTTTTTCAACAGAAACACCCACCAACTTAAAATACTCCAATGCAATATTTAATGTCACCCCGGTGGGAAAGTTAAAACATTTTCTACGTGAGTGAATGTGGCTTTTGTACTTTGACAATCGTGATGGCAAAATTAACCAACTAGAACAACAAAAACAACAACGAGAACTCGACAACGGACAAACCACAAGCAATATTTATCTCCTTGGTGGCGTTGGATTGACCTCGGTATGCCACTTTCCAGTTTATTTAGACAAGATTCGAGATTTGAATTCCCTGAGGAGATTCCAAATGTTGTGCCGTTGTTGACAAAGCAACAGCGGAGAGAGGACGGCGATGACTGCTTTCGTCGCGAGTGCAACTTACTGGATAATTTAGATGCCTTGATATTAATATATCGCCAGGTGAGAGACTCGACGAACGTTGATATAAATAAAGCGACGGTGGGATATATATTTATTTTTTTGTTTTTTGGGAAAAGCAATTTCTCCAGATGGTCGTTAGTTGTTTCCTTTCCTAAGTCAACACACTTTCCAACCCGATGTTTCACAAGTAATACACAACATGATTTTCGGTAAAACAAAATTTGGGAGAAATTGAGGTACATTTATAAAAATAACCAAATAAATAAATTTAATATTGATTTATTAAAAGAATTAAAAAAGTGATAAAAAAAATAATATACAATTTTTTTTTTAGTTTTTACTTAACGACGATAATAAGGGAGGTATTGTTTTCACACCAAATTTCACATGCGGAGATTTTTACATATCTCCACGAATCATGTATTTTCTTAACAGAAAAAAGTAATTTTAGCATGATGTCTGTCCGTCCGTCCATCCGCTGTGTGTCCTTATAGATGTGTACAGCTTGAACGGCTCAACGGATTTTGATGAAATTTGGTGTAGTTGCTTAATGCATCAGTATGATGAATTGATCAACTTTTAGTGTACATCCGGAAACCGGAAGTGGTAGTATTAGCGATCGACGATAGGAAGGGAAGGGTTATTTTCACACCAAATTTCACATGAGGAGATTTTTTTACATATCTCCACGAATCATGCACTTTGTATTGGTTTTATCCTCGAGAAAATCATTCTTTATTAGTTTTTTCTTAATTTAAAATTATATGACGTCACCCAGCCCTTCATGACGTCACAGCCAGCTCTTACATATATATTATAAATAAAATAAAATTAAAAATATTTATGTTATATGCCTATCTGTTTTTTATTACATTAATCGACATATTAAAATTATTTGAAATTGTTTCTGTAGCTGGAAATTAATTTACTTGAAACCGTCGGTCGATTCGGACTACTTATTTATTTAATTTCTATTAATACAACAAATTCCACATCTGCCTTATTTGAGAAAACAAGTAACTATACATAGATTATATCTAATATAATTGAAATATACAAGGAAGATATTAAGAGTGAGAATTTAGTTAGGTACTTAGAAGAGAGGAATGTTTTGAAGGAGAAATAAGAGGAGAGGAATTAATGTAAATTACAGTTTTATATTATCTTGAAATTTATACTAACTTATCCATGTCCATTTATAGTTAGAATTAAAAAAGTTAGTCAGTACACTTGATTGGTTAAAAAATGATGAGAATTTTTAAGCATTATTATAAATTAGTAATTGAATACCAAACAAATCTCTAGTTCAATGTTAATTAAAATTTTACTTATATTAAACTGAAAATTTATTTAGAATTATGAAGATTATATAATGAAGAATTTCGTGATCTCAATGCATCACCAAATATAATTAGAAGTATATCGGCATATGAAAAGTAAATATAAAAATCTGCAGTGTCTCCACTCGACTATCTCGCAAATTTGAATTGGATTAATTAACATATATTATATTTAAATTAAATTTAATTAAAATTAAATTATAAATTAAAATTAATAAATAATATTTATTAAATCAGAGGGTGTTTGGCTTTTTGTTGATGGCACCACGTTACGTGCTGGCGCGTGATTGCCAGTCAACGTGTTAAAAAATTAATTCCAATACTTTCAGCGATTAAATCAAGCTGAATCTTTATTTTTAGGGTCAGTTTAGAGGAAAAAAAATAAAAATCGTAATTGGTAAATGACCCTCTTCCGAATGAGCTACATTAATCAAAAGTTAATAGAAATCTACGAATTTTGAATAATCTTGTCTAGACACACATACACACACATTTTTCTCAACCTTAGTGAAAATGACTCAGGGACCTTCAAAACGTACAAAAACATCAAAATCTCGTCATCGAAAATTTTCGTGATCCCAATACTATATAGTAAAAAAACGAATAGAAAATGGTAAGGAAATGAAAATGTATACTAAAAATACTATGAAATATTAAATAATATTAGATATGAAAGAATTAGGAAAGAATTCGGAATGGATGGAGGTGGTTAGGAATAGGGGCCATTGGTTGTATGTCGAAATCACGATCATTAAATAGATCTACAGAATAGATAGATAGATATTTTTAAAGATAATTTTTGACTTTGATAGCATCATAGATATAGAGAATAGATAGATTTTTAACTACATGTACATTTTAAGACATAGAAATAATATTAGGGTGACGCGAGGGACAAAGCAGTGATAAAGAACAAATATATCTATAAAGGAATTTTGTAAATAAAACTACATATTGATATTTGTTATTGTAAATTTATTCAAAAAATACAAAAATATACACAACGTTTCGATTGCTACTTCTGTATATTTTTGTATATTTTGAATAAATTTTAAATAACAAATATCAATATGTGGTTTTATTTACAAAATTCCATTATAAACAAATATATCCTATTTCATAATTAATATTTTAGTAAAAACATATAATTAGATTGATTTAAAAAATATTAATTTTATTCTTTTTATTTAGCTAAGTTATATAATTTCCTGTTTATATTTTTAGGTAGAAAAATCATTTATTTATTGTTCATTTAAATATTATACAGTTTTTATTCCACTGCCAATTGAATATAAATGTGATTTTATTCTATCTATTTACATAGAAAAATAATTCTATTATATACATTTTCAAATAAAATTCATATTACAAATGTTATATATATTATATATTTAAGCAGAGAGGTGAATAGGGGAGAGGGATTAAATTTCAGGCAATCTCATTTTCGAAACATCCTATAAAAGGTTTATTTTCATATCCGTTCTGTTCCTCCGAGCGTAGTTTTATAAAGCGAAATACCGGAACAGTGAGTAAGACAGAAAGGGAGAAACAACACTCGGCTAGTGTTGTTTTTATTGTTGATGTTGATGTTGTTTATACATTTTTTTTTTTTGTTTTTGTTTTTTTTTTTTTTTTTTTTTTTTAATAAATATATTATTGCACGACTCTACTTAAATCATTTGTTATTAAACTGGGAATGTTTGAAAAATATTTATAAAAGTTTTATTGTTCAAATATCGTTGTTATTGTTGTTGTAAAAGAAAATGGGGACAAAACGAGAAACTAGAGAGTAATTGGAAGGAGAAAAACAGTGGAAAGGTAAACAAAACCAAAATAATAATTTCATTTTTTAAAAAAAAATAAATATTTGATATACTCACTCAGTCTTTGGTTATTTTTTTTTTTTAAATACACATTTATTTTAATATCACCAAATTATACAATACAAAAAAAATCTGGAGTGTCTCCTCTCGACTATTTCGCAAATTTGAATTGGATTAATTAACATATATTATATTTAAATTAAATTTAATTAATTTTAGATTATAAATTAAATATTATTGTGTGTAAATTGGATTAATTAAAAAATTAATTAAAAATTTAATTTTACAGTACAGTATAGTATAGTATTTTTAAGTCAAAATTTAAATTAGCTGGAGTGTCTCCACTCGACTATCTCGCAATTTAAATTGGATTAAATAACAAAATATATTATATTTAAATTAAATTTAATTAATTATAAATTATAAATAATAAATATTAAACCAGCGCATGTTTGGCTTTTTATTGATGGCACCATGGCACATATTGGCGCGTGAGATTTGCAGTGTTAAAAAATTAATTCTGGTAATTTCAGCGAATCAATCAAGCTGAAATTCTATATATAGCAGTTTTATACAATTATTAATCATGTGAATAATTATCAAATATATATCTTTATTTTTACGGTGACTTTAGAGGAAAAAAATCAAAACGTTGTAGGTAATAACCCTCTTCCGGTTGAGCTACATTTCTCAAAAGTTGATAGAAAACTACGAATTTTGAATAATGCTCATGTACCAAATTTCATCATTCTAGCTCAAACCGTTTTTCCGTAATCTTAGTTACATACACACACACAGACATTTTTCTCAACCTTAGTGAAAATGATTCAGGAACCTTCAAAACGTATAAAAACATCAAAATCTCAACATCGAAAATGTTCGTGATCGCAATACTATCTCTTACGAGATAGTAAAAATTAATTAGTTAGGGGTTGGATGGTTGTGGATCAGGAGGATAGGACACTTGAAGAAACATTTTATTGAATTCAATTTTTCAAGGGTTTTTTTAACCCACATATATGATTATATAAAGTCATTTTAACTTATTTTTACAAATCAAAAAAATGTTTTTTGATTTTTTTATTTAAATTTCTATACCCAATTCAAACTTTAAACTCATTATAACTTCTATTGAAATAAAATTTCCAGCATCAGTGGTTTAATTTATTTTTTTAATTTATTAAATTTATTTTTAACTTATTTAATTTAATTAATTTATTTAAATGTGTTATATTTGAAAAAAAAGGAATTTTTATTTTTATTTCATTCATACATATATTTTCGAATTAATTTGAAAAAGAAACGATTTTCATATTAGGTTATGTCGCAGTGCAGCTGGTTGTATAACTTAAAGGAGAAATATGTAGAATCTAATAAAAAAATATATAATATATCTTTATATCTACATATATTTATTATTTTCGATTTATTGATGATACAAATCCATTTTAGCAAACCTTTGCATTTTATTTAGAATATTTAACTTATAATTATATTAAAATATTGAATTACGAGATATTGGAATGTAAATTTCAGACCCCGCCCTGCTATATTATTTTATTTTATTACACATTTGTTAGATTCTTATAGATTTAATTCTATTGATTAATTTAATTTCTATTTTTTTTTATTTTGGTGAGATTGAACTCTTATTCTCAAGTTAAGTAGACCTCGACATTATAATTTTAGCTTTGATACATTTCAGTACTATTATATAACACATAAAATTTATTTTTCAATTTGGAATAAAACAAAACAAGATTTAAATAATATTTAAAATAGTGTAAGTATATGAATCAAGTATATGAATAAAGTATATTACATTCTCAAAATATTGGTAATTTACGGTAAATCCATATTATCAGTTTTTTGAATTCTATTTAGATTATTTATTTTTAATTTAAAAGTAGCACTCTAGCTTCGCTTTTGCAAGTGTGTCTGTATACATATATATGTATGTGATAACTGAACACTTAATAATAATAATAATGTATTAAATGAATATAATTGAAATTTTAGTTTTAATTGAACTTTTTTGTTTTTTATTTTTATTTATTTTTATTGGAATTATTACAAATAATAATAATAATAATAATTTATTAAATGAATATAATTGAAATTTTATTTTTTATTATTACATTTTTGTTTTTATTTTTTTTTTTTTTTTTAATAATTTATTTTTATTTTTTATTTTTTTTTGTTAATAATTATTACATTTTTATTTGTTGGAAAATTATTTCTGCTTTATTAATTGTTAATAGTTATTAAATTTTAATTAAGAGTTTTCGAAATAAGTATATTCTCTTATTATAGAGATTCTTATTGTTTGTCTCACAAGTCTACCTACATTATTTCATTACCATTGTATGATTCAAAATAAAATTCAAAATATTTAATAGGACATGACATCATGATCTTAGTATTTTTCCCATCCCAGAATATTTGTTAATATTACATGTTGGAGTTCCAATTACCTGCATATTTAATGGCAATTTCAATGCTAAATATGCTTTTAAATAAAAAAAATTTGAAGAAAGTAATTGGAATTATTATTATTAAGAATCAACAAATAAATTTATTAAATATACATTTAAATATGTAAATAAATCTATATATAAATTTAATAAATATTCAAACAATAATTGAAACAATATAAATAAAACGATTCAATATTATTGTTCGTCTCACAAGTCTACTTACAAGTTTACTTACATTGTGATTTATATTTTTATTTTTATTACAACTGTTATTATGGGTATGTTATTTTTGACAGTTTAAAAAAAATTTAAAATATTAATAAAATTTATCAAAAAATAATAAGTTGAAAAGATTTCCAATTATTTTTATTTATTTATTGTAAATTTTTCAATGTAACCATGGTAACCATGAATAAACTTTTACCAAAATATTACTAAATAAATTAATTTTGGATTTAACTAAACTAAAACCTTCCTTGGTATGCCCACAACAATCCCTGAAAGTTGCATCGCAATCGGACGGGTAGTTTTTGAGTTTTGCCGAAACAGACAGACAGACAGATATTCCCTTTTATATATATAGATATGTTAATGATATTAAATTATTGTTCTTTGGTACTTATCTATAAATATCAATTATATAATAGTCCAGATCAAATAAACAATTAAAGGTAATAGGATACCATTCGAAATATCTATTCCAGTATTTAATGTTTTTTTCCTGTTGAGATTGGGATTTTAAATTATGCTTATTTTGATCTTATTTACTATATTTGTTATTTATTAAATCAAATGAACAGCTGTTGTTTATATTTAATGAAATTTAAATTCATTTATTTTAACTTTATTTTTACAATTATATTGTAAATGGTATTAATTCTTTTATTTAGTAATTTTAGAATGGATTTAACTGAAAAAAATCACAGGGGGTACGATCTGGGGACCTGGGAGGCCAGAAACAATGAACAAGGTCTTCTTGTGCACCTCTCCCAATCCAATGTAGTAGTGTCAAAACTTTGAATCTTCCTCTATCCAATGACAATGTGTTTCTATCTTTCATAGTTTGTTTGTAATACGAAATTGAAATCTGCTCTTTCATTTTGGGACACCCTGTAGTCTTATATTAAACGTTTTCAAAAATGTAATTTGTTATCATCTAACTTACTTAAATATTATGGTAGTTAAACTCATTATAAATCATAATTTTAGCTATAATAAATTATATTATGTTCTATGAAAATGGTTCAAGTGAAATTGGAAAAACTTTTCCTATTTTAATTAATAATATTCACTACAAAATATTCAAAATATAATAAAAAAAATAAAAAACAAAGTTGTAGTACATACATTCCAAACATATTAAACGAATATCAAATCAAATGATATTTCATATGAAAAAAAAAGATTTTTATATACCATACTTTCAATTACTGAAATAATATTCTGTAGCGAATTAAAATTCTCGGAATTTTCAAAATGGATATTGGTGAATAGTAACCATCCTATTAATTCAAAGCCACGAAAATAAATATATATCGTAGAACAATGTTAAAATCAATTTCTATTACTATTATAAACAAATAAAATTTTAAAATTTTTATCTTTGTTTAAAAAGTATTTCCTATAATTAATTATTTTATTTTAAAATATTATTTTCAATTGTCTTTATTTATTAAATGAAATATTCGATAAATTCCTTAAATATTTAATGTGAGAGATGATGATATTAATTCTCTCAACTTTTGATATGCTCCTAGCAAATTCACTCATTTTTTTTCAAAATACAAAATTATGTTAAAACAATTTTCTAAATATGAAATGAATGTAAAATTAAATTGTTCTTTATTGTACGATAATAGGATTCTAGCAAAATCAAGATGCTTTGTAGCATTTATGGGCCTTGAAATCACCAGGGAATCGTGGAGACTACAAAACGAGGGTTTCTATAACCTCTATGCATCTTCAATCATAGTTAGGGCCATAAAATCGAGAAAATTCCGATATGGGCGGGACACATGGCTAGAATGAAAGGGAAAAGATTAATGAGGATCTTGTTTGTAGGGAGACTGATTGGGAAGCAATTGGATAAAGATCAAAGACGCGATAAGCAGACAATATAGAAAAAATCTGGAGGATCTTCACTTGAATATCTCGCAAATTTGAATTGGATTAATTAATATATATTATATTTAAATTAAATTGAATTAATTATAAATTAAAATTAATAAAAAAAATATTTAGTAAACCTTTTTTGGCTCTGTGTTGATGACACCACGTCTCGGGATGGCATGTGATTGGCAGTTAACGTGTTAAAAAATTTAAAAAATTAATTCCGGTACTTTCAGCGATTCAATCAAACTGAAATTATATATAGTATATCAGTTTTATACAATTTTTAAGCATGTGAATACTATCAAACATATATCTTTATTTTTAGGGTCAGTGAATTTTGAATTATTTCGAAAAGTATTTATTTATTCATTCATATTCATTTTTTTTTTGTTCCCTTAAAAATAATTTCCCTCAGATATAATGCATTCCAATCGTCGAAGAACTTCTGAAATGTGTTTTTCCGTATTTCTTCGATTACGACTATCTCATCAATTGTGGCAAAACGCTTTTCTTTCATTGGCTTCTTTAGTTTTGGGAATAAGAAAAAGTCACAGGAAACCAAATCTGGTGAATACGGTGGTTGAGGCATGATTACGGTGTTGTTTTTGGCCAAAAAATCACGAACAAGTAATGATGTGTAAACTGGTGCATTATCGTGATGCAGAATCCATGATTTGTTTTTCCACAATTAAGATCGTTTGAGCCGTATTGCTTCACGCAAATGTTGCATAACTTTGTTGAATCATTCCTTATTAACAGTACGACCGTTGGCAAGAACTCATGATGCACCACGCCATTGCAATCGAAGAAAACAGTGAGCAAAACATTCACATTTGATCAAACTTGGCGTTTCGCACTTTTTTTACCGCTTATAAACAATTTAATATATAAGATTATATATATATATATATATATATACTATATAGTCATGGAATCCTTTGAATTAAGTAAATAACCTATAAAATAAATTTTTTTTATTTTTTAATAAGGTTTGAGAAACCTGTAAAAATTGGTAAATTTTGCTTTAAATGCTGAATAATCAGCTTTCAAAATAAAATAAAATATGAAATAAAGATTAAAATAATATTCGAAATTAATACTCTATCTATAAAATTGTACTAAATCACTAATACCATATTTTATATTATTTAAAAACTATAAATTTAATTTAATTTACAATTTTTTTGATGGATTTTGATATGCATTTATCTATATATTTAAAAAAGGTTTTTGTCTGGACATGGCTCAGAATTTAAAAATTTTTGCATAACTTCGCGTTTCATAACGCCTAGAATCCAAAAGTGACTCTAGAATTTTCATGTCTGTCTATCTGTCTGTTTGTCTGGTCAGAAATTCTCTCGTTATAGATTCAAAATTGGCTGAACCGATTTCGATGAAATTACATAACAATATTCTTGCATATCTATATTTGATCATAGGTTATAAATTTGATCAATATCTATTCAATATATACATTTTGGTCTTGCAAGTTTAATATTTCGTTTTGAATATTTTTCTCCAGATAATGAGCTTTTGATTCATCCTTTTTGAGCACTCTCGTGTTCTTCCATTTTCTTCTTCTTCTTCATTGTACCGACTTCTTTCGAAGTTTGGACATCATCACAACTACAGCGACCTTGGAGACTACCGCCCGGAAAAGACCAGAGGTCGAAGAAAAGCCAAACCATTCCATCAGGTTTTGGAGCTGATTTGAGATGTTCTTGGTCTCCCGACGCTCCCAGCGCGTATAACAGACAGTCCGACACATGCCACTGATTTAAAACGGGATTGGTAGAGGGGGGAGAGGAGTGGAGCACTTGCTTGGCAGGACAATAAACTCTGAACTCGGAATTAGATGGCAAAAATAAAATAATAATAATGATCATTATCATTATCACTAATAATTATTATATATTCATTAATGGGTTCATATACCCCTCAATCTCACTTCCGAGAATTACCCATTAAGGATACATCGTGCCCACCTTGGTAGCAATTGATCCCAGAACACTCCAAGACCAGTAAAATGATGTAAAACTTACCACCAATTTTAACAAATCCCCGAGGAAAAAGAATAGGAATCAGGAGCGATGTGCCAAAAAAATAATCTACTGGTAAAGTTTTATCAAAATTCATCATACGTACATACATTAAACTGTACAATTACCAAAATATCAAGAAATATATATATTGATTAACTGATTATCAATATTTTATGTCAATAACGACCAAAATGCCGCCCTTAAGATTTGACGCCCCGGACAAATGTCCTGATCAGCAGGCCCTGGAGCGGGCCCTGGTATTACTTCGGGGGTACAGGAGGCAGACCCCCAGTCTAGCTGTGAAGAACGCTCAAGGCGGTCTGAGCAGTTAGTTTATTATATTATAATTCAACGAATAAAAAATAATAATTTTTTAATTAAGAAAAACGTCTTATAATTTACAATGATTATTCGCTTTAAATATAAAAAATTGAATTAAAATGTCATAATTGTATAATATTGGAAATATTTTTTATTAACTAAATTCTGTTTCAAATAAAATGTTATAAGACGTGTTACAATTGTTCTATTCTAATTGAGAGACAATACAATAAATGTTTCAAATAATCAACCGAATGTTTAATGAATTAATTACTCCTTAAAATAAAAATTCCCCCTACATTAACCTCAACCATCATTTAATAATTTCGTTATTTAATTCAAATTTAACTCAAATTAATAAACTCAAAATGGAAGAAGCTATTTATATGACTTGTTAGTTGATTTATTTGTTGAATCCGCGCGCGCATGTGTTTTTTTATTGTTTTCAACCAGCATATGTTATTAGATCGCGTAGCAATGTAATAAGACAGGATCCGTTTCCGCTTTTATGGGCGCCATTAGACATTTGCACAGTAATGGCCTGAAATCTACTCACATCAAGTGAATTTCTTTTCCCTTTTTTTTTTTAAATAAAATCTATGATTATTTAATGGAATATTTCGTGTCTTATTATTATCAAAAACAAATATGCATGAATTTTTTATTTTTAAATTATTATTTATTTATTTATTTTCTTAAATTTAAGTCATCATATAGAATTTAATTGTATATCTATACAAATAAAAAATTCCTCATACTATATTAATAAATAATTTACACAGTATATTTACAAAATAAATATGATTTAATCACTATGCACATACAATATGCATGTATATATTTTTTCATCTATACAAATATTATTTACTATTTCCTTTATAATTACAAATTAACATTAAAATCAATTTATGCTATTAGAACACATTTAGACAATTACATATCCTTTACCCATCACATAATTTAATATAATAATTGTAACTTTCACTACTCAATTTTATCAATTAATAAACTTACTAGACGAACCGTTGCAAACGTTGTTTGCAATTGAATTTGTTACTAACTTCATAATGTTACAGACATCACATACATACATATAAACGACGAAAATTAGGGTTCGATTGCTCAAGTCGTACCAGTGCTTAATTCGTACCACTTGAATTTTGAACGAACTGTGCAGACAACCGCTCATACAACAAAATGGATGTATATGAGTCAACCACATGTTTTAAGTGTTATTTTATTTTATTAAAAGTGGTTTGTTATAAAATTTCTCATTAAGTAAGTTTATTTCATTTTTCAATTTTCTGTATATGTTTGGAAGTTTTATTATTGCAAGTTAATTATTCCTAAAATTATTTTACTTCTTAAATATAAATTCAGTAGAACATATATAATTGTTTGGCCGAAACGAGATTGTATTGATTTTATTTAATGTTTGGTTATGCTTATTTTTAATGCTAACTTGTAGTGTGTCTTAAGTCGTACCCATATGAGATTCCTAAATCGTACTGGTATAAATTAAGAAATTAATTATTTTTTAACCTGTTCTCAACTGAATTTGCTTTAATTTTTTATTTTTTAGCCATAATTATGTCACAACTGTCAAAACGTATTTATAATAATTGGAAAAAGAAGATATGGATATGCCTAACGTGCGACTATGATATTATAATGTTATCCTTTCCTACGCATACAACCCACCGTCTCCAATGTTTGGACAGATCGTTTTTCAAATCTCTGAAAAACAATTATAACGAAGCTTCATCTTCTTGGTTAAGAACAAATCCCGGAAACACAATTAAACAAACTACTGTGTCAGAGCTATTGGGTATATTGCCTACTCAAAATCAGTGCAGATGGATATTGCTTTGAATGGTTTTAAACTAATGGTATTTGGTCATGTAACAGGTATGAATTTGATGACGATTTTTGTGCTTCTACACCTGTGATTGAAAACTATTTACGAACTCCCCCGTTTTGACTTCAATAATCAAGAACAACTTTCTGCAGTGGCTACACAAGACAATAAAGAAATTCTTGAAAAAACAACGGAAGCGTCTATAAATCAAATAAAAATTAATTTAAATAATTTAGTTCCTATCCCAATAATAAAACGAAACAGTCGATGCTCTCCCTCGCCAATCGAAATAACTTCAACACAGAATAAAGCAAATGTGAGAAATGCAACAAATAAAAGAAATACAAAAATTAATAAAAAGGAATTGTCATTAAAAACTAAAAAGAAGAAAAGTAATTGGTTTTGTTTTATTTGCGAAGATCAAGAGGAAAGCATGATTAGTTGCTTGAAATGCGAATTATGGGCTCACGATTTATGCGCTGGAGTTGATAAAAGAACAAAAAAATAAATAAGTGATGTTTGCAATACCTGAATTATCTGATTGATTATGTATCATGTAAACAGATTAATAAAAAATAATTTTTTATTAATTTTGTTGCTTAATTTAATCTTTAGGTACGACTTAGGCTATAGGTAATACGACTTAGGAAACCGCTTTCTTTAGTCGTACCGATGTAAGTATTTTAAAATTTAGTTTATTTTACGTGAAAGCATATAAATTTTATATTTTTGTTATAATAGATAACTACAATATTAGTACATGTTGTTCATTTTTATTTATTTGATAAATCCTAAGTTTTATACGATTTTTTTCTCAAGGGGTACGACTTGAGCAACCTTACCCTATGTAGTTTGATTTCTTTTTCCTACTTCACATATACAAATATATATTTACAAAAATCATTAATACATTCATTAATAGATTCACTTATCATTTATTATTAGTAATCGTAGTTTGTACTGTATTATTAATATTATTTATATTATAAGAGTAAATTTAGCATTATGTATGGAGAAGCACCAAAATGTATCAGTTAGAAGAAATGATATAGGAGGAGCTACATAAGTTGAAATTCTTCATGCTTGTTATGACATGGAATCAACTTGCATCGGACATCATATCAACTCATTTTATTGAACATGCATCATAGCACATTATATATTTATAATATTTATTTTAAACTTAAATAAATATCCTAGCTTTTAAAACAAAATATTGCATTTATTAGATTCACAAAATTTTATAATTTCTCCAGATCTTCATGACATTTTGCACATTCAATAGGATTTCTTCAAAAAATTCAGAGAATCAGGGATGTTAGTTAGCAACCTTGAGATATGCTCTGATCAGCTGTTTCATCATTTTATGTTTACATAACCTCAAATTTTCAGTTCGCCATGGCAAGTCGACTAGAAGATTGCACCTAAGAAGAGCAGCACTCTGTCATTAGATTTTTAGTCGAAAAAGGTAAATAATGTCGAAAGAAATGATTAGAAAGAAAAAAGGGTTTACTTCAAAATAATGACAATATTTTATTGAATAAATAAAGTTGAAATGTGTAATTAATTTAATTAAGTCAAACTTTCTTTTATTATATATAAAAAATTATTTATGAATTTATCTTTTTATTGAAATTAAAATTCAGAAATTTTTAAAATTTTATCCTACTGTATAAATAAGCGGGAGTGTCCTCCCCTAGACTTTCCCGCATATAAATAGGTATAAAGAGTTGCGAATGAATATTTAGAATGTAATAAAGTGCTACTTCCGGTTAACTGATATTTTAAATGTAAAAAAAAACAGATATTGATATAATATAAATATTTTTAATTTTATTTTATTTATAATATATAAGGGCTGGCTGTGACGTCATGAAGTACTGGGTGACGTCATATAATTTTAAATTAAGAAAAAACTAATGAAGATGATTTTTCTCGAGGATAAAACCAATACAAAGTGCATAACACGTGGAGATATGCCTTCACGTGAAATTTGATATGAAAATAACCCTTCACTTCCTCTCTTCGATCGGCAATACTAGCACTTCCGGTTTCCGGATTTGGACCAAAAGTTGAGCCATTCATCATACTGATGCATTAAGTAAATATACCAAATTTTATCAAAATCCGTTGAGCCGTTCAGGCTGTACACATCTATACGGACGGACGGACAGACGGACGGACGGTCGAACAGACATGATGCTAAAAATACTTTTTTCTGTTAAGAAAATGCATGATTCGTGGAGATATGTACCTAAAAATATCCATAGCTGAAATTTGGTGTGAAAACAATACCTCCCTTACTATCGTCGGTCGGTAAAAAGGAAACGCTACTTGTATAGGTAAAATGTCACTTCCGGTAGTCAGATCATGATGAAATTTGGTATCTGAATTTTTTTCATATTTTTAAATCTATATACAAAATATGAAGCAAATATCTCTAAGCAAACTGGTACTTTACTTGAAAGGTAAACGCAACCATTGTAGGTAAAGTACCACTTCCGGTTAACCGATTTTGACGAAATTTTGATAGAAATCTACAAACTGTGAATAATATCGGTGTACCAAATTTCGAAGTCCTAGCTTGATTAGTTTTTGAGTAAATTTTCTTACAGACATTACATACATACATACATACATACATACATACATACACACACACAGACATAATTCCAAAAATGGTATTTTCCGACTCAGGGAGGTCTAAAACGTCAAGATCTATCAAAATCTCGAAGTCGAAATTTTTGACGATTCCAAAACTTCCCTTATACGAAGTATGCGGGAAAGTAAAAATATTGTCAATTTATAGTTCTTTAATAATATAATAGATGCTATTAGTGATTTAATAAAATTTTGTAGAAAGAGTATTAAATTCGAACATTGTGTTAATCTTTCTTTCATATTTTATTTTATTTTGAGAGTAGATTAATTCAACTAACTTACTTTTTATTACTAATTTTTGAAGGTTTCTCAAACCTTATTCAAAAATAAAAAATTATTTTATATAAGATAAGATATGAAGAATGTTTACAAAATTCAAAAGATTAAACATTTAATCATTGAAAATGCTTGGAACATTTCAATATTCTATATTTATATTTATAATGAATTATGGTATTTATAGGATTCACAAATGTTTATTATTTCTTCAGATCACCAAATAATAATAATTAATAAGCTAACATTCCACCATCTATGATCCAAAAAAAAATTATATTTGACTAGATTAGTCAATCAAGAAATATTTAAATAGTTTTCATTAGGTGAATAGATATTGAGAGACATTAGTAGTATATTAAGTATTTTGAGACATAACAATCTGTCTTTGTACATAGAATTATTTAAAATTCTTCTTTACTTTTATCTTATCTTAATATATTATACTATCAAAAATTGTATATGTATATATTTGTATATTTTGGAATTAATTTATTAATTAACCGCTCGAAGGACTTTTTTGAAATTTTCACCATAATTAAGATAAGTTTTAAAAGAAAAATCGATTTGTATTTGTTTCAGCCTCCGGAAAAATCATCTTCATTAGTTTTTTTACTTACTTTGATATAAGTATATTACAGTGAAAAATAATAAAAGATTAATTTCTTAGCTCCTAAACTATCAATTTTATTAAATGATAAAAAAAAAATTGTCAGTTTATGTGTTTAATAAAATTTTTATTATTATACAAAAATTTGACTTGACTCGATATAAATAAATTGAACGAAATGCGCCCAACGTTTTTCGTTGAATATGAAGAATTCATCCATAAACTTTGTCAGGCTTATAGAAAAATTATTTTATTCTTTTTAGTCCATTGGAAAAACGTTATTTTATAAAAAAAATTTTTAAATTTATATTTTATTTTATTTAGAAAGCTGATTAATTCTGCTTAAGATTTATTGACTAGAATAATTTTTACAGGTTTCTCAAACCTTATTATAAAAATATAAATTTAATATATATATATATATATATATATTATAGGATCAAAAATTTTATCAAGTAAATTTGAATATATTTTTCATCTTATTTTAATTAATTTGTACTATTTTAGGAAACAAATTTTTGATGGGTCATTTTTAGAAAACCCACTTAACAATTGTAATAAATATTTAAAAATTGTAAAATTTTTAAAGTTTATAATAATAAATGTGTTAAAGGGTCGAAATTAATTACTAACATTTGTTATAAATCCATAAAAATTAAAATTTAGATTTTAATTTTTGTTTTCTCGCAATTTATTATGGAATGACTTAAATAACCAATAACGTGAAAATTTATTTTTATTATTTGTCTAAATATAATTTTACTGTAATCGGGTTATTAGGGGTTTAGTATAATAACCAAAAAAAAAAAATTTTTGTTAACTAAAATAAAGATAAAATCAATATTTATTTTAATTATTATTAATGAAAAGAACACCTTCTCAAAATTTCAAAAGAAGATAATGCAAGCAAGAAAAAAAAAGTCACGAGAAGAAAAAAGCGAGAATGGTCGTTGATGTTTACATAATGTTCTAAAGGGATATTTTTAGGGGGATTTGTGTAATCCACCCTTTTTAAAGATTATCAGCTCGTCGGTTGCTCTTTTCGATCGTTTCCACTTTCCACATGCTATTGGTGGCTCTTTAATGACTTTTCCTCCACGTGAGAGCTGCACAATAGAATCCCTCTCTCGCTTACACTTCGACCCTCAAATGCGCTCTAACCACCCCTTCGTCCTTTGCCACCCTGTGGCACTCACCAACCCCTCGTTCACCGTGTGCGTGTAAACACGAATTTATTTTCCTTGCCAAACTTTCATTAAAGATCGGATCCTTTAAGAACGGATCATCCTTTGGTTGATCCGATGAAATTTCTTTAAAATTACATCCGTTTTTTCTTATTCTCCTAACAAATAAAATTTGTTATTAAAAAAAAGAAAGAACTATAATGAGATAAAAAACAAACTCCGATATTAAGAAAATTGATGAAGAGAGAAAATAAAAATGAACTTAAATAGATTATACGTTTTGAAAGTTCCTGAATTCATTTTCACTAAGGTTGAGAAAAATGTCTCTCTCTCTGTGTGTATGTGTGCATATATGTATATATGTAGACAAGATTTGGGCTAGAATCATGAAATTTGTTACATGGACATTATTCAAAATTTGTAGTTTTCTATCAACTTTTGAGAAATGTAGCTCAACCGGAAGATGGTCATTACCTACAACGTTTTGATTTCGCTGGTCCGCAGAAAAATGTTGAATATACTTACTCATCATGTTAAGTTATGTTTTAAGATGCATTAAAACATGATTCAATTCATAACAATACGTGATAAGTTATAAAATATATGCTATATATATATACTCAATGTTTATGTGTTCTTTGATCACAATTTTTATTTATAAATATACATTTGACACTTAAAAAATCCTATTAGTGGTCTGCGGAATTTAAATTATGAATTAACTGGTCCGTGAGGTCAAAAAATTTGGCGACCGCTGATATAGAGTATATAGTAAATATATATATATATGATTATAAATGAGGATTTTGAAATGATACGGTCCATCAAGGCAGTATATTACTTATTACTATCATTTTCAGTAGTTAAATGTTTAAACATATCACCCGGTCCCTCTTGAATTATGTGAACACCCTATTTTGTATAAAATATTTTTTTATTTTTTAATAAGGTTTGAAAAACCTGCAAAAATTAAACTAAACTGTTATGACTTCAGTTGAATTGATCAACGCAAAATAAAATAAAATATGAAAGAAAGATTAAAACAATATTTGAAATTAATACTCTATGTATAAAGTTGTACTAAATCACTAATGCCATCTGTTATATTTCTAAAGAACTATCAATTTTTATTATAAAAATCACATCAGATCAGATTTTACATTTATTTATATTTTAACTTTTAATAGAAAATTTAAAAATAAATTATAAAGTTTAAATTTGACTTGTTAAAAATATAACTTTAAAATTTTTTTAATAAAAATAACGTTTAGAATAAAATAAATTTTCTATAAGCCTGACAAAGTTTATGAATGAATTGCTTCATATACAACTAAAAGCGTTCGATATATTTATTTAATATAACAAGAGGATAGAAAAGATGATGTTATACGAAAATTTGCAAAAATGAATGAAACAAAAAAAAATATTAATCTTCTAATATTGATTTTATTTATTTTAAGTATTTCTGTTAAGTAAATGTTATTATTAAATAATAATTATTATATTGTATTTATAAATAAATAATTAATTAAAATATGAGATTTTATAAATGTTTATAGGATATTGTACTCATATTATTTTCATAAAAAATCGTTTTCTTTTATTCCTTTATTTTAAATTTTCTTCGGGACATATATAAAAAAAGGATCTTTCTTCTAAGCCATTTGAGGAAAAACCTAATTAATAAGAATTCATCATTAATTTTAATGCTATAAAATCTTTTTAATTACTTTCAAAATGAAAATCTATCCTGAAATCAATATTTATGCTTCAGAATCCGTTGAAAAAAAAACTAATCGGAGCAAATCAAAACAAGTTAGTTACTTGCAAGTAGAATAAAAAAAAATGTGATTATAATTATATTAAGTAAATGTTATTATTGAAGTAATATTTTTAAAATATATTTATTTTATAATTATTATATTAATTAAAAATGCTCTTTTAATATTATCAAATATTTTGATTTTTTTTCAAAATGAAAACAAACTCAATATTTATCCGTCAGATGGCGTGAATGAAAATTCAAATACTAAAGCCATAGGTTCTTAAACTTATGTACTCCACGGACCCCCACTTGAAAAAATTTTTTTTGACGGACCCCCATCACAACTTTAGGTACTTTACGTCATTTTATTAATTAATTTCTGGCTTACGATCTCATAAGGACAAGGATATATGATGAATATTTCTAATAGTGATTGGTGAATAACGATTTTTTTGCATATTGTAGAACACATTTTATTAGAAATTATAATATTGAAGAAAGAAAATACAAACATTGTCATAGCAACAAATCTCACAAATTATAATGGGTACTTACATTAAATTCATATAAATATTTTATAATTTTTTTCAGAAAATATTAAATAAGAAATATTTTAAAAAATAACTGCATCTATCTCATTAAATATAACTTACATATTTAATGAGATGTATGCAGTTGTTTTCTTGAAACAAGAATCTCAATATCTGGCTTAATATTGGAAACTTTTAATCTAAGATCCGGCTCTACATTTAATTTGTTTCTATATTTAGACTTAATATAAAATAGTACCGAAAAAGCTTGTTCGCATAAATATGTTGTGCAGAATGGAATCAAGTGTTGAAGTGCTTTATTTGCAAGCGCAGGATAATCTGACCTGAGAAGTAACCAAAAGTTGCTCAATTCAGTTTTGTTAAATTTTAGTTTATAAGTTGTATCACATGATAATTCCACGAGAATATCTTGTTCAGGTGCAGATAAATGTTTAGCATTTGTAATTTCCATATTAAATGGATCTCTGATCCAGTTATTGCAAGGATCAGGAGTAGAAAAATACTTCCTGAAGTTGCTTTTCAAAGTAATTAAATGTTCAACAAATAATTGACGCGTTTGAATAAGCAATTTTTCACTGGAGCTTTCTATGAAATCATTGAGAGTTGGAAAAGACTCATATACACCGTTCTGGATGCGTTTCGACCACAAGTCGATTTTTTTAATCATTGCTTCTATTTTATCTTCAACTTTAAATATATTTACAACAGTACCTTGCAGGCTCAAATTAAGTTCGTTCAATTTTGTAAAAATATCAGTCAAGTAAGCCACCTTAGCTAACCAGATAAAATCATTGAAACATTCGGTCAGTTCAAAATGCGCATCTATTAAAAACAATCGTATTTCATCTCGAAGCTCAAAAAGGCGAATGAGTACTTTCCCGCGGGACAACCAACGTACATCTGTATGTAATAATAAATGTGTATGTTGACTACCCATTTCCTCACACAAAATTTTAAAAACTCTGGAATTAAGTGGACGAGCCTTAATGAAATTGACAATTTTAACTACTTCGTCTAATGTTCTTTTCAAATCTGGTGACATATTTTTGGCTGCTAATGATTCTCTGTGAATGCAGCAATGATTCCAAACAACCTGAGGCGCAACATTTTTAATAAGAGCAATCAATCCAGTTCTTGTACCTGACATTGCACGAGCACCATCAGTGCAAATTCCAACACATTTTGGCCACTCTATTTCATTTTCGGTTATAAAATTATTCAAACTGTTAAATATGTCATTAGCTGTCGTTCGTGAAGGTAGTGAATCACAAAACAATACATCTTCTTGTATTTGATTTTCAAACTCATATCTAATGAAAGCTAACAAATTGGCATTATTAGTGACATCAGTACTTTCATCCAATTGTAATGAGTAATAGTGACTTTTGCGCACTCTCGATATTAATTCTTCTTTTATATTACATGACATGTCTTCAATCCTATTCTTAACCGTATCATTTGATAATGAAATCAAATTTATATCGTTTGCTGCTTTAGTTCCTAACATTATATTTGTAATTACTTTTGTAGCAGGAAGAATTAATTGCTCTGCTATATTATGCGGCTTTCCTGCTTTAGCAATAAGTAGAGCTACTTCATATGATGCCATTACTGCTTTCTTACTCATACCACCAGATCCCGTCTTTACCATCAATTTCTGACTTGAAGTAAGTTCTTCTTTTTTCATTTTAAAAAATTCGATAGACTTACTAACATGCTCGCTGTGCTTTGTTTGTAAATGACGTCTGAGATTAGCAGGTGTCATACTTTCATTGGATAAACTTTCCTGACATAGAACGCAGACTGGTCTTTCCACATCATTGTTGCAAATATAAGTAAATCCAAATGATAAATAATCATCCGAATATTTTCTAGTTTTGCGTTTCTTGGTAGAGTTTGCTGTTGATGCCTCATCATCTGATTCTTTCCGTTTCTGTGTTGAACCAGTTTGTAGCCAACGATCCATTTTATGGAGTAATTTATTAACATTCAACTACAATAATATAAATATAATATAAATATAACGAATTATTATTTACTAGCTATGTTTTAATATGATTTTAAATGAATGTTTTAATATCATTTTAAATGAATGTTTTAAATCATTTTAATAAATGTTTTAAATCATTTTAAATAAATGATTTAATATCATTTTAAATGAATATTAATTTATATAATAAATATATTTCGTAATTTGATTCTAAAATATTATTAATTTCGTAATTTGATTCTAAAATATTATTAAAATAAATATTTTTTATTCATAAAACTAACTTATACTTACATCTCAAAAACAGCCTTTCTGGGAAATTGCAAAATGTGTTTAGTGTTTTTATATAAATAATGATCATGCAAATTACACTAAAAATTAAAAAAATTATTAGCTATAATAAACTATTATTAGCTATAATTTAATTATAATTAATTAAATTAATAAAAATAATTTAAAGATACAACTCGTTGAGAAATGAACTTATAATTAACATTAATAAAAATAATTTAAAGATACAACTCGTTGAGAAATGAACTTATAATTAACATTTGCTTTAAAACTGTTTAAAACCCCAGAGTGGACGCTGACAATTTGGGTTTTTCCGGGTAAGACTGTCCCCTCCCCTGGTTTTCCCCAATAACGAAGTGAAAGAAAATATGGCCTCCCCTTCCGAGCCCCTAAGAGGGGTTATTTTAAAGGAACAATCGAAAAATGATTTTAAATGAATGAATGGATGAAAATTCAAATTTTATATATAGTTTTTTAAATATGTTTATTTATTCACAAAAAATTAATTGACATAATTATCAATTTAATAAAATAAAATAGTATTATTAATAGTATTAAATTATAGCCGTAATTCTCTAGGAGGATATAGTTAAACAATGAACTTTAAATATTTATATATGTATATATTTTTACGATGATTTTTTTCCGAGGACCGCGGACCCCCAGTAAAGGCTTCGCGGACCCCCAGGGGTCCGCGGACCACAGTTTAAGAACCGCTGCTAAAGCAATAGTATCAAGCAGTGTTTCTATGCATTAAACAGCAATTCGTGTCATATTAGGATCACCACTTCGGATCAGATCAATAATCTGAGTGGTGACTGATTCCAAATAACTATCAGCTGAAGAAGCTAAAGGTGGCGTTACAATAATATCTATTTTAAGAGTATCTTGTGATGCATCCAAAATTACATGAATCAAAAATTCTATTCCACTCGGATTTGGATGTGCCCGTTTACCTTTATTTCCTATTACAGGTTGCTCTTGAAGCAACATTAACTCGCGTATCATTAAAGGTTGATAAGTAACCGAAACTAAATTTTTAAATAAAATAACTTTTGAATTTAGACCTTTAAATTTCTAGTATAACTAAAATGCTGGTGTCATTATGGAGTCATCTGCAGTAGTGGTAATTTTTTCTTTTTTTAAAGGAATAGTAGGTTTCTTAAAAGGAAGAAAATTTAATTGAGCGAGAGCAGCGAGAAAATCCCCTAGATGTTCAGAAATAATTAATTAAAGTAAAATAGCTTGGTTACATAAGTCTATTAAATCTGTAACAGTAGATAGACCATTATGTTTCTCAATATCTAAAAGTTTCTCATCTTGTGCAAGGGATGCTGTGGATGCTGAACATAAGAGCGAACAGACAGACATACATGAAGCGAAGTTGATAAAAACGTTATAAAAATCCTATTGGAAGAAAAGATGTGACCAGGAAGTAAAATAAAGAAGTTTATACCTTTAAAAATTATTGATTATTTAATCGATTCGATTTCGATATCCATAGTACTAAATAGAGTATATATATTAATTTGTGTTAAACACGAAGATTTTTCAATGAAAAGCCAGTATATTATTTATAACTATAATTTTCAGAGGTTAAATGTTTAAACATATCTCACGGTCCCTTTTGAATTAGGGGAACACCCTATTTTATCTTATATAAAATAAATTTATATTTTTATAATAATGTTTGAAACACCCAAAAATTATTCTAGTCAAATTTTCATAAGCTGAATTAATCAGCTTTCAAAATAAAATAAAATATAATAGAAAGAATAAAACAATATTCTAAATTAATACTCTTTCTATGAAATTTTACCAAATCACTAATACCATCTGTTATGTTATTAAAGAACTAACTATACAGTTATAATATTTATTATGCAGTATGATAAAATTTTAAAATTTATTGAATATTTATTTCACTAAAAAGATAAATTTATAAATATAAATAACAATTATCATCCTGGTTGTATTATACAATGTGTGTGAAGAATGGTCTATGACTCTGAGAGATGAGGGTAGATTAGTATTAGAATAGTATTGAAAATAGGATTCTTTGCAGCATTTATGCGCCAAAAGAGATGAGATGTGACCAGAAAATATATAAAAGAACATTTCTTTAAAAATTATTTTTGGAAAAATCTCTGGAATCATTAAAATGTATGATTTAAGCTTATTTAATTAAATTTTATAATGAATTTAAAATCTACATATATATGGGAGTTTTTAAGATCTCAATTTGTAAAAAATATTAACCATGTTATGGGAGCGCCAAATCGCTTTTACCATCCTCAAAGATCGGATATTTGCAAGAGCGCCAATCAAAGTTACTTTTAACTGCCTGATTAAAACGATCTAGTCCCTAAAGATTGAAAAAGTTTTGTATATACATATTTGTTATAAATAACTTGATTTGATACAATATATTAACTATTAATTGTGAGACGAATGAAGAAATCTTCTGAAAATTTGAGGTTATGTAAACATAAAAAGATGAAACAGCTGATCAGAGACCATACGCATCAGACTAGGACACTCAATGTTAATTTTTGAAACAAAGTTTAAGGACATCTCACGCTGCATTCAGGGAAATAATTTTATAAAAAAGCATTCTTTTTTCTTCATTTTTACAGACTGACGATAGTAAGGGAGGTATTGTTTTTTTTATATTGTTTTTTTAGCAAAGAATTATGCTTTTTCAGAAATGTTGTTTTTATATCCAAATAAATAATTTTTCACTTAACTTAAAATTCCACAATCTTTTATGTAATTTATATATCTAAAAGAAACAAATAATGTTCTAAGTAATATAAAATATTTATTTAAAAATTAATTAAAATTATAAAATTCTATTTACAAATTATGTTATGAGTAAACACTAGTAAAAATCAATTTTTAAATATTGTTTTGTTACACATTGTATTTAATTATTCACAAAACATACCATCTTGATGTACACACTTTCTGGGGTATCCTTCCACATCTTCACTGTACAAAAACCGTGGTCTTCAAAGCGAAGGCGACATAGTATTTAAGCATTTTAACAAATGGGAGGCCAAGTAATGTATATAAATATAATACAGGGTCCAGCAGTCAAACCTGACGGTTTTTGAAATGGGATAAATAAAAAAGTTGTTGAGATATTTTAATTATTTTTTTTATTGTAAAAAAGAGAATTGGAAATTTAACATTCATAATAAAAAAGCACAAAAATAACTTATGTAGTAAAAATTATGTCACTTAAATTATGACCACCATTTTCTCTACACTGTACGAGTCTCCTGGAGAAGTTAGTCATGCCATCTTCACCAGCAGCCTCTTCACTCTGGGCTGCAGTGTGTAGGTCAACAGTGTTAGGGCCTTATTTTTTGAAGAGAATGGCCAAACAGTGACACTGAACTCAGCGCGTTATGTTGCCATGATCCGTGACTTTCTCATCCCAGAGTTACGTCGCCATTGTATCCCTCTCAGGAGGGTCTGGTTTCAGCAGGACGGAGCAACTGCCCATACCTCTCAGGCGTTCATGGCTCAACTCTGAGGATTTTTCCCCGGTAAGTTGATCTCGCTCAGGGGTGACATCGAATGGCTGGCACGTTCTCCCGACTTGTCCCATTGTGACTTTTATCTATGGGGGTACCTCAAGGGAAGAGTTTATGATAACAGACCAAATAATTTGAACCAACTGAAGGAGAACATTCGGCGAGAAAGTCGTGAGATCCCGCGCCAAAAATTGAAGAGAGTCATGACTAACTTCTCCAGGAGACTCGTACAGTGTAGAGAAAATGGTGGTCATCATTTAAGTGACATAATTTTTGCTACATAAGTTATTTTTGTGCTTTTTTATTATGAATGTTAAATTACCAATTCTCCTCTTTACAATAAAAAAAAATAATTAAAATATCTCAACAACTTTTTTATTTATCCCATTTCAAAAACCGTCAGGTTTGACTGCCGGACCCTGTATAATATATAATTTATATTATTGAGATAAAATATTTAAAATTATTTTTTCTATAAATGAGATCTATAGATATTGGTCTTTCATTACATAAAACCCATAATACAAGAATTTATTGAAAAATTTTGTCTAAATAAAGATGGAGCTTTTAAATGCTAATGTTAAATACAAAATTTTAAAAATTATTTTATCATCATTTAATATTTCCCGAAATCTATTTTGATGAAAAAGATTAATAACTTTATAAACACGAATCTTTAGAGAGGAATTTAATATCAAATAATGTATTAAATTATAGTATTTACTTATTTAAACTTTTTTATCTTTAGCTCGGTATATCTTTAGCTACAGCGTTATTGACTTAAAAATGTTTATAGGTAAAGATCTTAGATAAGATGAAATTCTTATTTTTTAAAATGCTTTGTAAATATTTATAGGTCTTGGTTTTTACATTATTTCTTAAATTTGGTCTATTTTTCATTTGTAAGTGATAAAGTCTCGTTATATGGTGTGAAAATGTTTTCTCTTTTGTACTTATTTCAATCTCTTTGAAACGGTCGATCGATCTCACTCTGGTTGTTTAAGGCCTTTGAGTCAACGATTATAGATTAGTTTTTCAATAGACAATAAATTCTCATGTTGACTTAGAATATATCATATAATACATTATAATATAATATAATATTAAATATTATATCATATTGAAAAAAAATTTAGAAATAAATATTATTTAAAAAGAGAATTAAAAGTTCAAATAAAATAAATAATAAACCTACATATATATATTATATAATATTTTGTATATAGGTACATAAGTTACAGACTCAGATTCTGCAACACCACCAGATTTCATGACGTCATGAATTCTGCAACCTCATTCTGCAACCACGTCGTCTCACACTTATAGCCAGTTCTTTGCGAACCACCAACATAAGTTCACTCCAGGGACTGTTAATCAATCAACTGTAATAGCTATCCAATCACATATAATTAATTTATTGTGACACAAGACAGTACATTCATATTGTACTTCTACTCAATAATCCATTTGCCGGATTAACTGCACAACTCTACTTGTATATAATTATAATTGTACATAATTGTTAAAAATACAATAAAAAGTCATGAAAAGTAATTTTTACTTTATTTCGACTAAAAAGTTGTTTTTTTTTAAACGTTAAAGTTCGGCCACCAACTTTAACTATATATATTTAATTTATCCATCTATGTGAAATAAATAATTTTGTATTTTTTATTTAAAATTTCTTAAATTGTTGATTTTGTAAAATAAATTTTTTAATTGATATATTACTAATAATGAAAGGTTGGGTATCGATGGGCCACATAAAAGAAATTTGTAATAAAATACATGGATAATGTGATTAATATCACTAAATAAATATAGAGAATTATGTTTCAACAAAAAATGTATCAAGACTGAATTTTTTTACATAAAATTTAGAAAAGAAAATCAAAAATAGTAAAAAAATAACCTTTTACGTCTTTTTATCATAATTAAAGTATTATTGCTCTAACATTTTTTTGGCAAATTTAGAAATTGCCATCCTTTTTGGTTTTATATATTTTTTATTTAAAGAATTAAATTGTATCATATAGTTAATAAGTACAGTGGTACCTCGACATACGAGCTTAATTCGTTCCAAGACCTTGCTCGTATCTCAAATTGTTCGTATCTCAAAGCACTTCGCGCCATTAAAACTAATAGAAAAGCTTTTAATCCGTTCCAGTCCCCAAAAATCACCTTAGTTTTGTTTTTTGTATGCTATTTTGAATCAAACAAATGTCTTTACGAGAAGGAACATTTATTTAAAAACAACAAAAAATGGGAACATTTAAATAAATAAAAATAAGAAGAATTTAAAAAAAAACTTAAATATCATCGCTTGTCTTTGCTTTTTTCGCCTCCCCTTGCTCATCTTGTTCTGCAAAGCGTTTTACAAAATTGTCTAAGGAAGTTAGTTTGTTTTTTCCTCCCCTTCAGGGTATTGCGAAAATGATTGAGACAGGTTTCGTTAAATAATTCCGAAGCCCGACCAGTTGCAACCTTTTCGGGGTGGTTTTTATCTACATATTCAACAATTTTCTCCCACATTCCTAGGATCTCTTTAATTTCTTTTGAAGAGATAACATTTTCTGTTTCTGGCGCCTCTTCAGAAACTGTGTTTTTTTTGGGTCACAACATCATTCTGTGTTTGTAGGTTTTGTAACTCTTCAGTTGTAAGCTCCTCAAAGCTCGACGAGTTCGTTTACATCATTTTCATCTACTTCTAGACCCAAAGATTTTCCCAAAGAAACAATCTCTTCTATTTCTGACACTTGAGATTCAGATTCTGCAATGATCCTTTCAGTTACAGCGTCAGGCCATAGCTTTTTCCATGCAGAAATTAATGTTCTTTTTGAGACACCCAGCCAGGCCTGATCAATAATTCTTAGACATGTCACTATGTTAAAATGGTCTTTCCAAAACTCTCGAAGGGTCAGGTTTGTACTATCCGTCACTTGAAAGCATTTGCGGAACATGTGCTTTGTGTACAGCTTCTTAAAATTAGAAATGCGGGGGCAAATTGGTGCCGTGTGCATCGTCACGGGGTGCTCGTATCTCAAATCTTGCTCGTATCTCAAAGCAAAATATCGGTCGGTTGGCGGCTCGTATCTCAAAACACTCGTATGTTGGGGCACTCGTATGTCGAGGTACCACTGTATTTAAAAACATTTATCTAATTTCATTATCATAAAAGACTAATGAAATATACTATTTTCCAAAAAAGAAAAGAGAACTTTAAGAGGTTAGCCTTTTTGAATAATTTTAATAATTAAATTTTCTAGGGTTTTTATTTTTTTTCTCTTTGCATCATTATTATATGTAATTAATTCTTAGTTTTTCGAATTAATCTTTTCATATTACTATTCTATTGATCTATAAAATTAAACGACTATGCAATTCTAAACTCCTTCTAAACAGCTTCATGGATCTTAATAGTTCGGGTATTATTAGAAGCGTCATGATGGCCTAAGGATAAGGTATAAGGTTGAAAATTTCAAAAAAGTTGATCGGTTCCAAAGTTATGGGCAAAAATTCGACCCAACCCCAAATAAGTTGACCTGTGGCCAGGTCCGAACCGACCGACGGTTTGAAATAAATTAATTTCCAGCTACAGAAACAATTTCAAATAATTTTCATATATCTATTAATGTAATAAAAAACAGATATGGATAGAAAATAAATATTTTTAATTTTATTTTATTTATAATATATATGTAAGACCAGACTGTGACGTCATGCATGGCTGGATGACGTCATATAATTTTAAATCAAGAAAAAACTAATAAATATGATTTTTTTCGAGGATAAAACCAATACAAAATGCATGATTCGTGGTGATATATAAAAAAAATCTCCTTTGGTGTGAAAATAACCCTTTCCTTCCTATCGTCGATCGCTAATACTACCACTTCCGGTTTCCGGAATTGCACCAAAAGTTGATCAATTCATCCCACTGATGCATTAAGTAAATATACCAAATTTCATCAAAATCGGTTGAGCCGTTCAGGCTGTACACATCTATACGGACGGACAGACGGACAGACATCATGCTAAAAATACTTTTTTCTGTTTAGAAAATGCATGATTCGTGGAGATATGTAAAAATCTCCACATGTGAAATTTGGTGTGAAAACAATACCTCCCTTACTATCGTCGGTCGTTAAAAACAACGCTCCATGCGACGACGCCTCTGGTGGCTCAGTTAACAAGTTGACACTCTATATAAGATTAATAATTCTAGAAATTTCCATACAAAGAATGTTTATAATATTTAAATTTTTATTTTAAGTTCTATAATATTAAAAGTAAAATTAAATTTAATTTAATTGAGAGAATATTACTCTTAATATTTTAATATTTTCTAAAACAAAGTAAGTAATATGTTATATATATATTTATATTTTTTAAAAACTGCAATTTGCAAATTTGAGTGAAAAAACGAAGATCCAAATGAAAGAAAACGTAAATTAGCTAAAGAATGAAGGGCACGATGGTTATCTCAAAAAAAAGTAAAATAAATCTGTATATTTTTGTTGATGATATTGAATTGCTATTTTCTTTATAAACATATTTATTTCGTAACATATTTTGTTTCTTTGTATTCGTTGTAAATATCACTAAAAAGTAGTAGTTAAAATTTATATATAAGGTGGCTCATTTTATTTAATTTTATTAAATATTTTTTTTTCACTAAGATGTCCTATGATGAAATAAATTAAACATTGGTTTATATTAAATCATGTTCATTATTCTGAGGACATCTATACAGAAATTTTCATAAAATAAAAGAACGTGTTGCCATTATTAATATAAAGTCGAAAAAAGAATATTTGCTACTCAAAAATGATCAACAAAGGACATATAAACACTGAACCCCGTTGTGGATATGAATATTTTAATATACTGATTGAATAAAATGAAATAAAACCTTTCGCATACAGACTTTCAACAAATTACTATGTATTACATCGGGGGTACAGAGAACGGAGCCCCCTCTAGGTGCTAAGGGCGCCGAAGGCGCTCTGAGAAGGTAGTTTTTATTAAATTGTTTATTTTGTTATATAAAATCAAACCCCTTTGTTTTATTATTTAAACCCCCTATTAAATCCAGTTACAATTTTCATTTCATTCTATGGATAAATTATTATTATATTATTGTTAGCCCAGTCCCTTCCAATTTTCCATCTCTATCCAGTTATAATTTTTTCATATTTTGCATATTTTTATATAAAATATTGCTAGCGACACACACGATCAAAATTTATTACTATTAATTTAATTTATTATTCATCTACTTTAATTTTCCTTTGATCTTTCCACAGGTATTTTTCCAAATTTAAATCACCTTTTTATGAAACAATTATTATTAATATAAAAAATTCTGTATTTAATTATCATCTTATGTTAAGTTTCACAGTAAAAAATATAATTAATCTCAAATGTCAAAATAATAAATAATAATTAAAAGACTGGGGTGACTCCTTTAAAGCCACTTGAATTGCTTTGAGTTATTCATTTCTATTTATTATTATGTATTAATTAAAATATAGAAAATATAAAAATCTTCCTTAATATGACATACTATCCAACTGGTTGTGATTATGTTCTAATTATAACAATGATAATATATATTATTTATAAATAAATTTAAAGTATTATATTTTGGTGGAAAAATTTCTAAACCAAATTCTATCTAAGCAAATTAATGTACTCGTATTTCAAATATATTTGGCCTTTTCCTATAAAATTTAAATGTTTAAATGATTGACCTAAATAATTTATTTAATATAATAAATAAACCTCATCACACACACACACATATTTTGAAAATAATTATGTACCGTTTATTTAATTTTTATTCAATCTTCGACATTTAAAATTTGATAAATTGATAATTTAATAAAACATACAAAACAAATTATAGATCCATAAATCGATTAATTCCTAATTATTAAGAGAATTTTTATAAAAAGACCACATTGTGTTTGTATAAAATTATTTATTAAATTAGAATAACTGTACAACGTTTCGACTGCTTATTCTGCAGTCGTTTTCAAGTAACCGTACGCTTGCTCCGATTCAAGCGGACTGACTGAAAACGACTGCAGAATAAGCAAAGCAGTCGAAACGTTGTACAGTTATTTTAATTTAATAAATAATTTTATACAAACAATGTGGTCTTTTAATAAAAATTCTCTTAAGAATTATCAAAATAACCACAAAAGCTTTAATAAATACAATTAATTCCTGTTCACTCATATGAAACTTGAAAGCAAAAAAGAAGAATGGGTAAAATTTGAAAATCTGAATTATTTTTCTAAAAATTTAATTGAAAAATTGAAAAATAAAAACTAATCAATTATAATAAAAATAATGTGAAAATAAAAACAAGAAAATAAGAAATATAGAGAGAAGGAATTAACTGAAGGATATTATATACTGTTAAATAAATCTGACTAGGAGGGGATCTAAAAGACGTTTAGATGAAATAACTGCTATAGCTATATTTATATATAAATCTCAGTATTATCGACTGAACCCTAATATTATATATTATTTTTATATCCCCATCATTATTTCTACACTTAAAGCCAATTCTACTCTCTTATATATTATTTATTTATTTATTTATTTCTCTTATTAATAAATTTGATCGAATATTGAATTTAATAAATAATTCGTGGAAGTTAATTCGAGCACCGTCATAAATTGATAATCGATTTCAATGAAAGGTGTAAACATAATGGAGCTTTTCTTTCACGCCCCTTGATTCAATTAACCTCAAGGACTTTTAATTTACTTTTCATATTTGTTAGCTTTTTCTTCTTTTTACTACGAAAATAATAATAATAAAGAAAATAAGTATAGATTTAAAAAATAAAAAAAAAGTATAGGTATTTAATTGAATAACACTTTTCTTTTCTCTTCTTTTTTTTAGAAAAATTAAAAATATATCAAGTTGAATTATTTTTCAATATATATTTGATTAATATATTTTACAAGTTTTTATTTTATTATTTTTATATATTTTAAATTTATATCATGTAAAATTATAAGAATTGATATGTAAGTTAAGAGGCTCTACTCCCAGAAATAATATCATATACCCAACAATATAAGCCTGACAAAGTTTATGGATGAATTCTTCATATTCAACGAAAAACGTTGGGCGCATTTCGTTTAATTTATTTATATGAACAATCAAATCACATTTTTGTGATAATAAAAATTTTATTAAATACATAAACTGTCAAAGTTTTTTATCATGCAATAAAATTGATAGTTTAAGAGCTAAGAAATTAATCTTTTATTATTTTTTACTGTAATATACTCATATCAAAGTATGTATCAAAATTTAAAAGAATTTTTATTAAATTTACATATTATCAAACAAATCCAAAATGGTATATTATATTTGAAGAAATGGTGTTACTGGTTAATTAAGTATTTTACTGTGGTATGTATCTTAGTATATATATATATATATATGAATTATAGCTCTATAAAGGAAGTTAATTGCATAGAACTAAATTTTTTTCGTTGAATATGAAACAATTCATCCATAAACTTTGTCAGGCTTATAGAAAAAATATTTTATTCTTTTTAGTCCATTGGAAAAACGTTATTTTATAAAAAAAACTTTATATTTATATCATTTTATTCTTTTTAGTGCAATTTTAATATGATAAATTTATTTAATATAACAAGAGAAATAGAAAAGATGAAGTTATACCAAAATTTACAAATTGAATAAAACCAAAAAATATATTAATCTTCCAAAATTGATTTTATGCATTTATGTTAAGTAAATGCTATTATTGAATAATAATTATTAAATTATATTTATAAATAAATAATTTTTCTTAATATGAGATTTTATAAATGTATATATATATATATATATATATAAATATATTCATTAATATACCTATATATAAATGTATATTTTATAAATATATATATATATATATATATTGTCTTCATAAAAAAGGTTATTCTATTGTTTTGTTTCCTTTCTATCGGGAACATATACAATGTATAAAAAAAAGATATTTTCTCTATACCATTTGAGGGGAAGAAACCCCTCCTCATTATATCGATACAACTGATTAATAAGAATTCATCATTAATTTTAATGCTATGAAATATTTTTAAATACGTTCAATATGAAAATCTAAGCTGAAATCAATATTTATGTTTCAAAATCCGTTGAAAATAAATTAATCGGAGCAATACAAAAGGAGTTAGTTACTCAAAGTAATTATTCGCTAATTAATAACAATTAATTTATTATAATTCAATTATATTTCTTCTATATCTTCTAGGGATCCATTGAAATATCTATAAAAATTTTCAAAAGTCTATTTCAATAAAAAGTTGATGAAAAATCGTTTTCAATTTGTCAAATGAGCGATCAGACTGAGGGACAGAGAGACAGACGCCAAGTAAAGTTAATAAAAACGTTATAAAAATAATTATAAAAGATCACCTAAATCCTATTCTCTTCCAACTCTTATATGAAAATTAAATAATTTTTAATTTTAATTAATCTAGCGATAGAAGTTTCCGGGGTATTTTTATTTGAAAAAGTTATTTGGAATTTAAAAAGGTAAAATTTCATTGATATCCAAAGTGGCCCACCCTCAATTGTATATTTACCTTCCGTACTAGAATTAATAATTATATTTATTGTTGGACATGATGTGAGATTTGGGTCTCGACGTTTTGGCGCCCAATTTGTCGCCATTTTCAAGAAAGTTTATTTATGAGGGAATTTTTTGTGGATTCTGGCTCCTAGACCAGAATATACATATACTTAAAATATCAATTTGATATGTATTATTATATTTCATCAACAAATAAACAATTTAGATTAACATTAATGCAAGGCAAAAGATGCAAAAGATAAGAAAAATTATTCCTTTTCTCTTACAAAAGAATTTAGCTAATTTTATGATATGACCATGCAACAGAAGTACCATATTCATTTCAGGTATCTGTCTTCTTCAAATTATAACCTCCAGAAGTTTGTAAACACGAAAAGAACAAAAGATATTGTGATTATAAAGAATCTTTTCAAGAACTTTATTTTTCGTAATATTACGAAACTTTGAATTACTAAATAAAAAGGCTTTATTCAGTTAAAAAGAAGAATAAATTTGCCAGGTGTTTTGCATCTTGTTATTTAGAAGAATGCATTATCAAAATAATATTGTAATTATTATATAATTTATAGGAGTTTTCTAGAGAAGAATGGTTGAATGTTTTCTTTTTGGAAAAAAGACAATAGAGGCACAACATTCTTAAGACTTGGTGAACAATGAGATAATTTGTTGTCCAAAGGGTTGTTTGGTTGTTCTTGGTCAAGGACTGAGATTAATGTGTCATTTGTGTCATAGGTGGATTGCCTTACAAGGACGGGGCGAGGTGTTTGATGCCCCCCTTCTTAACTCGCCCTTAAATAGAAAGTTGCCAGCACAAGTTGGTCCATGAATCGTGCACGATGTCAGCCGGAAGGGCTTTTTACTCAGTCAGCCGCCTTTGAACTGAATGCCTAATGCCCGGCTCACTGGCTATAGCGCCTGGCTGTCTTGTCTTGTTTAACGCCCAGATTTATGATCAAGTTCATATCATGACGCCCGCCATCTCAACTCACTTTCCATTCACACTAGTTATATATATATATATATATATATATACCATTATAGGGATCTCGTTTATTTGAAATATTTTAATATTTTATATTAGATTCAAATACCAGAGGGAAATTTGATGTGACATTGTAAAAATATATAATAAATATGTTGAGATTGTGTATAAGATTGCCCAATTTTTTATATAGAAAATGATTATTCCAATCAATATGAGATTAATAAATTATGCTGACAATAATTGTAATACTTTTCCCTAATTTACTTAATTTCATGAATAAATTTTCTTAAATTTATAAGATCGTCCTTTAAATGTGATTTTTATTTATTTTTAATTTTTTTTTTTATTTTCTTAAAGTAAACATTTAACTTTTACTCTAAAAAGATATCTATCACAAAACTATTTCAATCCTCACTCATATGTGAAGTCAATTTGTAGTAATTGTAAGTAATGTTACTGGGTGAGCACAAATATTTATTCATTTGAAAATTTATGCTAATTAGCTTTATAACACGGAATCCTGAAGTAGACGCTACCGCTCCCCAAGTGGGTACTGTAATGATCCAAGAGGGAGGGGGGAGGGGGGTGATGGCCACAGGTGCATTTGGGGAGAATTATATTACCTTTCTATTCTAAGTTCAATAAATAATTTCATAATTTCAAACATAAATGTCATTAATTTACATATTTTTTTTATTATATTTTAGGAAATAGTTACACATATTATAGTTTCTGTTTAATTGCTATTAAAATTTATTTAAAAAAAATAATTTCCAAAGTAAAACCTGAATTAACTCAATGAATACTTTGTTTTTTGATTATAGTTATGTTTTCGTTTCTAAAACATTTCGTTTGTACAAATAAATATTTCAACTTAACCATAAAATTTATAGTTTTATCAAACTCGTTTAAATTAATTTAAAACTGAACCATTTTCACACCCCTCCCACGTTTTTCTAAAATATAATCATTTCAATAATGAATATTTCAATAAAAATTTAATTTTATAAATTTTTTATTGATATAATATATTACTAAATATATTTAGTTATTTTATAAATTGAGTTTGAATATTTTCTATAATATTCGAAATAAGATCTCATTAATTCACTTTTGTTAAAAGTTAAATTAAAATTTTTTAAATATTAAAAAATTCATCTATAATATTAATTTTTCTTATATATATATATATATATATATATATATATATATATATATATATTATTTAAATATTTTTTTTTCAAATAAAAATCATATTTAAGATTTAAATATTTTTAAATTTTAAAAAATCTTAGAAAATTAATGTTACAGAAATAAAAAATCTTTTTAAAAATCTATTCCCAATTGGATCATATGAATGTTATTTAATTATTTTTATAATTTTTTTTTTCATTTTGTGTTGTTAAAAATCTTATCTAATCTTACTTAGTTTCTTATTTATCTAGACCAGTGGTTTCCAAAGTGGTTCCTGAGAACCCCAAGGGGTCCCTGGAATGATTCAGGAGGTCCTTGGAAAATTAAAATTTGGGGGGCTCTGAAAATCGGCAGGGGTTCAGGGCAAGGTTTAATAAAAAAAAATGTGATTCATTCTTATTAAAATGAAAATAAAATCAACAATGAATAATTGTTATTCATGCAAAATATAAATGTAGATAGGTTCATAAAATCAGGGCTTCGAACCGGAACTGAACCGAAAACCGAAAACCGAAAAAAACCGGTATTTTTGTCGGAACGAAAACCGGAGCTGAACCGAAAAAAATAATATCGGTTTATTTCAGTTCAGTACGTGTTCAATCCAGAGTTGCCACAAGAGGTGTTTTGGCAACACCCAAGCCCGAATTTTTTTCAATTAGTTATGCCTCGCACTGCATGGTGTCGCTAAAAACTTTGTTTCAAAAATTAGTGTCCTAGTCATACTCTCCCTTCGGTTGTATTGGCAGCGTCTCGTAGTCGCAATACAGAATTTAATGTTTTCATCGTTTGTTTAATACTGATATTTTGATTTAATGATAGTATTAATTTTTTAAATTATTTATTCCATTTGTTACAGGGTTATGTATTGATATAAAGAAAATGATTCATAAATATAAATAAAATTATTAAATAAATTTAAACAAATATTGAATACCTTTGACCAAGTACGAAGATTAGACAGTAAAAAACTTATTTTAGAATTTTGGGAGGAAAATAAAAATACATATCCTCATTTTAACAAAATTGCAATGGTGGTTTTAGGAGCTCCTGCAACACAAGTTAGTGTTGAAAGAGCTTTCTCTGGTTTAAAGTTTATTTTACGAGACAATAGAAATAGTTTAAATGAAAATATATTAGAAGATATTTTAATAATTAGAGGTATAATTTTCATCTTTTATAATTCTAGTTATAATTATAAGTAAATATATCCAAGAATCCTGTATACTTTAACATTAAATATACGAATTTGTTTCGTTTGTTGAGTGTTTGAAAGTAGAAGGATGTAAAAAAATATTCATACTTATTTGTTTCGTTTAATAAATTATATTAACATCTTATATTATATACTTCTAATTATTATACCTTTAATTAATTATTATTATTTATATTATATTGTATCAATTCATGTAGTATGATTTAGGGTGGTAGCAAGAAATATTTTTATATATTTATGGCAGACTCGGCATACCCCGACCTAAATTTCTAATACAAATAAAAGGTCTTTAAAATTAATTAATCGGAGCTGAACCGAAAACCGAAAACCGAAAAAAACCGTTATTTTTGCCGGAACGAAAACCGGAACCGAACTGATATTTTTTTTTTATTGAACCGGAACGAAAACCGAAACGAAAAAAATAACGGTTCGAAGCCCTGCATAAAATACAAGTAATAAGGTAAATGGGGTCCGTGGGCAAGAGGAGTTTGGGAAACACTGATCTGGAACAACAATCCAAGTCTTCGAGCTGGTCTTCAGTTTCATATTCGAACATTTGCATTGTTGAGAGGTGTTAAGACTCTAAAGGTACTCTTAATTCCTCGCCTTAATGGAATTAACAATTTTTGTTGGTTAATTATTACCTTATTAATGCAAATTTTATTACTATAAATTACTCTGCTTTCAGTTCAGTTTCTTCCTAATTATTGTTTGAATTGAATTAAAAAGAGTGGTACCGTTAGGATCACAATTTATTGTGTTAGTGGTTGTGCTCGAGTCATTGATACTCCCAGATATCATAATACTGAAAATCAGCTTCATCTACAGATTTTACACAAATTTAAAACCATCACTTATAAGACCACTTATTCAAGACCATCACTATTCCATTCTTAATAGTAACTCTCTTGAAAATATCTCCAAAGAGGAATATATACCCCAAAATGTTAATCCCGCCAGCCCACATAAAAAAAACCTTAAAATAAGTACCTCATAAACAAAACATCTACAAAGATATAAATGAAAATATATATACACATACATATATATATATTATCATTAAAAAATAATATTTTTCTAAGTAATTCATATTTTTATATTATAAGAATTTTTAAATTTTGAATATTAAGTATAGATGGTGTTAGTGATTTAGCAAAATTTTATATAATATAGTATTAATTTCGAATTATGTAATTATCTTTCATTTAGAATTTATTTTCAATTGTAACTTCTCTGAATCAAATTCGGGGAAGAGAGGTGTTAAGACTCCAAAGGTGGTCTTAATACCTCGCCTTAGTGGAATTAATAATTTTTTTAGGTTAATAATTATTACCTTATTAATGCAAATTTGAAAAATTATTTCTATAAATTACTCTACTATCACAGTTCAAATTCTTCCTAATTATTGGTTGAATTGAATTAATGGCTGTGGTACCATTAGGACCACTATTTATTATGTTCTTGGTGCTGCTAGAGTCATTGATACTCCTAGATATCATAATACTGAAAGGTCAGTTGTGAAATCAACTACATGTATGGTCATAAACCTTAGAACAAACCTTATTACTCAACTTTGACAGTTCAAATTCTTCCTAATTATTGGTTGAATTGAATTAATGTCTGTGGTACCATTAGGACCACTATTTATTATGTTCTTGGTGCTGCTAGAGTCATTGATACTCCGAGATATCATAATACTGAAAGGTCAGTTGTGAAATCAACTACATATATGATCATAAACCTTAGAACAAACTAAATTAAAATTAAAAATAATTTTTTTCTGTTTAAAAGAGATTATCTTATTTTTAATGGTTTCTTATTCCAACTTAAGGAGAAAATATAGAAAATTAGAATTTAATACTCTAATTAATAAAATTAATTTTCTACTATATACATTTTTTTATTAAATCACTAGCACCTCCCAAATAAAAAAAATCTTAAACAAATTTGTTAGCCCAAAAATATTTAGTTGTCAAATGATGTAAAACGATGTAGAAAATGATTCGCTGGAGTGCCGTTTAATTTCAAAAAAATTTATTCAATTCTACATATCATAATGACGATTGGATTGACCAAGGTTGATGCGCTTCAATGTCATCTAGCGTCGAGTTGGAACAAAATGAATAGAGTCAAAATATTTATTGTGCTCAACTATTTATAGCGATTTATAGGTACCAATTTTCATGGCGATGGTTTTGACAGTATAGAAATTGATGAGCTTTAACGCCATCTAGTTACAATTAATTTGACTAACATATAAATTTTCTTTAAGAAAAACTACATATATATTGAAAATTTTATGGTAATTGCACAAACAATGGCCGAGTCTAGAACTGACAAACATAGATACAAACATCCTTTTATACGAGGGCAGGTCAATAAGTCTGTGACTTTTTGAATTTTCCGTCTCTTAAATGAAATTGCACACTGCTCTTGAAAGGAGACAACTATCAACTGACTCATGTCGAAATTTAAACCAGCTGGATCTTTTAATTTTTCTTTGACATCCATTAATTACCTCATGATTTGAGAAGCAAATGGAAAAATGTGAATTTCCATGAAAATCCATGGAATTGGGATACGATTTGCTCCCTCATCCGCCTTATTCTCAAGATTTGGCCCCGAGTGACTATTTCTTGTTTCCAAACCTGAAGAAATGACTCGGCGGGAAGAGATTTGACTCCAACGATGAAATCATCTCACAAACAAATCTATTTTAATGTCCTAGACAAATCTTATTTTTTGGAAGGGATAAAAAAATTGGAGAAACTTTGGACGAAGTGCATAGAGCTCAAAGGCAGTGGCGTAGCTAGGGGAGAGCAGGGGGGACATATGTCCCCGGGCGCCAAATTTAGGGGGCGCAAAATTAGGGAAGCCAATTTGGAACAAAAGAAGAATTAATATTTAAAGTTAAACTGTATTTTGTGTAAGTCAATAAATATTATTTATACGCTTATTAAAATCTGTTAAACCTGTTTCGTTATTCGTCATTAATATTCTTTAAAAAAAATTAAATTATATATATATACGAAAGGGGGCGCTGATTTCTCAGTTGCCCCCAGGCGCAAGAACCTCACGGTACGCCACTGCTTAAAGGAGAGAACTTTGAAAAATAAAATAATTTTTTTATCCAAAAATTGATTCAACTTTTAAAGTTGATGTATAAATTAAAGTTTATTTTTTATTCGATGGCAAAATTTTCAATGTAATTTGTATCAGAAACTATTAAAGAAATAATGTAATTATGTGTTATGTATGTGATTCTATAAGAGATTCTAATTTTATTTATGGAACATATCCCATAATTTACCATATGTATTTTTAGACAATTTTAGAACAGAAGTTTAATGCATTTTACAAAATTATGATTTTTTTAAGAATTTATCTTATTTATTTAATGTAAATGTTAAACAAATTTAAAGAATTCCAATTGAAAATTAAAGATTAATATATTAATTAAATATTCTAAAAATAAAACAATATTAACAAGGAAATTAAATTGATTGATAATATTGTAATTTTCCATTTGACATTTAAGATAAATTATCTCATCTCGTTGTTTGTTAATTAAATATCAGTCATCGTAAATTGGCTAGCATTTTGGATTGTACTATTTATTTATTTTTCTATTGTTGTTGTAGAAATATCTCCAAACATTGCGAAACATTAAAGTTCCAATTGGGAAAGTTAACTTGCCGCTGTCTTAATTAGAGCGGCCAAAAGTAATTAAGAGTTTATTTGTTTATATGCCATTAAGAGAGTTTGCAAGGAAACGATTAAATTTAACTTTTTAGAAAAAAAAAAATTAAATTTACCAATATGTATATGTGTTTATCTGTCTATCCATCTATATATATATGCAGAGGCGGATTCAACGCCGGGCGGACCGGGCGGCTGCCCGGGGCCCACCGAAACCTAAATAAAAATATTTCCTTAAAAAAAATTTAAAAAAACAACTGTTGAGTTTATAGATAATCGGAATTTAAATAAAACAAGTTATTCTTGATACAGATCTTTATTCGGTCGTATTTGAACCCCGACTAACTTAAGAAAAAATAATCAATTTTGGGTCTCGGCGACCACAGTAAAAATTATGTATTTTTTACATAAGTACTATATATGTAAGTATAAAACAGCCTAAATTATAATATAAATAAAATTTGTCTTTCAATTATAATTGTAAATAACAGAGGGCCCATTTCAATTTTACCGCCCGGGGCCCCCAATCAACTTAATCCGTCACTGTATATATGTTAATATTAAGATTCAAATAACAATTATTCTATTATAGAGCTACTCAGAAGCCAAACCGATTAACTTCAATTTTTAAAATTTTGCTAGTAATGTAATGTAATGTAATCTGCAACATATGAAGTGAATATTGAACTTCATAATCTTCATTGAAATGCAATATACTTTTTCTGTAATTAATAACCCTGAATTTAATACAAAATGTGAACTTTGGGCTTCATTTTCTCAGTTTATATGTGGAGTTAATCTCTTTGTCTTCTGAGTGGTACATATATATACATATATACTTTTCCAATAAAATTGACTTGAAAATATTATGATATTAAGCGATTGATAAAGACAAAATGAGATATTGAAAATATCAATAGAACTGCACCACAATGAGTAGCAAGGACACTACAAAAAATTCTTCAATCGGGCGAATACTAGAAGCCTGCGAAGGAAGGTTCCAAAGATTGTCAGGTTGTAGCTTAATCCTTTCGTTGTTGCAAAACCTAGTTGCTATAAGGGTGCCTTGTGATAAAACAGAATAAGGGATATTAATAGAAATAAGTTGACCTGTGGCCAGGTCCGAACCGACCGACTGTTTGAAATAAATTAATTTACAGCTACAGAAACAATTTCAAATAATTTTAATGTATCTATTAATGTAATAAAAAACAGATATGGATATAACATAAATATTTTTAATTTTATTTTATTTATAATATATATGTAAGACCAGGCTGTGACGTCATGAATGGCTGGATGACGTCATATAATTTTAAATCAAGAAAAAACTAATAAAGATGATTTTTCTCGAGTATAAAACCAATGCAAAGTGATTGATTCGTGATGATATGTAAAAAATCTCCTCATGTGAAATTTGGTATGAAACTAACCCTTCCCTTCCTATCGTCGATCGCTAATACTACCACTTCCGGTTTCCGGATTTGCACCAAAAGTTGATCAATTCATCCCACTGATGCATTAAGTAAATATACCAAATTTCATCAAAATCCGTTCAGCCGTTCAGGCTGTACACATCTATACGGACAGACGGACAGACATCATGCTAAAAATACTTTTTTCTGTTAAGAAAATGCATGATTCGTGGAGATATGTAAAAATCTCCACATGTGAAATTTGGTGTGAAAACAATACCTCCCTTACTATTGTCGGTCGGTAAAAAAAAGCAGAATTCAAAAACGTTATAAATGTAATATTTCATTTAAATAAATAAATTATCTTACAAGTTTTTAAATGAATATTTTAGTAAATATTGAATATAATAAAAAATATTACAAGTTTTCAATTCCCTGAACTCAATATTTTATAAAATACAATTAATATTTAATTGAATTACCGACCGACGATAGTAATGGAGGTATTGTTTTCACACCAAATTTCGCATGTGGAGATTTTTACATATCTCCACGAATCATGCATTTTCTTAACAGAAAAAAGTATTTTTAGCATGATGTCTGTCCGTCCGTCCGTCTGTCCGTCCTTATAGATGTGTACAGCCTGAACGGCTCAACCGATTTTGATGAAATTTGGTATATTTACTTAATGCATCAGTATGATGAATTGATCAACTTTTGGTGCAATTCCGGAAACCGAAAGTGGTAGTATTAGCGATCGACGATAGGAAGGGAAGGGTTATTTTCACATCAAATTTCACATTAGGAGATTTTTTACATATCATCACGAATCATTCACTTTGTATTGGTTTTATCCTCGAGAAAAATCATATTTATTAGTTTTTTCTTAATTTAAAATTATATGACGTCATCCAGCCATTCATGACGTCACAGCCTGGTCTTACATATATATTATAAATAAAATAAAATTAAAAATATTTATGTTATATCCATGTCTGTTTTTTATTGCATTAATAGATATATTAATATTATTTGAAATTGTTTCTGTAGCTGGAAATTAATTTACTTCAAACCGTCGGTCGGTTCGGACCTGGCCACAGGTCAACTTATTGTTAACTGAGTTATGCCCGAACCTGAATTATATAGCTTTAAATTATTTATTAAAAATTTATACATAAATTTCTTTGTATGTAATGATTTTATGTATACATATCAGCGGTTTTATATATATAATGGAAAAATATTAGAATATTCATAACTCAGAATGCATTTACTTTTTCAATCAACGTACTATTGGAAATGAAGGAAAGTTATAAAGAACCCAACTAACTTATGAAATGAAAATTCAACTCGCTTTCTACTAGATTGGTTATCTGTTTCTAACGAATAAATATTTGGATTTATAAGACAAGAATTTGATTTGGTTTCCAACCTTTTCCCACCCTCTTCTTCATGCATTTGAAACGTAAACCCTCGAGCTATATTATACCAATTCAGAAAATAATATTGGATTTATTCATTTTTCATTATATTAATAATACTTTTATTAGTTATATTAATAATTATATATTATAAATTGTACATTTAAAATTGGTTACACTATTTTATGTTTATTTTCAAATGAACCTTTAAAATAATATTTACATCATATATATGAATATTATTTTAATTACTTTTATATTTTTCTTCAATAAAAAGGAAATAATTTTACTAATATGATATTATTAATTAGAAATTTGATTTAAAGGTTATATATCTATCTTTCTGATCCTACAGAATTCAAAAGTGTTTTGTCGCACCAAAAATTTTATACATTTCTCCAAACGTCCCTATCCTGAGATTGATTCATCCAAATCTCATTCACCCTCAATTCCCAGATGTCTCTCCTTACATTATCTGTTCTCTGCTTGCTTTGTATACTAATCCATAGGTTCTTAAACTTATGTACTCCACGGACCCCCACTTGAAAAAATTTTTTTTGACGGACCCCCATCACAACTTTAGGTACTTTACGTCATTTTATTAATTAATTTCTGGCTTACGATCTCATAAGGACAAGGATATATGATGAATATTTCTAACAGTGATTGGTGAATAACGATTTTTTTGCATATTGTAGAACACATTTTATTAGAAATTATAATATTGAAGAAAGAAAATACAAACATTGTCATAGCAACAAATCTCAAAAAATATAATGGGTACTTACATTAAATTCATATAAATATTTTATAATTTTTTTCAGAAAATATTAAATAAGAAATATTTTAAAAAATAACTGCATCTATCTCATTAAATATAACTTACATATTTAATGAGATGTATGCAGTTGTTTTCTTGAAACAAGAATCTCAATATCTGGCTTAATATTGGAAACTTTTAATCTAAGATCCGGCTCTACATTTAATTTGTTTCTATATTTAGACTTAATATAAAATAGTACCGAAAAAGCTTGTTCGCATAAATATGTTGTGCAGAATGGAATCAAGTGTTGAAGTGCTTTATTTGCAAGCGCAGGATAATCTGACCTGAGAAGTAACCAAAAGTTGCTCAATTCAGTTTTGTTAAATTTTAGTTTATAAGTTGTATCACATGATAATTCCACGAGAATATCTTGTTCAGGTGCAGATAAATGTTTAGCATTTGTAATTTCCATATTAAATGGATCTCTGATCCAGTTATTGCAAGGATCAGGAGTAGAAAAATACTTCCTGAAGTTGCTTTTCAAAGTAATTAAATGTTCAACAAATAATTGACGCGTTTGATTAAGCAATTTTTCACTGGAGCTTTCTATGAAATCATTGAGAGTTGGAAAAGACTCATATACACCGTTCTGGATGCGTTTCGACCACAAGTCGATTTTTTTAATCATTGCTTCTATTTTATCTTCAACTTTAAATATATTTACAACAGTACCTTGCAGGCTCAAATTAAGTTCGTTCAATTTTGTAAAAATATCAGTCAAGTAAGCCACCTTAGCTAACCAGATAAAATCATTGAAACATTCGGTCAGTTCAAAATGCGCATCTATTAAAAACAATCGTATTTCATCTCGAAGCTCAAAAAGGCGAATGAGTACTTTCCCGCGGGACAACCAACGTACATCTGTATGTAATAATAAATGTGTATGTTGACTACCCATTTCCTCACACTAAATTTTAAAAACTCTGGAATTAAGTGGACGAGCCTTAATGAAATTGACAATTTTAACTACTTCGTCTAATGTTCTTTTCAAATCTGGTGACATATTTTTGGCTGCTAATGATTCTCTGTGAATGCAGCAATGATTCCAAACAATCTGAGGCGCAATATTTTTAATAAGAGCAATCAATCCAGTTCTTGTACCTGACATTGCACGAGCACCATCAGTGCAAATTCCAACACATTTTGGCCACTCTATTTCATTTTCGGTTATAAAATTATTCAAACTGTTAAATATGTCATTAGCTGTCGTTCGTGAAGGTAGTGAATCACAAAACAATACATCTTCTTGTATTTGATTTTCAAACTCATATCTAATGAAAGCTAACAAATTGGCATTATTAGTGACATCAGTACTTTCATCCAATTGTAATGAGTAATAGTGACTTTTGCGCACTCTCGATATTAATTCTTCTTTTATATTACATGACATGTCTTCAATCCTATTCTTAACCGTATCATTTGATAATGAAATCAAATTTATATCGTTTGCTGCTTTAGTTCCTAACATTATATTTGTAATTACTTTTGTAGCAGGAAGAATTAATTGCTCTGCTATATTATGCGGCTTTCCTGCTTTAGCAATAAGTAGAGCTACTTCATATGATGCCATTACTGCTTTCTTACTCATACCACCAGATCCCGTCTTTACCATCAATTTCTGACTTGAATTAAGTTCTTCTTTTTTCATTTTAAAAAATTCGATAGACTTACTAACATGCTCGCTGTGCTTTGTTTGTAAATGACGTCTGAGATTAGCAGGTTTCATACTTTCATTGGATAAACTTTCCTGACATAGAACGCAGACTGGTCTTTCCACATCATTGTTGCAAATATAAGTAAATCCAAATGATAAATAATCATCCGAATATTTTCTAGTTTTGCGTTTCTTGGTAGAGTTTGCTGTTGATGCCTCATCATCTGATTCTTTCCGTTTCTGTGTTGAACCAGTTTGTAGCCAACGATCCATTTTATGGAGTAATTTATTAACATTGAACTACAATAATATAAATATAATATAAATATAACGAATTATTATTTACTAGCTATGTTTTAATATGATTTTAAATGAATGTTTTAATATAATTTTAAATGAATGTTTTAAATCATTTTAATAAATGTTTTAAATCATTTTAAATAAATGATTTAATATCATTTTAAATGAATATTAATTTATATAATAAATATATTTCGTAATTTGATTCTAAAATATTATTAATTTCGTAATTTGATTCTAAAATATTATTAAAATAAATATTTTTTATTCATAAAACTAACTTATACTTACTCTCAAAAACAGCCTTTCAGGGAAATTGCAAAATGTGTTTAGTGTTTTTATAAAATAATGATCATGCAAATTACACTAAAAATTAAAAAAAATTATTAGCTATAATAAACTATTATTAGCTATAATTTAATTATAATTAATTAAATTAATAAAAATAATTTAAAGATACAACTCGTTGAGAAATGAACTTATAATTAACATTAATAAAAATAATTTAAAGATACAACTCGTTGAGAAATGAACTTATAATTAACATTTGCTTTAAAACTGTTTAAAACCCAAGAGTGGACGCTGACAATTTGGGTTTTTCCGGGTAAGACTGTCCCCTCCCCTGGTTTTCCCCAATAACAAAGTGAAAGAAAATTCCCTTATATGCCTCCCCTTCCGAGCCCCTAAGAGGGGTTATTTTAAAGGAACAATCGAAAAATGATTTTAAATGAATGAATGGATGAAAATTCAAATTTTATATATAGTTTTTTATATATGTTTATTTATTCACAAAAAATTAATTGACATAATTATCAATTTAATAAAATAAAATAGTATTATTAATAGTATTAAATTATAGCCGTAATTCTCTAGGAGGATATAGTTAAACAATGAACTTTAAATATTTATATATGTATATATTTTTACGATGATTTTTTTCCGAGGACCGCGGACCCCCAGTAAAGGCTTCGCGGACCCCCAGGGGTCCGCGGACCACAGTTTAAGAACCACTGTACTAATCCATCGCTTCCAAATCCGTCTCTCAACATACAAGTTAATCTGGCCATATACTATATTAATAGATTTTATTTTATTTTTTTATTATGTAAATTTTTAGTTGTTTAGTTGTTAAAATACTTTAATAAATGTTAAAATATTTGCTCAGTATGTGAGAAAAAGTAGGTAAATTAAGGAGTTTAGAAATACATCTAAAGTAGTGTGTGACTGATTAAATGACAAAAAAGGCAATAGCCAAAAGAAGAAATAGAAAAAAACAAAACAAACTTTGGGAGGTCATCATCCTATTACTAATTTAGGATTTATGTAGAATTAAAAAAATGTTTGTTAGTAATAATAATTAAATATATATATAGTATGTAAAATTATATTTTTGGCTATTTGATATAAAAATATATAATATTTTTTAATATTATAATACTAATAAAAAAAGGTAATTAAGTAAGATGAGTAAATAGAAATAGAAATAGCCAAGAAATTTTGTAGATACATATAATTTTTCATTTGTATAAATATAAATTATATTATAAAAACTTTTAAGAATTATATAAAATTACTAGCTGCTCAGAGCGCCTTCGGCGCTATTCACACCTAGACGGGGACTCCGCCCCCTGTACCCCCGAGTGGTACATAGTATTTAGTTGAAAGTAGTAAAAGGTTTTCATCCATTTTGTTTCAATCAGTATATTACATAAAACATTCATTTCTTTTTGTGTTCTTATTTAAAATATTGTAATGATATTCCAAAAATATCCTTAATCTTTTAAAAATAAAATTTATTAAATAAATGTATTTCTAATGGAAAGGATTATTGAAAGAGGATTCCCCTGAAAATGTTGTAAAAAAGGTCAGACATGGATATTCGTTCGTGGGCTACCGTGGAGAGAAGACGGACTTTTCTGGAAGAGAAAATGGACCACCACTACACTCGGTCGTCCACGGGCTATCTACTACTAAAGGACCGGCTACAGTAGTCCTTAGTCTTCCAAGAGGACGTTTTCCAATCCCGCGGTCTCCCCACCAATATCTTTTTCCTCACCCATTCTAGACACATGCCCTGCCTATCTCAGCTTTTTCTCTTTTATAACCTTAACTATTTCTGAAGATGCATAGAGGTCATGCAATTCCTCGTTATGCAGTCTCCGCCACTCCCCGGTGACCTCATCTTTCTTTGGTCAATAAATGCTGGGAAGAATCCTATTCTCAAATACTCTGAATCTACTCTCATCTCCCAGGGGCATAGACCATGCCTCCCACCCATATAATATAACAAGCAAAATAAACCCCATTTTTTTCCCTACCTCGATTAATTTTTCCTCGCTATCTGTAATTGCAATTTTCGAATCTCTTATTATATTTAAGTCGTCTGCGTAACCTAATATTTTACAATTGATTTCCGCATCTTGCTCTTTTTTTACTACCTTCAATACAAATTTGAAGATCAAAATTTGAAAAAGTTTATCCAGATCTATATTGAGTCATACGTATGTTTTACTATAGTCTACAAATAATTAGTTAAATATTATAATAATTCTTTAATTGGAAATTGTAATGACAATTCATAGTTTAAAATGATTCCGCTAGGGCCAGGGAGCCGCGAGATGCTCTTGAATGAACAACACGGAGAATTATATAAACTTTAAACATTAATTTCTGCGGTAATTGATGAAATATTAATAAAATTTATAGCCTATGTTACTCTAGAGGTATATAAGAATATTGTGATGTAATTTCATAGAAATCGGGTCAGCCAATTCTGAGTCTATAAAATAGTAATTTTCCGGACAGACAGACAGACAGACCGACAGACATGAAAAATTCTAAAGTCATTTTTGGATTCTAGAGGTCATGAAACGCGAAGATTTGCAAACATTTTTAAATTCTGAGCAATGTGCTGACAAAAAACATTTTTTATTTATATAGATTAATTAATTGTTATTTATTAGATATATTCTTATCATTATTCATTTATTTATTTTTCATGTTTATTTTTAAATCTATTCAATGTGTGAAGGGCCCAAAGAAGGAGGTGTAAGTAAGCTTTAAGCTTTAAGCAATCTCGTTTGTCATCAAGCAATCTTAGCAATTTAAGTTTGACAACCAATTAGCATACGAAGTTTTGACCAAGTTTAACAACAAACAAACATCGTCACTTTAGTTTGACAGCCCCAGCCAGTCAACTCCTCATCACTTCCATTTCTACTACTAATTTCAAATTAAAGTTCAAATCATCACATTTCAATTTTCATAATTTCTAAAGCTAACATGGTGGTCTATAAATGACTGGACTTAGAATTTGAGAGAAAAATTATATTTCTTTAAAATCGGCTTCGATTTATTTAACAAAAAAAAATCTCTTCTAAATAGAGGGTACAACAAATTATTGTATAATGTAAATGATATACACCTACTTTATGATTATTTTATAAAATTTTTCTTTAGGAGGTTTTCAGTTGATAAATCAATCTAAAAGTTTCATTTGGTCGCGGCGGCACACCTTTAAGGCTCACCAGTGTGCCGCGGAACACCGGTTGCGGAGCACTGGTCTATAGGACGGAGTCAACCCAGCCTCCGGGAACAACATTGGGGAAAAGCTACTTGATAGCGCCTCCGATCAAGAAAATCAAGGTAAAGGTTAAGAGGACCCGTTCTACTGATCATAGGACACCTCATTGATATAACCGACATGATAGGCGTTGTACTTGCGTAAGATGTACAAAGACAGAGGTTTTTTTTTAGTCTGTCCTCCTCCTTCTCCTTCTCCTCCACAATGCCCCAATTGGGACTTGTGTACTACTCGTGCAGTGGTCTTTTGAAACATAATTTCTTGACATCCAAACAAAGTATGCCAAAAGAGAAGAGCCAGATTAAGCTAACATATTAGTCAACTAGTGCAAGGGAAGTCAAGGCTAATGATTATAAATTAAATTTTCTTTTACAGAAAACACTTCATAAACTTCAAAAACATGAATAATACAAGTTATGAAATAACTATGATGGAAAAATATTGAAATTTACTTATATATATATATATAATATATATATAATATATATTATATTTAAATTATTATTTTGTCATTTGTTAAGAAAATTCAAATAAAAAAACTTGTCTCTCTCTCTCTCTATATATATATATATATATATATATATATATAAACCTCTGACTTTGTACGTCCTTCGCGAGGACAACGCCTATCAATGAGGTGTCCTATGATCAGTAGAACGGGTCCTCTTAACCTTTACCTTGATTTTCTTGATCGGAGGCGCTATCAAGTAGCTTTTCCCCAATGATGTTCCCGGATGCTGGGTTGACTCCGTCCCATAGACCCCAGCTAGGGAAATTCCCTTGCCAGGCCCGGGACTTGAACCCGGGACCATGTGAATGTGAGGCAGGTTCGCTACCCACATACCCAAAGGCGCCTTTTAAAAATTTTTATAAATGAAAATCATAATTAAGGTTAGTTATATAGAATATAAGCCAGTGATCACAATTACGTGGCACGCGTGCCATGATTGGCGAAATTTTCCTGGCACGCGTTATAAAAATATTAAAAAATAAATAATTTCGTCGCACCATACAGGTTAAAAAATTTCTACGCGCGAAGTTATCTTACGTTCACCGTAAATGACGATTCCAAATCAGTTCTCATCATTAAAAAAGCTAGCAATAGCTGCATTAACAGTATTTCCTTCAACTTTTTTTTGCGAATTCTTATTTTCGCAAATGAATGTAATTTTAATCAAAACCAGAAACAGAATACATGTAATATTACATATCAAATATAGACAACTTAGCGTCACAATTTATACAAAAAAGATCTCATACTGGGCAACTGTAGAAAATATTGTTTTTTTCTAATTGAAGTAAACTTTTATTATTTAATTTTTGATATATTATTTTTTATCGTTTAGTTAGTTTTTGAAATTTTTTTTTTGTTTTTTTTTTTGATTACATATATAGGAGTTTTGAATAAAATATAAAAACGAATAAGTACATTTTAATTTCTGATATTTCAATACTATTTTATTTTATGGCACCCCAAAATATTGATTTGAACAGAGACATCTTTTTTGGCGCGATTCCCAAAATCTAATTACTACCACTGATATGAGCTACACAATGATATTAGATTAAATATTAACACAGTAGGAGGAACAGGAAGAGAAGAGGGGGTGGGGGGGGGGGGACAAAGAAGATAGTAATTGAATGAACGTAGCGCAGAATAGAAACCAATAGACACAGAGAGGAATATGATTATTTGTGCACTCAAGAACTTAGTAGTTTATTTAAAATATACCTCTTTGTGCTGCAAGTTCATTGCCCTCACTAATAAGCAAATGATTTGGTGATTCTGGACATAGGGGCAGCATCACTAATTGAAAGATTGCTGGTACTGCTGTCAATGCCAAAAGCCATGGCCAACCATTTTCTGTACCCAAAAGTATATCCAAACCAAAAACTTGTGATAATAAAATTGAGATAGTGATAACCAATTGATATACAGTTCCGACCTGAAAAGTAATTTCATTAAGATACATTATAATATGATCGTAATAATAAGAATAATATTAATAGAAGAGATTAACGTATAGATTTTTTAAGAATAACATCTACCTAAGAGTGGAGTTTTAAAAAACATAAACATAAAAAAAAAAAATACTCTGACTTTGTACGTCCTACGCCTATCAAGTCAGTTATATCAATGATCAGTAGAACGAACGGGTCCTCTCAACCTTTACCTTGATTTTCTTGATCGGAGGCGCTATCAAGTAGTTTTTCCCCAATGTTGTTCCCGGAGGCTGGGTTGACTCCGTCCCATACACCCCAGCTAGGGAAATTCCCTTGCCAGGCCCGGGACTTGAACCCGGGACCATGTGAATGTGAGGCAGGTTCGCTACCCACACACCCAATGAGGCCCTATAACATAAACATAATAGAATGAATGATGTGACTGTGATGCTAAGGACATAGATTTCCAGGTATTAAGAAGAATTGCATTTCTTGAGCCTTTCGGCACGTCAACCAATTCCTTCCCTGACAAAAATGAAACAAAACGGACCTTTTTCTATTACGAGCTACTACTACATCTGCCCCCACGAAACTTTTCCTTAACTCGTGAGTGAGCTAGAGAGTTAACGATTCCATCGGGCTGACTTACGATCGATCCCATGGTATCATTGTGATGAATTTTGTGCAACCATATCTTAATGGTCACAAGCCGGAGATCCTTTTGGACACCTACGGTTTTACGCTATAAATACTGACTAGGTCCCAGCCAGTGTTACAGAGGTACGATAGTATTCTATACCGGACCTATCTAAGGTCAGAGCGTAGGTGGGATAGAGAGATGTTTTATGATCGAATAATTTGGTTTCTCCCAACCTTTCCTGAATTTTCTTGTCCAGGAGGCCCAGCATATCTTATTTCAAGTAGTTCCCCAATTTTGTTCATGTAAACTGAAAACTTGGTCTCCTTGCCAGGTCCAAGAATGATACTCGAGTTCAAAGGGCAACAGGCAACTAAGCTAACCATTGAATTACTATTGTAGAGCCTTTGAAGCATTTTGGAGTATATAATTTCATTTCAATTAATTAACTATTATATATATAAATATATATATATATATATATATATATCAATATTGTTTATTAATTTATTTAATATTATTATTTATATTTATAAACTTTAATTTTGTCTGTATATCATTTTTTATACAGAATTAAATAAATAGAAATATATTGAGTAAAAAGTAATTAATTAGTTTTTATATAAAATAAATAAAATAACAATAAAAATAATTTCTTTCTTATTTCAATATAAATACTTATATTATATATATATAAATAAAAAAAATAATTTACTTACAGCTCCTCTTAAAGATTTAGGAGAAATTTCTGTTAAATACATTGGAACTAATCCGGCATTTAACCCAGAATTAATGCCAATAATAAATCTTCCCAAAATAATCATTTCATAGGAATGACATGTTTTTGCCAACCCTAAATATAAACAAAAGTATTAGAATAAAAGAATTGAAAATTAATGAATGAACTAAATGAAATTAATATACTAAAATACCTTGTAAAAGGGCAGCTGCAAATACTAAAATATTATTATAAAGAAGTCCTTTTTTTCGTCCAAGACGATCAGCAATAAGAAATGTTAAAGCACCACTGATCATTCCTCCCACACAAAAAATAGAAACAGCAATCGACCAAATCATTAGTATTTTATCCTCAGGAATATATTCTCTAGTAATATTGGCTCTTTCAGCCATAACACCTGCAAGCCATTCTTCTATTAACTGAAAAATAAATAAAATATTATTAGATAAATATTAAGGAGGCAGCTAGCCGAGAGTGTAGCGTAGCAATTTTCTACACAAGAAGTCGGCGTTCGATTCCAACTAAGGACAAATTTTTCTAATAAAATTCAATTTAACATCAGCTGCCTCCCGTTCCAGTTCCTGGTTCTACACATGCGGAAGGCAACGGGAACATTTCCAAGAAAAATCATCATGGCTTGGCAGCTTCTAAGGCTATCCTAGTCATTATGATAGCCAATCTCCGAAAGGGTATGAATAAATATTATACTCTACATTCTACATATCTTTTATTTACAAATATGTGAATAATTACCTTTTCGGGAGCGTTGATTACTCCAGTATTGTAACCATGTTGAAATGATGAGCTAAGAGCTGCAGCTGCGCGATTGCAAATGCCAGTCTTCCATTTAACCCCTAAAAAATATAATTTTTTTTTATTTTATTTATAATCAAGATTTTGGATGGATTATTTCTTTGAAATTTAATCATGATGAAAAAAAATAAACATTAAGATGATTTCAGACCAAATGATAAATTATCCAAAAAGGGAAATAACTATTACCAATTATTTATTAGTATTTTGCAATTTTAATATTATTATTGAAATGAATATGATAAAACCTCGAAACCACTAATATGTATATTGTAATGTAAAGGGAATATTATAGTAGATAAAATATTTCCTGTGAGATAAAAAGAAACCATTTCCTTTTCATTGATGTTTCAATCAAACTAACAAGAAATAAAATTCATTAAGTAATTGAATATGTTTTACTATCGAAAATTACGAAAATTCTATAAAAATTTATAATTCTCAATATATTATTAAAATTTTTATAAATTTATTATTTTTCTCTCTCTTTAGGTAAATTAAAATTATGTGATAAAATAATTTTGTAAACACTTTTATCGATAATTATTAAAAGAATTCGATAATTCAAGCTAATTTAAATTCTTTCAATTTAATTACAAGCCGGTTAATTGACTTAAAATGTAAAAAGTCGTTTTAATTTATTTTCCTATGGCTTCTAACACAATTAAATAAATATATTATATGTATGATTATGTATTATATATATCTACCATATATGCTATACTTAGGTAAACCAATAATATACATTATATATATGTATCTCAAACATTCAAGAATCAAAAATATAATAATTAATGAAAAGAAAATCAAATTAATTATTCATTAATTTGTGCTCATGTAAATATAATAATAATTATTTTTAAGACTTTTCAATTATATTATCATTTCAGTATATCAAAGCCTTAATTTATTTTTTATTTTCTTATTTATTCTTTAATTTATTCATTTATTGATTAAATATTATACTAAACATATTATATTGTATATGTTATAATAGAAGACAATATTATATTAATTTTCTTGGTAGATATACTGAGATGAAGAGGGAGGGGGTGGGGGCAAGTATGTCGGATCGACAATGCAAAGTCCTATAGACCCCAGATAGAGCAATTCCCTTGCTAGGCCTGGGACTTGAACCCGGGACCACGAGAATGTGAGGCAGCTTCGCTAACCTCTCACCCTGTGGCGCCTTAAGCTTTGCATTTTTTTTTTTTTAAATTAATTATTTGATTTTTTTTCATTACAGGGTTTTGCATTAATATAAATAACATTATTCAATAGTATATAAATAAATTCAAAATAAATATAAACAAAATTTTATTTAAAAACCAAATTTGAGTCATTAAGTTATTCTATACCTCTTGCATACAGTTGTCTACTTTCAACTGTTCTTTGGTTGTTTCGTTTCATTTGAATTCTAACGAGCTTCTTCCTAGTATATTTAATGGTTTTAAGGGTCCTTGAGATGGTATTTCGGCTCTTCAAAATTCCTTCAGAAACCAATTCTTCATGAAGAATCTCTAAAGAGATATTGAGAAATTTTATTTTTTTTCCTCCATTTGGTGTCTCTTTTCTTCCTTTTTTAGTAAAAACTATTTCCTCCCTATTTTGTTTCGGAGTCTACAGAAGATTCTTCTTCAGGTAGAAATATTTCGACTTCAGAGTCGTTATAATTTAAAGTCATTTGGGTCAAAAAAAAGATGAAAACAAAATAAATACAATAATTAATTAATCAATTTAGATTAATTTAATTTATTAGTGTTCAAATTTCAACGATTTTTTGCAACAGATAAAAATTATTTGTATTTATTTTGATTTCATTTATATATATATCATTGAATAATTTTATTTATTATAATGCACACACACATAACCCTGTATTATGATAATAATATTTTCTGAGAACATTTTATAAAATTAAATATATATATATATATATTATTATTATTTGCGTTTGGACCATCTAGGATCACGCAAAGCTCCCATACATTTAAGGGTATTGATGTTAAGTGGGCCCATATATGAATGTTCTTTAGGTGTTAACTTTATTCTTCATTTTGTGTGCTCGTGAAGATCCGGATCCTCTAGGTGACGGGTAAATTGGGTACCACCTGGAGTTATTCTCATCACGATCTATTGTTGCTTATGGTTGCTTGTTTTTGAAGTAGTCCTGCTGGTGCAGGGCTGTATAGAACCAGGGCTTGTCAGTTCCTGGAGATATATATATGTAAATAATATTATTATATTATTTATATCTAATTGCTCCCAGAGACATAGTGAGAGGATTGGGAACTATTTTATTTATTTATTTATATTAGTGAATTATGAATAATGTTTTTATTAGTTTGTTTGTTTTGTTTTTGTAATTTGAAATAACGTGAAATTTAATTATTTTCCAGGTATTTATTTTAATATTTCAATATGTTCATGTTTTTATTTAATTATTTTTGTTAATTTATGTAACCTATTTTAAATATATTTTCCAGAAATAATAAAATCGGTTATCAAAATTACAAATTCAATTTCATCGCAAACCAAAATGGCATCTGAACTTTTTATACATTTGATTAAAAAGGATGAAAATGAATTTCAAATTGCTGGGATATCAGAAAATAAGGAAACATGGTATTTACTACCAGAGGAACAGAAAAATTTACAAGAACATGAAGTATTAAAACAGAAACCAACAATAAAAGGCGCAGTTTCAGCTATTAAACGTATTAATGGATATCGCGTTTTGAAAATCAAGATTGATGAAAATTTGGAAAATACTTATTACGATGAAGATGGTAATTTATCATACAAAGGATTGCCATTAGAGGAATTCCCAGGAATAAGTAAATTTAACGAAAAATTTTTTGAAAATAATATCTTATTAGAGAAAATAAAACAGTTAGAGTTTAAATTAAAGAATACAACATTAAAACTCCATGAAGTGGAAACCAAATTTATTCTAAAAAAATTTAATAAACAACAGAATGCTAGAGAAATATGAAGGGGAATGTGCCCGATATGAAATTATAAATGACACCCACAAGATTGAGGCTTTGAAGTTTTTTTTGGAGGGGACCGCCCTAGATTGGTATGAGGCAAATTTAAATAAGATTGGAATTATAAATTGGACTGACTGGAAGAATTCTTTTTTGGCAGTATTTGTTAATAAAGGTTGTGGTCAGTGATTAGGCAAGCATATAACTATAAATATTTAGGCGGCTCATTATTAGATTATGCTTTGACTAAAGAAAGATTATGCTTAGAAGCCGAAAACAATATTTCAGTGCAATCAAGAATTAATATGATCGTTGTAGGACTTCCAATTAAAATTCAAAATGAAATTGACCGAGAAGAAGTAACTACTATTGAAAAATTGTTTTGTGAAATAAAGAAAAGAGATAATAAATTTTGTAATTTGAAAGAAAATGAATTATATAGCAGAAATCTTAGTATGAATACTTACCGATCAAAGAATAAAATTGATGAAAAAAAAAACTAGGGCTCACGATATACAAAGAAAACCCTGCTTTATGTGTGAAGCCCTTGGATGGTCGAATCGTTATCATTCTACAAATGAATGTAGAAATAAAACTTTATATAAAGAAAGAAAACAAGTGAATTTTAATTTTGCTGAATGTAATGATGAAGAGGAAGAAGAAACAGAAACAATGAAAATAAATGTGGATAACGATACTTTAAACTTAGGAGCCCTGAAAAATTGAATCCATTGATTAGAATTAACGTTCTTGTGGACAATAAAATGAAAATAAAAGCTGTTTATGATAGCGAATCAAATGTGAGCTTAATAAATCAGAAACTAGTAAACCTTCTAAAATCAAATTTAATGAAACACAAGAATGTATTGAAAACAATAAATGGGTTGAATTTTTGTACTGCCCGGGCCAATATTACTTTAAAGATTGGAAATTTAAAAAAAAATTTAAAAACGTATGTAGTGAAGAATAATAATTTTCCTTATGACCTGCTATTAGGTCTTGATGCTATTACAAAATGTAATCTTATTCAAAATAATGATTTAGAGATATTGCAACGATTAGAAAATAATAAAATAATTAAAATAGATAGAAAAGACGATAAATTAGACGAATATTATCAAGTTAATTTTAACAAATTTAAAGAAGCAAATGAACTGAAGATAGATTTAAACCACATAAATGATGATAATAAATAATACTTTATATAAAAAAAAAACTTTTTTAAAAAACCACGTTTTTAACGCACTAAAAAGAAGAAAATAATTTTTCTGAAACCCCATAGGTACTGACATTACAAACAAGAGATATGATTTGAAGAAAATTTTCTATAACGTAAAACGTGGGGCGCAACTATGGCTAAAATATTCTGTATCGTATAAAAATTTATAAATAAATGTTATTAGGTACAAATTAATAGGATAAATGAATTCATATTTTAATTAGCTTCAAAAAGTAAAGCTTATAACTTATCGAAATTTTTAAAAGAGGTAAATTTAATTTATGAAAAGATTACCTTTAGATTACTAATAATATTCACTTTTAAAAAATTCTGATAAAAAATGACATCCTAACAATATTCTGGTAAATAATATAAGAAATTTAACTTGAAGAAATCTAAAACTAAATTTTGCTACTGCAAAACTTCTAGCAAATATTTAATATTTATGTTAATAAAATTTCTAAAGTGTAAATTGAAGATGTTTATTTAATATTAAGGAATTAATTTTCCAAAAAAAATTTACATTAATAAAAGTATTCTGTTGGATTACTAATAATATTCCCTTTTACAAAAAGTCTGGTAAAAAATATAAAACTTAAAATATAAATCCATGGATATTGAAATAAATTAATCAAAGAAATTATATTGCATTTAAAAAATTTATTATTATTTGCGCCCCACGTTTTACGTTATAGAAAATTTTCTTCAAATCATATCTCTTGTTTGTAATGTCAGTACCTATGGGGTTTCAGAAAAATTATTTTCTTCTTTTTAGTGCGTTAAAAACGTGGTTTTTTAAAAAAGTTTTTTTTTTATATAAAGTATTATTTTCTACTTTTTAGTCTTCATATATTGCAATCGATTTCACTTGACCTATACTACTTTTAAGTTTTTTGATTGACTTTAATAGTCATGAAATACTATTATCCTGAAAGTAATAAATTTAAATTGAATTATAAAGAGAAATTTTTAAATTTGTCATATTTTAATTCTTTATTGCCTAAAACTCATCATAAATTTAAATTTTGTTTTCTAAATTACAGTACAAAACATTAATATACCTTCTTTCAAATTTATTTACATTTTAAATATTATACATATTATATTATTCTTTTAACGGGTTTTTAACGGTTTTTTTCAAATTTAAATATTTACACTTTTTGTTTTGATTTTCCCATACAAAATTATATTCATTAATTATGCTCTAATTAAACACTTGCAAGCTACGAATTATTATTGTATTATTGTATTGTCATCCAGAATATATTACTCTGAAAAGTTTCAGAGCGATTGGATGACTGGAAGTGGTCGAAATTTCGATTGCAAGATTTGACCCGAACAGATAAATAAACAAACAAACAAACAAGAAAGCAAGCTAAGAAAAACGTGGTAAAATACACTCAGTTAGCAAGAGTGCTAATGATGACTTGGTGAGATGCAGAGAGCAAATGATAGCTGAAAGAAATTGAGGGTGGCGTTTAAGTCGAAAAAAGGTGTGTCGAAACAGGCAACCAATCAGAAGACCCGTTAAGTAAAAATAAGAAGAGGGGAGTTTGAACCTTTTTTCTACCTCCCTATTATATTTTTTCAATATTTTGATTTTATTAATTTTTTATCTCTCTTTGTAAAGACGAAATTATAACTTTAAAATGATTTTAAATGTAATCAATCAAAAGTCAGAAATTATAATTTAAAAAAATCAAAATTCTTCATAAAAAAAAAATGGCTTTTTATTTTTTCTAATACATTTACCGTGTATATAATATATAGAGATTCTTTATTTCATTAGATTGAATATTATTTATTAGTAATTCATTTAATAAATATCTAATCGTTATTTGAAATTTATTTAATTATTATTTTAGAATTTATGATGCTTAATCCAAATTTAATTCGCAGCATGGAACATACGATCAGGACTGTCATTTAGTTGGAGGGGAGCGACCTGAACATTTTTTCAAACTTCTTATTTAAACGGATTTTAATATTTTGATTATTATTATTAATTAATGTATTATATTTGCATCCCGTCTCGTTTTTGTATTAGATATTGTATCAATATTTTTTATATTTAAAATATTTTAAAATTTTTTAATTAATTTCGAAAGAAAATTAAAAATATATTTATACAATTTTTGCTAGTATAATAAAATAAGATCTAATGAAATATATTTATTTTTATCGTCAATTCACAATGTGTCATTTATTATATTATTAATTTGTGAAATGATTACAAATTTTATGTAAAATCCATTCTCTATTCGTTTAGATCAAAAATAATATATTTAATATTTAATATATTGAATATATTTAATACATACTAGAATCAACTCTTGAATATTTTACCACGTTTTTCTTAGCTTGCTTTCTTGTTTATCTGTTCGCGTCAAATCTTGCAATCGAAATTTCGACCACTTCCAGTCATCCAATCGCTCTGAAACTTTTCAGAGTTATGTATTCTGGATGACAATACAATAAAATAACACATTCGTAGCTTGCAAGTGTTTAATTAGAGCATAATTAATGAATATTTGTATTTTGTTAACTTAAAAAGGAGAAACAATAATAATACAACAAAAGGCCCTTTCCAAAACTTACCTTTCTCAATACATAATACAAAAGAAGAAAACAACAAAAGGGACTTTGTCAAAACATTAAAAATAAATAATACAGATGTCCATAGTCCGCTTGTTTAAAAAAATATTCAAGAGTTGATTCTAGTATGTATTAAATATATTCAATATATTAAATATTAAATATATTATTTTTGATCTAAACGAATAGAGAATGGATTTTACATAAAATTTGTAATCATTTCACAAATTAATAATATAATAAATGACACATTGTGAATTGACGATAAAAATAAATATATTTCATTAGATCTTATTTTATTATACTAGCAAAAATTGTATAAATATATTTTTAATTTTCTTTCGAAATTAATTAAAAAATTTTAAAATATTTTAAATATAAAAAATATTGATACAATATCTAATACAAAAACGAGACGGGATGCAAATATAATACATTAATTAATAATAATAATCAAAATATTAAAATCCGTTTAAATAAGAAGTTTGAAAAAATGTTCAGGTCGCTCCCCTCCAACTAAATGACAGTCCTGATCGTATGTTCCATGCTGCGAATTAAATTTGGATTAAGCATCATAAATTCTAAAATAATAATTAAATAAATTTCAAATAACGATTAGATATTTATTAAATGAATTACTAATAAATAATATTCAATCTAATGAAATAAAGAATCTCTATATATTATATACACGGTAAATGTATTAGAAAAAATAAAAAGCCATTTTTTTTTTATGAAGAATTTTGATTTTTTTAAATTATAATTTCTGACTTTTGATTGATTACATTTAAAATCATTTTAAAGTTATAATTTCGTCTTTACAAAGAGAGATAAAAAATTAATAAAATCAAAATATTGAAAAAATATAATAGGGAGGTAGAAAAAAGGTTCAAACTCCCCTCTTCTTATTTTTACTTAACGGGTCTTCTGATTGGTTGCCTGTTTCGACACACCTTTTTTCGACTTAAACGCCACCCTCAATTTCTTTCAGCTATCATTTGCTCTCTGCATCTCACCAAGTCATCATTAGCACTCTTGCTAACTGAGTGTATTTTACCACGTTTTTCTTAGCTTGCTTTCTTGTTTGTTTGTTTGTTTATTTATCTGTTCGGGTCAAATCTTGCAATCGAAATTTCGACCACTTCCAGTCATCCAATCGCTCTGAAACTTTTCAGAGTAATGTATTCTGGATGACAATACAATAATACAATAATAATTCGTAGCTTGCAAGTGTTTAATTAGAGCATAATTAATGAATATAATTTTGTATGGGAAAATCAAAACAAAAAGTGTAAATATTTAAATTTGAAAAAAACCGTTAAAAACCCGTTAAAAGAATAATATAATATGTATAATATTTAAAATGTAAATAAATTTGAAAGAAGGTATATTAATGTTTTGTACTGTAATTTAGAAAACAAAATTTAAATTTATGATGAGTTTTAGGCAATAAAGAATTAAAATATGACAAATTTAAAAATTTCTCTTTATAATTCAATTTAAATTTATTACTTTCAGGATAATAGTATTTCATGACTATTAAAGTCAATCAAAAAACTTAAAAGTAGTATAGGTCAAGTGAAATCGATTGCAATATATGAAGACTAAAAAGTAGAAAATAATACTTTATATAAAAAAAAAACTTTTTTAAAAAACCACGTTTTTAACGCACTAAAAAGAAGAAAATAATTTTTCTGAAACCCCATAGGTACTGACATTACAAACAAGAGATATGATTTGAAGAAAATTTTCTATAACGTAAAACGTGGGGCGCAAATAATAATAAATTTTTTAAATGCAATATAATTTCTTTGATTAATTTATTTCAATATCCATGGATTTATATTTTAAGTTTTATATTTTTTACCAGACTTTTTGTAAAAGGGAATATTATTAGTAATCCAACAGAATACTTTTATTAATGTAAATTTTTTTTGGAAAATTAATTCCTTAATATTAAATAAACATCTTCAATTTACACTTTAGAAATTTTATTAACATAAATATTAAATATTTGCTAGAAGTTTTGCAGTAGCAAAATTTAGTTTTAGATTTCTTCAAGTTAAATTTCTTATATTATTTACCAGAATATTGTTAGGATGTCATTTTTTATCAGAATTTTTTAAAAGTGAATATTATTAGTAATCTAAAGGTAATCTTTTCATAAATTAAATTTACCTCTTTTAAAAATTTCGATAAGTTATAAGCTTTACTTTTTGAAGCTAATTAAAATATGAATTCATTTATCCTATTAATTTGTACCTAATAACATTTATTTATAAATTTTTATACGATACAGAATATTTTAGCCATAGTTGCGCCCCACGTTTTACGTTATAGAAAATTTTCTTCAAATCATATCTCTTGTTTGTAATGTCAGTACCTATGGGGTTTCAGAAAAATTATTTTCTTCTTTTTAGTGCGTTAAAAACGTGGTTTTTTAAAAAAGTTTTTTTTTTATATATTTTTAAACAAGCGGACTATGGACATCTGTATTATTTATTTTTAATGTTTTGACAAAGTCCCTTTTGTTGTTTTCTTCTTTTGTATTATGTATTGAGAAAGGTAAGTTTTGGAAAGGGCCTTTTGTTGTATTATTATTGTTTCTCCTTTTTAAGTTAACAAAATACAAATATTCATTAATTATGCTCTAATTAAACACTTGCAAGCTACGAATGTGTTATTTTATTGTATTGTCATCCAGAATACATAACTCTGAAAAGTTTCAGAGCGATTGGATGACTGGAAGTGGTCGAAATTTCGATTGCAAGATTTGACGCGAACAGATAAACAAGAAAGCAAGCTAAGAAAAACGTGGTAAAAAGGACAATTAATGCAACTAATTAAGAAATATAATGATGTATTTGCAAAATCGAAATTTGATATAGGTAGAGCTAAATCTAAAGAAGCAGAAATAAAGTTAATTAAGGAAGAATATATTACTTTGCGACCATATAAATGCTCAATGCCAGATGAAAAAGAAATTAAAACACAGGTAAAACAACTCTTAGAGGCAGATTTAATAGAAGAGTCAGACTCACCCTTCTCATCACCTGTAACACTTGCATACAAAAAAGAAGATGGTCGAAGGACAAGATTATGTATCGATTTCAGAAGGTTGAATAGCTTAATTTTATCCGAATGTTATCCGTTTTCGACCATAAATGATGTGATAGACAAAGTGTCTAACTGCAAATATTTCACTGTAGTTGATATAAACTCGGCCTTCTGGAATATTCCTTTAAAAGAAAAAGATAGAGAAAAAACTTCATTCATCACAAATTTTGGAAAGTTCATGTTCAAGGTTCTGCCGTTTGGACTAAAGAATGCCCCAGCAATTTTTCAAAGGACTCTTTCAAATGTCATTAGAAGAAATAATCTTGATGAATGCTGTATAAATTACATTGACGATATTTTGCTGTTTTCTAAAACATGGGATGAACATGTTGAACAAGTTAGGAAACTATTACAAGTCATAGAAAAGGAGGGTTTCAAACTTAAATTGGAAAAATGCTCATTTGCTGCTAATTCAGTAAAGTATCTTGGTCATTTTATTCAAGAAAATAAAATATCTCCCACACAAGAAAACTTGATTGCGATAAGAAATCTAAAGAGACCAACAGATAAATCAGGAGTAAGAAGCATATTGGGATCGATAAACTTTTACTTGAAATATATTGAAAAAAGTTCGGAAAAGCTTGAACCTTTGCACAAACTATTGAAAAAAAATATAGAATTTAAATGGACTGATGACTGTGAGAACAGCTTCAATTTAATAAAGGAAGATTTATGTTCAGCTCCAATTTTAGCAATTTATGATACCAACAAAGAGATATTCATTGAAACGGACGCAAGTTTAAAGGGCTTAGGGGCAACTCTAAAACAACCTCAAGTTGATGGAAAGCTATATCCAATAGCCTATTTTTCGAGAAGACTTTCTGAAAAAGAAAAAAAATTAGGCATTATCCATTTAGAGTGTAAGATATTTATTTAAAAAAAAATATACTTTTACTCCAATTCCGCTAATTAATTATTTTTTTTTAGTGGTTTAAACAATAACTTCTTGATAAATGATTTGTAATTAATTAAAATTTATTTATAATACAAATTTTATCTTAACAGACATTTTTTTAATCTTGATTAATTTTATTATGAATGATACAAATTATTTTTTTAAATTATATTAAACATAAGATCTTTTTTGTTTCAGTATATTATATAATGTAGCACAAAGACCTGCAGCCCCTGCAGTGACTGGACAACAAGTTCAACAGGGTGCGCAAACTCAGTCATTACCTCTTATACAACAGCATCCAATGCAACTTTCTATGGTAACAATGCCAATGCAAGCTGTTTCTACAGGTCAACAACCTCAAACTCAAACTCAGAAAAGTATTTTTTCAACTAATTTACTTATTTATCATAATAATTATTAATTTAAATATTATTAATTTACAAAATTTATTTTTTAGATAAAAGACAAAGAAGAACTCATGCTGTAGATATTGTTGATCCTAAAACAATGCAGGATATAACTCCTGAATTATTTGATAATAAAGAATCTTCTCCTCCACGATCTGGAGATAGTAGTGCTAGGGAAACTCCTCAACCGGTAAAAATAATTAAAATAAAAATCATTCCTTTATCATAGTAGATCAAATAGACCTTCTTTCTAATAATAAATTATTTTCTGATTTAGAATAATACTACATCTAATTCTGATGTTATTGCTCAATTTGCTGCATTCGTAAATAAAGTTACAAATGAAGAAAATGGCCCTGTAACAACAACACAAACATCGACTGGTTCTGTGATGGCAACTACCACTACGGTTGCTCATACTATTACTACTACTACTATTGTTAGTTGTGTACCTCAACATTAATATCACCTTCAGGAACAACTACAGCAAATATTTCATCTATTTCTGTTGAAGCTCCTTCTAACTTGACTGATAATTTAGATCAAGGGTGAGCAACCTTTTTAACCCACAGGCCAATTTCAATTTTAAAATTTTGGGGCGGGCCGCACTTACTAATAATTTACAAAGCTTTATATATATACTAATAAACATTATAATATAAAAATACAAAATTAAAAAAAGTAAATATTTCATATATAAATTTTAATGCGACAAGAAAAGAACAAAAATGCAAAATTTAAAAAAGTAAATATTTTATATAATTATAAGTGAATATTATAAGTGTACATAAATGTTAATGCAAAATAAAAGAACAGAAAAACTAATTTACTTGAAAACTTTAATGAGAAATTTGGCAATGTTTTTTGATATAAGCTGATCAATATCAGCCGGTATTGATGAAGAGGCTACACGTATGCAGCTTTCTAATCGAGCATCACTCAGTCTTGAACGGTGGTCATTTTTTATTAATTTCATGGTTGAAAATAATTGTTCGCATACATACGTACTTCCGAAAAGAGACATCATTTGCTTTGCATTTTTCGTCAAAAGCGGAAATTTCTCAGGGCTCACAAAAGATTTATAAAAATTATCGATGTTTACTGAGAAAAATACATTTTTTAAATCCGTATTATTCTGAATGATAATCACTTCCATTTGAAAGTTTTCAGGAACTGTATCCACATCGATATATTAAATGGTGAAGAAAACATTTTCATGGAAACCGCTATCTTCTCAGCTTTGAACATTTGGAATCGTAATTGAAATTCGTTGATTAAAATGTCTATATATTGTACGTATTTTTGAGAAGTAGTAACGTTTTCTTTTTCTAAATATGGAAAGTGAGACACATTATTCTGCAAAAGAAGCTGTTTCCACAATTTTAATTTGCGCTCAAAGCCTTGAATTTTATCATACAAATTGTGAATAAACTGTCCTTTGCCTTGAAGTTCGACATTAAGATCACCGAGATGCTGAGTTATGTCGATAAGAAACGCAAAATCGCACATCCATTCTTTATCACCAAAATGAGGAAAGGCATATTCCTTCATATCCAAGAACAATTGAATTTCACTTTTTAAGGCGTATACTCTTTTTAGCATTGCACCTCTACTAAGCCAACGTACTTCGGTATTGAAAACCACGTCGCCATATTCAGTTTCTAAATTGTTCAGGAATTCTTTAAATTCACGGTGATTTAACCCGCGCGACTTTATAAAATTGATTAATTTAATTATTGGTACTGTGACATTTGGAAAATTCAATCTTTTCGCACACAAACTTTTCTGGTGAATTATACAGTGGTTAATGAATATTTCTCTTCCTGTGGCCTTCTTAATGTCTTGAAATAGCCTTCCCGATACTCCTACATACATGCTTGACATTGCTGGTGCTCCATCTGTTGATATACCAATAATCTTCTCTAATAAAATAGAAAATTTTTCCAACACCGACTTTAGTTCATCATACAGGTCTTTGCCGGTTGTAGTCCATTGCATTGGAACCAGTGAACACAATTCTTCAGTAATATTAAATTTAGTGTCAATACCACGTAAAAATATAGCAAGTTGTGCTGTATCGCTAGTGTCGCAGCTCTATTCAAGTGCCAAAGAACAGTATTCGAATTTTCAAGCGTTGTAGCTATGTTCTCGGACAAGTCGTCGATTCTCCTTGCAATGGTGAATCTTGATAAACTAATGTTTGAAATAATATTTATTTTATCAGGAAATGTTATTTCTGCAACAGCAGTCAGACATTCTTTTATCATCTCTCCATCCGCAAAGGGTTTCATTTTTTTGCCAGTATTTGACTGACAACAAAACTAGCCTTTACTACCGTATTTGATAAAATATCTTGATTTTTAAAAATAGTCTGTTGGTTTCTCAAGTTTTTTTCCTCTTGATTAACCTTATCTATCCGGAGTTGTCCGGTTAAGTTTTTATATTTATCTTCATGTTTTGTATCGTAATGTCTTTTTATGTTATATTATTTTAATGAAGACACAGTCTCTGGAGCATAATAAGCATACAGCTTTATCTTTAACGTCATTAAGAAAATAATAAAATTTCCACTTTTATTGGAAAATCCTGTGTTCATCCGCAATTTTCCGTATTTTTGTTTGCTTTTTCGACATGCTATTAGGGATTAAAAATTATTTTATTATTAATTAATTTAATGAAAAAAATCTAATATGATACCTTTTTGATAATAATATTGCACTCACGTCTTTCAAGAAACCCAAAAATTAGTCAGTTAACAGCTCACAAGTCTGATACTGAGTCACAGAGCATCCATACACAGAGCTATACACTCAATGCTATTTTTTTTCGTTACTAGTGCTGGCAGTGCTGGCAGGCAGGGTGGGCATGTGTGAGCGTTTTTCCCGACCGACGAGGAAGGCATTTTTAAATTTTTTTTGAATGAATATTTGGAATTTAAAAATTATTTATTGAGATATAAAATTAGCATTACAGAAATCAAATATGCTTTTTTCAAAAATGTTAGTTTTATATCCAAATAAATAATTTTTAAATTAACATTATAATTAATTTATTGGAGGCAGGGTAGCCGAGGGCGTAGGATACCAACTTTCCACGCAAGAAGTCGGAGTTCGATTCCAACTAAGAACAAAAATTTTCAATTTAATTTAACATCAGCTGCCTCCGGCAAGCCCCACCATGGATGTCACCTTGTCGTGTTGGGGGGCTTCGACTTAACTAAGAACATCCACGTCTCGGAGATGAGACTAGCAATCTACTCAAGAGACGCAAATCACAATTGCTCAAAGAACCACACACAGCCTCGAAAATTGGCGACACGGCAACGAACCTATTACGGCAAATGGGTTAAGATTCGCCGTAAAAATGGAACGAACACGTAGGAAGAGCCAACGCGGAAGGGCTCTTGAGAATATAGCCCGGGATGGAAGGCCAGCAACACAAGAGACCAAGCCACCGAAAAAATGGGCTGACTGCTGGGGGTACTCCTCCCAAAAAAGACCTGAGGATAGTGAAGAAGAACAGGCCTTAGGCCTATAATAGAAGAAGAAGAAGAAAAATTAATTTATTGATGGGAGAAAAATTAATAAATAACAAATTATTATTATTAATAAAAAATATATTAAAAATATTTATTAACATTATAATAAATAACAAATTATTATTGTTTATAAATAATCGAGACGAATAATAAAATTTTATTTTAGAAAAGCTCGGCGGGCCGCAGAAAAATATTTAAAGGGCCGCATGCGGCCCGCGGGCCGCGGGTTGCTTATCCCTGATCTAAAATAAATTTGAATGAAAATTCCAATAGTGGTTCAACGTTGTGGAAGAAACCAGATAAAGTAATTTTTCTTAATAAAATTTTGAAAATGGTTAAATAAGAATTATATATAATTAGAATATTTTATATAATTTTTATCTTATAATTATTTTATGAAATTATAAAATTTTACATTCTTGATTTTTTTTATAATAAATCACAATATTTTCTTGATTTTTTCAGACTGTAGAACTTACACCTGTTGTATCTGCAAATACCAATGCACCAGCAGTTCATGTGTGTTAAAAAATGAATACGTGAGATAGCTCACAAATTAATTGATTAATCAAAGCTCAAACAATCTTTCTCAAGACAAAGGAAAAATAAAAGATGAAAAGGAGAAATCTCCTCCCATTGACACTTAACTAAAAATATACAGCCTTCTGCTAATCAAAATAAACATACAGCTAAGGTATTTTTATTCTCTAAATAAATAGTTATTAATTAATAATCCAAGTGATAGATAAAAATTGAATCTTAAAAAGAAAAAAATTTATGAATATTCTAAATTGTAATTTTTCCTAACAATCATACTAATAGATAAGTTATATATTTTTCCTCCAAGATAAATAATTTATATACTCTAATTAGAATTGATTTTAAATGAACCACTAGACTATTTTGATTAAAGAAAGGTTTATGGAAATTTAGTCCTTTGTAATTGGGACGCATTTTGAGTTTTTCTGCTTTCTTGTTACGCATTAATTTTAGTGATTGCGTATTTATTCATGTTAAGGAGTTTGAAGAATTTAGATATAGCGAGTTTGTTTATGTTTACCAGTTAACAATCAATTTTTTTTTTCTTCAATAATAAATTTGAAATAATAGGCAGTACCCTGGTAATTTTATCAGGGGATATTAATTATGGGTTGCCTCAAATGTTTTTGCTTCTGTAAGGTAAATTAATTGAAATTTTTTACTAATTTTCACGCCTGACATAAACATAATAAATTAGAAATATGGGGGTATATAATTTTCACTTCAAATTTTTATTATTTTAACATTAACACATATAGAGACACATTTTCCCATTATTCATCAATTTTTAAACACAATTATCGAAAAACGATGAATAATTTTCATTTATTAGGTATATTTCAGGTATTAGGTTCAAAGATTTAATATATTATAAAGATTCATTATATAGTTCATTCATTCACGAGCCTTAAATTCTCGAAATTGAGATTCTTAAAATAAATTCTTAAGCAAATTTTATGATTACTATTAAAACTGATTTTTTTTTTCTAGAAACGCTCTGAGAAAACTTCCAAGTCGAAAGATCGGGAGCGTCCTAGTGCGGCTCCGGGGAGCAATGCTCCTTCAAACGAGACTTTGTCTTGTAATACTGGTACAATTCCGAGGGAAATCCCCTTATCAAATATTGCATCTAACGAATCTTGCCGTTTTGTTCCTGCGGGATATCTTGACGGGTAAATCATTTTCAATAATAAGTTTTTTTAGGTTGTTCCATATTTAACGTAAATAAAATATTCGATCTAGTTAATAAAAATAGAAATAATTAATTTATATAAAAAATTAATGGAAATAGTTAGAAATAAAATCACTTTTTATCACAAAAACATTTAAAGTTTACATCTAAAACTGATCTCATATACATATATATATATATATATATATAAACAAGAATTTCCTTAATTGCTATCTTAATATTTTAATTCTCGAAACTAGTCTTGTAATTTTCCATTTTTTAATTTCATTATATTAATTTCATGATCCGCTTTTATTATAATTATAAATATTTCATTCTTTTAACAAGTAATTTGTCTTTTATGCTAATATATTTTAATTCAATTATTTTTCTTCTAATATTTTCCCATTTGATATATATTTGATTCCATTTAATTCATACATGTAATTATAGTAATCATGATTCCATTACATAAAAGTTATTATATATTATAAATTTTAAGTGAAAAAAACAAATTTGATAAGAGTAGGAATTTAAAATTCACATAAATTAGTTTTATTATAGAGGACTTAGAAAAAAATAAAATATTACAAAAATGATACTGGTTAAATGCGTTTACTATGGATATTTAATAAATATAATTTAGATTGTCTTCATTAAAAATGGGACTTTTTTAAAAAACAAATTATATTGAAAATAAATTAAGTAAATTAGAAAAATATATTTTGTTTTAATATAATATTGATGGTTTCAGATTGGTGAAACCTTCTCCATCTAAAGATTCGATTCCTACTAGTGGTTTCACCACCACTAAAACTGAAAATAATGCTTTACCTGTTGAATTTTCAACGTTGCCTGATTTATCAAATGTTCAACCTGCTGAAACTACTCATTCTCAGGCTGATGAAGAAGAAGCTGTCTACATAAGTAGCAGTAGCAGCACTAATTCTAGCGATGATGAAAGTAAGTACCATTTATTTATGTATCATATAAGTGAAATAGATAGTTTTATATTTTTAATTATTAAAATGACGAAACTAGAGTTGTTGAAATAATGTATTAACCAACTTTTTAAAGATTCAATTCTAGAAGACTTTCTTTTATTATCAAATTTAATCAAAGTTTTTTGAAAAATAGAAAAATGATTTTGTTTGGTTAAATATTCACGAAATTTTAAATACTTTACATTAAAATTTTCTTCATTTTGCACAATTCTTTTTAATGTATAGGTTATAAAACCATTTTATTGTAATTGTATTCAAAATTTAACTAGGGGAATTCCAAAATCAGTTTATATAATTCTCTACCACGCAAATTTATAAATCTGATAATATCTTATAAATAATATATTATTAAAGAAAAGTAATTGTCAATAAATTTCGAAATGTTGTTATTTTTCTATTTTACATTTTGATATTATTCAGAAAATTTGAAATTGTCTTGGCAGAAATTGCATTTTTGAAAACTATTTTAGTTTTTTGCACTTATTGAATATTATTGCAGAATTTTTGAATTAATTTTTAATATAAATAAACATTTTCTAAATTTGTTTTTTTTTTATTTGATTTTCAGGTTCAAACGAGAAAAAATCCAAAAGAGGAAGTCAAGTTGGAAGTACAAACACTTCCGTTTCCACTACAACCTCCAAAAGTGTTGAGCCTGAATTGTCGGATAGTGCTACTCCAACAATTGATCAACTTGTTTCTGGAGAGCCATCTCCTCCTGTATCTGTCAACCAGGCCCCAACTATAATGAAAGATCTTTCATCTATAGAAGATGAAAAATATTTAGAAGTTAAAACTTCTAACAATATACCTTCACAAATTGAAGATAAAAATTCCAATATATCCAATAGTATTTCGAATTCTTCTTCAAGACCTGAATCACCTACAATTCAAAATAATAATTTTGAGCAGAAACTAGCCGTTGTTCCAAACATGTTTCTTAAAGCTAATGAATCATCTGAAAATGATGAAAAAGAGAAATTAGATAATAAAAATGATATAAATACAGAAACTACAGAAACTACTAATCACTTAACCGAAACAAAAACTGAACCTTCAGTTCCTGTTGTAAACAAAACTGAGCCAACTCCTCGAAGTAATCTTAAATATTCACAAGGTAAATTTTTATTCCTGTCCAAAATTTGCAATATATATATATATATATATATATATATAATTACATTTTTATATTTTGTATTTCTAAATAATTGATTTTTGACATTTAGATCAATGGAGCCCGGTTAATCCTCTTGGTAAAAAGAAATATGGCCGAGAATTCCTTTTGGAGTTAATGAATGATCCTGAATCAAAGAAGAAACCTGATAATCTTCCAGATTTAGATGTTGTTATGAATAGTACCAGGGTAAATTATTTTCTATTTATTACTTGTTATTTTAAAAGAATAATTATTAAATTATTCTTTTAAAATAATAATAATAAAGTAATAATAATATAATTATTCATTTTACAGGATTGGACTTCTCAACAAAGGACTTTTGATCGAAGATCCAATATTCGTAATCAACATGATTTGCTTGCACCCACTTTTTTGAGAAGTGGAATCAATGCACGGCCTGTAAATATCAAATTTTAAAATTTAAAATTTCTCAACTAATAAAAATAAATATAAATGAATTTACAAATGTTTTTTTTTATATTCTATAGCAAACCTTATCAAAACGAAATAGACAACAAGGCAAGCCTAACAAAGGAGGAAAACAAAATTTAATTCAATTTTCAATATCACTCAAAGAAGATGTTAAGCTTCATGAATCAGATAATGCTTGGAAACCTGGAAGATTTAAAGGAACTTCCATACCTAATGTAGATAATGAAATTCAAAAAACAGACGATTTATATAAAAGAGTTAGAGGTGTTTTGAATAAATTAACACCTCAAAAGTTCGATACTTTGGTAAATCAAGTTAAAGAATTACCGATTGATAATTCACAAAGATTGAAAGGTGTAATCGATTTAGTTTTCGATAAGGTGTGTATTAAATTAATCAAATTTTTTTAATAAATTATTATTTTCTTTTTATTTTTATTTCAAATTTAATTTTTTACTTCTATTTGTCTAGGCCGTCGATGAGCCATCATTTTCAGTTGCTTACGCTGCAATGTGTAAAGTTCTTCAAAACATGGCGGTCCCTAATTCTTCCAATACAAAACCTGGTGAAAAAGTTGAAACGGGTAATTTTCGAAAAATTTTAATCAATAGATGTCAAGAAGAATTTGAAAAAAATAAAGAAGCAGAAATTGATAAAGATAAAAAGCTTGAGGAAATTAAAAATTGTGTAGATCCCGTAAGTTATTATATTATATATACAGATTAAATAAAACAATAAAATGATTACATTATTTAATGAAAGTAGTGAACCTAAAAATATTTTAAGGATAATTTCTTTATGATTAAATATAATTAATAAAAAATGAAAATATTAATAAATCGTTCTTTAATAATTGAAAAAAATTGTATTTTTAGGAAAAAAAGAAAGAATTACAATTGCAATTTGATGAAGATTGGAGAAAAATTCGAATGAAATCCTTGGGAAATATAAGGTACTAATAATTTGTTTAATAGAAAAGAAAGATTGAATATTTATTTATAGAACACTTGTCTTTTTCTTCTATTAAAGTCGGGTGTATCAGAAGTTGTATAAAAAATTAATAATGAATTATTGTTAATTTATTTTTTATTTAATGATTTTTATATTTATTTAAAATGATAAGCCTATAAAATAATGATAATTTTATATGATAAATTATTTCTTAATTTATTTTTAAATGATGAAACTATTTTTTATGTCAGACTTGAGTTTCTGAGTATCTTTGACGATTTTAAAATCTGAACATTAATAATTAAAGTTTCTATTTCTTCTCTTATATGTTCATCTATTTATCATTTAACTACAAATATATTTTTAGATTCATTGGAGAATTATACAAATTATCGATGTTGACTGTAAATATAATGATCCGATGTATCAAACATTTACTAAGCGGAGGTGATGAAGAAAGTTTAGAATGTCTATGTAAATTACTTACGACAATTGGAAAAGATCTTGAAAGTAAAAGTAATAATAATTATCAGGTAATTATTTAATAATTTTAATCTTTCTATTATATATAATTATTTTTTAATTTTAATCTTAATATTTTTTTTTAGGATCTCGGTCCCTATATAGATCAAATGAAACAGCTTGCAAATCGAAGAGGAGAAATTTCATCTCGGGTCCGTTTTATGGTACAAGATTTGGAAGAATTGCGATTAAATAAATGGGTTCCCAGAAGAGATGAATCTAATCCAAAAACTATCGATCAAATTCAAAAAGAAGCTGATCGTGAAAGAGAGACGATAGAAACTCTTAATTTAAATACTATGAATACTCCTCGAAAGGATGATAGACTTCAAGATCGTAGAAAACTTAGTAAGTTCGCTCCTATTGACTTTAAAATGAAAAATAATGTAAAAACATGTCCACTCAAGTTAAATTTGCCTTAAAAATAAATAATCATTAATTATATATTAAAACCATTGATTGATATTCGTTTCTTTTGAATTCATTAATTTATCAAAAATTAAATTTTTTCAGAAAATGAGGAATGGCAATCGGTATCTTGGAGAAGGCCTGCTCCTTTTGATTTAACAAAAATTAAACAATTAAAGGTTAGTTAGTTAACACTTTATTTTTAATAAGTATAATCTCAAATTTTCATCAAAATAATTTTTTAATATATATTATTTCGAAAATTATAAATAATTTACTTTAACATCCTAATAATATATAATATAATCAACATTATTGAAATAAATTTATTATTATTTTGTTTTAAAGTTCACTTTTCTTATAATGTTTTTCTCTTATATAGCAAGGTTCACTTGATACCCATTTAGAACTTGGCTATAAAGGCAAATTTTCACAATGGCGCAAAGGAGTTTCCACGAAAACGGATGAGAAAAAATCAGCTTCATTTAATAGTAACAAATTTGCTGCATTAGATACAAGTGATGATAAACGTTCTTCAGATCGCATGAGATCTTCAAATACTTTAGGATTGGACGTAGAAAGTGAACGTAAAAGAATGCTTAGCTCACATAAAAATGAAGGTAAAACCATAAATGCATAATAATGATAATAAACTATTTATTTAAATTTTTAGCAATACCTTATTTTATTTGAATATTTTTCAATTTAGCTAGAGCAACTCCTCCGGTTTCTCGTTCTAATTCAAGGGATAATTCATCATCATCACATAGAGATGCCCATAATTCTATCCCTTTTTCAAATGTTGGGATATCCCCATCAGTAACATCTTCAAGTGGAGTTGGACAAACTTCAAATATTACTCCAACTACAAGACCAATTATTCCTCCAAATACATCACATAATCTCAATTCAACATCTGGACTATTGAAAGCTCCAGTAAAATTAGATGAAAATCAACTGAAACTACATACATCAAATATTCTTGATGAATATTTATCAAACGACAATTTAAAAGTAATTATATTTTCTTGATTCATACACACTTTTATATATATATATATATGATGAATATTCTTTTTCTTAATAATTTCATTGAAGATTTATTTTGGAATTCCTCGTTACTGAATAATTTTATAGATTTTAAATTATATATATCTTATTATTTTCTTTCAATTAATTATAATTATTTGAATTATAGGAACTCTCAGATAATGTTCTTGAGGAATTACTTGAAGAACAACGATCTGAATTTGTTAATATTTTACTTAACCTTGGAATTGAAAGGTCGGTTAATGTTCGCGAAAGCATTTCTAAAATGTTAATACATCTTGTATCAAATGATATTTTGAAAGTTGATGATATCTTGAATGGGTATGTTTAAACTTAATATTTTTATATTTAATTAATAATTATTTATATTATTTTAATATTATTTATATTTTTAGTTTTATGGATATATTTGAAATAGCTAAAGATATTATCATTGATGTTCCCAAGTTTTGGAACTTTGCTGCGGATTTCCTTGGTAATTAAACTTTTTTAATATTTTTTTCCATCTTAAGTATTTTATATATATAATAAATAATTTAAACATGATGATAATTTATTTACGGATCTCTATGATGGATTTAAGCTCAACAGGGCTGAAAAAACTAAATTATTATTTTGATTTGATATATTTCTATAATAAGTTATTATTTAATGTATTTTCATTTTTTTTAGCCCCACTTATTACTTCGAAATCCATTTCTTGGGCTCAATTCCGAGATGCTATTAAAATTAAAGATATTGATTGTTCTAAACTTCTTCCTCATTTATTTCAAATAATTGTGAAGACTCAGGTAATGAATAATAAATCAGTTTATATTATTTATAATTAATTTTACATGCATATTTTAATTTTGTATTTTAAATAAAATGATGAAACATAACTTTTTAAGTCAGACTAGAGTTTCTGAGATAACTTGATGAAAATTGATTCTGAGGGAAAAAAAACTATTTTTAATGTATAAATAAATTTATAAAATTTAGTAATTATAAAGAAAAAAGAGAAAATGGTTTATTTTTGCGAATTCAACAATTATTTGTTTTGTTTTAGAATCCTGCAACTATACGTCAAGAAATGGAATCTCAAAACGTTGAAATTAAAGATTTTATTTCTGGTGAAGATGTGGCTAAATATATGAAAGAAATATGTATATATATATTATAATAAATAACAAATAACAAATTTCAAGCACTTTAAATTAATTTTTATTCTTTGAAATTTGGTGTGAAAACAATACCTCCCTTACTATCGTCGGTCGGTAAAAACATATAGATTAATTTTATTTATATAAATCTATAATTATTTTAACCATGAATGTGGATGTATATCAATATATATATATAATGGGACTTAATTAGAATAAATTATGTACAGTTTAAGTTAATCTTGAATATAAATGTTAAAACTATTAAGTTAAGAATTTTTCCCAGTACTCACCAGGTAAAACTTCTTGGAAAACTGGTATTAATGAATTGTATAAAGATATAATTTTTCTTGTTGTTAATTTACTAGTTATATTTTAATCTAATTCTTTATTTGTAAATTGTCATGTGCCGATACGATTATAAGTTTATTTTTATTTGAATATTATTAAAAGGTGGTCATAAACCATTTTATAAAGCTTCCCAAGTAATTTCACGATCTATATGGATCATTAATTAATTATCATGCTAAACAATATATAATTTTTTTTAAATGTCCCTTTGTCACCTAGTCAAATTATTTCTAGATCATTTTTGATTTATTCATTTGAACATATAAAAAGCTTAAAAACATTATGAAAAATATTCTATTAAAGGGAATAACAATACCGTGATCTTCTTTCTTCTTCTTAGCCTTATTTCCCACGGGGTGTGGGGTCGGCTCTTCTCGTTAATTGGCGCCAACTAAATCTGTTGTTGGCGTCGTCTGTAGAGAGACCAGATGCCATTAGATCTCTCGCTATACGGCAGGACCAGCTGGTTTTAGGCCTCCCACGCGGTCTTTGGTACTCAACCTTCGATGACGGTGATGATGGTGTTGACGACTTTGATGTAGCTGTGGACGATTTGAGTGAGGTTGATGGCAATGATGCTGATGCTGACCGATGTGACGATGTTCGTGTCGGTGATGATGTCGATGTTGATATTGATGTGGATGTGGATGTAGATGTGGATGTTGGACTATCTTCTTTAGCCCACCTCGTCCATAGGTGGGTAACCCTAACCCATTTCTCGCATCGCCCGGGTGCTGACAATGCGCGTCGCTTGCAGGGGACGCCCTAGCCGTTAACCGTATAACATTTCTCCATTAATTGTTGATGCGACGCGAAGATGATCCAGCCGGCCTGTCGCTACAGCCTGACGCGTAATAACAATACCGTGATAATTGTATAAAATAATATTTCATTGTGAATTTTATTTATATTTATATATATATATACAGTAATGCCTCACACAACGAACTTAATTCGTTCCAGGAGCAAGTTCGTTATGCGAAAAGTTCGTTATGTGAAACGCAAGGGGATGCAATACAACGGCAGCGATTGTGGAAACTCGGGCGAGTTCGTTGTGTGAAACGAAGTTCGTTGTATGAATCATGAAATTTAGTTCATTATGGTTCGTTGTGTGCAGCGTTCGCTGTGCGAGACGTTCGTTATACGAGGCATCACTGTATATATATTTAGATAAATAGATAAATAGGAAAGATATATAAATATAATATTTTAATCTAAAATAATGTTTTGGAATTAAAAAAAAAAATAGAAAAAAAAATTCAAATAAATGCATCTTATTTTCTATTAAATTATTTACATAAAATCTTGGTTGTAACAAATGTTTTGTTATTTTTTTTTTCATTTTGAGAAGAGAAAAAGGAGTAAATGAAAAAGGGAGAAAGAGATGTGAAATGTTTTAACTAATGAATCGCAGCAAGTGTCGCAGGTGGAGACTTGAACGAAACAAGTGCCTTATTAATTTTCGTTGTTGTTGTTGTCTCGTTGATGTTGTGGCCACATGGTTAATTACGTAGAAAGCTAAGGTACGAGGGTGAGAAAAACGGTTGGAGAAAAGGGGAATTGCCAGAGACATAAGATAAAACTACCCCGCTTCCCTCACACAATATCATATATATATACAAATATTAATATAATATTTAATACTATAAATTTTTGAACCCAACTCTCAAATGAAACAGAAAATATTTTTTTCTGTCTTAATACTAATTACTTCAATTAAATGGAAAGTCTTGAAGAATACACCTATATTTAAATAATCTTGTATTAAAAAATAACCAGTATTAATGTCCACTTTTTCTTATTTTATTTGTTATCTAATATAACCTTTAGTTAAAAATAATAATAAAGTTTTATTTTCTAATATGTACTAATTCAAAGTTATGCATATAAATAAATGTTTTATTATCTATAATACTAATTCTTGTGTGGTGGATTCTATGTATCCCCTTCTGACGTAATCAAAATGAAGATAGCATGTGTGTGTGTGTGTTGAAATAATGAAATTAAAATATTAAATTTAATTTATTATTATTCTATATAATTAAAATTCAATTCAATTCTAAATTTCAATTTAATTATATAAAAATCTGGAGTGTCTCCACTCGACTATCTCGCAAATTTGAATTGGATTAAATAACATATATTAATTTAAATTAAATTAAATTAATTAAATTATAAATTAAAATTAATAAATAATATTTATTGAAGCAGCGCATGTTTGGCTCTTTGTTGATGACACCACGTCACGTGTTGGCGCGTGAGATTTGCAGTGTTAAAAAATTAATTCTGGTACTTTCAGCGAATCAATCAAGCTGAAATTCTATATTTAGCAGTTTTATACAATTATTAATCATGAAAAAAATTATCAAACATATATCTTTATTTTCACGGTCAGAAGAAAAAAAAATCAAAACGTATGTAATGACCCACTTCCGGAAGAGCTACATTTCTCAAAAGTTAATAGAAAACTATAAATTTTGAATAATGCACCAAATTTAATCATTCTAGCTCAAACCGTTTTTGCGTAATCTTGGTTAAATACATACACACACACACACAGAGAGAGAGAGAAAATGATTCAGGAACCTTCAAAATGTATAAAAACATCAAAATCTCAACATCGAAAATTTTCGTGATCGCAATAGTAAATAAGTTGACCTGTGGCCAGGTCCGAACCGACCGACGGTTTGAAATAAATTAATTTCCAGCTACAGAAACAATTTCAAATAATTTTCATATATCTATTAATGTAATAAAAAACAGATATGGATACATAAATAATAAATATAAACATTTTTAATTTTATTTTATTTATAATATATATGCAAGACCAGGCTGTGACGTCATGCATGGCTGGATGACGTCATATAATTTTAAATCAAGAAAAAACTAATAAATATGATTTTTTTCGAGGATAAAACCAATACAAAGTGTATGATTCGTGGTGATATATAAAAAAATCTCCTCATGTGAAATTTGGTGTGAAAATAACCCTTTCCTTCCTATCGTCGATCGCTAATACTACCACTTCCGGTTTCCGGAATTGCACCAAAAGTTGATCAATTCATCCCACTGATGCATTAAGTAAATATACCAAATTTCATCAAAATCGGTTGAGCCGTTCAGGCTGTACACATCTATACGGACGGACAGACGGACGGACAGACGGACGGACGGACAGACGGACAGACATCATGCTAAAAATACTTTTTTCTGTTTAGAAAATGCATGATTCGTGGAGATATGTAAAAATCTCCACATGTGAAATTTGGTGTGAAAACAATACCTCCCTTACTATCGTCGGTCGGTAAAAATGATTATATATTTGGGTATAAATGTTTATTTTTTTAAGGAGTATGTAAAATTCCCTTCGATAATTCTAATCTAAAAGACCCATCTAAAGGTGGATTTAATTTCCATTTCCTCTATGAAAGTTAAGTACTACAGAGTTATTTTTATGCCTTCGAGTCTTCCATCAGATCTAAAAGTAAATTAAAGTATAGAATTGCCACCTTTATTTTGTTCTTATAAAAACAAATATTTTAAAAATGCTATATATATATATATGCTATTTTAATCATATATTTCAAGAAAAGAAGATTTTATGTTTACTCTAGGTGAAATTCAGCTAATTTTAGGTTCATTAACACCAATATTTAATTTTGAGTTGAGAAGTGAATATATTACCAGTCCAAATTTGAAATTTCGCAATTATTATATTTATTTTAGATTTATTTTTATATATATAGGGTAGTCGAAAAAATCTTTTCGTATTTCTAATCATGTGGTACCCACACATCAAGCTTCTTTTTGTAGCCAGCCTTTGTTAAATAGTTCAAAACCGTTTGATGATGAATGTTTAGTTCCTTGGCAATGACATGGCTGCTTATGTGACGGTCCTTGTCAATCTTTTCCATAATTTCATCGACTTTTTCAACGATAGGTCGACCAGAACGAGGTGCATCTTTCACATCGAAATTTCCAGAACGAAAACGAGCGAACCATTGTTCTGCTACAAGAACTGATATAGCATCGTCTCCGTGAACTTCACAAATTTCATTGGCGATTTGCGTGACATTCTTCCCTTTTTTATACAAAAATTTCAAAATATAGCGAATTTCTTAATTATTTTCACTCATTTTTGAAAAGCTGTAACTTTTGTTCAGCGTCATCAAATTTAATTTTCTTTAAGGTTAAATGAAGCATGAAATTTCACCTTTCCAACACTATATGGTATGACACAATGTGATTGGTAGCACTGGAGATATATGATTCCAACGACATCTATGGACAAAATACGAAAAGACTTTTTCGACCACCCTATATATTCATACGATCACATAATGTGACGGAAAAAAGTAAACGCCAGGGTGGCACTATTGTCAGGTGATAAACCAGTTTAGAAGACATATTGCCATATTCCGACAAGAGCGCCACCCTGGCGTTTACTTTTTTCCCTCACTGTATATTGCCATAGGCCCGATCAAATAATAATAATAATGATAATATTATGGGAAAAGTAAATATATCTGGTAATTAGAAATAAATCTGAAAAATATATTCCACCGAGAAATATCTCATGGAAAGTCATTAGTATACATCTTTTATTATTTTTTCTTTTATATTGTTTTTATGAATACTGGTTATTAATTTAAGAAACATAAAGTATTTCTTATTGTATCTTTTGTCTAAGAAAACAAAACAATTCACCATCTTGATCTATTATCTTTAATATATATATATATATATATATATATATATAAAGAGTAAATAAATTTTTCTTTGCAATCAAACTATATATTGTTTCGTTCAAAATGAACCATAAATTATTCAATTATCACGAAATGGCTATTATATTCAAGCACACTCCAGTTGGCCTTTTCATTTCCACAATTCTTATATTATTGAGGTCGAAAAAATAAAAAAAAAACAAGAGAAAGAAAAATAGAGTATGGGTAGAAATAGACAGAAAAAAAAAGAATAAAGCAAGAAAATGAAGAAAGGGGAAAAATCCGGGAAACGTCAAATAATTCAGTGCGTATTCTCATGCGTGTACACGGGCCCTGTCCAAGACGGGAAAGGAAGTTTGCCGGCGCGTGAAAAACATTCTTACATATATATATATGGGGTATGTATGGGGCGTTAAAATAGCAGTAGCAATGCTGGAGGGGTGAATTTGGCTTTGCGCCTATTCGAACGCTAGCCAAAGGCGTCGAAGCGTGTCAATCTCTCTCCTCTCTCTTTCTCGCTCTCTCTCTCTCAGGGTTCCTTTACACCCTCAGGGACCTTAACCCGCACCTGATTAACAGAAGTCTGAAGGTCTCTTCATTGAAGATATTCGATTATCTTGCAATTTATGTATTTTTTGAAAACTTAAGTTAAAATAATGAAAAATTATTTTCAATGAATTTAATCATAGACAACTCCAAACAAGAAGTATTGTTGCTCTATCGAGATAATATACCCCTAGACAATCCAACCCCTCTCCAAATCTCTACATATATACAATGTTGTTGTTAATTATTTTTATATCGTCGGTCGGTTCTGTGCCTGGCCACAGCTCATTTTTACCGACCGACGATAGTAAGGGAGGTATTGTTTTCACACCAAATTTCACATGTGGAGATTTTTACATATCTCCACGAATCATGCATTTTCTAAACAGAAAAAATTATTTTTAGCATGATGTCTGTCCGTCCGTCTGTCCGTCCGTCCGTATAGATGTGTACAGCCTGAACGGCTCAACGGATTTTGATGAAATTTGGTATATTTCCTTAATGCATCAGTATGATGAATTGATCAACTTTTGGTGCAAATCAGTAAACCGGAAGTGGCAGTATTAGCGATCGACGATAGGAAGGGAAGGGTTATTTTCACACCAAATTTCACATTAGGAGATTTTTTTATATATCACCAAGAATCATGCACTTTGTATTGATTTTATCCACGAGAAAAATCATATTTATTAGTTTTTTCTTAATTTAAAATTATATGACGTCATCCAGCCATTCATGACGTCACAGCCTGGTCTTACATATATATTATAAATAAAATAAAATTAAAAATATTTATCTTATATTTATATTTGTTTTTAATTACATTAATAGATATATTAAAATTATTTGAAATTGTTTCTGTAGCTGGAAATTAATTTACTTCAAACCGTCGGTCGGTTCGGACCTGGCCACAGGTCAACTTATTTTAACTAAGATGTCCTATTATGTCCTATATATATTAAAAATTGTTTTGTTAAACCATGTTCATTTATCTGAGAATTTCGATTCAGAAATTTTCAAAAAAAATGGTATATAAATAATTTAAAAGTCGAAAAAAAAAAATATCCTACTCAAAAGTGATAAACAAAGAAGGAGTTTAACTTTATACACTGAGCCCCGCCGTGGACGGGGGAGGGGTCTTTTCACTTTATTTTAAATAAGAACACAAAAACAGATGAATGTTTTAATATACTGATTGAAACAAAATGGATGAATATCTTTGACATACAGACTTTCAACCAAATACTATGTATTACTTCTAGGGGGTACAGTGGACAGAGCCCCCTGTCTGGGTGATAAGAGCGCTGAAGGGCTTTTTGAGAGAAGCTAGTTATAATTATATTATTAATTTATTTAAATTTTGTGGTTTTACTATGAATAAGTTAATATTTATTATTATTTATTATTTTTAATATTGAAAATATCAAAATGTAGATTTGTATTTATTGTTGTATTTATTGTAAAAAATCTGTATTTATATTTTACTACAAGCGATCATACAATATGCTCTCTTGTTCAACATTGTTTTTGTACAATTAGTTGATTTTGTCAGAAATTTAAATAAAATCCCCATACATACATTAATTAAAAATAACAAAATAGAAACAAAAAATAATCAATAAACCAAAATGACAATTATGAAAATATGCAAATGTCAAACAAAATTTTACAAAAAAATCTTAATACTTAATTGTGTTTCTATAAATTATTCACAATATTTTTATTGTTCCTTCTCCTTTTCTTTATTTAATTTTTTAATCCTTTTTATTATTAAGTCTCAAAAAGGCCTCTTTAAAAATAACAAGTATTTTATTGAAAATAGAATTTAAAAAATTGAAGAAAATAGTATATTAAATATCTGCATAAATGAACAAAAACCAAAAAAATAAATAACACAAATAATAAATAATTTAATTTTTTTAGTTAATTATGATTCCTTTTGCAATGATTCGTTTATTTTTAATGTCAAAAATAATTCAGAGAAGAAGAAAGAGAGAGAAACCTTATTTCAAAGTCCTTGCCCTTCTTTAATACTTTGATCTTAGTGTTGGTCAAGTTCTTTGCTCTTTATCCCACCCATTCACCCTATGGATGCCATTTATAGTTGGTATACCCGTGATAGGCTACTTAATGCTCACACAACATCGCCTAGCAATAATATAGAGATGTAATGGCGCTTTCAATAAATCGGCTTATAAATTAAAACTATTCGCCTGTGCGTCTGGCAACTTGCGATTAGATCCCAAACCGAGCTCAATTTCGAGTTGTTGACGTGGTGGTAGATGTCGGGGCGAGGTTTTTGGGAGAGAGAGAGAGAGCGTGAGGGGCAGGAAGAGGGACTGGTGGTGGAAAGCTCAAAGCCATTAGCCAACGTGTATAAAGACGTCAGAAGGATCTTGCCAAAAAGAAAATTGCGAGTCAATGCACTAGAGAGGAATAAAGATCTCGATGTGCGGAAAGGGGTGACCACCCCTCACCCCGTTAACCATTTCCGAGCTCCGTTACCGTCTGATGGTGGCATCTATCTCAATATCTTACACAAAATCACCTCCACTTCGTCTTGCTCTTAATAACCAAGAAAATTAAAGGCTTCTTTCATTACCCACCAAAAAATTTGATTGCTAATTTTAATAGGTATTAAAAAAAAATCTGCTGTGCAAACGACACGACTGCTAATTACTTCTATTTATATCTATATTTAAAAAAAATTAAGTTAATAAAAAAAATCTACAAAATTTTTTTTGCTGATATATAATAAAAAAATATTTTTTTTTTTTTTGATTTATTAATAAATTAGTATATTAAACTGCATTTATAAAAACTTTACCCATTTAATTTTATTGTATAATACTTTTTTTAATATTTTTTTTTAAAATGAATAAAATAAAATTATATATATATATTGTAATGATTTTTTTATATGGGTTGATATCGACAGGGGAAAATTTTAAGAAAAAGAAGGGTTGGTCACAAATGTGTATTGGAAAAGGGTGGACTTTGAATCGGCGTGAACTGACCTGGAGATCTGGACTACAAAAAAAGAGAAAAAAATTAAATTTATCATTAAGAATAAAAATTTATAATCAGATTTATTATATTTAATGTTTAAATATAAATTTTTAAAAACTAAAAATTTAAATGTAAATCTTTTAAATTATAATTTTATATACAGTAATTTTTTTATATTTTTTATAAAAAAAAGAAAAAAAAGACGTTTTATAAAAATTAAAGAGAAACCAATATTTGTTTTGAAACAAATTTTTTGAATTCTCAGAGATTAAAAAAATTAAAAAAACAGTCCTTCTTGAAAAACAATATTTTTTGTTAATTTTGTAGCCGGTCCTTTTGTAAGAGATAGTCCGTGGACGACCGAGTGTAATGGTGGTCCTTTTTCTTCCAATAAAGTCCGTCTAAAATATCATTACAATATATATATATTTAAAAATTGTTTTACTTTTTCTTCTATATAAAATTAATTAATATTTTATTTATAATAATTGAGATAATTATATATAGTTATTGAAATAATAAATATTATATCATTAACTGAGTATTAAATAATAAATTGGTAATAATAAGTTCAAATTGTCGATTTACAATATATTATATATATGTATATACCTAAACTTGATCATATTATTTAAATTAAATATAAATTTAAAATTTTTTCTAATGTAAAATAATTCATATTAAATAATATTAATAATAAATTATCAAATTTCCATATTTATCAATTAATTGAATTATTATTATTTTTTTTAAAAAAAAAATTAATATTATATATGTAGCGTAATAAAATAAATTTTTTTTTTACTTTTTATCCGAGTATGAGATACGTTTTTTTTATTTTAGAAATGAGATCAAATTAAACCTTCTCCAAATAAAGAAGGATAAAAATTAAATGAGAAAGAGAGATATTGTACAAAATTAATAAAGACAATCCGTTGGTATTTTTTTTTTTTCAAATCAAAAGTTGGAATATATTTAATTTGTATCAAGTAGATAAAATGAAATTGTTTTCTATATATGAGTATTCATGAAGATATCTATTATATAATATATATTTTTTTTATAAAAACAGAATGAGAAAATTCAATCCATTTACAATTGAGAATTGAATCAAAACCTGTAATTGATTCCAATTTCCTCCACTTTTTCAGTTATATAATTTACTAATCAATTGTATAAGAGAAAGATTAAAAATTTTATTAATAATAACATATTTATTAAAATAAAAATAAATGAACTAATTGAATTAATAAGAACAATTTTTCTCACGGTTCATAATTTTTAATTTCTCTTAACAGAAACTAAAAATAATATTAAAAAAACAAAAAAAACAAAACAATTAATTATTAAATATATTGAAAGGGAATAAAAATTAAAATATATAAAACAATTATCTTGCAGGTTGTATTATATGGGTGTGAGGCATGGTCTATGACCTTAGGAGACGAGAGTAGATTTAGAGTATTTGAGAATAGGATTCTTCGAAGCATTTATGAGCCAGAGAAAGATGAGGTCACCGGGGAATGGCGGATACTGCATAACGAGGAATTGCATGACCTCTATGTATCTCCATAGTTAGAATTATAAAATCAAGAAGGCTGCGATAGGCAGGGCTCGTGGCTAGAATGGGAAAGGAAAGAATGGCGAAAAATATATTGGTGGGGAGACCGAGTGGGAAACGCCCGCTTGGAAGACCAAGGACGCGGTGGGTACATAATTTAGTAAGGGACGTGTGAAGATTGGGGGAGGGGAGGGATTTGAGGGTTGTGGCTCAGAATAGGGGTAATTGGAGAAGTGTGGTTGCTCCGGCCAAGAACTACCGAGTCCCGTAGAGCCACAGAGATAGATAGATAGTTATTAGATAGTTAACAAATATTTTACAGTTGTCATTAAGAGTATATTCATTATATATATAATTATATTATATTATATTATTTATTACAATTATAGATAAAATATAGTTAATTTATAATTTAATTGTCTTAATAATAATAAAATCATTGTAAACAATTTAAAGAATATTATAGGAGAGAACACGCTGACATTACTGTGATAGGCAAGAAACCAGCAGGGTTACCAAATTTGTAGCCAATGATTCTGAGAACTGATTAGTTTTTGAAATTTTGTCAAATTTCAAGAAATTTACACTAAATCGTTGTTTAATTGGGTTTTAAAAGATTTTATAATTAAGTTTTGAGAATATTCATTGCCTCTTCTTATCTCAGCAATGATATCTCCTAGGATAAACTTGGAAAGGTAAATCGTATTAAGTCTCAATTTCTTTCAGTTTTCAATTTAGAAGATTTTTTTATTCTTTATCCCTAGTAATGCTTTGATATCTCAAGTAGAAGCAAACTTAATATAAAATATATTTAGTCTTGATTCTATTTCTCTCCACCCCTCACATTTCACTAACATTTTAACTAAAGTGAAGGTATTTAAGCCGGAAGGTCTTTGGTCGATGAGGCAGAGAAGATCATCGTTTCTATAAGGGCATTCAAATTGAAAAATCGCTTAATATTTGTCGGGGACCACTCTACAAAGGGAGTGAATTCGTTGGAATGCCCGATGTGCTATCGACCCTCCCGTTCCCCGTGCTCCAGCGAGAAACTCGGCCGCTTGCTTTCAACTTGGTTTTCCCAACTTGTCCTGCGGTTAGCCACCCTTTGCATGCAAATAACTCTTTCAATACCAGTCTAGATTGAGAGTCAATATTTGTTATCTATTCGGGTTTTTACCACCCCCCATCCCAGCTTCTATTTCATAACCATCATCATCAACAACAATACTTGGTTCTTTGATATTTCAACCACATTTATATATTTATTTATATATAAGAATGTGATGGGTGATGTTTTGTTGTTATTCGGTGTGCTTGGTTAATAGAAAACAATTTATCTGTAAAATATTTTTGTAGAATAAGTAAAATTATAATGTAAATATTTAAAGAAATAAATTAAGTATCGGAAGAAACATAGATGACTTTAAGTAATAATTATTTGCTTTAATTAATTGTAATTCGAGATTTTATAATATTATTATATATAATATTTATTTAGTAAAGCTCCTCAATACTTGTTATGTCTGTAATAAGTAGGATTTAATTTGTTTTATTTTTTAAAGAATCTATCTATATATACATATAAATAAATCAAATTTACGAAAATATATTTTATATCAACAGGTCTACTTTTCTGTCTTTCAGTGCATTAATACATACGTTGAAGGAGTATATGTTTTATTAGACATTTAAATTCTTTTAAATTATTGGAACGGTGAATCGGTGAATCAGGTATTAATATTATCAGCCAAACCCGCTAATAAAGAATCATTTTTTTTTATTGACCAAGTGGTGGCTCGGTGAACCAGGTATTATTATTGACGACCCCATGTTCCACTCATTTTATTCAAAAATTCATCCAATACAGCACACCTGGTTGCCAGAGATATTTGCAAGAGGTGACCAATAAACAGAGGTCTTGGAGAGAAGAGGGGAGTGATGGAATGTTCTAGAGATGTCATAGGAGAGGGATGAATGCTTTCTTTATTGATGGAACAACAATTTTCGAACTAGTCTTGATTATATCTTGGAGAAGGAGACACAAGGAAGGAAGCCCTGGGCCCAAAATCCATCGATGCAGCAAGGTGATTGATTGGCTGTAAGGGATCACGTGATCCTTTTTGCATAGTCAACTTAGCTACTAAACAGTCTGACCACGTGTTTGCATATAAATATACAAAAAAATACATATAAAAAGAAAAAACTTATAAAAATTATATAAAAATAAATTGATATTAAAATAAATAAATCTAAATCAGGGAAATAATTTTAAAAGAACAACCCCCATCAACATGGTATATTATCTGTTACAATCATTTTCAGTGGTTAAATGTTTAAGCATAAATCATGGACCCTTTTGAATTAAGTAAACACCCTAAAAAATAAAATTATTTTTTATTTTTTTAATAAGGTTTGAGAAACCAGTAAAAATTAGCTTTCCTATTTTAATTAGATGATCTATTCAACTTTCAAAATAAAATAAAAATATGAAAGAAAGATTATAATCATATCTATATATTTAATACGATAGTGTCCGTCTGTACGCAAAAAACTCCAGAGCCTAAAATACAAGGAGTAAGGTAACCAAATTTTTCTGAGGTGAAGGGTACCTCAAATGATGAAAAATAAAAAAGAAATTAGAATCTTAGGGAACTCCTGAGCTGAGCTGCGGGTGTTCCATTTTCCAGAAATATATATAAAGGAGAGTGTTTGTATGTATGTAATTTGTTTACTTTTTTGTGCTGTCATAGAAACAGATATATATATATATATATATATATATATAATCAGAACCTCTCTCTCTCCCTCTATTTAAAATTTTAAAAAATGGAGTGTTCTAGCCAAATTAAGAAATTTAAATTCCTTAGGCAACATTGATAGGTAAATGAATTGGACTGGAAGAGGAGACATATGATTAGAGAAATTGGGAAAAAATCAACCGAAATAAAATTAAACAATAAAATTCAAGAATTATGATACGGATACGACTTACATACAATTAACATACAAAATGTAGAATTTGAAAAAGTATAAATATTTAAATACTTAAGATCTCTAATCACGAAGGATAATAATATTCGAGAAGAATTTAAATCGACGTTGTAATTGAGTAACGCCTGTTATTATGCAGTAAAGGGGCTTATCTCATCAAAGAGGATCAAAATTAAAATATATAAAACAATTATTTTTCATGTTGATCGATGACTAGGGTGACCATATTTCGAAAACACCAAATCGGGACAAAGGGTATACCTTTTTTTTATAACTAAATTGAAAAAATTTTGAAAAAAAAATTACGAAATGTCCTAAATATTGAAAAAACAGTAGGGTGTCCCGAAGACATTTTTGGGACAGAGCACCTAAAGACGGGAAGTTTGGTCACCCTATCGATGACTCTGGGAGACGAGAGTAGATTTGGAGTATTTGTGAGATTAATATTGTTCGCAGCATTTATAGGCCAAAAGAAGATGAGGTCACAGGGGGATGGCGGAGATGGCATAACGAGAAATAATGTCCAGATATAGTTAAGGTTATAAAATCAAGAAGGCTGGGATGGGAAGGGGACGTGGTTGGAATTGGAGAAACTAGAAATTGGGAGAAACCGATTGGGAAACATCCGGTGGAAGAACAAGGACTAAGGAGGGTGGACAATGAAGGAAGGGACATGGGAGAGATGGGACAGGGTAGGATTTGGTTGTAGGGACGCTTAGAGAAATGTGGATGCTGCAGCTAAGAACTTTCGAAAACTGTAGAGACACAGAGTTAGATAATTATAATTAATTTACTGATTAAATTAAAATATATTTTACAAGAAAACAAATACATGTCTTATCTACTTATACTGATTGAAACAAAATGGATGAAAACTTTTTACATACAGACTTTCAACCAAATACTATGTATCACTCGGGGGTACAGGGGGTGGAGCCCCCGTCTAGGTGTGAAGAGCGCCGAAGGCGCTCGGAGCAGCTAGTTCGAAATTAATACTCTATCTATAAAATTGTACTAAATTACTAATATCATCTGTTATATTATTAAAGAACTATAAATTTACAATATTTATTATGCAGAAGGATAAAATTTTAAAAATTTCTGAATGTTAATTTCAATAAAATGATAAATTCATAATTACTCTCTCGCAAGAGATATTATTGCGATCATGAAAATTTTCGATGTCGAAATTTTGAGGTTTTTACACGTTTTGAGATACTTGAATTTGTGAATTTTTTCAACAGTTGACAGACAATGGCTTTTTCCAACAGGATTTTGCCACAGTTCATCTTGCACATAATTCTTAGCAAATCATAGAGGCGGTTTTGGATGATAAGGTAATTTGGAAGAGGCCTCTTCGCCCCCCCCCGGGTCTTTCGCTGTATTAATTGTATTTGTGTGGGGAACCTTAAAAAATAAAGTTTACAGAAATAATGGAAGAACTTAAAAACAATATCACAATAGAAATTAGGAACATTACGCAACAAGAACTTATGCGTGTGAATGGCAATTTCATTAGAAGGTGTAGGATTTGTTTGAATGTTAAAGAACACCACTGTAATAAAGGGACTCATTATAAAGGAATTAGGTGAATAAATAAGAAATAAATATAATAATATCGGTAATAGAATATGTGCATGTTGTCTGAATGTTGTCCCAGTCTTACGTGGGACGTGGGACACACTGTAGAATTTATATCTTTAAAAATTATATTTAGCAAAATCTCTCGTATCATTAAAACGATATGATTTTGATATCCATAGTACTATATATATAAAATATAGTATCAATATAGGAGGAAGCTACCCGAGAGTGTAGCATAGCAATTTTCTACACAAGAAGTCAGCGTTTGATTCCAACAAACAACAAATTTTTTTCTAATAAAATTCAATTTAACATCAGCTGCCTCCTGCTCCAGGAACTCCAGAACTCGGGGAACTTTTTTAATCATTACCCCAAAATAATCTTTTTAGCATCTTTCCTATTATAGCCCCTCATGATAATTTTGAAAATAAACAATAACTAAAAATTGTAAAAATACTGACTGTCTTATAAAATAGCAAATTAAAAATATATACTTTTCACTGACAAAAGTTTCATTTTTACCCCATTTGGGGTAATTTACCCCGGTTCCCGGACCGCTGCAATAGTATTATAATTTAAATTATTTCATTTTATAAAATACAGAAATAATTTTCAATAATAAATATCTAATATACATATACTATTGAACACGAAAATTATAGACGGATTCTTCCACCACTTTGCTCCAACCATCTTAATCCATATTAATTCATTTGTTATTCCTACTCATGTAAAAATTCCAGGGTTACGAAAATACTATTTTGTAAAAACATAATTGAACAAAGAAAACATTTAAAATAATATAAAATTTTATTACATACATACAAAAAACAAACAAAAAACGTATTCAATTAAAACAAAATAAATTCAATTAATTTATGAAAAACAAAATTAAAATTAATCACTATCTGATCAATCCATAAAAAAGAAGAATATTGGGAATTAAAAAATTGTAGATTTCAGTTAATTGGAAAATTATTTATTTGGAGATAAAACTAACATTTCACCAATCCATTTTTTGAAAAAATAAATAAATAATAATTAAATAAATAATTTTTCACTTAACTGAAAATTCCACAATCTTTTTATGAAATTTACATATCTAAAAGAAACGAATAATGTTCTATGTAATATACAATATTTATTTGAAAATTAATTAAAATTACAAAATACTATTTACAAAATTTGCCATGATCTCACTAGTAAACATAAATTTTTACCGACCGACGATAGTAAGGGAGGTATTGTTTTCACACCAAATTTCACATGTGGAGATTTTTACATATCTCCACGAATCATGCATTTTCTAAACAGAAAAAAGTATTTTTAGCATGATGTCTGTCCGTCCGTCTGTCCGTCCGTCTGTCCGTCCGTCTGTCCGTCCGTCCGTATAGATGTGTACAGCCTGAACGGCTCAACCGATTTTGATGAAATTTGGTATATTTACTTAATGCATCAGTGGGATGAATTGATCAACTTTTGGTGCAAATCCGGAAACCGGAAGTGGTAGTATTAGCGATCGACGATAGGAAGGAAAGGGTTATTTTCACACCAAAGGAGATTTTTTTATATATCACCACGAATCATGCACTTTGTATTGGTTTTATCCTCGAGAAAAATCATATTTATTAGTTTTGTCTTGATTTAAAATTATATGACGTCATCCAGCCATTCATGACGTCACAGCCTGGTCTTGCATATATATTATAAATAAAATAAAATTAAAAATGTTTATATTTATTATTTATGTATGCCTATCTGTTTTTTATTACATTAATAGATATATGAAAATTATTTGAAATTGTTTCTGTAGCTGGAAATTAATTTATTTCAAACAGTCGGTCGGTTCGGACCTGGCCACAGGTCAACTTATTTAAATATTGTTTTGTGACTTGACATCACTTAGGAGAAAATTCGACAATTTTTAAATTGAAATTATTGAATTTACACATCTAGATAAATTTAATTTATAATTAATAACTATTTAAAAATAAATTAAAATATATTATAATAAATAAATTAAATTAATTAAATTACAAAATACTATTTACAAAATTTGCGATGATCTCACTGTAAACAATAAATTTATAACAAACGTACAGTTTTAAAATATTGTTTTGTTACACATTGTATTTAACTTTTCACAAAACATATCACCTGGATGTACATTCTGGGATATCCTTCCAGAGAATAAAGAGAAATTTAAAAAAAAAAAAAAAAATTAAAGACTCGAAACCAAAACATCGCATCCTCGATAATCTAATGACGCACAGTGAAAATAGTACTAATTAGGCAACTTCAAAAAAATGCAAAACGAAATGACGCAAAGCGAGTTAATTGCTTCCTTCTTCTCTACTCTATTCTTCTCTTCGTCCTTTTCAATCATCTTCATATTCTTTATTTACAAACGGTTGTTTTACAATTGGTTTAAACAAAAAAAAAAAAATCTCTCTTTCTTCCTATTCTCGCCCCTTCTCTCACCTAAAAAAACGTCTTCAATTTTGAAAAGAGTTTTTACTGTGTTCGCGAATGCAAATAGGTCATTCACTCTCTACTATTGTGGAAATGAATTAAAATTGAAGGAATTTTTTTTTTTATATTATTTATTTTATATTTATTTTTCTTTTAAACATAAAATAAAAATTTTGAAGTACTTATAGTATATAATATTTAAATTCATTTTATATATATTGTACTGATATTTTCAATTCAGTCCCTAATTTTATTTCTTTATTTTATATTTAAGTTTTTATTAATGCCAATATCTCTATCCCTTTCTTTTTTTGTGTTTAAATATTATATAATTTATTAGTTTTAAGAATTTGAAATTTGATCTCACTTAGAGATATAATTAGTTAATTTATAAAATAAATTATTTAATTAAAATAGAACTTTGTAAATAAAATTAGAAAGAGACGGAAGAACTCCCTGTCTGTGTGTGTTTATGTGATAGTGTGAGTGAATTTATCCGAGTGTTGATTTTGTTTATTGATATTGTTGGAAAGATTATTCTTGATCGAGACATCAGAGAGAATAGACGTGTTCTATTTTGCTCAATCAGCTTTTATAAAATTTTTACGTTTCTAAATACTTTTTAACTCTCATTCGTTTCCAAATAAAATATTTAAATATTGGAATTGATCACAACCCGTGAAGACACAAGACAACCTGGTTCTTTCGATCCTCACAAAATCTACATCTTTATCTGGACCACAAATTAAAATTATCTCCTTCATTCACGACCCTTGTCGAATTAGAAGGACGCCATATTTTTTCCCCTCATTTCTCCTACCTTCATTATCTTTTAAAACCTCAATTAGTAATTTAAATCATAATTACTAATTGATTGGAATATAAGAAATTAATTAATGTATTTATTAATTAATATTAAAATCAATATTAATTATCTTCTGATTAATTCTAAATTTATTAATTTAATTTAAATTAAATTAAATATTAATTAAAATAAAAAAATTATTTATATTAATTTTTTTTTTAATTGATTCTTTCCCCACCTTTTTTTTACAAACATCACACCCCTCATTCTTTCCCCTTCCCCTTTTCCCCTATAAACCCAAGAAAACCTTTACAATATATTGTAATATATAAGCATAAAAATAGCATTTTTATATATATTATGGAAATATAGAAAGTTATTTGTTTGAGCACATGGCAGAGTATATAAAAGATAACTTTCTAGAATTATTGTTTTTTTTTTAAAAAAACAGGGTAATACCCAGATGATATACCTCGTTACCCAAGAGGAAGAGAGGGGTGGACAATTTTGCCAAGTGGCATAGGAGGGGATGATTGGCTTCGACATAATTTAGGCAGTCTTGATCAGGAATTGGAGGAGGAGAAAACATTTTCCCTGGCAGGAAGGACATCCATCCACAATCCCTTTTTGAGAAATGTTGCTGCCCCCGCGATGTTCCAGATAAATCCGCCGGATTCATTTAATTTATATTTCTATTTCTAAAGGTACCATTCAATTTCATATAATTACTTGTTATCTATTTTTGTAATATAAATTCCTATAGTTTATTAAATACATAATTTTTAGTTATAATTTAAATATGCATTTTTAATCTGAACCTATTCAATTTTATCATTTCCCAAATCAACCTTCGCGGATTTCAATAACCACATTATTATTCTAAATTTATCCAGAGTGCTACCACATTAATTTAAATCTGGATTTTCAACCCAATTTTTCTAATAAAATACCTTACTCATCGCCCTCCAATCGCCAGAGTCGTTCATAAGTTATAACCGGACTATGTATTTATATATTAACAAAATGAACATGTTTTGTAATTGTTTTTCCCGATGAATATAAAGTATATTAGTGCCAAATTTGATTTCAATTGAATCTCAAAAATATATATTTTAAACATTTTCCCAAAATGTATATATTTAAGTAAAGGTGAGAATGTAGATCAAAGAAAAAAAGCATATGCACATGTAATAGTATAAAATTAAATCCATAGCAAAGTTTTAATAACGCCATTAATGAATTTAATGTATATAATATCGTTGAAAAAGAAGATTAACAAATGTTTAAAATTGTTTACTCACCTCTCTTGAATGGCCCTTAATGATATACAAATAACTTTTCATTTTATCTGGTTTGATGACTGATTGACTGAAGTAATCTTATATCAGCAGCCTCTTCTATCCAAATAATATGAATTTAAAAAGACCCGTCATCTAAATAAAAGGGCAAAAATAAATTATATCAAATAGTTATATTATTAACATTTTAATAAAAAATAATTAATTTTTGAAAATAAAAGCAACTTAATTAGGAGAAAATATTATAGAAAAAAGATGTACATTTTGTTTTTGTTTTATTTTTTTTAAAGATTCAAATCCATATTAGCTAATTTTCATAATTTTTTACCGACCGACGATAGTAAGGAAGGTATTGTTTTCACACCAAATTTTACATGTGGAGATTTTTACATATCTCCACGAATCATGCATTTTCTAAACAGAAAAAAGTATTTTTAGCATGATGTCTGTCCGTCCGTCCGTATAGATGTGTACAGCCTGAACGGCTCAACCGATTTTGATGAAATTTGGTATATTTACTTAATGCATCAGTGGGATGAATTGATCAACTTTTGGTCCAATTCCGGAAACCGGAAGTGGTAGTATTAGCGATCGACGATAGGAAGGAAAGGGTTATTTTCACACCAAAGGAGATTTTTTTATATATCACCACGAATCATGCACTTTGTATTGGTTTTATCCTCGAGAAAAATCATATTTATTAGTTTTTTCTTGATTTAAAATTATATGACGTCACCCAGTCATTCATGACGTCACAGCCTGGTCTTGCATATATATTATAAATAAAATAAAATTAAAAATGTTTATATTTATTATTTATGTATCCATATCTGTTTTTATTACATTAATAGATATATTAAAATTATTTGAAATTGTTTCTGTAGCTGGAAATTAATTTATTTCAAACAGTCGGTCGGTTCGGACCTGGCCACAGGTCAACTTATTTATTTTTATTTCTATCCATTATATATTATATTGTGAAGTTGATGAAGTTTGAACCTTCATTCTTGTTTAAAAAGATATAGATATTTTTTATTTTAATGAAAATTCATTTTAATTATTTATATATATTATTAGGTTGGTGCATATGAAATGCCAGATTTTCAAGTCCCTATATAAAACTGCATATCTTTTTTCACAAGTTGTTAATTTAATCAAAATATGCTCCATTCACTTCAATACACTTTTCCCAAAGCATAGATGCCTGTCTTAAAAAAATTCTTGTCTTTCTTCATTTTCATACTGTTTTAGTACGTAAAAACAGATCCAAATGTTTAAAAAAATGAAAGTCGGTTGGCGAGAGATCTGGTTTATAGGCTGGGTGCTGCAAAACTTCATATTTCAATTCATTTAATTTCGCAATTGTTCTATGCGATATGCGATGTATGCGGCCGAGCATTGTCATGAAGAAGTATTAACGAGCGATGGGCGTATATAATTTTCAATTTTTCGTGTATCTCAACCTGGTAGCAAGTTCCATCGTGGATACAGTTGGATTCGCTTCCACCAATGCCTTTAGATCATCATTTTTCACGGTTATTTTGGGTCTTCTTAGCGGTTCGTTTGAAAAATCACCAGACCGAAATTTTTCATTCATATCGGTACAAAATTCAAAACAAATAAAAGGGAACACTTTTGAGAAAATATCGATGGACAGTACGACTATAAACGAGGTTATGCCAAAAACAAAAGCATAACGAAAACAGGAAGAGAAACGTTTGCTTGTAAAAAAAAATCCGATATTTCATATGCACCAACCTAATATATTTATGTATCTATTTTAATTAATTTTATATCATTTTTCATTATATTTATTTTTAACATAAAGTAATAAATAAATGTTTAAAAAAGTAGACTGAAATTATAAGAATAATAAAAATGATTTAAAAATTAAAGTTTTTGAATAATAATTTAAAATATCGTATTAATAATTATAATTTAAACGTATATACGAATATAAATTCAAAATTCGGCTATTTAAAAAAACCCGTTGCTATTAGTATGATAGTACTAAGTAATAAATTGTTCACTTGAAAAATAATAAAAAAAAGACAATTAAAAAAGTGTACATAGTGTACGTAGCTATATCATTTGAATGTGACCGTGTGTGTATGTTTTTAATCATTATAGCTGTTGAAATGTTAGAGGGAGATGAGTCTGGTTGGTTGCTGTTCTAACGCACGAGGAATTGAGGGGATTTAGGGAAGAAAGAGTGTAGTGAGTGGGTTTGATAAAAAAAAATTGCGAATGAAACTTTTTCCCGTTAAATTTTACAATTGAGATAATTGGAAACTTCATTTTATATTAAACGACTCTATAGAGAAATATATATATGTATATTTCAATAATATTTTGATATCAAAATTATTAGATTTTGTCTTCTCTCTCTCTCTCTCTCTCTCTCTCTGAATACTAAAGTACTACTTGAATAATTATTTTAATTGCCAAATCATCCGATGCATACCAACTAATTCAACTAGAAATTTTATGATATTATATTTTATATATTAATTAAAAAAAAATATTTAATTTAAAATCTAAACGTTCCAAGTTATTTTTTTAAAAAATATATATTATTTAATTTCATTCTCAAATGAAAAAGAACACATCTAATCAACCTTTTCTGAGAGGCCAGATATATAAAAACTAATTAATAAAAATATATTATCTATTTAAATATTTATTTTATTATCTACAAGAAAAAAATATTTAAGAAATGGGGATATCAATGTGAATTAAAATACTCTTTCGGTTTTGAGGCAGATTTTAATAAAAATAATTTGACCTGTGGCCAGGTCCGAACCGACCGACGGTTTGAAATAAATTAATTTCCAGCTACAGAAACAATTTCAAATAATTTTAATATATCTATTAATGTAATAAAAAACAGATAGGCATATAACATAAATATTTTTAATTTTATTTTATTTATAATATATAGCTGAAGTAGCCGGCATTGCCGGCGTTACCCGAGGCTGTGACGTCATGAAGGGCTGGGTGACGTCATATAATTTTAAATTAAGAAAAACATAATGAAGATGATTTTTCCCGAGGATAAAACCAATACATTCGTGGTGATATGTAAAAAAATCTTCTTATGTGAAATTTGGTGCGAAACTAACCCTTCCCTTCTTATCGTCGATCGCTAATACTACCACTTCCGGTTTCCGGATTTGCACCAAAAGTTGATCAATTCATCCCACTGATGCATTAAGTAAATATACCAAATTTCATCAAAATCCGTTAAGCCGTTCAGGCTGTACACATCTATACTGACGGACAGACGGACGGACAGACATCATGCTAAAAATACTTTTTTCTGTTAAGAAAATGCATGATTCGTGGAGATATGTAAAAATCTCCAAATGTGAAATTTGGTGTGAAAACAATACCTCCCTTACTATCGTCGGTAAAAATAATAGAAACAATTTAAATACTAATATACAGGGTGGACCAAAAGTCCGGTAACATTTGAATCGAGGGCTTTGAATTGCGGGTGATAGGGGGGAGCGGGGCGTTACTAAACGCGAGAGCGGCTAGTTGGAATTCAGTGCCATGTCGTCGTTCAGCGGAGCACAACGCGTGTTTTGCGTACGCGAGTACTATCGCAACAACGATTCTGCAACTGAAGCGCGACGAAAATTTTGTATACATTACAACATACGAAATAAAAATCAAGCTCCATCAACTCGTGCAATTAAAAATTGGATGCAGAAGTTCGAGGAGACGGGTTCAACATTAAATCAACCACGATCCGGCCGACCTAGGACGTCGAGAGAGCGCGTTCGAGCATCTGTTAGAGAACAACCTGGCTTCTCTACTCGAAAGCGGTCTAGTGTTTTAAATGTGTCCAGGACATCTTTAAATCGTATTCTTCCCAAGGATTTACATTTACACCCGTATAAAATTTAAATTGTACAGCAATTAAGGCCAAATGACTACATTCAGAGACAAAAAGTCAATATCCAAAAGAGGTGAGATTAACTGGCCACCCCGCAGCCCGGATTTGTCACCAATGGACTTTTTCATTTGGGGATACCTCAAAAGTAAAGTTTTTAATAACATTGATTTTTTTAATCTATTGAAGAATTAAAAGAAAATATACGCGAGGAAATTCAGAACATTTCTCCAAACACTTGTCGGGCGGTGATGAAAAATTTCCGGACTAGGTTACGTGGGTGACAAACTAAACAAGGGGCACGTTTGGACGACGTTATTTTTAAAAAATAAAACCCTGATTTTTGTACTTTTATACTAAATAAACATATTTTCTTTCATATCTCTGTTTGTATTTTTTATAACCATTTGAAACGTTACCGGACTTTTGGTCCACTCTGTACCAAAGAATATATAATTAATAAAATTATAATTTTTATTATTAACATAGAATAGGTACGAATAAGTAATTTAATCTTATTATTTTAGCAATAATTGTAGAGTAAATGTAAGCCGAAATGGGATTCCTATCGTGGAAACCGGATTGGAAAATATAATAGAAGGCGTAGGTGTGTTTTAGTCGGTAGTTCGTCAGGCAAGGACCCTCTGCAGGCAGATTTTTGGAACTCGCGCGGTCTCTTGGGCCTACTCGCGTAAAGTAAAGTAAGTAAGTAATTATAAATTATAAATTAATAAATATATATTAAATCAGCAAGTGTTGGGCACTTTGTTGATGGCACCACGTCACGTGCTGGCGCGTGATTGCCAGTCAATATGTTAAAAAAATAATTTCGGTACTTTCAATTAAGCTGAATATCAAAAAGAAGTGTTTAAAGAATAGTATTATGTATTTTAACATTTACAATAAAATTATAATAAATTTAAATTATAATTTATTGATTTAATTAAAATTTAAATAAGAATACAAATAGAAATAAATCTTTTAATATAATGATTAAAATAAAATAAATGAAAACATTTTACATTTTTTTAGCATTTATTAATTACTAGCTGATCAGAGCGCCTTCCAGGCGCTCTTCACACCTAGTCGGGGGCTCCGCCCCCTGTACCCCCGAGTGATACATAGTATTTGGTTGAAAGTCTGTATGTAAAAGGTTTTCATCCATTTTGTTTCAATCAGTATAAGTAGATAAGACATATATTTGTTTTCTTGGAAAATATATTTTAATTTAATCAGTAAATTAATTATATATTATTATTGTATATGTTATATTTATCTAACTCTGTGTCTATACAGTTTTCGAAAGTTCTTAGCCGCAGCATCCACTTTTCTCTAAGAGTCCCTATCCTGAGCTACAACCAAATCCTACCCTGTCCCATCTCTCCCATGTCCCTTCCTTCATTGTCCACCCACCTTGATCTTTGGTCTTCCACCGGATGTTTCCCAATATTTGCATGTGTGTCTGCATACATATCTACGTATATGATAACTGAACACTTAATAATAATAATAATAATGTATTAAATGAATATAATTGAAATTTTAGTTTTAATTGCACTTTTTTTTGGTTTTTATTTTTATTTATTTTTATTGGAATTATTACAAATAATAATAATAATAATAATATACCGTTTAATACGTGAAAATAATAATAATAATAATAATAATAATTTATTAAATTAATATAATTGAAATTTTATTTTTTATTATTACATTTTTATTTTTATTTTTTACCGACCGACGATAGTAAGGGAGGTATTGTTTTCACACCAAATTTCACATGTGGAAATTTTTACATATCTCCACGAATATTGCTTAATTTAAAATTATATGACGTCACCCAGCCATTCATGACGTCACAGCCTTGTCTTACATATATATTACAAATAAAATAAAATTAAAAATATTTATGTTATGTCCATATCTGTTTTTTTATTACATTAATAGATATATTAAAATTATTTGAAATTGTTTCTGTAGCTGGAAATTAATTTACTTCAAACCGTCGGTCGGTTCGGACCTGGCCACAGGTCAACTTATTTTGTTAATAATTTATTTTTATTTTTTATTTTTTTTGTTAATAATTATTACATTTTTATTTGTTCGAAAATTATTTCTACTTTATTAATTGTTAATAGTTATTACATTTTAATTAACAGTTATCGGAATAAGTATATTCTCTTATTTTATAGAGATTTTCATTGTTTGTCTCAAAAGTCTACCTACAATATTTCATTACCATTGTATGATTCAAAATAAAATTCAAAATATTTAATAGGACATGACATGATCTTAGTATTAATTTATTTTCATTATATTAGATTGATTAATAAAATTCAAAATATTTAATAGGACATGACATGATCTTAGTATTTTTCCCATCCCAGAATATTTGCTAATATTACATGTTGGAGTTCCAATTACCTGCATATTTAATGGCAATTTCAATGCTGAATATACTTTTAAATAAAAAATTAAAAAAATTTGAAGTAAATGGAATTATTATACTTAATAAATCTATATATAAATTTAATATATATTCAAACAATAATTGAAACAATATAAATAAAACGATTCAATATTTTACTTACATTGTGATTTATATTTCTATTTTTATTACAACTGTTATTATGGGTATGTTATTTTTGACAGTTTAAAAAAAATTAAAAATATTTGAATGTGTAAGTTTATATGTAGCGCCATCTGTCGATAGTTTTGTGACACTACATACTTTTACCAAAATATTACTAATTAAGTTAATTTTGGATAAATTAATTTTCGATTTAACTACACTAAAACCTTCCCTGGGATGCCTGTTAAAGTATATTAAAGTTGGTAACCCTGCACCTTCTTACCTGTATATATATTTATAGTATGACCTTAGAGTAAATGTTCACCTTGTATTAAAAACACATTCAAACTCGAACAGTGCATTTTCATTAAACACATTTAAAACTCCAACAGGTTATGGGCCCAGGTGAACACTGCGGGTAATTGGGTGATAATTGGAAATATTTTTTAATCTTAAAAGGATTTTTTTTAAAAAATGGAATTTCTTAAAATTGAACCACTACACCGACACAACTATGATACCTGGAAGATTCAGATGGAAGCCATCCTAGTAAAAAATGGATATTGGAACATAGTCTCCGGAAACCAAAAAAGGTCAAATATTGATGAAAAAGATACGAAAGGGATTGAAAAATGGGATCTCCTGGACCAAAAAGCTAAGTCTGATCTAATTTTATCAATAACACCTAGAGAATTAAGGATAGTTAAAAATTTAAATAGCTCAAGTGAAATATGGAATAAATTAAAGGAAACCTTTGAAAGTAAAGGTCCAGCCAAAAAGGCTTATTTGTTAAAGAAACTAATTTTAAGTAAAATGAATATAAGTGATAATATGGATGACTATTTAAATACATTTTGTGAAATTATAGAAAAATTAAAAGATATTGAATTTATAATAAATGATGAACTATTATGTATAATATTATTATATAGTCTACCAGACGAATATGAAAATTTTAGATGTGCTATAGAAACAAGGGACACTTTGCCATCTTTAGATAATTTAAAAATAAAATTATTGGAAGAGTTTGAATGTCGGGGAAGTCAAGGCGATTCCTCAAATCAAAGTAACTTTATTAAAAATAGAAATAAAAATAGACCTATTAATAAAAATTATAATTTTAAAAATAATCCTTACAAAAATAATTCTTTAAATAAATATAATGAAAATAATAATAATAAATATAATACGAATAAAAAACATAATTTTTTCAACAGGGATAAAAGGTCAACTGATTATAATAAATTTAGTAATTCAAATAATGAAATTAAAAATAAAATTATATGTTTCCGTTGTAAGGGAGAAGGCCATAAAATTTCTCAATGTCCATCTAAGTCGACTCATATGTTAGCCCTAAAAGTCACTGATGATAAAAATGATTGGATTTTAGATTCTGGCTGTACAAATCACATGATAAATAATAAAGAATTACTGGAAAATATAAGACATCCAAAACTAAATTGTTTAACACTAGCCGATAACAGTAAAATAAATATTGATTGTATTGGTGATATGATTATTAACATAAATAATAGACAAATTGAATTAACAGATGTACTATATGTTCCCAAATTAAAAACGAATTTATTATCTGTCGGGTCATTTACTGATAAGAATTTTGAAGTTTTATTTAAAAATCATAATGCATTTATAACGAATAATGACGAACTAATGTTTACAGCTAAGAAAAAGGAGAACGGATTATATTATTTAAATGAAAATATTAAAAATAAAGATAAAAATGATTTTTCATATTATTTAAATAAAAATAAATTATCAAAATTAGACATATGGCATAAAAGATACGGACATTTAAATGAAAGAGATTTAAAACTAATAACCAAATCAGATCAAGTTTTCGGTTTAGACCAAAGTATATTAAATGAAAATTTAAATAATTGTGAAATATGCATTAAAGGAAAATTATCTCAAACACCTTTTAAAAATTCAAATTCACAGAAAAATTTAGAAATATTGGAAATAATCCATACAGATATTTGTGGACCATTTAGAACCACGTCTATCGGTGGAAATAAATATTTCATTACTTTTATAGACGAAGCAAGCAGATATTGCGAAGTTAAATTTCTAAAATACAAAAGTCAAGCTTTTGAAGCATTTATTGAATATAAAAATTATATTGAAAACATGACAGATAAAAGGATTAAATATTTGCAATCAGATAATGGAAAAGAATACATTAATAATAGATTTAATAATTTTTTAAAAAAATCAGGAATTAAGCGAAGATTAACAGTTCCTTATACGCCCCAACAAAATGGATTATCTGAACGTATGAACAAGACTCTATTGGAGATGACGAGATGTATGTTAATACAAGCAAATCTAGAACATTCCTTTTGGGCAGAAGCAGTAATAACTGCATGTTATTTGAGGAACAGAAGCCCAACATCATCTTTAAAAGGACAAATACCTTATAACATCCTTACAAACAAAAAATTTAATGTCTCACATTTAAGAACTTTTGGTATGAGAGTACATTTTTTAAATAAAAATAATAAAAATAAATTAAATTCAAGAACAATTGAAGGAATTTTTATAGGTTATTGCGAGGAAAGCAAAGCTTATAGAGTATATGATCCCAGGACCAGAAGGGTACATATTACTCGAGATATTAAATTTATAAACGAATTTCATAATAAAAATGGAGATAATTTAAAATATAATGATTTATTAGAAGAAAATTCAAAATACAACAGCTTGGACATAATGATTGATAAACATAATAATGATGCATCTTTAGAAAGTGATATAGACGAAAATAACATTGACCAACAGAGAGGAAGAGGACGTCCTAAAATGATTAAAAGTGGAAATAGGGGAAGACCCAGAAAAGTCTATCAATACAAAAAATCCGAAAGTGAAAATGATGAAGAAACAATTCCCAGCTCTAGAGACAGTGATGTCTTAAGTTCAGAAGATGAACTCTCGATAGAAACGACCGAAGGAGAGGTCCAAGGACTTAATGTAGAACTGAAAATTAAAGATGCACTATTGCAAGAAGACTCGAACTTATGGAAAACAGCCATGAGGAAAGAAATGATTACATTAATTAAAAACGATACTTGGACAATGGTCAGGAAACACGAAAATCAAAATATAGTGGGTAGTCGTTTTGTCTTAACGACCAAAAATGATAATACTAAAAAGGCCAGGTTAGTCGCCAAGGGATATAGCCAAACTTATTCTATAGATTATTTTGATACTTATTCACCTGTCGCCAGAATGAGCAGCGTGAGGACACTAATGGCTAAGTCTATAGAAGAAAAGTGGTACATTGAACAAATGGACGTGGAGGCAGCATATTTAAATGGTGAACTGGAAGAGAACATTTACATGGAATGTCCTGAAGTGTTTAACGACATATTGAAAGATTTAGTCGAAAATGAAAATGAAAATATAAAAAAGATTGCATTACAAATGATAAAAGACTTTAAAAAAGGGAAAAATATATTAAAATTAAAAAAGGCTATATACGGATTGAAACAATCCGGACGCCAATGGTACAAAAAATTAGACACAAAATTAAAAAATTTAGGAATGTCTCCATTGGAGAGTGATCCATGCATATATATTAAAAATAATAATAATAATAATAAAAACGTATTAATATTAATCATTTACGTGGATGATATAATCATAATAGGATCAAATAAAAAGGATATTAATGAATTTAAAAAGAATTTGTCTAATGATTTTAACATGAAAGACATGGGAGAAATAAATCATTTTTTAGGCATAAAGTTTGAATACGATAGAGATAAAAACGTCTTAAGTATGCCTGCTGATTTTCTCACGAAAACCGTCTCAAAGGTCAAGCAAGAAGATTGTATGAGAAGACTCAAGCAAATGAATTAATTAAAAAAAAAATGTTTATATTGTAAAATTGTATTTATTTATATTTTAATTATTCACTTGAAGGGGGTGTGTTAAAGTATATTAAAGTTGGTAACCCTGCACCTTCTTACCTGTATATATATTTATAGTATGACCTTAGAGTAAATGTTCACCTTGTATTAAAAACACATTCAAACTCGAACAGTGCATTTTCATTAAACACATTTAAAACTCCAACAATGCCCACAACAATCCCTGAAAGTTTCACCGTAATCGGACGGGTAGTTTTTGAGTATTTGACAGACAGACACACAGACACACAGACATTGCCTTTTATATATATATATATATAGATAGATAGATAGATATTAATTAAAGAAAAAACAATGAAATTAATTATCTCTAAAATTATTATACTATTAAAAATTATTAAACTTTTATTTAAAAATATTTCGTTTGGCTATACATAATGTTATAAATAATCAACAAAAATTATTATAAACAGGATAGTGTAGCTTTTAAACTTTTCTCAATTTCAGAAGTTGTCATTACTATTATTAATATAAATAATTTTGTATTTGTCTATTAATAAGGTATAAAGCAACCTAAAAAAATTAGTTTAAAGACTGATATACTTCCTGATTTGATTCAGAAAGCAGGACAAAGATAAATAAAATAAAAAAAGAAGTTAATCCTATCATTTGAAATTTTTACTTTAAATATAACATTTTAGTAAAACATTAACACCATCTGTTTTTTATTATAGAAACGTAAATTTAATTATTAAAAATCTTTTGACATTGTCTAATCATCAGTACTTATTTATCTATTCATTTAATTAATATAGAAAAAAATTGACAATACATTACAAAATTGAATGCAAACCAGAAAACAGATTTTTACGGCTGGCCAAGAATAATAATTCCATAATGATTTCCAATCGGTCTTCATATAAATATATTTTTCGCAAGTCTATCATTACCCATTCTTTCTACGTGACCTATCCATCGCAACCTTCTTTTGATTTTATTACTCTAAATATATGTAATTCCTCGTTATCTAATATACTGATTGAACAGTTAGTATATAATATTTAATATTTACGGAGTCGCTTTATAATTGATGACGTCATTTAATTCTCCTATATCGAATCGAATAATAATAACAGATGGTATTAGTGATTTAGTATAATTTTATATTTAGATTATTAATTTCCAATTTTGTTTTAAACATTCTTCATATTTTATTTTATTTTGAAAGTTGATTAATTCAACTTACTCTAAACCAGGGATGTCCAACACGCGGCCGGCGGGCCGCATTGCGGCCCATTCAAAGTTTTAATGCGGCCCACTATCGACTCATTTTGGAGTTAAATTTTAAAGAATTCACAGTCCGGCAAGCGACCTATAACTCCGAGGCTATAAAAAAAAGGCTGCAACATTCAAAAACAAAAAACCACCTCTATCCCCAAAATCTCCATAAGTTTTGAGACATTCACTAGCTAGGCTTAACATATTCTGGTAATTTTGCGGCCCAGTTTTTTTTTTATTTTTATTTTATTTATTTATTTATTATCGATTCCACCCTTCCCCGTTTTGGGGTTTAGGGCTACAATTACCATAATTTATATACATAATTTACAGATATTATTTACACTACAGATTTTATTTCAAATCACTTCCGTCTTTTTTGACTTCTCTTGCTCTCTTCTTTCTTTATTTCCCTCTCCCACACACACCACCATTCACACATCTTCTCATTTATGCCAGATTTCATTTTCCAATCTCTTCCGTCTTTTTGACTTCTTGCTCTCTTCCTTCTTTATTTCCCCCTCCCACACACACCACCATTCACACATCTTCTCATTTATGCTCTCAGTCAACATTTTCAACCAATTCACATTCTGTCCACAATTTTCTCTCCACTCTCTCAAATTTTCACTCACTTCACTTCTCACTCTCTCACAGCTCATCACATGCTCCAAATTTTCTATTTCCCATCCACACAATCTGCAAGACTCACATTCATACCAATCTTTCAATCCTTTTTTATCCCATTTCCCATTCTCATTCTTCCCCATGCAACTCTTCTGTTCCACCTTCTATCAGTTTCAAACCAGTATTCTTCTCTCAATGCTGTTTTCTTTAGGAGTTTGTATTCTTTGGAGTAGGACGATTTGTCGATTCTTCTCCAACGCTCTTGAACTTCTTGTTCCATTAGCTTTTGAAAACCATTCTCCGCAGCCCGTCTGATGGTCGTCATATCCCATTCACACATTATTCCTAATAAAATTTCTCCACTCCCCATCTTGTCACACAAATTTTTTAGATGCTTCCCCCATTGTGTCGCCTCATTATTTTTTATTCCTCTTAATATTTCCCTCAGGCATATCTTTGGCCATCTATGTTCTTCCAATGAGTTCACTCTTAGTACATATTCTAGTACTTTTTTGACTTGTAGAAGTGCGGCCCAGTTAAATATTTAAGTTTGCGATGTGGCCCATTAAATTAAAAGGTTGGACATCCCTGCTCTAAACTAATATAATTTTTACAGGTTTCTCAAACCTTATTAAAAAATAAAAAATAATTTTATACAAGATAGGGTGTTCACCTAATTCGAAAGCGACCGTGAGATATGTTTAAACATTTAACCACTGAAATTGATAGTAATAAACAATATACCGCATTACTACGAAAACCACTTGAAATCACATTCCTCTTTGTTAAAATCAAAATTTCTCTATTCACTTTATTTATATGTTAAAAATATTCATAATTTTACTCCACTAATTGTATTTATTGAATAGTAAAAAGAATAAACCTATGCAATTTAAAAATACCATTAAATTCTCTTAAACATCAATTATTTAATTTATTAATTTTTATAAAAATTTCATTATTTAAATACCAGGTCTTATTAATTCGTTAAATTTTAATATATATTAGAGGTTAGAATATAAATAGGTGTTAAATCTGATCTAATCGAAAATATTTCGACTTCACTAATCTAATCATCACTTCTCTAATCATAAGTACTTATTTATTTATTCATTTAATTAATCGGCTCGGTAATTAAGTTAAACAAAAATGATTAATTATTATTGGGTTTGGCTGGTAATATTTACCTGGGACACCGAGCTCTCGCTCGACCCTTTAAAAAATATTGATATACAATTCTTTAATTATTTATTACAATTATTAAATGTTACATCATTGCATCAATCTGATTAAAATGAATTGATTACAGAGCTCGCCTGATTGAAACTTGGATTTAAATTCTTCTTGAATATTATTATCCTACGTGATTACAGAATCTAAGAATTCAAATTTATCACATTTTTTAAATTTGTTATTAATTTAATTAAGTCAAACTTTCTTTTATTCTTTTATGTTTATAATCAATTTCAAATAATATACCGTGAGATGTTTAAACATTTAACTATATATATATATATGAATTTATTACTTTTAGACTCATCTGAATTACGCAGTTCTTGTAGATGTAGAAAAAAGCAGAACAAGAAGAATATCAGATGAACTTAGACTTGTTTAAGATTTTTATTTTTGGAACAAGCCAATAAATTTCATATAAAATTTCAATAAATTATGAAGAGAAATTAAAATGAAAATATTTGAAATATAAAAAGTACTATAATGAAATGCACACACACGTCTTTTCTTTAAAACTAACGTATAATAATTTTTCTGGTACTAACAACATGACATTCTAAACTTATATAATTTGTGTATGGTTCACCTTTTGGTTCAGATGGTCCACCTTGAGAGACAAGATGTCAGGTTAACTTTTATTTTAAACAATATATTGTGTTTAAAATATTTTTGTGTATTTAATCAACCTAATCAATAATTATTATTTATTTTTATTATGCATCATATTTGCATGGATTAGAATTAAATAATATGAAAAAAAAATCAAGCTGTTTGAAAATATGAATTTGTAATAATTGTGTATTATTTTACTTATTTTTAATAAACCCTTAAATTAATCATTTTCTTTTCTTGAAGATACATATCCAAATATATTGTAGTAATTGCTTTATTTAAATTTTAAATATTAATCAGATATATTATTTATTTTTGAAATAAATAAAAATTAATTAATTTTTTCTATAAAATTATTTATTCTCCAATTTCATCAAAACACTTCTTTTCCCGATTTTTTTTTATAGCTAATTCTCTTTCACCTTGTATTTTGAAATTCATTAAATTTGTGTTCATGTTTTAATTAACGCATTATCACAAAATTTAATATTCAAACTTAGTTGGTTTATTCTAATTAGGAACTGATTAGTTTTTAGTGGTAAACGTATTAAAAGTTAAACGAATAGTGTGTACCTGACATTTTAACTTTAATATTAGGTCAGGCACATTTAAATGAAACGATTCTTTAAATTAATATTTAATGTATTATTTTAATATTAATATATAATGTTCATCTCGTTAATCGATTTGTTATAAAATTATGGGATTAAAAAAAAATCTATTAATGAAATTAAACCTACATGCTAGTCAAATCAGACAAATTCTCATAAGGCAATGTTTAACTCTCTTATTGATTATATAATTCTCTTCTTCTTCTTGAGAATATTCTACACTTTTAATTTCGAAATTGATGACGTCATTTAATTTTCCTATATCGAATAAAGATAAATCTTCTAAACGTTTTGAAACAATTCAAACAATTCAAATAATTTAAATGTATCTATTAATGCAATGAAAAACAAATTTGGATATAACATAAATATTTTTAATTTTATTTTATTTATAAGATATAAGGAGATATACGGAAGCGATGGCTGTGGCGTCATGAAGGGCTGGGTGTCGTCAATTGTGACGTCATATCTATTTAAATTAAGAAAAAACTAATGAAGATAATTTTTCCAAGAGATGTGATCAATAAAACTCGATTTTTTGTTATAAATACTGACTATGGTGCGAAAACCGTTAGAGCGATTTCTGAGAACCCATTTATATACATATATACAATTTTAGCTAGCATAATAAGATAAGATATTTATTTATTTACAAGTTCTATATTTTTAAAATTAATATCAGAATTTAGAATTGTCACAAAATGATAGAAATTATTTTATAAAAAATATCACATTTAGATACTATTTCTAGGTACTTTTAAGTTTTTGTACCTCATAGCAATAAATTATAGAATAAATGGTACTTAATTAGAAAATTTATACATTTTTTATGGAATTAAAAATAATAATTAATAAAGGATTATATAAATTTCACATTAATATTCAATATGTGATATTCTGACTCTTTTAATAGAAAATTTATTGATAATTATAAATATTTTCTAAATTTAATAAATAATATGAAGTGTATTTGATTAATTTATCAAATATAATTTGAATTAAACTTACAGCATTTGTATTTTAATTACATTTTAATTGAAATAACTTAAATAATTGATTAGATGTTATTAATGGTACTCTGATCACAATGAAATTGACAGTTGACGAGCTTTTTGCTTTTCCTCCCTCATCCTCTATAATTTACTATTTTCTAAATTTATGCTTTCAATAAATATTTATAATTATTTATTAAATATTATAAGAGTAAAATATAAAAATGATTTTAAAAAATAATAAAAAAATTAAGACTTAATCCATTACATACATATAATAATAATAATAATAATAATAATAATAAACTTTATTTGCTTTTGCCAATTCGTCGTACAAATTGTAAAAAAAATTAACAAAATTAACAAAATTACATATTAATACATAAGAACGACTTAAAATAAATTAAAAAACAGTAAATAATAATAAATAATACCAAATTTGATATATGTGGGGATAATTTTTTTTTTACCAGTTTCTTCTCCCTCTATTTCGTTCTCCTTCCCTTCATAACAGAAAAAATAACAAAATAAAAACAAAAAACAAAAAATCAAAAATCATTACATACATAATAAATGTTTAATGTTGAAATTGCATTAATTCTTTAAAAATAAATTTTATTAACAATCGGAATCTAATCTCATTTTTTACACATTAATTTGTTAATTAAACACATTAAATATTAAATAATATATTATTTTTTTTAATTTGATTAGTTCATCATGACGTTCATGTTCTTTTACAAGAAAAATTAGCTGGAGTGTCTCCACTCGACTATCTCGCAATTCGAATTGGATTAAATAACATAATCTATATATATAAAAGGCAATGTCTGTGTGTCTGTCTGTGTTATTGTTTTGTGTTTTGTACATATATATGTAAAATAAAGAACAAACAGAAATAAGAAAATAAATTTTAATTAATATAATTTATAAAAAAAAATAATGTTCATAAACTTAGAATATTAATTATTTAATTAATTAAAATCTACTTAAATAAATGCAAAGAGCCACAAATATATTAGTAAATATATAAATAATAATATGAAATAGTCAATAAATCTTACTTATTATACTAGGAAAATTTGTTGTTGATTAAATTAAAATATATTTTCCAAGAAAACAAATATATGTCTTATCTTCTTATACTGAAACAAAATGGATGAAAACCTTTTACATACAGACTTTCAACCAAATACCATGTATCACTCGGGGGTACAGGGGGCTGAGCCCCCGTCTAGGTGTGAAGAGCGCCTGGAAGGCGCTCGGAGCAGCTAGTATATTATATTTATATTAAATTTAATTAATTATATATTATAAATATAATAAATATTAAACCAGTGCATGTTTGGCTTTTTGTTGATGGCACCACGTCACGTGTTGGCGCGTGAGATTTGCAGTGTTAAAAAATTAATTCTGGTAATTTCAGCTAATCAATCAAGCTGAAATTCTATATATAGCAGTTTTATACAATTATTAATCATGTGAAAAATTATCAAACATATATCTTTATTTTTACTGTCACTTTAGAGGGAAAAAAATCAAAACATTGTAAGTAATGACCCTCTTCCGGTTGAGCTACATTTCTCAAAAGTTGAGAGAAAACTACGAATTTTGAATAAATATCATGTAGCAAATTTCATCATTCTAGCTCAAACCGTTTTTGAGTAATCTTGACTACATACATACACACGCACAGACATTTTTCTCAACCTTAGTGAAAATGATTCAGAAACCTTCAAAACGTATAAAAACATCAAAATCTCAACATCGAAAATTTTCGTGATCGCAATATTATCTCTTACGAGATAGTAAAAACTGAGATTTTAGAAGTATTTTTCATTTTGAATTCCTAAACACTTTTTTTTTCAATCAAACAAGAGTTTTCAATGATATTTATTTATATTTTTTATTATTTTTAATAAAGTCCGTAACTACTTATCATCTGTAACTCATTCTGATTTATTAAGCATATATATATATAGTGTTATATGTTTGTTTAGGTTTCCAACAAAGTTTTAATTATTATGAGATATTATTCCCGAGTTACATTCAGGTTTAATTGTAAGAATTAAGTCTCGACGTTTCGGCGCTGATTTTCGCGTCGGAAATAACTTTTCTCAATATAATTTGTTAATTATGTGAATAGATGAAATGAAAAGATGAAGGGGTGATGGCAGAGTAAAAATAATGGGAAAAATATTGCAAAAAAAATCAGATCAAAGTGTGATTTTGAATTATTTGAAATGTAAATTATTTATTTTATATACAACGGTCAATCTCTTTAGATCAAGTTTATCTTTCAATTTAAGTAGTCCTAATATAAAAAAAAATTGGGACATTGTATTATTTCGGTCATAAGATTTTTTTATTTGTTTATTCCAGAGGAATGAATTTGAATTTATTCCTCTGGAATAAACAAATAAAAAATTAGAAAAAGGATGAGAGACAAGATTTAACATCCGATTTCTTTCTCTCCCCTCATAGAACCTCCCCCTGATTTTTTTTTTCCAATAAGTTTTATTGCTTTCATCTTTTATACCAAAATCTGGTCAATTTGAAAATTTTTATATTTTTTCTAACTATAACTCAAATACCGTATACAATTTTTTCTTTCATTTCCGTCTTTTCGTTTATTTTGGAGAAAATAAAATATCCAGTGAAGATCAAAGGAGGATGGAGAATGGATAGCTGAAATAATCATCAAAAGCTAAATGCAATAAGAAAGTTTTGAATTTGAATGAATAAATATGAGGTGTTTATTCTGGTGGGAGTGATTGGGGAGGTTATACTAAATAACAAAGCAAAGACCAGTGTGCACTGATTCAGACAGGAGGCTAATGTATGCTGATTAATATGAATTTGATCAAGGGTTTCAGGATAACACCTGCTCTTAACGGTCCCTTAATAACGAACATCTGCAGGAGAATATAATAGACAAGATTGATTATTAATAATTTATTAATAATTATTATTAAAATATATCTTATAATACATATTTAATGTAAGATTCAAATCCTTTGATATGAGAATAATATTAAACAAACATTGCAGTGGCGTATCTAGGGGGGGGGGTGCGGTCCGCCCCGGGCGGCACTTATCTTGGGGCGGCATTTTTTATATTTAGTTATAGTGGTAAAAAGCAACTTATTCATTTCATATTTATTTTTTTTTTTTCTTGAATAATAAATGATTAGTATGGTTATTATAAGTTTACTATTTGATTTATATAAATTATGATTAACTATATGATTTCGAATATTATTCCTCGGTGTACATAAATGCATTTTAGTGTATGTTAGGGCAAAGAAGGTGCCAATTGAAAATATGCTTCAGTTCATAAAATAATCCCCTTCTTTGCGTTAACAAGGGGGGTGTTAGTTATTTATATTAATAATAATATAATTCAAATATAAGGTTTAGTCAAGGTCGCCAGTTAATTTTGTTTTATCAAAAAGGAAAATTAACAAAACCTTTTAATTCAAACGATACTTACCAATAGACCAGTTAGACTCATATAATTTCTTAAATTATAAGAAATACACAAATCGTCTCTGGGTGATCCGAATTCTGCAGATACGAGGCTTCTAATTCTTATTTAAATAAAACAAGAAATAAAAACGCTGGAAGCTCTCCAACCACAATCAATTTAACCCACCTAAATTTCCTTAAGGTATAAAGAAAGAATTAGTAAATAAAACAATTTTAATCTCGTTTTTCTGATATATTTATATAAAGCAGTGTATATTATAAAAGTTAAAAAGATAAAAAAAGCAGTATACAATTAGGTTTGAGATGAAAGCAAATAATCCTAACTTAAATTAACAAATTAACAAATTAACAATTCAATAAAAGAATAAACAAATGAAGTATAATGGAGATCGCACAATATTTCTCCACTGGACCTCAAATATGTAAAAAAAAATTAAATTATGAAATAAGGTTTATTAAAACATTAACAAATTAATTAACATAGCAATTTTAATACAACCTGAGCAGCAAGAATTAAAGAAAGGAGAATTTTTACAAACCCAAAAATGGTTTCTGTTCAATCTGAGAGGTTTTCCAATTCAACTTCTCAGCAGGCAGACCAAGCAACAAAATAGGCAAATATCCACATGGAAAGCAATGACCAAAAACCCAAAGACCCAAGAAACAAGACGGTACACAAACATTCGAATTTTGCAACCCTGTGTCACGTGACCCGTCCCGTCTTCTATGACCTTAGACATTTCAAAACTTAAAAATATCCAATTTGCGGGAAATTTGATCTTGCTCAAACATAACTCCCCCCTTTTTAGAGAACCCCGATTCTCTAAACACTTTCGACAATTCTGAGAGCCACCCCCCAAATGGAATGGAATTCAGACTCTATGCTGCTATCAGTATTGAAACTATTATTAAGAAATTTGCACTAAAATAAACAACACATTAAAAAAAAACATTCAATTTAATTTATCAGGATTCTTCCTGATCCAAAACAATATGATTTCCTTTTTACTCTATACCCCTTAGTCTTCGAAATGTTTTCCCTTGAAATTTTTCCATTAAATTCAGTATTCACTGTCCCCTCTCCCTGCTTTAATTTTAAATTTTTATTTAAATTTTTCCCAATTAAAGATCCAAAAATGACCCAACCCAATGATGTGTTTTGTGCAAATAAATTTCCCTCTTTGTTCTTTCTCAGGCCATTTGAAACAATTTTTGAATATAAATCCACCCCAATTAAAACCAATACCTCCTTGGGCTCAAAGAAAGAATCATCTGATAGCGGCAAACCATCAGCAAATTCAAACTGATTCTTTTCCATTTGAAAGGTGGGGATTTTAAATTTTAAATTGTCTATCACATTGAACTTGGCGGTCGTGGAGAAAGAGCCATCTACTGGGGAGAAAAAGTTCAAATTTACTGCCTTATTCGAATTGGCCAATGGCTGATTTTTCAAACCAGCAATTGACATTTTCGATTCAAATGGCACCAACTTTAAACTTTTTAATAATTTACTAGAGATCAATGATATTTCACTGCCCGGATCAATGAAAGCATTAACTTTAATTTCCTGACCGTTAGGCAGCTTGCATATCATCAATGCTCTTCCCAGAACCGAACAAAAACCATCATTTTTGCAAAAATAATTATTGGTATGATTAGGGCTAGGCGAAGTGGATGTGGACATAGGGGATTCATTTTTGTTACCGGTTTTAGGAGATTGCTGCCCAGACTGCGTGTTTCCAAAAGTCTGTTTCTTGTTGAGGTCCATTGAAGATTTTCTCTTTCCAAAGTGCAGTAGACTATTGTGCGACCTCTTACAAATTGTGCAGCTTCTAGATGTGCATTCATTTGATCTATGTTTCTCTGAAAAGCATTTAAAACATAGATTATTAGATTTCACAAAATAATATCTCTCTGAAGGACTTTTCTGAGAGAAATGGACACAATTGTGTAAAATGTGGTTGTCCTTTTTACACAATTTACAAATCTTTTTAATATTAATAAAAGTATTTAATACTTTCCTGTCCTTCTTACACTGTTTCAACACTGGCTTATCTTCCCGTGGTGTTTCTCGACCTCTTACAGAATCCGCAAGTTGTGTAAGAAATTCGAGCAAAACATCCAAGGCCGGGATTTCTTCGCTTTTCAAAGGGAAGATGAATCTCGACCTCGCCTCTGGATCCAGTTTAGACAAAACTGCATACACTAGATAGGGATTGGATTCGACCGTATTTATCTTTAAAGAGTCCAACTGTGCAATAATTTCCCTCACCATCGAGATCAATTTATTATAATTTTCACTCGAGGGAAATAAAATTGGCTGCAAGCTGAACACTTTTTCAATGAGGTCGAAGACCAAGTCCCTATACTTGTAAAACGCCTTGTGCAGTATGTCTCTCGCTGGGATGTAGTTCTCGTCGGTCGACGGAAGATGCCGAATCGTGTCCAATGCCTTGGGTCCCAAGTAGCCTTTCAGATATTGCAGCTTCTGCGCTGCACTCAAGGAGGGGTTGGATCCTATTGCCGCGTCGAACTGATTCGTAAACGGCAAATAATCCACGTATTCCCCTGTAAAAGTCGGTAATTGGATCTTTGGCAAATTAACATTATTTGCAGCTAAACCCAATACCGGCTTCTCCTGCTTTATTGTTGGCTGCTGTGGGACATTTAACACACATTTATTAAGCGATAGGATGAGACGATCAGTGTTTTCCAACACGTTTTCACACTGGTCATCTACACCCTTTTCAAAAATATTATTTTGCAACAATTCAAGTTGCAAAATTACATCTTTAGTTTCAGCAACTAAAGCTTGAATCCCCGTGCTATTTGTGTTGGTCAACCCCGCGAATAACAATTCTTTAATTCTAGTTGCTCTTGTTAATTTTTTCATCTCAATGCTGATTTGTTTCAATTGAGCTTCCAAATCAGCCATTATTTCAATTATTTATATATAAATATATCAGAATATAGCCAAAAAAAAAACAAAACCAAAAGGAAAAGCAAATGAGAAAAAACTAACCTGATTAGAGACACCTCCAGTCCTGTCACGGTCGCCAAAAGAATTTATGTTAGGGCAAAGAAGGTGCCAATTGAAAATATGCTTCAGTTCATAAAATAATCCCCTTCTTTGCGTTAACAAGGGGGGTGTTAGTTATTTATATTAATAATAATATAATTCAAATATAAGGTTTAGTCAAGGTCGCCAGTTAATTTTGTTTTATCAAAAAGGAAAATTAACAAAACCTTTTAATTCAAACGATACTTACCAATAGACCAGTTAGACTCATATAATTTCTTAAATTATAAGAAATACACAAATCGTCTCTGGGTGATCCGAATTCTGCAGATACGAGGCTTCTAATTCTTATTTAAATAAAACAAGAAATAAAAACGCTGGAAGCTCTCCAACCACAATCAATTTAACCCACCTAAATTTCCTTAAGGTATAAAGAAAGAATTAGTAAATAAAACAATTTTAATCTCGTTTTTCTGATATATTTATATAAAGCAGTGTATATTATAAAAGTTAAAAAGATAAAAAAAGCAGTATACAATTAGGTTTGAGATGAAAGCAAATAATCCTAACTTAAATTAACAAATTAACAAATTAACAATTCAATAAAAGAATAAACAAATGAAGTATAATGGAGATCGCACAATATTTCTCCACTGGACCTCAAATATGTAAAAAAAAATTAAATTATGAAATAAGGTTTATTAAAACATTAACAAATTAATTAACATAGCAATTTTAATACAACCTGAGCAGCAAGAATTAAAGAAAGGAGAATTTTTACAAACCCAAAAATGGTTTCTGTTCGATCTGAGAGGTTTTCCAATTCAACTTCTCAGCAGGCAGACCAAGCAACAAAATAGGCAAATATCCACATGGAAAGCAATGACCAAAAACCCAAAGACCCAAGAAACAAGACGGTACACAAACATTCGAATTTTGCAACCCTGTGTCACGTGACCCGTCCCGTCTTCTATGACCTTAGACATTTCAAAACTTAAAAATATCCAATTTGCGGGAAATTTGATCTTGCTCAAACAGTGTAAATTTTGAATTCTTATTCCAAGAACAGGATAATAATTGATTAAATAACTTAATAATTTATTTATGTGTATTAATTTATAAAAACCACTATTTGATTGACTTATAATAGAAGGGGCGGCAAACTGGAGATCGCCCCGGGCGGCAAAAGTTCTAGGTACGCCATTGAAGCATTGGACATTTAAATAAAACAAAAATTATACTTATATAATAAAAACTTAGAAGAAAAATTAAATATTAATTATTAATATTAATTAAATACTTGGTAAAGTTTTAAGTTGATTAATATGTTTACTTAATGCGCATTTTGATTGATGTACAATAGGATTTGGTCAAAATGCAAAAATAAACTAATTTAAATGCAATTTTTTTCGCGTGCCCGTTTACCTTTTATTTATATGCATTTTTTAATGGATTATAATAATTGATAAAAATACAATAAAAAAAAGGAAATAAGTTGTAATATTAGAGATCATGTGATAACATTAATTAAATACAAAGATTTTATATAAATTATATAAATTTTATTAATAATTATCATAGAAAATTCTTACAATTTGTTTGTTCTTTATTATTAAAATCCTGAAACAAACTATCAGCCGCCTTTAACATAACCATTTTTATAAACTCCCCATCAGAAAATGGTTTTGATTTCTTAGCAATCAAATAAGAAATTTCAAAACTAGCTTCCGTAACATTGCTGTTGGTTTTTACAAATTTTGATAATAAATTCGATTGATTTTCAGCTATCTTTAACCCTTGAGAAATTAGTTCTTTTCTTTCCTCAATATGTTTTTCGGTTATGTTTTTATGGTTCGTTTCAAAGTGTCGCTTAATAGAAGAGGTTCGACATACAATAATTTCAGAGCACAGGCCGCACCGAGTTTTATCTTAAAAAAACCGCAATCAGTCGTCCAAGAGGATCCAAAGCTTCGAATATCTTGAAGTTATTGTTTTTTTGGTACCATTTTAATTAAAAAAAAATGTTCATTTAAAGTTAAACACAAATTTTAGTAAAACTAAAAACTCATTATAGAATATATAAGAATTATATCACAAGTATATAAATGTACGTATGCAAAGGCAGCTATAAAAAGAAATTTTTGAAAAAATACAGAAACTATTTTAATATAAGGAATGTTTTTACTTAATTTTTTAAATTTTTTTACGTGCCAAAGTTGGCACGCGTGCCATGTAATTGCCATCCCTGATGTAGATTTAACAGGCGAAATGCGCATAAAGTGTTTAATTAAAAACTATTTTTATTAAGTTTTATACTTTTTAAGTTTAATTTTAATTTACTTAATTTATTAAAATGTTTAAACTATTGATTACAGTTAAATTCTACAAAGTTTTTTCTTATTTCTTAAATCTTTAATATGAAATTGTTATTTAATTATTTTTTTAACTTTAAAACCATTCACTATTAGAAGAACTAGCTAAATAATTTATCTTGTATGAGTGTCAAAGAAGTCAATGAAAATATTATGAGACAGATGAATTTTATTTCCTTTTAAAGGAGTAATTTTGTTCTGATCTGATTTCTGAAGGGACTACATAACCTAGGCTCCTTGGATGTCCCTTGAGTATTTGCTCTGTTATTGGCGTAACATCAAAGACCTTTCTAGTCATGCTCATTATTTATGTGTTCCAGTCTGGTTATTCGAAGAGTGCTATCGTAACTTCCTCATTGCAATGACATCGAGCCTTTTAGCTAGTGACCTGCACTCAAAATCATCCCTGTAATGTTTTTTTTTTCTAAAGGTCAAAAGTAAAAAATAAATAAATAAAAAAACATAAACAAAACAAAAAAATAAATAGAAAAATTTCTCTCTCAAAAACATATTTAACTCATCTAAAATTGTCCAAATAGATTAATCCACTTGAAATGTAATAATAGATGGATTGCAAAAAAAAAAAATAATAATTTCTCTGTTCTATTTGAAGTCAATTACATATTAATCACTGAATAATAAACCTAGTTTAAGTTTAGATTTATATAATATATATTATATTATATATAGAAATAATCATATGAATATTAATTTTGTAGAATAATTATTTACTTAAAGGGGGAGAGGGACAATTGAATTCAAATTTAATTGATTTCTAAAAATAAAAATTGAATTCTAAGTTTTATATATAATATCAAATGTAATTATAATTCTTTTATATAATATATTGAATTTTTAATATTTCATTTGGTATCATTTAAATTAAAGAAGTATAATAATTTTAAAAATTTTTGTCAATTTTGCTTGCCTTGAATTTCACCCAAAAATAAAAACATTCTTATAATAATTAATTGGTTTAATAAAATTTAATTAGGTTAAAATATTCAAATTTAACCTTTTTTACTAAAACTGTTGATTTTTTTTAGTTCTGCTTAATATAATTTCTAGTTAGTATTTCTATTTCAAATTTTCCATCACATTCATATAAATCTAATTTATACATTATATTTAATTACTTGCATTAAAATATGTAATATTTATATATAAATAAGTTGATCTGTGGCCAGGTCCGAACCGACAGACGGTTTGAAGTAAATTAATTTCCAGCTACAGAAATAATTTCAAATAATTTTAATATATCTATTAATGTAATAAAAAACAGATATGGATAGAACATAAATATTTTTAATTTTATTTTATTTATAATATATATGTAAGACCAGGCTGTGGCGTCATGAATGGCTGAATAACGTCATATAATTTTAAATTAAGAAAAAACTAATAAAGATGATTTTTCTCGAGGATAAAACCAATATAAAGTGCATGATTCGTGGAGATATGTAAAAAATCTCCTTATGTGAAATTTGGTGTGAAAATAACCCTTCCACTACCACTTCCGGTTTCCGGATTTGCACCAAAAGTTGATCAATTTATCCTACTGATGCATTAAGTAAATATACCAAATTTCATCAAAATCCGTTGAGCCGTTCAGGCTGTACACATCTATACGGACGGACAGACGGACGGACGGACGGACGGATAGACATCATGCTAAAAATACTTTTTTCTGTTAAGAAAATGCATGATTCGTGGAGATATGTAAAAATCTCCACATGTGAAATTTGGTGTGAAAACAATACCTCCCCTACTACGTCGGTGGGTAAAAATAAAAAAAATTGTTGATCTTTCTTATTTTAATTAATATTTCCATAATTGAGTGAATTAATGAAATTGATTAATTCAATATGTCGTCTATATATTATTCCACATAAAGTAATTAGAATTATAAAGGGAAGGAAGGGTATAATCAGCAGAATATTGAGATCGATTGGGGGAGAATAAAGTTTAGAAGATTTTATTAAAAATCAATAATAATAATAATATTATCTCCGTTTATGTTATAAAATTAACTATGATAGAATTAGGAGAGAATAGAAATTGTATGGAAGTGCTTCATGAATGTGGTTATTACTTTGAAATTCAGTAGTGTCACAGCTATATTATGAATATTTTGATAATTTCTGTACTTTTTTCATTTCATTTTTTTCTGATAAATTTATTTATCACAGAAAATGATAAATACGATTAATTGCATTTTAATTAATCTATATCATAAAAAAAATTCATATATCCTTCCTCTCCTCCACTTATACATATATAATAAATCCAATAGCGTGACAGTCCGTAATCAGATGACTTATGTTCATGTATTAAATAATAAATTGTAAAAGTTAAATACTTGCTCGAAATGTTTATGTAGTTATTTATACATACCAGAAAGAGTATGTGTAAACGTTTTATGTAAAAGGAAGAAGAAAAAAAAAACAACAAAAACAAATAAATAACTTATGATAACAAATATGCGCGACGAAGACTTATTTTTCTCTCTGACTGAAAATAAAACTCATTATTTTAGCGATTAGAATGCAAGTCAGATAAAATAACAAATTCCAATATATCTGTTTATCCTTTGGTAAAAAAATACTTAAATTCCTCTAGGTTATTTTACAATAGATGAGATTTTTAGAACTCCAATGAATCATATATATATATATTTATAACATTCAACGAAAAGTTAAAAATATAATTCAACTTTAAACAAACTCTATTATTATACATTGAGTTTTGTAAATATATATATATATATATATATCAAATACTGTTTTATTTTTTTTAACTATATAAATGAGAACTGTGAACAATGTCATTTTATGAAATTGTAAAATATAAATTTTGATAAAAGTAATATTAACGAGATTTTTTTCAAATGTTATCTTTTGGTTACTAAAACTCTATTCAGAATACAATCCGTGCCAATAATAAATAATAATAATAATAATAATAATAATTAATTCTGTGAGTAATAACATTAAATATTTTAATTACCACGGTATAAATGTAAAAAATAGATTTATATGTTTTATAATGAGAATAATAATAATTTATCAGAACAACACCTACATACTTTATAAAATAACATCTACATACTCTATAAAATATATTAAATCTGTTTGTCTCTGATGTATTTTGGTTTTATGGGTTTGAATTGAATTTAAAATATACCTCTAGGAGTTTTTTAGTTAAAATTTATAAAATAAAGATATATAAAATATATAGATATAATGTTAATATTTATTTAAGGCTATTATAAATTATTTTAAAATAATAAAATTAAAGTAATTGATAATGAAAAAAAATATTTTTTTGAAGGAAAAGTATTGTTTTTAAAATTATGCTTAAAATATACTTTAGAGAACTGATTAGTTTAAAGGATTTTATTTCAATAAAAGATAACATTTAATTTAATTTATTTTTGTTATTTGAGTATTTTATTATTATTTTGTAATTATTTTGTAATATTTTGTAATACAAAGTTTATTTATTTCCAGGGCCGTCTTAAGATTTTCGGCGCCCGTGGACTCCTAAAATTTTGCGCCCCTTTTCATAAGAAATTACACAGAATTGTTAGTAGGAGCGAGATGGGTATACAAAAGTGTACGAAGTAGAAATTGTCAATTTATTATAATTAGACCAATACAATAAACTAAAACATAAAAGGAATTAAATCAAGAAACATAAGTATTATTAATTATGAATTCTGAAAATCTATATAATTCTTTAAAACATAAATTTTATGCAAAATTAAAAAAACAACCTATATGAACAAAAACAAGCTATATAGTATAAAAAAGAAAGTTATATATTTATTTTCCTAGCTTTTTCTTTTGCAAATTTATAGATAATATCACCCGAGAATTTAAGTTATTAAATAAATCACTCTCTATGGACAAAATACTCCAATCATTTGATCTCTCCCAAAGATTTTTTAATTTTTATTTTTTTATCCTTTTCATTGCCCAAAAAGATCTTTCACCGCTGCAATTTGTAGTGGCAATACTTAAAAAAAATGCTCAGTGCTGTGGCCACGTTAAGAAAAGTACACTCAATTTTTTTTTTATTGTTCTTAGACTAAGTTCTACAGTAGATATATTTTCTTTATTTTCTAATAAATTCACATGTTTAAAAAAAAGAAACTCTTCAATAAAATTTGAAACAATGTCATTTGTGTTAAAAATGTTATATATGTCAAAATTTCGCCCGCCCAATATTCTCAAACTGCACAATTATCGCTGCTTTTAGGTTTCTTATTAAAATTATTTATTCAATGCTTATTCGGGTATTATGAATAAGAAAAATAGATATGTATTTTGAATGTGCATGATTAAAATCTTTGAAGTGATGTCACTCCGGGTTGGAGGCGACTATAAAACTACTTCTTAGCAATCAGGAAAAATATATAAACCAATAAAAAATGTCGCCCCCAGAAGACTTGCGCCCTGTGGTTAGGGTGGCCCTGTTTATTTCATATTTTAATAAAATTTTGCACAGCAGTTTATATATATATATATATATATTAGATGTAGTGAAGAAGAGGAAGAAAGTATTTCTACATTTTTTTATTTTGTTTTCTTTAATATTATTAAATAATTTTAAATTTTTAAATTAAAAAAATTATTTGTTTATAAATTTATATTGAAACATATTAATACATTTTATTATTTAAAAACGAAATTTTCTTAATTATGTTCAATAATAAAACACTATCTCTATAACAGTTTTAATAAGAATACTTTTGTTTCATTGAATTCATTATATTCTTTTTTTTTTGCCTCTCTTAATTAAATTTTAAAAAATAGAGATTTTTTCATTTTTTTTAGTTCTTTTTTTCTTTCAGTTGCAGGTGCCAAAGTGTCATTGAGTTGGTGGGTAGCAATTAGCCTCAAATTTCTTAGCAGGAGAAGTCAGGGAAGCTTTTCATTTGTTCAAAATGTGGAGGCGATTAAACGGCAATTGGAGCGGATTTGTTGCACGTGAGTTGCTGATTAAACCACAAATGCAACCAAATGGCTGCCGTCTGTCGAATGCGAACCAGCCAGACCAATCGACTCACACACACACACACACACACACACATATATATATATATATATACAATTTTCAACTCAAAAAAAAAAGATAAATTATAAAGAGTGGCTGTTCAATTGAATTAATTCGCTTAGTGAGGAAAAAACGGCGTGGAATAATGTGACGGCTCTTTCCATCCTAATTGACCAAACGAATCAGGTACCAATAGAATAATATATAATTTTGAAATTTGTTTGAATTAAAGGGTTCCAAAAATAGGCGAGGAGAGAATCTTTTTATTTTAAATTAGTAATCGTTTAACAATCGAGAAAAGCTGATTGCAAATATTTCAAATCTGCTGTAATTATTAAAATAAAAATATATTTATATATTCATTTTTTTTCAACTTTTTTTTTCTGATATTAAATAGATGAATAAATAATGTTTAAATTTAATATTTTTTTATAATAATTATCTTTTGTGTTTTTGAGATCGAAGTCCATTTTGGACAATCTATACAATATCAAATAAATAAAATATAAATTAGTATATATAAATTTTTTATTTGTATATAATAAAATAATACCCTGTTTCTGGAAATTTTCTATCTAATTCTAATAATTTAAAGCTTGACAGGAATTAATACTTTGATGACATTTTGCATAGTATATCGGTTAGATTCTGATTTGTCAGACATAAGTGAGTTGCAATAAATTAAATGGAAAACCAATTTTTTATCTTATCAAATTAGACAATTTATGAGTATACAATTCTAAATGTAAGCTGTATAGTTTATAGAAGAAAGTTAAAAGAAACCCCTGACATTAGGCAACCAGCACTTCTTGCTTACTAATTTAAATAAATAGTACTGGGACCCCGAGCCTCGGCTCGGTAATTAAGTTAAAAAAAAATAATTCTTTATTATTGGGTTTGGCTTGTAATATTAATACCTGATTCACCGAATCACCATTCAAATAATAACCTACAAACAGAAAAGTACGCCTGTTGATATAAAATATATGCCTGGGACACCGAGCTATCGCTCGACCCTTTAACAAATTTATACAATTTATTTTTATATACGAGGTGCGCGCGCAGCTCGAAACGAGAGTGGTCCACTGCTTTTCAAGCTCCTGATTTTCAAACTTTTTCTCAGTGCTTTTATTTAAAAATTTTTTATACTTGCATGATTGTATTGTTAGTGTGTCTCTCGGTCCGTTTCTGTAGCTGGAAATTAATTTACTTCAAATCGTCGGTCGGTTCGGACCTGGCCACAGGTCAACTTATCCATATTTTTATAACGCGTGCCACGTAATTGCAACCACTGGTTTAAACCATTGGGTATTTACATATATTATATATCCAGTTTATACAATTCTTCAGTTTTCAGTTAATTTAAAAACCATATTTTAGATCAGTTAGCTAGCATTTTTTTTGTTTTGAATTCTGAAATAACTAAAAGATCAATTTTTATTTGTATTCATAAAACAATTGACTATTGTAAAAATAAATTAACTTAAATTTGAATATAATAGAACGAGAAATGTTTTGTTGATTTTTTTGTGTTGTTTTTTTTTTAATGAAGCAAATGACAAAGGCCCGTTTTGCCCGATCTGTAATTTTCGCAAGTCCATTTCTCTTTCCCCCTTCCCCCTCTCTCTCCCTCCCACTTTCTCGTAAACTTCCTCTTCTCCCTCCTCTTTGTCTCCGATCCTTTGTTCTGATTAATTCCGGGTCAGTCCATAAATGATTAAAACACACACTCACACACACACACACTTCTATATCACTTTGTTAATTTAAATCACTTTCATTATCATCAGTTAATTTTACATTGATGAGAGATCAACCCATTCACCCACTTGCCTCTGGCGATTTTCCTACCCTCTCCCTTTACTACTCCCATCAATTTGTCCGCATGAAATTACATAATAATGAATTAATAATATTAAAGACATCAACATCATGGCGGATGGATTGGAGAACCAAGAAGCATCATGAAGAGATAAATAAGATGAAAAAATGCAATATCCTGCACACTGGTATTTAATTTCCACCACCAGACGTCAGTCAGTCCTTCACTACCACCACGAGAATCAACCCCAACTATCACTCCGCCCGGGGTTTATCCATTCCCACTCCCCACTCTTTCTCCCACCCTGAGGCATTTCTATCGGAATGACTACCATTCCAAAAGGCACTCTCTTTATGAAAAATAAATTAGCTCACCCTGAACCAGCCTCTCCCACCAGAGGGATTAATAACTTGACACAAGGGTAGAGAGGAGGGAGGGGGTTAATAAATATTTTTAAACACACAAAGGGAATATTAATGCGGTCGATTGGAATGTAACTTTCTCTCACACACGTTCATCATTTTGGTCAGTAATATAAATACATGTAGACAGATGTATCACTGTCTGAATAAAAAAAAATATATTGGACTCATGATACGAATTTTATTAAAAATATTTTATTAGTGAATATATTAAAAGAAAAATTATTAATTTATTTTATATAATATACGATTATTCTAACTCGAATGAATATAATATATTATATATATCCTATATAATAAATATTTATAAAAAATAATTTTATTTTATAATTAAATGAACAGAATGACGAGTAGTAACATTTTATGTTTAATAAAAATTAACTATCGTACTTTAACTTTGTATCGGAAAAAGTATTAAATTTATTATCAATATCCGTAATTGAATTATAAAATAATTTAGTGTAATTTCAATAGTATTATACTAGCAAAAAATGTATATATATATATATATATTTATATATGTGTATATATATTTATATATATTATTATTATCAGATTTATCAGGGATATAATCACGTATTTTTGTGAGATTGTTTTCTCGACGTATTATATATATTTGTATATTTTTATAAATTTAATATAACCATTTTAGTCCAGTCATTTGGAAGTTTTACCTGTAAAGTTTTCCGGAAGTTTTGAAAATTGGTAATTTTATAGATTTAGACCTGGTCTTTTCGAATTTCAACTTTTTGTCACCTCCTATTCTTTAGCACGCACCGCCATATTACATTCATTTTAACCATATTGATGCAATGATGTAACATTTAATAATTGTAATAAATAATTAAAGAATTGTATATCAATATTTTTTAAAGGGTCGGGCGAGGTTCCAGGTGTTCCAGGTACTTATAGATTATTCATGGTTTATGATTATTATTTTTTTTTCTTAGAAATATATATTATATTTATTGTAATCAGGGCTTCGAACCGTTATTTTTTTCGTTTCGGTTTTCGTTCCGGTTCAATAAAAAAAAAAATATCAGTTCGGTTCCGGTTTTCGTTCCGGCAAAAATAACGTTTTTTTCGGTTTTCGGTTTTCGGTTCAGCTCCGATTAATTAATTTTAAAGACCTTTTATTTGTATTAGAAATTTAGGTCGGGGTATGCCGAGTCTGCCATAAATATATAAAAATATTTCTTGCTACCACCCTAAATCATACTACATGAATTGATACAATATAATATAAATAATAATAATTAATTAAAGGTATAATAATTAGAAGTATATAATATAAGATGTTAATATAATTTATTAAACGAAACAAATAAGTATGAATATTTTTTTACATCCTTCTACTTTCAAACACTCAACAAACGAAACAAATTCGTATATTTAATGTTAAAGTATACAGGATTCTTGGATATATTTACTTATAATTATAACTAGAATTATAAAAGATGAAAATTATACCACTAATTATTAAAATATCTTCTAATATATTTTCATTTAAACTATTTCTATTGTCTCGTAAAATAAACTTTAAACCAGAGAAAGCTCTTTCAACACTAACTTGTGTTGCAGTATCTCCTAAAACCACCATTGCAATTTTGTTAAAATGAGGATATGTATTTTTATTTTCCTCCCAAAATTCTAAAATAAGTTTTTTACTGTCTAATCTTCGTACTTGGTCAAAGGTATTCAATATTTGTTTAAATTTATTTAATAATTTTATTTATATTTATGAATCATTTTCTTTATATCAATACATAACCCTGTAACAAATGGAATAAATAATTTAAAAAATTAATACTATCATTAAATCAAAATATCAGTATTAAACAAACGATGAAAACATTAAATTCTGTATTGCGACTACGAGACGCTGCCAACACAACCGAAGGGAGAGTATGACTAGGACACTAATTTTTGAAACAAAGTTTTTAGCGACACCATGCAGTGCGAGGCATAACTAATTGAAAAAAATTCGGGCTTGGGTGTTGCCAAAACAATTGTGGCAACTCTGGATTGAACACGTACTGAACCGAAATAAACCGATATTATTTTTTTCGGTTCAGCTCCGGTTTTCGTTCCGACAAAAATACCGGTTTTTTCGGTTTTCGGTTTTCGGTTCAGTTCCGGTTCGAAGCCCTGATTGTAATTTAACATTTCATATGCCAATTTTTGGTGTACTAGAGCCTTAATAGCTGAATAGGTTTCTAAGAATCAATTTCTATGAAAGGGTATGTCACAATTGAAAGAGATCTATTATTTTAATGATCTGCATATGAGATCTTCAAATAGGGGCCAATATGTTATGTGAACGATTTCAGCATAGTCTCGTACTTCCATAATAATTTTTGTTTCATAATATTTTTGAGTATTAGCTAATTTCTTCTATAACAATTTAGCTTTAAAAAACAGAAAAAAGTATTGAAGATTTTGGGTGCTTGAGATTAATACGAAAATAAAAGAAAGATGAAAACAATTTTTTCTTTGTCAAATAAGTAATTGAATTTGTTAACTCATATCGAAGATGTTGTGTTTTCACTAAGAAAGTTGGAATTTAGTACAATTATATATAAGATCGCTTGTCGCTGACTAACACAATTCAAAAGACCAAAAAAGAGTTGATAAAACATTGCATAATGCAACCAGATCTCTGCCGGATATCACTTCTCTCAGCGTTAGATCCTTTTCTATTTGGGCAAACATTTAAAGTATTTCCCCTATTCTGAACAGACTCAGACACACATGCAATTGAATAAAGCAAGTATTTTTTAAATATTTTTAATGATAAAAAAATATTCTTTTCAACAAATTTAATTCTTTTGATTTCTTTTAATTATAAAAAAAGAGAAAAAGATATGTATTTTATAATTTTATTTTAAAACATGTATACATAAGAAAGTAATATAATTGTAATGCTATTCCAAAAATATCATTAATCCGTTAAAAATAAAATTTCTTTTTTTAAATATAAATTTATTTTCATTGAAAGAGATTATTGTAAAACGTTTCCTCTGAAGGGACTAGTTGTTGAAAAGTCAGACAAGGACATTCGTTCATGGGTTAGCGTCGAGAGCAGACGGACTTTATTGGAGGAAAAAAAGGAACACCATTGCACTCGGTCGTCTACATTATTAACAAGAAATATTGTTTTTCAAGAAGGAGTGTTTTTTTTAATTTTTTTAATCTAAGAATTAAAAATATTGGTTTCTCTTTAATTTTTATAAAACGTCTTTTTTTCTTTTTTTATAAAAAAAAAATATAAAAAAATTTCTGTATATAAAATTATAATTTAAAGATTTACATTTAAATCTAAAGGTTTTTAAAATTGATATTTACACATTAAATATAATAAATCTGATTATAAATTTTTATTCTTAATGATAAATTTAATATTTTTTTTCTTTTTTTGTAGACCAGATCTCTGGGGCAGTTCACGCCGATTCAAAGTCCACCCTTTTCCAATACACATTTGTGACCAACCCTTCTTTTTCTTAAAATTTTCCCCTTTCGATATCAACCCATATAAAAAAATCATAACAATATATATATATATATATATATATATATATATATTAAGAAAGAAATAATAATTTCTAAAGAGTAGAATAAAGTTTAGTCGTATGTAAAAAGAAAGTTCTCTTCAACATATGTGTATAGAAAAAAAACAAACGAAATTGGTTTAGAAAGTTAGATATGGTTTTTGCCAATTGCAAAACAAAAATATTTTCCACTTTCAAAATAAAATCAGAGAATAGGAGTGGGGGATGATAACCAAACATGTTATCCAATATTTTCTTTAGATATATAATTAATTTTAAAGCTTTTCTCTTTTACCATACAATTTTACTTTTGTATAAAAATATAGATTTTATACTTTATATCCAAATGGATATAAAAAATGACTAGTTATAAATTATATATTTATTATTTATATATATATATATATATACTAAATAATTTAAAATTTTAAAAATTTAATGGAACTAATAAAATCCAATTTTATTTGTTCTTCTCTTTAAACTATTTTATGTTTAAATTCTGAAGGATTAAAATAAATCATAAAATGAACTGAATTATAAATTCATAATTAAATTCTCATTCTTTATAATTAATAATAAAGAATTCATTTTTTCTACCTCTATCTATAGATACCTATATATATAGATATTTTTATTTTTATTGATATATTTTATTACCGACCGACGATAGTAAGGGAGGTATTGTTTTCACACCAAATTTCACATGTGGAGATTTTTACATATATCCACGAATCATGCATTTTCTAAACAGAAAAAAGTATTTTTAGCATGATGTCTGTCCGTCTGTCCGTCTGTCCGTCCGTCCGTATAGATGTGTACAGCCTGAACGGCTCAACCGATTTTGATGAAATTTGGTACATTTACTTAATGCATCAGTGGGATGAATTGATCAACTTTTGGTGCAAAACCGGAAGTGGTAGTATTAGCGATCGACGATAGGAAGGAAAGGGTTATTTTCACACCAAAGGAGATTTTTTTATATATCACCACGAATCATGCACTTTATATTGGTTTTATCCTCGAGAAAAATCATATTTATTAGTTTTTCCTTGATTTAAAATTATATGACGTCATCGAGCCATTCATGACGTCACAGCCTGGTCTTGCATATATATTATAAATAAAATAAAATTAAAAATGTTTATATTTATTATTTATGTATCCATATCTGTTTTTTATTACATTAATAGTTATATTAAAATTATTTGAAATTGTTTCTGTAGCTGGAAATTAATTTATTTCAAACCGTCGGTCGGTTCGGACCTGGCCACAGGTCAACTTATTATTATATGTAATTTTAAAATTATAATTGAATTGATTTATTATTATAAATTGGATTACTATTTATTTCATAAAAAATCAATTATTAAATTTTTACCTTATTAATTTTTTCATTTTTTATAACTTTAATTTATATTTAATTATATTATTTATTTCTTCAAATATTTATATAATTTTTTTAATATTTTTATAGTCGCACTCGTACATTTCTTCTTAATATAAATTTAATGATAATTATTATTATTATTTTACTCTTAACTATTATTTCAAGTTTTAATAATTTTATATTTGTCTCCAAACAATACTTTTTAATGAAGTTGCTATTAAAATAAAACAAAAAAAAAAAAAATTCAATTGAGAATATATCGGGTCGAAAGTCAAATGTTCTGGAAAATAAAACAAAGCCTTGAACAGATAGGAAAAGGGATGGGAAGACAGAAACGAAATGAATTGACTCTTTAAAAACAAAGAAAATTGGGTTAAAAAGTTTTCGAGATAAATATAAATTAGAAGCAGAAGGAAATGATAATGAAGAGCAAGGTGTCTTTTGCTACAATTTCAAATGAACAAAAACAACAGGCCAGGGAACAAAATGGAAAATACGACTGAAGCCACCCCATAATCTTTTCAATTTTAGATATTTTAATGAAAAATTTACTATTTATATATCCAAAGATAAATGAATCTTCAAAAAAGAGAAAGCTTCAAATCTCATCAAAATTTAAAAAAATATAATTATAATAAAAATAAGTCAACCCCTGTGACTGATTAATATTTAATGAACAAAGTCAATTAGCATGCCTTAATGACGAGATAGAGTTGTTATATGATCAGTATAACGACTCGTCTCAATCTACAATTCTTGATTAAATATTCGTATTTATTATTTTCAGTAATCCATTCATTTCTTGGTTCCAAAAAGATCATTTTCTTGCCAGATTTGGGGTCCGTGTCCCCAACGAAGCAGTTAGGCATGTTAACTACATTAATGCCGTGAAGTATAAAATAAAATAAAAAAGACAACTAATATAACTAAAAATATACTAAAAAAAATTTCAAGGCTAACTGAAATGAGTTTATCTCAGTAGACTTAATTAAACAAGAAAAATACAATAACTTTAACCCTTTAACTACTTCGGTCGTCAATAAGAGATCTGCCTAGTCTGCCGCATATTCCGACGGTCGTCAATAGACGTTTTGAAGTTTTAAGCATACGCATGTAGTGACAGACTTAAATACCGATAACTATTGAATTTTCGAGAATTATAATGTTTTACAATTTCAATTCAGATATATAATTATTAATGTTTATTTAATTATCTTTAATAAGTATAAGAATTTATAAATTATTAAAATTTATTTTATTATAATAATGTAGTTAAATAAACTGGACATTATTTTGTGATTTAATTTGTCTATTAAAAGTATCTCTCTCTTTTATTATATAATTTTATTATTAAATTAGTGTTAATTAGACAGTCAACGAATAATTATTTTATTAAAGAATCAATTTTATTGATTTTTTTTTTTTATTAATTTCAAATACTTAAACAAAATAATAAAGTTGATTGGTATTTAGTATGGACGAAAAACTGAAAATTTTATTAATATCCTCTTCTCCTCCATATTCGAAATGTTTTATTACATATTTTACGAGGGTAGTCTGAAAAGTTTCCGGCCTGACCAAGAAAAACTTTGTTTTTCAATTTTTTGTTTGTTTTATTTTTCAACATAATCTCCATCAACACTGATACATTTCTCATAACTGTGTTCTTATTAATTTAATTAATTAATAAATTATTTAATTAATTAAATTTGATTTAATTTAAGTCTCATCAACAGTTATGAATCGACGCAAAAATTCGTTTGGATTACGCCTACAGCGCCAAATTGTCGTTAGAAATGGTTTTTCGAAGCAATTTTTGGTCTAACGTTAGGAAATGCGGCACCCACGTTGCACATAGCTTTCCATATTCAAATGGTTTTGCAAAATATTTCGCACACGTTCAGCTGACATCGTACAGGTCTCAGCTATCTTGAATTTTGAAAAATAAAACAAAAGAAAAATTGAAAAACATCGTTTTTCTTGGTCAGGGCGGAAACTTTTCAGCCCACTCTCGTAATTAAATATAGAATAGAATCTTTATTTGAATATTATTTTTTTTGAATTTTTGTGAAAATCTCTCTTAAAGTTGTATAAGAGTTCAAATCAATAATAATAATAATAGCTTAAATAACTAAGATTATTATCATCCAATGAAATAATTAAAAAAAATCATTTGCATGGATGACTATTATATCTACTCTAAATTTGATCTATAATGACTAAAATAGATCAAACGTTTTCAACCTTTTGTGATTGGCATGCTATCATTTTATCAAAAGGATATAACCATTGTTTTAATATAAATAAATTATAGATAATGTAAAGCTATTTATTAATAATATATGAAGTACATTAAGTTACATTCTTAAATTTAATATAACCATTTTAGTCCAGTGATTTGGAAGTTTTACCTGTAAAGTTTTCCGGAAGTTTTGAAAATTGGTAATTTTATAGATTTAGACCTGCTCTTTTCGAATTTCAACTTTTTGTCACCTCCTATTCTTTAGCACGCACCGCCATATTGGAAATATGGCGTTAAAACGCAGTTTTCTGACAATATCTTCTTTCCATTAAAAAAATGTATACTTATATAAAATTAAACTAGAGAAAATTGCCTACAATTTATGTAAAAACCTTTTTTTGTCAACTTAATAGTTTTAACACGCGTTTTGATTAAAAAACCATTATACATCCACGCCAACCCGTAAGGTATTCAAACATCTAAATGCTGATCCAGAGATCATTGCCAAAGCTGGAGAACAATTCCTTCTTCTTTAGTTACAGTAAAAGTAAGAAGAACTTTCTGTCTTTGATGTGTCAATCAGTACTAAAGATAATGAGCTCGTTCATCAAGAACAGCCAATCAAAGGTAACTAACTGCAATTTGGCGGCGCAAACATTCAAAAAATACGAGATGGCAAAAAGTTGAAATTTGGAAATATCGGGTCGAAATCTATAAAATAACCAATTTTCAAAACTACCGGAAAAACTTTCCAGGTAACTTCTTTTTTTAGAACCAAATGATTAGACTACTTATTATTTTTATTTTTACTATCTCGCCAGAGATAGTATTGCGATCACGAAAATTTTCGATGTTGAGATTTTGATGTTTTTTATACGTTTTGAAGGTTCCTGAATAATTTTCACTAAGGTTGAGAAAAAGGTCTGTGTGTGTGTGTATGTATGTAACCAAGATAACGCAAAAACGGTTTGAGATAGAATTGATGAAATTTGGTACATGGGCATTATTCAAAATTCATAGTTTTCTATCAACTTTTGAGAAATGTAGCTCAACCGGAAGAGGGTCATTACCTACAACGTTTTGATTTTTTACCGAGCGACGATAGTAAGGGAGGTATTGTTTTCACACCAAATTTCACATGTGGAGATTTTTACTAATCTTCACGAATCATGCATTTTCTTAACAGAAAAAAGTATTTTTAGCATGATGTCTGTCCGTCCGTCCGTCCGTCCGTATAGATGTGTACAGCCTGAACGGCTGAAATTTGGTATATTTACTTGATGCATCAGTGGGATGAATTGATCAACTTTTGGTGCAAATCCGGAAACCGGAAGTGGTAGTATTAGCGATCGACGATAGGAAGGGAAGGGTTATTTTCACACCAAATTTCACATGAGGAGATTTTTTTATATATCACCACGAATCATGCACTTTGTGGTGGTTTTATTCTCGAGAAAAATCATCTTTATTAGTTTTTTTCTTAATTTAAAATTATATGACGTCATCCAGCCATTCATGACGTCACAGTCTGGTCTTACATATATATTATAAATAAAATAAAATTAAAAATATTAATGTTCTATCCATATCTGTTTTTATTACATTAATAGATATATTAAAATTATTTGAAATTGTTTCTGTAGCTTGAAATTAATTTACTTCAAACCGTCGGTCGGTTCGGACATGGCCACAGGTCAACTTATTTTTCTTCTAAAGTGACCGTAAAAATAAAGATATATGTTTGATAACTTTTCAAATGATTAAAAATTTTATAAAACTGCTATATTTAGAATTTCATTTTGATTGAATGGCTGAAAGTACCAGAATTAATTTTTTAACACTGCAAATCTCAAGCGCCATGTGGCGTGGTCCCATCAACAAAGAGCCAAACATGCGCTGGTTTAATAAATATTATTTATTAATTTTAATTTATAATTTAATTAATTTAATTTAAATTAATGTATGTTATTTAATCCAATTTAAATTTGCGAGATAGTCGAGTGGAGACACTCCAGATTTTTTTTACTTCCTTTTATTTTTAATATAAGTAGGTTATGTTAGGCTCTGCAAAAAATCTTTTGTGCAATATTTGAAAATATCGTATATTGTATATAGGAATATTTCTAATTTCTTCTATTTAGTGTTTTTAAATAAATATTATTTGGATTATTTCAATTTTTGTTACGAATCGGTTATTCATCAAATAGAAATTTTGTTTTTGTAATTTCTACAATAATTAAATTTGTTTGAAATGGATTGTTAATAAAAGATGATAGATTGTCCTTTTATATTATAATTTTTTCGAACATATCTCGACTATTTTTATTTCTATTATAAATTTCTCAAAATTTCATTCATACCTAAACAAAAACAAATATGGAAAATTTATGGTAATTTAAATAGCCCTTTAGAAAAATTAATAGTTGTTGATCCTCGCTTTAAATATTTATTAGACTTATGTTTTTACATTATAACTCCAAATTTAAATTGTTCAACTTTAGATAAAAATATATTGAAAATATTTAATCGATAGAACCTCAGATGAAAATGTAATAGAAGATGATATAAAAATAAAGATTGAATGAAAAATCAAGATAAGGTTGTGAGGGGAGAAAATATATTGACTCTGATGAGCTCATCAGCTCCTTTTTACCGACCGACGATAGTAAGGGAGGTATTGTTTTCACACCAAATTTCACATGTGGAGATTTTTACATATCTCCACGAATCATGCATTTTCTAAACAGAAATAAGTTGACCTGTGGCCAGGTCCGAACCGACCGACGGTTTTAAGTAAATTAATTTCCAGCTACAGAAACAATTTCAATTAATTTTAATATATCTATTAATGTAATAAAAAACAGATATGGATACATAAATAATAAATATCAACATTTTTAATTTTATTTTATTTATAATATATATGCAAGACCAGGCTGTGACGTCATGAATGGCTGGATGACGTCATATAATTTTAAATTAAGAAAAAACTAATAAATATGATTTTTCTCGAGGATAAAACCAATACAAAGTGCATGATTCGTGGTGATATATAAAAAAATCTCCTTTGGTGTGAAAATAACCCTTTCCTTCCTATCGTCGATCGCTAATACTACCACTTCCGGTTTCCGGAATTGCACCAAAAGTTGATCAATTCATCCCACTGATGCATTAAGTAAATATACCAAATTTCATCAAAATCGGTTGAGCCGTTCAGGCTGTACACATCTATACGGACGGACGGACGGACGGACGGACAGACATCATGCTAAAAATACTTTTTTCTGTTTAGAAAATGCATGATTCGTGGAGATATGTAAAAATCTCCACATGTGAAATTTGGTGTGAAAACAATACCTCCCTTACTATCGTCGGTCGGTAAAAAGTATTTTTAGCATGATGTCTGTCCGTCCGTCCGTCTGTCCGTATAGATGTGTACAGCTTGAACGGCTTAACGGATTTTGATGAAATTTGGTATATTTACTTAATGCATCAGTATGATGAATTGATCAACTTTTGGTGTATATCCGGAAACCGGAAGTGGTAGTATTAGCGATCGACGATAGGAAGGGAAGGGTTATTTTCACACCAAATTTCACATGATGAGATTTTTTTACATATCACCACGAATCATGTACTTTGTATTGGTTTTATCCTCGAGAAAATCATCTTTATTAGTTTTTTCTTAATTTAAAATTAAATGACGTCATCCAGCCATTCATGACGTCACAGTCTGGTCTTATATATTATAAATAAAATAAAATTAAAAATATGTATGTTATATCCATATCTTTTTTTTATTATATTAATAGATATCTTAAAATTATTTGTAATTGTTTCTGTAGCTGGAAATTAATTTACTTCAAACCGTCGGTCGGTTCGGACCTGGCACAGCTCAACTTATTTACCTGAATATCAATAATAATAATGAATTGGAAAAAAACAATTTTTTTTTTTTGTATTTTGAAATTAATGAATTTTCTGAAAAGTTATTTTATGATTAAATATATATATATATATATATATATATATATATTATGGCAATTTAATAAAATTTCATACGATTGCCTTCGTTAGTTTTTGTCGCCACGGATTATATATTTAAAAAAAAAAAGAAAAAGAAATATGTCGGAATCAAATGCAAGGAAGAACTTATTTTTAAGATTTCTTGATTCCCTCTCGCTTCAAACATTTGTCAATTCTCCATTTCGTTCTCTCTTTTTCTGTTAGATATAGATGTATAAAATTCTCCCCTCCCCCCCCCCTCTCCTCTGTAGTGGGACGAGCGAACTCACTTTGCTATTCAGATCATTTCAACAGCTCTTTATTCAAAAAGTCGCTCCGCTCGTTGCCCCGATGTTGGAGGAAGATGCTCAGCGAAGAAAATGCGTAAAGACGTTAACTAGCTCCTGTCCTCCTCCATTGCCACCCACAAAAATGGCTACGATCCTATCTCCCTACCCATCTTGCCTATTTTACGAGGTGTTACAATACAAGGCATTTCTATCAAGCACTGGAATATCTATCCATTTCATGTCTCACACATAACTCAACTAAAAAATATTTTATCCCCAAGCCAAGCCTAATAAATATTTCATGACAGATTTCACATTAGAATTATATATATAATTTATTTATAATAATAAGAAAAATTTTGTTATATATATATATATATATATATATATATAACAATATTTTTCAGCAAGCAACCCGAAATTAAGATTATAATATTAATACTAAAATAGAATAATTGAATAGAATTTAAAAATTTTACTAAAAAGGTAAAAATTGTTTATATCAAATGCCTATAATTATATTAAAATAATTTTTATATAATTAAAAATATAAAATGCGATGCAGCCAGGTGGGCAACACACTTGTCTTTCAACCTCTTGGGTGCAAGTTCCACAAGCCCGACAAATACATTTTTCTCTAAATGAGGTCTATGGAACGAGATACACAGACAAAAATTCACAAGATACTTTAAATAAAAGGTATGTATCGACCTCCAATCAAGAAAATTTGATAAAGGTAGAGAGGATCTGTTGTACTGATCATATACCTTATTTTGGACAAAGAATACATAGGGGAAATTTGAAAATTATAAAAAGAAATTGTGTTTTAAATATACGGTTGATGAAATCTGAAAATCTTTATAATTCAGTAAAGAATTATAAAAAGTAGTTTTTCTAAAAAATAGGTTTCGCTTAAAATACAAGGATTGTATAATGGTGACTTAAGGAACAGTCTATTAAAAAATATTAAATATAAATATTGTAAGGGGGCCCCACGGTGGGCGCCAATTTGTAAGGGGAGGGCCCACGTTTGGGGTGCCAGTAGGCCCCTTACAAGGAGAGAGGAAGAGGGGAGAGAAAAGGGAGGGAAAATATGATAAAAGAGAGGAGAGGGGAAGTGGGGGAGGGAAAAATGGACTTTATGGAAAGGAAAAAGGGTTTAGGTCTTTACAGGTAAGCAGGTGGGTATTTTCTTGAAGAGAGAAAATATTTCAAGCACTTGAAGAGTCCAAACTGCCTATCCTCCAATGGTCCAGCGAGGATGAAGTTAGATGGGCGCCATGCTTTACACAGGGTAATGCAAATCGAAGAGACAGGACAATAAGGAGTAGTTAAATCAATTTACAGACGATTATAGATAATATAATATACGGTAGTGTATATAATTATAAGAAATTAAAGAGAATATTATATAAATTCTCCACCATGGGAGTCACAAATAATATATTATAATCCAGTTCCAGGGATTAATTGAATAAATATAAAAGGATGTTCTCCCCAAACATATGGGATTACTTGAGAACATTAATTATGGATAAAAGGTTACAAAAGATCCATCCAACATGGAGGATCGAACACGTCTTTACATAAAGAACGCTAAGAAGAGAATGAAAATAGAATTCCAAATTCGCCAATGGCATCGAGGGCCAGTGGGAATCCCTTAGATGTTGCCATTTAGTTGTGCAACACCGCCTGAGGTGACTTTGTCATATTTATAATATATTAAAATATACATTCGTTACAATATTTAAATAAATGATTAAAAAATTATAAAACAGATATAAACTAATTGTAAAAATTGGATAGTAGTGGCTTAAGTTATAACCTTTTGTTAAAAAAAAGTCTTATTTACTACATTCATGGACTTTCAAATACAAAAGCACTATAGAGATAAATAGATAGATTGAAAATTTAAACAATAATCAATTGTAATTTAAATTTCTATATATTATTATCTTCTTTCCTAGAAATTTAAAACCTGGGGAAAAAAAATATTGTTTGAAAATTGATAACTCGAGCATTTGTAGATCATTTAACTTTTGAAAAGAGATTATTTTATTTTTAAAGGTTTAAATGTGCGAAAGTTCAAAAAAAAAAAAACGTTAAAATGAATATAGAATAAAATAAGAAAAATTAAATTTAATTTACTTAGAAAATAAATTTATTTTTTTACTGCCCAACAAACTTGACCAGTAAGCACGATTTAGAGCTGTAGTAAAAGAAATTTAATGGTGGTTTTTGTTTATAAATAATCGAATGACATTTGGTCAATACCCTCCTAAAGAAACAATATGAAATCCATTAAGAGAGATAAAAAAAAGAACAGAAATTATTCCTTTCTAATAATATATAGTATATATATAGAAATTCTTAAGATAAGGTTTATAAACTTTTAATGAGATTTGTTTTTACAAAGTTTTGTTCTTGAACCTCTAAAAGAAGATGAAAAAAAAAATTAATCAAAATAATATGTAGGATGTACTACACTACTTTTACTTCTTATTTTTTTTTTCCTAATGATGTTTGAAGTCAACTCAGATCATGAATGATTTTTCGCATGCATGAATGAAATTAATTCTTAAACTTGAGAAATATATTTTTACCAAGATACTTATTTAAGTCTCTAATCTTATTATTTATGATGGTGGTATGTTAAAATTTTTGTAAATAATAAATTTAGTTGTGTGTGGCGAATATATAATAAAAGAGATATATATATATATATTTATAAAATATTATTCCAACTTGTTTGCTTAGTTTGATTATTTATATAACTATTTTCTCTTGTCTTTTGAACAGAAGGGAATACAAAATAATTGTTTGATTAATTGTTATTTTAATTATATTTAGGTGTATATTAATTAATTAATTGCGTATGGACCGTCTTGGATCACGCAAAGCTCCCATAAATTTTTAGAAGCGCATCGCATCCTCATGGTCATGATGCGATTGCTGATGGCATTGACTTCTAATATTGAATCGATGATCTTCTTGTTCACAATGAACGCCACGCCCAGAAGTGGTAAACCTCTTCCAATTCGCTTGGCCGTCTTGCTCTTGAATATGCGATAGTTCTTATAGTCCATTGTATTTTTCATCCGTGAATCTTGTCTCTTGAAGAGCAATTATCTGGATATTCTATCACGATTCATGGTTGCTTGTTTTGAGGTTATCCTGCCGGAGCAGGCTTTGTAGAACCAGGGCTTGTCAGTTCCTGGAGCTGGGGCAGCCGATGTTAAATTGAATTAAATTTTTATTTTCATTATTAATTATTATTATTAAATTAAATAAATATATAATCTTGAGTTCTATGCTGGGATTCGAACTCAGGCTTCCTGTGTAGAAATCTCGTACTCTACCCACTCAGCCATGCTGCCCCCTTTTAGGTGTATATTATTATAATTAATAATTAAATAAATTATAAATTTTATTAAACACACACAAATTAATTTACTACATCCAATAATTTATGGAATATAATTAAATTATTTAAATAAAATTTTTAAATAAAAGAAATAATAATACTAATTAATCAAATAAATTAAAGATATCAAATGCGTAGTTAGTAGGTAGAATGAAGAACTCTATGTTAGTTTTAAAATTTACTATACAATTTATTCCTTCAAAGTGATGTATAGTACGGAGTGTCCCTAAATTAATGGGAGTTTTAACTTTTAATGCTTTATAACAGTGGTTCTCAACCTTTTTTTCAGGCGTACCCCATCGTTTTACATATTTTTGTAAGTACCCTTTTCCTATTAGTTTTTTTTAAATGCAAGATTAAGGTTCAAATAAAAATAACTAGATTTTTCATTTCTGAAATTTTATTTTGTGAAATTAAAAAAAATATAAAATGTATGTTTAATAGTGAAAAATAATGAAACAATAAAGAAAAATACCAATACATGATTAAATTATAAACATAGAAACAATAAATATAAAATATATAATAAACAAAAAACTAGATATTAAATTATTAAAGCTTTGGTGGTTGTTTTTATTTATAACGGAATTTTGTAAATTAAACCACATATTGATATTTGTTATTGTAAATTTATCCAAAAAATACATTGTATATATTGTGTATATGTTTGTATTTTTTGAATAAATTTACAATAACAAATATTAATATGTGGTTTAATTTACAAAATTCCGTTATAAACAAATAACTAATTACAAATATATGAATGTAATTGCTAATGAGAAACTTGCTGTGTTAAATTTTCAGCAATTTTTTCATAATTTGGTTCCCAAGACGTCAATTGACATCGAATGTCCGCTGATGCGTTTAATTTATTTCTTTTGTTTTGTTTTTGTATCACAATATTTTGCAAAGCCGCTTTCACATAAATAAGTAGAGACAAACGGCAAAAGTCGTATAATGGCCTTTTTAGCAACATTTGGAAAAAGTTCTTGGAGTGTAATCCAAAATGTCGAAACAGGCACGCAAGAAAATTTTTCTTTATATGTGGAGTCGTAGCAAATTTCAATCAGTTCTTCTTCTTCTTTTGATTATAAACCCGAATAGTTTTTATTTTTTGAAATCGGATCTGCTATCCACATATCATTTTCAAAGTTTTTGTTTTTTGGAAAATACTCTATAAAAGAGCTTGACAAATATGAAAGATGTTCTAAAATTTCCTTTTTTAAATTAAAATTTATTGAAGTATTGTTTTTCAACAAGTAAGAATCAAACGAATTAAAACAATCAAATTAATGTCTCTTAACTCTTTCTATCCACATACTAATTTTTGCTTGAAAAACTCAAAGGTAAGCAATTATACTACTTTATGTTTTATTAAACTTATTAAAAAGATTGAACGTATTGAAATTGAGAGGGGAAATGACTGCCTCGTGGCCAACGACTGTATACTTTATCCTACCAACTTTATCTTATACATATATATTTAATATGATAAATTGTCAAATAAATGTGCAAGCTTATTAAATTCCAATAACCAATAAAAAAGTTTAGAAATTAAATATAATAAAATTTCTTAAAATAACATTTCATTTGGTCTAATTTATAATAATTACTATAAAGTAAATCAGTGTTGACCCTAATTTTTTGTTATAATTTTGATTCGGAATTTTATTTATAACTTAAAAAAAATAAACATTCATACCCAAATAACTAATTATATTTTTTATATTAAATTAAATTTTAAAATTAATAAAAATAGTAATAATAATAATAATAAATAAAATATAACATATTAATTTCAACTAGCTGCTCCGAGCGCCTTCGGCGCTCTTCACACCTAGACGGGGGCTCCGCCCCCTGTACCCCCGAGTGATACATAGTATTTGGTTGAAAGTCTATATGTAAAAGGTTTTCATCCATTTTGTTTCAATCAGTATAAGTAGATAAGACATGTATTTGTTTTCTTGTAAAATATATTTTAATTTAATCAGTAAATTAATTATATATTATTATTGTATATGTTATATTTATCTAACTCTGTGTCTCTACAGTTTTCAAAAGTTCTTAGCCGCAGCATCCACATTTCTCTAATCGTCCCTATCCTGAGCTACAACCAAATCTTACCCTGTCCCATCTCTCCCTTGTCCCTTCCTTCATTGTCCACCCACCTTGGTCCTTGGTCTTCCACCGGATGTTTCCCAATCGGTTTCTCCCAATTTCTAGTTTCTCCAATTCCAACCACGTCCCCTTCCCATCCCAGCCTTCTTGATTTTATAACTTTAACTATATCTGGACATTATTTCTCGTTATGCCATCTCCGCCATCCCCCTGTGACCTCATCTTCTTTTGGCCTATAAATGCTGCAAACAATATTAATCTCACAAATACTCTAAATCTACTCTCGTCTCCCAGAGTCATCGATAGAATGACCAAACGTCCCGTCTTTAGGTGCTCTGTCCCAAAAATGTCTTCGGGGCAGCCTACTGTCCCGTTTTTTCAATATTTAGGACATTTCGTAATTTTTTATTCAAAATTTTTTCATTTTAGTTCTAAAAAAAAGGTATGCCGTTTGTCTCGGTTTGGTGTTTTCGAAATATGGTCACCCTAGTCATCGATCAACATGAAAAATAATTCTTTTATATATTTTAATTTTGATCCTCTTTGATTAGATAAGCCCCTTTACTGCATAATAACAGGCGTTACTCAATTACAACGTCGATTTAAATTCTTCTCGAATATTATTATCTTTCGTGATTAGAGATCTTAAGTATTTAAATATTTATACTTTTTCAAATTCTACATTTTGTATCTTAATTGTATGTAAGTCGTATCCGTATCATAATTCTTGAATTTTTTTGTTTAATTAAATTTCGGTTGATTTTTCCCCAATTTCTCTAATCATATGTCTCCTCTTCCAGTCCAATTCATTTACCTATCAATGTTGCATAAGGAATTTAAATTTCTTAATTTGGCTAGAACACTCCATTTTTTAAAATTTTAAATAGAGATAGAGAGAGAGGTTCTAATTATATATATATATATCTGTTTCTATGACAGCAAAAAAGTAAACAAATTACATCCATACAAACACTCTCCTTTATATATATTTCTGGAAAATGGAACACCCGCAGCTCAGCTCAGGAGTTACCTAAAATTCTAATTTCTTTTTTATTTTTCATCATTTGAGGTACCCTTCACCTCAGAAAAATTTGGTTACCTTACTCCTTGTAGTTTAGGCTCTGGAGTTTTTTGCGTACAGACGGACACTATCGTATTAAATATATAGATATTTCAACAATTATATCTTCAGATTTATAACCTCACATGAGAGAGATAGACAAAATTTCGCCAAGAATTAATAGTATTGAATTAAGATTAAAATTTAAAATCAAATAAAATACATAAATAAATAAATAAATTTATTATAATTTTTCAAATATAAACCCATTTCAGATATGCTAGTGAGATTATAAAGTAAACGAGGGCAGGTCAATAAGTCCATGACTTTTTGAATGAGGGGTTTTTGGATAGAAAATTATTTTATTTTTCAACGTAGTCATCTTTGAGCTCTATACACTTCGTCCAACATTTTATTATTATTATTATTTCAAAAAATAAGACTTGTCGAGGGCATCAAAATAAGTATTGGTTTGTGAGATGATTTTATCGTTGGAATCAGATCTCTTTCTGCCGAGCCATTTCTTCAGTAATTATGAATTTTAGATGGGATCTCAAGACCATACTTAATATGGTCTAAGGGGAGCTACTCGCCTCTATTCGATATAATATTTTATTAAATTAAAAAGATTAAATTAATCTCCAAAAATTCAGGACAAGTGATTTCCATTAGAGAAATTCAATTATACAAAGAAACATTGAAAGAAAATAATCCCATTCGTTTTAAATAATATTAAAGAAATAAAATTTTACTAAATCACTAACACCATCTGTATTTATTATTGAAAATTAAGTTTATTTTTAGATTAAATGTTTGATCTACTATGCTCCTTGAAATATTTATTATCCTTAATTCATATTTATTTTATCTTCTAAATTATAGATAAATTCTAACGAATTATTAGGCGTGTTTTCTGAATTTAAAGAAAAATTCATTTGAAGTCGAAAAAAAGAATATGTAATTATATATATGAAACAAGTGATGAGTATTATGCATAATAAAAAGAAATAATAATTATTAATAAACTGATTAATTACAAAACTTGATTAAATACATAGAAATATTTTAAACACAATCTATTTTTTAAAATAAAAGTTAACAGACATATCTTCTCTCTAAAGGTGGACCATCTGAACCAAATCATACACAAATTAAATAAGTTTAGAATGTCATGTTGTTGGTACCAGAACAATTATTATACTTAGTTTTAAAGAAGAGACTGTAAATTTCATTATAGTAGCTTTTATTGCAAATATTTTCATTTTAATTTCACTTTATACCTTATCGAAATTTTATATGAAATTTTTATTATAAAAATAAAAATCTTAAATAAATCTAAGGTGATTTTTCAAATGAATCAAAGTTCATCTGAAATTTTGAATGTTCTGCTTTTTTCTATATGTTCAAGAACTGCCTAATTCAGATGAGTCTGAAGAATATACTTAAAAAAATCTTAATAAATATTTACTTATTTCTTAATCATTGTCGTAAAACCATATGTCTGTGACTTTTGGAACTAATCAATGCTTTTAATCATCAATGTCGAACAAAAACTAAAACACCCAGCTGATGATAGTTGCCTGCTGAGAGGAGCAGTGTTGCCATTTCATTTAAGCTTTAACAAGTCATGAACTTTTTGACCTGCCCTCGTATTTCCCATACATTTTTATCGACCGATAGTAAGGGAGGTATTGTTTTCACACCAAATTTCACATGTGGAGATTTTTACATATCTCCACGAATCATGCATTTTCTCAACAGAAAAAAGTATTTTTAGCATGATGTCTGTCCGTCCGTCCATCCGTCTGTCCGTATAGATGTGTACAGCATGAACGGCTTAACGGATTTTGATGAAATTTGGTATATTTACTTAATGCATCAGTATGATGAATTGATCAACTTTTGGTGTATATCCGGAAACCGGAAGTGGTAGTGGAAGGGTTATTTTCACACCAAATTTCACATAAGGAGATTTTTTACATATCACCACGAATCATGCACTTTGTATTGGTTTTATCCTCGAGAAAAATCATCTTTATTAGTTTTTTCTTAATTTAAAATTATATGACGTTATTCAGCCATTCATGACGCCACAGCCTGGTCTTACATATATATTATAAAGTACCGGGACCCCGAGCCTCGGCTCGGTACTTAAGTTAAAAAAAATGATTCATTATTATTGGGTTTGGCTGGTAATATTAATACCTGGGATACGGAGCTGTCGCTCGAAAAAATATTTAGACATTATTATAGACATTTTCATTCTGTAAATTAAATAATTTTATTTCATTTAAATAAATATCTATTTTTAAATAATTTTTCTCTCTACATTATTTATTTAATTCTGACAATATATTAAGATCACACCGGGACCCCGAGCCTCGGCTAGGTAATTAAGTTAAAAAAAAATAATTCATTATTATATTGGGTTTGGCTGGTAATATTAATACTTGGGACACCGAGCTGATATACAATTCTTTAATTATTTATTACAATTATTAAATGTTGCATCATTGCATGGAACTTGGGGTCCTCAATAATACATAAATATGTATACCGGGACCCCGAGCCTCGGCTCGGTACTTAAGTTAAAAAAAATGATTCATTATTATTGGATTTGGCTGGTAATATTAATACCTGGGACACCGAGCTCGCTCTACCCTTTAAAAAATATTGATATACAATTTTTTAATTATTTATTACAATTATTAAATGTATTAAATAATATTTTATTGAAAAAATGTTAAAAATTATAAAACTATCTAAAACTTAATTAATAAAAGAACAATGAATAAATAAATCACGAAAATAGATAAAAAAAAATGCACGCGGCGAGTTTCGATCCTTCGAACTCGGGGAGTAAAAACAATTGTTCTTACTGCTGGTCTATGATATTTTGATAATTACAAAGATATTTTTACCATCTTTCAAAGACATTTATTTGTTTTGTTGTTTTTTTTTGAGAGAGATTAATAAATATATATATATTTTATTAAAAATAAATATTTTTAATTTTATTTCGAAATTAAATAATGAATTTTAAAATATTTTAAATATAAAAAAATGTTAATACAATATCATTTAAAAAAAAAGCAGGATTAATAAATATATATATATATTTTATTAAAAATAAATATTTTTAATTTTATTTCGAAAATAAATAATAAATTTTAAAATATTTTAAATATAAAATTTCGAAATTAAATAATGAATTTTAAAATATTTTAAATATAAAAAAATGTTAATACAATATCATTTAAAAAAAAAGCGGGATTAATAAATATATATATATATTTTATTAAAAATAAATATTTTTAATTTTATTTCGAAATTAAATAATAAATTTTAAAATATTTTAAATATAAAAAAAATATTAATACAAAATTAAAAAAAGGCGGGAGTAAAATTTCAAAATGGATGCCATTTACGTCACCCATATATAATTTTCAATTAAGAAATTAATAATGAAGCTGTAAGTTTCAAGAGATGTGATCAATAAAACTCAATTTTTCTTTATAAATACTATATCTAGTGTGAATTTGAAAAAAATCGTTAGAGCGGTTTTTGAGAACCAATGGTTATAGATACATATATAGATATATAGATACAATTTTAGCTAGCATAATAAGATAAGATTTGAAAAAAATCGTTAGAGCGGTTTTTGAGAACCAATGGTTATAGATACATATATAGATATATAGATACAATTTTAGCTAGCATAATAAGATAAGATAAAATAAAATTAAAAATATTTATGTTATATCCATATCTGTTTTTTATTACATTAATAGATATCTTAAAATTATTTGTAATTGTTTCTGTAGCTGGAAATTAATTTACTTCAAACCGTCGGTCGGTTCGGACCTGGCCACAGCTCAACTTATTATTTATTAAATAAGTATATTAAATTAGAAACTTGGTAGTGTTTGAATCTTTCTTCAAGTTGTGTAACTTTTGACTTTTCCGATATTGTCTCTTTTATTTATGTAACCAAGGCTCACTAATTAATCACTATTAATTTTATGATATTTACTAAACATACGTTATAATTAAAATTTATTATTTAGATATAATGTTGAATGTGATGTTCTTTTGAAGTATAATTGACCAGTTTATTAATTATAAAGTAATATTTTCTTTCATTTCTTTAATTGATTAACAAATTAAATACTTACTCAACTTTTTTTTTATTATATTTGTTATAAATTTCATGCATTTACAAATGTATTTATTTAACAAAAAAAATATATATACATTTTTACTCGTTTTTTTAAAACAAAACTTTTATTTTTTTAATTTCAAGTTTTTGGTTTGATTAATTGATTTTGTTTTTATTTTAAATCAAATATGAGTGTTTTTTTTATTTTACAAATGTGTTTTTTTTTAATTGGAAATTTGAAAGTTGTTTTAATTTGTTTTCAAGTATATATGTACGTATTATTTAAATAAAAAATAATAGGAAATGATAATAATTAGGATAACACGGTTTCGGATGTAGAATTAAAATGAGTGGTAGGAGGGGGTTGATAATACTCTAAACAACACATTTTCCAGAGAAAAAGCAGAAATTAAATAATTATTTCATCTTCGCCCCCGGGTTTACATTTCAAAAAAATTTATTCACGCTTTATTATCATCATTATAATCTTGATTACTAATTTATTTATTTATCTAAAACCCGATACTCTGATTGTCAATTTTTCAATACAAATATTAAATAATTTGACAGTGGTGGTTGAAACGATTCGGGAGGGGAGGAAATAAAATGGGAGAAAGAGGGGTTGGTGATAAACTGCTTCACTAATTAAATACAGATTTAAATCCCTGAGGAAGATGGATGATCTAAATTTAGGAAAAATAAATAAATCTAGTTATATATACACACTGTATAATATATATATATATAAATATTTATATTGGAATTCTTATGATGAGAGAGAGAGGGCATTGGAAGGGCTGGCAAGACTCTAGGGCTTGGGTCCAACTTTGGTTAAAGGCGCAGGCAGGATGATGCCAGCCAAAAGATTTCTTTCGCAAGGATCTACACAACTTTTCTGAACAGGAGTTCGAGATGAGAAAGGGCGAAGATATCTTTCTCTTTTTTTCCCACTGATTTTCTCCTAAATGAGCGAATTGTTTTTAATTAAACTTTGTAACTTTAATGAGGATCTCAATACGTATAAAAAAAACTTATAATGGAAACGGCTTTAAAACAATAGAAAGATATTCGTCTCTTTTTTGGGGGAATAAAATAAAATAAAAAAAAAAGAATGAAAAAAAGGAAATAGAAAAAGCAAAGATTACAAATACTTTGTACTACTAATTTTACTTTTAAATAATTTCGAATGAGAATTCTTTAATAAAATCTGGAGTGTCTTCACTCGACTATCTCGCAATGTGAATTGGTTAAATAACATATATGTATTATATTTAAATTAAATTTAATTAATTATAAATTTTAAATTAAATTTAATTAATTATAAATTAAATTTAATTAATTATAAATTATAAATTAAATTTAATTAAATTATAAATTAAAATTAATAAATAATATTTATTAAACGAGCGCATGTTTGGCTCTTTGTTGATGGCACCACGTCACGTGTTGGCGCGTGATTTGCATTCGTGTTAAAAAATTAATTCCGGTACTTTCAGCGATTCAATCAAGCTGAAATTCTATATATAGCAGTTTTATCCAATTAATAATCATCTGAAAAATTATCAAACATATATCTTTATTTTTACGGTCCCTTTAGAAGAAATAAAAATCAAAACGTTGTAGGTAATGACCGTCTTCCGGTTGAGCTACATTTCTCAAAAGTTGATAGAAAACTATGAATTTTGAATAATGCCCATGTACTAAATTTCATCATTCTAGCTTAAACCGTTTTTGCGTAATCTTGGTTACATACATACACACACACACAGACATTTTTCTCAACCTTAGTGAAAATTATTCAGGGACCTTCAAAACGTATAAAAACACCAAAATCTCGACATCAAAAATTTTCATCTCTGGCGAGAGAGTAAAAAATAATCATTTGATTGAACATTACTTAGAATTTGGAATCTATCTTAGTATTATTAATTATGTGTCACTTGAATATATATATCATTGGATTTCATTAATGATAGGAATGTGTGAACAACAATATTTTTTTAATATTTATTATCATTAATTCGAATTCAAGAGTATATAATAATATATACTCGAATGTTCGTCATAATATTTTATGGATGAGCTATATATCTATAAACTTAAAAGAGATATTTAGCTTTTTTATATATTATATATTGTATTTATCGATCAATATTTAATATGTGATATTTTTAGAAAAAAATTCAATGGTATACAATATTTTAACAATTGGTTTGTTTTTTTAATATGGTCTAGGATGTGTATTTTGAATGTTTTCCAAGTGTACTCACTCAATCCCTTTTCAATAGTAATACTAATCCTTAGATGAATATGAATTTTCCTTCTATTTTCAATTCCATATTCTTGTTATTGGAGTGTTTGTTTGTTCACTTTGGTTTAAAAGTCATTTGAAAGCAAATGATTGATGTTAGTTGATTTTCTTACGTGCCTTTCTAACTTTAATTCATATTTGATATTTCTACTACTAATGTATTATAGATATTGTTGTGATAATGTAGTCTGTCACCAGATGTGTTTGGAAGAAATTTAAAAAATACTTAATTTTGATTTATTCGCTTTTATTTAACAAATATGTAATAAGAAATTACTTTAGAATAGAAAAAAAACCAATAAATTAGGACAAATCAAATTGATTCCGTTATTTAATTTGGCATGTCACAAATATATTATAATTTCTTTCATATTTTAATTGTGTTCTAATCTTTAAAAAAAAAATATTTAAAAAGAGTAAAATAACCTGTATATACGAGGACAGGTCAATAAGTCCATAACTTTTTGAATTTCCTGTCTCTTAAATGAAGTGGCAACACTGCTCCTGTCAGCAGGCAATTATCAGCCGACTCCTATAGAAATTTGAACTAGAAGGGTCTTTTAGTTTTTGTTTGACATCTATTAATAGTAGACTCCCTGGTAATTTGAGAAGAAAATGGAAAAAGTGAATTTCCATGAAAATCTATGAATTGAGATACGAATTGCTCCCTCATTCGCCTTATTTTAGTTCATGTGTTCATGAAGTATTCTTTTTTGGGGAAAAACAAACCACCGAAACCGAATTTTTGCGCCTTTTCGTAACCGTGGATGAAACGTGGATTCACCACAATACACCAAAGACAAACAGCAGTCAAACCAGTGGGTTTCTCGGGGTAAATCAGCACCAAAGTTGTCCCCGACAAATCTTATTTTTGGAAGGGATAAAAAAAATTGAGAAATGTTGGATGAAATTTATAGAACTTTACTACCTTGAAAAATAAAATAATTTTTATCCAAAAACCTGTGATTCATTCAAAAAGTCAAGGACTTATTGACCTACCCTCGTAGTTAATGTAATATTAGATGAACTATTCCATAAACAGATAAAATATTTTTATTATCAAAGAATATCCAAATTAAAATTTATGAAACTATTATTTTATTCATCAAAATATATAAAAGTAAGTCTTGGTTAGAGTTTATAGACTAAAAGTATTTACTAAAAAATCTGGAGTGTCTCCACTCGACTATCTCGCAAATTTGAATTGGATTAAATAACATATATTAATGTAAATTAAATTAAATTAATTAAATTATAAATTAAAATTAATAAATAATATTTATTAAACCAGCGCATGTTTGGTTCTTTGTTGATGGCACCACGTCACGTGTTGGCGCGTGATTTGCAGTCGTGTTAAAAAATTAATTTCTGTAATTTCAGCGAATCAATCAAAATGAAATTCTATATATAGCAGTTTTATACAATTATTAATCATCTGAAAAATTATCAAACATATATCTTTATTTTTACGGTCACTTTAGAAGAAAAAAAAATCAAAACGTTGTAGGTAATGACCGTCTTCCGGTTGAGCTACATTTCTCAAAAGTTGATAGAAAACTATGAATTTTGAATAATGCCCATGTACTAAATTTCATCATTCTATATTTTGCGTAATCTTGGTTACATACATACACACACACACACAGACATTTTTCTCAACCTTAGTGAAAATTATTCAGGAACCTTCAAAACGTATAAAAACATCAAAATCTCAACATCGAAAATTTTCTTGATCGCAATACTATCTCTGACGAGATAGTAAAAAAGAAGGAAGTATGTTTCTATTTGCTTATAGATGAAGTACAATATCTACTTGGATCCTCAAAAATAACTACAATAATTAATTCGAAGAGATTACAAAGAGTTATGAATGGGTGGAGAAACTTGAAAAGAAATTTCGTTTAAATAAAAACTAAATAGGAAATTACGGGAGGATTAACAATCATAAGGTAATTTGAAGAGAATAGAAATTAGATTAAGGATGTTAGGGATAGGGATGGGTGAAGGAACGTGGTAGTTGATGTCAAGTGTTTTATATAGCATCCTAAGATAAATTATGATAATAGATAGATAAATTTCCTTCTCTGTTGAATTTTGGAGTTAATTTTGATGAATCATAGTAATAATAATAAAACATTGAAATCTCTTTATTAAGAGCGACGGGATGATACCATACCACACCGGAGCGGAGGATATTAAAGCCAACTAAGTACAAGTTGATGTTGTGTTCGTGAGCAAAGTATAATATTAGTGGCGGCACACAAGTGGAGAGCGATCCACGCGAGCCATTTCATTTGAGTTTGGTTACATTCCAGTTAATTAAAATCAATTTGCATCCGGACGATATTGGAGCAGACAGGGAGTCCCGGCATGCATTAGCATATATCACTTGGTGTAATGCGTCTGCCAAGTCACAACCAACAGATTCTCTTACGACTTCCGTTTAGGCACCAAATGGAACATTCAGTTAACGTAAGCGCTCTGAAAATTTTATTGGCACAATCTAATCCATTTATTCCTTAACAAGATGTTATTACGAAAACAATTTTCTCTTTGTATTCATTAAATCAACATTTCATTTAATGAGCCGCCTCTCAAATTACCACAACTGGAATACAATTATGCCATATTTGATTTCAATCTCAAATTCACTACCATCTAAAATCTATATAGCTATCTAAATTATATTAAAAATTCATGTTCTTAATAAAAATACGAAACAATTATCAAATTTTCTATTTTTCTATTAAAAAAAAACTTTAAAGGATAATTAAGTAAATAAATGAATATTTAAAAAAAAAAAAGAAAATTAAGTCTGCTTTACAAGGAATGGTTGTTGTTAACTATTATGAATTTGAAAAATATTTAAATTTTATTATACTCTTGTGAAGTTACTTTACATAGAAAATAACAATTTGAGAAAGAAAATGAATACTTTCGTACGAATAAACTATTTACAATTATGACATTAGATAATAAAAATAAAAAAATGATATATAATTGTAAAGTAGAAGTAAATAAATTTTAAAGAACTACTCTCTTTAGAAAAAATACTATATATAACTTATAAAATTTAAAGTTATTTTTAATTATTAAATAAAAATCACATAATTGTACACAAAAAGATTAAATCAACAACGCCTGCAATATATGCAACTAGATATCCACCTATTCTGTATTCTGAAAATATATTATACTTCAATAATAATATTATTTTATTTTATTTATTTTGCATTAACAATACATATTGTGAATTAAAGAAATACTCAATAAAAAATTAAAACACAATCAAATATATTCATATTCAGAAAAAAATGTTTAAAATATTACACATTATTTCAGACATCATCAAAAAGCTACAATAAATTGTCAAAAAAATTTTATCATTTTAATTTTATCATATTTTTATAAATGTAGGAGAATAATATCAAATTATAAAGACATTGCAAGGAAGAGAAAACTTTTTTAGTCATTATTCGAAACAATATTGTACAAGTCACTTAATCATTTTGGAAAAATAAGTCAATGTAAACTTCAATGAATCATTATTTACCAAATCATTTAAAAATGATATTTTATTTTTTTATGCAAGGCGCCACAGGGTGAGAGGCTAGCGTCGCTGACTCACATTCTCGTGGCCCCGGGTTTAAGTCCCAAGGGAATTTCTCTAGCTGGGGTCTATGAGTCAACCCAGCCTCCGGGATCAACATTGGGGAGCTACTTGATAAAAAGTAGCGACTCCGATCAAGAAAATCGATTTAAAAGTTGATAGGACCCCTTCTACTGATCATAGGACACGTCATCATTTATATAACCGACTTGATAGGCGTTATCCTTGCATAGGACGTACAAAAGTCAGAGGGGTTTTTTTTTGGATTTTTTATGCTTTTTGATTTTTTTTTTCATTCATTGAAAATGTTTCTGAGAATTTAAATTAAAAAAAAATAGGTAAATTAATATCTAGTAGCTAACTAATTATGTTTTCATTCAAACTTGGTTTTGATTGGATGAAGAAGGAAGGTCCTATAGATTCTCGTGTTAGTCTTCACTTTCTATCGTTGAACAAACTTTATCAATTAATCTATGAAAAGTAAAGGTTTGACTCACTATTAGCTGATCGAATAAGACAAATCGGCTAAAATTGAATCCAATAAATGTTCCACAAATTAACTACCAAAAATAGTTTTAATACTCATTGATGAAACCATTAAGAAATTAAATACTTTTAATCGGAATATTTACCATTGGCATTATTATAACTTAAACAACTTATATACCTATATACTTGTAGAATAAATTATAATCATTTTTATATTTTTTATTGAGAAGTATTAAGAATTTAAATTAAATATTTATGATAGTAGTAGATAACTGAATAAATTTTGTAATTAGTTATGATAAATTATTTTTTTATCTTATATTAAATTTATCTAGTTTATTATAAAAAATATATTGTAAATTATTGATTTTAAAATATTAATAAAGCTTGAATGTATCATCCCAACGTGAAATTAGCAATCCTTAATTAGCAGTTGGAGGTGTTAGAATAACGATTATATAATATAATTATTATTTTATAAAAAAAAATAAGAATTATTATTTTTTAACACTTCGCACTTCCTTCAACGACCGAAATTTGGCTAGGTCATATAGGTCAATCAAAATTTTAATTAATTATTAAATAAATTATAAACTTTAAGAATTCACTTCATTTATAGCTAGAAATAGTTTTCATATTATAAATATTTTGTAAATAAATATAAAAATTAAAATAAAAAAAAATATTTTACTTAGAAAGAAATTTGAATTATAAAAATAATGTCTATTGAAAATTTTTAAAGCTCACTTTTATAAGGAATATATAATAAAAATTCAAAGCATAAAGATTTTACTAATTTCAAGAGATAATTAATTTAAAAAATTCATGAAAAACAATCATACTTTTTGGCTATAAAAGCATCAAGCTATACATTTATTATTATATTTCCAATTATAGATTTTTCGATATTACATAATAAATAGAGTTAATGAATGAATAAATAAACGAAGCAATGATATAATATACCCATAAATTAATGAATATTTATAATCAACAAAATTACCACTTTAAAAATAAAATCTTTAGTCAAACTTAAATGTATGTAGGTACATATCTATATTCATTGATATGCATATTAATAAACCATCGTAAAAGTGAAATATTTATTTAAATTATTATCATAATATTTATTTATCTATTATAAACATTAAAATTTAATGAAAATGAAAATATAAATGTATGTATCTATATAATAATAAAATACAGACAGGAAATTGAAAGATTTAAAATTTATTTTAAATTATTTATAACTTATTTAGAGAATGTATATACAAAATATAAATTGATATATAGTAGATAATGTCTTTTTCCTAAATGGGAAAGATCGAAGCCACCTGTTACTTAAATTATATATATATATAAATTTATTACGTTTTTGAAAGATTTGAGTCTTAACGTTTTGGGACCCATTCGAAGTCATTTTCGAGATAATTTGTTTACGAGAGAATTTTGGGGATTATGGATCTTAATCTGTGTGACCACATGTAAATTATGGGATTTTGAGATGAGTGGGTAGATATTCTTTTACTTATTGCGTTTTGAAGTTCTGAAAAATGCTCGGTACTAGCACTGAACAAAAACACGTAATGACCCAAAGCAATCGTTGAGACTCAAATCTAAAAAATGTACATATATATTGTCGTATATTGGATGACTTAGGTAAGGTGTTTTATTAGAAAAATTGGGTTGAAAATCAGATTAAATTAATTTGGTAGCACTCTGGTTAAATTTAGAATAATAAATGATTATTGAATCCGCGAAGGTTGATAAGGGAAATGATAAAATTGAATAGGTTCAGATTAAAAAATGCATATATAAAATTAAACTAAAATTATGTATTTTATTTAAATAGAAGAATTAGTATGATAACAATAGATAACAATGAAATTAATAAGAAATTGAAGAAATTGAATGGTACCCTTAGAAATATAAATATAAATTAAATGAGATGTAATTTATATTAAGCAATTGCAAATTTTATTAATTATTAAGGGTCGACCACTTAGCCTTGTGTGAAAGGAAGGAATGGAGAATTCTTTGGAGACTTGAGTCTTGAGTGTCGTCCTGCGGATTTATCTGGAACATCTCGTGGGCAACGGCATTCCTCAAAAAGGGGTTTGGCCGGGATGTCATTCCTGTCAGGGATTTGGTGTCTCCTTCTCCAATTCTTGATCAAGACTGATACAAACATGTCGAAGCCAATCATCCTCTCCAATCAACTTGTCAAAATTGTCCACCCCTCACTCCCTCTTGGATAACGAAGTGGTATATCATATGGGGACCAGATGGTATGCAATTCTATGAGTTTTTTTAAAATAAGAATTCTAGAATGTCTTTATATTGTCTCATATGTTTTCAAAAAATAACTTTCTCGGTTTCCGCACCATTATATATAAAAAAATGCATTTTTATGCTTATATATTTATATATTGAATGAATATATATCATTTATTACCGCTCTCCATTTTCAAAAAAATAAAACCAAAGTCGTGAAGTTCTATTCTCCTATTCGGTACTCATGCCTCCTAAGTCATAATATAAATACAATTTGAAAATGTATATTTACTCTAAGTTAATTTAATTTATGAATGTATAAATAATTTATATTACAATGTATAATTTATAAACGATTTATTATTTGCTTTTGTTTTTATGTAAATTAATAATTTTGAGATTCAGAAGAGCACTCAGCTCAACATTTCAATATACATACACTCTAAATATTCATATTAACTCAAGATATTTTGAAAAAGAAAATATATTTTTTTCCTCTTTAAAATTTCACTATAAAATTTTATAATAATATATAAAAATTAATGTAAATTATTCATTTTATTTAAATTATTTTAATTTAATATATTTAGCATCCAATCAAGCCTCTTTCCTTCCTTTCAGTCCTAAACCTTGTTTTTTTTTATTTCAACTAAAAAATACCTATCAAAAGAGAAAAAAAAAATTGACTTGAATTAACTTTATTAGATATTAAACCTCATCAAAAAGTAAAATTCAATCTTTTTTTTTTTGCTGATATATTTCATACTTTTTTATATTCTTTTATGACGAAAGGTGAATGTAAAATAATATAGGTATCTTAACAAGTAGTATATAATCAATTTTAAAATATTATATATATGACATTTTTTTTAATTTCTAATTTGAAAGCGTAATGGATTTTCTCGAGGTGAATGATCCCGTCAGATGTAGGATTAAATATTAAAACATATGACATATCTCATACTTTATGCAGATATCATCATGATATACTAAACTTTCATATACATATAATAATGGATATGAATTTTAAATATATATAATATATAATATAATATTGTTCAGGTTGAGAGGAGGGATTTATAAAAAATAACAATAATCGTATATTTTTACTAATCTAATTCATTTTCTAAATATTCTTTAAAAAAAAAATATAGAATATTTGCTGTGTTTGTATATTCATATATCATGTTTATTTATAATTACAATTTAAAAACAAGTTAGGAGATTGATTTACTGAATGGAAAGAACATTAATTATATATATATATATATATATATATTAATGTATAGTTTTTTTAATTAAATATAAAAAAAAAATATTCATCTCTTTTGCAGATCTAATTTATGTTTGTATGAAAATTGTAAAAAATAAGTATTTATTTGTTTATTTGATTATTTAAACAAAATAAAGATTTTTCCATTGGTGTTATGGCTAAAATAGTAAAAAAAAATAATAAAATTCAATGAATATTTGTTTTTATATATTTTAAAGTTAATTAAAATTAAATATATGTTTTTAACTTTTAACTATTGAAAAAATATATCTAAAATTATTTAATTAATTAATTAATTAAAAGAATTACTCATTCAGAATAATAATAATAATAATAAATTTTAATAAAAAAAAATAGTTGAAAAATTTCCTTAAATTTGAAGGTATGTAAATTAATAAAATAATAATATAAATATATTATTAATAGTAATTCTAATACATTGGTGGGGAGACCGAGTGGGAAACGTCTGCGTAGAAGACCAAGGACACGGTGGGTGGATAATGTGGGAAGGGACGTGAGAGAGATGGGGGAGGGGAGGGACTGGAGGGTTGTGACTCAGAATAGTGATGCTTATTATTATTAATATTAATATTATTATTATTATTGGTGCTTTGTTTTTCAACCACAAGGGAGATTTTTAGATGAGTGCAAGTCCCACATACCAAGATTGTGACGACAATCTTGAGATGTGTTTGACATTTTCCTACTTCACTGAAAAAAAAAATTATTAAATTATTATATATGTGTACATTCCAGTCAATGTATACATTTACTAGCCAATGCATACATTCACTTCCCATTTTAGTTAAAGTGTTCGCTCACTATTGGAATAAACACTTTGACTAGTGAATGCATGCATTACCTAGATAATGTATGCAGTTACTAACCAACTGCAGTCAAAGCGTTAATTGATGAATTTCAAAATAAAAAATTTAGTTGGAACAAGTTTTTTTAACAAGCGCAAGACCATGATCGCCGTTCTAGATTTAGCCGCTCGTCTGTGCAACATAAAAATTTAAATAAAACATAAATGTTGAATCGGGATGATTAATTTGAAATTAGAACACACAATAATTAAGTTTGAACAATGAAAATAGGTTATATTAAATAAAAGTGAATATCAATGGTTACAATTTTAGTTTGAAATTAGAACACATAATAATTATAAGTTTGAACAATGAAAATAGGTTATAATATCAAATAAAATATATGCGAATAATTAAATTAATTATTGACTCGATGATTATTGCACTAGAGCTAGTTATAACATAAAAATACAAAAGCATCTAACATAGAAAGAAAAAATTTGAAACACAAACCCATTTATAAATAAGAAAAACACGTTATTTGTTTGAACAATTCAAACTTCCATGGCATTTGGAATTGCACAATTTTTTTGCTTTAAGGCATGCACATCTATTTGTTGTGCATTTTGATTTACATTGGCATTTAGAAAATCCCTGTCCGGTACCTATCGACTGTTTGGTTGCAATAGTTCGTAATGGTAATTCAATGGCATTGTCTTGAATATCATTTGGCGTTAATATATTTTCGGGACACACGCTAAACTGAAATCTGGAATATAATTTAACCCACTTCCCACTTTGACTAGAAGCAGTCCGTGAATGCATACATCCACTAGCAAATGTGTTCATTTCGGTTAAAATTAATACTTTAACTACGAATTTTAGCAAATGTATGCATTGGCTGGTAAATGTATACATTTACTAAATGAATGCTTTGACTGCAACATATACATTATAAAATTCAATTCAATTGTAAAATTCATTTAAGTTTCAACAAAATGATAATTTTAAATTTGCATATGGATGTTTTTACTTTCCCGCATACTTCGTATAAGGGAAGTATTGGAATCGTCAAAAATTTCGACTTCGAGATTTCGATAGATCTTGACGTTTTAGACCTCCCTGAGTCGGAAAATACCATTTTTCGAATTATGTCTGTGTGTGTGTATGTATGTATGTATGTATGTATGTATGTATGTATGTATGTATGTAATGTCTGTAAGCAAATTTACTCAAAAACTAATCAAGCTAGGACTTCGAAATTTGGTACACCGATATTATTCACAGTATGTAGATTTCTATCAAAATTTGGTCAAAATCGGTTAACCGGAAGTGGTACTTTACCTACACTGGTTGCGTTTACCTTTCATGTAAAGTACCAGTTTGCTTCGAGATATTTGCTTCATATTTTGTATATAGATTTAAAAATATGAAAAAAATTCAGATACCAAATTTCATCATGATCTGACTACCGGAAGTGACATTTTACCTATACAAGTAGCGTTTCTTTTTTACCGACCAACGATAGTAAGGGAGGTATTGTTTTCACACCAAATTTCACCTGTGGATATTTTTAGGTACATATCTCCACGAATCATGCATTTTCTTAACAGAAAAAAGTATTTTTAGCAATATGTCTGTCCGTCCGTCCGTCCGTCTGTATAGATGTGTACAGCCTGAACGGCTCAACGGATTTTGATGAAATTTGGTATATTTACTTAATACATCAGTATAATGAATTGATCAACTTTTGGTGCAAATCTGGAAACCGGAAGTGCTAGTATTGCCGATCGAAGAGAGGAAGTGAAGGGTTATTTTCATATCAAATTTCACGTGAGGACATATCTCCACGTGTTATCCTCGAGAAAAATCATCTTCATTAGTTTTTTCTTAATTTAAAATTATATGACGTCACCCAGCTCTTCATGACGTCACAGCCAGCCCTTATATATTATAAATAAAATAAAATTAAAAATATTTATATTATATCCATATCTGTTTTTTTTACATTTAAAATATCAGTTAACCGGAAGTAGCACTTTATTCTATCTATATATATATATATATAAATGTTACCAAATATCAAATTTGACACCAATAAACTAATACGAACTGGCTCTTTATCAATACCAAGTTTACACATTCTAAATATTCATTCACAACTCTTTATATCTATTTATATGCGGGAAAGTCTAGGGGAGGACACTCCCGCTTATTTTAAGTAAGAAAAATTCTCATTCATAATAATAACCTAGTATTCCTCATCAAGCCTGGTTTATTTTGTAGTAAGTATAATAAAACAAAGGAAAATAGTAGATAAAACAATTGATTATTAGATAGATTATACATGGCTAAAAATAAATGATATTAAATTATTAATATAACTAATAGATATAACTATTAGTGATTGCGTATTTGTTGAGGAATAAGGTTATAATATAATTCTAAAATTAACTAATAATTCTAATAAAGATAACTCTAAAATTATCTTTATTTGTCCATTATTTTATTCATTATTTACAGATCTATAGCATATGTATACTAACAAAATAAAATATTTTATTTAAATTGATATTTGAGTGGAAACAAAAAAAAATTTAAATAATTTTGATTGAATTGTACATCTAATAACGATTTCAATCAATTTTATCGATATTATTTTTTTTAATGTTTTATATTTGATATGGAAATTTTATTAATATTCAATTAAAAATTGATCCTATGCGCAATGTTCAACTTTGAATGGTATACATTTTTTTGCAATGAATGAATATGTATAACTCTATGATATTTCAATTTTATGGAAGAATACATTCATTAAAATTTAATTTTAACTAAAACATATAAAATAAAAATAAATTTTATTGCAAAATAATACTTATCATTTTTTTATTTTTATATTGTAATTATTTTAATATTTGAAATTTATTCATTAATAATCTAATTCAAAATTTTTTAAATGGGAAATTTATTAAAACTTTAAATTTAAAATAATAATAATAATAATAATAATAATGATATCAAAACATCCTTCAGTTGGTTAAAAATTATTATATTTTTTCAAAGTAGTTGGTAGATTCGATTTAGAACATAAGGATAATTTTTAAAATTATTTAATATTCACATATCTAAGCATTTTCGAATCTAAAATAGGATATAAAATTAATATAATTTCGTATGAAAATAAATTTATGCAAAATTAATAGTGTTTATTTTATAAGTTATAATTATTAGACATGGTCAATGATTTTAAAGGAAGAGTAATGGATTTTAAATAAGATTCTTCCAACAATTCGAAATCACGTAAAAATTATGAAATCAGATATAAATGAAAGAGTTTGCATAATAATATCTCTTCACTTCTAAAATTGAGGAGGTTGTGAAGGACCTGATATAGAAAAAGAAAGGTTAAAAAGAAGTTTGTTTATACTAATTTAGAAGGTAAAATAAGAACGAAAGACCTCAATATGAAGTTAGAAATAAATTAATTGGGAGAAGAGATTTTGTTGGAGTTGGTGGAAGGTGATAATAACATTTTAAATTCAGTAACTCATCAGGATCAAATACGAGGGTGGTCTGAAAAGTTTCCAACCTGACCAAGAAAAACGATGTTTTTCAATTTTTTTTTTTGTTTTATTTTTCAAAATTCAAGATAATTGAGACCTGTACGATGTCAGCTGAACGTGTGCGAAATATTTTGCAAAACCATTTGAATATGGAAAGCTGTGTGCAATGTGGGTGCCGCATTTCCTAACCTTAGAAAAACCATTTCTAACGACAATTTGGCGCCCGAACGAATTTTTGCGTCGATTCATAACTGTTGATGAGACTTAAATTAAATCAAATTTAATTAATTTAATTAGAACACCGTTATGAGAAATGCATCAGTGTTGATGGAGATTATGTTGAAAAATATAGCAAAAAAAAAATTGAAAAACATCGTTTTTCTTGGTCAGGTCGGAAACTTTTCAGACCACCCTCGTAGATTGTAATAAGGTCAATTTGAAAAAATATATAAAGAAAGATTATAGATTTTTTTTTTTTTTTTTATTTCACAATTATTTTTACAATCTGTCAATTTAACAATAGGTAAAATTTTTATCAGTATTGATAATGGTAACATATCTAGAGTGAAGGATTTGGGAGATATAAATCTGTCCAGTAACAGATTTATATTTACATTATATTTACATTTATTTACATTTTTATATATTTATTTACAATTGTTTACATTAAATTTATAATAGTTAAGTATATGGTTTTAAATTTTTTTTATCTTTAATTAATTTTAATTAAATTTGAATATTTTTTTTTATTGCCAAAAGATTTCAACAAAAATAAATATAAAAATAAATTTTGGATATCTTTTAAAAATCAAACATATCTATAAAATATGGAGGAGATAATTGTATAATATTAATGGAGTTATTTATACTCTTTTCTTTTATACTTAGGTATATACAATATCTACTCATATAATAATGAATTCTTATTATATCTATAATGTTCTTCTTTCTAAAAGCGAAAAGATAAGTTCGGGAGTTTTTATAATTAACTTTATATCTATTTCCAATAAATATTCGGTGCTTGAGTTATTTAAACGTGACCATTACCGTAATGGAAAAAAAACAGAGGGAATATGACGATATATTATTTTTTTAAAAATACAACGTTGGTGTGTTTAGGTGCGAAGTTTCCGATAACTCAGGTGAAATATGGCCGGTAGACAAAAAAAAAGAGAAAAAAAAAAGAAACATATACACAGTTACAACGACAAGAGTATTCGTCGGTCGGGACCTGGATAAATTTTAGGTTAATAGAAGAAAAGAAGACAATTTTCATGGTTGTTTTTTTTTTTTTTTTGTAAGAAAACTTACATATATCACACAAGTAGAGAAGACATTCCGATAAAAATGACGGTTTAGTATATTTCATTCAAGTGGTTGGGAGGATGGAATGGGGAGAGGAGTTTTAGTAAATGGAATGGGCCGTTTTGTATTGCAAGAAAAGAAATACAATTTCATATCAATCCCACAATACACAAATCATTTTTTTGGAGACAGTATTAAAGGAACTAATATTTTCCAGAAAGAAACAGAAAAAAAAATCGGGCATATTTCTTTTTTTTAGTTTTTGTTTTTTATTGATTTATTTTTTTGTTTTACTTTTGTTCCTCTCCTTAAATCAAATTTAATAAATAAAATGAAATCATTTAGACAATTGAAAATCACATATCAAAATATTGCCATATATAACTCAACTTTAATCTAGATCTATTTTATTTTGTTCCTACTTATAAATATTAAATTTATTTAAATGTTAATATTAAAATTGTCGTGCAAGCATCACAATCACGACATTCTATAAGAAAAATAAATTATATAATAAATTATATAGAATAAATTTAAATATTGTGAATGAAATAATTATAATTTTATAAAAAATAAAAATTTAATTTCTTATGAAATTAATAAATTTAACGGTAGACACTGAATTAAAATTGTTTTAATATATTATGTAATTTACTTAACAATATATATTAAATAAATAATTAATTAAACACTCAGTAAATTTTAATATTTATTTAAATAGGTATTTGCTTTATGTACATTTTAGTTGTTACACCATCTTCTGAAGCTTGATTTAAAAAAAAAAACTTATGTTTCTGATGATGGAATTACAATAGAAATGGGCATAAAACAAATAAATCATTTTAATTTAAATATAATATATCATATATTATTATTTTCATTATTCCAAATGTAAGTTTTCAAAAACATTATATTTGATCTCTTTTTAAAAACTTTTAATTTAAAATTAACATTTATTTATTAAATTATTGAAAAACCAAATATAATTGTAATTAGTTATGTATATTCAAATTATTACCTAATATTTAATCGGAAGCGGATCGAATTTAAATTTGATTATTGATTCTAATAGAATATTGAAATTTTTTTTCAGAAATAACTGTTTAATAATAACTCAAATTGAAATAATTGATTCATATATAATTAAGAATATTTATTAAAATTAATGTAAATTATCCTGTATTTATAATAGGTATATTATTTTTTATAATTGAAAAATTTATCGGCAATAGATTATTAAAAAAATGAATTAATATTAATGATCTTTTATTTACATAATCAATCAGAATTTTAATACAAAATATAGATCATAACTTTTCCTGCATCTATTAATGTTATTATGCTACTTTAAATGTTATTAAATTATTTAAAAAAAAAATAAATAAGTTGACCTGTGGCCAGGTCCGTACCGACCGACGGTTTGAAATAAATTAATTTCCAGCTACAGAAACAATTTCAAATAATTTTAATATATCTATTAATGTAATAAAAAACAGATATGGATATAACATAAATATTTTTAATTTTATTTTATTTATAATATATAGCTGAAGTAGCCGGCGTTGCCGGCGTTACCCGAGGCTGTGACGTCATGAAGGGCTGGGTGACGTCATATAATTTTAAATTAAGAAAAACATAATGAAGATGATTTTTCCCGAGGATAAAACCAATACATTCGTGGTGATATGTAAAAAAATCTCCTTATGTGAAATTTGGTGCGAAAATAACCCTTCCCTTCTTATCGTCGATCGCTAATACTACCACTTCCGGTTTCCGGATTTGCACCAAAAGTTGATCAATTCATCCCACTGATGCATTAAGTAAATATACCAAATTTCATCAAAATCCGTTAAGCCGTTCAGGCTGTACACATCTATACGGACGGACAGACGGACGGACAGACGGACAGACGGACGGACAGACATCATGCTAAAAATACTTTTTTCTGTTAAGAAAATGCATGATTCGTGGAGATATGTAAAAATCTCCACATGTGAAATTTGGTGTGAAAACAATACCTCCCTTACTATCGTCGGTCGGTAAAAAGTAAACAATAAATATAAAAATAAAATATAAAGAAAAACTACTATAAAATAAATAATAAAAAATATATATTAAAAACTTACTGTGTGTCTGTCTGTCTTAGCAGCTTGTTAGAAAAATAAAATTAATCATCTATTCTAGAATCACAATTCGATCGTAAATAATGAAAATATATTATGATTTTTGATATTATAATTTTTATTTAATTTTAATAGGTAATTAAATTTCTTGAATTATTTATATTTTATCTCAAAACGTATATTAAAATAAATGATAAAAATAAATCTAATAAATTATGTTAAGTATATATTATTATATATATAACAGTTGCTCTAAAGTCTAAAGAGTATAAAAATTAAATAATCCTAATGAAAGATTGTTTAAATACGAGGGCAATTCACAAAGTAGGTTACGTTTTGGAATTAAGACAAAACGAGTATAGGAAAATGTTTTTTATTATATACATATTTGAAAGAGCAACTAAAATACTATTTTTCTACATAATCGCCAAAAAAGTTGACACATTTGTAGTAGCAATGAACGAGCTTCGAAATTCCTTCCTCATAGAAATCCGCCGCCTGTTAGAGGAAACCGTCGTTTCACCATAACCGAATTTTCCTTCAGTTTTCCGCAAATTTCACGCACTTTATTGTACGAAATTGTTTCTCAAAGTTAAGCTACCATAAGTTTTGTACCAGGTGGTTAACAAAGCTTCTGACAGACCATCACAAGGGTCAGCGAATGGCTACTTCTTTGTCATTTTTGGAGGCCTACGAGTACCACGGTGATTCATTCCTTAATAGAATCGTAATAGGAGACGAGACTTGGGTGAAACACGTGACGTGTGAGACTAAATTGCCGTCTATGGAGTGGGTGCACACACATTCTCCCAAAAAACCACGAAAGTGTTTGCAAACTCAGGCGGCGGATTTCTATGAGGAAGGAATTTAGAAGCTTGTTCATTGCTACTACAAATGTCTCAACTTTTTTGGCGATTATGTAGAAAAATAGTATTTTAGTTGCTCTTTCAAATGTATATAATAAAAAACATTTTCCTGTACTAGTTTTGTCTTAATTCCAAAAGGTAACTTAATTCCAAAAGGTAACCTACTTTGTGAATTGCCCTCGTATTTAAACAATATTTCATTAGGATTATTTAATTTTTATACTCTTTAGACTTTAGAGCAACTGTTATATATATAATAATATATACTTAACATAATTTATTAGATTTATTTTTATCATTTATTTTAATAAACGTTTTGAGATAAAATATAAATAATTCAAGAAATTTAATTACCTAATAAAATTAAATAAAAAATTATAATATCAAAAATCCAAAACGTAACCTACTTTGTGAATTGCCCTCGTATTAAAATTAACTGTTAAAGTTGTGTGTTTATAAAAATAAAAGGTCCACTGTACTCATCTATTTAGGACGTATGTGGATTCGGGTTCAATTCCCGGGTCTGACAAGGAATTTTTCTCTTTCTGGTGTCTGTTACGAGGTCCACACAACCTACGAGATCAAAATCAATAAAATAAGAAAATATCAAGTTAAATGTTGAGAGGATTCGATTTAATTTTGTACCCATTATATATCACCTCTACCCTGTTTAGGCTTGACAGGCTCAGGTCCTTGTAGATGGTTAGCGCCTGGAACTGAGTAAATGAATTTATTAGAGTGTATGTGCAAAGAGAAAATAGGCAAATATAAAGTCAGGATCTTGATAAATCAATGGAAGATGACCGAATTTATGTGAATGTTGGTTTCGACTTGTTAGTTAGATTATTATTTTACATTTTAAACTAAGATTGATTATAATTTAATGGCAGCTCTGTTGACTAATAAATTCAATTATTATTAATCCATTTGAAATCAATTGAATCAAAATGCCTCCTCACTCGAATAATGTATTTTATAACCTTTTTCATTTTCTACTTATATTAACTTTTTTTCAATAAGACCCCTTCCCTTTTATACTTTCTAGGATATCTATGTTTTTTAATATATTTTTTTTTTAAATAAATTAAAATAAAATCAATGAATACTTATTTGATTTCAATTAATGCATATCTTAGTTATAGTATTTTATTCAATTCATATGAAATTAAATGAAATTGAAATTTAATTTAGAACAATCTATCTATTTTAAACTTAAGAATATTATTAGTATTATCATTATTATATACGATCAAATTTTATCTAAATTAAATGAATATCGATCCAGGGGAGAGAGAGAGAGAGAGAGGAGAGAATGAAATGGTAGATGAGGAGAGAGGAAGGGATGTCAATTTATAAGCTAATCGGAACAGCTTGGAAGGAAATTGAATTTTATACCTCAAACTATTATATGGCTGGCCAACTTATTTTGAATATTTTAATAGTCTACGTGCGTTTTTTCCTATTGTGAATCTCCAGGGGTATATAAAAAAGCTTGAAATGGGATCTTGTTGGGTTTGGAATGGGCAAAAAGGGAATTTTATATGTTTCTTTTTAGAGTGAAACAAATATTTTCTTATTTCATTGGATAGCACATAAATAAAGATTTTAATAGTTACATGTTACATTTAATGATATAAAAAATTATAAAAATATTACTACCTTTAATAACATTGTAACAAATTGACATTTAGTGGCTACAAGCTAAAATTTTAATTTTAACATTTTTCATCTTGTAAAAAATTATTTACCATATTATTAATGAATAAAAATATATTTGTATATAGAATAAAAATAAAAATAAAAAAGAAAATTCTATTTATATCCTGATTAAAGAAAACTTATCATAATTATTATCTTATAATATCAAATAAAACTAATAAATAAAACTGTCTCAAGATATATGATATTAATATTAAATAAATCTAATCAATTTATTATTCATAAGAGGGATCTAGTTTAAACCTTGATCTTGTAGGAAATTACTTTACTTAAGAGAGAATCTTCAAACTCAAATCAAAGCTAAAATGATAATAATTAATTTAACAGTATATTCATGTTCTGAAATATAATATTATAATAGATTCCTTATAATATATTAACTATTAATTTGAAATTATTAAATTGAATTTGAATACAAATATTAATTGAAATATTGGAAAAAGAATAGGTTGATTATATTAATTACCGACCGACGATAGTAAGGGAGGTATTGTTTTCACACCTAATTTCACATGTGGAGATTTTTATATATCGCCTCGAATCATGCATTTTCAGAAAAAAGTATTTTTAGCATGATGTCTGTCCGTCCGTCCGTCTGTCTGTCCGTCAGTCCGTATAGATGTGTACAGCTTGAACGGCTCAACGTATTTGAATGAAATTTGGTATATTTACTTAATGCATCAGTGTGATTAATTGCTCAACTTTTGGAGCAAATCCGGAAACCGGAAGTGGTAGTTTTAGCGATCGACGATAGGAAGGGAAAGGTTATTTTCACACCAAATTTCACATGAGAAGATTTTTTACATATCACCACGAATCATGCACTTTGTATTGGTTTTATCCTCGAGGAAAATCATCTTTATTAGTTTTTTCTTAATTTAAAATTATATGACGTCATCCAGCAATTCATGATGTCACAGTCTGGTCTTACATAAATATTATAAATAAAATAAAATTAAAAATATTTATGTTATAACCATATCTGTTTTTTATTACATTAATAGATATATTAAAATTATTTGAAATTGTTTCTGTAGCTGGAAATTAATTTACTTCAAACCGTCGGTCGGTTCGGACCTGGCCACAGGTCAACTTATTTTTTGTTAATGTAATATCGGTAAAAATTTAAATTAAAAATGAAAGTTCAAAAAACACTATAATCAATCATTTTTCTTTATAAACATGTATATTTGTTGATAGTTGAAAATGAATAATTATTTATATATATAACAAAAGATTTTTGTCTGCACATTGCTCAGAATTTAAAATTTTTTGCATATCTTCATGTTTCATGATCTCTAAAATCCAAAAGTGACTTTAGAAGTTTTCATGTCTATCGTTCTGTCTGTCTGTCCGGAAATACTAACATTATAGACTCAAAATTGACTGAACCGATTTCGATGAAATTATATCACATTATTCTTGCATATCTCTATTTGTTCTTTTAGGCTATAAATTATATTCTAATCAATAACCACAAAAATTATTATTTTAAAATTTGATATGTACATGTTGTCATTCAGGAGCGCAAAGATCACAATACAAAGAATGTTAATAATATTTATATTTTTATCAATAATATATTTTTTTAATATTTATATGATGTAAAATGAACGAATTTACTATTTATTTTTAAAAATTTAATTTTTTAATTTTACCGTAAAAATTATGAAAGGTCATCGTAGGATGACCCTCCGTTTTCGGCATAAAAAAATAATTATTCATCAGAAATATCAATAATATATTTTTTGAATATTTTTATGATGTAAAATGAACGAATTTATTATTTATTTTTAAAAATTTCATTTTTTAATTATACCGTAAAAATTATTAAAGGTCATCGTAGGATGACCCACCGTTTTCGGCATAAAAAAATAATTATTCATCAGAAATATCAATAATATATTTTTTTAATATTTTTATCATGTAAAATGAACGAATTTATTATTATATTTTTAAAAATTTAATTTTTTAATTTTACCGTAAAAATTATGAAAGGTTATCGTAGGATGACCCTCCGTTTTCCGCATAAAAAAATAATTATTCATCAGAAATATCAATAACATATTTTTTTAATATTTTTATGATGTAAAATGAACGAATTTATTATTATATTTTTAAAAATTTCATTTTTTAATTATACCGTAAAAATTATTAAAGGTCATCGTAGGATGACCCACCGTTTTCGGCATAAAAAAATAATTATTCATCAGAAATATCAATAATATATTTTTTTAATATTTTTATCATGTAAAATGAACGAATTTATTATTATATTTTTAAAAATTTCATTTTTTAATTTTACCGTAAAAATGATGAAAGCTCATCGTAGGATGACCCTCCGTTTTCCGCACAAAAAAATAATTATTCATCAGAAATATCAATAATATATTTTTTTAATATTTTTATGATGTAAAATGAACGAATTTATTATTTATTTTTAAAAATTTCATTTTTTAATTTTACCGTAAAAATTATGAAAGGTTGGCCTACGATGATACTCCGTTTTCGGCATATATAGCTATTTATATAATTTCAGCTTAATTGAATCGCTTAAAGTACCAGAATTAATTTTTTAACACTGCAAATCTCACGCTCCAACACGTGCCATGGTGCTATCAATAAAAAGCCAAACATGTGCTGGTTTAATATTTATTATTTATAATTTATAATTAATTAAATTTAATTTAAATATAATATATTATGTTATTTAATCCAATTCAAATTGCGAGATAGTCGAGTGGAGACACTCCAGCTTTTTACCTACATAAAGTACTTTTTCTTAATTTGAACTTTACATTTGTAAAATTTTGCGGAACATGTTGAAAATCTCGCGGCACAATGGTTGAGAATACCTGGTCTAGTGTGTAATTATTTCTAATTTGTTAGCAGGATGAAAAATAACTAATCATTGAATTGTTTAGCAATTAAAGTATATAAATTTTTATACATTTTCTAAATAATTTTATGTTTAAATTGATGAATAGAATGTTTGTTATGTAAACAATATGGCTGAATAAATTTCTGGTATTTTAAAATAATAGGGGCTTCAATGAAATTATTTAATGAAATAACTAGTCAAACATATAAAAAAATGGAAATCTAGACAACGAAAATTTTCGTGATTGACATACTATCTCTGGCGAGATAGTAAAAGTGAGTTGTGGCAATTAAATTCTAATTATTAAAATGTCATTACCTACCGACAATAGGAAGGGGAGGTATTGTTTTCACACCAAATTTCATATATGGAGATTTTTACATAACTCCACGAATCATGCATTTTCTTAACAGAATAAGTTGACCTGTGGCCAGGCACAGAACCGACCGACGTTTGAAATAAATTAATTTCCAGCTACAGAAACAATTTCAAATAATTTAAATGTATCTATTAATGCATTAAAAACAGATATGGATAGAACATCAATATTTTTAATTTTATTTTATTTATAATATATAAGTAGCTGACTGTGACGTCATGAAGAGTTGGGTGACGTCATATAATTTAAAATTAAGAAGAATTACTTATATATTATAAATAAAATAAAATTAAAAATATTTATGTTATTTATGTATTGGTTTTATCTTCGGGAAAATCGTCTTCATTAGTTTTTTCTTAATTTAAAATTATATGACGTCACCCACTCCTTCATGACGTCACAGCCAGCTCCTACTTAGTGCTAATTGTAAAATAACGTACCTAACTTAACTTCCCCAATTGATGATAATCCTTTTTACCGACCGACGATAGTAAGGGAGGTATTGTTTTCACACCAAATTTCACATGTGGAGATTTTTACATATCTCCACGAATCATGCATTTTCTTAACAGAAAAAAGTATTTTTAGCATGATGTCTGTCCGTCCGTCTGTCCGTCCGTCTGTCCGTCCGTATAGATGTGTACAGCCTGAACGGCTCAACCGATTTTGATGAAATTTGGTATATTTACTTAATGCATTAGTGGGATGAATTGATCAACTTTTGCTGCAATTCCGGAAACCGGAAGTGGTAGTATTAGCGATCGACGATAGGAAGGAAAGGGTTATTTTCACACCAAATTTCACATGAGGAGATGTTTTTATATATCACCACGAATCATGCACTTTGTATTGGTTTTATCCTCGAGAAAAATCATATTTATTATTTTTTTCTTGATTTAAAATTATATGACGTCATCCAGCCATTCATGACGTCACAGCCTGGTCTTACATATATTTTATAAATAAAATAAAATTAAAAATATTTATGTTCTATGCCTATCTGTTTTTTATTACATTAATAGATATATTAAAATTATTTGAAATTGTTTCTGTAGCTGGAAATTAATTTATTTCAAACCGTCGCGTCGGTCGGTTCGGACCTGGCCACAGGTCAACTTATTATATTTGTATTTTGAAATTATATGGTTATTACTTGTAAAAACTACCTAATTTATTTTGAATTTATATTAATATTTTGGGTTAAAAATGAATTTTTAAAATATGAAAGAAACAAACAAAGATATTAAAATTTAGAAATTATATTTTATGGTGACTTTTAAAGATTTTTATCTATAAAATAATCATAAGAATTATTATTAAATAAGTATATTTATTCTTTAATAATTTGAATTTAATATATTTATTTCGAAAGTGAAAGGGAAATATTCAAATAATTTTTTATAATCGATTTGAAACTTAATAAATTTCAAAGTTCATTGTTGATTCAAATATAGAACCTCAAAATGGAATTTACATTAGAAGTTATATGATATGTATATATATATGTATTTTAATATCCAAATGTAATATTTTATATTAAACTAAATAATTCTAGTTTAGGCCGAATGGTACAAGTTTCTGAAAATGTAATTTCCTCATTTCGGCTATTAATTCTAAGGGGACACAAACATTCATTCATTCAAACAGGTACTGCAAGTTTAAAGGTCATCATCCTTTATCAATTCATAAATGGATATTCATCTCTACTATAGTTTATAAACAATATATGAAGGTAAATACTATAATATAAACCCAAAACAGATAATTAAAAAATTAATTAAAAGTAAATATATATAATTTTTATTTTTCATATGAAAAGAATAATAGAGCTATAAATAATTCACGAATACATTGAAATATTTTTTTTCCTAATATATATACTAATACTTGAAAAATAAACATTTAATAAGGGGAATTTAAATTTTAAACACTCAACAATGTATACTCGAATTGATTTATTTATTTGCTTAATACGCATTTCTTCAACCGCCAAATGGCCAAAACTTCTGATGATGGTTTAATTAGCGAAATGTCCATTAACACATTGACTGCCACGACCATTCTCAGAATTCCGGTCTAAAAAGCCAATTGCATTTAATCATTTTATATTATTAAAGACTATAATTATATTACATAGTATTACATAGTAATCATCAAAAAGCATAGAAAATGTATTTTTTAAAAAAAAATAGGCCTACGAATTAACTCGTAGTCGTAACGGAATATACGAGTTATCTCGTAGTTGGCAGTCAACGTGTTAAGCAATAAATAAATCAATTTAAAACTAATGAACAGAACAGAAAGAAAGAATCTTATTCAGCATTTCAACCTCTAAGTATACATTTAAAATTAAATATACATATATATACATATATATTTATATATTTGTATATTTATTGAACTTTTATATGTAAAATAAACTATTTATTAATCAATCATGATGATAGGAATAATATTTAATTATTTAATATTTTTTTAATTTTTATATTAATAATGGAAGTAGAACGTCATATGAAAAATTATATAAAACTTAAATTATTTATAAAAACAAATATAATAACATCTTAAATATTTATAACAAATGAAATTAAAATTGAACTTTGTGGGCTTTGTTCATATTCCTCTACTTGCAGTGGAGGATTAAGTTGATTGGGGGTCCCGGGCGGTAAAATTGAAATGGGCCCTCTGTTATTTACAATTATAATTGAAAGACAAATTTTGTTTATATTATAATTTAGGCTGTTTTATACTTACATATATAGTACTTATATAAAAAATACATAATTTTTACTGTGGTCGCCGAGACCCAAAATTGATGATTTTTACCGACCGACGATAGTAAGGGAGGTATTGTTTTCATACCAAATTTCACATGTGGAGATTTTTACATATCTCCACGAATCATGCATTTTCTTAACAGAAAAAAGTATTTTTAGCATGATGTCTGTCCGTCCGTCTGTCCGTCTGTCCGTACAGCCTGAACGGCTTAACGGATTTTGATGAAATTTGGTATATTTCCTTAATGCATCAGTGGGATGAATTGATCAACTTTTGGTGCAAATCCGGAAACCGGAAGTGGTAGTATTAGCGATCGACGATAAGAAGGGAAGGGTTATTTTCGCACCAAATTTCACATAAGGAGATTTTTTTACATATCACCACGAATGTATTGGTTTTATCCTCGGGAAAAATCATCTTCATTATGTTTTTCTTAATTTAAAATTATATGACGTCACCCAGCCCTTCATGACGTCACAGCCTCGGGTAACGCCGGCAACGCCGGCTACTTCAGCTATATATTATAAATAAAATAAAATTAAAAATATTTATGTTATATCCATATCTGTTTTTTATTACATTAATAGATATATTAAAATTATTTGAAATTGTTTCTGTAGCTGGAAATTAATTTATTTCAAACCGTCGGTCGGTTCGGACCTGGCCACAGGTCAACTTATTTCTTAAGTTAGTCGGGGTTCAAACACAACGGAATAAAGATCTGTTGTTCAATAAAGATCTGTATCAAGAATAACTTGTTTTATTTAAACTCCGATTATCCATACACTCAACTGTTTTTTAAATTTTTTTTAAGGAAATATTTTTATTTAGGTTTCGGTGGGCCCCTCGGGCTGGTGATCCGCCTCTGTCTACTTGGCTTACTGTTTTATTTTATTGGCAATTGTCTTTATGCACCGTTAACGTTCGGAATCAAACATTAAGAAGTTGTCGTATCTCATCCGTAATTTTTCGCGGCCACTCTCCACAATCCATCGGTAGTAGCGTTTACAGTGGCTGTTGTAACAGTATCGTCCTTGTCCAGCTTCGTTGATAAAGTTGAAACCGTAATAAATTTGTGTAGTGCTATTGATTGTATTTTATCTTCTTTTGCGCGCGGACGAATGCATTTGTTATTATTTGTGATTAAATGAAGTAGTATGAGTATGCGGAAGGCGCTAACTTATTACACTTAGAATTTGGCAATGTAAATCAACTTCAACCTCTAGCCTTCTTCTGAACATTGGAGAGCACTTAGGCGCCCCGGCGCCCCCTTTAGCTTAGCGCCCAACGCGACCGCATAATTGTTTACCTCCACCATAACCATAACATAGTACTTAGAAATGTCAATAGATAGCAATAGCACAAGTAGTCAAAAGAAGAAATTATAAAATAATAAATTCTTAAATTAGTTTAAAAAAAATTAAATAATAAAAAAAACATAATTCAATAATTGTAAATATATTTATAAATATAAAATTAATGTAATAATAAAAAAATAAATACAAAAAATATTAAAAAAAAAATTTGTAAATACAGAATTAATAAATATTACTATTTGCTTAGTAACACTAACATTCATTGTATATATGTACCCATTGTAGTGAATTCTCTTCTATTCCTCCCAGAGACCTTTGTATTGTATTTAGGAATCGTAAAATTACGTAAATACAGTAGAAATATTTGGTCATACTTTCTAGAATCGTCAGGGGACACATTCAAGTGGGAAGCTTGAATCAGAGTTTTCCCATGTATAAAAATCGTTGTTTTCAAAGTGAATGCGAAATACAGAGTATTTAAAAATTTTACGGAATGAGAGACCAAGTATCTCGAAAAAATTCCAAATTTTATTCATTTTAATAAGATAATATAATTAACATTACAATAATTATTTAAATATATGTACATATAACTTATAATTTTAAAAAAATAATAAAATTATATTTATTTTATAAACTATGAAATTGTAGATGTTCCTATTGACAGGAGAGATCAACCATTTGCAATCCATGGATGGTCTGTTTTTACCAATTCATCGCTCATCCAAATGTTTCTGCAAAAAAATTTGAATTAGCGCTAAGCAGCGCCATCTGGCCCAGCAAAGAAGTAAACAAACTCCGTTTCAGATCTCCCATTTGAGTGTCCCCCCTGATAAACTCACTTATAATTATTTATATATGTATATTTATTTAACAATATTAAAGAGAAAAACAAATACTTCTAACTGGATTTGTTTTTCAATTTATAAATGGAAATTAAAAAGGTTAAAGGTAAGTTATTAAATACTGTGAGTTTTAGATACATACAATGTTCCAACGAGGACTGTCAGTCCAATCATTAAATATAATCAATTACTTTTTTTAATTTTACTTGACTTCTCAAGAGATTTACACTTAGTAATAATTAAAAACTTGAATTTTTAAAATTAATTTTAATTAATTAACTTTCTTATTTTAATTTATTTCATAGGTATTTTAATATTTTTCTGTTTTTTTATACTATTATATATTTACTCGAGCTGCTCAGAGCGCCTTCTTACCCCTGTACCCCCGACTGAAACATGAGTATTTGGTCTGTATGTAAAAGGTTTTCATCCATTTTATTTCAAATAAATATATTACATAAAACATTCATTACTATCACGAAAATTTTCGATGTCGAGATTTTGATGTTTTTATACGTTTTGTAGGTTCCTGAATCATTTTCACTAAGGTTGAGAAAAATGTCTGTCTCTCTGTGTGTGTGTGTGGGGGGGGGGGTGTGTATGTAACCAAGATTACGCAAAAACGGTTTGAGCTAGAATAATGAAATTTGGTATACGAGCATTATTCAAAATTTGTAGTTTTCCATCAACTTTTGAGAAATGTAGCTCAACCGGAAGTAGGTCATTACCTACCACGTTTTCATTTTTTTTTCCTCTAAAGTGACCGAAAAAATAAAGATATATGTTTGATAGTTTTTCACATGATTAAAAATGATATAAAACTGCTATATATAGAATTTCAGCTTGATTGAATGGCTGAAAGTACCGGAATTAATTTTTTAATACAACTGCAAATCACGCGCCAGCATGTGACGTGGTGCGATCAACAAAAAGCTAAATATGAGCTGATTTAATAAATATTATTTATTAATTTTAATTTAGAATTTATAATTAATTAAATTTAATTTAAATATAATATATTATGTTATATAATCCAATTCAAATTGCGAGATCGTCGAGTGGAGACACTCCAGCCAGAATTTCAGTTTGATTGAATTGCTGAAAGTACTGGAATTAATTTTTTAACACGTTAACTGGCAATCACGCGCCAGCACGTGGCGTGGTGCCATCAACAAAGAGCCAAAGACGCGCTGGTTTAATAAATATTATTTATTAATTTTAATTTATAATTTAATTAATTTAATTTAATTTAAATTTTACTTATGTTATATTTAATCCAACCATTCACCCACGCGCACAAGTACGTATACATTTTCTATATTATTTTTTAAATAAGAACGGTGAAAATTGTTTTCAGAAGAAGAGGCGTTAATCTTACGAGAATGTGTGGAAATTATAATTTTCTACAGGAATTAAACTCCATTAAGTTTCCATTATTAAAAAGGACAAATTTTTGTATTTTTTTTTTTTCTTTTTTTAGCAAATTTTCATAATGTTAACTTTTATCGTAGGCAGTTAGCGTGTTAAGCCGAAATATTCCAAGCTCCATTTCCATTTCCCTTCATTTAAACAACTTAGCAAGAAGAAAATGAATATTTATTCCAGAGCCAAATGGGTGTCAGGGTGGTTTGCTAATGGGGTGGGGGTAACGGCAGCAAAATAGTGCAAACCAGGAGACATGCGGGGGCTGTTTTCTTAACCTGAATGCTCGCTGTCGCTTAATAATGTAATTAATGGATTCTTTCTTCTACACATTTGATAGCATTCTCATCTTGTTTGTTTTTCATCTAATCCCACTTAGTGCATTGAAAATTCAAAAAAAAAAAAATGCACATATATAGACAAATTTTGTATGTTTTTATTTTCTTTTTTTACTCTTCCTTCTAAAAACACTTGAATTTCAAATGAAAAGTTCAAAGGAGGAATATTTAGGAAAAAAAAAACACTCGTGCTCTTTGTAAAATAGAAGTGTAGAAACAGTTTATCTCTTCTCAAGGTGATTTAAGGTAAATACCTTTTTCAACAAAAGTGTATATATATAAATAAAGAAAAACTTGGCGAACACCTCCTAAGTGAAAATACTTTACAACGGTTGGTTAAGTTTATCCAATTTATTTTTTATAGGTGAGTGGATTTTTCATCCAAATAAAACAATTCTTTAATTAATACTAAAATATAACTATATTTCTTAAATATCTCTTATTTATATTAATGATTTGATTTTAAAAACATATTTGTATGTAAATTGTTCATTTATCAGTATTTTTGTATAGCAATCGAATCCCATGTAGAAACCTAAACAAATTCTCAAAAGTTTCAATCTTTCCCAATAGATATTTGATGTTCAAATTTTCAATTTTACCTCAGACGACATTATCAAGAGAATCATAATTAAAAATGAAATTTTGAAAATCATGGTCTTTGTTTATACAAAAGTGATTGTTTTAAATCAGAAGTTCCCAAACTGGTCTATATCAACCCCCAGGGGTCTCTGGCACCCTACAAGGGGTCTACGGCAGCGAATAAAAAATTTGGGGGTCCATGAAATGAAAATGGGGGTCTACGATAAGCCTATTTACTTACACTTGAAAAAAAGGTAAATTATGTTTCCGACATTACTTTTAAAACATTTTTGATTTTTCAATAAGTCTCTAAGGTAAAACTTTTTTTTCAAAAAAATCAATTTAGGGGGTCTACCCAAAACCGAAAAACATGGAAAAATATGACAAGGGGTCTACGACACAAAAAGGTTTGGGAACCTATGTTTTAAATGAAGCTGTCTATGACAGTATTATGATATCTCGGAGTATCAATGCATTTAGCAATACGACTAACACAATAAATGACTGTAATAAATGAATGTTGGTCTTAACATTTCCACCGTATTTAATTCATTCAATCCAACCAATAATTAGGAAGAATTTGAACTGTGACAGTCGAGTAATTTATAGAAATAATTTTTCAAATTTGCATTAATAAGGTAAATAATTATTAACCTAAAAAAATTATTAATTCCATTAAGGCGAGGCATTAAGACCACCTTTGGAGTCTTAACACCTCTCTCCCCCGAATTTGATTCAAGAGAAGTTACAATTGAAAATAAATTCTAAACGAAAAATAATTAATTAATTCGAAATTAATACTCTCCAATATAAAATTTTACTAAACCACTAACACCATCTACTCATTACTCGTGAAGTGATTCTCTGTCAATATGTCAAGCGAGAGGGGTCTTAAATTAAATCTTTTTGAGACAACAGATATAAGGATATATTAAATAATATGATTATATTATATTAAATTATAGAATATACTTAAAATCAAACAAAGACTAAACTTTATAAACTATATAAAAAACAAATTATAACATTTATAAATATAAAAAAACAAAGGAAAAAAAAGATTTATACTGTATGGTTTAAAAAGTACTAATTTTCGATATGCATCTACTATATACTATATATTTCATATATAAAATTTAGTCTTTATTTTGGAGCTTGATTTTAAGTATACTATAATTTAATATACTTTAATATATACGTCTCAAAAAGATTTAATTTAAGACCCCTCTCGCTTGACATATTGACAGAGAATCACTTCACGAGTAATGAATAGATGGTGTTAGTGGTTTAGTAAAATTTTATATTGGAGAGTATTAATTTCGAATTAATTAATTATTTTTCGTTTAGAATTTATTTTCAATTGTAACTTCTCTTGAATCAAATTCGGGGAAGAGAGGTGTTAAGACTCCAAAGGTGGTCTTAATGCCTCGCCTTAATGGAATTAATAATTTTTTTAGGTTAATAATTATTTACCTTATTAATGCAAATTTGAAAAATTATTTCTATAAATTACTCGACTGTCACAGTTCAAATTCTTCCTAATTATTGATTGGATTGATTGAATAAAAGACAGTGGAAAAGTTAAGACCACAATTTATTGTGTTAGTGGTGGAGCATAGAAACATTCTTAAAATACGTACCTCATAAACAAAACATCTAAGGCGGCATTATAACTAATAAGTTGACCTGTGGCCAGGTCCGAACCGACCGACGGTTTGAAGTAAATTAATTTCCAGCTACAGAAACAATTTCAAATAATTTTAATATATCTATTAATGTAATAAAAAACAGATATGGATACATAAATAATAAATATAAACATTTTAATTTTATTTTATTTATAATATATATATAAGACCAGGCTGTGACGTTATGAATGGCTGGATGACATCATATAATTTTAAATTAAGAAAAAACTAATAAAAATGATTTTTCTCGAGGATAAAACCAATACAAAGTGCATGATTCGTGGTGATATGTAAAAAATTTCCTTATGTGAAATTTGGTGTGAAAATAACCCTTCCCTTCTTATTGACGATCGCTAATACTACCACTTCCGGTTTCCGGATTTGCACCAAAGGTTTATCAATTCATCATACTGATGCATTAAGTAAATATACCAAATTTCATCAAAATCCGTTGAGCCGTTCAGACTGTACACATCTATACGGACGGATAGACGGAATAAAAAAATAGATAAATTTTGATCAAATGAACAAGGAAGTTAAATAACTAAATTTATGATTCAATAATAGAAAATAGATGGTGTTAGTGATTTAGTTAAAATTTATATCAAGAGTATTAATTTCGAAAAATGTAAATATATCTCTGAATCAAATTCGGGAAAGAATATCGGTCAGCTAATCTTTTTTCTAAATCAAATTTGGAAAAGAGAGGCAGGCAATCATCAAGACTTCAAAGATGGTCTGATTGTCTGTTAATGCACCAATTTTTGAAGAATGGGACTATAGCTAATATATTATCAATTATTTTTACTATTACTAATACTATATCATTATTATTATTATTATTATTATTATAATTATTATCATTATTACTATTGCTCCCATCCTTATTGAAATATTATAAAATTATAATCAAAATTAAAACAACCACCTATAATTGGGATCTATTATATACTAAAATACTATTTTTGTCTTGTCTTGATATAGTATATATACATCTCATTGGAATGGAGAGACTACTCCTCCCATATATATATGTGACATACGATTTCCTCATGATTATAAAAATTTAAGTTTCTTTATTAGAGAAATAAATATATTTTGATTCTTTCTTGTTTCTCTATTTTAATGATAATCCGATTAGAAAAAAAAATTACAAGAATTATTGAAACCGTTTTCTCAATTATTCTTTAATTCTATTGCGAGATTAATTCAGAAGTTACTTTTTGAAAATGTGATTGTGAGGAACATACAAAATATTTATTAGATTTTTTTATTACAGTTTTATTTGATAATGCCCAGTGAAATGCATCTGTCCATAGTTTTAATTTTATTGCTGGTTTTCATGCAAAACATTTATAATTGGGACAACTAGGATTTCTTTCTTCGGTCCATTTCAAAAGAAGATTCTTTTTTTTCTGTTATTAAAAATTTTATATAATATATTTTATGGTTTAATAATATTTTTGTTTTTTATAATATATTGAATGAATGAATGTATGATTTGTTGGAAGAATTATTATATATAGGTATATATATATATTTGTATATTATAAATTTTAGAGCTAAATAAATATATTTTTTTTTTGAAGGACCTTTTCATTATCAAGTGTAGAACAGCCATTTTTATCAATATTTCGTTCTTTTCTTTGAGTGGGTGACCGATGGTCAAATGAAAGGCAGTCGACAAGTTGATTAACTCTTTGATAGGTGCTTGAACGATTCCGAGAGGTTAATATAAACTCTTTTTCTCTCTCTTTATTTTATTTTATTTGATCTCTGAAGATTTTGTATGTGTGTTGTTTTTTTTTTTTTTTGTTCAACCATATATTTAAGTTTATCGAGTTGTAATTAAAATTTAAAATACAATATAGTCAACTACAAAAAATAGTTCTTTGATTTATAACATTTGTTCATCGAAAGTTGTTTGATCTAAATCTAACTATAGTTTTATTTTTAAACATCTTAATTTATTTTATTTCATTACAAAATGAATGTATATATTAATTCAAATAGAATACCAAATATTTGATAAATAATTTAGGAATCTGCGATTTAATATTTAATCTACATAACATGTAAATATTTAATTAAAATTTAATTTAATCTAATTGAATTAAAAAGAAAATTTTTGGTTATCATAACAAAGTAATTTAATTTTTTTTAATTTAACAAATAAATATTTATTTTATAAAATAGTTCACATTAAAAAGGTATCTCAGCAATAAAAAGCTGTATTAATTAAAATTGTATTTGAGGTTAATGGTTCAAACCTTGTCAAGTTTAATCGAATATGTATAATATAAAATCTATTTTATTTTAATGGATTAACAAATAGTAAATGTGAAGAATTTTTCTCTTGCTGGGGTCTAGGGAACGTGGCCTACCCGAATACTTGAAATATGAAGTTGTAGGCACCGATCAAGAAAAAGGTTGATAGGAACAGTTGTACTGATTATACAAAACCTCTACCCCGCTTTGGAGGCAACCGACTTTAATAGAATGCTCTAAAGCCAGACGTAATATCTTAATTCTTAAATAATTAACAGATATCCAGGGAATAAAAATAATATATAATTAAAAAAATAAACTCTTAAATATTATCTAAATCTAAAACGTTTAGGTTTCTTTATATTGTTTTTTTTTATTTGAATTTCATTTAGGTAATCAATCTAATTCATATTTTAAAGAAATAATGACAAATTATAATATACCTATATATATATATATATATATATTGAAAATATGAATAATAATGACAATGGATACAATGAATGAGGGTGGTTTCCTTTATTCTAATTAATAAGATTAAGTAAATTCTTTTCATTGTATTCTCTTTCTTTTTATTTAAAATATTCGTTCTTTTATTTTTTTTTCTTCTCTTTTTGATTCATATATAATATTTACTTATTATTTAATTTCCTTAACAAGCATAATTACCTAATAAATATTTTTTTAATATTAAAAAGAAGCTTTCTACCTATATAAAAACCAACAAATTAATCAAAGTCATAGTTAAAAGGAAATGATGTTTGTTTTCTATTTCCTAATCATTTAAAATCTTTTTAAAAATGACAGGCTTCTTTCTATCTTATACAGTTTAGAAGTCGGCATTGTTAAATTAAAAAGTGGTAGGGCAAAGTAGAGTTGTTTGCATAACTACAAGAAACTATAATATATAATTTAATTTATTAACTTTGCAATATATAATTATAATCAACATAAAATTTATTCTTTTTTAGATATTACCAAAAAAAAAAATTATAGTTTGTCATTTTAAATTCTAAATGTATTATAATTAAAAACATTTTCTTTGCCAGCACTAATAAATGTATTGTTCTTGTTAAATGGAATGTTTATATTATTAAATAAATAATTAAAATAAATAAAATTATGTTTAATTTATTAAGATTATCATATAATAAAGAAAAATCTGAAGTGTTTCCACTCGACTATCTCGCAATTTGAATTGGATTATATAACATAATATATTTTATTTAAATGAAATTTAATTAATTATAAATTATAAATTAAAATTAATAAATAATATTTATTAAACCAGCGCATATTTAGCTTTTTGTTGATCGCACCACGTCACGTGCTGGCGCGTGATTTGCAATCGTATTAAAAAATTAATTACGGTACTTTCAGCCCTTCAATCAAGCTGAAATTCTATATATAGCAGTTTTATACAATTTTTAATCATGTGAAAAACTATCAAAGATATATCTTTATTTTTACGGTCACTTTAGAAGAAAAAATATCAAAACGTTCTAGGTAATGACCCTCTTCTGGTTGAGCTACATTTCTCAAAAGTTGATAGATAACTACGAATTTTGAATAATGCCCGTATAGCAAATTTCATTATTCTTGCTCAAACGGTTTTACGTAATCTTGTCCACACACACATACATTTTTCTTAAACTTAGTGAAAATGACTCAGGGAGCTTCAAAACGTATTAAAACATCAAAATCTTATCAAAAATATCAAACTTTTCGTAATGCTTTATATATTAGAAGGCGCGGTATAAGTAGGGTGACCAAACGTCCCATTTTTCCGGGATTGTCCCGTTTTTTCAATTTGGTTTACAAAAAAAAAACGGTAAAACGTTGCCCCAGTTTGGTATAAGCCTCTTTACTGCATGATAACAGGCGTTTCCCGATTGCAACCTCGATTTAAATTCTTCTCAAATATTATTATCCTTCGTGATTACATTCAATTTTTCTACATATTCAAATTCTACATTTTGTATATTAAGATTTTGTATATTAATACTGTTCCTCTCTGATACTAAATATTTTGTCTTATCACTATTAATTTCAAACCCCATCTCTTTTAATTTTAATTTAATTAATTTTTTTTAGCCTACTTGTTACATGTTATTAAATTATTTAAAAAAAAAACGAAAAGTAAACAATAAAAATAAAAATAAAATATAAAGAAATTAGTATAATACTAAACTACTATAAAAATAATAATAAAAAATATATATTAAAATCTTACGTGGGAATCCAATTATGAGATCAAATTTTCTCTTAATTAAAATTATTTATTCATATAATCTTAAAAATTGCATATGCAAAATTCTAAAAAATCAATGCAAAAATTTTTAAATTCTTCGCAATGTGTAGACAAAAACCGTTTTTTTTTATATATATTTATATAGATTATACATAACTCGTTATAAAATGTTTATTAAATATCATATCAATATGAAATTAACAAATAAAATAAATAAATAAATAAATTTCCAGTTCCTTTGTGAGAGTTTTTTAACATAGGATGAGAGTGGGATCGTTTATTTAAACATTTTATAAATACTTTTTATTCTCTCTTGTTTTTCTACACGAACAGGTTGAAATTATTGGAATTTAAAAAATGACTCCGTCTCACTTTGTAAACCATTAATTCCCAAGTAAACATATCGTCTAAGTCCATTTCTTTCCATGATCCTGTCTGGACAATTAGATATATGTTTATTGATATATGTGTATGCATTTTTTTTTTTTTGTTTTGCTTCGCTTTGCTATTTCTAAAACACTAAAGGATCCATTTTCATTCTTGTTGGCGCGGTGAATAAATCAGCGTTAGGACTTCATGGCATTTCCGATTTGTCCTCTGGGCTACGTAGATAATACGCCGTGTGGCAAATTATGCACAGGATTAGCCTTCAACTCCCAGTCCCCTTTATTTGCTTTTCAGGGTGACTTTTTTTTATATCTCATCCTTCTCACTCTTTGTAACCCTCTCTAGCTGTCCCCCGTTATCCATTAATTCCTTTAAGTTACGCCTCCTCTTGATCTCAATCTTAGAACATCAAGGAAGGGTACGTCTCGTCCGACAGAGGGTGGATTTGATAATTGTCAAAGGGTAAAAAAAGGACATAAGTTGAATTTTTAAAGCTAATAAAGAGAGATATAATCTGATATTTACTCAAAAGCCACCTTAACTTTTCGAATTTTTAATTTTAACTAAAAAAAAAATAAAATAAAAATAATATAAAAGTGCAGAATATCTATGTATACTTGTATACATTTATGTCGTAGGTAAATGACTATTTTGGGAAAATATCTCATTTGCCTGGCCAAATAGCTTCAACTATTATTTCATTTCAATTTGACAAGGAAAATAGCATTTGCCTAGACAAAAGTCATTTGCCTAAATCTTTGTTATTACAAAAAAAAAATTTTTTCTTTATTGTATATTTATCTAACTTCAGTGGTTTTGAGTTCTAAATTAATGTAAATGTCCAAATTGATTTTAAATAAATATGTTGGTGAAATGACTCAATGAAAGCATGGGTTGTGCTAACACAGTGATTCTCAACCTGGACGATCGACATCTTAAAGGGGGCAGAATTCAAAAAATGTAATTATTACAGGCAGTAAATTTGATCTTCAAAATAAAACTAAAATTAACAAACTTCACTAGAAACAGATTCTAGATGTTTATAAACTGCCGTTTTTTTTTTTTGTTTTGTTTTATCACTCGTGGTTGTTGTATCTCTTCTTTAATATTGCTGGCAAGTATACGATCTAATAAATGAACTTCCAACTCTCCAGATTTATAAATAATCACAATATAATTACTAGTAGGTGTAAAAATAAATTTTTCTAGAATTTTATCAATCATTTTAATTTAAAAACAATATAGATATATAATATAGTAGTAACTTACTAACATAGGATAGAAATTTATCAATGGAGAGAAAATTTGAATCATCAATGTTTAAAAAATATAGTTTGTCTGATAAAGAGTGAATTCCCAAAATCTGTTAACATTAAAAAAAATGAGTTAGTCGATCAAATATTAAATTATTTAATTAATTAAATTTAAATATTAAATTAAATTTCAATTTTTTTTTATTGAAAACTAAATATTTTTTTAGTCATCCCTTACAAATTTTAATAAATTTTTAAATTAAAAATATAAAAAAATATTATTACCTCTTTTAAAAAATTTATTTACATAACTAATTTTATATATATATATATATATTAAGCAAATATATTTTTTTTTATAAAATCATTAAATATAATCTAATGATTATAAATATTATTTAAATAATATTATTTGATATAGATTTTAATCTTTTTAAAAACATTTATTTTTATATAATATTGTCATATTTAAAAAATTTTATTAAAAATATCTAAAAAGTGTTTATTCTAATTTATATGGTTCAACATGGTATTATAAGTTTCGGATCTTTATTTGATAAAAATAAAATAAATTGTATACTTTTAATAGCTTAATATATACTAAAATTATAAGTATTTTAAATTTTTTTAATTAAAATATGAAAATTCAAAAATATTATGCTAAGAAAACACATACACACACAGACATTTTTCTCAACCATTCAGGAACCTTTAAAACGTATAAAAACATCAAAATCTCGACATCGAAAATTTTCGTGATCGCAATACTATCTCTGGCGAGATAGTAAAAATTAAAATGACTTTTCCTTAAATACACTTTCATTACCATATCATGATTAATTTAATATATCAATTTACTCGTTTCTACTTATATTTCTATATACATATATAAAACAAAAATAAAATTATTATTTATTTTTTGTAATAATTACTCAGAAATATTCCCAAGACCTACTAAGTTGGCTTATAAATTTCATTTTGAATAGTTATAAATAATTTCTTTGAGGAAGATGAATTATTCCTACATGTACTTCTAATATACATCAAAAAGAAGAAAGAAGAAAGAAATTAATCAAATAAAAAATATTTAATCAATAGGAATAAATATAGATTCAAAATGAAAAGCTAATCCTTATAGTCCAGTGGCGGATTAAGTTGATTGCGGGCCCCGGGCGGTAAAATTGAAATGGGTCCTCTGTTATTTATAATTATAATTGAAAGACAAATTTTGTTTATATTATAATTTAGGCTGTTTTATACTTACATATATAGTACTTATGTAAAAAATACATCATTTTTAAATGTGGTCGCCGAGACCCGAATTTGATTATTTTTTCTTAAGTTAGTCGGGGTTCAAATACAACGGAATAAAGATCTGTATCAAGAATAACTTGTTTTATTTAAACTCCGATTATCCATAAACTCAACACTTTTTTTAATTTTTTTTTAAGGAAATATTTCCGGTCCGCCCGGCGTTTAATCCGCCTCTGTTCTAGTCAAGTTACTTTAGTTTCAAAGGGACATGAATAGTGGTGTCATCTTGAGTAATATTATACATATTTAAAAAGTTTATATAGGAATTAAAAAGGAAATTATTCGATAAATGAGTGAAAAAGCTAAAACGTTAAAACACTCTTTTTTTTAACATCTATAATATCTATAATATTGAAAATATAATTTATAAAACGTAGTTTTGGTTGTTTCCGTTGCTTTAAAATAAAAATCTCCAACTTGAACCGAGTAATTCAAAATCATTTGATCGAGATGTTATTGATGGTTTAGAGAAGCACTTCGAATTCGAAAAGAGCATTCGAGCTAACTTGAGATTGCCCATTTGGGAACACACGCACATAAATAGGGAAATTCATTAAGAGGCCGGGACTCGAAGTTTGCTCTCTTTCGGTTGCACCCCCACTTCCAACATCCCCCGTTTCGTACACCCGGGGCGGTTGCCATCTGAAACTTGGCAATGCAAATCCAAAGTGGGAACGATCTTCATTAGTCGACGATGGCGTTGGCAAAGGGCACATAGGCGTATAGGCACATGGCCAGGCATTGCAAATGGCCCCGACACCCCATCCTCCCATACCCATCCGTCCTCCTGGGGAAGTGGTCCCCGAACTCGACATAACCCGGATGCTTGTATTTATGACTGGAAATATAACGCATCAGTGCTCGTTTTATGCAATTTCCAACACTATGTTTCAATCTATATATATAAAGGAGACTGTTTGTATGTATGTATGTATGTATGTAATTCGTTTACTTTTTTGCTGTCATAGTGTAATATGTTAAAATGTAAATAACTTACATTTTAACATAAAATAGAAAATATATTATTTAAGGATTAAAGAATAAAAATAGAAAGTAAATTAGTGAATATTTTAAAAATAAGACAATTTGTGGAAATTGAAATAACTAAGAAATGAGAGGTGGAGGGGATGAGGAGAGAGGTGGGAGTGTGTGTGAGCGGGAGAGAGAGAGATTTAAAGTTTATATATAGTTCTCCGTGTTCATTCAAGAGCCAGGCGTGGCCCACTGACTGGCGGACTCATTTTACACAATGTATATAACTCTAGGGATTCCCAATCAAAGAATTATTATAATATTTAACTTTTTATTTTAAATTCTAATATTCAAATATCATTTCAATTAAATAATTTATTCTAAAAGTTCTCATTTTAATTAATATAATAAAATATTTAAATCATATTTAACTTAAATTATTTTGTATTTATTCTTTCCATATTTGAATAGGTACTTCTTTTATTTTAAGGGAGGGAATTAACTATGATCTAAAAAAATTAATAAATGAACTTAATAATAAAAAATCAAATAAATCCATTAATTTAAATTAATACTATTAATGAATGTATATATTGTTAATTTATCTTTAGTTTTATCAATACTTTTATACCGTTAATTTTTATAAATTGTCTCAAGTACTAACTTTGCATTTTCTCAAATTTTATTATAATTAAAAATATTCAATAAAAATCAAGCAATGAAATTAAAATATCGAAATGAAATGATCAAGAAATATACTCTATTATAACATATACAATACTTATAAACTATAGGCGGAGGAAATATTAGACGATATCATTGCGGGTTCAGGCCAAATCGATCAACATTAATTAAGATATTTTCATTATGACAGATATTAAAAAAACCGCGAATTCAATATCTCTGTTCACTAATTATTTGTAGACTTTAGTAAAACCTACGCATGACTCAATAGATCTGGATAAACTTTTTCAAATTTTGATCTTAAAATTTATCTTGAAGGTAGTAAAGAAAGAGTAAGATGCGGAAATCAATTGTAAAATATTAGGTGATTCAGACGGCTTAAATATAATAGGAGATTCGGCAATTACAATTACAGATAGCGAGGAAAAATTAATCGAGGTAGGAAAAGAGATGAGGTTTGAAATTAATAATGATAAATAAATATATTTAGCAACAAACAGGAGCAGTATTAACATACAAAATGTAGAATTTGAATATGTAGAAAAATTGAATGTAATCACGAAGGATAATAATATTTGAGAAGAATTTAAATCGAAGTTGCAATCGGGAAACGCCTGTTATCATGCAGTAAAGAGGCTTATCTCATCAAAATTATTATAAAAGGGAATGAAAATTAAAATATATAAAACAATTATTTTGTCTGTTGTATTATATGAGTGAGACATGGTCTATGATCTTAGGAGATGAGAGTGGATTCAGAGTATTTGAGAATAGGATTCTCCCCAGCATTTATGGGCCAAAGAAAGATGAGTACAGCAGGGAATGACGTACGAGAGATGGAACAGAGGCTCAGGATAAGGACACTTGGAGAAATGTGGTTGTAGCTGCCAAGAACTTTCGAGTACCGAGAGTAGATTCAGATTATTCTTTCGAGCATTTATTGGCCAAAGAAAGATGAGGTCACCGGGGACACTTGGAGAAATGTGGTTGTAGCTGCCAAGAACTTTCGAGTAGATAGATATAACATATTCAATAATAATATATATAATTAATTTACTAAATAAATTAAAATATATTTTAAATAATCACACAATAATAAATGAATGTTTTATGTTATACATTGTTTGAAACAAAATGGATGAAAACCTTTTACTACTTTCAACCAAATACTATGTACCACTCGGGGGTACAGGGGGCGGAGCCCCCGTCTAGATGTGAAGAGCGACGAAGGAGCTCTGAGCAGCTAGTTTATATTATAAAATAAATATATATATATATATTCTCTTAAATCATTATGAAGCGGCAGAAGAGGGATGTTCGAGCAGTTATTCATTTATTTTTCAAGCAACATGAAATAGCAAGCAAGTTACTAAATTATCAGTTCATTGCTTATTAAGAAAAAAATATCTATTGTATACATAAAGAGAATAAATTATCAATTTGGACTAAATATATTAAGAGAATTTATTTTGGATTGATTACACATGAGAATAGTTAACAAGAGGAATAAAAAAAATGAATAGAAAATTAGTGCAAAAATTATAAAAGTCAATAATATTGTATACTTAATAATAAGTTTATTCCTTAGAAGGGTTAAAGTAAATGATTTCTCTTTATTAATTTAAAACGACGATAGGAAGGGAAGGTATTGTTTTCACACCAAATTTCACATGTGAAGATTTTTATAAATCTCCACGAATCATGCATTTTCTTAACAGAAAAAAGTATTTTCAGCATGATGTGTCTGTCCGTCTGTCCGTTGTGCTGTATAGACGTGTACAGCTTGCATAGCTCAACGGATTTTGATAAAATTTGGTTTATTTACTTAATCCATCAGTAACATGAATTCATCAACTTTTGGTGTATATCCGGAAACCGGAAGTGGTAGTTTCTTCTTCTTTAAGTGCCTTGTCTGGTCTCCCTGCCTCGCGGAACAGTTCTACACTCTTCATGCGACGTGAAATTTTTACACGTTTCAGGTTGGCACTCTATAGAAACGTGGCCACTTTGGTACTAATACCACCATCTCTTGGTTAGTGTCGGGACTTACTGAACGATGTGTTATATATTTAATGTTGTTTGGAAATTAATTTATTTCAAATTGTCGGTCGGTTCTGTGTCTGGCCACAACACTCATCTTTTAAAATATTTTTTTAAACCTTGCGGGAATTAAGATGTTTTAATGATTAAATTTAATTATTTTTAATTATTTATAAAAAGGCGATAAAGAAAAAGATCATATTATAGTATTAATATCATATTAGATCAAGATATTTATTAATATATTTGTTATTATTTATTATCAAAGAAAAATTAATTTTTATTTTTTATTTAAAAATAAAACATTCTATTAATTTCTAATAACATACTTATTTATTCTATTTAAGGCCCGATTCACACACAAGTGGCGTATGGCACTGGCGTGGTTCTGGCGTGGAACAGGTTTGTTAATGTAATTGCATTAGCTTATGACTCAATACCCACAGATATGGCGTGTTGGAGGCGTGGAAAATGGCACGAAGACCACTCCAAATGAATAATGAAATGGTCTAGAAGTGGCGTCCCAGTCCTACGAGCCACCGGTGGCGTCGGAGTGGAGTGGTCTTCGTGACATTTTCCACGCCTCCAACACGCCATATCTGTGGGTATTGAGTCATAAGCTAATGCAATTACATTAACAAACCTGTTCCACGCCAGAACCACGCCAGTGCCATACGCCACTTGTGTGTGAATCGGGCCTAATATTGTTGTTGATTTCAGAAATTCAGAGGAATATTTTTTTTATTGTCCAACATTACCAAAACACAGGCCACTATCAATCAATCAAAACAGTTAACAAATTTGGTCTGGTTAATTGGTCTTTTATTTTCAAAAAATAAATAAATATTACATTTACTTCTAAATGGATTATGAAGTCGTATGTGTTAACTAATAGCAAAGGAATGATGATAGGAAGAGAGTAAGTTGGATCGATGAGGATAAATAAGTGATTAAGTGGGGCTTCTAATTGGTCATTAGTGTCAGAGGTCTGATTCAGTTCCTTTAAAGGATTCCGAGATCAAAATAGGAAGACTATTTTTATCTCAGTTGGTATATCTATTAAAAATTATTGATTAAAAATGGAAGATTAGTAAACAAAATATGAAATTAATTAATTTATCTGAAGGTATTAGAAGAAAAAAACTTTTCAATATGTTATGTGAGCTTAACTTACACTTGCAAATATAAATTTAACAAGTATAATTTGGAATGGAAACAATGGATATATTTGCGTTTTACACATTTGAAGAAGAAATCTTCATGATGTAACAACCGAAGTACTTTTTTTTGTTTTTTTTTAGAAGGAACAATTAATCTGGTTTATTTTGACAAATATACTAATTAAGATTTTTCATAAATGAAGTTTATAAAATTTTATAAAAAAAAAAAAATTTGCAAACAAAATATTCCTACTTTTAAGAAATAAAATTTCAATAATTAGGTACATAAATATAATTAAAAATTTAAATATCAGGTTTCATAAGAATACTTGAATATTTTTTTAGAAACCTCAAAGAATCACCCAATAAAAAAACAAATTGTAGCAGGTGTAAAGCGATGAAGAAAATAAAAAATTTCCAATTTAAGTAAATATATTATAATTGTACTTATCATTTTAAAGTATTCATTTAATAAATATTGAATATTTAATGATCAAAATCGTATAATTTATATTTAATTCTTAAAGCTTGAAATTTAAATCTCTTTTGATTAATGACTTTTTGTTTTAATGAAAATTTAAAATAAATAGATTTTTTTTCTTACATTTTGTTAATTAATCCTCTTACTATTGGATATCAAGATGATTCGTTAATTCAAAAGAGAAACCTTATTAAGACTTAAAATGGTAAATCTGAATTTTTGTACTCACTCGGGAAGTCAAGGTAAATGAAATCATGAAACGAATCCATGGTGATGGAAAATTAAGTCAAATGAGTATAGTATTAAATTAATGTTGATGAATATTCTAGAATAAAAACTATAATTGAACAAGTTTGCAATTTTCTATTAAAATTTGACATAATCTGTGATGTTCCAGAAACATTTTATTAAGAAAGTGTTTCATGTCTAACAACCCCCTAATCCAGTGATTCTCAACCTTTTTTTTTTTTTACCGCGGCACCCTTTTAACGGTTTAAAAATTTGGCGCCACACAAAGAAAAACATAAGTGTAAAAGAACCATATTGAAAAAAGTGGTCCCAAAAAGGGTTTACCTTTTTTTTAGACCCAAATTGAAAAAATTTAGAAAAAAAAGTCGGAAATGTTTAAGAGCCTCTTTACATTTGTAATAATTTGGCGGCACATATTTTGATAATCTCGCGGCACACAAAAGTGCCGCGGCACAGTGGATGTGAATCACTGCCCTAATCATTCATTTGCGTATCCTAAATAACATAAGCATAGTAAAAACTGGAAACAGAGGAGGCCTTTATCCGAAAATAGATAAGAAAATAGGCATAGAAAATTAAAAAAATTTTACAATGAAATTAATATACATTTAATTATAAAATGGAATTTATACGGGACATTCATTTATGCTGAATTCATTTATTCATTTATGCTGAAACAAGAATGACGGGAATCTAATTGGAAAAACTAGCTCAGAGGTTAGATTTGAGAGCGTAATGCATATGAATAAAAGTTAGGGGATTATGAAATTTATGGCACGGTTGTTAGAGGAATATGGTATTTATAGTCACACACAGTAATGACATAAAATATTTTTATTAGTAAATTTGTTAGTAAAAATTAGACAAATACTATAATTTAAATTAAGAATATTTTTTTAATTTGTAAGAAACATTTCAAAGAAATTTATCATATCAATAGAAATTTTTTATCAGGGGTCCAGGTTAGCATAGCCAGGTAAGCTTATATATAATAATAATAAAAACTAATAAGTTAACACAACATTTATTAATTCTAAGGCGGCTCGAAGTCAAGTAGTTATAAATAATTATATAACCAATACATAAAGGTGATTGTTATCTTTATTATGAGATTTTAGACTTATTTGAAAAAGAATAGAAATAATAAAATTATATAACAAAATAGAAAATAAGAGGAAATTGGAAAGGCCTTTTTATACCGACCGACGATAGTAAGGGAGATATTGTTTTCACACCAAAATACACATGTGGAGATTTTTACATATCTCCCCACGAATCATGCATTTTCTTAACAGAAATAAGTTGACCTGTGGCCAGGTCCGAACCGACCGACGGTTTGAAATAAATTAATTTCCAGCTACAGAAACAATTTCAAATAATTTTAATATATCTATTAATGCAATAAATAACAGATATGGATATAACATAAATATTTTTAATTTTATTTTATTTATAATATATAGCTGAAGTAGCCGGCGTTGCCGGCGTTACCCGAGGCTGTGACTTCATGAAGGGCTGGGTGACGTCATATAATTTTAAATTAAGAAAAACATAATGAAGATGATTTTTCCCGAGGATAAAACCAATACATTCGTGGTGATATGTAAAAAAATCTCCTTATGTGAAATTTGGTGCGAAAATAACCCTTCCCTTCTTATCGTCGATCGCTAATACTACCACTTCCGGTTTCCGGATTTGCACCAAAAGTTGATCAATTCATCCCACTGATGCATTAAGTAAATATACCAAATTTCATCAAAATCCGTTAAGCCGTTCAGGCTGTACACATTTATACGGACGGACAGACATCATGCTAAAAATACTTTTTTCTGTTAAGAAAATGCATGATTCGTGGAGATATGCAAAAATCTCCACATGTGAAATTTGGTATGAAAACAATACCTCCCTTACTATCGTCGGTCGGTAAAAAGTATTTTTAGAATGATGTCTGTCCGTCCATCCGTATAGATATGTACAGCCTGAACGGCTCAACGGATTTTGATCAAATTTGGTTTATTTACTTAATGCATCAGTAGGATGAATTGATCAACTTTTGGTGCAAATCCGGAAACCGGAAGTGGTAGTATTAGCGATCGACGATAAGAAGGGAAGGGTTATTTTCGGACCAAATTTCACATGAGGAGATTTTTTTATATATCACCACGAATCATGCACTTTGTATTGGTTTTATCCTCGAGAAAAATCATCTTTATTAGTTTTTTTCTTAATTTAAAATTATATGACGTCATCCAGCCATTCATGACGTCACAGCCTGGACTTGCATATATATTATAAATAAAATAAAATTAAAAATATTTATGTTCTATCCATATCTGTTTTTTATTACATTAATAGATATATTAAAATTATTTGAAATAGTTTCTGTAGCTGGAAATTAATTTATTTCAAACCGTCGGTCGGTTCGGACCTGGCCATAGGTCAACTTATTATTTATTTATAAGGTTATTTTACTCCCTAACATAAAGTCTTATTGTTAAAATAAACTCCATATATTAATATGAAATATTTATTCTATAGGTGGAATAAATTCTTTTAATTATATATATATATAGTACGAATAAGTAAGATTTTTATCTGTTTTTCTCTTTATTTTTCATCACATTGGAGGGCGGGTTTTCGATGACAGTTGAGAATTGATGAGCGGGCCCTTAGTTATTTTTTTCAAGTTTATCTTTAATTGAGAATAATGGCGAGAGAAAGGCAAGGAAGAAGGATTATTAAAAAATATTCTCCGAATTCCAAGTGGGCCTGTCAACCAACTAACTCTCTTCATCATTTTGTTTGGACGAAAAAAGAGGTGAGTTGGAAGTGGAAAGAAGGAAATGATAAAAAAAAATATCAGATCGAAGTGCATTTCAAAGGATTATCATATTCATCAACCATTAGTCAGGTCTATTTATATGGTATATTGAATTTCAATGAGGAATTTTAATTGATTAAATAATGAAAATTAAACGGTCTTCTCTCTGATTTAGTTAGTAGATTGAAATGATTAGCTTGAAGGTCTTCTGCCCTTAATTAAAACGGATGAAAAATTTCACCAAATATATTTTTACGTTTATGGCTTGGGATGTATTAAAAATATTTTTTTTATTTTTGGAAAGGTCAAATTAATTTAATTTAAAAAGTGAAACTTTTTTTTTCTTGTTTTTAAAGCGATTAAACGATTATGTTTATAATTTTAGAACTAAAATAGTAATCGATAAAATTTTGTATATTTAAAATTTAAAACTGACTTAAACCTTTAGATCTATAGATGGACGAGGTTGTCCTCACCCCTCTAGACACAAAAATAATAATAATTAATTTATTATAATAAGATGAAATGTTACAAAAATAGAATGTAATCATTATTAATACAGCACTTCACTAATTAATTATATAGGCTCTCCCAAAATTAATAAAAAATTTGAATTAAATAAAAAACACAATAGTGGTTTCAAAAACTCGGTGCTACGAGGGTCATTCAACAAGTACTTAGCCTCACCATCTGATGGCGCTGCTATCACAAAAGAGTTTTACCATCATGTAGTACATTCTTTTACTAGCCTATTGTCAAAGTTTCAGTCAATTCCTTGATTACTTTTTGTTTCCAAATCTGAAAAAGTCACTTGCCGGGAATAAATTTGGGCCGAATTGTTCTTTTTTCATTTTTGTACAACTAATCGACTCGCTCGCTTCCAAAGGCTGACAAAACAAAACTAGTGAAGGGAAGTGACTGAAACTTTGACAGTAGGCTAATAAAAGAATGTACTACATCATGCTTGTCTAAAGTGCGGTCAAAAACCCTTTGAGATGCGACCCAAACGCAAATTTAAATTTGCTCATTTCTACTAAAAATAAGCGGGAGTGTCCTCCCCTAGACTTTCCCGCATATAAATAGGTATAAAGAGTTGTGAATGAATATTTAGAATGTGTAAACTTGGTATTGATAAAGAGCCAGTTCGTATTAGTTTATTGGTGTCAAATTTGATATTTGGTAACATTTATATATATATATGTATATATATATATATAGAATAAAGTGCTACTTCCGGTTAACTGATATTTTAAATGTAAAAAAAACAGATATGGATATAATATAAATATTTTTAATTTTATTTTATTTATAATATATAAGGGCTGGCTGTGACGTCATGAAGTGCTGGGTGACGTCATATAATTTTAAATAAAGAAAAAACTAATGAAGATGATTTTTCTCGAGGATAAAACCAATACAAAGTGCATAACACGTGGAGATATGTCCTCACGTGAAATTTGATATGAAAATAACCCTTCACTTCCTCTCTTCGATCGGCAATACTAGCACTTCCGGTTTCCGGATTTGCACCAAAAGTTGATCAATTCATCCTACTGATGTATTAAGTAAATATACCAAATTTCATCAAAATCCGTTGAGCCGTTCAGGCTGTACATATCTATACGGACATACATACATACATACATACATACACACACACAGACATAATTCGAAAAATGGTATTTTCCGACTCAGGGAGGTCTAAAACGTCAAGATCTATCGAAATCTCGAAGTCGAAATTTTTGACGATTCCAATACTTCCCTTATACGAAGTATGCGGGAAAGTAAAAAATTAATGTTTGCAATATTTTTCATCTTCATTTATAATTTTATACATATATCTAATTCAAATAAAAATAAAAAGAAGTTATTTTATTTTAATAAAAATATATATTCAGTTTTATTATTTTTTTATTAAAATGGGCTGACTGCTGGGCGTACTCTTCCCAAAAAAGACCTGAGGATAGTGAAGAAGAACAGGCCTTAGGCCTATAATAGAAGAAGAAGAAGAAGATATATACAGTAAAACCTCTCTATAAGGACATTCTCAAAACACTTAAAACAATGTTTATTGTGAATTAAAATGAATGAAGTAACTATTAGACGTATTCTTATAGAGAGGTTTTACTGTAGTTAATTTCATTTCCATTTGTTTGTGTGCGGCCAAGCATATTTTTTTTTGCAAGACACCCATGTACTACATGATGGTAAAACTCTTTTGTAATAGTAGCGTCATCGGACAGTGAGTCTAAGTACTTGTTGAATGACCCTTGTACATGCCATACAAGTGAAACGATTCATTTACTGTATGACACATTACCTGATCGTGTACTCTATCGTTTCGGTGATAAGAATTGACTCTCTAGATAGTGTGGTTTCACACTATTAAATTTATTTTTATGGGGTTATTTGAATTCAAAGGATTGTGTGTCAACAAGCTCACAATTACCCACGCATTATAAAATGCAATTAAATGCTACATCAATGGAATTCAGCCATATTTGATTCAGAATGATGGTGATAAAATTTCTACAAAAGGTGCTTATGTCCGATGTGTGTGGTATTTCATAAAAAAAACCCTATCTTATGTACTTTATGATAATTAACAAATTATGTTATTTATTTAATTCAAATTTAGCGTGAAATTTGGGACCCCCTATATATATATAGCAAGCTAATCGCCTTAGAATCCCTAAATGTAGTTTTAACTTATTATCAGTATTTTTATATTACATTATATATATATATATTTCGACATTCAATAATTCCATAGGATGAAAGATAAATGGAGAAAATTTCAATTTATTTAAACTAAATAATAAATTTAAATAAAAAGCTTATATATAGTATTAGTAGTAGTAAATTTAAGATCAATAAATAAATAATTTAGAATAGCTTTGAAGGCTGGCTTAAATAAGAAAAAATTAAAAAATATAGTTTATATATTTTTAATTTTTTATTATTATATAATATAATTACTATCTCGTAAGAGATAGTATTGCGATCACGAAAATTTTCGATGTCGAGATTTTGATGTTTTTATACGTTTTAAAGGTTCCTGAATCATTTTCACTAAACTTGAGAAAAATGTCTGTGTGTTTGTGTAGGTATGTAGACAAGATTACGCAAAAACGGTTTCAGCTAGAATCATGAAATTTGGTATACGAGCATTATTCAAATTTCATAGGTTTCTATCAACTTTTGAGAAATGTAGCTCAACCAGAAGAGGGTCATTACCTACAACGTTTTGATTTGTTTTCCTCTAAAGTGACCGTAAAAATAAAGTTATATCTTTGATAGTTTTTCACATGATTAAAAATTGTATAAAACTGCTATATATAGAATTTCAGTTTGATTGAATGGCTGAAAGTACTGGAATTAATTATTTAATACGACTACAAATCACGCGCCAGCAGGTGACGTGGTGCGATCAACAAAAAGCTAAATATGAGCTGGTTTAATAAATATTATTTATTAAATTTAATTTATAATTTATAATTAATTAAATTTAATTTAAATATAATATATTATGTTATTTAATCCAATTCAAATTGCGAGATAGTCGAGTGGAGACACTCCAGATTTTTTTTAATTTTTACCTTCAATATTTTTCTTATTGCAATAAATAATATTAATAAAATCACCAATTAATCACTTTCCTTTTATTGGAAATTTTAATTTTTCATTTATTATTTGTCAATTTCTATCTAACTATTTAGTAGTTATCCTACTAGTTATTTTAAATACTATTCAAAACAATTTAAAAATTAAGTCCATCAAATTTTAGATATTAATATATATAATATTATATTTCATATTTACAATGAATTTTAAGATCAATAGAAAGAAAATAAATAAACCAAAAAAAAAATAAAAAAAAATAAAAAAATTAATGAATGCAAAAGAGAAATCCAATATTTTATACTTTTACATGTGGAAAATTGAATAGTATTTGAGAGTTAGAAAGTATATTTATATTTGAAATGAACCCTTTTTGTTTTTGTTTGTGTTGTTTCATTTCCAACCACCTGAAACAACAACAATAGTTTTGTTTCTCTTTGAAAACAGCCGCGAGGGGTTTTCTCTCCCTTTTTCAACTTTCTTAAGATTCAGAAATGTAAAATACAATTAATTAATATACTAAAATAATCAAATTTGTTATTTTACAATCTAAAGAATTAATTTGAATCTAGTTTATTCTCTCTGGGAAAATATATTTACTAACAACCCCTAATGAATAGGTGATGTGGAATGGGGTGGGGTGGTGAGAGCGGTTTCTTAATAATATTTACTCATATAACTGAATTCAATTGAATAATATAAGTAAGACTAGAGTAACATTATGATTAAAACCAATTTTCCTCCCAACGTACACATTAGAAAATGCTAAAGTTAGGTGAAAATTGAGGGGAAAACTTTCACTCAATAATTTTATATTTATATAAATTTTGATCGATCCATATTTTTATGTAATAAAAGAGAATATTTTATGCAAAAAGTTACTTTAAACATTTTCCTTGTTATTATCTATATTTACTAAAAGTTTAAAATAATTAAATTTTGTAATCAACTAATTACATATAACATATACGATAGGTATTGAAATGAAAAAAAAATTATATATTTAAAAAATAAATAAAATATATACAAATTTTAAATTTTAAATTTTTCAAAATTAGTCTTGTTAATGGAATATTAATGAAAAAATTTAATTTTACTTTTTCTTTCATTATTTTTAAATTTTAAAAGAGAAAAATAAATCAAATAAGGATGATAGTTATTCACATATTTTCTGATATTATCCCAAATTAAAGTATAACATGTCCAAAATTCATTAATATTATATATTCACTATTTTAAAGAAACTTTTCTGTTGTCTGTAGGTTTGTCTAACTGTTAAATTGTAACTTTATAGACTCAAAATTGGCTGAACCGATTATTATTAAATTACATCACAAGATATTAATTATATCTCTATTTGAACTTAGGATATAAATTTTATCAATATCTAATTCAGTGTTTCCCAACCGTTTTTGTACCATGTCCCATCTAAGCCCTTCTAAAATTCTTATGCCTTTCTATGTAACATATACATTGTAGCCTGCTATCATAGAGATGTAAGAGTTGTTATCATTGATTTTAATATTCTTTTTATTTATTTCCAGCCAATACTCCTTACTCAGATGATCTTGTATAAGGTGCTTGAATAAGTTCTCGCTGTTTTCTAACAGATGGCGTTTCCAATAATATAAGTGGATGATATTTCTGAAACGAACGCATTTCCAGGAAATACTGTTCGTATTCTTGAACGCCAGTGTGTTTCTGTTTGCCACAGTGTCAACCACCACATTTTGTTCTGAGTGCTTAAAGATGTCGAGTTTTGTGCCACGAAAAGAGTATTTGCGGGGAATTCTATTGCATTATTTTATACAGAAGAAATCAGCAGCTGAAACACACCGAATTCTTGTTGGGGAACATGCTCTGTCGGAAACGACTTGCAGAGACTGGTTTCGACGGTTCAAAAATGACGATTTTGATCTTCAAGATAAAGAACGTTCTGGCGCACCGAAAAAGTTTAAAGACGAAGAATTGGAGGGATGGGAAAAAGTAGTGTCTTGTGATGGGCTATACTTTGAGTGACGTGTTGTGCACCACATTGTGTAAATAAAGCATTGATTTTCACAAAAAAAAAAAAACAGCGAGAACTTATTCAAGCACCTTATAATATACGAGGGTCGTTCACAAAGTAACCATCGTTTTGAAATAAAAAATAAACCAATTGAGATACAAAAATGTTATTATATACATTTTAAATTAACAGTTTTTGAAATGCCGTCTGCATAAAAATCTGCCGCCTGAGAGCTTCGCCAACCTGTCACAGTCTCATCTTCGGTAACGATCCTGTTCAAAAAAGTTTCTCCTTCAATGTCATACCGAGTAATGTCATAGATTTTCTATGGCAGAACTCATTCTTTTCATTTTGTGATCGTCGGTGAGCACTTTTGGAATCCAACGAGCACAAAACTTGTGATAGCCAAGTTTTTCTGTCACTATCTCATGCACAAAACTTCGAATAATTTCAGGAAAATGATGGGAAAAACCCGAGATTGCGAATTTTCTCGTTCACTTTGTTCACCAAGTCATCACTGACGAGACAGGCGGCAGATTTTTATGCAGACGGCATTTCAAAAACTGTTAAAAGATATGATAAGTGCTTGAATTTATTTGGTGAATATGTAGAAAAGTAGAGAAAAAGTGTAGTTTTAAAATGTATATAAGAAAATTTTTATATCTCAATTGGTTTATTTTTTATTTCAAAACGACGATTACTTTGTGATCGACCCTCGTATGTATATCAAGGAGCGCCACCATTTCGCTTTCCGAGCTCTCCAGTAGTGCCCCCCTGAGAGAGTAGATTGAGTGAATTTGAAAATAGGATTCTTCGCAGCATTTATGGGCCAAAGAAGTATGAGGTAACCGGGGGATGGCGGAGACTGCTTAACGAGGAATTAAAAAGATAAATATAATATTTCAATGGTATTATATATAAATTGCAAAAGTTTTGTTAACTTAATTTTAACTAAAATTTTGAAATAGCATTGATAAAATATTTTTAATTAAAAGAAGTATTTTAGTGACTACCTCTTGATTTTATTAATTAAGTGGCAGCTCGAATTCTGAAGTGATAAATAGTATTTTGTTAAAAATTTGTTAATAACTTTTCATTCATTTTATTTCAATCAATGTTTTAAACCTTCATATTTTTTTATTTTTTTTTAATTTAATCAGTATATAAATTATTTATCTATTTTCTTGTATATCTTATAATGGGATATAATATTAATATTCATTTGTTATCTATATCTATCTATCTTTGTTGCTCTACTGAACTCGAAAGTTCTTGGCCACAACAACCACATTCCTCCAAGTACCCCTATCATGAGCTCCGTCTTACCCATTCTTGCTACGTGTCCTGCCCAAGGCAACCTTCTTGATTTTAATACTCTAACTTTATCTGGAGATGCAGAGAGGTGCTACATTGCTTTTTAAAAATTTCATAGGCTGTGAATAAACCTTATAATAATATAAATAAAATATAAAATATTTAAAATTTCGTCAGTCTTTATTGTAAAGATGTCAAAAAAAATGTTTAATATTATTAAACTAAATTATAATAAATTTATACTTATTTACATAAATATTTGGTATTCTGGGATGAATAAATCAAACTGCCAAATATAAAATTTTCATTAAGACTTTATTATTTACAATTAGAATATAAATGTACAAAATGATATTTTATAATACTGAGTGAGAGGAGTATAATGTTGTCCGACATTTCTGTGGTGAAAGTTTTTGAAATATAGGAATTGATTATCCTCCACTCTTTATATAACAATTTTCAATAAATAAATTTTATAAAATATACGATGAAATATATAATAGATTAAGTATTATAAATATATATATATATATATATAATTTTATAAATAAAGGAAATAAATAAGAATATAAGAAGACTTTGAAAACATAGAATAATATTTAAAAAAAAATATTTCTACTTCTTTCAAATGAATAAAAAATCAATATATAGTTATTTTATGTTTAACTAATTTACAAAGTGAAATTATAATTTCATTAAAATAGTTGTTTTTTTGCTTTTAATCCTTAATTGTTCAACGTAAACTTTCCAACAACCTGGAAGTAATTGTAGAGGTTGATCTTTGGGAGGTATCAGAGAAAATTGGTACTACAAAATGTTGGCAATTGGGCACCTTATTATTCTCAAAATAATACTGAAATATAAATACATTATTAAGTAAATATAGGATTCAAATATTTTATTTTATTTATATTTTATTAATATTATATTTACATGTAAAGGGCTAGAAGTTTGATTTTTAAATCTCGTTATTAAAGTTTGAATATTTTCCACCGTTCTACAAGGCATTAAATAATGTTTTATATATCCACATGCTATTGAAATACTTGCTTTAAATAACGAGTTTTCCTGAAGATATGATAAAAATTGTTCTAAACCAAGTGCAAGTAAACTGAAAATAAATCAAGAAATTATACATTATTATACGTTTAAATTAAATGAATAAAGTAAGAATAGAATAATATATTAGAAATATATTTTTTCATATGAAATATTAGGAATCCAAATTTAACTATATTTTAGAAAAAAAATACTAGTAATATGATATAAATGACGATTATAACGAATTTTAAACAATACATATTCGTAAATAAAGAAATTTCAACCTATATTATAATCAACTTAACTTTTCATTCTTTCACAGAAGTATATACCTGATAATAAATTTTTAATATGCGACTGATAATAAAAAAATAATTTTTAACCAAATTACATTAATGATTAATTAAATACATAAATTCTTCCATGTCTGTGTTTGGAATTAAAATTTTGCTAATTAAAAAGTATTTAAAATTACATTCTAAAGCATTTTAATCTTTTTTTTTTTAGTGAAATTTGAATTTTTTCCATTTCTTTTATAAAATAAAAAAAAATTCCATTTTACGGAAAATACAAAACGGCTTTCGTCCACCTCTCAGTTTAGAGAAAATTTGAGGAACCACCATGATAAATAACAGATGAAATGTTTAAAAATAAATTAACTATGCTTACATATTAAATCATAAGATCCGAAGGGTAAGAAGATTTTTGTTCAATTGATGCATATGATTATCTTAATCCAAGTATTTATTCTGACAAGATTTATTGTCAGATGTGTCCAAAAAGATAAAATTCACATCAATTTATTATATAATAATTTATCAGATAGAAATATATTATAATATTCAACAAAGAAGTGTAGAAAATCTTTAATTTAATTTCATATCAAAAACCTATACTTTCTTCTATTTACCCTTGATAATTTTAATTTTAATAACCATTATTGTATATAGTTAAATAAATATTTGACTTACTGTTGTTCCGATTCGGAAACATTAATTTTGTTTTTTTTATCATCATTAAATTGAGTTAATGGCAGCATCAATGGATATATAAAAGCATTATTAGAAATGACAAAGTCCATCATTTCTTTAGGAAATCTACCGTATTTATTTTTCTTATGTCTAAAAATAAGAATGCCAAAATTAAATACAAAATAATTAAATAATAAATAATAAATTTTTTGAAATTTTCATTAAAATTAAAATTTGAAAAAATATTTATAAATTTATTTATATATTTTGATAAAGTATATGAATAATAAAATATATTTAATAAAATAAAAAATTACAATATATCGCAGTTTTTGGCATATTTATGAAATCTGAAAATAATATAAAAAATGAATTCATTAGTAGATGTGAATGAAAGAAATTATAAATTTTAATATATGAAATATATATTACTTGAAAAATTGAGCTTTATTTTTGTCTACGAGTTGGTCCCATTGATCCATTGATGTTAAAGCGTTATTTAAATTTAATATATTATTAATCATTTTGTTTGATTTTGATCTATCTTTTAATTTCATCTAAAAATTAAGAAAATATGAAAAATATTTAAAGATAAAATAAAAGAAATGTGAATAATTTATAAATACCAAAAGTTGTTTCATTTTTTGAGCATTATCTGGGGTGGAATCTTGATATTTAAATTGAATGTAATGTTGTAAAATCAATTGAACGTGTTTTCTTAATTGTTGTTCTAAGACTAGAATTTGAGCAGGCATAAAGGTAGGTGAATCGTCTAAAGCTAATGGATCTTTTTGTAATTGAACTTCATCTTCATTCTGCCCCTGTAAGATTAATTAATTTATTTAAATAATTAAAGGGTATTCATATGGTAAATTAAATTTAAATTTTAAAAGAGTTTAAGTATTTAAGATTTATATATATATATTATAATATATTTTAATATATAAATAAGAATTTATTTAATTTAATTTATTGAAGATTTATATTTTTAAAATTACTAATAATATATAATAAAAGCATATAACAAAGTGGCTATATATATTTGTATTTCTCTGCCAATTTTCGATCAATTTTGAAATTTTGTGTATTTACATATCCACTTAGATGATTATTTTAGGTACCATTGGAACACGATCAAGAGAAAGTGCATTTTGCTGCCAGAGTTCTGGCATAGAAAAATTTAATTATCGGCATGAGGGGTTAATAAAGATAAATATTTTAAATAACAAATATAATTTTATGATGATATTGAACTAGAAGTTAGCATGAAAAACAGAAAGTTAAGAAATAAAACTCTCTAACTTGTTTTTATAACCATTTTTTCTTAAACATCGACAAAGGTGGAAAAAAGAAGTTTGAGAGTTTGATTTTTGTTCTTTCCTGTAAGCTGCAGTGGCTTCTAGTTCAATATATAAAATTATAATTTTATAAAATTATTTTCCGAAAGGAAAATACAGAAAAAATTAAGATGGCGATATGATTTAATCCATAATGTATAAAGAATAAAGTTTTATAATATCTACCTCCTCTTCATTGTTATTAGAATTGACGGATATAAACTGAGGGGATTCATATTCATCTTGAATTATTTCTTTTTTAATGTTTGGAATTATATTAATATCGTTATTCAATTTAACATTTATGAATATTTCTTGATCGTTCTCTTGAGATTTAATTTTTATATTTATGGTCGTTTTTAGATTTTCATCGACATGAATTTGATTCTCTTGGGAATTAATGCACTCTTGAATTGTTTGTTTAGGTTCTTGTTTTATCGTTGGTTGATGATTATCTTTTTTTATTGTTTGTTGATGTTCTTGTAGTGATTCTTGATGTTCTTCTATATTACGTTGTTCTTCTTGTTGACGATTTTTTTCTTTGTCTAAATTATCTAAAATTTCTTTTTCTGTATACATATCAGAAAACATATCAAGTTCAGCAATTAATGTATGCAATTCTTTTTTTGAAATCTTTACAGCTTTATCAATTCGTAACTCTTCTAAATCCACTAAAAGGAAAGAAATTATGATGGATTTTAGTATACCCTTATGATAAACCTAGTAAAATATTGTATAAAAAACTTAATGTAATTTAATGTATATAATCATTCGAATATTAAGGATATTCATAATTTAATGGGAATGATTGTTAAAATAGGAAGAGTATTATGCAAGAAATGGCTAAATGTTTTAGCACCAATTGGGACTAAATATTTTTTGCCTAAAACTTTCCAAAGTCAGATGAAATGAAGATTAGAATTGGCAATCTTCCTTCTTTGAACTTAAAAGTAAACAAGACCCGTTCAAGCATTTATGCGCCTGGGTAATATAATAAATTTCCGCCCCACAATTCTTAAAATTTATTATATTTAAAACCAAAATGCCGCCTTTCAAATTTTTAGCCTCGGACAAATGCCTGGTTTGCTGCCCTAAAGAGAGGCCCCTTAAATAAACCAATCAGAGCCGATTGATTAAGAAAAATACAAATCTAATAATATCTTATAGTATTATATAAAAATAAGGAATAAATTATTGTAATAATAAATCATTTAATTTAAAATATTTTAATAAATTGTTTTACTTACAATCCTCTTCTTCAGCCATTACGTTATATTCAGGATCGATATGTTCATCATCATCGCACTGAGTTGTTTCTGGAAGAGGTTCCGTAAATTCTTTAATAAAATCACGCCAGTCCTCATCATCACATTCTAAATCATACATGTCTATTGTGATATCAGGAGGGAATAAAGCTTTTTCAATATCTTCAAGTGGAGTGGCACTTAAACTAAATTTTGATCTTGTGCGTTGACTAATCGTGTCCTGAAAATAATAATTTATAAAAATTATATTATTTTAATTTATAAGTTTATTTATTATGTCAAATTTACATCTAATGATTTATTTCCGGAGATTTTTTTCCCAGGTGATAAGAAAGAAGAATTTATTTTACTTGAAGAATCTGAAGTATTCTCATGAGTTTTAATTTGTTTCATAAAATTATCAATTGCATCATTTATATTCTGTTCACTAAATTCATTAACGGCTTCTTTATTTTCTAAATTATTTTTGAACTTTTCGAGTACATTATTATTATCAGAAAATGTATGAACTTCAACATTATTTTTTCCATTAAAATATTATTATTATCTTTAATTAGTTTTTTTTCTTCAAATTTGTCTTGGTTAATTCCATTTTTATCTAAAAATTTAATATTTTCATGACAATTTCTATTCATTTCTTTAGTATCGTTAATAATAAGTTGGGTCTCTTTATAGTTAACTATATTTTTTTTATTATGCAATGATTTGTTTTCTAAAGAAAATTTTTTATCGTTTTCTTTCTCCAATGTCTCTTGATATTCATTCTCATTCTTTTCCTCCTCATTCTCTAACTCATCATATTCTTCTACTACTTTAATTTCTGATTCAAGTTCTTCTTCCTCTTCATCTTCTTCTTCTTCAAGAACTTCTTCTTCTTCTTCATCAATAACTTCTTCTTCTTCTTTTATTTTACTGGTTTGAGTTTCATCTTCTGACGCACTAGTCATTTCTTCGTTAAAATCATTTTCAAATTGTTCATCATTTTCATTTTCATCCTCAGGTTCATTTTTTACCTTAATTCCTTCATCGTCATCATCATGATCCTCTTCTAAAAAATCCTCAACCATTCGATATTCTTTTTCTAAATGTTCTTGTTCAACAAAATCATTTTCTTTATATTTTTTCATAACTTTCAATCCTTTATCATCATTAACGTTCTCCAAATCATCATCATTCTCTTCATCTTCCTCCTCTACCACTTCTTGATCCTCATCGTCTTCATCTTCTTCATCTTCTTCTTCCTCTTCATAATCATCATCATCATCTTCTTCTTCCTCTTCATCAATCTCTTCTTCTCCATCTTCATCTTCGTCCTCATCAAGTGGAAAATTTGCAACAGAAAATTTATCCATTTCTTGGGATGAATTATATTTTTCATCCTCACTCTAAAAATAATTTTTAAAAAATATTTATTTAATATTTTCCATACATATAGAAATATATTAAAAAATAATTTTTTTACCGCCATATATTCTTTTTCATTATCGTCGTCTTGAGGATGATATTCATCATCATCTGTACTATCCTCAGGAAACTCTTTATCAATTAAAAAATGACATTTTGAGATTGGTTTGGATGATTGAATAGGCCATAAATCTGGTTGCAGTTTCATTAATTCCCTATTGATAAAGTGAAAATCAATATTTTAATAATTTATAAAATAGTGCAAATATTCAAATATTCAGAAAAATGAAATTCATACTTAGTTTTAGAACGGGTTTGTGGTAATATCCATTGATTAACATCAAAATCTTGATTCATTTGTTGTTTAACCATTTGTAATACTTGTTCATTTGTAATAACATGCTAAAAATGTAAAAGCAAACATTATAAAAAAAATAAATTGTCATAATATAATTTTGAAATGAACACATGAAGACATTTTCTTTAATTTATAGATTAAAATTCTAATCTATTTATTTTCAAACACCTAATAACATTAGATATTTAAACTTATATTACCTTTAAAATATTTTTAACATTGGAAACAGTTAAATTAGATTTAGCAGCTTTAGTATCAAGTTGACGTTCTATTTCTTCTTCCATGTTATTTAATATCTCAGGCATTTGGTCATCACTACTTGAGGTATAATATCTTTTTCTGGAATGATATATGTTGTCAGAAGAAAATAATTTTTTAAATTATATGATTGTCAGAAGAAATCTGTTACCTTTTGGTATTGGATTGCTCATTTTCATTTTCTTGATCTGTTTCAATTTTTAAGGCTTGAGAATCTATAGAACAATTAGAATCTTCTTGTGGATAAACATCAAAATTAAATGTAAAATGATTATTTGCAGAATTATTAAAATTCGGATTATCTGTTTCACTATTACAAAAATATGTTTCAGTTCTAGATTTTTTCTTTTCGGGTTCCATTATCTTAAATTTTACAAAATATAATTAAATATATATATATATATTTAAATATAACCAAATTTGAAGCATATTTATTATGAAAAGAAATTGGTTAACTTACCTCATTTATATTAATTAAATATAAAAAGAAATATCTAAATTCACATAATAAATACAAATTTCAAGAGTTTTGGTATTATTGTGAAAGTAATTTGTAATTTAAAGAAAATAAACGAAAATATTAGTATAAGTTTATTTTTCTATACAATGAACTGTCAATTGAAAATTAAAAGGGATGAATTGATTTTAGCGCGCTCTATTCAGTAATTGGTAAAAATTTTGGGAAAAAAATTGAGATTAAAAAAAAAATTAAATATGAATATAAATATAAAATCCTGTTTATTCAAAAATTTTCATAGAAATATCTCTGAATTAAATAAAAGGATTTAATTTTTTTTAATTGTTTTAATATTTTTATATTTAATTAACTGTACAAAATAAGGATATAATATATAATTAAATATAAAAAAAATGAATAATGTCAATAATTAGCGTTATCATTCGTCACCCATTCTGCTTGACAGTTTTATATTCAAATTGTTTTAAAATATATAGCTAATTCAATTTGGATTTAATGTTGTTATAGTATACTTATTTTATTGTTATACTGTTTCATTTTTAAATTAAATTTAAATTGTGAATAAGAGGAATCGGGATGGAGGTGTTTCATAATCTGAATCACCATATTATTAAATTTCAGAAAAATTAATTTATAATTCATTAATATGTTCCGCCAGTATTAAATTATATTTTCTTTAATATCAGGAAGATTTTATTTTAGATAACTAATAAATAGTAATAAAAGTTAGCGAAAATGATAATTAACATCAGAAAATTGTAAAAAAATGTATAGTGGTTTGGTAAATTTAAGTAGATTGATTGCTACCACCAATTGTTTTCTTTTTAAAATTATTTATTGTTATTAAATTTGCAATAGAAAAAGTTTTTATCATTGTTCCTTCTAACTAATAATCACTTATAAGATTAGATTATTAAATTCAATTTAATTTCAACTTTTACTATATAAAACAAAGAAAATGTTTAAAACTTTGTGACTTGAAACCTATTCATGAATTCATTTAAGATTAAAATATATCAAACTGAGAGGCCTATTATAACACATGGGGCTGAAACTCGAGCCGAAACTGAATTTTTTGCGATGGGGGGCGATTATTTGACTATACGATTTTGGGGTGCGATAAGTTATTTTTTGGGGGCGAAATCATTTTCAACTCTTAAAAAAAAGATGATTTTGCGAACAGGCTTTTTAAACATTTCCTCTTTTTTTCAATTTTTTTCAATATGGCTCTAAGTATCACCTAGTGTACCTACCTTATATTAGGAATTATCATGCAATTTTTATCTGTAAAAATTTATAGGAGGGTTGGTCCAAAAAGGTCCAAAAAGGTTGAGAAACACTACTCTAAACCATTAATCGACATTCAAAATTAAAAAAAATTTCAAATAATATTGGCTTGCTTTATTTTCATTTCGCTATAATATTTATAAATTCAAAGAAAGGGAGGAGCATTGTTCTGAAATGTTTTAATAGGATAATGGAAGAGGAGAAGGTCCCCTACTCATGGAGGAAGTCAATTTTAAAATTGATTCACAAAAAGGGCGACTATAATAAGGAGAGTAACTACAGGGGAATAGCCCTCACTAATTCACTTGGTAACATTTTCACCCAAGTCTTGAAGGGGAGACTGAGTCTGTGGGCTTCAGAGGGAGGGAAGATCCCGGAAAGTCAGACGGGATTCAGAAGGAGTAGGGGATGTCGAGACAATTTGTTTGTTTTGTGTTCGTTGGTGGGAATGAAGCTGAGGATCGGTGGAGGGAAGTTGTACGTGGTCATGCAGGGAGAGAGACACTGTCCCCGCTTCTTTTCTCTTTGTTTCTCTCCGACTTTGACTCATGCATTGAGGAGCGTGGAGTGGAGGGTGTCTATGTGGATGGATCGCGAAGTTTATCGTCTTTGTTTTTCGCTGATGACTTGTTGCTGATGTTGGATACCCCTATCAAACTGAAAAGCCTCCTCGGAATCCTGAAGATCTATTTTAAGAACAATAGATTTGAGGTGTACGAGGATAAGACAATAGTAATGGTTTTCCGAAAGGGAGGGAGAGTCCCGGGTGGGCTGACATTCAGGTATAATGATAAGCCTCTCGAGATTGTAAAGAGTGTCACCTATCTGGGTATAAAATTAAGTTCGTCGGGACTGTTCAGAGATGCAGCGTTGGACAGAGTGAATTAGGGAGTCAACTTTTGTGCATTTATATAAAACTATTGATTTCGGTCAGGGTGGTATTCTGGCGTTGAAGGTTTCGTTTAACAAGAGGAGAGTTATCCACCAGGCCCGATTAACAAATCAAAATGCGATTTACTTCTGGTTGGATGGATGTGCACACAGGATTAGTCCAAATGTGATCTGCACAATGTGCAGAGAGAGCCTAAAAGTATTTGAAATCTTTGAGCACCTTATTTACAAGTGCCCTTTATATAGTGGTATTCGAAATAAGCTGGCTATAGACGAGAGTATTCCTTGGACACAGTTGCTGGGACCTATCATCACAGGAGAGTTGAACAGATTATATTTTATGATTGGGGGTTCTGTCCCGTGTTGGTCTGTCGTCTGAGTGTTTGGGTTTTGGTTCTGTTTGGGTTTGGGCCGGTGGGGTTGTTTTGTGGAGTGCTGGTTTTTTGGTGGGGGTGGGGTTGTGGGTGTGGTGCTCTGATGGTTTTGTTTGGGGTGTATGAAGAGGATTTTCTGGCGGATGATTATATCGAGATACCGAATGAGAAGATACGCTCCGAGGAAGAAAATGACATCACAGATGTTGATTGATGACTTTATATTTTGAATTGTTATGTTTTCAATATTTTAAATTGTTATGTAATGCCGAATGTGGCTATATATATTTGAGAAATTAATAAATTACAATTTACATTTGATTGTTTAATTATAATAAAATTTAAAAATTGAAATATTATTTATAAGTTTCATATTCTATTTATCAATATTGTAATAGTGAGAGAAATGACCCTTGATCTAATAAAGGAGGCTAGCGTTTACCTACTGCTGGCTAGACAGACCGAGCTCGGACATTGAGGTGAGAGGAAGGGAGCGAAGAGATTGTGTCCCGTGAAGAAAGATTTGTGTCCAACTCGAGATATTTATTTTTTTTTTAATATTTACTTTTAAGTTCTTATTTCTTTTTGAATTTTATAAATGTAATTAAAAATATATTTAGAATCAAATAAATCTAAATTATTTTATATATAACTTGTGATTTAATCAGTGGACAACCTGGCTACAATTTGGTATCAGGTGTAGGGTGAGTTACCTATACTATTCTACAATTAGAATAAGAATTGCTATAATATATAGTTTTTTTTTTCTATAAATGTGTATGATCAAAGTGCGTATTCATTCATTTAATCTACTTATTTTTTTCAAATAGAAAATAAATAGATGGTTTTATTTATTAATTTATATAATATTATTTATAATTGTAATGTGTATTTTTATCTTTAAATAAATATAATATCTGAGCGTGTTTATAAAAAGTAATGTTCGTATAAAATATAATTATTTATATACCTAAAATATAATATATATATATATATATAAAAGAAAAGATAATTGAATTTAATAATTTTAATAGGCGTTTTAAATTTTTTTAAATAGATATTGATAAAATATATAACCTATATAACAATGGTGGCCAAACCGTGGCTCTTTTTGATTTTATTGTGGCTCAATCAAAAAATTTAAAGTTAGCATAATTTAGAATTTATATTAGAAATACCCTTGGATCAAATCTTATTACTAACAAAGGTTCAACTTTAGTTGATTAAACAAATATAATTTAATATTTTGTTTACTCTATTATTTAAAATAATTGAAAACTCTATTTACTGTTCCCAAAAATTAATTTTTCAAATTTAAATTATTATAAATGATATACCTTAATTTAATTATAAGAATCTTAATTAATTTGTTTAAATTGTTTAAATAAATCTTATTGAATTGTTTATAAAAATAGTTATTATTATATTTATAATTTTTAGTATATAATTTTAGAATTATAGTTATCTACTTCATATTTTTATAAATTTAGTAGTTTTTACAACAGATGACAAATACCCTGCTGATACTTAAGATTCTGTAATCAATAAAAAGATGTATAACTGCTTACAGTTTTAAGCATTTGGAAATAATTTTGAAGTGATTTTTAATTTTTAATCAAAGTGATTAATAAAATCACTTGAAAGAAACATTTGTAAATTGGAAAAAAATACAAATAAATAAAAATAAATGCATTTATTTTTAATTAATTTTATTATTTAATTTTTACATTCATTTTTCACCTGGTTTATTGAAAACCAGAGTATAACCGCATTTACCACAGTAGTGCCTGTCTTCCATTGCGGCCATAAATACTCCAGCTCCGCATTGTTCAGAAGAACATTCCCTTCGAAGTCGATGAATTTTTCCATTTTCATCAACCTAATATATATACATATTAAAATTTAATTAATTAAAATAAGCTAACAGTGATTATTTATATTATTTTTTTTAATACTTGCCTTATAATATTTAAGAACAGCTAACTTAACCTTCTTCTTCTTATGTTTGATTTTTTTGGGAGTAGAGTAATTCTTCTTCTTGCGTTTTTTTGCTCCACCACGAAGTCTCAATACTAAATGAAGAGTCGATTCTTTCTGAATATTGTAGTCAGAAAGAGTTCGTCCATCTTCAAGTTGTTTTCCAGCGAAAATTAAACGTTGCTGATCAGGAGGGATTCCTAAAGTAAAAAATTGAAAAATTACGTATTTATTTCTTTAGTACTTTTATGACATTTGATCAAGTTTTATTATATAATAACAATATGGTTTTTTATTTTAGTATTAAATTAAATAAAAAAAAATTGATTAAAAATTAATAAAATATATTTAAAAATAAATAAATATAAAAATACAAAATAGGGTTAGGTTATAACAAATTCATTTGAAGTAAATATAACTTCACAAATGGAATTTTTTGTTATTATTTATTTAGTAGTTTTTTTCAAAATTACCTTCCTTATCTTGGATCTTGGCCTTTACATTTTCAATAGTATCTGAAGCCTCAACCTCGAGGGTGATAGTCTTTCCTGTTAAAGTCTTGACAAAAATTTGCATGATGTGTTACTAAAATAAATCAAAGAAAAAGATATACAATTCTAGTTCTAGTTAATCGATTATTATGTTAAATGAGGAATGATTTTTATAAAGGAAATGAAAACTAATTCTAATAAATAAAAAATTAATAAATATATTATAAAAAGACTTTATTATTGTTGTTCGTTAGGCAGAAATTTTAACATTGGTACAATTTTCTTGGATTGAAAAAAATATATTAAAATAGTGAAATAATAATTAAACAAGAAGTACAGCATTAATACAACCATCATTTTCTGGATTATTTGTAACTTGGGCATATTTTCCCCAGACAACTTTTCCTGATTGGGTTACAAGACCTAATTCACTAATGTTCACTTCAATCACTGTGCCTTTCGTAATCACACCCAAAGATGTAAACATTACTGAGCTGGGATTTTTCTTTACGCCAATTATTGGTAAATAAAAGGTAGCTTTTAATTCTGGATGAGTGACGTGTGCTTTATTGAATCTAAGTGCCATAGGACGAATAAATCTCTCAAATTTTGGTGGTTTTCTAGTAAATCCTTCGCCAACGTAAGTAACTTTGGTGACCATACGTTTCCAGGCTTTTCTTTTCGTTTTTCCAGTTCTAAGTACTTTGAATACTTCAGCATCGGCTTGTGCTCTAACTTTTGGTATCGGGACATCCCATTTGCCAGCTTTTTCCTTTCTTTTTTGTTTGATCATATTAGAAAGTACTTTAGCACGGGATTGTTGTTCACGATCAAGAAGATATGCAGGTTTAGCACCGCCTTCAACTTTGTCTGTTGTTTTCTTCGTTAATTTCTCTTCATGCATTTTAATTTTTTTCTTCATTTGAATCTTTTCAGATCTTCTCTGTTTATTGTACATTTTAGCCTTAAGACCACGCAATTTTTGGGCTTTTTCGGATCTTTTATGGCCCTCCCGGGCCTCTCTTTTACGTTTTCGCTCATAATAATCGAGTCTTCGCCCGTAGAGCTTCTGATGTCTTTCGATATACTCGTTTTGTGGCATTGTGGATAATTACTAAAAAATCATAAAATAGTTATTAATAAAATGAAATATATATGAAATGAACATTCAGATTTGGGTAATTAATTAACTTACCTATCAATATATAAGCTTCTTAATTAACTTTCTTCAATAAATTTGTCTTTAATTAATATTAATCAATAAATCAATGACAAAATAAATATAATATAAATAAATATATTGTTAAATATATATATATATTCCTCGTAAATTATATTCCAAGATTATACTAATTAATAAATACCAGCTGGTCAGAGCGCCTTCGGCGCTCTTCACAGCTGGACGGGGGCTCCGCCCCCTGTACCCCCGAGTGGTACATCGTATTTGGTTAAAAGTAGTATTCTTCTATTTATATAGCTCAAAGATAGTCGAAAGTTCTTGGCCACATTTCTCCAAATGTCCCTATCCTGAGCCCTTGTCCTATCTCTCTTACGTTCCTTCCTATGCGTCCATGGTCTTGATTCCCTTTGATAATAATTTTGATGAGATAAGCCTCTTTACTGCATGATAACAGGCGTTTCCCGATTGATACCTCGATTTAAATTGTATATTAAGATTTTGTATGTTAATACTGTTCCTCTTTGTCACTAAATATTTTTTCTTATCACTATTAATTTCAAACCTCCATTAATTTTTCCACGCTATCTGTAATTGCAATTGCCGAATCTCTTATAATATTTAAGACGTCTGCTTAGCCTAACTTTTCAATTATTTTGTTTAATTGCATTTCGAGTGATTTTTTCCCCAATTTGTGTAATCACATACTCACAACATGCAACATATAATTGGTCAAAGAATATGTATATAATATTTATAATTTTTATGTTTTATTTATATTTATAATTTAATTTTGTTTTTGTTTTCTTTTAATAAATAATTCTAATATTAAAAATGCGTAGAGGACGTCTAAAAAATCATATTTTAATTTTTATATAACCAAGAAATCATTTTTCACTCATTTTCAATTGGCGTTTTGAATATACAAAATTAAAGATTATATAAATAAATAATTTTAATTTTGATCTCATAATTGGATTTCCTTTTTCAGGCGGTGGTTGTGACGTCATCCATATATTATAAATTTAAATTAAGAAGAACTAATAAAGATGTAGTTTTCCAGAGATGTGGTCAATAAAACTCAATTTTTCTTTATAAATACTATCTCAGTTGTGAATTTCAAAAAAATCGTTAGAGCGGTTTTTGAGAACAATGAAACAGAGAAACAGAGAAACAAACAAACAATTTTTACTCTCATAAGAAGATAAGATAAGATATAGTTTTATTAAGAATTGTTAAATTTAAATAATTTTAAATGTAATAAGTTTTATATATATATATGTATATACTTATACATATATATATATATATATATAATTAAAATGATTCAATAAGACAATTAAAACAATAAAATATGTTATAATATTACAAATTATTCAATGTGATGCAATCATCATTGGGATAATTATGATATAAACATATTTAGAGATCCCAAATCTGAATGTTATAATGATAAATAAATTAAAAAATAGATAGTTAATTTTTAAGAAAAACGTGGCTTGTCCAAGATTTATATACAATTATGACAATAATATATAAAATAAATATAGTATAAATATGATAAACATTGAATAAATAACATATTAAATGAGAACTAATTAAATTAAATAATGAAATAAAAATATATAAAATTAGTGATTATAAAATATAATACTAACCAAATTTACACCATGCAAGTCAAGAAAAAATGTTTACTGAGGTTTACGCGTGGCAAAAGAAAAGATATCACTTATAAGAATCAGGATTGCAACTTTCAAAAAATTAAAAAGAACTAACTGAAATATAAAGATTTTTTTAAATAATTAGATAATTTAATATTTTGAAATGAAAAATTATTTAATTTTTTCTTTTTCTTTAGTTAATTAAAAAAAATATGTTTGTAAAGTTGTTTTGAATAAATTTAAGGAAAAAATTTATAATTATTTTAGAAACAATCTACTTATATAATATAAAATAAAATAAAAATGAATATGTATATTAAAATTAAAATATTAATAAATTTAATTTTAATTTAATATTATATGTGAATTCACAATAAATTTTTATTTAGACAATTAAAATGAGACTTTTTGAATTTTGCTGAGATAAACACAAATATTGTAAGTTAACTTAGCAACGAAAGTATAAATCATTTCCCTCTATTCCATATCGATGAGGGTCCATGATTTCGACATACATAATTAAATTACTTAAATGAAAATTTTATAATTATTTAATTCCCAATATTCCTTCTAAATAAAAAATGAAACAAAAAACGTGCGACACACACACAAGCCCGCTTTTTTCCCTCTTTAGTTCAAAATAGCAAAAGTAGAGACGCTATAAACAATGATTCAAAAATTAACATTGAGTTTCCAAGTCTTATAGGAATTGTCTGTGATCCAGACTTTTGTCACTTGGCCTTTTTATTCATATTAGTATTTTTCTAATAACAAAATATATTATAAAATTTAAACTATAAAATATAGTAAATATAGTTTGAAGGTAAAGATTTACATCCGTGGCTCCGAGATAGAAATGATTGTCCCTAAGAGGGCGTAACCAACAACCACGCTTGGCTTTAGGTCAAGACAAGTCAAGAGATGGCGGGGCCTTCACCATTGTGTTTGCTTTGCTCAAGTAGATAGCGCAATTAAATACAATTTGAATTTAAATATATATTAATTTCAAAATTTGCCTAAACATTTATAAAAATAAATATACATATGAAATACGTTTAATATTAAAAATAAATAAATATACATATGAAATTTGTTATTTTAATATTAAAAAATATTTAATTTGAGATTAATTATATATAAAAAGATCAACTATCAAATAGATTCAAACTATTATTTTCTTTGATTAGATAGATTATAATTAAATATTATTTATATTATTTAAAAATTATTATTTTTCTATTTATTAAGGATGTCTATTAAAAAATTGTAATTAACCTTATCATATGTCAAATATTATAGCTAAGTTTTTTTGAATTTTTTAAAATTAAAATAAATATTAATGTATCACAATGTAAGTAAAACCAGCTGGTCAGAGCGCCTTCGGCGCTCTTCACAGCTGGACGGGGGCTCCGCCCCCTGTACCCCCGAGTGGTACATCGTATTTGGTTAAAAGTAGTAAAAGGTTTTCATCCATTTTGTTTCAATCATTATATTACATAAAACATTCATTTCTTTTTGTGTTCTTATTTAAAATATATTTTAATTTAATCAGTAAATTAATTATATATATTATTATTGTAAATGTTATATCTATCTATTTATATAACTCAAAGATACTCGAAAGTTCTTGGCCACATTTCTCCAAATGTCCCTATTCTGAGCCCTTGTCCCATCTCTCTTACGTCCCTTCCTATGCGTCTTGATTCCCTTTGATAATAATTTTGATGAGATAAGCCTCTTTACTGCATGATAACAGGCGTTTCCCGATTGATACCTCGACTTAAATTCTTCTCAAATATTATTATCCTTCGTGATTACATTCAATTTTTCTACATATTCAAATTTTACATTTTGTATATTAAGATTTTGTATGTTAATACTGTTCCTCTTTGTCACTAAATATTTTTTCTTATCACTATTAATTTCTTGAGTGTCTGGCCCTGAGCTTTGTTGATAGTATGTTTGTTTCCTTAGAACCTCCATTAATTTTTCCTCGCTATCTGTAATTGCAATTGCCGAATCTCTTATAATATTTAAGACGTCTGCTTAGCCTTACTTTTCAATTTTTTTGTTTAATTGCATTTCGAGTGATTTTTTCCCAATTTGTGTAATAACATACTCACAACATGCAACATATAATTGGCCGTGGGAAAAACATGGGGATTGCAAATGAACTCCGCAGCACTTGAGTGTCTGGCCCTGAGCTTTGTTGATAGTATGTTCGTTTCCTTAGAACCTTTACCTCCACAAAACATACCCACATTGCACTTTTATAATATATACCGGGACCCTGAGCCTTGCTCGGTACTTAAGTTAAAAAAATGATTCATTATTATTGGATTTGGCTGGTAATATTAATACCTGGGACACCGAGCATTCGCTCTACCCTTTGAAAAATATTGATATACAATTCTTTAATTATTTATTACAATTATTAAATGTTACACATTTGCATCAATCTGATTAAAATGAATGAACTTGTGCTCCTCAATAATACATAAATATATAATATATAGGTTCATATATATTTTTTCTATAGTTTTTTTTTGAAAAACTGTTTAGCGCCCCAAGTGGTTATAAAACAAACAATTTTATATAATAAGATTAATCCAAGTAATATCGTCTATTTCTATTCGACACTATTTTCACTCCTTGGGTAGCGGCCCAGTCAATGATCTTATATGTCGCCAAATTCAAAATCAGTGTTTGACACTACAGTTGTAATTGCATATATATATAATTGGCCTTTTTATAAAAATATATTAAGATCATATAAATTGGAATTTGTCATCCAAAGAATATCTATATTTGTTTTTATTTATAATACACGAAAACATTCAAAATTATATGAATAAATAATTTTAATTTTGATCTCATAATTGGATTTTCATTTTCAATTGACGATTTGAATTCATAAAATATTAAAAAAAAACTTTTAAAACTTTTTAAATTTTTTTCAAGTAAGTATATAAGAATATAAGATATATTATAGGTGAATTCAAAATGTATGAAGGGACACATTATATAATATAGATAGATATAACATTTACAATAATAATATATATAATTAATTTACTGATTAAATATCTAATATATACTAATTGAATATTTAGTATATAATATTTTATAATATTTACCGGAGTATAATAAATTCATAACGTCATTTAATTCTCCTACTATATATCGAATCGAATATAAAGATAAATCTTCTTTTAAACGTTGTGTGAAACAATTTCAAATAATTTAAATGTAAAACTATTAATGAAATAAAAAAAATCAAATATATGAATATAATATAAATATTTTTAATTTTATTTTAAGAATAGATATGTATATATCTCACAGGCGGTGGTTGTGACGTCACATATATACATTTAAATTTAGAAGAAAAAAACTAATAAAGATGAAGTTTTCCAGAGATGTGGTCAATAAAACTCAATTTTTCTTTATAAATACTATCTCTGTTGTGAATTTCAAAAAAATCGTTAGAGCGGTTTTTGAGAACAATGAAACAAACAAACAAACAAAGAAACAATTTTTACTCGTATAAGAAGATAAGATATTGAATCGTTTTATTTATATTTCAATTATTATTTGAATATTTATTAAATTTATATATAGATTTATTTACATATTTAAATGTATATTTAATAAATTTATTTGTTGATTCTTAATAATAATAATTCCATTTACTTTCTTCAAATTTTTTTTTATTTAAAAGCATATTCAGCATTGAAATTGCCATTAAATATGCAGGTAATTGGAACTCCAACATGTAATATTAGCAAATATTCTGGGATGGGAAAAATACTAAGATCATGTCATGTCCTATTAAATATTTTGAATTATATTTTGAATCATACAATGGTAATGAAATATTGTAGGTAGACTTTTGAGACAAACAATAAGAATCTCTATAATAAGAGAATATACTTATTAAGGGAATTTTTATTAAAAGACCACATTATTTGTGAAATAATAATAAATAATAATAAATACATTTAAGAGAATATACTTATTCCGAAAACTGTTAATAAAAATGTAATAACTATTAATAATTAATAAAGTAGAAATAATTTTCGAACAAATAAAAATGTAATAATTATTAACAAAAAAAATAAAAAATAAAAATTAATTATTAACAAAATAAGTTGACCTGTGGCCAGGTCCGAACCGACCGACGGTTTGAAGTAAATTAATTTCCAGCTACAGAAACAATTTCAAATAATTTTAATATATATATTAATGTAATAAAAAAAAAAACAGATATGGCCATAACATAAATATTTTTAATTTTATTTTATTTGTAATATATATGTAAGACCAGGCTGTGAGGTCATGAATAGCTGGATATAATTTTAAATTAAGAAATATTCGTGGAGATATATAAGAATCTCCAAATGTGAAATTTGGTGTGGAAACAATACCTCCCTTACTATCGTCGGTCGGTAAAAAATAAAAATAAAAATGTAATAATAAAAAATAAAATTTCAATTATATTAATTTAATAAATTATTATTATTATTATTATTAAGTGTTCAGTTATCACATACGTATATATGTATACAGACACACATGCAAAAGCGAAGCTTTGCCGGGTCTGCTAGTTATACAATAAAGGACCCATTAATGCTTAAATAATTAAATTTAATGTTAATTATTTATAAAGAAACATCAAAAGAATGCTGAATCTTAATTACAATTATTTAAAAGACATCCTTAACCCATCAAGTACCAACTTATTTTTTTTTTTAAATTAAATTTTTTTTATTAAAATGTATTTATTAGGGCTTAAATGTTCAGGAAAATTTTTTTTCCAAAGTATAATTACTGAGAAATTAAGTGATAATTATTTGAGACCACTGGGACAATATGATTTAAAAATCTTTCTTATTCTCTATCTATTAGTGTGATGGATGGACTTGACAATTTTTGTGCGATTTCTTTTATGTTTGGCATAAAATTACCAAGTTTTATTCTTAAATCTCCCCTTTCAATTTATTTTTTACTAAAGAGACATCCATAGACCCCCAATAGACCCCTTGGTGATCATACACCCCCAGGGGGTCCTCATGGACCCCTTTGAGAATAGCTGCTCTATCTCATCTCTCCCTATTATATTTCTAAAAATCCTTTAGGATATTATTATTAGTATAAGGTTATATAATTTAGAGATACAGTACAAAGGTTTTTTATTTAATTAATATTTATTTTAATTTTAAAAAATTCAAAAAAACTTAGCTATAATATTTGACATATGATAAGGTTAATTACAATTTTTTAATAGACATCCTTAATAAATAGAAAAATAATAATTTTTAAATAATATAAATAATATTTAATTATAATCTATCTAATCAAAGAAAATAAAAGTTTGAATCTATTTGATAGTTGATCTTTTTATATATAATTAATCTCAAATTAAATATTTTTTAATATAAAAAAAACAAATTTCATATGTATATTTATTTATTTTTAATATTAAACGTATTTCATATGTATATTTATTTTTATAAATGTTTAGGCAAATGTTGAAATTAATATATATTTAAATTCAAATTGTATTTAATAGCGCTATCTACTGGACAAGGTGAAGATCTCGCCCTCTTTTGATCATAAGTCATACTATAACTATCAAAACATGGCCCCCCCACCCCCAATTTATATGCAAATTATATTAATTTTTCTCCCGTAAACACGAAATGAGCACCAATTATTTCGGTAATTATTGAATTCCACCCCGTGAGGGAAGGAATTTGAATAACTTTACCAGACTTGTTCCATTAAATAGTGCTAATCATCCTCTATCAGACATTGGTATGGGCATTTTATATTTTTCTATATATTTTTAGATAAAAAAGATTGAAATTTTAACATGTATCCCATTTGACGTTATTTTGACTGCCATATTGCCATTATAGGTGCTGCCCTCTAGAGGCCAAATGGTTGAACCAATCTATAATGGCAATATGGCAGTCAAAATAACGTCAAATGGGATACATGTTAAAATTTCAATCTTTTTTATCTAAAAATATATAGAAAAATATAAAATGCCCATACCAATGTCTGATAGAGGATGATTAGCACTATTTAATGGAACAAGTCTGGTAAAGTTATTCAAATTCCTTCCCTCACGGGGTGGAATTCAATAATTACCATTATTTCATATCAAAAATCAATCAGGATAATCTAAGGTACGCACTGGTATTTTTTTTTTTTCGATCCGTTGAGGAATTAGTTACGATGGACCATTACCAAAATAATAATTCATGTAATTAGGATCATTTAGAAATTATCATACATTATTTATTAATTTATATTTTTATAAAAAAAAGGTATTTGTTATGGAATGCAAATGATGAATAAAGAATTTGGTGGACAAGTTGTTAGAAAAGATGGAAAAGAAGATGGACAATTTGATATTGAAGTTGATACCAAATGTCTATTATTCAAGTAAGTTTTAAGTTCATAATTATTTCTAAAATATCTTAATTTTGATTTTTTTTTAATGTTACTTTAAATAATTTATTGATTAAAAACTATAAGTATTTAATATAAATATGAATTATTTTTATATTAATTTGGGGGAAAAAGAAATTCATTCTTTTATTTTCATTTCCAATCTTTATTTAAATTATTCGTTTTGGTTTAAAAGTTAGTCTATTTTTTCGATGACTTTTTAATAGGTAACTTCATAATGCTACATTTCCAAAACAACTTTACCCTATTGTCAAAAAACGAAGATAGTAATTTTTCACAAACTTAGATGAACCTCTCTATCCAACAAATTTGTTTAAAGTTTGATATTCATTTACATTCGTGGTAACATGAGATTTTTATTCAAAATAAATACATGTTGCTATCATTGTGATTGATAAATTTACATTAGATGTGTATTAAAGCATAAAGAAGGTAAACAGCGGAAAAATTTTGAAAATGATCCGTGAATCTTGACATTTATTTTCTCTAATAAATCAAGTTTTCTTCTGTCTACTTGCAACCAAACATCAAACTTCTTTTAGAACTTTAAGTAAATGATTTAAAATTGTTTTTCCTCTGTTTATTTTCTTTATACTTTAACTCATAATTAAATTTATCAATCATAATGGTAGCAACTTGTGTTTATTTTGCATAAAAATCTCTTTTTATCATAATGAATATACAATTTAACAAATACAAATTTATATGCTAAAATTCCTGTTTAGTGACGAAATAATGGATTACTTTTTCTTATAGCAATATTATTGATCCAGAATTCTATTTAACAAATTATTTTAAGATTTTTTAATGATCTATTTAAATTCTTAATTTAATATTTAATTTTAATTAAATTAAAACTTACAAATATATAATAATATATATATAATTTAATTGATCTTTTAATATATATTTATTTTTATATATAATTAATTTTTAGAGGTTTGAATAAAATGCAAAAAGTTTTATTAACTCACGGGGATAGCATTGAAAAAGTGGCTGATAGTTTTCGAATTATAGCCGAGTCACCGCTCTTTCCTGCTGGTATAGCAAATGATAAACTTCAAATATATGGTGTTCAATTTCATCCAGAAGTAAGAAAATAAATAAAGTTTAAAATTCTAATATTTAGCATGGAAATTATTATGTTCTTATTAAAATACATATAGCTTTTACTCAATTAATATAATTTATTATTATATGTTTACTTATTTTTATAATAGGTTGATTTAACTACTAATGGAAAAATAATGATCAAGAACTTTTTATATGATATTAGCGGATGTACAGGGAATTACACTTTACAAGGAAGAGAAGCCAGCTGTATTAAATATATTAAAGAAACTGTTGGAAATAACAAAGTTCTGGTAAATTTTAATTTCAAAAATGTACAATAATTAAATGTTAAAAAGGAAATAAAACCAAATTGTATTGTAATTTCAGCTTCTTGTGAGTGGTGGTGTTGATTCCACAGTTTGTGCTGCTTTACTACATAAAGCTCTAAATAAGGATCAAGTTATTGTTGTCCACATAGATAATGGATTTATGAGAAAAAATGAGAGCTCAAAAGTCCAACAATCCTTAGAGAATATGGGATTATCTCTTAAAGGTTAATAAATAGAATAGTAGTAATTAAATTATTAAAGAATAAATGCATAAAATAAATACATATTATACAATAATACTTTTTATAAAATACCTATAACTTTTAAGCGAGAATTAAAATAAAACAAAAATATTGTTCGTTATAATTAACTATAATTATTTATATTTGAATAACGGCTATTATTTTTATTTGAGAATGGAATAAAAAATGAATAAACCTTGGTTTAGGATTATAAATTGCTATTTATTAAGTTTAGATAATTGATTGATCAATAACCCCTAAAAAACCATTAAAAGCATACAAAAAGAAATATTAATATATTTATAAATTATTATCACATTTCTTTAAAAAACAAATATTCGGGTGATTTTTTAAAAATAATATTTATTTTTAGTTGTCGATGCCAGTCAACAATTCTTCCATGGTACTACTGATATAATGGAACAAAAGCCAAGTCGCCGAACTCGCGTTACTAAAATGCTTTGTATGACAATCAATCCAGAAGAAAAAAGGAAAATTCAGGGAGATATTTTTGTTCGTGTAAGTTAAAATCACGAAATTCACTTTAATTGATATTATGATTTTAGAATATAATTAAATTAAGATGAATTCAATTTTTTAATTATGGTTTTAATAAAAATATTTTTATTTTTTTTTTCTTAATCCAGGTTGCGAATGAGGTACTTGCTGATTTAAATTTAAAACCTGAAGAAATATTTCTTGCCCAAGGAACATTGCGTCCAGATTTAATTGAATCCGCATCGCATTTAGTTAGTGGCAAAGCCGATACAATCAAAACGCATCACAATGATAGCCAATTGATGCGTAAATTGAGGGACGAGGGAAAAGTTGTCGAGCCATTAAAAGATTTTCATAAAGATGAAGTAAGTGATCTAAAAGATAATTAATTTAATTTATAAAAAGTATAGACTCGGAAATTTATTAAATCATTAAAACAATATTTATGTTATTTTTTTAAGAATGAATTTTTAAGAAATTAAAAAAAAATAATCTATATTAATAGTTATTCCAAATTAATAATAAATTTGAAATAATAATTTTTATTTGATTTGTTTAGGTGAGGATTTTAGGTAAAGAACTTGGACTCCCAAATGAATTAGTAATGAGACATCCCTTCCCTGGACCTGGATTGGCAATTCGGATATTATGTGCCGATGAGCCTTTTATGGATAAAGATTTTTCTGAAACCCAAGTTTTAGTAAAAATCATAGTTGAATATAACCAAATGTTACAATGGGTAATCTAATCATACTTATTGTTTTATCATCAATATCTTATACTCTTTATTAATTAATAATTTCTTTTTGTAGAGACACGCTCTAAAGTGTAACAAATGATGCAGAAAGGGAAATTCTTCGAAAAGTATCCACCAAACAACAACTTGCTGCTACTCTTCTACCTATTAGAAGTGTTGGTGTTCAGGTAAAAATTAAATTATTCCCTTTTATTAAGGAATAAATCATAAATCTCATAGTCTGGCTCTATCAAATCAGTTGAATTCTAAGCGGAGTGTATGCCCAAACGGATCCTCTTATTTTACTTATCTTACTTATCTCATTTAACTTCTTATTTTACTGAAGGCTGGGTACCAGACCCTCGTATCAGACTTCATAAAAGAGAACAATTTCTTTACTAAGCCGGGGAATCAAGTCGAAGTCCAAGAGCTTAATAGACAAACTTGTTGCCCACTAGACTACCATGGAGCGCTATAAATATTTATTTATCTTTAAATATTTTATTTTAGGGAGATTGTCGTACATATAGTTATGTGGTTGGAATTTCAAGTGAAAAAGATCCTGATTGGGAAGATCTGCTATTTCTTGCTTCAATCATTCCACGTGTATGCCATAACATTAACCGAGTTTGTTATATTGCTGGAAGCCTCGTCAAAGACCAAGTAATTGATGTAACGCCAACACTTCTAACGAAAAATGTTATTAGTACTCTACGTCAAGTGGATCATCTCGTCTCACAGGTAATTATTTATTTAAATTATTTCTATAGATTTTCATTTACTTTAAGATTTTAATTATTTTTAATTATATTAAATTATATTTTTACTTTTTCCAGGTTCTATTTTCATCAGGATTTAATAGTGCTATAAGTCAAATGCCTGTTATTTTAATTCCAATTCATTTTGATCGAAATCAATTATCTCGGGTTCCTTCGTGTCAACGCTCAATCGTTTTAAGACCTTTTTGTACTCAAGATTTTATGACGGGTGTTCCAGCTGTACCTGGAAAGATATCTCTCTAGAAGTAAGTTTTTCATAACTAAAACCTATTTTATTATATAAAAAATCATATAATAAATTAATTAATAATATATATAAATTTTTAAGGTGGTTGCTCGAATGTTCACTGAAGTATTAACAGTCCCGGGCATTTCCAGAGTACTTTATGACCTCACATCAAAACCACCAGGAACAACCGAATGGGAATAATCCATCATATTGTTTTTTTTTTAATTGATTTTTACTGTTATTTAAAGCTTATACTATCTATTAGATCATACTAAGTGTATAAATATGTGTGATAAATAATTTATTTGTTATGAATTTTTAATTTGATTATAAAAAATGTATATTTCATATTATATCATTTTCCAGTGATCACTATTTTAAAATAATAAGACTGATGATGAAAATTCAGTTTTGAACTAATCACATTCTTTTTAATAAAAATCCGTAAAAATTGCTTTGACGATTTCTCTTTTCTTTTTATTAATATATTATTTATTAAAAACAACTCTCAAATATACCTATATATTATATACATATTTCAAAATATATTAAAAATAATTTTCCTTTTTCTTTTTTTTTTGATTTCAATTTTAAAAAATAGTACCTATAAAAATTTCTATTATATGTATTATATAAATAATAATTATACTTATTATTTGATTTAAATCAACATGACAAGATCTATTTTAGAGACAAATTTCTAGTGTATAAATAAAAGATGTCATTTATAATAATCCTTTGTTATATTTTTCAAAGAAACTCCTTTTTTTTATAAGACTACATATTATAATTTAGAATAATTGAATATTTTTAAAAACGGGCATTCATTTTTTTTGAAAAACAATTTTCTTTTTTTCTTTTACAATTTTCACCAGTTTAATGAAGCATATATTCTAAAATACATTTATTTGAAACATATTTTTAATTTTTAAATTCTGGCCCCAGACTAGTACACCTCTCCAGTATAAATATTTTAAAGACAATTTTTAAATTTTTATACACAAATAAACACATTATTACATCTTTGTTTTATAAATGGTCACTTATAAAATTTATATTGGCCAAAATTTGCTCAACTTTAAGTAAATAAATATTATATTTCATTTTTAAAGATAAATTATTAAAATATTTCTTAATTTAATAATTTCATTTCACTTCAGAAGTTAATATTTTAAATATATTGATTTTATAAAGTACACAAATTTATTAATAAAACACATTATCAGAGCTGTTAATTATAATTTTTTTTCTCCTAGAAATTCTATACTAGGTCAAATAAATAAATTGCACCTCTTGAAGAAATAATATTAAAACATTTCATTAGAAAAAAATATTACATTTGTTATTTTAAATATATAATAAACTTTTTTGTTTCATTTTCCAATTCTTCAAGAGTTTTTGTAGAGCCACAGAGATAGATAGATAGATTTTTATTATTATAATCGTCCAACACGTGATTGGACCCAAAAATTCATAATGCAAATTTTTCATCAAGACCATGGTGTATGGTAACAATAAATGACGTTGGTTAATTTCATGTATATTTTTTTTTACATTTTTCCTGAATTTTTCGATTTTTTTTTACATTTTTCCTGAATTTTTCGATTTTTTTATTACATTTTTCCTGAATTTTTCGATTTTTTTTTTCATTTTTTAAATTTTTTGTATTTTTTTTTTATTTTGTCATTTTTTTTTCTTCAAATTTTTGTCATTTATTAATCGTTACCTCAGTTTAAAATTATTTATTAACATTTATAAATGTTTTATTTAAAAGATTTTACTTCACATTACAAATAATTGAATTGTAAAATTTATTTTTCATATATTTTACAATAAAATGAATATTCATTATAAAATGTATTTTAAAGTTGTGATTAAGTATATTAAAATAAATAGATAGATTTTAAAAAATTAGTTATTGATTGAATATAATAAGAAAGATAAAATCCAGATATTTATTATATTATTTTTCTTGGAAAAATTTATACATTTAAATTAAATAATACTATTTAATATTAAATTTAATATTAATATTTAATATTATCATAATTCATCATAATAAAAACATCATATTTAACGCATTTTTAAAAATTTAAACTATACCTCTGTCGTAGATTTGTCAAAATGCTTATTATGTTATTAAGCGATACATAATATGATTTCTCAATATTAGTACCCAATTGGAAATAAATAAGCTGGAGTTTCTCTACTCGACTATCTCGCAATTTGAATTGGTTTAAATAACAAATATTATATTTAAATTTAATTTAATTAATTACAAATTATAAATTAAAATTAATTTATAATATTTATTAAACCAGCGCATGTTTGGCTCTTTGTTGATGGCACCACGTCACGTGTTGGCGCGTGAGATTTGCGGTGTTAAAAAATTAATTCTGGTACTTTCAGCGATTCAATCAAGCTGAAATTCTATATATAGCAGTTTTATACAATTTTTAATAAAGTGAAAAACTTTCACACATATATCATTATTTTAACGGTCACTTTAGAGGAAAAAAATCAAAACTTTGTATGTTATGACCCTCTTGCGGTTGAGCTACATTTCTCAAAAGTTGATAGAAAACTACGAATTTTGTATACCAAACTTCATGATTCTATCTCAAACCGTTTTTGCGTAATCGTGCCCCCCCCCCCCACACACACACACACATTTTTCTCAACCTTAGTGAAAATTATTCAGGAACTTTCAAAACGTATAAAAATATCAAAATCTCAACATCGAAAATTTTCGTCATTGCACTACTATCTCTGTCGAGATAGTAATAATATAGAAGAATTTTATAATATTATATAACAAAATGTAGTTTTTATATACTTCATTAATTCCTTAAAATGCAATTTAAAATGATTATTTAATTTATTTTCCAATAATTTTTACTGACCGACGATAGGAAGGGAAAGTATTGTTGACACACCAAATTTCACATGTGGCGATTTTTATACATCTTCACGAATGCATTTTGTTAACATACATACATTTTCAGCATGATGCCTTTCCGTCCGCCCATCCTTCTGTCCATTGTGCGTCCGTATAAAAGTGTATTGCTTGAACGCTTGAAGAGATTTTAATAAAATTTGATATATTTACTTAATGCATCAGTAGCATGAATTGATCAACTTTTGGTGAATATCCGGAAACCGGAAGTGATAGTTTACAATGTATTAATTTTATATTCATTGTCGGAAATTTTTTATTACATTAAACTAACTGGTAAATATATATATATATATATATGTTACGGTAAAAGTAGATATTGTGGCAAATGTACACATTTTCCGGTAAATGTGCACATTAGCCTCCTCATTTGGGTAATGTGCATTCAACTAACATTTACAATTTCAAATAAGGGAAATGTACATTGAATTCACAATGACCATGTCGTTTTGGTAAATGTGAGCATACGTGGTAAAACGGATCCCAAAAATTTGATTTGCGTTGTTTTGTCTAGAGATGACGATAAAAATTTATATAAATTAGGAAATAAACAGGGAATTTTAAAACAATCTTATTCTAGGCATGAATTCGCCAACAAACAAACAAACAAAAGTTTATATCATACGAAGATGTTCCTCAAGATGTTGAGAAATCGGTAAGAGAAATTATAGGAATGCAGTCCCTTACTGGTGGCCAAGGTTTTAAAAGATGCATCTGTAAAGGAACATGTTCCTCAAAAAAACGCAGTTGTAAAAATGCTGGAATATTACGTAATTCCAAGTGCCACAATAGCAATTCTTGCTAAAATAAATAGCACTTTCTTCATTATGAAATTTCTATATGTTCCTTTATAATTTTATAAAATTTAACTATTATAATAAAAAAAAGTATGTTAATATTATAATTATTTGTTTGATTCCGATCGTATTGGTCCTAAAAAACTAGGACGAAAATAGTATTTATGAATATTGGGATCATAAGCTACGACATATTATATGTAATAAGTATGTTTTGTTTCTCATTCACATTTTTGAATTAAAATAATTTTCGTTATTAAAGCTTTTTGTATTATGTTTATTTAAATAAAATTTTTTTTACTGCAACAACATTTTTAATTTACTTGTATTCCACCTTTCCTTAAAATACGAAGGTAAGAGTATACATTTACCAAAACGTAAAGGCAGGTGTACACATTTGCCGGGAAATGTACATATAAATTATATTCAGTTTACTTATACCTAACTTTTGTTACAGTAAATGTACACTCTTGGGAAATGTACACATTTACCGGAAAATGTATACATTTCCCAAGAGTGGACTTTTACCGTAACATATATATCCTAAATTCTTAATGGTCTTTATCATAAAATAGATAAATATAATATCAATTTAATTTTTTAATTTTATAACAATATCGTACTCATGAATATTAAAAAGTTTTTGTTAATTCAATTAAAAATTAATTTAAGAGTTAGTTGTTCTGCATCCTGTCATTACATACAAATTTGTTTCCTATCCTGGAGTGTGTCGATGAAGGGGTTGGTTTATTGGACCCAGTATTTTAATTATCCCCAGGTCTATTTCCCTCCAGAGACACGGTAAATGACCATCCCACTGCTAACTCTGATGAATTTTCCCTCGTTTTACCAATTCATTACCGTCTAAAATGGAAAGGAAGATAATCTGTCATTAAACAGAAAAAAATATTAATACTTTTTAGCAATCGATTTAATTAAATGAAAAACATCGATATTAATATAATCTTTGGGTTATATTTGCAGAGTATTTATTTATATACAATATCCATGATAAATGACCCACTAAATAAATACATGAAATTATTCAGTGTTGAAAAGTAAAAAATAAAATTATATTAGATATTTTAAATTTCACATACTAAAGAATTGAATAGATATATTAATTTCTTTGTCTGAATATCCTAAGAGCAGTTTTGTATAAATAATTTCTCTATTATCCTAATTCTTTTTGGTAATTCTTTAGATTAATTTATTTTTTGAAAAATGACCCTGTGAAAATAGCTTATTTTGGCACTGATTCACTGATTGGTCAACAAAATTCTTAAAGTATTTCCAATTGTCCTAGCGCTATGAAATTTGGCATACAGATCGTGTGTTATATGTAGGTTAACAAAAAATTATGAAATTTAAGAAATCGGTCAAGCTTGAGTTGTTATAATCGAATATCAATGCGATTTTTATGAATTTTTATGAATTCAAGGATTTTGTCAGAAAGTAATCAAGCTAGGACTTCGAAATTTGGTACACGGATATTATTAACAGTTTGTAGATTTCTTTTAAAATTTCGTCGAAATCGGATAACCGGAACTTTACATACACTGGTTGCGTTTACCTTTTAAGTAAAGTACCAGTTTGCTTCGAGATATTTGCTTCATATTTTGTATATAGATTTAAAAATATGAAAAAAATTCAGATACCAAATTTCATCATGATCTGACTACCGGAAGTGACATTTTACCTATACAAGTAGCGTTAGGTGTAAATTATAAATATATATATAATAGTGTTAAACCATTTTACTTTATAATTTAAATTAATTAGTTTGTTTATTTTTATTGTTGTTAAAACATAATAATAATAACATAATTACTAATTTATATGCGGGAAAGTCTGGGGGAGGACACTCCCGAATTTTTTTAATAGATTCCTGATATTTATATTTTTGATTTTGCCGATGCATACATTCGACAAGAACATGACAATTTATTGTTTGTACATATAGTATTTATATATAAATAGATAAATTAAGGTTTCATTAACTTTTAAAGATAAACCTAAAAATATTATAATAACTGATTTGATTATAATAATTAAATCACACACATCGAGTGTCAGAAAAGTATAGTAGGTTTACGTATATAAAAAACTTACATGAACTAATGAAATAAGTAAATATGAACATAATATTTAAATATATTATAAAATATAAAAACAAAATTTAATTTTCTAGATATTTTAATGTATTCTAAAAGCTAATATATATGAAATAAGTTGACCTGTGGCCAGGCGCAGAACCGACCGAAGGTTTGAAATAAATTAATTTACAGCTACAGAAACAATTTCAAATAATTTTAATATATCTATTAATGTAATAAAAAAACAGATATGGATACATAAATAATAAATATAAACATTTTTAATTTTATTTTATTTATAATATTTATGCAAGACCAGGCTGTGACGTCATGAATGGCTGGATGACGTCATATAATTTTAAATCAAGAAAAAACTAATAAATATGATTTTTCTCGAGGATAAAACTAATACAAAGTGCATGATTCGTGGTGATATTTAAAAAATCTCCTCATGTTAAATTTGGTGTGAAAATAACCCTTCCCTTCCTATCGTCGATCGCTAATACTACCACTTCCGGTTTCCGGATTTGCACCAAAAGTTGATCAATTCATCCAACTGATGCATTAAGTAAATATACCAAATTTCATCAAAATCCGTTGAGCCGTTCAGGCTGTACACATCTATACGGACGGACGGACAGACATCATTCTAAAAATACTTTTTTCTGTTAAGAAAATGCATGATTCGTGGTGATATGTAAAAATCTCCACATGTGAAATTTGGTGTGAAAACAATACCTCCCTTACTATCGTCGGTCGGTAAAAAGTGTTGGAATCAAATGACCATAATATGAATTATTTTCGCCTTGCAAATGATCTAATGCCATTGCAATAGGTTTCATTAAAATTATTATTTCGGATAAATAATCCAAATCACTATCTTTGAAAGACTTTAATTCTAGTTGTTTGCAAACAATATTAAGTTTATCTTTATATTTTAATAATTGAATCAATGAATCGTACAATGAGTTCCACCGGGTGGGTAGCTAAATTTCATAAGGCTCAAAATTTAAAAAAAAAAGTATTTGGTATCTAAAATTTCAGATACCAATTACTTAAAACTGTAACGAAATACAAGATACCAATTACTCAGGGGTGTGTGTAACGAGTTACAAGATACCAATTACAATTGTAATTGGTATCTTGTATTTCAAATACATGTAACTGATTAACGCCCATCCTTGTATATAGGTACATATATTTTTTTTCTATAGTGTTTTTTTGAAAAACTGTTTAGCGCCCCAAGTGGTTATAAAACAAACTAAAGACAAAAAAACGTGCTTTGCAGCTTTTCGGAATTAAAAAAGCAAAATTGGCAGTCGTGGGACCAACCACCCGACCACGTGGTGGACACGTAGATGGCCGACTTTGAGAATGTGTTACGCATCTAAGAGACACCAGAGGCGCTGCTGGCAATAATTCAAATCCGAAAGTTGTTCAGAAAACAACCATCAGATGGCGCGCCAGGCTCTTTTTTAAATTCATGAAATCCATTTGAATCATTTTAAATATTGTGAAAGTGTAAACATGTAAACATCTGATTGTCTAACCTAAATAATTTAAAACAATTGTAAATATTATTTTATCTGACTGATCCGACGCCCTCCAATTGCGATTAATATGTTTAATAATAAAGTAAGTATAATTAATATAATTTTACTATTATTGATGATTTTTTTTTCACTATAAAGTTATATAATATATGTACATATAAATAAATTTTTGATTTTGCAGTTTATAGATTGTATTCATAAGAATTGTGTAACAAATTTTTTTCTTTTAAAATTTAAAACTGTTGTTTACTAAAAAAATATTAATAATAAAAGAAAATAATTTTATTAATTTTTTTTAATATTTTTTTTAGCAACATTGATATGTAAGAAGGATATATCTTCGAGTGAAATCATCACCATCTTCGTGAAATATATTTCACCATCCTCCAAGTAAATCAACGTCCTTGGCCTCAAGATAGCCTGTGAGAACCTCTTAGTCTCACTTAGTCTGTGAGAGATTATCACAAATTTTGTTTAAAAACATGTCACAATAATAATCTATTTATTAAATAAATAGGTTACATAGAACATTATTCTTTTCATTTTAGATGTGCAATTTATATAATTCTATAATTGAAAAATTGTGTAATTTTTATTTAAGTGAGAAATTTAATATAATATGTTTAAAGAAAAATATGTATAAAAGATTTGTTTACAAATGAGATACACAACATTATTGTTAATGATATTTTGTAATAATCTATTTTCAAATAAATATGTCACATACAACATTATTCTTTTCTTCTAGACATGCAAATTATGAAATTTTTCAGTTAAGTGAAAAATTATTTATTTGGGGATAAGACCAACATTTCAGCAATTTTCTGAAAAAAAAAAAAATTATTTCTGAAATGTCAGTTTTACCTCTAAATAAATAATTTTTCACTTAACTGAAAAATTTCATAATTTTTTCATTCCTCCCGCGCTCCTCTCATTCAAATAATTCAAAATTGATTTTAAAAATGGTGCCAGGCCGGTTTTTTATCTCAATTAGTTAATCTAAGAGACGCTATGAAGCAGCAGCGCTAAACGCTGCTTCAAAAAAATAACATTGCGTGTCCCCCCCCTGCGTGGGACTGGCCGACAGAAGTGAAAACTTCTGCGTAAGAAATTTTAAAACAGACGAAATTCGCGCTATTTCACGAGAAAGATGAATTTCATATGCATGTATATATATATATAACTTATATATTATTTTAAACATATATTTTAAACAAATTTGTAACTTATATTTATATATATATAAATACACAACTTTGTTTAAAATATTGCAATACGAACTGTTTTATAATTCTTATCTCTAACATAAAATATATATTTATTATGTGAAGTTCATTTCGTATAATTTTGATTATATATGTATATATGAAATGAACTTTACATAATAAATATATATTTATATGTTAGAGATAATTTATAAAACAGTTCTAATGACAATTCAAATTTCGCGATCTGTTATAAGAAATTTGAAAGCAGACGTAATGTGCTAGCTTCATGGTGTTGGTCACGATCACGCGAGTTCTATACTTTTTCCCCATCCCGCAAAAGTGCTCAACGCCGCTAAAGAAGTTTTCACTTCAAAAATTATTTAATATTTGGAAATATATCTGACTTATAGAAAAAATGATAGATAGATAGATTTTTATTATTATAATCGTCCAACACGTGATTGGATCCAAAAATTCTGCATGCATGATATATTTGTTATACTGCATAGTAACAATAAATGACAATGGTTAATTTCAAGTATATTTTTTTTTACATTTTTCCTGAATTTTTCGATTTTTTTATTACATTTTTCCTGAATTTTTCGATTTTTTTTTTCATTTTTTAAATTTTTTGTATTTTTTTTTTATTTTGTCATTTTTTTTTCTTCAAATTTTTGTCATTTATTAATCGTTACCTCAGTTTAAAATTATTTATTAACATTTATAAATGTTTTATTTAAAAGATTTTACTTCACATTACAAATAATTGAATTGTAAAATTTATTTTTCATATATTTTACAATAAAATGAATATTCATTATAAAATGTATTTTAAAGTTGTGATTAAGTATATTAAAATAAATAGATAGATTTTAAAAAATTAGTTATTGATTGAATATAATAAGAAAGATAAAATCCAGATATTTATTATATTATTTTTCTTGGAAAAATTTATACATTTAAATTAAATAATACTATTTAATATTATCATAATTCATCATAATAAAAACATCATATTTAACGCATTTTTAAAAATTTAAACTATACCTCTGTCGTAGATTTGTCAAAATGCTTATTATGTTATTAAGCGATACATAATATGAAAAGTTTCCGACCTGACCAAGAAAAACGATGTTTTTCAATTTTTTTTTGTTTTATTTTTCAAAATTCAAGATAATTGAGACCTGTACGATGTCAGCTGAACGTGTGCGAAATATCTTGCAAAACCATTTGAATATGTAAAGCTGTATGCAACGTGGGTGCCGCATTTCCTAACTTTAGACCAAAAATTGCTTCGAAAAACCATTTCTAACGACAATTCATAACTGTTGATGAAACTTAAATTAAATTAAATCAAATTTAATTAATTAATTAAATAATTTATTAATTTATTAAATTAATTAAATTAATTACAACACCGTTATAAGAAATGTATCTGTGTTGATGGAGATTATGTTGAAAAATATAGCAAAAAAAAAATTTAAAAACATAGATTTTCTTGTTAGGTCGGAAACTTTTCAGTCACCCTCTCTCGTATTCCTTAAAATAGAAAATAGTTTAAAATCCTATTTTCATATTTAAGAAAGGAGTGCATTTTGATTAGAAAATTCCTATACAGCAAGTCCTCCGTCCGCTCATGAGACTAGTCAGGGGTAGGACTCCATTTCGGGACTCGTAATTTAAGGACGGTGGGGGTCCCTTTTTCTCATTGGCTTGATCCTGTCACTTGTTTTTAAAAATTAGTCAATACTATAATTGTTTTCATTTGTTAATTTACCCTAAATAGAGTAACCGTTAATATTGACGACAAAGTAGAGGGATGTAGTGCGGATATTAACAAAAAATATTTGGAGTGTCTTGACTATATCGTAAATTTGAATTAGATTAATTAACATATATTATATTTAAATTGAATTTAATTAATTTAAATATACGTGTTGACGCATGCTTTGTAGTGTTAAAAAAATTAATTCGGGTACTTTCAGACATTCAATCAAGCTATCTATCTATCTATCTCTGTGACTCCACGGAACTCGAAAGTTCTTGGCCAAAGCAACCACACTTCTCCAAGTATCCCTATTCTGAGCCACAACCCTCCAATCCCTACCCTCTCCCATCTCTCTTACGACCCTTCCCACATTATCCACCCACCTTCAATCAAGCTGAAATTCTATATATATTATACAATTTTTAATAATGTGAAAAACTATCAAACATATATCTTTATTTTTACGATCAGTTTAGAGGGATAAAAATCAAAACGTGGTAATGGCCCTCTTCCGGATGAGCTACATTTCTCAAAAGTTGATAGAAAACTATGAATTTTGAATAATGCCCCTGTAATAAATTTCATTATTCTAGCTAGAGGGTAATTTTCCCAGATTATTTTCGTTCCCGGGAACCGGGAAATTTTAAAAAATACTAAATATGAGGTGGAAATTGTAAAAGTTTCACGAAAAAGTTAAATAAATGTTGTTTTTGAAAAAACATAAAATAAATTTAATTCAAAAATAAAAAAATGCACTAAAATATAATATATAATCAACAAAATATAACATAAACATAATTCTTTTCTTTTACTTGTTTAGAAAATAACATTTTAGAAACGAGAGGCAATCAAAGGAAATGTCGCCTAAAAATGAGGTCCTTCATATTAGAGGAGTAACGATTCGTTATTCATTTTTATTTTTTTAGCATTTCTTTTTTGTATTTTGTTTTTTCTTTACTGTATATATCTAAAAAGATGGAAAACTGATACGCTGGGTCTGTGATTATGTGTGCCCTCAATTAAAGGCATTTATGATAGTTGATTACAGATTAATAGTTATTATGTAAATATATAAATATGTTTTTTTTTTGTTTTTGTTTGCTTTTTGGATGTTTTTGCTATTTTTTTTGTCACCACCCAAAAAGGTGGACTGAAATAACATACAGAATGATTGTATATATCAGGGGTGGCCACGTCGACCGCGGTCGAATGGAAGAGTTAAGAATGGCGAAAAATATATTGCTGGGGAGACCGAGTGGGAAACGTCCGCTTGGAAGACCAAGGACGCGGTGGGTAGATAATGTGGAAAGGGACGTGAGAGAGATGGGCGAGGGTAGGGATTGGAGGGTTGTGGCTCAGAATAGGGATACTTGGAGAAATGTGGTTGCTGCGGCCAAGAGCTTTCGAATTTCGTATTGCCACAGAGATAGATAGATAGATTTTTATTATTATAATCGTCCAACACGTGATTGGATCCAAAAATTCTGCATGCATGATATATTTGTTATACTGCATAGTAACAATAAATGACAATGGTTAATTTCAAGTATATTTTTTTTTACATTTTTCCTGAATTTTTCGATTTTTTTATTACATTTTTCCTGAATTTTTCGATTTTTTTTTTCATTTTTTAAATTTTTTGTATTTTTTTTTTATTTTGTCATTTTTTTTTCTTCAAATTTTTGTCATTTATTAATCGTTACCTCAGTTTAAAATTATTTATTAACATTTATAAATGTTTTATTTAAAAGATTTTACTTCACATTACAAATAATTGAATTGTAAAATTTATTTTTCATATATTTTACAATAAAATGAATATTCATTATAAAATGTATTTTAAAGTTGTGATTAAGTATATTAAAATAAATAGATAGATTTTAAAAAATTAGTTATTGATTGAATATAATAAGAAAGATAAAATCCAGATATTTATTATATTATTTTTCTTGGAAAAATTTATACATTTAAATTAAATAATACTATTTAATATTAAATTTAATATTAATATTTAATATTATCATAATTCATCATAATAAAAACATCATATTTAACGCATTTTTAAAAATTTAAACTATACCTCTGTCGTAGATTTGTCAAAATGCTTATTATGTTATTAAGCGATACATAATATGATTTCTCAATATTAGTACCCAATTGGAAATAAATAAGCTGGAGTTTCTCTACTCGACTATCTCGCAATTTGAATTGGTTTAAATAACAAATATTATATTTAAATTTAATTTAATTAATTACAAATTATAAATTAAAATTAATTTATAATATTTATTAAACCAGCGCATGTTTGGCTCTTTGTTGATGGCACCACGTCACGTGTTGGCGCGTGAGATTTGCGGTGTTAAAAAATTAATTCTGGTACTTTCAGCGATTCAATCAAGCTGAAATTCTATATATAGCAGTTTTATACAATTTTTAATAAAGTGAAAAACTTTCACACATATATCATTATTTTAACGGTCACTTTAGAGGAAAAAAATCAAAACTTTGTATGTTATGACCCTCTTGCGGTTGAGCTACATTTCTCAAAAGTTGATAGAAAACTACGAATTTTGTATACCAAACTTCATGATTCTATCTCAAACCGTTTTTGCGTAATCGTGCCCCCCCCCCCCCACACACACATTTTTCTCAACCTTAGTGAAAATTATTCAGGAACCTTCAAAACGTATAAAAATATCAAAATCTCAACATCGAAAATTTTCGTCATTGCACTACTATCTCTGTCGAGATAGTAATAATATAGAAGAATTTTATAATATTATATAACAAAATGTAGTTTTTATATACTTCATTAATTCCTTAAAATGCAATTTAAAATGATTATTTAATTTATTTTCCAATAATTTTTACTGACCGACGATAGGAAGGGAAAGTATTGTTGACACACCAAATTTCACATGTGGCGATTTTTATACATCTTCACGAATGCATTTTGTTAACATACATACATTTTCAGCATGATGCCTTTCCGTCCGCCCATCCTTCTGTCCATTGTGCGTCCGTATAAAAGTGTATTGCTTGAACGCTTGAAGAGATTTTAATAAAATTTGATATATTTACTTAATGCATCAGTAGCATGAATTGATCAACTTTTGGTGAATATCCGGAAACCGGAAGTGATAGTTTACAATGTATTAATTTTATATTCATTGTCGGAAATTTTTTATTACATTAAACTAACTGGTAAATATATATATATATATATATGTTACGGTAAAAGTAGATATTGTGGCAAATGTACACATTTTCCGGTAAATGTGCACATTAGCCTCCTCATTTGGGTAATGTGCATTCAACTAACATTTACAATTTCAAATAAGGGAAATGTACATTGAATTCACAATGACCATGTCGTTTTGGTAAATGTGAGCATACGTGGTAAAACGGATCCCAAAAATTTGATTTGCGTTGTTTTGTCTAGAGATGACGATAAAAATTTATATAAATTAGGAAATAAACAGGGAATTTTAAAACAATCTTATTCTAGGCATGAATTCGCCAACAAACAAACAAACAAAAGTTTATATCATACGAAGATGTTCCTCAAGATGTTGAGAAATCGGTAAGAGAAATTATAGGAATGCAGTCCCTTACTGGTGGCCAAGGTTTTAAAAGATGCATCTGTAAAGGAACATGTTCCTCAAAAAAACGCAGTTGTAAAAATGCTGGAATATTACGTAATTCCAAGTGCCACAATAGCAATTCTTGCTAAAATAAATAGCACTTTCTTCATTATGAAATTTCTATATGTTCCTTTATAATTTTATAAAATTTAACTATTATAATAAAAAAAAGTATGTTAATATTATAATTATTTGTTTGATTCCGATCGTATTGGTCCTAAAAAACTAGGACGAAAATAGTATTTATGAATATTGGGATCATAAGCTACGACATATTATATGTAATAAGTATGTTTTGTTTCTCATTCACATTTTTGAATTAAAATAATTTTCGTTATTAAAGCTTTTTGTATTATGTTTATTTAAATAAAATTTTTTTTACTGCAACAACATTTTTAATTTACTTGTATTCCACCTTTCCTTAAAATACGAAGGTAAGAGTATACATTTACCAAAACGTAAAGGCAGGTGTACACATTTGCCGGGAAATGTACATATAAATTATATTCAGTTTACTTATACCTAACTTTTGTTACAGTAAATGTACACTCTTGGGAAATGTACACATTTACCGGAAAATGTATACATTTCCCAAGAGTGGACATTTACCGTAACATATATATACATATATATTTATATATTTGTATATTTATAGAACTTTTATATGTAAAATAAACTATTTATTAATCAATCATGATGATAGGAATAATATTTAATTATTTAATATTTTTTTAATTTTTATATTAATAATGGAAGTAGAACGTCATATGAAAAATTATATAAAACTTAAATTATTTATAAAAACAAATATAATAACATCTTAAATATTTACAACAAATGAAATTAAAATTGAACTCTGTGGGCTTTGTTCATATTCCTCTACTTGCAGTGGAGGATTAAGTTGATTGGGGGTCCCGGGCGGTAAAATTGAAATGGGCCCTCTGTTATTTACAATTATAATTGAAAGACAAATTTTGTTTATATTATAATTTAGGCTGTTTTATACTTACATATATAGTACTTATATAAAAAATACATAATTTTTACTGTGGTCGCCGAGACCCAAAATTGATTATTTTTTCTTAAGTTAGTCGGGGTTCAAACACGACGGAATAAAGATCTGTTGTTCAATAAAGATCTGTATCAAGAATAACTTGTTTTATTTAAACTCCGATTATCCATAAACTCAACAGTTTTTTAAATTTTTTTTAAGGAAATATTTTTATTTAGGTTTCGGTGGGCCCCTCGGGCTGGTGGTCCGCCCGACGTTTAATCTGCCTCCGTCTACTTGGCTTACTGTTTTATTTTATTGGCAATTGTCTTTATGCACCGTTAACGTTCGGAATCAAACATTAAGAAGTTGTCGTATCTCATCCGTAATTTTTCGCGGCCACTCTCCACAGTCCATCGGTAGTAGCGTTTACAGTGGCTGTCCAGCTTCGTTGATAAAGTTGAAATCGTAATAAATTTGTGTAGTGCTATTGATTGTATTTTATCTTCTTTTGCGCGCTGCAGTTTTCCCAAAGGGCTTTTTACTACTACTGCCTGCACTATTACTAGACATAACGTTACGTTTAATAAACTACGAGCACTAGAATGCGAATTTAAGCGGCGTTTCGTTTTCTATGATTAGGATTGAAAAAGATACAATGTCACTATAACGCATGACAAGAGGCAGTAGATGACTGAGTCAATGAGTGACGCGAGGGTCGACAGACTGGTGGGGTGCCTGACGGACGAATGCATTTGTTATTATTTGTGATTAAATGAAGTAGTATGAGTATGCAGAAGGCGCTAACTTATTACACCTAGAATTTGGCAATGTAAATCAACTTCAACCTCTAAGCCTTCTTCTGAACATTGGAGAGCACTTAGGCACCCCGGCGCCCCCTTTAGCTTAGCGCCCTACGCGACCGCGTAATTGTTAACCTCCACCATAACCATAACATAGTACTTAGAAATGTCAATAGATAGCAATAGCACAAGTAGTCAAAAGAAGAAATTATAAAATAATAAATTCTTAAATTAGTTTAAAAAAATTAAATAATAAAAAAAACATAATTCAATAATTGTAAATAGATTTATAATTATAAAATTAATGTAATAATAAAAAAATAAATTCAAAAAATATTAAAAAAAAAATTGTAAATAGAGAATTAATAAATATCAGTATTTGCTTAGTAACACTAACGTTCATTGTATATATGTACCCATTGTAGTGAATTCTCTTCTATTCCTCCCAGACCTTTGTATTGTATTTAGGAATCGTGAAATTACGTAAATACAGTAGAAATATTTGGTCATACTTTCTAGAATCGTCAGGGGACACATTCAAGTGGGAAGCTTGAATCAGAGTTTTCCCATGTATAAAAATCGTTGTTTTCAAAGTGAATGCGAAATACAGAGTATTAAAAAATTTTACGGAATGAGGGACCAAGAATCTCGAAAAAATTCCAATTTTAAAAAAATAATAAAATTATATTTATTTTATAAACTATGAAATTGTAGATGTTCCTATTGACAGGAGAGATCAACCATTTGCAATCCATGGATGGTCTGTTTTTACCAATTCATTGCTCATCCAAATGTTTCTGCAAAAAAATTTGAATTAGCGCTAAGCAGCGCCATCTGGCCCAGCGAAGAAGTAAACAAACTCCGTTTCAGATCTCCCATTTGAGTGTCCCCCCTGATAAACTCACTTATAATTATTTATATATATTTATTTAACAATATTAAAGAGAAAAACAAATACTTCTAACTGGATTTGTTTTTCAATTTATAAATGGAAATTAAAAAGGTTAAAGGTAAGTTAATAAATACTGTGAGTTTTAGATACATACAATGTTCCAACGAGGGCTGTCAGTCCAATCATTAAATATAATCAATTACTTTTTTTAATTTTACTTGACTTCTCAAGAGATTTACACTTAGTAATAATTAAAAACTTGAATTTTTAAAATTAATTTTATTTAATTAACTTTCTTATTTTAATTTATTTCATAGGTATTTTAATATTTTTCTTTTTTTTATACTATTATATATTTACTCGAGCTGCTCAGACCGCCATCGGAGTCTCTTACCCCTGTTCCCTGGACTGAAACATGAGTATTTGGTCTGTATGTAAAAGATTTTCATCCATTTTATTTCAATCAGTATATTACATAAAACATTGATTACTATCTCGCCAGAGATAGTATTGCGATCACGAAAATTTTCGATTTCGAGATTTTGATGTTACCTTTTGAAGGGTGCTGAATCATTTACACTAAGGTTGAGAAAAATGTCTGTGTGTATGTATATATATATATATATATATATATATATATATGTGTGTGTGTGTGTGATTACGCAAAAACGGTTGGAGCTAGAATAATGAAATTTGGTATACGAGCATTATTCAAAATTTGTAGTTTTCCATCAACTTTTGAGAAATGTAGCTCAACCGGAAGTAGGTCATTACCTACCACGTTTTCATTTTTTTTTCCTCTAAAGTGACCGAAAAAATAAAGATATATGTTTGATAGTTTTTCACATGATTAAAAATGATATAAAACTGCTATATTATAGAATTTCAGCTTGATTGAATGGCTGAAAGTACCGGGATTAATTTTTTAATACAACTGCAAATCACGCGCCAGCATGTGACGTGGTGCGATCAACAAAAAGCAAAATATGAGCTGATTTAATAAATATTATTTATTAATTTTAATTTAGAATTTATAATTAATTAAATTTAATTTAAATATAATATATTATGTTATATAATCCAATTCAAATTGCGAGATCGTCGAGTGGAGACACTCCAGCCAGAATTTCAGTTTGATTGAATTGCTGAAAGTACTGAAATTAATTTTTTAACACGTTAACTGGCAATCACGCGCCAGCACGTGGCGTGGTGCCATCAACAAAGAGCCAAAGACGCGCTGGTTTAATAAATATTATTTATTAATTTTAATTTATAATTTAATTAATTAAATTTAATTTAAATATTACTTATGTTATTTAATCCAACCATTCACCCACGCGCACAAGTACGTATACATTTTCTATTATTTTTTAAATAAGAACGGTGAAAATTGTTTTCAGAAGAAGAGGCGTTAATCTTACGAGAATGTGTGGAAATTATAATTTTCTACCGGAATTAAACTCCATTAAGTTTCCATTATTAAAAAGGACAAATTTTTGTATTTTTTTTTTCTTTTTTTAGCAAATTTTCATAATGTTAACTTTTATCGTAGGCAGTTAGCGTGTTAAGCCGAAATATTCCAAGCTCCATTTCCATTTCCCTTCATTTAAACAACTTAGCAAGAAGAAAATGAATATTTATTCCAGAGCCAAATGGGTGTCAGGGTGGTTTGCTAATAGGGTGGGGGTAACGGCAGCAAAATAGTGCAAACCAGGAGACATGCGGGGGCTGTTTTCTTAACCTGAATGCTCGCTGTCGCTTAATAATATAATTAATGGATTCTTTCTTCTACACATTTGATAGCATTCTCATCTTGTTTGTTTTTCATCTAATCCCACTTAGTGCATTGAAAATTCAAAAAAAAAAAAAAAAAATGCACATATATAGACAAATTTTGTATGTTTTTATTTTCTTTTTTTACTCTTCCTTCTAAAAACACTTGAATTTCAAATGAAAAGTTCAAAGGAGGAATATTTAGGAAAAAAAAACACTCGTGCTCTTTGTAAAATAGAAGTGTAGAAACAGTTTATCTCTTCTCAAGGTGATTTAAGGTAAATACCTTTTTCAACAAAAGTGTATATATATAAATAAAGAAAAACTTGGCGAACACCTCCTAAGTGAAAATACTTTACAACGGTTGGTTAAGTTTATCCAATTTATTTTTTATAGGTGAGTGGATTTTTCATCCAAATAAAACAATTCTTTAATTAATACTAAAATATAACTATATTTCTTAAATATCACTTATTTATATTAAAGGCATGAGTTGATTTTAAAAACATATTTGTATGTAACTTGTTCATTTATCAGTATTTTTGTATAGCAAACGAATCCCATGTAGAAACCTAAACAAATTCTCAAAAGTTTCAATCTTTCCCAATCTGATGTTCAAATTTTCAATTTTAACTCAGACGACATTTTCAAGAGAATCATAATTAGAAATGAAATTTTGAAAATCATGGTCTTTGTTTATACAAAAGTGATTGTTTTAAATCCCAAACTGGTCTATATCAACCCCAGGGGTCTCTGGCAACCTACAAGGGGTCTACGGCAGCGAATAAAAAATTTGGGGGTCCATGAAATGAAAATGGGGGTCTACGATAAGCCTATTTACTTACACTTGAAAAAAAGGTAAATTATGTTTCCGACATTACTTTTAAAACATTTTTGATTTTTCAATAAGTCTCTAAGGTAAAATTTTTTTTTTCAAAAAAATCAATTTAGGGGGTCTACCCAAAACCGAAAAACATGGAAAAATATGACAAGGCGTCTACGACACAAAAAGGTTTGGGAACCTGTTTTAAATGAAGCTGTATCTGACAGTATTATGATATCTCGGAGTATCAATGCTTCTAGCAATACGACTAACACAATAAATGGCTGTAATAAATGAATGTTGGTCTTAACATTTCCACTATCTTTAATTCATTCAATCCAACCAATAATTAAGAAGAATTTGAACTGCGACAGTCGAGTAATTTATAGATATATTTTTTCAAATTTGCATTAATAAGGTAATAATTATTAACCTAAAAAAATTATTAATTCCACTAAGGCGAGGCATTAAGACCACCTTTGGAGTCTTAAAACCTCTCTTCCCCGAATTTGATTCAGAGAAGTTACAATTGAAAATAAATTCTAAACGAAAAATAATTAATTAATTCGAAATTAATACTCTACTATATAAAATTTTACTAAACCACTAACACCATCTATTCATTATTCGTGAAGTGATTCTCTGTCAATATGTCAAGCGAGAGGGGTCTTAAATTAAATCTTTTTGAGACAACAGATATAAGGATATATTAAATAATATGATTATATTATATTAAATTATAGAATATACTTAAAATCAAACAAAGACTAAACTTTATAAACTATATAAAAAACAAATTATAACATTTATAAATATAAAAAAACAAAGGAAAAAAAAGATTAATACTGTATGGTTTAAAAAGTACTAATTTTCGATATGCATCTACTATATACTATATATTTCATATATAAAGTTTAGCCTTTATTTTGGAGCTTGATTTTAAGTATACTATAATTTAATATATTTTAATATATACGTCTCAAAAATATTTAATTTAAGACCCCTCTCGCTTGACATATTGACAGAGAATCACTTCACGAGTAATGAGTAGATGGTGTTAGTGGTTTAGTAAAATTTTATATTGGAGAGTATTAATTTCGAATTAATTAATTATTTTTCGTTTAGAATTTATTTTCAATTGTAACTTCTCTGAATCAAATTCGGGGGAGAGAGGTGTTAAGACTCCAAAGGTGGTCTTAATGCCTCGCCTTAATGGAATTAATAATTTTTTTAGGTTAATAATTATTTACCTCATTAATGCAAATTTTAAAAATTATTTCTATAAATTACTCGACTGTCACAGTTCAAATTCTTCCTAATTATTGATTGGATTGAATGAATAAAAGACAGTGGAAAAGTTAAGACCACAATTTATTGTGTTAGTGGTGGAGCATAGAAACATTCTTAAAATACGTACCTCATAAACAAAACATCTATGGCGGCATTATAACTAATAAGTTGACCTGTGTCCAGGTCCGAACCGACCGACGCACAGTGGTCTGAAACGCCCAAATAGCTGGCCAAAAATGAAGATGTTGGTGAAACAGCTTGAAATTTTGTAGGCAATAGTTTTGAGAGTCAGGAAATTTAAATTTGACAAAAAAAAAAAAAAAAATGGCGAATTCAAAATGGCGGACAGATTTTTAGAAAAGTGACGTCAGATGCGATTTTTTGAGCCGAAAATTTCGAAATTGAAGTTAGATTGTACGAAAAAAAATGATAAATTTCAAATGATGTGTTGATTGATATTAATCGCGCTACCCTGCAGGTACCTGTGGGTCCCATAGGCCCTAGTCTGTTGACGTTCGCGCGCTCGGAAAAAAATTCATAGGAACAAATGGGGCAAAAAGGAGCAATTTTTTCTTCATGATTCTTTATCTATAGACCTTTATCTTTATGATTCAAATGAGATTGTCACCAATGGTCACCAATGTAAAAAATGCGGAATGTTTTTTGAAAAGTTTTTCGTCAGGTTACATTTTCTGACACAAGCGGTTTAAATCAGTCAATATCAATATAATACATGCATTTCTAGCAAACAAAATAAAAAAGTCCATGTGCGTACCTCCAGCAACAGTTTCCATGTCGCAAGTTGCAAATGAACAGCTGACTTTGAGATGTTCGGAAAACTCGTAGAGTCATGGTAGTGCTCTACATTTTCAGCTTTTCGTACATAAATATGTCTTCAACAAAATACCATAAACGACATGCAAAAAAAAAATTTTTCAATTTTCGATTTTTGGCCAGCTTTTTTGGCGTTTCATACCACTGTGCGACGGTTTGAAGTAAATTAATTTCCAGCTACAGAAACAATTTCAAATAATTTTAATATCTATATATTTAATACGATAGTGTCCGTCTGTACGCAAAAAACTCCAGAGCCTAAACTACAAGGAGTAAGGTAACCAAATTTTTCTGAGGTGAAGGGTACCTCAAATGATGAAAAATAAAAAAGAAATTACCATCTTAGGTAACTCCTGAGCTGAGCTGCGGGTGTTCCATTTTCCAGAAATATATATAAAGGAGAGTGTATGTATGTAATTTGTTTACTTTTTTGCTGTCATAGAAACAGATATATATATATAATTAGAACCTCTCTCTCTCCCTCTATTTAAAATTTTAAAAATGGAGTGTTCTAGCCAAATTAAGAAATTTAAATTAAAATGTAGAATTTGAAAAAGTATAAATATTTAAATACTTAAGATCTCTAATCACGAAGGATAATAATATTTGTTATTATGCAGTAAAGGGGCTTATCTCATCAAGGAGGATCAAAATTAAAATATATAAAACAATTATTTTTCAAGTTGATTGATGACTAGGGTGACCATATTTCGAAAACACCAAACCGGGACAAACGGTATACCTTTTTTTTAGAACTAAATTGAAAAAATTTTGAAAAAAAAATTACGAAATGTCCTAAATATTGAAAAAACAGTAGGGTGTCCCGAAGACATTTTTGGGGCAGAGCACCTAAAGACGGGACGTTTGGTCACCCTATCGATGACTCTGGGAGACGAGAGTAGATTCTGAGTATTTGTGAGATTAATATTGTTCGCAGCATTTATAGGCCAAAAGAAGATGAGGTCACAGCGGGATGGCGGAGATGGCATAACGAGAAATAATGTCCAGATATAGTTAAGGTTATAAAATCAAGAAGGCTGGGATGGGAAGGGGACGTGGTTGGAATTGGAGAAACTAGAAATTGGGAGAAACCGATTGGGAAACATCCGGTGGAAGACAAACGACCAAGGTGGGTGGACAATGAAGGAAGGGACATGGGAGAGATGGGACAGGGTAGGATTTGGTCGTAGCTCAGGATAGGGACGCTTAGAGAAATGTGGATGCTGCGGCTAAGAACTTTCGAAAACTGTAGAGACACAGAGTTAGATAAATACAATAATAATATATAATTAATTTACTGATTAAATTAAAATATATTTTACAAGAAAACAAATACATGTCTTATCTACTTATACTGATTGAAACAAAATGGATGAAAACCTTTTACATACAGACTTTCAACCAAATAGTATGTATCACTCGGGGGTACAGGGGGCGGAGCCCCCGTCTAGATGTGAAGAGCGCCGAAGGCGCTCGGAGCAGCTAGTATCTATTAATGTAATAAAAAAACAGATATGGACATAACATAAATATTTTTAATTTTATTTTATTTATAATATATATATAAGACCAGGCTTTGACGTTATGAATGGCTGGATGACATCTTATAATTTTAAATTAAGAAAAAACTAATAAAAATGATTTTTCTCGAGGATAAAACCAATACAAAGTGCATGATTCGTGGTGATATGTAAAAAATTTCCTTATGTGAAATTTGGTGTGAAAATAACCCTTCCCTTCCTATTGTCGATCGCTAATACTACCACTTCCGGTTTCCGGATTTGCACCAAAAGTTTATCAATTCATCATACTGATGCATTAAGTAAATATACCAAATTTCATCAAAATCCGTTGAGCCGTTCAGACTGTACACATCTATACGGACGGATAGACGGAATAAAAAAATAGATAAATTTTGATCAAATGAACAAGGAAGTTAAATAACTAAATTTATGATTCAATAATAGAAAATAGATGGTGTTAGTGATTTAGTTAAAATTTATATCAAGAGTATTAATTTCGAAAAATGTAAATATATCTCTGAATCAAATTCGGGAAAGAATATCGGTCAGTTAATCTTTTTTCTAAATCAAATTTGGAAAAGAGAGGCAGGCAATCATCAAGACTTCAAAGATGGTCTGATTGTCTGTTAATGCACCAATTTTTGAAGAATGGGACTATAGCTAATATATTATCAATTATTTTTACTATTACTAATACTATATCATTATTATTATTATTATTATTATTAGTACCGGGACCCCGAGCCTCGGCTCGGTACTTAAGTTAAAAAAAATGATTCATTATTATTGGATTTGGCTGGTAATATTAATACCTGGGACACCGAGCTCTCGCTCTACCCTTTAAAAAATATTGATACACAATTCTTTAATTATTTATTACAATTATTAAATGTTACACATTTGCATCAATCTGATTAAAATTAATGAACTTGTGCTCCTCAATAATACATAAATATATAATATATAGGTACATATATTTTTTTTCTATAGTGTTTTTTTGAAAAACTGTTTAGCGCCCCAAGTGGTTATAAAACAAACTAAAGACAAAAAAACGTGCTTTGCAGCTTTTCGGAATTAAAAAAGCAAAATTGGCAGTCGTGGGACTGGCCGACAGAAGTGAAAACTTCTGCGTAAGAAATTTTAAAACAGACGAAATTCGCGCTATTTCACGAGAAAGATGAATTTCATATGCATGTATATATATATAACTTATATATTATTTTAAACATATATTTTAAACAAATTTGTAACTTATATTTATATATATATAAATACACAACTTTGTTTAAAATATTGCAATACGAACTGTTTTATAATTCTTATCTCTAACATAAAATATATATTTATTATGTGAAGTTCATTTCGTATAATTTTGATTATATATGTATATATGAAATGAACTTTACATAATAAATATATATTTATATGTTAGAGATAATTTATAAAACTGTTCTAATGACAATTCAAATTTCGCGCTCTGTTATAAGAAATTTGAAAGCAGATGGTTTCATGGTGTTGGTCACGATCACGCGAGTTCTATACTTTTTCCCCATCCCGCAAAAGTGCTCAACGCCGCTAAAGAAGTTTTCACTTCAAAAATTATTTAATATTTGGAAATATATCTGACTTATAGAAAAAATGAATATTAATTAAAGAAAGAAATAGTTTTTAAAATATCCTGAATAATATGTAACAATTTTCAAGATAGAAATTTATTACAATATTACAATTATTAACTGTTGCATCATTGCATCAATCTGATTAAAATGAATGGAACTTCGGGTACTCAATAATAATAAATAAAATAATATTAATAAATATATTAAATAATATTTTATTGAAAAAATATTAAAAATTATAAAACTATCTAAAACTTAATTAATAAAAGAACAATGAATAAATAAATATAGAATAGTAATTTATTAAAAAGTAAACAATAGATAAAAAGAAAAAAAAATAACAAAATCATTATTTTCATTTTTAAATAACGATTCACCCGGCGAGTTTCGAACCGACGAAATCCACTCGTTAAAACATCAGTCCAACCGCTGGACTATATGTATTTAGATAAAAAATTGTCATTTTTTTACTGTCTTAGCAGGCAGTATTAAAAATTTTGACGTTTTCCATATATAATTTTCAATTAAGAAATTAATAATGAAGCTGAATGTTTCAAGAGATATCATCAATAAAACTTAATTTTTCTTTATAAATACTATATCTAGTGTGAATTTGAAAAAAATCGTTAGAGCGGTTTTTGAGAACCAATATATATAGATAGATAAATAGATAGATATATACAATTTTAGCTAGCATAATAAGATAAGATAATTATTATCACTATTACTATTGCTCCCATCCTTATTGAAATATTATAAAATTATAATCAAAATTAAAACAACCACCTATAATTGGGATCTATTATATACTAAAATACTATTTTTGTCTTGTCTTGATATAGTATATATACATCTCATTGGAATGGAGAGACTACTCCTCCCATATATATATGTGACATACGATTTCCTCATGATTATAAAAATTTAAGTTTCTTTATTAGAGAAATAAATATATTTTGATTCTTTCTTGTTTCTCTATTTTAATGATAATCCGATTAGAAAAAAAAATTACAAGAATTATTGAAACCGTTTTCTCAATTATTCTTTAATTCTATTGCGAGATTAATTCAGAAGTTACTTTTTGAAAATGTGATTGTGAGGAACATACAAAATATTTATTAGATTTTTTTATTACAGTTTTATTTGATAATGCCCAGTGAAATGCATCTGTCCATAGTTTTAATTTTATTGCTGGTTTTCATGCAAAACATTTATAATTGGGACAACTAGGATTTCTTTCTTCGGTCCATTTCAAAAGAAGATTCTTTTTTTTCTGTTATTAAAAATTTTATATAATATATTTTATGGTTTAATAATATTTTTGTTTTTTATAATATATTGAATGAATGTATGATTTGTTGGAAGAATTATTATATATAGGTATATATAATTGTATTTTATAAATTTTAGAGCTAAATAAATATATATATTTTTTTTTGAAGGACCTTTTCATTATCAAGTGTAGAACAGCCATTTTTATCAATATTTCGTTCTTTTCTTTGAGTGGGTGACCGATGGTCAAATGAAAAGCAGTCGACAAGTTGATTAACTCTTTGATAGGTGCTTGAACGATTCCGAGAGGTTAATATAAACTCTTTTTCTCTCTCTTTATTTTATTTTATTTGATCTCTGAAGATTTTGTATGTGTGTTGTTTTTTTTTTTTGTTCAACCATATATTTAAGTTTATCGAGTTGTAATTAAAATTTAAAATACAATATAGTCAACTACAAAAAATAGTTCTTTGATTTATAACAACATAATGAGTTTGTTCATCGAAAGTTGTTTGATCAAACTATAGTTTTATTTTTAAACATCTTAATTTATTTTATTTCATTACAAAATGAATGTATATATTAATTCAAACAGAATACCAAATATTTGATAAATAATTTAGGAATCTGCGATTTAATATTTAATCTACATAACATGTAAATATTTAATTAAAATTTAATTTAATCTAATTGAATAAAAAGAAAATTTTTGGTTATCATAACAAAGTAATTTAACTTTTTTTAATTTAACAAATAAATATTTATTTTATAAAATAGTTCACATTAAAAAGGTATCTCAGCAATAAAAAGCTGTATTAATTAAAATTGTATTTGAGGTTAATGGTTCAAACCTTGTCAAGTTTAATCGAGTATGTATAATATAAAATCTATTTTATTTTAATGAATTAACAAATAGTAAATGTGAAGAATTTTTCTCTTGCTGGGGTTTAGGGAACGTGGCCTACCCGAATACTTGAAATATGAAGTTGTAGGCACCGATCAAGAAAAAGGTTGATAGGAACAGTTGTACTGATTATACAAAACCTCTACCCCGCTTTGGAGGCAACCGACTTTAATAGAATGCTCTAAAGCCAGACGTAATATCTTAATTCTTAAATAATTAACAGATATCCAGGGAATAAAAATAATATATAATTAAAAAAATAAACTCTTAAATATTATCTAAATCTAGAACGTTTAGGTTTCTTTTATATTGTTTTTTTTTATTTGAATTACATTTAGGTAATCAATCTAATTCATATTTTAAAGAAAGAATGACAAATTATAATTTACCTATATATAAATATATAATATTGAAAATATGAATAATAATGACAATGGATACAATGAATGAGGGTGGTTTCCTTTATTCTAATTAATAAGATTAAGTAAATTCTTTTCATTGTATTCTCTTTCTTTTTATTTAAAATTCGTTCTTTTATTTTTTTTTCTTCTTTTTTTTGATTCATATATAATATTTACTTATTATTTAATTTCCTTTACAAGCATAATTACCTAATAATTATTTTTTTTAATATTAAAAAGAAGCTTTCTACTTATATAAAAACCAACAAATTAATCAAAGGAAATGATGTTTGTTTTCTATTTTCTAATCATTTAAAATCTTTTTAAAAATGACAGCCTTCTTTCTATCATATACAGTTTAGAAGTCGGCATTGTTAAATTAAAAAGTGGTAGGGCAAAGTAGAGTTGTTTGCATAACTACAAGAAACTATAATATATAATTTAATTTATTAACTTTGCAATATATAATTATAATCAACATAAAATTTATTCTTTTTTAGATATTACAAAAAAAAAAAATTATAGTTTGTCATTTTAAATTCTAAATGTATTATAATTAAAAACATTTTCTTTGCCAGCACTAATAAATGTATTGTTCTTGTTAAATGGAATGTTTATATTATTAAATAAATAATTAAAATAAATAAAATTATGTTAAATTTATTAGGATTATCATATAATAAAGAAAAATCTGAAGTGTTTCCACTCGACTATCTCGCAATTTGAATTGGATTATATAACATAATATATTTTATTTAAATGAAATTTAATTAATTATAAATTATAAATTAAAATTAATAAATAATATTTATTAAACCAGCGCATATTTAGCTTTTTGTTGATCGCACCACGTCACGTGCTGGCGCGTGATTTGCAATCGTATTAAAAAATTAATTACGGTACTTTCAGCCCTTCAATCAAGCTGAAATTCTATATATAGCAGTTTTATACAATTTTTAATCATGTGAAAAACTATCAAAGATATTAGGTTGTCAAGGATGAAATTTGTAGCTAGTAATATGGCCAACCTTAATAGCTTATAACTTGACATTGGCTGAATATTTTACAGTTATTTTTTTTTCTGTCAATTTACACAGCTTGCTTGTTTGAAAGAATTATTATAATCCCTAAAAAGTGTAAAACGGTTTTTTTTTAAATCAATTTTGTTTAAAATGGAAAGGTCCGAAATTCGAACAATTATGAAGTATGAGTTCCTACGTGGAAATACGGCGTCGCAGGCCACGCGAAACATTAATACTGTATTTGGCTCTAGTGTTACTACGCAACAGGCAGTATCTAATTGGTTCGCTAAATTTCGAACAGGTAACTTTGACCTCGCAAATGAGCCTCGCGGTCGCCCGAAATCAAAGGTGAATAATGACGATCTAAAGGTCACCGTTGAGTCTGACCCATCCCAAAGTGCATATGAATTATCACTAAAGTTTGGTGTTACCAAACAAACAATATTGACTCATTTAGCGCAAATCGGGAAGGTGAAAAAGTTGGATAAGTGGGTTCCACGCAGGTGTAATCCATTATGAGTTCATGAAACCTGGCTCATCGATTACAGCAGACATATACTGCAACCAACTGGACGAAATGATGCAAAAACTTAAAGAAAAACAGCCCAGATTGGTCAACAGATCGACACCTATCCTTTTGCATGATAACGCTAGACCACACACTGCACAAATGACTGTGGCAAAGATACAGGAATTGGAGTAGGAACTTCTCCATCATCCACCATACTCACCAGACCAAGCCCCCACTGACTACCACTTCTTCCGAAATTTGGACAACTTCTTGATAGGAAAAAAGTTTAATTCCGATAATGCAGTTAAACTGGCCTTCCAGGAATTCATTGACTCCCGTTCACCAGGGTTTTATACTAACGGCCTGAATAACCTCCCACTTAAATGGCAAAAGTGTGTAGACAATATGGGTGCATACTTCGATGATTAGAATAACTCCTTATGTTTGTAAGTTATCAATAAACTTTGTGTTTTTTTCTACAAATTTCATACTTGACGACCTGATATATCTTTATTTTTACGGTCACTTTAGAAGAAAAAATATCAAAACGTTCTAGGTAATGACCCTCTTCTGGTTGAGCTACATTTCTCAAAAGTTGATAGATAACTACGAATTTTGAATAATGCCCGTATAGCAAATTTCATTATTCTTGCTCAAACGGTTTTACGTAATCTTGTCCACACACACAAACATTTTTCTTAAACTTAGTGAAAATGACTCAGTGACCTTCAAAACGTATTAAAACATCAAAATCTTATCAAAAATATCAAACTTTTCGTAATGCTTTATATATTAGAAGGCGCGGTATAAGTAGGGTGACCAAACGTCCCATTTTTCCGGGATTGTCCCGTTTTTAGGTGCTCTGTCCCGGTGTCGCCAAAAATATCTTCGGAACAGCCTATTGTCCCGTTTTTTCAATTTGGTTAAAAAAACGGTAAAACGTTGCCCCAGTTTGTGGTATAAGCCTCTTTACTGCATGATAACAGGCGTTTCCTGATTGCAACCTCGATTTAAATTCTTCTCAAATATTATTATCCTTCGTGATTACATTCAATTTTTCTACATATTCAAATTCTACATTTTGTATATTAAGATTTTGTATATTAATACTGTTCCTCTCTGATACTAAATATATTGTCTTATCACTATTAATTTCAAACCCCATCTCTTTTAATTTTAATTTAATTAATTTTTTTTAGGCTACTTGTTACATGTTATTAAATTATTTAAAAAAAAACGAAAAGTAAACAATAAAAATAAAAATAAAATATAAAGAAATTAGTATAATACTAAACTACTATAAAAATAATAATAAAAAATATATATTAAAATCTTACGTGGGAATCCAATTATGAGATCAAATTTTCTCTTAATTAAAATTATTTATTCATATAATCTTAAAAATTGCATATGCAAAATTCTAAAAAATCAATGCAAAAATTTTTAAATTCTTCGCAATGTGTAGACAAAAACCGTTTATTTTTATATATAAATATATATATAGATTATACATACCTCGTTATAAAATATTTATTAAATATCATATCAATATGAAATTAACAAATAAAATAAATAAATAAATAAATTTCCAGTTCCTTTGTGAGAGTTTTTAACATAGGATGAAAGTGAGGATCGTTTATTTAAACATTTTATAAATACTTTTTATTCTCTCTTGTTTTTCTACACGAACAGGTTGAAATTATTGGAATTTAAAAAATGACTCCGTCTCACTTTGTAAACCATTAATTCCCAAGTAAACATATCGTCTAAGTCCATTTCTTTCCATGATCCTGCCTGGACAATTAGATATATGTTTATTGATATATGTGTATGCATTTTTTTTTGTTTTGCTTCGCTTTGCTATTTCTAAAACACTAAAGGATCCATTTTCATTCTTGTTGGCGCGGTGAATAAATCAGCGTTAGGACTTCATGGCATTTCCGATTTGTCCTCTGGGCTACGTAGATAATACGCCGTGTGGCAAATTATGCACAGGATTAGCCTTCAACTCCCAGTCCCCTTTATTTGCTTTTCAGGGTGACTTTTTTTTTATATCTCATCCTTCTCACTCTTTGTAACCCTCTCTAGCTGTCCCCCGCGTTATCCATTAATTCCTTTAAGTTACGCCTCCTCTTGATCTCAATCTTAGAACATCAAGGAAGGGTACGTCTCGTCCGACAGAGGGTGGATTTGATAATTGTCAAAGGGTAAAAAAAGGACATAAGTTGAATTTTTAAAGCTAATAAAGAGAGATATAATCTGATATTTACTCAAAAGCCACCTTAACTTTTCGAATTTTTAATTTTAACTAAAAAAAATAAAATAAAAATAATATAAAAGTGCAGAATATCTATGTATACTTGTATACATATATGTCATAGGTAAATGACTATTTTGGGAAAATATCTCATTTGCCTGGCCAAATAGCTTCAACTATTATTTCATTTCAATTTGACAAGGAAAATAGCATTTGCCTAGACAAAAGTCATTTGCCTAAATCTTTGTTATTACAAAAAAAAAAAAATTTCTTTATTGTATATTTATCTAACTTCAGTGGTTTTGAGTTCTAAATTAATGTAAATGTCCAAATTGATTTTAAATAAATATGTTGGTGAAATGATTCAATGAAAGCATGGGTTGTGCTAACACAGTGATTCTCAACCTGGACGATCGACATCTTAAAGGGGGCAGAATTCAAAAAATGTAATTATTACAGGCAGTAAATTTGATCTTCAAAATAAAACTAAAATTAACAAACCTCACTAGAAACAGATTCCAGATGTTTATAAACTGCCGTTTTTTTACCGACCGACGATAGTAAGGGAGGTATTGTTTTCACACCAAATTTCACATGTGGAGATTTTTACATATCTCCACGAATCATGCATTTTCTAAACAGAAAAAAGTATTTTTAGCATGATGTCTGTCCGTCTGTCCGTCCGTCTGTCCGTCCGTCTGTCCGTCCGTCTGTCCGTCCGTATAGATGTGTACAGCCTGAACGGCTCAACGGATTTTGATGAAATTTGGTATATTTACTTAATGCATCAGTAGGATGAATTGATCAACTTTTGGTGCAAATCCGGAAACCGGGAGTGGTAGTATTAGCGATCGACGATAGGAAGGGAAGGGTTATTTTCGCACCAAATTTCACATGAGGAGATTTTTTTATATATCACCACGAATCATGCACTTTGTATTGGTTTTATCCTCGAGAAAAATCATCTTTATTAGTTTTTTTCTTAATTTAAAATTATATGACGTCATCCAGCCATTCATGACGTCACAGCCTGGACTTGCATATATATTATAAATAAAATAAAATTAAAAATATTTATGTTCTATCCATATCTGTTTTTTATTACATTAATAGATATATGGAAATTATTTGAAATTGTTTCTGTAGCTGGAAATTAATTTATTTCAAACCGTCGGTCGGTTCGGACCTGGCCATAGGTCAACTTATTTTGTTTTGTTTTATCACTCGTGGTTGTTGTATCTCTTCTTTAATATTGCTGGCAAGTATACGATCTAATAAATGAACTTCCAACTCTCCAGATTTATAAATAATCACAATATAATTACTAGTAGGTGTAAAAATAAATTTTTCTAGAATTTTATCAATCATTTTAATTTAAAAACAATATAGATATAGATGTGAGTAGTAACTTACTAACATAGGATAGAAATTTATCAATGGAGAGAAAATTTGAATCATCACTGTTTAAAAAATATAGTTTGTCTGATAAAGAGTGAATTCCCAAAATCTGTTAACATTAAAAAAAAATGAGTTAGTCGATCAAATATTAAATTATTTAATTAATTAATAAACTAAATTTCATTTTTTTTTTTTTATTGAAAACTAAATATTTTTTTAGTCATCCCTTACAAATTTTAATAAATTTTTAAATTAAAAATATAAAAAAATATTATTACCTCTTTTAAAAAATTTATTTACATAACTAATTTTATATATATATATATATATATATATATATATATTAAGCAAATATATTTTTTTTTATAAAATCATTAAATATAATCTAATGATTATAAATATTATTTAAATAATATTATTTGATATAGATTTTAATCTTTTTAAAAACATTTATTTTTATATAATATTGTCATATTTAAAAAATTTTATTAAAAATATCTAAAAAGTGTTTATTCTAATTTATATGGTTCAACATGGTATTATAAGTTTCGGATTTTTATTTGATAAAAATAAAATAAATTGTATACTTTTAATAGCTTAATATATACTAAAATTATAAGTATTTTAAATTTTTTTAATTAAAAAATGAAAATTCAAAAATATTATGCTAAGAAAACACATACACACACAGACATTTTTCTCAACCATTCAGGAACCTTCAAAACGTATAAAAACATCAAAATCTCGACATCGAAAATTTTCGTGATCGCAATACTAACTCTGGCGAGATAGTAAAAATTAAAATGACTTTTCCTTAAATACACTTTCAATACCATATCATCAGAGGCGGATTATCCGTAAGGCAAACTAGGCACGTGCCTAGGGGCGTGTAGTTACAAGGGGCGCGCGAGCTCAGAATTTTTAAATAAATAAATAAATTAAGAACTAAACGACACTATGTCATCCATATTGAAATTTGACTCCCGCCTTTTTTTAAAGGATATTGTATTAATACAATATAATACAATATAATAATACAAAAAATATTAATATTTTTTTTAAATTTAAAATATTTTAAAATTTTTTATTTAATTTCGAAATAAAATTAAAAATATATATTTTAATAATATTTTTTAATTATAAATTACGATATATATTTATCATTCTTCCAATAAAAAAAAATATTCATGCACTTAGAAACATACCTAATAACCCCAAGTTCCATTCATTTTAATCAGATTGATGCAATGATGCAACATTTAATTAGACATGTTGGAAATTAATATATTAGACTGCAGAGGCCAGTCGTATGATAACGCTGCAAATATGTCTGGCATATGCAATGGATTACAGGCGAAAATAAAAGAACTCTATGTCCCCTAGCAGATTATATACCCTGCTCCGAAAATCACTGAACCTAGTGGGTGAATGTGCAGCTGAATGCGTTCAAGAAGCTTGTTGGTTCTTTGGTCTCCTTCAAGAAATTTACACATTTTTTTTACAGCTTCAACTCAAAGATGGGAAACTCTACAATCACAAATACGTCTAGGTAATGATAATAAAAATAAATCTACTGTCAAAAATCCATCTGACACACGCTGGTCTTCTCGAGCAGATGCTTGTAAAAGCTTAAAAGAGTCATTTTCAGAAATTCACGATGATTTGATTGCTATCGAAAGCAATCCTGCGCAAAAACGTTCTACTGTATGTGAAGCTAAAGGTATAGGGTTCAAATTAGAACGGTTAGAAACTGCCTTCATGACCGTGTTATGGAGTTTTATTTTGGTTCACATGAACAAAACCAACAAAAAATTGCAATCCGTTGATATTGATATGTGTACTGTTGTTCAATTGTATGACAGTATTATTCACATAATTTCTTCAGAAAGGGGAAATTTTGATAAATATGAACAGCAAGCCTTGGAACTGTCATTAGTAAAAGAATATGAAAAGGGCACAAAAAGGATACGGAAGAGAAAGCTCACAGCAGATGAATCTGCTGAAGATATAACTTCTTCATTATCGGGTAGAGAAACATTACGGGTAACAGTATATCTAGAAATTATAGACCGAATTGTCGTTGAACTTGAAAAGAGACGAAAAGCGTACAATAATTTTTGCAATAAATTTTTATTTTTATGCAATTTGACAAATTTAAACACCGAAGAAGTTCAAAATAGAGCAAGTACGTTGGTAACAATGTATTTTAATGATTTAGAAAAATGCTTTGTTGACGAATGTATCCATCTATGTTCTTATTTAACAACGAACAACGAACGCGGTATTACAGGTTCTGAGAAATAAAGGGCTTGAAACAATTTACCCCAACATTGACATAGCCTTAAGAATGTGCGTATCGACGGCAGTCAGTAATTGCAGTGGGGAGCGGAGTTTTTCCTGCCTATATATATATAAAAGAGAGTGAAAAACTATCTTCGCTCAACCATGACAGATAAGAGATTAAATTCGTTAGCAATACTAAACATTGAATCTACCTTATTGCTGTCTTTAAACTACGACGATGTTATTGACAATTTTTTTTTTAAATTTATTAATAATAATAAATTATTTAAGCTTTTACATAATCTATATCTACATCTACAGAGAGGAATCATGAATTTCGATGTTCGTTCTGTCGTCCCTCTTGATTTCTTCATTTATAACGTCATAGTTCATTCGCGCATTTGCGTAAGTACAGGGGTCCTGGTCTACTAAAGTCTAGGGTTTGATAATACAACGTCATCGCAAAAACAACTAGTTAAAATTTATAGTATTATGATGGCCATTTATGGGCGATACAGGGGCGTCGATAAAGTGATTGCCTAGGGCGCTCTGGACCTTTAATCCGCCTCTGCATATCATGATTAATTTAATATATCAATTTACTCGTTTCTACTTATATTTCTATATACATATATAAAACAAAAATAAAATTATTATTTATTTTTTGTAATAATTACTCAGAAATATTCCCAAGACCTACTAAGTTGGCTTATAAATTTCATTTTGAATAGTTATAAATAATTTCTTTGAGGAAGATGAATTATTCCTACATGTACTTCTAATATACATCAAAAAGAAGAAAGAAGAAAGAAATTAATCAAATAAAAAATATTTAATCAATAGGAATAAATATAGATTCAAAATGAAAAGCTAATCCTTATAGTCCAGTGGCGGATTAAGTTGATTGCGGGCCCCGGGCGGTAAAATTGAAATGGGTCCTCTGTTATTTATAATTATAATTGAAAGACAAATTTTGTTTATATTATAATTTAGGCTGTTTGATATACTTACATATATAGTACTTATGTAAAAAATACATAATTTTTACTGTGGTCGCCGAGACCCAAAATTGATTATTTTTTCTTAAGTTAGTCGGGGTTCAAACACGATCGAATAAAGATCTGTATCAAAAATAACTTGTTTTATTTAAACTCCGATTATCCTTAAACTCAACAGCTTTTTTTTTTAATTTTTTTTAAGGAAATATTTCTATTTAGGTTCCGGTGGGCCCCGGGCGACCGCCCGGTCCACCCGGCGTTCAATCCGCCTCTGTTCTAATCAAGTTACTTTAAATTTCAAAGGGACATGAATAGTGGTGTCATCTTGAATAATATTATACATATTTAAAAAGTTTATATAGGAATTAAAAAGGAAATTATTCGATAAATGAGTGAAAAAGCTAAAAAGTTAAAACACTCTTTTTTAACATCTATAATATCTATAATATTGAAAATATAATTTATAAAACGTAGTTTTGGTTGTTTCCGTTGCTTTAAAATAAAAATCTCCAACTTGAACCGAGTAATTCAAAATCATTTGATCGAGATGTTATTGATGGTTTAGAGAAGCACTTCGAATTCGAAAAGAGCATTCGAGCTAACTTGAGATTGCCCATTTGGGAACACACGCACATAAATAGGGAAATTCATTAAGAGGCCGGGACTCGAAGTTTGCTCTCTTTCGGTTGCACCCCCACTTCCAACATCCCCCGTTCCGTACACCCGGGGCGGTTGCCATCTGAAACTTGGCAATGCAAATCCAAAGTGGGAACGATCTTCATTAGTCGACGATGGCGTTGGCAAAGGGCACATAGGCGTATAGGCACATGGCCAGGCATTGCAAATGGCCCCGACACCCCATCCTCCCATACCCATCCGTCCTCCTGGGGAAGTGGTCCCCGAACTCGACATAACCCGGATGCTTGTATTTATGACTGGAAATATAACGCATCAGTGCTCGTTTTATGCAATTTCCAACACTATGTTTCAATTTATATTATAAAATAAATATATATATATATATATATATATTCTCTTAAATCATTATGAAGCGGCAGAAGAGGGATGTTCGAGCAGTTATTCATTTATTTTTCAAGCAACATGAAATAGCAAGCAAGTTACTAAATTATCAGTTCATTGCTTATTAAGAAAAAAATATCTATTGTATACATAAAGAGAATAAATTATCAATTTGGACTAAATATATTAAGAGAATTTATTTTGGATTGATTACACATGAGAATAGTTAACAAGAGGAATAAAAAAAAACATGAATAGAAAATTAGTGCAAAAAAATATAAAAGTCAATAATAATGTATACTTAATAATAAGTTTATTCCTTAGAAGGGTTAAAGTAAATGATTTCTCTTTATTAATTTAAAACGACGATAGGAAGGGATGGTATTGTTTTCACACCAAATTTCACATGTGAAGATTTTTATAAATCTCCACGAATCATGCATTTTCTTAACAGAAAAAAGTATTTTCAGCATGATGTCTGTCCGTCTGTCCGTTGTGCTGAATAGACGTGTACAGCTTGAATAGCTCAACGGATTTTGATAAAATTTGGTTTATTTACTTAATCCATCAGTAACATGAATTCATCAACTTTTGGTGTATATCCGGAAACCGGAAGTGGTAGTTTCTTCTTCTTTAAGTGCCTTGTCTGGTCTCCCTGCCTCGCGGAACAGTTCTACACTCTTCATGCGACGTGAAATTTTTACACGTTTCAGGTTCGCACTCTTTAGAAACGTGGCCACTTTGGTACTAATACCACCATCTCTGGGTTAGTGTCGGGACTTACTGAACGATGAGTTATATATTTAATGTTGTTTGGAAATTAATTTATTTCAAATTGTCGGTCGGTTCTGTGTCTGGCCACAACACTCATCTTTTAAAATATTTTTTTAAACCTTGCGGGAATTAAGATGTTTTAATGATTAAATTTAATTATTTTTAATTATTTATAAAAAGTCGATAAAGAAAAAGATCATTATATAGTATTAATATCATATTAGAATATAGATCAACATATTTATTAATATATTTGTTATTATTTATTATCAAAGAAAAATTAATTTTTATTTTTTATTTAAAAATAAAACATTCTATTAATTTCTAATAACATACTTATATTGTAGTTGATTTCAGAAATTCAGAGGAATATTTTCTTTATTGTCGAACATTACCAAAACACACGCCACTATCAATCAATCAAAACAGTTTGGTCTGGTTAATTGGTCTTTTATTTTCAAAAAATAGATAAATAATTATTTACTTCTAAATGGATTATGAAGTCGTATGTGTTAACTAATAGCAAAGGAATGATGATAGGAAGAGAGTAAGTTGGATCGATGAGGATAAATAAGTGATTAAGTGGGGCTTCTAATTGGTCATTAGTGTCAGAGGTCTGATTCAGTTCCTTTAAAGGATTCCGAGATCAAAATAGGAAAACTATTTTTATCTCAGTTGGTATATCTATTAAATATTATTGATTAAAAATACAAAATGGAAGATTAGTAAACAAAAAATGAAATTAATTAATTTATCTGGAGGTATTAGAAGAAAAAAACTTTTCAATGTGTTATGTGAACTTAACTTACACTTGCAAATATAAAATTTAACAAGAATAATTTGGAATGGAAACAATGGATATATTTGCGTTTTACACATTTGAAGAAGAAATCTTCATGATGTAACAACCGAAGTACTTTTTTTTTTTTTTTTTTTTAGAAGGAACAATTAATCTGATTTATTTTGACAAATATACTAATGAAGATTTTTCATAAATGAAGTTTATAAAATTTTATAAAAAAAAAACAAATTTGCAAACAAAATATTCCTACTTTTAAGAAATAAAATTTCAATAATTAGGTACATAAATATAATTAAAAATTTAAATATCAGGTTTCATAAGAATACTTGAATATTTTTTTAGAAACCTCAAAGAATCACCCAATAAAAAAACAAATTGTAGCAGGTGTAAAGCGATGAAGAAAATAAAAAAAAAAGCAAAATGTGCAGCATCGTACACGTGGCGGAAGTGAAACTTCTTACAATCTAGAGAATAAGATACATTTTAGTTGAGAGTGTGAGTGAGAGAGAAATAGAGAAAAAGAAAGGGATCATTTCGAAAGACATATAACAGTATAAAATTTTCGTAACAATTATTCGCTTTATTATTATTATTATCTACTCTATCATCATATCTACATTGCCTGTACTATTGTCGGTTGGTGCTTCAATTGGTAATACTGATATTAATGGCTTGTGATAACTAAAATAAGATATATATGTTCGTGATTCGATATTTTCTATATAACGTGTAAAAACAGCATCTATTGTAGTTCCAGATTTTGTTGTTGATTCCTTGGGATCGTTATTTATAAGCAGACCAAATGTTTCTCGAAGAAAGTTGATCAACGGCAACGAATCATCAGATCCAAAATTTACATTAAAATCTCCCCCGAGAATTAGAGGGATTTTATCTTCGCCTCGTTCAAGTGCATTAGCACCTGTGTGGCTATAAACCAGTAGTGAAAGGTGTATGAAATAAATAATATCGTCTAAATTTTGGTCGTTATTTTTTTTCGGCATAGTGAAATCTGTGGAGTAGAGAAAAGCAGTTTTAAATGCAATAATAATTTTAAATTGATTTAGTAGTGTTAAAGTAATGTTGAGATTCGGATAAATAACGTGAATGGTCATCGACGCACATAACTGTATGTGTTGGCGTGTGAATCGCCGACCATGTTCACACACACAATTACATGCGTCGGTATGCGTGCACGCTGTATATTTGACTTGAGAATTTTAATTATTTCACGATATATATCTTATCTTATTATGCTAGCTAAAATTGTATATATCTATCTATTTATCTATAACCATTGGTTCTCAAAAACCGCTCTAACGATTTTTTTCAAATTCACACTAGATATAGTATTTATAAAGAAAAATTGAGTTTTATTGATTACATCTCTTGAAACTTACAGCTTCATTATTAATTTCTTAATTGAAAATTATATATGGGTGACGTAAATGGCATCCATTTTGAAATTTTACTCCCGCCTTTTTTTAATTTTGTATTAATATTTTTTTTATATTTAAAATATTTTAAAATTTATAATTTAATTTCGAAATAAAATTAAAAATATTTATTTTTAATAAAATATATATATATATTTATTAATCCCGCTTTTTTTTTAAATGATATTGTATTAACATTTTTTTATATTTAAAATATTTTAAAATTCATTATTTAATTTCGAAATTTTATATTTAAAATATTTTAAAATTTATTATTTAATTTCGAAATAAAATTAAAAATATTTATTTTTAATAATATATATATATATATTTATTAATCCCGCTTTTTTTTAAATGATATTGTATTAACATTTTTTTATATTTAAAATATTTTAAAATTCATTATTTAATTTCGAAATAAAATTAAAAATATTTATTTTTAATAAAATATATATATATTTATTAATCTCTCTCAAAAAAAAAACAACAAAACAAATAAATGTCTTTGAAAGATGGTAAAAATATCTTTGTAATTATCAAAATATCATAGACCAGCAGTAAGAACAATTGTTTTTACTCCCCGAGTTCGAAGGATCGAAACTCGCCGCGTGCATTTTTTTTTTATCTATTTTCGTGATTTATTTATTCATTGTTCTTTTATTAATTAAGTTTTAGATAGTTTTATAATTTTCAATATTTTTTCAATAAAATATTATTTAATACATTTAATAATTGTAATAAATAATTAAAGAATTGTATATCAATATTTTTTAAAGGGTAGAGCGAGCTCGGTGTCTCAGGTATTAATATTACCAGCCAAATCCAATAATAATGAATCATTTTTTACTATCTCGCCAGAGATAGTATTGCGATCACGAAAATTTTCGATGTTGAGATTTTGATGTTTTTATACTTTTTGAAGGTTCCTGAATCATTTTCACTAAGGTTGAGAAAAATGTCTGTGTGTGTGTGTCTGTGTGTGTGTGTGTCTGTGTGTGTGTGTGTGTGTGTGTATGTAGGCAAGATTACGCAAAAACGGTTTGAGCTAGAATGATGAAATTTGGTACATGGACATTATTCAAAATTCATAGTTTTCTATCAACTTTTGAGAAATGTAGCTCAACCGGAAGAGGGTCATTACCTACAACGTTTTGATTTTTTTTCCTCTAAAGTGACCGTAAAAATAAAGATATATGTTTGATAATTTTTCACATGATTAAAAATTGTATAAAACTGCTATATATAGAATTTCAGCTTGATTGATTAGCTGAAATTACCAGAATTAATTTTTTAACACTGCAAATCTCACGCGCCAACACGTGATGTGGTGCCATCAACAAAAAGCCAAACATGCGCTGGTTTAATATTTATTATTTATTATTTATAATTTATAATTAATTAAATTTAATAATAATTTTTAAATAATATAAATAATATTTAATTATAATCTAATCAAAGAAAATAAAAGTTTGAATCTATTTGATAGTTGATCTTTTTACATATAATTAATCTCAAATTAAATATTTTTTAATATTAAAAAAAAATAACAAATTTCATATGTATATTTATTTTTATAAATGTTTAGGCAAATTTTGAAATTAATATATATTTAAATTCAAATTGTATTTAATTGCGATATCTACTGGACAAGGTGGAGATCTCGCCCTCTTTTGATCATAAGTCATACTAATTTTTATTCTTTGACCCAGTAGAAGCTGAGAAATATTATTCCGCGTCAACGTACTAGTGCGCATGCGCGCCGTGGACTTTCAACCTAGCGACAGGGTATTAGAACGAAAGACAGCATAAAACGAAGACGCAGATAGCCTCTTTCTCAACGCGAAAGACCGGACAAAAGAAAGACCCAGATAGCCTCTCTCTCAAAAACGAAACACCGCACAAAAGAGAGTTAGAGATAGAGGCTATCTCATTCTCACTCGTTATATCTATATCTTTTTTCTCTCTCGTTTCGTAACGCGTTACGAAATTTCAATTTTTCAATTCACTCTCCATTCTCAACCAAATGTCAGGACGCCGCTAAAGAAGTTTCACTTCAAAAATTTCCAATTTAAGTAAATATATTATAAATGTACTTAACATTTTAAAGTATTCATTTAATAAATATTGAATATTTAAAGATCAAAATCGTATAATTTATATTTAATTCTTAAAGCTTGAAATTTAAATCTCTTTTGATTAATGACTTTTTGTTTTAATGAAAATTTAAATAAATAGATTTTTTTTCTTACATTTTTTTAATTAATCCTCTTACTATTGGATATCAAGATGATTCGTTAATTCAAAAGAGAAACCTTTTTAAGACTTAAAATGGTAAATCTGAATTTTTGTACTCACTCGGTAAGTCAAGGTAAATGAAATCATGAAACGAATCCATGGTGATGGAAAATTAAGTCAAATGAGTATAGTATTAAATTAATGTTGATGAATATTCTAGAATAAATACTATAATTGAACAAGTTTGCAATTTTCTATTAAAATTTGACATAATCTGTGATGTTCCAGAAATATTTTATTGAATAATCCACTGTACAGTGTTTTTTATTTAGAGGATGGGGTGAAGTAGAAGAGAGAGGGAAAGAAAATGTAAAATATATAAAATATGAGAAACTAGGAAATAGGAATTGTTTGAATGTAAGTTGCTCAAGTTTCAGTACCTGAATTGATTTATTATTTATATAAAATTTTTATATGCGGGTGAACTCTCTCTATGACCACGATAAAGTGCACTTAAGAGAAGCAACCCTGCTCACTCAAGCCATGACTTTTGCTCGCCTTCAAGGAAAGCGTGTCCCAAACCCTAAAAAAATCCTATTTATTCACATTATTAAAATCCTTTACATATTCTCCATTCTCTCGTTAACTTGGTGTTTCATGACTAACAACCCCCTAATCCAATGATTCTCAACCTTTTTTTTTTTTACCGCGGCACGCTTTTAACGGTTTAAATTTTTGGCGCCACTCAAAGTAAAACATAAGTGTAAAAGAACCATATTGAAAAAAGTGGTCCCAAAAACGGTTTACCTTTTTTTTAAGAACCAAATTGAAAAAAAGTCGGAAATGTTTAAGAGCCTCTTTACATTTGTAATAATTTGGCGGCACACAAAAGTGCCGCGGCACAGTGGATGTGAATCACTGCCCTAATCATTCATTTGCGTATCCTAAATAACATAAGCATAGTAAAAACTGGAAACAGAGGAGGCCTTTATCCGAAAATAGATAAGAAAATAGGCATAGAAAAATAAAAAATTTTTACAATGAAATAATATACATTTAATTATAAAATGGAATTTATGCGGGACATTCATTTATGCTGAATTCATTTATTCATTTATGCTGAAACAAGAATGACGGGAATCTAATTGGAAAAACTAGCTCAGAGGTTAGATTTGAGAGCGTAATGAATATGAATAAAAGTTAGGGGATTATGAAATTTATGGAACGGTTGTTAGAGGAATATGGTATTTATAAAGTCAGTAATGCCATAAAATATTTTTATTAGTAAATTTGTTAGTAAAAACTAGACAAATACTATAATTTAAATTAAGAATATTTTTTTAATTTGTAATAAACATTTCAAAGAAATTTATCATATCAATAGAAATTTTTTATCGGGGGTCCAGGTTAGCATAGCCAGGTAAGCTTATATATAATAATAATAAAAACTAATAAGTTAACACAACATTTATTAATTCTAAGGCGGCTCGAAGTCAAGTAGTTATAAATAATTATATAACCAATACATAAAGGTGATTGTTCTCTTTATTATGAGATTTTAGACTTTTTACCGACCGACGATAGTAAGGGAGGTATTGTTTTCACACCAAATTTCACATGTGGAGATTTTTACATATCTCCACGAATCATGCATTTTCTTAACAGAAAAAAGTATTTTTAGCATGATGTCTGTCCGTCCGTCCGTCCTTCTGTCCGTCCGTCCGTATAGATGTGTACAGCCTGAACGGCTCAACGGATTTTGATGAAATTTGGTATATTTACTTAATGCATCAGTAGGATGAATTGATCAACCTTTGGTGCAAATCCGGAAACCGGAAGTGGTAGTATTAGCGATCGACGATAGGAAGGGAAGGGTTATTTTCGCACCAAATTTCACATAAGGAGATTTTTTACATATCACCACGAATCATGCACTTTGTATTGGTTTTATCCTCGAGAAAAATCATCTTTATTAGTTTTTTTCTTAATTTAAAATTATATGACGTCATCCAGCCATTCATGACGTCACAGCCTGGACTTGCATATATATTATAAATAAAATAAAATTAAAAATATTTATGTTCTATCCATATCTGTTTTTTATTACATTAATAGATATATTAAAATTATTTGAAATTGTTTCTGTAGCTGGAAATTAATTTATTTCAAACCGTCGGTCGGTTCGGACCTGGCCATAGGTCAACTTATTATTTATTTATAAGGTTATTTTACTCCCTAACACAAAGTCTTATTGTTAAAATAAACTCCATATATTAATATGAAATATTTATTCTATAGGTGGAATAAATTCTTTTAATTATATATATATATAGTACGAATAAGTAAGATTTTTATCTGTTTTTCTCTTTATTTTTCATCACATTGGAGGGCGGGTTTACGATGACAGTTGAGAATTGATGAGAGGGCCCTTAGTTATTTTTTTCAAGTTTATCTTTAATTGAGAATAATGGCGAGAGAAAGGCAAGGAAGAAGGATTATTAAAAAATATTCTCCGAATTCCAAGTGGGCCTGTCAACCAACTAACTCTCTTCATCATTTTGTTTGGACGAAAAAAGAGGTGAGTTGGAAGTGGAAAGAAGGAAATGATAAAAAAAAAATATCAGATCGAAGTGCATTTCAAAGGATTATCATATTCATCAACCATTAGTCAGGTCTATTTATATGGTATATTGAATTTCAATGAGGAATTTTAATTGATTAAATATAATGAAAATTAAACGGTCTTCTCTCTGATTTAGTTAGTAGATTGAAATGATTAGCTTGAAGGTCTTCTGCCCTTAATTAAAACGGATGAAAAATTTCACCAAATATATTTTTACGTTTATGGCTTGGGATGTATTAAAAATATTTTTTTTTATTTTTGGAAAGGTCAAATTAATTTAATTTAAAAAGTGAAACTTTTTTTTCTTGTTTTTAAAGCGATTAAACGATTATGTTTATAATTTTAGAATTAAAATAGTAATCGATAAAATTTTGTATATTTAAAATTTTAAACTGACTTAAACCTTTAGACCTATAGATGGACGAGGTTGTCCTCACTCCTCTAGACACAAAAATAATAATAATTAATTTATTATAATAAGATGAAATGTTACAAAAATAGAATGTAATCATTATTAATACAGCACTTCACTAATTAATTATATAGGCTCTCCCAAGATTAATAAAAAATTTGAATTAAATAAAAAACACAATAGTGGTTTCAAAAAGACGGTGCTACGAGGGTCATTCAACAAGTACTTAACCTCACCGTCCGATGGCGCTGCTATCACAAATGAGTTTTACCATCATGTAGTACATTCTTTTCTTTTACTTTAAAGTTTCAGTCAATTCCATGATTACTTTTTGATTCCAAATCTGAAAAAGTCACTTTGCTTGGAATATATTTGGGTCGAATTGTTCTTTTTCCATTTTTGTACAACTAATCGACACGCTTCCTTCCAAAGGCTGTCAAAACAAAACTAGTGAAGGGAATTGACTGAAATTTTGACAATAGACTAATGAAAGAATGTACTACATCATGATTGTCTAAAGTGTGGCCCAAAACCCTTTGAGATGCGGCCCAAACGCAAATTATGAAAATATTTAAATTTGCTCATTTCTTTAAAAAAAAAAATTAATGTTTGCAATATTTTTCATCTTCATTTATAATTTTATACATATATCTAATTCAAATAAAAATAAAAAGAAGTTATTTTATTTTAATAAAATTATATATACAGTAAAAAATTTCGATGTCGAGATTTTGATGTTTTTATACGTTTTAAAGGTTCCTGAATCATTTTCACTAAACTTGAGAAAAATGTCTGTCTGTCTGTGTGTGTGTGTGTGTGTGTGTGTGTGTGTATGTGGACAAGATTACGCAAAAACGGTTTCAGCTAAAATCATGAAATTTGGTATACGAGCATTATTCAAATTTCGTAGTTTTCTATCAACTTTTGAGAAATGTAGCTCAACCGGAAGAGGGTCATTACCTACAACGTTTTGATTTGTTTTCCTCTAAAGTGACCGTAAAAATAAAGTTATATCTTTGATAGTTTTTCACATGATTAAAAATTGTATAAAACTGCTATATATAGAATTTCAGTTTGATTGAATGGCTGAAAGTACCGGAATTAATTATTTAATACGACTACAAATCACGCGCCAGCAGGTGACGTGGTGCGATCAACAAAAAGCTAGATATGAGCTGGTTTAATAAATATTATTTATTAATTTTAATTTATAATTTATAATTAATTAAATTTAATTTAAATATAATATATTATTATTATGTTATTTAATCCAATTCAAATTGCGAGATAGTCGAGTGGAGACACTCCAGATTTTTTTTAATTTTTACCTTCAATATTTTTCTTATTGCAATAAATAATATTAATAAAATCACCAATTAATCACTTTCCTTTTATTGGAAATTTTAATTTTTCATTTATTATTTGTCAATTTCTATCTAACTATTTAGTAGTTATACTACTAGTTATTTTAAATACTATTCAAAACAATTTAAAAATTAAGTCCATCAAATTTTAGATATTAATATATATAATATTATATTTCATATTTACAATGAATTTTAAGATCAATAGAAAGAAAATAAATAAACCAAAAAAAAAAAAAAAAAATTAATGAATGCAAAAGAGAAATCCAATATTTTATACTTTTACATGTGGAAAATTGAATAGTATTTGAGAGTTAGAAAGTATATTTATATTTGAAATGAACCCTTTTTGTTTTTGTTTGTGTTGTTTCATTTCCAACCACCTGAAACAACAACAATAGTTTTGTTTCTCTTTGAAAACAGCCGCGAGGGGTTTTCTCTCCCTTTTTCAACTTTCTTAAGATTCAGAAATGTAAAATACAATTAATTAATATACTAAAATAATCAAATTTGTTATTTTACAATCTAAAGAATTAATTTGAATCTAGTTTATTCTCTCTGGGAAAATATATTTACTAACAACCCCTAATGAATAGGTGATGTGGAATGGGGTGGGCTGGTGAGAGCGGTTTCTTAATAATATTTACTCATATAACAGAATTCAATTGAATAATATAAGTAAGACTAGAGTAACATTATGATTAAAACCAATTTTCCTACCAATGTACACATTAGAAAATGTTAAAGTTATGTGAAAATTGAGGGGAAAACTTTCACTCAATAATTTTATATTTATATAAATTTTGATCGATCCATATGTTTATGTAATAAAAGAGAATATTTTATGCAAAAAGTTACTTTAAACATTTTCCTTGTTATTATCTATATTTACTAAAAGTTTAAAATAATTAAATTTTGTAATCAACTAATTACATATAACATATACGATAGGTATTAAAATGAAAAAAAAAATTATATATTTAAAAAATAATTAAAATATATACAAATTTTAAATTTTAAATTTTTCAAAATTAGTCTTGTTAATGGAATATTAATGAAAAAATTTAATTTTACTTTTTCTTTCATTATTTTTAAATTTTAAAAGAGAAAAATAAATCAAATAAGGATGATAGTTATTCACATATTTTCTGATATTATCCCAAATTAAAGTATAACATGTCCAAAATTCATTAATATTATATATTCACTATTTTAAAGAAACTTTTCTGTTGTCTGTAGGTTTGTCTAACTGTTAAATTGTAACTTTATAGACTCAAAATTGGCTGAACCGATTATTATTAAATTACATCACAAGATATTAATTATATCTCTATTTGAACTTAGGATATAAATTTTATCAATATCTAATTCAGTGTTTCCCAACCGTTTTTGTACCATGTCCCATCTAAGCCCTTCTAAAATTCTTATGCCTTTCTATGTAACATATACATTGTAGCCTGCTATCATAGAGATGTAAGAGTTGTTATCATTGATTTTAATATTCTTTTTATTTATTTCCAGCCAATACTCCTTACTCAGATGATCTTGTATAAGGTGCTTAAATAAGTTCTCGCTGTTTTCTAACAGATGGCGTTTCCAATAATATAAGTGGATGATATTTCTGAAACGAACCATAACCAGGAAATACTGTTCGTATTCTTGAACGCCAGTGTCACAGTATCAACTACGTTCTGAGTGCTTAAAGATGTCGAGTTTTGTGCCACGAAAGGAGTATTTGCGGGGAATTCTATTGCATTATTTTATACAGAAGAAATCAGCAGCTGAAACACACCGAATTCTTGTTGGGGAACATGCTCTGTCGGAAACGACTTGCAGAGACTGGTTTCGACGGTTCAAAAATGACGATTTTGATCTTCAAGATAAAGAACGTTCTGGCGCACCGAAAAAGTTTAAAGACGAAGAATTGGAGGGATGGGAAAAAGTAGTGTCTTGTGATGGGCTGTTCTTTGAGTAACGTGTTGTGCACCACATTGTGTAAATAAAGCATTGATTTTCACAAAAAAAAAAAAAAACAGCGAGAACTTATTCAAGCACCTTATATATACGAGGGTCGTTCACAAAGTAACCGTCGTTTTGAAATAAAAAATAAACCAATTGAGATACAAAAATGTTATTATATACATTTTAAAACTACACTTTTTCTCTACTTTTCTACATATTCACCAAATAAATTCAAGCACTTATCATATCTTTTAACAGTTTTTGAAATGCCGTCTGCATAAAAATCTTCCGCCTGAGAGCTTCGCCAACCTGTCACAGTCTCATCTTCGGTAACGATCCTGTTCAAAAAAGTTTCTCCTTCAATGTCATACCGAGTAATGTCATAGATTTTCTATGGCAGAACTCATTCTTTTCATTTTGTGATCGTCGGTGAGCACTTTTGGAATCCAACGAGCACAAAACTTGTGATAGCCAAGTTTTTCTGTCACTATCTCATGCACAAAACTTCGAATAATTTCAGGAAAATGATGGGAAAAACCCGAGATTGCGAATTTTCTCGTTCACTTTGTTCACCAAGCCATCACTGACGAGACAGGCGGCAGATTTTTATGCAGACGGCATTTCAAAAACTGTTAAAAGATATGATAAGTGCTTGAATTTATTTGGTGAATATGTAGAAAAGTAGAGAAAAAGTGTAGTTTTAAAATGTATATAAGAAAATTTTTATATCTCAATTGGTTTATTTTTTATTTCAAAACGACGATTACTTTGTGATCGACCCTCGTATGTATATCAAGGAGCGCCACCATTTCGCTTTCCGAGCTCTCCAGTAGTGCCCCCCTGAGAGAGTAGATTTAGTGAATTTGAAAATAGGATTCTTCGCAGCATTTATGGGCCAAAGAAGTATGAGGTAACCGGGGGATGGCGGAGACTGCTTAACGAGGAATTAAAAAGATAAATATAATATTTCAATGGTATTATATATAAATTGCAAAAGTTTTGTTAACTTAATTTTAACTAAAATTTTGAAATAGCATTGATAAAATATTTTTAATTAAAAGAAGTATTTTAGTGACTACCTCTTGATTTTATTAATTAAGTGGCAGCTCGAATTCTGAAGTGATAAATAGTATTTTGTTAAAAATTTGTTAATAACTTTTCATTCATTTTATTTCAATCAATGTTTTAAACCTTCATATTTTTTGATTTTTTTTTAATTTAATCAGTATATAAATTATTTATCTATTTTCTTGTATATCTTATAATGGGATATAATATTAATATTCATTTGTTATCTATATCTATCTATCTTTGTTGCTCTACTGAACTCGAAAGTTCTTGGCCACAACAACCACATTCCTCCAAGTACCCCTATCATGAGCTCCGTCTTACCCATTCTTGCTACGTGTCCTGCCCAAGGCAACCTTCTTGATTTTAATACTCTAACTTTATCTGGAGATGCAGAGAGGTGCTACATTGCTTTTTAAAAATTTCATAGGCTGTGAATAAACCTTATAATAATATAAATAAAATATAAAATATTTAAAATTTCGTCAGTCTTTATTGTAAAGATGTCAAAAAAAATGTTTAATATTATTAAACTAAATTATAATAAATTTATACTTATTTACATAAATATTTGGTATTCTGGGATGAATAAATCAAACTGCCAAATATAAAATTTTCATTAAGACTTTATTATTTACAATTAGAATATAAATGTACAAAATGATATTTTATAATACTGAGTGAGAGGAGTATAATGTTGTCCGACATTTCTGTGGTGAAAGTTTTTGAAATATAGGAATTGATTATCCTCCACTCTTTATATAACAATTTTCAATAAATAAATTTTATAAAATATACGATAAAATTTATAATAGATTAAGTATTATAAATAAATATATATATATATAATTATATAAATAAAGGAAATAAATAAGAATATAAGAAGACTTTGAAAACATAGTATAATATTTAAAAAAAAATATTTCTACTTCTTTCAAATGAAAAAAAAATCAATATATAGTTATTTTATGTTTAACTAATTTACAAAGTGAAATTATAATTTCATTAAAATAGTTGTTTTTTTGCTTTTAATCCTTAATTGTTCAACGTAAACTTTCCAACAACCTGGAAGTAATTGTAGAGGTTGATCTTTGGGAGGTATCAGAGAAAATATTGGTACTACAAAATGTTGGCAATTGGGCACCTTATTATTCTCAAAATAATACTGAAATATAAATACATTATTAAGTAAATATAGGATTCAAATATTTTATTTTATTTATATTTTATTAATATTATATTTACATGTAAAGGGCTAGAAGTTTGACTTTTAAATCTCGTTATTAAAGTTTGAATATTTTCCACCGTTCTACAAGGCATTAAATAATGTTTTATATATCCACATGCTATTGAAATACTTGCTTTAAATAACGAGTTTTCCTGAAGATATGGTAAAAATTGTTCTAAACCAAGTGCAAGTAAACTGAAAATAAATCAAGAAATTTTACATTATTATACGTTTAAATTAAATGAATAAAGTAAGAATAGAATAATATATTAGAAATATATTTTTTCATATGATATATTAGGAATCCAAATTTAACTATATTTTAGAAAAAAAATACTAGTAATATGATATAAATGACGATTATAACGAATTTTAAACAATACATATACGTAAATAAAGAAATTTCAACCTATATTATAATCAACTTAACTTTTCATTCTTTCACAGAAGTACATACCTGATAATAAATTTTTAATATGCGACTGATAATAAAAAAATAATTTTTAACCAAATTACATTAATGATTAATTAAATGGAATTAAAATTTTGCTAATTAAAAAGTATTTAAAATTACATTCTAAAGCATTTTAATCTTTTTTTTTTAGTGAAATTTGAATTTTTTCCATTTCTTTTATAAAATAAAAAAAAAATTCCATTTTACGGAAAATACAAAACGGCTTTCGTCCACCTCTCAGTTTAGAGAAAATTTGAGGAACCACCATGATAAATAACAGATGAAATGTTTAAAAATAAATTAACTATGCTTACATATTAAATCATAAGATCCGAAGGGTAAGAAGATTTTTGTTCAATTGATGCATATGATTATCTTAATCCAAGTATTTATTCTGACAAGATTTATTGTCAGATGTGTCCAAAAAGATAAAATTCACATCAATTTATTATATAATAATTTATCAGATAGAAATATATTATAATATTCAACAAAGAAGTGTAGAAAATCTTTAATTTAATTTCATATCAAAAACCTATACTTTCTTCTATTTACCCTTGATAATTTTAATTTTAATAACCATTATTGTATATAGTTAAATAAATATTTGACTTACTGTTGTTCCGATTCGGAAACATTAATTTTGTTTTTTTTATCATCATTAAATTGAGTTAATGGCAGCATCAATGGATATATAAAAGCATTATTAGAAATGACAAAGTCCATCATTTCTTTAGGAAATCTACCGTATTTATTTTTCTTAAGTCTAAAAATAAGAATGCCAAAATTAAATACAAAATAATTAAATAATAAATAATAAATTTTTTTGGAATTTCCATTAAAATTAAAATTTGAAAAAATATTTATCGATTTATTTATATATTTTGATAAAGTATATGAATAATAAAATATATTTAATAAAATAAAAAATTACAATATATCGCAGTTTTTAGCATATTTATGGAATCTGAAAATAATATAAAATGAATTCATTAGTAGATGTGAATGAAAGAAATTATAAATTTTAATATATGAAATATATATTACTTGAAAAATTGAGCTTTATTTTTGTCTACGAGTTGGTCCCATTGATCCATTGATGTTAAAGCGTTATTTAAATTTAATATATTATTAATCATTTTGTTTGATTTTGATCTATCTTTTAATTTCATCTAAAAATTAAGAAAATATGAAAAATATTTAAAGATAAAATAAAAGAAATGTGAATAATTTATAAATACCAAAAGTTGTTTCATTTTTTGAGCATTATCTGGGGTGGAATCTTGATATTTAAATTGAATGTAATGTTGTAAAATCAATTGAACGTGTTTTCTTAATTGTTGTTCTAAGACTAGAATTTGAGCAGGCATAAAGATAGGTGAATCGTCTATAGCTAATGGATCTTTTTGTAATTGAACTTCATCTTCATTCTGCCCCTGTAAGATTAATTAATTTATTTAAATAATTAAAGGGTATTCATATGGTAAATTATATTTAAATTTTAAAAGAGTTTAAGTATTTAAGATTTATATATATATTATAATATATTTTAATATATAAATAAGAATTTATTTAATTTAATTTATTGAAGATTTATATTTTTAAAATTACTAATAATATATAATAAAAGCATATAACAAAGTGGCTATATATATTTGTATTTCTCTGCCAATTTTCGATCAATTTTGAAATTTTGTGTATTTACAAATCCACTTAGATGATTATTTTAGGTACCATTGGAACACGATCAAGAGAAAGTGCATTTTGCTTCCAGAGCTCTGGCATAGAAAAATTTAATTATCGGCTTGAGGGGTTAATAAATATAAATATTTTAAATAACAAATATAATTTTATGATGATATTGAACTAGAAATTAGCATGAAATCAGAAAGTTAAGAAATAAAACTCTCTAACTTGTTTTTATAACCATTTTTTCTTAAACATCGACAAAGCTGGAAAATAGAAGTTTGAGAGTTTTATTTTTGTTTTTTCCTGTAAGCTGCAGTGGCTTCTAGTAATATAAAAAATTATAATTTTATAAAATTATTTTCCGAAAGGAAAATACAGAAAAAATTAAGATGGCGATATGATTTAATCCATAATGTATAAAGAATAAAGTTTTATAATATATACCTCCTCTTCATTGTTATTAGAATTGACGGATATAAACTGAGGGGATTCATATTCATCTTGAATTATTTCTTTTTTTATGTTTGGAATTATATTAATATCGTTATTCAATTTAACATTTATGAATATTTCTTGATCGTTCTCTTGAGATTTAATTTTTAAATTTATGGTCGTTGGTAGATTTTCATCGACATGAATTTGATTCTCTTGGGAATTAATGCGCTCTTGAATTGTTTGTTTAGGTTCTTGTTTTATCGTTGGTTGATGATTATCTTTTTTTATTGTTTGTTGATGTTCTTGTAGTGATTCTTGATGTTCTTCTATATTACGTTGTTCTTCTTGTTGACGATTTTTTTCTTTGTCTAAATTATCTAAAATTTCTTTTTCTGTATACATATCAGAAAACATATCAAGTTCAGCAATTAATGTATGCAATTCTTTTTTTGAAATCTTTACAGCTTTATCAATTCGTAACTCTTCTAAATCCACTAAAAGGAAAGAAATTATGATTGATTTTAGTATACCCTGATGATAAACCTAGTAAAATATTGTATAAAAAACTTAATGTAATTTAATGTATATAATCATTCGAATATTAAGGATATTCATAATTTAATGGGAATGATTGTTAAAATAGGAAGAGTATTATGCAAGAAATGGCTAAATGCTTTAGCACCAATTGGGACTAAATATTTTTTGCCTAAAACTTTCCAAAGTCAGATGAAATGAAGATTATATATATATAGAATTGGCAATCTTCCTTCTTTGAACTTAAAAGTAAACAAGACCCGTTCAAGCATTTATGCGCCTGGGTAATATAATAAATTTCCGCCCCACAATTCTTAAAATTTATTATATTTAAAACCAAAATGCCGCCTTTCAAATTTTTAGTCTCGGACAAATGCCTGGTTGGCTGCCCTCAAGAGAGGCCCCTTAAATAAACCAATCAGAGCCGATTTATTAAGAAAAATACAAATCTAATAATATCTTATAGTATTATATAAAAATAAGGAATGAATTATTGTAATAATAAATCATTTAATTTAAAATATTTTAATAAATTGTTTTACTTACAATCCTCTTCTTCAGCCATTACGTTATATTCAGGATCGATATGTTCATCATCATCGCACTGAGTTGTTTCTGGAAGAGGTTCCGTAAATTCTTTAATAAAATCACGCCAGTCCTCATCATCACATTCTAAATCATACATGTCTATTGTGATATCAGGAGGGAATAAAGCTTTTTCAATATCTTCAAGTGGAGTGGCACTTAAACTAAATTTTGATCTTGTGCGTTGACTAATCGTGTCCTGAAAATAATAATTTATAAAAATTATATTATTTTAATTTATAAGTTTATTTATTATGTCAAATTTACATCTAATGATTTATTTCCGGAGATTTTTATCCCAGGTGATAAGAAAGAAGAATTTATTTTACTTGAAGAATCTGAAGTATTCTCATGAGTTTTAATTTGTTTCATAAAATTATCAATTGCATCATTTATATTCTGTTCACTAAATTCATTAACGGCTTCTTTATTTTCTAAATTATTTTTGAACTTTTCGAGTACATTATTATTATCAGAAAATGTATGAACTTCAACATTATTTTTTTCCATTAAAATATTATTATTATCTTTAATTAGTTTTTTTTCTTCAAATTTGTCTTGGTTAATTCCATTTTTATCTAAAAATTTAATATTTTCATGACAATTTCTATTCATTTCTTTAGTATCGTTAATAATAAGTTGGGTCTCTTTATAGTTAACTATATTTTTTTTATTATGCAATGATTTGTTTTCTAAAGAAAATTTTTTATCGTTTTCTTTCTCCAATGTCTCTTGATATTCATTCTCATTCTTTTCCTCCTCATTCTCTAACTCATCATATTCTTCTTCTACTTTAATTTCTGATTCAAGTTCTTCTTCCTCTTCATCTTCTTCTTCTTCAAGAACTTCTTCTTCTTCTTCATCAATAACTTCTTCTTCTTCTTTTATTTTACTGGTTTGAGTTTCATCTTCTGACGCACTAGTCATTTCTTCGTTAAAATCATTTTCAAATTGTTCATCATTTTCATTTTCATCCTCAGGTTCATTTTTTACCTTAATTCCTTCATCGTCATCATCATGATCCTCATCTAAAAAATCCTCAACCATTCGATATTCTTTTTCTAAATGTTCTTGTTCAACAAAATCATTTTCTTTATATTTTTTCATAACTTTCAATCCTTTATCATCATTAACGTTCTCCAAATCATCATCATTCTCTTCATCTTCCTCCTCTACCACTTCTTGATCCTCATCGTCTTCATCTTCTTCATCTTCTTCTTCCTCTTCATCAATCTCTTCTTCTTCTTCTTCTTCCTCTTCATAATCATCATCATCATCTTCTTCTTCCTCTTCATCAATCTCTTCTTCTCCATCTTCATCTTCGTCCTCATCAAGTGGAAAATTTGCAACAGAAAATTTATCCATTTCTTGGGATGAATTATATTTTTCATCCTCACTCTAAAAATAATTTTTAAAAAATATTTATTTAATATATTCCATACATATAGAAATATATTAAAAAATAATTTTTTACCGCCATATATTCTTTTTCATTATCGTCGTCTTGGGGATGATATTCATCATCATCTGTACTATCCTCAGGAAACTCTTTATCAATTAAAAAATGACATTTTGAGATTGGTTTGGATGATTGAATAGGCCATAAATCTGGTTGCAGTTTCATTAATTCCCTATTGATAAAGTGAAAATCAATATTTTAATAATTTATAAAATAGTGCAAATATTCAGAAAAATGAAATTCATACTTAGTTTTAGAACGGGTTTGTGGTAATATCCATTGATTAACATCAAAATCTTGATTCATTTGTTGTTTAACCATTTGTAATACTTGTTCATTTGTAATAACATGCTAAAAATGTAAAAGCAAACATTATAAAAAAAATAAATTGTCATAATATAATTTTGAAATGAACACATGAAGACATTTTCTTTAATTTATAGATTAAAATTCTAATCTATTTATTTTCAAACACCTAATAACATTAGATATTTAAACTTATATTACCTTTAAAATATTTTTAACATTGGAAACAGTTAAATTAGATTTAGCAGCTTTAGTATCAAGTTGACGTTCTATTTCTTCTTCCATGTTATTTAATATCTCAGGCATTTGGTCATCACTACTTGAGGTATAATCTCTTTTTCTGGAATGATATATGTTGTCAGAAGAAAATAATTTTTTAAATTATATGATTGTCAGAAGAAATCTGTTACCTTTTGGTATTGGATTGCTCATTTTCATTTTCTTGATCTGTTTCAATTTTTAAGGCTTGAGAATCTATAGAACAATTAGAATCTTCTTGTGGATAAACATCAAAATTAAATGTAAAATGATTATTTGCAGAATTATTAAAATTCGGATTATCTGTTTCACTATTACAAAAATATGTTTCAGTTCTAGATTTTTTCTTTTCGGGTTCCATTATCTTAAATTTTACAAAATATAATTAAATATATATATATATTAAAATATAACCAAATTTAAAGCATATTTATTATGAAAAGAAATTGGTTAACTTACCTTATTTATATTAATTAAATATAAAAATAAATATTTAAATTCACATAATAAATACAAATTTCAAGAGTTTTGGTATTATTGTGAAAGTAATTTGTAATTTAAAGAAAATAAACGAAAATATTAGTATAAGTGTATTTTCCTATACAATGAACTGTCAATTGAAAATTAAAAGGGATGAATTGATTTTAGCGCGCTCTATTCAGTAATTGGTAAAAATTTTGGGAAAAAAGTTGAGATTAAAAAAAAATTAAATATGAATATAAATATAAAATCCTGTTTATTCAAAAATTTTCATAGAAATATCTCTGAATTACATAAAAGGATTTAATTTTTTTTAATTGTTTTAATATTTTTATATTTAATTAACTGTACAAAATAAGGATATAATATATAATTAAATATAAAAAAATGAATGTCAATAATCATTCGTCATTCGTCACCCATTCTGCTTGACAGTTTTATATTCAAATTGTTTTAAAATATATAGCTAATTCAATTTGGATATAATGTTGTTATAGTATACTTATTGTATTGTTATTCTGTTTCATTTTTTAAATTAAATTTAAATTGTGAATAAGAGGAATCGGGATGGAGGTGTTTCATAATCTGAATCACCATATTATTAAATTTCAGAAAAATTAATTTATAATTCATTAATATGTTCCGCCAGTATTAAATTATATTTTCTTTAATATCAGGAAGATTTTATTTTAGATAACTAATAAATAGTAATAAATGTTAGCGAAAATGATAATTAACATAACATGATAACATCCGAAAATTGTAAAAAAATGTATAGAGTGGTTTGGTAAATCTAAGTAGATTGATTGCTACCACCAATTGTTTTCTTTTTAAAATTATTTATTGTTATTAAATTTGCCATAGAAAAAGTTTTTATCATTGTTCCTTCTAACTAATAATCACTTATAAAAGATTAGATTATTAAATTCAATTTAATTTCAACTTTTACTATATAAAACAAAGAAAATGTTTAAAACTTTGTGACTTGAAACCTATTCATGAATTTATGACCATAGAATTTAAGATTAAAATATATCAAACTGAGAGGCCTATTATAACACATGGGGCTGAAACTCGAGCCGAAACTGAATTTTTTGCGATGGGGGGCGATCGACATTTTAAAGGGGGCGATTATTTGACTACGATTTTGGGGTGCGATAAGTTATTTTTGGGGGCCGAAATCATTTTCAACCCTAAAAAAAAGATGATTTTGCGAACAAGCTTTTTAAACATTTCCTCTTTTTTCAATTTTTTTCAATATGGTTCGAAAAAAAACAAAAAAAGGTAAGATGATTTTGCAATCAGGTTCTGAAACTCGATTTTTCAATATGGCTCTAAGTATCACCTAGTGCACGGATGGCGAACCTTTTTCAATGTCCGTGCCACAAAATTATAAAAAATCTTTTTAAAGTAATTAACGTGCCACAAAATTGTCATTTTTTTCTCTACCACCTGTACCCCTTTTAGCTTGAATATATAATCGAATATTTTTGTATAACTTCTAACTATCCTGTATAAAAGTGTTATAATTTTAAATATTAAACTTTATTTCAAAAAAATAAAATGATTATTAAAAAATTTGAAATTTATTTTTGGTAAAAATATATCTATCCTAAAATTTTTTTTTTTATTTTTATTGTATGGAAATCCTTTAATTGATTTTAGTTTGTAGTTGTAGATAATGACAAAAAAGCAAAATTGATATTTGATACCCTGAACCACTTACATTTTCTTGTTTTGATAATGTTATGTTAAATTCTAGAAAAAGATTGCGATTCTGGCACTCTATTCTCCAATCGTCCTATGCGTAAAGTAAAGCTTGATATAAATTTTATAAAATTAATTTTTCTTTTTTTTTTAATAAATATTGATAAAATTTACAGCATATATTAAAATAAGATCAGGTATATATTTCCAAACCCATACACCTCGCAGAATTTGATGAAACTTCGCCAGTAGATTCTTTGATTAATTCTAAGAAACTTTTTCCTTAGGCATTTCTTGGGAGAACTTCTAGTTTTCGAGATACAAGTGATTAAAGATTGGATATCAATCCATTGATATCCCATTTAGCTACCATGTCTTAGCAGTTTGACCAGCAGAGGGCGCGACTAATTTTCGGTTTTTTCAGTTCGGATTGTATATAGAAAAATTAAAAAATTAATTAATAAAATAATTTTCCTATATCCAAACCGAACAGAAAAAAACTAAAATTAGTGAATATGTGAATAATTAGTGAATTAGTCAATGGAAATTTCTTAATGGCTGCACATTTCGACATTCATAACCATCTAATTGACAAATAAAATGACATACACGAAAAATACAAAAGTCATATTTGGGTTCCCCAAGTCACATGAAGAGTAAAGATTTGCAAAAAAATTTTAAATCCTGAACAATGTTATTTGTACAGTAACAACACTCAATGACATAATAGAAGTCCAAACGGTATACACTGAGTCTATCTATCATTAATGTTTTTATACTGCGAGGGAATTCAAGCGATATTTCAGCTTAATAAAATGTATAATTTGCCGGTTTAATCTACTAAGATAGATAAATAAATATTCACACAGTACTTCAAATTTCATAAATTTTAATTTTAATGTGATTTAATCATTTTTAATTTATTTGTATTGTAAAAAGTTATAATTATTAAAAAAATAATTTTGTCTTTATGCGTGTCATGAAATTTTTCTAACGTGCCACTTTTGGCACGCGTGCCATAGGTTCGCCATCCCTGACCTAGTGGACCTAGTGTACCTACCTTATATTAGGGATTATCATGCAATTTTTATCTGTAAAAATTTATAGGAGGGTTGGTCCAAAAAGGTTGAGAAACACTACTCTAAACCATTAATCGACATTCAAAATTAAAAAAAATTTCAAATAATATTGGCTTGCTTTATTTTCATTTCGCTATAATGATATTCTGGCGTTGAAGGTTTCGTTTAACAAGAGGAGAGTTATCCACCAGGCCCGATTAACAAATCAAAATGCGATTTACTTCTGGTTGGATGGATATGCACACAGGATTAGTCCAAATGTGATCTGCACAATGTGTAGCCTAAAAGAATTTGAAACCTTTGAGAACATTATTTACAAGTGCCCTTTATATAGTGGTATTCGAAATAAGCTGGCTATAGACGAGAGTATTCCTTGGACACAGTTGCTGGGACCTATCATCACAGGAGAGTTGAACAGATTATATTTTATGATTGGGGGTTCTGTCCCGTGTTGGTCCGTCGTCTCAGTGTTTGGGTTTTTTGGTTCTGGTTGGGTTTGTGTGGGTCGGTGGGGTTCTGGTTTTTTGGTGGGGGTGGGGTTGTGTGTGTGTGTGGGTGTGCTGGCGTTGTCTGTGTGGTTGGTGGTTTTTGGGTGTGGTGCTCTGATGTTTTGTTTGGGGTGTATGAAGAGTATTTTCTGGCGGATGATTATATCGAGATACCGAATGAGAAGATACGTTCCGAGGAAGAAAATGACATCACAGATGTTGATTGATGACTTTATATTTTGAATTGTTATGTTTTCAATATTTTAAATTGTTATGTAATGCCGAATGTGGCTATATATATTTGAGAAATAAATAAATTACAATTTACATTTGATTGTTTAATTATAATAAAATTTAAAAATTGAAATATTATTTATAAGTTTCATATTCTATTTATCAATATTGTAATAGTGGGAGAAATGACCCTTGATCTAATAAAGGAGGCTAGCGTTTACCTACTGCTGGCTAGATAGACCGAGCTCCGACATTGAGGTGAGAGGAAGGGAGCGAAGAGTGTGTCCCGTGAAGAAAGATTTGTGTCCAACTCATGAGATATTTTTTTTTTTATATTTACTTTTAAGTTTTTATTTCTTTTTGAATTTTATAAATGTAATTAAAAATATATTTAGAATCAAATAAATCTAAATTATTTTATATATAACTTGTGATTTAATCAGTGGACAACCTGGCTACGATTTGGTGTCAGGTGTAGGGTGAGTTACCTATACTATTCTACAATTAGAATAAATTAGGGACCCTTCATCAATAAATATATATATATATATATATATATGTATACACATATATAAGAATTGTTATAAAATAGTTTTTTTTTCTATAAATGTGTATGATCAAAGTGCGTATTCATTCATTTAATCTACTTATCAAATAGAAAATAAATAGATGATTTTATTTATTAATTTATATAATATTATTTATAATTGTAATGTGTATTTTTATCTTTAAATAAATATAATATCTGAGCGTGTTTATAAAAAGTAATGTTCGTATAAAATATAATTATTTATATACCTAAAATATAATATATATATATATATAAAAGAAAAGATAATTGAATTTAATAATTTTAATAGGCGTTTTAAATTTTTTTAAATAGATATTGATAAAATATATAACCTATATAACAATGGTGGCCAAACCGTGGCTCTTTTTGATTTTATTGTGGCTCAATCAAAAAATTTAAAGTTAGCATAATTTAGAATTTATATTAGAAACACCCTTGGATCAAATCTTATTACTAACAAAGGTTCAACTTTAGTTGATTAAACAAATATAATTTAATATTTTGTTTACTCTATTATTTAAAATAATTGAAAACTATTTACTGTTTCCAAAAATTAATTTTTCAAATTTAAATTATTATAAATGATATACCTTAATTTAATTATAAGAATCTTAATTAATTTGTTTAACTTGTTTAAATAAATCTTATTGAATTGTTTATAAAAATAGTTGTTATTATATTTATAATTTTTAGTATATAATATGAGAATTATAGTTATCTACTTCATATTTTTATAAATTTAGTAGTTTTTACAACAGATGACAAATACCCTGCTGATACTTAAGATTCTGTTAATCAACAAAAAGATGTATAACTGCTTACAGTTTTAAGCATTTGGAAATAATTTTGAAGTGATTTTTAATCAAAGTGATTAATAAAATCACTTGAAAGAAACATTTGTAAATTGGAAAAAAATACAAATAAATAAAAATAAATAGATTTATTTTTAATTAATTTTATTATTTAATTTTTACATTCATTTTTCACCTGGTTTATTGAAAACCAGAGTATAACCGCATTTACCACAGTAGTGCCTGTCTTCCATTGCGGCCATAAATACTCCAGCTCCGCATTGTTCAGAAGAACATTCCCTTCGAAGTCGATGAATTTTTCCATTTTCATCAACCTAATATATATACATATTAAAATTTAATTAATTAAAATAAGCTAACAGTGATTATTTATATTATTTTTTTTAATACTTGCCTTATAATATTTAAGAACAGCTAACTTAACCTTCTTCTTCTTATGTTTGATTTTTTTGGGAGTAGAGTAATTCTTCTTCTTGCGTTTTTTTGCTCCACCACGAAGTCTCAATACTAAATGAAGAGTCGATTCTTTCTGAATATTGTAGTCAGAAAGAGTTCGTCCATCTTCAAGTTGTTTTCCAGCGAAAATTAAACGTTGCTGATCAGGAGGGATTCCTAAAGTAAAAAATTGAAAAATTACGTATTTATTTCTTTAGTACTTTTATGACATTTGATCAAGTTTTATTATATAATAACAACGTGGTTTTTTATTTTAGTATTAAATTAAATAAAAAAAAATTGATTAAAAATTAATAAAATATATTTAAAAATAAATAAATATAAAAATACAAAATAGGGTTAGGTTATATCAAATTTATTTGAAGTAAATATAACTTCACAAATGGAATTTTTTGTTATTATTTATTTAGTAGTTTTTTTTCAAAATTACCTTCCTTATCTTGGATCTTGGCCTTTACATTTTCAATAGTATCTGAAGCCTCAACCTCGAGGGTGATGGTCTTCCCTGTTAAAGTCTTGACAAAAATTTGCATGATGTATTACTAAAATAAATCAAAGAAAAAGATATACAATTCTAGTTCTAGTTAATCGATTATTATGTTAAATGAGGAATGATTTTTATAAAGGAAATGAAAACTAATTCTAATAAATAAAAAATTAATAAATATATTATAAAAAGACTTTATTATTGTTGTTCGTTAGGCAGAAATTTTAACATTGGTACAATTTTCTTGGATTGAAAAAAATATATTAAAATAGTGAAATAATAATTAAACAAGAAGTACAGCATTAATACAACCATCATTTTCTGGATTATTTGTAACTTGGGCATATTTTCCCCAGACAACTTTTCCTGATTGGGTTACAAGACCTAATTCACTAATGTTCACTTCAATCACTGTGCCTTTCGTAATCACACCCAAAGATGTAAACATTACTGAGCTGGGATTTTTCTTTACGCCAATTATTGGTAAATAAAAGGTAGCTTTTAATTCTGGATGAGTGACGTGTGCTTTATTGAATCGAAGTGCCATAGGACGAATAAATCTCTCAAATTTTGGTGGTTTTCTAGTAAATCCTTCGCCAACGTAAGTAACTTTGGTGACCATACGTTTCCAGGCTTTTCTTTTCGTTTTTCCAGTTCTAAGTACTTTGAATACTTCAGCATCGGCTTGTGCTCTAACTTTTGGTATCGGGACATCCCATTTGCCAGCTTTTTCCTTTCTTTTTTGTTTGATCATATTAGAAAGTACTTTAGCACGGGATTGTTGTTCACGATCAAGAAGATATGCAGGTTTAGCACCGCCTTCAACTTTGTCTGTTGTTTTCTTCGTTAATTTCTCTTCATGCATTTTAATTTTTTTCTTCATTTGAATCTTTTCAGATCTTCTCTGTTTATTGTACATTTTAGCCTTAAGACCACGCAATTTTTGGGCTTTTTCGGATCTTTTATGGCCCTCCCGGGCCTCTCTTTTACGTTTTCGCTCATAATAATCGAGTCTTCGCCCGTAGAGCTTCTGATGTCTTTCGATATACTCGTTTTGTGGCATTGTGGATAATTACTAAAAAATCATAAAATAGTTATTAATAAAATGAAATATATATGAAATGAACATTCAGATTTGGGTAATTAATTAACTTACCTATCAATATATAAGCTTCTTAATTAACTTTCTTCAATAAATTTGTCTTTAATTAATATTAATCAATAAATCAATGACAAAATAAATATAATATAAATAAATATATTGTTAAATATATATATATATTCCTCGTAAATTATATTGCAAGATTATACTAATTAATAAATATATAGTTTTATTAAGAATTGTTAAATTTAAATAATTTTAAATGTAATAAGTTTTATATATATATATATATATATATATATACTTATACATATATATATATATATATATATAATTAAAATGATTCAATAAGACAATTAAAACAATAAAATATGTTATAATATTACAAATTATTCAATGTGATGCAATCATCATTGGGATAATTATGATATAAACATTTAGAGATCCCAAATCTGAATGTTATAATGATAAATAAATTAAAAAATAGATAGTTAATTTTTAAGAAAAACGTGGCTTGTCCAAGATTTATATACAATTATGACAATAATATATAAAATAAATATAGTATAAATATGATAAACATTGAATAAATAACATATTAAATGAGAACTAATTAAATTAAATAATGAAATAAAAATATATAAAATTAGTGATTATAAAATATAATACTAACCAAATTTACACCATGCAAGTCAACAGTAGAAAAAAGGTTTATGCGTGGACAAAAGAAAAGATATCACTTATAAGAATCAGGATTGCAACTTTCAAAAAATTAAAAAGAACTAACTCAAATATAAAGATTTTTTTAAATAATTAGATAATTTAATATTTTGAAATGAAAAATTATTTAATTTTTTCTTTTTCTTTAGTTAATTAAAAAAAATAAGTTTGTAAAGTTGTTTTGAATAAATTTAAGGAAAAAAATATTTATTTATAATTATTTTAGAAACAATCTACTTATATAATATAAAATAAAATAAAAATGAATATGTATATTAAAATTAAAATATTAATAAATTTAATTTTAATTTAATATTATATGTGAATTCACAATAAATTTTTATTTAGACAATTAAAATGAGACTTTTTGAATTTTCCTGAGATAAACACAAATGTTGTAAGTTAACTTAGCAACGAAAGTATAAATCATTTCCCTCTATTCCATATCGATGAGGGTCCATGATTTCGACATACATAATTAAATTACTTAAATGAAAATTTTATAATTATTTAATTCCCAATATTCCTTCTAAATAAAAAATGAAACAAAAAACGTGCGACACACACACAAGCCCGCTTTTTTCCCTCTTTAGTTCAAAATAGCAAAAGTAGAGACGCTATAAACAATGATTCAAAAATTAACATTGAGTTTCCAAGTCTTATAGGAATTGTCTGTGATCCAGACTTTTGTCACTTGGCCTTTTTATTCATATTAGTATTTTTCTAATAACAAAATATATTATAAAATTTAAACTATAAAATATAGTAAATATAGTTTGAATAATATATTAATATAAACTTTATAACGATTATTACGACATCTTTGAAGCAGTATTGACAACTTTATACCTTAATCATAAGTTTCAATTGTTCTTCTATATTTCTTGGGCTTAGGTAAAAAGCATTCAGATCATGAGCATGCCACATATCTAAAATAAAAACTGATAAAAACTAATAATATTTTCAATTAGAATTCTATAGAATCTGTGAGTATTTTATCTGGCGATTTTAAAATTATTAAAATTTATATTTATTTTGAAATATATTAATATTTTTTATACACTATTTAATATATTTAATACAAATTAAAATAAAAATATCTTTCAAATCATTCATACAAATAAAAAGTTTATTAAATAATAAAATATAAATTGAGATTAGTTAAAAATATTTTATTTTTATACCTTGAGTTAAACTAAATATGATTTATTTTTTTTTAACAACATTATAATTTCATTAAATTAAATGCCGGATCATTTTTTAAAATTTTTTATTTTTTATTATATATTTTAATTTTAATTTTAAATATTAATTTATACTTTTAATAAAATATATATTTTTAAAATACAGAAGTTATATTATTTCTATTTTATATTTAATTTAAAATTTAATTGTGTTATTTTCTTTAATTCAATACTTGACAAATCATTTCGTTAAATTAAAAAAATTCTTATCATAAAATCCTGAGAATTAAACTATTTTTTTAACATTTTTATTAATAAAAACAATAAAATTATTATATGTATTTAATAAATCAAAAATAACTAATCATAAATTATTTATTTTAATAGCTTTTTAAAATGCATAATATCGCTTCGGAAGGAGATAATAATGCAGAAAATAGCACAGATCGAGTTGCTATTTTAGATGCTGGAGCCCAATACGGTAAAGTGATTGATAGGAAAGTAAGAGAATTAAATGTTGAAACCGCACTTCTACCATTGGATACACCAGCTTATACATTAAAAGAAAAAGGATATAAGTAAGCCAAATCAAATGTCCACACTTCTAATTGTTTAAGAATCTTGTTAATAGTATTTCTTATATATTTGTGGGTAATACTGAGATATCTTCATAATTTATATCTTTTGAGAAACTTGAAAAATTTTTTAAATAATGTTTTTAATGGACATTAGCTCTAATAGTTTTTACAAAATTTTATAATTAACACCTAAAAAAAACTTAATTTTCAAGATAAATTTTTAATCGATAAGTTCCTTTTCACTTTATGTTTAAGCAAAAATTATTATAAAAGATTATTAAATATTCTTAAAAAATAGATAAAATAAATATTGCCATATCATAAATTATATAAATATTTCAACATTATTTTCAAATAAACAAATTTTTAGATAATGAAGGCCTTGAACTTTTTTGAACTTTATTAATTTATTAAATTATTTTAATTTATAATTTATTTATTGATTTTTTAATAAACTTGTTTTTTAATTTCTATATTTTTCAGGGCAATTATTATTTCTGGTGGACCCAATTCTGTATATGCTGAAGATGCACCCAGATATGATCCAGATATTTTTAGAATTGGAATTCCAGTTTTAGGTAAGAAATTAGAAAAAATGAAATAATTCATGTAATTAGGATCATTTAGAAATTATCATATATTATTTATTAATTTATATTTTTATAAAAAAAAGGTATTTGTTATGGAATGCAAATGATGAATAAAGAATTTGGTGGACAAGTTGTTAGAAAAGATGGAAGAGAAGATGGACAATTTGATATTGAAGTTGATACCAAATGTCTATTATTCAAGTAAGTTTTAAGTTCATAATTATTTCTATAATATCTTAATTTTGATTTTTTTTTAATGTTACTTTAAATAATTTATTGATTAAAAACTATAAGTATTTAATATAAATATGAATTATTTTTATATTAATTTGGGGGAAAAAGAAATTCATTGTTTTATTTTCATTTCCAATCTTTATTTAAATTATTCGTTTTGGTTTAAAAGTTCGTCTATTTTTTCGATGACTTTTTAATAGGTAACTTCATAATGCTACATTTCTAAAACAACTTTACCCTATTGTCAAAAAACGAAGATAGTAAGTTTTCACAAACTTAGATGAACCTCTATCCAACAAATTTGTTTAAAGTTTGATATTCATTTACATTCGTGGTAACATGAGATTTTTATTCAAAATAAATACATGTTGCTATCATTGTGATTGATAAATTTACATTAGATGTGTATTAAAGCATAAAGAAGGTAAACAGCGGAAAAATTTTGAAAATGATCCGTGAATCTTGACATTTATTTTCTCTAATAAATCAAGTTTTCTTCTGTCTACTTGCAACCAAACATCAAACTTCTTTTAGAACTTTAAGTAAATGATTTAAAATTGTTTTTCCTCTGTTTATTTTCTTTATACTTTAACTCATAATTAAATTTATCAATCATAATGGTAGCAACTTGTGTTTATTTTGCATAAAAATCTCTTTTTATCATAATGAATATACAATTTAACAAATACAAATTTATATGCTAAAATTCCTGTTTAGTGACGAAATAATGGATTACTTTTTCTTATAGCAATATTATTGATCCAGAATTCTATTTAACAAATTATTTTAAGATTTTTTAATGATCTATTTAAATTCTTAATTTAATATTTAATTTTAATTAAATTAAAACTTACAAATATATAATAATATATATATAATTTAATTGATCTTTTAATATATATTTATTTTTATATATAATTAATTTTTAGAGGTTTGAATAAAATGCAAAAAGTTTTATTAACTCACGGGGATAGCATTGAAAAAGTGGCTGATAGTTTTCGAATTATAGCCGAGTCACCGCTCTTTCCTGCTGGTATAGCAAATGATAAACTTCAAATATATGGTGTTCAATTTCATCCAGAAGTAAGAAAATAAATAAAGTTTAAAATTCTAATATTTAGCATGGAAATTATTATGTTCTTATTAAAATACATATAGCTTTTACTCAATTAATATAATTTATTATTATATGTTTACTTATTTTTATAATAGGTTGATTTAACTACTAATGGAAAAATAATGATCAAGAACTTTTTATATGATATTAGCGGATGTACAGGGAATTACACTTTACAAGGAAGAGAAGCCAGCTGTATTAAATATATTAAAGAAACTGTTGGAAATAACAAAGTTCTGGTAAATTTTAATTTCAAAAATGTACAATAATTAAATGTTAAAAAGGAAATAAAACCAAATTGTATTGTAATTTCAGCTTCTTGTGAGTGGTGGTGTTGATTCCACAGTTTGTGCTGCTTTACTACATAAAGCTCTAAATAAGGATCAAGTTATTGTTGTCCACATAGATAATGGATTTATGAGAAAAAATGAGAGCTCAAAAGTCCAACAATCCTTAGAGAATATGGGATTATCTCTTAAAGGTTAATAAATAGAATAGCAGTAATTAAATTATTAAAGAATAAATGCATAAAATAAATACATATTATACAATAATACTTTTTATAAAATACCTATAACTTTTAAGCGAGAATTAAAATAAAACAAAAATATTGTTCGTTATAATTAACTATAATTATTTATATTTGAATAACGGCTATTATTTTTATTTGAGAATGGAATAAAAAATGAATAAACCTTGGTTTAGGATTATAAATTGCTATTTATTAAGTTTAGATAATTGATTGATCAATAACCCCTAAAAAACCATTAAAAGCATACAAAAATAAATATTAATATATTTATAAATTATTATCACATTTCTTTAAAAAAACAAATATTCGGGTGATTTTTTAAAAATAATATTTATTTTTAGTTGTCGATGCCAGTCAACAATTCTTCCATGGTACTACTGATATAATGGAACAAAAGCCAAGTCGCCGAACTCGCGTTACTAAAATGCTTTGTATGACAATCAATCCAGAAGAAAAAAGGAAAATTCAGGGAGATATTTTTGTTCGTGTAAGTTAAAATCACGAAATTCACTTTAATTGATATTATGATTTTAGAATATAATTAAATTAAGATGAATTCAATTTTTTAATTATGGTTTTAATAAAAATATTTTTATTTTTTTTTTCTTAATCCAGGTTGCGAATGAGGTACTTGCTGATTTAAATTTAAAACCTGAAGAAATATTTCTTGCCCAAGGAACATTGCGTCCAGATTTAATTGAATCCGCATCGCATTTAGTTAGTGGCAAAGCCGATACAATCAAAACGCATCATAATGATAGCCAATTGATGCGTAAATTGAGGGACGAGGGAAAAGTTGTCGAGCCATTAAAAGATTTTCATAAAGATGAAGTAAGTGATCTAAAAGATAATTAATTTAATTTATAAAAAGTATAGACTCGGAAATTTATTAAATCATTAAAACAATATTTATGTTATTTTTTTAAGAATGAATTTTTAAGAAATTAAAAAAAAATAATCTATATTAATAGTTATTCCAAATTAATAATAAATTTGAAATAATAATTTTTATTTGATTTGTTTAGGTGAGGATTTTAGGTAAAGAACTTGGACTCCCAAATGAATTAGTAATGAGACATCCCTTCCCTGGACCTGGATTGGCAATTCGGATATTATGTGCCGATGAGCCTTTTATGGATAAAGATTTTTCTGAAACCCAAGTTTTAGTAAAAATCATAGTTGAATATAACCAAATGTTACAACGGGTAATCTAATCATACTTATTGTTTTATCATCAATATCTTATACTCTTTATTAATTAATAATTTCTTTTTGTAGAGACACGCTCTATTAAATCGAGTAGAAAGTGTAACAAATGATGCAGAAAGGGAAATTCTTCGAAAAGTATCCACCAAACAACAACTTGCTGCTACTCTTCTACCTATTAGAAGTGTTGGTGTTCAGGTAAAAATTAAATTATTCCCTTTTATTAAGGAATAAATCATAAATCTCATAAAGTCTGGCTCTATCAAATCAGTTGAATTCTAAGCGGAGTGTATGCCCAAACGGATCCTCTTATTTTACTTATCTTACTTATCTCATTTAACTTCTTATTTTACTGAAGGCTGGGTACCAGACCCTCGTATCAGACTTCATAAAAGAGAACAATTTCTTTACTAAGCCGGGGAATCAAGTCGAAGTCCAAGAGCTTAATAGACAAACTTGTTGCCCACTAGACTACCATGGAGCGCTATAAATATTTATTTATCTTTAAATATTTTATTTTAGGGAGATTGTCGTACATATAGTTATGTGGTTGGAATTTCAAGTGAAAAAGATCCTGATTGGGAAGATCTGCTATTTCTTGCTTCAATCATTCCACGTGTATGCCATAACATTAACCGAGTTTGTTATATTGCTGGAAGCCTCGTCAAAGACCAAGTAATTGATGTAACGCCAACACTTCTAACGAAAAATGTTATTAGTACTCTACGTCAAGTGGATCATCTCGTCTCACAGGTAATTATTTATTTAAATTATTTCTATAGATTTTCATTTACTTTAAGATTTTAATTATTTTTAATTATATTAAATTATATTTTTACTTTTTCCAGGTTCTATTTTCATCAGGATTTAATAGTGCTATAAGTCAAATGCCTGTTATTTTAATTCCAATTCATTTTGATCGAGATCAATTATCTCGGGTTCCTTCGTGTCAACGCTCAATCGTTTTAAGACCTTTTTGTACTCAAGATTTTATGACGGGTGTTCCAGCTGTACCTGGTAAAGATATCTCTCTAGAAGTAAGTTTTTCATAACTAAAAGCTATTTTATTATATAAAAAATCATATAATAAATTAATTAATAATATATATAAATTTTTAAGGTGGTTGCTCGAATGTTCACTGAAGTATTAACAGTCCCGGGCATTTCCAGAGTACTTTATGACCTCACATCAAAACCACCAGGAACAACCGAATGGGAATAATCCATCATATTGTTTTTTTTTAATTGATTTTTACTGTTATTTAAAGCTTATACTATCTATTAGATCATACTAAGTGTATAAATATGTGTGATAAATAATTTATTTGTTATGAATTATTAATTTGATTATAAAAAATGTATATTTCATATTATATCATTTTCCAGTGATCACTATTTTAAAATAATAAGACTGATGATGAAAATTCAGTTTTGAACTAATCACATTCTTTTTAATAAAAATCCGTAAAAATTGCTTTGACGATTTCTCTTTTCTTTTTATTAATATATTATTTATTAAAAACAACTCTCAAATATACCTATATATTATATACATATTTCAAAATATATTAAAAATAATTTTCCTTTTTCTTTTTTTTTTTGATTTCAATTTTAAAAAATAGTACCTATAAAAATTTCTATTATATGTATTATATAAATAATAATTATACTTATTATTTGATTTAAATCAACATGACAAGATCTATTTTAGAGACAAATTTCTAGTGTATAAATAAAAGATGTCATTTATAATAATCCTTTGTTATATTTTTCAAAGAAACTCCTTTTTTTTATAAGACTACATATTATAATTTAGAATAATTGAATATTTTTAAAAACGGGCATTCATTTTTTTTGAAAAACAATTTTCTTTTTTTCTTTTACAATTTTCACCAGTTTAATGAAGCATATATTCTAAAATACATTTATTTGAAACATATTTTTAATTTTTAAATTCTGGCCAGACTAGTACACCTCTCCAGTATAAATATTTTAAAGACAATTTTTAAATTTTTATACACAAATAAACACATTATTACATCTTTGTTTTATAAATGGTCACTTATAAAATTTATATTGGCCAAAATTTGCTCAACTTTAAGTAAATAAATATTATAATTCATTTTTAAAGATAAATTATTAAAATATTTCTTAATTTAATAATTTCATTTCACTTCAGAAGTTAATATTTTAAATATATTGATTTTATAAAGTACACAAATTTATTAATAAAACACATTATCAGAGCTGTTAATTATAATTTTTTTTCTCCTAGAAATTCTATACTAGGTCAAATAAATAAATTGCACCTCTTGAAGAAATAATATTAAAACATTTCATTAGAAAAAATATTACATTTGTTATTTTAAATATATAATAAACTTTTTTGTTTCATTTTCCAATTCTTCAAGAGTTTTATCACTATCAATTTTCTAAAAAAAAATATATTTTTATTAAGATTTCAAAGTTTATTTTTTATTTTTGAATCAAATATTGATTATGAATTATGATAGTTAAAGCCAAAATTATGAGGAAGATCTTCAGTGAGCAAATTATCAGTTGTGACCCCTCAGAGGAAATGTTCATAACAATGAAAGGAGAAAGATAATTTAGGACTTAATATTATTAAAAATAAATTTAAATAATAATTGTTATAGAGAAGTTAAATATTATAATATAAATTAATAATTGTAAGCACAAATCACAGAAAATAATTTTACTTTAACTATCGTTTCAATTAAAAGGAAACACCCAAAGAATTTTACACAAAATAGGGGAGTCCCAAATGAAAATTGTTTGACTGATTTATATATAACTCAAGACTATAGAAATTGTTGTAAAATTTTTTATCTATTTAGAATTTTGAATTTTTTGTATTATTACTAAATATTGGTCTTTCATAATTAAAAATATTTTATTTTTATTCATGAAAAACATACCTTATAAATTTTTGGTTTCATTTGATATATCCCCTTATGTTTTATTATTTTATCGGAACTATCAGATGCAGGTGACGATTCGAGTTGACAAAGTTTTTCACTTAAATTCACAAGATTTTGTTCATTTTTTATAATTCTTGCTCTTTCCTGAGCTAATAAACCACAATAGCTTTCTTCAAGGGCTATAAATTATAGTCAAGAGAAAAATATATTAGAACGAAATACATATATGATAAAAAAAAATAAATAATATTTAATATAGTTTATAGACATTTTTTTTTATCTATCTATGTATATCTGTTGTTCGGCGAAAGTTCATTGCATACGTTCATATGTCCCTTTCTTGAGCCCTGTCCTTCTAACTTCTATTATCTCCCTTCTCTTACATTATCTATTGTATATATAAAATATAAAGGTTTTTGTCTGTACATTGCCCAGAATTTAAAAATTTTTGAATATCTTCACGTTTTATGACTTCTGGAATCCAAAAGTGACTAGAATTTTTCATGTCCGACTGTCTGTATTCGGGAAATTGTGGCTCTATAGACTTGAAATTGGCTAATCCGATTACTTTGAAATTACATCACAATATTCTATATTAAAATAACTAAGAAACTCAATTATTAATTACTAGTAAATTTTAAATGCAAATATGATTTTTTAGACAAATGCTGAAAAGCAGTAAATTTTTATATTTTTAAAATTGGATAAATTTTTTATATTTTTTTTTTAACTAAAATGATTATATTCTATTATAATTGATTACTTAAAAGCTTTCTATTTTTATTTATTATGATTATGTTTGTGATATATAATTAATTATCAAAAATAATATTAAATTGTATTTAAATTAAAAATTCAGTATTTGTATTTGTTTAAATTTTAATACAAATAATCAAATATATCTAAATAAAATAAAAAAATTTGAAGAACACTTTAAATTCACAAATATAAGTTCAATTACAATACTTTAAGGCTAGTATCAAATATAATATCAAACTACTGAAATATTAATAATAATTTGCTCAATTAAAAAAGAGAAGAAATAAACCAGAAACACAGCTGAGATTGAAAGATGCAAGAAAAATAATAATAAAAAAGAACGTGCTAACAAAATCGGATAATAATACTAATAAATGAATTAAGTCATTTTGTAAAAATCATTCAATTAACTTAATTTAGAGCTGCTGCATTTGTCAACCGTTGACATTTTGTAACTGGAAAATCTTTTGGAGCAATATATCACTCATTCTCACCTTACAATTTTGTGTAAATTACAAACAGTTTTAAAAATATCTATTTTATTAAAAATTATAACTAATATGTGTATTTATTTATTGTTATTATAATATAAACAAACCTTTTAACTGAGCATTCTCTTCAGTGATGAATTTATTTTTTACTTTCGCATCTTTTAGATTATTAACAGCTAACGAAATATGTTGTTGATCTTTTTTCATTTGTTGTATACTATGCATAGATGATAAATGTATTTTCTATAATAAACATTTATTTATTTTATTTTCAAGTTTAACTTTCTTTTACATTTTGTTTTGCAATTAAGTAAAATTTTTATTAATATATTAATAGAAAAAAAAATTAATATAAATTTTATTACTCATTAATATGTATCATTGTGTTAAGGTCTCAACTTATCGTCTTATCATTATGAAAATTCATAAATAATATAAATTTAGATATATGGTAGTTAATCCAACTTAAAACTTTATCAAAATATAACTAAAATAATTAATGCTAATAAAATGAATTCTTAGGTGATTATATAACATAAATATTTGATTTGAGAATATTGACATTGATAGTTAAATTAGAGAAAAGACGATTGAAGTTACTTTTAAGGTCAATGTATTATTAAGGAATTGAAGGTTAGGTCTTCTCTCAGGTAACCGGTTAAATTATTTTTTATCTATATTTTCTTATTACAATAGGTGTATCAATATAAATAAAAATAAATAAATATTTTTACTACTGATAGTTAAATTAGAGAAAACATGATTGAAGTTAATTTTTAAGGTCAATGTATTTTTCAAGAATTGAAGGTCAGGTCTTCTCTCAGGTAACCGGTTAAATTATTTTTTATCTCTATATTTTTTTTATTGTTAGTAGGTATCAATATAAATAAATATAATATAAATATAATAATATAATAAACGAAATTCTTTATATTAAAATATTTATAAAATATAGAAAATTCTATTTTAACTATTTTTTAAATCATTTTAAATATTAAATTAGAATGATTTACTGTAATAACTGAATTATTCTCAAATATAAAAAAATAATATTAAAATTTTCAAATATTATTGTGTATACAATAAATATTGTCTGTTGTCATTTCAATACATATAATACTCAAAATAATATTTACCTTATACTTATTCATAAATTCAGGAAATTGATCAAATGAATCATACGTTTCTTTATCTAAAGCTTTAAATGGTATTAAAATATTTCTAGGGTGACATTGTTTTGGGGTATGGTTTAAATAATAATATATTTTACTAATAAAACGTTTCATATTAATAATATTCTGTTGCCGAAAAAATTCCTAAAAAAAATAATATATCAATTAATTTATATTTATTAATGCGTTATTATGATTGGAATATTAATATATCTCTTAAAATTGTTGAACGAACTCTACACTATAGTCCTTGCCTTCTTGTTTGGAAAACGCTGACCTATGATATAATCATTGTTTAAAAGCTCCCTGAAACTCTATTTGAAGAGAGTGGGTGTTTGGAATTAAGCTATTAAAATATTTTAATAAATTCATTTTATAATTATTTTGTTTCACTGATTTTCCAGTAGTGAGTGAGAGTTGGATATATACATGATAAAAGGTCAGGGGGTTTTCAGAAGGGTTTTACTCTAATTATTATTTATTTAATTAAAAAAAAAAAAATAAATAAATTACATTCACCTCATATTCTTCATATTTTGTAAATGTTTTATGAAGAGGAAAAGTGACAGAGCTATATGCTATTGTTGCAAAATGTAAAAATGCAGGTTCATTAGAAAGAATATGATCCCATAATTGATGCCAGGCAGTTGGTTCTAATACCTATAAAATAATTTCAAAATAAATAAAATTATATTATTATTTATTAATATTTAATAAATACCTCCGAAAAAACTGATTTCAATAATAGCCAAGCAAAAAGTTCAGGTCCCACTCTACACTTTTCAAAATGATAATATAATTGAGGTTCATGATATTCTAAAATTTTTTCTAAAGGATCTAGAATCTTAAATGGTGCAAAAGGAAATGATGACCACCAATGTTGACACCAATTTTCTAAAAAAAATATATAGAAAATTTTATATTTATTATTTTTCTAATTGTCCCAATGGTACAGCAAACCAACCAAAAGAAAAATATAAATATAAATTTTTTTTATAAAATAATGTTTATCCAATGGACTAAAAATAATTTTTAATAATAATAATTTTTCTATAAGCCTGACAAAGATTTTGGATGAATTGCTTCTAATTCAACGAAAAAAGTTGGGCACATTTAGTTTTATTTATATGAACAATCAAGTCAAATTTTTGTAATAATAAAAATTTTATTAAACACATAAACTGACAAATTTTTTTATCATGCAATAAAATTAATAGTTCAAGAGCTAAGAAAATAATATTTTATTTAATTAATAATTTATTATACTGTAATATACTTATATTAAAGTATGTATCAAAATTTAAAAGAATTTTTATTAAATTTACATATTATCAATCAAATCCAAAATGGTTGATTAAATATGAAGAAATGGTGTTACTTGTTAACGAAGTGTTTTAGTGTAGTATGTATCTTAGTATATATTATATGAATTATAGGTCTAAAAGGAAGTTAGTTGCATAGAAATCAAATCAAAACTAAAAGAGCCCAACGATTTTAGTCGAATATGAAGCAATTCATCCATCACTTTGTCAGGCTTATAGAAAAATTATATATATATATATATATATATATATATATATTGTCTTCATAACAAAAGGTTATTCTATTGTTTTGTTTCCTTTCTATCGGGGACATATATATATATATATAAAAAGATCTTTTCTCTACGCCATCTGAGGGGAAGAAACCCCTCCTCATTGGCGATACAACTGATTAATAAGAATTCATCATTAATTTTAATGCTATAAAATTTTTTTAAATACGTTCAAAATGAAAATCTATCCTGAAATCAATATTTATGTTTCCGTTGAAAAAAAATTAATCGGAGCAATACAAAAGGAGTTAGTTACTAAAAGTAATAAGTCGCTAATTAATTATAATTCAATTATATTTCTTCTATACCTTCTAGGGATCAATTGAAATATCTATAAAAATTTTCAAAAGTCTATCTCAATAAAAAGTCGATTTCAATTTGTCAAAAGAGCGAACAGACAGACAGAGAGACAGACGCCAAGTGAAGTTAAGAAAAACGTTATAAAAACATGAAAAAATACACTATTGATTCAGTCGAAAGGTGTGGATAAATATTTTTTGAAAATTTGATAAATACTTAACAAATACAGTCACTCTTTTATATTTCAAATCAATTAAGATAATCTTTTTTAATGATTCTTTTCAATTTGTATTTATATTACATCTCTAATATCTTGGTTAATGAATTTATATATTACTATATACATATTTATTATACATACTCAAGATGGTATAAATAACTTCAAAAGCCGCCACTAAATCATTTTCAAAAGTTTTCATAAAAGGAAAAACAAAATTACTTAAAAATTCCGTTTGAGCTAATATTGGCGCTTGATGCGACAACGAATTTAACACCCTGAAAAAATACAAATTTAAATTAAGATATGAACATTTACAGTGGCGTACTTAGGGGGGGGGTGCGGTCCGCACCGGGCGGCACTTATCTTGGGGCGGCATTTTTTACCGACCGACGATAGTAAGGGAGGTATTGTTATATTTAGTTATAGTTGTAAAAAGCAACTTATTCATTTCATATTTATTTATTTTTCTTTCTTGAATAATAAATGATTATTATGATTATTATAAGTTTACTATTTGATTTATATAAATTAACTATATGATTTCGAATGTTATTCCTCGGTGTATATAAATGCATTTTAATGTAAATTTTGAATTCTAATTCCAAGAACAGGATAATAATTTTATTTTATTGTATTCATTAAAATTCGTTGAATTCGTAAACGCATCTTTACGATTTTGTTCGGCAATTTTTCCTAACTAAAATTTTTTGATATCAGTTTATAAAATGTCATTTCTTTTGAAAAGTTTATATGATTACTTTGAAGTGATATACCAATATTTTTTTAAATGTTTTGAAAAGCAGGGCCGGCGGAAAAAAATATAATTATAAATTTTGAGAGCATTATACACGATTTTTCTAGTATGAAAGCTAGAAGAATAAATATTATATAAATATGTTTACAAGTGTATACAAATATGTGTAAAAAAATTTACTCTGTGTATTAATTAATATTGATTAAATAACTTAATAATTTATTTATGTGTATTAATTTATAAAAACCACTATTTGATTGACTTATAATAAAAAGGGCGACAAACTGGAGATCGCCCCGGGCGGCAAAAGTTCTAGGTACGCCACTGAACATTTATATTTAAAAAAAAGAAAATAATATCTAAAGCTTTAAATATTTTTTTTCATTCTTAAATTAAATATATTCTTCAACATATGAAGCTATAATGGTATTTTATAATTAAATAATTTAAATTATTTATTTAAAAAAATTCAACATATAAAATAAATACTATGTTTTTTTTTATTAGAAAAATCTGTTTCCATCCTTAGGCTAAATATTTAGATTCAAATATTGAAATTTGAATAATTTTTTTTTATAAATGATTTCCAAAAATCTTCTTTAACAAAAAAAAAAACAAAACAAAACAAAACAAACAAAGTAATTATTCTGAAACCGCATACTAAAAGTAAGTAGAGGAAAAATCTACATATTACATAAGTATATTTCTATAGATATCTATATTTTTTATTAACCAATTATATCATAGCTATTAAAATAATTAGCTGTATAAGAAAAAAACAATGTATAAAAGATTATACGTATTTATGTATATTATAAGAATAATTGCAACATAAAGTTATTAAGAAATAAAAACTTTGATGGTAATTTTGCTTTTTTTTTTTTAAAAATAAAACATTTTTCTTTATTTTATATTTTTAAATATATAATATATTTTATAATTAATATAAAAATAACTAATTACTATCTTTTTGGGGGTGTTTATGTGTATACCTGTTACAACGATTCTGAAGTTGTTGATTTTCGAGGCGACATTTTGGAGAACCTGGGATATACCGCTGATTAGCTAACAGGATAAAAGCCTCTCGATTATTTGGAATTTGCATAAGGGCCTTCCAAATTACTGTTCGATATTCATTCGGGTATATACCATATTGTTTTAAAATAGGAGCCAGTCTTTTTAAATCCAATGTCTCTTTAAGCTAAAAATATTATAATTATCGGATTATTTTAAAATTTTTTTTATTAAAAATTCAATTATTATTATATTTATTCTATCATTGTTCAATATATGAGAACCTTAGGGAACACTACCTGGTGAGATGCAACCGAGAAACTGTTATGAGGGCAAATAGTGAGGACAAAATAAATGGTCTATTCCAGAGGTTCTTAAACTGTGGTCCGCGGACCCCTGGGGGTCCGCGAAGCCTTTACTCGGGGTCCGCAAAGCCATCGTACAGGTGCACGAGAAAATGATGTGTGAGTCGGTTAAAACTTTATTTAATATAAAAGGAGCGATGGCATGGCTTTGTGAGGAAACAGAGATCAAATACCCAAATTCAACGAAATGTGCAAGAAAACTATTGCTACCGTTTCCATCTTCATATTTAGCAGAATTTTCTTTCTTCAATATTATAATTTCTAATAAAATGTGTTCTACAATATGCAAAAAAATCGTTATTCACCAATCACTGTTAGAAATATTCATCATATATCCTTGTTCTTATGAGATCGTAAGCCAGAAATTAACTAATAAAATGGCGTAAAGTACCTAAAGTTGGAATGGGGTCCGTCAAAAAAAATTTTTTCAAGTGGGGGTCCGCAGAGTACATAAGATTAAGAACCTCTGGTCTATTCTATTACTTAAATGGAATTTTAAGAATGAGATCATTTATGCTGAATGAATGATTTGATTTGAATATTCTAATATTATTTTTTTTTTGTGTGTGTGTTTTTTCTGTTACCCTTTTTGGATGTATGAGTTTTTGAAGATTCTTTGGTTTGATTTCTGTTACGCTGGATTTTTTTTTTTTGTTTTCTTTTGTTTTTCTGTTGTAATTTTTTTTTTTTTTTTTGTAAATCCTCTAGCCCAAATAAGGGGAGGATAGAGATATACCTGGATCTGTATATGATCTCTTAAATGGATAAATAGATAAATCAAATAAAATACTCCAGCTGAGATCTTACATATTTAAATAAATGGAAATTTGTTTTTGTTTTTTCTTTTTTTTTGTATTCTTTCTGTTTCTATTTTTAGATACATGGATTTTTAAAAATAATTTAATTTCTGTTATGTTCAATTTTTCTTTGTTTTTGTTTTTTTTTATTTTTTCGTAAATCCTCTACCCCAAATAGGGAGAGGATAGAGATATACTGGGTTGTATATAATCTCTTTAATTAAATAAATAAATAAAAAATAAAAATATTTATTTATATATCATTACTTCTATCTCATTAGAGTTAATATACTTAACTCAAAAATTCTTGGTCCCAAAATTTACATTCATCCAGCCCACTCTCCATCTAAATGCTATTTTCCCTAGATATCTTTAAAATCGATTTTTCTATTTCTAGTCCAATACCGACCGATCATTTCCCAATTGGTTCGGTTAAACATCTGCCTAACTTTTCTTCACCTATCACGAAATATTTATGCTGCCAAACTTTATCTCCTCGATTATTTTTGGCTATCTATCTTTGGATATGGATAGAGATAGTGTAATTTCTCGTTATGTAATATCCGTTATTCTCCTGTGATTTCATTTTTATTCAGTCCATAAATTTTTTGAAAAATCAACTTTTCAAATACCCCGAATCAAAGAAGGATAATCTGATAATCTAGTCCTGATTTGTAAAACTTGAAATCAATGGATTTGAATTTTGAATAAAATTATGGGTAGATTGAGAGAATAGTTTTCAAAAATAATATAAAAAAATCTGGAGTGTCTCCACTCGACTATCTCGCAAATTTGAATTGGATTTATTAACATATATTATATTTAAATTAAATTTAATTAATTATAAATTATCAATTAAAATTAATAAATAATATTTATTAAACCAGCGTGTGTTTGGCACTTTGTTGATGGCACACGTCACGTGCTGGTGCATGATTTGCAGGTAACGTATTCAAAAATTAATTCCGGTACTTTCAGCCATTCAATCAAGCTGAAATTCTATATATACCAGTTTTATACAATTTTTAATCATGTGACAAACTATCAAAGATATATCTTTATTTTTACGGTCGCTTTAGAGAAAAAAAAATTAAAACATGGTAGGTAATGACCCATTTCCGGTTGAGCTACATTTATCAAAATTTGATAGAAAATTAGGAATTTTGAATAATGCCCGTATACCAAATTTCATGATTCTAGCTGAAAACCGTTTTTGCGTAATTTTCTCAGCCTCAGTGAAAATGACTCAGGGACCTTCAAAAAGTATCAAAACATCAAAATCTCTGGCAAGATAGTAAAAACAGAAGATTGGAGTGAAGAAGAGATAAATGGAGGGTATACTGAGAATTCAAAAAATGTAATTATTACAGGCAGTAAATTTGATCTTCAAAATAAAACTAAAACTAAAATTAACAAACCTCACTAGAAACAGATTCCAGATGTTTATAAACTGCCGTTTTTTTTTGTTTTATCACTCCTCCTTGGGTTGGAATTTTTATAAAGGATTTTGGTTGTTGTATCTCTTCTTTAATATTGCTGGCAAGTATACGATCTAATAAATGAACTTCCAACTCTCCAGATTTATAAATAATCACAATATAATTACTAGTAGGTGTAAAAATAAATTTTTCTAGAATTTTATCAATCATTTTAATTTAAAAACAATATAGATATATAATATAGTAGTAACTTACTAACATAGGATAGAAATTTATCAATGGAGAGAAAATTTGAATCATCAATGTTTAAAAAATATAGTTTGTCTGATAAAGAGTGAATTCCCAAAATCTGTTAACATTAAAAAAAATGAGTTAGTCGATCAAATATTAAATTATTTAATTAATTAAAATAAATATTAAATTAAATTTCAATTTTTTTTTTATTGAAAACTAAATATTTTTTTAAGTCATCCCAAACAAATTTTAATAAATTTTTAAATTAAAAATATAAAAAAATATTATTACCTCTTTTAAAAAATTTATTTACATATCTAATTATATATATATATATTAGGTTGAGTCATAAATAACTTCCGCCTAAGTAGTGTGCTTCTTTTGGTATTGTTTGTACACAATGAGATTCCCCTTGATAAGGGATTTTTGTTTTTGCTTAGCAAGTATAAACTGGTCAGTCTCTAGACAACCTCGTTTCGGTGCGCACGTTTTTTTTTTATTTATACCTTTAAAATGGATAATCAAAAAATACACTTTCGACATGTGATGCTTTGGGAATTTAAACAAGGCAATAGAGCTACAGCTACGGCTCGAAAACTTTGCAGTGTATATGGTGAAGGAGTGATAACTGATCGGGCAGTAAGAAATTGGTTTGTAAAATTCCGTTCTGGAGACATGACCTTAAAAGACGAGCCAAGGATGGCCCGTCCTTCTGACTTTGATGACGATGTTTTGAAGTCAGTTTTGGAAGAAAATCCACGCCAGTCAACTAGAGAGTTATCACAGAAGCTCAATACATCCCAATCAACTGTTTGCCGTCACTTGGAAAAACTGGGGAAAGCCAGCAAATTGGGTGTATGGGTACCCCATACATTGAGTGAACGCAACGAGGCGGATAGGATGTCAATTGCCACAAGTCTGCTCTCACGTGAAAATAATGATCCTTTTTTGAAGAAAATTATAACTGGTGATGAAAAATGGATTACATATGTGAACATCGTCCGTAAAAGACAGTGGCTAGACAAAGATCAACCTCCTCTACCAGATCCTAAAGCAAACAAACACGGCAAGAAAATTTTGTTGTGTGTATGGTGGGATCGCCAAGGAATAATTCACCACGAGCTGTTAAACAGGAATCAAACGGTGAGTGGAGAAGTATATGTTCAGCAGCTACAAAGAGTTCAAGAAAAAATGTTGGAAAAGCGGCCTGCACTCGTCAACCGCAAGAACGTCATTCTGCTGCATGATAATGCAAAACCACACACAACAAGGGTGACTCAAGAAAAAATTCTTGAACTTGGCTGGTCTGTTTTGCCGCATCCTCCATACTCTCCGGACCTTGCTCCAACGGATTATCACCTTTTCTGTTCATTGCAAAATTTTTTGAATGGAAAAACCTTCACTTCAGACCAGGGAGTAAATGAAGCTGTCCTGGAGTTCTTTCAGTCAAAGCCTATAAATTTTTACGAGAAGGGTATCGATATGCTGAAAACGAGATGGCAGCAAGTCATATCCAATAATGGAGAATACATTTTAGATTAATTTTTATTTGTTTTTGTGTTATCGAAAAATAAATGTATGAATAACAAACGGAAGTTATTTATGACTCGACCTGATATATATATATATTAAGCAAATATATTTTTTTATAAAATCATTAAATATAATCTAATGATTATAAATATTATTTAAATAATATTATTTGATATAGAATTTAATCTTTTTAAAAACATTTATTTTTATATAATATTGTCATATTTAAAAAATTTTATTAAAAATATCTAAAAAGTATTTATTCTAATTTATATGGTTCAACATGGTATTATAAGTTTCGGATCTTTATTTGATAAAAATAAAATAAATTGTATACTTTTAATAGCTTAATATGTACTAAAATTATAAGTATTTTAGATTTTTTTAATTAAAATATGAAAATTCAAAAATATTATGCTAAGAAAACATTTTATATTTTTTAAATAAAAATAAATATTAAATATTTTTATAGAATTAAAAAATATTAGTAGCAATACTTAAATTTTAATTAATTAAATTTATAAAAATCCTTTCTTTTAAAAAGAAAAAGGGTATAGAATTTTATAAAATAGAAAGATTAACCCTCTCTTGTTATGTACACAAAAGAAACTATTCCATTTCAAATAATAATAAATATAAAACATTCAAGAGCTTCTTCCAAGGCAAACATAATTTTTAAGGTTATAATTTAATTTAAGGAAAAATATATATAAATGGTCTGTTCAAAAGCAAGGACGGGAGTCTTCCCAGAAAAAGTAACAAGATAGTAATAAAAAACTGTAGAATTAGATGCTGACGTTTCGAGTACGAGTCGAACTCTTCTTCAAGTGTAAACAAATTGTCAAAATTACCTACATATTGTGGTTTTATATATGTATCTCAAGTTTATACATATTATTATTTATCTATATCTATCTCTGTGGCTCCAAGGAACTAGAAAGTTCTTGGCAGCAGCAACCACACTTCTCTATTCTAAGTCACAACCCTCTAATTCCTCTCCTCTCCCATCTCTCTCACGTCCATTCCTACATTATCCACCCACCGCGTCCTTGGTCTTCCATGCGGGCGTTTCCCACTCGGTCTCCTCCCCAATATATTTTTCGCCATTCTTTCCTCCCCCATTCTAGCCACGTGTCCTGCCCACCGCAGCCTTCTCGATTTTATAATTCTAACTATATCTGGAGATGCATAGAGGCCATGCAATTCCTCGTTATGCAGTCTCCGCCATTCCCCGGTGACCTCATCTTTCTTTGGCCCATAAATCCAATTCTCAAATACTCTAAATCTACTCTCGTCACCTAAGGTCATAGACCATGCCTCACTCCCATATAATACCACCGGTAAAATAACTGTTTTATATATTTTAATTTTTATCGCCTTTGATAATAATTTTTGTCGCGATAAGCCCCTTTACGGCATGATAACAGCCGCTTCCCGAATGTAACCTCGCTTTAAACTCTTCTCCAATATTATTATCTTTCGTTATCACAGAACCTAAGTATTTAAATTTTTCTACATTTTGTATGTTAAGACTTTGTATGTTAATACATCTTGCTAAAAATACTTTTTTCTGTTAACAAATTGCATGATTCGTGGAGATGTGTAAAAATCTTCTCATGTGAAATTTGGTGTGAAAGCAATACCTTCCCTTCCTATCGACGATCGCTATTACTACCACTTCCGGTTTCTGGATTTGCACCAAAAGTTGATCAATTCATCATACTGATGCCTTAAGTAAATATTCCAAATTTTATCAAAATCCTTTGAGCCGTTCAAGGTGTACACATCTATACGGACACCCAGACGGACGGACGGACAGACATCATGCTAAAAATACTTTTTCCTGTTAACAAAATGCATGATTTGTAGAGATGTGTAAAAATCTCCACATGTGAAATTTGGTGTGAAAACAATACCTCCCTTAAGTCGGTCGGTAAAAAGAAAAAAAAGTAAAATATACAATAGGTATATTTCGTTTTAAATTATATAATTAAATATTTTATTTACCGTTTGATTATTTATTGCATTGGCAGGAGGCATAAACTCCAAATATTTTATTCCACCTATATAAGAAGGCAAATCGTATACCTGTTGCTGCTCCAAATCTTCTAAATTAAAGATAACAATCGCTGAATGAAAACCTCCAACAGCCATATATTTGCAATTTCTAATTTACATAATAATTTATATGTATACATATAATAATAAAACAAAATAACTAAATTATTTATCAATTTGTCGTATGTTTACCTTGTTGTTGTTATGGATTTAATATCACCACCTTTAAAATGTTTCGGAAATGCTCGGATTGTTTCTTTAAACGTGCCAAAATCCCATATATGAAGGGAATCATCTTGAAAGCATGCAAGAATTTGACTTTTTACTGGAAGAAAAAACGCCTAAAATCGAGTGTTTTGTTCATTATATTTTTTATTTTACTTGTTATTTATTTTAAAATGTTAGGTACCATTTTAATTAAAATTCCTTTATGCATAATAAGTTTTTGTTTAATTTTTTTCATTTTTAAATTCCAAATGATTGCTTCATTTTTAGAAGCACTCAAGCAAAATCGATGATCCATTGTAAAAGAAATCGAAAATGCTGGTGATGAATGCCCTTCCATAATTGCGGTTATTTCACCCAACTCTCCATAAAATTCAATAAAACATTATAATTAAAATACAAATAAATGAAAAAAAAAATCAAAATTTACAACTATTCTCAATAGTTATAATGCTGGTCAATCGATCTTAGTTAGGAATTTCGCCAATATAAATTAGATTTAGCAATTAATAATTGATTTCAAATAAATAAGAAGGATGGCAAAAATGGGTATTTTCCGGTATGCAATAAAATAAATAACAACTATACGTACCAATATTGAATATTATAATATGATTGACATGATTGCCAACGATTAAATTATTTTTAAAATATAAAGAAAAGGCTAATGTTGTTACTCTTCCAATTTTGGGTAAAAGCCAATATCTTAAAAAAAAAAAATTGTAATAATAATTTCAAATTATTTTTTTTTTAAATTAGGAGTCAAATTTTATATTATAGGCCATAGACTTTATTCTATTTCCCAAGGTTTTTTATGAAAATATTTTGCTTTAATAAAAGAATTTTACTAAATTTTTACCGACCGACGATAGGGAGGTATTGTTTTCACACTAAATTTCACATGTGGGGTTTTTTTACATATCTCCACGAATCATACATTTTCTTAACAGAAAAAAGTACTTTTAGCATGATGTCTGTCCGTCTGTCCGTTCGTCCGTATAGATGTGTACAACTTGAACGGATCAACGGATTTTGATAAAATTTGGTAAATTAACTTAATGCATCAGTATGATGAATTGATCAACTTTTGGTGTAAATCCGGAAACCGTAAGTGGTAGTATTACCAATCAACGACAGGAAGGGAAGGGTAAATACATCGTATACATCTATACGGACAGACAGACACATGTGAAGTTTGGCGTGAAAACAATACCATCCCTTACTATCGTCGATCGGTAAAAATACAAAAATAATTAAATAAATATTGAAAAATTTAATAGTTTAATCTTTTTGATAAAACAAAAACAAAAAAGGTTGATATTTGTTTAGATAAAAATCTTCCATGTAAGATTTAAGTTTACAAAAATAACTAAAATATAGCTATAAAAAAAAAATTTTAATTTTAATTGTTTACCTTTTAGAAGGAATTTGTATAATCATGATAATTCCCTCTGAATTGACAGCCGCAAGATAATCAGATGTAGGATGAGAAATACAATTTACGAACCGAAGTGTAGAAGGACTTTTTCTAATTGCCGTACAATCATTTAAATTAATCTTTAAAAATAAACTGTAATGAATAAATTCAAACTCGGAATAATTATATTGATGGTAAAAAAATTTAAAATAAATTCAAGTCAAATTATATATTGTTAAGATTAATATATATTAAACTAAAAAAAATAATAAATCTTACTAAGAATAATTTTTAATGAAACACGAAATTGGAAGTCAATTTATATTTATATATTTACTTTAAAGCATTTCTGTTGTTACACCATGAATAGAATTTTGAGAAAAAAAATTTTTCTGCACAACTGAAATGCGCATAAAGCAAATATATCAATCTACCTGAAACCGAATGTTTAAATGAAAATTAATCTTATTAAATTTTATATTTTATAATATTATAAGTTCAATTTAAGACTACATCACTTATTAAAATATTTCAAATAATGCCTTTGATTAGATTTCTTAATTGCATGATAAGTAAAATTATAATATTTATTAATTAAAAAAATAGGGCATGTTCTTTTCGAATGTATAATAACATTTTTACTTTGAATTATAGAAAATATTTTTTTAAATAATTTGCAATTTAAAAAATATTAAAAAAAAATGGATAAAATAAATGAAAATTCAAAATGCATTTCATATAAGTATGATAAAATAAATTCCAATATAACAAATCTATTTATAAATTATAGAAGTATATATATTTCATTTATATCTCATTTAATATATATAATATTTATTTTTCAAATTAAAACAAAAATAAAATTACCTTGGATTAGAAACCAGTCGACTCGGAGAACAAATTCGATATTTATGAATCAAAAATTTCTTTTCTTTGTCATTGAACCTCAATTTATTATAATCAACCATTTTTATAATTATTAAATTGTCGCTTTATACATCTATATATACATATATTATATATATGTTTAAAGTATATATATATTGATGCAATGGTGATTATTATTTATGAAATATGATCGGTTAATTATCTTATTGGCATTGGAAAAGTTTGGTTGAAAATTAATTAATATAGGGAGATATTAGATATTTATTAATTAATTATTATTTTTATTTAATGTTATATAATAGTAAAATAATATTATTAACATGAAAATAGAAATAATATTCATTAATTTCAATTTATTTAGTAAATTCATTAAATTGAAAATAAATGTGAAAATGTAATATTATAAGTATTTATATATTAATTTAGAATATTGTTTATACTGTAAATATTCGTGAGTATAAGTTTTTATCTTTTTTAAGAAAAGAAAGCAGCTTTTATCCTTTTTTATTATTATTATTATAATTTTTATTAAAGTATAAACCATAAATCATTTTTTTTATTATTTTTTGAATTGAAAAATATTCAAAAAAATTGGAAAGGAGATAGAGTTGATAGAGGATTTGGTCTCTTGAATTTCCTCCTCCTCATTAGTTTTAGTTTAAATGGGTTAGCTCAATTTGATTTTTATTATTACAAACATTTGACTTGACGTTTCATATAAATAAATAAAACTACATCAGGCTTATAGAAAAATTATTTTATTCTTTTTAGTCCACGAGAAAAACATTGTTTTATATTTTTTTTTTTTTGATATTTGAATTATCCTATCTTATTATACTAGTAAAATTGTATATATATATATTTGTATTTTTGAAACTGCTCGAAGGATTTTTTTGAAATAGATAAAATTTATAAAGAAAAATCGATCTGTATTGGTTTCAGCCTCGGGAAAAATCATCTTTGTTTGTTATTTCTTAATTTAAAATAGGAATTTTAATTATAAAAAAATGGCGCTTGGCTTCCTTAATTACAAAATATTATAAATAAAATAAAATTAAAAATATTTATTTTAATATTTTGTAATCAAATTACGATAAATATTATGTCGTATCCACAGAACATACTTTTCTATCTTTCAGTGGTATAATACGTACGTTTAAGGGCCGTATCTTTTATGACTATTTTCTTTTAATTTATGTTCTTTTAAATTATTTGAAATTGTTTCATATATTTTGTCCTTTATTTATTTTAAATAATAATCTTAATCTTATATATTCATAGTTCATAAGGAATAATTTTTTTAAAGTACCGAGCGGCGGCTTGGTGAACCAGGAACTTATTTTATGCTTATTATAAATAAGTGGACCTGTGGCCAGGCACAGAACCGACGTTTGAAATAAATTAATTTCCAGCTACAGAAACAATTTCAAATAATTTTAATATATCTATTAATGCAGTGGTTCTCAACCTTTTTTTCAGGCGTACCCCATAGTTTTACATATTTTTGTAAGTACCCTTTTCCTATTAGTTTTTTTTTTAAATGCAAGATTAAGGTTCAAATAAAAATAACTAGATTTTTTATTTTGTGAAATTAAAAAAAATATAAATGTATGTTTAATAGTGAAAAATAATGAAACAATAAAGAAAAATGCCAATACATGATTAAATTATAAACATAGAAACAATAAATATAAAATATATAATAAACAAATATAAATATATAAATGTAATTGCTAATGAGAAACTTGCTGTGTTAAATTTTCAGCAATTTTTTCATAATTTGGTTCCCAAGACGTCAATTGACATAGAATGTCCGCTGATGGGTTTAATTTATTTCTTTTTTTTTGTTTTTGTATCACAATATTTTGCAAAGCCACTTTCACATAAATAAGTAGCGACAAACGGCAAAAGTCGTATAATGGCCTTTTTAGCAACATTTGGAAAAGTTCTTGAAGCGTAATCCAAAATGTCGAAACAGGCACACAAGAAAATTTTTCTTTATATGTGGAGTCGTAGCAAATTTCAATCAGTTCTTCTTCTTTTGATCATAAACCCGAATAGTTTTTATTTTTTGAAAACGGATCTGCTATCCACATATCATTTTCAAAGTTTTTGTTTTTTGGAAAATACTCTATAAAAGAGCTTGACAAATTTGAAAGATGTTCTAAAATTTCCTTTTTTAAATTAAAATTTATTGAAGTATTGTTTTTCAACAAGTAAGAATCAAACGAATTAAAACAATCAAATTCTTGTCTCTTAACTCTTTCTACACATACTAATTTTTGCTTGAAAAATTCAAAGGTAAGCAATTATACTACTTTATGTTTTATTAAACTTATTAAAAAATCTAGAAAATTTATTATTATCTGAAAAAATTAATAAAATTCGTCATTTTATACAGATGCTAAACTGTACCCCTCGGACAACACCTGCGTACCGCTGGTTGAGAACCACTGTATTAATGCAATAAAAACAGATATGGATATAACATAAATATTTTTAATTTTGTTTTGTCTGTGACGTCATATAATTTTAAATTAAGAAAAAACTAATGAAGATGATTTTTCCCGAGGATAAAACCAATACAAAGTGCATGATTCGTGGTGATATGTAAACAATCTCCTCATGTGAAATTTGGTGTGAAAATAATCCTTCCCTTCCTATCGTTGATTGGTAATACTACCACTTCCGGTTTCCGGATTTACACCAAAAGTTGATCAATTCATCATACTGATGCATTAAGTAAATCGACCAAATTTCATCAAAATCCGTTGAGCCGTTCACACATATCTATACGGACGGACGGACGGACAGCCGTCATGCCAAAAATACTTTTTTCTGTTAAAAAAATGCATGATTCGTGGAGATATGTAAAAATCTCCACTTGTGAAATTTGGTGTGAAAACAATACCTCCCTTACTATCGTCGGTCGTTTGTGATTTTATTTTTTCTCTTCTTCTTTGAAATTTATTCAATCAAAATTTTTTATTTTCCTCTCCATATACATACGAAAATTATATAATTTTAATTAATAATTAATTTTAAAATTCAATTTTTCTCAATATAATTTTTTTATAATAATTATATAATGTAATATATAATATAATATATAATATAATAAATAATATAAATATATGATGTAAAACTATTATTAAGAAAATTCTTCGTATAATAAAAAAAAACAAAGAAATAAAAAAGATTATAGAAACAATGAAGAATATGTAATTTCAAAACTATATAAAAATAAATAATTCTATATTTGCATAGTATATTAATATTATAGTTTATTTATATCAATCATAAAAGATTTAATTATAAGAAAATAAAATATTTAAATATTCCTCCATTCAACCAAGTTATAAATGATCGCTTACAACCTGTTTTGTAACCTTGATCATTGATTGGAAAAGCGCTGTTCTAAATAGATTGGCATTATTTGTTTTTTTGATTCACTGCTCATCGTACAGAGTTGTAGGCACAATGCTGAAATTACTTCTCTGTTGCACCGTTCTTTTCATTATCGTCCAGGTTAGACAATTGCATTTCACTTTGAAATAATTTCTTTATAAAATTATTTAAATTTAATATTAATTAATTTTTTATAAAAAAAATATGAAAAAAAAAATATTATAATATATATAATTAAAAAATAATAATAATATTAATTTTAAATTATTAATAAAAAAATAAAAAATTTTTTTCTAAATTATTATTTTTTGTGATTACTTTAAAATGAGATATTTTTTTTATATTAAATATTAAATCTATAATTATTATATATTCTTAATTAATTATAAAAAATAATATATATAATATAATTATTATATATATTTGTACTATAATTTTATCTATAATTATCTAATTCTAATTTCTACAATAAATCATATATTTTTTTTTAAATGCTGAATTTATTTTTGATAAATTAGTCCTTTAATAAAGTCTTTAAATATTATTATTGAAATTTTAATTACACACAATAATACCAAATTTTATTCGAAATCCGTTAAGCCGTTGAAGGTGTGCATGTCTATACGGACACACAAACGGACGGACAGACGAATAGACTTGATACTAAAAATACTTTTTTCTGTTAACAAAATGCATGATTCGTGGAGATTTGTAAAAATCTGCACATGTGAAATTTGGTGTGAAAATAATACCTCCCCTTCTTATCGTCGGTAGATAATGCCATTTTAATAATTAAAATTTAATTGCCACAACTCACTTTTACTATCTCACCAGAAAATTTTCGAAGTCTAGATTTCCATTTTTTTTATATGTTTTTCACTAAGGTTGAGAAAAATGTCTTTGTGTGTGTGTGTGTGTGTATGTAGACAAGATTACACAAAAACGGTTTGAGCTAGAATAATGAAATTTGGTACATGGGCATATTTCAAAATTCGTAGTTTTATATCAACTTTTGAGTAATGTAGCTCTTTCGAAAGAGGACCATTACCTACCACGTTTTCAAACCTGCTATATATATGTGTGTATAATTTCAGCTTGATTGGATTGCTGAAAATACCGGAATTAATTTTAAAATATTATTATTCTTTCTTTCTACTAATAATCTCCAATTTCAACTTTCACCTATTTCAAAAATTTTATTTATTAGTTATAATTAATAACTAAAAATATACACTGACTAAAATATTTCTCTAAAAGTTTTATAATTCTTTATAAGCTTTTATGAAATTTAACAATTGCAACAAAAATATATTATTTATTTTAAATTTATATCTTAATATTTATTTATTATGTATATATATATCAAGTAGCTTCTGGCTAATTTTTTAATAACTCACCCCATCTTGCACACATGTGTTCATTAGAATTAAGAACCCCATGTCACACACACACACACACATGTGCAATTTATTATTTTAAATTAGCTGGAGTGTCTCCACTCGACAATCTCGCAATTTGAATTGGATTAAATAACATAATATATTATATTTAAATTAAATTTAATTAATTATAAATTATAAATAATATTAATTAAACCAGCGCATGTTTGGCTTTTTGTTGATGACACCACGTCACGTGTTGGCGCGTGAGATTTACAGTGTTAAAAAATTAATTCTGGTAATTTCAGCTAATCAATCAAGCTGAAATTCTATATATAGCAGTTTTATACAATTATTAATCATGTGAAAAATTATCAAACATATATCGTTATTTTTACGGTCACTTTAGAGGAAAAAAAATCAAAACGTTGTAGGTATTGACATTTCTCAAAAGTTGATAGAAAACTACGAATTTTGAATAATGTTCATGTACCAAATTCCATCATTCTAGCTCAAACCGTTTTTGCGTAATCTTGGTTACATACAAACACACACACATACACACAGACATTTTTCTCAACCTTAGTGAAAATGATTCAGGAACCTTCAAAACGTATAAAAACATCAAAATCTCGACATCGAAAATTTTCGTGATCTTACGAGATAGTAAAAAAGATGAATTAATGAAATACTTTCTATTCTTCAATCGAAAATATTGAATTTATGCAGTTCTATTAAATTTTAAGAAATATGTCTAGTAATTTATTGAGTGAGTGGACGTGAGGATGTCAATATTTGTTATAAATGTTTATTTATAGTATTTTTATTTTAAAGGGCATTTTATATATATGTATATATATTGTAATATATAATAGTAAAATAAAATTTATAAAACGTATATAACTTTAATTTTTATTCTATTTTTTATAGGTATAGCTATTTTAGTTTTACATATTATTTAATATTTAAATGAGAGCATTAAATAAGAATAATAAACCAATAAAATGCTCATTGTTTCAACATATACATACATTATATTCGATATTATTTATTTTTCAAGGAAGGAATATTTTTATTGTCAGGAAAGTTATTGATAATCTTATTATACAATTTAAATTTCAAACTTACCATGACGATTTTCAACATTAAATTTCATTATGTAAGAAAATAAACTAGATAAAAATTATTTTAAATAAAAAAATTTATTTCTTTTAAAGCCTTAATTAATAATCCTAGTAAATAAATAATAATTTTCAGTGAATCAGTTATAAAATCATTATTAATTAATAGATTAATAAATAAATATATTAAATATAGGAATTCAATTAAATATTTGTAATAGATTCGAATTATGAGGATTTATATATATTTTAAATATTATATAATAAATTTTATATTTTTAATGTTTTAATGTTTCTTCACTTACGTTTTGTCCGAACCAGAATGAAATGAAATGTTGAATCATGACACAATTCATTCAAATGTTTATTTCAATCTAACTTATCTACATTTAATGTAATGTATTTCAAATTTTAATTTAAAATTCTATAAATTATTTCTTGAACAACCTTGAATAAATAAAAATTTAAAAATTAAATAAAAACATGATAATTCTTTATATTATCAATAAAAATGTTGGCATGTTTGTGTTCAGACGCCTAGTCCCATGATTTCGATATCTTATTATTCAAATTAGATATAATTATAAAATTTGATGTAGTATGTTCGAAACTGAAAAAAGTCCAACCATTTAATTATAGATTAATTTAAATGATTAAATCATGGCTTATTCAGAATTTTATTTTTATTATTTTTAATAAAAATTAGAAATAGAAATAGGAAGAAGAATAGAAATGGGAAGATGCAAAGACTACGACTTTGTCTTATTTTTCCAGACACGTGCTCACTTTATTCGATATGAATCTTTTCTGCCATACAGGCCTGGGTTAATTTTATTTTAGAAATAAATTAAGTCAATATTGTTTATTACATTGAGAAATATTTATTTTGTGTTTATCAAGAGTAGTTTTGTCATGGTCAGTCAAGTATACTGAACTGCATAATTGAATTTCCCGTAAAATTTATATTTTTACTTTTTAAGTTACAAATTAACATTAATAAAGTCAAATAATTACTTTATAAGATTCATGTTAAAATAAAAAAAAAAAAAAAATTGAGTGTGAACTAGAGATGCAACGAATAGTCATTTGGCCGAATACCGAATACCGAATATTCGGCCAAAATGAAGGCCGAATATTCGACTATTCGGCCGCCGAATAGTGAACTCATTTTTGCCTAGAAACAAAATACTGTATATACTATATGTACAATTATAGTACATTTCACAATTAAAAGTATCATTTTCTAAAAAAATATGCAAATTTTTATTTTTGAAAAGCATTATTTTACTCCAAAAAAGTATTCGGCTATATTCGGCCTAAAAATTGACCAAAAAAGAAGTATTTTTCATAGCAATATATCCTCATGATCAAAGTTTTGTAAATAAACTTTTTAAACAGTGTTCTGTTTCATTAGAATAATTATTTCATGGAACTTCTGAAGTAAATTAAGATAGAAATAATTCAAAATAAATCAAACCTAATAAATTAATTGTGGAATTGCTTCATTTCAGTAGAATCTTTAAGATGCTATCTTAAAGATGTACTCAGTATAATGTTTAAGCTGATACATTTTATGATATACACATGTAAATGAAATAAAAATCTGCATACACTTAAAACTTCTTATATTTTATGACTGGGAAATTAAAGAAAATTGAATGGGGAAAAGGGATAATTTTGAGTAAATCTTAGGTGCTTAATTTTGATATATTACATATACATATATATAATAATTAATTAATAATTAATTTGTAATAAACAGTATCCTTCATTTAATTGTTTTTAATTTCTATAATAATTGGTTGTAATATTTATTTGAAATGAAATACTTGGTTGAAATATTTGAGAGTTATATATATTTATGTATATTTATTAATATTTATGTGAAAACTGACATCTTAGTTATTTATTCTATTGAATTAAATATAATTAAAAAATCATTGCAAGCTTTCTTTTTTATTATAACAAGGCATAAGTATTAACCTTCCTATTTTGCTTAGAAAAATTAGAATTTGCTCGAAGACCAGTTTTGAATTGGATTAATTTTAAGTATTAGGCTAGCTTATTACAGATATTTTAGCACTTATTCATATAGATAAATGCTGTAATAGGATTCATAATTTACAACTTTTATCTATAGGAATAAGTTCTTTTATAGAAAATGGTTGATAAAACCCATTTAGGGCATAAAAGAAAAACAAGTTAACTAACAATAAATACATTTCTACGTACCTGTAACTATAAATACGTTTGTAATGGTACTATTCGGCCTAAGGCCGAATAGTTGATTTGATATTCGGCCGAATCCGAATATTCGGCAGACAGGCCGAATAGGCCGAATATTCGGCTTCGGCCGAATATTCGTTGCATCTCTAGTGTGAACTGATGTGATGAATCGATCTGGTTATAAATATGAAAAAAATTTTAATTTTTTTTTTTAATTAAAATAATTCATAAAAAGTGTGAAAAAATATTCAAATTTAAACATTAAAATGATTCATTGGTGGTTTTTGAAAATATTATATTTATATCAATTATTATCATTAATATTAATATTAACATTGATATATGAATTGCTATTAGATTTGAACTGAACTACACTATAATATAAAAAAGCTAGAGTGTCTCCACTCGACTATTTGAATTAGATTAAATAACATATATTAATTTAAATTAAATTAAATTAATTAAATTATAAATTAAAATTAATAAATAATATTTATTAAACCAGTGCCTGTTTGGCTCTTTGTTGATGCCAGTCAACTTATTAAAAAATTAATTCTGGTACTTTCAGCAAATAAATCAAGCTGAAATTCTAGGTCACTTTAAAAGAAAAAAAATCAAAACGTTGTAGGTAATGAACCTCTTCCGGTTGAGCTACATTTCTCAAAAGTTGATAGAAAACTATGAATTTAGAATAATGCCCATGTACCAAATTTCATGATTCTAGCTCGAACCATTTTTGCGTAATCTTGGTTATATACACACACATACACAGACATACACAGACATTTTTCTCAACCTTAGTGAAATGATTCAGGAACCTTCAAAATATATAAAAACATCAAAATCTCAACATCGAAAATTTTCGTGATCGCAATACTATCACTTACGAGATAGTAAAAATGTTATCGATATATATTTTTATTTATACCAACCTCCACCCCCCCCCCCCATCTCATTCCTCTACTTTTTCAAATTCTATATTTATAGATATCACTCATCTTTAAAAAATTAATAATTGGATTAAAAATATTATTATCAATGTCAATAAAATAATTTTTACCCGATAAATAAATATATATCGTATATCGTCCCCTCTCCTATTTGTTAATTAAAATTCATTACAATTCATTATTTCAAATTAATATTTATTCGAAACACATATCCACACATTCATACATTAATTTTTATATATAAGATGCGTTCTTAGCTGAAAAAAAATTATAATTTATTATTATTATACCTAATATATAATTAAGTACAATAAATAAATTTATAATAATATATTATATATTTTTATATTTTTAGGGTGAATTTGAAATTATTTTACCAGAAATAAAACAAGAATGTTTGATAGAAATAGCAATTACGCCAGGTATATATAATTAATTATTAAAAATATATATAAATAAAATATTTTTATATTTTATTTTTTCATAATTTTCAATATTAATTGATATAGAAATAATTAATTAATTTATAAAAAATAATATTTAAACTGAAAACAAATTGAAAACAATATGAATGTACTGATATGTACAGATTTTTTGTATATTTTACAAATTATGATTCACTCTAAAATTATTTATTTTCATTTCAGATGAAATTAAACTCATCAATGAACATAAACCAGTAGAATCAAGAAATGCAAAAGTAATTAATATTTTATTTTATAATTATTTTATATTTATTTTATATCTCAATAATGTGCATATTAATTTTATAAAAATAACTAGCTACTCAAATCGCCTTCGGGGCTCTTCGCACCTAGTCAGGGGCTCTGCCCCCAGTACCCTCGAAGTAGTACATAGTATTTGGTTCAAAGTCTGTATTTTAAAGATTTTCATCAATTTTGTTTCAATCAGTATATTAAAACATTCATTTCGTTTTGTGTTCATACTTAAAATATATTTTAATTTAATCAATAAATTATATATGTTATATCTATCTATCTCTGTGTGGCTCTACAGTACTCAAAACTTTCACCATATGAGCTATAACCAACTCCTTCCCTGTCACATCTCTCCCACGACCCTCACACCTCCATCCACCTTGTCTTTGGTTTTCAAACCGGACTTTTCTCAATGGGTTTCCCCACAAATATATTTTTCGCTGTTCTTTCGTCTCCCATTCTAGTCACGAGCCTTGCCAATCTCAACCTTCTCGATTTTATAACCAGAACTATATCTGGAGATGGATAGAGATCATGTTATCCCTCCTTATACAATCTCCGCCATTCCCCGGTGTCTTCATCTTTCTTCGGTCCATAGATGCTGCGAAGAATCCTATTCTCAAACACTGTAAATACTTAAATGTTTTATATTTTTTAATTTTGATCTCCTTTGATACTAGTTTTGATGAGATAATCCCCTTTACTGGATGATAACAGGCTTTACCCGATTGCAACCTCGATTTAAATCCTTCTCGAATATTATTATCCTGATTACTGAAGTCATTTCGATATTATATTTTAAAAATAAGAAAGTACTAAAAGAAAATAACAAACAATATTTTTTTATTTTTTGTGATTCATTCACATATTACATATATATATATATATATAATATATTTTAAATGATTTTGTTTTAGTGTTTTATGGCTTGTTTAGGATCAAAACAATTCAAATTCGTAAGTAATATTTATAAAATCAATTACAATGAACTGATATTTTATTCAAAAATATTTAAAATAATAAACGTCGCTAAACATTAAAAAAAGGCTTAAATACTATGTAAATAATATATATATATATATATATATATATAAAGTTGATTTCGGGTTGCTATCACATATTTTTGTGAGATTCGAGTCTCAATGTTTCAGAGCCGTTTTGAAGTCATTTTCAAGGGGAAGAATAGAAACATATATATATATATGAAATGAGAATAAATTATCACTTCATTTATTGGACATTCTCTCTTTTAAAATATTATTACTGTTTATTTAATAATGGATTATTTTATGATAAAATTTAGATGGCCCATGGCAAATATGATCACAATCAAACTCTACAAAAAGTACAAGAATTAACTAAGGGAGATTCGAAGAAATCTGCGATACTTTTAGAAATTCTCCAAGCTTGTGAAAGTTCAAGTAATTCTTTAAATAATATCTCTCATACATGTTAATTTTAATAATAAGAGATGGATCTAACAAAGCAATATTAAATAAATCTCTTCTTTTTTTTAGTTAAATCTTCTGACATTTGTGATGCTGCTAATGAATATTTCACCTGCATTTCGAAAGTGATTGCAAGTGTAAATATCAAACTTATTATACGCTTTTTATTAACTTCACTTTTCTTTCTGTCTGTCATGTTAATAATTTGTAATTGGTTAACCCATTCTAATTTGAGCGATTTTGATCAAATTGGAAAAGTATATTGAAAGTCGATGACACTGCATTAATAAAAAGAAAAATATTTTGAATTTTTCAAAAATACGGATTTTTAAATTTTATGAATTTAATTAAAATCATTTTGTTTTTTATTTTATTTCTATCTCGGTGGAAATTTGGATTTGGATTTTAACCCAGCGTTTTTGCTCAAATTTGAAATATATATTGAAAGACGATGACACTGCAATAATAAAAATATATATATATATATATATATTTTGAATTTTTTAAAAATTTTGAGTATTAATGATTTATGTTAATACAATCTTATAGTTATATTAATATATATACAATTTTTTTTATATTTTATATTTGCTATGTTAATAATCTGTAATTGGATTTTAACCCCCTTCTAATTTTCTATACAATGTGCTTGTGTTCTGTGCAGTGGTGTATTGGGAGGGGAACGCTGGGGAACGATTTCCCTTACCTTTTTTCAGAACCGAAATGCGTTCCAATACTTTTTCATGTCCCGACAACTCCTACTTAAATCTACTGTTAGAATTCCTTTTGTGTTCGTTAATACTTTGTATAGTAAGAATAAGAAGAAATAAAAACTTATATGGAAAAAAATAGTTTGCTGAAAATAGGACTTTCTTTTTAAAATACACGCTTTTTAATAAAAAATGCCCTAAAAAATAGAAAATAAAATATTATTTTAACCTTGAATACTATCCTTTACATATGCCCAACAAAAAAGCGTGGGGCGCAAATAATAATATTAAATTCTTTACCTACTACTTATGCGTCCACGCTTTTTTGTTGGGTTTATTTAAAGGATAAATAAAATGTAATTAATATTTTATTTTCTATTTTTTAAGGTATTTTTTTATTAATTTATTTTAAATTAATAGTTATTTCAATGAATAATAATAATTTTTTTTTTATTACAGCGCGAAGGATAATTGTTTATCTTCATATAGTATTAATATGATAAGAAGAATGTAATTAATCAATTTGAATAAATAATTTTACTTTTCTTTTTCATTTATCGACTAGTTTCAATAAAAATATGAATATGCACTGACTTATTTTTTTATGTATCACTTTCAAATCCTTGACCAGATATCTATTTTTTCCAAACTTATTCTTAAATAAAAATTAACTTACAATATTCATATTGTATTGTTTAAAAATAATGATCAATTTTAAAATGATAGGCACTTGAAACAATGTGTTCTGTAAGTGAACAAAGAAGAGTTGCAAGAGTGTTTTCATTAGATTAGGCGTCATCAAATGACCATTTTCGTAATTTTAAGTGATCGACTAAAGTTCTGAAAACAATATTTTAAATATATTTAAAAAATATAATAGATATTGATAAACTTAATTTATTTCAGTCAATTTTCCAAATAAATGAGTAAGTAACAAAAAATTGATATACAGTGGTGCCTCACACAACGAACTTAATTCGTTCCAGGAGCAAGTTCGTTATGCGAAAAGTTCGTTATGTGAAACGCGTTTTCCCATAACAACACATGTTAAAAAAAATAATTCGTTCTGTAGCATAAAATATTCTAAGATGACATAATAAAAGATAAAATTTTTGTTACTATTTTTATTTAGATACATATTATATTTAGAAAAAAAAACATAATTAAATCTAAAAAACCACCCCTTGCTAGCTTTGAATTCTTCTTCATTATCTTGATTGCTGCTACTTCCAGGACGTTTTTCTTTAGATCGTCATAAATTCTCTTGGCTTTGTGACAGATGATATCTTGGGTTGTTACGTCACCTGCCTGTCCTTAATCCAAATCGCTAATAGCCTCTCCATTTCCTCGTGTATTGAAGACCTATGTTTTTCATGAAATAATTTTGATACTCCTTTGGCTACTTTGGCTGATTTGATTGCATCCTTATTTGTCAAAATGGTGTAAATAGTGGTCTTGCTGAGGCCAAATTCTTTGACGAGGTCACACTGTTTTACCCCATATTCACTCCTTCTAATTATTTCCTGTTTTATTTCAACAGAAATCACCTTCCTGCTTTTTTTAGAAGCCATGATATAAAAAAAATATTGAATGATAATGATAATTGAATATGGTAATGTAGAACGATGGCCGCGATACGTGTTTAAGTTAAGTGCAGTGACTATAATGACTGCCTGCAGTGCCTGCGCAAGGGGATGCAATACAACGATCGTGGAAGCTCGGGCGAGTTCGTTGTGTGAAACGAAGTTCGTTGTATGAATCATGAAATTTAGTTCATTATGGTTCGTTGTGTGCAGCGTTCGCTGTGCGAGGCGTTCGTTATGCGAGGCATCACTGTAAATATAAATGTGAGTGTATATATGTATATATATAGAATTCCCCTTCCGTCGAAACCTAGATTAAATTAAATAATAGTTATTGTAAAATAACACGCGATAAACGTGAATGATGGTTATCATGTGCGAATGAATATAATTGTGCATAATTCTGTAAAAAGTAAATAGATCTGGAAAATGTTTATTTAATATTTTGAACGAATACTTCAAACGCTTTTCTTAAAGATTAGCATTTTGAATTATTGGCTACCGAAACATTATCAACTTGCTGATTTAGCCTTTAATACAGTATGAAATGATATGTCAGTTTATATATATAGATATATATATAAAACATGTAAAAACTGAATAATGAAATTATTTGACTAGGCTACATATTATATTATTATAAACTCTAGATAGATATTTGTAATATAAAATAAAAAGAAACGACTTTAATTTTCTTTTTATATACTCCTTTACCACACTTTATTTATCGGTAATTATATTAAAATGAAATTTTTTATAAGTATAATGAAACATTAAATCCGATGTAATTTAACAAAAATAAAATAAGCTGGAGTGTCTCCACTCGACTATCTCGCAATTTGAATTGAATTAAATAACATAATATATTATATTTAAATTAAATTTAATTAATTATAAATTATAAATTATAAATATTAAACCAGCGCATGTTTGGCTTTTTATTGATGGCACCATGGCACGTGTTGGCGCGTGAGATTTGCAGTGTTAAAAAATTAATTCTGGTACTTTCAGCAATTCAATCAAGCTGAAATTCTATATATAGCAGTTTTATACAATTATTAATCATGTGAAAAATTATCAAACATAGATTTTTATTTTTACGGTCACTTTAGAGGAAAAAAAATTAAAACGTTGTAGGTAATGACCCTCTTCCAGTTGAGCTACATTTCTCAAAAGTTGATAGAAAACTATGAATTTTGAATAATGTCCATGTACCAAATTTCATCATTCTAGCTCAAACCGTTTTTGCGTAATCTTGTCTACATACATACACGCACACACACATACACAAACACACACACAGACATTTTTCTCAACCTTAGTGAAAATGATTCAGGAACCTTCAAAACGTATAAAAACATCAAAATCTCAACATCGAAAATTTTCGTGATCGCAATACTATTTCTTACGAGATAGTAAAAAATAGAAAAGACAAACAGAAATGAACTATTTTTTATTTATAATTTCAAGTTTCTTAAATCCTTCAATTTTCTTATAAAATACTTCCATTATAAAATAATCTTAAATATATATATATATTAGTTAAATAATTAAAGCATTTTATAAAACTCATTATATAAAATATAACTTAAGATTCATTTGTATAATTTTATTATTTTTTGTATCTTTTAAAATGTATTTTGAATAATAAATAGTTCTTTTCTGTAACTAATTTATTTTCCTTGATAATGTCCAGTTCTTTCCTTTCTATCCGACAAATTTGAAATATCAGTTCAACACCTAATTCCTATTCATTGTAAAACATATAGTTGAAAATTTATAGAAACCACTATATATTTATATTTCAAACATATACAAAAGTTTTAGAACATATGTTCCCAAAGTGGTCTATATAGACCCCGGGGGTCTATTTCAATTTCCAGGGGTTCCATGGCAGCGAATAACAAATTTGGGGGTCTATGGGGGTCCACGTTATTTCCCGGCTCTAAAAAAAGGTAAATTGATTTCCGACATGGCTTTTGGAACATTTTTGATTTTTCAATAAGACCAAAAAAAGGGTAAAATTTTTTTATAAAAAATCAATTTAGGGAGTCTATCCAAAACCGAAAACATGGCAAGGGATGTACGACACAAAAAAGTTTGGGAACCTATGGTTTAGAACAGGCCTGGCCAACCCGCGGCCCACGTCATATAATAAGCCATTCATGACGTCACAGCCAGCCCCTACTTATATATTATAAATAAAATAATAACTATGTTTCTTTATATTGACACATGTGTGCAAGATAGGGGTTAGTTATTGGAAAGGTAGCCAAAAGCTACTTCGGAGGGGGGAAGAGTTTTCTTCTGGATATACAGGAAGAAAGGACGTCATTCTTCGGCATAGATCGGACAGAGAACTTCATCCCTAAGTGAGATAGTGCCTGGATAATCCTTCAGGCCAACGAAGGAGTTGCAAGCCCATTGAAGATGGATCATTAGATACCTGCAAGAAATAACCCAGGGAACCTTCACGTGAATCTCTATATGCACCGAACTATCTATATCATCAATAATAGCTAAGTGGTTGACCCTTAATAAAATGGAATTGCCAATTAAATACAAAATCTGATTTAATTTATAATATCAAATACATAACTTTATTTTCTAATTAATTACTTTTTTCTAATGTCTACGATACCAAATATAATTATGTTCAATTCTTAAATCTTAATTTAATATTTAATTTTTATTCTGAATGAATTCAACTTTACCTCTTCCCTTATGAACCGTCGCTGATGCACCAAACTATATTCTATTCCCAATTATTTAAATTCGTATATTCGCCCTCGTGATAAAAAGTTCGTCACTTATGGTCTCAAGTCTAAAGCACTGATTCACAGCGATCCATGGTGGCGGTGATAGCCACAGGTGCAATTGAGAAAAATTGTATTAAAATGCTATTCTGAATTCAATAAATAAGTAGTTTCATAATTTCAAACGAAAAAAGATAGAAACATTATTATTTATTATATAATTATATCATTCTGTTTAATTGCTATTAAAATGTATATAAAAATTCTGGAGTGTCTCCACTCGACTATCTCGCAAATTTGAATTGGATTAAATAACATAATATAATATATTTAAATTAAATTTAATTAATTATAAATTATAAATTAAAATTAATAAATAATATTTATTAAACCACCTCGGGTTTGGCCCTTTGTTGATGGAACAACGTCACGTGTTGACGCGTGAGATTTGTAGTATTAAAAAATTAATTCAAGTACTTTCAGCGATTCAATCAAGCTGAAATTCTATATGTAGCAGTTTTATACAATTATTAATCATGTGAAAAATTATCAAACATATATCTTTATTTTTACGGTCACTTTAGAAGAAAAAAAATCAAAACGTTGTAGGTAATGACCCTCTTCCGGTTGAGCTACATTTCTCAAAAGTTGATAGAAAACTATGAATTTTGAATAATGGTCATGTACCAAATTTCATTATTCTAGCTCAAACCGTTTTTGCGTAATCTTGTCTATATACATACACACACACAGACAAATTTCTCAACCTTAGTGAAAATGATTCAGGAGCCTTCAAAACGTATAAAAACATCAAAATCTCAACATCGAAAATTTTCGTGATCGCAATACTATCTCTGGCGAGATAGTAATGAATAAATCACATTAAAATTAAAATTTATGAAATTTGAAGTACTGAATATTTATTTATATCTATCATAGTAGAGATGAAACCGGCATATTATCCATTTTATTAAGCTGAAATATCGCTTGAATTCCCTCGCAGTATAAAAACATTCATCATAATAGATAGACTCAGTGTATACCGTTTGGACTTCTGTTATGTATTTGCGTGTTGTTACCGTACAAATAGCATTGTTCAGGATTTAAAATTTTTGCAAATCTTTACTCTTCATGACCTGGGGAACCCAAATATGACTTTTGTATTTTTCCTGTCTGTCATTTTATTTGTCTGTTTGTCTGGGAAATTGTGAAGTTATAAACTCCAAATTGATTGGGGCGATGAAATATTACCAGAATAATCTTATATGCTCTTATTTTAATATATGCTGTAAATTTTATCAATCATTATTAAAAAAAAGAAAAATTAATTTTTTAAAATTTACATCAATTTGCCCATAAGACGGTGGGAGAATAGTGCCATAATCGCAATCTTTATCTAGAATTTAACATTGCATTATCAAAACAAGAAAATGTAAGTGATTCACGGTATCAAATATAAATTTTGCTTTTTTGTCATTATCTACAACTAAAAACTACAAACTAAAATCAATTAAAGAATTTCCATACAATAAAAATAAAAAAACAATTTTTAGGAAAGATGTATTTTTACCAAAAATAAATTCCAAATTTTGTAATAATCAATTTATTTTTTTGGAATAAAGTTTAATATTTAAAATTATAACACTTTTATACAGGATAGTTAGAAGTTATACAAAAATATTCGATTATATATTCAAGCTAAAAGGGGTAGAGAAAAAAATGATAATTTTGTGGCACGTTAGTTACTTCATAAATATTTTTTATAATTTTGTGGCACGGACATTGAAAAAGGTTCGCCATCCGTGACCTAGATGGTACAAATGTCTAGGGCAGTGGTTCCCAAACTTATTTGGCCAAGCGCCCCCTTTCCAAAAAAAAAAAACTCAGCGCCCCCTGGAAATTAACTTTTTACCGACCGACGATAGTAAGGGAGGTATTGTTTTCACACCAAATTTCACATGTGGAGATTTTTACATATCTCCACGAATCATGCATTTTCTTAACAGAAAAAAGTATTTTTAGCATGATGTCTGTCCGTCCGTCCGTCTGTCCGTCCGTATAGATGTGTACAGCCTGAACGGCTCAACCGATTTTGATGAAATTTGGTATATTTATTTAATGCATCAGTGGGATGAATTGATCAACTTTTGGTGCAAATCCGGAAACCGGAAGTGGTAGTATTAGCGATCGACGATAGGAAGGGAAGGGTTATTTTCATACCAAATTTCACATGAGGAGATTTTTTTATATATCACCACGAATCATGCACTTTGTATTGGTTTTAGTCTCGGGAAAATCATATTTATTAGTTTTTTCTTGATTTAAAATTATATGACGTAATCCAGCCATTCATGACGTCACAGCCTGGTCTTGCATATATATTATAAATAAAATAAAATTAAAAATGTTTATATTTATTATTTATGTATCCATATCTGTTTTTTATTACATTAATAGATATATTAAAATTATTTGAAATTGTTTCTGTAGCTGGAAATTAATTTACTTCAAATCGTCGGTCGGTTCGGACCTGGCCACAGGTCAACTTATTTTTTTTAATTTTAATAACAATTAAACAGAAAGATAAATGTACCTTTTCGTCAAATATTATAAATAAAGATGTAAATTAGAATCATTAAAATTGTATCTATTTATTGAACTCAGAATAGAAAAGTAATATATATACAAGTCTAAGGCATCAAAATAAATAAAAAAAAAAAATTAAGATTGATGAAAAAATTAATGATGCAACTTATATTGTATAAAATCAAATTCAAAAATAACTGAAAAATATAATAAGGAATGAATAAGAAAATTATATAAAATATATAATAATCTTATCTTATTATGCTAGCTAAAATTGTATATATGTATTTATCTATATATATTGGTTCTCAAAAACCGCTCTAACGATTTTTTTCAAATTCACACTAGATATAGTATTTATAAAGAAAAATTAAGTTTTATTGATGATATCTCTTGAAACATACAGCTTCATTATTAATTTCTTAATTGAAAATTATATATGGAAAACGTCAAAATTTTTAATACTGCCTGCTAAGACAGTAAAAAAATGACAATTTTTTATCTAAATACATATAGTCCAGCGGTTGGACTGATGTTTTAACGAGTGGATTTCGTCGGTTCGAAACTCGCCGGGTGAATCGTTATTTAAAAATGAAAATAATGATTTTGTTATTTTTTTTTCTTTTTATCTATTGTTTACTTTTTAATAAATTACTATTCTATATTTATTTATTCATTGTTCTTTTATTAATTAAGTTTTAGATAGTTTTATAATTTTTAATATTTTTTCAATAAAATATTATTTAATATATTTATTAATATTATTTTATTTATTATTATTGAGTACCCGAAGTTCCATTCATTTTAATCAGATTGATGCAATGATGCAACAGTTAATAATTGTAATATTGTAATAAATTTCTATCTTGAAAATTGTTACATATTATTCAGGATATTTTAAAAACTATTTCTTTCTTTAATTAATATTCATTTTTTCTATAAGTCAGATATATTTCCAAATATTAAATAATTTTTGAAGTGAAAACTTCTTTAGCGGCGTTGAGCACTTTTGCGGGATGGGGAAAAAGTATAGAACTCGCGTGATCGTGACCAACACCATGAAGCTAGCACATTACGTCTGCTTTCAAATTTCTTATAACAGAGCGCGAAATTTGAATTGTCATTAGAACTGTTTTATAAATTATCTCTAACATATAAATATATATTTATTATGTAAAGTTCATTTCATATATACATATATAATCAAAATTATACGAAATGAACTTCACATAATAAATATATATTTTATGTTAGAGATAAGAATTATAAAACAGTTCGTATTGCAATATTTTAAACAAAGTTGTGTATTTATATATATATAAATATAAGTTACAAATTTGTTTAAAATATATGTTTAAAATAATATATAAGTTATATATATATACATGCATATGAAATTCATCTTTCTCGTGAAATAGCGCGAATTTCGTCTGTTTTAAAATTTCTTACGCAGAAGTTTTCACTTCTGTCGGCCAGTCACACGACTGCCAATTTTGCTTTTTTAATTCCGAAAAGCTGCAAAGCACGTTTTTTTGTCTTTAGTTTGTTTTATAACCACTTGGGGCGCTAAACAGTTTTTCAAAAAAACACTATAGAAAAAAAATATATGTACCTATATATTATATATTTATGTATTATTGAGGAGCACAAGTTCATTAATTTTAATCAGATTGATGCAAATGTGTAACATTTAATAATTGTAATAAATAATTAAAGAATTGTGTATCAATATTTTTTAAAGGGTAGAGCGAGAGCTCGGTGTCCCAGGTATTAATATTACCAGCCAAATCCAATAATAATGAATCATTTTTTTTAACTTAAGTACCGAGCCGAGGCTCGGGGTCCCGGTACTAATTATTATATTGTAAAGGTTTTTCTTGGGTTTATAGGGGGAAAGGGGAAGGGGAAAGAATGAGGGATGTGATGTTTGTAAAAAAAAGGTGGGGAAAGAATCAATTAAAAAAATTAATATAAATAATTTTTTTATTTAAATTAATATTTAATTTAATTTAAATTAAATTAATAAGTTTAGAATTAATTAGATTATAATTAATATTGATTTTAATAAATTAATAAATACATTAATTAATTTATTAAATTCAAATCAATTAGTAATTATGATTTAAATTACTAATGAGGTTTTTAAAAGATAATGAAGGTAGGAGAAGTGGGGGGGGGGAAATATGGAGTCCTTCTAATTCGACAAGGGTTGTGAATGAAGGAGGTAATTTTAATTTGTGGTCCAGATAAGGATGTAGCACTCAGATAACAAGGATTCCAGCGTGAAATAGAGAAAGAGTTGAACAATGGAAGAAAGTGATTAGATTATTGTGAACTTTTATAAATTTTATTAATGTAAAAAAATAACGTTAGAAAATTTTCTTGTAAGAATCTTTGTTATTTTAAGCAATAAATCATATTAATTAGTTTTACAAATGGTAATAGAAATAATATCAATTAGTAAGAAGAACTTAAATTATCATTAAAAAAAAATAAAGTCTTATCCGTGTCGTGGTGTGGAAATGGCGGCTGACATATGATGTCGTGATGATTTCCAAGAGGTCCAGATGAGTAGATTTTGTGAGGATCGAAAGAACCAGGTTGTCTTGTGTCTTCACGGGTTGAGATCAATTCCAATATTTAAATATTTTGTTTGGAAACGAATGAGAGTTAAAAAGCATTTAGAAACGTAAAAATTTTATAAAAGTTGATTGAGCAAAATAGAACACGTCTATTCTCTCTGATGTCTCGATCCAGAATAATCTTTACACAACAATATCAATAAACAAATTCAACACTCGGATAAATTCACTCACACCATCACATAAACACACACAGACAGGGAGTTCTTCCGTCTCTTTTTAATTCTATTTACAAAGTTCTATTTTAATTAAATAATTTATTTTATAAAATAACTAATTATATCTCTAAGTGAGATCAAATTTCAAATTCTTAAAACTAATAAATTATATAATATTTAAACACATTAAAAGAAAGGGATAGAGATATTGGCATTAATAAAAAAACTTAAATATAAAATAAAGAAATACTTAAAATTAGGGACTGAATTGAAAATATCAGTACAATATATATATATATAATCGTAATATACGATCAATAAAATAAATATTTACAAGGTGGCCATTTTTTGAAAACACCAAATCAGGACATTTTGCCTTTTTTTTAGAACCAAATTGAAAAAAATTTTGAAAAAAATTTGGAAATGTTCAAAAGCTTGGTAAAGAAAACGTTTGACCAAAAAGTATGAAATGTTCTAAATATTTCAAAAAACTGGACAGATATCAAAAAGGACAGAGCTTACAAATGGAGGACTGTCCTCCCGAAAGGAGGACGGTTGGTCACCATATTAATATATAATTATTCATTTATTATCACTGATATGACCTTTTGCGAAAGGTTATTTGAATTTCTTCATAAGATTTGTTTTTTGTTTCAGGTACTTTCCTCCAAACAAATAAAGTAAAGATTATAAGAAATACTACAAATATAATAAATACATTGGGTCCAAATAATTTCTGAAATAAAATAATATAATTATTTATTGTTTTTTTATGTTTCATAATTTTACAAATTAAAAAATTACCTGTAATGGTAAAAATCCAATTCCAACAAAGAAATTAGCAGTCCAATTCACTGCAACTGCTGCAAATCACGTTATTCCTTTGCATCATTCGCCCTATTCACCAGATCTGGCTCCGTGCGACTTCTATCTGTTACCTAAACTGCATTTGGCGATGAAAGGAAAGTGACACGCATCGATTGAAGCCATTGAGAAGGCGACGACCGACGTCCTAAAGACCATGCCAATAAAGGACATGGAGAAGTCGGTTGACAACTTGTTGGAGCGTGCAAATTTGTGTATCGATGCAGAAGGGGAATACATTGATTAATAAAAATGATTTGTTCCAAAATGTAGATTGTTTTTTTGTTTTTTTAAAAAATTCGATTTCTTTTGGAATGGAGGGTGTACTTTATATATATTATGTAACTTACAACATAATTCAAACAGATGGTAAGTAAAATAGTGACAAAAAACATGCCTATGAAGCCAACCAGTAATAAAGTTTTTCTACCAGCTTTCTCCACTAACAATAGAGAAACGATAGTCATTAAAACATTTACAGATCCCATGCCTAAAGTAGCCAACTGTGATGTATGATCCGAGAGGTGAGCTGAATTAAACACTCTTGTGGAGAAAAACATCACCTAAATGTTGAAAATTACAATTGTAAATCATTTTATATAATAAAAAGAAGAGAAGTAATTTCTCTTAAAAAATCTTAAAATTAAAAAAAAAATAAATTAATTGGATTCAAAAATGAATGAATGATTGTTCATATAAATAAATAAAACTAAATGCGCCCAACGTTTTTCGTTGAATATGAAACAATTCATCCATAAACTTTGTCAGGTTTATAGAAAAATTATTTTATTCTTTTTAGTCCATTGGAAAAACGATATTTTATAAAATTTTTTTATATTTATATTTCTACTTTGAAGACAAATTTGAATCATAGGTACTAGTTATTTCGGAATTCCCATTAAGATCAAAATTTCAAAAAGTTTATCCCCGTCTATTGGATTCAAAAATGAATGAAATATAAATATGGGTAGATAATTTTTCAATCAAGTGATTTCAATTTATTTTAGAATAAAAAAAAAATTAAATTTCTGAATTTTTAATACGTAAATAATTATGAAAATGTCTTATATATTTTTTTTATTTACGTTTAATTAATGAGAAAATGATTAAAATTTAAATTTTGTAACAATTTTATAGAAATTTCATTTTTCATTTGAACTCAAAATATTTTTTTTTTTTTTTTAATTATTAAAAATAAAATATAATAATCACCGCATTAATTCCTGAAAATTGTTGTGAAATCATAACAGTAATATCAATGAAAAGAGGAATCCGAAGAACAGGGTTTGTCACCATTTCTCGTAGACCAACCCGAGATTGTAGTTTGCTTGATTCATATTCATGTCTCATTGAGTCCATTTCATCGTGAACTTCAAGAGATCCACGTGACCAAGTCAATGCTGAAAAATATAATTACCATATTAAAATAAACCATTACCCACTGTTATAATTTTTGAAAACATTTTTTTTATTCATTCTCGCCCTACTACTAATGTTATTTATAAATTAAATCATTTTTCTGTAGGGTTAAATAATTTATAATTTATAGTCTGTCCTCCAAGGCGCCATTGGGTGTGTGGGTAGCGAACCTGCCTCACATTCATATGGTCCCGGGCCTGGCAAGGGAATTTCCCTAGCTGGGGTCTATAGCAGTGCTCCGCAACCTTTTCTTACGGCACACAAAAATTGTTTCTAGGATTTTGCGGCACATCAAAAGCTGAAATATATAAATATTACATATAAAATTATATGGATTTCTAAAAGTTTCATTTGGTCGCGGCGGCACACCTTTAAGGCACACCGGTTGCGGAGCACTGGTCTATAGGACGGAGTCAACCCAGCCTCCGGGAACAACATTGGGGAAAAGCTACTTGATAGCGCCTCCGATCAAGAAAATCAAGGTGAAGGTTAAGAGGACCCGTTCTACTGATCATAGGACACCTCATTGATATAACCGACATGATAGGCGTTGTACTTGCGTAAGATGTACAAAGTCAGAGGTTTTTTTTTAGTCTGTCCTCCTCCTTCTCCTTCTCCTCCACAATGCCCCAATTGGGACTTGTGTACTACTCGTGCAGTGGTCTTTTGAAACATAATTTCTTGACATCCAAACAAAGTATGCCAAAAGAGAAGAGCCAGATTAAGCTAACATATTAGTCAACTAGTGCAAGGGAAGTCAAGGCTAATGTTTATAAATTAAATTTTCTTTTACAGAAAACACTTCATAAACTTCAAAAACATGAATAATACAAGTTATGAAATAACTATGATGGAAAAATATTGAAATTTACTTATATATATATATATAATATATATTATATTTAAATTATTATTTTATCATTTGTTAAGAAAATTCAAATAAAAAAACTTGTCTCTCTCTCTCTATATATATATATATATAAACCGCTGACTTTGTACGTCCTTCGCGAGGACAACGCCTATCAATGAGGTGTCCTATGATCAGTAGAACGGGTCCTCTTAACCTTTACCTTGATTTTCTTGATCGGAGGCGCTATCAAGTAGCTTTTCCCCAATGATGTTCCCGGTTGCTGGGTTGACTCCGTCCCATAGACCCCAGCTAGGGAAATTCCCTTGCCAGGCCCGGGACTTGAACCTGGGACCATGTGAATGTGAGGCAGGTTCGCTACCCACACACCCAAAGGCGCCTTTTAAAAATTTTTATAAATGAAAATCATAATTAAGGTTAGTTATATAGAATATAAGCCAGTGATCACAATTACGTGGCACCCGTGCCATGATTGGCGAAATTTTAAAAACGCTTTATAAAAATATTAAAAAATAAATAATTTCGTCGCACCATACAGTTTAAAAAATTTCTACGCGCGAAGTTATCTTACGTTCACCGTAAATGACGATTCCAAATCAGTTCTCATCATTAAAAAAGCTAGCAATAGCTGCATTAACAGTATTTCCTTCAACTTTTTTTTGCGAATTCTTATTTTCGAAAATGAATGTAATTTTAATCAAAACCAGAAACAGAATACATGTAATATTACATATCAAATATAGACAACTTAGCGTCACAATTTATACAAAAAAGATCTCATACTGGGCAACTGTAGAAAATATTGTTTTTTTCTAATTGAAGTAAACTTTTATTATTTAATTTTTGATATATTATTTTTTATCGTTTAGTTAGTTTTTGAAATTTTTTTTTTGTTTTTTTTTTTGATTACATATATAGGAGTTTTGAATAAAATATAAAAACGAATAAATACATTTTAATTTCTGATGTTTCAATACTATTTTATTTTATGGCACACCAAAATATTGATTTGAACAGAGACATCTTTTTTGGCACGATACCCAAAATCTAATTACGACCACTGATATGAGCTACACAATGATATTAGATTAAATATTAACACAGTAGGAGGAACAGGAAGAGAAGAGGGGGTGGGGGGGGGGGACAAAGAAGATAGTAATTGAATGAACGTAGCGCAGAATAGAAACCAATAGACACAGAGAGGAATATGATTATTTGTGCACTCAAGAACTTAGTAGTTTATTTAAAATATACCTCTTTGTGCTGCAAGTTCATTGCCCTCACTAATAAGCAAATGATTTGGTGATTCTGGACATAGGGGCAGCATCACTAATTGAAAGATTGCTGGTACTGCTGTCAATGCCAAAAGCCATGGCCAACCATTTTCTGTACCCAAAAGTATATCCAAACCAAAAACTTGTGATAATAAAATTGAGATAGTGATAACCAATTGATATACAGTTCCGACCTGAAAAGTAATTTCATTAAGATACATTATAATATGATCGTAATAATAAGAATAATATTAATAGAAGAGATTAACAGTTGTGCAACCATATCTTAATATCCTTTTGGACACCTACGGTTTTACGCTATAAATACTGACTAGGTCCCAGCCAGTGTTACAGAGGTACGATAGTATTCTATACCGGACCTATCTAAGGTCAGGGCGTAGGTGGGATAGAGAGATGTTTTATGATCGAATAATTTGGTTTCTCCCAACCTTTCCTGAATTTTCTTGTCCAGGAGGCCCAGCATATCTTATTTCAAGTAGTTCCCCAATTTTGTTCATGTAAACTGAAAACTTGGTCTCCTTGCCAGGTCCAAGAATGATACTCGAGTTCAAAGGGCAACAGGCAACTAAGCTAACCATTGAATTACTATTGTAGAGCCTTTGAAGCATTTTGGAGTATATAATTTCATTTCAATTAATTAACTATTATATATATAAATATATATATATATATATATATATATATCAATATTGTTTATTAATTTATTTAATATTATTATTTATCTTTATAAACTTTAATTTTGTCTGTCATTTTTTATACAGAATTAAATAAATAGAAATATATTGAGTAAAAAGTAATTAATTAGTTTTTATATAAAATAAATAAAATAACAATAAAAATAATTTCTTTCTTATTTCAATATAAATACTTATATTATATATATATAAATAAAAAAAATAATTTACTTACAGCTCCTCTTAAAGATTTAGGAGAAATTTCTGTTAAATACATTGGAACTAATCCGGCATTTAACCCAGAATTAATGCCAATAATAAATCTTCCCAAAATAATCATTTCATAGGAATGACATGTTTTTGCCAACCCTAAATATAAACAAAAGTATTAGAATAAAAGAATTGAAAATTAATGAATGAACTAAATGAAATTAATATACTAAAATACCTTGTAAAAGGGCAGCTGCAAATACTAAAATATTATTATAAAGAAGTCCTTTTTACCACGTTTTTCTTAGCTTGCTTTCTTGTTTGTTTATCTGTTCGCGTCAAATCTTGCAATCGAAATTTCGACCACTTCCAGTCATCCAATCGCTCTGAAACTTTTCAGAGTTATGTATTCTGGATGACAATACAATAAAATAACACATTCGTAGCTTGCAAGTGTTTAATTAGAGAATAATTAATGAATATTTGTATTTTGTTAACTTAAAAAGGAGAAACAATAATAATACAACAAAAGGCCCTTTCCAAAACTTACCTTTCTCAATACATAATACAAAAGAAGAAAACAACAAAAGGGACTTTGTCAAAACATTAAAAATAAATAATACAGATGTCCATAGTCCGCTTGTTTAAAAAAATATTCAAGAGTTGATTCTAGTATGTATTAAATATATTCAATATATTAAATATTAAATATATTATTTTTGATCTAAACGAATAGAGAATGGATTTTACATAAAATTTGTAATCATTTCACAAATTAATAATATAATAAATGACACATTGTGAATTGACGATAAAAATAAATATATTTCATTAGATCTTATTTTATTATACTAGCAAAAATTGTATAAATATATTTTTAATTTTCTTTTGAAATTAATTAAAAAATTTTAAAATATTTTAAATATAAAAAATATTGATACAATATCTAATACAAAAACGAGGCGGGATGCAAATATAATACATTAATTAATAATAATAATCAAAATATTAAAATCCGTTTAAATAAGAAGTTTGAAAAAATGTTCAGGTCGCTCCCCTCCAACTAAATGACAGTCCTGATCGTATGTTCCATGCTGCGAATTAAATTTGGATTAAGCATCATAAATTCTAAAATAATAATTAAATAAATTTCAAATAACGATTAGATATTTATTAAATGAATTACTAATAAATAATATTCAATCTAATGAAATAAAGAATCTCTATATATTATATACACGGTAAATGTATTAGAAAAAATAAAAAGCCATTTTTTTTTTATGAAGAATTTTGATTTTTTTAAATTATAATTTCTGACTTTTGATTGATTACATTTAAAATCATTTTAAAGTTATAATTTCGTCTTTACAAAGAGAGATAAAAAATTAATAAAATCAAAATATTGAAAAAATATAATAGGGAGGTAGAAAAAAGGTTCAAACTCCCCTCTTCTTATTTTTACTTAACGGGTCTTCTGATTGGTTGACTGTTTCGACACACCTTTTTTCGACTTAAACGCCACCCTCAATTTCCTTCAGCTATCATTTGCTCTCTGCATCTCACCAAGTCATCATTAGCACTCTTGCTAACTGAGTGTATTTTACCACGTTTTTCTTAGCTTGCTTTCTTGTTTGTTTGTTTGTTTATTTATCTGTTCGGGTCAAATCTTGCAATCGAAATTTCGACCACTTCCAGTCATCCAATCGCTCTGAAACTTTTCAGAGTAATGTATTCTGGATGACAATACAATAAAATAACACATTCGTAGCTTGCAAGTGTTTAATTAGAGCATAATTAATGAATATAATTTTGTATGGGAAAATCAAAACAAAAAGTGTAAATATTTAAATTTGAAAAAAACCGTTAAAAACCCGTTAAAAGAATAATATAATATGTATAATATTTAAAATGTAAATAAATTTGAAAGAAGGTATATTAATGTTTTGTACTGTAATTTAGAAAACAAAATTTAAATTTATGATGAGTTTTAGGCAATAAAGAACTAAAATATGACAAATTTAAAAATTTCTCTTTATAATTCAATTTAAATTTATTACTTTCAGGATAATAGTATTTCATGACTATTAAAGTCAATCAAAAAACTTAAAAGTAGTATAGGCCAAGTGAAATCGATTGCAATATATGAAGACTAAAAAGTAGAAAATAATACTTTATATAAAAAAAAAACTTTTTTAAAAAACCACGTTTTTAACGCACTAAAAAGAAGAAAATAATTTTTCTGAAACCCCATAGGTACTGACATTACAAACAAGAGATATGATTTGAAGAAAATTTTCTATAACGTAAAACGTGGGGCGCAACTATGGCTAAAATATTCTGTATCGTATAAAAATTTATAAATAAATGTTATTAGGTACAAATTAATAGGATAAATGAATTCATATTTTAATTAGCTTCAAAAAGTAAAGCTTATAACTTATCGAAATTTTTAAAAGAGGTAAATTTAATTTATGAAAAGATTACCTTTAGATCAGTGCTCCGCAACCGGTGTGACGCGGCACACTGGTTTGCCTTAAAGGAGATACAGGTGTGCCGCCGCGATCAAATGAAACTTAGAAATCCGCATATAATATAATTATAAATCAAAAAAATATAAATTTCTTATATTCATGTATCTCCTTTAAGGCAAACCAGTGTGCCGCGTCACACCGGTTGCGGAGCACTGCTTTAGATTACTAATAATATTCACTTTTAAAAAATTCTGATAAAAAATGACATCCTAACAATATTCTGGTAAATAATATAAGAAATTTAACTTGAAGAAATCTAAAACTAAATTTTGCTACTGCAAAACTTCTAGCAAATATTTAATATTTATGTTAATAAAATTTCTAAAGTGTAAATTGAAGATGTTTATTTAATATTAAGGAATTAATTTTCCAAAAAAAATTTACATTAATAAAAGTATTCTGTTGGATTACTAATAATATTCCCTTTTACAAAAAGTCTGGTAAAAAATATAAAACTTAAAATATAAATCCATGGATATTGAAATAAATTAATCAAAGAAATTATATTGCATTTAAAAAATTTATTATTATTTGCGCCCCACGTTTTACGTTATAGAAAATTTTCTTCAAATCATATCTCTTGTTTGTAATGTCAGTACCTATGGGGTTTCAGAAAAATTATTTTCTTCTTTTTAGTGCGTTAAAAACGTGGTTTTTTAAAAAAGTTTTTTTTTTATATAAAGTATTATTTTCGTCCAAGACGATCAGCAATAAGAAATGTTAAAGCACCACCGATCATTCCTCCCACACAAAAAATAGAAACAGCAATCGACCAAATCATTAGTATTTTATCCTCAGGAATATATTCTCTAGTAATATTGGCTCTTTCAGCCATAACACCTGCAAGCCATTCTTCTATTAACTGAAAAATAAATAAAATATTTGTAAATAATATTATTATATTATTTATATCTAATTGCTCCCAGAGACATAGTGAGAGGATTGGGAACTATTTTATTTATTTATTTATATTAGTGAATTATGAATAATGTTTTTATTAGTTTGTTTGTTTTGTTTTTGTAATTTGAAATAACGTGAAATTTAATTATTTTCCAGGTATTTATTTTAATATTTCAATATTTTCATGTTTTTATTTAATTATTTTTGTTAATTTATGTAACCTATTTTAAATATATTTTCCAGAAATAATAAAATCGGTTATCAAAATTACAAATTCAATTTCATCGCAAACCAAAATGGCATCTGAACTTTTTATACATTTGATTAAAAAAGATGAAAATGAATTTCAAATTGCTGGGATATCAGAAAATAAGGAAACATGGAGGAACAGAAAAATTTACAAGAACGTGAAGTATTAAAACAGAAACCAACAATAAAAGGCGCAGTTTCAGCTATTAAACGTATTAATGGATATCGCGTTTTGAAAATCAAGATTGATGAAAATTTGGAAAATACTTAATACGATGAAGATGGTAATTTATCATACAAAGGATTGCCATTAGAGGAATTCCCAGGAATAACGAAAAATTTTTTGAAAATAATATCTTATTAGAGAAAATAAAACAGAGTTTAAATTAAAGAATACAACATTAAAACTCCATGAAGTGGAAACCAAATTTATTCTAAAAAAATTTAATAAACAACAGAATGCTAGAGAAATATGAAGGGGAATGTGCCCGATATGAAATTATAAATGACACCCACAAGATTGAGGCTTTGAGGGTTTTTTTGGAGGGGACCGCGCCCTAAATTGGTATGAGGCAAATTTAAATAAGATTGGAATTATAAATTGGACTGACTGGAAGAATTCTTTTTTGGCAGTATTTGTTAATAAAGGTTGGTCAGTGATTAGGCAAGCATATAACTATAAATTTTTAGGCGGCTCATTATTAGATTATGCTTTGACTAAAGAGAGATTATGCTTAGAAGCCGAAAACAATATTTCAGTGCAGTCAAGAATTAATATGATCGTTGTAGGACTTCCAATTAAAATTCAAAATGAAATTGACCGAGAAGAAGTAACTACTATTGAAAAATTGTTTTGTGAAATAAAAAAAAAGAGATAATAAATTTTGTAATTTGAAAGAAAATGAATTATATAGCAGAAATCTTAGTATGAATACTTACCGATCAAAGAATAAAATTGATGAAAAAAAAACTAGGGCTCACGATATACAAAGAAAACCCTGCTTTATGTGTGAAGCCCTTGGATGGTCGAATCGTTATCATTCTACAAATGAATGTAGAAATACAACTTTATATAAAGAAAGAAAACAAGTGAATTTTAATTTTGCTGAATGTAATGATGAAGAGGAAGAAGAAACAGAATGGAAATAAATGTGGATAACGATACTTTAAACTTAGGAGCCCGGAAAAATTGAATCCATTGATTAGAATCAACGTTCTTGTGGACAATAAAATAAAAATAAAAGCTGTTTATGATAGCGAATCAAATGTGAGATTAATAAATCAGAAACTAGTAAACCTTCTAAAATCAAATTTAATGAAACACAAGAATGTATTAAAAACAATAAATGGGTTGAATTTTTGTACTGCCCGGGCCAATATTACTTTAAAGATTGGAAATTTAAAAAAAAATTTAAAAACGTATGTAGTGAAGAATAATAATTTTTCTTATGACCTGCTATTAGGTCTTGATGCTATTACAAAATGTAATCTTATTCAAAATAATGATTTAGAGATATTGCAACGATTAGAAAATAATAAAATAATTAAAATAGATAAAAAAGACGATAAATTAGACGAATATTATCAAGTTAATCTTAACAAATTTAAAGAAGCAAATGAACTGAAGATAGATTTAAACCACATAAATGATGATAATAAAAAAGGACAATTAATGCAACTAATTAAGAAATATAAGGATGTATTTGCAAAATCGAAATTTGATATTGGTAGAGCTAAATCTAAAGAAGCAGAAATGAAGTTAATTAAGGAAGAATATATTACTTTGCGACCATATAAATGCTCAATGCCAGATGAAAAAGAAATTAAAACACAGGTAAAACAACTCTTAGAGGCAGATTTAATAGAAGAGTCAGACTCACCCTTCTCATCACCTGTAACACTTGCATACAAAAAAGAAGATGGTCGAAGGACAAGATTATGTATCGATTTCAGAAGGTTGAATAGCTTAATTTTACCCGAATGTTATCCGTTTTCGACCATAAATGATGTGATAGACAAAGTGTCTAACTGCAAATATTTCACTGTAGTTGATATAAACTCGGCCTTCTGGAATATTCCTTTAAAAGAAAAAGATAGAGAAAAAACTTCATTCATCACAAATTTTGGAAAGTTCATGTTCAAGGTTCTGCCGTTTGGACTAAAGAATGCCCCAGCAATTTTTCAAAGGACTCTTTCAAATGTCATTAGAAGAAATAATCTTGATGAATGCTGTATAAATTACATTGACGATATTTTGCTGTTTTCTAAAACATGGGATGAACATGTTGAACACGTTAGGAAACTATTACAAGTCATAGAAAAGGAGGGTTTCAAACTTAAATTGGAAAAATGCTCATTTGCTGCTAATTCAGTAAAGTATTTTGGTCATTTTATATTCAAGAAAATAAAATATCTCCCACACAAGAAAACTTGATTGCGATAAGAAATCTAAAGAGACCAACAGATAAATCAGGAGTAAGAAGCATATGGGGATCGATAAACTTTTATTTGAAATATATTGAAAAAAGTTCGGAAAAGCTTGAACCTTTGCACAAACTATTGAAAAAAAATACAGAATTTAAATGGACTGATGACTGTGAGAACAGCTTCAATTTAATAAAGAAACATTTATGTTCAGCTCCAATTTTAGCAATTTATGATACCAACAAAGAGGTATTCATTGAAACGGACGCAAGTTTAAAGGGCTTAGGGGCAACTCTAAAACAACCTCAAGTTGATGGAAAGCTATATCCAATAGCCTATTTTTCGAGAAGACTTTCTGAAAAAGAAATAAAATTTAGAGTGTAAGATATTTATTTAAAAAATATACTTTTACTCCAATTCCAGTAATTAATTATTTTTTTTAGTGGTTTAAACAATAACTTCTTGATAAATGATTTGTAATTAATTAAAATTTATTTATAATACAAATTTTATCTTAACAGACAAAATGTGTTAAAAAAAGAATGTAATAAGAGTTCCATCAGCGATTTTTTCTTTCCTACTATAGCTTTGCAATATCCACAATTTCTGCCAAACTTTTCATTTTCCAACCAGCAAAGACAACAGAATCATCATAATTATTATCAAGCAACTGCTTCGGCTACACCTCCAAATCTAATGTTAAATTCTCAAAATATATATCCTTATCAAAACAATCAATGTATCTATAATTCAATTATAAATCATTTTTTTAATCTTGATTAATTTTATTATGAATGATACAAATTATTTTTTTAAATTATATTAAACATAAGATCTTTTTTGTTTCAGTATATTATAATGTAGCACAAAGACCTGCAGCCCCTGCAGTGACTGGACAACAAGTTCAACAGGGTGCGCAAACTCAGTCATTATACCTCTTATACAACAGCATCCAATGCAACTTTCTATGGTAACAATGCCTATGCGACCTGTTTCTACAGGTCAACAACCTCAAACTCAAACTCAGAAAAGTATTTTTTCAACTAATTTACTTATTTATCATAATAATTATTAATTTAAATATTATTAATTTACAAAATTTATTTTTTAGATAAAAGACAAAGAAGAACTCATGCTGTAGATATTGTTGATCCTTAAACAATGCAGGATATAACTCCTGAATTATTTGATAATAAAGAATCTTCTCCTCCACGATCTGGAGAAAGTAGTGCTAGGGAAACTCCTCAACCGGTAAAAATAATTAAAATAAAAATCATTCCTTTATCATAGTAGATCAAATAGACCTTCTTTCTAATAATAAATTATTTTCTGATTTAGAATAATACTACATCTAATTCTGATGTTATTGCTCAATTTGCTGCATTCGTAAATAAAGTTACAAATGAAGAAAATGGCCCTGTAACAACAACACAAACATCGACTGGTTCTGTGATGGCAACTACCACTACGGTTGCTCATACTATTACTACTACTACTATTGTTAGTTGTGTACCTCAACATTAATATCACCTTCAGTAACAACTACAGCAAATATTTCATCTATTTCTGTTGAAGCTCCTTCTAACTTGACTGATAATTTAGATAGTGTTTCCAGTGAAGTGGAAATATCACAACCATCTAAAACAAGGGTGAGCAACCTTTTTAACCCACGGGCCAATTTCAATTTTAAAATTTTGGGGCGGGCCGCACTTACTAATAATTTACAAAGCTTTATATATATACTAATAAACATTATAATATAAAAATACAAAATTAAAAAAAGTAAATATTTCATATATAAATTTTAATGCGACAAGAAAAGAACAAAAATGCAAAATTTAAAAAAGTAAATATTTTATATAATTATAAGTGAATATTATAAGTGTACATAAATGTTAATGCAAAATAAAAGAACAGAAAAACTAATTTACTTGAAAACTTTAATGAGAAATTTGGCAATGTTTTTTTGATATAAGCTGATCAATATCAGCCGGTATTGATGAAGAGGCTACACGTATGCAGCTTTCTAATCGAGCATCACTCAGTCTTGAACGGTGGTTATTTTCTATTAATTTCATGGTTGAAAATAATTGTTCGCATACATACGTACTTCCGAAAAGAGACATCATTTGCTTTGCATTTTTCGTCAAAAGCGGAAATTTCTCAGGGCTCACAAAAGATTTATAAAAATTATCGATGTTTACTGAGAAAAATACATTTTTTAAATCCGTATTATTCTGAATGATAATCACTTCCATTTGAAAGTTTTCAGGAACTGTATCCACATCGATATATTAAATGGTGAAGAAAACATTTTCATGGAAACCGCTATCTTCTCAGCTTTGAACATTTGGAATCGTAATTGAAATTCGTTGATTAAAATGTCTATATATTGTACGTATTTTTGAGAAGTAGTAACGTTTTCTTTTTCTAAATATGGAAAGTGAGACATTATTCTGCAAAAGAAGCTGTTTCCACAATTTTAATTTGCGCTCAAAGCCTTGAATTTTATCATACAAATTGTGAATAAACTGTCCTTTGCCTTGAAGTTCGACATTAAGATCACCGAGATGCTGAGTTATGTCGATAAGAAACGCAAAATCGCACATCCATTCTTTATCACCAAAATGAGGAAAGGCATATTCCTTCATATCCAAGAACAATTGAATTTCACTTTTTAAGGCGTATACTCTTTTTAGCATTGCACCTCTACTAAGCCAACGTACTTCGGTATTGAAAACCACGTCGCCATATTCAGTTTCTAAATTGTTCAGGAATTCTTTAAATTCACGGTGATTTAACCCGCGCGACTTTATAAAATTGATTAATTTAATTATTGGTACTGTGACATTTGGAAAATTCAATCTTTTCGCACACAAACTTTCCTGGTGAATTATACAGTGGTTAATGAATATTTCTCTTCCTGTGGCCTTCTTAATGTCTTGAAATAGCCTTCCCGATACTCCTACATACATGCTTGACATTGCTGGTGCTCCATCTGTTGATATACCAATAATCTTCTCTAATAAAATAGAAAATTTTTCCAACACCGACTTTAGTTCATCATACAGGTCTTTGCCGGTTGTAGTCCATTGCATTGGAACCAGTGAACACAATTCTTCAGTAATATTAAATTTAGTGTCAATACCACGTAAAAATATAGCAAGTTGTGCTGTATCGCTAGTGTCGCAGCTCTCATCAAGTGCCAAAGAACAGTATTCGAATTTTTCACGAAGCGTTGTAGCTATGTTCTTGGACAAGTCGTCGATTCTCCTTGCAATGGTGAATCTTGATAAACTAATGTTTGAAATAATATTTATTTTATCAGGAAATGCTATTTCTGCAACAACAGTCAGACATTCTTTTATCATCTCTCCATCCGCAAAGGGTTTCATTTTTTTGCCAGTATTTGACTGACAACAAAACTAGCCTTTACTACCGTATTTGATAAAATATCTTGATTTTTAAAAATAGTCTGTTGGTTTCTCAAGTTTTTTTCCTCTTGATTAACCTTATCTATGCGGAGTTGTCCGGTTAAGTTTTTATATTTATCTTCATGTTTTGTATCGTAATGTCTTTTTATGTTATATTATTTTAATGAAGACACAGTCTCTGGAGCATAATAAGCATACAGCTTTATCTTTAACGTCTTTAAGAAAATAATAAAATTTCCACTTTTATTGGAAAATCCTGTGTTCATCCGCAATTTTCCGTATTTTTGTTTGCTTTTTCGACATGCTATTAGGGATTAAATATTATTTTATTATTAATTAATCTAATGAAAAAAATCTAATATGATATTACCTTTTTGATAATAATATTGCACTCACGTCTTTCAAGAAACCCAAAAATTAGTCAGTTAAGAGCTCACAAGTCGGATACTGAGTCACAGAGCATCCATACACAGAGCTATACACTCAATGCTATTTTTTTTCGTTACTAGTGCTGGCAGTGCTGGCAGGCAGGGTGGGCATGTGTGAGCGTTTTTCCCGACCGACGAGGAAGGCATTTTTAAATTTTTTTTGAATGAATATTTGGAATTTAAAAATTATTTATTGAGATATAAAATTAGCATTACAGAAATCAAATATGCTTTTTTCAAAAATGTTAGTTTTATATCCAAATAAATAATTTTTAAATTAACATTATAATTAATTTATTGGAGGCAGGGTAGCCGAGAGCGTAGGATACCAACTTTCCACGCAAGAAGTCGGAGTTCGATTCCAACTAAGAACAAAAATTTTCAATTTAATTTAACATTATTATTGTTTATAAATAATCGAGACGAATAATAAAATTTTATTTTAGAAAAGCTCGGCGGGCCGCAGAAAAATATTTAAAGGGCCGCATGCGGCCCGCGGGCCGCGGGTTGCTTATCCCTGATCTAAAATAAATTTGAATGAAAATTCCAATAGTGGTTCAACGTTGTGGAAGAAACCAGATAAAGTAATTTTTCTTAATAAAATTTTGAAAATGGTTAAATAAGAATTATATATAATTAGAATATTTTATATAATTTTTATCTTATAATTATTTTATGAAATTATAAAATTTTACATTCTTGATTTTTTTTATAATAAATCACAATATTTTCTTGATTTTTTCAGACTGTAGAACTTACATCTGTTGTATCTGCAAATACCAATGCACCAGCAGTTCATGTGTGTTAAAAAATGAATACGTGAGATAGCTCACAAATTAATTGATTAATCAAAGCTCAAACAATCTTTCTCAAGACAAAGGAAAAATAAAAGATGAAAAGGAGAAATCTCCTCCCATTGACTTAACTAAAAATATACAGCCTTCTGCTAATCAAAATAAACATACAGCTAAGGTATTTTTATTCTCTAAATAAATAGTTATTAATTAATAATCCAAGTGATAGATAAAAATTGAATCTTAAAAAGAAAAAAATTTATGAATATTCTAAATTGTAATTTTTCCTAACAATCATACTAATAGATAAGTTATATATTTTTCCTCCAAGATAAATAATTTATATACTCTAATTAGAATTGATTTTAAATGAACCACTAGACTATTTTGATTAAAGAAAGGTTTATGGAAATTTAGTCCTTTGTAATTGGGACGCATTTTGAGTTTTTCTGCTTTCTTGTTACGCATTAATTTTAGTGATTGCGTATTTATTCATGTTAAGGAGTTTGAAGAATTTAGATATAGCGAGTTTGTTTATGTTTACCAGTTAACAATCAATTTTTTTTTTCTTCAATAATAAATTTGAAATAATAGGCAGTACCCTGGTAATTTTATCAGGGGATATTAATTATGGGTTGCCTCAAATGTTTTTGCTTCTGTAAGGTAAATTAATTGAAATTTTTTACTAATTTTCACGCCTGACATAAACATAATAAATTAGAAATATGGGGGTATATAATTTTCACTTCAAATTTTTATTATTTTAACATTAACACATATAGAGACACATTTTCCCATTATTCATCAATTTTTAAACACAATTATCGAAAAACGATGAATAATTTTCATTTATTAGGTATATTTCAGGTATTAGGTTCAAAGATTTAATATATTATAAAGATTCATTATATAGTTCATTCATTCAAGAGCCTTAAATTCTCGAAATTGAGATTCTTAAAATAAATTCTTAAGCAAATTTTATGATTATTATTAAAACTGATTTTTTTTTTCTAGAAACGCTCTGAGAAAACTTCCAAGTCGAAAGATCGGGAGCGTCCTAGTGCGGCTCCGGGGAGCAATGCTCCTTCAAACGAGACTTTGTCTTGTAATACTGGTACAATTCCGAGGGAAATCCCCTTATCAAATATTGCATCTAACGAATCTTGCCGTTTTGTTCCTGCGGGATATCTTGACGGGTAAATCATTTTCAATAATAAGTTTTTTTAGGTTGTTCCATATTTAACGTAAATAAAATATTCGATCTAGTTAATAAAAATAGAAATAATTAATTTATATATAAAAAATTAATGGAAATAGTTAGAAATAAAATCACTTTTTATCACAAAAACATTTAAAGTTTACATCTAAAACTGATCTCATATACATATATATATATATATAAACAAGAATTTCCTTAATTGCTATCTTAATATGTTAATTCTCGAAACTAGTCTTGTAATTTTCCATTTTTTAATTTCATTATATTAATTTCATGATCCGCTTTTATTATAATTATAAATATTTCATTCTTTTAACAAGTAATTTGTCTTTTATGCTAATATATTTTAATTCAATTATTTTTCTTCTAATATTTTCCCATTTGATATATATTTGATTCCATTTAATTCATACATTTAATTATAGTAATCATGATTCCATTCCATAAAAGTTATTATATATTATAAATTTTAAGTGAAAAAAACAAATTTGATAAGAGTAGGAATTTAAAATTCACATAAATTAGTTTTATTATAGAGGACTTAGAAAAAAATAAAATATTACAAAAATGATACTGGTTAAATGCGTTTACTATGGATATTTAATAAATATAATTTAGATTGTCTTCATTAAAAATGGGACTTTTTTAAAAAACAAATTATATTGAAAATAAATTAAGTAAATTAGAAAAATATATTTTGTTTTAATATAATATTGATGGTTTCAGATTGGTGAAACCTTCTCCATCTAAAGATTCGATTCCTACTAGTGGTTTCACCACCACTAAAACTGAAAATAATGCTTTACCTGTTGAATTTTCAACGTTGCCTGATTTATCAAATGTTCAACCTGCTGAAACTACTCATTCTCAGGCTGATGAAGAAGAAGCTGTCTACATAAGTAGCAGTAGCAGCACTAATTCTAGCGATGATGAAAGTAAGTACCATTTATTTATGTATCATATAAGTGAAATAGATAGTTTTATATTTTTAATTATTAAAATGACGAAACTAGAGTTGTTGAAATAATGTATTAACCAACTTTTTAAAGTTTCAATTCTAGAAGACTTTCTTTTATTATCAAATTTAATCAAAGTTTTTTGAAAAATAGAAAAATGATTTTGTTTGGTTAAATATTCACGAAATTTTAAATACTTTACATTAAAATTTTCTTCATTTTGCACAATTCTTTTTAATGTATAGGTTATAAAACCATTTTATTGTAATTGTATTCAAAATTTAACTAGGGGAATTCCAAAATTAGTTTATTTAATTCTCTACCACGCAAATTTATAAATCTGATAATATCTTAAAAGTAATTGTCAATAAATTTCGAAATGTTGTTATTTTTCTATTTTACATTTTGATATTATTCAGAAAATTTGAAATTGTCTTGGCAGAAATTGCATTTTTGAAAACTATTTTAGTTTTTTGCACTTATTGAATATTATTGCAGAATTTTTGAATTAATTTTTAATATAAATAAACATTTTCTAAATTTGTTTTTTTTTATTTGATTTTCAGGTTCAAACGAGAAAAAATCCAAAAGAGGAAGTCAAGTTGGAAGTACAAACACTTCCGTTTCCACCACAACCTCCAAAAGTGTTGAGCCTGAATTGTCGGATAGTGCTACTCCAACAATTGATCAACTTGTTTCTGGAGAGCCATCTCCTCCTGTATCTGTCAACCAGGCCCCAACTATAATGAAAGATCTTTCATCTATAGAAGATGAAAAATATTTAGAAGTTAAAACTTCTAACAATATACCTTCACAAATTGAAGATAAAAATTCCAATATATCCAATAGTATTTCGAATTCTTCTTCAAGACCTGAATCACCTACAATTCAAAATAATAATTTTGAGCAGAAACTAGCCGTTGTTCCAAACATGTTTCTTAAAGCTAATGAATCATCTGAAAATGATGAAAAAGAGAAATTAGATAATAAAAATGATATAAATACAGAAACTACAGAAACTACTAATCACTTAACCGAAACAAAAACTGAACCTTCAGTTCCTGTTGTAAACAAAACTGAGCCAACTCCTCGAAGTAATCTTAAATATTCACAAGGTAAATTTTTATTCCTGGCCAAAATTTGCAATATATATATATATATATATAATTACATTTTTATATTTTGTATTTCTAAATAATTGATTTTTGACATTTAGATCAATGGAGCCCGGTTAATCCTCTTGGTAAAAAGAAATATGGCCGAGAATTCCTTTTGGAGTTAATGAATGATCCTGAATCAAAGAAGAAACCTGATAATCTTCCAGATTTAGATGTTGTTATGAATAGTACCAGGGTAAATTATTTTCTATTTATTACTTGTTATTTTAAAAGAATAATTTAATAATTATTCTTTTAAAATAATAATAATAAAGTAATAATAATATAATTATTCATTTTACAGGATTGGACTTCTCAACAAAGGACTTTTGATCGAATATCCAATATTCGTAATCAACATGATTTGCTTGCACCCACTTTTTTGAGAAGTGGAAACAATGCACGGCCTGTAAATATCAAATTTTAAAATTTAAAATTTCTCAACTAATAAAAATAAATATAAATGAATTTACAAATGTTTTTTTTTATATTCTATAGCAAACCTTATCAAAACGAAATAGACAACAAGGCAAGCCTAACAAAGGAGGAAAACAAAATTTAATTCAATTTTCAATATCACTCAAAGAAGATGTTAAGCTTCATGAATCAGATAATGCTTGGAAACCTGGAAGATTTAAAGGAACTTCCATACCTAATGTAGATAATGAAATTCAAAAAACAGACGATTTATATAAAAGAGTTAGAGGTGTTTTGAATAAATTAACACCTCAAAAGTTCGATACTTTGGTAAATCAAGTTAAAGAATTACCGATTGATAATTCACAAAGATTGAAAGGTGTAATCGATTTAGTTTTCGATAAGGTGTGTATTAAATTAATCCAATTTTTTTAATAAATTATTATTTTCTTTTTATTTTTATTTCAAATTTAATTTTTTACTTCTATTTGTCTAGGCCGTCGATGAGCCATCATTTTCAGTTGCTTACGCTGCAATGTGTAAAGTTCTTCAAAACATGGCGGTCCCTAATTCTTCCAATACAAAACCTGGTGAAAAAGTTGAAACGGGTAATTTTCGAAAAATTTTAATCAATAGATGTCAAGAAGAATTTGAAAAAAATAAAGAAGCAGAAATTGATAAAGATAAAAAGCTTGAGGAAATTAAAAATTGTGTAGATCCCGTAAGTTATTATATTATATATACAGATTAAATAAAACAATAAAATGATTACATTATTTAATGAAAGTAGTGAACCTAAAAATATTTTAAGGATAATTTCTTTATGATTAAATATAATTAATAAAAAATGAAAATATTAATAAATCGTTGTTTAATAATTGAAAAAAATTGTATTTTTAGGAAAAAAAGAAAGAATTACAATTGCAATTTGATGAAGATTGGAGAAAAATTCGAATGAAATCCTTGGGAAATATAAGGTACTAATAATTTGTTTAATAGAAAAGAAAGATTGAATATTTATTTATAGAACACTTGTCTTTTTCTTCTATTAAAGTCGGGTGTATCAGAAGTTGTATAAAAAATTAATAATGAATTATTGTTAATTTATTTTTTATTTAATGATTTTTATATTTATTTAAAATGATAAGCCTATAAAATAATGATAATTTTATATGATAAATTATTTCTTAATTTATTTTTAAATGATGAAACTATTTTTTATGTCAGACTTGAGTTTCTGAGTATCTTTGACGATTTTAAAATCTGAACATTAATAATTAAAGTTTCTATTTCTTCTCTTATATGTTCATCTATTTATCATTTAACTACAAATATATTTTTAGATTCATTGGAGAATTATACAAATTATCGATGTTGACTGTAAATATAATGATCCGATGTATCAAACATTTACTAAGCGGAGGTGATGAAGAAAGTTTAGAATGTCTATGTAAATTACTTACGACAATTGGAAAAGATCTTGAAAGTAAAAGTAATAATAATTATCAGGTAATTATTTAATAATTTTAATCTTTCTATTATATATAATTATTTTTTAATTTTAATCTTAATATTTTTTTTTAGGATCTCGGTCCCTATATAGATCAAATGAAACAGCTTGCAAATCGAAGAGGAGAAATTTCATCTCGGGTCCGTTTTATGGTACAAGATGTGGAAGAATTGCGATTAAATAAATGGGTTCCCAGAAGAGATGAATCTAATCCAAAAACTATCGATCAAATTCAAAAAGAAGCTGATCGTGAAAGAGAGACGATAGAAACTCTTAATTTAAATACTATGAATACTCCTCGAAAGGATGATAGACTTCAAGATCGTAGAAAACTTAGTAAGTTCGCTCTTATTGACTTTAAAATGAAAAATAATGTAAAAACATGTCCAGTCAAGTTAAATTTGCCTTAAAAATAAATAATCATTAATTATATATTAAAACCATTGATTGATATTCGTTTCTTTTGAATTCATTAATTTATCAAAAATTAAATTTTTTCAGAAAATGAGGAATGGCAATCGGTATCTTGGAGAAGACCTGCTCCTTTTGATTTAACAAAAATTAAACAATTAAAGGTTAGTTAGTTAACACTTTATTTTTAATATAATCTCAAATTTTCATCAAAATAATTTTTTAATATATATTATTTCGAAAATTATAAATAATTTACTTTAACATCCTAATAATATATAATATAATCAACATTATTGAAATAAATTTATTATTATTTTGTTTTAAAGTTCACTTTTCTTATAATGTTTTTCTCTTATATAGCAAGGTTCACTTGATACCCATTTAGAACTTGGCTATAAAGGCAAATTTTCACAATGGCGCAAAGGAGTTTCCACGAAAACGGATGAGAAAAAATCAGCTTCATTTAATAGTAACAAATTTGCTGCATTAGATACAAGTGATGATAAACGTTCTTCAGATCTCATGAGATCTTCAAATACTTTAGGATTGGACGTAGAAAGTGAACGTAAAAGAATGCTTAGCTCACATAAAAATGAAGGTAAAACCATAAATGCATAATAATGATAATAAACTATTTATTTAAATTTTTAGCAATACCTTATTTTATTTGAATATTTTTCAATTTAGCTAGAGCAACTCCTCCGGTTTCTCGTTCTAATTCAAGGGATAATTCATCATCATCACATAGAGATGCCCATAATTCTATCCCTTTTTCAAATGTTGGGATATCCTCATCAGTAACATCTTCAAGTGGAGTTGGACAAACTTCAAATATTACTCCAACTACAAGACCAATTATTCCTCCAAATACATCACATAATCTCAATTCAACATCTGGACTATTGAAAGCTCCAGTAAAATTAGATGAAAATCAACTGAAACTACATACATCAAATATTCTTGATGAATATTTATCAAACGACAATTTAAAAGTAATTATATTTTCTTGATTCATACACACTTTTATATATATATATATGATGAATATTCTTTTTCTTAATAATTTCATTGAAGATTTATTTTGGAATTCCTCGTTACTGAATAATTTTATAGATTTTAAATTATATATATCTTATTATTTTCTTTCAATTAATTATAATTATTTGAATTATAGGAACTCTCAGATAATGTTCTTGAAGAATTACTTGAAGAACAACGATCTGAATTTGTTAATATTTTACTTAACCTTGGAATTGAAAGATCGGTTAATGTTCGCGAAAGCATTTCTAAAATGTTAATACATCTTGTATCAAATGATATTTTGAAAGTTGATGATATCTTGAATGGGTATGTTTAAAATTAATATTTTTATATTTAATTAATAATTATTTATATTATTTTAATATTATTTATATTTTTAGTTTTATGGATATATTTGAAATAGCTAAAGATATTATCATTGATGTTCCCAAGTTTTGGAACTTTGCTGCGGATTTCCTTGGTAATTAAACTTTTTTAATATTTTTTTCCATCTTAAGTATTTTATATATATAATAAATAATTTAAACATGATGATAATTTATTTACGGATCTCTATGATGGATTGAAGTTCAACAGGGCTGAAAAAACTAAATTATTATTTTGATTTGATATATTTCTATAATAAGTTATTATTTAATGTATTTTCATTTTTTTTAGCCCCACTTATTACTTCGAAATCCATTTCTTGGGCTCAATTCCGAGATGCTATTAAAATTAAAGATATTGATTGTTCTAAACTTCTTCCTCATTTATTTCAAATAATTGTGAAGAGTCAGGTAATGAATAATAAATCAGTTTATATTATTTATAATTAATTTTACATGCATATTTTAATTTTGTATTTTAAATAAAATGATGAAACATAACTTTTTAAGTCAGACTAGAGTTTCTGAGATAACTTGATGAAAATTGATTCTGAGGGAAAAATAAACTATTTTTTATGTATAAATAAATTTATAAAATTTAGTAATTATAAAGAAAAAAGAGAAAATGGTTTATTTTTGCGAATTCAACAATTATTTTTTTTGTTTTAGAATCCTGCAACTATACGTCAAGAAATGGAATCTCAAAACGTTGAAATTAAAGATTTTATTTCTGGTGAAGATGTGGCTAAATATATGAAAGAAATATGTATATATATATTATAATAAATAACAAATAACAAATTTCAAGCACTTTAAATTAATTTTTATTCTTTAATTTTAATAGTAAAGTATTTTTATTATTAACATTAACCTATTTATTAAAGCTTTTGTGGTTATATATATATTTATTAAGGGAATTTTTATTAAAAGATCACATTATTTGTATAAAATTATTTATTAAATTAAAATAATTGTACAACGTTTCAACTGCTTATTCTGCAGTCGTTTTCAAGTAACCGTACGCTTGCTCCGATTCAATGGGAACTTTCACAAGATCCAGCAGAAAAACTAGGAAAAGCAGTCGCAGTTAAATCTATAGTTCCTTTATTCATTTCGATGAGGGAAACAGAAGAATCGGATGAAGACTGCTCATAGACAACATCCGATCACTAATTTTGGAACAACATAATTTATTATGTATAAATTTTCGTAAATATAAATAAACATATCCTACTCGAATGAATATTTTTCTTGAGATGAAATAATTCTATAAGTTTAAGAGATAGATTATTTCTGAAAAAAACATATAGATTAATTTTATTTATATAAATCTATAATTATTTTAACCATGAATGTGGATGTATATCAATCCATATATATATAATGGGACTTAATTAGAATAAATTATGTACTGTTTAAGTTAATCTTGAATATAAATGTTAAAACTATTAAGTTAAGAATTTTTCCCAGTACTCACCAGGTAAAACTACTTGGAAAACTGGTATTAATGAATTGTATAAAGATATAATTTTTCTTGTTGTTAATTTACTAGTTATATTTTAATCTAATTCTTTATTTGTAAATTGTCATGTGCCGATACGATTATAAGTTTATTTTTATTTGAATATTAAAAGGTGGTCATAAACCATTTTATAAAGCTTCCCAAGTAATTTCACGATCTATATGGATCATTAATTAATTATCATGCTAAACAATATATAAATTTTTTTTAAATGTCCCTTTGTCTCCTAGTCAAATTATTTCTAGATCATTTTTGATTTATTCATTTGAACATATAAAAAGCTTAAAAACATTATGAAAAATATTCTATTAAAGGGAATAACAATACCGTGATCTTCTTTCTTCTTCTTAGCCTTATTTCCCACGGGGTGTGGGGTCGGCTCTTCTCGTTAATTGGCGCCAACTAAATCTGTTGTTGGCGTCATCTGTAGAGAGACCAGATGCCATTAGATCTCCCGCTATACGGCAGGACCAGCTGGTTTTAGGCCTCCCACGCGGTCTTTGGTACTCAACCTTCGATGACGGTGATGATGGTGTTGACGACTTTGATGTAGCTGTGGACGATTTGAGTGAGGTTGATGGCAATGATGCTGATGCTGACCGATGTGACGATGTTCGTGTCGGTGATGATGTCGATGTTGATATTGATGTGGATGTGGATGTTGGACTATCTTCTTTAGCCCACCTCGTCCATAGGTGGGTAACCCTAACCCATCTCTCGCATCGCCCGGGTGCTGACAATGCGCGTCGCTTGCAGGGGACGCCCTAGCCGTTAACCGTATAACATTTCTCCATTAATTGTTGATGCGACGCGAAGATGATCCAGCCGGCCTGTCGCTACAGCCTGACGCGTAATAACAATACTGTGATAATTGTATAAAATAATATTTCATTGTGAATTTTATTTATATATATATATATATATATATATATACAGTGGTGCCTCACACAACGAACTTAATTCGTTCCAGGAGCAAGTTCGTTATGTGAAACGCGTTTTCCCATAACAATACATGTTAAAAAAAATAATTCGTTCTGTAGCATAAAATATGCTAAGATGACATAATAAAAGATGAAATTTCTGTTACTATTTTTATTTAGATACATATTTAGAAACATAATTAAATCTAAAAAACCACCCCTGTGGGCTTTGAATTCTTCTTCCTTATCTTGATTGCTGCTACTTCCAGGGACGTTTTTCTTTAGATCGTCATAAATTCTCTTGGCTTTGTGACAGAGGATATCTTGGGTTGTTACGTCACCTTTCACCTGCCTGTCCTTAATCCAAATTGCTAATAGCCTCTCCATTTCCTCGTGTATTGAAGACCTATGTTTTTCATGAAATAATTTTGATACTCTTTTGGCTACTTTGGCTGATTTGATTGCATCCTTATTTGTCAAAATGGTGTAAATAGTGGTCTTTGACGAGGTCACACTGTTTTACCCCAGATTCACTCCTAATTATTTCCTGTTTTATTTCAACAGAAATCACCTTCCTGCTTTTTTTAGAAATATTGAATGATAATGATAATTGAATATGGTAATGAAGAACGATTGCCGCCATACGTGTTTAAGTTAAGTGCAGTGACTATAATGACTGCCTGTAGTGCCTGCGCAAGGGGATGCAATACAACGGCAGCGATCGTGGAAGCTCGGGCGAGTTCGTTGTGTGAAACGAAGTTCGTTGTATGAATCATGAAATTTAGTTCATTATGGATCGTTGTGTGCAGCGTTCGCTGTGCGAGGCGTTCGTTATGCGAGGCATCATTGTATAACATTTATTTTTAATCCATTTTTCTTTATTAATTTGAAAGTATATTTTTTACAATAAAATATAAAACAATAGTAATAAACTTATAGCTCTCATCATTTCTATTATCCATAGTGCTGTGTTCTTCTCTTTAAGGCCTCAGAATTGAAATAATAAATTTTATTAATTTGATACAATGTGTCTTTCACTAAAGAATCCTTTATCCTTTAATAATTCAAGATATTTGTTCGAACATTCATCCACTTTATCCATATACTTTGGGACCAGATTTCTGAAAGTTGATCTAACGATCGATTTTGTTGGAGACACCCTAGGGTTGATTTGAACGGTTCCAAAAAAAAGCCGTTGAAGGGAACGTCGTGGTCGCCAGTGTGCAGTTCGACCGGTAGGGACGAAGGTCGGGACGGAAATGGACGTAATTTTGCAAAAATGATATATCGAAACCTGATATATATAATATGTTTATTATATGTTCTTAATATAACTATGATCCCTGTTGAGATCAAACTAAATATTTACATGTTTATTCAAACCTATGTATAACTGTCTGGGATTGTTATTATTCATATTGGTGCAGCGCCATCTAGCGTGAAAAATAACAAATTATGGTAAAATATTAAATATATACATATTCAACTGTAAATGGTAAGAATATGAGAGAACGTAAATATAAATTTGTAAAGTCTAGTATAAAATAAAGAAAATAAAAAAAGATAAAATATTTAGTTGAAATTATTACTATACTTTTAATTACAAAATTGCTAATTTGCTTTATCATCTTTAAAATAAATATTGCCAAAAATACATTTTATTTTTATAATTTTCAATTTATTTCATTCTACTAATTTTTAATTATATCTTACTTTTCTCAATAAAATTATTTTAATACATATTTTATATGTTAAAATCATTTTTAGGATATTTGTATAGATATGATTGAATTAATTATGTAACGCTTACAGGGATTTGGGTAATCCTCAGAAAGCAAAAGAGTTGCTTGAACGAGCCTTAGTAATTCAAGAGAAACATTATGGCCATATGGGATAATTTGATTCACTATTTTATTTAAGATTTATAAATAATTTTAAAAGTAAAATAAAGATAAATAATCTGAAAATGAAAAGTATAATAAAAAATATTTTTAAAGGTATCTTAGAATTAATATAGAATACATATTATATATATATATATATAATTATGAGAAAAATGCATAAATGAAAAAATTTAATTAAAGAAAACTTAGAAATTTATTTTCATAATTTTACATGGAAATTAATATAAAGATTTTATTTATTATATGTATTTTCTTCTATTGTTTTTCTTTTTTGAGATTGTCGATATAATTTTGCTAAAACCAAATAAATAAACACATATTTAATGAATTAATAAAAGTATCAATATTATTTTTTTAATTCATTTAATGTATGAGACCATAATAATAAACTAAGTTTTATTTACCTTTTCTATAATCATACAATTGTATAATTTTTTCGCCTGGTCGCAATGATTGTCTTGTGGGAATACTAGAAATAAAATTCAAGTATAATTAAATAATAAATTTATTCATTGAAAGAGAAATGACAATTTAATTACATGGTTGGAATATGTTAAATTTTAAAAACTTTTTTTTAAAGTCAAAGAAATTTCATTGATATTAAATTTCAGGATACTATGGGTATATGTTTAAGTTCGAAATAGGGACAGAGTTGATTTAAAACAGTGATTTTCAAAGTGGGCACTACCGCCCCCTTGTGGGCGCTGGAGCGATCCAGGGGGGCGGTGATTGCCACAAGTGCATTTAGGGAAAATTACTTGTATATTACTTTTCTATTCTGAGATCAATAAATAGATACATAATTTCAATGTTTTTAATTTACACCTTTATTTATAATACTTTGCAAATAGGTCCATTTATCTTTCTGTTTAATTGTTATTATAATTAAAAAAAAAAGTTAATTTCCAATTTTTTCTGAAAAGGGGGCACTGAGTAAATTATTTTATGGAAAGGAGGCGCTTGGCCAAATTAGTTACGGAACCACTGATTTAAAATAAATAATTTTATTAAAAAATCTTACCATGTTTAGCACATCTTTCAAGAACGTAGAGGGAAACAGCTTCAATTTCTTTAGATTTACTATTCTTTTTGATGGCTTCTTTTGAAACCTCTAAATCAAAATCTCCATTTTTATGCTTTTAATTGACAAAAAAAAAATACAATAATTATTATTATTTAACTGATAATTATTATAGTTTGGTATTATTTTATTATTATTTAATTATCATTTTTATTATATAATAATTTTTATTTCATTTCAAGTTAACATTAAATTAAATCAATTTTAAATTTTTAAATATTATATTAATAAATGATTATTTGTGTTATTTTATTTAATTTATTGGTAAATATTCCATTTAGGTATATATTTAAATTGTTTTGAACAAAATATATATGCCTATATATATACGATGTATGTGTGTTTATAATTACAAATACTTACGAAATCCATATGATGATCTAAGAGACAGTTGAGAAAACACTAAAAAAAGACCAAATATATTATTATTATATTATATATTTATTATACTTATAGTAAATTATTTTGACTGGTTTTATTTACTTCTCCATCTCTTGTTGTCATTTCATGTCCGTTATCAAATCGTTTCAATTCATCTTAAAAACAAATAAAATAAATTCAAATTAATATCTTCTTCGTTGTCGATAACTTCCTAGCGGAAGTGTCGTGGCCCTAATAACTCCACAGGAGTCATAGGGTGTTCATGGGAAAATTTGACCGAAGTGGTTTCCCCTTGCCTTCTTCGGTGGGGCAGCCGATGTTAAATTGAATTAGATTTTTTTATATTTATTAAATTAAATTTATTAAATTAAATTAAATTAAATAAATATATAATCTTGAGTTCTATGCTGGGATTCGAACTCAGGCTTCCTGTGTAGAAATCTAGTACTCTACCCACTCAGCCATGCTGCCCCTCAAATTAATATAATATCATTTAATATCAGATAATTAATAATAATAATTATATAGAAAATCAATTAAATTGAGATAGATAGATCTATCTAATTAATAATATCATATTTATATATAATTTATTCTGAGAAATTAAAAAAAGCAAATAAGTATGACAATATTAAATATCATATTTAAATATTTAATTTTATACATAATATAAATAATATAAATAAATTATTAATTCATTTCTAAATCCGTTTCAAAGTGCGCCCTTGTATGTGGGTATCGTACGATATTATGTAATTTAATAGTTCCTTTTTAACTGATATTATACTTAATAGAAGTATATTTTTTTTTTATTAATTATACTATTATTAGTATATTAGTATTTTTTAATTGTAATTATATTCTTTTTTTTAAATAAAAAAAAAATGAACAAGTTTTCTTAAAATTGATATAATAAGAAAAATTTTCATGTAATTTATAATCTATTATTAAGATGTTTAAATTTAAAACTCCTTTGCCTGAGGTCAAAAATAAAAAAAAAGATTCTTAATGTAGGTTTATATTCAAAAATGAAAATAAAATAATTAGCAAAAAATTCAAATAATGTATACGTATTAATTAGTTATTCATATTTTTTCTCTTTTTCTTTCAAGTATTTATATACATGAAAAGTAACTTTATATAATTTTTTATAATTAAGTATATAGGTATATATTTACAATTATATATAAGAATACATACAGTTTTCCTATATTATTATTTTTATTATATATTAATATTAAACATTTTTTTAATATAATTTAAAAAATGGAATAATGTATATCAATAGGGCAATCTAAAATTATTTTTTTTTTTTATTAAAAATTTAAATACCGTCAGTGATGGCATGTTTCTCTTTGCAAAATTTCACCCATTCCTCTCTAGTATGTTGCGAATTAGGCCCCTGAAAAATAATTAAAATATAATAATTTTTTCTTAAAGAGAGAAAATTTTATACTTATTATAATAAACATGATTATAAATTATAATATATATATATATATATATTATATATTATTATAAATTATAATATATATATATATATATATTATAATTTAAAATATTACCAATTATCGTATATTAAATATGAATTATATGAATGACTGGAAAGAAGTTAATAAATCGTATTATATTTTGTCAAAATTTATGTAGTCGAAGATGGATGTTTATTGTAAATCATGGAAGTATTATATTGAAAGATGCATTTTTGTTTTTAGGTCAGGTTATAAAAGAAAAAAATAAATTTTAAAAATTGCCTCCTAGAAAAGTTGTATTTATTGACTTTATCAACTCTCTTGTGGCCGGTCATTGATATAAAAGTATATGAAAATAAATAATATATTAATTTATCTTTTTTTTTCTTTTTAAATAAATAATTTCTAAATTAATTATTTAAGGTTTTTTTTAAATTATTTTAAAATTAATTTTTTTTTTTAAATATAAAATGCCACACAAAAAAGTGGCCCACTTGAAAAATTTCAATTTTTTCCCCTTCATTTCTTTATTTTATACTTCAAATCTTATTTATTTAAATACTGATAATTAGTAATATATTAATAAAGAAAATAACAATTTTAAGCAATGTAATTAAATCTATTATTTATTTATTCTCATAAATTTGTTGCGCAACTGCTCCATTGCGTACACAGTGAGTTATATTTTAATAAGTGCTGATACAGATAGAAGAAGATTAGCTCAGGAAAAATTACATTCCAGAAACCCCTTGAAAGGATCATTCCTTTCAATAATACATAAATAATATTAATAAAATAAAAATATCTAAAAATTAATTAATAAAATAAATATAAATTAGTAATTTAATAAAAAATAAACACGAAAATAGATAAAAAAAACCCATTTACTAATAAAAATTTATAAAAATTAACAAAAAATTAAAAGACAAAACAGATTTAATAAAAGACAAAACAGATTTAAAAATTGTTTTTAAAATATCATAAATAAAAACTTACAATGTTTGCAAGACAAATAAATTTTAGATTTTTATTGGTGATTTTTTTTCATTTGTGACGCCATATAAATTTAAATTAAGAAAAAATTAATGAAGATGGTTTTTCTCCATGCTGAAACCAATACAGATCGATTTTTCTTTATAAATATTATCTATGGTGTGAATTTCAAAAAGATTCTTCGAGAGGCTAATTAATAAATTAATCCAACAATATACAAATATATATACAATTTTTGCTAGTATAATAAGATAAGATAAGATAAAGAAATGAAGGGGAAAAATTGAAATTTTTCAAGTACGCCACTTTTTGCGGAGCAATGTATAATAAGTATTGTGAGATTATTAATATTTTTTTTTTAAATTATTATTTTATGATATTCTATCTTAAAAAAAAAGATATTCTAAAATTAAATATATTAATTTGAGAGAGAAAAAAAAAAATTCCTTACTGTAATTGCTCCAGCGACAGTCAGAATGGCTAACAAGCAAATGAATCGATACATTTTAAAAGACTACTTCGTGTTCAAATAAGTAAAAGATCTCATTATTTTCATTTATATACCCCAAGAGACTTGTAATAATTATACTGGTTTTTTTTTCTTAGCATTTTTATAACTATTTCTAAAAAACTATTATATTTTCAAATTATAAATATAACCTTGGGGCGGTTACATGTGATTTTTGAATAATTTATGTTCCCTCCCCTTTCGCAAATAGTGGTTTTGCTAATTTATTCAGAAAAATTCCTCTTAATAGAGAAGAGGTTAAATTGCGTATTACTAATTAAAATTTAACAGGTTAATTACTACATTATCTAATATTTATTTAATTCCTTCTCTCTCCTTAAATTTAAGCTTATATTATTTGAATTTAATACAAAAACAAGAAAAATAAGTACAAAAAAAAAAAAAAAATTATAGATATTAAATTATTAAAGCTTTGGTGGTTGTTTTTATTTATAACGGAATTTTGTAAATTAAACCACATATTGATATTTGTTATTGTAAATTTATTCAAAAAATACAATAAAAATACAGTATTTTTTGAATAAATACAATAAAAATACAGTATTTTTTGAATAAATACAATAAAAATACAGTATTTTTTGAATAAATACAATAAAAATACAGTATTTTTTGAATAAATTTACAATAACAAATATCAATATGTGGTTTAATTTACAAAATTCCGTTAAAAAAAATTATATTTTGGAAGTTTATAAGCCAATAATTACAATTTTTGTATATTTTACATTTACACAATTCTTTTATTGGAGGACGTAATCTCTCTTACCTCTTGTTTAAATAGTAGGTAATAATCTTGTTTTGGTATAGTCCTTATCCACTCCTATAGTCTGTTATCTAAAAATTTGTCTAATGTCCTAAATGTGATGGAATGTATCGTATCTATTGTCTCTTTTCTTAAATAATTTACAGTTTCTTTATCCAACTCCAGGGCCGTGCCTGACCAGCATTCATTGCGTGCACCGCACGCAGGCGGCCGAATTAAAAGGCGGCCGAACGTCACATATTTAGAGACGCCAATTTTTTTTCTTCATCCCAGTCACTTTGGTTTTATTTTTATATTATCTATTTATTTTATATTACGAACTTGCTGAAAATGTATTCGATGAAATATATTTGATATATAAAATATAATATGACTACAATGTTATACGTACTCATATCGATACTATGAGAATAATATCTACAACTCGTATAAAAACGGTTTTGTATATTGGTCGAGGTCAATATAGTTTATATTATAGTATAATAACTTGTTTAATACCCTAGTAGTTGCAAAAATTTTGTATTTATAAAATAACATATTTTCTTTGTAGATTCGATTTTTTAAAAAGTATATCTATTAGTATAAGTAATTGGATATTAATTATTTAAAACTGAGTTTATTCTCATAGGATCAAAAACTGCCTATTACACAATAGAACTATACCAATTAGTCCCATAAATAAATAACAAATCATAAAATTAAAAATTTGTTTGGACTGTTTTGAAGATATGGTACGATTATATACATGTATAATCCAAAATGATGCAAATAATTTCAAATGAATAATTATTTGTTTTCTGGCAGCTATGGCGTTACTGTGGCAAATCAACGTCACAGGAGTATGCTTGCGGCACATAAGTGTTTAGTCTAATTATTAGAAAATTACGTACAATTTTTTTTTCATTTTCAATGATTTACTTTGAATATCATTATTTTATTATAAATGAATCACCAAAACTAAATTATAATAATAATAATAATATACTTTATTTGCATTTGCCAATTCGGCAAAATTATACAAATTTTTTCCGTTCACAAAATTACACAGTAAACAAATAGACCAACTTATAAAATTTGAAATATGTGGGGATAAAAACTTTTTTTTTCTTTCTTCTTCCTTTTCTCCCTCTTTTTTCCCCTTCTATTCTCTCTCTTCTAACAACAAAAATAACAATAACAAAAAACTTCAAAAACAAAAAAAAAAAAAAATATCGATCCATACTGAAGGTCTCACCTCGCGTCACTCGTTGATAATAAAAGATCTTAAAAGTTCCTATGACAGTCCGTCAGTTGGATCTCCACAAAATTCCACTCATGCACCCCCTCACATGGGTACACATATTTCATAATGTGTTTCTCCTTTGGCGGAGCATAAATTGGACATTCCAGTAGGAAGTGGAACAAATTATACAAATTTTTTCCGTTCACAAAATAAACAAATAGACCAACTTATAAAATTTGAAATATGTGGGGATAAAAACTTTTTTTTCTTTCTTCTTCCTTTTCTCCCTCTTTTCCCTCACAACAAAAACTCCTCCTTTTTAGCCAGATTGCACAGGGTGTAGACCTGATTTGGGTCTAATATGTATTTGTTTCTTCCCAGGTATAATTGTTGTCCTTAGTTGTAAAAATGTCCCCGTAAATAAAGTATACCGGCCTCCAATCAAATGATTCCTACTAAAGTCTAGTCTCCAGTATAGTGGTGAATATTTGGATGACTCTAGGTCTTCAAGTCCTGTAAAATATATCTAATCAAAAACATACCTGTTAAAAAGGGGGCCAAGTTCCTATCGGCTATTTGTTTGCCTAAAAAAGGGTTCAAATCCATCCCAATGCCAAGTTTAGATGCACTTTAAAATCAATCATAATCATTTTCATCAACAGCCTGATCCACTGGTAAACAAACATTTGGCATTCCCAAGAATCGCCACCACACCCAGTCCTCCGCCTCCTGCATCCAGGCACGCCACTTTATTCGCGTCAACGGTCCATCTGGCCGAAATTCACTTTACCATACACCCAACTTAAAATATGGTATAGTTGTTAAAATAAGTAGGTACTTGGTTTAAAATATCTAAAATTATAATACTTAGAAATTTTTGAACTTGGCCGGTTAATTTATACATATAAATAATAAATATAATTATACAATTAATCTAGTGTTATGTACAGCACGAAAACCTGCCAAGTTGCCGGGAAATGTACATATACATTATATTCAGTTTACTTATACCTAATTGTTGTTACGGTAAATGTACAATCTTGGAAAATGTACACTTTTACCGTAAAATGTGTACATTTCCCAAGATTGTACATTTTACGGTAAAAGTGTACATTTCCCAAGATTGTACATTTTACGGTAAAAGTGTACATTTCCCAAGATTGTACATTTTACGGTAAAAGTGTACATTTTCCAAGATTGTACATTTACCGTAACATATATATATATATATAATATTACTAATATAAAAGTATATAGGTAGTAAAATTAATTTATTTTAAAATTAAAATATAAACATCAAAAAGATAATAAAGATATCTCTATATTTGTCTATGTATCTATCTATCTATCTATATATATAAATATATTATGAACATTTTTTCATATTTTTTTTTTTATTATTATTTCTTTTTTTAATTTACTAAATATAAGAATATTTTCGATTTTTTCATTGTGTTCTAAATATTCCTGGTGAATAATTAATAATTATCAATTTGATAATTATCAAAAAAAATTTAAAAACTTAATTGGAATGATGTGCCAAAAACATTCTATCAAATTTTAAAAAATTTTTCAAATAGAAGATAATATTTACGAAAATGAGCTTTTTAATGAGGTATCATTATTTGAAACAAATAAATTAGTAAGGAAAGGGTTAAATTTTGAGCGGCAGCAAATAGAGAATACAATAAAGAAACAATGATTAGAAATTATTTTAACGTAAATTTGTATTTCAGAAATTCAAAAAGAATATATTATTTTAGTTAATTCTAAACTGCACACCAAATTATTATTTAATATTCAATATAATTATTATTATGAGTATTATCTAATCCTATTAGGGTAGGTTCAATAATTTTAAATCTTGACTTCAAATTTTCCTTGGTATATATTAAAATGTTTTTTTTTTGCCTTATCTCATATTATAAATATTCAAATTATTATAATCATTAAGATTTTTATTAATTTATTATTTTTAGATTTTGTTTATTATTATGAATGAGCAGCCATTGATTAATGGTTTGAATATAGAAAAATTATTTAATTGATTAATTTTTTAATTTTCATATAACCAAACCGAATTTACAAAAACCACGAAAATTAACGAAGTCCTCTGCTGGTCAAATGAATAAAACTGGAAGCTAAATAGAATATCATTGGATTTATATGCAAATTTTAATAATTTTTATTTCTTAAACTAAAAGAGGCCGAGAAAAATTTTATAAGAAAAGTTGCTTTGGAATTAAACAAGGAACCCACAGGTAAAGTTTCATCCAAATGCCTTAAGTTTCCGTTTTGTAAACAATTACCAAACATTTTTACTCAATTGAATAAAACTTCTAATTGACGTTATTTTGCTACTAAATTGAGTGAGGTTCTAAATTACAATTACAATTATACAAGATAAAAATCCATGATAAATAAATAAATATGAAGTTTCCTTATTAACTCAATTGTTTTATTTTTTTCAAACATCTTAAAACCATTTTTTATAAATTTTATATAAAAGTTATTATCTCAAACAAAATATATATTGTATTTTTAACTCATTTAAATTAGTTACATATATCAAAAAAATGTACTTAAGTTTTATCTATTCTATTTTTTCTTTAATATGAAAATTTAAAGAAAATATTTTGAATTAAAAGGTACAATAATGAAATTTAAAATATTTTCTTTAAAACTAACGGTTAGTAAAATTATTCCCGTAACAGCATGTTATTCAAAAGTCTCCAAATTTGTGTATGATACACCTTGGGGCTGGATAAAATGGTCGGTCCACCTTGGGATAAGATAACTTTTATTTTACAAAAATTATTTTTTATTTTAATCTAGCTAACCTATGTTTATTTTAATAGTTATTATTTTTTCTTTTAAGAACTTATGAGGCTTAACCATGCCAATGATTATAAATAACGAATATCAAAAAATTCAAGTAGTTATAAAAAAAATTAGAAAATATTAATTTCTCATAGTTTGGTTTTTTTTTACCGCGGGACACTTTTAACGGTTTAAAAATTTGGCGGCACACAAAGAAAAATTTACCACATTGAAAAAGTGGTCCCAAAAACGGTTTGCCTTTTTTTTAGAACCATATTGAAAAAATTTAGAAAAAAAGTCGGAAATGTTTAAGAGCCTCATAATCTCGCGGCACACTAAAGTGTCAAGGCACGGTGGTTGAGAATCATTGGTCTAATAACTCATCATTTGAATTAATTTTCTTTTCTTTTAAAAACATATTCAACTAAATTTTAATTCATTTATTTAACTATATAACATTTACTTAGAACTGTCCTAAGTTGAGCTATGAGGTTGGAAGATCTACAAGTTTACTAAATATTTTGTTTAAATTTATAATGGATCTAAAATTAAAACTGAAGACAAATTTTGCACAAACACTAGGATAAATTTTGACAAGAATTCATCAATATTAAAAAAATCTGGAGTGTCTCCACTCGACTATCTCGCAAATTTGAATTGGATTAAATAACATATATTAATTTAAATTAAATTAAATTATAAATTAAAATTAATAAATAATATTTATTAAACCAGCGCAAGTTTGGCTCTTTGTTGATGGCACCACGTCACGTGTTGGCGCGTGAGATTTGCAGTGTTAAAAAATTAATTCTGGTATTTTCAGCAATTCAATCAAGCTGAAATTCTATATATAGCAGTTTTATAAAATTATTAATCATGTGAAAAATTATCAAACATATATCTTTATTTTTACGGTCACTTTAGAAAAAAAAATCAAAACGTTGTAGTTAATGACCCTCTTCCGGTTGAGCTACATTTCTCAAAAGTTGATAGAAAACTAAGAATTTTGAATAATGCCCATGTACCAAATTTCATCATTCTAGCTCAAACCGTTTTTTCGTAATCTTGGTTACACACATACACACACACAGACATTTTTCTCAACTTTAGTGAAAATGATTCAGGAACCTTCAAAACGTATAAAAACATCAAAATCTCAACATCGAAAATTTTCGTGATCGCAATAATATCTCTGGCGAGATGTTAAAAAAATCAGAAAAAAGATTAAAAAAATGTCTTAAGGTGAGCCACTCTCCCCTAAAAATTTGAAATTAATATTTTATTACTTATATAGAAGTTAATTTTCCAAAAGACTATTTATTATTAATCTTAAAATCTTTCCTCATTAACATAAAAAAAAAATTTTAATGTAATTTTGTTGCCAAGTCTACATTCATTACCATTTATATATGTACCTATGTATTGTAGAAAAAAAACTTGCAACATTTTATACATAAATTAAAAATAGAAAAGGATGAAAATTAATGGAATGACTTTGATAAAAGGATGATCATTATATATAACAGACAAAAATATACATCATCATTAGGTTTCTTTTATATTATTATCTTTGATCGTGAAAATAAATCTAAACATGATAATATTTTTTATTTTTTTTTTTAATGAATAAAATTCAATTCTTTTCAACACTAATTACTTCTCACTTTATTTATTTTTATTTAGAAAGGTTCGAATATATTTTGGCCTTGAAAATGGCTTATATAAATTAAACCATGGTTTGTTTCTCGCTGTGATTGAATTGATTCAAGATGTTGCGTTCAATTCTCTATTCTGCAGTCTTCCTTGCATTAGTAATCTATATTGTAAGTAAAATTTATTTTATAGATTTTAACTAAAATTAGGTATGACTTTTTAAAATTAAATTGTTTTTTTTTTTATTTTGGTTATTATTATATTTTATTATTTTTGTGAAATATTATTTTTTATTAAAATGAAAATATACATTAAAGATGAATTCACGTAGATGTTTTCTTATTTTTTTTTTTATATTATTTTTTTTAAATTAATATTCTTTATTAATTAACATTTTTAAATTGAAAAAACATTTTATTTCTATCTTTCAATTATTTTAAAGACAAATTCTCCTATTTGTCAATTTATTCATACTATTTACGTTAATTAATAATAATTAATTTAAATATTTATCAATTTATAAATATAGATAAATAGATAATTAAATTTTAATGAAAATTAATAGAAATATTGAAGTTTTTACTATCTCGTAAGAGATAGTATTGCGATCACGAAAATTTTCGATGTTGAGATTTTGATGTTTTTATACGTTTTGAAGGTTCCTGAATCATTTTCAGTAAGGTTGAGAAAAGTGTCTGTGTGTGTGTATGAATGTAACCAAGATTACGCAAAAACGGTTTGAGCTAGAATGATGAAATTTGGTATATGAGCATTATTCAAAATTCGTAGTTTTCTATCAACTTTTGAGAAATGTAGCTAAACCAGAAGAGGGTCATTACCTACAACGTTTTGATTTTTTTTCCTCTAAAGTGACCGTAAAAATAAAGATATATGTTTGATAATTTTTCACATGATTAATAATTGTATAAAACTGCTATATATAGAATTTCAGCTTGATTGATTAGCTGAAATGACCAGAATTAATTTTTTAACACTGCAAATCTCACGCGCCAACACGTGACGTGATGCCATCAACAAAAAGCCAAACATGCGCTGGTTTAATATTTATTATTTATAATTTATAAATAATTAAATTTATTTTAAATATAATATATTATGTTATTTAATCCTATTCAAATTGCGAGATAGTCGAGTGGAGACACTCCAGCTAATTTTACTTGAGTTTATTGTGTATTTAATTAGAAGTTTGTTTATTTGTGTGTGTGTGTTTAATTTTAAATGATTTATTTCTTTAAGAAATTGTATAAATTTTGTATATTATTTCTTTTTATTTTTTTTTGCGGCAGAAGTTTACGCGACAATAAATATAACACAAATGAAATTAGCTGGAGTGTCTCCACTCGACTATCTCGCAAATTTGAAATGGATTAATTAACATGTATTATATTAATTACATTTAAAAATTATAAATTAAAATTAATAAATAATATTTATTAAACCAGCACATGTTTGGCTCTTTGTTGATGGCACCACGTCACGTGTTGGCGCGTGAGATTTGCAGTGTTAAAAAATTAATTCTGGTACTTTCAGCCATTCAATCAAGCTGAAATTCTATATATAGCAGTTTTATAGAATTTTTAATTATTTGAAAAATTATCAAACATATATCTTAATTTTTACGGTCACTTTAGAGGAAAAAAATCAAAACGTTATAGGTAATGACCCTCTTCCGGTTGAGCTACATTTCTCAAAAGTTGATAAAAAACTACGAATTTTGAATAATGCCCCTGTACCAAATTTCATGATTCTAGCTCAAATCGTTTTTGCGTAATCTTGTCCTACATACACACATACATTTTTCTCAGCCTCAGTGAAAATGATTCAGGAACCTTTGAAACTTATAAAAACATAAAAATCTCAGCATCGAAAATTTTTATGATCGCAATACTATCTCAGTGTTTTTATTTATGTTCATAATGAAAAAATATTTACATATTTACTTTTTAGTTTTTTATTCTTTTATCTCTAATCTATATTTATCAATGCTCTTAATCCGAGGACCAGCTTATTAATTGTATTTTTATAAAAAAGTAAAAACAAATACTGTATCCGACCCTTCATGAAGGTGGACACTCATTCGTTCAACATTAATGCCCGTAGTTTCAAAATTCTTCCAAATCAAAGGCAAACTTCATTTTGTCATTGATACCATTAAGATCAAGAAATATAAAATAAATTATATATATATAATATATATATATATATATATATATATATATATATATATATATTTAATTATATTAACAAACGGATATGTTTGATTGATATAATTAATAATGGGCTCTGTTATCACCAATTTTAATTCATTGATAATGACAATTTTTCGATTATTCACTTTTTAATAAAATTTTGAGATAAATTGTTTTTTTTTTTATTTCACTTTTCACAAAAATAATATTTATTTTCTATCTTTAAAGTAAAAATGTATTTATGGTATTAAATGAATGAACCAAGTGGCTATTTTTCAAATGCAAATCAAATTATATATGAATATTTATTCTTAAATAAAAAATTTAATATTGTAATATACAAAAATAGTTCTTATTTTTATAACCAATGATGTAATACCACGCGATATATTAAATTATTAAATAAAATTTAATGTTTTATTCAAATTATCAAATTAAAATCATAAATTAGTTCGAATTGTTTAAAATCTGGGAAGGTCAGTAATTAGTAATTATTGTAATCATCTAGAATATGTATTCTCAATGAGTCTGAAATTTTATGATTCTTATAATAAATGAAAAATAAATCAGTGTTTCTTAAAGTGGTTACCGGGTCGCAGAAAAATTTTACCGGGTCGCGAAAAATTTTTAGAAATTCTTATTATTTTTTTACATCTTATTTTTCTTATATAATTATTTTTCAATTTTTGTTTTGAAAAAAACAACTTGCTTTTTATTGAAAAATAAAATTTGTGTTCTAAATAAATGTTTTTTTTAATGAAGTGGGTCGCGACAAATTTTAAGACCTCGAACCGGGTGGCGGTCAAAAAAGTTCGGGAATCACGGATATAAATAATATAAAGAGTAATTGTAATTGGTTATTGAGATTGATTTTTCTCAAATAAAGAAATATAGGTATATATTTCATATTCTAGTAAAAGATAAATTGCCCCCTGTACCCACGAGTGATATATAGTATTTGGTTGAAAAAGTCTGTATGTAAAAGGTTTTCACCCATTTTGTTTCAATCAGTATATTACATAAAACAATCATTTTTTTGTGTTCTTGTATATGTTCTATCTATCTATCTATCCACCTCTGGGCTCTGGCTCTACGTTACTCGAAAGTTCTTGGCATCAACAACCACATTTTTCCAAGTGTCCCTATCCTAAGCTATAACCATCTAACTCCTACCCTTTCCCATCTCTCTCACGTCCCTTCCTACATTGTCCATCCACAGCAAAAAAATCAAATATTATTATTCTTCGTGATTACATTAAATTTTTTTACATATTCAAATTCTACATTTTGTATATTAAAATTTTGTATGTTAATACTTTTCTTCTCTGATACTAAATATTTTGTCTTCTCACTATTAATTTCAAACCCCATCTCTTCTCTTGCCTCGATTAATTTTTTTAGACCACTTTAAATGTTATTAAATTATTAAAAAAAAAAGTAAAAAAATAAAAATAAAATATAAAGAAATTAGAATAATTCTAAATTACTATAAAAATAATATTAAAAAATATATATTAAAATCTTACGTGAAAATCCATTTATGAGATCAAATTTTCTGAATTAAAATTATTTATTAATATAGTCTTAAAAATTAATAGATTAATGTAATGTTAATGTAATGTTAATGTTTTCAAAGTTTAGGATATACATTTTATTAACCGAGGAAATTAATTTTGAAAAATTTGATATAAACCTGTTGCAAAGAAAAAAGAATGTTTATATTATTTATATTTTGATTTTGATTTTCCTAATATTTACAATTTTTCATTTAATCATATTGGCCTTTTTAACTTATTTAACACATTGAAACATTAACATTGTGAAAACATTTTCTCTTTTAATTTTTAAGATTATATGTAAGTGTTGTGATTCATCAGCGCAAAGAATATATAATAAAAGGAACGTCTACATATCAAATTTTTAAAAATTAATTTCTGCGGTTATTGAATAGCTATTAATAAAATTTATAGCCTATGTTCAAATATAGATAAGCAAGAATATTGTGATGTAATTTCATCGAAATCGGTTCAGCCAATTTTGAGTCTATATGGTTACAATTTCTGGACAGACAGACAGACATGAAAAATTCTAAAGTCACTTTTGGATTCTAGAGATCGCGAAGATATGAAAAAATTTTAAAATTCTGAGCAAAGTGCAGACAAAATTCTTGTTTTTTATATATACTTAGGTTCAAATCAAATAAATGAAATGATTTAATAATGTTGTAAGCTTTATTAATATTATTGAGGTTTTTGTTTCTTTAGGAAGCTAAGAAAGCTGATACGCGCGAGGAATTTATTAAAGCATGTCTTAAAGAGCATCCTATCAGTGATGGTAAATACCCAATTATACTATTCAATTAATTATTGCATGTTTATATTATATAATAAAATTGATTAAATAATCATAACACTAATTTTAATTCCTTAATAAAAGTTTGTTTATTTATTTTTTGTATTTTGACTCTAGAAATTTAATATTAGTCAGTATATAGATTTGTTTATTTTGATTCTATCTTATTTTAAATATTATAATTTAAATTTTCGTAAACTTGATTAGGTTGAATGTTTGAAATTTTGCATTAATAATTCCTTACACTTTTTTTTATTTAAGTATATTTTAAATTTATTATATAATACATAGATACTGTTTTTCAATAGAGTATAATATTAATAATTAATAATAATATTAATAATTTTTATATTATTACTTGAATATCAAAATATAACTACAGTGTTATTTAAAAAGAGAGAACAGATTTCAAACATGTATTTCTTCCAAACTACAAACATGATTTATGGTTAATGGATAGAGAAAAGTTTACAATTACAAGTTTACAAATAATATATGCATTTAATATGAGCACCGCGTATTAGACGACAAATGTCAAAACGCTCATGAATCAGCTGGTCTTTTGTAGAACACAAAATGACTTCTCCTGTGGTGTCGCCGCCATTTCACTACAAACCTCCAACCGACAAATAATACCAAAACATAAAACAGCGCCAATGCGGCAATGATTGGAACTTTTACCCGTACTAATAATAAATTGTAAACTTTTTTCTATCCATTAACGTTAGAATCATGCTTTTATCCAGAGGAGGATTAAACGCCGGGCGGACCGGGCGGCCGCCCGGGGCCCACCAGCCCGAGGAGCCCACCGAAACCTAAATAAAAATATTTCCTTAAAAAAAATTTAAAAAAACTGTTGAGTTTATGGATAATCGGAGTTTAAATAAAACAAGTTATTCTTGATACAGATTTATTTAGGCTGTTTTATACTTAGTACCGGGACCCCAGGTAAAAAAAATAATTCATTATTATTGGGTTTGGCTGATAATATTAGTACTTGGAACACCGAGCTGATATATAATTCTTTAATTATTTATTACAATTATTAAATGTTGCATCATTGCATCAATCTGATTAAAATGAATGGAACTCTTGGGGTTATTAGGTAAGTTTCTAAGTGCATGAATATTTTTTTTTATTGGAAGAATGATAAATATATATTGTAATTTATAATTATAAAAAATTTTAAAATATTTTAAATATAAAAAAATATTAATACAATATCCTTTAAAAAAAGGCGGGAGTCAAATTTGAATATAGATGTCATTTGTGACGTCATCCATATATAAATTTAAATTAAGAAAAAACTAATGAAGATGTATTTTTCCTGTGATGTGATCAATAAAACTCAATTTTTCTTTATAAATACTATATCTAGTGTGAATTTCAAAAAAATCGTTAGAGCGGTTTTTGATAACCCATGGACATACAAACATACAAACAAACAATTTTAGCTAGCATAATAAGATAAGATACTTATGCTTATTACTATCTCGCCAGAGATAGTATTGCGATCACGAAAATTTTCGATGTTGAGATTTTGATGTTTTTATACGTTTTGAAGGTTCCTGAATCATTTTCACTAAGGTTGAGAAAAATGTCTGTGTGTGTGTGTGTGTGTATGTGTGTATGTATGTAGGCAAGATTACGCAAAAACGGTTTGAGCTAGAATGATGAAATTTGGTACATGGACATTATTCAAAATTCATAGTTTTCTATCAACTTTTGAGAAATGTAGCTCAACCGGAAGAGGGTCATTACCTACCACGTTTTGATTTTTTTTCCTCTAAAGTGACCGTAAAAATAAAGATATATGTTTGATAATTTTTCACATGATTAATAATTGTATAAAACTGCTATATATTGAATTTTAGCTTGATTGAATCGCTGAAAGTACCAGAATTAATTTTTTAACTCTGCAAATCTCACGCGCCAACACGTGCCATGGTGCCATCAATAAAAAGCTAAACATGCGCTGGTTTAATATTTATTATTTATAATATATAATTAATTAAATTTAATTTAAATATAATATATTATGTTATTTAATCCAATTCAAATTGCGAGATAGTCGAGTGGAGACACTCCAGCTAATTTTCCTCTAAAGTGACCGTAAAAATAAAGATATATTTTTGATAATTTTTCACATGATTAATAATTGTATAAAACTGCTATATATAGAATTTCAGCTTGATTGATTCGCTAAAATTACCAGAATTAATGTTTTAACACTGCAAATCTCACGCGCCAACACGTGCCATGGTGCCATCAATAAAAAACCAAACATGCGCTGGTTTAATATTTATTATTTATAATTTATAATTAATTAAATTTAATTTAAATATAATATATTATGTTATTTAATCCCATTCAAATTGCGAGATAGTCGAGTGGAGACACTCCAGCTAATCTTTATTGAACAACAGGTCTTTATTCGGTCGTGTTTGAACCCCGATTAACTTAAGAAAAAATAATCAATTTTGGGTCTTGGCGACCACAGTAAAAATTATGTATTTTTTACATAAGTACTATAAATGTAAGTATAAAACAGCCTAAATTATAATTTAAACAAAATTTGTCTTTCAATTATAATTGTAAATAACAGAGGACCCATTTCAATTTTATCGCCCGGGGCCCCCAATCATCTTAATCCGCCACTGTTTTTATCTTTTGTAGTTTCGAAGAAATACATGTTCGCAATCTGTTCTTTCTTTTTGATTAACCCTAAATATTTATACTATAAATTTAAAAATATTTTATTTTTTTAGATGAAATGAATCGCTTTGCAAAAGAAGAACCTTTTCAAACTGACGAAGGAAATGTAAGTAATATATTTTTTTAAAAAATTATTTTTCCTACTATGCTATATTTAATATATTTAAATATATAATTGATTTATATTTTAGTGTTTTGTCACCTGTATTTACCAGCGTCATATTGATTTCGTAAGTATTTATTAAATTTATATTTGTAAAAATATATTGCAATTTTTCTTTTTTTTTCAAATTTATTTAATATAGATATACTTTAATAGTCTAAAATTATATTATTATAATAATAATAATTGCATATTTTTAGCTTATATATATATATATATATATAGATTGGAAATAAATTATAACCATTCTAAAATGATGTTAAAAATCAAATGAAATTTTGTTATAAAAAATTTTACTTTTATATTATTAATATATATAATTCATTTAATTTTAAATATTTTTTATCGCAGATTAAATGAATAATGTTTTTTTCCTATTTTAGTTTAAAAATGGTAAATTTGATCATGATATAGCCATTGCTGCAATTAAACGAAACAGTCCAACTGAATTACTCGAAGCACACTTGAAACTTTTTGATATCTGCAAAAATCAAGGTAATATATTTCAATTTTATTTTTCTAAGTAATTGAATATGATAAATTAAAAAAAAAACAAACATACTATGATCTACAAATTGTAAATCTTTTAAAAATAAAACATATTGATCAAATTGTGTCTAACAACTATCTCTCTCATTATATTTTTATTTGATAATAATTAGAAAAATTATAACTCGTACATTTTCAGTTAAATCCAGTGAATTATGTATTGCCGGTAAAGAATTGAATGATTGTTTTATCGAGTCTAAGGTATTTATTAATTTTATTAATCAATTGTGTAAATAAAATACTAAATACTTTTTTTAAAATAATTCTTTTTTCTTTTTTCTTTTTTAGAAAAAACTTCATTGAACCCAGATTTGATGTGAATAATGAAAATCTTTAAAAATTCGTTTGTTTTATATATAAATATAAATAAATTTAAAAATGATATAATTTGTATTTTAAGAATAAATAAAAATATATAAATAATTCATATTATTTGAATTCATTTGTTCTTTTAAATTGTAATTTATTAATTTTTCCTTATATGATTATATATATATATATATATATATATATATATATATATATATATATATATTAATTCTTTAAATATTATTCAGTAAAAGTTTGTTGCTTATTATCATCTGAACCTATATTAAGTTAATTGACCACTTATAATTTTGTTAATAATAATTTTAGCCTAATAACTATTTTGGATATTAAGCAAAAACCTGAAAAAATATTTCCTTAAAAGAATTCAAGTTACCTTCAAGTAAAATAACAGTAAAATAGTAAATAACATTTAAACATAATTTAGAGAATATTTTTTTATTACTAATTCTATTTTTTTTTATCCTAGTATCTTATTATGGAAAAATTGAAGTAATAACAAGTTTTATTTATAAAATATATTATATAAAACAGTAACGAGTTAATTCAATTGATTTTTATGATTGTTAATTGGTTGAAATTTTCTTCTTCAAATATCTGAATAACTTTCAAAGAATATATAAACGAGAATGTCAGTACGTATGTTGTTCTGAAAGTTTTCCATAAGAAAAACTAAATACAAAAATGAAAATAAAAAAAAATGTTTTTTTTGACAAATTTATAAATTTGAAAAAACGAAAAATAGATTTACACTTGATGGTTTAAAAAGAACTTAAATCAATTTTTGGTTTTATCTATTATATATAATTTAGTCTATAAAGTTTAGTTTTATAATATAATAATATAATTTAACATATACTCAGTGGCGTACCTAGGGGGGTGCGGTCGGTGCGGTCCGCACCGGGCGGCACTTAACTTGGGGCGGCATTTTTTAAATTTAGTTATAGTTGTAAAAAGCAACCATTTCATATTTATTTTTTTTCTTTCTTGAATAATAAATGATTATTATGATTATTATAAGTTTACTATTTGATTTATATAAATTATGATCAACTATATGATTTCGAATATTATTCCTCGGTGTATATAAATGCATTTTAGTGTAAATTTTGAATTCTAATTCCAAGAACAGGATAATAATTTTATTTTATTGTATTCATTAAAATTCGTTGAATTCGTAAACGCATATTTACGATTTTGTTCGGCAATTTTTCCTAACCAAAATTTTTTCATATCAGTTTATAAATGTCATTTCTTTTGAAAAGTTTATATGATTAGATGATTACTTTGAAGTGATATACCAATATTTTTTTAAATCATTTAATTTTCTTTTGAAAAGCAGGGCCGGGGGAAAAAAATATAAATATAAATTTTGAGAGCATTATACACACGATTTTTCTAGTATGAAAGCTAGAAGAGTAAATATTATATACATATGTTTACGAGTGCATACAAATATGTGAAAAAATTTACTCTGTGTTAATTAATATTGATTAAATAACTTAATAATTTATTTATGTGTATTAATTTATAAAAACTACTATTTGATTGACTTATAATAGAAAGGGCGGCAAAATGGAGATCGCCCCGGGCGGCAAAAGTTCTAGGTACGCCACTGCATATACTTCTATCTGTTGTCTCAAAAGGATTTAATTTACCTCCGATAAACCCCTCTCGCTTGACATATTGACAGAGAATTACTTCACGAGTAATGAATAGATGGTGTTAGTGGTTTAGTAAAATTTTATATAGTAAAGTATTAATTTCGAATTATGTAATTATCTTTCATTTAGAACTTATTTTCAATTGTAACTTCTCTGAATCAAATTCGGGGAAGAGAGGTGTTAAGACTCCAAAGGTGGTCTTAACACCTCGCCTTAGTGGAATTAATAATTTTTTTAGGTTAATAATTATTACCTTATTAATGCAAATTTGAAAAATTATTTCTATAAATTACTCGACTGTCACAGTTCAAATTCTTCCTAATTATTTGTAAGATTGAATGAATTAAAGACAGTGGAAATGTTAAGACTAACATTCATTTATTAAAGTCATTTGTTGTCTTAGTCGTATTGCTAGAAGCATTGATACTCCGAGATATCATAATACTGTCAGATACAGCTTCATTTAAAACAATCACTTTTGTATAAAAGTTTAGTTGTTGATGAACAGCCTAATCCACTGGTTGATCAACCACAAGTTGAAAACATCAAAACATCGCCAGGAGCTTCCAGTAGTGAATTCTCTGAAGAAGAGATTAGTGTTACCTTCTACTCCCCCCAGACGTTTGTATTATAAAGGGTGTTTTTTTCGAGATATAGAAATTTACAGAAGAAGCTATTGCTACTGTAGAGCGTAGCATTGAGGAAGACCCGAATGATTAGAGAGCCATGATTACTAACTTTTTCCTGAATTGAACAACCATGATGTCCAGTAGCTGTGGTTCCAACAAGACGGCGCAAGATGTCACACAGCTCTTGCCACAATCGGTTTATTGAAAGACAGGTTTGGTGACCGCCTAATTTCACGTTTTGGACCTGTGAATTGACCTCCAAGATCTTGTGATTTAACACCGCTAGACTACTTTCTGTGGGGCTATGTAAAGTCATTGGTCTATGCGGATAAGCCACAAACGCTTGACCATTTGGAAGACAACATTCGCCGTGTTATTGTTGAAAAAGTTATCGAAAATTGGACTACATCCGGTCATATGCCAGAAATCATATATAAAATGTAATGCCACAAGATTATCTTTCATATAAATAAAATTCATGTCAATCGAATAATCCATCGTTGTTTTATTGCAATTTAAAGTTCCTAACCTCTAAAAGAAACACCCTTTATTATGAAATGTACAATTACATCTAATACAGAGAAACATTTCATCGTAATTGCTAGAATCGTCAGGGGGACATTCAAATGAGAGGCTTGAAACTGAGTTTTCCCATGTATAAAAATCGTTGTCTTCAAAGTGAAGGCGACATACATAGTAGTAGTAAAAATTTTACGAAATGAGAGACGTATATTTGAAAAAAAAAAAAAATAAAAAAAAACTTTTTAAAAACACGCTTTTATTTAAATGCACAAAAAAGGAGAAAATAATTTCATCACACACACCACGATTTTCTTACAATTAATCATATCTAAAAAATGAAAGCGTGGGCGCCAAACATGCAGGGAAAGGAAAAGAATACGAAGGACATTTCATTGTATATGCACCAATTTTTCTATTTTTTTTTTCCTTTCATCTAAAGTTGTTTGATGTAACTTTAGTTTTATTTTCAAACATCTTAATTTATTTTATTTCAATACGAAATGAATGTATAGTATTATAATCCAAATAGATTACCAAATTTTATCAATTTTTGAGACAACAAATATAAGTATATATTAAATTATATTAAGTTATAGTATACTTAAAATCAAACAAAAACTAAACTTTATAAACTAGATAAAAAATAAATTATAACATTTATAAATATAAAAAATCAAAGAAAAAAAAGATTTATACTTTATGGTTTAAAAAGTACTTTTCGATATGAATCTATTATATATAAAGTTTAGTCTATATTTTTGAGCTTGATTTTAAGTATACTATAATTTCAGTGGCGGATTAAGTTGATTGGGGGCCCCGGGAGATAAAATTGCAATGGGCCCTCTATTATTTACAATTATAATTGAAAGATAAATTTTGTTTATATTATAATTTAGGCTGTTTTATACTTACATATATAGTACTTATGTAAAAAATACATAATTTTTACTGTGGTCGCCGAGACTGAAAATTGATTATTTTTTCTTAAGTTAGTCGGGGTTCAAACACGACCGAATAAAGATCTGTTGTTCAATAAATATAAGTATAAGTATAATTATAAAACAGCCTAAATAAATCTGTATCAAGAATAACTTGTTTTATTTGAACTCAGATTATTCATAAACTCAACAGTTTTTTAAAAATTTTTTTAAGGAAATATTTTTATTTAGGTTTTGGTGGGCCCCCCGGGCGGCCGCCTCTGTATAATTTAATATATCCTTATATCTGTTGTCTCAAAAAGAATTAATTTATCTCCGATAAACCCCTCTCGCTTGACATATTGGCAGAGAATTACTTCATGAGTAATGAATAGATGGTGTTAATGGTTTAGTAAAATTTTATATAGTAGAGTATTAATTTCGAATTATGTAATTATCTTTCATTTAGAATTTATTTTCAATTGTAACTTCTCTGAATCAAATTCGGGGAAGAGAGGTGTTAAGACTCCAAAGGTGGTCTTAATGCCTCGCCTTAATGGAATTAATAATTTTTTTAGGTTAATAATTATTTACCTTATTAATGCAAATTTGAAAAAATATATCTATAAATTACTCGACTGTCACAGTTCAAATTCTTCCTAATTATTGGTTGGATTGAATGAATTAAAGACAGTGGAAATGTTAAGACCAAGAATGTTGGAATTTATTACAGCCATTTATTGTGTTAGTCGTATTGCTAAAAGCATTGATACTCCGAGATATCATAATACTGTCATAGACAGCTTCATTTAAAACATAGGTTCCCAAACTATTTTGTGTCGTAGACCCCTTGCCATATTTTTCCATGTTTTTCGGTTTTGGGTAGACCTCCTAAATTGATTTTTTTGAAAAAAAAATTTTACCTTAGAGACTTATTGAAAAATCAAAAATGTTTTAAAAGCAATGTCGGAAACATAATTTACCTTTTTTTCAAGTGTAAGTAAATATTCTTATTGTAGACCCCCATTTTCATTTCATGGACCCCCAAATTTTTTATTCGCTGCCGTAGACCCCTTGAAGGTTGCCAGAGACCCCTGGGGGTTGATATAGACCAGTTTGGGAACTTCTGATTTAAAACAATCACTTTTGTATAAACAAAGACCATGATTTTCAAAATTTCATTTCTAATTATGATTCTCTTGAAAATGTCGTCTGAGGTAAAATTGAAAATTTGAACAATAGATTGGGAAAGATTGAAACTTTTGAGAATTTGTTTAGGTTTCTACATGGGGGATTCGATTGCTATACAAAATATAGTATTTAATTATTTATTTATTATTATTATTATTTATTTATTTATTTGTAGATACGAATTGTTGTTTTTGTTATTTTTATTTTCTGCATAGTTTATTGTTGTTATTTTTATTATTATATTCTAGTCATGTTCAGTGTGGACCCCTTTACAGTCCCCTTTTGAACGGTGATATTTTTTCTTTTTTTATTATTTATTCAAATATTTATTTAATTATTACTTATTTATTATATATTATATTTGTTGATTGGGTGATTGATTGAATTTATTGTTTTTTGGTATAAAAGGAAAATTCATTCTTTCCAAGTGATCGACCCGGGAGCGTCAAGTCTGACACAATGTAATCGGTCAGGATTCAGTAAACTACTATTTGCCTGGCTGTGTCCCGTCGAAGAAGACGAAATTTCCCCTGTAGGGATAGATGAAAGTCTATAAAGTTTAGTTTTATAATATAATAATATAATTTAACATATACTTCTATCTGTTGTCTCAAAAGGATTTAATTTACCTCCGATAAATCCAGTAGCGTACCTAAGGGGGGAGGGGGCGGTGGGTGCGGTCCGCACCGGGCGGCACTTATCTTGGGGCGGCAATTTTTATATTTAGTTATAGTTGTAAAAAGCAACGTATTCATTTCATATTTATTTTTTTTCTTTCTTGAATAATAAATGATTATTATGATTATTATAAGTTTACTATTTGATTTATATAAATTATGATCAACTATATGATTTCGAATATTATTGCAATGCATTTTAGTGTAAATTTTGAATTCTAATTCCAAGAACAGGATAATAATTTTATTTTATTGTATTCATTAAAATTCGTTGAATTCGTAAACGGATCTTTAAGATTTTGTACGGCAAAATTGTCTTCGTTCTACAAAGAGTTAATTAAGACTACAAAATCTTGCAATATTGTCAATAGAACAAGAAATTACAAATAATATAAATTTTGAGAGCATATTATATAAATATGTTTACGAGTGCATACAAATATGAGTACAAAAATTTACTCTCTGTGAATTAATTAATATTGATTAAATAACTTAATAATTTATTTATGTGTATTAATTTATAAAAAAACACTATTTGATTGACTTATAATAGAAAGGGCGGCAAACTGGAGATCGCCCCGGGCGGCAAAAGTTCTATAGGTACGCCACTGGATAAATCCCTCTCGCTTGACATATTGACAGAGAATTACTTCACGAGTAAAGAATAGATGGTGTTAGTGGTTTAGTAAAATTTTATATAGTAGAGTATTAATATCGAATTATGTAATTATCTTTCATTTAGGATTTATTTTCAATTGTAACTTCTCTGAATCAAATTCGGGGGAGAGAGGTGTTAAGACTCCAAAGGTGGTCTTAACACCTCGCCTTAGTGGAATTAATAATTTTTTTAGGTTAATAATTATTTACCTTATTAATGCAAATTTGAAAAATTATTTCTATAAATTACTCGACTGTCACAGGTCAAATTCTTCCTAATTATTGGTTGGATTGAATGAATGTAAATGTTAAGACCAACATTTATTAAAGTCATTTATTGTGTTAGTCGTATTGCTAGAAGCATTGATACTCCGAGATTATTTAATTGAAAAGGTGGCGGGGGCTAGAAACAATTGTTAGCCAAAAAGGAAATTTTTGGAAAAACACCTATCAATAAGGTGATAAGATTCACAGGTAAAAAAAGGAGTTGAGAAAAATGGAGGAAAATGCGGGGAAAGGTAACATATAATATGGGTAAATTAAATTAATATGAATAACTTTTGATCATGTGAGTCGCAAGCAATATTTTATAAAAAAATATGCAAAAAATGAAAAATTATAATTGGATAAGGATATCGGAAGGCGCTCGGAGCAGCTAGTTACCTATAATAGAGAATTAGGTTTTTTGAAATCAATTTCGCAATTTGAATTGGATTAAATAACATATATTAATTTAAATTAAATTTAATTAATTAAATTATAAATTAAAATTAATAAAAAAATATTTATTAAACTAGTGCCTGTTAGGCTCTTTGTTGATGCCACCACGTCACGTGTTTGCCAGTCAACGTATTAAAAAATTAATTCTGGTACTTTCAGCGATTCAATCAAGCTGAAATTCTATATATAGAAGTTTTATACAATTATTAATCATGTGAAAAATTATCAAACATATAACTTTATTTTTACGGTCACTTTAGAAGAAAAAAAATCAAAACGTTGTAGGTAATGACCCTCTTCCGGTTGAGCTGCATTTCTCAAAAGTTGATAGAAAACTACGAATTTTGAATAATTCCCGTATACCAAATTTCATTATTCTAGCTCAAACCGTTTTTGCGTAATAATGTCTACATACACACACACACACACACATACAGACATTTACGAGATAGTAAAAATAGATCATTTATATTTGAAATTTTAAGATATTGCTTTTATTTTTTTAATATTTTCTAAATATAATTTTATCTTAAGAATTATTTTTTGTAAATTTATTATTTAACGTTTTTAGATCCGAAAACATCTTGAATTTATAATCAGAAATGGATCAATTAGAAAAAATCTTGTAAATTATGACTGTATAATAAATTAATTTACAATTTACAATAGGAAAAACCGGGAAATAACCAGTAGAATTCAGCCATGTGGAAAATAAATTTCTCAACATCGAAAATTTTCGGGATCGCTATACTATCTCTGGCGATATAGTAAAAATGAATGAGCTACATTTCTCAAAAGTTGATAGAAAAATACATTTTAAAAACTAATTTTGAATAATGTCCGTCTACCAAATTTCATTATTCTAACCCACACACCATTTTTGCTTAATCTTGTCTACACACACATATTATTTTCAACCTTAGTTAAAATGACTTAGGGGCATTCAAAACGTATAAAAACATCAAAATTTCAACATCGAAAATATGCAATACAATCTCTAGCAATATAGTAAATATGTAATATAGAATTAGATAAATAGAATAACATTTTAAACAAATATTTCTATAATATAAAATTCGAATTTTATTGTAATTGTACGAGGGTTTTCTGAAAAGTCTCCGACCTGACCAAAAAAATCGATGTTTTTCAATTTTTTTTTTGCTATATTTTTCAACATAATCTCCATCAACACTGATACATTTCTCATAACGGTGTTCTAATTAATTTAATTAATTTAATAAATTAATAAATTATTTAATTAAATTTGATTTAATTTAATTTAAGTCTCATCAACAGTTATGAATCGACCCAAAAATTCGTTTGGATTACGCCTACAGCGCCAAATTGTCGTTAGAAATGGTTTTTCGAAGCAATTTTTGGTCTAACGTTAGGAAATGCGGCACCCACATTGCACACAGCTTGCCATATTCAAATGGTTTTGCAAAATATTTCGCACACGTTCAGCTGACATCGTACAGGTCTCAGCTATCTTGAATTTTGAAAAATAAAACAAAACAAAAATTGAAAAACATCGGAAACTTTTCAGACCTCGTAATTGTCATTCAACACATTTATCATTTTACCACCCACATATTTTGGATTTGTCTATTCAATTTCTTCTCAGCTAAATGTAGAATTGGATTCTTCTTCTTCGTTGTCGATAACTTCCTAGCGGAAGTGTCGTGGCCCTAATAACTCCACAGGAGTCATAGGGTGTTCATGGGAAAATTTGACCGAAGTGGTTTCCCCTTGCCTTCTTCGGTGGGGCAGCCGATGTTAAATTGAATTAAATTATTATATTTATTTATTAATTAAATAAATATATAATCTTGAGTTCTATGCTGGGATTCGATCTCAGGCTTCCTGTGTAGAAATCTAGTACTCTACCCACTCAGCCATGCTGCCCCATAGAATTGGATTACTATTTGTCTATTTCCAGGATTTCTTTCTTTCAAATAAATTATATTATATATACTCGTATATAATACATTATAATATATCATAATAATATAATATAATTTGTATAATTCCTTTAAATTAATTGGATTCCCCAGTATTTTTAATTATATAATTCATTGTCACTTTCGTTTGTCGTTTTCTATAAAAGCTACTCTGAGATTGAGTTGGGAATTCCGCTTGGTGCTTATCTTATAATTTACTTTTTTTATTTTTACTCATCGACGGGCACATTAATTTAAGATAATTCATTTTTTAAAGTGATTTATAAAGGAAGTATATAATATTTATAACCTTGCTGATAGGGAGATACCACCACTTGTGGACTTTGTGGACATATAAAAAAGACGTGGATGGTTATTGTTCACATATTCCGTTTGTATTTCAATCAATTTATAAGTCCATTTTTTTTTTAAATTTATTAAAATCAAAAATGATGGCGAAACAATATTTGATGACTTGTTTGGTTGTCTGCTCCTTGGTATTATCGGTGAGTGTGATATTATTATTTTTTTATATTCCATTTTCTTTATTAAATATAATTTTTTGTTTTTTTGTGTACTTTATAAAGTATATATATATCTTAATAATTAATTTTTTATCGATATACTTATTCGAAGTTTAAAATTTAATTTAAATTGAAATCAGAAAATATTTTAAAATATATTTGTTTAACATTATTGAACATTCAAAGTATTTTTTTAGTTTTTATATATATTTTAGTTATTTATAAGAAATGTTTGTTTTTAATATACCAAACGTAGAATAATGTTCATCCTTAGGTTCTGTAATCACGAATGGTAATAATATACGAGAAGAATTTAAATCGAGGTTGGAATCGGGTAACTTAAAATTAAAATATATAAAAAAATTATTTTGCCGGGTATACTATATGGGTGAGAGGCGTGGTCTATGACCTTAGAAGACGAGAGTAGATTTAAAATAGGACAATGAAAAGAGAAAATATTTTTTTGATTTGTGTTTCTTTAAAATATTTGAGATATTTTAATCTGTTTTGTCGTTTTATTTTTACCGACCGACGATAGTAAGGGAGGTATTGTTTTCACACCAAATTTCACATGTGGAGATTTTTACATATCTCCACGAATCATGGATTTTCTAAACAGAAAAAAGTATTTTTAGCATGATGTCTGTCCGTCCGTCCGTCCGTCCGTCCGTATAGATGTGTACAGCCTGAACGGCTCAACCGATTTTGATGAAATTTGGTATATTTACTTAATGCATCAGTGGGATGAATTGATCAACTTTTGGTGCAATTCCGGAAACCGGAAGTGGTAGTATTAGCGATCGACGATAGGAAGGAAAGGGTTATTTTCACACCAAAGGAGATTTTTTTATATATCACCACGAATCATGCACTTTGTATTGGTTTTATCCTCGAGAAAAATCATATTTATTAGTTTTTTCTTGATTTAAAATTATATGACGTCATCCAGCCATTCATGACGTCACAGTCTGGTCTTACATATATATTATAAATAAAATTAAAAATATTTATGTTATATCCATATCTGTTTTTTATTACATTAATAGATATATTAAAATTATTTGAAATTGTTTCTGTAGCTGGAAATTAATTTATTTCAAACAGTCGGTCGGTTCGGACCTGGCCACAGGTCAACTTATTTGTTAATTCTTATAAATTTTTATTAGTTAATTTTATATATTTTTTTTTATCTATTTTCGCGTTTATTTTTTTATTAAATTATTAATTTATATTTATTTATTCATTGTTCTTTTATTAATTAACTTTTTGATAGTTTTATAATTTTTAATATTTTTTCACTGAAATATTATTTATCTTATCTTATTATGCTAGCTAAAATTGTATATATGTATTTATCTATATATATTGGTTCTCAAAAACCGCTCTAACGATTTTTTTCAAATTCACACTAGATATAGTATTTATAAAGAAAAATTAAGTTTTATTGATGATATCTCTTGAAACATACAGCTTCATTATTAATTTCTTAATTGAAAATTATATATGGAAAACGTCAAAATTTTTAATACTGCCTGCTAAGACAGTAAAAAAATGACAATTTTTTATCTAAATACATATAGTCCAGCGGTTGGACTGATGTTTTAACGAGTGGATTTCGTCGGTTCGAAACTCGCCGGGTGAATCGTTATTTAAAAATGAAAATAATGATTTTGTTATTTTTTTTTCTTTTTATCTATTGTTTACTTTTTAATAAATTACTATTCTATATTTATTTATTCATTGTTCTTTTATTAATAAAGTTTTAGATAGTTTTATAAGTTTTAATATTTTTTCAATAAAATATTATTCAATATATTTATTAATATTATTTTATTTATTATTATTGAGTACCCGAAGTTCCATTCATTTTAATCAGATTGATGCAATGATGCAACAGTTAATAATTGTAATATTGTAATAAATTTCTATCTTGAAAATTGTTACATATTATTCAGGATATTTTAAAAACTATTTCTTTCTTTAATTAATATTCATTTTTTCTATAAGTCAGATATATTTCCAAATATTAAATAATTTTTGAAGTGAAAACTTCTTTAGCGGCGTTGAGCACTTTTGCGGGATGGGGAAAAAGTATAGAACTCGCGTGATCGTGACCAACACCATGAAACCATCTGCTTTCAAATTTCTTATAACAGAGCGCGAAATTTGAATTGTCATTAGAACTGTTTTATAAATTATCTCTAACATATAAATATATATTTATTATGTAAAGTTCATTTCATATATACATATATAATCAAAATTATACGAAATGAACTTCACATAATAAATATATATTTTATGTTAGAGATAAGAATTATAAAACAGTTCGTATTGCAATATTTTAAACAAAGTTGTGTATTTATATATATATAAATATAAGTTACAAATTTGTTTAAAATATATGTTTAAAATAATATATAAGTTATATATATATACATGCATATGAAATTCATCTTTCTCGTGAAATAGCGCGAATTTCGTCTGTTTTAAAATTTCTTACGCAGAAGTTTTCACTTCTGTCGGCCAGTCACACGACTGCCAATTTTGCTTTTTTAATTCCGAAAAGCTGCAAAGCACGTTTTTTTGTCTTTAGTTTGTTTTATAACCACTTGGGGCGCTAAACAGTTTTTCAAAAAAACACTATAGAAAAAAAATATATGTACCTATATATTATATATTTATGTATTATTGAGGAGCACAAGTTCATTAATTTTAATCAGATTGATGCAAATGTGTAACATTTAATAATTGTAATAAATAATTAAAGAATTGTGTATCAATATTTTTTAAAGGGTAGAGCGAGAGCTCGGTGTCCCAGGTATTAATATTACCAGCCAAATCCAATAATAATGAATCATTTTTTTTAACTTAAGTACCGAGCCGAGGCTCGGGGTCCCGGTACTTATTTATTATTATTGATGACCCCAAGTTCCATTCATTTTAATCAGATTGAGGCAATAATGTATATTTAATAATTGTAATAAATAATTAAAGAATTGTATATCATTATTTTTGAAAGGGATCGAGCTATAGCTCGGTGTTCCAGGTGGTATATTTTATTGTAGAACCATTGAAAACATAAATATTATTTAGCTATATACATTCGTATATAATTTTTATCATTCAAAGGAATAGCAATTCAAAAAAAAATATTTTCGGATTGTAAATTTCGACCTCTAGTTTATAAATTAATAAATATTCTCTCTTATTACTATCTCGCCAGAGATAGTATTGCGATCACGAAAATTTTCGATGTTGGGATTTTGATGTTTTTATACGTTTTGAAGGTTCCTGAATCATTTTCACTAAGGTTGAGAAAAATGTCATACATACACACACACACATACACACACACACACACAGACATTTTTCTCAACCTTAGTGAAAATGATTCAGGAACCTTCAAAACGTATAAAAACATCAAAATCTCAACATCGAAAATTTTCGTGATCGCAATACTATCTCTGGCGAGATAGTAAAAAATAATATTTTTGAGCAATATAAAAAAAAACAATACATATAAAAAAAACATATTTAATACTGATTTAGTTATGTAATATTGTAATTAATTAAGCTCTCGTTTAAAGATTAAAAAAAGCAAAAGTTAAAATAACTTACTATTTAATTTTTTCCAACAAAAAACAAAAGAAAGACTCATGTAATCTAACCCAGTATCACTAATACAGATATATATATTTAATATTTAAAGGTTATTATAAATTAATTGCGTCTAAAAAATTATGAAAATTTCATGAATTTATTTATAATAGCTGCTCCGAGCGCCTTCCTGGCGCTCTTCACACCTAGACGGGGGCTCCGCCCCCTGTACCCCCGAATGATACATGGTATTTGGTTGAAAGTCTGTATGTAAAAGGTTTTCATCCATTTTGTTTCAATCAGTATAAGTAGATAAGATATATATTTGTTTTCTTGGAAAATATATTTTAATTTAAGCAACAACAAATTTTCCTAGTATAATAAGTAAGATTTATTGACTATTTCATATTATTATTTATATATTTACTAATATATTTGTGGCTCTTTGCATTTATTTAAGTAGATTTTAATTAATTAAATAATTAATATTCTAAGTTTATGAACATTATTTTTTTTTATAAATTATATTAATTAAAATTTATTTTCTTATTTCTGTTTGTTCTTTATTTTACATATATATGTACAAAACACAAAACAATAACACAGACAGACACACAGACATTGCCTTTTATATATATAGATAGATTAAAACCTTCCCTGGGATGCCCACAACAATCCCTGAAAGTTTCACCGTAATCGGACGGGTAGTTTTTGAGTATTTGCAGACACACAGACAGACACACAGACATTGCCTTTTATATATATATATAGATAGATAGATAGATAGATAATTATTTATTTATTATAAAATTTATTTATTTATATTATTATTATTTATTTATTTATTTATTTATTAATTTATTTAAAAAATGTCATTTAAAGTTACAAAAATGAACGTGAATAATAATAAATTGATATTTTGAATATAAATTATAATATGTTTATAAAAAGTATAATTTAGCAAAAAAAAAAAAATACATATATTTAAATTGAATGAGAGTAATAGATAGAAAGAATATTTTATAGCATGTTATTTTAATGCATAAATGTGTAAAAAATAACAAAACAAGGAAGAGCAAATATATATATTATTTTTCATAATAGTTTTTGATGACTAATAAATGTCAAGAAAGGAGACTGTCCATGTTAATTGACAATTATTACTGTAGATCTAAGATCAAAGATATTAACTCCAAGGAAAGATTTTATAAAGTGATCCTAGGCAACAGGATATTTAAACCCAATTATATAATTATTAATTATAAAGAAATTCTATATCAAATATGTTTTTTAAACAGAAATATTTCAATTTATTGATTTATATATTTAAAAGATGAATTTAAAATGTATTATGTAATTATAATTTATAATTTATAATTAAAATAAATTAATAAAATAATTATTTAATTTCAAACTAAATATAATAATTCAATAATAAGTTAGTAATTTAATTAAAATTAAAGCCTTCAATCGCTTTTAGATGGCATTACTTTATTTTTTTTTACCAATTTTTTGTAAATCAAGTAATTATCTATATATATAAAAGACAGTTATATCACCTACTCCTCCTAAACGACTTAAGCGATTTGGGCCATTCCAATGCTATTTGATAGCCCTCGGGCTAATCTTTTAATAGCGTGAAATTTATTGGAAAACAATAAATAATTTTTGAGAAAAGTGAAAAAATAATTTTTTCCTTACTTTTTATTATTTTTTCACAGCCACATAGATAGATAGATATATTATATATAATAATAGTATATATAATTAATTTACTGTGATTAAATTAAAATATATTTTAAATAAACACGCAAAAAGAAATGAATATTTTATGTTATATACTGATTGAAACAAAATGGATGAAAACCTTTTACTACTTTCAACCAAATACTTTGTACCACTTGGGGGTACGAATTTTATCTTCTTTTAACAATAGTAATTGCAATTCTAAGAGTCTCTTTTAATACCTCTAAAAATGCCAATGTGGTTGATCTTTATGATTCTAATTCTAATTTATTTTAGGTATATGCTGAAACAGATCCAGAGCTACATGAATCGATTGAGAAATGTTCGAAGGAACATTCCATTTCTGAAGGTAAATATAGCAATATTATATTTTAAAATAAAATTATACTAGTTCATAATTCCCATCTTATGTATGACCAAAATTTATGGCCATCAGATGGACGAACAATATTATATAGTTATTATGCAATATATTTATTTAATTTCAGCGAAAAAATACAAACTTTTTTGTAGTTTTTATTAACAAATCTCTTCTTTTATTAAAAAAATGTATAAGTATAACTTTATATTGAGTTATTTCATTTGCAATTTCATAATTTTGTAATAATCATTTTTATGAAATATAAAATATTTTACTATTGATAATAATGCTTAAATTTAGGTCGACTAATTTAAAACCAAGGGTAATTCATTCGCATTTTTTTAAGCACACCAATATCTCGCTTTGCGTTTTTCGCAGATGTGTCGCCGCTTATTTATTACTATTTTTCACTGTGGGTCGTTATATTTTCGAGTTTGTGTTGATTTGTGTTCGAGTCTAATTTTTTGTTTTTTTAAATATTGAATTTTTTTTTTCTAAAAGATGGCACCACTTTTGTTTCTAATTTCGGGGATTCCCTTTCTAACTGAAAATTAACGCAATAATTTCACCTTGTTTTGCTAATTTTAGAGTTCAGTTTCAATTATGTAGTGCAGGGATAGGCAAACTTTTTTAGGATGCGGTCTACTTCTAATTTTTTTACAATAAGTCGGTCCACCAGATATTTATTAAAATAATAATAATAAACAATGTGGTATAAATGTACATAGGTAACTAAAAAAATAGAATAAGAAAGGAACTTAGGTATATATTTTCAAACAAAATTTAAAGATTATAAAAGTATAAAAATATCAAGTTCATAAGAAATATTCTGAATCGAATTATTATTTAAGATAAAGTCATGTGAAATTGTCCGCATTAGAAGATTTACACTGCATATCCTCTGCTAATTTAGTAAATCTTGGTGTATAATTACTAACTGCCAGTCTTGAACTGCATTCGAGGTGATTGTCTGTAAGACGGGAGCGATATTTTGATTTAATTATATTCATCGTAGAAAATGCAGATTCACATAGGTAGGTAGAGCCAAAGAACGATGTTAAATTTAATGCGAGACCTTTTAAATTAGGATACTTAAGTTCGTCCATTAAATTCCAAAAAATATTTGTAGGATCTGAATTATTTGCTTTTAAAATTATGTCATTTTGAAGAAGAACTTCATCTTCCTCAATAGTTATAGAAAACGATTCGTTTATATTTTTGGTTATTTCTTCCCCGAGTAATGGAATTTTTTATATGCTAAGGAGTAGTTTAAGTAAAAAAGGCAATGAGTAAAGGCGATCACTTTAAAATGACTCGGCGGTCCACCAGTCGATCGCGATCGACTTAATGCCCATCTCTGATGTAGTGTGTTTTATATCAATTGCTACATGGAAATTTATTTTACGTTGAAAAAAATCCTTTCAGCACAGATTGGGTCAATTTTTTGAAAAAAAGCCGATTTAAGACAACAGCCACAATGGACTCATATTAATTTTAAATTTGTTTTTCATAAATTAATTGAATTTATTTTGTTTTAATTGATTACGGTTGTTTCTTGTCTTTTGTATGTATGTAATAAAATTTTAGATTATTTTTGTTTTTTTAATGTTTAACATTTGTTCAATTTTCTTTTCAAAACGTAGAATTTTCGTAACCCTCTTCGATCTTTACATGATTTGCTTTAGAAAATCTTAATTCACTTTGCATCGTGTTTATTTTTGGCGTAACCCCGACGCAAAGTGAGGTATTGGTGTCTTTCAATTCTATTTATAGCTTCTATTTTAAATGTTTGAGAAGAATTTCTTGATTTCTTTATATTTATCATTTTTCTAAGATTTAAATTGAAAATAAAATTTAATAAAAGTATCCTATAATGGAAATATCTACAATGTAAATATGCAAAGAGTTTTATAATCAGACTCTAATAATAAAAAAAATGGATAGAGATTTTTTCTTTCTTTTTGGTTATTATTTATTTTTGTGTTCTCTTTTATTGTATTTTCCATCAATTGTTTGTGGAAAATTTGAATCTTCTATCGCAAAAAAGGTAGATGGAAATAAAATACTAGATGTATAATGATTTCTTAAAATAAATGATTTCATCAAATTCATTATTATCGTTATTAATTAATAGGGCTCGGATTTCGCCCTATTTAATTTAAGGCTTAAAATTTAGGGCAATATGATATGTATACGTATCATGAAATTCTGAATAAAAGAAGAGGCGTTTGTTAGTGCCTATAATGCCAATTTCGGCCGATTCTGGGTTTTAGTGCCTAGTCATCTATAAATGCCTTTTTTAGTGCCTATTTTAAGTTCAAATAGCCAATTTTCATTTTTACCAGCTATACATAGCCTAGTTTAAAATTTTTTTTGAATAATCAAGAAAATATTTTGAAATAATCATTTGTCGCGCCAAGTCGCCACTAGAATAAGTTCCCAAGCTTTTTTGTGTCGTAGACCCCTTGCCATGTTTTTCGGTTTTGAGTAGACCCCCTAAATTGATTTTTTGTCAAAAAAATTTTACCTTTTTTTTAGAGCCTCATTGAAAAATCAAAAATGTTTTAAGAGCCATGTCGGGAAAACAATTTACCTTTTTTTAAGACTCATATTGAATTGTAAGATATTATAATGTAAGTAAATAGTCTTGAGATCCACTAACGTAGACCCCCATAATCATTTCATGGACCCCCAAATTTTTTATTCGCTGCTGTAGACCGCTTGTAGGCTGCCATAGACCCCTAGGAGTCGATATAGACCACTCTGGGAACCTCTGGGCTAGATGAACAAATAAAAGCCTATTTTGGGGAGTTCACCTAAACTATTCTTATTGCAACCAGTAAGTCAAATTTGTAAGAAACAAGTAATGTCGAAACCAAAATCAACCAAAGAAGTCTATTTCGGCAGCACATAAAATGTGAATCTTTTACAACGGATTTAGCATATATAAAGTGTAATTTTAATAATATCCCTGTAACCATTACAGAATTAGAAGCAAGAAATCTCCCTTTGATTGAGTTTGTAAAAATATTACAAAGATTTCAAGAAAATATCAAAAAAGCACCTTGTCCTATAGCCTTCGATCTCACTAAAAAAATTGAGAAAATAATGAAGCGGAATCCTGGTTAAACAATAATAGAAAGATTAGCCAGGAATTTAGGAGGGTATAGTTGTATAGAAGAAGAAAATTTAACACCATCTAAAATGGTTATTTTAAAATTTAGGCCACCATTAACCTCTTGTGAAGTTGAACGCACATTTTCAATATATAAAACAATTCTTTCAGAAAATAGAGAAATAGAGCATCTTTTATCAGTGAGAATCTTGAAAAGTACATAATAATAAATTGTAATGCCAAATAAACATGGCAATAAACATATTTTAAAATTTCACTCAATATTTTACTATTATTTTCAAGTTTCACTTTCTTTTTAAAATGCCTTTTTAAGTGCCTATTTTAATAATTTTTAATGCTTAGTTGCCTACCTATTTTAACGATTTTTAGTGCCTATAAATCCGAGCCCAATATAATTACAATAAATATACATATAATCAATTTACTTTTTTTTTAGAGGAAATTGAAAGTTTTAAAAAACATGAAGTTTTAGAATCGGATGAAGCAAAAGTAATTTTACATGCCAATTTTGAGATTGAATATAAATTAATACAAATTATTAATTTAATAATTCTTTTGTTTTAGTGTTTTCTCAAATGTGTTGCCAAAGTACATTTTAATTTTGTAAGTAGTAAATAAATTTTTATAATTATATTATTATTTATATTAATTTTTGGTATTTTTATTTAAATTTGACAAAAATATTGATTGATGATAAATGGGGATTTTAAAAAATATTTTAAAATAGTATGGGATCGACAATTTCAGTTTAATTAAAAAAAATATGAATATAAATATAAATAATTATTAATTTGATAATCATTTAAAAATATATAGATAAATATTTGTTCTAGTATATTTGATATTATTTGATATCGAATATAATATAGACCACTTAACTATCTTATAATATAACAACTTATAACTATAAACCTTGATACTAAATATATATAAATTATAGATGTAAATGGACTTATAAACTAAATAAATTAAATATGAAATGTTTTTCGATCATGAATGTTTATAAATGACAAAGTGATGGAACTGAGCACGAAAACAGTTACAAAACGAGGTTTTACGAATTTCCAGTATTCGTTCTCCGTTTCTCCGAAGTGGGTGACGTCTTCAAAATTATCAGTAAAGATGAGAGTGTCGTCCCGAAGAAATAGCGGAAATAAAGATGGAATATAATTTTATCTCTTCCCATAATAAGAATAAAATTAATCTTTAGTAGAACCTCCAATACCTTCGAATGACTTATTACTTTTATGAAGTCATTCGTATTGAAGGGTGTGTGATTCGATCTATCTTAATTAAGCAATATTCGACATAAAATAAAAAGAGGATCTATTTGAGTAATGCTAGAATTAACATTAGACTTATTCTCGAAATAGTATAAAAATCGGTAATTATTTACATCCTGGGCTCCGAGATGAAAATGATTGTCCCCAAGAGGGCGAGACATTCACCATTGTGATTGCTTTGTCTAAACAGTAGATGGCGCGAATTTGAATGAGAGGGATATACAATTTGAATATACATTAAATCTAATATGCTATTTTATATGTAATATCTATATCTAATGCTTAAGTAAGGATATATATACCAAGTATGGAATATACTTTCCAAATGGAAACCCACCCCCGCCTTGGCACGACCGAAAAAGTGTTGTCGGGATTCAAAGTCTGGACAGAGTTTAAGTAGTTCTATGTTTCAAGTATGGAATATATGTACTTTCCTAAATGGAAATAGCCCCCGGCATTGAAAAACAAAAAAAAATACTTTTTTATGTAAATAATCAGTTTATATTAGATTTTTTTATTAATTAATCTCAAATTAAATATTTTTTAATATTAAAAATAAATAAAAAAACATATTTCATATGTATATTTATTCTTATAAAGGTTTAGGGAAATTTTGCAATTATCACCAATTAGAAAAAAGTGTGTTTTATTTAATGTATATAGTATATATTTAAATTCAAATTGTATTTAATTGCGCTATCTACTGGGCAAAGTAAACACAGGGCCACAGCAAACAGAAGGTCTTGCCCTCTTGTGACAATAAGTCATACTATAACTGTCAAAACACGGCCCCCCCACCTCCAATTTATATGCAAATTATATTAATTTTTCTCCCATAAAGCCGAAGTTTGCACCAAAAATTTCATATAATATAAGGTACGCACTGGTATTTTTTTTTTCCAATCCGTTGAGGGAAGGACTAAATGATACCAGTACCGAAAAATCTTGCACACTACGAAATAAGGATGAACGAGGAGATGATAAGGAAAGGTGGTGACGAGATATAACGATAGGTGGTGGTAATCTCCTCAGTACCACTTCACCATTCAAAGATGGAGCCACTTCCTGTCTAAACGGTGCTTCATTATCAATTAATTTTAATTAATTCAAACATTTACAATAAAATGAACTGCATCAACATGGATTAAAAATCTTTTAATTTTATAAATCATTCATTTATATATATATATATAATTGAAAGTAGTTTGATTTAGCAGTAGATTTATTTAATTAGATTTTTATATTATATTCATTATAATATTAATAATATACCAATTGCAAAATTTCATATTTATTTGTTTTTTTTTTCCTTTTTAGTTTTCTGATGGCACTTATAATCATGATGACGTTGTAGCACATATTAAAGAAAACCATGAAGATGCGGAAGAAATGCTAGAAACATTAGAAAAGTGTAAAGAAGAGAGTAAGCATTATGACTATTTACTTAAATCACGGAGACTATATTCCAGTGTTTCCCACACCCCACAGAGAGGGAATTTAATGATAAAGAGGGGGGGACAATTCGAAAATGGACTCGATACTAGTTTAACCCTTTTGCTCTGGGCCATTTAAATAAGTGCTGTAAATGATTTACTGGTAAAAACAAGTAATCGTTCGAATGGGGATCAAATAAATTGGAGAACCTAACATAAAATCTCTGTTCAGCAAGCATCAAGCGCAAGGATCTTACTAAATTAAAATATTAAATTATTATTAAAATTATTTCGAATTTTTTAGTTTTAGTTTTTCATTATATGTTTTGAAAATTTACTTACCGTCTTTCGTTAACAATTTTCTATCTTTTAAGTTTCTTAATTGAACAATTCAATTTTTTAATATTAAACATTAAGTTACATACGGGGGCATAAGAATTTTAGAAGGGCTTAGGTGGGGCATAGCATAAAAAAAGGTTGGGAAACACTGCTATATTCCGAAGAAGAAAAATAGTTTAATTTATTTTTTTATTTTTTAAATATTTAAACGGGTACAATTATTTTTAATATTTGTTTTTCTCATTTTAATCACGAATATTTTCAAATTAAATATAATTTATAAATTATATATTACTAATACTTATTTAAAAGAGTCTAATTTCTTTTCTAGTTAAATCGGAGGATGGATGTGAAGCCGCTTTAGAATTGTATAACTGCTGGATTAAATATGATGTATGTAGATTTGTTTTGTTTATTCAAATTTGATCAATTATATATATATTTTTTTTAATAATTTTTTAAAACAACATTATTAAATATTTTTCCTCAATCTTTTTTTTCAGACTGAACCAATTAATGGCAAAGATGATGATACTAAGTAAATTAAGAAATGTTGTCAATATATTACGTATATATAAAAATAACTTTATATTCTAATTAAACACATACTTATATAAATATATCATCTCTTTGTAAATGCTTTAATTAAAAAATTTTAAAAAAATGTAAAAAACAAAAATTAATAAAACAAAAAAAAAAAGTTTGAAAATGTGTTTTTAATTCATTCATATTATTTTTAAATTTCAAATTAATTAAATAACGATTTTTTTGAAATACATATAAATCTATCTCATCTTGAGTTATTATCCATTTTATTAATTATAATTATTGATAATAATATTAGAAAAAATGTTATTCATTTGAAGACCTTAGAGCGAAACAGTGGTAAGCCACAAAATCAAAAAGTTGAGATATTGCCGTTTAAAGTTTAGAGAAAAGATATAAAACATTGGGTTTACTGCATATGTTTCAAATTTGCTCAATATGTAATATCAGTAAAGGGAAAAAGTCAGCAACTATTATTTCTTTAAATAAAACATTCTTTCTACAAAAATTAGAATTTATTTTGAAAAAAATGTGGCTTACCATGTTTTTGCTAAAACTAAACTAAACGGATGATAAAAATAACTAAGATAATATAATACATCTATAACACATCTAAAATTTCAACATCTTTATCTACTATATTTTTTTTCACAAAAAAAAAATAGAATTTACATAAAATGTAGCTTCACGTGTTTTTGCTTTATCTAAATTAAAACAAAATAAAGAAAAGAATGCAATACTTATTAATCATCTAAAAATTCAACCTCATCATCTACAGCAGAGGTTGCCAAAGTGGTGGTCCGTGGACCACTAGTGGTCCGCGAGAAAATTTCGCTGGTCCGCAGAAAAATGTGGAATATACTTACTCATCATGTTAAGTTATGTTTTAAGATGCATTAAAACATGATTCAATTCATAACAATACGTGATAATAGTTTCATTTTATTAACTAGGTACATTTTATGTGTTCTTTGATTACAATTTATTTATAAATATATTTAACACTTAAAAAATCCTATTAGTGGTCCGCGGGATTTAAATTATGAATTAACTGGTCCGTGGTGTCAAAAAGTTTGGCGACCGCTGATCTACAGTATCAACAGTTACATTTAATTGAGTGTAAAATCATTGATAGGCTGGAGGTATATAAGGTAATAATGTTTGTACATTTTTAATTTTCTTTTCTGCTATTTTTAATGGCTCGTTGTATTTAACTTTAATATCTGACAAGGTTATCATTACAGGTCTACCTTGTTTTAAGACATTAATTTTCCTGTATTCTCCATCAACTGTGTTTTTAACAAAAAATGATCCAATTTTCTCTGATTTAAAGCAAAAACTATACGTTCCTGAAAATTCCAAGTTTGTCTTATCAGAAAAGCGTGCTTTTTTGTTTATATTCGCCAACAGAGGCTCATAAGAATAGAAGTCTTTTTGACTCATTTTTGTTACTATAAATGGGTTTTTTCGGATTGATTTTTGAATGACATCTAGCCAACCTTCTGGTGAATATATTGGCTCGTTGTTGGGCAATAACATCTTAAACCACATGGCATACAATACTTTTGCATAAATTATTTACAAAATATTTTTACATAAAAACGTGGTAAGCCAAAAAAATAAAAAACTATAACCTATCTCAGAAGAATCTGTCGACATATTATCGTTATTTGGTACAAAGTCTTTGTGTCGACACAACTGTCATCACTCTCCTCAAAAAACTCAGGACTAGAACTGTTATTTTCACGAATAATTGCTCTTGAACGAAGACATAAATCAGAAGTCGACGCCATATTGATGTGGCTTACCATGCTTCACGTAAGAAAATGAAATAATTTTGCCAACACCAACAACATGATTTAGCGATAGCAGTGCCATTTATTACGAAACAGTCAAAATAACTTTTTTAGTGGTTTAATATTGTTCCCGCCATATGATAAATGCAATAAAACAATTTTCTGCAAAAGTGTGGCTTACCACTGTTTTGCTCTAAGGTCTTCATTTGTTTTATTTCAAGAATATCATTTCTTGAATGAGTTTATGAAAATATAAATATTTGTTATGAAACGTTTTAAATATTATTTTTAATATTTAATGATTTCATTATTATTAAGATTTTATGATTCTTCGTATAAATTTTGTAATTAATTAATAAATGAAAATAAAATTTTAAATGATTATTGAATAATGATTGGTGCAATGGCTTGGTTTCAAAAAGATCTTAATTAAAATAAAATATTTTTATAAGATAAATAAATATATTAAAAGTTATGTTTATGTCAAACAAACACAAATTAATTATACTTAATAGATATAATTTGATTTTTTTTAATATAGATATCAAAAATTTGCAGAATATTTTAATTAAAATTGATCAATATTAAAATAATTACATACTAAATTTAATATTATAAGTATATAATATTATAAGAGTAAATTGAAGGATACATGAAATATACAATATAAACATAAGGTCTTTGGATGAATTTTAATATTTAGGGCGCGTATACACTAGAAAGGCGCTCGTCCACTTTACTCCTAGCCTAGGGATGACAAAGTGTTATCAGAAGCTTACTTTTAAGCTAACTTAATGGCTGTTTTCTTGAGGTTTGGGAAAATTTAATTAATTTAGTGATGTGACTAATAAAGTGAATTCTTTGCATGTTTGTGTTGAATAACAAAATATATATCTAAAAATTACATCTGATTCATCATTTACATAAGATAAATAATTTGTTAAATTGCGTTTTAGGTTTTTAGTAAATTTTAAATTGGATAATATATAGAAACAGAAAAAGTTATATATGCCATGAAAAAATTAAATTAATGAATACAATTGTATGCAGTAAACAAATTCAGTAAGATAACCTCTTATACTTACTTTCACCAAAAATACAAATTTTATGATTATAATGAATATTTAAAGAAATAAATATTTTTGTCTACAGGATTACAATTATATGTAAATAAAATTAAGTTGTAGTTTTATTCATCGTCAGTGGTAATAGTTAAATAAAAAATATGGCCTTTGACAGTCAAATCTTTGGGTTCTATTACCTAATAATGTATGAATGTGATTTTTTAGAAATGTTGCATACAAAAAATACCACTTTAAAACAGATATAAATAAAATATAAATAAATTATGCTTATTGAATATTATAAACCAGTTGGGTTCCGCTAGAGTTGGCTCCCGTGAGGTGCTGCCTTGCGGTGTAACCCAGAACCATGGAGGGATTCCCAAAAATGTATTGTCTGGAGAAAAGAGTCGAGATGATCTGTGGTCTGTGGTCGAGATCATATCCTTGCTTTGATAACATATAGGTTCAATCTCCTATTTTTTCTTTATATATATAGTTTCATCAATATCTTTAATTATTATCCAACTATTATATTGACTGCCCAACGTGAGGCATTGAAATATTTATCAACTGATTATATTTGCACCCAACCTGGAATATTAATTATTTATCAATTGGCTCCCAACGTGAACCATTAATTATTAATCAAAATAATATAATATAATATATATATGTATATATATATATATATATATATAGTTTAATCATTTTTTTTTGGGGGGGGGGGCTTAAAATACGTAAGTACGATAGGCAATTGCTTACATATATATTTTTGAATTAATGAAAAATAAAAATTATTATTATTTTATTGATCTAAAAAGTTTTATTTTTATTAAATGAAATGATGAATTAATTTACTTGACTAATTAAATTTATTTATTTTTTTACAATTAATTTAAATTAAAATTTTTTATTTCATTTGATAAAAAAAATTTTAATTGGAAGAGATAATTTACAACAAGGAGAAAAAGGAAAAATTGAAATCGACAGTTATTTTATAAATACATAAGGATTATAGATTTATATTTAATAAAAAAATTGATATACTTAAATTGTTTTAAAAGGATTCTTTATTTACAAAAAAAAGTCAAATAAAATAAAATAAAAATAATTGTAAACACACAAAAACATACATATTGCTTTTATTACAATAAAAATTAATTGATAAATTAAAAAAAAAAAAAGTTGGAAGAAAAAAAGATGGAAATAAAGAGAAACAGAAATTTAAAATATTAAAAATTCACAATTTCAAATTTTATTATTTTCTTCATTTGTCGTCTTCTATTTATATAAATACATAATAAACTCTTTTTCTCATGTTTTATATAATAAATTATTATTTGTAAAGGAAAAATATGAGATTGATATTTGAATTTATATATCTATAAGTACTTATATAAAAAAAAATAGTAGAAAATAAACAGGAGTTGAACATTGGAAAATGTTTTCACTACGATTCACATTTTGTTGATTTTTGTTTTTTGTTTTTGTTTAATATTACATTTAATATTGTAATAAAAGTTTATTTTTCATTCATTCTCCTCACTCTTTAAAGTTCGAAATTCAAAAAAAAAAAAAAATAAAATAAAATAAAATTAAAAATAATAAAATAATATTTAAATTAAATTCACTTTCTGAAGCCCAACTTCCTAAGCGCCTTCAAGTCCAAATCTCCATAGTAGTCCTCGCTGAAGGTGTAGAAGGAATCGCCCGGCGACATAAACAAGCAATTGGTTTATTGGATCGTACTACTTATTATATTTTTCTATTGTTTTATCTAAATTCTCTATACTTTAAATGATTTTTGTTTGTTTTTTTTTTTTTTTTTTTTGTTATATCACAGGGTTTTCTTTTTGTAAAAACCTGTCAAGGACTAGGGAACAATACATAATATATTGTACTTATATATATACTTTGATATATAAATTGATATATTTTGTAAAATTCCATTATTTTCAAAATCTTATTTTGAATACCCAGAAAAAAAATATTAAAAAAAAAATAAAATAAAAAAATGAAATAAAATCATTTAAAGAATAGAAAATATTTGTATCTTTTTTTTTTTTGTTTTGTTGATGTTGTTGTTGTTTTTTGTTATATTTGTTTAATTGTGTATATTTCTAAAATGCAGGCTAATTTTTGTTTATTTTTCTTTAATATGTATTTTTTGTTGTAAGAAAAGTAGTAGTAATGGTAGTATAGTAGTAGTAGTAGTAGTACTAGTAATAGCAGAAGTGGTAAGCCGAAAGAAGTCTTGTAATCTTGACGGCTTGGAATATTGAAAAAAAGAATTGATAAGAGTGAGAGAGAGAAAGAGAGAGAATGGTAGGTAGAGAGAGAGAAGAGAGAGAGAAAGAGAGTTGGGTGGTTGTTCAGTTGCCGGTGGGCAACCCGTTGTAGTGAAGAGTCTTAGTTCCCATCTTGGGGTTGTGCAGCTGCTGGACGGGGTTGTGACGGCCTCGGTGGTTTGCCAGACGATTTTGGTTTGGAAGAAGAAGCTCCGTGATTGCCGCTACCGGTTCTCTCTAATCCAGCTTGGAGTTCACTTTTTCGGATAGTCTTCAAGTCGAGATCGCCGTAGTAGTCCTCGCTGTTAAGTGATCAGGGGCACAGGTAAGGGAGGGTCTCATTAGTTGATTAATCGCGTCTCTCAACCCAACCGCCACCAAATTCATTCACAAATATATTCATACATACATACAATCATTTACACATAAACATATACATTTATGACATATATGTATATATATATAAAACAAAATTCAATTTTATTTATAAATATGATATGTGGCCAGGCACAGAACCGACCGACGATTTGAAATAAATTAATTTCTAAAAATATATATATATAAAGTATCAAAACAAAAAATATTTTTAAAACTTAAATTAAAATGTCTAAATCTAAGTATCTTTTTTAATTTTTATTTTAATTACTCAATTATTAATTACTACTATATTTTAAGTGAAATATTTTGGGACAATGAATATAAAATTAATACTTTGTAAACTACCACTCCCGGTTTCCGGATTTGCACCAAAAGTTGATCAATTCATCATACTGATGCATTAAGTAAATATAACAAATTTATCATCCGTTGAGCCGTTTAAGCTATACACATCTATACGGACACCCAATGGACAGACGGACGGAGGGACAGACAGACAGACATCATTATAAAAATACTTATTTCGGTTAAGAAAATGCATGATTTGTGGAGATGAAAAATCTCCACAAGTGAAATTTGGTGTGAAAACAATACCTCCCTTACGATCGTCGGTCGGTAAAAATTATTGAATAAGAGAAAAATATTATATTTAACTTGTTGGATCTCATTATATATTTTTTTAATTTCAACCTTGACTAATATAATATTATCAAATTTTTTATGAAATTTTTGTATCGAACGAATCAGAGTCCGACATTCATAGAGCCGTGGACAAAAGCACACAACCTTTTAAATTAAATATTAATTGTAATTGCTTTATTCCATCTAATACAATATTTTAGTGACAAGAAGTAAAATGATAGAGCAAAATTTTAAGTAATTATTCTCTTTCAAAGTACAGTAATTAGTCCAAGGCTCCATGATGAGAACTGCAAATGAAATTCTGTTTGAATGGATAAAATTTTAGCTTTTTTCTATTATTTCTCTTTCCAAACCTGAATTTATTTTTTAATATTTCGTTTGAATGAGCATTAAATTAAAACAAATTAAAAACTAAATCAATACGAAAATTGTATTATAAAAAGTTATCAACAAAAATGAATTTAGTTCTGGTTTAGTTTTTAAATAAAATTTTTTTTAAACAATTAATTAATCTCAAATACTTTACTAATCCTATTGTGTTTTTTATGTTATTAATTTATTATTTTAATTATTCCTCATTCATATCATAAATATTATTTTCAAATTTTTAACTTGAATGAATACATATCCTTGCCTCTCTACTCTTTTTTTTTTAAATAAATATGATTTTTTAAAAGTTTTTTTTTAATACTTAACGAAGTAAACCTCACAAAACTTAAAATAAATTATTGACATATCAAATCAATCAGTTAATATAATAAATACAATCTTTATAATATATTTGGATAAGAATTTTAAAATAAAAATAAACTATAGGCAAATAACAAACATTAGTAAGTTTTAATTTATCTAATCTTAAAAGAAAAGAGTCTTCTGATGTAAAGGCAATTTAAGTCTTCAAATAGGATAGTTTTCTATTTATAATAATATTTAGATAAATTAAAACATACTAATAAAAATTTAAATTTAAATTATTTAAAATCTGGTTGTGAATAATTCTTCGATGTACCTATATATTAACTAATCCATAAGATTTTTTTAAAAAAATATTAAAAATAATAATTTAATTTTTATATACTATGATTCTGAAAAAAATTTACATATTATTTTCTTTATTTACAATTTTTATAAAATAAATCAATAAAAATATACAAAATATAGTTTTAAAAACTTTTAACCGACTTAAATTTTTAGCGCATGCAGCAATTTTTCTTTTTTTTTTTTTTTTTTAAAAATCCCACACTTTGGTTAAATTTTCATAAATTTGAATAGAGTATATACACTTTATTTCATGTGTATCGTGGTTGAGAGTCACTTTGGTGAAGAAACCGTCCAAATGCATGCCATTCAGGGACAAAAGTAGAGATAAATAAAAAAAAAATAGGAACATAAAAAGGCAAGTTCGAAAAGATAAAAATTAACAAATTTTTTTTTTCTTTAGTCCAAGTTGCATTTGATTAGATATGATCATTCCATAGAGATAGTCAAGGAAATAAATAATAATAATAATAAAATAAAAATTGAATGCAAGTGTGAGTAAAGAGTGATGAAACAAAAGAGAGACGAGCTCAAGGTATTTTGAAATTTCATTCAAAAATAAAAATTAAGAAATCAAAAAAATAAAAAAATATATAAAACAATTATTCGTGCATTAATAATATAGAAAACTTTTTAGTTTTTTAAAAAAAAAAATGAATTAATATAATTTTTTTCAATAATATTCAGATATATAGTAAATAACACCATGCTCAATAGAATATAAGGAAATCTTATTCCTAGTGATCGAACAAATCTGTACTTTAATAATAAAGGTTTAAATTAAAAATTTATACTTTTTTATATTTTGTGATGGTATAATACTGAGTTGTATAAAAAAAAAGACATTTATATATTTATATTTTAACATTATTTTATGTAATAACATTTAATTATTGTTATTTTAAATAAATATTTTAATAAAAATATTTTTAATTCAATAAGTATAAAACAAAAAATTAATATAAACCTTTATCATTAAATAAATAAATTTCTATTAATTATAATATTTACAATTATGATTAGTAAAAATAATGAAAAAGTAAATAATTATTAAAAAAAAAAATTATTAATTAATCGAATCTTTTTTTTTATTAATTAAAATATTAAATATTTTTTTATTTTCATTTAATGAATAATTAAAATTTCAAATATATCATATAAATATATAACTAATATTTTTATGAGATATTTAATTAAAATATATCATAATAGAAAATACAAAAATATATCTAAATATTTTAATGATGATAATTTAAGAAAAATAAAAACTAGTTCAATTTCTAGATCAGTGATTTCGATTTTATTTTTTTTTCATTTAAAATTAATTAAAATAATAATCTAGTGAAAATAATTATATAACACGATTATATTAAGAAATCACAATATTAATGTAAATTTTAATATTGTTGCATTAAACTATGATTGGCCAATATACCCAATTTTTGACAAAAAAAGACTTTTCTCTTTTTATAATTTGAAAGATAAATATATTAATTTCTAAAAAAATAAAATAAAACTTTGAAAGAATGTAAATAAAAGTCTGACATAAGAAAATTAAATGAAACATTCAGCACACATAGAATTTAATTAATTTAAATTATTTTTAAAATCAGGTTAAAAATTAAGTTTTTTTTTAAATCACTGATTTAGAAATATTATTAAATTAAAATAAAAAATATTTATTAATTAAAATAACTGATAGGCAAAATAATTATATATATAGGCTTATAATTTAAATTCATTTTATGAATGTATCTTTGGTTTTAATTTTGATTATGAATTTTTCATAATTATTAGAAAATATTTTTTATTAATAAACTTATATGACAGAGAGAGAGAGAAAGAGTTGAAAAGTCTTACCATCCAGGAACATCCTCGGGATCTTCGCAGTTGCCACTACCATCAGCATCACCAATTTTAAATACTGTGCCGATTGGGCATCCATATTCACGGGCAACACCTTCCAAGCAGATAAAATATTTTCTACAATCATCAGGATGGGCATGACGAGAGAAGGAGCCTGAATTTGCCAATTCACCAGGAGCTGGGCAGTTAAATCCACCAGCAACCTCTGAAAAGATATGTATCAATTAGTAATGAATCTCTCTCTTTAAAAAAAAAAACAAAAACAAAATATAAAAATAATTTGATATAATCTGTGATCAAATAAATAATTATTTTTATTTAATTATTTCAATTTAAAAATTCTCTAAGGGATTTGAACTTCGCTGAATTCATATAATATAATAAACATATAAATAAATAAAAATGGTGGATAAACTAAATATATACATGTATAAATCTTTAAGGTCTCTATAAACTAAAATATAAATAGTATATCAAATATATACCTATATATATATATATTGTAATATATAAGCATAAAAAAGCATTTTGGTGGGGGCAATTGAACACATGTCAGAGAATCTTCTAGAAATGCACCCCAGATGTTTCCCATATGATGTACCTCTTCGTTGCCCAAGAGGGAGTGAGGGGTGGACAATTTTGCCAAGCTGATTGGAGGGGATGATTGGCTTCGACATATTTTAGTCAGTCTTGATCAAGAATTGGAGAAGGAGACAACATATCCCTGAAGGAGTGACATCCACGGCCAAAACCCTATTGAGAGATGCCGCTGCTCACGAGATGTTCTAGATAAATCCTCAGGGCGACACTCAAGACTCAAGTCTCCAATGAATTCTCCATTCCTTACCTACACAATATACCAAATGTGGTCGACCCTTGGTAATTAATAATAATTTGCAATTGCTAAATATAAATTAACTTTCATTTAATTTATATTTCTATATCTAACGGGACCATTCAATTTCTTCAATTTCATATTAATTTCATTATTATCTATTGTATCATATTAATTCTTCTATTTTTTATTAAATAAATAATTTTTAGTTATAATTTAAATATGCATTTTTAATCTGAACCTATTCAATTTTATCATTCCCTTATCAACCTTCGCGGATTCAATAACCCTTTATTATTCTAAATTTATCCAGAGGGCTACCAAATTAATTTAATCTGATTTTCAACCCAATTTTTCTAATATAATACCGTACCTAAGTCCTCCAATATACGACAATATATATACTTAATATACCTATATATATATATTTAAAATTTATATTTTATTAGATGTAGAAATCAATGCCCATATTAGTCAGTTTCTTCATTTATATATATATTTTATTTAAATTAAATATTATATTTTAAATTTTTCTGAACTTAATGAGGGTTGAAGTTTCATAATCATGTTCATAAGTTTAGTATTTTTCTACAAAATTACGCTCTTTATTTATCTAATATACCTATATTATGTTATTAATTCGAAAAAATTAAATATAAATATGGATTAAAGGGAAAAACAGTATTTCAAATTAAGTTTTTCTGAGTTATGGCAAATCTTATTTTTTATAATATAGTAAATGTAAATATAGTAACAAGAAATGATTAATAAATCTTCCTAAGTATGATTTTAATCTTTTAATATATTGTATTGTATGGATTGAATTTAATTTTAAGACCTTCAACTTTGCATTCAGGCACTTGATCAGCCCACATGCAGACGCGAGCATCACGATCATAAGCTAATCCAGGGGAGCACTGATAACGGCTGGCTTCACCATTCCAACAATTCCAGAAAACGTCACATTTGCCTTCATCAGCGAAAATACCATACAGACGAGAACAATGAGGTGCTGAAATTGGAGGCTCTGAAAAAAAAATCAATAACCCATACATTACAATTTTAATCAAGTAACAATACCGTCTAGATTTGCTACTTCTTTATATTATTATTTTTATTTTATTATAATTATATATTTATGTTGCTATATTTTTTGCAAATTGTATAATTTTCAATTTTTTTTATTCTGATATTTTAAATTTCTTTTATTAATTATTTTCTTTTTTTTAAATGTGAAGAGGTTTTCAAATAATAATATTAATATCATTTTAAATGTTGTTAATTTGACAATTATAAGTTATTACTACCGTTAATCGTTGTAAAATATTAGATGAGATAAAATATAAAAAAGGTTTAATTTTTGCAGTATAATAATGATAATAAAAGATGTATAATTAATCAAGTAATAAACTAAACCAGCTGGTCAGAGCGCCTTCGGCGCTCTTCACAGCTGGACGGGGGCTCCGCCCCCTGTACCCCCGAGTGGTACATCGTATTTGGTTAAAAGTAGTAAAAGGTTTTCATCCATTTTGTTTCAATCATTATATTACATAAAACATTCATTTCTTTTTGTGTCCTTATTTAAAATATATTTTAATTTAATCAGTAAATTAATTATATATATTATTATTGTGTATATGTTATATCTATCTATTTATATAACTCAAAGATATACTCGAAAGTTTTTGGCTACATTTCTCCAAATGTCCCTATCCTGAGCCCTTGTCCCATCTCTCTTACGTCCCTTCCTATGCGTCCATGGTCTTTACTGCATGATAACAGGCGTTTCCCGATTGATACCTCCATTTAAATTCTTCTCAAATATTATTATCCTTCGTGATTACATTCAATTTTTCTACATATTCAAATTTTATATTTTCTATATTAATTAATACTGTTCCTCTTTGTCACTAAATATTTTTTCTTATCACTATTAATTTCAAACCTCCATTAATTTTTCCTCGCTATCTGTAATTGCAATTGCCGAATCTCTTATAATATTTAAAACGTCTGCTTAGCCTAACTTTTCAATTTTTTTGTTTAATTGCATTTCGAGTGATTTTTTCCCAATTTGTGTAATCACATACTCACAACATGCAACATATAATTGGCCGTGGGAAAAACATGGGGATTGAAAATGAACTCCGCAGCACTTGAGTGTCTGGCCCTGAGCTTTGTTGATAGTATGTTTGTTTCCTTAGAACCTTTACCTCCACAAAACATACCCACATTATAATATATACCGGGACCCTGAGCCTTGGCTCGGTACTTAAGTTGAAAAAAATGATTTATTATTATTGGATTTGGCTGGTAATATTAATACCTGGGACACCGAGCTCCGCTCCACCCTTTGAAAAATATTGATATACAATTATTAATTATTTATTACAATTATTAAATGTTACACATTTGCATCAATCTGATTAAAATGAATGAACTTGTGCTCCTCAATAATACATAAATATATAATAAATACATATATTTTTTTTTCTATAGTGTTTTTTTGAAAAACTGTTTAGCGCCCCAAGTAGTTATAAAACAAACAATTTTAGCTAGTATAATAAGATTAATCCAAGTATAATATCGTCTATTTCTATTCGACACTATTTTCACTCCTTATGGTAGCGGCCCAGTCGATGATGTTATATGGATCGTTAATTAACCATTAACCATTCACCGAATCGCCATTCAAATAATAACATACAAACAGAAAAGTAGGCGTGTTGATATAAAATATATACCTGTGTGACAACGAACTATCACTCGACCCTTTAACCAATTTATACAATTTATTTTTATTTACTTTAAAAATTTTACAATTTTTTAATTATTTATTATAATTGTTAAATGGAATTTCTAAAAATGACCCATTAAAAATTTGTTTCCTAAAATGTTTCAAAATAATTCAAAGAATATTTTGTTTATAATTTTATTTTTTTAATATTTTATTTATAAAACACGAAAACATTTAAAATTATATGAATAATTGATCTCATAATTGGATTTTCATTTTCAATTGACGATTTGAATTCATAAAATATTAAAAAAAAACTTTTAAAACTTTTTAAATTATATTCAAGTAAGTATATAAGAATATAAGATATATTATGGGTGAATTCAAAATGTATGAAGGGACACATAGATAGATATAACATTTACAATAATAATATATATAATTAATTTACTGATTAAATTAAAATGTATTTTAAATAAGAACACAAAAACAAATAAATGTTTTATCTAATTGAATATTTGATATTGATTGAATATTTAGTAAATAATATTTTATAATATTTACCGGAGTATAATAAATTGATAACGTCATTTAATTCTCCTACAATATATCGAATCGAATATAAAGATAAATCTTCTTTTAAACGTTGTGTGAAACAATTTCAAATAATTTAAGTGTAAAACTATTAATGAAATAAAAAAAAATCAAATATATGAATATAATATAAATATTTTTAATTTTATTTTAAGAATAGATATGTATATATCTCACAGGCGGTGGTTGTGACGTCATCCATATATTATAAATTTAAATTAAGAAGAACTAATAAAGATGTAGTTTTCCAGAGATGTGATCAATAAAACTCAATTTTTCTTTATAAATACTATCTCTGTTGTGAATTTCAAAAAAATCGTTAGAGCGGTTTTTGAGAACAATGAAACAAACAAACAAACAAACAATTTTTACTCGTATAAGAAGATAAGATATGACACAAAGAAAGTCAAATCAGCAACATTAAAATTATATTTTTATTAATATTAATATTGAATGTTGTATAAAATTAAATTTGTACATAACTTTTTTTTTCATTTGATTTGATTCAATTTTCAATTATTATCAATTTACTTTTTATGCGAAATGCATATAAGAGAGGATTAAAAAATATATGAAATTTATTCTGATTTTGAAAATTTATTTAATCGAAATAATAACTTATTTTATTTTTAAAAAGAATAAACTATTTTTAGATAATTTTTATAATTAATTCATATCATAATAATAAATTATTTAAGTATTATTTAATCTTTTATAAAATATTGAATTTTATTTTAAGACTTTTGATTATTTTAATTACTTATTTTTTAATAAAATTGTTAAGCATAAAACACATTTGTTATATATATATATATATATAAATATTATATAAGTAAATTGTAAATTGTTAAATTATTGTTTAAATTTTATTTAAATACCAAGCTCGTTTCTGTCCCCGCAATCAACATTGTGGAGGTAGTCGCAATTTTCAGTGAGGAATTTTGAGTCGGTGGCATCGAAGGCCAATCCGTTACCACATGTTTTTAATTCAGCAACGCCGTTATCACATTTCCAATATTTGTCACAGGATCTTGTATGTGGATAAAAACCATAATCATCTGGACATTTGAAACTCTCTTGTGCCGATGCTGAAAACAAAAATAAAAAAAAAATATAATTAAAAAAAGAATACTTATTAATTATATTATATTAAGATTTATAGAGTTTATTGATGATAATAATATAGAAACAAATTAAATATAAATTTAATAATATAAATCACCAAGAAACAATCGATTTGTTTTAATAATCATTATAAACCTATGTTATAATAGCTTAACATTTAAATACCCCTGAAAAACAATATTATATTATTTTATTTAGTTATTATATACAATTTTATTAAACAGGTTTTTAGATAAATTCATAAAAAAAATACCGAATTAAATTCCCTTTCTCCTTGTATGTGGTAATTTTATATATACTTATTGTTTTTGACTATTTGTATAAAACAATGCTAGTAAAAGTATTGCTGAATAAGCTTTAATTATCATTACGAAAGAAAGAATGATTGGTTTGTTACTCAGTTGCGCATCAAGTAATTACAAACGATAATTAGTGGCTATTTCCTTATTTAATTCGAAATTTATATACAACTTTAAAATTAAAATAAAAAACGACAAACAAACAACAATTTTATTAAAAGGAAATCATTTATCTTAGCTTCGTATTGAAATACTAGGAATAAATCTATTCATTTGTCCTCGATGTATTTGTTACACCTGTTTTTTTTTTTTTTTGCAGTTTCTAAGAAGAATTACTTTTTCTTCTTTTGGCGATGTTATAATATAAATTATCTCCAGAGCAATGAAATAAAAAATTTCGAAGGCCAAATGAAAGAGATCCAAGGACCAACTTCCCCAGATGAATTAAAAAAATTCCACTGGAGACTTCAATGCACGTTAGTCTCTTATTTTTGATTTCCCCAAAACGAATTTAATTTTTTTACGTATTTGTAAATGACAACCTTTTACCAAAAGCATATGAATAAATAATTTCACTTAGAAAATAAATTTTTTATTTATTAAATAATCTAAGATTAATTAATTATATAATTTAGAAAATAGATTTAAACAAAAAAATAATTTTCTAATATACATATGTTAATAAACAACTTATTCATATATTTATTATATTATCTAATTTATAAGGAAGCATATATATTCATAGATTTAAATTTCTATTATTAGATAATTTACTAAAAGATTCATAGAAAAAAAATTATACATTCATAAAATTGAATTTTATAAAAAAAGGAAACGAACAAACACATTCATTTACTAAAACAACTCATAAATATTTCATAGAATAATTAACATAATTAATATGTTGAAATTAATTAATTACATTAAATAATAATAGTCTTCCGGTGTCCACCTTGGAATTTTAATTAAATATTGTTAAATATTAATTTATTATACTGACTATCACTATATAACATATATAAATAATAATTTATTAGTTTTACAAATGTCAATTCTTACTAAAAAATTAATCGTTTTTTATTTATATTATATCTGCTTTTAATTTAATTTATAAATTCTTTAAATTAACACTTTGTCAAACATGTTTCAATTATAATTTTTATCCGGTTCCAAAGAAACAAATAAATAAATATTTCAAAATTAAATAATTCTATTATTTAATATAAAATATGTTAATCATTATTACAAAACAAAATAAGATTTTGTATTAAATTAATATATTTTTAATTTTAATTTTTAGAAAAATGATATATTCCTTTAAACATATAGTGTAAATAAATACGTGTGTTTTAATTCCTTTTAAAATTAAATTACACACCCATACCCATGAAATGACTATACATTTAATTTTTCAATTATTTTTACAAGTAGAAATTAGTTCCGTGCTGAGAAATTCATTTTTGGTTCATATTTTTTTTTCTTTTATTTTTATTGACTTTTCATAACTATCTAAACTACTATTGTCCATCTTTGCACTTATTTGAAATTAAATCTTATTTCTTATGTTAGTTAAATCCTTTGAAATTAGGTTTAATAACAATTACCACGAATACCTGGTCTGATTCCATATTTAGTAAAATTGTAGAATTTTGTCAGAATGATTATTCATTAGACAAGTTAAAAACCGATATTAACAGGGAGTATAAGGGATAATTTGATTTTTTTAAAATATTTTTAAAGAAAGGTTTAATTGTATAATCATATATTATATTATTGAAAACGTTAAATGTCTGAATCCATTAAAATATAAAAATAGCTTTTTTCTCGTTATATTCATATTATATAATACAAAATATATTATAACACGTTAACAATATAATCTTGACATTAAAAACGGTACATAGCAAATGAAAGATTTGAATAATTTCCTGGGATTCCTGTTTTCTCTTGTCTTTTCCTTATTAATAACTCAGTATACGTAATAATTTGCATAATCTGAGATGCTTGAAGAATTTAATATCTTTTCTGTTAGGAATAAACAACGCATGTGGGTGGATGCATCAAAAGAGAAAGGATAAGACAATCTTTTCAGTAACCTTTAAATATTTTTTTTTTATTTAGAATCTTAATAGAAACAAATTAATAAGGAAATTAGATATCAACAATAACAACAGCAACTGACAAAATTTTTAATTTTTTTTCTTGTTAAATTTCGTATGTAATATACATAATTAACACACCTTGACTTCAATTAGTTAACCTTTTGCTGTGGTGGGTTCCGTCTTCAGGAGAATCCAAGTCACGAACCGTGACGTCAAGGAAATGAATGGCTTTATTCAGGTAAAGAACAAATTATACGAATATTTTGATTAATGTGATTGAAATCTAATTTACCTTTTCAATGATCCAATTGACCTTTGCAAATTTATGTATTTTCATAGTATATTATTATTTTTATTATTATATTTTTTTTTACAAATTTTTATTTCTTCTTGGTTCATTGATTCACTTGAATGATATTTTTATATTTCTCTTTCACGCTTATTTCTTAGATATATCATTCCTTATGCAATCAACCAACATACACCACGAATTCACTTCCTCATTCCCTTTTTGGTTCTCATGCTTGGCTTTTATTTATTTATTTTCTATATACCGCTACAGTTGATTTCCCTTTCAATGTTATTTCCACTTAAAAATAATTTTCTAGAAAATTTCATTCTCAATTCGGATAAATTTCACATATTTAGAAAATAACATTTCTATTGTAAACATATAACTTATAAAAAAAAAATGAATAAAAAAATCAATGATTAAAACTATTATTATTTCAAGATTATTTATGTATTTGCCTTATATAAAATATGACGAAGGTTTAAATTTAAATTGTCTTGTTGACTTGAGCCAATTTCTCGGTTCAACCACTTGAAATCGTGCAAATCATTAACAGTTAATCATATTTACAAGTATCATTTAAAATGTGTAAACTGTAAAATAGACAAAAGCGAGTGTTGCAAATATATACTACTATTTTGGTTAAACCAAAAAAAAAAAAAATGAAAATTTATTTTATTCTATATTTTCAACAAATACTTATTGATTAAAATTAAAGAAAAATATAAAAATAAAAGAAAACAAAAATATTTAAAAAATTAGTCAATTTATAAAAAGCCCTAAAGAAGCTACAAAGATTGAGTAATATTATTTTTTATTAATTATTTCATTTGTTAATTATACTGTTTTGGTTAAAGAAAAAAAAAATGAAAATTTATTTTATTCTATATTTTCAACAAAAATATTGATTAAAATTCAAAAAAAATATAAAAATAAAAGAAAACAAAAATATTTAAAAAATTAGTGAATTTATAAAAACCCCTAATGAAGCTACAAAGATTGAGTAATTTTATTTTTTGTTAATTATTTCATTCGGACTCCGATGGCTGAAATATCCAAATGTTAAAATTTTTTATTGTTTTTTTTTTTTGAAAATATTTGATTTATAATAAGAAGATAGTAATAAGTTTTACAATTGTTTCACTAACACCATATTTGTAGTTAAACAATTATAATAAATCAAGAGACAAGAAATTTCTCTCTGTCAAATAAAAAAAAAAAAAATGGAACAAAGTAGGTGGCAATTTGAAATTAGAGCAAAGTTGTTTTTATACAAGTCCCATCATTATGATTGAGAAATTTCACTAAATTTCTTTAAAAATAAATTCTGTTTATCTTAATATATATAAATAAACAATTAGCACTAAAAAAAATTCATAAATATTAAAATTATATATTTCTAATAATTAAATAAATAAATTTTTCTTTCATTACCTTTGAAAGCTTACAAATGGATTAACCCTGACGTGAAATCTTTTCAAACTTGACACCAATTGATTTATCAGTAATAATTTTAATATTATTTCCTTATTTATATTTTTATTTAATTTGCATATATATATATATATATATATCATAGAATATTATTTTTATTTATAACATAAAAAAATATTATTTTAAATGTCACAGAAAAAAAATTTAATTTCTAAAATTATTATCAAAATATGTTTTATTAGCACAATATATATATATATATATATATATAAGTGTATAATTAAATAGCTAATTTGTTTTAAACCTTTTAAAAATAATTTTTTATTAAAAATTAGATCACTTATGGTTTGTTATTTAATCATTAAATCATTTTATTGAAATTCTAATTTTAAAAATAAATTTTACTAGTCCATTGCTAATAATTATATAATTTTATAGTAGATTTTAAAAAAATCAATTTTTTAAAATTGTTTTTTTATTTTAATATTTATATTTCCAAAACATTGAGTATGTTATAATAAATATATAATAGCTAGTTTTCCTTCTTAAATAATAAGTATAATACAATGCAAAAACGTTATAGAGTTGTTGAGTTTATTACTTAAATAAATTTTGTTGAAATAATAGAGATAATTAGATCGAGATCACGTTTTTTGGTCCATCATAAGCTTCTTTTGCATTGGTGAAATTCAAATGGCCAATATTATTACCCCCTTCCAAAGAAAGATAATTACTTGAATGTTATAGAAATGAGAGGGCGATTTCGAAATTGATTTTCTACTATTTTAAAAGCCTTTAGAATATATATATAAAATATAGTCATAATTGGAGTACAATTTATAGAAAGAATCTCAGTTTCTTTAAAAATTTTTAATATACATATATATCTATTTTAAAATTCAAAAAAATTTAATAAATTTCATTCTGTTTTATTTTTTTCCTTAAATCTAATTTTAATCATATTTTTCAGGTTAATAAACTCGTCTAATTATGAGTAAAGCAAGTAAATTAAAGATAAGGACATCACTCTTGTAATAAAAAATGATATTAGCCAATATTTCTCATCAAAAGATATTATATATTTATTTAATATTCTTTGGCTGTTCGTTTGACAGTGTCACTATTGCAAATAGACAAGTAGCAGTGCATGTACTCCTCGAGGTACACGTACGAGTTCTTGGGGTGAAAGCCCTCGAAGGAGGCCACAAGGCGGCATACGTCACCACCATCCAATCATATTGCGTCATTTCAAGGAATACAATCCATAATAATGTATAAATCATTAGAAGATGCACATCTCAATCGAGCTTTACCAATCTAGATTTAGAAATAAGATCGATTTGTCAATCAAGAATACGATTTTATTATCATCCATAAATATCGCAACATTGTAATTTATAATAATCATTAAATATTCAACCAGAATAATTTGTACATTAATAAATAATTTATATATTATTAGGATAAATCATAATTAAACGCATAGGGTTCTAACATATCTCATGTATATATATATATATATATATATGACTACTGGGAAGTAGTTAGTAAGTCGAATTACCTAGAAAATGTAATAAGTATCGATTGAGAAATAATTGAAATACTTTGTATAGGCCAAGGAAGCAAAATATTGGAATTTTATTTTTTGTAAACAGGATATTACATGATAAGAAAAACTAAAATATGCTCCCTGAAAAGTTATCTTTTTGATTAACAATTAACACAGAATGAAAGTTTGCATAAATATTTATTTTGATACAATTATTTAAAATTAGAGCAAAGAGTAGTTCCTTCTTGAGATGAGTATACCCCCAACAGATAAGCTTATGATTTCTCTACTCCCCCTATTCGTTTCTTACAATATTTTCTGTCTGCTTTTTTTTTAAATTATTAAAGTGTAAATTTAGATTATTGATAGTAAAGAATAATTGATTATTATCTTATTATACTTGCAAGAATTGTATATAGTACCGGGACCCGAGCCTCGGCTCGGTAGTTAAGTTAAAAAAAATGATTCATTATTATTGGGTTTGGCTGTTAATATTAATACCTGGGACACCGAGCTATCGCTCGACCCTTTAACAAATTTATACAATTTATTATTATATACTTTAAAATTTTACAATATTTTAATTATTTATTACAATTGGGTTTGGCTGTTAATATTAATACCTGATTCACCGAATCGCCATTCAAATAATTTAAAAGAACATACTATTTTTACCTATACCCCTATTTTTATCAATGTATATTCAATAACCGCGGAAATTAAGTCTTTCTGTCGGGAAATTTTGACATTATAGGCTCAAAATTGGCTTGATGAAATTACATCACAATATTCTTGCATATCTCAGAAATTAATTTTTTAAAATTTGATATCTACATATTGTCATTCAAAGAATGTTTATGTTTTTATTTTTTATGTTATATTTATATTTTATTATATTTTTAATTTTATTTTTCTAATATTGGCCTTTTTAAATTATTTATAAAACACTGAAAACATTCAAGATTATATGATTAAATAATTTTAATTTTGATCTCATAATTGGATTTTCATTTTCAAATAAGTAAGATAATATTATGGGTGGATTCACAATGTATGAAGGGACACTTCTAGAAATGTGGATGTTGCGGCCAAGAACTTTCGACTACCGTAGAGCACAGAGATAGATAGATATAACATTTACAATAATAATATATAATTAATTTACTGATTAAATTAAAATATATTAAAAGTAAGAACACAAAAACAAATAAATGTTTTATCTAATTGAACAGCTAGTATAGTATAATATTTTGTATTTACGGAGTCGCTGTATAACAAATTGATGACGTCATTTAATTCTCCTATATTTCGAATAAAGATAAATCTTCTAATCGTTGTGAAACAATTTCAAATAATTTAAATGCATATCTATTAATGAAATAAAAAAAAATGAAATATATGAATATAATATAAATATTTTTAATTTTATTTTAAGAATAGATATATATCTCACAGGCGTTGGCTGTGACGTCACATATAGACATTTAAATTAAGAAAAAACTAATGAAGATGATTTTTCCCAGAGATGTGATCAATAAAACTCAATTTTTCTTTATAAATACTAATTTAAGGGACTAAAAAATGGACAAATAAAGGGTAGGTCAAGAATATTTTTAGTATTTTTCTTCACAAAGAATATAATAAATATATGAACCTTTGGGCATGAAATGGGTTAAGGTGAACATCTCATACGATGGAAAGCAAAATAAAGGAAGGAAATCAATTATAATGCCTGGGAAAATTTATAAAATAATTATAAAAAAAATTATCTTTTTTCCAACAATTATTTCCGTTTTTTTTTTGACTAATAATTATTATTTTTTATTTTATTTTTTAATATTTTTTTTTATATTGTATCTTTGATATAATCTCTCTTTATTTTCTGGAAAAATAAAATCGATAGTCATCTTACTTAAAAGAACCTCCTGTAAGTTATAAGATTTGGAGTGATGACTAAGATTTTAGCACAAAATAAATTCTTTATTCTCTTTTCTACCACCACCCTCTCCCTACCATCATCTTTCCCATTTTGTTCAATTCGTTTTTTCACTTTTGAAAAAAAGTAGTAATTTACTTAACACACTAATTTCAAATTGAGTTAATTTTATGAGTAATAACGTAAAAGTTAAACCGGTTTTATGAATTCTTTGATAAATCATCATCATTATCTTTAAATCTAGAGTGAATTAGAGATAAAAGAGAGGTGAAAGAAATTGAAAAGTGACCTTGGAGGCAAGGAAACGATAGACTTTCTCGGACGTCAATAGAAATTGTTCAATTGATTGGAACAATTTAATAGTTTTTTTTTTTTTTTTTTTTTTGGTTTTGTTTTTCTTTCTCATTTGAATATAATTCAAATATGGTAAATATTTTTCATTTCAATTGGTGAGTGAACAATTAATAAAAAAAAAAAAAGAGAGTAAAAAAAAAAGAAAGGTATCCGTAGTTATGTTTGCCCGTCTATCAATTCATTTCATACTTGTGCCGTTAACCTCAAACTTGAAGACAGTCAGTCAGCCAGACAACCCTGAATAGTAGGCAATTTTTTATTTTCTTGTATCAGGATAAGAGAAAGGTTTCATGGATATTTCTTTCCAAATCCGTGAAAAGTTTTTTTTTTTATCACTTCTTCCCATTTCCCCTTATAAATCAATTGCTTTCTTTGTTATTGTATTCGGAAGTAAAGCAATGACCTAGGACTAGAGATTTATTCTTTGGATTTGATTTTACTTTCACTTGTTACCATATCTGTAAGTGGTTCATTATAACGGAGTATTTCAACAGCATGGTAACTTTAAAGAATAAACTAAACAAAAAAAAAAATCAATAATAATTTTCTTATTCTTTTCAATGTAAAATGTTTGAATAATTTAACGAAATTTAATTAGTGATGAAATCTAAAAAAAAACATTTTAAATAAAATATTAAAATATTACATTTATATTAAAATATATATTTTAATAAAAGGAAATATTTTTTTCAGTCAAATATTTAAGGGTACTTGACCTTAATGTTACTATAATGATTAATAGCTAGCTATTGAGTATTATTATTATTATTATTATTATGGACTCAAGAAATCTATGCCCCATATTATAATAGTAAGTTTATTTTAATATTTTATTATATTTTTTTTTGTGTGTTTTTTCTGTTACCCTTTTTGGATGTATGAGTTTTTGAGGATTCTTTGGTTTGATTTCTGTTACGCTGGATTTTTTTTTTTTTTTTTTTTTTTTGTAAATCCTCTAGCCCAAATAAGGGGGGATAGAGATATACCTGGATCTGTATATGATCTCTTAAATGGATAAATAGATAAATAAAATACTCCAGCTGAGATCTTACCTATTTAAATAAATGGAAATTTGTTTTTGTTTTTTCTTTGTATTCTTTCTGTTTCTATTTTTAAGATACATGGATTTTTAAAAATAATTTAATTTCTGTTATGTTCAATTTTTCTTTGTTTTTGTTTTTATTTTTTTATTTTTTTTTTTGTAAATCCTCTACCCCAAATAGGGAGAGTATAGAGATATACTGGGTTGTATATAATCTCTTTAATTAAATAAATAAATAAATAAATTATATTTTTTTATGAATTTAGTGAAGTTTGAACCTATATTCTTAAGTAAAGCATTTTATTTATCTCTTTACTTTTAAATTACCTAAATAAAATAACAATGTTTATTTACCTAGCTAATATAACAATGATTTTAGATAATTATGTATTTTAAAAAATAATTAATTTCATTTACAGAAGATAATTATTATAATAAATTTTTTTTTTGAGCAATACTTATGTAAAACTTAATTAATATTTTTTTTAATTTTTAAAATAAAATGAAATTTTAATTTCTTGAAGTGGATTTAATTTACCAATTAAACAATTTTCGATGATATAAGATTAATATATATTAATATTTATTATATATTTATTTTAGATTATTGTAAATTTCTAATATTTCATTCATTTTTCTCTATTTATTTAAATATAGGAATAAATTTTCTACACAAAGATATATTCTTTTTAATTTATGAATTTTACAATTCAAAAGAATGTAAAAATAAGTGCATAACTATGTAGATAGATGTTCAAGAAATCAGATGTTTATTTATCCTTTTCATTTGTCAATAAATGAGTGATTAATTTTGTTTTTCAAATTATTTTTTCATCATCCTGGGTGGTCTTGGAGGAATGTCAAATCGGATACAAAAAAAAAAAAAATATAAACTTTCGCAGCAGCAGTTAGTGCCAAATGCACTCCGTTAGTGATTAATCAATTCACAAATTTCAAGTAAAGAACAGATGCAAGTGAAACGCGTGTTCAATTGGCTGGATGTATATAAAAATTATTGCCTATTCCTTTTGTCTTGGTTTGAGAAATTGACATAAGTCATGGAGAAAGTTATTGATTTTCGGCTGATATCATTTTCGAGATCTAGAGTGAAAGTAAAACAACATTGGAAAGGAAGAGACAAACTAATCCGTCGAACGAATTGATTGACACCCACAACTGACAAAAAAAAACAATGGAAGTGGGGGCAGATCTAAGGAGAGGGGAAAGGTGATAATTAAAACTTACAACTTGGGGAGAAAATGAATCTTAAATAACCAGATTATTAAATTAAATTCGAAATGAAGAAAGTACCTATACAAATAGAAAGCACCAATAATGAATTTGAGTAAAGAGTCAATAGCGCATTCTGAAAATATTATTAAAAACTTTTCATAATAATAAATCCACATAAGGAGAACAAAGCAAATAATCAAATATAATAATATAACATATTCATATACCATTTCAGTTTAAAAATATATTACCAGCTTTAATCTATAATCTATAAAGATGTAAATTATTATTTTGATTATTGCACTTTCTCAATTTTACATTTAATATAATTTTTTTATTTGTATAAATAATGTTTTTTGATAGAATTTATAAAAAATAAATTATTTTTTTATTAACACACTATGAGCGGGGCGGGTATTTGTACCCGTTGCGGGGACTGCCACTTATAAGCGGGGCGGGTATTTATACCCGTTGTCACTTATATGAGGGATATATATTAGTTATCGTTTAAAATAAGTAATTTTAAGGGACACAAGGTAAAATATATATTATATAAGTGGCAACGGGTATAAATATCCGCCCAGCTCATAGTGTGTTAATAAACCCTTTATGAATATATAATAATTATATTATTAATGAAACATTTAACTAATTAAAATTATACATTAAGTAAAATAATTTTTGATGTATTTACGATCAATTAATATTAAAATTTATTAATATTTTCTCTTTTAGTAAACTTTTTTTTTATTATTTTCACATTCTATAATATAATATGAATACTATATAATATAAAAATTTTTTAAAGTTAATTTATTTTTAAAAAATAAAAGATCTATCAAATTAGTATTCAAATAATATATAATTTCAGAAAAATTTAAGTTTCCATATAGAAAGTTTGAAACATTAAAAATCATTATAATTTCAAAAAAAAAAAACATAAAAATAAAATAAAATAAAATATAAAAAATAAATAATATATAAATGAGTAGAGGTACATGTTTATAATTTTTGTTTTATATATAAGGTTTTAAATACAAAATTAAATTATCGATTAAGATTTAAAAACTATAAGATCAAAATCTGTATTTTTATTAAACATGATAGAAACTAATCGAATAAAAGAAAAAATATAAATTAAAAAAATAGTGTACACATATTTAGTAAAAAAATAAAATTATTAAATTCCAAACCATTATCACTTTTCTTTACTAATATAATATGTTTATTTATTTTGTTACCTTTTAAACGCATTATTGTATTAAATAATCGTATTTAATTAGTTAAGTATAATAACTATATTTATTTATTTAATGGAAATTGACCTTTTTCAAGTTTAATTCTGATGACATCATTATATATGAAATTCTTCTATAACATTTCTCACCATTTTATATAGTTGATGTTAATTAAGTGTTTTTTCACTTCTTGATTCCGTTTTTAGAATTTATTTTATTACAATTTATAAATATAAAATGATGAGATAAGATTTAAAAATAATATAACTTTTTTTATAATTATATTTCCTTTAAAGATCGTTAAAATAAATGATATTTTGATTCTATTGACCGTTTCATTCAGATGATTGGCGCTCATTTCACTTAACACTTTCACTAAATTTCTTGAGGGTCGCCTTTCACGGCCTTGCATTCTATTCCTTAAAATCCTATATATATATATATATATATAATGAGTAAATAGGAAAGATTCAACTATTAGGTTTGTCTCAAGGTCTTCACTGTCCATAAAACTTCCTCTATACACCTTACATAGCGAGTTTATATGATGGAGAAAGGGAGAAAAGAAATGAGATAATAATTTTAAAAAGAATTTTAATAAAACCCATCAAGGCAAGAAAATATTAGATAATTTATTGGAATGGTTCAAATATAACCCATGTTAAACCCGTGCATTGAAATCACTCAAATCTATTTTCTAAAAACAATCCAATTTTTAAAAATTTTTTAATTAAAACTACATCTAATTTTACTACCATTGCCACTACTACTAGCACTACTAGTAATAATAAATTTATTTCATAATATTTTTAAATTATTATAAAATTAATATTATAAATTATATAAATTATTTGTTTGTTTATAAAAAATATATTTTATATTACATGAATCTACAATTTGGATCATTAATTCAGATATATAAAAGTAAAAATAAATTTAATAGTTTACTAGGGAAAAAAAATATTGTCTTTGAATTAATGTATTAATTTACTGAATTTTTTTTTATATTTTAACAGGGGAAGACGTGATCGATTTGTATCTGGCGACTAGGCTGAGAGAATCAGCTCAAAAAGTTGAAAAAAAACTCAGAAATTGAATAAAAATATATAAATAAATTAGATGATTGATTTTTATGATATATTGAATGTGTTTGTTTTTTTAAATAAAAATTAGGATTTTATTTAATTAATCTTTATAAAATCTATATTACATTTTTTCATAATAATTGAGTTAAGTAAGATTCTGATATATTAAGTTTATTTTAAATTGAGGTTAAAGTCCAGATATATATATATATAATATAAAAATTTCCAAATAAAACTTGTATAACGACTTTACTGAATTTTGATTAATTATCATTCTTTGAGATCTCTTATCTAAGCGTTGATTTCATTATTGATATTTTTATTTAGCTAGTAATCAAATTACTTATTATGAAATCATCACATAATATGAAAGTTGATAGATATTCTATTTTTTTTTTTATTCTATATAATTTTATCGTCCTTCCATATCCATATATTTTTATATAAACCTAATAAAAATTTTCTAGATATTCCATAAAAATATAATAATAATATGGTTTACATTGATGGGAAAGCTTTTTCAATTCATCATTTTTTTTTATATTAATACGAGTAAAAAAAAAACAAAATTTAAAAAAAAAAATAAAATAATAATAAATATATATTAATTGAGTTCGAAGAAAGCGCGAACTAGTTTTCTATTGATTTTCATACCACTATTAAAAGATTTAAAGACTTAAATTAACATCAATAAATAATTACATATAATATTGTAATAATTTGCTGTCATAAATTTTCATTCATAAATATAAAATTTTACTTTTTTTTAAAAAAGTACCTAATATTATTAAAATTAATAAAAATTAAATAAATATCTAAAAAAAAATTATATATTTCTAAATTTTTTGAAAATTTTTATTTATTTATTAAATTTGCATTTTATAATAATATTTAAAAAAATTATTTATCATAAAACCGGACCTGGTTTTTGGCTCAATCCAATATTATTAATAATTATTAATATATATGTTTTTTATTATACATATATATATAGATATACCTAAATATTATTTAATATATATTATACAATTATTAAATAACCATATGGCTGAAGAAATTAGAATCTATTAATTGACTAATTTGTGGGATCGCGTGTAAAATCTTTTCTTTCTCTCTCCGTTCATTCGAAACATATTGAAATAGAGGTGTGTGGTTGTAACCCTAAGTGTTAAATAATCACTTTCACTTATAGATCGAGTTATAGATATATTTTTATGAGTTGGTGTATAAAGGCATATATAGGTCTTTAGTAGTATAAAGAAAGAAATGAATAATGCATTTGGAACAGTTTAAAAAAAAAACAAGTCGAAACATATCTTATTTTCGATTGAAATTCATTTTAACAATTTAATTGAAATTTAATGAATTTTATTTTATATAATAATCACGTTTTTATGATAATTTCATTTATAGCATTTAAGTGAAAGAGTTCTCGCTTTGATAACGGGATTAATATTCGATGAGGAGTTATCACCTTGAAAGTAAACCTGCCTCATATGCCATTTATTATATTTATTTATTTATTCTTATTATATAATCTTTTTCTATTTTTAGATATCTATTATATTAGTTATTTGTGTAATCGATAAGACAAATTTGGAAATGAGAAAAATGATATGATTGTAATTGTAACAGTTACGGTGAAATTACAAAGAATATATTCTGCTCGTTCCGGTGGGGCATTTCTTCAAATTCTTAGAATTAAAAAATAAAAGTAGATTTCATGAAATATATTCGAGTAAACAAGAATATGAATCCGGTTTGAAAAGAGGGGATTGAGGAAAAAATAATTATAATCCAGTTAAATGAAGTTAATTTCTTATTCTGAACCTACTTTAAGAATAAATGTTATTTTTGTTTTAATTAGAATAAAATATTTTTATTAAATTAACAGAATTAAATTATCATCACCACGATAATAGATAAACCCTTGTCTGAATATTGGTAATAAATGTTTTAAAAAATTATTAGAAAAATTATTTTAATATCGAAAATTAATCAAATTTGACACAGAAATCAAATCAGGATTTTGATAAAAATTTTGGTTCTTTTTATTTTTTTTTATTCTTTAACACGAACACAGTTTATTTGTGAAATCACCACACATAATTATCACTTTGTTCTTGAGTTTTTTTTATACCCCATCACTAAATCACACTTTAAGTAAACACCAGCACTTGTGCCTTGAATACTCCCAACACTTATTATCGCGCATTGAAGTCTCTTTATATACCCTCTTTTTACTTATATTTTATTCCATAATATGCTTTTTATATTTCAAAAATGTAAATGGAATCATGCAAAAGATCACTGGGTTTTGAGAGGATTGGGGATTAGAATGTAAATTCAGGGTACATACCGAAAGCGAGGATGGCCAAAAGACCCAAACACTCGAAGCTTCTCATTGTGGTGTCTATTCCAATAAGGGTAGTAACTCTTGCGATTCAGGCGCGTGTCAGGCACAGAATGTCGGAGCCACCGGCTCGAGGGCGCTGGTTTTATACCTCCTCCGCCTCCATGACCTACTCGGCGGACACTTTCATTTTGAGGCGAAGCCTCCTCCTTCTTGCACCTCACGCGCCACGCTTCTTTCTTTTGGCTCGCTTTTTATAACATCTTCCAACTTGTACTTTTTCGGTATTTTGATATCTAAAGAAATACATAATAGAAATTCATTATTGGTTTAAATGAAATTCATTTTATGAAAAATGAGTATAAGTATATTCAAATAGAGAGAAAAAAAATAATAAATTATAATAAAAAAGTATCTCTTAGCTCATGTCGTAAATTCCTTCTTTCACTTCAAGGTAATATTACTGTATTTTCAAGATTATTTCTAAAAATAAAAAAACATTTATTTAAAAAATTGAAATCATGTATTTTAATATTTAAATAAAAATAAAAATTTTCCAAAAATAATTTATTTTTGCCTACGTTTTTATTAATAAAGACAAAATTAAAATAATTTTGTATATATATACTTTCATAAATATTTATATATCATATAATTTTTATATTTTTATTTATAATTTTACACTAAATATAGTTTAAAATTTTTTTCTTTTTGGTAATAATTATTTATATTTATAATTTTTTATAAAAAAAGCTAAAATAAATTCAGTTTAAAATGTTTGAATAAATTAAAGATTCAAAAAAATAGAAATCTCATCAAATAATTATTCTAAAAGAATACCAAAGAAATGTTTCAGATAATAGAACATTTCAAAATTTCCCAGAGAAATTAAAAACTTGTATAATTTTAATAAAATAATGAATTTAAATGAATGATTTAATAAAAGAATCATTATAGTGTAAATGAGAAGGTGGTAATAAATAAAAATCATAAAATAGTTTTCTAGAACAATTATAAATAAGATCATTTTATCAAACAAGATAACAATAAATCCTCATTTATTAAAAGATTTATATCGAAAATATGAGGCAAAAACAGGGAACCCAAGAGTTGTTATGGCAAAACAAATATCAACATTTAATATTGTTTCATATTGATTGAAAATATGTTAATTTTTATTATTAAATATTTAAATTCAATAACAAAAATGTCAAAATATTATGTAGAGAATAAATTGCAAGTGGATTTTTTGGAGTTCAATCACAGAAGTTGTAGTTTGTTATTAACCAGTGTTTGTGGTGCCTATATTTTTTATGTAATAATTAAAAATTTACTAATAAAAATTTTTTATTATTTACTTTGTATAATTTTTTATTTAAGAAAATTATATTGAAAAACTATTCTGCTATATTATTATTTTGATGATATCTTCAATTAAAATTATTGACTAAATAATTGTATTCCATATATTAATTACTTTTTTACCGACCGACGATAGTAAGGGAGGTATTGTTTTCACACCAAATTTCACATGTAGAGATTTTTACATATCTCCACGAATCATGCATTTTCTTAACAGAAAAAAGTATTTTTAGCATGACGTCTGTCCGTCCGCTGTGTGTCCGTATAGATGTGTATAACTTGGACGGCTCAATGGATTTTGATGAAATTTGGTGTATTTACTTACTGCATCAGTATGATGAATTGATCAACTTTTGGTGTATATGCGGAAGTGGTAGTATTAACGATCGACGATAGGAAGAGAAGGGTTGTTTTCACCCCAAATTTCACATGAGGAGATTTTTTTATATATCTCCACAAATCATGCACTTTGTATTGGTTTTATCCTCGGGAAAAATCATCTTCATTAGTTTTTTCTTAATTTAAAATTATATGACGTCACAGCCAGCTCTTACTTAGATATTATAAATAAAATAAAATTAAAAATAATTATGTTATATTCATATTTGTTTTTTATTACATTAATAGATATATTAAAATTATTTGAAATTATTTCTGTAGCTGGAAATTAATTTACTTCAAACTAATGAGATGTATATATACTATATCAACACAAGACAAAAATAGTATTTTAGTATATAATAGATCCCAATTATAGGTGGTTGTTTTAATATTTTGATCATAATTTTATAATATTTCAATAAGGATGGGAGCAATAATAATAGTGATAATAATAATAATAAAAATAATAATAATGATATATTAATAGTAATAGTATAAATAATTGATAATATATTAGCTATAGTCCCATCCTTCAAAAATTGGTGCATTAACAGACAATCAGACCATCTTTGAAGTCTTGATGATTGCCTGCCTCTCTTTTCCAAATTTGATTTAGAAAAAAGATGAGCTGGCCTACATTCTTTCCCGAATTTGATTCAGAGATATTTACATTTTTCGAAATTAATACTCTTGATATAAATTTTAACTAAATCACTAACACCATCTATTTTCTATTATTGAATCATAAATTTAGTTATTTAACTTCCTTGTTTATTTGATCAAAATTTATCTTTTTTTTTTTTATTCTTAATATAAAGTATATAAATATATTAATTTATATTTAAATATAAAAATTATAATTAATTTTGTAGGAAATAATTTAAATTATTTCATTTAAAGTTGAAGTTAACTGAGGGCGCTGTGTGAAGGCTATGGAAGCGACCTCTATGCTACAATACTTGCGACCTGTGGTTGTTTTATGCTCTGGTCCACTCTTATGAATGCAGATGAATGTAACGGACGATTTATGTTTATGTTTATTTACGATTAAAGATTGTTAATTTTGTTTGTTAAGTATTTATTTTATTAAGTAATACCCTATAATTTAAAGACCCTCATTTAATTCAAAATATTAAAAAATTTCAATTAATTAATTTAATAATAATATTAAATAGTAAAATTGAAATATATCTCTGTGATATTTATTTATTTATTTATTTAATATACAAAGTTATTCATTCATTAGACAAGTTTTCATTTCGGAATAAAATATTTTTTTCTATTCTGGTGAATTTACAATAGATTAGGGAGTCAGAGCCTAAGACCAAACAGAAAGCAGTTTCAAGAGGTAAGTGCAAATTCTAGCACTTATCTGTTGAGCATCTACTATCAAACCTATTCTATGCAATAGGTTTGTTAGTGCTGTTTTCTGTCTGTCACTAAGCAGTTACTCCTTCGGTTAAAATTAGAGTTTAAGAATTTTTTTTCAAAATTAATTAAAGATTGATTATTTATTTATTTTATTATATATTCATTTGATTATTATTCTTAATTTATTTTCGTAAAAATTTGGCCACCGGTCAACTTATTTTAAATGTATTAATTAATAATATTGTATTAATAAAAAGTATATGGTATATGTAGTTTGAACTTAAATATATAATAAAAAATAAAATACAAAATTTAATTTGACTTGAAGTTGAAATTTTCCCAAACAATAATAAATTAACCCTAATTGATTATAAGAAAAACCTTGTAAAACATGTTTAAAAAAAATATTTATTTATCATGGATCTTCATTTAAGAAACTCGTGGATGATTTGGCCTAACATTGAACTCTGTGAACCAGTGAAATGTTAAGAGAACTTTTAAATCATCTTCTGAGAAAAAAAGAGACAGATATATCCTTGACTTGTATTGACTTTTTATCCTCTAATAGAAAGAAAAAAAATAATTATATTTTTATCAACTTTTAATTCGTAATACATATGTAATTAGAAATACAAATTTATACCTATATATTATTATAGATAAGAAACAATGCAATTAAATACATTTTAATAATAATAATTCAAATAATTAATTACTTATTATATTATATGTTAGTGTGCAAGTTTATATTTTATATAAAGTAGACATGTATTCATTTTGTGGGACTAATCAAATATTAAAAAAAGTTAAGATACGGATTTTGATGAAATTTGGTATATTTACTTAATGCATCAGTATGATGAATTGATCAACTTTTGGTGCAAATCCGGAAACCGGAAGTGGTAGTATTAGCGATCGACGATAGGAAGGGAAGGGTTATTTTTCCAACAAATTTCACATGAGGAGATTTAAAAACATATTTAACTTACAAATTAATTTTTTGTTGTTTGCTCTTATATTATTTTTGTATATTGTGCAAGGCCGGAATGTTATTTCGAATAGAATCTTTGGGTCATTTCTGTGAGTAAAATATTTATAATATTGTAATTTTCATAATAATATAACAATATTAAAAATAATTCTATTTTATTTTTTATTTATTATATTGAGTATTAATTTAAAATATTCGTTATAATTTTATTTCTTTTAAATTATATTGTTTTAAAATATTAATATTTAATTAAAATTTTACAATGATCAGAAAATCATAATACACGAAGACCAATAAAAACAATACCTCCCTTACTTACTATCGTCGGTAAAAATAATATATATATATGGGAAAAATAATACCAACTTATTATTCTTCTTCCTGAGTCTGACGCCAGAGTGGGGGAACATCAATGGACAAATCTGGAGTGTGTCCACTCGACTACTGTTAAAAAATTAATTCTGGTACTTTCAGCGATTCTATCAAGCTGAAATTCTATATATAGCAGTTTTATACAATTATTAATCATGTGAAAAATTATCAAACATATATCTTTATTTTTACGGTCACTTTAGAAGAAAAAAAATCAAAACGTTGTAGGTAATGACCCACTTCCGGTTGAGCTACATTTCTCAAAATTTGATAAAAAACTAAGAATTTTGAATAATGCCCATATACCAAATTTCATGATTCTAGCTCAAACCGTTTTTGCGTAATCTTGGTTACATACATACACACACACACACACATACACACACACGCACACACACACACAGACATTTTTCTCAACCTTAGTGAAAATGATTCAGGAACCTTCAAAACGTATAAAAACATCTAGCGAGATAGTAAAAATATTTTATTCATAGTAATTGTCATGTTAAAACTTCATTTCTTAAAAAACTGATAAATTTCAATAATGTTTCTTTAAAGACAAGTTTTTAAGGTTTCAATTACTATGGATGAAATATTTTTCTGCAATCCCTCTTGCTTTTATTGGATTGTTAAAAAGTTCTCCCTCTCTGGATCAACTTATACATAAGACTAGAATGTATTGTAAAATCTTTACAAAATTCTATTGGAATAACTTGTTTCTGTTGATTTTTTTTTTATTTTCAAACCCAGTTCTCTTTTGTGAAAATTTTGTAAATATTTCTGTTTCTCTTTTCTAATTCGTGAACATTGAAAAAATAAATATCAACTGAATGGACGATATCCAAAATATTCAGTTAATGATACTTGTTTATCATATGAACTAGTAAGTATACGTATAATGAACGACTTCTCTAACCGCTCGAGTCATATTTTATTCAATATGCATTCTTTTTCAAGTGAGAAATTCTTTGTAAGAAAAAAAATCTATAAATAACATAACTCGTATGTTTAGAATATTAAACATAATTTTGACTAAGTCATGGGAGCATATTCTCTAGGAATAGGAGTGGCAAAACAAAAGAATTTTTTTTTTTATACTTTAATCAATTATTAGAAAATACTCTCTTAAAATAAACAAAAATATAACTATAATCTTTTTTAATTAGCAAAATATATAATAATAATAATTTTGTGAGAAATTCTATTAATTTAAAAATGTATATTACATAACAGCATAACTTTTTAATTAACAATATGTAATATCATAAATTTATTTAAATGATTAATTCAATAATTAAAATTAAATTTTATAAAATTGATGTAATTATAAAAATTGTATCTTACTATTTTGTCTTAGAGGTGTTAATATTATTTACTATATATTAATATTATCTGTTTAGATGAATGTAATTTCATTAATATTTCATAAATTGTTTGTTTTCAAAATTTCCTAATCTTATTGGTATTATTTATCTATAATTGATAATAAAAATGATCCAATGCAAAAGCTGATTCTCGAAATTCTCTGCCATTCTATTCTCATCCTGAAAATATTATGCAAAGATCGTTGCTTTATGCAATCATACACCATAAAGTGCAGTTAGATGATTATGAATGAAAAGAATATCGTTAAAATATTCCCTTTTATTGACGATTTGGCATAAGACCAAAAAGTGAAATGAATTAAAGATAAATTGATAGAGGAAGACGAAAGACAATGATGAAGCATTGGAGAAATATTAATGAAATTATGTAAAAACCAAATATTATTCATAAACCATATATATTTAAAATTCTATTAGAATACTTAGAATGTTAGAAGACATTCGCCTTTGTAATAAAATTGTAAACTAAAATTTGATATATAAATATTATTTTTCATTTTTCTTTTATTTATACATACGAGGGCAGGTCAAGAAATAGTTACTCGGGGCTAAATCCGGAGAATATGGCAGATGAGGGAGCAATTCGTATCCCAATTCATAGATTTTCATGGAAATTCACTTTTTTTCATCTCAAATCACGAAAAAGTCGGCTATTAATGGATGTCAAACTAAAACTAAAAGACTCAGTTGGTTCAAATTTCGAAAGGCGTTAGTTTATAGTTGCCTGCTGTTAGGAGCTGTGTTGCCATTTCATTTAAGAGGAAATTCAAAAAGTTACGGACTCAATGACCTGCCCTCGTGCTTAAGACAATTCTTTTAAAAAAATAATTAAAATTTAAATGTATTAGGATTCGAGTAAAAAATTAAAAAAATAATTATATGTGAATCTGTTGGAACAAAAGATAAAAAAACATTTATTCATATGATTTGTTTTGTTTGTACTTTAAGTCGACTTTCAAACTGTTTAATTGATTTTACTTCGTTTATCATTACTGATTCACTTATACTCCTAATAATTATCTTCTGTCTTTTAATGTTTTTCCAATTTGTTTAATAGTCTTTTGTTAAGTTTTTTTATTTGTTTATAATTTTTTGTGATATTTTAATTATTATCATATCACTGAAGTAACAACTCTAAGGAGTGGTTAAATTTAAATTTAACTGAATTCTCAAATTCTGTACTTCTAGACTATGCTACTTAAACTATTCTTAGATAGTATAATTAATTAGGATTAAATTATTGGAAAATTTAAAAATTATACTCATTAGGATAGTATCAATTAATGATAATAATATTTTCTAATATAAATTATTAATTTAATAATAAATATAATATTTTAATTTACTTTACTTTCTTTTTTAAAGACTAAATATGACCTGTTTTAATTTTTGTCAATGCTCGAGTTCTTATTGAAGAAAGGACTACATATTAGCAATGTTCTCTTCAAATATATTGGAATTTCAAAAATGTACAAATCATATATAAACATTTGTGATGGTCACCAAGACAATTTTGTAGAAGGAAAGTTGAAATAACCCATAATTTAAATAAAAATAATTTTGATGGACTAATTGAACTTACTTTTATTGTGATTTAATAGAATTTACATTTTCTAATTTATGAAATTTTATAAATTCAATTATTTTCATTTCTATTTATGAGAATTATTTTTTTAAATTGATTTTTTTTATAAAATTGAAATATATGTACTACAAACAAAATAGATCGAAGAGAATTTTAAAAATATTTTTAAATTTTTTGAATTTTTCAAAGACAACATAAATAGATTATGAGAAAACATGGAAGAACTAAAAACATATTCAATTTTAACATAGTTATTTTTGGAATTTGAATAGAATCAATTATTATTATTTTTGTAAAGATGCTTTTGACTCTCAACTTCGTGTTCCTTGTTTCAAGTTCCTGGTCTGTGAATGAAATTTATCTCAAGCTGGGGTCTATGGGAATAAATTCCACCCAGCTTACGTGATCAAAATGAGGAAGCAATAAGAAATAAAAAAGTATCGGCCTCTCAACAAAAAAATTTAGAAAAACAATTGTGACTGATTGTACTGATCATGCAACATCTTTACCCTTGTTCTTTCATAGGATGTAAAAAGTTAGAATTTTGTTTTATTATTATAATTCTTTTAGAAAATTATTGTTTCATTTTTACCGACCGACGATAGTAAGAGGTATTGTTTTCACACCAAATTTCACATGTGGAGATTTTTACATATCTCCACGAATCATGCATTTTCTTAACAGAAAAAAGTATTTTTAGCATGATGTCTGTCCGTCCGTATAGATGTGTACAGCCTGAACGGCTCAACCGATTTTGATGAAATTTGGTATATTTACTTAATGCATCAGTGGGATGAATTGATCAACTTTTGGTGCAAATCCGGAAACCGGAAGTGGTAGTATTAGCGATCGACGATAGGAAGGGAAGGGTTATTTTCGCACCAATATTACTTTGTTTTTGAAATTATTAATCAATTAAAAGTAATATCCAATTTCATTTAATTTTACTTTTAATATTATATAATATTAGAACTTAAAATAAAAATTTAAATTTTATAAACATGCTTTCTATGGAAATTTCTAGAATTAAAAAATATTATAATAAATATCTGGATTTTATCTTTCAGTAACTAATCAATAACTATTTTTTTAAAATCCTTCTATTTATTTTAATATACTTAATCACAACTTTAAAATACATTTTATAATGAATATTCATTTTATTGTAAAATATATGAAAACTAAATTTTACAATTCAATTATTTATAATGTGACAGTAAAATCTTTGAAATAAAACATTTATAAATGTTAATAAATAATTTTAAACTGAGGTAACGATTCATAAATGACAAAAATTTGAAGAAAAAAAAATGACAAAATAAAAAAAAAACTACAAAAAAATTCAAAAATGAAAAAAAAATCGAAAAATTCATGAAAAATGTAAAAAAAAAATCGAAAAATTCATGAAAACTGTAAAAAAAAAAATACATAAAATTAACCAACGTCATTTATGGTTACTATGAGAAAGACTTGAGCAATACAGTGATTAGATAAAAAGAGCGTTTACTTATTTTTGGGTCCAATTATGTGTTGGACGATTATAATCATCAAAATCTGTCTATCTATCTCTGTGGCTCTTCGGAACAAGAAAGTTCTTGGCCGCAGCAACCACATTTCTCCAAGTATCCCTATTCTGAGCCATAGCCCTCCATTCCCTACCCTTTCCCATCTCTCTCACGTCCCTTTCCACATTATATACCCACCGCGTCCTTGGTCTTCCAAGCGGACGTTTCCCACTCGGTCTCCCCATCAATATATTTTTCTCCATTCTTTTCTCTCCCATTCTGAACGGCTCAAACGATTTTGATGAAATTTGGTATATTTTCTTAATGCATCAGTGGGATGAATTGATCAACTTTTGGTGCAAATACAGAAACAGGAAGTGGTAGTTTAAGCGATCGACGATAGGAAGGGAAGGGTTATTTTCACAACAAATTTCACATGAGGAGATATTTTACATATCATGCACTTTGTATTGGTTTTATCCTCGAGAAAAATCATATTTATTAGTTTTTTCTTGATTTAAAATTATATGACGTCATCCAGCCATTCATGACGTCACAGCCTGGCCTTGCATATATATTATAAATAAAATAAAATTAAAAATGTTTATATTTATTATTTATGTATCCATATCTGTTTTTTATTACATTAATAGATATATGAAAATTATTTGAAATTGTTTCTGTAGCTGGAAATTAATTTACTTCAAACCGTCGGTCGGTTCGGACCTGGCCACAGGTCAACTTATTATTTTTAAGGTTATTTAAGTAAGCAAATAGGTGTTATATTAATTTATTATTTATTTTTAAATAATATCTTTTATAATGAACTTAATTTAATAATATTTTTTTTTCATAAAAAATTTCTCTACCACTGATTTGATATGAAATACAAGAGAATTAAAAAAGTAACTTAATTTAATTCTTCAAATATATAATTTTAAACAATTTTCAGTATAAATTCAATTTTAAAATTCATATTTATATTTAAAATCATAAATATATTTTTATTGTTTTAAACAAGGAAAATATATAATATATTCATAAGATTTGAAGAATGATACGTTTCATGTGTATTAGAAGGATGATGTTGAAGCAACCTCGAAATACGTGACTTGTAACCGGGGTGAGCTCTGTTGCAATCAGTCTGTCAGTCTAAAGAACTGATATTGGTTATCGATTTGGTCAAAGAAGTAGTAAATTTGCCAATCGTATATGGCGTTTATTCTCTTTGTGGGTGCGATGACTCATTTAATCGGGATACTCACGCCCTACATAGGAATTTCCATCCCTGAAACAATTCCGCTTACGCATACAACTGTTTTATGATCTCATTTATTAATAATTTATCAATTCATCTTAAAACAAATAAACAATCAAATATAAATACAAGATTAAATTGATTTTACCCTTCAGTGGAGCTATTCATTTGGAATTCAAACATTGATTAGTCATAGGAGAGCTTTTTAATTGTTTTACTCAGGAAAATCATGTTTTTTTAGAATCAAATTCAAAAATATTAAAAAAAAAAAATAATGAAAGCAATTACAATCCTATGTTTAGATATAAGAATTTATATATAAGAATATAACATTTTTTCTCATTAAATTCGAATAATTTATTATTATGAAATTCTAAGTTATGTAAAATAAAATCAAACTTGAAAAATATATAACACTTAAAAAGATTAATGTTTAATAAAACAGTCGGAAAAGTTTCAAGTTTTATGATATATTTACTTAATGCGCATTCGCTATTTACAACACTGTAACATCCGAAATGCACTTATTAAAATATTAAATTATTATATATTAAAAATTATTTCTATTTCTAAGTTTTATATTTTCCAAGATAGTTTTTTGTTTACTAAAATTATTAAAATTATTAACTAATGTCTATGATTAAATCATTAATTTAATATCTATGAAGATATGAGGATAAAGATGAAGAATCAGTCTGTGAATCTGAATTCGCTTAGAAGATTTTTTTTCTTTTTAATTGAAATGATAGATAATTTTCGTTTTAATTCACAAAATTATAAGAATAATTTAGAAGGAATTTTTTTTAAAAAATCAAGAGAAAAAGTTTTTAAATACTAATTATTAGATGGGATATTTAAAAAAAAAACAAATAAAATTATACCATAAATAAATTTATTTTTATAAAAGTAAAATAAATTATTAACAATATTTGTTTTGATTTAATATCTGTTAAATGGTTTGTAAAAGTTTGATCTATAAAGTGAATGGCGTCCCTTTCTGTCACAAATGATTAACGAACTGTTAAATCTGAATCATTGCTTGAAATAGTTGTGAGTGACTTCGTAATTGTTTGACTATGAACATGCAGTGATCTCAGAAATAAATTTAAATATGTTTTGATTAAGAGTTCAAGAATGTAAATGACGGTTAAATTCAAATATCTCCAAGGCTTCATTTGTTGGATATTTATAAAAAACAAACAAACATAGTTACGTCAAGGGTTTCGAATATATTTATAGTTTTTTATTTGCTTTGTAGTTTGTAAGTTAAAATATTGTTTAGATTAATATATAATTTATATTAATTTTCTATGTAAAGGGTGTTTTTTTTGAGGTATAGAACTTTAAGTTGGCATTACTGTTCAAGTTGACGACCGATTAATAGCTGTCAAGTGATTTATTCTCAGATATACCCCTCTCGCTTGAGATATTGACAGAGAATCACTTCACGAGTAATGAATAGATGGTGTTAGTGGTTTAGTAAAATTTTATATAGTAGAGTATTAATTTCGAATTATGTAATTATCTTTCATTTAGAATTTATTTTCAATTGTAACTTCTCTGAATCAAATTCGGGGAAGAGAGGTGTTAAGACTCCAAAGGTGGTCTTAACACCTCGCCTTAGTGGAATTAATAATTTTTTTAGGTTAATAATTATTACCTTATTAATGCAAATTTGAAAAATTATTTCTATAAATTACTCGACTGTCACAGTTCAAATTCTTCCTAATTATTGGTTGGATTGAGTGAATGTAAATGTTAAGACCAACATTTATTAAAGCCACTTATTGTGTTAGTCGTATTGCTAGAAGGATTGATACTCCGAGATATAATACTGTCAGATACAGCTTCATTTAAAACAATCACTTTTGTATAAAAGTTTAATTGTTGATGAACAGCCTAATCCACGGGTTGATCAACCACAAGTTGAAAACATCAAAACATCGCCAAGAGCTTCCAGTAGTGAAATCTCTGAAGAAGAGATTAGTGTTTTACCTTCTACTCCCCCCAGACGTTTGTATTATAAAGGGTGTTTTTTCGAGGTATAGAATTTAAGTTGGCATTACTGAATAGACAATTCATGAATAGACTCACGCCTGAACAACGCTTGCAAATAATGCAATTTTATTTCGAAAATAATGGTTCGGTGCGGAATACGTATCGTGCACTACGTCATTTTATCGTCGACAAAATCGTCCATTAGAGCAGTTAATTTGATTATCCATGGAACGTTCGTTTTCGCACCACGTTTACTCTTATTGATAACTCGCATCCCCAGAGACGCCGTACGGCGCAAACAGAAGATGCTATTGCTACTGTAGACCGTAGCATTGAGGAAGACCCGAATGGGTAGAGAGCCATAATTACTAACTTTTTCATTCCTGAATTGAACAACCATGATGTCCAGGAGCTGTGGTTCCAACAAGACGGCTCAACTTGTCACACAGTTCGTGCCATAATCGATTTATTGAAAGACACGTTTGGTGACCGCCTAATTTCAAGTTTTGGACCTGTGAATTGGCCTCCAAGATAGACTACTTTCTGTGGGCTATGTAAAGTCATTGGTCTATGCGGATTAAGCCACAAACGCTTGACCATTTGGAAGACAACATTCGCCGTGTTATTGCCGTAATACGGCCACAAATGTTGGAAAAAGTTATCGAATATTGGACCTCCTGATTGGACTACATCCGAGCTAGACGTGGGGGTCATATGCCAGAAATCATAAAATATATAAAATGTAATGCCACTAGATTATCTTTCGTATAAATAAAATTCATGTCAATCGAATAATCCATGGTTGTTTTATTGCAATTTAAAGTTCCTAACCTCTAAAAGAAACACCCTTTATTTATTCTGTTAATCCTATCTTTAATTTGTTAGATTTATTTGTTTTTTCAAAGTAAAGGGAATTAACCCACTTTTTGACTTAAGCTGGTTTCTCACGATGGCTCAAATGAACAATTTAGTGAAAAAATTAAAACAATTCGATAACATAGAAGCATCAGTTGAAATAAAGTATAAATGGCAGCAACAGGGCAAATAAAAAATAAACTAAAAATAAAATTTCTAAATTCTTGGCATCTCAGATGAATTGATATTTTAGAGTTATACATTTCGACTATTTTAAAGAATTTGAATGATGGGTTATTCGTGATGGCTCAGTAACATCATTGGACGAAGTGCATTAAACTTAAAGAGTATTATGTTAAAAAATAAAAAATATATATCAAATATTTATTTTTTTTTTTTTCATTTTTCTTTTTCTTTTTTGAATACTAGATTTATTTGTTTATTTATTTTCTATCTCTATCTCTTCAGAAATAGTATTGCGATCAAGAAAATTTTGATGTTTTTATACGTTTTGAAGGTCCCTGAGTCATTTTCACTACGGTTTGAGCTAGAATAATGAAATTTGGTACACTGACGGTAAAAATATAAATATTTGTTTGATAGTTAGTTTTTCACATGGTATAAAACTGCTTATATTTAGGATTTCAGGTTGATTGAATCGCTGAAAGTACCAGAATTAATTTTTAAAATTTTTTAACACCTTGACTGCCTATCTAGCGCCAGCACGTGACGTAGTATCATCAACAAAGAGCCAAACACGCGCTGGTTTAATAAATATTATTTATTAATTTTAATTTATAATTTAATTAATTAAATTTAATTTAAATATAATATATTTTAATTAATCCAATTCAAATTTGCGAGTTAGTTGAGTGGAGACATCAGATTTTGATTTTTACTATTGAAATAAAAGTGTTGTGGTTTTAACCCATTGATTCTAACAATTTTTAACTAACTTCACTAACCACAATGGAAACCACTCCTTGGCAGGAAATTCTTTATCATCCTACACTTCTTCGTCCTTGGAATATTCAATGAAAAAGATGCTTTTTATACTCTTTACAAATCTACAACAAAAATGAAATTGCTTCCTTTCAAGTTGATTTAGTTTCATATGCAAATTATTTTCTTTTCTATCGTTTATTTGAATATACATTTATTATTCTTCAATAAACCCATGATATTACATACAATTTTATTTATAACATAAATTATGGTTTTGGTTCAATAAAAATATTTTAATTATTTTTTTTTTCAAGATACGATCATTAAAAGAATCTAGGAATTTTCTTAGAAACTTATTAATTTATTCAAATCCTTAAAAAAAATATCTGATACGGATTGCACTTTAATGATCTCTTAGTGAATCTCCTTGAAAAAAAAAAATATTCTTATTGACGTCATCAAAGATTTTTTTCATTAAAATACTAAATAATAAAAAAAAAACAACAAATAATTCTATATTTTATTTGATTTTCTGTTTTTAAAAATTTTAATAATATTTTAGATTTACTAATAATATATTGTCAATCTTTTACAAATTTTTTTTAAAATCAAATCATTAACCGAGAGAAAATAGTACAATAATAATTGGAACATTCTTAGGTAAAGTCCTTCGCCTTGGAGAACTTAAGGAAGTCTTAATAGTATAAAAAAAATTCAAGGTGACCAGGTACGACCATGGATTTGTTGAGTTATTCAATTTAATTCCTATGGAAATAGATCAGATGATCAAGAATTTCTATTCATTTACCATCAATTGATTCATTATTAACTTCTTTTTATATCAAGATAAGTAAAAGAAGTAAAAGTGAGAAAAATAATTGGAAATATTTAATTGCGGAAATTTCTTTTAATCTTATATTAAATCCTTGTTATAAATATAAATTATAATCCAAATTAATAAATATATTAAATAAGAGTACTTTTGTTAAAAAAAAAAAAAAAATTTAAGAGAAATTTGTGAGCATTTATGAACCCGTCAAAGGATAGGCAAAAAGTACAAGATCCGGTTCAATATAAACCGGTTTTATATGCATTTCTTTTAAATAACTACTTTTGTGAAGATAATATTTAAATAGTGAATATGAATATTTCAAGAATAGACTCAAATTGAGATGATAAAATCATATATATTTATATTTATCTTATCAAATTACTTGATTATTAAGCAAAATTATTCATCAAAATTCAGACACTCAATATGAAGATAGTATAAACATAAATATCTAAAAAATATGATTAAAATAATGAAATTATTAATATTTGAAATCTTAATGAAAGTTATTTATAAAAAAGAATCACTCTTTACCCATATTTTTATATATAAATTCGAATCAAATCTTCTGATTTTTTTTTTAATTTTATTGTATTTTGGCCAGCCTTCGTAGATATTAATTTATTTTTAAATTTAATTGAATTCCCTTCGATCACAATTAGGAACTATAACCACGAATTTTTAATTTCAGAATTTGATTTTGAAGGATCATCTATCATAATAATTTAAGTCATTGTGTCAACAAAAACAAAGTCATCAAAACTGTATATATATATATATATATATATATATATATATAAGGGCAGGTCTTTAAGCCCGTAACTTTTTGATTGAAACACAGGTTTTGGGATAAAAAATTATTTTATTCAACGGAGTCTCCTTTGAGCTCAATAAACTTGGTCCAAAGTTTCTCCAATTTTTTTTATCCCTTCCAAAGAATAAGATTTGTCGCGGACATCAAAATAGGTCTTTGTTTGTGAAATGATTTCATTGTTCGAGCCATTTCTTCAGATTTGGAAACAAGAAATAGTCCCTCAGGGCTAAATCCGGAGAATAAGGCGGATGAGGAAGTAATTCGTATCTCAAACATGAATTTTCATAGAAATTCACTTTTTTCATGTTCTTCTCAATTTGCTATTAATGAATATCAAGCAAAAACTAAAACACCCATCTGGTTCAAAATTCGACAGGAGTCAGCTGATAGTTGACTTCTGACAGGAAACAGTGTTGCCATTTCATTTAAGAGACAGGAAGTTCAAAAACTCACGGAATTATTAAGCTACCCTCGTATATAATGTATTAAGTTTTATATATATATATATATTTATTTTATCAGCATTATCATTAGAATCATATTACACCTTTCAACTTGTTATATATATATTGTTTTATGTAATATACTGATTAAAACAAAATGGATGAAAACCTTTTACTACTTTCAACCAAATACTATGTACCACTCGGGGGTACAGGAGGCGGAGGCCCTGTCTAGGGGTGAAGAGCGCCGAAGGCGCTCTGAGCTGCTATTATACCTATAATAGAGAATTAAGTTTTATGAAATCAATTTTGTTAATTAGTTAACTATACAAAAATTTAAATAAAAAATTATAAAACATAATACATATTTTAAATTTAATACTCAGTAATATATCGAGTTTTTTTTTATATATATTTATTTTATGCGCATTACACAATCATTAGAAGCCAAGCAAATCGTTTGAATCAAATTTCACCTTTTAACTTGAACTGCCTTCGCATCTAAAATTTATTCTTATTAAATTTCATAGATTTTAGGTTTAAATTTGTCTATAAAGATCTTAATAAAATGTTATTTAGATATTAAAATAAAAATAGTTTCTATTAATAAAACAAAAATTTTAATTAACATGAAACTTTACTAAGATAAAGTTATTCTTATTATCTTTTATATTTTTTAAGATTAATTTTTGTTAGTCTACATAACTTTAAAGGTTTTTGTTATTCAATTTAATTATTCAAAAGTTGTTTTGACTTTTGGAGAGACTAAATATTCTTGTGATCCTATGAAGAAATATCTTTTACAAATCTTAATAAAAAAAAAAAAAAAACTAAAAATTTAAAGAAAACATAAATTTTATTATTTCTACAGAATATGAAAATATTTAATAAAATTTCATCCTATTAAAACAGTGATTCTCAACCTGTGGGGCGCGAGACTCTTTTCGACTTTTTTACAGACCGACGATAGTAAGGGAGGTATTGTTTTCACACCAAATTTCACATGTGGAGATTTTTACATATCTCCACGAATCATGCATTTTCTAAACAGAAAAAAGTATTTTTAGCATGATGTCTGTCCGTCCGTCTGTCCGTCCGTATAGATGTGTACAGCCTGAACGGCTCAACCGATTTTGATGAAATTTGGTATATTTACTTAATGCATCAGTGGGATGAATTGATCAACTTTTGGTGCAATTCCGGAAACCGGAAGTGGTAGTATTAGCGATCGACGATAGGAAGGAAAGGGTTATTTTCACACCAAAGGAGATTTTTTTATATATCACCACGAATCATGCACTTTGTATTGGTTTTATCCTCGAGAAAAATCATATTTATTAGTTTTTTCTTGATTTAAAATTATATGACGTCATCCAGCCATTCATGACGTCACAGCCTGGTCTTGCATATATATTATAAATAAAATAAAATTAAAAATGTTTATATTTATTATTTATGTATCCATATCTGTTTTTTATTACATTAATAGATATATGAAAATTATTTGAAATTGTTTCTGTAGCTGGAAATTAATTTATTTCAAACCGTCGGTCGGTTCGGACCTGGCCACAGGTCAACTTATTTCAATATGGTTCTAAAAAAAAGGTAAAATGTTTTCTCAAAATTATGAAAGGTTGAGAAACACTGTATTAAAATAATTTTATTTTTTTGAGTAAATAAATTCTGCCGAAAATTTTTGTCATCAAAATAATTTAAGAATATTAGTATTGATTACTTACATTAATTACAATCATTGAAAATAATATAATATTTGAATTTAATTAATTTAAATTATTATTTTATTATTGTATTACTCATTTAAAAATTTTTATATTCTATTTCAAAGAATCTACATCTGACTAACTTAAGTTAAAAAAAATTCGATGAAATATCTTATCTTATTATGCTAGCTAAAATTGTATATATGTATTTATCTATATATCATGGTTCTCAAAAACCGCTCTAACGATTTTTTTCAAATTCACACTAGATATAGTATTTATAAAGAAAAATTAAGTTTTATTGATGATATCTCTTGAAACATACAGCTTCATTATTAATTTCTTAATTGAAAATTATATATTATATGGAAAACGTCAAAATTTTTAATACTGCCTGCTAAGACAGTAAAAAAATGACAATTTTTTATCTAAATACATATAGTCCAGCGGTTGGACTGATGTTTTAACGAGTGGATTTCGTCGGTTCGAAACTCGCCGGGTGAATCGTTATTTAAAAATGAAAATAATGATTTTGTTATTTTTTTTTCTTTTTATCTATTGTTTACTTTTTAATAAATTACTATTCTATATTTATTTATTCATTGTTCTTTTATTAATAAAGTTTTAGATAGTTTTATAAGTTTTAATATTTTTTCAATAAAATATTATTCAATATATTTATTAATATTATTTTATTTATTATTATTGAGTACCCGAAGTTCCATTCATTTTAATCAGATTGATGCAATGATGCAACAGTTAATAATTGTAATATTGTAATAAATTTCTATCTTGAAAATTGTTACATATTATTCAGGATATTTTAAAAACTATTTCTTTCTTTAATTAATATTCATTTTTTCTATAAGTCAGATATATTTCCAAATATTAAATAATTTTTGAAGTGAAAACTTCTTTAGCGGCGTTGAGCACTTTTGCGGGATGGGGAAAAAGTATAGAACTCGCGTGATCGTGACCAACACCATGAAACCATCTGCTTTCAAATTTCTTATAACAGAGCGCGAAATTTGAATTGTCATTAGAACTGTTTTATAAATTATCTCTAACATATAAATATATATTTATTATGTAAAGTTCATTTCATATATACATATATAATCAAAATTATACGAAATGAACTTCACATAATAAATATATATTTTATGTTAGAGATAAGAATTATAAAACAGTTCGTATTGCAATATTTTAAACAAAGTTGTGTATTTATATATATATAAATATAAGTTACAAATTTGTTTAAAATATATGTTTAAAATAATATATAAGTTATATATATATACATGCATATGAAATTCATCTTTCTCGTGAAATAGCGCGAATTTCGTCTGTTTTAAAATTTCTTACGCAGAAGTTTTCACTTCTGTCGGCCAGTCCCACGACTGCCAATTTTGCTTTTTTAATTCCGAAAAGCTGCAAAGCACGTTTTTTTGTCTTTAGTTTGTTTTATAACCACTTGGGGCGCTAAACAGTTTTTCAAAAAAACACTATAGAAAAAAAATATATGTACCTATATATTATATATTTATGTATTATTGAGGAGCACAAGTTCATTAATTTTAATCAGATTGATGCAAATGTGTAACATTTAATAATTGTAATAAATAATTAAAGAATTGTGTATCAATATTTTTTAAAGGGTAGAGCGAGAGCTCGGTGTCCCAGGTATTAATATTACCAGCCAAATCCAATAATAATGAATCATTTTTTTTAACTTAAGTACCGAGCCGAGGCTCGGGGTCCCGGTACTTAATTAATATGATGATTAATAAACTTGGAATGTTTAATACTTACTAATAAATAGTTAAGAATTATATCATACGTATTTAATGAAAATTGAATAGTCAATCGTTTTATTATAGGAGGGGTTAGAGAGAACAGTTTGGACCCCGCAATCTGTCCTTTCTTTAGAAATTTCCAAGAGTGAAGGAAATTAAGGGAAGTGACCTCCGGTGGGAGATGGCGTCACAATTTGCAAGGACGTCTCTCTCTAACGGGAATTGAACTGAATCCAAGTCCGATGCTAACATTTGGAATGTTTAAATGAAAATGTAAGAATGTTTTTAATTTCTTTTTTTCTTTTTCATTTTTCTTTATTCATTCATATATTCCATAATGTGTGTTCTTGGTATTTAGAAAACTAAAGAAATAAATCCCATTTGAAAAAAAAGGGAAAATAAAGTATAGAAACTGAATTAGTAGCAGGTGTCATTCATTTCGGTAATAAAATTTTATTTTATTGTAATTATTTCAAAAGATAATAATTTCTATATTTATAATTATAACTGTTAATGATTTTGCATAAATAATTGGAAATTTCTTTAGGAATTAATTAATTATAATTAAATGCCTATATAGGTATACTATATTTAGTTATAAGTATTATTATATGCTTTGAATAAATAAGAATGATGGCGAAATTATTTGATTTTGAATTTTAAATATTATCATTACATATACACTAGCATATAAATTAATAAATAATGCTTCTTGTATGCACATATTTCAAAATAAATATGTATATTTATAGATTACTTATTAATACTTAATCACACAGAATATTATAAATATAATCTACATAATTAATTAATTACGAGGGGTGTTCAAAGTATTCTCGGTATAGGTATGAAGGTAAATGCAGAAACTTCTAACTAAAATTTACTTTTCAATGTAGTCCCCCATAACCTCAATACACTTGTTTGCTCGGTAAACTAACTTTTGAATTCCCTCTAAAAAATATTTTTCCTCCTTGTCCTCAAAATGTACGTTAATTGCCACCTTCAGTTTTTCATCGTCAGAAAAACGTTTTCCACGAAGATTTTTTTTTTTAGGTTCGGGAACAAAAAGTAATCACTGGGGACAAGGTCTGGGCTGTAAGGTTTATTTCTTCAAAGCATTTTTCTCAACAATGTCGCATCAGTCATTCTGGTCTGCTTACACCAACGATAATTAGATAAGTACTAATGATAAATAAATGCAATTTTGAGGTTATGTTCTCAGGAAGTGTCGTTACCAACTGAAATAATTTAAATCCCTTCGTCACTGCTCAATTACCCCGTTACCGAGAATAATTTAAACACCCCTCGTATATATATTTATATATATAAAATATAATAGATTAGATATTAATTATTGGAAGATTTTAAAAGAGCAGATACATAATTTATAAAAGCTTAAAAATTGAGCTTTAATTTTCTCTTTTTTTTCAAAATGTTTTTATTTAAAATTGTAAGGGAATTAAAGGTAATCGGCTCATAATAGACTAGAATATTTATTTTTATTATAGATATCAAAATAATAAACCAATAATTAAACACATATTTATTGATGAAAAAAATATCTTTAAAAAACTTAAAATTTAAAATTTATCCCTACAACTCTGTAAAAAAATTAATTCTAACATCATTGATGAAAAGAAATACATCTTTGATTTTGAAATATGATTTAATAATAATAAATTAATTGATCTTATTAATATATATATTCCAAAATCAAATTTGATCAATCGCTTATTAATAATATACTAAAATCAATAGCCTTCGAAAATTTAAATGTTAATATACAATATAATTATAATTAATGGAAGAAAATCCTTGGACCTAAATTTGATTTGTCCTCTGACTCATTTTGACATAAAAATATAAAAAAAATAAAATACTTTGCATATTAATATTTCTTTTCAGGGTACGATTTGAAAATAAAGGAACGATATATCTACGTGTTGAATAAATTTTAAAATAAATTTTAAATATCTTTAGATAGTTTAAATACAATAATATAAAGATAATTTTTCTAAATATTTTCTTCTGTGAATGCCAAATTAAATGAATAATTATTAATTAAAAAAAAACATAAAAACAAAAACAAAATAGAAAATATATTAGATCAAAGCACATCTCAATTATTAATCAACTTTTCATTTAAACGCTAATTAATTTATCGTTTCATAAATTAATTGAGCATCATTTGATTAAAACGGATATGCATTTTTTTTTTACTTTCTAATAAAATATCATTTAAGTTAAAAAAAATAGCTATAATTTATTTATTTGTTCTTAAATAAAAATTTTCTAATACATTTTAAGAACATAACTAATTAAAGCTGTCACAGGAATAACTCAAAGTTTTCAATTTTTATTTTTACTTTCTATAATATTAAAATTATACATGTATTATTCAAAAAAAAAATATTAAAAACTAAAAGTTCAATATTCAATTGGTAAGGAATTGTTTTGACCTAGCAAAAATTTATTTAAAATTTTTGTCTGATACCTTGGCCTGGGACCTTAAGGCTTACTGTCATTAAATATATTATAACTTGATATTTAAATGTATTAATTAATAACCTTTCTTAATTAATGACTAAATTTATATTTTAATTTGCTGTAAAAAAAGATAAACCTACACACACTAGTAATTTATTTATTTATATAAATGAAAATGTTTTATATATAAATAAAATAATATTAAAAAACATAATCATTTTTCTTTATACCATATATTCTAAAAGTTTAGTATTATAATTTGAGAAAAGACTTTAAAATCAAAGAGTAATTTGTTTTCAATAGTATTGTTGATTAGTTCGATTTTATTTTATACTAGCTGCTCCGAGCGCCTTCGGCGCTCTTCACACCTAGTCGGGGTGCTCCGCCCCTACATAGTATTTGGTTGAAAGTCTGTATGTAAAATGTTTTCACCAATTTTGTTTCAATCAGTATAAGTAGATAAGCCATTTATTTGGTTTCTTGTAAAATATATTTTAATTTAATCAGTAAATTAATTATATATTATTATTGTATATTTTATATTTATCTAACTCTGTGTCTACAGTTTTCGAAAGTTCTTAGCCGCAGCATTCCACATTTCTCTAAGCGTCCCTATCCTGAGCTACAACCAAATCCTACCCTGTCCCATCTCTCCCATGTCCCTTCCTTCATTGTCCACCTACCTTGGTCCTTGGTCTTCCACCGGATGTTTCCCAATCGGTTTCTCCCAATTTCTAGCTTCTCCAATTCCATAAATTGACGTTTAAAAAATATTTTTGTATTCATAAGACACTAAAAACAATAATTTATGTTTTTTTTTATATTAGACATTGATAAAATTTATACCCTTCACTTTTAAATAGCAAAGAAGAAATATTCAAATATAGAAAGAAAAAATAAAAAAATAATTTAAGTTAAATATGATCTAAATATTTAATTAAATGAATTAAAATGAGAACTTTTAGAATAAATTATTTAATTGAAATGATATTTAAATATTAGAATTTAAAATAACAAAATAGATATTATATTAATTCTTTGTTTGGGAATTGCTAGAATTATTAATTTATTATTCATTGTGTAAAATGAATCCGCTTGGTCAGTAAGCCACTTGCCAGAGGCTCTTGAATGAACAACACGGAGCATTATATATAAATATTAAAAAATTAATTTCTGCGGTTATTCATTAGATATTAATAAAATATATAGCCTATGTTCAAATAGAGATATATAAGAATATTTTGATGTCATTTCATAGAAATCGGTCCAGTGAATTTTGATTCTATAACATCCTTATTTTCCGAACAGACAGGCAGACATGAAAAATTATAAAATCACTTTTGAATTCTAAAGGTCATGAAACGCGAAATGCAAAAAATTTTAAATTCTGAGCAATGTGCAGACAAAAACCTTTTTTTACACGCTTTTATTTAGTTTTAACCCGTGTCCTGTCGTCAAATTTTCCAACGTGAATTTGACCCACATCCCAATGTTTGAATGAGCTGAAATTTCGCATACATATGTAACTCCGATGACAATTCTGATTCATCCCAGGTCATTATTATCAGGTATTATTTTTATCAATTAGTAATTACATATTACATAGTATTGAAAAATAGTAATTATATACATATTGCATAATATTGAAAAATATGTATGGGGAAAAAAGGGCTGTTTGTAGGGTTTTCCCGGTAATTATTCGATTTTTTCTCGCCGTAAAAGTCATCCTTGGACTTAAACGAATATTTTAAAAAAAGAATTGTCAAAATTGGTCCAGGCGTTATTGAGTGATGCGGTTACCAACACATTTTGCGATTCATTTTTTTTTTATTTTTATCTTTAAAAATAAATACATTTAGCCTACTTTCAAAATAATCAGTCAAATTTATTTTTCATTATATTTTTTAAATTATTTCATTGGATTATAAGTTTTATCTAAATCATTAATGAACATAATGTGATATTGAACCTACAAAATTCCTCCCTCTGACTCTTATTACACTATAATTTTAGAATCAGCTTTAATTATAATAGATATTATATATATATAACAAGATATAATTCTTTCTTATATATATACATAATTTTAGAATATAAATTAATCAAATAAAAATTAATTAATGAAAAATAACATCAATATCTATTAAGATTAATAATGTATTAATTGAATAATTTTTTTCTTCACTTTCAAAGGTTTTATAAATTAATCATAATTTTTTATATAAGTAAATAATAATAATCGAACAGGCTTACTCGTTGACAAATTCTTCAATTAGATTTGAAAAAAATTTATAAAAAGGATATTTTGATATTTTATAATAGTAATATAATTCATTTTTATATCACATATTAAAATGTTTTTAAATTTACTGTAGTAATATATTGTACTACTCTAACATTTCTACAAGTAATTTAAGTAAACCTTCTCTATAATCAAAGGATGGAATTAAATTTTATTCTCATATAGAAAAATTTAATTTTTAATCTTACCTTTGTTTCTTTTGTTTATTATTCAATTGAATAATATATATATCTACTTATATTTATTCTAATTAATATATTTATTAAACAAATAATTATATAATTAATAAGCACTACTAATATTTATTAAGTATGTTTAACATTACTGATAAATATTAAATAATTAACATTTTTAATATAATTTAAATTTAAATTATTTATATTATCAATTAAGTATATTTTTTAAATATATTTATTTATATGTATATTATATTTTTTTGGCACAAGATATCTAAAAAGATTTTATTCGCTTTACTCATTAATTTATTTTTTTTTAATTCCATTACAATAATATTTATTATATATTCAATATTTGTGAACTAGGTGAGAACGTGATGAGAACTTTCATCCGTAAGTTTATTAGTTCAGCATATTTTTGCTGAGTTATGCTCTCTTTAAAATAAATATTTAAATATTAAAACTTCTTTTCATTGAATAACACTATTTTTTGAATTAAAATTAAGATAAACGTTCGATATAGATATTTTAGTTATTATTTTTATTTTTATCTTGAAAATATCGATTTTTACTATCTCATTAAAATTTTCGATGTCGAGTTTTTGATGTTTTTATACGTTTTTAAGGTTCCTGAGTCATTTTCACTAAGGTTGAGAAAAATATCTGTGCTGATATAATATATATTTATTAATTTTAATTTATAATTATTTAAATTTAATTTAAATATAAATATATTGTCGTATATTGGATGACTTTGGTAAGGTGTTTTATAAGAAAAAATGGGTTGAAAATAAGTTTAAATTAATTTGGTAGCACTCTGGTTAAATTTAGATTAATAAATGGTTTTTGAATCCGCGAAGGTTGATAAGGGAAATGATAAAATTGAATTGGTTCAGATTAAAAATGCATATATAAAATTAAACTAAAAATTATATATTTAATAAACTAAAAGAAGTTATATTACAAAAATAGATAACAAGTAATTATATGAAATTGAATAAATTGAATGGTACCGTTAGATATAGAAATATAAATTAAATGAAATTTAACTTATATTAAGCAATTGCAAATTATTATTTATTACCAAGGGTCGACCACTTACTGGTATTTAAAAAGGGGGGAATGGAGAATTCTTTGGAGATTTGAGTCTTGAGTGTGTCGTCCTGAGGATTTATCTGGAACATCTCCTGGGCCGCGGAATTTATCAAAAAGGGGTTAGGCCGGGATGTCCACTCCTGACAGGGATATGTTGTCTCCTTCTCCAATTCTTGATCAAGGCTGACTAGATTATATCGAAGTCAATCATCCCCTCCAATTGGCAAAATTGTCCACCCCTCACTCCCTCTTGGGCAACGAAGAGGTACATCATATGGTGACCAGATGGTATGCAATTCTATGAGTTTTTTGAAACAATAATTCTAGAATAATCTAGAATATTCTCTTACATGTTTTGAAAAAATAACTTTCTAGATTTCCTTACCATAATATATATAAAAATGCATTTTTTATGCTTATATATTACAATATGTTATTTAGACCAATTCAAATTTGCGAGATAGTCGAGTGTTGACACTCTAGATTTTTTTCATTCATTTTGAATTTCATTTACAAATTATATTAATTATATCTTTGATACTTAGACATTTTATACACATATATAAACTCTAAATTTTGTTCCTTCACGAAAGTTGGCCGAATCATTTTGATCCAATTAGTAACTAATTTGTCTTGATTAATTGCTTGAAAGAAATACAGAGAACTTATTAGATACAATATATCTAATATATGGATCTTAATAAAATGAATATTAAATCTTTAATAGTCACTCGGAAATTACATTGCATTTTAATTAAATGAATAGAAAGAGAACAAGAAGGACGGAGGGAAGAAGAATAGGCAGGGAAGGGAAAACTTTCTCAATCTCATCTCATTAAATACAAGCATCTCCACCACCTCTCTCTCTCTCTATTTTTCACTCTTTAGTTTTAAATGAGAAGTATAAAGTACTTTGTGTGAATGATGTGAACCTGATTCACACGACCCTGATTTTAACTTATCAAAGGAAGACATGTCCGAGATCCACCTCCTGAAAACAGGTTGTGTCACTCTTTTTGCTATTTATCTTTTATTATACAAATAAAACTCAAACAAAATATACCTTTTATTTTACTTAGATATCCATCTTACAATTTCACTAATCACAGTTATTAATATTATCAATTGAATTTTTTTTTAAATAAAATTTAATATTCACATATATTCGTGTTTAATGTGGACATCATTTTGTATTAAAAAATTTTTTTTTTGATAATAATGATTTTTATAAATCACTGAAATTTTTAAATAATTATTTCTAAAAAATATTAAAAGTTAAAAATGTTTTTTTTTTTTTTTTTTTTTTTGTTAATAAGAACATTTGGATATCGGACAACTTTTACTAATATAATCACAATATATTTAATTATTAAATCTATATAAATAAATAAAATACTATAATTTATTAATTTAACCAATTCAGATTAATCATGAGTATTTTAAGAATTAGTGAATTGGAGGATGATGGTTCAAAACTCGCCATATTCGAAAATATTTAAAATATAAAATTTAATGTGATATTAGGTTGATTCAGAAAAAAAATATTTTATTATTAAGATTAACTTTTAAAATTAAACATAATTTTTCATTTTAAAATAATCAATATTTTGTTTAATAACTTCATAAAATAAATAATAAACTTATAAATTAACATTTTTAATTAATTTTAGTTTAATTATTATTTTAATTTAATTTTATTATAATAATAAATTATAATAAAATAATTTTATTTCATTTCGATTTAATGCTATTGCTATAATTTTAATTTTATGTCTAATCTAATTTTAAGTCTTTTCCCCAGACAAGAGCTTTCTCACTTAATTGTCTAGACAAGAAATTCTCGATAATATTGTAAAAATTTTGTATTTATCTTTTATTAATCAAAATTGGAGGATCACACTAATATATCGAGTGTAACTCTACTGCAAAGCTGGGCAACCAGGTGCCAGCGAAGCCATTTAAAGTACCCGCGAAGCCATTTTTCAAGTGCCCGCATTCAAATGTCTTTGCGATCAGGCCCTTAAACATTTTCGACTTTTTTCAAATTTTTTCAATATGGTTCTAAAAAAAAAAGGTAAAATGTTTTTGCGATCAGGCTCTTAAACATTTCGATTTTTCAATATGGTTCTAAGTATAACCAAGTGTGCCCACCCCCTGTTATATTATTTCAGAAATGTGCCCGACTATTGAAAATGGTTGCCGACCCCTGCTCTACTGGACACATCCTAACAGTGAGAAACAGGGCCGTCTTAAGGAATTCGGCGCCCTAAAAATAATGCGCCCTTCTTCCTAAGAAAATACACAGAATGGCAAATTGGAGTCGGAAAAGTTATACAAAAACTGTTATCTTTATTGTAACTTTTCTTTAAAGTCACTTATTTAAAAGATGGGTATAAATGTTTACCCAGATTTGAGGGGATTATCTCAATAATGACAGTTCCGATCAGTTTTTAGTCTAATCCTTAGAACTATTATATGATTGGTGGTCTTATATTATCTAACTCCAGTGCGACTGAAACAAAAGTACGATCGGTAGGGTGTTACTCCTATTTCGCGTTGCCCTTCTCTATCTATCGTTTTTCAGCACATTTGAAAGAAATAAAAATCAGTTTAATATTTTAAGAAGTGTTTTAATTTAAAAATAAGTAAAAACTAATAAAATGAAAAATAAATTTTTACTATATCGCAAATAAAAAATTGCCGCCTCAAAAAGCTTGCGCCCTGGGGCTATAGCCCATTTAGCCCTGTGGTTATGGCGGCACTGGTGAGAAAAGGAAGGAAACACCATATAATGGATACAGAAGAATGAATGCAAACAAATAGATAGAAAAATAAATTTAGTTAGTCATCGCTGGATGACTGACTCTTCATGTCAATTTATCTGTTATCAAATTTCCTAAAAGCTGTATAATAAAGCTGATTGCAAATAATAATAAATAAATTAAAAAAATTTCCACATTGTATATTAAATAGTAATATATTTAATAATATAAATATATTATAATAATATTTAGCTCTGAAATTGAAAAATACTAACAATAATTGTGTCACTCAGAAGCCAAAGCGATTAACTCCACATTTAATGTAACTGAGAAAATGAAGCCCAAAGTTCACAGTTTGTAGGAAATTCAGGGTTATTGATTACAGAAAAATGTATATTGCTTTGCAATATTAAGATTATCAAGTTCATTATTCACTTCATATGTTGCAGATTACCTTACTTTATATTACATTACTAGCAAAATTTTAAAAATTTGGTTTGGTTTCTGAGTGGCCCAATTAACTATCATTGTCTAATTCCGATCCATAATTATTTCGAATTTGAATTAAGTAGGAACATCATATTCCTTTGTAAAAATACCTTCTTTATTTTAGCATTTGTCCTTTGTGGTGTTTACTGATTTGAACAACCTCCAAGAGTCCTGTCCATCTGTGATGCGAATTCGAAGAAAACCTCCAGCCGACTTATCTGAAGTCAGAGTGGGGGTGGGGGGATATGTAATGGATTTTTAATATTAAATTGATTGAATTTAGGATTTGATTAGAGTTTGGGACGCAACTTCCTCAATTGGAAGCGAGGAAAAGTCGTGGCTTGCGTGACCAGGGTTGCTACCCTGAAGTGGACCTCTCTCTATTGGGGTCATAGAGATTGTCCACCCGCTACTCCTATTCCTTTATAAAAATATATATTTAATTAAAAATAATGCTTTGAATATGAATTATGATTTTTTTAAATTTAATATTATAATAATAGGGAAATGAATTTGCAAATTCTTCTAAAATGAAATGACAAAATGAATGAATGACAAATTTAAAAATAGCAGAGACTATTAGATGTCATTAAATTATTTCACCATACAATATCTAAAACACTATATTTAAAAATTAAATGATAAATTACTTTAAACAATTAAAGGACAGAAAAAAAATGAATAAAAAAAAAACAGCCACTTAACTTAACATTGCTGAAAATAAATTGGTTTTAAATGTCAAATAAAGATCAATCGCGAAAGAAAGATTATGAGAATAGAATATTTCTTTTGATGAAATAATTTTTGAAAAAATTAAAAAAAACAAAAACATCGTTAAACAAATTAAATAATTTTAAAACAATAAAATTATTTTGATTAAAATATTTTTTTTAATCACACAATCTTATTATTTGATTTATTAATTTACTTAGTTGACACATAAGATTAATTTGTTTCTTTTAAATACACAAAATATCAAAAAAAAAAATTGTGAAATCTCTATTTTATTTAATTCTCTTTAAATATTATTATTAATAGAAATTAGGAATATGTTGGCAACTCAAGCCATTAACACCTCATCAATTTCATCGATAAAAAAAATCTGGAGTGTCTCTACTCGACTATCTCGCAAATTTGAATTGAATTTAATAACATATATTAATTTAAATTAAATTAATTAAATTATAATTTGAAATTAATAAATAATATTTATTAAACCAGCGCATGTTTGACTCTTTGTTGATGGCACCACGTCACGTGTTGGCGCGTGAGATTTGAAGTGTTAAAAAATTAATTCTGGTACTTTCAGCGATTCAATCAAGCTGAAATTCTATATATAGCAGTTTTATACAATTATTAATAATGTGAAAAATTATCAAACATATTTCTTTATTTTTACGGTCACTTTAGAAGAAAAAAAATCAAAACGTGACCCTCTTCTAGTTGAGCTACATTTCTCAAAAGTTGATAGAAAACTATGAATTTTCAATAATGCCCATGTACCAAATTTCATCATTCTAGCTCAAAACGCTTTTGCGTAATCTTGGTTATATACATACACACACACACACACAGAGAGACATTTTTCTCAACCTTAGTGAAAATGATTCAGGAACCTTCAAAACGTATAAAAACATCAAAATCTCAATATCAAAAATTTTCGTGATCGCAATACTATCTCTGGCGAGATAGTAATTAAATAAATAATAAGAATATAAATAATAAATAAAAAAAATTAAATATATAAAACAAATAAATACTAAAACTATAGGAGTGGTTTTAGTAAGGCTAAAAACTATAATAAATATATTTAACCTAATATGCATCTTCGACATCAGACATATAAACTGGGCTAATAAACAAAGTTGTCTTCAGATTGATGCCCTGTTCCAATGATCATGTCAACATTTATAAATATTAAAAAAAAGAAAGAAATATATTAAAGTGACTATAAAGGGGCCACCCCGGGCTAGTATAGTTATTTTAAATAAAGAATTATATATATAAAGGGTTTTTCAAATTATATATACACTATACTTTAATGACCAATAAAATTTTTTTTGAAATCAATGCAAATTGTGTATTTTATTTAAGGATTAAAAAAACCGTCGAATTTGAAAGACCCTTTATATCATATACCAATCAAGATGTGATGATTTCTTCTATTTTTGGTTTTATTTACAAATTAGACAAAGTATCATTATTACTGTTTTTCATTTATTTTTTTTTATCAAATACACAGACAAAAATGTACATTATTAGTAATAATTATTCTAAATGTGTAATTATTCTGTTTATACTAAATAGCAATTTCGTTAAATCAAGGCCATTAAAAAAATACATATTAAGTTAAAATAAATTAGTTAATTCTATAATTAACAAATTTTCGGAATTTTAATAGATATTTTTGTTTATTGTAATATTTCAAAACCAAAACTAATTTATTATATGGATAACTTTCGCTTATAGATAAATAATTTCATATTAACCATTTAGTTATTTAATGAATAAACAAATGAATATTTAATAACATTCAATCACAAATAAGATATTACAAATTTATCATACCGATTTCATAACTTGAAGATAATATTTATTAATTATATACTAGTAATTACCAATTTTAAAAATATTATTTTGATAATCGAATATTTATCATATAAAAGAGAGCATTATTTTAATAGAGTGGGTGATCTTTTAAAAATCGATAAAAATTTATACATATAAAAATTATATAAATATAATAATAATAAAAAAAAATATAATAAAATGCCACAATCCAAACCAAAAGTTAAGTAAATTTTCATATTAATGACTATATAATTTATATAAAGCATCAAACTTTGTCAAACATACATTTTTATGTACAAATTAATATTATTCTAGATGCCAATACTAATTGTAAGTAAAATAGATAAATATATCGATGATTTATAAAATTATTAAAAACAATAATTTAGATAAAAACAAATTTAAATTTCATTTAAATTGTATTTACTATTAATGACAATATATTTAATATTAAATCTATATATAAATAAAAAAGACTCAAAGATGTCTCTTGTGCAGTCCCAGGCCTGGCAAGAGAATTAGCAAGCTGGAGAACAACCACCATAAGTTCCCTAACATTAAGAAGCTACCTAAAAAGTAGTGGCTTTCTCTCAAAAAAATAATCAAGATAATGGTTGGGAGAATCCGTTGTACTGATCATACAACACTTTTATACCGCTTAAGCGGCATCTAACTATATAGGCGCTGTCGTTTCATAGGATGTAGGAATGTCTTCTATATATATATATATATATATATATATATATATATATATTTATTATTAAATCTATATATAAATTAAAAAGACTCAAAGATTTGTGGGAATCAACACGTCTCTTGTGCAGTCCCAGGCCTGGCAAGAGAATTAGCTAGCTGGAGAACAACCACCTTAAGTTCCCTAACATTGAGAAGCTACTTGAAAAGTAGTGGCTTCCTTTCAAAAAAATAATCAAGATAATGATTGTGAGAATCCGTTGTACTGATCATACAACACTTTTATTCATCTAACTTTATAGGCGCTGTCGTTTCATAGGATGTAGGAATTTTTTCTATATATATAAGACCTTATTATTTGTTTATATTTAAATCATATTTATAAATATTCTTAAATCAAGAGTGTAGCTCGGTGGTAATAGTGAACTACTGAACTTAAATAAGGTCAAATTTCATAGAGTTCATAAAAAATTAATTATTTAATACTTAATGTGAATTATATCAAATAAATGTAAAAACTGACCAAATGGGTTTATATTTAATTATATACAAGTGTATTAATACTAATATATATCTTAATAATTCATATACCATTAGCTGATAGAAAAGGTTTTCATATTGGTTATTATTTAATGAAATACATCAAGCAATATATATATAATATTGATTACAAAAAATACCTTCTATTAAGTGGAAATAAACAAATTGAAAACCTCTAATTATCTATATTAAATAGTTTACAACATTACTATTAGTTAAACTGGTCATTAATTTAGTAAAGTGATCCTTGTTTAAATTTTCATCACTTTCAATTTAAGTGTTTTTTTTTCTTTAATCACTATATATATATATATATATATATATTATATATTTTATCTATTTATATACTATTTATATAGAAATAACTATATGCCTTATGTATAAGCATAATTTAAATATATTTCGAAATTGATTCAGAGGAGGATCAAGAGCTTCTCTTGATATGTTAAATATATCTCATTGGAGAGTAATTTACATTCGTTCATTAGCCATTACTCTTTACAACTCTGTCTTCACACATCAATTGCTTCATACTCATCTCAAGATCTATATGTAGGAATATATTACATAACATTTCAGTTCCTCTCTTTCTATATATTACTATATATTTAATGAAAGATTATATTATAATCTATCTTTATTAATGTTATTAATACTAATTTAATGATAAATTTTAAGTGCAGGTTATCATAAACGATACTACTTGATTAATGGAATGATTTCCTGAAAACATGGAGTGATGTAAAAATTGTAACTAATTCACACAACTTTACTGGATTAATTTATAATTTAATACTGCGATTCTCAAAATGCGGAGCGCGTCCCAATAGGGGTGGAGTGGGGGGGGGGGGCGAACACCATATAATGGGGGGAGGAAAGTACTATTTAAATAAATCTGGAGTGTCTCCACTCGACTATCTCGCCATTTGAATTGGATTAATTAACACATATATTATATTTAAATTAAATTTAATTAATAAATTAAAATTAATAAATAATATTTATTTAACCAGCGCATGTTTGGCTCTTTGTTGATGGCACCACGTCACGTGTTGGCGCGTGAGATTTACAGTGTTAAAAAATTAATTCTGGTACATTCAGGGATTCAATCAAGCTGAAATTCTATATATAGCAGTTTTATACAATTATTAATCATGTGAAAAATTATCAAACATATATCTTTATTTTTACGGTCACTTTAGAAGAAAAAAAATGAAAACGATGTAGGTAATGACCCTCTTCCGGTTGAGCTACATTTCTCAAAAGTTGATAGAAAACTATGAATTTTGAATAAAGTCCATGTTCCAAATTTCATCAATCTAGCTCAAACCGTTTTTGCGTATTTTTGGTTATATACATACACACATACACACACGCACAGACATTTTTCTCAACCTTAGTGAAAATGATTCAGGAACCTTCAAAACGTATAAAAACATCAAAATCTCAACATCGAAAATCTTCGTGATCGCAATACTATCTCTAGCGAGATAGTAAATATGAATGAGCTACATTTCTCAAAAGTTGATAGAAAAATACATTTTGAAAACTAATTTTGAATATCTTTATTTTTTTGGTCAGTTTAGAGGAAAAAAATCTGGAGTGTCGCCACTCGACTATCTCGCATTTTTGAATTGGATTAATTAACATATATTATATTTAAATTAAATTTAATTAATTAAATTATAAATTATAATTAATAAATAATATTTATTTTGAGTAATCTTGTCTATATACATATACAAACACACACACACACATATACACACAGAGAGAGACATTTTCCTCAACCTTATTGAAAATTACTCAAGGACCTTCAAAACGTATAAAAACATCAAAATCTCGACATCAAAAATTTCCGTGATCGCAATACTAATTCTGGCGAAATAGTAAAAATGTATTAACTGACTGAAAGAAAAACACACATAGAAAAACTTGTTTTGGAAGTTACAATCTTGAATTCTGTTTTTAATTAAGAATAATTTAAAATCAGAATTCAAAATTTTACCTACATTTACAAATATACCTACATTATTCTTCTTCTTCCTAGCATTTGTCCCTTGAGGGATATGCTTCTTTGCACTGCCTCCATTGTTCCTTTCCATCTGTGATGCGAATTCGATGAGAACCTCAATGGAAAGAAGAATCTTTTTATTTTTTTATTTTGCTTTTTTAATTTATAACTATTAACCATATTTATAATTTTTCTATTCCTTTTTATTGTGATTTTACACATAATTTAATTTAATTTTTATAAATAACTTTATAAATATAAATAATAATTATAAATTTAATTTATATTAGTGATAGGATTATAATATATGATATATTTGAAATTCAACTCATTTTACCCCTTCTTTAGCTCTCTCCAATCCTATTTATTTACTAATTATTTTTATAAAACTAAATAATATATGTTTAAGATTTAATTCAAAGTGGAAATTAGCTGGAGTGTCTCCATTCGACTATCTCGCAATTTGAATTGGATTAAATAACATAATATATTATATTTAAATTAAATTTAATTAATTATAAATTATAAATAATAAATATTAAACCAGCGCATGTTTGGCTTTTTGTTGATGGCACCACGTCACGTGTTGGCGCGTGAGATTTGCATTGTTAAAAAATTAATTCTGGTAATTTCAAACTGAAATTCTATATATAGCAGTTTTATACAATTATTAATCATGTGAAAAATTATCAAACATATATCTTTATTTTTACGGTCACTTTAGAGCAAAAAAAATTAAAACGTTGTAAGTAATGACCCTCTTCCGGTTGAGCTACATTTCTCAAAAGTTGATAGAAAACTACGAATTTTGAATAATGCTCATGTACCAAATTTCATCATTCTAGCTCAAACCGTTTTTGCGTAATCTTGACTACACAAACACACACACACACACACACACACACACACAGACAGACATTTTTCTCAACCTTAGTGAAAATGATTCAGGAACCTTTAAAACGTATAAAAACATCAAAATCTCAACATCGAAAATTTTCGTGATCGCAATACTACCTCTGACGAGATAGTAAAAAGACTACTATTGGCGATTTTCTATCTATGAAGGCCATTAAAAATACTATTATAAATACTACTGATATTTATTTGAATTTATTAACCCGATAATTTTTATAATCATAAATTACTCTATGATCCGTTTTAATATTTTCATGGGAAATAAGAAGGCCATCATAAAATCAATTCCGGTTTTTTTTTAATAGAAAAACAATTTATCTAATTTATTTATTATTATTTTTTTAAATAGATTTTTCGTTAACATTATAATAAAATAAATTTACATAAAGGAAGTGAAAAAAATATCCTTGAAATTGTTCGGGGAGATATATAATGATCAATTTTAAAATAAAATTTTAAATTTAGAAATCTGTTGTGTTTATTATATTTCAACTATAAAATCTTTTAATATTTATAATTATTAGAATGTAATAATTTAGATTAAGAGAAAAATTTTATCATATTCGAAGTTTTTTTTAAGTGATCTAATACATTTAAATTTGCATATATTATTTAAAAAATTATTATTTTATTAGAATTTTTTTTTATTTTAAGCATAGATTAAAAATTTTCTGTTATTTTTTCGAATATTTATGTATATAATCATACAGGTTCCTTCAAATTGTCAAATTTCAAAAATTGAAAAAATAATTAAATTAGCTGGAGTGTCTCCACTCGACAATCTCGCAATTTGAATTGAATTAATTAACACATATATTATAATTAAATTAAATTTAATTAATTATAAATTATAAGTTAAAATTAATAAATTATATTTATTAAACCAGAGCATGATTGGCTCTTTGTTGATGGCACCACGTCACGTTTTGGTGAGTGAGATTTGCAGTGTTAAATAATTAATTCTGGTACTTTCAGCGATTCAATCAAGCTAAAATTCTATATATAGTAGTTTTATACAATTTTTAATCATGTGAAAAATTATCAAACATATATCTTTTTTTTAAGGCCACTTTAAGAGGAAAAAAATCAAAACGTTGTAGGTAATGACCCTCTTCCGGTTCAGCTACATTTCTCAAAAGTCGATAGAAAACTACGAATTTTGAATAATGCCCATGTACCAAATTTCATGATTCTAGCTCAAACCGTTTTTGAGTAATCCTGACTACATACATACACACACATTCACACACGCACATTTTTCTCAACCTTAGTGAAAATGATTCAGGAACCTTCAAAACGTATAACAACATCAAAATCTCAACATCGAAAATTTTCGCGATCGCAATACTAACTCTGGCGAGATAGTAATAAGAATAAAAAATGAATTCATGAAACACTTTAAAGGAATACAAAAAGAACAATTAAAGGTAATTTCATATATAAGATTTTGTTGAAATTTTTAATATTATCTTAACGAATGAAAAGATAATTAGAAAAATATTACAAATGTAAATATTACGGGTTTCTAGATTTTTACAGTTCTTTTTGTTTCAAGGTTTACTGATTCATAAGATGATATACATACATATTGATTTATATTACATATAAGTAATAAAAATTAATTATTTTTATTTATAAATATATATATATATATATGTATTCCTATTATTAATTTATTTTCGTTTATCTACTTTATTTACTCATAATATCAAAATAACTATTTTTAAATATAATTATCCAATTTTCTACCGCAGGGACAAATTTATTTTTAATTAATTTATTATATAATTACCACTAAATTATATTTGGAACAAATGAATAATTTTACTATGGTCAATGTTAACTTAATTTATTTTTGTAATTATTTGTTTTGTTTTTTGTTTTTGTTTTAATTTTATAGTCTTTATATTTTAAAGTTGATGCAATATAATTGATTCTTACTAGCATGCATCAATATTTATCCCAATAGTTATTTCTCTTTTGCACATTGTGGGCAATGTGTTTTTGTGACATTCTGCCTGGTTATCTCATAGGCCAAATGTGTTTGTGGACGACTTTCCTTTTCATTCGAGGAATGTCAAACTGAAACCAAGCCCCCGTCAGTCCCGGCAATACGGAAAAACCTAAACCGATTGGATAACAACATTAATTAACATAAAAACTTTAAAAGAAAAGAGTGAGAGAGATTAACATCGAAACCCAACGAATCTATTATATGAAATCATTAATTTTTAAGGGGAATTAAAATTTATAATATGAATATGGATTTCGATTTAAAGAGATAGATAAAAATGAAATATTTTTTTTTCTATAATCAACCCTAATATGGTTTGAAATTCTCTTTGCCTTCGGAACTGAATGAAATAAATTTCCTACTCTTATATATACATATAATTTGTACATTGTATACATTCAATGTAACCATTTCCTATTCTATTGTTATATAAATTATCATATTTTTCTTTATTTTTATTGAATTTCTTTATCAAATGCGTATATTATTTATATATATTGTTCCCATATATAGCAGAACACCATATTTAATAGAAATATTGTATTTTCTTTCACTTTCACTTTAAAAAACTGATAAGAAATAGATTTGTACTATCTATAACATTGTTTCTCAATCTTTACATAAGCAGATCAATAAAATGCATTTGTAGTTTATTATTCAGAGATTTATTAATTCAGTCTAATAAGAAACCATTTTTTTTTTCAATTTATAAATAATAATAAAATATATAAAAAATGTCTATATTTAGAAATTCAATTTCTAATAATTTTCTCCAAAATTCTATTAAATCTATATATATAAAAGGCAATGCCTGTCTGTGTGTCTGTCAAAAACTCAAAAACTACCCATCCGATTGAAACTTTCAGGGATTGTTGTGGGCATACCAAGGAAGGTTTTAGTGTAGTTAAATCCAAAATTAATTTAATTAGTAATATTTTGGTAAAAGTCTATTCATGGTTACCATGGTTACATTGAAAAATTTACAATAAATAAATAAAAATAATTGGAAATCTTTTCAACTTATTATTTTGATAAATTTTATTAACCCCTTAACTGCCGCGGGCGTATATATACGCCGCGCTAAGCCGATGCGTTGACTGCCCCGGGCGTATATATACGGCTTTCCGATGTAAGCTTCCTGCAATGCTCTGCTATCGGTAAAGCTAGACCCAGCTAGACCCATGACTTTGTAATGCAATAGAATCAAATAGAATGTCCTTGACGACAATCTTTACGATGGACTTGCCTATTTCAAAGAAGGGGCGGGGCGATTTGGAGAGGGAAATATAACTGTATGTGTGTGTGCCGGTGGCACTGGGGAGCGAATCTCATAAGTTTCCGGTGGCAGTTAAGGGGTTTTAATATTTTAAATTTTTTTTTAAACTGTCAAAAATAACATGCCCATAATAACAGTTGTAATAAAAATAAAAATATAAATCACAATGTAAGTAAAATATTGAATCGTTTTATTTATATTGTTTCAATTATTGTTTGAATATTTATTAAATTTATATATAGATTTATTTACATATTTAAATGTATATTTAATAAATTTATTTATTGATTCTTAATAATAATAATTCCAATTACTTTCTTCAAATTTTTTTTTATTTAAAAGCATATTCAGCATTGAAATTGCCATTAAATATGCAGGTAATTGGAACTCCAACATGTAATATTAGCAAATATTCTGGGATGGGAAAAATACTAAGATCATGTCATGTCCTATTAAATATTTTGAATTTTATTAATCAATCTAATATAATGAAAATAAATTAATACTAAGATCATGTCATGTCCTATTAAATATTTTGAATTTTATTTTGAATCATACAATGGTAATGAAATAATGTAGGAAGACTTGTGAGACAAACAATAAGAATCTCTATAATAAGAGAATATACTTATTCAGAAAACTGTTAATTAAAATGTAATAATTATTAACAAAAAAAAATAAAAATAAAAATGTAATAATCAAAAATAAAATTTCAATTATTTTCATTTAATAAATTATTATTATTATTATTATTATTAAGTGTTCAGTTATCACATACGTATATATGTATACAGACACACAGGCAAAAGCGATTATAAAATAATAATAAAATAATAATAAATAAATATTAAATATTTATTGTAGTTCTTCTTATAAAAATATTTATCTTTCTATATGACAATAATGTGATGGTAAGTTCGTAGTTACAGCAATCACGTTGCTCCAACCATCCCTATCCTAAGCTATCTATCCTTTTCATTTTTCCAATTCTTTCACATCCATTTTTATATTAACTGTTCACTATAAAAAGTTGAAAGTGAAATGAGGTAGAAGAATTCTGACTTTTCTAAAACACCTACAAACAAACAGAAATGAGTCCTCCAATTTAGTAATGCTTTTTTTCCACTATCTATATAACTTAAGAAAAAGATATATTATATAAAGTTCTTGAAATTGGTGAGGTTTGATTTTTAATTTTCATGTTTTTTATTAATAATTTACATAAATCCAGGAAAATAAAATATATTATTGATTTTAGTAATATTTTTTCTATAGTGATCCATTGTCATTGTGCATTCAATTTATATGAGGTTAATTGTTTGAAATAAATCATCATTTATATTCCAAAAGAGAAGAAGCAAAATGAACCCATAGATGGTGTCGGCCAGTTGGCGGACTTCCTTCTTCCTTTTATTTATTCTTTCTTATGTATTCATTCGTGTTGAGATGTTTACAAAATCCGATCCTCCAACTATGATTATCATATCAGGAATATAGATTTCTTATGAAATCGGTAGAATCGTATGAAAGGGAGTCATGCAAAGATGCGATTACTTTGTGCGATGTGCGTGAATGCGTGTCCAAGGGCGGAAGGGATCTTGTTACTTAAGATGGTCTCAATGAGTTCAACTGGAACCGTCCAGAAGTTACATTACTGATTTCGTGAATATACGAGTACTATATACTTAATATCAATATAATTATTATTATTAAAACTTATTTTAATTATATCATATATTTTAATATTCATTTCCTAAAAAAATTTTACTCTTTAATAATTCATATATCAATTAATTTTAAGATTAAGGAATATTTAAAAAAAAAAGAAATAATCAAATTCTATTTTATGAGCAATTTTTAATTTTTATTTCGAGATTATAAATAAAATAAATTATTATTAAATAAATTCTCATATTATAAGAAAATAAAGAATTTATTGTATTTTTAATTATTCTTTTCCTTTGAAATAATTATTCATTTTAAATTTTTTTTTTGTAGAATACTAGCTGCTCTACACACCTAGACGGGGGCTCCGCCCCCTGTACCCCCGAGTGGTACATAGTATTTGGTTGAAAGTAGTAAAAGGTTTTCAACCATTTTGTTTCAATTATTATATTATATAAAACATTCATTTCTTTTTGTGTTCTTATTTACAATATATTTTAATTTAATCAGTAAATTAATTATATATATTACTATTGTATATGTTATATCTATCTATCTATGTGGCTCAACGATAATCGAAAGTTCTTGGCCGCTACAACTACATTTCTCCAAGTGTGCCTATCCTGAGCCCTTGTCCCATCTCTCTTAAGTCCGTTCCTACGCGTCCTTGGTCTTCCAAGCGGACGTTTTCCTATCGGTCTTCCATCCAATATCTTTTTACTCTCCCATTTTAGCCACGTGCCCTGCCTATCGCAACCTTTTCGCTTTTATAACCCTAACTATTTCTGAAGATGCATAGAGGTCATGAAATTCCTCGTTATACAGTCTCCGCCATTCCTCGGTGACCTCATCTTTCTTTAAATGCTGGGAAGAATCCTATTCTCAAATACTCTGATTCTACTCTCATCTCCCAGGGTCATAGACCATGCCTCCCACCCATATAATACAACAGGCAATTTAATTGTTTTATATCATTTAATTTTGATTCCCTTTGATAATAATTTTGATGAGTTAAGCCTTTTTACTGCATGATAACAGGCGTTTCCCGATTGCAACCTCGATTTAAATTCTTCTCAAATATTATTATCCTTCGTGATTACATTCAATTTTTCTACATATTCAAATTCTACATTTTGTATATTAAGATTTTGTATGTTAATACTGTTCCTCTTTGTTACTAAATATTTTTTCTTATCACTATTAATTTCAAACCCCATCTCTTTTCCTAATTTGATTACTTTTGCTTAAATAAATAAGCGGGAGTGTCCTCCCCTAGACTTTCCCGCATATAAATAGGTATAAAGAGTTGTGAATGAATATTTAGAATGTAATAAAGTGCTACTTCCGGTTAACTGATATTTTAAATGTAAAAAAAACAGATATGGATATAATATAAATATTTTTAATTTTATTTTATTTATAATATATAAGGGCTGGCTGTGACGTCATGAAGTGCTGGGTGACGTCATATAATTTTAAATTAAGAAAAAACTAATGAAGATGATTTTTCTCGAGGATAAAACCAATACAAAGTGCATAACACGTGGAGATATGCCTTCACGTGAAATTTGATATGAAAATAACCCTTCATTTCCTCTCTTCGATCGGCAATACTACCACTTCCGGTTTCCGGATTTGCACCAAAAGTTGATCCATTCATCATACTGATGCATTAAGTAAATATACCAAATTTCATCAAAATCCGTTGAGCCGTTCAAGCTGTACACATCTCTACGGACACACAGCGGACGGACGGACAGACATCATGCTAAAAATACTTTTTTCTGTTAAGAAAATGCATGATTCATGGAGATATGTACCTAAAAATATCCACAGGTGAAATTTGGTGTGAAAACAATACCTCCCTTACTATCGTCGGTTGGTAAAAAGGAAACGCTACTTGTATAGGTAAAATGTCACTTCCGGTAGTCAGATCATGATGAAATTTGGTATCTGAATTTTTTTCATATTTTTAAATCTATATACAAAATATGAAGCAAATATCTCGAAGCAAACTGGTACTTTACTTGAAAGGTAAACGCAACCATTGTAGGTAAAGTACCACTTCCGGTTAACCGATTTTGACGAAATTTTGATAGAAATCTACAAACTGTGAATAATATCGGTGTACCAAATTTCGAAGTCCTAGCTTGATTAGTTTTTGAGTAAATTTGCTTACAGACATTACATACATACATACATACATACATACATACATACATACATACATACATACATACATACATACACACACACAGACATAATTCCAAAAATGGTATTTTCCGACTCAGGGAGGTTTAAAACGTCAAGATCTATCAAAATCTCGAAGTCGAAATTTTTGACGATTCCAATACTTCCCTTATACTAAGTATGCGGGAAAGTAAAAAATGTTTCTAGAATATATGAATAGTAATGTATAAAAAGTACTTAGAAATATAAATTTAATATTAAAATTTTATTATTTTTTTCCTTTGATTGGCATATTTCAATATCAATCTCTCTCAATATCCATATGGTGTTACTTAATTCGAAAATTCTTGGTCACAACGACATTTCTCCAACCATCCCTATATGTTTTTAGTTCTCTTGTAATTAATTAATTAATAAAGGATATATAAAAAAATTATTTAAGTAACAGTTTTTTTTATTTTTGAAAAAATATATTTAATAATTTAAAAAAAAATGATAATCAATTTCAATATATAAAAATTTTAAAATTTCTAATATTAAACCTTAGAATTTTTTTTTTTTGAAGGCGAGGAAGCACCTAATATATTATCAAAAAGGATAAATTCGAAAAAATCAAGTTTAAGAGTTAATTTTGATTAATTGATTGATTTATTATTTAAGTATTTTAATATTCATTTTGGATGTTGAGATTTTGATGTTTTTATACGTTTTGAAGGTTCCTGAATCATTTTCACTAAGGATGAGAAAAATGTCTATGTGTGTGTGTGTGTGTGTGTGTGTGTGTGTGTAGTCAAGATTACTCAAAAACGGTTTGAGCTAGAATCATGAAATTTGGTACATTATTCAAAATTCGTAGTTTTCTATCAACTTTTGAAAAATGTAGCTCAACCGGAAGAGGGTCATTACCTTCAACGTTTTGATTTTTTTTCTTCTAAAGTGGCCGTAAAAATAAAGATATATGTTTAATAATTTTCAACATGATTAAAAATTGTGTAAAACTGCTATATATAGAATGTTAGCTTGATTGAATCGCTTAAAGTACCAGAATTAATTTTTTAACACTTCAAATCTCACACGCCAACACGTGACCTGGTGCCATCAACAAAGAGCCAAACATGCACTGGTTTAATAAATATTATTTATTAATTTTAATTTATAATTAATTAAATTTAATTTAAATATATATAATATATTATGTTATTTAATCCAATTCAAATTGCGAGATAGTCGAATGGAGACACTCCAGATTTTTTTATAACATTTTTGTGCATTTCTTCTTTATAAGATTTAGGAATTTATTAATTTCTTTCGGTTATTATAAAAGTTTATTTATATTTTCCTGGAGGAAATATAATACCAGATCACAAATTCTTTCACTTGAAATATTCAAACCATAAATTTGGTTCAAACCATTCCTATTTTTTTTTTTTTTATTCTATATTTTAATTTGTCTACGAATATTAATTGGTTTTAAATACGAAAAGGTTATTTCCGTTTTATACGTATACCGGAAAAAATATATAATTTATCAAGTATCGATAGGAAATAATTTAATCCTTATGGAGATCATATAAAATTAAATGATTTCAAACAGGTATTAATTAAGCGACGAAAATATACACACATTTTATATAAAAATCAATCACCGAGAAGGGATTGAATTCAATAAAAACTTGCCCTTCTACATATTTGACCTCCCCTTGACTAAATAATTTCCTGTTTGTATGTGTGCCTGTTTGTGTGATTGCTCTATATCCAGAACGAATAATCTTATACTGATTTTAGTTAGAGAAACCTTGTCCTTTCTTATCACTGTTATTTTAATTATTTGATCAACGTCGCTCCTCTATCTGATCCATTTGGTTAACCGTTGAACAACCTTGCGACCTCTCCTTGTGACAGGTTTTTTTTCGCTTTCTAGGTCAACCTACAATACAATTTTAATATATATATATCGTCAATGGAATGCATTTGTCCTTATATACCTATAATAATTACAATGTTTAATATTCAATGAACTGTGAAAAGTGAAAAGAAGAGCAAACGTTTATCGTAAATTAATGTTAATAATGTCAGTTCAAGGTGAAAAACTGATCGTGTAAAGCAGTGTATTTGACTTTTCATTATTAATATATTAATTTATTAATTTTTTTAAAATATATTTTCAGTGACACAAATATAGTTATTTACCATTTAATTAAATTTAAATTTTTTTACCGACCGACGATAGTAAGGGAGGTATTGTTTTCACACCAAATTTCACATGTGGAGATTTTTACATATCTCCACGAATCATGCATTTTCTTAACAGAAAAAAGTATTTTTAGCATGATGTCTGTCCGTCTGTCCGTCCGTAAAGATGTGGACAGCTTGAACGGCTCAACGGATTTTGATGAAATTTGGTATATTTACTTAATGCATCAGTACGATGAATTCATCAACTTTTGGTGTAAATCCGGAAACCGGAAGTGGTACTATTAGCGATCGACGATAGGAAGGGAAGGGTTATTTTCACACCAAATTTCACATGAGGAGATTTTTTACATATCACCACGCATCATCATGCACTTTGTATTGGTTTTATCCTCGAGAAAAATCATCTTTATTAGTTTTTTCTTAATTTAAAATTATATGACGTCATCCAGCCATTCATGACGTCACAGCCTGGTCTTGCATATATATTATAAATAAAATAAAATTAAAAATGTTTATATTTATTATTTATGTATCCATATCTATTTTTTATTACATTAATAGATATATTAAAATTATTTGAAATTGTTTCTGTAGCTGGAAATTAATTTACTTCAAACCGTCGGTCGGTTCGGACCTGGCCACAGGTCAACTTATTATATTTTCACTTTTATAGTAAATGAGAGTAAAGGGATGTTCGGCTCAATTTGTTTTAATTTTTAAAAAGGTAGAGGTGTATATAATATATTAAAGCAGCACTCTAGTCAAGAAGACGTGCTTGTCCAAGCTTCTACATCCAGGTTCAAGACTCAGACTTGGATAGTGAATTTTTCTACTGTTTGGTCTACTGGATCGAGGTCAAAGTGATCAAAATTAGGAATTCTCTTCAATTAAGAATCAAGAGAATCAAGATTAACGTTGAGAGGATTTGATGTACTGATCATAAAACACCTCTACTCCGCTCAGTTGGCAACTGAATTGATAGACGCTGTTCTCTCATAGGATGTTTAAAAGCCAGATGTTACTATTTTAGGTGATATATTTCATATTGTGTCAATAAAAATTTTAAACCCATTTTCTAAAATTTTATTCCAATTATCAAGTTTCTGTGTTTATGAAACTATACATTCCCATTCTTTGAAGAAAACTATATTATACTATCAAATTTCAATTTTATACTTAATTGATTAAATTATGTATCCAAAGATTTCAACTTGATCCAAGACATGTATCAACTCTCTAAAAATTTATAATTTTTGTGCAATATTCAAATCAATATTACACAAATGCATAACTATAATAATAACTTAAGATTTTTTTAATTCATATGAAAAAAATATTAATCAATGTTTTCAAATTAGCTATAATTACTCTAGTGGTGACCTTTTATTCAAAGATTTTGAAATGAGAACATTTCAAAGTCAAATTATAGATCAATCATTATAGCTAGCTATACCATAAATAAGTGAAATTTGTTACTAACTTTATTAAAATATTTTTTTAATTTGAAAGGATTGTTTCTATTTTTTTATTCAAAATACGTATATATTTAACATTAATAAAGATAAACAAAATAAATTTTTTAAACGTATGTGCCTATATTCAGATGTATTTTCATGTTTAACCTCTAATTTATTAATTGATATCAGAGCTTAATTATTATCCTAAATATTGTAAATAAACTTTGAAAAATTCATTTGTAAATTATTTGACAATTTAAATTAATGTAATTTTTACAATGAAAATAACAATAATATATATATAAAACAACAAAAAAAAAATCTATCAAAAATAAAATAGAAATTAAATTAAAAAATATCAATCTGTAATTAAAGATATAATTAGCATTTGATTTATTTTAACGTATATAATTTCTTATTGAGAATGTAAACAAAGAAGAATTTTAAATTCAATGCATAAATATCTTTCATTCAATCAATTTCGTTACGGATTGTCCGAATTCGATTTAAAAGTTGAATTAAATTTTTTTAATTAATCTTTTATTTACCCACTGGGTGGTCTTGGAGAAAAATACACATCAAATATATTTTTTTTTAATTATATTTAATGAGTTGGAATTATTTATTATATAAGAGAATAATTTTAATTAAAATTTTAATTTTAATTATTAGATACATTATATAAATTAATTAATAAAGGATAAATTGATATGGTTTTTGTTTTTAAAATGTTATTTGAATCACATATTTAATTTTTAATATTATACTACTATTATATATATTATATATCTTATTATACAAGTAAAAATTGTATATATATTTATACGTGTTTAGCTATATATAGAGATTTGTATATTTTTGAGATAAATATTAAATCGTAATAAGGACTTTTTTGAAATTCAAACCAGAGATAATATTTAAAAAGACAAATCGATCTGTATTGGTTTCAGTATGGAGAAAAATCATCTTCATTACTTTTTTCTTAATTTAAATTTATATGACGTCATAAATGACGTCATCCATATTGAAAAAAAAAATACAAAAACGGCTTGGTAATTTATTTGTCTTTCAAACATTGTAAGAATTGTTATTTTTTTCTCTAAAATATTTTTATTTTATCTCCTTTGTCGTTTAATTTTTTTGTTAATTCTTATAAATTTGTATTAGTTAATTTTATATTTTTTTTTAATCTATTTTCGTATTTATTTCTTATTAAATTACTAATTTATATATATTTATTCATAGTTCTTTTATTAATTAATTTTTATATAGTTTTATAATTTTTAATATTTTTTCACTAAAATATTATTTAATATTTATTAATATTATTTATTACCATTGAGAACCCAAGTTCCATGCCATTGGGTGAGAGGCTAGCCTTGCTGTCTCTCATTCATTCATGTCCCGGGCCTGGCAAGGGAATTTCTCTAGCTAGGGTCTATGGGACGGAGTCAACCCCCAGCCTCCGGGATCAACATTGGAGAATAGCTACTTGATAAAAAGTAGCGCCTCCGATCAAGAAAATCAAGGTAAAGGTTAAGAGGACCCGTTCTACTGATCATAGGACACCTCATTGATATAACAGACTTGATAGGGGTTGTCCTTGCGTAGGACGTACAAAAGTCAGAGGTTTTTTTTTAAACCCCAAGTGTGTGTGTTCCATTCATTTTAATCAGGTTGATGCAATGATGTAACATTTAATAAATAATTAAAGAATTGTATATCAATATTTTTTAAAGGGTCGTGCGATAGCTCGGTGTTCCAGGTACTATATATACATATGAAATAGGAAAGTTTCTTTCCACGTGGACTCGAGCATGACCAAGGTTAACATAAGGAATTTGAAATTTTATTAATCGAGGTTCTTATAATAAAATGGATGCACAAAAGAACTTGACCCCTCCCAAGAAGTATCGAGTGAATGTCCTTGAGGACATAGCCCAGAGGAGAGTAAGAGACATGGAGATAACTTGGTCGGTCCTTGCCATTTCTAATTTGTAACGGTGCGAGAGCCGCATGGCTTTAACCCATTAAAAAAGAACAAAAACGCCCAAACGACAATTTATACCAAGGACAATTGCCAAAAATGATCATCACAACCATACATGAGTTCACCTTTGTTTTTTGTTTTTTTTTTGTTTTCAACCTAATTTCGCATTGAATTTAAACGAAAATTGAAAATGGAAAAAAATCAAATATGTTCTAGAAAATAAAGTAAAACAAAAGGATTTGTGAAAAGGATAATTTAAGTATTTACAATCATTAATTTAATTTAATTAAAAAGTTTGAAATGATCATCAAACCAAATGTGGGTGGGAAAAGGATCGTGGAAATTTATTCCCTGGGAAAATAAATAAATAAAAAAAATTTTCATTTATATGAAATGGAGGTGGTAAACGAAAATTGAAAATGGAAAAAAATAACTTTGAAGTGTGTGTGTGTTTAAAGTGAATTGTAATGAAATACTTAATTCGGTTTACTTACCAGTCAGAATAGATTCCTTTAAACTTTAAAGTTTATAGTGAATTGTAATGAAATACTCAATTCAGTTTACTTACTTGTTACCAACCCCAATTACAAAAGTAAATTTAGTACCCTTTTGGTTATATAATCGTATATCTTGTAAAAAACGATAAGTGAAATGAAATCATATTAAGCAATTGGCACCATGAAAAAATTAATTGTTTCTAAATGAAAATTAATTTACAAAATATTTTATTTTTTTTTTAAAAAAAAATTATTTTAATTTATTTTTATGTTTCACCAATAATACCTTTATAAATTATTTTAATAATCATTTATTTATTTCTTACTCTAATGTTTTCCTCATCAAATTATGTTATATAAAATTTTTGCCAAAGGGTATCTAAAAGATAAGACATGTATTTAGATATTTATTTATTTTATAAGATTTTTATCGAATTAGCATAGTAAAAGGAGCTAGTTTAATGATTACACTATGTAATTTTATTTTAATATAAATTTTTTAAACTAAATGAAAAAAATCTTTTGTTGAATATACTTAAAGTATATAATATAAATAAAAATAAACTTGATTATTTATTTTTTATTTTTATTTATAATTCACTTTCACTTTTATTTCATAGAAATTTTTGAATAATCTGTTAATTTAATCAAAATAATTTTATATATTCATTATTTATATCTATAGATATATTTAACCAACATTTGTTTATCTGTTTTTTCCAATGACAATTTAATTAATTAATTAAGTTTTAAGCTATTTTTTACACGCTTGTATTTAGCTTACACCCGTTTCCGTGTCGTCAAATCTTGCAACGTTAATTTGACTCACTTCCCAATGTTCGAATGAGCTGAAATTTTGCATACATATGTAACTCCGATGATAATGCAATATTCTGATTCAACTTAGGTCATAGGTGACCTAGGAGGTATTATATTTATCAATTAGTAACTACATATTGCATAATATTGATACAAAATAGTAAGTACATATTGCATAATATTGAAAAATAGTAATTAAATATTAATTTAAATTATGTTTAATTATTTTGTGAAAATATTTTTTAATTTAAATGAGAATATCAATTAAAGTAATGGCGATATTGTTTTTGAAAAGATATATGTATATATAAACCAATAATCTAATAATAATAATAATCAGCCCCCTATACCTACGATTTGATATATAGAATTTTGAGGTGAAGAATCAATTTGTATTAGATTCTTTCAACATTCACACAATAACCTGAAATAAAAAACCGGGTGAAATTTCTATCAAGACTAAAAATTAGCAAATAAAACAAATATAAAAAATATTTTTAAAAACTCGCTTTTATTTAAATGAACTAAAAAGGAGAAAATAATTTCTCCACACACACCACAATTTCCTTACAATTAATCATATCTAAAAAATGAAACCGTGGACGCCAAACATGCAGGGAAAGGAAAAGAATACGAAGGACATTTCATTGTATATCCACAATCCTTTCTGTTTTTTCCTTTTCTTCTATATGTCTATTTGAAGTAGAATTTACGTTATTCCCTGCATGTTTGGTGCCCACGCTTTAGATATGATTAATTTTAAGGAAAATGTGGTGTGTGTGGAGAAATGATTTTCTCCATTTTAGTGAATTTATAATAAAAGGGTGTTTTTAAAAAGTTTTTTTTATATTTTTTTTATTTCAAATTTATAAATAATTTTTTAACTGTAATTTTTAAAATAAATCTGGGAGCAATTAAATTAGATATGAAAATATTTTTTTATTCTTTATTTTCCAAATGTTTTATATTTATTAAGTTGTGATGTGAGTTTTCAAGAATTTTTAATTAAATTAAGAAGCGAGTAATTAATATTAAATGCAGTGGTTTTGTCTATAATTAAACAACTGCTCAAAATTCAATCTAAACCATATTAAGTGGCAATTATTAATTCATTAAATGTTCTTCAACCTGTTCAAATTCGGTTTATTAAACATAATATATCCATAAGGGAGCCGAAAATAATATTATTATAGCACTCAAGTCACATACGCATTAAAGGAAATAAAAAGTCCTATTACAGTTATAGAAATAAGCTGGAGTGTCTCCACTCGACTATCTCGCAAATTTGAATTGGATTAAAGAACATACCTATATTATATTTAAATTAAATTTAATAAATTATAAATTATAAATTAAAATTAATAAATAATATTTATTAAACCAGCGCATGTTTGTTGATGGCACCACGTCACGTATTGGCGCGTAAGATTTGCATTGTTAAAAAATTAATTCTGGTACTTTCAGCGATTCAATCAAGCTAAAATTCTATATATAGCAGTTTTATACAATTTTTAATCATGTGAAAAATTATCAAATATTTATGTTTATTTTTACGGTCACTTTAGAGGAAAAAAAATCAAAACGTTGTAGGTAATGATATTAATGATAATTATTTAAAACCGAACTACATTACAAGTCCTCAATACTGCTTACAGATGTTTGGATTAAGACAATATCTAATAAGTGACTGTGACAATGTTGTAATTAATCAAACAAAATATATACACATTTTAGGGTAGAATTTGTTCTGTCTTCTATAAAGATGAGATTTTATTAATTTTTAATAATATCCCTCATCTTGAAATAAGTAATATTATTAGTAAATTGCTAATTAGTTCTAATTTATTTATAGAGAAATTTTTATTTTATGTTATTATTATTATTATTATGTTAAGTATGTAGGTGTCTTTATTATTAAGAGCTTAAATTATTTGTAAATTTTAAAATTCACTAAATGGGTGTTTACTCGATACCATGAAATCACTAAAAATATTTTTGTATTGAATAAATAAATACTTCATTTCTCAATATATTTTTATTATAATTATTTTAATATAATAATCATGGATAGACATTAAATTAAAGGATCCTAATCTTGCTTACCTTTTTTATATATATAATATTTGAAACCAATTCTTCTAAAAAAAACTAATTTTTACATAAAAAAAATAATTATCAATTAATAATTTTCCAAGTGGAAATAAAATATATAATATTATATATATTTTATTTAATTCTATTATTAAAATATTTTTTTATTTTTTATTTTGTATAAATGGACTTATTTTTGTAATATTTTGAATAAAATAGTGTTATCTCATTGGATTTATTTTCTACTTTCAATTTTATAATTTGAAATATCAATTCTGAAATGATTAAAGTGATTTTATTCGTAAAGTATTTCATTTAAAAAATAAATTAATTAGATATTTAAACATGACATTCATTCTTTATTAATCCAAGTACATATTTATATTCATATTTTTTTTATGAAAAAATCATCATTATAAAAGTAAACTAATTTTTAAATAAAATGAATGAATATAATCAAGGGCACAAGGTTAATATATATTTAACATTATAAAAAATAATATAGAAACAATAGAAAAAACACTTTAAATGAAAAATAATAAGTTGATGTTTGTGTAACAGAATGAGACATCCTCATTTCATTGCGTGACCATCTGCGCGTTAAACCGAAGCACCACGGTTCGATTCCCAGCCAAAGGTCACAGTTTTTTTTTTCTTAAAATACCGGAGCGTGAACATGTATTCAACACTAATAAAAATAAATAAATATTCTTGGAATTAATCCAATAAATATTTTAATATGATTATATATATATATATATTATATATATTATATAATAGTACCGGGACCCAGAGCCTCTCGGCTCGGTAATTAAGTTTAAATAAAATAATTCATTATTATTGGGTTTGGCTGGAAATATTAATACCTAGGACACCGAGCTCTCGCTCGACCCTTTAAAAAATATTGATATACAATTCTTTAATTATTTATTACAATTATTAAATGTTGCATCATTGCATCAATCTCATTAAAATGAATGGAGCTTGGGATCCTCAATAATACATAAATATGTATTATTATGTTTCTAAGTGCATGAATATTTTTTTTTTGTTGGAAGAACGATAAATATATATCGTAATTTATAATTATAAAATATTATTAAATATATATTTTTAATTTTATTTCGAAATTAAATAATGAATTTTAAAATATTTTAAATATAAAATAATATTAATACAATATCCTTTAAAAAAAGGCGAGAGTCAAATTTCAACATGGATGTCATTTGTGACGTCATCCATATATAAATTTAAATTAAGAAAAATCTAATGAAGATGTATTTTTCCAGAGATATGATCAATAAAACTTAATTTTTCTTTATAAATACTATCTCTAGTGTGAATTTCAAAAAAAGCGGTTTTTGAGAACCCATGGCCAAACAAACAATTTTAGACAGCATAAGAAGATAAGATAAGATATAAGTACTATATTGAAGGATTTGGATTTAAATTTCAAGAAATTTAACCAATCTTTTACATGACTACCAAAATTTACCAATGGTCATCTCAATAAATAAACTATTAACTATAGCCTAACTATAGTAAAATAAAAATATAAATAAAATTAAAAAAATATAAGTAAAGAATTTTTTCAACTAACTGGAATAAGTTTTATCACTCATTTTTGGGGAAGATGTAAATAAATAAATATATATATATATATATATATATATATAAACTGTTTTCTTTTTCTTTTGGGGTAAGGGCAATGGTTAAAAAAAATTCAAATTTATTTTCTTTTATTTTTATTTTTCTAGTGAATTTATTAATTCATATTTCTCTTCAATCTTACTCTTTTAAAATTTGAAAATTATTATAATTGAATTTCACACAAAATTATTCAATTGTGTATATCTATTTCTCATTTTGTCAAAAGAAGGTGGGTTCTACCCTATTATTTATACCTCTTATATTTGTCCCTGCATTCTTTATAACATGTCTACAAAGATTATAAGAAATTAGAAATTATTAATATTATTAAAATTAATATTTAAACATTATTTTTTTAATTTCATAGATTAGAAATTATTTATATGAAATGATCAAAATAAATTAGAAAATATTTTCTAATATTAAAATAAATTTTAATTTGTACTTGTTATCAATAATTGAACTAAATTTATACAAAAGACCAACTACAATTAAAAGATCTTCGTTTACGATAAAGCCAGACAGACTACTATTCAGAACGACTTTTAAAGTATAAATAAAGTTTAAAGTTCATCAGTTTCCCAAATATTATATAACTATTGCCATCAATAAAGTTTGCTTTTTTAATTTACAGCCATTTATTACATACTCTTTGAAAATTCCACTGTATATATATAAGCGGGTGCAGGCATCTACTGTAAGTAACATTTATACAAACTCACTTTTATTATTTATTATTTTTAGTATTTTTTATATATTATTATGTAAACACATAATAGAGAAGAAGAAGATTCACGTAATTTTGTAATTTCAACCTTTTTCGTAAAATGAAGTAATAATTGCAACTTGTGTTCCACCTTTCTCTCTTTTCTACATCACGTTAATTCCTACAGACTCATTTAAAGATAAGTTCGTTGAATTTTCTCTCCTCTAGACATTTAATACAATAAAATTAATAGATAATAATTAAATTACATTGAAAGCTTAAAACTTTGTGATCTTACTACAAATAAAATTAAATACTTACAAAAAATAAAAAATATTTTTAAAAATTTATATTTAAAAAATTATTTAAAATTTTGAAGAATTAGCACATATTTTCATTAGATCCTCATATAAGGTACAAAAATTCAAGATCTTTTATTTAATTATATTTTATTCCGATAGCATATTAGTATATACAATTTTTACCGACCGACGATAGTAAGAGAGGTATTGTTTTCACACCAAATTTCACATGTGGAGATTTTTACATATCTCCACGAATCATGCATTTTCTAAACAGAAAAAAGTATTTTTAGCATGATGTCTGTCCGTCTGTCCGTCCGTCCGTCTGTCCGTCCGTATAGATGTGTACAGCCTGAACGGCTCAACAGATTTTGATGAAATTTGGTATATTTACTTAATGCATCAGTGGGATGAATTGATCAACTTTTGGTACAATTCCGGAAACCGGAAGTGGTAGTATTAGCGATCGACAATAGGAAGGAAAGGGTTATTTTCACACCAAAGGAGATTTTTTTATATATCACCACGAATCATGCACTTTGTATTGGTTTTATCCTCGAGAAAAATCATATTTATTAGTTTTTTCTTGATTTAAAATTATATGAGGTCATCCAACCATTCATGACGTCACTGCCTGGTCTTGCATATATATTATAAATAAAATAAAATTAAAAATGTTTATATTTATTATTTAAGTATCCATATCTGTTTTTTATTACATTAATAGATATATGAAAATTATTTGAAATTGTTTCTGTAGCTTGAAATTAATTTATTTCAAACCGTCGGTCGGTTCGGACCTGGCCACAGGTCAACTTATTTTATTTTAAAAAGATTTATCCAAAATTTATTTGTTTATTTTTAATATAAATGGTACTAGGAATCCAAAATCATCGTTTGCATTTCCTCTTTATAAATAAATATCAACAAATATATGCCCATAAAGTTTGAACGTTTGAAACAAACACATCTCGGATAACATATAAAAACAATACCTCCCTTACTATCGTCGGTCGGTAATAAATGAATATCCATTAAATTATTTTATTATTTAGAAATTATAATGTTGTTAGTCTAAAATTATTTTATAATTAATTGATGGTTGCAGCCAATTAGAATGCCTAATTATACAAAAAAATTTATTTATTTTTTTTATTTTAATAGCGTAATTAAATGAAACCTTTGAAAATACTAGAGAATAAGATGATCATACTAATTTAATGAATTTATTTATTATTAACTTAAAAATTGCAATTGCAATTGATAATACTGAACAAAATATATTTTTTTTTTATTAAATATAATATAATTTTATAAATAGATTATAAATATTGTCTATTTGGAATTTTTTATTTAAATTTGATCCAAGAGAAATAACTATTATAATTGAACAATGTTGAAAGTGAGTTGAAGAAATCTTTTTAATTCCTTGAGAAAATAAAACAAATTTATCACTTATCGAAAATATATATTTAATTTTTTTTAGCATTATTTCAATTTTTTGAAATTTTTTTTGTTTTTAAATTATTGATTCCAATAAAAATAAATTACTAATAATTACCGAAATTTACAATTTAAAGAAACCAAGGTTAATAAAATATATACTTTTTTTATATTTATTATTTATTTATTGCTTATTTCCAAAATATATTATTTAATGTAAAAAAAACAAGGATGTTTATCATAATAAGACAAATGTAATTTTCTTTTTTGATTTTTTCAATTATATATTCTAATAAAAAAGAAAATGGAAAGATACAAGAAATTGATTATAATATATTTTTTTATTAAAATGTATGCAAGTATTCTATTATGAGTGGGGAGTCAATGATTGAAATTTGAATCGTCTATTAATAAGTTTTGCAATCTGTGAGCAAGTTTGAAGATTTATGTCGTTCAGGTTGCAGTACTAACCTTGGACCAGTGACGTAACGTGCCGATGCGACATTCCATTGAAAGCAAGTCAGTCCAGGGACTCTTTCTGATCTGAATCTCTCTTTCTCCTTGTCTCTGCCAGACCAAAGATGAAGTAATCCAGATACTCAAATCAATCATATACCAATTATATCGACCTGAAATAATATCAAATTTTATAAAATACGAGGGCAGATCAATAAGTCCGTGACTTTTTGAATGAAATTCAGGTTTTTGAATAAAAAATTATTTTATTTTATTTTTTATTTTATTTTTCAGTCTCCTTTGAGCTCTTTACCCTTCGTCCAACACATTTCTACAATTTTTTTTTATCCCTTCCAAAAAATAAGATTTGTCGAGGACATCAAAATAGATTTGTTTGGAGTCAAATCTCTGTCCGCCGAGCCATTTCTTCAGGTTTAGAAACAAAAAATAATCACTCTGGAGAATAGGACGGATGAGAGAGCATTCGTATCCCAATTGATGGATTTTCAATTGAAATTCACTTTTTTCATTTTCTTTTCAAATAGTCTGGTATTAATTGATGTCAAAGAAAAACTAAAAGACCCAGCTGGTTCAAATTTCGACAGGAGTCAGCTGATAGTTTCCTGCTGTCAGAAGCAGTGTTTCCATTACATTTAAGTGACGGTAAATTCTAAAGGTCACGGATAAATATTTATTTGTTTCTCAAAAATAATTGAAAAACTCATCTGGAAAATTAAAATAAAAAAAAATTATTAGTCAATAAATTTTTTCTTTTTGTTTTCTTTATTTCTTATTTCACTTATTTTGATCATTTAAATAATCATTTTTTTAATAAATATGTTAATAATCTAGAAAAAATAAAATTGAGAGAATTAAACCACCTTTTCCAAATTTGATTTAGAAAAGACCTCAATTATTAAATAAAATATTAAAATGCATTCGTTCATTCTCCCTAACCCATAAATTTATTTTAGATTTAGTGTTCTAAAAAATATATTCATAATTAAGACTTTTAAAATTGTTATACCTAAAACAACCTATTCATATATTACTATTATAAATGAAAAATTATTATTATTTTTTTAAAAGAAAGCAATCTATTAATTGATAAACAAATAAAAAGGACAAATAGAAAAGAGTAAAGTTATTATTTTACTTATTAAATAGTATTTTATTAATGGTGTGAAATATATATTAATTTTCATTTGTGATGAAAACATTTCGAATATTATATATATTTTCCTTATAAGAATTCGGGGTCACTCTTTTATCAAGCTTTTTATTAAATTTTAATTATTTTTTTTTTCTTTTTCATTTTATTTCGTATCATTATTTGTATAATTTTTTTAATTATTTACTTTATTATCAGATAACTAAATAATAGATGAAAGTTATGAGATACTCTCAACAGCTATATTTATAAATATAAATTTAAATAATTTAATCATAAAATTAATTAATCTTTGTTTAATTTAATTATTAGGAAATTTTTTATTAAATTTTTATTGTACTTACCTAAATTTTCTAACCATTAGGTTTATTGAAAAAGGTAAAATAAAATATTGAAATGTAAATATTATTATTTATTCATTTTATCATTTCAAACAAAATCGGAATAAAATTTTTTTTTTTTTATTTACACACAAGATTGCCTAGTGAAATAAAATACATATTTTTCATAGCTCCCACCAATGAAAATATTATTATTCTTCCTCCACGTTCAATTGACTTGTGAGAAGAAACATATTTCTTACTTTCGAATTCAAATGAATAAATAAATCGCTATAACGGTAATCGTATATTCATTTATCGATTGAATCATCTCATTTCTATTATATAAACAAAAAAAAAATAATTATAATTTATTAATTATTTAATATTCTATTACTTCATTATGGACATTCAACATTTTTATACTTGTACTATGAAAACAATTTTTATTTTTACTCTATTCATTTATTATATCTTGTCTTATAATTAAACATTTTGCAATTGTTTAACTATTATTAGTAAATATTTGATTACTTTCACTTTACCTTTTAATTTATATCTTGATATATATTAAAAAAAAAATGATATCATTTTGTAATTTCAATTTAATTTGGAATGTTTCATAAATACTTTTATCCTTTCTTTTACTCTAGATATAATTTAAAATAAATTTTCAAAAACACATTTATAAATAACTAGCTGATCAGAGCGCCTTCGGCGCTCTTCTCACCTAGACGGGGGATCCGCCCCTCTACCCCCGAAGTAATACATATTATTTCGTTGAAAGTCTGTATGTAAAAGGTTTCCATCCATTTTGTTTCAATCAGTATATTATATTATATTATCATTTCCGTTTGTGTTCTTATTTAAAAGATATTTTAATTTAATCAGTAAATTAATTATATATTACTATTGTATTTTTTTATCTAACTATCTCTGTGCCTCTACGGATCTCGAAAGCAACCCTATTTCTCCAAGTATCCCGATCCTGAGCTATAACCATCTAACTCCTACCCTGTCCCATCTTTCCCACGTCCCTTCCTATATTGTCCACTCACCGCGTCCTTGATCTTCCCAATCCCACCAGACGTTTCCCAATATTTTTCGTCGATCTTTAATCTACCATTCTAGTCATGACCCCTTCCCATCCCAGCCTTCTCTATTTTATAACCTTAATAACCTTAACTATATCTGGAGATGCAATTCCTCGTTATACCATCTTCGCCATAACCCGGTGACCTCGTCTTTCTTGGTCCTTAAATGCTACGAACAATCCTAATATCAAATTCTCTAAATCTACTTTCGTCTCCCGAGAACATCGACCACCCATATAATACAACACGCAAAATAATTGTTTAAAATATTTCAACTTTCATCCATTTTCATCCATTTTGATGAGATAAGCCTCTTTACTGTATGAAAATAGGCGTTACCCGATTGCGACATCGATTTAAATTCTTATCCAATGTTATTATCTTTTGTAATTACAGAATTTAAGTATTTAAATTTTTCTACATCTTGTATGTTAATACTTTGTTTGTTAATAATGTTTTTCTGTCTTACTAAATATTTTGTTTTATCCCTATTAATTTCAATCCCCATCTTATTTCCTGCCTCAATTAATTTTTTCATGCTATCTTTAATTGCAATTGCCGAATCTCTTATGATATTTAAGAAGTCTGCTTAGCCTAATTTTTGAATTTTTTTTTTGTTTAATTGCATTTCGAGTGATTTTTTCCCAAGTGTCTGTTAAGTAAGAAATTTCTTTTTTTTTTTTTGTTTCTATGACAGTAAAAAAGTAAACAAATTACATACATACAAACAAACACTCTCCTTTATATATATAGAAGATTCAAAACTATTTATTAATTATGAAATAAATATAAAATATAATATACACACCCAATTACTTTTTACCCCGCAGGTATTTTGATTAGAAAATTATTAAAAAAATATTTTAATAAATTAATGTGGCATTTGGTAAATTTGCGTATATGTTCCACAACTTTAAATATTTGTGTAAGATGAGAAGACTAATATTTGACTAAAAACCGTGCTAAAAAATAGTAATATTAAATATACATTACATATTTATAAAACAAGAACAACTCATTTTTATTAAAAAAAAATAAAAAAACTTAAAATTAGAAATAAAACATAATTTTCTATGATAAACTTAAATTTAACACGTTCCCGCCGACTCCTTAATATATCTATGATGGGATCTATCATTCATGTACTACCAGTGGTACATGCCGGCTGGAACGTGTTAAACCTCAACTTATAGAACTAGATTGAATTATATATCTACGAATATAAGTCTGATATAAAATCGTATAATGAAGAAATAATTGTTGTGTTGAATGTATAACAGTATGACGAGATCAAAAAATCTGGAGTGTCTCCACTCGACTATCTCGCAAATTTTAATTGGATTAAATAACATATATTAATTTAAATTAAATTAAATTAATCAAATTATAAATTAAAATTAATAAATAATATTTATTAATCCAGCGCATGTTTGGCTCTTTGTTGATGGCACCACGTCACGTGTTGGCGCGTGAGATTTGCAGTGTTAAAAAATTAATTCTGGTACTTTCAGCTATTCAATCAAGCTGAAATTCTATATATAGCAGTTTTATTCAATTATTAATCATGTGAAAAATTATCTTTATTTTTACGGTCACTTTAGAAGAAAAAAAATTAAAACGTTGTAAGTAATGACTCTCTTCCGGTTGAGCTACATTTCTCAAAAGTTGATAGAAAACTACGAATTTTGAATAATACCCGTATACCAAATTTCATGATTCTATCTCAAACAGTTTTTACGTAATCTTGCCTACACACACACACACACACACAGAGAGGGAGAGAGAGACATTTTTTCAACCTTAGTGAAAATGATTTAGGAACCTTCAAAATGTATAAAAACATCAAAATCTCAACATCGAGAAAGTAATAAAAAACTGTGAATAAGTAAGTATGAAATGCGGATTTCCTTAATTCCTTAATAATATAAAGTAAACAAGGCATGAAGTTACTTCCAATTGTCAGGGTATAGATCTATTGATTATACTGACAAAAATAAAATTAAAAACAGTATTTTTTTGTTAATGAAAAAAATATATTGGTGAACCGCGTTATTTCAAAATCGTCTAACAAAAGAGTTGAGTGTAATATTAATATATTCAAAATTTAACTACAAAAACAATGCGATCAAATTTGAATCGAATTATTTTTTATTCTAATTGATTTTATTTAATAAAAAACATATTTTTGATTTTAGAAAATATTTTATTATTAAATTCGACCATTTTTGGAAACATAGAATATTATTTTTATAATTTTTCAAGTTAATTTCATATGATGTATTTGATAGAACATGTATTGATTAAAAATTAAATATAATTTTTAACATCGTTTCGAATATTAATTGAAATCGAATTAATATATTATTTTTTAATATTGGATTTATTTTAATTAAAATTATATTTAATAATTATTTGATTTTGTTTTAGAATATCGAGAATTTTTACCGACCGACGATAGTAAGGGAGGTATTGTTTTCACACCAAATTTCACATGTATAGATTTTTACATATCTCCACGAATCATGCATTTTCTAAACAGAAAAAAGTATTTTTAGCATGATGTCTGTCCGTCCGTCTGTCCGTCCGTCTGTCCGTCCGTCTGTCCGTCCGTATAGATGTGTACAGCCTGAACGGCTCAACCGATTTTGATGAAATTTGGTATATTTACTTAATGCATCAGTGGGATGAATTGATCAACTTTTGGTGCAATTCCGGAAACCGGAAGTGGTAGTATTAGCGATCGACGATAGGAAGGAAAGGGTTATTTTCACACCAAAGGAGATTTTTTTATATATCACCACGAATCATGCACTTTGTATTGGTTTTATCCTCTAGAAAAATCATATTTATTAGTTTTTTCTTGATTTAAAATTATATGACATCATCCAGCCATTCATGACGTCACAGCCTGGTCTTGCATATATATTATAAATAAAATAAAATTAAAAATGTTTATATTTATTATTTATGTATCCATATCTGTTTTTTATTACATTAATAGATATATGAAAATTATTTGAAATCGTTTCTGTAGCTGGAAATTAATTTATTTCAAACCGTCGGTCGGTTCGGACCTGGCCACAGGTCAACTTATTTTTAATTGGCAATTTGTCTGAAAAGAAGGATTTGAAAAGAAGAAAAACTCATTACGTTTCAGCTTCAACTTTAAAGTCGACCAAATTAGACGCCCAATCAACTCGATTGATAAATTTATATTATATTTTTAATATATTCACTTAAATTTGTTTATATATATTTTATTAATATAATATTTTTTCTATTTTCAACGAACTTAATTGAGTTTATAAAATCGTTCAGTCTGTCGTTCTGTCCGACATCAAACTCAAAATTTTCAAATTTTGACTTCAGATTCGGAAAGAGCATCGAAAAGTAGTAATGTAAAGTGCCTTTCATTTTTTGATACCCCCTGGGAACATGGTCAAAATGGCGTCCAAAGTTGAAATTTTTAATATTTAAAAATGCGAAATTTTAAATTCTGATTTGAGATTCGAATAGTGTATCGAAAAGTATTAATGTAAAGTGTTTTTGATTTTTTGATATCAATTTAAAATAAATAATTTTATTCAATAATATTTATATTTAATCTTGACTTATTTATAACTTAAATTAATCCGAACTTAAGTTCGTTTTGGCAATGCAAGCTTGATGCGCAAGATGTTTTTTATTATATGAACATATACTTAAAAAGAAACAACCCTACACCTGGAATATATATATAAATGATATATGTCTGTGAAAGTAAAAAAAAATCAATGAAATACTAATAAAATTATTATTATTTATACTTTATAAATAAAATTTGAAGAATTTAGCTGAAAGTTTTCGGTGGCCAAATAAGGGAAATCTTAAGACGATACTTTACGTAACTTATACATAGACTACTAGCCTCGTTAAAATTTAATAAAACATGTTTTAATGTAGGTTACGTAAAATCGTTGAAGTGGTCTATCTTCTTTTACCAAATTTAAATTTAAGCTCATTAATAGATGAAAAAAATGTAAATGATAATGAAATGATTTATATTTTAAATAAAATATTTAATTATATATCTAAAGGGGGAATGAAAGAGAGAAAGAGAGAGAGAGAAATAGAAAGAGAGTGGGAGATGATTAAGTCAATTAGATTTTGTTGAATCATACCAAATGGCTGGATTTCTTTCTCGTTTTCTTTCCAATTGAGAGATGATTTTCTTTTAACCTTGGTGCGAAAAGAATTTGAATTCGAGAGTGAATGTATAATTAATCGGTGAAGTGAATGTATTCCATCATAAAGACATGAATTCATTTCAATTCACTTGAAATACTCTCCACAACAACAACAAACGACGAATCACTTACCAATCTAGCTGTTTTTTGTTACAAAAAAACAAACAAAAAAATAAAATTACTTATCAAAAATAAAATAAAAAAGAATTAAAAAGAATTAATGCAGAAATACTGCTGAAGAATGAATATCTTGAATTTTGAAAATTACAATTTTACAATTTATTGAAATTTAAGTTTTTTTAAAAATTTAAAACAAAAAACACAATTAAAATGCATAGTTATTTAATATTTTTTTTTCAAAATTATAATAAAATGTATATTAATTTTTTAATTTATATAAAAAAATGACATATTTTTATAAATTCTAAATTTTAATTTATTAATATTAATTTAAAATCCTCTTTATTATATATAGACTAGCTGCTCCGAGCGCCTTCGGCGCTCTCCACACCTAGACGGGGGCTCCGCCCCCTGTACCCCCGAGTGATACATAGTTTTTGGTTGAAAGTGTGTATGTAAAAGGTTTTCATCCATTTTGTATCAATCAGTATAAATAGATAAGACATTTATTTGTTTTCTTGTATAATATATTTTTATTTAATCAGTAAATTAATTATATATTATTATAGCTGACCCGGCAAACATTGATTTGCCATGTAAATAATTTCTAGAGAATTTCTAGTGGGTATAATAGTTATTCGTGGTATTAATATCTTTTCACATCGAAACTTGCCATTTAAAAAGGTTGCTCCGATAAAGTTTTTCATAAATTTTTTAATGACTAAAATTTTAAATATAGTTTTTTATATATGTTTATTTATGCACAAAAAATTAATTGACATAATTATTAATTTAATAAAATAAAATTTAATAATAAAATTTTATTTAATAAAATTTAATTTAATAAAATATTAAAAGAATAAATATTAATAAATTTGTAAAAAAAATAAAAAAAAAATGTGCCTTTGAGAGTTTCGAACTGAGGAAGCAAAGTCATAAGATAACTCCTTAGCACGCTCACCCACGAATGATTCTTCTTTTTAGGTGTCTATTTAGGATATATATAGAGGTCAAATTATCGCCAGCAGTGCCTCTATGATCTAGCATTGTAACTGAACTATTTTTAGGTAAATACCACCCCCTGGACACACCTTACCAATTAGCGGTTTGATAATGAAATAAAAACCTTCTTTGAGACCTACTGAATATGTATAAAAAATTTCATAAGAATCGGTCCAGCCGTTTCGGAGGAGTATGATTTCAAAGTTTTGTAACGCGAGAATTTTATATATAAGATATATTATTATTATTTATTTATTGTTATTTATTTATTTATAAATATAAATTGTTGTTTTTGTTATTATTATTTCTGCATAGTTTATTGTTGTAATTTTTATTATTATATTCTACTCCTGTTCAATGGGAACCCTTTTACAGTCCCTTTTTGAGCGGTGATATTTTTTATTATTTATTCATCTATTTATTTATTTATTTATTTATTGTATATTGTTTTTTTATATTGATTAATTATTGAATAGATTGTTTTTGGTCTAAAAGGAAAAATCATTCTTTCCTAGGGATCTACCCGGGGAGCGTTGAGGGACACAATGGAATCGGTCAGAATTCAGTAATTTACTGGTTGTCTGGCTATGCCCCGGCGAAGAAGATGAAATTCTCCCTGTATAGGGATTGCTTGGATATAAATGAAATTTATCTTGTACGATGGATGATTTTCTTAAGGCACAAAGGGCCGTAGTAGCTGAAGTGTCTCGATCCTCAAATAATAATATATTATAATCAAAATATTATAAATGCACTTTTATTTAAAAATACTTATTCATTGTTTTTCTTTTTTTTCTATTTAACATAATAATCTTAAGGAAGTACAATTATTATATAATTAAATAATTTTTTGATGAATTCTTAAATACAAATTTTGGATGCATTGGTTAATTCTCTAACATTTTCTCTATATTTTTTATTTTATTTTTTTTTTGTCTAAAGGAGATGAATGCATTGAATTACTTGAAGCATGTTACTTTCTTCATAATCAAACGGAGATCCTCCCAAAGGATGACATTAGATTTGCACAATTTTTAATCGCGTAAGAATCCGTTCCGAAATCTCTTCATCCATTAACTTGAAAGTACATTGACCTCAACTTTATTCACGTTTTAAAACTTACTAATTTTTTTTTCTATATTCTTTTCCATTCGATGTTTGATTATATAAATACTAATTTTATTTAGATTCTATTAAGATTCATAAATATTTTTTAAAAATTAGTATTTGTTAAAAATCATTTTAATTTGAAATTTATTTTTGAAAAAAAAAACAAAAAAAATAATAGTGTAAATTCACTGCAAATTTAAGAAAAAATGACTTACCTATAAATTAACAATAATAAGTTTAATTATTCAATTTTTATATTATATTTTTAATTAGTGATTTAAGAGGTGTTATAATATATATATATATATATATATTATATAATATTATATTTTTATTTTTCTGTACTTTAATTATTTCAAATCAAAATTTTAAATTATTTGTGAGATATACCTTGAATTTATTTCATTATAATTAAAAAAGTTCTTAATAAATATATTGTACCTATATAATTTCATATAAATATAAGAAATAATATTCCAAAGAAAATATAGAGCAATATTAAATAATATTTTGTAACAATCCATTTGTGGATAGTTGTTTCTAAAACAGGTTAACACAATACGAATTTGGTTTTAAATACAAAAATAGAGTAAAACTTTCAAATTAAGTTCAGAATAACATTCCTTATATTTTTATTAGATAAGTGCTCTGTTCTTCTAAAATGTGGCCTCCTAACAAGCAAACATCCACTTCATATGAACTTTTTATTTTAAAATCAAATTTTTACGAAAATAAATTAAGAATAATAATCAAATGAATATATAATAAAATAAATAAATAATCAATCTTTAATTAATTTTGAAAAAAATTCTTAAACTCTAATTTTAACCGGAGTAACTGCTTAGTGACAGACAGAAAACAGCACTAACAAACCTATTGCACAGAATAGGTTTGATAGTAGATGCTCAACAGATAAGTGCTAGAATTTGCACTTACCTCTTGAAACTGCTTTCTGTTTGGCCTTAGGCTCTGACTCCCTATTCTATTGTAAATTCACCAGAATAGAAAAAAATATTTTATTCCGAAATGAAAACATGTCTAATGAATGAATAACTTTGTATATTAAATAAATAAATAAATAAATATCACAGAGATATATTTCAATTTTACTATTTAATATTATTATTAAATTAATTAATTGAAATTTTTTAATATTTTGAATTAAATGAGGATCTTTAAATTAATTAGAATTTTTATATTTAAATATAAATTAATATATTTATATACTTTATATTAAGAATAAAAAAAAAAAATAGAAAAATTTTGATCAAATAAACAAGGAAGTTATAACTAAATTTATGTTTCAATAATAGAAAATAGATGGTGTTAGTGATTTAGTTAAAATTTATATCAAGAGTATTAATTTCTAAAAATGTAAATATCTCTGAATCAAATTCGGGAAAGAATGTAGGCCAGCTAATCTTTTTTCTAAATCAAATTTGGAAAAGAGAGGCAGGCAATCATCAAGACTTCAAAGATGGTCTGATTGTCTGTTAATGCACCAATTTTTGAAGGATGGGACTTTAGCTAATATATTATCAATTATTTATACTATTACTATTAATATATCATTATTATTATTATTATTATTATTATTATCACTATTATTATTGCTTCCATCCTTATTGAAATATTATAAAATTATGATCAAAATTAAAACAACCACCTATAATTGGGATCTATTATATACTAAAATACTATTTTTGTCTTGTGTAGATATAGTATATATACATCTCATTGGAAGTAAATTAATTTCCAGCTACAGAAATAATTTCAAATAATTTTAATATATCTATTAATGTAATAAAAAACAGATATGGTTATAACATAAATATTTTTATTCTTATTTTATTTATAATATATATATATATAAGACCAGGCTGTGACGCCATGAATGGCTGGATGACGTCATATAATTTTAAATTAAGAAAAAATTAATAAAGATGATTTTTCTCGAGGATAAAACCAATACAAAGTGCATGATATGTAAAATATCTCTTCATGTGAAATTTGTTGTGAAAATAACCCTTCCCTTCCTAAAAATATATTGATGGGGAGACCGAGTGGGAAAAGTCCGCTTGGAAGACCAAGGACGCGGTGGGTAGATAATGTGGAAAGGGACGTGAGAGAGATGGGAAAGGGTAGGGAATGGAGGGCTGTGGCTCAGAATAGGGATACTTGGAGAAATGTGGTTGCTGCGGCCAAGAACTTTCTTGTTCCGAAGAGCCACAGAGATAGATAGACAGATTTTGATGATTATAATCGTCCAACACATAATTGGACCCAAAAATAAGTAAACGCTCTTTTTATCTAATCACTGTATTGCTCAAGTCTTACTCATAGTAACCATAAATGACGTTGATTAATTTTATGTATTTTTTTTTACAGTTTTCATGAATTTTTCGATTTTTTTTTTACATTTTTCATGAATTTTTCGATTTTTTTTTTCATTTTTGAAATTTTTTGTAGTTTTTTTTTATTTTGTCATTTTTCTTTCTTCAAATTTTTGTCATTTATGAATCGTTACCTCAGTTTAAAATTATTTATTAACATTTATAAATGTTTTATTTCAAAGATTTTACTGTCACATTATAAATAATTGAATTGTAAAATTTAGTTTTCATATATTTTACAATAAAATGAATATTCATTATAAAATGTATTTTAAAGTTGTGATTAAGTATATTAAAATAAATAAAAGGATTTTAAAAAAATAGTTATTGATTAGTTACTGAAAGATAAAATCCAGATATTTATTATAATATTTTTTAATTCTAGAAATTTCCATACAAAGCATGTTTATAATATTTAAATTTTTATTTTAAGTTCTAATATTATATAATATTAAAACTAAAATTAAATGAAATTGGATATTACTTTTAATTGATTAATAATTTCAAAAACAAAGTAATATTTTTTATATTTAAATTTATATTTTGAAAAATTATGCAATTTGCAAATTTGAGTGAAAACGAAGATCCAAATGAGAGAAAACGTTAATTGACTCTTGGAATAAAAGTAAAATAAGTTTGAATATTTTTGTTGATGTGATATTGAATTGTTATTTTCTTTATACATATTTATATTTTATAGAATTATTTATTTCTTGACATATTTTGTTACTTTGTATTCGTTGTAAATATTACTGAAAAGTAGTAGTAATAAGTTGACCTGTGGCCAGGTCCGAACCGACCGACGCACAGTGGTCTGAAACGCCCAAATAGCTGGCCAAAAATGAAGATGTTGGTGAAACAGCTTGAAATTTTGTAGGCAATAGTTTTGAGAGTCAGGAAATTTAAATTTGACAAAAAAAATGGCGAATTCAAAATGGCGGACAGATTTTTAGAAAAGTGACGTCAGATTCGCAATTGTATGTTCTCTGGGATTTTTTGAGCCGAAAATTTCGAAATTGAAGTTAGATTGTACGAAAAAAATGATAAATTTCAAATGATGTGTTGATTTTTCAAAAAATGACGTCATGCAGAGAAAAAGGAGAACAACTATATTATGCATCTAAAATAGGCGACGGAATTCGAGAAAAGGTGAGCTGTTACATTGATTTTACTTCAAATATCTTTCCTTCTTTTGAAAAGTGACAGGTGCACCTTAACGAGATATTAATCGCGCTAACCTGCAGGTACCTGTGGGTCCCATAGGCCCTAGTCTGTTGACGTTCGCGCGCTCGGAAAAAAATTCATAGGAACAAATGGGGCAAAAAGGAGCAATTTTTTCTTCATGATTCTTTATCTATAGACCTTTATCTTTATGATTCAAATGAGATTGTCACCAATGGTCACCAATGTAAAAAATGCGGAATGTTTTTTGAAAAGTTTTTCGTCAGGTTACATTTTCTGACACAAGCGGTTTAAATCAGCCAATATCAATATAATACATGCATTTCTAGCAAACAAAATAAAAAAGTCCATGTATGTACCTCCAGCAACAGTTTCCATGTCGCAAGTTGCAAATGAAACTTTTCTATGAAACGAAACACCAATTTTGACTGAGCTCGAATTTCAGACGTTTTGGGAAATCTCGGGAGAAAGTAAAAACTCGTAGAGTCATGGTAGTGCTCTACATTTTCAGCTTTTCGTACATAAATATGTCTTCAACAAAATACCATAAACGACATGCAAAAAAAAATTTTTCAATTTTCGATTTTTGGCCAGCTTTTTTGGCGTTTCATACCACTGTGCGACGGTTTGAAATAAATTAATTTCCAGCTACAGAAACAATTTCAAATAATTTTAATATATCTATTAATGTAATAAAAAACAGATATGGATATAACATAAATATTTTTAATTTTATTTTATTTATAATATATATGTAAGACCAGGCTGTGACGTCATGAATGGCTGGATGACGTCATATAATTTTAATTAAGAAAAAACTAATAAATATGATTTTTCTCGAGTATAAAACCAATGCAAAGGAATGATTCGTGATGATATGTAAAAAATCTCCTCATGTGAAATTTGGTATGAAAATAACCCTTCCCTTCCTATCGTCGATCGCTAATACTACCACTTCCGGTTTCCGGATTTGCACCAAAAGTTGACCAATTCATCCCACTGATGCATTAAGCAAATATACCAAATTTCATCAAAATCCGTTCAGCCGTTCAGGCTGTACACATCTATACGGAAAGACGGACGGACGGACAGACATGCTAAAAATACTTTTTTCTGTTAAGAAAATGCATGATTCGGGGAGATATGTAAAAATCTCCACATGTGAAATTTGGTGTGAAAACAATACCTCCCTTACTATCGTCGGTCGCTAAAAATTTATAAGGTAGCTCATATTTTATTTAATTTTATTAAATATTTTTTTTCACTAAGATGTCCTATGATGATATAAATTAAACATTGGTTTAAAAAACCATGTTCATTTTTCTGAGGACATCTATTCAGAAATTTTGAAGTCGAAAAAAAAGATATGCTACTCAATATATACACTGAACCTCGTCGTGTATATGAATATTTTAATATACTTATTGAATGAAATGAATTAAAACCTTTCGCATACAGACATTCAACAAATTACTATGTATTAAATAATAATTTAAACTTGCTTCACTTATCTTTTCTTTGTATACTTGATAGACATTTCTTATTAAAAAGTATTTGAAATAATTTGTCTGCTTTAAAACGCGTTTATTCATTACTATATCTGTCTTATTCAATTATTACAATTCTCAATTGTACAAATAGATAATATAAATTAAACTCGTTATCGCCTCTCACCTATTCAATTTAAATTTTCACAAAAAAAAAAATGGACTTCTGTTATAAATTTTAGCTTTCTCACACATGTATTTAAAATTTAATATTAACAATTATTAAAGGATAATCATATTTCATTTAGATTATTATTTAGCATTAATAGTCAAATTGAATTATAATCATTTTGTTATAACTAGCTGACCAATGCGAAGATTTCGCACAGATATAGTAATGAATAAACGCGTATTAAAGCAGACAAATTATTTAAAATACTTTTTAAAAAGAAATGTCTATCAAGTATTCAAAGAAAAGATAAGTGAAGCAAGTTTAAATTATTATTTAATACATAGTAATTTGTTGAATGTCTGTATGCGAAAGATTTTAATTCATTTCATTCAATAAGTATATTAAAATATTCATTGAAATGATATTTTAGGGCCGTAAGGTAAAATAGTAAATAAAAGAAAATTTTATAAAATCAGAATATTGAACATTTTATTTAAATTTAAGAGTGTGTGTAATGATATATAAAAAAAAAGGTTTGAAGGATTAAAGAAGGGTGTAAAAAATGGTCGCAATAAGGGTGTAATGGTAGCACTTTTGGAATAGGGAATCCAGCTTCAGGCTGAAGTTCTTTATATATTGAGGAGGTTAGATAAATCAAAGAAGACCCCGCAACTCGAACAGGTGTATTCTTGCAAACAATATTTCTTGTTAACGATGTTGCCAGAGCTAAGCGAGGATCCGTGGACGGCTAACTGGTGTTCCAAAAGCAGAATTAATGAATACAATAACACCAGCGAAAGATGAAATCGAAGGATCAAGGCAACAATAGATTCAAGTCAATAATGTAGAAAACGGTTAATCTTGAAGCCAGTCCTTATATAAGCGATTATCAGTGGACTGGTGAATCGTGGTCCCTTTTTCCTCCAATCAAGTTCCTCCGGTCGGGCCGATTGCTACTGCCCGACTGCTTCTCATCCAGTCCATCCGGACGGGACGATTGCTACTCCACGACTGACTCTTTGACTTTCCAACAACCAGTCTCTTCAGGGGAAACGTATTACCATTATAATCTTTTCCACAAATAAAATTTATTTTTAAATAAATAAATTTTATTTTTTTCTTTTATTTTAAGAATTAATGATATTTTTAAAATATCATTACATCATATACACGACGGGGTTCAGTGTATATAACTAGACTTGCCATACGTCCCGGTTTCGCCGGGACAGTCCCGGATATACTGGGTTGTCCCGGCGTCCCGCCCGGTTGTTGAAATTGTCCCGGTTTAGATTCAGGGCACAGTTTCTTGGAAATAATTGAGCAAAATTATTAAATCAGAGAATGATTAATCTGCTCTTGTGTGATTAGTAACGTTTTGACAAGTAACACGGTAATACAAATTTTTTGAACCAAAATTTTCATTGGGAAAAACCAAATGTGAGGCTATAATATTAAATGTAATAGCACCTTTAGCGCTGGAAGAATTAAAGAATGATTTAATAAATGCAAATTTTGTTGCACTAAGTATGGATGCTTATTATCTATTCTATATTTTAAGTGTTTTTTACATTACTGTTTTTATAACCCCCCCCCCCCCCGAAACCGACATCCCTAGATCGTGAAGTAAAATAGACAGAACTGTCCCGGTTGGTCCGTGAAAAAATATGGCATAACCCTATATATAACTCCTTTGTTCATAACTTTTGTGAGTAGCATATCTTTTTTTTCGACTTCAAAATTTCTGAATAGATGTACTCAGAAAAATGAACATGGTTTAATAAACCAATGTTTAATTTATATAATCATAGGACATTTTAGTTAAAAAAAATATTTAATAAAATTAAATAAAATGAGCTACCTTATAAATTTTTACTACTACTTTTCAGTAATATTTACAACGAATACAAAGTAACAAAATATGTCAAGAAATAAATAATTCTATAAAATATAAATATGTATAAAGAAAATAACGATTCAATATCACATCAACAAAAATATTCAAACTTATTTTACTTTTATTCCAAGATAACCATCGAGCCCTTCTTTCTTTAGTCAATTAACGTTTTCTCTCATTTGGATCTTCGTTTTCACTCAAATTTGCAAATTGCATAATTTTTCAAAATATAAATTTAAATATAAAAAATATTACTTTGTTTTTGAAATTATTAATCAATTAAAAGTAATATCCAATTTCATTTAATTTTAGTTTTAATATTATATAATATTAGAACTTAAAATAAAAATTTAAATATTATAAACATGCTTTGTATGGAAATTTCTAGAATTAAAAAATATTATAATAAATATCTGGATTTTATCTTTCAGTAACTAATCAATAACTATTTTTTTAAAATCCTTTTATTTATTTTAATATACTTAATCACAACTTTAAAATACATTTTATAATGAATATTCATTTTATTGTAAAATATATGAAAACTAAATTTTACAATTCAATTATTTATAATGTGACAGTAAAATCTTTGAAATAAAACATTTATAAATGTTAATAAATAATTTTAAACTGAGGTAACGATTCATAAATGACAAAAATTTGAAGAAAGAAAAATGACAAAATAAAAAAAAACTACAAAAAATTTCAAAAATGAAAAAAAAAATCGAAAAATTCATGAAAAATGTAAAAAAAAAATCGAAAAATTCATGAAAACTGTAAAAAAAAATACATAAAATTAACCAACGTCATTTATGGTTACTATGAGTAAGACTTGAGCAATACAGTGATTAGATAAAAAGAGCGTTTACTTATTTTTGGGTCCAATTATGTGTTGGACGATTATAATCATCAAAATCTGTCTATCTATCTCTGTGGCTCTTCGGAACAAGAAAGTTCTTGGCCGCAGCAACCACATTTCTCCAAGTATCCCTATTCTGAGCCACAGCCCTCCATTCCCTACCCTTTCCCATCTCTCTCACGTCCCTTTCCACATTATCTACCCACCGCGTCCTTGGTCTTCCAAGCGGACTTTTCCCACTCGGTCTCCCCATCAATATATTTTTCGCCATTATTTTTCTCTCCCATTCTGAACGGCTCAACCGATTTTGATGAAATTTGGTATATTTACTTAATGCATCAGTGGGATGAATTGATCAACTTTTGGTGCAAATCCAGAAACAGGAAGTGGTAGTATAAGCGATCGACGATAGGAAGGGAAGGGTTATTTTCACAACAAATTTCACATGAGGAGATATTTTACATATCATGCACTTTGTATTGGTTTTATCCTCGAGAAAAATCATCTTTATTAATTTTTTCTTGATTTAAAATTATATGACGTCATCCAGCCATTCATGACGTCACAGCCTGGTCTTGCATATATATTATAAATAAAATAAAATTAAAAATGTTTATATTTATTATTTATGTATCCATATCTGTTTTTTATTACATTAATAGATATATTAAAATTATTTGAAATTGTTTCTGTAGCTGGAAATTAATTTACTTTAAACCGTCGGTCGGTTCGGACCTAGCCACAGGTCAACTTATTATATATATAATGGTGAGGAAACCTAGAAAGTTATTTTTTGAACACATGTGAGAGAATATAAAGAAGTTATTGGGATAGAGAATGAAAGACCTTTTGGCGTAACCCATCAAGTAAACCAGCCGACAGACACAACCAATTTTTCTCATTAACCACCTTACCTAAGTCATCCAATATACGACAATATATTAAATATGAAAAAAATTCAGATACCAAATTTCATCATGATCTGACTACCGGAAGTGACATTTTACCTATACAAGTAGCGTTAGGTGTAAATTATAAATATATATAATAGTGTTAAACCATTTTACTTTATAATTTAAATTAATTAGTTTGTTTATTTTTATTGTTGTTAAAACATAATAATAATAACCTAATTACCTATTTATATGCGGGAAAGTCTAGGGAGGACACTCCCGCTTTTTTTGTATCTAAAAGTCAAATATTGTTTGTTTTTATCCACGTAAACCTGAAACAATAGAACCAATGGGAAACTGTTTTACTTGACTGTACCCCGGCGAAGAAGCTGTGGTATACCTCTAGTAACCCAATATTTAATAATAATAATATACGTAGTTTAAAGGTGTGTATTTGAATTGTTTTTATTCATTTTTCAAACTAACCACACATATTTCTAAAATGAAATCGATAGCTTTCACTCCTCTGTTCGTCTAAATGCATGACCACAGGCATCCTAAAACTCTATCACGTAGGTGATTGAGATTTTTTGGGGGCAATGACCCTTAACCAACAAACTATTGCAATATATATATATATATATAATATATATAAAAAAATATTAAACTCTTTACTTTCTTTCAAAAGAAATTAATTGTATATTTTTCGCTTCATCATGTTCTTAAAAAGAAAATAATAATACTTACTTTTCTGAACTGTATTAAGTCACTTGATTATTATATATATATAATATCTTTTTAATTTTTAATCTTCTTCCTTTTGTGAAATGTCATTGATACTTTGACCTTTCCACTGTGGAGGTAGAATGTCACTCTTAAATAAAAAAATCAATAAAATAAAGATAAAATTTTATATGTTAATTCTCTCAGCAAAAATAATTATATAATAAGATAAAAAAAAAAAGAATAACATGATTTGGCGGATATTAAAACATTAATCATCTTCCTTGTTAGGTTCAGAGGTTGAAATTTGAATTTTTAAGATGTCTGTTTATTTTGAAGGGTTCTTGCTTTACGTCATAGGTTCTTAAACTTATGTACTCCACGGACCCCCACTTGAAAAAATTTTTTTTGACGGACCCCCATCACAACTTTAGGTACTTTACGTCATTTTATTAATTAATTTCTGGCTTACGATCTCATAAGGACAAGGATATATGATGAATATTTCTAACAGTGATTGGTGAATAACGATTTTTTTGCATATTGTAGAACACATTTTATTAGAAATTATAATATTGAAGAAAGAAAATACAAACATTGTCATAGCAACAAATCTCACAAATTATAATGGGTACTTACATTAAATTCATATAAATATTTTATAATTTTTTTCAGAAAATATTAAATAAGAAATATTTTAAAAAATAACTGCATCTATCTCATTAAATATAACTTACATATTTAATGAGATGTATGCAGTTGTTTTCTTGAAACAAGAATCTCAATATCTGGCTTAATATTGGAAACTTTTAATCTAAGATCCGGCTCTACATTTAATTTGTTTCTATATTTAGACTTAATATAAAATAGTACCGAAAAAGCTTGTTCGCATAAATATGTTGTGCAGAATGGAATCAAGTGTTGAAGTGCTTTATTTGCAAGCGCAGGATAATCTGACCTGAGAAGTAACCAAAAGTTGCTCAATTCAGTTTTGTTAAATTTTAGTTTATAAGTTGTATCACATGATAATTCCACGAGAATATCTTGTTCAGGTGCAGATAAATGTTTAGCATTTGTAATTTCCATATTAAATGGATCTCTGATCCAGTTATTGCAAGGATCAGGAGTAGAAAAATACTTCCTGAAGTTGCTTTTCAAAGTAATTAAATGTTCAACAAATAATTGACGCGTTTGATTAAGCAATTTTTCACTGGAGCTTTCTATGAAATCATTGAGAGTTGGAAAAGACTCATATACACCGTTCTGGATGCGTTTCGACCACAAGTCGATTTTTTTAATCATTGCTTCTATTTTATCTTCAACTTTAAATATATTTACAACAGTACCTTGCAGGCTCAAATTAAGTTCGTTCAATTTTGTAAAAATATCAGTCAAGTAAGCCACCTTAGCTAACCAGATAAAATCATTGAAACATTCGGTCAGTTCAAAATGCGCATCTATTAAAAACAATCGTATTTCATCTCGAAGCTCAAAAAGGCGAATGAGTACTTTCCCGCGGGACAACCAACGTACATCTGTATGTAATAATAAATGTGTATGTTGACTACCCATTTCCTCACACAAAATTTTAAAAACTCTGGAATTAAGTGGACGAGCCTTAATGAAATTGACAATTTTAACTACTTCGTCTAATGTTCTTTTCAAATCTGGTGACATATTTTTGGCTGCTAATGATTCTCTGTGAATGCAGCAATGATTCCAAACAACCTGAGGCGCAACATTTTTAATAAGAGCAATCAATCCAGTTCTTGTACCTGACATTGCACGAGCACCATCAGTGCAAATTCCAACACATTTTGGCCACTCTATTTCATTTTCGGTTATAAAATTATTCAAACTGTTAAATATGTCATTAGCTGTCGTTCGTGAAGGTAGTGAATCACAAAACAATACATCTTCTTGTATTTGATTTTCAAACTCATATCTAATGAAAGCTAACAAATTGGCATTATTAGTGACATCAGTACTTTCATCCAATTGTAATGAGTAATAGTGACTTTTGCGCACTCTCGATATTAATTCTTCTTTTATATTACATGACATGTCTTCAATCCTATTCTTAACCGTATCATTTGATAATGAAATCAAATTTATATCGTTTGCTGCTTTAGTTCCTAACATTATATTTGTAATTACTTTTGTAGCAGGAAGAATTAATTGCTCTGCTATATTATGCGGCTTTCCTGCTTTAGCAATAAGTAGAGCTACTTCATATGATGCCATTACTGCTTTCTTACTCATACCACCAGATCCCGTCTTTACCATCAATTTCTGACTTGAATTAAGTTCTTCTTTTTTCATTTTAAAAAATTCGATAGACTTACTAACATGCTCGCTGTGCTTTGTTTGTAAATGACGTCTGAGATTAGCAGGTTTCATACTTTCATTGGATAAACTTTCCTGACATAGAACGCAGACTGGTCTTTCCACATCATTGTTGCAAATATAAGTAAATCCAAATGATAAATAATCATCCGAATATTTTCTAGTTTTGCGTTTCTTGGTAGAGTTTGCTGTTGATGCCTCATCATCTGATTCTTTCCGTTTCTGTGTTGAACCAGTTTGTAGCCAACGATCCATTTTATGGAGTAATTTATTAACATTGAACTACAATAATATAAATATAATATAAATATAATATAAATATAACGAATTATTATTTACTAGCTATGTTTTAATATGATTTTAAATGAATGTTTTAATATCATTTTAAATGAATGTTTTAAATCATTTTAATAAATGTTTTAAATCATTTTAAATAAATGATTTAATATCATTTTAAATGAATATTAATTTATATAATAAATATATTTCGTAATTTGATTCTAAAATATTATTAATTTCGTAATTTGATTCTAAAATATTATTAATTTCGTAATTTGATTCTAAAATATTATTAAAATAAATATTTTTTATTCATAAAACTAACTTATACTTACTCTCAAAAACAGCCTTTCTGGGAAATTGCAAAATGTGTTTAGTGTTTTTATAAAATAATGATCATGCAAATTACACTAAAAATTAAAAAAAATTATTAGCTATAATAAACTATTATTAGCTATAATTTAATTATAATTAATTAAATTAATAAAAATAATTTAAAGATACAACTCGTTGAGAAATGAACTTATAATTAACATTAATAAAAATAATTTAAAGATACAACTCGTTGAGAAATGAACTTATAATTAACATTTGCTTTAAAACTGTTTAAAACCCCAGAGTGGACGCTGACAATTTGGGTTTTTCCGGGTAAGACTGTCCCCTCCCCTGGTTTTCCCCAATAACAAAGTGAAAGAAAATTCCCTTATATGCCTCCCCTTCCGAGCCCCTAAGAGGGGTTATTTTAAAGGAACAATCGAAAAATGATTTTAAATGAATGAATGGATGAAAATTCAAATTTTATATATAGTTTTTTATATATGTTTATTTATTCACAAAAAATTAATTGACATAATTATCAATTTAATAAAATAAAATAGTATTATTAATAGTATTAAATTATAGCCGTAATTCTCTAGGAGGATATAGTTAAACAATGAACTTTAAATATTTATATATGTATATATTTTTACGATGATTTTTTTCCGAGGACCGCGGACCCCCAGTAAAGGCTTCGCGGACCCCCAGGGGTCCGCGGACCACAGTTTAAGAACCACTGCTTTACGTTATTCAATTTCCCGTTCAGTCAGATCGTGTGATAGTTAAACGATCAATGATTCTTTTATATCCTTGATGTGTCCCTAATTCGTTTAGAATTATTAATTAGAATTAATGCACAAGCATATCTAAAATAAATAAATATTTACGAAGGTAATGAGCATTATTATATTTTTCTTTATTAGAATTGCTTATAACAATTATAGTATAATTGTATAATTAAATTATAATTTTATAATTTTTAAAAAAAAAAAATAATTATTAAAAATTTGTTCAAATATTTTATTGTTTTTAATATAATAAATAAATAAATTATATTATCGATGCAATCCAATATTATCGATAATTAAAGAAGAATTATAATTAAAGAAATAACCAAAAGTTTCATTTAAAATTATACTAAATAAATTGAACTCATTAAAAAATAGTTAAAAATTGAAATTAATTTAAAATTAGCTGGAGTGTCTCCACTCGATTATCTCGCAATTTGAATAGGATTAAATAACATAATATATTATATTTAAATTAAATTTAATTTATTATAAATTATAAATAATAAATATTAAACCAGCGCATGTTTGGCTTTTTTTGATGGCACCACGTCACGTGTTGGAGCGTAAGATTTGCAGTGTTAAAAAATTAATTCTGGTAATTTCAGCGAATCAATCAAGCTGAAATTCTATATATAGCAGTTTTATACAATTATTAATCATGTGAAAAATTATCAAACATATATCTTTATTTTTACGGTCACTTTAGAGGAAAAAAATCAAAACGTTGTAAGTAATGACCCTCTTCCGGTTGAGCTACATTTCTCAAAAGTTGATAAAAAAACTTCGAATTTTGAATAATGCTCATGTACCAAATTTCATCATTCTAGCTCAAACCGTTTTTGCGTAATCTTGGTTACATACATACACAGACATTTTTCTCAACCTTAGTGAAAATGATTCAGGAACCTTCAAAACGTATAAAAACATCAAAATCTCAACATCGAAAATTTTCGTGATCGCAATACGAGATAGTAAAAATGGATAATTTAATATTTCATTAAAAATACCTCCTTAATAATTCTATCTATCAAACTCTGTGGTTCTATGGAATTCGAAAGTTCTTGGCGGCAGCAACCACACTTCTTCAAGTATCCCTATACTGAGCCACACACAACCCTCTAATCCCCACCCTCCCCCATCTCTCTCACGTCCCTTCCCACATTATCCACCCTCCGCGTCCTTGGTCTTACAAGCAGACTTTTCCCACTCGGTCTCCTCGCCTATATATTTTTCACTATTCTTTCCTCTCCAATTCTAACCACATGCCCTGCCCATCGCAGCCTTCTTGATTTTATAATTCTAACTATATCTGGAGATGCATAGAGGTCATGCAATTCCTCGTTATGCAGTCTCCGCCATTCACCATGACCTCATCTTTCTTTGGCCCATAATCCTATTCTCAAATACTCTAATTCTACTCTCGTCACCTAAGGTCATAGACCATGCCTCACACCCATATAATACAACCGGTAAAATAATTGTTTAAAATAATATATTTTAATTTTTATATCCTTTGATAATAATTTTGACGCGATAAGCCCCTTTACGGCACGAGAACAGGCGCTACCCGATTGCAACCTCGCTTTAAATTCTTCTCGAATATTATTATCCTTCGTTATTACAGAACCTAAGTATTTAAATTTTTCTACATTTTCAAATTTTACTTTTTTGTATGTTAAGCCTTTGTGTGTTAAATATGTTTATTAATAAAAATATAAATATATTTCTATTTTATAATAAAATTAATAAAATAGAAACGAAAATAAATTTTTAATTAATTGTATAATATAGTTATAACATAATGAAATACTAAACGTAAGATTGACCGTTCAAATCTCATCAAGTTCACACATTTTTCTAATATTATCATTTTGTTATAGATTATTAAATAAATGTGTTAACCGGTTAAAATTTACTTAAATCCAATAAAATACATAATAATATATAAAAAAATAAATTTTAATTAATTCACAAATCGAAATAATAAATAAATTTTCCTATTATGTATTATTATAAATATTTTCTAATTTTTACTCTGTAATATATATCTTTAATTCATATTTGATCGCAAAATTAATAAATAATACATTTTTCGATTTGTATGGCGTGAATAGCTCGATTGCATAATTTCTTCTTTATCATTTGTCTCATTACAATATTCCATTAATATCATTTGGATAGATTCCAATCCAATTGTTTTATTATACAATCTTTTTTTTCTATGATGGAAAGGTGAATGAAAGACTCGGTGGGCTCTTTTCTTTTCACTTAATTCAAATATTTCCATATTCTTCATATATTATTCATTTTATTTGATTATTTAAATACTTTTATACTTGCAAATAAAGACAAAATCTAATTTCTATTATTGTTTTTTTTTAACATTTTTTTACATTAATTACTTTAATGTAGAATTAATTTAATTAATAGTTTTATATAATGTTATTTTAAAGAATTGTTTTTAATACTTTCACTTGTCTTTATTTAAAAACATTAATTTTTTTTATATTCTGACTTATGTATAGTATTAAATAATTAGATTTTATGTTAAATCTAAAAAAAAAATCTGGAGGGTCTCCACTCGACTATCTCGCAATTATAATTGAATTAACTAACATATATTATATTTAAATTAATTTTATTTAATTAAATTATAAATTAAAATTAATTAATTAAATTATAAATTAAAATTAATTAATTAAATTATAAATTAAAATTAATTAATTAAATTATGAATTAAAATTAATTAATTAAATTATGGATTAAAATTAAAATTAATAAATAATATTTATTAAACTAGTGCATGTTTGGCTCTTTGTTGATGGCACCACGGCACGTGCTGGCGCGTGATTTGGAGTGTTAAAAAATTAATTCCGGTACTTTCAGCAATTCAATCAAGCTGAAATTCTATATATAGCAGTTTTATACAATTTTTAATCATGTAAAAAACATAAATCTATATTTTTACGGTCAGTTTAGAAGAAAAAAAATGAAAACTTTGTAGATAATGACCCTCTTCCGAAAGAGCTACATTTTTCAAAAGTTGATAGAAAACTACGAATTTTGAATAATGCCCATGTACCAAATTTCATGATTCTAGCTCAAACCGTTTTTGGGTAATCTTGTCTACACACCCACACCCACAGAGACACACATACACACACACAACCTTACAATTAGTGAAAATGACTCAGGGACCTTCAAAACGTATAAAAACATCAAAATCTTGACATCGAAAATTTTCGTGATCGCAATACAAAAACGAAAATTTCTTTAAAATTAAAAAAAAAAAATTTTTCTAAGTTTACTAATTTTATATTATAAATAAATTATCAAAATGATTTTCATTCTTTCTTTTTCTGAATCTATCGTTGTGGCTATACAGAACTCGAAAGTTCTCGAATTCATTGATTAAAATAAATAATAAAATTTTACATTCAATATTATATAAATTAATTCGGTTTTTAAGGAATGTGGAATGATTCTGGATATCTAAGTGGGGAGTGAAATGATTGGTTATAAAAGTAGTATGTATTCTTCAAGACGATGAAAGTGAAAATATAAACGCATTTGCATGTTCTTAAGTATCCACGCCAGTTCACCTTGGACCTTTAGAATTAAAACGAACCTAGATGTCAGACATTCAAGATATAATATAATACATATATAATATTATGAATATAGATACACTTATTGAAATTGAATAAAAAGTGATTCGATTCTGTTATTTTATAAATAACTCAATGCTAGATATTTACGTACTAAAATTCAATTAAATGTAATATTATAATTTTAATTTGATAAGGTTATTATTTATCATTTTAGTATATATTATTTATAGGTTTATATTTAAATAAATAGTCAATAATTCTATATAATTATAATGGATTTAGGCCGAATGATGAGGACAAGGTTTTCTACCAGGAGGAAAGAATACAAACCCCTCTTAAAACTTTATTTATATAGGTATTTTGTTTAAATATGAAATAATCACATAAAAAATTACATTTTATTTTGTAATTTAATTGTATTAATATAAAAATTTATTTTAAAAATCGTTTAGTATTTTTTAAATAAAAAAGCAGGTCAATAAATCCGTGACTTTTTGAATGAAACACAGGTTTTTGAATAAAGTTTTTTTTATTTTTCAACGTAGTCTCCTTTGAGCTCTTTACACTTCGTCCAACATTTTTCCAATTTTTTTATCCCTTCCAAAAAATAAGATTTGTTTGTGAGATTATTTTATCGTTGGAGACAAATCTCTTTTCGCCGAGTCATTTCTTCAGGTTTAGAAACAAAAAATAATCACTCTGGACTAAATCCGGAGAATAGGACGGATGAGAGAGCATTCGTATCCCAATTGATGGATTTTCAATTTTTTCATTTTCTTCTCAAATAGTCTGATATTAATTGATGTCAAAGAAAAACTAAAAGACCCAGCTGGTTCAAATTTCGACAGGAGTCAGCTGATAGTTTCCTGCTGTCAGAAGCAGTGTTTCCAAAACTCTTTCCGCCGTGCCATTTCTTCAGGTTTAGAAACAAGAAATAGTCACTCTGGGCTGATACGGAATACGATGGGTCATTTTGACTAATTATCAATCTGAAAAAGATAATAATTTAAAATTAAAAAAAAATATTTAATTAAAACAATAAATGATAAATTATTTAAATCGTTAAGGTATTTTGGGATCTTATCTAACTATTTTTCTTTGAGTTCTTTATAATTACTAGTTCCTATTCTAAGTAACCTCCATCTTAATTCTATTTTCTTTCAATTCATTTATTTTCCGTCTCTTTATAATGTCATCGGTCTAACAACCGGTCATTTGTCAATTTATCTCCCCACAAACAAGCTTCACGCAAATCTTTCTTTCCCCATTCTAGCCACGTGATCTGCTACATCTCAATTTACTCGGTTTTACGCCTCTAACTGAGAACTTGAGATATAAACATCACTTAATTCTAATTGATATAAAAAAAAATTAAAAATATAAGATATATATCAGTTAAGTATATAAGTATATTATAAACGACATCTTGTTTTATTTTTAACTCCTTAAATAACTAATATCTTTAACAACTTATAAAAATTATTATTTCTTCTCTTAAATATAAAAACTAAATTAATATAAAAATGAAGTAATTATTACTAAATTTTTATTTGTCGTTAAGGATACATGTTTTTTTATTTAAAAAGGTTTTATTTTTATTAAAGGAAAGGGAAGTGTGTCTATCAAGAGGTGCTTAGCATTCGAATTCCACCGGAAGAACATTCATTCAGTATTCATTCTCAATTTGTCAAACACTCAATCCAAGATTCATACTGAATTTAGAAATATGCTTTTCTTCGGGCTTTAAATGGAACAGTTCGTCGAAAATAAATATAAGCATCGTCATCGAATACTGTTAAGAAAAAAAAAATATTAATTTTAGATAAACCCTTTTGAATTTATCATCTTAATAATAAACATATAGTAAATATAAGTATGTACTTAAAAATACATTAATTAAATCTATTTTCAATATTTTATAGAATTAATTAATAATAATTGCTGACTATATATTTGTGGATGTTTTTTTTTAATATTTTGTTAAAAATTATATTAATTTATTAAAAATTATTATAAAACTTCAAGTTTAAAAGATAAATTATAGATAAAATTAAAATAAAATTATATATATTATTATATTGTATTTGATATAAAATTATAGTTTAAATTTTTAACAAATATTTTAAATTGTAATTTTTAATATTTGTCTGGGTAATCATTGTAATGATGAAGGAATTGGATGAAGGAAGCTTAGGATTGAGACGTTTGGAGGAATGTGGTTGATGCGACCAAGAAATTTCCGAAGTTCCAAATGACCAAAAAGAGAACATATATTTAATATTTTATCTCAATTATGTTATAATAATATTTTTTTAATATATTATATAACAGAAAAACCGGAAATACATTAAAACATATTCAAAAAATAATTAATAATTAATTTTTTGAACATTTTCATTATATTATTTATCAAATTACTATATATTCTATGTTTAAAACCAATATTATAATTTTAGTTTTATTTTTAGAAATAAGTATATAAATTTTTAAAAAATAGAGACTCTTCTGCAGGCCTAATGATATAAAAACATATTTGTGCTAAATTTCATTATAAACAGTTACTCTGCAAAACAAACATACATACAAACTTACCTTCATTTTTTATAAATATTTAAAAGAGAAATATTTAACATTAATTATAAATTCATTATAAGTAAATCTTAACAAAAAAAAAACAAAAAAAAACTAAAGTTTTACAAAATAGAAATCAATTTCATAATCATATTCTATAAATAGTCATGAACGGTATATTATATAAATCATAAATATATATAATATGTTTTAATTATTCTTTTGAAATTTATTTTTATATTTAATTCCGGTTTTTATTTTTACTATCTCGCCAGAGATAGTATTGCGATCATGAAAATTTTCGATGTTGAGATTTTGATGTTTTTATACGTTTTGAAGGTTCCTGAATCATTTTCACTAAGGTTGAGAAAAATGTCTGTGTGTGTGTGTGTGTGTGTGTGTGTGTGTGTGTGTGTGTATGTGTAGACAAGATTACGCAAAAACGGTTTGAGCTAGAATGATGAAATTTGGTACATGGACATTATTCAAAATTCATAGTTTTCTATCAACTTTTGAGAAATGTAGCTCAACTGGAAGAGGGTCATTACCTACAACGTTTTGATTTTTTTTCCTCTAAAGTGACCGTAAAAATAAAAATATATGTTTGATAATTTTTCACATGATTAATAATTGTATAAAACTGCTATATATAGAATTTCAGCTTGATTGAATTGCTGAAAGTACCAGAATTAATTTTTTAACACTGCAAATCTCACGCGCCAACACGTGCCATGGTGCCATCAATAAAAAGTCAAACATGCGCTGGTTTAATATTTATTATTTATAATTTATAATTAATTAAATTTAATTTAAATATAATATATTATGTTATTTAATCCAATTCAAATTGCGAGATAGTCGAGTGGAGACACTCCAGCTAATTTTATTAATATCCACATCGTAGTGATCTAGCAACAAAAATTCAAATTTAAATTAATATGAATATTTACCCCACTCAAAGCTTTAAAATACAATGTATATATATTCTACATATAGGAAATAAATTTAATAAAGAAAATAATAATTATTTGATCATTTTGATGATAAAAATCAGTCAAAAGTATAGAAAAATATTAACAAATAAATAAATAATACTTTATATAAAAAAAAAACTTTTTTAAAAAACCACGTTTTTAACGCACTAAAAAGAAGAAAATAATTTTTCTGAAACCCCATAGGTACTGACATTACAAACAAGAGATATGATTTGAAGAAAATTTTCTATAACGTAAAACGTGGGGCGCAAATAATAATAAATTTTTTAAATGCAATATAATTTCTTTGATTAATTTATTTCAATATCCATGGATTTATATTTTAAGTTTTATATTTTTTACCAGACTTTTTGTAAAAGGGAATATTATTAGTAATCCAACAGAATACTTTTATTAATGTAAATTTTTTTTGGAAAATTAATTCCTTAATATTAAATAAACATCTTCAATTTACACTTTAGAAATTTTATTAACATAAATATTAAATATTTGCTAGAAGTTTTGCAGTAGCAAAATTTAGTTTTAGATTTCTTCAAGTTAAATTTCTTATATTATTTACCAGAATATTGTTAGGATGTCATTTTTTATCAGAATTTTTTAAAAGTGAATATTATTAGTAATCTAAAGGTAATCTTTTCATAAATTAAATTTACCTCTTTTAAAAATTTCGATAAGTTATAAGCTTTACTTTTTGAAGCTAATTAAAATATGAATTCATTTATCCTATTAATTTGTACCTAATAACATTTATTTATAAATTTTTATACGATACAGAATATTTTAGCCATAGTTGCGCCCCACGTTTTACGTTATAGAAAATTTTCTTCAAATCATATCTCTTGTTTGTAATGTCAGTACCTATGGGGTTTCAGAAAAATTATTTTCTTCTTTTTAGTGCGTTAAAAACGTGGTTTTTTAAAAAAGTTTTTTTTTTATATAAAGTATTATTTTCTACTTTTTAGTCTTCATATATTGCAATCGATTTCACTTGACCTATACTACTTTTAAGTTTTTTGATTGACTTTAATAGTCATGAAATACTATTATCCTGAAAGTAATAAATTTAAATTGAATTATAAAGAGAAATTTTTAAATTTCTCATATTTTAATTCTTTATTGCCTAAAACTCATAAATTTAAATTTTGTTTTCTAAATTACAGTACAAAACATTAATATACCTTCTTTCAAATTTATTTACATTTTAAATATTATACATATTATATTATTCTTTTAACGGGTTTTTAACGGTTTTTTTCAAATTTAAATATTTACACTTTTTGTTTTGATTTTCCCATACAAAATTATATTCATTAATTATGCTCTAATTAAACACTTGCAAGCTACGAATGTGTTATTTTATTGTATTGTCATCCAGAATACATTACTCTGAAAAGTTTCAGAGCGATTGGATGACTGGAAGTGGTCGAAATTTCGATTGCAAGATTTGACCCGAACAGATAAATAAACAAACAAACAAACAAGAAAGCAAGCTAAGAAAAACGTGGTAAAATACACTCAGTTAGCAAGAGTGCTAATGATGACTTGGTGAGATGCAGAGAGCAAATGATAGCTGAAGGAAATTGAGGGTGGCGTTTAAGTCGAAAAAAGGTGTGTCGAAACAGGCAACCAATCAGAAGACCCGTTAAGTAAAAATAAGAAGAGGGGAGTTTGAACCTTTTTTCTACCTCCCTATTATATTTTTTCAATATTTTGATTTTATTAATTTTTTATCTCTCTTTGTAAAGACGAAATTATAACTTTAAAATGATTTTAAATGTAATCAATCAAAAGTCAGAAATTATAATTTAAAAAAATCAAAATTCTTCATAAAAAAAAAATGGCTTTTTATTTTTTCTAATACATTTACCGTGTATATAATATATAGAGATTCTTTATTTCATTAGATTGAATATTATTTATTAGTAATTCATTTAATAAATATCTAATCGTTATTTGAAATTTATTTAATTATTATTTTAGAATTTATGATGCTTAATCCAAATTTAATTCGCAGCATGGAACATACGATCAGGACTGTCATTTAGTTGGAGGGGAGCGACCTGAACATTTTTTCAAACTTCTTATTTAAACGGATTTTAATATTTTGATTATTATTATTAATTAATGTATTATATTTGCATCCCGCCTCGTTTTTGTATTAGATATTGTATCAATATTTTTTATATTTAAAATATTTTAAAATTTTTTAATTAATTTCGAAAGAAAATTAAAAATATATTTATACAATTTTTGCTAGTATAATAAAATAAGATCTAATGAAATATATTTATTTTTATCGTCAATTCACAATGTGTCATTTATTATATTATTAATTTGTGAAATGATTACAAATTTTATGTAAAATCCATTCTCTATTCGTTTAGATCAAAAATAATATATTTAATATTTAATATATTGAATATATTTAATACATACTAGAATCAACTCTTGAATATTTTTTTAAACAAGCGGACTATGGACATCTGTATTATTTATTTTTAATGTTTTGACAAAGTCCCTTTTGTTGTTTTCTTCTTTTGTATTATGTATTGAGAAAGGTAAGTTTTGGAAAGGGCCTTTTGTTGTATTATTATTGTTTCTCCTTTTTAAGTTAACAAAATACAAATATTCATTAATTATGCTCTAATTAATCACTTGCAAGCTACGAATGTGTTATTTTATTGTATTGTCATCCAGAATACATAACTCTGAAAAGTTTCAGAGCGATTGGATGACTGGAAGTGGTCGAAATTTCGATTGCAAGATTTGATCCGAACAGATAAACAAGAAAGCAAGCTAAGAAAAACGTGATAAAAATAATAAATACAACATAAAGAAAATCTATATATTTAAATACTGAATATCCACAAAAAGGAAAAAGAACGACTGGGATAGGTCAAAGTTTACCATAACTTGTGCGAAGTAAGTGTGAAAACTCGGATAATAATTTAAATATAATTAGGAATAAACTTACTTTACTAATTAGCCAAATACATTAAGTTGACTATTTATTTATATTTTATTTTTAATCAAATTTGTTCATATTTTTAATAAATTGAAATAAAAACTTTAGGAAATTTCTCTAATTATAAACATTTTTTAACAACAAATAAATTCTTTGAAAGACAACTTTGATTTGTTAGTCAAGTTTAGTGTCTGGTGTTAATGGCTAAAACAAGGTTTAGTTTATTTATTTATTTATTTGGTAATTATTCAGGTTAACTCATTTTCGTGGATTTGGATAATACTTTACCAGTGGGTTCCTTTTGCAATTCTAAATAAACTTTTCTTATGAAATTTTTCCCGACATCTTATAGTTTTCGAGATAAAAATTATTAAAATTTACATATAAATTCATCGATATTCATTAGCTAGTATGTTTTATCCGTTTGGCTAACAGATGGCGCACTTATTTTCGATTTTTATAAGTTCGGTTTGGATATAGGAAAATTTTATAATTTTCATAATATAAGAAATTATTTAATTAATTTTTTAATTTTCATAATATAGGAAAATGATTTAATTAATTTTTTAATTTTCATAAATCCAAACCGAACTTATAAAAACCGAAAATTAGTGAAGTGAATTAGTCAATAAAACATTACTTAATAGTACATTTCGACGTTCATAACTACTAAATAATTTTTATCTCGAAAACTATAAGATGCCGGGGAAAATTTCATAAGAAAAGTCTTGGGTAGCTCCTTTACAGCCGTGATAATAATTTTTTTCTACATAAATTTTGACACACAAACTAGCATTCGATGTTAGAAGAAAATTTTTTTTTTAGTCCAGTTGGGGTTTGTCTAATGTTGATGATTAATAATTATTTATTCTACCTGGTGTAGCCCCTTTACAGCCAGTTCATTAAGAATTTATTTATAGTTAGTGATTTAATTAAATATTTATACCGATTTGTAAATAATTATATAGACTGTTTATTTTATCAATGTAACTGGTGCCAACAAAGTGGAAACGAGGCGTTAATGTCCTTAATATCTAATAATAATAATGATAAAAAACAATAAAGAAATATAAATATATATATATTTTTTTTTTTTGAAACAGTATCAAATATTCTGTTATATTGTGGTTATGGAATGATAGGTTGGCAATCACAGATGAATGATGAACGAAAATTTTCCGGTAGCGTTAATCATCGTTACTTTTGACATTTGCCTTGGTGGTGAGTGACGGCGGTTGTGGGACAACTCCATAGCATGGAACCAAGGTGATCTAGACAAGTCTTGTTATTCACTTCCATCTAACTCGTAACATCTGGGTCAAACAGATCGTGTTTTTTTTTTTTTTTATTTCATATTTTTTTATATCATTATTATTTCTTATTCATTTGTGTTTTAATTAAAAAGCTCTATTGTACTCATTACCTTGAACGTCGATGGAAGATGATGAGTAGAAGATTTATTTGTCTACCTTACGGATGCACTTCTAATGGCCAGAATGATATTTCAGTTTTTTCAGTTCCGTTCAGTCATGGTGCACAATAACATTATTACTTATTATTATCATTTAGAAATTTATTTTTTTTTTCAAAAGACTGATCTCAAATAATGTCATTTATAAAATTGAGTCAGGTTTTATAAATTAAAGTTGAATCCTCAACCATTCACTTTATTATTAGAAATTTCAATAAAATAAACATCAATTTATCCAATTTTATGATTTTGCAGTGTAAAGAAAACTAAGATTGATGAAAAATTGTTTCTAAAATTTTAATATTTTTAGAGTGAGGATTGGATTTATGTCCATTTTAACCAACCTTCTTTTTTAAACTTAAAACTAATTAACAGAAGCGGATTAAGTTGATTGGGGGCCCCGGGCGGTAAAATTGAAATGGGCCCTCGGTTATTTACAATTATAATTGAAAGACAAATTTTGTTTATATTATAATTTAGGCTGTTTTATACTTACATATATAGTACTTATGTAAAAATTATGTATTTTTTATCTGTATCAAGAATAACTTGTTTTATTTAAACTCCGATTATCCATAAACTCAACAGTTTTTTGAAATTTTTTTTAAAGAAATTTAGGTTTCGGTGGGCCCCTCGGGCTAGTGGGCCCCACCATTTGTTACTAATAGGTGCAAGTTGAAATGAAATGATGGTAATTGTTTACAAAACGGAACTCCAGGGATTGCCAGTAGATTCCTTTTTTAATTCCAAAGAAACTTTCCTTATGGAATATTTCTCTGTCTCTTCTAGTCAGTGGCGTACCGTGAGGTTCTTGCGCCTGGGGACAACTGAGAAATTAGCGCCCCCTTTCTTATATATATATATATATATTTAATTTAATTTTTTTTAAAGAATATTAATGACGAATAACGAAACAGGTTTATATTATTTTAATAAGCGTATAAATAATATTTATTGACTTACACAAAATAGAGTTTTACTTTAAATATTAATTCTTCTTTTGTTCCAAATTGGCTTCCCTAATTTTGCGCCCCCTAAATTTGGCGCCTGGGGACATATGTCCACCCCTGCCCCCCCCCCCCCCCTTAGTTACGCCACTGCTTCTAGTTTACGAGATAAAAATTGTAAATGTATTTATATACAAATTTTAATAATATTTTAATTATTAATAATAATTTAATAATATTTTAATTATTAATAATAATTTAATAATATTTTAATTATTAATAATAATTTAATAATATTTTAATTATTAATAATAATTTAATAATATTTTAATTATTAAAATTGGTATATAAATCCATTTACAACTTTTATCTCGTAAACTAGAAGAGACAGAGAAATATTGCATAAGGAAAGTTTCTTTAGAATTAAATAAGTTGACCTGTGGCCAGGTCCGAACCGACCGACGGTTTGAAGTAAATTAATTTCCAGCTACAGAAACAATTTCAAATAATTTTAATATATCTATTAATGTAATAAAAAACAGATATGGATACATAAATAATAAATATAAACATTTTTAATTTTATTTTATTTATAATATATATGCAAGACCAGGCTGTGACGTCATGAATGGCTGGATGACGTCATATAATTTTAAATCAAGAAAAAACTAATAAATATGATTTTCCCGGGGATAAAACCAATACAAAGTGTATGATTCGTGGTGATATATAAAAAAATCTCCTCATGTGAAATTTGGTGTGAAAATAACCCTTCCCTTCATATCGTCGATCGCTAATACTACCACTTCCGGTTTCCGGATTTGCACCAAAAGTTGATCAATTCATCCCACTGATGCATTAAGAAAATATACCAAATTTCATCAAAATCGTTTGAGCCGTTCAGAATGGGAGAGAAAAGAATGGAGAAAAATATATTGATGGGGAGTCCGAGTGGGAAACGTCCGCTTGGAAGACCAAGGACGCGGTGGGTATATAATGTGGAAAGGGAGAGAGAGATGGGAAAGGGTAGGGAATGGAGGGCTGTGGCTCAGAATAGGGATACTTGGAGAAATATGCTTTCGAGTTCCGTAGAGCCACAGAGATAGATAGACAGATTTTTATGATTATAATCGTCCAACACGTGATTGGACCCAAAAAATAAATTACAAGTTATTGTTCAAGCCTTTCTCATAGTAACCATAAATGACGTTGGTTAATTTTATGTATTTTTTTTTACATTTTTCATGAATTTTTCGATTTTTTTTTTCATTTTTGAAATTTTTTCTAGTTTTTTTTTATTTTGTCATTTTTCTTTCTTCAAATTTTTGTCATTTATGAATCGTTACCTCAGTTTAAAATTATTTATTAACATTTATAAATGTTTTATTTAAAAGATTTTACTATCACATTATAAATAATTGAATTGTAAAATTTAGTTTTCATTTATTTTACAATAAAATGAATATTCATTATAAAATGTATTTTAAAGTTGTGATTAAGTATATTAAAATAAATAGAAGGATTTTAAAAAAATAGTTATTGATTAGTTATTGAAAGATATAATCCAGATATATTTATTATAATATTTTTCTTGGAAAAATTTATACATTTAAATGAAAAATATATTGGTGGGGAAACCGAGTGGGAAACGTCCGCTTGGAAGACCAAGGTGGGTGGGAAGGGACGTGAAAAGGATGAGTGTGTGTTTGGTTGGGTGGTTGTGTTTCAGGATAGGGACACTTGGATAAATGAGGTGGAAAACTTTTGAGTACTGTACAGCTACAGAGATAGATAAATATAACATATACAATAATAAAATATAATTAATTTACTGATCAAATTAAAATATATTATAATATTAAAATTAAAATATATTATAATTATATATAAACCCAAAAAGTAATGAATGTTTTAATATATCATACTTATTGAAATAATCTATACGGACGGACGGACGGACGGACAGACATCATTCTAAAAATACTTTTTTCTGTTAAGAAAATGCATGATTCGTGGAGATATGTAAAAATCTCCACATGTGAAATTTGGTGTGAAAACAATACCTCCCTTACTATCGCGGTCGGTAAAAAGGAATCCACTGGCAAAGTTTCATCCAAATCCCTGGAGTTCCGTTTTGTAAACAATTACTGAAATGATTCTATATATTTAAAATATTACCTTTAATAGTCAGATAGAATTTAAAACTTTTGTACCTAAAAACATTATCAAACATTTAAACTTAATTTGTATAAAATAAAGATTAAAATAAATTATATTATTATATAATTTATAAAAGATATTATTTAAATATTATATATAAATAAATATATTTAGAAAGCCTAAATGAGCATATATAATATATATATATATATATTGTCAATGTATTGTCAATAAATATATTATTATTTTCTTTTCAATTGAATTATAATTACACTATTATTTATTTATTGATCGATAATACAAACAGGTTTCTTTCTTTCCTTATTTTATAAAAAAATCTATGCTTAACCTATTGAATTGAATTATTATATTTCAATGGTAATTTTTAGATTATTTCCTTACGCCTGTTTTTATTTACTTTTTAATTTGGCTATCAGAGAAAACATTTTTATTTTTATATTTTATTATTGATTAGAAATAGATTTATTGTACTTTATTTAAATGAAATTATAGTTTATAAATAAATAAACAATATCGGATGTGAAATATTTTTACTTTTTTTTTTATTGAGGCTAAGAACAATTACTAAATTGTAGTATAAATATTCTCATTCCCAGAGTTGAAATAAAACACGGTTAACAGAAAGAATAAGAAGCAGATTTGAAATATTTTTTATTCAACTAGAGTACATTCAAATTTATTATGAGAAAAATTAACAATATATAAAATATATCTTTTAATTTTAACATATAATATTAATTAAAAAGATTAAAATGAATTATATTTTGTTAAAAATAATTTAGGCTAATTAAATGTATTTTTTTTGTAATTTTAAATTTTTAATTAAAAAAGGAATTCATTTGATATTGTAAAGTGGGTTATATTTTAAAAAAATAATAATAATAATTTAATATTATTTGAAAATATTTCATTATATTGAACCTAAAAAAAGAAAATTTTATGAATAATGGTTTAAGTGATTTATTGTGATCTACTTCCTCAATGCTACGCTCTACAGTAACAATAGCTTCTTCTGTACGCACCGTACGGCGTCTCTGGGGATGCGAGTTATCAATAAGTGTAAATGTGGTGCGAAAACGTTCCATGGTTAATTGAATTAACTGCTCTGATGGATGATTTTGTCGACGATAAAATGGACGTAGTACACAATACGTATTCCGCACAGAACCATATTTTCGAAATAAAATTGCACTATTTGCAAGCATTGTTCAGGCGTAAGTCTATTCATGATGAATTGCCAAACCAAACTGAGAATAAATAAATAAAATAAATGACAGCTGTTAAATCGGTCGTCAACTTGAACAGTAATGCCAACTTAAAGTTCTATACCTCGAAAAAACACCCTTTATAATACAAACGTCTGTGGGGAGTAGAAGGTAAAACACTAAACTTTTCTTCAGAGATTTCACTCCTGGAAGCTCCTGGCGATGTTTTGATGCTTTTAACTTGTGGTTGATCAACCCGTGGATTAGGCTGTTCATCAACAACTAAACTTGTTTATACAAAATTGATTGCAGAGCTTCGAACCGGAACTGAACCGAAAACCGAAAACCGAAAAAACCGGTATTTTTGTCGGAACGAAAACCGGAGCTGAACCGAAAAAAATAATATCGGTTTATTTCAGTTCAGTACGTGTTCAATCCAGAGTTGCCACAAGAGGTGTTTTGGCAACACCCAAGCCCGAATTTTTTTCAATTAGTTATGCCTCGCACTGCATGTGTCGCTAAAAACTTTGTTTCAAAAATTAGTGTCCTAGTCATACTCTCCCTTCGGTTGTGTTGGCAGCATCTCGTAGTCGCAATACAGAATTTAATGTTTTCATCATTTGTTTAATACTGAAATTTTGATTTAATGATTTAATTATTAAGTATTAATTTTTTAAATTATTTATTCCATTTGTTACAGGGTTATGTATTGATATAAAGAAAATGATTCATAAATATAAATAAAATTATTAAATAAATTTAAACAAATATTGAATACCTTTGACCAAGTACGAAGATTAGACAGTAAAAAACTTATTTTAGAATTTTGGGAGGAAAATAAAAATACATATCCTCATTTTAACAAAATTGCAATGGTGGTTTTAGGAGATACTGCAACACAAGTTAGTGTTGAAAGAGCTTTCTCTGGTTTAAAGTTTATTTTACGAGACAATAGAAATAGTTTAAATGAAAATATATTAGAAGATATTTTAATAATTAGAGGTATAATTTTCATCTTTTATAATTATAGTTATAATTATAAGTAAATATATCCAAGAATCCTGTATACTTTAACATTAAATATACGAATTTGTTTCGTTTGTTGAGTGTTTGAAAGTAGAAGGATGTAAAAAAATATTCATACTTATTTGTTTCGTTTAATGAATTATATTAACATCTTATATTATATACTTCTAATTATTATACCTTTAATTAATTATTATTATTTATATTATATTGTATCAATTCATGTAGTATGATTTAGGGTGGTAGCAAGTAATATTTTTATATATTTATGGCAGACTCAGCATACCCCGACCTAAATTTCTAATACAAATAAAAGGTCTTTAAAATTAATTAATCGGAGCTGAACCGAAAACCGAAAAAACCGTTATTTTTGCCGGAACGAAAACCGGAACCGAACTGATATTTTTTTTTTATTGAACCGGAACGAAAATCGAAACGAAAAAAATAACGGTTCGAAGCCCTGATTGATTGTTTTAAATGAAGCTATATCTGACAGTATTATGATATCGCGGAGTATCAATGCTTCTAGCAATACGACTAACACAACAAATGACTTTAATAAATGAATGTTGGTCATAACATTTGCATTCATTCAATCCAACCAATAATTAGGAAGAATTTGAACTGTGACAGTAGAATAATTTATAGAAATAATTTTTCAAATTTGCATTAATAAGGTAATAATTATTAACCTAAAAAAATTATTAATTCCACTAAGGCGAGGCATTAAGACCACCTTTGGAGTCTTAACACCTCTCTTCCCCGAATTTGATTCAGAGAAGTTACAATTGACAATAAATTCTAAATGAAAGATAATTACATAATTCGAAATTAATACTCTACTATATAAAATTTTACTAAACCACTAACACCATCTATTCATTACTCGTGAACTGATTCTCTGTCAATATGTCAAGCGAGAGGGGTATATCTGAGAATAAATCACTTGACAGCTATTAAATCGGTCGTCAACTTGAACAGTAATGCCAACTTAAAGTTCTATACCTCGAAAAAAACACCCTTTATATATTATCCATGTTTATTTTCTAATTATAAAAAAATTAAACTATTAGTTTCACTTAAAATAGGGTGTTTTGAAAAAAATCTTTACAATTTACAAATTTCATACAATTACATCAATGTGAATGTTGATTAAATTATATTTTTAAGAGCTTTGAATAATAATAAACAAATATAATGGATAATGTTCTACCACTAAAATAAAATGAAAGCCACATATTTCAAAACATTTTACTCTTTTAATGAGAGATCCTAGTTTTTATTTATTTAATCTTTTTTTTAAACATTGCTTATGCCCAAGTCCCTTGGAAAAGAACAAATCTTCATTCAAATAAAAAAAAACTACTCCATTATGATTTCGGAATCTTTTTAAGAAGTTAAGCTATTTTCTTGACTCTTATTTGCATAGACTGTTTCTTTATTTAATTCTGGATAGCTTATTATTATCCTAGTATAATGTAATATTTACTTTGACAACTTTCTCTAAACATGAACTTCCGGTTATTAGTTAGTTAACTAAAGAATTCAAGGCCGAATTTTTGATTGGCTCGAATACTTTCTCAGTCAAGAGAGCACTCAAATATTTTCCCCTCTCTCTTTAGATCATTATTTCATTTAACTATTTTTTTTTATAGATCAATTCAAAAAAAAAAAATAAATAAAATGATGAGCCGACAATTTAATTTCTCTTTTATCATCATATGCTTTTAGTTACTAGTATATACATAACAATTAATAAAAGATTTTTCATCATACTTACATATTTTTTAATTATGTATATGTATAGATTGAAATTATATAATTAATTCAATACTTAATTATTTTAATTTTTAATATCACTTTATATATCAAAAAAATAAAAATAAATTAATATTTTTACTAATAATTATAATAAAAGATTATACAATTTAAATTAATAAATATAATTCTTTTATATTAGATTCAATTCAATTATTTTTTAGTCTTCAAAGAAAAATTATAACATTTTTCGCTTTAATTTATTATTACTATCTCGCCAGAGGTAGTATTGCGATCACGAAAATTTTCGATGTTGAGATTTTGATGTTTTTATACGTTTTGAAGGTTCCTGAATCATTTTCACTAAGGTTGAGAAAAATGTCTGTGTATGTATGTAACCAAAATTAGGCAAATACGGTTTGAGCTAGAATGATGAAATTTGGTACATGGGCATTATTCAAAATTCATAGTTTTCTATCAACTTTTGAGAAATGTAGCTCAACCGGAAGAGGGTCATTACCTACAACGTTTTGAATTTTTTTCTTCTAAACTGACCATAAAAATAAAGATATATGTTTGATAATTTTTCACTTGATTAATAATTGTATAAAACTGCTATATATAGAATTTCACCTTGATTGAATCTCTGAAAGTACAAGAATTAATTTTTTAACACTGCAAATCTCACGCGCCAACACGTGACGTGATGCCATCAACAAATAGCCAAACATGCGCTGACATTATTTATTAATTTTAATTTATAATTTAATTAATTTAATTTAATACATGTAATTTAATCCAATTCAAATTTGCGAGATAGTCGAGTGGAGACACTCCAGATTTTTTTTTTGATTAATTTGAATTATATGTATATTTTACATACTTAAAGATAGTTATATATGAATATTTCTTTTAAATTGACTTATTTATAATTAATGTGTTGGTATTTTTTGAGTTAAAATAAAAATGTTCCTTATGTAAAATAGTTCCAAAAAAAAAAAGATATACAGAGTTAGTGGGAGGGGTATTCTTATATAAAATGAAATTGCTGGACAGAATATAAACCGGTTGCGTTAATTTCCAAAAAAATATAATACTTTGTCGGTAATTAATTAATTTTATTTTTTATTTATTTATATGTATTTACAAATTTTGTTCTTTTTTCTTCATTATATTATTATATTTTGTTTATTTATTACTTTATTTATTTATTATTTTACATCCGTCAGTATGCGCTCGAAATAATTTTTTGTTTCTTTTAATTTTTAAAATTTAATTTAAAATTTGTTTCTGAACTACTTGCATATCAAATAAATGTATAATAAAAAATTCAATAGACTTTAAGATTATTATACAAATAAAATAAATTGGTATGTAAATTGATTTTTACTGGTTTTAGTAGCAATATATTAAAAAAATTAACAATAAGGGTAATAACTGTAAATCATCAATTGTCAACTCCATCGATCATCCGAAATTCAATTTAGTCACCAATTTGAGGATTTATTATTATTATATTAATGAAAAATTAAATTCATTGATTAATTTAATTTTATTTAAAACGATAATTATATGTTTAAATATGAATGTTTAATTTTTTGAAAGCAAAGTATTCCCTTAAATAATTATAATCCAAAGCCCCCGACAAATTAAGTTTATTTTCTACTATTATACATAAGTACCTGGTACACCGAGCCAAAAAAATTATTCTTTATGAATTTTTAAGATTAAGATTATTATTTAAAATATATAAGCGACAAAATATATGAAACAATTTCAAAAAATTTAAAAGAACATAAATTTCAAGCAGCCCTTAAACGTACGTATTAATGCACTGAGAGTCAGAAAAGTATAGCCTTTGGATATAACATAATACACGTATATATGATATATAATTTGATTACAAAATATTATTAAAATAGATATTTTTAATTTTATTTTATTTATAATATTTTGTATTTAAGGAAGCGCTGTCTGATGTAGTTGCTGACGTCATTTAAATCTACTATTGTAATTTAAGAAAAACCTAACAAAGATGATTTTACCGAGGCTAAAACTAATACAGATCGATTTTTCTTTATAAAAATTATCTATGGTGTGAATTTCAAAAAAAATCCTTAGAGCGGTTTAATATCTCAAAAATACCAATATATATATAATTTTTACTAGTATAAAATAAGATAAGAAATCATCATCATCATAGAATGTGACAGATTGCGTTTATTAATATTCAATAAAAATATGATATTCATTATTATTTTTAATATTAATATAATCTGAATATTTTTTTATCCTTTTGAGTTTAATAAAAAGAGAAAAGAACAAAATGGGTAGATATTTTTGCAGTAAAGATCAGTTTGATCGGGGCCTCCTGAAAAATGAAATCTTTTTTTTTTATTTTTTCAGATTGGGTGGGCCGTCGACCGTAAGGGCGTTGTCAGGCGAAAGCGACCGGGTGGGGCACCCGGCTGTTGCAATACAGTTCATTCATTCATTCAGAAACCGATTCGAAAACGACTTAACAAATTATCTCACCTCTGCTAGACCGATCTTTTGATCCATTGGCTTTCTTCTTAAATATCTCTTCCCACTTCCTATCTCATCGCATATATAAATAAATAAATATCGTAACATTATTCGTTATATTCAATATTGGAAAACATTAAATAAGAAATGAACTAAAAACATTACATCATAGTGAAATATAAAAAAAATAATAATCCATGTGATTGATATACTAATATTTTTAAATAAATTACACAAATTCAATCTCAATAAATTTTAATTAAATTTTATATTCCTATATATTATATATTATAGATGTTTATAATGTTACAATGCTATAATGTTATAAATAATTAATTAATAATATTAATTAATTATTGTCATTGTTGAGATATTATGAAGGTTAATCCAAATGATATTTTATATTGATATATTTAATTGAAATAATTATAAATAAGTTTAAACAGCATACACAAGGACTTTTATTCAATTGTTACATTTTTTAGGTAAATTAGAATTAAGATAATTGTATATTTTTACCGACCGACGATAGTAAGGGAGGTATTGTTTTCACACCAAATTTCACATGTGGAGATTTTCACATATCTCCACGAATCATGCATTTTCTTAACAGAAAAAAGTATTTTTAGCATGATGTCTGTCCGTCCGTCTGTCCGTCTGTCCGTCTATATAGATGTGTACAGCCTGAACGGCTCAACGGATTTTGATGAAATTTGATATATTTACTTAATGCATCAGTGGGATGAATTGATCAACTTTTGGTGCAAATCCGGAAACCGGAAGTGGTAGTATTAGCGATCGACGATAGGAAGGGAAGGGTTATTTTCATACCAAATTTCACATGAGGAGATTTTTTACATATCACCACGAATGTATTGGTTTTATCCTCGGGAAAATCATATTTATTAGTTTTTTCTTAATTTAAAATTATATGACGTCACCCAGCCCTTCATGAAGTCACAACCTCGGGTAACGCCGGGCAACGCCTGCTACTACAGCTATATATTATAAATAAAATAAAATTAAAAATATTTATGTTCTATCTATATCTGTTTTTTATTACATTAATAGATATATTAAAATTATTTGAAATTGTTTCTGTAGCTGGAAATTAATTTATTTCAAACCGTCGGTCGGTTCGGACCTGGCCACAGGTCAACTTATTTAATATGTATGTTCCCATATTGATTATGCATACCGGAAATGCATCGATAATATAAGTACTTTACTCTCGGAAAACTTATTTATTTGTAATTAAAAAGAGTATACTATAAGTTTCTAAATTCTTTTTTTGAATTTGATTTATTTTTATTTTTATTTCTATATTAAAATTAATTTTTAATATTTTTTTATAATATTGATATACATAGTTTTAAAATTAATTCCTAAATCCTTCTATATATTATTATTTTGGAATGAGTATTGACAAGTTCACTATTAATACCTCTATTCATTTATTTGATTTTAATGTTTTTCTCTCTTCATAGCTCATTATTAATAATATATATAATTAATATAAAATTATTGGATCATTAATTATGTTTTTTCTGTTTAAGGAATTTTAAATACTTTAATCTTCTTCTACTAATCATTAATAAATAAATTTGAATGAAATCATAACCAAATGATTATACCCATATAATCTTTTTTTTATAACCAAATCTCCATCATTTATATTTATATATATACATATGTATATATATATATATACATGAAATATATATTAAAAAGTTACAGTATATATATATTTTATGTACATAATTCTACTACTAAAATATTTTAAAAAATAAAAATTGTTATTTAATTTATAATTTTTTTAACATTATAATCCAATAGATCTTTAACACTTTAGTATATACAAGTTAGTGTATAATGGGTTGCATATACGTAAGGCACAAAAAGCTTGAATGTGCGGATTGTACTATGAATTTAATGTTGAAAGGTTTTGATTAAGAATTGTTAAATTGTTATATCTTTGCTATTAAGGTTTGAAAAATACATTAACTTTGACTTAACAAACAATATATACGAGGTGTATCTAAAAAGTTTGGTGAATGGTATGATAAAAACATAAAAAGAGAATGCTAATTGTAAATACCTTATTGACCTTCAAAACACTCTCCACTACCCACAACACACTTTCGAAAACGTTGGTATAACGCTTGAAAACTGTTGGAGAAGTCTTGATGTGGAATCGTTCTCAGAATAGCCGTCATAACGTTCAGGCCGACAATCCACAAGCAGGACATCAGAAAATACTACTTACTGTCTTTGCCAATACCCAATTCTTCGGTTATTAGTCACAGAGTCAATCGCCGATCTTTTGTTAGCATCTCTCGAACACGTTCAGTGTTTTCTGTCCTGCTTGTGGATTGCAGGCAATTAATTATTTTAAATTAATGAATATAATAAATATTTAAGGTTTAACTTATATTTTTAATATCAATTTTATATGTTTATATGTACAATACACAAGAAAATTAATTGTTATAATGAAGATGTAAAGAATTGTAATTATATTTTTTGTATTTACGTATAATTCTTATAAATATACTTTAAAATAGTGGTTCTCAACCTTTTTGGACCAAATGCCCACTTCGTAGGCCGGCTTCATAATTCGCCCCTCTATAAATTTTAATAAAAATTCAAATCATCTTACCTTATTTTAGAGTTGAAAATGATTTCGCCCCCTCTCCCCCCCAAAAAAAAATATTATCGCACCCCAAAATTGTTTAGTCAAATAATCGCCCCTTTTAAGATGTCGAACGCCCCCAAGTGGGCGATATCGTCCAGGTTGAGAATCACTCGTATCATGTTTCCCTCCGACGAAAATTCCCTCTAGCAAAATTCTCTCTGAGGTTGGGCTAGGAATGAAATTTTATTTTTTTTAATAATTAAGCAAATTAAGAATAATTTAATAAAAAAGATAAATATAATCAATCAAAATGATAAATAAATTGTTTAATTATTCTCTTTTTATTAAATTAAAACTAAAAATATTCTTCCATCTTTTATTGCTTAATTTATTTTAAGTAAAAATATTCAATATATATATGTATGTTTAGGTTTCTTTATTATAAAAGGTTATTGACGAGTTATTTCCACGTTGAATTAAAAAAAGTGACCCACACACACGTCATTCTTTTTTATTAAATGTATTCTTAATTTGTTTGATTATTAAATAAAATAAAATTTCATTCCGAGCCCAACTTCTACCGATTCCCTCTACCAATATTCCCTCTGAGGTTGGGCTCTGAATTAAATTTTATTTTATTTAATAATTAAGAATACATTTAATAAAAAAGAATGATATGGGTCAATTTTTTTAATTCAACGTGGAAATAACCCGTAAATAACCTTTTATAATAAAGAAACCTAAACATACATATATATATTATATATATTTAAGTAAAAATATTCAATATATTATATTGAATATTTTTACTTAAAATAAATTAAGCAATAAAAGATGGAAGAATATTTTTAGTTTTAATTTAATAAAAAGAGAATGATTAAACAATTTATTTATGATTATGATTGATTATATTCAGTGGCGTACCTAGGGTGGTGCGGTGGGTGCGGTCCGCACCGGGCGGCACTTATCTTGGGGCGGCATTTTTTATATTTAGTTATAGTTGTAAAAAGCAACTTATTCATTTCATATTTATTTTTTATCTTTCTTGAATAATAAATTATTATTTTGATTATTATAAGTTTACTATTTGATTTATATAAATTATGATTAACTATATGATTTCGAATATTATTCCTCGGTGTATATAAATGCATTTTAGTGTAAATTTTGAATTCTAATTCCAAGAACAGGATAATAATTTTATTTTATTGTATTCATTAAAATTCGTTGAATTTTTAAACGCATCTTTACGATTTTGTTCAGCAATTTTTCCTAACTAAAATTTTTTGATATCAGTTTATAAATGTCATTTCTTTTGAAAAGTTTATATGATTACTTTGAAGTGATATACCAATATTTTTTTAAATCATCGATTTTTTTTGAAAAGCAGGCCGGCGGAAAAAATATAAATATAAATTTTGAGAGCATTATACACGATTTTTCTAGTATGAAAGCTAGAAGAGTAAATATATTAATATGTTTACGAGTGCATACAAATATGTGTAAAAAAATTTACTCTGCGTATTAATTAATATTGATTAAATAACTTAATAATTTATTTATGTGCATTAATTTATAAATACCACTATTTGATTGACTTATAATAAAAAGGGCGGCAAACTGGAGATCGCCCCGGGCGGCAAAAGTTCTAGGTACGCCACTGATTATATTTATCTTTTTTATTAAATTATTCTTAATTTGCTTAATTATTAAAAAAAATAAAATTTCATTCCTAGCCCAACCTCAGAGGGAATTTTGCTAGAGGGAATTTTTGTCAGAGGGAATTTTGGTTCGGAGGGAATTTTCGTATGTATTCAGAATCACTACTTTAAAATATCTTTGCGCTTGCACAGGTTAGAGAAAACACTGTTATCACTGAATAACAAAATGTCAAAGAATAATTAGGAGAACAGCTAAGTAAATTCTTTAATATTCTTCTTAAATGTAAAATCAAATATTTAATTTTTTTTATTAATCGGAATAGTAATACAAAGATTACAAGCAAAAAAATAAAAACAAAAGAAAAAAAACTTGAATTTATACTATGATTTTGTGGTGGAGGGTTGATATATTCGACATTACTAAAGGCCACAGCCTTGAAAGAAATTAATATTATTAATTAATTAATTTACAAAATATTTCTTTTTATAATAAATATTTAATAAATATATATATATTAACATTAGGTACCTACAAAAAATTAAAAATTCTAATATTTTTTTTAAATTACTTTATTTTTTTGCTGGAAGAATCATATTACAAAAAAATAGTTCAATTTAAGCATTTGTTGTTGGTTTTATATTGATGTTGTTATTTTTATTTAAGTATTATTATATTTAGATACCAAGCACCATATTATATTAGTTGACTAGTTTTAAGGCTAGGCCCATCCATTTCACTCGACACAAAACACCAAGTGCGAGCCCAAATTAATTGTTATTATATATTAATTTCTTTTTAATTATATTTAAGGAATAACATTTCCAATTTTTATAATAATTAAAACATTTTATAATTCTTAATTTGAATGATTATTTTGAAATATGCGAATATAATATATATATAAATAGTAATATAATTTAGAATAGTAATGACAATAGTAAATATATTTTTAATAAAAAATTTTAATAATATAAAATATGAACTAAATGTTTTTATAAAATATATTGTTAATTTTAAATATCAACTCTTTACATGAATTGCAAAGAAATTTTAAAAAATTAAATTTTAGAAAGGGATGGAGATATTTTCGAAATAGAGAGATTCATGGTGCCATTCATCTTATCATATTCTTCAATTTTATTAGTTAAATATTTTATAAATTATTGTAATATTAAAATAAAATTACACATATTATTATTTGAATAGATTTAATTATTTAAATTAAAAAAAAACAACTTTATAACGAAAATTATAAAAAAATAAACAAAAATAGAAATAATATTATAAATAATAATGATAAATCAATAAATAAAATACCATAAATATTTCACAGATTTTAAAACTATAATAAACATTTACTTATATTTTTTTTATAAAATAATTTTTTATCTACAAAAAAAATGTAGTAATTACATTTTTATGTATTTTTTCAAAATGTTTCTACAATATAAAATAATTTGACATTCTACTAAATTTAAGCAATTTCTGCTACAATATATGTATATATACATATAATTAATTTTTATTATTATTTATATAAAATTAAATAAATAAAATGTTAATTTATGTTTATAAAATATTATTTAAATTAAACAATAATATTATAATTTTATTTTTTAAATTAATATTACAGATAGATAAATTTATGAAATGTTATTCCTTCAAAAAAACAAAACAAGCAAATTTATTGTTGAATACAATAAATATATATTAAAAAAAAATGATTGCATTATTTGTTGGATTTGAATAAGGGCGTGCCAGAGATGTGATTTCTTTTTTTTTTTTTGAATATCCATCTACTTGTTTAGGAAAATATACAATGTTTAAAATGTATGTATTGTATTATACAAATAAGTATACTTGTACAAGTAATTAACTGAACCATGCAATACTATAAGGGATATGTAAGAGATGTGTGTCTTTGAATGATGATATTCTTATATATAATAAACAATACTATTAATTTTAGATATTATCATGTACATTTTGTCTTTCCTTTTCACATTATAAGTATTGAAATACAAACTAAGAACATAAAGACTAGAAACTTTGGAGTGGTTTGTTTCAATCAAGATACAAATCAGGAGCTGATCTAAAATTTATAAAATAATAATTATCGATTATTTTAAAGTGGAGATAAATAATTATTTTAAGGGATATAACTACATTTGTGAGTTTATTTTTAAATTTATTATATGTTAAAATATAAATTACAAAATAAATTATTCGTAAATAGATATAGGAGTATATACAAGTATATACAAGTGAATAATTATTTTTATTGTGAAATTGTTATAATAACTATATTTCCATTTATATTTTTTTTTATTTTTTTTTAATTAATTATAATTATAATAACTTTGTAATTGGTAATAGCAAATAAAAAAGTTTATTGACAAAAAATAGACAAAAAAATTACAATTCTGACTTTGGTTAAAAATTATTAAAAGAAAATTTAAGATTAATATAATTTAAATAATATAATAAAATCAAATAAATAAAGAGAGAGGGATAGAGAAAATTCTCAATTATTAAAATAGGATAAAAAATTATTTAAAAAAAAAAAACAAATAAAGAAATATGAAATTAACCAGTCACTCATCCCCAATTAATTTAATTTGTTTTTTTATTCTTTGTAGTTTCGATGGAACAATTATTTCTCACTGTCGTTGCTGTTAATGGGGTCATTTTGATAAATTTATTGTTTACCCAAAATTTCTTTAAAATTATTAAAAATTTTAATTATTCCTTTAATGTTAGACATTTAATTAAAGAAAAAAAAAATCAATTTATTTATTTAAAAACTAATTTAAAATTTTCTGCTGATTTATAATAGATTAATTATATTTCAAATAAAATTTCAATTTAATAATATATGTATACTTAAGAATAATAATAAATTTATTTTTATAAATAATAAAACAACTATTTTGTAAAATCTTAATTTATAATCAATACTTGTTTCTATTATATATAATATATACATATTTTATAAAATTTTTAAAATAGTTTTGAAGAAATGTAAATAATATATAACTAGAATGAAATAAGTTTTATTTATTTATATTCAGCTCCTGGTTAGTTAATTGATTGAGAGTAAAATAAAATTATATTACCCTTTAATGCTATTAATTATATTATACATGTAAATTAGTATTATTAATTTATAATATTCAATAATATTTTTAAGATTGTTAATCTTTCTTAAATTAATGATACTTTATTCTGATTAATATAATAAAATAAATAAAAAGAACGAATCTCTTCTGCTTTTGTTTAATTAATATATGATATATATATTTATATATATATACAAAATGTTTAAATTTTATTTTTATTTTATATACACGAGTGTATTTTAATTCATAATTTAGCTAGAAATTGAAAAAAAAAAATCGTTTTGCTATTGTGCTGGATTTAATTTAGTTATAGTTTGTGTTTTATAAAAATAATATTAGATAGGTATTTACTATTTATTGCCATAACAGCACTCATTTAATTGTTTTAAAGAAAAAAAAAATACTTTTTCTATTATAGTTATAAAAAATGATAGCCAGTAAGTTGAGAAAATAATAAGACATAGTAAATTTAAATTTAAAAGAAATTAAAAAAAAAAAAAAACAAAAAATAAAAAAAAGAGAATTAAAATATTTCTTTTATTTATTAAAAAAAAATCCAAATAGAAGTGAGAAAGTTTAATATAAATTTCCATAATTTTTATTTTTAAAATATGAATTTTATTTACAAAATTATTTTAACTTTTATTTCCTCAACTAGACAGAAACATTTTATTAACTCAAAAGTAGAAATGTTAATATCAAAAAATAATTATAATTATTATTTTATTTTATATAAAATTATAAGATTTCATAAAATACATACATTATACATATTTTATAGAAAATAAATTTTAAAACACAGTTGTTTTTTCAGTAATTATAAAATTAAAATAAAATTAAAATATTAATAATTATAATTAAAAGTATTTATTTCAGAAAAGAAAATTATTGTAAAATCATTTAAAGTCTAAAGTTATATTTACAGAGGGGGTTCCCATAATTCAAACTCCAAATTAAAGTTATATAAAAATTCATTATATAAAATGCATCTATTCTTATCTAGAGGCATAAAAAACATTTTCTTAGGCTATTTATTTATTCATTTGTATTCCTTTAATTATAAATAAATAAATTAAAAATAAAATTTAATAATTGAATAAATGAATTCCAGTAAAATAATTAAAACGAAAAAAAAGCCTTCTACATATTAAAAGGGAGAAATTTCATTTGAAATTATCTAAAGACTATTAATTTATTATTAAACACAATTGAAATAATTGCATTATATACATATAAACATAATTTAATTTGTTTCATTTACATAAATACACACATATCCTAGTTTTATTATTATAAAAAAAATAATTAATGAAGAAATATTGGTACATTGATGTGTTCTATTTGGAAAGAGCATTAAATAAATATAATTATATGTTTTTAAATCAACGCGTAAATCAGAATTTATTTCATCTTTCTTTTAGTTTTATTTTCTAAATAGATTCATATAAAAGCATTTAAGAATAAATAAACTCATATGTATATATAAATGCATTTCTTGTGTTAATCAATATTCTTTAAAAAAGCAGAAGAATTCATTTAATTTATTTTATTATTTATGTTAATCTTTTTTTTCTTGTTTTTTTTATTTCAATTCATATTTTTTCTTTTTTATACAAATATTATAATGAAAAAATTCCTTTCAAGATTTGTTATCAAGATTGCAATGAATTATCAAAATTATAAGCTATACAATTTTTTTTATTAACAAAAATAAGATAATTATTTGCAAAATAACATTATTCTAATAATTTTTATTCATACACATTTTATTCTGGCCGTTTTAATAACTATATTTTATAAATCAAGTATTTTTATTAATATTTATATATTGGATATTTATAATTTATTTTTATTTTGGGAGATATGGTTTTTTTTATTAGATATAAAGAGGTGAATCATTATTTGTTTCCTTTATCACAGTCTGTATGAATCTCATCTCGCACTTTTTTCATTAGACTAACAGTATGACAAAATATAAGTACTTTTTAAATTTTAATTAATAATTATAAGCTATAACTTAATAATTAGAATTAGAAATTTTTATAGATGATAAGGGGCACATAAAGATAATTTTAATGTAAAAAAAAATGTTTGTTCTACATATTTATTTGAAAGACACATATATAATTTAATACAAATAATATTATGAATTAAAATTTTAAACTATTATTTTTAGAAAAAATCTATAATTTGGAAAAGAAAAGATTAAATTAAAAAGTTAAATCCCTGAGTAGTATGGCAGAAAGATTTGGACATTGTCCCAATTTTTAGAGACTGAATTAATATGAAGTTGATCAGTCTGTTTCAAACATTTTTTATAATTTATCAACAGATTATTAAAAAAATAAATTATTATATTTTATTACTTTAATTCACTAGTCAATTAAATTTATGTATATCTATACATATTAGAATTTTATTGATATATATTCCATAATATCATAACTAATTCATTTTTAAAAGTAAATTTTCGATTTCTTTTACTTTTTTGTTTTGTTATAAGATAATTTCAAAATTCTTAAAATATTAATCTTATGTATTTTTATCAAGTTCAATAGATTTTTAGAATAATCTAAAAAAATTAAGTACATTTTTCATATTTTTTTACTGGGTGAGAGAGGAAGGAATTTCAGTTATACAGAAAAGCTGAAAAGTCAACTTTCAATATTAAAATAAGTGCCTTCAAAATTTATCAAAAAAAAAACAAACGAAAATATTTTGACTGCATGCGTCTGGGTTTAATTATTAATTAAATTAATGATAAGTTTCTAGTAAAATTGAAAATATCTTGAATATATAAATTATACGAATATTATTTTTTGTTTTTAAGTTTGGGGCAAATATGACAGAAATTATCATTATTTGGTTCAAAATTGTTAATCTAAGGAAAACTTTAATATATAGGTATATATAATATAATATCTATATATAAAATATAGATTTACAATCTTTTATTAAAAACTCATATTATTTTAAAACTTATCTTGAAATTGAACATCACTTCAATTAATTAAAGCTAACTGTACTTATTTTGCCAACTATTAGTCTATTGCATACCATTATTATCTGATTAATTTAATGCCTTTTTAACAATATATATATAATGAATGTTAATTTATATAACAAAACATATATGATTAAAAAAGCACATTTTTTTACATAAATAGCAGGGTTTACTAAGAAACAAATATATATATATATATATATATATATATATATATGGCCCTAATTATTTTAAATATTATTTTAAATTAAGACCATATTAAACAAAATAAATAATAATTTTTTTTTTCCAAAATAAAAATTGATTGAAAAAATTTGTTTAAAGCATAATTGGTTTAGCACAATACATAGATATTGTAAATCCCTGTAAAATCTTAGGAATGTAAAATCGTGCTGTCATTTATTATATAATAATTATTATTATAGTATATTATTATTGTATATCTTATAAAACAATTTTTTTTTTTGGATACAAATATCCTCTGTTTTTTTTTTACCTTTTTTCTTTATTATGTATAATTTTTATATAATCTAAAGATTGTATATATATATATGTATATATATATATACATATATATATATATATTTTATTTTCAAATATATAGAATTAGTTTTTATCTCATTTCTTTGTTTTTATCGCCAATCAAAAATCAATTTTTTAACTCTTTCAGGGATGAAATATTTCTTTCTTTCACTATTTATTGTTTCGATCAATATTCTATTTGTCTTACAACAGAGAGTATTTCTTTTAAGTATATTGATTAAGTATATTTAAGGACACCTTCTCTTTTTTAAAGATACGATGCGGACGTTTTTCATTATTCATCTTATTTATATTTTATTATTAATATTATTATTATTTTTCATTTCATAAATTTCCTTTCTTTTCAAAATATTCAATTTGATTCATTTCAATTGTTTTGAAATTATTTATACTACTATAATTGATAAAATAATAAATCAAATATTTTGATAACTAATTTTAAAGAATAATTTAAATTATCAAAATAAATAATATAAGAATATTTATTGTGGTTATTTTCATAATTATTAAGGAATTTTTTAAATAAAGACTATATAAATAATTTATATTAATTTATACAAATAATTTATAGAAACAATGTAGTCTTTATATAAAAATTCCATTAATATTTAATAATAAGGATAATTTAAATTTTAAGACATTATCATTTATATGATTTTATTTAGTAACACTTCTAACAGTTAATATGTTGAATTTCCCAAGAGAGAAAAGAAAATGAGGGTTGAATCATACCATAATACTATTATTACTGTACACAATTCAATTATGTGTATAAAATTGGTAGTATTATCATTTGGCCAATTAATAATTCGTTTATTAGAAAGTTAGTTTCCTCAATTTTACCAAATTCACTGAAATATTAATTAACTAGAGTGCATATATATATATATATATAATAAAATTAAATTATATTGATTAAATAATATTTTTCATATTTTAATATAAATATATACAGTGCAGGATTATCCAATAGGCAGAGTAGGTGATTGCCTATGGGCCCACACTTTTAGGGGCTCCACAACATTAAATTAATATAATTAATAATTATTATATAATAATTAATATATATATATATACATAATAGACTTATAAGATGTTATAAAAAGAATTCGTTTAACTAAGTGTCCATTTTAATTAATCAGGGACTGTATATTCTATATAAAGGATTAAACTAATTCAATGAGATCAATTTATTATTTATTTGTTAATAAATAAAATAAAAGTTAATTCATTTACAAATAAATTAAAATAAGATATTAAGAAAATATTTTTTTTTTCATCATCGTCATTTCTATGATAATGACAACTAAAAAAATGACTTCTGATACACAAAATGAAATTAATCAAAAATATAATTTAATTAAAATTAACAAAAAAAAAAAAATTAGTTTTTATTTAATAAGTTTAAAAAATTATATTAAAAAAAAAATTACAATTGTCAAAAGAAATAAAATTAAAAATTAAGAATAATTTCCAATAAATAAATTATTATATACCTTATTTAGCGTTTTATTTCAATTTTTATTTATCAAAAGACATATTTTCTCATTAAATATTTATTTAAGTATTCAGAGTTAGATAGAAAATTCTGTTTTTTTCTCCTCAAATATAGAATGAAATTTCAGGCACCAATTAAATAGAATATTAATCGAAAGTGATATTGTCTCCTGATGAATTTGGCGATCCTCGGGGATATATTCTCTCAGACGGGCGTCTCGTGGTCTCCTTCCTCAATTCGTCCCAGGCGCCAAGCGTTTGGATCGGCAGCTGAAACATTCCAAGTCATTGGATGGTTAGGCAGATCGTGTGATTGGAGCCACTCGATTGGCTTGTTAAGACAGGAGAAACATTGAACTAAAGTCTAGTTTACAAGGGCTTAGTTCTTGTCATTAGTTCAGGGATGGGCAAATACTTTTAAGCGCGGGCCAAAATGAAATTTTCAAAATGTCTTCCGGGCCGGAGGACCATATTTCGAAAACACTAATAAAATTTTTTTTTTTTTTAGAGACATATTGAACGAAAAATCAAAATAAGAGCCAACTTTTTCAACGGACCGGCGGGTGTTCAAAAGGCCCGCGCTTAAAAATATTTGCCCACCCCTGAACTAATGACAAGAACTAAGCCCGTGTAAACTAGGCTTAAGGTACTTAGGGTGCAACTAACATCAACATCGCTATGGGTTATCTTGTGCATCAGGTGGAGGGAGGTGATTAAGATGGAAGGGAATAAGTGGGTAAAGGCTTTGGTGGGAGGGTGACATGCGACTCTGGAATGCAAAATGAGCAAATAATTGAAATTGCTGCCATGTGCAACAACAGGAGAGATGGTGCTACATGGAAGCAGGCAAAGTGGAATGGAAATTAAAAATACAAATACCCCCTCCCCCCAGGAGTACAAATAAACACGCCTTATCTATTAATTTGAAATTTAAAAGAAATAATTGAAGTGACAGATTTAATGTTGATTTTGATTGAATATTAAATTCATGGATAAATAAACATAAACAAATACATTCATTAGTCTAATAAATAAAATTAGTTTAAAAAATAATACATTAGTAATATAGGCATTCTGATTCAATCCCCGTCTACGGGATCAACATTGAGAAGCTACTTGATAAAAAGTAGCGCCCCCGATCAAGAAAATCAAGGTAAAAGTTGATAGGACCCTTTCTACTGATCATAGCACACCTAATTGATATAATCGACTTGATAGGCGTTGTCTTTGTGTAGGACGTACAAAAGTCAGAGGTTCGATCCTCGGGTCTAATAAATGAATGTTTCTCATTCTGCAGGTTTGATATGAGATTCATCCAGCTTATGTGAACAAAATTGGAAAACTAATTGAAAGAAGAAGTAAAGATCTCCGATTAAGAAAATCAACACTGAGAGAATTTGTTGTAATGATCATACAACACCTCTACTCCGCTTGCAAGGTAACGGACTTGAAAAGCCCTGTCCGTTCAAAAAAGGCAGAGGATACTTTAATATATATAATATTTTATATCAATTCAAGCTCCGCAACACCATCTCAAAATTTAATTTTATAACATACCCTGATATCCTATGCATGAAACCTCCCTTAATAGAAAATTCCCTCGAGTTTACAAATTGATTCCCAAGTGTTCAACAATTAATTAGCTTACCACTCTTCTCTCTCTCAGCGGACAGTAACATTGCTCCTTTCGTATAGAAATGTTTTAGTATCGTATATATTTTGCTTTGATCAATAAACTTCCCACATTTCTTTAATAATCTCTTCAGATTCAAAACAAAATTTATATTAGGAATTTATTTAAAATAAATAATGATATTTATAATTAATTTATATCATTTTCTATTGATAAAATATTAATAATAACATCAAAATAAGAGCCAACTTTTTCAACGGACCGGCGGGTGTTCAAAAGGCCCGCGCTTAAAAATATTTGCCCACCCCTGAACTAATGACAAGAACTAAGCCCGTGTAAACTAGGCTTAAGGTACTTAGGGTGCAACTAACATCAACATCGCTATGGGTTATCTTGTGCATCAGGTGGAGGGAGGTGATTAAGATGGAAGGGAATAAGTGGGTAAAGGCTTTGGTGGGAGGGTGACATGCGACTCTGGAATGCAAAATGAGCAAATAATTGAAATTGCTGCCATGTGCAACAACAGGAGAGATGGTGCTACATGGAAGCAGGCAAAGTGGAATGGAAATTAAAAATACAAATACCCCGTCCCCCCAGGAGTACAAATAAACACGCCTTATCTATTAATTTGAAATTTAAAAGAAATAATTGAAGTGACAGATTTAATGTTGATTTTGATTGAATATTAAATTCATGGATAAATAAACATAAACAAATACATTCATTAGTCTAATAAATAAAATTAGTTTAAAAAATAATACATTAGTAATATAGGCATTCTGATTCAATCCCCGTCTACGGGATCAACATTGAGAAGCTACTTGATAAAAAGTAGCGCCCCCGATCAAGAAAATCAAGGTAAAAGTTGATAGGACCCTTTCTACTGATCATAGCACACCTAATTGATATAATCGACTTGATAGGCGTTGTCTTTGTGTAGGACGTACAAAAGTCAGAGGTTCGATCCTCGGGTCTAATAAATGAATGTTTCTCATTCTGCAGGTTTGATATGAGATTCATCCAGCTTATGTGAACAAAATTGGAAAACTAATTGAAAGAAGAAGTAAAGATCTCCGATTAAGAAAATCAACACTGAGAGAATTTGTTGTAATGATCATACAACACCTCTACTCCGCTTGCAAGGTAACGGACTTGAAAAGCCCTGTCCGTTCAAAAAAGGCAGAGGATACTTTAATATATATAATATTTTATATCAATTCAAGCTCCGCAACACCATCTCAAAATTTAATTTTATAACATACCCTGATATCCTATGCATGAAACCTCCCTTAATAGAAAATTCCCTCGAGTTTACAAATTGATTCCCAAGTGTTCAACAATTAATTAGCTTACCACTCTTCTCTCTCTCAGCGGACAGTAACATTGCTCCTTTCGTATAGAAATGTTTTAGTATCGTATATATTTTGCTTTGATCAATAAACTTCCCACATTTCTTTAATAATCTCTTCAGATTCAAAACAAAATTTATATTAGGAATTTATTTAAAATAAATAATGATATTTATAATTAATTTATATCATTTTCTATTGATAAAATATTAATAATAACATTTTGTGTATACATATAAAATAATAATAAATAAATGTTTATTTAATTAAACATGCCCATGTGAGTTAAGAAAGCAGTGTATAAACCTAAATAAAAATAATAAATAAATAAATTTCCTTAAAATAAATTCCATGAAATCAATAAATATTATTATTAATATTATTATTATTTAATCAAATCAATAATGTTTATGATCTTCTATTCTTCAAAATGACAAAATGGTTTTTAGAATCATGTTGTTTTTTTAAAACGCAAAATTATATTTATGTAACAACAGAAGATCCTGAATAATTATATTAGTTAATTGAAGGTTTAACTATATTATAGTTAAACCTTCAAAATATATAACTAAAGTAAAAAAAATACAACTATCTATAAAGAATAATGTAGTGACATTAAAAATTGCATTAATGGTATTTAAGTTTAAAAACATTTTTTTTTTAATAATTTAATTACTTTTAATTTAATCAAATCTGTCAAGGTAAAATAAAAATATTTCATAGAAAAAAAAAATATTGATCAACTTTATTTTGACTTATATTTTAATACTTTTTTTCTTTTTTTTATTTTGTTAAATTTATGGGTGATGATAGATTTTAATATAATGATTATATCTTTCGGGGTATATTTTTTTTTAAAGCATGTTAACGTATGAAAATGATTTACTCAAGAGGATTGTATTGAGTGTAAAAAAAAATTTGCGATGAATTTCAATGAGAATCGATTAAATATGAAAATGGAGGGTGAAAATGAAATGCATCGAAGCTTATATTAAATTATTATTTTTATAAATTTTTTTCTATAATCCAATTTTTTACCACATGACATATTCGAATCTTGAATAATAAATATTTTCACATAAAATGATCGAAGGGATGGTTTTTCATCAAAATAAGTATAAAAACAAATTCTTATTATTTTTGTTATTATTATTGGTGTATATAATAAATATTATTTCGGCCAATGACTATTATGAATTCATTCTATTTTACATAAAAATTATTTAATTTAAATAATTTTAATTTTAAAACAAAAATAAATTATCTAAATAATAAAAATAAATATAATTTAAAGTGTTTGGATATCTAAGTGGGTTAAGGGAAACGGAAATAAAAATAACTATAATTCAAACATTTTTTAAATAAATGAAACTATTCTGTTTGGTATAAAACTATGTAACTTATTAATAAATAAAATTTCATATTTCAAAAATAAATTATATCATCATTTGCTCATTTTTTTTTTCAAAATTATTATTATTATTATTATTATTGGATTGTTAATTTTATTTACCTAATTTGAACAAGGAAAGAGATCAATCAATCAATAAAGTTACCTAACATGCTAGTAGAGAGGAGAGATTAAAACTTACCACAATAATAATATTTAATCCTAGGCATACCTAGAGGCAAAGAGACATTGAATGTTGACTAAAGCACTAAACAGTGATAACTAACTAACAAGTAAAGTACATCTAAGAGGGGAAGCCAGCTGTTCTAATTCGCAAGGTGAACTCGAAACAGACGCATTTTTTTGTTATTATTATTATTATTATTATTAATAATATTATTAATTTAAATAAATAAAACATATTTCTTTTATTTTAGTTTTATTTGAAATTCGATTTCATTTCGTCTTAAGAATAATAATTAAAAATAATTAATTTATTAATTTTTTTTTTAATAAATAAAATTGCTAATAATTATATATTCATATTAAATTTATAAAACAAATTTGAAAAGTAATTTATTATATATATTATTCACCAAATTAACATTTAGCTAATATTGTTCTGATATTAAGAAAAAATTTATAAATAAATAATTATACAAATCATCAAATATAATTAAATTAAAAATATAAGATTGAAAGTAAATTTAAAAATAAATATATAAGGGATAATTAAGTATATATATATATATATATATATATATATATACATATAATTAAATATAAGAAATTCAATAATAAAATCTTGGATAAATATAAATTTGAAAAAATTACAAGTTATCTTAATTAGCTGAAATTTGTATATTTTAGAGTTAAAAAAATTCATTATAGTTAATGAAATAAATATAAAAAGATACATAAATAATTCTATTACTTAAGTTAAATTCATTTATTGTAATTTGAATAAAACATTTTTAATATTTTTTTTCAAAAATTATAAAATTCTATTTTATGTCATTATTTTTATTATTTGAATTCAACTTTATGTTGAATATTTGTTTTTTAATAGTAGTAGAATTATTTATATTACTTAGATAATACTTAAACATTGAATAAATAAAAGAGAGTAATTTTTGCTGAAAAAAAAAATGATTAATATGATTATGTTTTCAGCATAAATTTCTATCATTTATTTAAGTAATGATTATGTATTTTATTTTTATTATTGTTTCAAATTATGATGATGAAAACAAAATTATTTTAAAATTACTTCATTTGGTTGGTTTGTATAGTAATTTAGCCTCGAGCAAGGAGAGAAAGTTGTTATAATCAAACGATTAATTATTTTTAATTTTAAAATTCTGTATAAAAGTGTTATTAATTCAATTCAAATTTTATATGTATCTATGAATGTTTATAATTAAGAATCAACACATATCATGAATCATTGAAATTATAAATAGTTTATTTTTAAAACTCTTGATTTTTTTTTTAGAATTATTTATTAACTAAGTAAATTTTCTAATTTTGTGTAAATTTCCCAATTAAAAAAAAACAAACATTATATTGTTTTATTCAGGGTATTATTAATATAATTTAAAAAAAAAATTTTTTTTTTCAAAATCCAATTGTATTTTTATTGAAATAAGTAAACGACTCAAAAAACGTTAAAATATTTTTTAATGTTATTTTGTTTTAATTAAAAAAACTATAAAATCTGATTATTTATGTAGAAATAATATTTATAGATATTAAAGTTATTTTAAAATTTTTTTAAATCCAAAATTAATGGTTGAAATAAAATAAAATAGAAAAAAGTAATGGAGCTTCATTTTATAATTTTGGATTTAAAATTATTTTAAAATCTTTAAATATTATGGCTATTAAATAATATTAAAAAAAAAATCAAGAAAAATCGAGTCATTTGTAATTTTTTTTTTTAAATTTCTAGTGTTTTTTTTTATACTCTGATCTCTTGTTTTTTTTGTTTTTATTAAAATTTTAAATAAAATTTCATAAAAAAAATCTTTTTATCAGTCAGAATGCATTTTCTTGAATTAAAATGAATAAATTAATAATGAAGATTTTTGACACAATTAAAAATCTAAAAATAAATTCGAACAAATAATGAAAATGTTATTGTTAGTTTTTTTTTTAAAGACGAGAGGAAATCGTATATGTCCCCACCCTTAATTCGTCCCACGAGTGTCACCTCCCATTTTTGTTTCTCTTTTGCCCACTAAATGTGATAATTTCAAAGTGCGTCAAAACATGAGTCGTTTCGTTTCGTTTCGATATATATATAAAAAAAAGATTCAGTCAATCAGCTATCGATCTCGAGCAACCAACCCACTAGAGCTCACTAGCTGTTCTTTTCTCTAGTACGAGTCCGATTCAGAGGGTGGTTAGTAGCCAGGATGAAGGGGTGGCGTGGGCACCTTGCAGTTGGCGGTTGATCAGTGCAGTGATGCCGGGGCCGTCCCCTGCTTTCTTCACGATCAACATTGGCTTATCCTCTGCGTCATCATAATGATTCGCCAGGTGGCCGTTATTTGCTGCAGCCATCGTTTCGCTCACCTGAAAGAAAAGCGATATTATTAAAATCACCTATAATTTATTTTAAATAAATGTTAAGTCTTCCTTAATGATTTTCAATTAGTATTGTTCTTTTAGAAATCTTTATAGGTCAAATAATTTACATAGGTGTAGAAGTATAAAACCGTAATTTCCCTATAGATGGCGCTTGCTATCAGTTTAAAGACCGTAAGATCGCTTCTGTAGCGCCATCTTCTCCCTCTAACACCTGACGAAGTTTGTTAACACACAATTACCTAAGTTTCATACACCGGTATATTTTCTCTAACCTAAACTAAAGGGATTTTGCGGACAGCATTGGTTTTTTGCTATCATTTAAAGAAAACTGCTGCTTTATCGTATAGAATGTTTGTTGAAGCATACGATAAACATGCCCTTAACAAAACTCAATGCTTTGATTGGTTTAAAAAATTTAAAATTGGTGATTTTGACGTGAGAAACGAGGAGCGTGGGAAACCACCGAAAAAGTGTAAAAAAAAGGTTATAATATAATGTCGAAACCGTTAACATTGATCGCTACCAACAAGAAATAATCGATTTGAATCGAGCAATACGTTAAAAACGACCGGAATATGCAAAAAGGCAACATAAAGTCATTTTGCTTCATGATAATGCCACCTCCCAAACAGTAAAACAGGTCACGTTTACGATCGAGGTGTTCATTTGGGAAGTAGTAGCGCATGCGGCTTATTCTTCAGACTTGGCTCCGTCTGATTACCTTCTATTCGCATCATTGACACACTCGGCGAACAACACTTCGATTTGTATGAAAATGTACGAAAATGACTGGTTCGCTTCAAAAGAAGACTTGTTTTATTGATGTGGCTTTCATAACCTGCCGAAGAGGTAGTAAAAATGTATGAATTCCAATCAAGAGTATTTTGAAATAAATAAATAAATATATATTTTAATAAAATATATTTTATATAAATAAATATTTTCATATAACAAACCTGCAATTTTAACAAAAAAACACATGGTATTATCTAGATGTAGAAACTATGCTCATTTTATCAAATTTATTATCTATATCATTTAATATATTATATATATTAATCATTTTTTTAGTCTTATTATTCCTTTTAAAATTTGAATATTATTATATTATTTTAATTAACTGACAACTGAAATCTCATCCTCAATAAATATACATATTTCAGCATTTTACAATTTTTACATATCGCCACGAATCATGCATTTTCTTAACAGAAAAAAGTATTTTTGGCCTGATGTCTGTCCGTCTGTCCGTCCGTCCGTATAGATGTGTACAGCTTGAACGGCTCAAGGGATTTTGATGAAATTTGGTATATTTACTTAATGCATCAGTATGATGAATTGACAACTTTTGGTGCAAATCCGGAAGCCGGAAGTGGTAGTATTAGCGATCGATGATAGGAAAGGAAGGGTTATTTTCACACCAAATTTCACATGAGGAGATTTTTTACATATCACCACGAATCATCATGCACTTTGTATTGGTTTTATCCTCGAGAAAAATCATCTTTATTAGTTTTTTCTTAATTTAAAATTATATGACGTCATCCAGCCATTCATGACGTCACAGCCTGGTCTTACATATATATTATAAATAAAATAAAATTAAAAATATTTATGTTATATCCATATCTGTTTTTATTACATTAATAGATATATTAAAATTATTTGAAATTGTTTCTGTAGCTGGAAATTAATTTACTTCAAATCGTCGGTCGGTTCGGACCTGGCCACAGGTCAACTTATTATATTTAAATATAAATTAATATATTTATATACTTTATATTAAGAATAAAAAAATAGATAAATTTTGATCAAATAAACAAGGAAGTTAAATAACTAAATTTATGATTCAATAATAGAAAATAGATGGTGTTAGTGATTTAGTTAAAATTTATATGAAGAGTATTAATTTCGAAAAATGTAAATATTTCTGAATCAAATTCAGGAAAGAATATAAGATCAGCTAATCTTTTTTCTAAATCAAATTTGGAAAAGAGAGGCAGGCAATCATCAAGACTTATAAGATGGTCTGATTGTCTGTTAATGCACCAATTTTTGCAAGATGGGACTATAGCTAATATATTATCAATTATTTTTACTATTACTATTACTATATCATTATTATTATTATTATTGTTATTATAAATATTATCGCTATTACTATTGCTCCCATCCTTATTGAAATATTATAAAATTATGATCAAAATTAAACCACCTATAATAATATACAGTTGAGATCTATTATATACTAAAATACTATTTTTGTCTTGTCTTGATATAGTATATATACATCTCATTGGAATGAAGAGACTACTCCTCCCATATCAGTGGCGTACCTACAACTTTTGCCGCCCGGGTGATCTCCAGTTTGCCGCCCTTTTTATTATAAGTCAATCAAATAGTGGTATTTATAAATTAATGCACATAAATAAATTATTAAATTATTTAATCAATATTAATTAATACACAGAGTAAATTTTTTTACACATATTTGTATGCACTCGTAAACATATTAATATAATATTTACTCTTCTAGCTTTCATACTAGAAAAATCGTGTATAATGCTCTCAAAATTTATATTTATATTTTTTCCGCCGGCCCTGCTTTTCAAAAGAAAAATCGATGATTTAAAAAAATATTGGTATATCACTTCAAAGTAATCATATAAACTTTTCAAAAGAAATGACATTTATAAACTGATATCAAAAAATTTTAGTTAGGAAAAATTGCTGAACAAAATCGTAAAGATGCGTTTACGAATTCAACGAATTTTAATGAATACAATAAAATAAAATTATTATCCTGTTCTTGGAATTAGAATTCAAAATTTACACTAAAATGCATTTATATACACAGAGGAATAATATTCGAAATCATATAGTTAATCATAATTTATATAAATCAAATAGTAAACTTATAATAATCATAATAATCATTTATTATTCAAGAAAGAAAAAAAATAAATATGAAATGAATAAGTTGCTTTTTACAACTATAACTAAATATAAAAAATGCCGCCCCAAGATAAGTGCCGCCCGGTGCGGACCGCACCCACCGCACCCCCCTAGGTACGCCACTGTCCCATATATATGTGACATAAGATTTGATTGAAACAAAATGGATGAAAACCTTTTACATACAGACTTTCACCAAAATACTATGTATTACTTCGGGGGTAGAGGGGGCGGAGACCCCGTCTAGGTGAGAAGAGCGCCGAAGTTATTTATAAATATGTATAAATAGGAAGCGAAGGGTTATTTTCACACCAAATTTCACATGAGGAGATTTTTTATATATTACCACGAATCTCTCTCATTTGTATTGGTTTTATCCTCGAGAAAAATCATCTTTATTTGTTTTTTCTTAATTTAAAATTATATGACGTCATCCAGCCATTCATGACGTCAGAGCCTGGTCTTACATATATATTAAAAAATAAAATAAAATTAAAAATGTTTATATTTATTATTTATGTATCCATATCTGTTTTTTATTACATTAATAGATATATTAAAATTATTTGAAATTGTTTCTGTAGCTGGAAATTAATTTACTTCAAACCGTCGGTCGGTTCGGACCTGGCCATAGGTCAACTTATTTTAAACGTGTTTATTAGTCAGAAATATATAAGAATACAGAAATACAAAGATAAATCCCTAAACACATCGGGATTATACTAGATACCCACCTGAGGAAAAAACATTATTAATACAATGTATTATTCACAGCTTTAAATACATAATATAATTCTGTTATATTTTTATTTACTTCATTCTTTATATAATATGTATTTTCATTATGAATAATAAAAAAAGCCTGACCAGACGAAGATAACCTTTATTGGTTATAGTCCTGGTTGATATTACCACGCTGGTCCATGATCTTTGGAGACGATAATAGATTAGACTATTTGAAAATAGGATTTTTTGCAGCATTTATGGGCTAAAGAAAGATGAGGTCTCCGCGGAGACTGTATAACGAGGAATTGCATCTCCACATATAAAATCGAGAAGGTTACGATGGGCAGAACATGTGGCAAAAATGGTTGAGGAAAGATTGATGAAAAATTTATTTGTGGGGAAACCGATTGGGAAACCGACCGATTGGAAGACAATGGACGCGGTGAACAGAAAATGTAGGAAGGTACTTAAGAGAAGTGGGGTAAAATAGGAGTTGGATGCGAGTGGCTCAGAATAAGGAGAAATGGGGTTGCTGGGGTCAAGAACTTTCGAGTTTCGTAGAGCCACAGAGATACATATAATCGAACCAGGCCATGTTCAATTGGATTTAAGAATAAATAATTTATTATTAAATGCGAATATATCTCAAAAACCAATAAAATTTATAAATAAACTATTTATAAAATACTTATTCGTTTCTAATTAAAAGAGAAATTTTAAGAATTTTTTTATTACTATCTTGTAAGAGATAGTATTGCGATCACGAAAATTTTCGATGTTGAGATTTTGATCTTTTTATACGTTTTGAAGGTTCCTGAATCATTTTCATTAAGGTTGAGAAAAATGTCTGTGTGTGTATGTGTGTGTGTGTGTGTGTATGTATGTAGACAAGATTACACAAAAACGGTTTGAGCTAGAATGATGAAATTTGGTACATGGACATTATTCAAAATTCATATTTTTCTATCAACTTTTGAGAAATGTAGCTCAACCGGAAGAGGGTCATCACTTACGTTTTGATTTTTTTCTTTTAAAGTGACCGTAAAAATAAAGATATATGTTTGATAATTTTTCACATGATTAATAATTGTATAAAACTGCTATATATAGAATTTCAGCTTGATTGAATCGCTGAAATTACCAGAATTAATTTTTTCACACAGCAAATCTCACGCGCCAACACGTGACATGGTGGCATCAACAAAAAGCCAAATATGCGCTGGTTTAATATTTATTATTTATAATTTATAATTAATTAAATTTAATTTAAATATAATATATTATGTTATTTAATCCTATTCAAATTGCGAGATAGTCTAGTGGAGACACTCCAGCTCATTTTTTTTATATACATAACAGACAGGAAAATATTATTACCATAATTAAAAGCAAGATTTATTTACAAAAGGCAAGGAGATGATGAGAGGATTAATGACTTCAGGAAAAGGAAAGGGTAAAGAACGGTTTACCACTGAGCTAATGCTGCGTTTGAACTTTTGAAAATTTAAATTAAATTTTTTCTTTTATATATATATATATATATATGTATTATAAAATGCACATACTTATTAATGATAATTCCTATTATAAAAGAATTTAGTAAAAATAAAAATATTTTATTCGAAAAGGGCTTAATTAAATAATGAAAGATTTTTACTTTATATTTTGGGAATGTTCATCTAATCTGTACCGATTAATGATTCAAGTGAGGAAACTGCCTGAAAATTTGTCATTTTTTAAAATTGTTAAATCATACATTACAATTGAGTTTACAATTTTGTCTACTTATTAATTATATAGTTTCAATAATGTTACATTGTAATCACCGGATTTATGGCGATTGGAGCAATTGGGCCCAATCGGGCCCCGCACTTGAAGGAGCTCCGCATCACTACCACAATTAACAAAAAAAATTTAAAGCAAATTGTTTTTGAAGACATAATTAAAAATATTATTATATTCGAAAAACTCGACATGGACTTTTTAAAAATAATGGAGATTAACTCTGAAATTTCTTTGGTTTAGGACACCAAATAAAACAAATTTATCAATTCACCAAAGTTTCGTTTTTTATTCAAAACTTCATCAAGGCTGAGAATTACACAAAAAAAAAAAAATATAGCCTACCTTATTAATATAATTCCTTATATGTAAATAACATATCTTTTAATGCACAAAACAACACTAAAAACATTAATTTAAATTAATGTGTAATAAGTTGACCTGTGGCCAGGTCCGAACCGACCGACGGTTTGAAATAAATTAATTTCCAGCTACAGAAACAATTTCAAATAATTTTAATATATCTATTAATGTAATAAAAAACAGATATGGATACATAAATAATAAATATAAACATTTTTAATTTTATTTTATTTATAATATATATGCAAGACCAGGCTGTGACGTCATGAATGGCAGGATGACGTCATATAATTTTAAATCAAGAAAAAACTAATAAATATGATTTTTCTCGAGGGTAAAACCAATACAAAGTGCATGATTCGTGGTGATATATAAAAAAATCTCCTCATGTGAAATTTGGTGAGAAAATAACCCTTCCCTTCCTATCGTCGAACGCTAATACTACCACTTCCGGTTTCCGGATTTGCACCAAAAGTTGATCAATTCATTCCACTGATGCATAAAGTAAATATACCAAATTTCATCAAAATCGGTTGAGCCGTTCAGGCTGTACACATCTATACGGACGGACAGACGGACAGACGGACAGACATCATGCTAAAAATACTTTTTTCTGTTAAGAAAATGCATGATTCGTGGAGATATGTAAAAATCTCCACATGTGAAATTTGGTGTGAAAACAATACCTCCCTTACTATCGTCGGTCGGTAAAAAGGTAAACAAAAAAAACAAAACAATTATACTCAAATGGGACAAATAAAAACAAAAAAAAATTTATCAAGATAAGGCAAAAGATTTAATAAATAAATTGCACAAAGAAAACAGTTGTATTTTGCGTAAACAGTCCATCCTCTTCATTAGCTACTTTTGTGCATAATAATTTGTGTGATTATGTAAAAACATTTGAGCATAATGTTATTAATTCATTAGTATTTGTACAGGAAATCCAGAAAATTATATATTAATTTCTTTAGATGTGGTGTCGTTATTTACGAATATCCCGATTGAATTGGGCAAAAATTCTGAAGTTCTACAAATTAATAGCGAGGCAGAATCTCTTGGAAGTGCAATGAAAAATTATAAATTTATAGTATCACTAGTTGGTACGATTTAGTGTTTTCCAAGTCAATTATGTAAGCAAGGAACTTCAAAGTAAATCTGTAGATTTATCCATTGCACTTTCCTCATTTAAAAAACTTTTAAAATAGTTGAACGAGTACAGAAACACTGGATTCGAACAAGTTTTAGTTCAAGCCAAAACTCTTGATGAAGATTTGGAAATATCTACGGAATTTCAAAATAAAAGACTTCGGAAAAGAAAGAAGCATTTCAATTATGAAGGCGATGATGAACCTATATTAGATTCGATAAACGAATACAAAATATATTTTTTTTATTTAATTTTAGATAAAGCTGCAGAATAACTAAAAGATCGTTTTGAACAATTGAAAAGTCATAATGACTTATTTGGGTTTCTGGGAAAATTTCAAAAATGGAAAAAGAAGTACTTCAAAATCATGCAGCCAAATTAGAAAGTGCTCTAACAGTAACAGATTCTAGGTTTCCAGAAAATGATGCACTAATAGTGTGAATGAAGCTGATATAGATGGAAAAATGTTAGTTGAAGAAATGGAAGCTTTAAAATATATCCTTACATCAGAAGTTTTTGAAAATCCATTTGAAATGTACAAATTTTTATCGGAAAATGATAGAGCAACGACCTTTCCAAACTTATTTATTGCTCTCTGAATATATTTGACAATTCCAGAGAGTGTTGTTTCTGGAAAAAGATAATTTTCGAGGCTAAAATTAATAAAAAATTATCTGAGATCGACAATGAATCAGGATAGATTAAACAATTTAGCAATTATATCGATTGAAAGAAGGAAATTGGATTTTCAAATTATTTTAAAAGAATTTACAGAAGAAAAACTTAAAAATATGTAAATTCGTATATTCTTATTAGAGGGCGCCGTAAAACAAAGTCCAAAACGGGCCCCGCACTTATTGGATCCAGCTCTGATTATAATAAGTTTTATTTAATCAGTACCCTGGAAAAGTTAACGCTTTCATGTTTACATAATTATGGTCCAATATAGAATAACTAAATGAATAGTGAATGAGTAAAAAAAAAATGAATAAAAACTAAATCTAAAATTTAATTTAAATTAGTTTAATTAGTTGAGGTAATTGAGAGAAAAAGAGAGTGGAAATTTTTTAATTCTAATTTTGAATTATATTCATTTGCAAGTAAAGAAAAATACTGCTTGCTTTTGTGATAGTCTTGAATAATAAAATATAATTATTTCTATAGAGTTTAATTGCAATTACAGTAAAATATATACTTATTTAATAATAACATAATTTATTATTATTTTCAATATTATAATAATTCATTTTTATATGAATTTTCATAAAATGGATTGTTTTTCTTTATTATTTTTAATTATAAAAATGTTTCAGGATTTTCATTTAATTCATATATTAAAAAATAAAAAAATAAAATTTATTAAAAAATAATTATTGAACAAGATATCTCTTGGATGAATATTTTTTTTTATATTTTATTATTAAAAAATGTTTTATAAATGGATTTTTTTAAACTCTTTCCATAATAATAAATAAAATGTGTTATGATAACATTTTAGCTCTCTTAATTGGTTAAATGGCTTTGGGTCACTGAATCAAAATCTTAACAGACCTAATATGATTATATAGTGCCAAGGGGACTTTAAAGGACCAAGCGGAAACTTTATGCCTTAAGTAAGAGGTATTCAACTTTTTTATACTTATAACTTTGATATAGTATTAAATTCTTTAAATTGCCTATCTTTCCCACAATATGGGGTGACTGTAAAGTAAATTAGTGATTTTGCAATGAAAAAATATTATTCATCCAATTACAACGTAAGAATAATATTAATTTGTTTTTATTAATTATAAAATTATTTTGAATCCACTACTCCCCACCATGAAAGTTTAAAAGTTCAATAGGGGTATATGAATAAAACAAAATGTTTTACATGTATGTTATATGTATATAATATAGTATTGAGCCAGTTACGTATATATAAACAATTATATATACAAAAATTGTAGGTGACCTTAATATATAGTAGGGAAGTAGTAGTAGCAACCTGGACAATCTACTGCTTTTATAATTTAACAACAAAATATTAAAAAAAAAAAATTCAAAAAAACAAAAACTTAATTATACGCTTTTTATTAACTTCACTTTCTTGTCTGTCTGTCTGTAATGTTAAATATTTGTAATTGGTTTTTAACCCACTTCTAGTTGAGCAATTTCGCTCAAATTTGAAACGTATATTGAAAGTCAATGACACTGCAATAATCAAAAAGAAATATTTTGAATTTTTCAAATGAATTAATTTTTTAAATGATTGATGTTAATTCATTGTTATATTTTTATTTATATTTAAAAATTTTTTTATATTTTACATTTTCTAGACATTTTTTATACAATGCTTGGGTAGTTCTGTGATTCCAAAAGAACTCAGTACACGGCTTAATAAGCCACTTGCTTAATCAATGCCATATGTAATAATATTAATTCTTTACTTATGTTCATATGTGCACACGCTTTTTTGTTGGGCATATGTAAAGGATAATATTCAAGGTTTAATTAATATTTTATTTTCTATTTTTTAGGGCAATTTCAATTAAAATGTGTGTATAATAAAAAGTTTTTTTATTAATTTATTTTATCATTCCGCTTAAATGAAGCATATATATGATATGACTTCTAGACATTTATAAAAAAAGAATTAACAATAATTAAATAATAATAGGATTTTAGTAGATTGAATCTTAAAAAAGATTTAAAATATTTTAATTTTATAAACTCTTGACGCCTGTCAATGAATGATACACATTGATAAGAGACTACTCGAAAAAAACAAGTTAAAGTTTGAAAATTTTCCAGTTGTTTCCAGATGATAGATGAAAACTTTTCAGCACATTCAAACTTTTGTATCATAAATTGATTCTTTTTTTTCTTATTTAAATGAAAAGCGAATTTTTCATGAGAAATAATACTATAAATAACTTTCAAAGTTTGATTTCGACATGTTTAGTTTATCAGAAATTTTTATATATTAAATACTTTTATTTTATATTTAAGAGTATATTTATTTCTCTTTTACTGTTCTAGTTTCTCTAATTTAAACTTATTATTTGTAAATGACTATATCCACTAAAGTGTATATATATATATATATATATATATTATTATTATTATTATCAGATTTATCCGGGATATAATCACGTATTTTTGTGAGATTATTTTCTCGACATTTCGGCACCCATTTTGGCACCATTTTCAAGAGGTTATTTAAGCGAGAATATTTTATACTAAGACCCAGAATCCCAAAAATATTCCCGCTTAAATAACCTCTTAAAAATGGCACTAAAATGGGTGCCGAAACGTCGAGAAAATAATCTCACCGGATAGATTAGATCAGAGGTTCTTAAATAGTGGTCCGCGGACCCCTGGGGGTCCGCGAAGCCTTTACTGGGGGTCTGCAAAGCCATCGTACAGGTGCACGAGAAAATGATGAGTCTTTTAAAACTTTATTTAATATAAAAGGAGCGATGGCATGGCTTTTTGAGGAAACAGAGATTAAATACCCAAATTCAACGAAATGTGCAAGAAAACTATTGCTACCGTTCCCATCTTCATATTTAGCTGAATTTTCTTTCTTCAATATTATAATTTCTAATAAAATGTGTTCTAAAATATGCAAAAAAATCTTTATTCACCAATCACTGTTAGAAATATCATCATATATCCTTGTTCTTATGAGATCGTAAGCCAGAAATTAACTAATAAAATGACGTAAAGTACCTAAAGTTGGGATGGGGTCCGTCAAAAAAAAATTTTTCAAGTGGGGGTTCGCGGAGTATATAAGTTTAAGAACCTCTGGATTAGATAATAATAATAATAATAATAATAATAATAACATTCCCGAAAATATAAACCAACATATATATATATATATATTGTAATAATAATAATAATAATAATAATAATGAAATTCAGAACACTTCATTCGGGATAAATTAATTAAAAATTGAAATGAATGGAGGATCAATTATCAGGTGAAAATTATTCAATCGAATGGAATTGACATTTCTCAAATATAGTTCACAATAGTCTTTTGTTTATAGCCCCTGTCAACCTCTCATGGGCTGTCTCTTGTATTAATTTGAGTATTTATCTTTTTAGTGAAAATACAAATTGTTTACCAATTTGTTACCATATTTCATCCTAGTCAAATTTTGTGATTTGCCAAGAATTAAATTAAAGGGATCAACAATTGTTTCATTAATTAGAAATTTAGCAATCGAGGAGAATCAAATATTAAAATTAATTATTAAAATAAACAATGTATGAAATAAAATCATTTTTGATTATTTATACTGATTTACTCTACGAAATAAAATGCTAATTGCTTTAAATTTGTCATTTTAGTATTATCTTCCTTCTTCAAAGTTTTTAAATTTTTGTTTTAAATTATACTTGTATATATTTAGTTATTTGTTTATTTAATATGTTTTTAGTTTAATTTCACGAGAGTTCTTTCGACGTACTTTGAATGTTAAAATCTACTAAACTTTCATTATATAATTATGAATTTATATAAATATATATCTTTCGTAGAAATTAATTTATAATAAGGTAAATTATGGTATTAAAAATTTTTTTTTTTTGTGAATTTGTCAAATATCTATATTTGGAAATTATTTGTCTATAAATCCCTTATTTACATTCTTAATCTTTTCTAATCATAGGTTTGGTTGAATAATTGCACGTTTATCAATTAAAATTATATTGACATAAACAGTTTACATAATAAAAAAAAAGCTGGAGTGTCTCCACTCGGCCATCTCGCAAATTTGAATTGGATTAAATAACATATATTATATTTAAATTAAATTTAATTAATTAAATTATAAATTAAAATTAATAAATAATATTTATTAAACCAGCGCATGTTTGGCTCTTTGTTGATGGCACCACTTCGGCGCGTGATTTGCAGTGATAAAAAATTAATTCCGGTACTTTTAGCGATTCAATCAAGCTGAAATTCTATATATAACAGTTTGATACAATTTTTAATCATGTGAAAAACTATCAAACATATATCTTTATTTTTACGGTCACTTTAGAAAAAAAAGAAAACGTGGTAGGTAATGATCCTCTTCCGGATGAGCTTCATTTCTAAAAATTCTAAAAATTACGAATTATGAACCAAATTAAATTATAAACCGTTTTGGCGTATACATACACACTTACACACACACACACACACACACACTGATATTTTTTTCAACCTTTGTGAAAATGATTCAGGAACCTTCAAAACGTATAAAAACATCAAAATCTAGAAATCAGAAGCTGAAGTCAACGGTTCAAGTCTTAACAAGTTGAAAAATATAAAAATTGATTTAATGATTTAATAAATAACAAATAAATCATTATTAAAATAAAAATGTCTACCATGGCTGAAATTGGCTTATATCACAAAACCCTCTCTCTCTTAAAAAGAGTATAAAATAAAGATTAAAAAAATACCCTACACGAAGATAAAAAAGTTAGTGTAAATAATTAAAATAAAGTCCCTTTCGGGCAAATAAATACTGAATGATTTTCTTTTAACAAGGCCTCTCTCTTTATAGATGTATTTTTAAATTTTAGATTGTTGTTTGAATATTTTCATAAAGTCGAAAAGAAATTTAAAGATCATAAAAGAAAATGCTACCACACAAAAACAACCAAAATTTTTTTGTTCGCTTTTGTACAAAGGGTAAAATTTAACAATACAACATTTATTTTCAATAATAAACTATTAAAGGAAGAACAGAACAATTTAAATATCCAAATTATTGAATTGATTGATTACTGAGTGGTTTTCAAATAAAATACATAAATATTATGTAAATTAAATTAATTAAATTTGTATGTATGGATTATTTCATTGTTAGTTTTATTGTTAGCCCCATTGTTTGTTTCATTGAATTTAGTTATCTGCTCAGCATTCCATATGATACAAAAATGCAACCAGACAATTGCGCAACTGAAATTAAATATTCTCTCTATTCTGCTCTATCCTATAGTAATCTTCAAGTAGTATACATTTAATACCAAATATTGTTATAATTAGAATTCTTAGAATTATATATAATTCATATTATTATTTTTTTCTAGTAATTAATTAAAATTACAGTACCTATATTACTATTTTATCTGCGATTGGAAATACAAATTAGTTGGAGTGTCTCCACTCGACTATCTCGCAAATTTGAATTGGATTAAATAACATAATATATTATATTTAAATTAAATTTAATTAATTATAAATTATAAATTAAAATGAATAAATAATATTTATTAAACCAGCGCATATTTGGCTATTTGTTGATGGAAGCACGTCAAGTGTTGGGGCATGAGATTTGCAGTGTTAAAAATTTAATTCTGGTACTTTCAGCGATTTAATCAAGCTGTAATTCTATATATAGCAGTTTTATACAATTTTTAATCATGTGAAAAATTATCAAACATATATCTTTATTTTTACGGGCACTTTAGAGGAAAAAAAATCAAAACGTTGTAGGTAATGACCCTCTTCCGGTTGAGCTACATTTCTCAAAAGTTGATAGAAAATTATGAATTTTGAATAATGCCCATGTACCAAATTTCATCATTCTAGCTCAAACCGTTTTTGCGTAATCTTGGTTACATACATACACAAACACACACAGACATTTTTCTCAACCTTAGTGAAAATGATTCAGGAACCTTCAAAACGTATAAAAACATCAAAATCTCAACATCGAAAATTTTCGTGATCGCAATACTACTTATCTCTGGCGAGATAGTAAAAAAGTGGCAGACTCATACTTTTGCAACAGTTGATTGAGTAAAAGATTTTTAAACTTTTATTAGAAATATGCAACTCCTCCTAAAAAGAGGATTAATTGTAATCTTAATTAATTTTTAACTTAGCCCTTTATAAGTGTCGAGTAACGTTTTATGTTTCCATAGCGACCAACGAAACCACTCTAATCGATAGACGCCGAGCGGGATAAAGAGAACCAAGGCGACTATCCATCCATCTTTATCTATTGAATGTGTTTTTTAACCCCCACCCCCCTCCCCCATACTAGAACCCACTCTCTCTTAACTCTACTTCCTCGATCCCTGTTAATGGCATTTACCTTCAGGTGAAATGCCAGGCGAACGCGTGGAATACACCCTCTTCAAATGTCATGCAATTATGCATACTCGTCCCCCCACCATTAGGCATACTGAGGAGGGCTTTTTAGTCATCTATAGATTAGAGAGTCAGAATAATTAACCCAAGTATAGGGCAGTGAATTGAAATTTGAGTTCCAAAACGGCTAGATTAATTAACACTAGAGAAATTGTACCTGTTTTTTTATTGAAAAAGAGCTGATTTAAGTATAAGAAGGAGGAAAAGCGGAAGAGAAGAGAGAAAAAGGGACGGAAGGTGTGGTGGTGAGGGATGGAGAAAAAGAATAGAAACTTGGAATAATTTCGCTCTCTGTCTTTTTTAATAACCCATTCTATTTTACTTCAGGTCTAAAGACAAAACTCTTTTGATATCATAATTGAATTTGCAACTTTTGTTACCTTTTCTTATGCAATATTATTACTTAATTCAAAAAAAAAAAAAGAAATTAATAAGATAAAGGTTTTTTTAACGAACATTAGTTATACATTCTATTCAAGTTTTTTTTTTAAAATATTAATCAATTTTAATTGAAAATTGAAAATGGGATGATAACCTGATTAAATAAAGAGATAGCACTCAAAATGTGAAGAGGGGGCGACCAATGGGAATAAAAGTAAATGAATAGGTAAAGATGAAGATACTAGAAATAGATAATATGCATGATACCAAGAAAATAACAAAATGAAACTTCAAAAAGTAATAGAATTATATTAAGTTAGTAATTAAAAAATAAATTTCTAAATTTAATTCATAAATATAATTATAATTATATTACACATATACTTATGTAAACTTATAAAGATAAAATTCCTATAAAAAATTTCAATATGAAATAAAATAATTTATTAATTGACAATTGATAAATTTACAAACGCATATTTTAGATATTTTAATTAAATATAATGTTTAATTTTTATAAATTGATATGTATTTAAGAAGATCAAATTCAGTTAACAAATTGTAAGTTTCAAATCGTAAAAATGGCATTATTTGGGGAGGTTATTAATTCATTATCAATGAAAATATAAAGTTAATAATATAAAAAAAAATGATTCTGAATTATAACAAAAATATACAATAAATTTAATATGAAACTCTCAGGTTTGATAAAAATAATATCGCCTTTGATTTATGCAACCAAATAGACAGTACAGGCGAGATTTTATATATAATCTGGCGTTCTCATGGAGAGGTCTTGACAAGTTATTTTTTTTTTAAGTTGAAAATTAAATTATTTAATTTTTAATTTAATAATTAATATTTAAAAAGATCAATAGTATATTCTTATATTGTCTGATAATTTGTTATTTATTTTTATTTATTATAAATTTCTTCCAAAAAATATCAAAATTTCGTGATCTTACGAGATAATAAAAAATATATCCTGGCAAAATTTCAATCTTTTTTTAACACACTTTACTTAATTCACAGTGTCAGGTTGTCCGTGTGTTGTTTGTCCGCGGCATTTTATAATCGATATTTCAACAACTTCCCGTCATTCAATCAACTTGAAATTTTGCATACGCGCTTGCTCCTGCTAATAATACACGAATCAATTGAAAAATCCACTGAATTATTTATCTGTTAGTGGTAATTAATTAACTAAACTTTCATATGCGGAATATGGAGTAGTTCACTATTTCAATCATAGATGGCGATAGCAGTTCTACAGACGCTATGTACGACTAAAAAGTATACAATAATTTAAGTAAAAATAAATCTTTTTAAAAAACACACTTTACTTAAAATTGCACTAAAAAGTAAAAAATAAAATCACTGTAAAGTGTGTGCGCCCAATAGTAAAGTGTGTTTTTTAAAAAGATTTCTTTTTACTTAAATTTTTAAAATTTTTTTTTTTTTCAATTTCAGAAAATTTAAGGTTTGTTCATTTTCCAACACATACAAACTAACACAAAGTATCTTATATTTGACATCGTCAAATTAAAACGATATCCGTCGTTTGTCACCATAAAATGGACAACGAATCTAATTTTTGCTTTTCAAAGAGATACCAATTTCACACTCCCTATTACACTTTCCTAATCCAATAAAATATTTATTCATTCCATTCGAAATATTATCATAGTCTGTTTCTATCAAACAGTCAAAGCAAAAATATCAATCCATTTTGAATTGATAAGATTTTTAAGTGTTGGAAATGTTGATTGATGAAAGTTGAAAATATAAAAAATTCATATATCAATATATCAAGGTCTAAATTTTTTATTGTAATCAAAAATAAATAAATTGAACTGAGAATCTTTCAACAAATGTAATTCCATGATTTTGTTGGATTAATAATAAGTCAATTTGTATCTGACGAGAATTAATGATCTTATGTTAACCTTATTATAGCTCAAGATATCTTAATAACTGAGTGGGTAGTAAATGAAAAAATCAATGAATAAAAATATTTATCTATGTAAATAATTGTAAAAGGGTGAGGGAAAATTGTTCAATTTTAATTTCTAAATGTATACATTGGTGGATGAGATAAAACAAATCTTAATTTAAAATTTTTAAAATTGAATGACTTGATACAAAATATTTATTTCAGGAGTTAAAATGTAATTAAAAAGTTAATCTTTTAATATATCCTTTTGAAATGTGTTTTTTTATTTTATTTATAATTATTAAGAATATAGAAATGTAAAAAATTAAATTTTTTTTTCTAACAAAATAAAAAATTGATTTTTTAGTGATTTGTGATTTATATATAGAGGGTTGAAATTTAATATTTCTTCATCAGCATGGTTTACATTCGATCATGCAGCAAAATTATATGAATAAATTAATAAATTTAACTGTAGACACTAATTGAAATATTTTAATAAGATAGATATACTAAAATTAAACATAATAAGAATAATGTTTAATTAAAATGGATCAGGTTACAAGTTTATTGATTTACTTGATGCGCATTTTTACTATCTCGTTAGAGATAGTATTGCAATCACGAAAATTTTGATGTGTTTTTATGTTTTGATGGTTCCTGAGTTATTTTCACTAAAGTTGAGAAAAATGTCTATCTGTCTCTCTCTCTCTCTGTGTGTGTGTGTGTGTGTGTTTGTTTGTAGACAAGATTTCATCCTCAAATTTGGTACATGCGCATTACTCAATATTTGTAGTTTTATATCAACTTATGAGAAATGTAGCTCAACCGGAAGTGGGTACTATTATCTACTACGTTTTGATTTTTTTTAGTCTAAACTCGCCGTAAAAATAAAGATATATGTTTGATAGTTTTTCACATGATTAAAAATTGTATAAAACTGCTATATATAGAATTTCAGCTTGATTTAATTGCTGAAAGTACTGGAATAAATTTTTTAACACTGCAAATCACGCGCCAGCACGTGGCATCAACAAAGAGCCAAACACGCGCTGGTTTAATAAATATTATTTATTAATTTTAATTTAAATAGAATATATGTTATTTAATCCAATTCAAATTGCGAGATAGTCGAGTGGAGACACTCCAGCTTATTTACAAAGAAAAGAGTCATGATTTAATAAAGAATTTAATTATATCCCATACTAATAACAAGGATTTTAACAAAAAAAATTATAAATAAAGAATTAAATAATTCATCACGCTTCAATCTAATTTTTAATAAATTATTTTCTTTTTTTTATACTTTTGAAATTTAATTAAATGACAACAGATATCCAGCGATCTCTTTACAAATTATTAAATTTTAATACACAATTTACTTTGATTAAACAAGATTCACAGACAAGCATATGACAGTAACTTCTAGAATTATTATTATTATTTATTGAATAACATTGAGGTTTGGAAATGAATTGGACATCATTAGGATAGAGAATGTGTAGTAAATGAATATAATTTCACAACTGAATGTACAAGTTTACCAATTTGTTAAACTAATAAATCAACTATTCGAAAAGTTTGTTTATAGGAAACCAATTGGGAAACGACCAATGATTGGGTAGAATATAAACGGGATGGATTAACAATAGAAAATCACATATAAGCAAGTTAAAAGGTGGTTTGGAATAGGAATCGAAGTGAGGTTGTTATGGTTTTTACCAAAAACTTTTGAGTTACGTATAATCGCAGTCATTATGATAATAAATAAACTATTAATAAGTAATAAATGGTAATGTTATGATAGCATGTGTTTTAATCATCAATATTTTCTTTAAAATTCATTGAACATTCCACTGAATATATTAATGTTAATTAATAGTATTAATATTAATCCTATTATCATAATTATATTCAAAAGTATGTTACTAAAATAATTTTAATGTGCAATTGATTCAACCATAAGGAAGATAAAAGGAAAAGTTATATGAATAATTAACATAAGGGAAAGGGTAAATTTATCTTAATTAAGATATAGGGAAGTAAAAAAAAACTGGGAAGAGTATAAATATGTTATAAATCAATCTAGAATATTTCCGTTCTTCACACGCAAATAGAATTGACTAGCCTAAAAAGGGATATTTGGAATTCCACCCCCTCCAGCCCTCTCCAAACCCCGTCCTCAGTCCACTGACATTTACCACCCTATTTTGTTTGCATTCAATCTATTTAAAGCTATCGGAGTGAGCATAGGGCATATTATTATAATGTTTATATTCAACTTGTGAGTATATTTAGATAACTTTCACGTTTATTTAGGTTTGTTGCTTTAAAGGTTCATTGTTTAAATTAGTTACCAAAATTTTATTACATGGCTTTATGTACAAATAAATATAAATATATCGTACATAAATAAAAATATCAGTGACATTCCTTTACTAGTACATGTTTATGACGATTTTTGGAAATAAAAATCTGGAGTGTCTCCACTCGACTATCTCGCAAATTTGAATTGGATTAAATAACATATATTAAATTAAATTAATTAAATTATAAATTAAAATTAATAAATAATATTTATTAAACCAGCGCATGTTTGGCTTTTTGTTGATGACACCACGTCACGTGTAGGCGCGTGAGATTTGTAGTGTTAAAAAATTTATTCTGGTACTTTCAGCGATTCAATCAAGCTGAAATTCTATATATAGCAGTTTTATACAATTTTTCATCATGTGAAAAATTATCAAACATATATCTTTATTTTTACGGTCACTTTAGAAGAAAAAAAATCAAAACGTGGTAGGTAATGACCCTCTTCCGGTTGAGTTACATTTCTCAAAAGTTGATAGCAAACTATGAATTTTGAATAATGTCCATGTACCAAATTTCATCATTCTAGCTCAAACCGTTTTTGCGTAATCTTGGTTACATATATATACACACACACATACACACACACAGACATTTTTCTCAACCTTAGTGAAAATGATTCAGGAACCTTCAAAACGTATAAAAACATCAAAATCTCAACATCGAAAATTTTCATGATCGCAATACTATCTCTGGCGAGATAGTAAAAAATTATTATATAAAATTATTATTAAAAACAAACAAAAAAATAAAAAAAATTATATTTAATTAATAAATCTAAGTTCCCGATCTGAAATTAATTATAAACAAAAAATAATTTTCTTTAAATATTAATTTTCAATATATAGTGAAATTTATTTCATTATTTTATAAATATTTTTTTGAATTTATGTTATTTTAAGAAATGGCTAGAATAAAATTCCTAGATCAAAAATGTTATCAGCCTTTCGACATATAATACCTATTATCCGGTATCTATATCAATGGATCAATGTTGAGTGTCCAAGTTCTTGGAAATCTCTCTAGCTACTTTTTTGGATCTGGAGTTATTGTCAGCAACATGGCATTTCATTTAAATCACTCAAATAGGAATTTAAATTAAAATATAATTTTTAAAAGCCTATTGATTTATCTATAGGCTATTTATATAAAAAAAACGTGTCCATTTTTCTTTTATTTTATTTAATTTTTTTTTTTTTTTTATATTTAATGAAGTCAAAAGTTGATGATTATAGCAACCACATTCCTTTTACAGTGGCTATATTCATTCGATTTTTATTTTATCCTAAATTCTTTATATATATTCACATTGTCAGCACATTGTATTATGGACGTTTTCTAATTAGTAAAATATTTGAATATTAAATATCAAGTCGACTTGGTTCCGAATCAGTAAAATATTCGAAATCCAAACAAAAAAGAGCCGGCTGAAAGTTAGGTCCTATTTCCTAAGTACGACGATAGGTCAATAAGTGCGTGACTTTTTGAATTTTCCGTCTTTTAAATGAAATGGCAACTTAGTAGTGAAATATCAGCTGACTCCTTTCGAAATTTGAACCAGCTGGGTCTTTTAGTTTTTGTTTGACATCCATTAAGAGCAGAATATCTCATGATTTGAGAAGAAAATGGAAAAAAGTCAATTTCTATGAAAATTCATGAATCGAAATACGTATACTCCCTCATCCGCCCTATTCTCTAGATTTAGCCCCGAGCGACTATTTCTTGTTTCCAAACCTGAAGAAATGACTCGGCGGAAAGAGATTTGACTCAAACGATGAAATCATCTCGCAAACAAATTCCTATTTTGATGCCCTCGACAAATCTTATTTTTTAGAAGGGATAAAAAAAAATTGAGAAAGGTTGGACGAAGTGTATAGACTACATTGAAAAATAAAATAAAACACGGACTTATTGACCTGCCCTCGTATCTAGAATAAAAAATGAGCTATATATTTGAATATTGATATTTTATTCTTTTAATAGAATATTTATAAAATTTCAGCTTAACCAAACTTAATTCTGTAACTACCTATCGTCCAATAGTTTGAAATTTTTTGGAAAAAACTATACTCGTTGTCGTTTAAACTTAAGAGTTTAATCGACTTTGGGTGCTGCTAATAAAACTGAATTTAATTTTGATAATCTTGAGTTCAAGTCTGAATAAAAGATTTATAATCAAAATGATAAAGTAAAAATGATCAAAAATACAAGATTTTGTTCAGTTTGTAATTTTTATTAGGATTAGAAGAAGCCTAATTTAAAAAAAAATATTTAAGTAAATAATAAAATCATATTTCAGTTCTAAATTTTAACCAAGAAAAAATTGTTTCTAGATATTTAAAATATATATAATTAAAACTACTTATGTAAATAGATTATATTTATATATTATATTATATTAATAGGTATTTTGTTTTAGTATATAGGTTATTAAAATTTAATGAATAAATAATCCTTCTAAAAATTATATTCACTGAAAATTTATAATACATGTACGAAGTTAAATGTGAATAAAAGTCAATTTCATTATTTATATATAAAATCTGTATTTATACAATTTTGATAGATAACTAATGTAATCTAAAAAAAAACTAAAAAAGTAAAAACTTATTTTATTCTTTTTATTATTTATTAATTTTCTAAAAATATAAATTCCGCTTGTAAATCATTTATATAAAATTTAAACTATTATTGAGTATATTTTTAATAATAGAATAAAATAAAACTATATATTCTTATATTATAATAATGAATAATATAAATATAAAATTTTTTTATAAAATAACTTTTTTCCAATGGACTTAAAAGAATAAAATAATTTTTCTATATGCCTGACGAAGTATATGGATTAATTGATTCATATTCAACGAAAAACGTTGGGCGCATTTAGTTTAATTTATTTATATGAACAATCAAGTCAAATTTTTACACATAAACTGACAAATTTTTTTATTATGCAATAAAATTGATAGTTTAAGAGCTAAGAAATTAATCTTTTATTATTTTTCAGTGTAATATACTTATATCAAAGTATGTGTCAAAATTTAAAAGAATTTTTATAAAATTTACATATTATCAATCAAATCCAAAATTGTTGTTTATATTTGAAGAAATAGAGTTACTTGTTAATTAAGTGTTTTAGTGTGGTACGTATAGTATATATATATATATGAATTATAGCTCTATAAGGGAAGTTATTTGCATAGAAGTAAATGCGCCCAACGTTTTTCGTTGAATATGAAGCAATTCATCCATAAACTTTGACAACCTTATAGAAAAATTATTTTATTCTTTTTAGTCCATTGGAAAAACGTTATTTTATAAAAAAATTTTATATTTATATTATTTTATTCTTTAATTTGATAAATTTATTTAATATAACAAGAGAAATAGAAAAGATGAAGTTATACGAAAATTTACAAATTGAATATTTTTAAATACGTTCAATTTGAAAATCCATCCTGAAATCAATATCTATGTTTAAAAATCCGCTGAAAAAAAATTAATCGGAGCAATACAAAAAGAGTTAGTTATTAAAAGTAATTAATCGCTAATTAATTACAATTAATTAATTATAATTCAATTATATTTCTTCTATACCTTCCATTGAAATATCTATAAAACTTTTCAAAAGTCTATCTCAATAAAAAGTCGATGAAAAATCGATTTCAATTTGTTAAAAGAGCGAACAGACTTAGAGACAGAGAGACAGACGCCAAGTGAAGTTAAGAAAAACGTTATAAAAATGAAAACAAAGATGATCAAAAAAATGATTTAATAATTAAATAATGATATTAATTCTTTATATTTAGAAATATTCACTGATGCTTTATTTATTTATTTATTTATCTTTTAATCTATGTATAAAATGAGTTAAAATTTATTTATTTTTTTCGTGTGTTATTTAAAAATCACTAAGTCAGGTAAAAAATTACAGTTTTAAACTCATTAGTTGGAAGACAACTTCATGAATTATTAAATCCCTTTCACAACAAACTGTCCCCCCCACCTAACCCACTGCGTCGACATTTACGTTTCACTCGGTTACTGAACATAGAATGAGATTCTCATTGAAGTGTCCAATTTGAAAGCTTAATGAGCTTGAAAATAAAATAAATAGTCGAATGCCTACCTACCTGCATTAATTTTTTAACAACATCGCGGCCTAAAATATGATCAAATACAGCCTGAAGAAATTGATCTGTGATTATTGTAAGCTTGAGTTTATCTCGATGCCAAATAAGCACCCGGGACTCCTCCATTGCAGTGATTGACACCTAAAACAACCAAAAAAAAAAACAAAAACAAAAATAAATAAATAAGTCAGTAAAATAAATTTTTAAATTGAATATTATTCACAAATACCAACATCAAAATATATAGGTACTTTTATTAATTTAATAATTATATAAAATCTAATATGTTTATTACTATTTATATCATTAACAGTTAATATTTCAAAATTTAATAATGTATAACAAAATTTCCAAGATTATCTATAAACATACTATTTAAAAATTTGAAAAACCTAATTGTGGTTGTATAACCATTCTTATATTAATAATCCCATTCGATTCCAACTAAAAATAATAGATAATTCTATTCAAATAAAATTACAATATATATAATTTCAGAATTGACAATTTATAAAAAATAAATGGTAATTATTTACATCCATGGTTCCGAGATAGAAATGATTGTCCCCAAGAGGGCGAGACCTTCAACCAAGCTTGGCTTTAGGTCAAGAGATGGCGCGACCTTCACCATTGTGTTTGCTTTGCCCAGTAGATACCGCAATTAAAATAATTTTTTTGAATGACTTTAGTATGAATCTAACTATTTCTAAAATAAAATAAACCGAATTTTCCTATTTAATTATACAATAAAGGACCCTTTAATGCGTAAATAATTAATTTTACTGTTATATATTTATAAAGAAACACCAAAAGAATGTTGAATGTTAATTACAATTTTTTAAAAGACATCCTTAATAAATAGAAAAATAATAATTATTAAATAATATAAATAATATTTAATTATAATCTAATCTAAGAAAATAAAAGTTTGAATCTATTTGATAGTTGATCTTTTTATATATAATTAATCTCAAATTAAATATTTTTTAATATTAAAAATAAATAAAAAAACATATTTCATATGTATATTTATTTTTATAAATGTTTAGGGAAATTTTGCAATTAATATATATTTAAATTCAAATTGGTTTTTAATTGCGCTATCTATTGGGCAAGGTGAAGGTCTCGCTCTCTTGCGATCATAAGTTATACTATAACTGTCAAAACATGGCCCCCACCCCCAATTTATATGCAAATTATATTAATTTTTCTCCCATAAACACGAAATTTCCACAAAATATTTCATATCAAAAATCAATCAGGATAATCTAAGGTACGCACTGGTATTTTTTTTCCAATCCGTTGAGGGAAGGACTAAATGATACCAGTACCAAATAAATAATAAGTATTAGTTTCAAAATAAGTTAAATTGTTTTTTTTTAATTTATTGCTATTTGAATGGAAGTCTTTCTTGGTGAATAAACAACATCAATAACAAACTTAATAATCCCCAGAATAATATTGATATAAGAAATTGAAAGAAAAGTATATGTTTAATTATATATAATATTTTAAATAATTTATAATTTTATATTAATATATTATTATAGTTTGATGAAAAATTTGTTCATATATTTTTTGAAAAAAATAATAATTTAATTTGTTTTATTGAAAATAATGTAAGAGAATTTCTTTTTTTTAACTCAATTATATATATATATATATATTTACAGACCCATTTGAGCTAGGCTAAATAATTTTGTTTTATATTATAGCTTTTTATTTTTACTTAACAAATAATATAAAAGATTTTCAACTTTTTTCTTTCGTTCTGTAACTCACGACTAAACCATTTGAATTACGTTAATAGATATGTAATGGTTAATTCTTTTATTGTTTTAATAAAAATATTCTATATTTGGCGCTCGATAAATTTAAATAATAATAGGGGAAATGTTAAAACGTATATATTTTTCATATCTTTTTTTATTTAAATTTTATTTTTTTTTTTTGTTGTTTTTTTTATTTATTTATTATTATGTTCTCACATTTTGTCTTTCGTATCTTGATCCGAATTATTTCTTCTCTATCCATTTCTTGTTTAACTCAAAGTATTGTTGGAAATGCTATTACCTGGAAGAACTCGTCCGTGGACACACCAAACCATTCAGGACTGTCCAGGAACTGATGAGGGAACACGATGTGTAAAGCTCGGCCATTTTGACTAACTACCAATCTGAAAAAGACAATAATTTAAAATTAAAAATTAATTAATTAATATATTCAATGAAATTTGTTTCTTTAGATTTTTAAAATATAGTTAGTATATTAGGAATTATAGGTGTACGTCAATGACGCAAGGGAACTTGAAAGTTCTTAGCCGCAGCAACCATATCTATCCAACTGTTTCAATCCTCAGTCGCATCAATTCAACATCTAATCTCTACCAAATACCTCCTGTTTTCATCTAAATTGTCTGTCTAATGTCCTTGGTCCACCAGCTGTCCGTTTCCCAATTGGTTTCCCCAATAACAAATTTCTCGTTAGCCTTTTCCCTTCCAAATACATTATTTCTCTAATATATACCTTACCTCTGTACAATTTTCAATTTAGTAGAATTCTAAAGGCTAAACTGAGGAGAAAGATTGGGGTAAATTGAAGAACAAAATGATCAACAAATAGCCAATTGATTAGAATTGATTGGGAGTGGAAAAATGATTTTGAGGGTGTTTATGAAAATATTACTAAAGGAATAGTTTTCTGTAATTAACATTGATAAATATAAACTATAAACAAATAACAGACAATTATAAAACAAAATAGAAATTTGTTCACAATTAGGAAAATGATAAATTGGAGATATAACTTTTTCAATGTATTTTATATACATGAATATCGCTTTTTATTCTTTTATCTCTTTTTTATTCTCCTCCCCAACCTTAAATGAAATCTTCAAGTTGATTTATATTCTAAAAAAATATCGTCTGTTTTTAATATCCTATTCTTTAGATTTTCTTTTTGAACAAAAAAAAAATAAATTTTTTATATCAAAAGTTTCTTTTTTCGTTTTTAATCATATTTCAACACGCTCAAATAATTCCAAAATTATATTTAAACTTCTCTTTCAACACTCTAGAGAATTTAAATGAAATAAATATATATTATGGTTAAATATGTTCTAGAAAAGTCGAGTACAATCTAAAGAAATCAATTCACAAGTATTATGATTAAATTTGAAAAATTAATATCCTAAATATTATTTATTTACTAGGTGGAATAGACTTGATTAATTGAGGCTAAGAAGAAACTGGAGTTTATTATTGTTCTTATTATTATTATTCTCCTAACACCTCACCAAATCCTTATCAAAATATACAACTATATTGGTAAAGGGTGTTTCTTTTAGAGGTATAGAACTTTAAATTGCAATAAAACAATGATGGATTATTCGATTGACATGAATTTTATTTATTTAAACGAAAGATAATCTTGTGGCATTACATTTTATATATGATTTCTGGCATATGACCGCCACGGTTGGCTCGGATGTAGTCCAATCTGGACGTCCAATTTTCGATAACTTTTTCCAACATTTGTGGCCGTATATCGGCAATAACACGGCGAATGTTATCTTCCAAATTGTCAAACGTTTGTGGCTTATCCGCATAGACCAATGACTTTACATAGCCCCACAGAAAGTACTCTAGCGGTGTTAAATCACAAGATCTTGGAGGCCAATTCACAGGTCCAAAACGTGAAATTACCAAACGTGTCCTTCAATAAATCGATTGTGGCACGAGCTGTGTTGCGCCGTCTTGTTGGAACCACAACTCCTGGACATCATGGTTGTTCAATTCAGGAATGAAAAAGTTAGTAATCATGGCTCTATATCGGTCGCCATTGACAATTCGGGTCTTCCTCAATGCTACGCTCTACAGTAGCAATAGCTTCTCTGGGGATGCGAGTTATCAATAAGAGTAAACGTGGTGCGAAAACGTTCCATGGTTAATCGAATTAACTGCTCTGATGGACGATTTTGTCGACGATAAAATGGACGTAGTGCACGATACGTATTCCGCACAGAACCATATTTTCGAAATAAAATTGCACTATTTGCAAGCGTTGTTCAGGCGTGAGTCTATTCATAATGAATTGCCAAACCAAACTGAGAATAAATCACTTGACAGCTGTTAAATCGGTCGTCAACTTGAGCAGTAATGCCAACTTAAAGTTCTATAGCTGAAAAAAACACCCTTTATATATATTTTAATTTTAATTTAATTCAAAAACAACCCAAAGTCATGTAAATGTCATTCTACTTAAATTAAAACGAATAGAAAATAGATCTTTTTCGTATTACCATCTACACTTTCCAATATAAATATAAAACAGGGTTAGATCACATTCACTGCGAAGTAAACATTTAACAACAATCGTTCTAGGTTTTTATGTATTCCTTTTCTCGTTTACATAAGAGAAAATACCTTCATCTACTCAATTGAATTTTATTCTTCTTAAATTCCCTAGGATCTCATTGAAACCGCATTTTATCAAACCAGAATATGTATATAGTTATTGGGAAAATTCGATCTTAACGGCTTATTTAAGATTATAATTCTAGATGGGAATTTTACTTACTTAAAAAAAATAATATTCATATTATTTTTTTAAAAATTAACTTTTAATTTAAAAGAAGAGAGAGAAGTAAAACACCTGTCGATGTGCTATGTTTGATAAAAAAAAATGCTTTAGACGCAATTGAGATTAGTTAATTAAAGGTATATTACTATGGCAACTTTCACAAACTAAAAACTAATGAAAAAATGAATACAGGAGAAGACAACACAATGGATCCTCCTATTAACATATTCGATACAGATTCTAAATAAGACAAATTTTTCAAATATAAGAGGAAGTAACAACCGTGAAGACGTATGAGAGATGGAAAACATGTCAAAACTAAATAGAATTTTCGACTTCACTTCTAAAGCATTAAAAAAAAGAATAATGTCATTATTTATTTATTTTTTTATTTGTTATTGTTTATTATTTAATTATAGTCCTGATTTTGTTTTTGGATGTAAATAACTAATATCAAAGAGAAATAAAAATTGATAATAAAAACTATATATACTAGTAATTTAACTCGCTGATTAATAGGACAAATTTGCTTAAAATCAATTAAATTTATCTATATATCGTTATACTGATGACACCGACACTAATTACTAGATATGATTTTGACAATATGAACTAAAGGCACCAAAATTTTGAGTGAATATCATTATATCTTTATCTCAAATAAAATTTATTTATATATTTTATAGATCATAATAGTATTATAATGATTAACATTTGAAATTTATACTAGTAATCACTATTTATGTAAAGCATAAGCATTATTAATATATATAATTATTTTTATTATTATCTGTAATCATGCAGTAAAGGGGCATAAAAATTATTATCAAAGGGAAAAATATATATAAAACAATTATTTTGCCGGTTGTATTAAATTGGTCTGGGGCATGGTCTATGACCTTTTTTTTATACACTTAAATTAAATAATATTATTTAATATTATCATAATTCATCATAATTCATTTACCGGTTGTATTATATTGGTGTGGGGCATGGTCTATGACCTTAGGAGACGAGAGTAGATTTAGAGTATTTGAGAATAAGATTCATCTCAGCATTTATGGGCGAAAGAAAAATGAGGTCAATGGGAATGGCGGAGAATGAATAAGGAGGAATTGCATGACCTCTATGCTTCTCTAGATATAGTTAGAATTATAAAATCGTTTGCAGGACACGTGGCTAGAATGAGAGAGAAAAGAATGGCGAAAAATATATTGTTGGGGAGACTGAGTGGGAAACATCCGCTTGGAAGACCAAGGACGCGGTCGGTAGATAATGTGGAAAGGGACGTGAGAGAGCTGGGCGGGGGTAGGGATTGGAGGATTGTGGCTCAGAATAGGGATACTTGGAGAAATGTGGTTGCTGCGGCCAAGAGCTTTCGAATTTCGTAGAGCCACAGAGATAGACATACATTTTTATTATTATAATCGTCCAACACATGGTTGAACCCAAAAATAACTCTTGTGAAATGAATTGTTGTTCTACTTTCTAGAGTAACCATAAATGACGATGGTTAATTTTAATGTATTTTTTTTTTTTGCATTTTTCATGAATTTTTCGATTTTTTTTTCATTTTTTATATTTTTTTGTAGTTTTTTTTCATTTTTTTTTTTATTTTGTCTTTTTTTTTTCTTCAAATTTTTGTCATTTATGAATAGTTGAATAGTTACTTCAGTTTAAAATTATTTATTAACATTTATAAATGTTTTATTTAAAAGATTTTACTGTCACATTACAAATAATTGAATTGTAAAATTTTGTTTTCATATATTTTACAATAAAATGAATATTCATTATAAAATGGATTTTAAAGTTGTGATTAAGTATATTAAAATAAATAGATAGATTTTAAAAAATTAGTTATTTATTTAATATAATAAGAAAGATAAAATCCAGATATTTATTATATTATTTTTCTTGGAAAAATTTATACATTTAAATTAAATAATACTATTTAATATTATTATAATTCATCATAATTAAAACATCATATTTAACGCATTTTTAAAAATTTAAACTATACCTCTGTCCTAGAATTGTCAAAATGCTTATTATGTTATTAAGCAATACATAATATGATTTCTCAATATTAGTACCCAATTGAAAATAAATAAGCTGGAGTTTCTCTACTCGACTATCTCGCAATTTGAATTGGTTTAAATAACAAATATATTATTTAAATTTAATTTAATTAATTACAAATTATAAATTAAAATTAATTTATAATATTTATTAAACCAGCGCATGTTTGGCTCTTTGTTGATGGCACGTCACGTGTTGGCGCGTGAGATTTGCGGTGTTAAAAAATTAATTCTGGTACTTTCAGCGATTCAATCAAGCTGAAATTCTATATATAGCTGTTTTATACAATTTTTAATAAAGTGAAAAACTTTCACACATATATCTTTATTTTTACGGTCACTTTAGAGGAAAAAAATCAAAACTTTGTAGGTTATGACCCTCTTGCGGTTGAGCTACATTTCTCAAAAGTTGATAGAAAACTACGAATTTTGAATAATGCCCGTTTACCAAACTTCATGATTCTATCTCAAACCGTTTTTGCGTAATCGTGCCCCCCCCCACACACACACATTTTTCTCAACCTTAGTGAAAATGATTCAGGAACCTTCAAAACGTATAAAAACATAAAAATCTCGATATCGAAAATTTTCGTCATTGCACTACTATCTCTGTCGAGAAGAATTTTATAATATTATATAACAAAATGTAGTTTTTATATACTTAATTAATTCCTTAAAATGCAATTTAAAATGATTATTTAATTTATTTTCCAATAATTTTTACTGACCGACGATAGGAAGGGAAGGTATTGTTTACACACCAAATTTCACATGTGGAGATTTTTATACATCTTCACGAATCATGCATTTTCTTAACATACATTTTCAGCATGATGTGTTTCCGTCCGTCCATCCGTCTGTCCATTGTGCGTCCGTATAAAAGTGTATAACTTGAATGCCTCAAGAGATTTTGATAAAATTTGATATATTTACTTAATGCATCAGTAGCATGAATTTCTCAACTTTTGGTGAATATCCGGAAACCGGAAGTGATAGTTTACAATGTATTAATTTTATATTCATTGTCGGAAATTTTTTATTACATTAAACTAACTGGTAAATACATATATATATATATATATCCTAAATTCTTAATGGTCTTTATCATAAAATAGATAAATAGAATATATCAATTTAATTTTATAACAATATCGTACTCATGAATATTAACAAGTTTTTGTTAATTCAATTAAAAATTAATTTAAGAGTTAGTTGTTCTGCATCCAGTCATTACATACAAATTTGTTTCCTATCCTGAAGTGTGTCGATGAAGGGGTTGGTTTATTGGACCCAGTATTTTAATTATCCCCAGGTCTATTTCCCTCCAGAGACACGGTAAATGACCATCCCACTGCTAACTCTGATGAATTTTCCCTCGTTTTACCAATTCATTACCGTCTAAAAAGGAAAGGAAGATAATCTGTCATTAAACAGAAAAAAATATTAATACTTTTTAGCAATCGATTTAATTAAATGAAAAACATCGATATTAATATAATCTTTGGGTTATATTTGCAGAGTATTTATTTATATACAATATCCATGATAAATGACCCACTAAATAAATACATTAAATTATTCAGTGTTGAAAAGTAAAAATAAAATTATATTAGATATTTTAAATTTCACATACTAAAGAATTGAATAGATATATTAATTTCTTTATCTGAATATCCTAAGAGCAGTTTTGTATAAATAATTATCCTAATTCTTTATGGTAATTCTTTAGATTAATTTATTTTTTAAAAAGTTATTAATTTTTTTCTTAATTAATAAAATAAACATTTTTGTTATGTATGATTTTAATATTTATTGTCAAAAAGCTAAACAATAAAAAAAAATATTTTTAAAAACACGCTTTTATTTAAATGCACTCTCGAAAGGATAAAATATTTTCTCCACACGCAAATTCTACTTAAAATAAACATTGTTATTAAGTATAGTGGACAAGGAAAAAAAACAGAAAGGTTTGTGAATATACAATGAAATGTCCTTCGTATTCTTTTCCTTTCCCTGAATGTTTCAGCTTATTCGAATATTGTAAGTGGGTCAAATTCACATTGCAAGAGTTAACAACAGAACACGATTTCAAATTAAATAAAAGCGTGAAATAATTATGATAAACCAATTAAAATCTTAGCCAAACAACAATTAGCAGTGCCTAAATTCGATTTAAAGGTTAACAAAAAAACGGAACAAAAAAGAAGAATGTTTTTACTTACATTAATTTCTAAATTATTTTGATTTAATATAATCAGAGAAGTGTTTATTTTAATAACAATTTTATTATTTATATATGCATGAGAAGACTCCATATGTGGGCTGGTTAACTTTTTTTGCGCAATTTAATTTTTGTAAGTTAATATAACCTTATTAATGAAAAATGAAAAATGATGTATAAAATATATAATAATATTGAATTATCAATTCCTGATAATAGCAAATATGCACATATAGTATTTATATATAAATAGATAAATTAAGATTTCATTAACTTTTAAAGATAACCCTAAAAATATTAATAACTGATTTGATTATAATAATTAAATCACACACATGGAGTGTCAGAAAAGTATAGTAGGATTACGTATATAAAAACTTACATGAACTAATGAAATAAGTAAATATGAACACATAATATTTAAATATATTATAAAATATAAAAACAAAATTTAATTTTCTAGATATTTTAATGTATTCTAAAAGCTAATATATATGAAATAAGTTGACCTGTGGCCAGGCGGAGAACCGACCGACGGTTTGAAATAAAGTAATTTACAGCTACAGAAACAATTTCAAATAATTTAAATGTATCTTTTAATGCAATAAAAAACAGATATGGATATAACATAAATATTTTTAATTTTATTTTATTTATAATATATAAGTAGGAGCTGGCTGTGACGTCATGAAGAGCTGGGTGACGTCATATAATTTTAAATTAAGAAAAAACGAATAAAGATGATTTTCCCAAGGATAAAACCAATACAAAGTGCATGATTCGTGGAGATATGTAAAAAATCTGTGAAATTTGGTGTGAATTTAACCCTTCTCTTCCTATCGTCGATCGCTAATACTACCACTTCCGGTATCCGGATTTGCACCAAAAGTTGATTAATTCATCATATTGATGCATGAAGTAAATATACCAAATTTCATCAAAATTTGTTGAGTCGTACAAGATGTACATATCTATACGGACGGACGGACGGACATACATCATGCTAAAAATATTTTTTTCTGTTAAGAAAATCCATGATTAGTGGAGATATTTAAAAATCTCCACATGTGAAATTTGGTGTGAAAACAATACCTGCCTTACTATCGTCGGCCGGTAATAAAAATAGAATATAAATCAATTAATTAGATTAAATTTTTTTATGCATTTATAAAATTTTTAAATGATTTTTCATTAATAATAATTTTAGATATATTAATATAATTATGAAAATATATTAAGAACAAAAAAAAAAAAAAAAAAAAATTAAGATGAGTAAATACTGTCAAATAAAACAATCATGGGAAGTTGAATAATTAAATTTCTGATTTTAAAAAAAATAATAGATGGTGCTAAGTGATTTAGTTAAATTTTATAAAGAGAGTATAAATTTCGAATAATCAGTTTATTTTTAATCGAGATTTTATTTTTAATTGTAGCATTTCTGAATCAAATTCAGATAGTTGCTGTTGCCTCTTTTTCCAAATCAAATTTGGGAAAAGAGGGGAGTACCATGCGCAATTTTTACAGGTATATCTAAACCTTATTATTGAAAAATTGTAAAATTATTTATAGAAATGATTATGATATTGAATAATCAAGGCCAATTCTACTGAATCAAATGTAGAATTTTATTAATATTATTATTGTTTGCTGGAGTTGTATTAAAATTCAATAGTTTTTTATTATCATTGTATTATGTTGTATTTTTATATTTGGATTCAATCAATAAATAATAATTAATATTTTATAATCATAATATATATCTAATAAAGAAAATAGTGCACCTTTATTTAACAGACTTATTCATTAATCAAAAATTGTACAATTATTTACAGAATTTATTAATATATTGAATAATCAATTCAAATTTTATCGTATCTATTTGACAAATTTGTGTAATTTTCCATAGATCACTTTTAATGCTAGTGAAAGAAATATCAAATTCTCCTGAAATGAAATATATATTTGAAAATATTTTCTTTCTAATCTAATTTTTAATTCAATTTATTATTTACGTTATTATTAAAATTTAATTTGTAATTAGAAATTGATTCAATATTTTTGAATAATTGATATTACGACTTGTAAGGTGAAGACCGTCCTACTTTGGATCTACCAGTTTAAGACGAGTTAACCGGGGATCCGCCGGGGTAAGGTGTCAAGATGAGTCACCAATGAGTTCCCCGATGGATGCATCAATTTGGGGGGGGGGAGAGATGATGGCTAATCGGTCCTTTTAAGAGGGAGAAGGAAAGAGAAAATAGAAAGAAAGACAATTTTTGTTTAGACAAAATACAAGGGTGGTCTGAAAAGTTTCCGACCTGACCAAGAAAAATTTTTTTTTGTTTTATTTTTCAAAATTCAAGATCATTGAGACCTGTACGATGTCAGCTGAGCGTGTGCGAAATATTTTGCAAAACCATTTGAATATGTAAAGCTGTGTGCAACGTGGGTGCCGCATTTCCTAACGTTAGACCAAAAATTGCTTCGAAAAACCATTTCTAACAATTCATAACTGTTGATCAGACTTAAATTAAATTAAATCAAATTTAATTAATTAATTAAATAATTTATTATTTTAATTAATTAATTAAATAATTTATTAAATTAATTAAATTAATTAGAACACCGTTATGAGAAATGTATCAGTGTTGATGGAGATTATGTTGAAAAATATAGCAAAAAAAAATTTAGAAACATAGATTTTCTTGGTCAGGTCGGAAACTTTTCAGGCCACCCTCTCTCGTATTCCTTAAAATAGAAAATAGTTTAAAATCCTATTTTCATATTTAAGAAGGAAGTGCATTTTGATTAGAAAGAATGGTATGGCAAGTCCTCCGTCCGCCCATGAGACTAGTCAGGAGTAGGACTCCATTTCTGGAGTCGTCATTTAAGGACGGTAGGGGTCCCTTTTTACTTTCCCGCATACTTCGTATAAGGGAAGTATTGGAATCGTCAAAAATTTCGACTTCGAGATTTCGATAGATCTTGACATTTTAGACCTCCCTGAGTCGGAAAATACCATTTTTCGAATTATGTCTGTGTGTGTGTATGTATGTATGTATGTATGTATGTATGTATGTATGTATGTATGTATGTAATGTCTGTAAGCAAATTTACTCAAAAACTAATCAAGCTAGGACTTCGAAATTTGGTACACCGATATTATTCACAGTTTGTAGATTTCTATCAAAATTTCGTCAAAATCGGTTAACCGGAAGTGGTACTTTACCTACACTGGTTGCGTTTACCTTTCAAGTAAAGTACCAGTTTGCTTCGAGATATTTGCTTCCTATTTTGTATATAGATTTAAAAATATGTAAAAAATTCAGATACCAAATTTCATCATGATCTGACTACCGGAAGTGACATTTTACCTATACAAGTAGCGTTTCTTTTTTACCGACCGACGATACTAAGGGAGGTATTGTTTTCACACCAAATTTCACATGTGGAGGTTTTTACATATCTCCACGAATCATCCATTTTCTTAACAGAAAAAAGTATTTTTAGCATGATGTCTGTCCGTCCGACCGTATAGATGTGTACAGCCTGAACGGCTCAACGGATTTTGATGAAATTTGGTATATTTACTTAATACATCAGTAGGATGAATTGATCAACTTTTGGTGCAAATCCGGAAACCGGAAGTGCTAGTATTGCCGATCGAAGAGAGGAAGTGAAGGGTTATTTTCATATCAAATTTCACGTACATATACATATCTCCACGTGTTATGCACTTTGTATTGGTTTTATCCTCGAGAAAAATCATCTTCATTAGTTTTTTCTTAATTTAAAATTATATGACGTCACCCAGCACTTCATGACGTCACAGCCAGCCCTTATATATTATAAATAAAATAAAATTAAAAATATTTATATTATATCCATATCTGTTTTTTTTACATTTAAAATATCAGTTAACCGGAAGTAGCACTTTATTCTCTCTCTCTCTCTATATATATATATATATATATAAATGTTACCAAATATCAAATTTGACACCAATAAACTAATACGAACTGGCTCTTTATCAATACCAAGTTTACACATTCTAAATATTCATTCACAACTCTTTATACCTATTTATATGCGGGAAAGTCTAGGGGAGGACACTCCCGCTTATTCTCATTGGCTTGATCCTGTCACTTGTTTTTAAAAATTAGTCAATAATATAATTGTTTTCATTTGTTAATTTACCCTAAATAGGGTAACCGTTTATATTGACGACAAAGTAGAGGGATGTAGTGCGGATATTAACAAAAAATATTTGGAGTGTCTTGACTATTCGTAAATTTGAATTGGATTAATTAACATATATTATATTTAAATTAAATTTAATTAATTTAATTAAACATAATTATAATAAAACATAAACATAATTATTTTCTATTACTTGTCGCCTAAAACTGAGGTCCTTCATATTAGAGGAGTAACGATTCGTTATTCCTTTTTATTTTTTTAGCATTTCTTTTTTGTATTTTGTTTTTTCTTTACTGTATATATCTAAAAAGATGGAAAACTGATACTCTGGGTCTGTGATTATGTGTGCCCTCAATTAAAGACATTTATGATAGTTGATTACAGATTAATAGTTATTATGTAAATATATAAATATATATATTTTTTTTTTGTTTTTGTTTGCTTTTTGGATGTTTTTGCTATTTTTTTTTGTCACCACCCAAAAAGGTGGACTGAAATAGCATACAGAATGATTGTATATATCAGGGGTGGCCAACACGTCGACCGCGGTCGAACGGTCGACCGCAAAGGCTTTAAAAGTAGCCCGCGAAGCCAAAGTTGGAAAAGTTAAAAGGTAAAGGACATGATTTTTCCGTGGGAGAGGGAAGGCAGAAAAAATCATGAGCTCACGTGAGGTAAGGAACTCCAATCCCTGAAAAAGAATTCTTTTCTACTGGGATTATAGAAAAGAATCTACCCGTTACCCAGGATATTATTTTTAAATTTATTAAAAATTAATTTTACATTTCATGAAACTTATTCAATTTTTTCTTATTGCTTCATATATAAAAACAATAAAATTATTTCCTTCCTTTTTAAGTAATTTTTATGTTATTTTAAGTTATTTATTTTTGAATATAAAATTTGAAAATAGAATAGAATAGCAGGAAAAATGTTTCAATGTTAAAATATAAAAAAGAAGGAATGATTGGGATGGAAAAGTTGGTTAAATTGATTTATAAAATAATTAGTATTAATTTATTTGTCGTATAATACGTAGTATAATTAATTTGTATATAATTTCATTTAACGAAGGGGAAATAATATAATTTATTTTGAAAATAAAGTCAAAGGCAGTTGAATCTCATCCATTGGGGGTAAGCAAGAGATTGCTATGCTGTCCCCTTCAAGGTCACCGAGAAGCAAAGCATTGGAGGTGGGGCGAAATTTATTAAATATATATAATTAATATATCAGTAAAAAGTTAAAAAATCTATATTTTATAAAATTAAATTTTTATTTGAATCTTTTCTAAAATTTATTAAACTTCATTTAAATTAATAGGAATAAATAAATTTACAATTAATTCTTGATTGAGGGATGATTTCGGTGGTGACGCCGGTCAACGTCTTCGACTGGAAAGGGAATGCGAACTGATTGCGCTCGAAGCTCACCGGCAGGCCAGGAGGGAGGGTGGGTGGGGGGAGGTGAGGAGAGGTGGAGGAGGGGGGCAACATGGCGGCAAATCTTTTCAATCTGTCAAAATTCAATAATTAATATTTAATCAACGAAGCACCGTAAAATTATATAATAGTAGTGAAAATGAATCTACGTTTCATGATGAATCTATTCGTATAGGTTTTATCTGTTGTTATGAGGCAAGATTTTTGTTGAACTGTAAAAATAAACCAATATTAAAATTAATTAAAAATTTTCATTTAATGATACAAAAAATCAATTTTATTTAGAATCTGGCTAAAATTATGGTCAATGGATTGGTTTTGGTCACCATTTACAAGATTTAGTCAAAAATTTTAATAAAATGAAAAAAGCTTGATTTGATTGTTTTTTCTAATTCTCCAAAACGTTCTATAAATATGAGTTCCAAGTTTTTACTAATATGAAGCGTAGGAGAGGTGGGTCCTCTCAGAGGCACATAAGACATGTCTCACTCTTGAATATACCGGGTTTTGCTAATCGGAGAATTGACGTAATCTGGATATATAGGAGACTCTAAAGTGTCTCCTATAAGAGACAAGATTTCAATTTTTTTTCTTTTTAATGAAACTATGCTAGGTATTCTCCTTCATCCAAATAAATTTGATTTTTTGAATGATCAGGGGAGTGGGGGGGGGGAGAGTAAGAGTAAGGGAATGGATGGAAAGGAGTCAACGCGGGTAAAGGACATGATTCCTCCAGGTAGAAGAGGGATTTAGAAGAAATCATGAGCTCACGTGAGGGCAGGGACGCCAATCCCTGAAATAGAATTCTTTTCTACTGGGATTATAGAAAAGAATCTACCCGTTACCCGGAATATTATTTTTAAATTTATTAAAAAATAATTTTAGATCATAATCATCCTATATGTTATTTTATCTTTTATATACCATATATTTATATATTTTTCTTATCCCGATAATTTATATACTTTTTATCCAAGGGCTTCCCTTTCTCAAAACACCGTTTAGTCCTAGACTACTCTACTCTACCCAAATTTAGCCTTTCATATCCATTCCACAATGAACTATTTATTTTAATTCAAGTTATAAATTTAAATGAAAAATAACAGCTCTTCCATTTACAATTTTTTTTGATTAATATTATTATAATAATTCAAACTAACATATCTTTCATAAATCTAAGAACATATATAAATATATTATTGATTTAACCTTTCTATATTTTAGTATTTGACTATATAATTAATAATATATAATTTTTTCCCATTTTTATTACAAACATATATATTTTAATTTTTTTATTCGTTGATCAAAAATAATATATATGTAAAATATATTTATTTATAACATAATAAATAGATAATTATATTATTATATAAGATATATATAAATCTAAAATCAATGGTTTCAGATAGCAATTTTTGGAAACTAATGAGTAAAGATAAATATCCAAATATATGGACAATGGTTGCTCGTTTCAATTCCTTCTTTGGCTCCACATATTTATGTGAATCCGCATTTTCTTATATGAATGCGATCAAAACAAAACAGCGATCGCAAATAACGGATCTACATTTAGAGTCATGCTTAAGAATTGCTTTAAGTTCATATGAGCCAAATTTTGAGAAACTTGCTGCTCTTATGCAATGCCAGGTTTCATCCAAATAAAAATTGTATGCTTAAAATTTGTTTTGTTCGTATTTATTTCTTAACATTGTATTTTTTAAAATTTTAATAAATATTTTTAGAATTCATAAAATAAAAAATATATCGTCGGCTTAGATTGCAAACCTGCTAACTCATATTCAGCATATTTTGCACAACTTTTTTAAAAAGCATAAATTTTTTGCTTGTCATGTGATTTCAATTAAATAGGTGCATAATAGCGGTGTTTCATAGCCAATGTAAGGTGTTTTTCTCTTTCTAATAGTGTGAAAATGTAATTTTTGACCAAAAGTGGAGGTTTGCAATTTAAATCGGCGATATAATGACTTCTTTAATTATCTTCTAAAATTTTAAAATTATTTGCCCATATTCATAGTCGACCGCAGACTATATTTTATTGAAAAAGTAGCCCCTAAAAGCTAAAAGTTTGGCCACACCTGGTATATATATTTCTTGAATAAATAAATAATTATATTTATTTATTTATCAAAAAATATAATTATGTCTTTTACCTAACTCGCTATGCCAATTTCTATTACACGTGAAGACATATAACTATATATATTCAGAAATAAGTTGACCTGTGGCCAGGTCCGAACCGACCGACGGTTTGAAATAAATTAATTTCCAGCTACAGAAACAATTTCAAATAATTTTCATATATCTATTAATGTAATAAAAAACAGATATGGATACATAAATAATAAATATAAACATTTTTAATTTTATTTTATTTATAATATATATGCAAGACCAGGCTGTGACGTCATGCATGGCTGGATGACGTCATATAATTTTAAATCAAGAAAAAACTAATAAATATGATTTTTTTCGAGAATAAAACCAATACAAAATGCATGATTCGTGGTGATATATATAAAAATTTGGTGTGAAAATAACCCTTTCCTTCCTATCGTCGATCGCTAATACTACCACTTCCGGTTTCCGGAATTGCACCAAAAGTTGATCAATTCATCCCACTGATGCATTAAGTAAATATACCAAATTTCATCAAAATCGGTTGAGCCGTTCAGGCTGTACACATCTATACGGACGGACAGACGGACGGACAGACGGACGGACGGACAGACGGACAGACATCATGCTAAAAATACTTTTTTCTGTTTAGAAAATGCATGATTCGTGGAGATATGTAAAAATCTCCACATGTGAAATTTGGTGTGAAAACAATACCTCCCTTACTATCGTCGGTCGGTAAAAAGTTAAATACTAAATACAAAATAATTTGGCAAAGGCAACTGCCGTCTGCCAGAGTTCACTGTAAAAAAACACAATAAGTTGACCTGTGGCCAGGTCCGAACCGACCGACGGTTTGAAGTAAATTAATTTCCAACTACAGAAATAATTTCAAATAATTTTAATATATCTATTAATGTAATAAAAAACAGATATGGATACATAAATAATAAATATAAACATTTTTAATTTTATTTTATTTATAATATATATGCAAGACCAGGCTGTGACGTCATGAATGGCAGGATGACGTTATATAATTTTAAATCAAGAAAAAACTAATAAATATGATTTTCCCGAGGATAAAACCAATACAAAGTGCATGATTTGTGGTGATATATAAAAAAATCTCCTTTGGTGTGAAAATAACCCTTCCTTTCCTATCGTCGATTGCTAATACTACCACTTCCGGTTTCTGGATTTGCACCAAAAGTTGATCAATTCATCCCACTGATGCATTAAGTAAATATACCAAATTTCATCAAAATCGGTTGAGCCGTTCAGGCTGTATACATCTATACGGACAGACGGACGGACGGACGGACGGACGGACGGACAGAGATCATGCTAAAAATACTTTTTTCTGTTAAGAAAATGCATGATTCGTGGAGATATGTAAAAATCTCCACATGTGAAATTTGGTGTGAAAACAATACCTCCCTTACTATCGTCGGTCGGTAAAAAATAGAATAATTAAAGGGAGAGAACGAAAGAAAACGAAAAAAAAAATTATAACTAAAGACAAATGTATATATGAACATTTGTATTATATATTCATTACGATTATTTCAGTTAACAAACAAAGATTTCGGTATCGGCATCATAATCAGCATGAAAAATAATTTGTTTTTTTTCCCTGGAATTCCCGCCCTCTCAAACCGTTTTTGCGTAATCTTATCTACACACACACAGAGAGAGAGAGAGAGAGAGAGAGACAGACATTTTTCTCAACCTTAGTGAAAATGACTCAGGGACCTTCAAAACATATAATATCATCAAAATCTCGATATCGAAAATTTTCGTGATCACAATACTTTCTCTAGCGAGATAGTAATAATAAGTTGACCTCTGGCCAGGTCCGAACCGACCGACGGTTTGAAGTAAATTAATTAGCAGCTACAGAAACAATTTCAAATAATTTTAATATATCTATTAATGTAATAAAAAACAGATATGGATAGAACATAAATATTTTTAATTTTATTTTATTTATAATATATATTTAAGACCAGGTTGTGACGTCATGAATGGCTGGATGACGTCATATAATTTTAAATCAAGAAAAAACTAATATGAAACTAATACTACCACTTCCGGTTTCCGGATTTGCACCAAAAGTTGATCAATTCATCCCACTGATGCATTAAGTAAATATACCAAATTTCATCAAAATCCGTTCAGCCGTTCAGGCTGTACACATCTATACGGACGGACGGACAGACATCATGCTAAAAATACTTTTTTCTGTTAAGAAAATGCATGATTCGTGGAGATATATAAAAATCTCCACATCTGAAATTTGGTGTGAAAACAATACCTCACTTACTATCGTCGGTCGGTAAAAATATTAAAGCAGACAAAAATTTACTTTTTTCCATTTTAATTGTAATACACGAATATCTTTCTATGTATTGAATGATTGACAAACACAAACTAAATAACTTTTTCTGGTTAAAATTTCATAATAGTCTAAATGTCTAACAGATAATCGTTGATAAAAGCAGTATTGTGATATTACGCGTAAAATTCAAAAGGCACCGACATACATTTACATTATTTATTCATTAATATCATTTATTGTGTTTTTAAAATTCTGCAGGGATAAATGAAACAGTTTGTGGTTAAGCTTGAAAATATCCTAGGATCTATTAAAACAAAAATTCACTTTTATATATTAATGCAACTGAATTAAACGTATATTAATGCTAATGAAAAAAAATTTCAAAAGAACATATGCGTTTTTTATTTCGCTTGACGGTGGTAAAAAGCCATTTAAACCGCTTCCTTTGAACAAAGCTCCATGGAGAAGATATTCAAAAAAAAAAATCAAAAACAATAGAAACTCAAAGGTTTAAAACTGTTCTGGCCTATTATCTCTCCATTTTGTTTCTAAATCTCCCCAACCCCCTCTTCTTTTCTCCCAACCAGAGTAAATTAAAACATTGGAGAGAATCAAATGAGAAAAACAAACCATGAAACCGATTCGGTTGGTTTTCAAAACATTTAACCTTTTGCTAAAATTAGTATTAAGATCTATTGATTTGTTCAAAAGGGCAAGTTCCGCATTCACTACAACCCCTCGGTGTGTTTTCTACCGCCCCACTAAAACAAGGTACGAATTTATTTATTCGTTAACTTGAATAGAAAGAAAAGAGATTCCATTCACTTTGATTTCATTCCTGGAAGGCTTTATCGGTGTGTCTGACCCCATTTCACTTAAACTATTCTATGTAACATTAATCAATCATTTTATTAAATCACAAACATTCCACACAATTTCGTTTTAATGACGTTTTTTTAGTAAACATTAATACTTTGATTTAATTATATATTAATTACATTTTTATTTGATTCTAAATTTTTAATTACCATTTTAATTTATGATTTTAAAGGAACATTTCTAATATTTATTTTAATAGAATATTATTTTTATTTTTAATTTCAGAGAAATTATGGATAATAATAGACCCCAATGGTTCAATTTGTCAACTTCAACAATATAAATATCTACATCACAATATAATATTATCCCCTTAATTTGTAAACGTCAGCAGTATATTTAAATTTTTTTTGTTTAAATATACTAAATCCAATCATAACAATGATATATAGGATGAGAATTGGCCATTCTTCTTTCATTTTTATAAGATAGGTGATGATTGGGGAGAATTATATATGGTAAACACATATTTATATATATCTTATCTTATCTTCTTATACGAGGAAAAATTGTTTGTTTGTTTGTTTGTATGGCCATGGGTTCTCAAAAACCGCTCTAACGATTTTTTTGAAATTCATACCAGAGATAGTATTTATAAAGAAAAATTAAGTTTTATTGATCATATTTGATATATATATATATATTTTTACTCTCTACTGGCTGTTCATTTCATAACTGAAAATATAGACGATATTACTTGGATTAATCTTATTATGCTAGCTAAAATTGTTTGTTTGTATTATTGAGGACTCCAGTTCCATTCATTTTAATCAGATTGATGCAATGATGCAACATTTAATAATTGTAATAAATAATTAAAGAATTGAATATTAATATTTTTTAAAGGGTCGAGCGAGAGCTCGGTGTCCCAGGTATTAATATTACCAGCCAAACCCAATAATAATGAATCATTTTTTTTAACTTAAGTACCGAGCCGAGGCTTGAGGTCCCGGTATATATATATATATATACTTTTTATAAAATTAATAGATTTAGGAATTAGTTGAAAAATTTAGTTATAAAATAAAGTAATTTAAACTAAAATTAAACTTAAAAATATACACATTAATTAAGAATAATTTTTAAATAGATACACTCGGTGAAGTTACAAGTTGCATTTGCTTTATGCGCATTTCAGCTATTAAGTCATCATCAAAAGCATTCTTCGTTTTTTCAACTGTGAATACACAGTGAAGTGGTATTTAACGAAAGAGTGAAAGGTTTTTTATGGACCAATAAATATTATAAAAATAAATAAAAAATAAAAGTTTGAATGATATATATAAATTAAAGGGAGGTTAGAAGGAGGAGGTTTGGAGAAAAGATTGGTTGAGGAAGAGGATTACTAAGAAACTTGTTTATGGGGGGACCAATTGGGAAGCGACCGATTAGTGCGAACAATGTTAACAGAAAGGATAAAGAGAGAATTGAGGGAGAAATGAAATCGGGTAAAGGAAGCTCGGAATAAGGTCACTTTCACACACAGCGGTTTCTTTTAATTTTAGTAAATATTTTTTTTATTTATAATTAAATTATGAATAATTATATTATATATATAATAATGAATTATATTATACTTACACCTAAAAATAAAAATTCTAATGTTAATACTTTTATGTAAATTTTAATAATAAATTTTTTTTATTATTTAAAAATAAAATAAAAAAGATATTCCGACAATATGGAATTTAATAAATTTTATTTATTTCATTGAAGTACACTAAAAGAATAGAAAAAATGCAAAGAAACAAAATAAATAATAATATATGAATATTATTAAATTCTTAAGGAATTAATAGATTCAACAGTAGACACTAGAACTAGATGAAATATTTAAATAAGTTATGTATGAGGGCAGGTCAATAATTCCGTGACTCATTGATTTTCCCGTCTTTTATCTCATGATTTAAGAAGAAAATGGAAAAAGTCAATTTCTATGAAAATCTATGAATCGGAATACGTATTGATCCCTCATGCGCCCTATTCTCCGGATTTAGCCCCGAGTGACTATTTCTTGTTTCCAAACCTAAAGAAGTGGCTCGGCGGAAAGAGAAGCGTTGGACGAAATGTATAGAGCTGAAAGGGGACTACGTTGAAAAATAAAATAATTTTTTATCCAAAAACATGTTTCATTCAAAAAAAAAAGTCACGGACTTATTGACCTGCCTTAGTATACTAAAATCAAACTTAACACATTTCCATTGATATATTTCCTTGTTTCAATTAAAGCATGTATTAATTAAATATCATTCTTAATTAAGTTGTATGTTTTTTATGTATTATTTATGAAGTATAATTTTTTAATTTTAAATTAAATTCTTTAGGCAAATATCATTTTTATTGATAAATCAGATTAATGTATGAGTAAATAAGAAAGAATTAATTAAAATTTTAAAATTAATATAGGTAATTTAATTGCTACACAACGTGCTTTTCGAATTCATTTCGGACTCGGGCGTCATGATCCTGTTCCACATCACGCTGCGATTACAGTGGTGGTGTCAAATTTTCGACAGACGGGTTCAGCATTGAAAAAGAAGTCGCCTGGACGTCCCAGCCGTCTGGGGGCCATACTTTTTTGAAGAAAATGGGCAAACTGTAACGGTCAACAGCGAGCGCTATTGTTTCATGCTGGAAAATTTTCTTCAACCCAAAATGGAAGAAAATGTGTGGTTTCAATCGGATGGTGCAATCGCGACGATCAATGGACATTCTCAGGGAAATGTTTCCAGGTCGCCTCATTTCTCTGAGAGGTGATCTTGCTTGACTGGCCGCCGCGCTCACCGGATCTCACTCCATGTAACTTCTTCCTTTGGGGTTACCTCAAATCGAAGGTTTACCAGCATCAACCAAGGACCCTTCTTGCTTTACGAAGGGAAATTGCTCGGGCAATTGAAGAAATTCCTGTGGAAATGACGGTGAAAGTCATGGAAAGCTACCGCGAGCGCCTAAACCAGTGTATTCGCTCCCAAGAACGACATTTGAGTGATGTGCTTTTCAAAACTTAAATTTCAAAATGGCATAAAATTTGCGATATGTTAATAAAAGAAATTTTTTGACAAGCTGAGTGGTTTTAATTTTATAACGTTTTGAAATCGGATAGGTTTTACTGCCCCATCTTGTATTATAAATAAAATTTTAAATTCTCTATACAAAAATATTAAGGAAAAATCATTGTTGATTCTTGACTAATTAATTTTTCACCTAGCAAAAAGATCATCAAGAAGCATAGAGGGGCACAGCCAAACAAAAGAGTAAATTGTAATCTGACCCATTCCATTTGAGTCAGGCTCTATGCTCAACTGGATTACCAGATACACATTATTTCCATATACCATCATCCATTATTAATGGTTCTTAAATAGAATTTGATCCCATCAATCAGTATAGCCGGGGCATAGCCAAGCAAACAATAAATTGTATTCTGACAGTAGTAGATCCTCTGGATAGAAAAAGAATGAATAACTAGACTAGTATAGATAAATAAATAAATAAATATAATGAGATACTGTCATTCTAAATGATTTGACACAATCTAAATAATATTTCATATTTTATTATGTATAATATATTTCTTTTGATGATAATTATTTCAAAGTTTATATAATGCTTGACTAATGAATATAATCTTGAAAATTATAATTCCCTGTACTTATCATTATTTTACATATGTCTAACTAAACTCGGGTTCAATTTATAAAATTTAAGCTGTTTTTGGCAATTAAATTAAATTTATATTACTTATGCGTATACATAGTAAAGAATTTAAGTAATGCTTGAGTTGTTTCGTCAGTCTTTTACATTAACTTCTAACTCTAATGTCATTTGTCCCATCTCGTCTTGTTAATCAGCAGCCGAGCCTAAATGGAATGAGTGGGTGGAGCAAAGGAGAGTTGGAGACAGACTGAGGGGATTGAATTAAGACCTAGGTTGGAAAGGACTTAACTTCCAGACTAAGACCTTCCAAATACAGTTTTCACTCAATTGACTTAAATATATAAGAGAAAAGAGCAAATGGCAACATTTCCAAAAGGTTGATTTTCATGGTGTGCGAGTGAAGAACATAAAGGTTGATGATGGAGAAAGAGTTGAGAACTGGGAATGAGTGGTTAGAAGAATCAGAACAAATATTAGAAATGGAATTACAGAATTATAATAATAATTTTTTTAAATGAATATTGTTTTTTGAAATATTTAACTATTTGAGTTAAAGTTTATAAATAATAATAATAATAAATAATATTATAATAATATAAATAAACAATAAAGTTTATAAAAAAGTACTTTCATTTATGATTATAAAATTATTTGATTATTATTATAATTAAAAAACAATTCAAGAGAAATTTAAAATTAAATTAAAATCATGGATAACTATACTCAAAGTGGGTTTACATTATCTATATATATATATAAAAGGCAATGTCTGTCTGTGTGTGTCTCGCCTAAACTCAAAAACTACCCGTCCGAAAAAACTAATGAAGATGATTTTTCTCGAGGATAAAACCAATACAAAGTGCATGATTCGTGGAGATATGTAAAAAATCTCCTGGTGTCAAAATAACCCTTCTCTTCCTATCGTCGATCGCTAATTCAACCTCTTCCGGTTTCTGGATTTGCATCAAAAGTTAATCAATTCATCATACTGATGCATTAAGTAAATATACCAAATTTCATCAAAATCCGTTGAGCCGTTCAAGCTGTACACATCTATACGGACGGACGGACAGACATCATGCTAAAAATACTTTTTTCTGTTAAGAAAATGCATGATTCGTGGAGATATGTAAAAATCTCGACATGTGAAATTTGGTATGAAAACAATACCTCCCTTACTATCGTCGGTCGGTAAAAATGTAATAATAAAAAATAAAATTTCAATTATATTCATTTAATAAATTATTATTATTATTATTATTTGTAATAATTTCAATAAAAATAAATAAAAATAAAAAACAAATAAAAGTGCAATTAAAACTAAAATTTCAATTATATTCATTTAATCCATTATTATTATTATTATTATTAAGTGTTCAGTTATCCCATACGTATATATGTATACAGACACACATGCAAAAGCGAAGCTTTGCCGGGTCTGCTAGTTTTATAATAAAGAGTGGTTTTTAGAGTTTGACATCTTTGACTTAGCAATAATATTTTGTTTGACATCCAATTAGACACCTGATAGTTACTTTGAGATGATTTTGGTTTGTAATTTGACAAAAAATAATCAAGAATCAAAGAGAATAATTAATATATCTATGGATCGTTTTTGAAACACGTATACTCAAATCCGTTTGATATCGACTTTGACGGTATATAACCATTTTTATCCTTAAATTGCTTAGCATTAATCTTCCTGACATCTGATTCCAGTGGAAAAGAACCACATACAATTAATTTATTCAAAGAAATATTTAGCAATTTCATATAATGATCTTGTTAATTGGCCATTAAGATTGTGTAATCTATCTGGACAAGCCGAAACATAATAGAATAGTGTTGAGCCTGTCTGATCACCTGGGCCAGCAGTTCGTTTGACTATCAGTGCTTAGGCGTTTCACCGTGTGACCATTTTTTCACCACAGCCCAAACAACATGACCACGTGTTTGCATATAAATATTGAAAAATATATTATATATAAAAAAAAACTTTTAAAAATTATATAAAAATAAAAAAATTGATATTAAAATAATTAAATCTAAATCAGGGAGAAGCTTTAACACTATCTACACTGGATTATTTTCTTTGGGAATATATCGATGTCAAAAAGTCAGAGAGTTAATCACTTGGAACTCAATATTCGGTAAAAAATATTGACGAAAATTCATATTACGGCATCCACGCAGCAGTCGAAGCAGCAACATGGTTTAAATCATATTCAAACATTAATAGTATAAAATTATCTTTTCAATAAAGCTATTTTCATATTGGTTGATTTTAATTTAAAATATATATCTGAGTTTAATTTATGATATTCAAATTTGAACTGAAATATGAAATAGCCATCAACAAGGTATCATAAATTTTTAACAATCCCTGGGAGTGGCGGACACTACATAACGAGGAATTGCATGACCTCCAGACATAGTTAGGATTATAAAATCGAGAAGGCTACGATGGGAAGGGCACGTGGCTAGAATGGAAGAGTTAAGAATGGCGAAAAATATATTGCTAGGGAGACCGAGTGGGAAACGTCCGCTTGGAAGACCAAGGACGCGGTGGGTAGATAATGTGGAAAGGGACGTGAGAGAGATGGGCGAGGGTAGGGATTGGAGGGTTGTGGCTCAGAATAGGGATACTTGGAGAAATGTGGTTGCTGCGGCCAAGAGCTTTCGAATTTCGTAGAGCCACAGAGATAGATAGATAGATTTTTATTATTATAATCGTCCAACACATGATTGGACCCAAAAATAACTCTTGTGAATTAAGTTGTTGATCTACTTTTCTTCTCTAGAATCTAGAGTAACCATAAATGACGATGGTTAATTTTATGTATTTTTTTTTTTGCATTTTTCATGAATTTTTCGATTTTTTTTCATTTTTTAAATTTTTTGAAGTTTTTTTTTATTTTGTCATTTTTCTTTCTTCAAATTTTTGTCATTTATGAATCGTTACCTCAGTTTAAAATTATTTATTAACATTTATAAATGTTTTATTTAAAAGATTTTACTGTCACATTATAAATAATTGAATTGTAAAATTTAGTTTTCATATATTTTACAAAAAAATGAATATTAATTATAAAATGTATTTTAAAGTTGTGATTAAGTATATTAAAATAAATAGACAGATTTTAAAAAATTAGTTATTGATTGAAAATAATAAAAAAGATAAAATCCAGATATTTATTATATTATTTTTCTTGGAAAATTTTATATACTTAAATCAAATAATATTATTTAATATTATCATAATTCATTTGCCGGTTGAATTATATTGGTGTGGGGCATGGTCTATGTCCTTAGGAAACGAGAGTAGATTTAGAGTATTTGAGAATAAGATTCTTCGCAGAATTTATGGGGCAAAGAAATGATGAGGTCAATGGGATTGGCGAAGAATGCATAACGAGGAATTGCATGACCTCTCATCTCTAGATATAGTTAGAATTATAAAATCGAGAAGCCTGCGTTTGAACGACACGTGGTTAGAATGGGGGAGAAAAGAATGGCGAAAAATATATTGATGGGGAGACCGAGTGGGAAACGTCCGCTTGGAAGACCAAGGACGCGATGGGTAGATAATGTGGAAAGGGACGTGAGAGAGATGGGAAAGGGTAGGGAATGGAGGGCTGTGGCTCAGAATAGGGATACTTGGAGAAATGTGGTTGCTGCGGCCAAGAACTTTCGATTCCGTAGAGCCACAGAGATAGATAGACAGATTTTTATAATTATAATCGTCCAACACATGATTGGACCCAAAAAATTTGGTGAACATTGATGATTGATCTCGCTAATAGTAACCATAAATGACGTTGGTTAATTTTATGTATTTTTTTTTACAGTTTTCATGAATTTTTCGATTTTTTTTTTACATTTTTCCTGAATTTTTCGATTTTTTTTTTTCATTTTTTAAATTTTTTGTAGTTTTTTTTTATTTTGTCATTTTTTTTTCTTCAAATTTTTGTCATTTATGAATCGTCACCTCAGTTTAAAATTATTTATTAACATTTATAAATGTTTTATTTAACAGATTTTACTGTCACATTATAAATAATTGAATTGTAAAATTTAGTTTTCATTTATTTTACAATAAAATGAATATTCATTATAAAATGTATTTTAAAGTTGTGATTAAGTATATTAAAATAAATAGAAGGATTTTAAAAAAATAGTTATTGATTAGTTATTGAAAGATATAATCCAGATATATTTATTATAATATTTTTCTTGGAAAAATTTATACATTTAAATGAAAAATATATTGGTGGGGAAACCGAGTGGGAAACGTCCGCTTGGAAGACCAAGGTGGGTGGGAAGGGACGTGAAAAGGATGAGTGTGGGTTTGGTTGGGTGGTTGTGTTTCAGGATAGGGACACTTGGATAAATGAGGTGGAAAACTTTTGAGTACTGTAGAGCCACAGAGATAGATAAATATAACATATGCAATAATAAAATATAATTAATTTACTGATCAAATTAAAATATATAATATATATATTAAAATTAAAATATATTATAATTATATATAAACCCAAAAAGTAATGAATGTTTTAATATACTTATTGAAATAAAATGGATGAAAATCTTTAACATAAAGACATTTTCATTGATATTCTCCTCATTAGTCTATTCCAATCGTTGTAAGAAATTAAATGATTTTTTTTGTTTACAAATCTTTTTATGTGTTTTAAATGTGTTTTACCTGTTTTACCGAATTCATCATAAAGAAAACTCTTTTATTTATGACTAATATTACCACAAATTGTTCATACAGGTAAAATTAAAATAATCGTTAATCTATAAACATCTAAGTACATATATAAACTAGACTTTCCCGCATATAAATAGGTATAAAGAGTTGTGAATGAATATTTAGAATGTGTAAACTTGGTATTGATAAAGAGCCAGTTCGTATTAGTTTATTGGTGTCAAATTTGATATTTGGTAACATTTATATATATATATATATATATATATATATATATATATATATATCGAATAAAGTGCTACTTCCGGTTAACTGATATTTTAAATGTAAAATATCTCGAAGCAAACTGGTACTTTACTTGAAAGGTAATTAATTTAAATTATAAAGTAAAATGGTTTAACACTATTATATATATTTATAATTTACACCTAACGCTACTTGTATAGGTAAAATGTCACTTCCGGTAGTCAGATCATGATGAAATTTGGTATCTGAATTTTTTTCATATTTTTAAATCTATATACAAAATAGGAAGCAAATATCTCGAAGCAAACTGGTACTTTACTTGAAAGGTAAACGCAACCAGTGTAGGTAAAGTACCACTTCCGGTTAACCGATTTTGACGAAATTTTGATAGAAATCTACAAACTGTGAATAAAATCGGTGTACCAAATTTCGAAGTCCTAGCTTGATTAGTTTCTGAGTAAATTTGCTCATAGACAAACATTACATACATCCATACATCCATACATCCATACATACACACACAGACATAATTCGAAAAATGGTATTTTCCGACTCAGGGAGGTCTAAAACGTCAAGATCTATCGAAATCTCGAAGTCGAAATTTTTGACGATTCCAAAACTTCCCTTATATACGAAGTATGCGGGAAAGTAAAAAGAACAATTCATATTTAACTATAACCCTCTTCTCTTATCAGTAATATTGTAATTAATAATATTCATTAAAGATAATTTATTTTTGCTGAGGTAATTGAGGTAGATTTATATATTTTAAAGAGTAGACAAGGAAAGTGTGGTTGTAGAAAGCTAGACAGAGAGATATAAAGTTGAAATGAGGAGGATGGTTATAAGTTATAGAGCGTCGGGTTCAGCTCTTAGAGAATGATGCAACACGAGTTTCATTATCCTCCCTTTACAGCTCCTGCTAGAGTTATTAAATACCATAGATAAAGGGAGAGAATTGATGATAATTAAATGGAGAGGATTATTTATTCCCAAAAGCCTGTCACTTTTTTTTTCTAATTATCGAACCAAGTTTAAAATGATCCCTTTAATTAGAACGGTTACAAGGGTGAAAATCTTATTTATTTTCAGACTGACAATTATAAATATAAATACTTATTAATAATCATTAGTTTAACAAATTAAAATCAGTAAGAAGAATCTGAGTAGTTTCATTAAAGAATGATTTTTCTTTAATAAATCTTTATTAAGTATTAAATTGGGGAAAAGTATTATCAGTATCACACAGACATATAGACTATTTTTACTACTATCTCGCCAGAGATAGTATTGTGATCACGAAAATTTTCAATGTCGAGATTATGATGTTTTTTTGAGTTGGTTGAGGAAAATTTCTGTCTGTAGGTGTGATTATGTAGACAAGATTACGCAAAAACGGTGCACGGGCATTATTAAAAAATCGAAGTTTTCTATCAACTTTTGAGAAATGTAGTTCATTCGGAAGGGGGTCATTACCACGTTTTCATTTTTTTTCATCTAAACTGAACGTAAAAATAAAGATATATATGTTTGATTGTTTTTCACATGAATAGAAATTAAATAAAACTTCTATATATAGAATTTGAGCTGAAAGTACCGGAATTAATTTTTTAACACAGCAAATCACGCGCCAGCACGTGACCTGGTGCCATCAACAAAGAGCCAAAAACTCGCTATTTTAATAAATATTATTTATTAATTTTAATTTATAATTTAATTAATTAAATTTAATTTAAATATAATATATATGTTTATTAACCCAAAGCATTTTTGCGAGATAGTCGATTGGAGACACTCCAGATTTATTATATTTGAATATAAGAGAACCTTAAAAAGTGTATTTCCTTCGAATACTCGATTTCGAATTTTTGGACAATAAAAATTCCTCCCCATATATTCATTTATAAATAAATATAAGATACACGCATCCAATTTGTCAAATCCTATCATTTCATAGAATGCCTTTTTTTATAAATAAATGAAAGTAAAAAATATAGTTTTTCAAAAAATCGAAAAAAATTTTTTTCATTTAAAATAAATAAAAGATGATAACTTCTTCAATAATACTAAATGAATAAAGGATTAAATTTAACTAACAAAGACATTTTTTTATATATACTATAGTATTTATTCTCATTTTTTATAGAGTAAAGAGAAGAAAATAATAGTAAAATATTTAAAAATAGGGATACATACTTGCCAGACAGGACGAGTGAAAGACTGTCAACTTTGGTGCTCTTCTCCTGCGCATAAATCTCTTGATATTTGAGCTGACGGATGAATTTCATACTTTCTACTACTTTTTTAAATTGATGCCGAGTTACTTTAAGCGGATCGAATAACGCCAAATAAACCTGAAACAAATGAATGCATAATTTAGTTAATTTAATAATATTGTGAAACTAAATTAATTTTATAGGAGTATCATTTTTACTATCTCGCCAGAGATAGTATTGCGATCACGAAAATTTTCGATGTTGAGATTTTGATGTTTTTATACGTTTTGAATGTTCCTGAATCATTTTCACTAAGGTTGAGAAAAATGTCTGTGTGTGTGTGTGTGTGTGTGTATATGTGTGTGTGTGTGTGTGTATGTATATAGACAAGATTACGCAAAAACGGTTTGAGCTAGAATGATGAAATTTGGTACATGGACATTATTCAAAATTCATAGTTTTCTATCAACTTTTGAGAAATGTAGCTCAACCGGAAGAGGGTCATTACCTACAACGTTTTGATTTTTTTTCCTCTAAAGTGACCGTAAAAATAAAGATATATGTTTGATAATTTTTCACATGATTAATAATAGTATAAAACTGCTATATATAGAATTTCAGCTTGATTGATTCGCTGAAATTACCAGAATTAATTTTTTAACACTGCAAATCTCACGCGCCAACACGTGACGTGGTGCCATCAACAAAAAGCCAAACATGCGCTGGTTTAATATTTATTATTTATTATTTATAATTTATAATTAATTAAATTTAATTTAAATATAATATATTATGTTATTTAATCTAATTCAAATTGCGAGATAGTCGAGTGGAGACACTCCAGCTTATTTTTAAAGATATTATTTTTTTTTCAGTCAAAAATATTCCAAAGATCAAACAAAAGACATGGTTATCTGGATATATATATATATATATATATATATATATATATATATATATACTAGCTGCTCCGAGCGCCTTCGGCGCTCTCCACACCTAAACGGGGGCTCCGCCCCCTGTACCCCCCGAGTGTCCCTATTCTGAGCTATAACCATCTAACTCCTACCCTGTCCCATCTCTATAGTTTTTTATATGTTTATTTATGCAGAAAAAATTAATTGACATAATTATTAATTTAATAAAATAAAATTTAATAAAATAAAATTTAATAATAAAATTTAATTTAATAAAATTTAATAATAAAATTTAATTTAATAAAATTTAATTTAATAAAATTTAATAAAATAAAATAATTTAATAAAATATTAAAATAATAAAAATTAATAAATTTGTAAAAAAATATATAATACTTATAAAGAAAAAAATGTGCCTTTGCGAATTTCGAACTGAGGGTGCAAAGACATAAAATGGCGCGCTAGCTGGTTTACCCACGAACCAGTATTGTTTGCAAGCCTCTTATAAGGGTATATATAAGATGTCAAATTTTCGCCACCAGCGCCTCTATGATCTAATATGGTAACTAAACTATTTTTAATTAATTAGCACCCCCTGGACACACCTTACCAATTAGCGATTTAATAAAAGAAGTCTGACATGCCCTGAGACCTACTGAATATGCATAAAAAATTTCATAAGAATCGGTCCAGCCGTTTCGGAGGAGTATTCTGCCAAAGTTTTGTGACACGAGAATTTTATATATAAGATATATATATATATATATATATTTGTTTGTTTTATTGTCAAGAGATCTGTACGAGGGTAGAAAGAAAAAATAAAGACACGAAAATAGTAATGAAATTCTTGTATAAAAATAAACATATAGGAATATAAACATTTAGATTAGTAAAAAGATATTTTGGGTTGTAAGATAAATATATAAGCCTCGAAGGAATATTAAAAGACGAGAAAGAATAAAATCACAATAATCTTTAATAAAAATATATTTATTTACAAAAAAAGTTATGATTATAAATAAGAAGAGCACTTATCACTCTTTCTCTTTCTATTTCTATATTTATATTATAAACAGTTATTAACGGCTCCCATCAAAAATTTAAATCCATTTTTTTTATATTTAATATATTGTCGTATATTGGATGACTTAGGTAAAGTGGTTAATGAGAAAAATTGGTTGTGTCTGTCGGCTGGTTTACTTGATGGGTTACGCCAAAAGGTCTTTCATTCTCTATCCCAACAACTTCTTTATATTCTCTCACATGTGTTCAAAAAATAACTTTCTAGGTTTCCTCACCATTATATATATAAAAATGCATTTTTATGCTTATATATTACAATATATTATATTATATATATTTTTTCAAAAAACAAGAAGGTAACTAATATTTGGTAATACATATGTTATGTTGTTTTATATCTTTATATTTTGTTACACTTCTGTTATCTAATGAAAATATTTTTATTATAAAAATCATTAAATATTTAATACTTTGTATTTTTTTTTCTTTTAAATTTATTTTTCTTACATAAAAATAAATATATACTTTACATCAGCGATTCAACCTGGGAGGCGTGAGCACTCTAATGGGGGGGGGGGGGGGCGAGAATATCAAGTGCCCGCAAACTTGAAAGTTTTCGATTTTTTTAAATATGGTTCTAAAAAAAAAAGATGATTTTGCGATGCTCTGAAACATTTTCGATTAAGGGGGGCGTGACCTCACATCAGTTTTCTAAGGAGGGCATAGAGCCTGAAAGGCTGAGAACCTCTGCTTTACATCAAACTTAAGAATTGGGTGAAATTTGTATAATAATATTTAATTCAAAAAATAATTTACTGTTCGTTCCCCAAGATTATTAAAAAATGTCGGAAAGGTAATAATTTCATTGTAAATGAAATGAGACAAGATTTTGTATCGAAAAAATTATTAGAAGGCGCAATTTTTAAACGGGCAAAGAATCCTGATGGAGAATCAGTAAACAGGTTAAAAATATGTTGGATGCATTTTGTCAGAAATGAACCGTATAAAATAATCTATAAGACATCAATGAATGAGAATGCCTGAATTAATGTCCAGAATTTATTAACCCGTTGGGGTAGACCAAGAAAATTCGAAAATTTTGTATTGACACCACTCTATAAAAATATCGGACCAATTTCAACAAAATTTACTTTTAATATTATAGAATATTAGAACTTAAAATAAAAATTTAAATATTATAAACATTCTTTGTATGGACATTTCTAGAATTATTAATTTTATATATATATTGAGTGTCAACTTCTTAACTGAGCCACCAGAGGAGCCACATGGAGCGTTGTTTATTTGGGTTGGGTCGGTTTTTGCCCATAACTAATAACGGATCAATTTTTTTGAAAATTTCAACATTATACCTTATCCTTGGGTCATGACGGTTCTAATGATACCCGAACCATTAAGATCCATGAAGCCGTTTAGAAGGAGTTTAGGAGTGCGTAATCGTTTAATTATATAGATGTAAAATAAATTCAGTATTGTTTTTTTTCAATTTGAAGCATCTTAAATTATGTTGAATGGACTTGGGCACCTTAAAATTTTATAATAAATCTGATTGTTAATTTTGAAAGTGGCCTAACTCCATTCTTGATAAGAAAACGCAAATTATTCTCTTAATATTTATCACTATTTTAATAGGAACTATAAATTTAACACCCTTAGGCAGTATGACTCATTAGGATCGTATACGTATATTTTTAAATTCATTGAAACTCAAACCCTTAAATATCTCAATTTGAAGATAAATGGAGTTAGGCCACTTTTAAAATAAACGGTTAATATATATATAAGTATATATTACTGGCTACTCAGACCACTTTGGGGGATTTCACAGCAACTGGTGAATTGTAAGGCACCTATTTTTTGGATGTCTGTAATATGTATCTATTTTTGTTTGTTTCCTCTTGAGATATATATTGTATTAAATATAATTTTAAATATATATTCTATATTATTATATAATTAATGGGAAAAAATTAATGAAAAGAGAGATAATAAAATCACTTTTAATGTAAATTCGAATTTCGAATATAAATTGAATTATGTACTTTATCTCCCCAAAGATGAAGATATAATAATAATAAATAAATCATTTTGAAATTGGAACATAATCGTTATGGATTTTGTTTTTGAAAGAATTCTTATTATTGGAAATTTAATCATGCTTATGAGTGAATATATAAAAGAGAAAACCATTATGTAGAAAATTTAAATCTAAATTTAAAATTCTCATGAATATAAATAGAATTTTCAGTTATTTTCATATTATTACTGGAAATTCAATTTTTTTTTCCTATCTATCTTTTTTATTTGGAAATTAGAATGAATTAGTTTCATTCGTTTTTGATGATAGAATAAAGTAACTTGGATTATTGCTATTAAATTTAATCGATTTTTGCCAATCAATTCCAAACAAAGATATTACATAAATTATTAAATTAAATTATTATTAAAAATAATAATAATAATAATAATAAATAAGCCCCAAAGATTAATTTTAAGGACGAAAATAATTGCATTATAATCTCAATAAATATAATTTTACTTATAGGGCAAACGTTTACCAATAAAAATGTTGTTTAGAAACTAAACGGGAGAATTATGAAAATTATAGATAATGGATATAAATATATATTTATATCTTAGAGATGAGGTATAGAAGGAGGAGGGTAAATAGAATTTGTTTCATCGTAAGGCATCTTCATGAATTCGTTGAAATGAGGGTGGTTAAGGAGGGTGAATTCAGGCTGCAGTGAATGGAAAAAGTCACGCGACACGGCATCCTAAAAGAGCCACTGCGACAAATTTCGCGCTAAAGAAGACCTCACTGCGCCATTTAAACACATGCACTGGGAGAACATTATTTTTTTAATTTTCAAAATAATCCTTATTGATTTAATGAAAAGTTATTTAAGAAAAAACTGAGATTCAATCATGAAAAAATAAATAAAATTAAATAAATTTAGAATAAATAAAATAAATATATAAAGTTAGTTTAATACACAAATGATAAAAACGATACTTAATACAATAAAGTATAATTATAATAAGTTGACCTGTGGCCAGGTCCGAACCGACTGACGGTTTGAAGTAAATTAATTTCCAGCTACAGAAACAATTTCAAATAATTGTAATATATCTATTAATGCAATACAAAACAGATATGAATATAACATAAATATTTTTAATTTTATTTTATTTATAATATATATGTAAGACCAGGCTGTGACGTCATGAACGACTGGATGACGTCATATAATTTTAAATTAAGAATAAACTAATAAAGATGATTTTTCTCGAGGATAAAACCAATACAAAGTGCATGATTCGTGGTGATATGTAAAAAATCTCCTCGTGTGAAATTTGGTGTAAAAATAACTCCTTCCCTTCCTATCGTCGATCTCTAATACTGCCACTTCCGGTTTCCGGATTTGCACCAAAAGTTGATCAATTCATCATACTGATGCATTAAGTAAATATACCAAATTTCATCAAAATCGGTTGAGCCGTTCAGGCTGTACACATCTATACGGACGGACAGACGGACGGACAGACATCATGCTAAAATTACTTTTTCTGTTAAGAAAATGCATTATTCGTGGAGATATGTAAAAATCTCCACATGTGAAATTTGGTGTGAAAACAATACCTCCCTTACTATCGTCGGTCGGTAAAAAAGGCTAAAAATTTAGAGAATTTTTTTAAATTTTTTGATAGGATTAGATAGTTAATCAAAATCTAATATTTATTTATTAACTAATTATTTATATATAAATAATTGTTATTATTTATTTTGTAGTTTATTCTGGTTATCATTATTTATTATATCCTAGTCAAATTCATTGGGGACGACTGATATTTTATTTATTTGCGAATTATATTTATTAATTTATTTATTGGGATAGATAGATTTTTGTTTGGAGGAAATATTCAGATACAGAGTGTTTACTGTTTGCCTGGCAGTGCCCCGGCGAAGAATGCGAAATTCTCCCTGAAAGCGTTTAATAAAATTTTTATTAAATTTATAGTTTAAACTTTTTAATTTATTTCATTTCTCATCTAATATTTATTAGAATAGGGTGGTTAGTATTTAATTCTATAATTTAACATATTATTTTATATTTATTTCATTTTTTAAGTATTTATATTTATAGTAATACCCTTAAATATAGGGTCCATGTTTCTCAACATCAAACATTTAATTTATTCTTGAATATCCTTTAATCTTTTCCCCTCCAATTTTCCAAAAGTATAATCAAACCATCTCTCTATTTATATATTTATCTATTAATTTTAAAAGCCCTCAATGTCTGGTTCACTTATTCCCTCATCATTAATTCACCTAATTTCCGATGAGTTGAAAAACACTCCAATTTTATTTTATATTCCCTAAAGAGAATTAATAGAATATAGAAAAATATTTTATTTCGATAAAACATCCCCAAAGGGTATTATATAAGAGTAGAAGTGATAACAAAATTACCTGCAAAAAATATTGTTACTATTTATATATATATATATATATATATATATGTATGTCGATCATTTCTACATACTAAATTTTTGAAATAAAATATATCAATACATAATTAAGAAAATAAATAAATAAATTGTTTTTAAGTTGAGTATTTGAGCCTCAAATTGAAGTTATCCTCTGGACATAAAAACTTCTATGTAAATTTTTTGAAGAAAATATGATGATGTTTATATGAAAAAATGAATATTATATTGGCAAAAATATGCTAAAGTGTTAAAAATAAGTTATGTTCTGAGGATGACACTAACTCAAAGATCGAAACATTAATATTTTATTTATTGACTTATGTAAAATGTTTATTGATCCATTAAATAGATCATTAATTATATATATATATTGGTTTAAAGTCCATATATATTTATTTATTTATTTATTTATTTATTTATTTATTTATTTATTTATTTATTTATTTATTTATTTATTTATTTATTTATTTATTTATTTATTTATTTATTTATTTATTTATTTATTTATTTATTTATTTATTTATTTATTTATTTATTTATTTCTATCTATATTGTTTATATTATGTGAAAATGAATTGAAAATTTAATCAAATAAAAATAATTTTAGATTTTATACATAGAACAGAGGTGGCCACACTTGGTGATATTTAGAACAATATAGAAAAAAAATCGAAAATGTTTAAGAGCCTGATCGCAAAAACATTTTACCTTTTTTTCTACGAGCTATATAAAAATCGAAAATGTTACCTTTTTTGTGTCATCACTTTAAATTTTTTACTTGAGCCACAATAAACTCGAACAAAAGTCACATGTGGCTCGCGAGCCACGGTTTGGCCACCGTGGACATATAATATATATATATAAGTATTATAAATAAATATAGATATAGATATAGACTAAAATCAATCATTTATAATAAGTAAATTTCAGTTTGTTAAATTTGACAAAATAAAATATGATTTTCTAAAATTAAGTTAATAATAATTTCAACGAAATCTAAGAAGTTTTATAATCAAATGTTTGAATATAAGTGTGTGGGCGTCAGAGTAGGGGATATATAAAATAATGAGAATATTCCAACTCTTTGTCGTTTATTCAAAAAGATATGAAATTACTTTTTGTAACTTTAATAACATTTTATATCATAAAAGTGATGTTCAATCTTAAATAATGACAAATGGAAGTTTTATAAATGCAATTTAATGTTGTGGGATTATATTGTTATGTTTACCAATTATAATAAACTAAAAAGTGTAGATGATATATATAATGATATATTAATCCGAAAACAAATAGAATAAAATAAATTTCTCAACTCAATTTCACCACAACCTTTTTATAATTTATATTTTTTTTCTTTTTTAATTTTCCTCATATATTTATTTTTTATAAATGATTCACTTTAAAATTTAGCATTGCCTAATCTGATAAGATAATTTGATTATAAAATTTCTATTTTTCAAAACACTTTTTTTAAAAATCAAATTTTTTCAGTATTTTTTCATAAATTAGATATAATTTAATTTTTATTTTAGTTCAAAAGGATTGTATACTCAATTGAATGAAAAGCATATTAAATTATTTTATTCTATAAAAATTGAATATTTATTAAAGAAATTAAAAATTCAAAGTTATACTATTATACCATTAACTACTGAGAAAAGTGTACTTCATGTAAGCTTAGAGATTAAACCAAATGAATAGGCAAATTAGATTTATTTAATTAATTAAATTAATATACCGTATAGAAATAGAAATAATAAAAATGAATATTTTAAATGCAAGAGGGGGATAATAAAAAGGTTATGACATACTTTTTAATATTTGTGCCCTATTTGTTAATTATAATTCTCATTCAAAATTAAAATTAAACTTATTGACCTAAATGAATCGTATTTGAATTAAGAACAAGATTAGGATTGATTGATAGTATTAGAAATTTATATTTATATATTTAGTTGTCCTATATATTGAAATTTATTTCAAAAATTTATAACCAACATCTATCGATTGGAATTAATAGTTAATAATCTAGTTTTCCTAAATAAAAAAAAATAAAATAAATAATTTAAAATTGAATTTCTAAAGCAATCTTAAAAAAAAAATGGGTTGTAAATTAATTTATTAATTAAATATCATCTTCCATCTAAAACGTTCTTATTTAATTAATCAACTAATTTGCTTGAAAGCCCGTTACTAATTGGTTTTGAATTCAATTGATAATGCAAATGAAATAAGTAAAGTGTCTGGGAAGTAAATCTCTTGACATAAAGGTAGTTCAATTTAGGTGGGTATGCGTGTCCCTGTGTCGTTCATCATCAACAGAGCAAGGGCAAAAGATATGACGCCATCTCATTAACGCTCTAATTTGACCTTTATAGGGTACTTAGAAAAAAAAATCAAGATTAGTTTTTTTTTAACTATTAGGAAAACTAGAATTGACTGTTATATTTTTTTGATCTAGGTCAAATTAAACATTTATTTTTTTTAATTTAAGTAATTTTATTATGAATTAAATTAAACTAATAAAAATATACATTGGTCATGACTTGAGTGTCCTCTTTTTATTATTAAAATGTATAAGTATTTATTAAAGCTTTGGTGGTTATTTTGATAATTATTAAGGGAATTTTTATTAAAAGACCACATTGTGTTTGTATAAAATTATTTATTAAATTAAAATAACTGTACAACGTTTCGACTGCTTATTCTACAGTCGTTTTCAAGTACCATACGTTTGCTCCTATTCAAGCGGAGTGACCACAGACTATCTCTAAAATGCACTCACTCCAGGTTATATTTTTTGAAACCAAGTTTTTAGCACATCTCGCCATCTGATATTGTTTACAATGAACTAATTTAAAAAAAAAACGTTATAAAAAGCGGGCTTGTGTGTGTGTGTGTGTGTAATTTTTCTCTTTTTTTTATTATAAGCTATATTGGGAATGTTGGGAATTTTTACTAAATAATTTACTATCTTTATTGTAGACATAATGCACTGTCATACTTCTTAATTGCAAACGCTTGCTTTGATAATAGCTGCTGACTTCATGGTGATATTTAAAAATTGACGAAAAAAAAAAAAATTGGAGCCAATCACTGCCTATATAAGAGCTGGCATCACCAATCATGAGTCTGTTCACTTGAATCGGATCAAGTGTACGGTACTTGAAAACGACTGCAGAAAAGCAGTCGAAACGTTGAACAGTTATTTTAATTTAATAAATAATTTTATATAAACACAATGTGGTCTTTTAATAAAAATTCCCTTAATAATTAAAATGTATAAGTTTTTTTTAATTTTAGTTAGTAAATACTATTCTTTCTTTTTGACATACTCACCAGAGATAGATATGCAATAACGAAAATTTTCGATGTCGAGGTTTTGATGTTTCTGCGTCATTTTGAGGTTGAGAAAAATGACTGTCTGTCTGTCTCTCTGTTTTTACCGACTGACGATAGTAAGGGAGGTATTGTTTTCACACCAAATTTCACATGTGGAGATTTTTACATATCTCCACGAATCATGCATTTTCTTAACAGAAAAAAGTATTTTTAGCATGATGTCTGTCCGTCCGTCCGTCCGTCCGTCTGTCCGTATAGATGTGTACAGCCTGAACAGCCAAGCGGATTTTGATGAAATTTGGTATATTTACTTAATGCATCAGTAGGATGAATTGATCAACTTTTGATGCAAATCCGGAAACCGGAAGTGGTAGTATTAGCGATGGGAAGGGTTATTTTCACACCAAATTTCACATAAGGAGATTTTTTACATATCACCACGAATCATGCACTTTGTATTGGTTTTATTCTCGAGAAAAATCATTTTCAGCTTGATTGAATAGCTCAAAGTACCGGAATTAATTTTTACGGACCGACGATAGTAAGGGAGGTATTGTTTAAATTTATAAACTAGTTGACTGCCAATCACGTACCAGCACGAGACGTGGAGTCATCAACAAAGAGTCAAACACGCGCTGGTTCAATAAATATTATTTATTAATTTTAATTTCTAATTTAATAAATTTAATTTAAATATAATATATGTTAATTAATTCAATTCAAATTTGAGAGATAGGCGAGTGGAGACACGCCAGATTTTTTTTTAAAGAATAGATGTATGAATTTTACATCTTTGGGAATGAGGGTTCAAACCTAATCAGGATTATAAAAATTTAAGAATTAGTATCATATATTGATAATCAAAAATTATATCAGCTGGCTAATTCGTTGTAGATAAAAAAAAGAATATAAATAAACATAGAATATAAATAACAATAGAATGAAAAGTACGTAGAATATAATCTCTACATATATGTAAAAAGACTGTCTGTACGGACACGCATTTCACGGATAACGACCAAAGTTCATACAAAAAATAAGTAATAATACAAAAAATATAAATGAAGGTTTTAATATACATATTGAAATAAAAAAACATGAAAAGCTATTATGTACGGATTTTCAACAAAATACAATTTATCACTCTGAGGGTACAGGAGGGTATGTACGAAGAGCGCCGAAGGTGGTCTGAACAGCTAATAATAGATAAATTGCAAAGGTACAAAGTAATTGAAAATTTGTTTTTTAACTTAATGCCTTCATGGTGGTTCAATAAACAAGAGTGGTGATTATTCAAAGCTACTTTAAAGCTCTCCTGGAGTGTTAAAAGAACTTGAGAGACAATAAAGAGCAAGAGACTTTTATCATAAAGACTTAAAATATTGATATCTCGTTGAAGAAAAAAGAAGTTTGGTTTATATAGGAGAAGGATTATGTTTTTTTAACAAATCATACAAGTTAAGACACTAGAAGGTAATAAATTTTGTATTTGAATCATCATGTATTTAAAGAGAATTTTTTTACTATCTCGCCACTAATGTTGAGAAAAATGTGTATGTATCTGTGTATCTCTCTCTCTCACTCTCTCTGTGTGTGTGTGTGTGTGTAGACAAGATTACGCAAAAACGGTTTGAGCTAAAATAATGAAATTTGGTACACGGGCATTATTCAAAATTCGTAGTTTTCCATCAACTTTTGAGAAATGTAGCTCATCCGTCATTACCTACCATGTTTTCATTTTTTTTCCTCTAAACTGATCGTAAAAATAAAGATATATGTTTGATAGTTTTTCACATGATTAAAAATTATATGAAATTCCTATATATAGAATTTCAGGTTGATTGAATCACTGGAAGTACCGGAATTAATTTTTTTAAATTTTTTAACACGTTGACATTATTCAAAATTCGTAGTTTTCTATCAACTTTTGAGAAAACTTTTGGAAGAGGGTACTACCACGTTTTCATTTTTTCACTTTAAACTGAGCGTAAAGATATATATTTGATAGTTTTTCACATGAATAAAAATTGTATAAAACTGCTATATATAGAATTGCAGCTTGATTGAATCGATAAAAGTACCGAAATTAATTTTTTAACACATTGACTGGCAATCACGCGCCAGCACGTGACGTGGTGTCATCAACAAAGAGCCAAACACGCGCTATATATATTTATTAATTTTAATTTATAATTTATAATTTATAATTATTTAATTTTAATTTAAATATAATAATATATGTGTGTGTGTGTGTTAGTTAATTCAATTCAAATTTGCGAGATATTCGAGTGGAGATACCCCAGATTTTTTTTTTTTTTTGTTAGTTTAAATGTGTTTGTTAGATTGTACTTATTTATTTAAACCAATATAGATCATGTTTTAAAATATAATCTATTTTAAGATACAATTTTAAAGCTTTAAAAGTGTTTAATGAGAAATGAAGGATTTATATGTAAATAACATAAAAAAAGATTAACTTTAACCAGTCATTTTAAATGCGTGAGTTAATTTAATTCGTTTTTTTTTATGTTATTTATTATTATTTGAGGGGTGGAAATGCATATTTAAAGAGAAGATAAATAAAATAGCAAATTAATTGAAGAATTTAATTATAGAACATGCAAAACTCTCTACTGTAAGAAATTGGAAGAAAAAGTACTTCTTAATTACAGGAAGCTTTTTTTATATTGTTATGTATTTAGTTATTTATTTGTTTGTTTGTTTGTTTGTTTTTATAAATTAAAATCTCGGTAAATTAAATTATGATATTTGATCTTTCTATATGAAAATAGATGGTGGGTTAAAAAAAAAAAGATTTAACGAAAGTAAGAAATACAAGAGAAGGGTTGGGTTGCCCTGAAGAATCACTTAATCAATTAAGCCCTTGAAACAACAACACCGCCCTATTTCTCTCGGTTAATCCAATCAGTGGTGGAACCGCTTGTTGCCAGTTCTTTCTAAAATCAAATGATTTATCTTCGGGAGTAACAAAAGGCGTCCCAATGGAACAGGACTATCCCCTTTAATATTGAGAAGAGAGCCAACGTGGAGGATGATGAACGGATTTCTATTCGAAACGTATAACAAAAGGAAAAAGTTTTTTTTTGTGGGTCATCAGGGAATAGAGAAAGTTATCCAGAGTGAATAAATAGATAGCGGGAGTAAATGAATTTGCATTGGATAAGAAAAGTTTCAATTTTGTACAATTGTGCACATCGATTAACAGTGAAAATTTGCACATGTCTTATATTCAATTGGATTAGTTTCATATAATATACTCCCAAAATAATATATCATTGTATATACATTATTATTATCAGTGGCGTACCGTGAGGTTCTTGCGCCTGGGGGCAACTGAGAAATTAGCGCCTCCTTTCTTATATATTTAATTTAATTTTTTTTTAAAGAATATTAATGACGAATAACGAAACAGGTTTAACATATTTTAATAAGAGTATAAAGAATATTTATTGATTTACACAAAATATATATATATACAGTTTAACTTTAAATATTAATTCTTCTTTTGTTCCAAATTGGCTTCCCTAATTTTGCGCCCCCTAAATTTGGCGCCCGGGGACATATGTCCCCCCTGCCCCCCTTAGTTACGCCACTGATTATTATTATGAACTATGAATATTTAAGATTAAGATTATTATTTAAAATAAATAAACGACAAAATATATAAAACAATTTCAAATAATTTAAAAGAACATAAATTAAAAAAAAATTACTCATAAAACATACAGCCCTTAACAAACATATTAATGCACTGAGAGACAGAAAAGTATGGCCTCTGTGGATATAACATAATATATATTTCGTAATTTGATTCTAAAATATTATTAAAATAAATATTTTTAATGTTATTTTATTTATATTTTGTATTTAAGGAAGCGCTGTCCCGGGTTGCCTACCGCCATTTTTTTTATTATTAAAATGCCTGTTTTAAATTAAGAAAAAACTAACAAAGATTATTTTTCCGGAGGCTGAAACTAATACAGATCGATTTTTCTTTCTAAATATTATCTATGGTATGAATTTCAAAAAATCCTTCCAGCGGTTTAATATTTCAAAAATACAAATATATTATATACATTTCTAGTATAATAAGATAAGATAAAAATTACCAAAAAAACTTTTGATACTAATAATTTAATTTAAATTAAATACATGTAGTAAAACGCTGATTTTAATTACACGTGGATACCAATTTGATGTAATTAAAATGTTGCATAAGTATACTTTGTTGTTGTTTAATACATTAACGTAATAATCCCAACTCGAACTTACAAAATGTGCACATAGGTATATAAAATTAGAAGTGACACTAAATTTTTTGATTATTAGTTTTTGAATCACAGAATTATTTTTTTTTTAATTAACAAAAATCAAAATTATTATAATTTATTTTTTAAACAATTAAAAAAATATATTTCACTAAAAAAATTCAAAAAATGAATAATATAAATTATATTATAATTTATAATAATACGTACAAAATGTTTTGTTATATATTTTCATATTAATAATAAATATTATATACATATTTTTTATTTCTTAATATAATAATAATATGTTAAAATAGGTTTGTAGGACCGGTGGCCGGGTGAAAAAGGGGTATAATTGAAATGAAAAGAAATCAGATTGGTTAGAATTGTTTATTTTAACAATTCGATGGGCTATTTACAGCGAATTGTTGGTTTTAACAATTAAGATGGAAATGATACGAAGAGGGTGGTATTTGGAAATTCGCGGGTGGTTGGTGAGACCAAAAAGGGTGATAAACCGGTGTAAAAGGTGAAAAATTAAGATGGCGGCAGAGGAATTCCCAGAAACAAGGGTACTCTGGGAGGCGAAGGGTATGCTTGGAGAGGTAAGATAGAACTCGTCGCTCGGTCGACCGCTGGCCGCAATCAAGCCAAGAGGGGAAACGGTGGTACGTTCACGAACCACTAGATGGCGTCAAAATGCACGACTGAACAAGGTTAAAGATTATTTTATCTTAAATTTATTGGTGTGGAATATTATTTTGATTACTACTTATACTTATAATATATATTAGTAAATGTTATTATAAAAAAATAAAAAATTTTGTTAAAAATAATTTAATAGTTAATATCAACTAAAATGTATTTTTAAATTGGCAAAAATAAAATATAAATATATTTTCGGAAAGCTCTTTCAGTCAAAATTGGATTATTAAAATAACCTGAATAATGTTTGCAAAAAAAAAAATACTATAATAATAAATATATTAATCCAGTTTGACGTCATCGTTTTATAAATATATAGTGAGAGACATGAAAGGTAAAATTTATGGATTTTATTTCTATTTTTATTTAAACTTGAGAGGAAAATAGATATAATAAGAAAATAAAAAAATATATATGGTAGATTATATATTTTCCATATGGTTAAATTGAAATGTGAGTGTATGTGTATTGTTTAAAATATTTGTTTAAATATTGAATAGTTACCTATCATTAGGTACAAAAAAGTTTTAAACTTATCTTTACGGCAATTTCAAAAAAGGCCTTAAAATTTTTCCTCTATCTTGAGAATTGAGTTAGAAAAGTAGAAATCATTGGAATAAAATAATTGGATTTGTAAAGTGAAATTTCCTCGATTTTTGACCTTCCAGTAGTGTTTCTAACGATTTTTACAGTGAAATTAATAAATTAAACAGCAAGAAAAAATTAACACATTTAAATAAAAACTGGAATGAATGTAGTTTTAAATTAATAGGATTTATTTGCTTTATGTTTTTTTAAAGACTTATTAATTTTATTTTTTTATATTAATTTTTTCAATTTAATTTAATTTTGATTTAATTTTGATTTTTAACCTTTTTAAATGACCAAATTCGTAGTGACTTCAAATTTATACATATTGGAATTAAGCATTGTATTGAGCTTAACTAAAGTTGGAGGTTATTACTATCTCGCCAGAGATCGTATTAAAATTTTCGATGTTGAGATTTTGATGTTTTTATACGTTTTAAAGGTTCCTGAATCATTTTCACTAAGGTTGAGAAAAATGTCTGTCTGTCTGTGTGTGTGTGTGTGTGTGTAGTCAAGATTACGCCAAAACGGTTTGAGCTAGAATGATGAAATTTGGTACATGAGCATTATTCAAAATTCGTAGTTTTCTATCAACTTTTGAGAAATGTAGCTCAACCGGAAGAGGGTCATTACTTACAACGTTTTAATTTTTTTTCCTCTAAAGTGACCGTAAAAATAAAGATATATGTTTGATAGTTTTTCAAATTATTAAAAATTGTATAAAACTGCTATATATAGAATTTCAGCTTGATAGAATCGCTGAAAGTACCGGAATTAATTTTTTAACACTGCAAATCACGCGCCAGCGCGTGTCCTGGTGCCATCAACAAAGAGCCACACATGCGCTAAATATTATTTATTGATTTAAATTTATAATTTAATTAATTAAATTTAATTTAAATATTATATATTTTATTTAATCCAATTCAAATTGCGAGATAGTCGAGTGGAGACACTCCAGCTTATTATTTTATACATTTATTTTTCAATTAAAGATTTAAACATTTAAAATATTAATAAATAATTATTAATATTTACTGGTCAAAGGAACTGACACTAAACTTATATAAACTCAATTTAGGTGTATGATTTATTATATACGTATAAGATTTTATTATTTGATAATTTCTTAAATATATATTATATATCGAATTGAATACAAATATATATATATACATACATATAGAAAGGATATGAAGTATATTGAAAAATCCTAGCATTAATTTTGTGTTAAAGGCTTTGTGGGAAGCTTGGCAAGGGCAGAGAGCCAAAAGGAGAGGATTTAAAATGAACAGTGGGGTAGAAGTGGGGGTGTATGTGAGCTTGATTGATTTTTCATTCGTGTCTGTTGAGTTGAAAGCGAACATGACTCGTGAAAGTAAATAGTCGAAGAGGTAAAAAAAAAGGATGTAAGTGTCGAAGGGCTGGTAAAAAGAACCCCGCTCAAGAGAATAAAACCGAATTGAAAGACAATAGCATGTGGTCATAGGATAAATAAATTTTATTTTCACTTTTATTATCTCAATTAACTTAAAACAATATATATTTATTTTGTTTAATGAAAAAAAATAATATATATATGTTTATGTAACAAAGAATAATTCTTACCTATAGATTAAATTTTAATTAATTTGACACATTAAATTTTTAGGTTATGTCATATGTCATATTTTATTAATGATCACAAAAGTATTATCTGAATAATTTGAATGTATTTATTAAATCTAACACTATTCAATATTCATATTTTCATATTTGAATAATTTTATAAAGGAAGGTATTTACTTTTAAATAAAAAGTCTATAGATATATTTTTCTATTTTCAATCATCGAGGAACACCCAATTAGAGGCAAATTCTATAATTTCAAAACTAATCAATGAATGTATACAATCTTTTCATGGGTTAGTTGGCCACCTTGGGATATGCTCTGATCAGCTGTTTCATCATGTTATGTCAACATAACTTGAAAATCCCTAAACCAAATACAGGTGGCACAACGGGGTATGGAGAGATCCATGCTAGGACTTTCCTTAAGAGACCGAGACCCAAATACAACAATAAGGGATTTAACAAAATTCATTGACGTGGTCGACAGAGTGACCTCCCTGAAATGGAACTGGGCTGGTCATATTGCCAGAACAAATGATCACAGGTGGACAAAAATAATGCTTCAATGGCGACCAAGACATGATGCATTCCGGAGTAGAGGACGACCTCCCACGAGATGGTCGGACGACATAAAGCTCATCTATACAAACTGGATAGAAAGGTCTATGTCCAACAGTGGACGCGTATGGCTGTTTAAGTGAGTAAGTTTTAGGAAGTTGGGTCATCAGAAAATTAAATGTCATATTCTATTACCTAAAAATATCGAAGAGGCTATCTAAATAAAAAATAATAATTTTCTTTCATCATCCTGACTCTTTTCTGAATAACAAATTTGCTTCAGTATATTTTGGTGTTGAATTCTAATAACGATGAATATTATTTAAATTGACTTTAGTAATGAGCATTGTTTATTAAAATTTAGAATTGATTTTTCCCGCTTATCAACACTATTTATTTTGGGGACCTTATGCCTAAGGGTGAAACGAGACGGTCCCTTTCAAAACGGAGCGTCGTTGACATTAATTAAGTAGCATAGAGTTATTTCCTCCAGGGGACAGTCAGGTTACAGTAACTGTATCCTTAATAAACCCATTGTATTACTTTGGTGGATCGGTGAGATGAAAAAAAATATTTTAGAATCAAATGCAAACAGAAAAGTTACAATCAACGAAAAAAATTTAAGATTTAGTTAAGTATTTCATTTAATTTATAACTAAAAAAGCAAAATGTGCAGCATCGTACACGTGGCGGAAGTGAAACTTCTTACAATCTAGAGAATAAGATAAATTTTAGTTGAGAGTGTGAGTGAGAGAGAAATAGAGAAAAATAAAGGGATCATTTCGAAAGACATATAACAGTATAAAATTTTCGTAACAAATATTCGCTTTATTATTATTATTATCTACTCTATCATCATATCTACATTGCCTGTACTATTGTCGGTTGGTGCTTCAATTGGTAATACTGATATTAATGGCTTGTGATAACTAAAATAAGATATATATGTTCGTGATTCGATATTTTCTATATAACGTGTAAAAACAGCATCTATTGTAGTTCCAGATTTTGTTGTTGATTCCTTGGGATCGTTATTTATAAGCAGACCAAATGTTTCTTGAAGAAAGTTGATCAACGGCAACGAATCATCAGATCCAAAATTTACATTAAAATCTCCCCCGAGAATTAGAGGGATTTTATCTTCGCCTCGTTCAAGTGCATTAGCACCTGTGTGGCTATAAACCAGTAGTGAACGGTGTATGAAATAAATAATATCGTCTAAATTTTGGTCGTTATTTTTTTTCGGCATAGTGAAATCTGTGGAGTAGAGAAAAGCAGTTTTAAATGCAATAATAATTTTAAATCGATTTAGTAGTGTTAAAGTAATGTTGAGATTCGGATAAATAACGTGAATGGTCATCGACGCACATAACTGTATGTGTTGGCGTGTGAATCGCCGACCATGTTCACACACACAATTACATGCGTCGGTATGCGTGCACGCTGTATATTTGACTTGAGAATTTTAATTATTTCACGATATATATATATATATATATATAAATATCAATTTTTACTATCTCGCCAGAGATAGTATTGCGATCACGAAAATTTTCGATGTTGAGATTTTGATGTTTTTATACGTTTTGAAGGTTCCTGAATCATTTTCACTAAGGTTGAGAAAAATGTCTGTATGTGTGTGTGTGTGTGTGTGTGTGTGTGTGTGATGTGTGTATGTATGTATGTATGTAGGCAAGATTACGCAAAAACGGTTTGAGCTAGAATGATGAAATTTGGTACATGGACATTATTCAAAATTCATAGTTTTCTATCAACTTTTGAGAAATGTAGGTCAACCGGAAGAGGGTCATTACCTACAACGTTTTGATTTTTTTTCCTCTAAAGTGACCGTAAAAATAAAGATATATGTTTGATAATTTTTCACATGATTAATAATTGTATAAAACTGCTATATATAGAATTTCAGCTTGATTGATTCGCTAAAATTACCAGAATTAATTTTTTAACACTGCAAATCTCACGCGCCAACACGTAACGTGGTGCCATCAACAAAAAGCCAAACATGCGCTGGTTTAATATTTATTATTTATTATTTATAATTTATAATTAATTAAATTTAATTTAAATATAATATATTATGTTATTTAATCCAATTCAAATTGCGAGATAGTCGAGTGGAGACACTCCAGCTAATTATATATGACTTAACTAGCGCATGCGCGTCATGGACTTTGGACCTAGAGTGGGGATTAGAACGAAAGACAGCACAAAAGGGAAACGCAGATAGAGGCTATCTCATTCTCACTCGTTATACCTATATCTTCTTTCTCTCTTGCGTTACGAAATTTCAATTTTTCAATTCACTCTCCATTCTCAACCAAATGTCAGGACGCCGCTAAAGAAGTTTCACTTCAATAATAATATATATATATATATATATATAAAGATAAAGAGAGAATAATAGATAATTTTATTAACTCAGTATACATATATATTCAATAATTTAATGAAAATATGTAGATTTAATTTTTTTATATTAAAGGATTAAATTACTCAACAATCAACTTTACTGTAGTAAGACCCAAATTGTAAATCCAAAATTTAAATATTTTATAAAATCTCCTTTTTATATGTAAATTTATACGAATTCTAATTTGAGAATAGAAATAAAGGGTGGTTATAATTCCTCTTCTCTGGTACCAAACCAATTTAACTTCCCACCCCCCTCTGCTTCTTCCTTCTTCCACTCAACTGATATCAAATGCAACTTTTCATGTTAGTGCAATAAATTGCACTGTAAGACATTGGCAGCCGTTTGGGTAAGTAGAGAGTGGGGAGAAGGACCCTATTCGAAGGAAATGAGTGTTCAACATGCAAGCCCCCCTTCCCCACACACATAACATACATTCGAGACTCATTTATGTTCTATTGATCGGAAAGATATAGTTAACCACAAATGGATGGTGATGACCTATCCCTCGAAATTAGCACTAGGAAATTAGTCACGTGATCAAAATAGGGAGATATAAAACAATCAATAAGGAAAAAATATTTAAAGATATGGAGAAAACAAAAATAAGGATTTATGTAGATATTAAAATAACCAGCATTTTTATATCATTTCTCATTTAAATTAGGATTTAAATGATTAAATTATTTTTTATTGAATTTTTTTAATTTTTATATTTTTCCTTTCTTTTTTTTTTGGATTTTCATCAAATTGGCATTTCAAGAAATATTTACTTAACACACTATGAGCGGGGCGGGTATTTGTACCCGTTGCGGGGACTGCCACTTATAAGCGGGGCGGGTATTTATACCCGTTGCCACTTATATGAGGGATATATATTAGTTATCGTTTAAAATAAGTAATTTTAAGTGACACAAGGGAAAATATATATTATATAAGTGGCAACGGGTATAAATACCCGCCCCGCTCATAGTATGTTAACTTTAAGGCTTTTTTAACTATTAGAATATATATATATATATATTTACAGTGAAAATAATTCAAAATTATTGATTATTTTCAAACCATCGTATTAATCATTAACGTGGTATTCATTTATTTATTTATCAATCGATCGACTTTTAGCATTTTTTTTTCTTTGAAAATTCAAATACTTGTTCAACACGTGACTTATAACCAATTTATTGAGTAGGTAAGTAATGACGTTTTCAACTATTAAATAGTAATTGTCGGACTTTTAGTAAATACTAATGTTATCCACGAATACTAAACTCTCAGTCAGGCAATATTTCCTTTATAAAAAATAAATAAATAATTTTCTTATAAAAATAAATACAAAATAATGTGTGAGACACGATTTAAAACTAAAAACAATGCATTATATTCATCTTATTATATTAATATTTTCAAGGAATTATAAATATAATTTATTTATAAGAATTTATAAATTTTAGAAAAGTATCCTATAATTTTATATTTTATTAATTGTAAATTTGAAATTATTTTAAAATTAGATTCATTGAAAGTATATTTTTAAATTTTTTATTGAAATATATATATATATATATATATATATATATATAATTATATACATATTTTAAGAAGAAAAAAATAAAAACAAATTGATAAATACTGAACTAAAGAAATTAAAGAACTAAATTTATGATTCAATAATGAAAAATAGATGGTGTTAGTGATATAATCAAATTATATATATAAAGTATTAATTTCCAATGATGTAAATATCTTTCAATTAGATTTTATTTTCTATTGTAACTTTTCTGAATTAATTTCAGGAAAGGCCAGAGGAACTTAAAGCATACTCTTTTTTCTAAATCAAATTTGGAAAAGAGAGGCAGGCATGAGGACTTTCCAGTTGGTCTGATGATTGCCTGCTAATGCAGTAATTTTTGGAGGCACAAGTAACCTTCTTATATAAAACGTAAACTAAATTCAATTTTTTGAAGGTTACGAGTTGCCATATTATGAAAAATTGTAAAATTATTTGTAAAAATTATTATGATATTGAATAATCAATTCATTCTACTAATAAAAGGTAGAATTTTATTGATTTTTATTTTTCAAAATTATTAATACAGAACAATGTATTATTATTATTAAAATATAAATAAAAAGTCCTTCTTTGGCCCATAAATGCTGCGAAAGATCCTATTCTCAAATACTCTAAATCTACTCTCATCCCTCAGGGTCATAGACCACGCCTCACAACCATATAATACAACCGGCAAAATAATTGTTTTATATTTTAATTTTGATCCCCTTTGATAATAATTTTGATGAGAAAAGCCCCTTTACTGCATGATAACCCGATTGCAACCTCGATTTAAATTTTTTTCGAATATTTTTATCTTTCGTTATTACAGAGTAAATATCTATAAAAATGGACATTATATGCAAGGTCAGAGCGATCATGTCGGTTAAGAGGCATTACATTTATTATGTTATTAGCCCAACGAGTTTTCTCAATCTTTATCTTTATTTTCTTGACCGGAGGGCGCTATTTGTTATTTCAAGAAGTTTTCTAATATTGATAACGAAGGCTGGGTGGACCCTGTTCCCATAGGCTCCATAGAGAGAGAACCTGGAACGATAAGGGTGAGGGTCAAGCGTGTTGCTCTTAGGATATATATAATTATTAAAATACATATTGAGATAGAATGTGTATAATATATTTATAAATATTAGTAAATCAATCATATAGATTTGTTTTTTAACATTTTAGTATGTCATAATTTTTAATTATTTCATTACTCATTTAGTGATTTCCAATATTGAATATAACGAAAAATGTTACGATGTTTATTAATTTTATTATTTATATAGGCGATGAGATTTAGAAAGATTAATAATCAAATGATAGGTGTAGCATAGACCCTGAAAGAAGTTAGTCATCGACTTTTCACTAAAAGATCTGCTCAGTTGTGCTAGGATAGTACAACTCAGACTTTGGCAAAATCTTATCACAACTTAGCCTAGCCCAATTGCTAATAATATAAATATAAAATTTTTTTAAAAAATAACGTTTTTCCAATGGACTAAAAGAAAAATAAAATAATTTTTCTACAAGGTTGACAAAGTTTATAGATGAATTGGTTCATATTCAGCGAAAAACGTTGGGCGCATTTAGTTTAATTTATTTATATGAACAATCAAGTCAAATTTTTGTAATAATACAAATTTTATTAAACACATAAACTGACAAATTTTTTTTATCATGCAATAAAATTGATAGTTTAAGAGCTAAGAAATTAATCTTTTATTATTTTCACTGTAATATACTTAAATCAAAGTATGCATCAAAATTTAAAAGAATTTTTATTAAATTTACTTATTATCAATCAAATCCAAAATGGTTGATTATATTTGAAGAAATAGTGTTACTTGTTAATTAAGTGTTTTAGTGTGGTATGTATCTTAGTATATATATATATATATATAAAGGAAGTTAACGGCATAGAACTAAATGCGCCCAAAGTTTTTCGTTGAATATGAAGCAATTCATCCATAAACTTTGTCAGGCTTATAGAAAAATTATTTTATTCTTTTTAGTCCATTGGAAAAACGTTATTTTTTAATTTTAGAAACTTAACAGAATTGGCGAAACATATTAATATTAAATACTCCTGCAGTGAAATATATTTGAAAATATTTCCTCTCTAACCTAATTTTTAATTTAATTTATTATTTACGTGATTATTAAAATTTAATTTGTAACTACAAATTGAATCAATATTTTTGAAAAATTTATATTATGACTTTAGTATTAATACATAAATAAGATTAAATTAGCTTAATTTGATTTATATCTATTCTTTTAGATTTGATATTATAAAAACTAATTTAGTAATTATATTATAGAAATTGAGTTCAAAGAATATAAGTATAATATTTTTTTTATTAAAATAGTTTTTTTAGTAATTTAAAATTGCCAATTTCTCCAATTATTATTCTTCGAGTTCATACACATGGCTTAGAATTATTCTAAAGTTAATTTTGTTGAAATATTAGAGGGTAGAAATTCGTTTGGAAAGAAGAGAGAGTAAAATTGACCGTTTTCGGAAAGGAAAAATCACTTCGCGTGATTTATTACCCATGAATGTGTGTGGGGGGGGTGGGGGAGAGTAGTAACCCTCTAGACACATTTCCCTCTCTTTCTCGTTTTCTCTCCAGCTTACACACACATGAACAATTGAATGAGTAATTTTACAGAGATTTATATCGTTTTCCCATTTAAATCGGTTCTTTAAAATATATTAAAGCTTTTTAGGATTACTATTAAAGAAGATTAAAATTTTGTATAGTCCTGATTTAAGAATTATTAGAGATGAAATATGTTTTTAATAACGACAAAATAAAAATGAATTGAATTTAATGAAAATTCTTCCCTTATAAATTTTGTGTGTAAATTTTATTTAATAATAATTTTAACAACCTCATAAATAATATACATATAATAATAATGGTACCTGGGAAATGTGAGAGAAATGGGAGATGGTAGGGATTGGAGGTTTGTGGCTCGGAATAGGGATAGTTGGAGGAGTGTGGTTGTTGCGGCCAATACTTTCGAGTTCAGTAGAGCCAAATAGAAACAGAAAAGTATGGCCTATTGGTATAACATAATATATATTTCGTAATTTGATTACAAAATACTATTAAAATAAATATTTTTAATTTTATTTTAGTTGTAATATTTTGTATTTAAGGAAGCGCTGCCCGGGGTTGCCCGTCGCCATTTTTTTTTATTATTAAAATTCCTATTTTTTTAATAAGAAAAAACAAACAAAAATGGTTTTTCCCGAGGCTGAATCCAATACAGATTGATTTTTCTATATAAAAATTATCTATGTTGTGAATTTCAAAAAATCCTTAGCGTGGTTAAATATTTCAAAAATATATATATGTGGGATGACGTCACCAGGCAGGAGACGAGAAACGAAGCCAAAAATAATTATTAAGAATATAAATTATTATCTTATGTATTTTTTCTTTTTCACACTCTTCTGATATTTTAGATTTAATTTTATCATCATCATCGAGTTTGGATCCATTTTCTTTGGGTCTGTCTTCATTAATTTTATCTCATCAGTCTTTTTTTCTTCAATTTCTTTTTGATGACGGTTTTTTAATTCTTCAACTGTTCTACGAAATTGGTATACCATTTGTATAACCATTCTCTCCTCAAGTCTTTTATAAATATCATCAGAAATTTGATTAGTTGTAGTTTGTACACTGAAATCAGGAAATTCGTTAACCGATTGTGTTGGTGAATCACTTGAAGGAATATAATTTTTCATTAAATCTTTTTATTTCGGAGGTGCATCGATATTTAAATCATCATCCATATTCATCATCATTACTATTTCATCGTCGCTTGGTTTTTGTACATCATTTTTTTTAAAATTTTCTTTATTTTCTTCTGGAATTTTTTTGATTGAAATATGAGGTTATTTTTCAATCAAAAAAATTTCGCTTTCTTTTAACATTTCGTGTCCCAAAAAAATTTTAAAATTAATTAACGATTTTTCAACAATGTAAAATTTGGCTTCATACTCATCTTGGTTAATTTTTATTTTTAATTTAATTATTCCTTTTGGGATTATTTCAACATTTCCAAATCCATAGCATGTTGTTGTCGTAGAGATCATAGAATTTTCAATCTCATCGGTTTTTATAATTTTATATAAATCTTCTCTAATTATATTTATAGTACTACCTGTGTCAATTAACGCTTCATAGGTTTCAGTGGCTATTTTAATATTTATTAATTTATATGAAGTTGTTATGCAAGCAAATGGTTTTATTTTATTTCTAGTTTCGCTACATTTTGCTGATAAATGGCCAAAATTATTACACTTGAAACATTTGGGTCCTTTGTCTTTATCAGGACAATTCTTTACATCATGTAAACTGGATCCGCAATTAAAACATCTCCAATTTTTTATATTTGTTGACCCTTTATCAACTATTTGATTTTTTCTAAAATCATTCGTTTGATAATTAATAGTTTTATTTTTCTTAGAATTATATTTTCCTTGTATTCGGTCATAAATTTCAAATTGCTTTTTAAGTTGTTTCAAATTTTTTGCTTGATATAAAATTATTTTAGATTCATCGTCTCTTAACCCATCAATAATATAATTAATTAAGGCGTCTTCCTCTATTTTGCCTTGACTAGCGATTTCTTGCATGGCATAAATATATTGACGACTGCTTTCATTTGGCTGTTTTCTTCTTCGTGATAATTCAGAATGGATAATAGCACTGTTTATATTCTTTTTAAATTCATCTATTAATTTGTGTTTTAAAATTTCCCAAGAAGTAATTCGCTTTTCATAAGTAATAAACTGTTTTGCTGAACCTTTCAACATTCTTTTTGCATAAATAAAATTTTGTAAATTGTGTGTTCCACTTTAATAAAATACTCGTTTCCTCAAAATTTGAAACCCATTTATCTATTGATAATCTGTAAAATATGGAAGGTTTTCTTCAATATATTTTATTGAAAATTGTGCTGGTGACATTTTAAATTAATATTTAGCTTTTCATTTAAAATTTGTTTATCTTCAAGTTCACCCGTACCTTCATATTCACTTTCATCCTCTTCATCATCTTCCTGATCTTTATTACCGATTTGTATTAGTCTAACTAATAATTCGGATTTTTTCCCAACGTATGACATACCTCGTTTTTTTAATTCTTCTTTTAGTTCAGATAATTTCATTTGAACTATTTGCTGCGTGGTTAATTCATCATCATGGCCGTCGTCGACCTCTTGCTTATCTGATTCTGGACGAGTCCCCATATTTGTAGGAATTAACAATTTATTAATTGTTTAATAAACAAAATTATAAAAAATTCATAAGATAATAATTTATATTCTTAATAATTATTTTTGGCTCGTAATTCCTTGAAAATATTTCTTCTCTTTAGTATAGTCTATCTATTCCTTCATTCATTAATTCATAACTGCTCTCGTCCCCCGTTTGCCTAACCACTTCGCCTCGTTTCTCTTCTCCTGCCTGGTGACGTCATCCCACATTTTGGATGGACCACGAAACACTACATGGAGCCATACCCAAGGATATCTTCGGGGATTTGGAAAATTGGAAGTATTAATTAACAGGTCTTCCAGGCTTCTCTCTTCTTCCTCCAATCCATGCAATAAAATATTATTTGCTTTCATTTCTCTCTCTAGGTTATGTATTTTATTTTCAGTCAGTGAAAGCCTTTTTTCAAAATTCGAAACAAAACTCTGTTCAAGGGTCTTGATTTTTTTTATCAAAGACCATCATTATATCATTTTTCCATTCCTCGAATATTCCAATTAAGTCTTCCCTTTCCATATTTATTCCTGCTGGTATATATTATACTAGTGTATTGAATATAATGAACTCACCAAGAGAGATCCCGCACACGTTCTACCTCGACCAAGGTTCAAGCTCAACTATATATATACAATTTTTGCTAGTATAAATAGATAAGAGGTTAATTCTGAATAGAACATTCTAACAAGTATTTAAGAAAATAAAAATTAATCGCATTTTAATACATTATTTTCTTCAAATTTTAATTTAAAATCTTTAAAATTATACCTATATACGTATATTAAGCATCGTTATATCATTAACCCTATTCTATGCATTTTTTTCATTATAAAATTTTCATGATCACATTATGTTTATAAAAGTAAATTAAAAAATAAATAAGAAAGCAACAAAATATAACATAAATTTAAATATATTGTTTGAAATAAAAACAAAATGAAAATCTATAAAGTTCAAATTTCACTAAAATACAATTTATCACTACGGGGATACAGGAGGCAGACCTCCCTAGGTGTGTAGCAATATATATTATTATATAATTTGAATGTATTAGAATTAAATATTCATTTAATAATATAAGATTACATAAACTCGCATAGAGGTACCTATATTTACGAAAATGAAAATAAAAATAATATAAAAATTGAAAAAATAAATAACAGAAAATATTTTTAACATAGGTTTAGATTCAAGAGCATAATAATAATAATAATAATGATAATAATATGTAAATTAATTGTATTGAAATTTTTACATTATTAATTAAAATTACCCTTACCACGAAAATTTTAGATATTTTACATGTAATTTTATGATTTTAATGATATTACCATTTCCAAGAAAATATTTTCTAATGTCACGTAAATTTTGTGTAGCCCACCATCTAGATAATGGAATCCCATTTAAAATTTAATCTAATTAACTTAACATAATTTAAAGAATAAAAGTTGTTTTGTCTTCTCATTATTCGGTAATTGAATTTTTTCCCATACAAAAAAAAGCTTTTTAATTAAAGCTATTAAATAAATATTCCTTAAAATTATAAAGTATTAATTCACAAAAAAAAAAAAAATATTATTCATTCATTGTCATTTCAATTTAATGTAAACCAGAATAAATAATGAAACTGAAAGATTATACCTAAGTTTGTTTAATCTTTTCTTTAATATCAAATCTAATCAAATTTAACTTATCCATTTTACCACATAACAATAAATAATATTCTGATAAAAAAAATAAAAATCATATTTTTGTATATTTCTAATTTTAATAAATATTAACTTATATTATTTTTTTAATATTTTTAATATTAAATTTTAATATTTAAATGAAATGCAAAAAAAAATGGTTTATTTCTAATCTAAGTGAATATAAAATATTTACGATTAGCATAAATTTGAAGCTGTCGCTCAAGTTAAGTGATATTCACTGCTTCATTTATATTCTGAATGAAATTTAATCATTCATAAAATAAAGAAAGACATCATTTTCCAATTTGAAAAGCAACCGCTCAATTCTTAAACAAGTTTTCGATTAAAAACATTCATAATCATTTCTGGTGAAATTTAATAAATATATTAGAAGTATTTTGAATGGAGAGTAGAGATTTTAGGTTTGTTTTATTAATTGTAGAGGATCGATGGTAGAGGAAGATTCTTGGCATTTATTAATGAGTCAATTCTTGACAAATGATCCATTTCATGGAATTCATTCAGTCAAGTGGAAATTCAATCAATCTTGATGTTTTTTTTTCAATTTGCAAAGTTTTAAAAAATATTATCATTGTCATTAAAAAAAAAGATTAAAAAAAGTTTAATATTTTTTGAAAAAGGTTTAGATATTAGTTTTGTATCAAAAGAAGTGTGAAGTTGTCTTTTCCATTCTCTTTAATTCAAATAAAAAGGGAGGTTTTAGAGAATGTGATTTATATATAATCACACTACCCACCCTCACATCCCACCCCCACCCACCCACCCACAAAGAGAGCTGCTTTTAAAACATTAATTTTATATAATTATTTTTTAATTATTTTTTAATTTAATAAACATAACGTTAACAATAAAATAAACAATAAAACAATGCTTCGAATTTAGGATTCGATGATGAAATAAGCTGGAGTGTCTCCACTCGACTATCTCGCAATTTGAGTTGGATTAAATAACATATATTATATTTCAATTAAATTTAATTAATTTTAAATTATAAATTAAAATTAATAAATAATATTTATCAAACCAGCGCATGTTTGGCTCTTTGTTGATGGCAACACGTCACGTGTTAGCGCTTGAGATTTGTGGTGTTAAAAAATTGATTCTGGTACTTTCAGCGATTCAATCCAGCTGAAATTCTATATAAAGCAGTTTTATACAATTTTTAATCATGTGAGAAACTTTCAAACATATATCTTTTTACGGTCACTTTAGAGGAAAAAAATCAAAACGTTGTAGGTAATGACCCTCTTCAGGTTGAGCTACACTCAAAAGTTGATAGAAAACTACGAATTTTGAATAATGCCCTTATACCAAATTTCAAGATTCTAGCTCAAACCGTTTTTGCGTAATCATGTCTACATGCATACATACCTACACACACCCCACACACACACAGACATTTTTCTCAACCTTAGTGAAAATGATTCAGGAACCTTCAAAACGTATAAAAACATCAAAATCTCGATATCGAAAATTTTCGTGATCGCAATACTATCTCTAGCGAGATAGTAAAAACGACCCAAAGGATAAGTCGAAGACAACCAGAAGTAGTACTATGGACTTCGCGAGATTGAGATGCACAGACACTACCAACCTGACATCTTTTAAAATAACGAGGGTAGGTCAATGGGTCAGTGACTTTTTGAATTTCCCATCTCTCAAATGAAATCGCAACACTGGTCCTGTCAGGAGGCAACTTTCAGCTGGCCTCTATCGAAATTTAAACCAGCTGGGTCTTTTAGTTTTTGTTCGATACGAATTGCTCCCTCATCCGCCCTATTCTCCAGATTTAGTCCCAAGTGACTATTTCTTGATTCGAAACCTGAAGAAAAATGCTCGGTGGAAAGAGACTTAACTCAAACGATTAAATCATCTCACAAACAAATCTATTTTGATGTCCTCGATAAATCTTATTTTTTGGAAGGGATAAAAAAGATGAGGAAACGTTGGACGAAGTGTATGGACCTCAAAGGAGGCTACTTTGAAAAATAAAATAATTTTTTATTCAAAAACCCGTGTTTCATTCAAAAAGTCACGGAATTTTTGACCTGCCCTCGTACATTTATATAAAAACGATTAAGTAAACGATTTAATAATTTTTTAAATTGAAATACAATATTTTTATAAAGACTATACATTTTAATTAATGAATTGAATGTGCAATTCTTTTGGTACTACTGGTAAAATATGTATTAAGTTTTTATTCACTAAAAAAAAATTTGAATTCAAGGTTTTATTCAAATATACTTAAATAAATATTTACGTTCAACTTTTGTATTTTTAATAAAAAAAGGAAAAAAGATATAAATTTTTATTTAGTTGTTTTACTATAAAACCCTTTACATCTGAACAAGTTATAAAAAAAAATTACAAAGGTTTTCCAATCTTCTTTGATTATATTATTTATACTACAATATAGGTAAATACTTAATTATTTTGGAGTTTGTTTAGCTTTTAACTAAAGTAGTAATTTAAAACTATTTTTTTTTTTAAATTTAATTCTATTTATACTTCTACATAGATTTCTTGTAATTTTATTAGACATTACATTGATTGAACCAAAATAAAAAAAAATAAAAGATATTTATATGACATATGAACAAATCTGGATTTGAGATAAGACCCGCAGAAAATAAGATTTATTTCTAGTTGAAATTTCTTTTTAAATTTTTTTTTACACTCACATTGATAGAAAAAAGGGGATGTTTTTATGATATAAACATTTATTCACTATGATGGATGGTTTGGGCCCAACTATCAACGTCCTGTTTCTTTTTTTTTGTTGCCTGATAGAAAATCAATATTTTTTCTTCTTTTAGAATTTTCACTAGATCAAGGTTTTTTTAAGAATATTAATATAATCGATACAATTTTAATTAATATCAATTATTTTATAAAATCTATTTTTATTTTAATCTATTATAGTTTAAACAAATTTGTTTTTTTAACATATTAAATATCATAATATACAATAATAATCTAGATTACAAACTATTGAATTTGATATGTAAAATTTGATTATAATTATTTTATAGTAAAAATCAATAGTGATTTTGAAAAGTCACGTAAAATGTTGTAATTACACAAGTAAATTGAAATTTCCATTGGCTATTCTTCATTATCAAGGATCTATCTTATATATAAAATTTTAACATTCTAGTATATTTTACTAATTACAATATTACAAACACACATATTCGAAAAGGAAAATTTCTGAAAATAACATGGCAGAGTAATGTGTGCGAAAATGAATCGGATTCAGGTGCAAAATTATAAATTCGCCGAACGATAAAAGCGCCAAACGATAAAATGTTATTCAATTATAATTTATTATTATTTTCTTCTTTAATATATTTCATCAAAATTTTAAATAAATGTTTATTACAAAAATATATTTGTTATTATAATAAAACATATAAGACCGGGGACCTATTTCATCTTTTCGTACCAGGCTGGAATACCACGGTACGGTTTCAAAATGTCTCCATTTAAATTTATTTGTTTAGAAACCCTAAAATGTGTATGTTCTTTGAAAATTCAAATTTGTCCAAAATTAGAACTAAATAATTTATTAACACACTATGAGCGGGGCGGGTATTTGTACCCGTTGCTGGGACTGCCACTTATATAAGTGGGGCGGGTATTTATACCCGTTGCCACTTATATGAGGGATATATATTAGTTATCTTTTAAAATAAGTAATTTTAAGTGACACAAGAGAAAATATATATTATATAAGTGGCAACGGGTATAAATACCCGCCCCGCTCATAGTGTGTTAATACATACCTAGATAAAATGAATGAAAAGTCATTATAGGTTAAATTAAATAAAACTACTCATTTCTAAACTTTTAAAATTTTTTGCGCATTCTAATCAATATATAAAACTAAATTGTATAAACATTTATTGATTTTTACTAACACATTTGAAAACGATTACAGAAGCAAATTGATAAAAAACAACACCATGCTTTTTAATTAAAAAAAAATTTAAATATAAATGGATAGATATTAAACGTATTAAAGAAGCCGGAGTGGTTGATATCATAAATTCAAGTGGCGGAGATAAAGTGGCGTAAATAAACACGTGCTGGAAAAATATCGTATAAAAATAAATTAAAAAATAATTGAATCTTTGGTGATTTTGATTTGTCATTTTAATTTCATTCAATTTCACAAGCAGAAAAAAAAATTGAATTTAAAATCAGATTTAATTCTTTATAAAGAGAGCTTGATGAACATGTTGTATCTTACCATATTATTATTATTATTATTTTGAAAATGATGGGCCTTCATGAAATAATATAATTTATTCTTAGAGACGTGGTCCATGACTTAGGAACACGAAATATGTAGTTTCAGAATATTGAGATCCGATGGTTGGTCAATAAGTATGTGACTTTTGAAATGAACCCATGTTTTTGGATAAAAATTATTTTATTTTTCAACGTAGTCTCGTTCGTCTAACATTTCTCCAATTTTTGTATTCCGTTCAAAAAATAAAATTTGTCGAGGACATAAAAAAAAGGTATTTGTTTGTGAGATGATTTCATTGTTGGAGTCAAATCTCTTTCCGCCGGGCCATTCCTTCAGGTTTCGAAACTAGAAATAGTCACTCGGGGCTAAATCCCAACTCATGGATTTTCATGGAAATTCACTTTTCTTCTCCTTAAATCACGATGTCGTCTAGTATTAATGGCTGTCAAACAAAAACTAAAAGACCCAGCTAGTTCAAATTTCGACAGGAGTCGGCTGATAGTTGCCTACTGACAGGAGCAGTGTTGCGCGATTGCCCTCGTATAAGATACTTTAAAGAATTAAGTAGAAAAAAATAAAATGACAAAGGAACTCAACAATTTAATAATAAATAAATTCCTAAATATAGTTAGAATCAAAGAGATTGTAGAACTTGTAAAAATTTAAGGGTAGATCATATTCGGAGAAAAAGAAAAATTAATGGAGTAATTTGGTTGTTGCTCACAAGTTGACATAAATATAAATAGTGGAATTATATGGCTCTATTGAACTTGAAAGTTCCACATTCTATCAAGCACATTAAAACTGTTATATTCACGATTAATGATAGCTTAGTTTAAATTATTCAAAATATTTCCTTTAGTGCTTCTGATCGACGTATTAAAATATTAAACACAGAAACAATATATCAATGTTTTTATTTAAAAAAAAAATTCTTCCCTGGTCCAATCAGATGATGATAAATTGCTAATAAAGAAGGGAGCTTAAATGGTAATTTATTTATCCTCTATGTGTCTGGAATACTTTTCCTCTTTCTATAAATATATATTTAATGTATGCCCTAGTAAATAAAGCATAAATCTGATCAGATAGAAAGAGATAAGAATCGTGTCTCTTTAACGTAAACTCAGACATATATGTTAATTATTTCATTTTCCCGGTTTTGATAATATCATAATAATTAAAACAGTGAAGGGGAACTGTTAGAAGGTGAAAGTTTATTTTTAGTTATACACCTTGGAAATCAATCTTTGATATTATTTATTTATCTGATATATACGAGGGTGGTCTGAAAAATTTCCGACCTGAACAAGAAAAACGATGTTTTTCAATTTTTTTTTTTGCTATATTTATCAACATAATCTCCATAAATACTGATACATTTCTCATAACGGTGTTCTAATTAATTTAATTAATTAATAATTTAATAAATTATTTAATAATTTAATAAATTATTTAATTAATTAATTAAATTTGATTTAATTTAATTTAATTCTCATCAACAATTATGAATCGACGCAAAAATTCGTTTGGATTACGCCTACAGCACCAAATTGTAGTTATAAATGGTTTTTCGAAGCAATTTTTGGTCTAACGTTAGGAAATGCGGGACCCACGTTGCACACAGTAAAACCAGGAATCTGGTCCCAAAGCAATTTCGTATCAAAAGTTTAAAAAATTTTAAAAATATTTTTAATTTTGTATCTTATGTGTATATTGCCGATTGGTGTTTGTTTGAAATAAATAAATAAATAAATATATGTATTATTATTATTATTATTATTATTATTATAATTTAAACATTGAGCAATGTTTGGAATGTGAATCAGCCTTGTATTGTGTTATGAGTGCTCAAGCTATAGGCTTAGATATTTGTTAAGTCGTTTTGGATGTGCACCTAAACTTAAAATAAAAAAAAACTATGAAATAACGGGTGTTCAATTACTGGAATATCGAGCGTTCAAAAACTGGACATGTCTGTTCAACCACTGGGATAAAATCATAAAAAATGTTGTGAATCTTTTTTTGCTTTTTATTTTTCAGTTAAGCACTGTTTAATATTTTTTTTAATAACTACAATAATAAAGCTTTGTTAAAAATCCATTAGCTTAGTTTTACGGCTAATAGTATAGAATTTACAACAGGATCCGTAGTAAACTGGCTTTATTTGTTCAACTACTGGCTGGGTCACCCTAGTTATAAATTATAAATTAAAATTAATAAATAATATGTAATAATCCAGAGCGTGTTTGGCTCTTTGTTGATGGCACCACATGCTGGCGCGTGATTTGCAGTGTAAAAAATTAATTCCGGTACTTTTATTCAATCAAGGTGAAATTCTATATATAGCAGTTTTATACTATTTTTAATCATGTGAAAAACTATCAAAACTATCAAAAACTTACACACACACACACACACGCACCCAGACATTTTTCTCAACCTTAGTGACTCAGGGACGTATAAAAACATCAAAATGATCGCAATACGTAAAAAAAGTGATATCATGAGCTACATAACTCGAGGAGACAAACATCAACAAATTAAAGAATAGAATAAATAATGATAAAAATAAAATTATAATTAAATATAAATGATTCATAAATGATGTAAAAAAGAATTTTTTTAAAGTTCTTTATAAAGCACCCTGTATATACATATTCGATTTCTGAATAAAGAAAATAAGTTGACCTGTGGCCAGGTCCGAACCGACCGACGGTTTGAAGTAAATTAATTTCCAGCTACAGAAACAATTTCAAATAATTTTAATATATCTATTAATGTAATAAAAATCAGATATGGATCCATAAATAATAAATATAAACATTTTTAATTTTATTTTATTTATAATATATGAGGCTGTGACGTCATGAATGGCTGGATGACGTCATATAATTTTAAATCAAGAAAAAAATAATAAATATGATTTTCCCGAGGATAAAACCAATACAAAGTGCATGATTCGTGGTGATATATAAAAAAATCTCCTCATGTGAAATTTGGTTTGAAAATAACCCTACACTTCCTATCGTCGATCGCTTATACTACCACTTCCGGTTTCCGGATTTGCACCAAAAGTTGATCAATTCATCCCACTGATGCATTAAGTAAATATACCAAATTTCATCAAAATCGGTTGAGCCGTTCAACCTGTACACATCTATACGGACGTACGGACGGACGGACAGACATCATACTAAAAATATTTTTTTTCTGTTAAGAAAATGCTTGATTCGTGGAGATATGTAAAAATCTCCACATGTGAAATTTGGTGTGAAAACAATATATAATTTAATTTAATCTAAAAGCTAATATGAAATAAAAATAGAATATCAATCAATTAATTAGATTATTTTTTTTTATACATTAATAGAATTTTTAAATGATTTTTCATTAATAATAATTTTATTATTTGAGTAGATATATTAATATAATTATGAAAATATATTAGAAACCAAAAATGGAGTAAATACTGGAAAGTTGAATCCTTAAATTTATGATTTAAAAAAATAATAGATGGTGCTAGTGATTTAGTTAAATTTTATAAAAAAAGTATAAATTTCGAATAATCAGTTTATTTTTAATCGAGATTTTATTTTTAATTGTAGCATTTCTGAATCAAATTCAGACAGTGCTAAGGGACTGTTGCCTCTTTTTTCCAAATCAAATTTGGGAAAAGAGGGGAGTACCATGCGTAATTTTTACAGGTTAATCTAAACCTTATTATTGAAAAATTGTAAAATTATTTATAGAAATGATTATGATATTGAATAATCAAGGCCAATTCTACTGAATCAAATGTAGAATTTTATTAATATTATTATTATTTGCTGGAGTTGTGTATTAAAATTCAATAGTTTTTTTATTGTCAATGCATTATATTGTATTTTTATATTTATTTGGATTAATGCAATAAATAATAATTAATATTTTATAATCATAATATATATCTAATACAGTAAAAGCTCGATATAGCGGACCTTTATTTAACGGACTTCACTCATAAATGATAAGTTGACCTGTGGCCAGGTCCGAACCGACCGACAGTTTGAAGCAAATTAATTTCCAGCTACAGAAACAATTTCAAATAATTTTAATATATCTATTAATGCAATAAAAAACAGATATGGATATAACATAAATATTTTTAATTTTATTTTATTTATAATATATATGCAAGACCAGGCTGTGACGTCATGAATGGCTGGACGACGTCATATAATTTTAAATCAAGAAAAAACTAATAAATATGATTTTCCAGAGGATAAAACCAATACAAAGTGCATGATTCGTAGTGATATATAAAAAATCTCCTCGTGTGAAATTTGGTGTGAAAATAACCCTTCCCTTCCTATCGTCGATCGCTAATACTACCACTTCCGGTTTCCGGATTTGCACCAAAAGTTGATCAATTCATCCCACTGATGCATTAAGTAAATCGGTTGAGCCGTTCAGGCTGTACACATCTATACGGACGGACAAACGGACAGACGGACGGACGGACAGACATCATGCTAAAAATACATTTTTTGTTAAGAAAATGCATGATTCGTGGAGATATGTAAAAATCTCCACATGTGAAATTTGGAGTGAAAACATAACCTCCCTTACTATCGTCGGTCGGTAAAAATAACAAAAATACTACTTAGCTTTTTCGAATTTTCACAGCATTCTTAATATTATTTACATTTAACATTTTACGTTATTCTTTGAACTCTAAATAAATATTTATTTATGTATTTTTCATATCTTATTCTATTAAAGAATAGTTCAACTTTTTTCTATTCCCTCGCTCTATATTGATTTTTATTATTCAATTCAATTGGAAACATTTGCCAAACAGAATATCCCTTTTTGATGTTGACCTCATTATTGGTAAACGTTTTCTTACACCCTTGCTGACCCGTTTATTAGTTATGAACTCATTTCATAATATTAAACAAAATATACATTTACAAATTGTAATATTTAAATTTCATATTAAATTAAATTTCTCAAAATTGTCTTTAAAAAATGTATATTTTATACCAGTTTATAAAAAAAACCTAATGATTAATTTATAAAAATTAATATATTTTTTATTGATTTACCTAATTTATATATTCTTTGGTTATAAGAAAATTATCGATTTATAAGAAAATTTCTTAACTCACTTTTGCTTATTTTATTGAAATGTAAAATAAAACATTTTATTTTAATTTCAATTTGTGACTTTTTGAATGTATTTTTGTTTTTTGTTTTTTTGTTTTTTATTAACTTCGTTTTTTATTGAAAAATGTTCATATTTATTCATGTACATAAATTAGAAGTTGAGAATTAGTCTATATTGAATTTTAAAAGTATATATACATATATATATATTTGCACAAAGGAAAAAATAAAATGATGGTGAAGAAATGTAGAGAAAAAAAAATCCTTTCACCAATATTGTAATAATTGTTTTAACTTAAAAAAAAAGAGGAAAAAGTTTATTTAACTAAAGACAATTTCATTCCTATAAACTCGATGGTAGTTTTGTTTAAACAGCCATAAAAGGAGATTAAAAGTTAAAGTTACTTAACGGTCCTAACATTCTACTCCCTAACCACCCTCAAGCAGCACTTTTGTCGTCCATCTTTTCCGCCAGTTAACACACACCAATATTTAATGTTTTTAAATTATTTTCCATTCGACTGAAATGCGCTTCCATAATTTATTATTGTCATAAAAAGTTCTCTTAACATTAGTTTATTGATTAAATAATATAAATTTTTAAATTTTCAAAATTTTAAAATGTTAAAAAATAAAGATTGAAAAGATTTTATTAAACATAGCTATACTCTCTAATCGATGTCAGTGTTTGGCTTTGATATTGTAATGTGACATTATCCTTCCGAAAATGACAATGTTGAAATTGAAATATATTATTATTTATTATAATTGATATTTTTGTAATATTAATTAAAAATTCAATCAATTTTAAGATTTAATATCATTATCAATAAAATAATAATTAATAATTAATTGCTATTACTTAATTATATTCAAAAGAAAAAATCTGGAGTGGCTCTATTCGACTATCTCGCAAATTTGAATTGGATTAAATAACATATATTATATTTAAATTAAATTTAATTAATTATAAATTAAAATTAATAAATATTATTTATTAAACCAGCGCGTGTTTGGCATTTGTTGATGGCACCACGTGTTAAAAAATTCCGGTACTATCAGCGATTCAATTAAGCTAAAATTCTATATATAGAAGTTTTAATCATGTGAAAAACTTGTAAATATATATCTTTATTTTTAGTGTCACTTTAGAGGAAAAAAATCAAAACGTTGTAGGTAATGACCCTTTTCCTGATGAACTACATTTAGAAAACTTCGAATTTTGAATTTTGAAAATTAATTCTGGTACTTTTAGCTATTCAATCAAGCTGAAATTCTATATATAGCAGTTTTGTACAATTTTTAATAAAGTGAAAAACTTTCAAACATATATCTTTATTTTTACGGTCTCTTTAGAGGAAATAAGTTGACCTGTGGCCAGGTCCGAACCGACCGACGGTTTGAAGTAGATTAATTAGCAGCTACAGAAACAATTTCAAATAATTTTAATATATCTATTAATGTAATAAAAAACAGATATGGATACATAAATAATAAATATAAACATGTTTAATTTTATTTTATTTATAATATATATGCAAGACCAGGCTGTGACGTCATGAATGGCTGGATGACGTCATATAATTTTAAATCAAGAAAAAACTAATAAATATGATTTTCTCGAGGATAAAACCAATACAAAGTGCATGATTCGTGGTGATATATAAAAAAATCTCCTCATGTGAAATTTGGTGTGAAAATAACCCTTCCCTTCCTATCGTCGATCGCTATTACTACCACTTCCGGTTTCCGGATTTGCACCAAAAGTTGATCAATTCATCCCACTGATGCATTAAGTAAATATACCAGATTTCATCAAAATCGGTTGAGCCGTTCAGGCTGTACACATCTATACGGACGGACGGACAGACGGACGGACGGACAGACATCATGCTAAAAATACTTTTTTCTGTTAAGAAAATGCATGATTCGTGGAGATATGTAAAAATCTCCACATGTGAAATTTGGTGTGAAAACAATACCTCCCTTACTAACGTCGGTCGGTAAAAAATCAAAACTTTGTAGGTAATAACCCTCTTCCGGTTGAGCTACATTTCTCAAAAGTTGATAGAAAACTACGAATTTTGAATAATGCCCGTATACCAAATTTCATTATTCTAGCTCAAACTGTTTTTGCATAATCTTGTCTACATACTCACCCATATATACACACACACAGACATTTTTCTCAACCTTAGTGAAAATGACTCAGGGACCTTCAAAACGTATAAAAACATCAAAATCTCGACATCGAAAATTTTCGCGATCGCAATACAATTTCTGGCGAGATAGTAAAAAAACGATAATAAATATTTTTGTCTATATTTAACTAAAAATTAAAATAAAAAAAAATTATTTGCCTGTAGAATCCAAAAAGCTTTAAATTATTCACTGTCAGTCTAAAATATTTTAAAACTGTCACAAAGCCGAGTTTATTTTTATGAATAACTAGCTGCTCAGAGCTCCTTCGTCGCTCTTCACATCTAGACGGGGGCTCCGCCCCCTGTACCCCCGAGTGGTACATAGTATTTGGTTGAAAGTAGTAAAAGGTTTTCATCCATTTTGTTTCAAACAATGTATAACATAAAACATTCATTTCTTATTGTGTGATTATTTAAAATATATTTTAATTTATTTAGTAAATTAATTATATATATTATTATTGAATATGTTATATCTATCTACTCGAAAGTTCTTGGCAGCTACAACCACATTTCTCCAAGTGTCCCCGGTGACCTCATCTTTCTTTGGCCAATAAATGCTGGAAAGAATAATCTGAATCTACTCTCATCTCCCAGGGTCATAGACCATGCGTGGCTCAACGGTACTCGAAAGTTCTTGGCAGCTACAACCACATTTCTCCAAGTGTCCTTATCCTGAGCCTCTGTTCCATCTCTCGTACGTCATTCCCTGATGTACTCATCTTTCTTTGGCCCATAAATGCTGGGGAGAATCCTATTCTCTGAATCCACTCTCATCTCCAAAGATCATAGACCATGTCTAACACTCATATAATACAACAGACAAAATAATTGTTTTATATATTTTAATTTTCATTCCCTTTTATAATAATTTTGATGAGATAAGCCTCTTTACTGCATGATAACAGGCGTTTTCCGATTGCAACTTCGATTTCAATTCTTCTCAAATATTATTATCCTTCGTGATTACATTCAATTTTTCTACATATTCAAATTCTACATTTTGTATGTTAATACTGCTCCTGTTTGTTTCTAAATATATTTATTTATCATTATTAATTTCAAACCTCATCTCTTTTCCTACCTCGATTAATTTTTCCTCGCTATCTGTAATTGCAATTGCCGAATCTCCTATTATATTTAAGTCGTCTGGGTCACCTAATATTTTACAATTGATTTCCACATCTTACTCTTTCTTTACTACCTTCAAGATAAATTTTAAGATCAAAATTTGAAAAAGTTTATCCGGATCTATTGAGTCATGCGTAGGTTTTACTAAAGTCTACAAATAATTAGTGAACAGAGATATTGAATTCGCGGTTTTTTTAATATCTGTCATAATGAAAATATCTTAATTAATGTTGATCGATTTGGCATGAACCCGCAATGATATCGTCTAATATTTCCTCCGCCTATAGTTTATAAGTATTGTATATGTTATAATAGAGTATAATATTTCTTGATCATTTCATTTCGATATTTTAATTTCATTGTTTGATTTTTATTGAATATTTTTAATTATAATAAAATTAGAGAAAATGCAAAGTTAGAGACTTGAGACAATTTATAAAAATTAATTTATAAAAATTAACGGTATAAAAGTATTGATAAAACTAAAGATAAATTAACAATATATACATTCATTAATAGTATTAATTTAAATTAATGGATTTATTTGATTTTTTATTATTAAGTTCATTTATTAATTTTTTTAGATCATAGTTAATTCCCTCCCTTAAAATAAAAGAAGTACCTATTCAAATATGGAAAGAATAAATACAAAATAATTTAAGTTAAATATGATTTAAATATTTTATTATATTAATTAAAATGAGAACTTTTAGAATAAATTATTTAATTGAAATGATATTTGAATATTAGAATTTAAAATAAAAAGTTAAAATTTATAATAATTCTTTGATTGCTAGTTATATACATTGTGTAAAATGAGTCCGCCAGTCAGTGGGCCACGCCTGGCTCTTGAATGAACAACACGGAGAACTATATATAAACTTTAAATCTCTCTCTCTCCCGCTCACACACACTCTCACCTCTCTCCTCATCCCCTCCACCTCTCATTTCTTAGTTATTTCAATTTCCACAAATTGTCTAATTTTTAAAATATTCACTAATTTACTTTCTATTTTTATTCTTTAATCCTTAAATAATATATTTTCTATTTTATGTTAAAATGTAAATAACTTACATTTTAACATATTAAACTATGACAGCAAAAAAGTAAACGAATTACATACATACATACATACAAACAGTCTCCTTTATATATATAGATTAATCAATTAAGTGAAAATGAAAATTAGTAAGTATAATATTTGTTATCGAATATAATTAATTCAATGTACTTTAAAGCAAAGAAGAGTAAATAGATGACTCCCACATAAAAAGATAGAATTACATATACAGGAGTGTAGACGTTTGTAGCAATGCGATGAGAGTTCATATACATACATTTAGTATATTTGCTTCTAACTTTTAGGCTTGTCAAATTCAAGGTATAAAGCAAAATCACTGACAGACGAGAGAGAAATAGAGATAATATTAAATGTCAGAACAGAATGTTATTTTCTAACCAAGAATGAAATGAAATAATATTCTTTGTCAAAAAGTTTATCAAAAAGGACAATCAACATAATTTTCTATAAAAATTTTGTGTGAACTTTTGTATAAAGTATTGTAAAACAAAATAACTCATCTATTTGTTTGTGACATCGTCTTTTGATGATAGTTTTAATTGGTTTCTTTCAACTTAACTTTTATTCACCAAAACAAACTTATAAAATAATAATACTATTTTATTGTGAGTATTGTCCAAATATGAAATATATAAATAAACTAACGTTTATTTATTACTTTTTATTTCTTATAAATATTTTATATTAGTTTTTATGAAAATTTTTTTTACTATTAAGTTAAAAAAAATATTTTTAATAAATTATAATATTAATATTTCTAAATTAAAAAATTAAAAAAAAATAAAAATAAAATGATATTACTTTTTTTGAATTATCTAGATATCTAGATCTTATATCTATTTTATAATAATTGTTGAAATATATATGAATTTTTTTACTATCTCGCCAGATTAAAATTTCCGATGTAGAGACTTTGATGTTTTTATACGTTTTGATGGTCACTGAGTCATTTTCACTAAGTTTGCGAAAAATGTCTGTGTGGGTGGGTGTGTATGTGTGTGTGTGTGTGTGTGTTATGTATGTAGACAAGATTACGCAAAAACGGTTTGAGCTAGTGTCATGAAATTTGGTATACGGGCATTATTCAAAATTCGTAGTTTTCTATCAACTTTTGAGAAATGTAGCTCAACCGGAAGAGGGTCCATTACCTGCAACGTTTTGATTTTTTTCCTCTAAAGTGACCGTAAAAATAAAGATATATGTTTGATAGTTTTTCACATGATTAAAAATTGTATAAAACTTCTATATATAGAATTCCAGCTTGAATGATTTGCTGAAAGTACCGGAATTATAATTTTTTAACACGTTGACTGGCAATCACGCGCCAGCACGTGCCGAGGTGCCATCAACAAACAGCCAAAATACAAATTATTTATTATTTTTAATTTATAATTTAATTTAAATATAATCCAATTTAAATTTGCGAGTTCGTCGAGTGGAGACACTCCAGATTTTTTTTATATTATAGTTTCATAAATACAATTTTATCCTTTTATATCATTATAAATTATGTTAAATTTAATGCAAAATTTATAGAGGTTGGAGAGAATCGATCCCTCGTGTTCAAATTCAGATGAAGAGCACAAAAATCATATATATATATATATATAAAGTCATTCGTTATTTTCTCATTCTTTTTCTAATCATTTTCATTATGGGTTCCACTCTCATATAAGAAGAATTTATGGCGCTCTCTTATCCTATTATCGGGCTATCTATAAAACACCCAAATTGAAAAAAATCAAATTATATATTTATAGGATAATCCATTAAAAATTTATTTCATTCGATAATTAATTTAATTTAATATTATTAATTAAGTGAGTATTTTCCTATTTTATTTAATATATTTTTGATATATTTTGATTATCATTAAAAAAATATTACTGCTAAATTATTTCTGCATCAAGTATAGGACAATTTGTTATTAACATTAATATTATAACTAGTTTTTATAAATAAAAGAGTTAATGAACATTTTAAGTAAATTGTTCAAAAATGAAAATTGAATTACTGATGAAAATAAATATTTTTATTATTTTACTAGCTGCTCTTCATACCTAGACGGGGGCTACGATACATAGTATTTGGTTGAAAGTGTGTATGTAAAAGGTTTTCATCTATTTTGTTTCAATCAGTATAAGTTGAAAAGACATTTATTTGTTTTCTTGTAAAATATATTTTAATTATAATCAGTAATATTGAAAAATAGTAATTTTTTTTATGTACATATTGCATAATATTGAAAAATATGTATGGGAAAAAGGGCTGTTTTTAGGGTTTTCCCGGTAATTATTCAATTTTTTCTCACCGTAAAAACCATCCTTGGACTTCAACGAACATTTTAGAAAAATAATTGTCAAAATTGGTCCAGGCGTTATTGAGTGATGTGGTTGCCAACACATTTTGCGATTCATTTTATTTATAAGATTTTTAATTTATTTTAAATAATGTTTAATGTTTTGAATAAAAAAAAAATATATAATTTATGAGTAAACGAAGTTGAATGAAAATGGCTTAGGCCTATTTTTGGACACATTTTTCAATTATTGTATTGAAAATAAAAAATAAATTATTTAAAGAAATGGTCATTGAATTCCTGTTATTATAAATCTTCTAACAAAGTATTTAAAAAAATATTTTCCTTCTTCCCTAAGTATTTATTTAATAGATTTATTTTAACACATTTTTTTACAATCTTTATATTTCAATAATATTTATTTAATATATATTATGATTTTTGTTTATTTTCAATATAAAATAATGAGGACACTTGATTATTGGTGTTTAAGCCGATAATAACTCAAAATCAATAAAAACAATTCACCATCAAATTAATTCTCCTTATTTTTATTTGATAAAATCGAACGGTCAACTAGAACTGTTGAATTAACTATTTTTTTCTTATTCGATTTATCAAGTTAAATAAATAATATAATAATGTTTTGTCAATGTATTCAAATTGTCAATGAATTAATTTAAAATATAGGAGTATCAAATAAAATAAATCCAATCGGATTTATTCAAAATACTACAAAAAAGTTATATAATATATAAAATCAAATTATTAAAAAAAGAAGATGAATTCTGGAATTATATATATTTATATCTAAATTATGAAATTTTTAATTTTTATTTCAGGGTTTTATTTAACTTGCTTGGTTGTCTGTATGGTTCAAATCTAGTAACTCATTTTTAACACAGTTGCAGATGACCAATCGAACTAAAACTTTGCACACTTTTCAGATTTGGATGACAATACATGAATATGAAATAAAGTTTTCATTTTCGTAATTAATTAATTAATTAATAATTTAATTAATAAATTTTAACCCATCATTAAATATCATTTATAATCTCAAAGTATATTCAAATAAAACTTAAAACCTTAAAAATTTATTTACTAAAAAATTAAAAATAAAATAAATAATTAAAAAAAAATTAAGTTACAGTGTTTTATTTATAAATGGACTAAAAACTAGAAAATAATTTTTCACTTCAACAACAATGGTCTAGATAATTTGAATAAAGAGCCTAATTAAAATGAATTACTCAATTAATCTCTCAAATAAAACGCTTGCATTTAAATTAAAAATGGTGACAAAATTAAAAATTAAATGCAAGCGTTTTATTTGAGAGATCCCCAGAAAATTAATTAACTAATTCATTTTAATTAGGCTCTTTATTCAAAGTATCTAGACCATTGCTGTTAAAGTGAAAAATTATTTTCTAGTTTTTAGTGCATTTATAAATAAAATACTGTAACTTAATTTTTTTTAATTAATTATTTTATTAATCGATTTTATTTAAATTATCTAATATGATTGTTTTTTTTTATAAAGTAATTAAAATAATAAAAATAATTTAAAAAAAAATATTGAAATTTTTTTGAAGATTCTTACTTCTTCGACTTCTTTGGAGAACTTGACAGGTCGTAGATGATAAAGCAAAACGCACACGTACACCAAATTGATGAAAACAAAGGCAGCATTCCATACGAAGGCGTCATAGGAGCAGAGTACCGCGAGCCCCCAACCAGCCATAAAAGCACAGCCCACAAGTAAAGTACATCTTAGATAAAGCAGTCCGTACGACCCTCCCGGTGCCAGATACGAGAGCAGGAAGAACGTATTAGCCAGCTGAGAACAGACACATGGAGTTGTTTACTAAGTAAACATTCATAGGGATATTTTAATAAATATCAATAAAAATTGATTATTTTAATATTAAGTTTTTTTTTGGTATTGACTGACTGAATCCAATAGTCAAATAAAACAAAATTGACCTAAATATCAGTCGTTATAAGCATATTAGATTATATTATAAAGTAAATTAAAAATCTATTTTTAAAGAAAAGAAAAAATTATTTACCTATTTTCATAGAATAAAAATAATACTTCAATATTAAATAGAAAAACCTTTATATAAAATAATACAGTAATAAGAATGTTATTTTTAATTATACATATCTATCTCATACCATAGTATTTATCCCGTTTTTTCATCATTTTATTACAACGATTTTATTAACTTCACCTGATGTCTGTCTATCTGGTCGCTTAATGAAAAATTGAAATCGATTTTTTAGCAACTTTATAATGAGCTAGACTTATAAATTTTTTTGTAGATATATACGAGGGTGGTCTGAAAAGTTTCCGACCTGACCAAGAAAAACGATGTTTTTCAATTTTTTTTTTGCAACATAATCCATCAACACTGATAAATTTCTCATAAAGGTGTTGTAATTAATTTAATTAATTAATTAAATTTGATTTAATTAAATTTAAGTCTCATCAACAGTTATTAATCGACGCAAAAATTCGTTTGGATTACGCCTACAGCGCCAAAATGTTAGAAATGGTTTTTCGAAGCAATTTTTGGTCTAACGTTAGGAAATGCGGCACCCACATTGCACACAGCTTTCCATATTCATATGGTTTTGCAAAATATTTCGCACACGTTCAGCTGACATCGTACAGGTCTCAGCTATCTTGAATTTTGAAAAATAAAACAAAAAAAAAAAAAATTGAAAAACAGTTTTTCTTGGTAAGGACGGAAACTTTTCAGACCACCCTCGTAAATAGGTCCCTAGAAGGTATGGACGAAATATAAATAATTAAATTATAATCAATCTATTAAATTTAATTAGCGAATACAGTTAACTCCTTTAGTTTTGGTGCGTTTAATTTTTTACTATCTCCGAAGAGATAGTATTGCGATCATGAAAATTTTTGATGTCGAGATTTTGATGATTCTATACGTTTTGAAGGTCCCTGAGTCATTTTCACTAAGGTTGAGAAATATATATATATATATATATATATGTGTGTGTATGTAGTCAAGATTAAGAAAAAACGGTTTGAGCTAGAATAATTAAATTTGGTACACGGGCATTATTCAACACTCCTAGTTTTCTATCAACTTTTGAGAAATGTAGCTCATCTGAAAGAGGCTCATTACCTACCACGTTTTCAGTTTTTTCCTCTAATCTCTATAAAACTGCTATATATAGAATTTCACCTAGTTTGAATCGCTGAAAGTACCGGAATTAATTTTTTAAATTTTTTAGCACGTTGACTGCCAATCACCCGCCAGCACGTGACTTGATGTCATCAACAATTAGTCGCGCTGGTTTAATATATATTATTTATTAATTTTAATTTATAATTTATAATTAATTAAATTTAATTTAAATATAATATAAGTATGTTATTTAATCCAATTTAAATTTGCGAGATAGTCGAGTGGAGACACTCCACATTTTTTTTGCAATGCCAACTCAAGCATAAATATTGATTTCAAGATGGATATCCATTTTGAAAATAATTAAAAATATTTTATAGTTTAAAATTAGAGATGAATTTTTATTAATCAGGTCGAGGAAGTAGGGAGTGGTTTGCCTTCAAAGGGAATGTGAAAAACACGTTTTTTTGTTATTTGTTTCCGCCATTAGAGAAAATCCCTCGTCCAGGCGGAGATGGAAGTTGAATAGTTTAAATCGGTACTATGAATCAATTGTGAAATAATATTGATTGTAAAATTATACTAAAATGTATAAAATAATTAAAATATAAAAACAAATTTATAAAACAGCGTTTTACCGTGGTCTAAAAAGAATAAATTAATTTTTCTATAAGCCTGATAAAGTCTATGATTGAATTGCCTCATATAAAACAAAAAACGTCGTGTGCATGTATTATTTTCTACTTCTGTTATTTCTATGCTATTAAATTATTTTATAGAGCTATATTTTATATATATATATATATATATACTACACTAAAACACTTTAACAAGTAACAAATTTCTTGTAGTGTAATTAACTGTACAAAAATGTTTGAGAATATGTAAATTTAAGAAAATAATTATTCTTTTATAATTTGTTACATACTATGATTTTACAGTGAGAAATAACAAAATATTAATTTCTTTGCTCTTAAATTTCCAATTCTATTGCATAATAAAAATAATTTATCAGTTTTTGATTTTAATCAAATATTTATTATTACAAAAATTATTATTATTATTAAATTTTTATTATTACAAAAATTTGAATTGATATATCATAAAAATAAATAAAATTACATACGCCAAACATTTTTTGTTGAATATGAAGCATTTCAATCATAGAATTAGTTAGGCTTACAGAAAAATTATTTTATTCTTTTTAGTCCACGAGAAAACGTTTTATAATTTTTTTTATATTTTAATTACTATTTTTATTTTTTTTCCAACAGGTTGTCTCTCAATAATAAATCCTCTAGTTCATGACTATATCATTAGAGTTGTTTGTTGTCTGAAACCAATCATTTATATTAGGTTAAATTTATTTATTTATACTAGACTAGTCCGAGGGTGCTCCTTTACAGTCACTTAAATAGAATTTATAATTTGTTGACATGTTGATTGATATAGATTATAGAGCATCAATCGGTTTTAAAAGAAAACTTTGTTTGTTAGTCCAGTTTGCTTATCTGATGCCGATGATTTATATTAGTTTACATTTATTTATTTATTTACTATAGTCTAAAGTCAGGAGTAGAATTTTTAAAGTTCCCCCTAGGTTCAGTATTTATTTATAATTATTTATTGAATTAATTTATTATTTTTGGATGATAGTTTTCATTTATGTAATTTATATTTAATTTATTATATTTATTTTTTCCAGCTAATTATTTATTATTTATGAAACGGATGACGCTAACGTATAAATCAGACATTAATGCTTTGGTTTACAGACATGTCTTTATTTTGAAATAATAATTTATTATTTATTTATTATTATTATCCGATTTGTTACACTTACTCAGCACTATTATTATTATTATTATATTAATAATAATCCTAATTATATAAAACTCAAACAAATTTTTAATATTTTATTAAAATATATCATAATTAGGGCTCGGATTTATAGACACTAAAAATTATTAAAATAGGCACTTAAAAAGGCATTTTAAAAACAAAGAAACTTCAAAAACTGAATAAGGCTCTAAAAAAAGGGTAAAATTTTTTTATAAAAAATCAAAATCAATTTAAGGGGTCTACCCAAAACCGATAAACATGGCAAGGGGTCTTCGACACAAAAATGTTTAGGAACCTATGCTCTATTATCTGAAAGAATTGTTTTATATATTGAAAATATGCTTTCAAATTCACAAAAGGTTAATAGACTAAATTTTTTGGTCATTTCAGATGGTGTTAAATTTTCTTCTTCTGTACAACTAAACCCTCCTAAATTTCTGGCTGTTCTTTCTATTATTGTCCAATCAGGATTCCGCTTTATTATTTTCTCAATTTTTTTAGTGAGATCGAAGGCAATAGGATCAGGTGCTTTTTTTATATTTTCTTGAAATTTCTGGAATATTTTGACAGACTCACAATCAAAGAGAGATTTTTTGCTTCTAATGCTGTAATGGTTACAGGGATATTATTAAAATTACATTTTATATATGCTAAATCCGATGCCAAATTAGATTAGAACATTATTATCCACTGCCAAAATAAGTGTTGATATTGGTTTCGGCATTGCTTGTTCGTTCCTAGGGTATATGTCGCCCGGGTGCGAGAATAATTTTGCCGCCCTTTCCCTAACCCAAAAATTGGCTATTTGAACTTAAAATAGGCACTAAAAAAGACATTTATAGATGAAATATGCACTAAAACCCAGAATCAGCCAAAATAGGCAATATAGGCACTAACAAATACCTCTTCTTTTATTCAGAATTTTATGAAACGTATACATATCATATTGACCTAAATTAAAAATGTCAAATAGGGCGGAATCCGAGCCCTAATCATAACATTAGATCAAATATTGAAAAAATAGCCAAATATATACATAAAATAAAAATTAGAAATTTGAAAACCCTGTAGTTAGCAATCAGATTAAATAACAGTTTGAGGTGATCATATGTGATTTCCCTTTAATTATAATTATTATTGAAACTTATTGACAGGACATTATATAAATGCAATCTTAGTAAAGATAATGGGTTAAAAATTCCATTAGCTCCCTCAATCTCATCTAATCAATTCCAATTTAGGCTTTTAAACCAACAAATCAATTCAATAAAAAATATTTGCTCATAAAAATAAAACAAACAATTTATTGTTTTTATTTATTCATTTTTAATTAAGAAACACAATTTTTCATCCATTATTTGTTATATTATACTATAACAAAAGTCCTCATTGATTTCTCTCAATTTAATAATTATAGATATTATATATAGATTGATTTATTAAGGAAATCGATTTGTAAGTTTTTTTGTGTTGATATCATTTTTTTATGTATACCAATTGAGAAAAAAGATAAAAAGAAATTATTAAATAAATTGTTCAATGGTAATAGAAAGAGGGATAGAAGTGAAAAAGAGAAAAAATTTGTCCTACAAATCATAAATGTTTTAACATAGTTAGATTTACATTTTATAAATTGCGTAAAATATAAAAATACTACTATAGTATATTTGAATGTTTTTTTTATAATATTCATAAAAAAATTATTTTTACGATAACTTAAACTCGATGAGGGGTATTTATCGCGAATTTTGAAAGATTGAAAATTAATAGTCAATAATTATCATTCCCCCCTCCCCCAATTTAAAATATGTGGAATAGGAGGGAGCTTCCCCCGTATAGTATAAAATTTATTATCAATAATGTACATATAATGAGTATTTTGGATTCTGTTTTAAATTATTTTTTACTAACTCTCAAGATTTTTTTCTATATTTATGAGTGATTTTAATTCAGTCAATTAATTAATATTTTTAAATAATATTTTCTCTTGTATCGCGCACCACACACGTTGATGATTGTTTCATTTTGGGAAGTTATTTTTTTTCCTCTTGTTTTTAGATTTATTTATTTGTCCTTATAAATAAAAATCACAACTACCTTGATTCAAATATAATTTTTCTTATTAAGTTAGAATTAATAAGTAGGTATGTTATATTACAAGAAGAATAATGGTATATATATATATATATATATATATATATCGAAATAAAAATACAATAAATTACATTTATATGGATTAGATTAAAATTTAATTTATTGTTTAATAAATCACAATGATTTATCATTACAAACGTGAATAAGAGAAAGTGGTATTTGTTGAACAATTCATAACTGTTTATGAATGAATATTAAACTATCAATATGAATATATATATATAATAAAATAAGAATTTTTTTGATTTATTAATTTTTGAATGTAGGTATTTAAAAAAAATCTGGAGTGTCTCCATTCGAGTATCTCGCAAAAATGATTTGGGTTAATAAACATATATATTATATTTAAATTAAATTTAATTAATTAAATTATAAATTAAAATTAATAAATAATATTTATTAAAATAGCGCGTTCTTGGCTCTTTGTTGATGGAACCACGTCACGTGCTGGCGCGTGATTTGCAGTGTTAAAATATTAATTCCGGTACTTTCAGTAATGCAATCAACTGAAATTTTATATATAGCAGTTTTATACAATTTTTAATAATGTGAAAAACTTTCAAACATATATTTATTTTTACGGTCAGTTTAGTGAAAAAAAATAGGAAGCAATTCGTATCCAAATTCATGGATTTTCATGGAAATTCACTTTTTTCCATTTTCTTCTCAAATCACGAGGTCGTCTGGTATTGATGGATGTCAAACAAAAACTAAAAGACCCAGCTAGTTCAAATTTCGACAGAATTCAGCTGATTGTTGCCTGTTTACAGAAGCAGTGTTGCGATTTCATTAAAAAGAGACGGAAAATTAAAAAAACATCAACTTTATATATATATATGTAAATTAAAGTTAATAGAAAACTACGAATTTTGAATAATGCCCGTGTAGCAATTTTCATTATTCTAGCTCAAACCGTTTTTTGAATAATCTTGTCACACACACACACACACACACACACATATATATAGACATTTTTCTCAACCTTAGTGAAAATGATTCAGGGACCTTCAAAACGTATAAAAACATCAAAATCTCAACATCAAAAATTTTCGTGATCGCAATACTATCTCAGGCGAGAATAGTAAAAATACAATTTTCACTGGTATCATTATTTAACTGAATTGTTTTAATAAATAAATTTGTAATAATAATTAATAATATAAATTTTTGTGATCGCAATCCTATCTCAGGCGAGAATAATAAAAATGGATAAATATAAATATACCATTAAATAATCCTTTTAATATATTAATCTATAAAATCTGCCATGTGGAGATGTAAAGCAAAGCGAATTGAGAGGCCCAGATCGTTGAATACATATCAGCAGACTAGGAGAAAGGTAAAAATAAATCAAGGGAAAGATCAATATTATTCCGGGTCATTTTATTTATAGTTCATCATTCAATTGAATTTATCCGATTATCCGCTTCCCTGTACTTTCATTCATTAGAAGTATTCATAGAAAACAGAAAGAGAGGGAGAGAGCGAGTTGATTATAAATCAGAAGAGAAATTGATAGATTCAAGTAATTTTTCACCTACCCAATAAGATGGGAACATATTTAGCTACGGCTTTTGTGTGAGTTTACACTACGCCATTTTATCTCCCTTCCTATTACCAATAAATCTCTTTTTTAGATTAAATTAATATTCTTTTATATTATTTGTCTAATATTATGTATACTACAGAACAGTTTATGATTCTCTCAGCGATTAATACCATCTGCCCTCAAACAATTACTGTCTAAAAGCATTAAATAAATAAATTAAAATGGGGAAATAGAAAAATGTCTATACACAAGGGATGCAAAACTAATTAATTAAATTTATTCATATTATAAAATAATCATTAATTAGAATTAGAATAATCTGAACGAATTCAATTATTACGATATCTGATCCTTTTATCTATGTAATAAATCAGTCCATAATTAAAGTCTCTGTTCTACAATCTATACTTAGTCAATTTAGATAATGTTTATATTACATCAATAATCATTAAATAAATAAAACAAAGGAAATTGTCCATTAAATATCTAATTTTTTTAAAAGCAATATTTAAAAAAAATAGATTTTTCAATATTTTTATTTATAGCCTTTGAGATTTTTTTATTATTGATTTTATAAGAATATTAATACTCGTACATACTTAAAATTACATAGATACAAGTTTATATTATTAATATAACTCAATTATCGATAACCTCTAACGAGGGTGGGATGAAAAGTTTCCGACCTGACCAAGAAAATCGATGTTTTTAAATTTTTTTTTGCTATATTTTTCAACATAATCTCCATCAACACTGATACATTTCTCATAACGGTGTTCTAATTAATTTAATTAATTAATTAATTAATTAAATTTGATTTAATTTAATTTAAGTCTCATCAACAGTTATGAATCGATGCAAAAATTCGTTTGGATTACGCCTACAGCGCCAAATTGTCGTTAGAAATGGTTAGGAAATGCGGCACCCACATTGCACACAGCTTTCCATATTCAAATGGCTTTGCAAAATATTTCGCACACGTTCAGCTGACATCGTACAGGTCTCAGCTATCTTGAATTTTGAAAAATAAAACAAAAAAAAATTGAAAAACATCGTTTTTCTTGGTCAGGGCGGAAACTTTTCAGACCACCCTCGTATATATAAATAGCACTACGGGGTTAAGGAAGATGAGTTGACCTATGTACCAAACAGAAACGTATCAAAATGAATGACGTACTGATAAACAGAAAACAGACATACTTTAATATGTATACGATGTCAGGTCAATAAGTCCGTGACTTTTTGAATGAAACACATTTTTTGAAAAAAAACAATATTTTATTTATCAACGCAGTCTCCATTGAGCTCTGTACACTTCGTCCAACGTTTCTCCAATTTTTTTTATTCCTTTCAAAAAATAAGATTTGACGAGGACATCAAAAAAGGTATTTGTTTGTAAGATGATTTCATCGTTGGAGTCAAATATCTTTCTGTCGAGCTATATCTTCTGGTTTCTAAACAAGAAAATCTCTCGGGGCTAAATCCGAGGAATAGGGCGGATGAGGAAGCAATTCGTATCCAAATTCATGGATTTTCATGGAAATTCACTTTTTCCATTTTCTTCTCAAATCACGAGGTGGTCTGGTATTGATGGGTGTCAAACAAAAACTAAAAGACCCAGCTAGTTCAAATTTCGACAGAATTCAGCTGATTGTTGCCTGTTGACAGGAGCAGTGTTGCGATTTCATTAAAGAGACGGAAAATTAAAAAAACACCAACTTTATATATATATATATATATAAATTAAAGATAATTATGGTTATATCTCTCTTCGTTGTCGATAACTTCCTATGGTTATATATATATATATATATATATTTATATAAGAGATGTATGAGAAAATAATAAAAGATATTAATTATTACTTATTAAATAAATATTTTTGACAGTATTTCACCGTTGTGAAGTGTGGGTATTTTTCAATAACATATACTCTATATAAAATAATTAACTCCGTAATTAAATTAAAAAAGAAATCAGAAATGTTAATATAAATTAGACTGATTTCCAACAAAATAGGTGCAATGAGAGAAAAAAATCTTCTTTTGGGTGAAATTTCACTTGATTTAATTTTGTTAGATTTTTAAAAATATTTTAATATAAATATTTAAATAACGTTCTATTGAAATTGTCTGGATTATATTTATTTATTTGTTAGAGGGTATTCTATCTATTTAATAAGTTTAAATATTTAATTTTATGTAAAATTGACACTTTAAGAGCAAAGAAATTATTTTTTTATTATTTCTCAATGTAATATCTTAGTATTTACAAAATTTTAAAAGGATAATGATTTTCTTAAATTTACATATTCTATTTGATTTAGAAATAGAGGAAAAGTATAGGCCACTTGATTTTTGAGTCTAGTTCCAGTATTGCTGGTTGTCTACTTCCCAGTTGAGCTCATCGAATTAATATTTAAAAACGATCCTATCAATTGTGCTGAGATTTATTATAAATACGCTATATAGTTCAACTATTCACTAAGGGAACATAAGTAATAATATTTTTTTAAATAACTTATAAGTGGGTCATTTGAAAACTTTGCGAAATGAAGCAAAAATGACAACACCAGTTCGAATAAAAATTTAAAAAAAAATAAAAAAGTTCATAAGGATCTTACATTAGATGAAGAAGCACATCAAATATAATATTAAATGTGGATTTAGAAATGAAAAAAGCTTTTCATGAGGTGGATGCAACACATATTGACATTGAATCTGGAAATTGAGAAGTTGCCAAGAAAGTATAAAGCGTTTGAAATCATATAAAACCGATTTTGCCGGACAATTTTATTACAACAGATAATTTTTGGTGAACGTAAATGATTTTTCAGGGAAGATGAGGTGAAACGGCTATTTTAGAAGACTTGCATGCATTACCACACTTTTGTGAAAGCATATTTTTTCATTTTTTTATTTTATTTCAAAAACTTTACGAAATTTCGTACTTACATATATAGGGAATAAAATTATTTTCACAATTAAATTCATCATCATCATCATTCATCATCATTTATTCAAGAAATATATATACAATCATTCTTATGTTATTTCGGTCCACCTCATTTGGGTGGTGACAAAAAAAATAGCAAAAACATCCAAAAAGCAAACAAAATCAAAATAAAATAAGTTGACCTGTGGCCATGTCCGAACCGACCGACGGTTTGAAGTAAATTAATTTCCAGCTACAGAAAGAATTTCAAATAATTTAAATATATCTATTAATGTAATAAAAAACAGATATAAATATAACATAAATATTTTTAATTTTATTTTATTTATAATATATGTAAGACCAGGTTGTGACGTCATGAATGGTTGGATGACGTCATATAATTTCAAATTGACAAAAAACTAATAAAGATGATGTTTCTCGAGGATAAAACCAATACAATGGTGATATATAAAAAAATCTCCTCATGTGAAATTTGGTGCTAAAATAACCCTTCCCTTCCTAACGTCGATCACTAATTCTATCACTTCCGGTTTCCGGATTTGCACCAAAAGTTGATCAATTCATCCTACTGATGCATTAAGTAAATATACCAAATTTCATCAAAATCCGTTGAGCCGTTCAGGCTGTGCACATCTATACGGACGGACGGACAGATGGACGGACGGACGGACAGACATCATGCTAAAAATACTTTTTTGTGTTAAGAAAATGCATGATTCGTGGAGATATGTAAAAATCTCCACATGTGAAATTTGGTGTGAAAACAATACCTCCCTTACTATCGTCGGTCGGACATATTTACATAAAAACTGACACTCCGTAATCAACATGTCTCTAATTGATGACACACACAATCATAGACCCAGAGTATCAGTTTTACATCTTTTTAGATATATACAGAAAAGAAAAACCAAAATAAGAAAAACAAAATACAAAAAAAACAATACCTCCCTTACTATCGTCGGTCGGTAAAAATGACAAAAAAAAAATAAATCGAACATAATGCAAAAAAAATTAGAAAAAAAAACAAAACACAACAAAAAAGAGAAAATAAATAAATAAACAAATAAATAAAGTTATTTTTCTTTAAGAAATGGTTTCTCAAGTGGTCATATATTGGGCAGCGTAGTAAAAGGTGGCCTAGGTCCACTCTCTTGCATGTTACAAATTTTGCACAATTGACCCTGGTCTTTTGTGAAAGCATATTTTTATATTTTTTATTTTACTAAATTTTACTAAATTTCGTACTTACATATATAGGGAATAAAATTATTTTCACAATTAAATTATAAATCATTCAAAGTAATCATCAGTCTAAATTATTTCATTTTTAAATGGATGATTGGAGAAATGGGGTTGTTGTTGTCAAGCACTTTTGTGAATAAGAAAGTAAAATTATAAAAATTAAAAAACATAAGTCCATAATTTATAAATGTTAAATGGTTCTAGTATGGCTCGAACATGTTTTTTATCAAATTTCGAATTTTTTCCACCCCTTTTTGATTTTATATATTTTTATTTAGAATACTAATTTGTATAAATTAATTTGTATAATGAATAAGGATTTAATAAATTTTATCATCGCAAAAAAATAATGAATTATGTAATTTTCAAAAAAGCAAAGAGAACTTTCAGAGGTTGGAATTTCTGAATTAAACCTCCACTTCTTATTTTCATAATTCAGCTGGGTTCTCGGTCTCTTTCATGTTTTAGCCACCTTATAGTGCACAAGTCTGAGTCTCATTACGGGGGTATAATTATCGTTTAGCTATAATATTTGAAATTAATTTTATTTAAAATTAATTTCTCTCTCTTTATAAGAGTAACTCTTACTTTCGATTTACTATACAAAGGGCCTATTTGGCAAGATTAATTTGCTTTTCAATTCATTACACAATTCCAATCCCATCACTATAAATATTTTAATAACTAAATTTTCACTAGGTTTTGCTGTTTTTTGCCAGCGGAAATTTCTCTTTGTATCAATTATTATAATTAATTTTTTTCATATTATTATTTTCCTTTATTTTTTTTATTAAATTGTATATTTTATCATATCAAATCAAACCCCATTTTTTTTATGATTTAAAACCTCTATTTTAATCCAGTTACAATTTTCATTTCTTTCTTTATTATTATATTTTTGTTAGTCGGGTCCCTTTCAATTTTCCAAAAAGAAGTTCACTATTCTTATCCAGTTATAATTTTTCATATTTACCACATTTTTACATAAAATATCGCTGGAACCACACAAGGTCAAAATTTATTCAGATTAATTTAATTTACTATTATTATAATAATAATTTACTATATAATTGCTATTCCCTATTTTTCGCCCCATTTTCATTAACTCCACGCACGGAACCTCTGAATCATTTTCATTCGTACGATCACAGGTGTTTATCCAAAAATTTCCATTTTCTAACAATTGTTTATGCCCCCCCCCCAAAAAAAAAAAGATAAATATGTAGATTTATTTTAAAATATAAATTTGAAATTAATTTTTTAATTATATTATTATAATTATATGTAATTATGTTTAAAGATTAATATTAATTAATGAAAATTATAAACTTCATGTATAATAGGACGTTATAAATGATTTTAACATTAAGAAAAAAAAATTAATAAAATAATAACTATATTTTTAATGTTTTTCATTAGTTTTTTCTTTAGAGATCTGAGCTACTTCCCTATCTTTTTTTACCTAAGTAATGACACTAAAATAGATTACAAGAGATAAGGGAAGAAAAAAATAAAATTAATTATTTGTTAGGAAGAAAGAGAGTGTGATAATGAATATAGTAATTTTCTAGTCTGGCTGTGAATCGGTCTTTCCTTCCTACATTCCATACCAATGTGGCTAAGTTTCAGGATTGGAGTAGGAAATGTTTTCCCTAAAAGAGTTTTTTGTTTTGCTCTTGATCCGGTTACGGTGGTTGGCCGATCGCCAACTCAGCCAAGTTGGCAAAAGGACGACCTCATTTTTCATGTCCCATTCATAATACGATCCATAAAAGAAAAGAAAAAGAAAGAAAAAAAAATGGAGGATATTTCAAAAGTTACTACAAAAAAAAAAAAACTATGATTGTAATGTGTAGTTTTAAATACTTTTTACTCACTATCAAACATAGATCAAACTTTTTTAAGAAAATGAACAAATTACTAAATAAATAAACAAAGATTAATTGATATTCATGGCCAGTGCAAACTTTGACGACTAAGATATACAAAAGAAATCGAATTCGAGAATATTTGTGTTGTGAATTAATAAAAATCAGTAAAAAGAAAAATAAACAATTTTTTTTTTGTCTTTATTTTTGATCTCTAACAAAAGTGATTAAATTTTATAAATTTGTATTGCTAGCCTGGATATCCTATTGATCGTATTCTACCTCTGCCCCAGTCTAATTTTATCCTTCCAAAGCGATCTTCTTTTTTACCTGTCCCAGAGTCTAATTCGGGCTTTTCTTTCCTGAAGAGTGTACTGATTAAAAAAATTGAATTAAAATACCTAATAATATTCTAGTAAAAAATATATGCAAATTGATTGAAGATTGATTTTACGTTGTTTAAAATTGTAATTTTGTTTTTGAACATACAAATGACTAAAATTAGTAATTTTATTTTTAGTAATATATACGAAAACATTTTTCAGAAAATAAATCAATTATCTTTATATATATATATAATAATATAGACAATTATTAATAGGATTTTTATTAAAAGGCCACATACTTGTACTTGTATAATTTATTTATTGAGTTAAAAAAACGTGCAACGTTTCGATTGCTTATTCTGCTATCGTTATCGAGTATAGTTATACATACATTAGTGATAAATTAAGAACACCATTTATTATATATCAACATATGTATAATAGTAAGATTGATGAAAATTGTATAAAAAAAAATAAAATAAAAAATAAGTATGTCTATATTCAATTTCTATCAAAATAATTAAATAAAATTTTATTATTGGGATATGAATAAAATTTAAACTTTTAGAAATATAAAATTTAATAAACATTTCAGCACTCTGTGTTATATATATAATACATAATATAAATTATATATTTATATGTAATAATAATATTTAATATTTAAATAAATTAAAATAAACAAAACATTTTTATTTATTTATTTAAATTAAAATCAAAATCTTAAATCATATAATAATCTTTTCTTAAACGATTTAATCACTAATGAGTTTGATTTTACAGTATAGTTCGTTCCCTTAGGTTTCCCCTTCTTATTCCTCTCAACCTTTAATCAATTAATGTCAATAATTAAATATGCATTAATTCACTATATTTATTTATATATAAATTTAAACTATCTATTAATTCATTCAAAAAAAAAAATATTTATGAAAATTTTTTAATGCCCATTTCGGTGAAGAAAGTTGAAAATTTAAGATTTATTTATACGAGGGTGGTCTGAAAAGTTTCCGACCTGACCAAGAAAAACGATGTTTTTCAATTTTTTTTTTGTTTTATTTTTCAAAATTCAATTGAGACCTGTACGATGTCAGCTGAACGTGTGCGAAATATTTTGCAAAACCAAAAATTGCATCGAAAAACCATTTCTAACGACAATTTGGCGCTGTAGGCGTAATCCAAACGAATTTTTGCGTCGATTCATAATTGTTGATGAGACTAAAATTAAATTAAATCCAATTTAATTAATTAATTAAATAATTTATTAATTTATTAAATTAATTAAATGAATTAGAACACCGTTATGAGAAATGTATCAGTGTTAATGGAGATTTTGTTGAAAAATATAGCAAAAAAAAAAAAAAAAATTAAAAAAACATCATTTTTCTTGGTCAGGTCGGAAATTTTTCTAACCTCCCTCGTAAAGAAGCTCTCTTTTCTTACTACGTAGCTCCTGGTATTGTATATTAAATAACAATCCTAATAAATGAGATAATAATAATAACTGAAAAAATAGTAAATTTTTATATTCTCATTTTATAATTTCAAATAAGAATAATATTTGCTATATATTATATATTTATTTAACTTTTCATCTTTGTTGATTATAAGTAGAATATACATATTTCTTTTAAAATGCACATTTTATTATTTAACAAATCAAAATGATTAAATTAGAATATTAAAAATGTATATGGATGATGACTGTAAAATTCCTATACGTTGAGTTAATATATTAAAATTCAGATTTTCACTAACCAAATGAAATTTGGATTAATATTTTTTATTTTAGTCTCATTTAATTCGACATAAAGCCTCTGATCCGCAAGGAAATATTTTTATTTATTTATATTTTATATTTAGTTATTGTTGATCTCATTTTTTAAAAGAAAATTATCCAGTAATTAAAAAGAAATTATGTTTAAATATAAATTACAATTACATATCTTCATATCTCTTTTTTTTAGATTGTGTAATTTATTTACATAAACTTTAAATAATCACCGTCAGTATGCAGGAATGGGACATTGAATTCTATTTGCCATTATGGGACTGTTCACTCTTCAACATTTTGAATGTTAAATTAAACGTGAATAGAATGGATGATTAGAAAATGATGGACCGGCATCAGAATGTGTGTAATCCAATTTTAGTTCCTTTAATCATTCAAGTTGAAAAATTATTTTTTTAGGAAATTCACTATACAAAAATATATCAATTGAAAAAGTTAATTAATTAAAATTAAATATAATTTAAATTTATTAACTGTATCAAAGTATTAATTAAATATATTATTATAATTATTATTATTATATAAACGTTTTATTCAATACTATCAAAGGATGTATTAATTTGAGAATATGCCTAGAAGAGAAAATACTGATAATTTTATAATTTCTAAAAATAATTTTTCAATTTTTCATTAAAAAGTTTATTATTAACGTACCAAATTGAATTTATATTATGTTTCTAAAATTTTTACCGACCGACGATAGTAAGGGAGGTATTGTTTTCACACCAAATTTCACATGTGGAGATTTTTACATATCTCCACGAATCATGCATTTTCTTAACAGAAAAAAGTATTTTTAACATGATGTCTGTCCGTCCGTACGTCCGTCCGTCTGTCCGTATAGATGTGTACAGCCTGAACGGCTGAAAGGATTTTGATGAAATTTGGTATATTTACTTAATGCATCAGTGGGATGAATTGATCAACTTTTGGTGCAAATCCGGAAACCGGAAGTGGTAGTATTAGCGATCGACGATAGGAAGGAAAGGGTTATTTTCATACCAAATTTCACATGAGGAGATTTTTTACATATCATCACGAATCATTCACTTTGCATTGGTTTTATACTCGAGAAAAATCATCTTTATTAGTTTTTTCTAAATTAAAATTATATGACGTCATCCAGCTGAATGTAATCTAAACATCTAAAGGATGGCATGAAGGAAGGTGGAAATGAAACGAACTATTTTATTAAATCAAACTCATTAGTGATCATCAGTTTAAGTTTATTTTTGAGGTAAATATTATTATTAAATTTAAATACAAATAAATATAATGAATTAATGCATATTTAATTATTGATATTAATTGATTAAAGGTTGAGAGGAATAAGAAGGGGAAACCTAAGGGAACAAACTATAATGTGAAATCAAACTCATTAGTGATTAAATAGTTTAAGAAAATATTATTATATGATTTAAGATTTTGATTTTAATTTAAATAAATAAATAAAAATGTTTTGCTTATTTTAATTTATTTAAATATTAAATATTATTATTACGTATAAATATATAATTTATATTATGTGTATTAAATATATAGCACAGAGTGCTGAAATGTTTAATAAATTTTATATTTGTTTCAGCTTTAATAAATTATGCTAGGACATGAAGAATATGATATATATATATATATATTTATATAAAGATAAATTTTAATAAAATTTTATATTTTATTCAAGTAAAATTTTTTAATATTAATATTTTCTACAAATTATGATGGAAGTTTTCATAATCAAGGTTATTACAAACTTACAACAATTTTCATTAAATTAAAATGAAACTAAAAGTGTAATTTAAAATAATATCTAGCTGAAAGATAAGCATATTATTCGAAATTAATAATATTCAATTTTACTTAAATCACTATCACCATTTATATTTTACTAATGAATCTAACTTTAGTTAAAATTTAAATACTTAGGTTCTGTAATCACGAAGGATAATAATATTCGAAAAGAATTTAAGGCGAGATTGCAATCGGGAAACGCTTATTATCATGCAGTAAAGGGGCTTATCAAGTCAAAATTATTATCAAAGGGGATAAAAATTAAAATATAATATAAAAGAAGAATTTAATAGCTCATTCTTCTTTCTGAATCAAAATAGAAAAAGAGAAGCAATCATGGAGACTCATTATGTCGATTGATTGTCTATTAATGCACACATTTTTGAGAGGTCAATATGCACTCATATATACGGCCTCCCGGAGAGGGAAGGCGGGAACCTAATGCACTGTTGTACAGCTGGAAAAGTCTACTATTCCAGTACGAGAACACATGTCAGGCGGTGAAGTAGTTTTTTTCTGTACCGGTTTAAAATAAACGTGTTTTTGTTCCTACGCCGAAAACGATGTGTGACGAAAAACACGAACAACGTATCAACCCCGACCGAGTGATATAAATTATTAAAAGAGGATTACGGTGAGAGTTCTTTATAACGTGCGCGTGTCTTTGAGGGCACAAAAGATTTTCTGAGGGTCGAGAGAGCACCGAAGATGACCAGCGTCCGGGCCGTCCTGTTTCCATTTCAACTTCAGTGCTGGAACACTCTCCTTACTCCCCTGATCTAGCGACTTCTATCTGTTTCCGAAAATCAAGTCCGCACTAAAGGGAAGCCGATTCGAGTCGATGGAAGAGGTGAAAAGACAAACGGCGGAGCTTCTGAAAGGCCTAACAAAAAACGACTTCGAACACTGCTTTGAGCAGTGGAAAAAAAGGATGAAGCGGTGTGTGTCGAGTATATTGAGGGGGAAAGTTCGATTGTACCATAATTTTTTTAATTAAACAATTTTTTGTAAGCAGTCTCGTTATTTAATAGCCAAACTATTAATATATATTTTATCTTATATTTTCATAACTTAATTTGAGTGGGTTATTCCTGATTATGAAAGTTAAATAAATAATATAGAATGAGAAAAAAATAAGTTTCTTTAGAAACATTCAGATTATAAAAAAAATGAATAAACACTTAACGTAATCATCACAACCTTACAATAAAAAATACTCTGAGTTTAGGGTTCGTTAATGAGAGAATGACTCACAAATTTGGAGGTAGTTCTACGAGCCCCGAGAGCATGAGATGACTTATGATTAACTAATTTTGGGCCCAATTTGTGGGAACAACTGAATAGAAAATCAGACATCCACTATTAAATATAGTATATAATAAATTGTTTTATTCATTTATTTTTTTTTTCAATAAATCAAATGATTTTATTTAATAATTTCGCTTCGATTACTCTCAATGGAATAGAATTTGATTATAAATTGTAACTAAATAAATAAAATAATATAAAAATATTATATAATAGGTTGTAATTATATAAAATTGTTTTTTTTTACCTGGAATAGGAAAACCGAGAGAGATGATTAGAAGTGATAAGAATGGAAGATTGTGTCTGTCAGGTTCACCTGATGCAATTTCATTTGAAAGATTATTGAAAACTTATTAATGCCAACAGAAGAACAGTTTGATTAGACAGAGGATTTTTAATTAAAATTATTATAAGACAGGTTTTTTATAAGAAGATAAAATCAAACGTTTTGAGTATTGTATTTTTTAATAAAATTTTTTTAAACAATATTAGGGATCTCAGAAATTTATATAATATAAAAAAAAATTCAATTAAAATCAAAATCAAATAAAATTATTAAAGTTGTATTACTTTTTAATAAAATATTAATAATTGAAAATATAATTATATAAGCAATATTCTAACTCTCTTGTTAATTTATTAAAAAAATAATTTTAACCATAAAATTGTATGATTTATGTTATATTAATTTAAATAAAAATGAAAATAATTGATTTTTATATTTTGCGAAGAAAAATAATAAATAAACTGTTTATGTTTATAATGTAAATCGATTATATTGAGAATAAAAAAAAAACCCTGTTACTAATCTAAATTTTATGTGTTTTCTACTTACGCTAATATTATTATAATGTTAGGCATTTTGCATACATAATTGAATTCCCCTCCTTTGTTTCGGCTCCTCGCATTCATTATACTATATTTATTATTTCAGTTTGTATTTTATAATTTTTTAAAGAAATTTCTCTATTTATAATTGCACTATTTAATTTATAATAATTAAAATAAATATTAACTAATTTATAATAATAAATTTATAGTGATGATGAATTTTTTGACAATTTTATGACTTTAATTCATACACCAAGTATTGTAAAATTAAGTGCGTAACGTTATACTTGTTAACAGACCCCGAAACAGTGCCTAGATGCTCTAAATACAGAACCATAATTTACATATTTCAAACTAGAATATAAAATAAAATATTAAATATGAATGGTTAAATTAAATATTATATAAATATTATATAATTTATCTATTCTTTTTAAGGGATGTCCAATAGAATTTTAATTAAAAATATTTGGTTATTTAGTTTTATTAAGTTTCGAATTTTTTCAATGAAATGTTTTTACTCTAATTTATTGTGGATATGTGATTGTATTTGTACGAGGGGAGGTCAATAAGTCCGTGACTTTTTGAATGTCTTGTCCCTTTAATGAAATCGCAACACTTCTTCTGTCAGCAAGCAACAATCAGCTGAATTCTGTCAAAATTTTTAGTTATTATTTGACTCCCTTAATAACAGACTACCTTTTGATTTGAGAAGAAAAATGGAAAAAAGTGAATTTCTATGTAAATCCATGAATTGTGATACAATTACTCCCTCATCCGCCCAATTCGCCGGATTTAGCGACTGACTATTTCTTGTTTTCAAAGCTGAAGAAATCATCTCACAAATAAATACCTATTTTGATGTCCTCGAACAATCTTATTTTTTGGAAGGAATTAAAAAATTGGAGAATCGTTGGAAGAAGTGTATAGAGCTCAAAGAAGACTAGGTTGAAAAATAAAATAATTTTTTATCCAAAAACATGTGTTTCATTCAAACCTACCTTAGTATTTTTAATACAAATTCGTTTTTTATAAAAATTTCGAGACATTATTGCAAATCATTTTCAGTTTTGTTTAAATTGTCCTCAGATATGTTTTCATTTTTTTTAATTATTAATAAATTATTTATTATTAGATATTTTTTTGTTTAGTTTGTTATCAAATTTTGTCACTTTATCTCAGACATATCTCTCTCCAAAAATAAAAACAAGACAATAATATAGAAAAAAAACTATCTAATCAAAATAATTGCACTTTCTAATTTATTCAAAATGAAATAATTTTACGATTGTAAAATAAAATAAAGTAGAAAGGATGAAGAGAAATATTAGAATATAAAGGAATATTAAAAATAAAAAAAAATTTCAATGGAAAAAAAAAAATAAAAAAAATCGGGAGTGTCCTCCCCTAGACTTTCCCGCATATAAATAATTAACAACAATAAAAATAAACAAACTAATTAATTTAAATTATAAAGTATTATAAAATGGTAAAGTGACATTTTTCACTTCCGGTAGTCAGATCATGATGAAATTTGGTATCTGAATTTTTTTCATATTTTTAAATCTATATACAAAATAGGAAGCAAATATCTCGAAGCAAACTGGTACTTTACTTGAAAGATAAACGCAACCAGTGTAGGTAAAGTACCACTTCCGGTTAACCGATTTTGACGAAATTTAGATAAAAATCTACAAACTGTGAATAATATCGGTGTACCAAATTTCGAAGTCCTAGCTTGATTAGTTTCTGAGTAAATTTGCTCACTGACAAACATTACATACATCCATACATCCATACATACACACACACACAGACATAATTCGAAAAATGGTATTTTCCGACTCAGGGAGGTCTAAAACGTCAAGATCTATCGACATCTCGAAGTCGAAATTTTTGATGATTCCAATACTTCCCTTATACGAAGTATGCGGGAAAGTAAAAATAAATCCAGATTTTGTTTTGTAACTCGTGGTTCCCATCAAAAATATTATATTTTATATCTAAATATGTTTTAATTGTTAATAGTAATTTGAAAAAGATATTTGATCCTAGAAAGATCCAATTCCCGATTTGTTTTATAAAACTAATCAATAATTTCAAATGAACAAATCAATAAAAATTCTTTTTTTTTATTCCTAGCTAATCCCAATTTGGAAGAGAAGGTGTCATTTGCCACCTACCTGGAAATAGACATGGTTGACGGGTCTCCAAGCGATGCAGTGCTGGCTGGCCTCGAACACGGACACGTTACTGGAGGCGTTGGCGTGCCAGTGATCGGCTGGATCGCCTACACCGGCATCGGCCGCGCCGTCCTCCACCATAGCGGCCAGCATCACTCGACACTCCTCATCGCGCACTGTCACTGTCACTGGCCACACACATACGCACTAGCTCAACACTAACAAGGGCAACAACTCGAGCGTCAACATCGGCTACAGCCGTGGCTGGTCACTGGGCCACGGTCAACAACCTGCAAACATAAACCAAATATCAATATTAGCAAATGAAATGGAGATGAGTGACGATTGTGGATATGGAAATGAATTTGAAACGAGAAGGGCTAATTCAATGGTATGACCCGAAGAGATAATCAAATGTATAGTCGTTAAAAAAACACTTGTAATAATAATAATAAGTCCTATCTAATGTGAAATGTGTTTTTCTTTTTTTTTCACTTAACTTTTTTAAATCTACATACTCTTATTTCTAACTTTTTTCTTCCTTTTTATGGAATCAAATATGTAGTTTAAAAATTGTAGGACATATTTTAAATAAAACAAAATGAATTAATTATAATTATTTCAATTATATTCTTTGTTTTTGAATATATAGACGAGAAAGAAAAGTTACAAAAGAAATATAAAGTTAACTGACGGGCCCCACAATTTTTCACGGCGGGCCGAATGCGGCCCGAGGGTCGCGGGTTGGTCACACTTGAACTAGAATAATGAAAATTGGTACACGGAATTTTCGTGATCGCAATACTATTTCTGGCGAGATAGTAAAAAGCGAGAAGGTTGCTATGAGCAGGAGACGTGGCAAGAATGGGAGAAGAAGGCCTGGTGAAACATCTATTTTTGGGGAGACCGATTGGGAAACGACCGGTTGGAAGACAATGGACGAGGTGGTGGGCACACAATGTAGAAAGGGACGTAAGAGAGTTTGAAGAAAATAAGAGTGGGATGGTTGTAGCTCAGGAGAGGGGTGGTTGCTGCCTTTTCGAGTTCATTAGAGGCATTGAGATCGACGGATAATATAATAAATTCTGTGGTGGAAAAAACGAGATATTATTTTACAATGATTGATAATTGGGATAATATTTATATAATTATTTATCAATAAAATTATCAACATTTTAGTTTTGTAAATTGAATACAATTTAATTCACTAATTAATTATTTACATTACAGTCCAATATATCCAATATCTATATTCTGGAATTTAAATAGTTAACCTAGCATCAAATTAATAATATATATAATATGTATGTAATTAATATATAATTGCTTTTGTTTTATATATATTGACTAGCGACTAACGACGAATTAGCTAGTTTGCATATTTATTTATGTTTATTTCATTACATTACAATATAATATATTTAAAATTTTTGTGAACTTGGTAAAGTTTGAACTTCCTCATCCTCATGTTCTGTAATTCAGCATTTTACCACTGATATCCACTTTTGGTTTAATTGTAAATAAATAAATTGAATATCAGAAATATATTATAAACTTTTTCCTATTATAAATAATAATTATTTAAAAATTATAAATTGTAATTAATCGATATAGTGAATGAATTATTTATTTACCTTTATCATAAATATATTTAAATAATAATAATATGATAGAGTTATGGAATGTTTAGATTAGAGAAATGGGGACAATATATTTCAAAACTATACTCTCTACTTATTCTATTTTCAGTAGAAATTACTATAATTATATATTCAATATGTATAAGAAAGAATGATTAATCATTTATGATATAATTTATAACGTTTCCATATTTCATACTGCACAACCCAATTATATGTCAAATTTTAAATTCAAATGTGTTTGGAATTCAAATATTTATTTTGCTAATTCTACCTCACTTGTTATTTATCTATCATTAGTTGGTTGAATAAATTATTTTTCATCTAATAATAAAAAATAAAATAAAAAAAATCTGGAGTGTCTCCATTCGACTATCTCGGAATTAGAATTGAATTAAATAACATATATTATATTTAAATTAAATATAATTAATTAAATTATAAATTAAAATTAATAAATAATATTTATTAAACCAGCGCGTGTTTGACTCTTTATTAATGGCACCACGTCACGTGCTGGCGCGTGATTGCCAGTCAATGTGTTAAAAAATTAATTCCGGTACTTACAGCGATTCAATCAACTGAAATTTTATATATAGCAGTTTTTTTACAATTTTTAACCATGTGAAAAACTTTAAAACATATATCTTTATTTTTACGGTCAGTTTAGAAGAAAATAAAATCAAAACACAACACGTGGTAGGAAATGACCCACTTCCGGATGAGCTACATTTCTCAAAAGTTGATAGAAAATTGCGCATTTTGAAAAATGCCCATGTACCAAATTTCATTATTCTAGCTCAAACCGTTTTTGCGTAATCTTGTCTACATACACACATACACACACAGAGACATTTTTCTCAACCTTAATGAAAATGACTCAGGGACCTTCAAAACGTAGAAAAACAGCAAAATCTCGATATCGAAAATTTTCGTGATCGCAATAATACTATCTCTGGCGAAATAGTAAAAATTAATATTACTTAAAGAATGAAAATTCAACGATCAAATAGTAGAAAAACCGCTTTGAATTATCTGCAATATATCGATTTCTCCGATTTAGTAATAAATTCATTATAAGTATCCAAATGGGGTGAAATTGAAAAACTACCAACCAATTCCATTTTTAAATTTTTTTTTTTCATTTTCTCCTTAATTGCATGTTCAAATAAAAAATATTGTAAATTTTTAATTATAATGGAATTGATCTAGGAACTGGAGTAAGAGAAAGTTTTTTCCATTGTTTTTCTCCTGTGTTTGTGATCGACCAACCTTAACGTTATTATTCAGGAAACCACCATTAAAAGCTTCTGATTCCCCAATAGAAACTTTTAATATATCTTGCAAGTTTAAAAACACAAAAAAAACAAGAAAATATCTTTAAAAATAACTTTAAGAAATAGGGGATGAGTGTGAATTGAAAAAAAATTATATATTATTAAAATGAATAATAATTAAATTATAGTTCTGTTAATTCTAATATGATTATAAATAATTGTTTCAAAGTATTTGAGAAAAAAATTCTTCGTAACATTTATTAACCAAAAAATAAGAATGAGATTATAGAAGAAAGGAGAAAATTGTAAAACGAGATATTACATGTCTTCTACGATATATACAATTAAACATAGTCATTCAATTGAGGTGACTCGAAAGAGTGAAGAAAGATTAGCTAAGACGAAGTTTTCCATATAAAGAACGAAATTGATAAACGATCAGTTGGTAAACAAACTAAGACACCAGAGGGCTTACAATATAACGGAAGAATGTAGGAGATGTATAAGAAGTTAGAAATGAAGATTGGAGGTTTTGGTTCGTTGCTGCGCTAACAAGATCTTACGGAATCAGTAGAGTCACTAAATTAGATTTGTTTTATAAATAAAAATTTGTTTCAGTCACTAAAAATATAAACCTAATAAAGTATATCAATAGATTGTTCAGAAAGTAATTTCGTTTTTGTTTTTTGTAAAACTGAAAGACAATTTTCGTATAATAAATAAATATTTGCTGGTAAAAAAACTGATCCAGATGATTTTTTTAATCTCTTCATTTGAATCAAAGGTTTTACCGTTCAAAAACTCAACAAATGTCTTTATTGTGTCTTTATCATCTTTAACCAGCCTTTCAGTATGTGGTACATCTTCGACATCAAAATTTTGCAAACCAGTTCTGGCACTGTCAAACACCTTCTCCATACACATACGTTATTTTCTTTCTGGCTTGGATAACTTTTTACGTTTTCTATAAGAAAAATGTTAAATATGACGTAAATGCTACTTTTTGCTCTCAAATTTAAAAGGGCACCAATCATAAAACTAGTACGTAGACTCAAGTGAACAGTTTGGTACACAGCCATTACTATATCAGCTCGCAAAACATATAATTATTATGCGGCTTAAGTGTGAAGTTGTGTTAGAAAAAATATAATTAAATTCTCAGGTGAAAAAAACAAAATTACTTTCCGAATAAGTTAATATTGGGTAGAAACCCAAGGAGGATCATTAAGTATGTATCTATATATAGTTTTAAAATTGTATCCTTAAATATTATATCATTATTATTCAATATTGTATTATTAAAAGGGTTTATAAATTGTTGATAGTGATTTAGAATAATAGATTATGGAAATGTAGGAGATTGATTAGAAATATTAATGGATTCAAGTGTTCTGTCCCTTGGGGTGGTTTTCTAATTAACTCTGCCCCTTACGAGTAGATCATCAAGGGTCATCAAGGGAGTAAACATCTCTTGTCTGATATACAAACCCAGTATCCCAAACGTCAAAATTTAGACATATTCAATACAATAGTAATTTGTATTTTCGTCAAATTTTTTAGATAACTTAATTTTTCTTATAGTTACTTTACTAAATTCAGGATAAAAATTACATGAAGAAATGTAAAGTATAAAATCAGATATTAAAGAAATAGAAAAGAAAAAGAATTAGAAGAAGAATTCAAACTTTTGAAGAAGTGTTGCGACTTAGAATTATTGTGCGGGATAAATAGATAGATATAAAGATGTGAATTATTTGTGATAGACATGAACTTTTTTAAAAATAATTATATTGAACTACATGTTGATATAATTCTGGAGTAGAAGAGAAAGTTCTTCTAAGGGTTGGCATAAAAGAAGAAGTTATGCTCCTATCTCCTTTGGGTCACCTCACGTACTCACCAGATGTTCTCCATTGGGAAAAGAAAAAAAATAAGATGTAATTGTCAGAAGAAAGAAGAACAATAATAAATTATTAGTTCTCTTAATATAAATGAACAAAGCAGTTGGAAATTTAATTTTTTACTTTCATTTACTTAATATAACCGTAATGATAAAAGTTTAAATTTTCCTTTTATACGGTTTATATGGTATTTATAGAATAGGTAAAGTTACTGGAAAGTTTTAGGTATGTATATAAAATCAACGATTCAAAAGGAAGATTTTGAGTAATAGATTTAAGACTTAAAAAACAACCAATGCTAACGACTTTTTTTGGAAAATAAATCATTAACATCGATAGTACATATTTTAAAAAGTAATGTACGAGGGTGGTCTGACCTAACCAAGAAAAACGATGTTTTTCAATTTTTTTTTTTTGTTTTATTTTTCGCAATTCAAGATAATTGAGACCTGTACGATGTCAGCTGAACGTGTGCGAAATATTTTGCAAAACCATTTGAATATGGAAAGCTGTGTGCAACGTGGGTGCCGCATTTCCTAACGTTAGACCAAAAATTGCTTCGAAAAACCATTTCTAACGACAATTTGGCGCTGTATTCTTAATCTAAACGAATTTTTGCGTCGATTCATAACTGTTGATGAGCCTTAAATTAAATTAAATCAAATTTAATTAATTAAATAAATAATTTATTAATTAATTAAATTATTTAGAACACCGTTATGAGAAATGTATCAGTGTTGATGGAGATTATGTATTGTAAGTAAGTCTTAAATAAAATTTGAGTTACCTCCTAAATTTTTTATAAAGCTAAACTGCATGTACTTTAGAATTATTTTCGACAGAGAATTTAAAAAATAACTCCTTTTCCTAATTTAAATTCATAATAAAGAAGAATTTCTCAACTCTTTGACAAGTTTAATAATTTTCAAAAAATATAGACCTTGTTTAATGTGATATTAATTAATAACTTACAAAATTAAACTTTCTAAATTAAAAGATGAGTATTACATTTAGAGAGATTTCATAAAAAAATTTATTTATATGTTTTTAAAAATGTATATTTGGAGTTTTAAGTATTTAAAAATTATTTTTGTATATTTATATATAATTGTAAGATAATATTTCAAAAGTTGGTTAACCGAATGCAGTAGAATAATTTAATTCATATTCATTTTCAACAAATGATTTACATATCTTCTTACATCTTGAGACTTTGAACAATAATGGTGAGAAGTTGTTTCACAAGATATGAAACTCTGTTTTAAGAAATGAATATGAATTATATTGATCTAGCAACATTGCATTTTCAGTTAAACAAATTTATTTCGGACCCTGAAAATTAAAATTGATTACAATTAATGTAATCCCCATAAATATTTTTAATATATATATAATTAGTATAATATTAATTATTTCAAAATATAATGATTATAATATATTATATAATGCATACGCTTAGTTGAGTAGTAAGATATTAAACTATTAAAATTTAGGTCTCTGGTTCACAACACACAAAAAATAAACAAAAATTATATTTTAATATTTAACGTGAAAGTTAAGAAAAGTAAGTTTAAGAGTTGGGGTAGGGCATAAAATCGAACACAGATCAACGGGAAAGCCACTTTTTGGAAATCGAAAGGACCTGAAACGTGAAGAAATGTAAAAAAACGCATACCGGAAATGGATCGTGAATATAGAATACTAAATTATCGAATAACTTGGAAATTTTGAATTGAAAATAAATAAACTGGAGTGTCTCCAGTCGACTATCTCGCAATTTGAATAGGATTAAATAACATAATATATTATATTTAAATTAAATTTAATTAATTATAAATTATAAATAATAAATATTAAACCAGCGCATGTTTTGCTTTTTGTTAATGACACCACGTCACGTGTTGGCGCGTGAGATTTGCAGTGTTAAAAAATTAATTCTGGTAATTTCAGCGAATCAATCAAGCTGAAATTCTATATATAGCAGTTTTATACAATTATTAATCATGTGAAAAATTATCAAACATATATCTTTATTTTTACGGTCACTTTAGAGGAAAAAAAATCAAAACGTTGTAAGTAATGACCCTCTTCCGGTTGAGCTACATTTCTCAAAAGTTGATAGAAAACTACGAATTTTGAATAATGTCCATGTACCAAATTTCATCATTCTAGCTCAAACCGTTTTTGTGTAATCTTGGTTACATACATACACACACACACACACATATATATATATATATATATATATATATATATATATATATACAGACATTTTTCTCAACATTAGTGAAAATGATTCAGGAACCTTCAAAACGTATAAAAACATCAAAATCTCAACATCGAAAATTCTGAAAAATCTGACGAGATAGTAAAAATGTTTTAACTTTAAAAATAAATTTCGATTAAAAAAAAAATTTACAATTTATTCTCTAGTTTATTTCAAGAATATTTATTGAAATAAATAAATAAAAAAAATACAGTAAGAAAGGAAAATGATTGTCAAACGGAGAGTGAAGCGAATCGTTTCTGGGTCACGACACAACGAACTGAGCCTGAACCATTCAATGTGACTCTCTAAAGTCGAAATGTCACTCATGCATTTGTATTTAATTAAACAAGAGATTTCAAAATCATTTCCATTCCAAGATTAAGTAATTTCATGATACATTTATACAAAAATAAAAAAAAAAAAATAATTAAAAAAAAAAGATTTATTTTATATCATTTATTTGATTATCTTGTCTTTTGGAGAGAAGAGAAATTGGGCTGGGAAAATAAAAAGCACTTCGTTGATTATTATCGGCCCTTCGCTATTGGTCTGCTCATTTGAGTATGGAAAGTGAGGAGATTGAAAATAACGAGATTCTCAAATAACGCTTTGAATAAAATGAATAAAAATAAAAATAAAAATAAAAAAAAAGAAAAGAACAAGTCAAGTGAATGAATCTAAATATTTATGAAGAGGTAGAAAAGTGGAGGGGAAAAGACGGATTAAGTTACAAAGAAGGTAAGAAACGGAAGGGTTGGAGACGATGGGTCGGGCATACAAAAATCAGTGAACGTAGTGGGGTGCATTAATTTGGGAGATCACATCTTGTTTTTTTTATTTTGTTTTTTTTTTTTATTTCTTAAATGTAAATCAACTCCTTATAAATTTACACAAAAAATCTAATGTTCATATGCATTAAATGAATATAATATAATAGATAGTATAAATTATTTTTAATTAATACAGCTAATAATAATAATAATAATAATTGAAGTTTTGCTCGTGATTTGAATCAAATTTATAATAAATATAAATAAATATGCATTGCCTCAAAATTAAATATTTTTCATTTTATTATTACTATCTCCCCAGAAATAGTATTGCGATCACGAAAATTTTCGATGTCGAGATTTTGATGTTTTTATTCGTTACGCGCCAGCACGTAACGTGGTGCCATCAACAAAGAGCCAAACATGCGGTGGTTTAATATATATTTATTAATTTTAATTTATAATTTATAATTAATTAAATTTTATTTAAATATAATATATGTTAATTAATCCAATTCAAATTTGCGAGATAGTCGAGTAGAGACACTCCAGATTTTTTTTATAATATTAAAGTGGAGTATTATAATTTTTCAAATTAGATTTGTCTATACAAATTTCCTAAAAGGTATTTAATTTTTATCTATATACATTTACCCCATTAAAAAAATTAATTTAAATTTATAAAAAAAATTCACTGTCATTTACATAAGAAGTTTTCATTTCATCTGATTGTTAGATATTTCTGGAAACTATAATGAGTTATTTTCAATCATAATTACATATATTATATATATATGTTCATTTACGCCTCCGAGAAAGTTTTTATTATGAATAATAATTTTTCAGGGTTATTTTCACGTGTTTATGTAAGATTTGGATCTCAACGTTTCGGTGCCCATTTTAATGCCATTTTCAAGTTAATTTTTTAGGGGGGAAATTTTTTTTATATTTATTTAATATTAATTTTAAATAATATGCTACATCTGAAGACGAATAGGTAGTAGCATCGACATGTAGGTATTTTATAATCCCTTCTTTATAAGAATAAACAAATTAAAATCAAACTTAAAAAATACGAAATTTAATTAATATTAATTTGAATTAGCATAACTTATAAAATATATAAAATATTGATTCTCGAAATATTATAAATATATTTTATTATACCTACAATATATTTCCTAGCATCTAATGTTATCTATAGTTATGCCGTAATTATTTTTCAATGTTGTATTAATTAAAATAAAAACAGTTAATAATCCGTCAATAAAATATTTATAAACAACCATAAATGTTCCGTTTCAATTCGTCTGAATTTTTATAAAATTATGTATAATTATAATTTTATAATATTATTTTTATTATAGACAACAAGTAGAAATATTCAAATAACTAAAGTACCGAAAAATAAAAAAAAAATATACCTAAAAATTAAATTATTATTAATTAAAAAATGTATATGTTATAAGCTATTTATTCATTATTAAGGAAAGTGTATACAATAAAAAATTAGCTGGAGTGTCTCCACTCGACTATCTCGCAATTTGAATTGGATTAAATAACATAATATATTATATTTAAATTAAATTTAATTAATTATAAATTATAAATAATAAATATTAAACCAGCGCATGTTTGGCTTTTTGTTGATGGCACCACGTCACGTGTTGGCGCGTGAGATTTGCAGTGTTAAAAATTTAATTCTGGTAATTTCAGCGAATCAATCAAGCTGAAATTCTATATATAGCAGTTTTATACAATTATTAATCATGTGAAAAATTATCAAACATATATCTTTATTTTTACGGTCACTTTAGAGGAAAAAAAATCAAAACGTTGTAGGTAATGACCCTCTTCCGGTTGAGCTACATTTCTCAAAAGTTGATAGAAAACTATGAATTTTGAATAATGTACATGTACCAAATTTCATCATTCTAGCTCAAACCGTTTTTGCGTAATCTTGCCTACATACATACACACACACATACACATATACACACATACACACACACACACACACACACACAGACATTTTTCTCAACCTTAGTGAAAATGATTCAGGAACCTTCAAAACGTATAAAAACATCAAAATCTCAACATCGAAAATTTTCGTGATCGCAATACTATCTCTGGCGAGATAGTAAAAATTAAAAACAAGGTAAAAATTGCATTATGGGTAAAAATAGCTCCATATCTCAATAAATTTATCAATTACTCTGTTTATAAACCCTGAAATCAACTTCCTATACACCATCGCCTGTCATGAGTTCAAATCAATCCAACTCAATTTAAATCGAAATTTCATTTATAATTTAACTTTTCCCAAAAGAAAATCAAATAAAACCAGCGTGTATTTCTAAACCATGCAACCAGTTTTAAAATAAAATAACATAGATTTAATTTTTGCAAAGCAAAGACAAATATTTACTTTTCATAATAAATACACAAACCTTAAATACACAGATTTAAGATTAGCAACTACTTTATGGTGATTTTTGTGTAAATTAAAATAATATAATAAATATGTATTACTATATTTACAAAAATATTCAAAAGTATATAAAATAATATATCCACGGGCAAATATGTAAACCCAAGTTTAGTTAGTTATAATTATTATGATTTCAAACTTGAAATAAATCATGTACGTTCATTTGTTAAATATCGTGACAACTTTAAGTTAGTCTGATAAAATTTCTCGAAACTAAATCAACTATTTATTTATATTATAGTATTTAAATTCATATAAATAAATAATTCAATTCATATCAGTAGATCTCAACTTTATTATATAGAAATCGTTATTCATAAAATGTTCCTTTTTTTTACTTCATTTCAAAGTTATATTAGTTTTCTTATACAAAACAAGATTTATAATGATAATCTATTACGTTAGAGTGTTGGACAAATTGTTTATCGATTTTATTTACCATCTACATCTCTATAAAATATCTTTTAAAAAAAATGGTCGTTTATATGTCAAATAAATGGATAAAAACAAGATATTTCGATATAGAATAGACAATTTCGGTCTACATTGATTAGATTGACAAGAGTGGGATCATTCTATTTTATTTGGGAATGAAGAGGGGGACAAAATCCTCTGTCTACGAATAAAATTGTAAATACAAAGGAAGAACGTTAATAATTTTACATATATTTACCAATATATAATATATATCATACCTTATCTATATGTTATGCCTATTTACCTCTATATATATAAATATAACTAATGAGCCCAGAGGTTGATAGCAAAATTTAGTCCCTTCTTGTTAATTATTGAAATGGATAGGAGAATTGGACATAGAATTGAGATAGTCCGGATTAATTTGGTTTCCAGAGAGTTATTATAAAAAATGGTTAGGATTAAACTCGGGATGAATTGAAGGTATTACTGAGAATAATATAAATATAAAAATTTTATAAAATAACGTTTTTCCAATGGACTAAAAAGAATAAAATAATTTTTCTATAAGCCTGCCGAAGTTAATGGATTAATTGCTTCATATTCAACGAAAAACTTTGGGCGCATTTAGTTTAATTTATTTATATGAACAATCAAGTCAAATTTTTGTAATAATAAAAATTTTATTAAACATATAAACTGATAAAATTTTTTATCATGGAATAAAATTGATAGTTTAAGAGCTAAGAAATTAATCTTTTATTATTTTTCACTGTAATATACTTATATCAAAGTATGTATCAAAATTTAAAAGAATGTTTATTAAATTTACATAGCATCAATCAAATTCAAAATGGTTGATTATATTTGAAGAAATAGTGTTACTTATTAATTAAGTATTTTAGTGTGGTATGTTTCTTAGTATATATATAAGAATTATAGCTCTATAAAGGAAGTTAATTGCATATAACTAAATGCGCCAAACGTTTTTAGTTGAATATGAAGCAATTCATCCATAAACTTTTGGTCAGGCTTATAGAAAAATTATTTTATTCTTTTTAGTCCATTGGAAAAACGTTATTTTATAAAATTTTTATATTTATATTATTTTATTCTTTTTAATGCAATTTTAATATGATAAATTTATTTAATATAACAAGAGAAATGAATGAGAAAAAGATGAAGTTATTCGAAAATTTACACAAATTGAATAAAACAAAAAAATATATTAATCTTCCAAAATTGATTTTATGCATTTATGATAAGTAAATGTTATTATTGAATAATAAATATTATATTATATTTATAAATAAATAATTTTTATTAATATGAGATTTTATAAATGTATATATATAAATATATAAATTAATATATATATAAATGTATATTTTATAAATATATATGTATTGTCTTCATAAAAAAAAGGTTATTCTATTGTTTTGTTTCCTTTCTATTTTCTCTATACCATCTGAGGGGAAGAAACCCCTCCTCATTGGCGATACAACTGATTAATAAGAATTCATCATTAATTTTAATGCTATGAAATATTTTTAAATACGTTCAAAATGAAAATCTATTCTGAAATCAATATTTATGTTTCAAAATCCGTTGAAAAAAAATTAATCGGAGCAATACAAAAGGAGTTAGTTACTAAAAGTGATTAATCGTTAATTAATTACAATTAATTAATTATAATTCAATTATATTTCTTCTATACCTTCTAGCGATCCATTGAAATATCTATAAAAATAAATAATGTTTCATAAAGAGTTATTGGCCTACCCTCGTATCTATCTCCGGGGTCCTACGGAACAGCAACAACTATATTCCTCCAATCATCCAGAGCTACCTCCATCCAACTCCATCCATCCTAATTCCTAAATGTCTCTTTTTTATGTTTACCTTTCACGTTTTTGATCTACCAACTGACTGCTTGTAAATTGGCCACCCTACAAACAAGTTTCTTGTTAGTCTTTCTCACCCAATTTAGTCACAAAAAATAAAATAATTATAAAATATATTGAGAAAATTTTAAAATAATTATAATTATCTATTTCTATAGCGTTAGTGAATTCAAAAGTTCTTGGTCACAGTAATTAGATTCCTTTTCAGCTTTAAAACCTCCATCCAAATGTGGACGTCTCTACTTCTATAATATATAAATATATATTTATATTAACTCAGTGTTCATATATGGTGGTTTTCCAATCAGTTTCCCTGTCAACAAACTTTTTACTAATTTTTCCCACTCCCATTCGAATTAAACCAAACCAATTATTGATGTATTTCATTTGTTCATTTTTTTGAAAAAAGTTTATAGAATCATCATAAAAATATGTTGTTCTACACAGTAATTTCCAATGTTGATTTGGTCATTAGCTTCAATATGTATTCATTTTAATTTTATAAGATGAGGGTGGGTCCTTTTACAGCCTGTAAAATAAGTTGATGATATTTCTTTTTTTCTTTATATTACTTATTTATTTAATTACTTAAAGATAGATATACTCATAAAAATGCTTTTTAATAAGATAACCACCATAATTCGTCCTAACTAATGTAATAATAATTTTCGTTACCAATCATTAGTTCATTTAAATCTTAAACTTTATATTTTTATTAACATAATACGTGCATTAAATTCCTTGTTTATAATATTCAATATCATAATAAAGTTATTTAAAAAAAAACATTTAGTGACTATTTTTTTTTATATAATTTAAAATGGTCAAAATTAAGGGCCAGGGGAAAAAATTATTATTATTATTATTAATATAAGAGGCTTTAAATCGGGAAAAGAAACATTTATGCCTATAAAAAAAAACAGGAGCAAGTTCATTAGGATATTTAAGGTGAGCATTTTCAAAATTTAAATCATTTTTTCTGTTGAATTTATTCCAAAATGAAATGAAAGAGAAACTCTAAACCTGAATTATGCCGACTCCATGACAGCGCGCATTGCAATTCAACAATTTTTTGGATGAAAATCAGCATAACAACAGTTTCTCGCTTTCCTAACAAATATTATCTTCTGATTTCCAAGAAGGAATAAAATGAATTTGGAACGTAAAAGAGATTGAGAAAAAATCACTTTATGCGTTTATCAGAATTAGAAATATTTCAAATGGGGGAAAAATCGTTTTCTCCTATGCATATCATACCATATTAATGAATTTATTAAAAATAAATGGGATTGATATTTTCACAAATTATACCTTAAATAATTATAAATAATTAAACAGTTTTTTTTTTTCATTTTTTAAATATTTATTTTTTCTTAAAATCATTTATCATATTCTTCAAAACAAATATATATGTAATGATATATTTATATATATATAAATATATATTTTTTTTTCAAATTGATAAATTGATAATTTAAGGTTTTTTTTTATAATTTCTCTTAATTTAAATCTATATATATATATCAATAATAATTTTTTTATTTTTATTTTTTTTAATTTTCTTTTCTTTTTCAATTTATTCTTATCAGCATTGTAAACAAACTTTTTTTTAATAGAAATGCTCATAGAATTTTTTATTTTAATTTATTTTATTTTTTTAAACTTAGATATTGATAAATTTGAAGGATATATTATTTCCCATGAAATTAGATAATATTTAAATAATTATTATAAGAATCAATGATAGTACATTAATTCGACTGGAAATAATACGTAGTTATTATTAAATAAAAAAGATTATATATATATATGTAGCTATAAATCACGTTACATCTAATATCAACTATAAATTTTAGAATAGAATTAGGTTACATAAATAACAATATCTTGAATTATAAATAGATAATATAAATTAGAATTATAAAAAAATAGGAAATTTTTTGAAATATTTGGTTTAATTAATTATTAAAATTAATTGTAGGCAAATTTATATATATATATATATATATATATATATATAAAAATAATAAATAGAAATAAAAAAATCTCCTCGACTAACTACCAAATTTGAATTGGATTATTTCAAATTTTTTTTAATTTAAGTCAAAATTTAAAAAATTAATTTCGGTACTTTCAGCGATTCAATCAAGCTGAAATTCTATATATAGCAGTTTTATACAATTTTTAATTATGTGAAAAACTAACAAACATATAACTTAATTTTTACGGTCAGTTTAGAGGAAAAAAATGTAAAGGTGATAAGTAATAGTCCTCTTCTGAATGAGCTACATTTCTCAAAGTTGATAGAAAACTACGAATTTTGACGTACGTACGTTTTTGCGTAATCTTGTCTACACACACACACAATTTTTTTTAACCTTATTGAAAATGACTCAGGGGCCTTGAAAACGAGTAAAAACATCAACATTTCGACATCGAAAGTTTTTGTGATCTCAATAGTAAAAATTTACTATGTAAAATTTAATAAATGTTTTCAACTTTTCATATGAACAAGTATATAGCTATAAGTGATTAAAAAAATAAATAGTGAACAAATTAATTTTTTTTTTTATAAATAATATGTATTTCTAAAGTGAAACCTAATAAGCATATAATATTTGTATTATTATTAGATTAATTATTGATGTCTTAACTTAGAAACTGATTTCACGCAAGTTTGACGAATAAAATTCCAATTTCATAATAATTCCTCGAGTGGATGAGTGATTTGGGAAATTTTGATTTTGTGGGATTCCCGTTGCCGTCTTTCTTGGACTTATGAATGCGGAAGGTGTTTCGAGATGTTAAGGGTTGGCGTGTGCAATCAATAAACGAAACGAGAGAGTGACAGACTAACTCACCATCTAATCTCTCTCCCCCGGCTGGCATCCTGGTCGAGCCCTCGGATCGGGGTCCACGTGTCTCACGTGAAGCAATGTTTCGATGTTCGCTCGTGCTCGTGAGTGAATGGTGAGGGACAGGGGAACCGATACGTCAACTGGCATGCGTCACTCTTGCCAAGTGGCTGCTGCTCGCCCGGCTAGAAGCCTCCAACTGAACTAATCGGACTCGCTCGGTCAATTCCGCCTACACTCGACTCAACACCCACACCTTGCCACTCACAAAAACCACTCGGAATGTAAACACGCACTCAATTGCAGATTTGAAATATCTTTTATCGAAAGGAAAGTACAGATCGGCACAAAGAAGAAAACAATTTTTTTTTTTTTTTTTCATTTTCATTTCCAATATTAATCATAGAATTATTTCAATAGCCATTTACGCTTAAAACTTCCCCCTCTTTTTAGAATATATCCGAATAATTTTAATAAAATTGGAACGTGAAATTACTCAATTATATTTATTGATAAATATTAAAATTATATTTAAAAAGTAAAAAGCATTTTTAATAAAACCTATAGAAATTAGACCAACGTTAATAGACTAAATTCCAATAAAATGAATAAATAATTAAAGCCTTGGTGGTTGTTTTTATTTATAACGGAATTTTGTATTTTAAACCACATATTGATATTTGTTATTGTAAATTTATTCAAAAAATACAAACATATACACAACGTTTCGATTGCTACTTCTGCAATCGTTATCAAGCGACTGCACTGTTCGAGCGTCCAGTGACTTGTTTGTAGTGTATATTTTTTGTATTTTTTGAATAAATTTACAATAACAAATATCAATATGTGGTTTAATTTACAAAATTCCAATAAAATGAATATATACTTTAAATTAATAAATTTTATTAACATAACAAATTTTTTTATTACTTTTTGTTCATTAATTTAATTTAATCTTCTCTCGATGTCCATCATCTTTCATCCACTATAGTTATTTATAAAAAATTGCAATTTTAAATAAATTAATGTTATATATTAAAACTGGGAAAAACGGCATTCATATATATTCATACATATCATTGATTATCCTTTTAAATTAAATTTTTTTTTTATTTGTTTTCTTTGAATAATATATTAAATGCAAAACCACTTTATATAATAACACCGCAAGAGGTTATATTCTCTCAAAAAAGTACATTTATAAATTAAAAGTAAATATTAAACATAAAAAAATAAAAAAAAAATTGATTACCAAACGAAATCATAAGCAAGATTGACAAAGAAATAATATATAAATAGTCTAAATTCAATTTAATGCATTAATTTAGTAATTATTTCTTACAATAATTAATAGGAAATTAAAATTTATGCATTATGAGTATTATATTAAAATGTTATTATAATATAGAAGGATTACAATAGACATGGAATAGATTAGTGTATAAATTACCCTTCCTTCTTAATTTAATAGAGTCACGAGTTCCAATCGATATAAATACAGAATAAATTATATATTATGAAATAAAAGTATTATAATTTTAAAGACAAAACCAATAAATACATAAATGTGTTGCACAAAACTAAATATTATTTACTTTTTCTAATATTTTTATGTTTTGAAAATTGATTTTTTTCCAACATGTGTTAATTCATTGAATTTGATCAAGAAACAAATCATTGGTTAAAAATCGGAAAGATGAAGAATTAAAAAATCAATTAAAATGACCTTGGAATTTAAAAATTTTGATTTTACATATACCTATTAATCTTTATATTCTTAAATAAATAATCTATTATAAATAAATATAATACCCGGGTTGTCCCTTAATTGTTTTGAAGGCACCACAGGGTAAGAGGTTAGCGTAGCTGGCTCACATTCTCGTGGTCCTGAGTTAAAGTCCCGGGTCTGGCAAGCGAATTTCTCTAGCTGGGACCTATGGGACGGAGTCATCACAGCCTGCGGGATCAAAATTGGGAAGCTTCTAAAAATTAGAGCCTTCGAACAAGAAAAAAAAGGTAAAGGTTGATAGAACCAGTTCTACAGATCATAGGACTCCTAATTAATATAACTGAGTTGATAGGAGTTGCGTAGGATGTATAAAAGTCAGAAGTTTTTTTTTTATTTTAAATAAATAAAATAATTTAATGTATAGAGACTTCAAAACGAAGACCATTTAATAAAGGTTGTAAGGTTGTAAGACATCACATTATCATGCTAACTAAAAAGTAAATCATAATCCATATTTATTATATATTAATTTAAGTATAGAATTAAGAATAGAGACCAATGATATTAAAAAAATGTTCAACTGAGAAATTGTCACATAGGCTAATAAATTAAAAGGAAATACTATTTTCTTCAAAACAAATAAATCAGATCATGTTACAAAAAGAGGCAAAGAATAAAAGTTTTTTTTTGCCTTGTATTTTTTTCCTATCTCTCTTTAATGTATTAAAAATGGGGTGATCATATATATATGCCTTTGTTTTGTATATCGCTGGAATATATGTTTGTAATCATTGACGTGTTGGTAAAGAGAGATTCTTTCCACTAAAGAAAAAGAACATTTCATAAATCATTTCGGGTTTTCAAAGAAAAAAAAATATTTTCAAGATTTTTTGCATATATTAGATATATGTATGTTAGAGGTTAATAAATTGATTGTGTTTATAAACGGTGTACAAACAGAAATTTGTAAATACATTTATATAATAATATTCAGGAAAATGTAAACAACCCAAGCAATCAATAAATTATTAATCATTTATACATAGTGTTCTAGTATGCTTGTAAAAAAATTTGTTAGAAAATAAAATTTAAATTTAAAATTAAATTGAATTTTAAATGAATATAATAATAATAAATTATATATATATATATATATTGAAGGAAAATATTTTTTTTTCTTCTTTCTTCTTTTATCTTCTTTAAAGGTAGATCTTCATAAATTATAATTCAATAAATTGGATGCATAAATCCTTTTAATAAAATATTACATAAATGTAACAAATTCATTAAACATAAAATGCTTGCTTAACATAAACGTGAGCATAACCAATAGCATAACTCATTATAACATAATGAAGGCTTGGTCATAACTGATTGAATATCGATACATGTCCGTTTTTAAATAGTAGCTAGGCATATTCAATCTTGTCGCTCATTTACTATTTTACTATTACTCTATTATACTAATTAATACATAAATGTTATTACAATAGGGTTTATTTATTAACATATATTAATATATTAATCTTAATCTAAATATAAGTTCTACTAATTAAATATTTAATATAAATGCGTTCTCGTCTGTGATTGGCTCAACTGGATTCACTTGTCCTGAGCAAGGTTATAAAAACCTCCGCAAGGGACTTGTTCCGTTCTTTGACAATTGGACGCAATGCTGCTCGGATGTGAGCGCCATCTTTTCAGAATAAACCTTTTATTTAATATCAACAAAACAAACATTTTTATTAAAATTTCCTACAATATATGTTTTGTTGCCGCATGAAATGTTTTCCCCAACACTCACTTCCCTACTAATCACTTACTTAACTTCTTTTGAAAAGGAGACATACCTCTCCTCAAATTTAGTTACTCCTCGACTGACTTACTTACTCCATTTTCCATTACTAAGGAAACAAAATACTCAAATTATTACTATTAATTATATTCCATTGATAAGGAATTTTATTATTTTTATTTGCTTTTAAAGCTGTATTAACTTTTTTGATTTGTGAATGTGTTTCAATAGCTTCATCATTAGTGGTTGGATGTGTTGCTCAAGGTTTTATATCAAGAGCTTAGTGAATTCAACCAACTTCAAGGTTCCATATTTTCTTTAATAATTAACCTTTCAATTTAAATTATTCCTGACTCTCACTGATATTTTAACAATTGTGTTTAAGATTAAATATAAACATATTTTAAATAAATTAACTCTAAAAGTTAAAATAAAACTTGTATAAACTCTTAGTGTTTTTTAATAATAAGTTTTGATTTATTATAACTCAAACAATAATTACTTTAAGATAAAATTGAAATATTATGTTTTAATTGTGAATAAAAAATAAAATATTAAATGTTTTTACTATTAACATATTATGTTATCAATTAACCATATTACTAGATCAAATCATTCTGGTATTAAAATTTAAGCGACAACATGTATATAATATATATACATTATATGTTGGTTTAGGTTTCCGTGAATGTTATTGTTATTATTACTATCAGATTTATCAGGGATATAATCACGTATTTTTGTGAGATTGTTTTCTTGACGTTTCGGCACCCATTTTAAGATTTTTTTCAAGAGATTATTTAGGTGGGAATATTTTTGGGATTCTGGGTCTTAGTCTGTGTGACCAAGGATTAATATCGGGATTTTGGGTTGCTAGGTTGGGTGGTTTTGTACTCACTGAGTTGCTGTAGAGGTCCGAACAATCCTGGGCACAGACCATCTAACAGACTACTAAACTCTATTGTTCTCGATGAAACAAAGTTTTTGGCGCCACCATGCGAATACTGGCAGTAACTAATTGAAAAAAAAAATCGGACTTGTGTGTTTGGTATTTGCAAAGACAACACACACACCTAAGCCCGATTTTTTATTATATTTTCGAATGCCAGCATAACCAAATGGCGCCAAAACTTTGTTTCACGGAGAACAATAGAGTTTAGGGGGCCTGATCCTGGGCAATCCTGAAACCGGCACACGTCCGTACTCGACTATATATATATGTATATATATATATAATATTTTTATTTCAAGAGTTCAACATTCCTATCTTAACATTGACACTTAATCTTCTTTTTGAATTTTTTTTTATTTTTTAATGTCATCCTCACACTCATACCGCTTATTTAATTCCAATTTGTTTCTATTCAAAAACTAGTTCTCTGATAATATAAATTAATACCACTAAATGGAAATTTTTATTTTGGCCAATGAAAAGTAAATAGTTTATATCATAAGCCAATTAGATTAACTCAATACTTGAATGGAAATCTTAATAAACGTTTAGTTAAATAACATTATCTATGATAAATATACTCTTTCTCTATATTATAACAACATATTATTCTACTAATATGATTTTATAAAGATATTCTAGTCTTTTAATTGATATTCATTTTAACGCAATAATAGTAAATTGTTTAATAATATAGATTGTATTTGAAATAGAAGTCATTAGGAGAACAACAGGTAATGATGGATTTGTTAAAATTTTTAACAACAAATCTAATTTATTTTATTTATTTATTTATTGACAGATTTCTGCCTTAAACTTTATGAAGTTTAAGCTGTAATCGTAATAACAAATGTGTATAATGAAGTTTTCATATAATAAAAACAGATTCAAGATTGAATTGGACTTATTTTCCAACATCTGCTGAATTATTTAACTCCATTAATCATGGAAAAATTGTAAAAAAACGATATCTTTTATTTTAATCTTTCCAAATTACATTAGAGAAAAGACACATCTATAGGAATACAGCCTACATCATCTATTTGAATTTAAAATTAAGCAAGGATTTTATAAAACAATATGTACTGTATTCTTCTTTTTCTCAATATTTTGTTTTATGGAATTAATCGATTTGATAAATGTAGCATTCATATATATCTGTGTTATATTTTTGATGGTAGAGATATATTAAATAAAATAACTCGATTTCCATTTCAAAATGAAAAAAAATATTCAAATTACCTTGATAAAATATTTGATCCTATATAATATATTATATATATATATATATATATATATATTATATTAAATAATATAAAATATTCAATTGTTATTTAAGTTTAATAATGTACTAATTACATAACTTTTGATTTCACTTGAATGACTTGAAATATTTTAAATATGAAAAAAATGATGAACACAAAACTAATAAAAAAAAAATCTGGAGTGTCTCCATTCGACTATCTCGCAAATTTGAATTGGATTAAATAACATATATTAATTTAAATAAAAATTAAATTAATTAAATTATAAATTAAAATTAATAAATAATATTTATTGAATCAGCGCATGTTTGGCTCTTTGTTGATGGCACCACATCACGTGTTGGCGCGTGAGATTTACAGAGTTAAAATATTAATTCTGGTACTTTCAACGAGTCAATCAAGCTGAAATTCTAGATATAGCAGTTTTGTACAATTATTAATCATGTGAAAAATTATCAAACATATATCTTTATTTTTACGGTCACTTTAGAAGAAAAAAAATCAAATCGTTGTAGGTAATGGCCCTCTTCCGGTTGAGCTACATTTCTCAAAAGTTGATAGAATTTTGAATAATGCTCATGTACCAAATTTCATCATTCTAGCTCAAACCGTTTTTGCGTAATCTTGGTTACATACATACACACACACACACAGACAATTTTCTCAACCTTAGTGAAAATGATTCAGGAACCTTCAAAACGTATAAAACCATCAAAATCTCAACATCGAAAATTTTCGTGATAGCACTACTATCTCTGGCGAGATAGTAATGAATATGACGGAAGACAGTCTCTTTGCTCATTCGTGAAATATATTTATTTTTATTTATAATAATCATTTAATGTATATTATAATTTATGCTAAAAGTCATCATTTTAATTAATATAATATTAGATCATATTTATTCAATATTCTATTTGAAATAAGATATTTTTTAATTATTATTTCAATTAAATATCAATTAAAGAATGAAATTGTTTTTAAAATATCGTAAATAATAAACTGACTACTTTGAAGATCAGAAAGATAATAAAAGTCATATCCACACACGTTCACATGTATTCATACAATTGTAACAAGATATTTGTTTTTATAAATTATCATTAAGAGATAAATACATATCTTGATAATAATATGAATAGAATTCCCAGACAGAGCAAAATGCTGAGATGACACTCTGCACACAACACCCGTGAGATCTGTTTAAAGGGTAATTTTTCCCGGATTATTTTCGTTCCCGGGAAAAATTTAAAAATTTTAAAAAATAATAAATTTGAGGAGAAAATCGTAAAAATATTACGAAAAAATTAATATAAATAAATGTTGTTTTTGCAAAAAAATAAAATAAATTTAATTGAAAAATAAAACAATATAGTAAGATATAATATATAATCATCAAAATATAACATAAACATAATTATTTTCTTTTACTTGTTTAGAAAATAACATTTTAGAAACGAGAGGCAATCAGGGAAATGTCGCCTAAAACGGAGATCCTTCATATTAGAGGAGTAACGATTCGTTATTCCTTTTTATTTTTATTTTTTCATTACTTATGTTCGATTTATTTATTTTTTGGCATTTTTTTGTATTTTGTTTTTCTTATTTTAGTTTTTCTTTACTGTATGTATCTAAAAAGATGGAAAACTGATAGTGAAGTCTGTGATTTGGATGTTTTTGCTATTTTTTTTATCACCACTAAAAAGGTGGACTGAAACAACATACAGAATGTTTGAATATATATATATCTTGAATAAATAAATAATAATATTTATTTATTTATCAAAAAATATAATTATGTCTTTACCTTACTCGGTCTCAACGACAGCTTATTTATATTAATTTAAGTTAAGAGGTAGGTGATGAAGAGGGGTTAGTTTCAAGAATTACTCTCTTTCCAAATGGTCAAGTACAATAGTGTATTTTATTATTGTTACCTGTTCAAGAACCATTTCATATAGGAACCTTACCAAGTGGTCAGGTATGGGAATTAACTCAAGCTTGTGAAATCGAATTTTAAGTCTAAAAGTTGATTGACATTATAAGTTATGCCAATTTCTATTACACGTGCAGATATATAACTATATATATATACAAAAAAAGTTAAATACAAAATAATTTGGCAATGGCAATTGCCATCTGCCAGAGTTCACTGTAAAAAAACTCAAAAATATAGAAAAATTATAAAGAAAATTTAAATGGAGAGAAAGAAAGAAAAAGAAAAAAAAATATATCAAAGACAAATCTATGTATGTACACTTGTATTTTATATTTATTACGACTATTTCAGTTAACAAACAAAGATTTCGGAATCGGCATCATAATCAGCATGAAAAATAATTTGTTTTTTTCCCGGGAAACGGGAAATAAAAATTATAAATAAATAAATAAATAAGAAGCAGTCACCATGTTCAGTCAGTAGTTGTTCATTCAGTAGTTAGACGAGATGTAGTCAGCTGGAATATGATTTTTACATTCTCTTTTTGAATTGTAATTAATCTAACGAAAAAACTCCTGATTTTGATTCTTAAAAATTCGGGAGTGTCCTCCCCTAGACTTTCCCGCATATAAATAGGTAATTAGCTTATTATTATTATGTTTTAACAACAATAAAAATAAACAAACTAATTAATTTAAATTATAAAGTAAAATGGTTTAACACTATTATATATATTTATAATTTACACCTAACGCTACTTGTATAAGTAAAATGTCACTTCCGGTAGTCAGATCATGATGAAATTTGGTATCTGGATTTTTTTCATATTTTACAAAATAGGAAGCAAATATCTCGAAGCAAACTGGTACTTTACTTGAAAGGTAAACGCAACCAGTGTAGGTAAAGTACCACTTCCGGTTAACCGATTTTGACGAAGTTTTGATAGAAATCTACAAACTGTGAATAATATCGGTGTACCAAATTTCGAAGTCCTAGCTTGATTAGTTTTTGAGTAAATTTGCTCACAGACATTACATACATACATACATACATACATACATACATACATACATACATACATATACACACACAGACATAATTCGAAAAATGGTATTTTCCGACTCAGGGAGGTCTAAAACGTCAAGATTTATCGAAATCTCGAAGTCGAAATTTTTGACGATTCCAATACTTCCCTTATACGAAGTATGCGGGAAAGTAAAAAATTTATTAAATTTATTTTATACATAATTGGCGCAGAGTCGGTAGTCGTTACAAACGGTAAATAAACCATTAACTTTTTTTAAGTTTTTATTGTATCGGGTGGAAATTTCCGCTTTGGTAAATTAGTAATCGACGGGACCTGAGGAACTTCGAGACGTCGAAAATTTGCAAGAAGCAGAAAGTAAACCCACCACTAGGCCTAAGCTTTCAAGTACCACACACCACAACTTCCCAGGACTTCGAGATCAACGCCAGTGCCTTAACTCTGACATCTCACCTGGACGAATAAATACTAGGATCATCCGATCCGAAAGGCGCCGTCAACTGTATAACCAAGAGGAAAACCGTGAACTCTACAACAATAATTTCCCCAAAATTAATTCCAATAAATAAAATTGTAACAAATATTAACAGTCAAATTAACAAATTAATTAAATAAAATAAATTAAAATAATAAAGAAATTAATAACTGAATAAATAATTTAAATAAATAAAGTAATTTAAAATATAAAAATAAAAATAAATAAAATAATTTAAATAATAATAAAAAATAAATAAATGAAATTAAACTAAATAATATAAATTTTAAACTACCAAGTGGTAATATATGTACAAAGAAAATACGTCGACTTCATTTAAAATTGCCGTGATAAAAAACTCACAAAGATGATTTTTAGGAAGCCTGAAACTAATATAAATTGAATTTTCTTTTGCTCTACCGAATGACCGTGATTTGGAGTTGATATTAATGAAAATAAAAAAACAACCCAGAACATTATTATGAAATGATAGAAAAGTGTAGAAGAAGAAATACATTTTCGATAAAAAACTTTTTAAAAATAATTAATAAATGTACATGAATTATTTCATTAAAGTTATTATTTCAAATAAAACTCATAGTTCTTTATTGCTTTAAGTCATTTATAGGGCATTCAGTTAATTTTGAAAATGATCTAAGTCAATTCAAGCTTTAAAAACAACATTTTCGTGTAAAATTCACACAAAATTCATAATAATTTTCCATTAATCAAAACTAAGAAAATTATAAATTAAAATGTAGCATAATGTAAAAATATTTTTTAATTTATTCAAATGCAATTCATTAAATATCTCGAAAAAAGAAATATATGAGTTAGATCACTTTCATAATTATGGGCACAATTAGTTCAAGCAGTTTAAAAAAGATTTTAAATACCTAAATCATTAATTGATTAATTGTTTTTATTTTCAAAATTTGAAATTTGACACACAAAATTGGATAGATAATTTTTGTTTAATCATAGAGTTGAAATGAAAAATTAAAAAATTAAATATTTTATTACTGAAAAGAAAATTAATTAGAATAAAATTTTGAAAAACTAACGTTAAATATTCAAGAAAAACATTAAATAAAAATAAATTATAAGTTAAAGACTGTAATTTCCAATTGATTTAATAACTATAATTAAATCTATATCCAATGGTTATTAACTTGTTATCTATAAAATATAGCCATAGTCTATACTATGTGAATTTAAGTATATTTATCTAAATGAGTAAAGTTATGAATATATATAGTAATATAAAATTAAATAGATTTTAGTATAGTTTACTACTAAATACTTTCATATTTTTGTTTTCATATATATTGCTTTCATTTAGAAATAATTTATAAATTTAACTGAATAAATTTTCTTTATTGTTTTGTTTTTTTATATTTTAATTACCTATTTATATCTTACAATATAAAATAAATTAAATTGTGTTTTAAATGAATTATAGACACATATAAATATAAAATTAATTTCACATATATAAAAAATTTTACATAATCTTTATATTTAATTTATTTTATCCTTCTATTAAATATGACATTTACAAATAGACATTATAAATAATTAATATGGCTTATTTGAATAGAAATCTCACTCACCGGTTCAATATTGACAAGTAGATAGTGCGCAATAACTCTTGGGCGCCGACTTACTGACTGAGTTGATGGGAGCCCCTTGAATGAAGGCAACCGGCATAACTTGCTTCTAAATTCAAACTAAATGTTTTTTACTTTCCCGCATACTTCGTATAAGGGAAGTATTGGAATCGTCAAAAATTTCGACTTCGAGATTTCGATAGATCTTGACGTTTTAGACCTCCCTGAGTCGGAAAATACCATTTTTCGAATTATATCTGTGTGTATGTATGTATGTAATGTCTGTGAGCAAATTTACTCAAAAACTAATCAAGCTAGGACTTCGAAATTTGGTACACCGATATTATTCACAGTTTGTAGATTTCTATCAAAATTTCGTCAAAATCGGTTAACCGGAAGTGGTACTTTACCTTTACCTGGTACTACACTGGTTGCGTTTACCTTTCAAGTAAAGTACCAGTTTGCTTCGAGATATTTGCTTCCTATTTTGTAAATAGATTTAAAAATATGAAAAAAATTCAGATACCAAATTTCATCATGATCTGACTACCGGAAGTGACATTTTACCTATACAAGTAGCGTTAGGTGTAAATTATAAAAATATATAATAGTGTTAAACCATTTTACTTTATAATTTAAATTAATTAGTTTGTTTATATTTATTGTTGTTAAAACATAATAATAATAATAACCTAATTACCTATTTATATGCGGGAAAGTCTAGGGGAGGACACTCCCCAATTTTTTTAGCATAAAATAAATTATTTGGCTTTGATAATATATTTAAATTAGCTGGAGTGTCTCCACTCGACTATCTCGCAATTTGAATTGGATTAAATAACATAATATATTATATTTAAATTAAATTTAATTAATTATAAATTATAAATAATAAATATTAAACCAGCGCATGTATGGCTTTTTATTGATGGCACCATGGCACGTGTTGGCGCGTGAGATTTGCAGTGTTAAAAAATTAATTCTGGTAATTTTAGCAATTCAATCAAGCTGAAATTCTATATATAGCAGTTTTATACAATTATTAATCATGTGAAAAATTATCAAACATATATTTTTATTTTTACGGTCACTTTAGAGGAAAAAAAATCAAAACGTTGTAGGTAATGACCCTCTTCCGGTTGAGCTACATTTCTCAAAAGTTGATAGAAAACTATGAATTTTGAATAATGTCCATGTACCAAATTTCATCATTCTAGCTCAAACCATTTTTGCGTAACCTTGTCTACATACATACACACACACACACACACAGACATTTTTCTCAACCTTAGTGAAAATGATTCAGGAACCTTCAAAACGTATAAAAACATCAAAATCTCAACATCGAAAATTTTCATGATCGCAATACTATCTCTGGCGAGATAGTAAAAAGACTTATTTTAACAAATTGAATGAAAATAAGTATTTTAATCTTTTTACATTGGTCAATTTTTAAATATGTGATATACCAGATAAAGGCCTATTTAAATTGAATAATACATTTAATATTGTTATAGTAACATTTCATTATTTTATTTTTTCCTTTTTATCTTAACTTAGAATAAGACTTTACTTTTATTTATCAATGGTAAGTAAGTTAGTTATTTTTCTTATTTTTTAAATGTTATGAAAATCGCCACTGTATAGGTACAATTAATTCACTTGAATCTATAGTTCTTTGGATTTCAAAAAGATTACCGAAAGTTTAAATATATATATATGTATATATTGGATTTTACAAATACCTTTATATTAAAAAATAATGTAATTTTATAGCCAAGTTTATATAAAAAACAAATTTAAAAAACTATAAATAAAATAATCTATCAAATTCTATAATAAAATAAATATAAAAATATATGCTTAATAAACAAAATTATATATATAAATAAACACATATCATAAACCACAAAGAATAAATAAATGCACAAATAAAATTTAAAATTGATTAAGTCATCATTATTATTTATATATTTAGTTTTTTGTTTTTCCAAACAAAAATAACTGACTCATATTACTATATTTTTTTACTTAAAAATTATCTTTATTTTTTTGAACAAAACTTTTATTTAACTTTTTTCTTATTTTGAGAGTGAAACGAGATCTGGAGAAAGAGGTTGGGGGATTTAAGCACAATGAACGTATTCATACCTAATCCAATCAAAAAAAGAAAGATATCGATTCTCCTAATCGTTTATAAATTATATATAATATTATATTTTTTTTAATAAATTCAAATCATATAACATAGTAAATTAGTATAAAATCCAATACTAACTTAATATCCTTAGTGTTTATATAAATTATTATAATTATAATGTTTATTTAATAAAAAAAACAATTTGATTTTTTTTATAGATTAAGTATTTAATAAAAACTTATAAAATTTTAGGTAAATAATATATTTTTAATTTTATTGATTTTTAGGATTATTTCAATTTAGCATTTGCATTTATTTGAAATAATTAATAATTCTAAAATCTAATTAAGGAGGCAGCTAGCCGAGCGTGTAGCATAGCAATTTTCTACACAAGAAGTTGGCGTTCGATTCCAACTAAGAACAAATTTTTCTAATAAAATTAAATTTAACATCAGCTGCCTCCGGCTCCAGGAACTGTCAGTTCCTGGTTCTATACATGCGGAAGGCAACGGGAAACCACCGCATTCCCAAGAAAAATTATCATGGCTGGGCACCTTCTAAGGCTATCCTAGCAATGATAATAGCCAAACTCCGAAAGGGAGACAGCACCTTAAGAAGAAGAAAATCTAATTGAACCATTGGACTACAAACCTGATCAATAATATATGCTACCTGAGTAAATTTCAATTTTTATTAAGATACTTTTTTCAATAATTATCTCTAAATAATATATTAAGTATGTTAATCTAAATTTTAAGTTTAAATCTTATTTTTTGGGTTTAAACCCTTGCGAAAAACGATAAAATATTTTATTATTTTATGGAAGGAAAGTTTGCAAAATAATTATTATAATTTATGTAATAAAATTGTCATCATCGCTTTATAGGTATGTAAATATTTTGTAATTTTTATTTTATGACTAAATTCGTTGTTTATGATCACGAAAATACCATCAATGATAATGTGAATTAATATTATTCGTAATTGGCCAACAAATTTATTCTCATTTTTGTTTTTCTTTTCTTTTTTTTTATGATTGAATACACCAAAGAGATTTATTAAATACCTGAACAGAGAGCGGAGATAGAAAGGGAGAGATAAAAGGATTATATAGAAAACAATTAATTAAATTAAATTGCATCATTATCATGTACAAATCGGATAATGATTCATGGCCGGTCTATTTCGTTTATGACATTTAAATTAATTTTGATCGAAATTACGATCAATGAAAAAAATTCAATTGGCGTAAGAACTAACCATTGTATAGTTAAGTAATTATAATAAAATTGAAATGTTTATGATTTGCAATTTTGTTGTCGTGATAGACATGCAATTCTTCATCTATAACCTGCCTAGTTTGTTTTTGGAATTAAAAAATAAACTAAAAAAATCAAGGATAATTAAATCATTAAAATAGAAATATAAAACATTTAGTATATAAAAAATGCATTTTGAAAATTATTTTTCATTTTTATATATTAACATTAACATTTATCTAATCTAATTTAACAAATCGATGTTTTTTTTAGATCAACTTATACATATTAACATATAATTATCGACCGATGGTAGTAAAGAAGGTATTGTTTTCTCACCAAATTTCACATGTGGAGATTTTTACATATCTCCACGAATCAAGCATTTTCTTAACAGAAAAAAGTATTTGTAGCATGATGTCTGTCCGTCCGTATAGATGTGTACAGCTTAAACGGCTCAACGGAGTTTGATGAAATTTGGTATATTTACTTAATGCATCAGTAGGATGAATTGATCAACTTTTGGTGCAAGGAAAACAGAAGTGGTAGTATTAGCGATCGACGATAGGAAGGTAAGGGTTATTTTCGCACCAAATTTCACATGAGGAGATTTTTTACATATCACCACGAATCATGCACTTTGTATTGGTTTAATCCTCGAGAAAAATCATCTTTATTAGTTTTTTCTTAATTTAAAATTATATGACGTCATCCAGCCATTCATGACGACACAGCCTAGTCTTACATGTATATTATAAATAAAATAAAATTAAAAATATTTATGTTATATGCCTATCTGTTTTTATTACATTAATAGATATATTAAAATTATTTGAAATTGTTTCTGTAGCTGGAAATTAATTTACTTCAAACCGTCGGTCGGTTCGGACCTGGCCACAGGTCAACTTATTTTTTTTTATTTTATTTTTATGTAGGTAAATATATTTTATTTAACCAATATATATACGAGGGGAAGTCAATATGCCCGTGACATTTTGAATTCCTTGTCTCTTAAATGAAATGGCAACACTGCTCATGTCAGCAGGCAACTATCAGCTGACACCTATAGAAATTTGAACCAGCTGGGTCTTTTAGTTCTTGTTTTACATCTATTAATAGCAGACTACCTTGTGATTTCCGGAGAAAATGGAAAAAAGGAAATTTTGATGAAAATCCAAGAATTGGGATACGAATTGCTCCCTCATCCGCCCTATTCTCTAGATTTAGACCCAAGTGACTATTTCTTGTTTCCAAACCTGAAGAAATGGCTCAGCGGAAAGCGATTGGACTCCAACGATGAACTCATCTCACAAGCAATTATATTTTGATGTCTTAGACAAATCTTATGTTTTGGAAAAGATAAAAACATTGGAGAAATATTTTTTAACTTTATAGCTGGAAACATATCTAATTTTGATTTATACTGGTTGCACCATTTCCATATTGTCTTTAGAGGCCGCCATTCCCGAACTAATAGAATATATACTTTAACATTTTCAATTCATTTTAATTTTTCTTGATACCTACATCTTATGAATTATGGGACCAGATTGTTTATATCAACAAAAAGCGGTTTTTATCATTGAATAAGCCTTTTTATATGTATATTATATAAATAATATTTAATTTACACCTAGTAGCGAAATAATCTATAAATTTTTTTCAAATATTAATAAAAATATAAATATTAATTAAATTACGAGATAATATTTTAATAATATATAATTTATTAATAAGTTGAAATAATGTTATATTGGCGAAGTTAATTGTGATAGAGGAATGGTTACAGCCAGTGGCGGATTAAGTTGATTGGGGGCCCTGGGCGGTAAAATTGAAATGGACCCTCTGTAATTTAGAATTATAATTGAAAGACAAATTTTGTTTATATTATAATTTAGGCTGTTTTATACTTACATATAGAGTACTTATGTAAAAAATACATCATTTTTACTGTGGACAATTTCTTCATGGATTGTAAAATCGAATGAATAACGTTTTAATTCTTTTTTTAATAAATATAATTTTTTAATTTTATTTTTTAATCGATGTTAGTATAAAATGGAATGTGTTGTTTCATTAAATAAGGAGACACGATGTCCAATCGAGGCGACGTTAGAGCATGAGGGAAAAGGTCGCTAGAGTATTCATTGGCATTTGCCAATGGTTGCCTGTGTTATTACTTTGAGTATTATAGCCGGCTGTAGTACCGAAAGAGTATTATTCTCCCTGTGATATTCTATGTGATATAGTGTGTTATTTTACCTAACACACATAAGGAGAAAACACATGTGATAATACCAGTAAGAGATTAAACACGGGTGATAATGGGATCCTTGCTTGAAGTGGGAAATCACTTGATATGATATTCTGGTGAATTTCCTTCCTTCAAAAACATCAAGACCCATCCTCTACAACCAATACCTCATCCTTTCCTTTCGTCTCAAAACGCATTTTTTAGTGCCTAAATAAAACTAGGCCAAAATATTAATAAAACACAGAAAAAAATTGAATCCACTTGTCTTAATATATTAATACAGTGGCGGATTAAGTTGATTGGGGGCCCCGGGCGGTAAAATTGAAATGGGCCCTCTGTTATTTACGATTATAATTGAAAGACAAATTTTGTTTATATTATAATTTAGGCTGTTTTATACTTACATATATTGTACTTATGTAAAAAATACATAATTTTTACTGTGGACGCCGAGACCCAAAAGTTGATTATTTTTTCTTAAGTTAGTCGGGGTTCAAACACGACCGAATAATGATTTGTATCAAGAATAACTTGTTTTATTTAAACTCCCATTATCCATAAACTCAACAGTTTTTTTAAATTTTTTTTAAGGAAATATTTTTATTTAGGTTTCGGTGGGCCCCTCGGACTGGTGGGCCCCGGGCGGCCGCCCGGTCCGCCCGGCGTTTAATCAGCCTCTGGTTACAGCAACTAGTACCGATCAAATAGTTTCTTTGAAATAAGCAAAGGCTGAAGAAAGTGGGCCAACAGCCTAAAATATTCTCAAGGTGTCACCTACTTGGTATTGTAGCTAAGTTAGGGTCATTGGTAGACCAAAGAGGCGGTGAACAGAAGATGTAGAAAGAGACTTAAGAGAAATTGGAGAGAATAGAAGGTGGATGGGGGGGGGGGGAGGTTCAGAATAGGGACGTTTGGAAAAATATGATTGCTGCGGCCAATAATTTTCTAATTTCATAGAATCACAGAGATAGAAAGATAGAGTATTATTTGAATTATCTGATTATTTCTTATTCGTATTCGTATTTAAATTAGGCTTATAATCAAATCAAATTTTAAAGAGAGACATTGGGTTCTAAGTGGAATTCTTTTTTCTAAATCAAATTTGGAAAGAAAGGCATACATGGTGACTCGTTTCTTGTAAATTGGTATTTATAAAGATATAAACTCAAAATTAGTTGGACAGATTACTATAAGATCACGTCACAAGTTTGTTAAATACCCTTATTAGAACATACATTAAAGATTTTTAACATTATCTAAAAAAAAAATGAAAACAGTAATTAATTTCTTGTCAGAATTTTTTTTAAAAACTTCAATTAAAATTACAAAATTCTATTATCTTTATGTTTGCATTTTTAATATTAATTCTATTTACAGGTGAAAATTCTTTAAAGATTATTTAAATACAGTGATGCCTCGCATAACGTACGCCTCGCACAGCGAACGCTGCACACAACGAACCATAATGAACTAAATTTCATGATTCATACAACGAACTTCGTTTCACGCAACGAACTCGCCCGAGCTTCCACGAACGCTGCCATTGTATTGCATCCCCTTGCGTTTCACATAACGAACTTTTCGCATAACGAACTTGCTCCTGGAACGAATTAAGTTCGTTGTGTGAGGCACCACTGTATTATAATCTAAGTTATAGACAAATTGTAAGAATTGTTTTAAATTTTTCCCTTTTTAAAATTGTTTAGAATTTAAAATTGAAATTTTTTATAGTATATTTTATTATATTAATTACTAAAACGATGTCGAAAATGTTAATAAATATATATTTAAATCCTTGTAGTTATATTGTATACAACTTTTAAATTTTAAATTTTGAAATTATATTTAATAATATAAATTCACTTTTATGATTTTATATTGGTAAAAAATAATATCAAATTGGGTATAAATTAAAAAAAAAATTAATTCTACAAATAAATGAAGAATCAACGTATAGAAAGTGATGGCTCGAACACTTGGTTAGAAAGAATGAAATACTAAAGTAGAAATTTGGTTGTAGAGAGAGCAATTTTACGATATGAAATATTATTTTTTGTATACCACTTCAAAAGTCTAAAAATTCAAATATAATTTTTCATTAAAAACACCGTTTTTACCATCTTTAACTTAAAAGAGATTTTTTTTTCATTTCCCTATGGCAAACTTAATTTATTTTTAATTTACTGGCAAATAAAATATTTCAAATGCGTGAAAAAAAAAACAATTTCAATTAAAATAAATTAAAGTTGTTTTTTTTTTCTTGTCGTCAAAAGGAATATAATTATTTATTTAAAAAGAATAAACAGACAAATAATAAATTATTACCATTGGAAGAGAATTAATAAACAAAGGATTGTAAAATTAAGAGATTATAAACTAAAATGACATTAAGAATGCAGATTTTAACACCTCATAATACGTTTCACGATTTCCATTTTAATAAATCAAAATTTTACAAATATATATATACATATATATATATATATATATATATATATATATATATATATATATGTAATTATTTTAATTCAGAAAGGATTCAAAGTTTATATTGATATATAAGAAGTAATTTAACATTAAAATAATATTATCTAATTTTATTTCTATTCATATATAATATTAAAATCATATATTAACCATTCAAAATTTATTATTTTCTTCTAATTTTGAAATATGTCTTTATTATAGAAAAGTTAAATTTAATATACTTATAAAGACAATTAATGTTTTCAAAATATTAATAGAATTTGAAAAATACAAAGAATACTATAAATATACTTATATAAATATATCTAATATTTTTAATAAAAACACAAAATAATTAATTAATTAATAAATTAATATAAGTTTTAATTTAATATATTAATATAAAATAATAAAAGCTTTACTTTAATAATTTTAGAAAATATATTATTAAAATTTAGTAATAAAATTAATTAAACCAATTAGTATTATGAAAATATTATTATTAATATAAAATAAGTTGACCTGTGGCCAGGTCCAAACCGACCGACGCACAGTGGTATGAAACGCCAAAAATCGAAAATTGAAAAATTTTTTTTTTGCATGTCGTTTATGGTATTTTGTTGAAGACATATTTATGTACGAAAAGCTGAATATGTAGAGCACTACCATGACTCTACAAGTTTTCCGAACATCTCAAAGTCAGCTGTTTTTACTTTCTCCCGAGATTTCCCAAAACGTCTGAAATTCGAGCTCAGTCAAAATTGGTGTTTCGTTTCATAGAAAAGTTTCATTTGCAACTTGCGACATGGAAACTGTTGCTGGAGGTACGTACATGGACTTTTTTATTTTGTTTGCTAGAAATGCATGTATTATATTGATATTGGCTGATTTAAACCGCTTGTGTCAGAAAATGTAACCTGACGAAAAACTTTTCAAAAAACATTCCGAATTTTTTACATTGGTGACCATTGGTGACAATCTCATTTGAATCATAAAGATAAAGGTCTATAGATAAAGAATCATGAAGAAAAAATTGCTTCTTTTTGCCCCATTTGTTCCTATGAATTTTTTTCGAACGTCAACAGACTAGGGCCTATGGGACCCACAGGTACCTGCAGGTTAGCGCGATTAATATCTCGTTAAGGTGCACCTGTCACTTTTCAAAAGAAGGAAAGATATTTGAAGTAAAATCAATGTAACAGCTCACCTTTTCTCGAATTCCGTCGCCTATTTTAGATGCATAATATAGTTGTTCTCCTTTTTCTCTGCATGACGTCATTTTTTGAAAAATCAACACATCATTTGAAATTTATCATTTTTTTTCGTACAATCTAACTTCAATTTCGAAGGACGGACGGACGCACGGACAGACATCATGCTAAAAATACTTTTTTCTGTTAAGAAAATGCATGATTCGTGGTGATATATAAAAAAATCTCCTCATGTGAAATTTGGTGTGAAAATAACCCTTCCCTTCCTATCGTCGATCGCTAATACTACCACTTCCGGTTTCCGGATTTGCACCAAAAGTTGATCAATTCATCCCACTGATGCATTAAGTAAATATACCAAATTTCATCAAAATCGGTTGAGCCGTTCAGGCTGTACACATCTATACGGACGGACGGACGGACAGACATCATGCTAAAAATACTTTTTTCTGTTAAGAAAATGGATGATTCGTGGAGATATGTAAAAATCTCCACATGTGAAATTTGGTGTGAAAACAATACCTCCCTTACTATCGTCGGTCGGTAAAAATATTTAAATATAAATTAACTGAATGTTTGTGTTGTAGTGATAATTAAAAATAGTTGTACAATATGTTTGCACTTGTTTTGTTGTTATTCTCACTTTTATTTCAAAATAATAGTGTTTTTTAATGAAAATTTCTTTTAACATGGTCCTCCACTGGTATATTTACCTTATATAAAATAAATTAATAATATATTAACATTTGGCTCAATTTAATTTAATTATATCTTTTTTGTTTTATATTTTTGTTATTTTAATTACTTGTTTATATTTCACAAATGAAACTATTTAAACAAAATAACTGATTTGAATTTGTATATAGAATTTCTCCCTTTCTTCGATATTGACAATCATATGAGAAGGGTCTGGATATTCGCATTTTAGAATAAATTATGCATAAAATTTACCATTTTTTTCAATTAAGAAACTTCGTAATTATATTATTTAGATTTAATTTAAAAAAAAATGTGGAACAAGTTATTTTTAATTGTTTTCTCAATGAAAATTTAGTAGGGATTTAATTTATTAATTTGAATGATTTATAATTGTTTTTAATTTTAATTAAAATGAATACTAATAGAAACTATTCGAAAATTAGGCAATTTATTATGATATAAAATCATATAATAATTTTCTTAATATATTTTTATTTTTAAACAAATTAGTTTTTAACCTCATTTAGTACTAACAATATATATATATATATATATGTTACGGTAAAAGTAGATATTGTGGCAAATGTACACATTTTCCGGTAAATGTGCACATTAGCCTCCTCATTTGGGTAATGTGCATTCAACTAACATTTACAATTTCAAATAAGGGAAATGTACATTGAATTCACAATGACCATGTCGTTTTGGTAAATGTGAGCATACGTGGTAAAACGGATCCCAAAAATTTGATTTGCGTTGTTTTGTCTAGAGATGACGATAAAAATTTATATAAATTAGGAACTAAACAGGGAATTTTAAAACAATCTTATTCTAGGCATGAATTCGCCATTTGTGAACAAAAGTTTATATCATACGAAGATGTTCCTCAAGATGTTGAGAAATCGTTAAGAGAAATTATAGGAATGCAGTCCCTTACTGGTGGCCAAGGTTTTAAAAGATGCATCTGTAAAGGAACATGTTCCTCAAAAAAATGCAGTTGTAAAAATGCTGGAATATTATGTAATTCCAAGTGCCACAATAGCAATTCTTGCTCAAATAAATAGCACTTTCTTCATTATGAAATTTCTATATGTTCCTTTATAATTTTATAAAATTTAATTGTTATAATAAAAAAAAGTATGTTAATATTATAATTATTTGTTTGATTCTGATCGTATTGGTCCTAAAATACTACGACGAAAATAGTATTTATGAATATTGGGATCATAAGCTACGACATATTATTTGTAATAAGTATGTTTTGTTTCTCATTCACATTTTTGAATTAAAATAATTTTCGTTATTAAAGCTTTTTGTATTATGTTTATTTAAATAAAATTTTTTTTACTGCAACAACATTTTTAATTTACTTGTATTCCACCTTTCCTTAAAATACGAAGGTAAGAGTATACATTTACCAAAACGTAAAGGTAGGTGTACACATTTGCCGGGAAATGTACATATAAATTATATTCAGTTTACTTATACCTAATTTTTGTTACAGTAAATGTACACTCTTGGGAAATGTACACATTTACCGGAAAATGTATACATTTCCCAAGAGTGGACATTTACCGTAACATATATATATATATATATATATACAGTATATACTGATATATGTTTTTGAACTTGAAAAATATTCTCATGACTTTAAAAGGCGAATCAAAATGTTTAAGTCTCATGAGGAAATTCAATTTATGTATTTTTTATTAATTAAGATAAATTAATAAATAGTATTTAGAAATATTAAAATCAAAATATTTATTTCAGGATGACTTAATTATTAGATTTTGGAATATATATTTATAGCATACTATATATTTTTTTATATAATAATCTCTTAAAAACAATTTTCATTTTTTAAATTGATATTCATTTAAATAGATAAAATTAAAAAACATTAAATCTTAATTTCTATTAAAATATTAATTAAGTTTGACCTAATTTATGAAATAAATTAATATAATTATTTTTAGTATGATTTAAATATTTTAAATGATATTTAATTAACTAAAAACTTATAATAAATTAAATATTTTAATAATCCAGCCAATTGATAAAACATAAACATTGACTTCGAATTGAAATAGACATCAGATGAATTCTTATTAAATGTTTTATAATGAACATTAATTTATGGTTTATTCAAATTATATAAAAACCCTTAAAAAGTGTCATGCATCAGAATAATTTCGAATAAATATAAAAATACATTATATTATTATTTAGATTATCCCAGTATAAAATATAAAAGATAAATAAAAAAAAATTATTCTTATGTAATATATTATAAAAAGATTTTTATAAGTTTATATAGAACTATATAATTTTATTTTTTGGTTATTTATTTAAATTAAAATATTTTAAATTAATATTAAATAGAATAAATGCATATGGAAGTTATATTATACGTATATAATTAAATGAAAACAATGAAAAATTATTTTGTGACAATTTTATAATGATAATTATGTGGAGGAGTTGAGAGGGTTGTAATTGGTTATCGAGTTATAATAAATGATAATAAACCTCACCCCGAGGTTGAATTTTGACAGGAACAGCGCCGCTCGCCGAGCGCCCTGGCTATGCTTGCACACTCACACACCAACACCGATAGACTGACTACCGCTCGAGCGGCTGGCTAGGAAGAGCCCCTGGTATTTAGGCAACCCGCTGCGCTAGTTTCCAAATTTAAAATTTTCATATTTAAAGTACCTGGATTATCCAGCAGCCGCTCAGAAGATTTAAAATGTAAACTTTACTAACTGTTTTAATAATATTAATTAATTTTAATAATATTCTTAAATTTGAATTAGTAAATTGATTGAGTACATATATTGATTTATTATGATTATACTCTCTTCTGGTATTTTTATCTTATAATTAAATAATAATTATTATTTATATATATACAATCTATATATTTATTGAATAAACCATAAATTAATATTTATTATAAAACATTTAAAATGAATTCATTTGATGTCTATTTCAATTCGAAGACACTGTTCATGTCATGCTTTATCAATTAGCTGGATTATTAAAATATATAAACTTTATATTAATTTTAATCTCAATTTAAATTATCTAATTTATCATAAAAGTTAATATTTTTATTCGATTAATGTCATTTTATCATATTTATTAAATTTTTTATATGAATTAAGAAAGTTATACACATTTATTTTAAATATATATCATTTGAAAAAATAAATTATGTTTAAATAAGTTGACCTGTGGCCAGTTCCGAATCGACCGACGGTTTGAAGTAAATTAATTTCCAGCTACAGAAACAATTTCAAATAATTTCAATATATCATTAATGTAATAAAAAACAGATATGGATATAACATAAATATTTTTAATTTTATTTTATTTATAATATATATGTAAGACCAGGCTGTGACGTCATGAATGGCTGGATGACGTCATATAATTTTAAATTGACAAAAAACTAATAAAGATGATTTTTCTCGAGTATAAAACCAATGCAAAGTGAATGATTTGTGATGATATGTAAAAAATCTCCTCATGTGAAAGTTGGTGTGAAAATAACCCTTCCCTTCCTATCGTCGATCGCTAATACTACCACTTCCGGTTTCCGGATTTGCACCAAAAGTTGATCAATTCATCCTAGTGATGCATTAAGTAAATATACCAAATTTCATCAAACTCCGTTGAGCCGTTCAGGCTGTACACATCTATACGGACGGACGGACAGACATCATGCTAAAAATACTTTTTTCTGTTAAGAAAATGCATGATTCGTGGAGATGTGAAAAAATCTCCACATGTGAAATTTGGTGTGAAACAATACCTCCTTTACTATCGTCGGTCGGTAAAAAATAACATTCAAAATTTAATTAATATTATATTATGATTGATGGAATTTGAAATTAATTTTAGAATGATAAGGTATATATGGAATAAATTTAGAAAATAAAATAATATGTATAGAATTAATTTTTTAATAGCTATTTTGTTTTTTCAACCTATATTATTTTTTATTTCTTTATTATAATATTTATAATATATTAAAATATGGAAATTTAATTTAATTTCAAAAAATTATGTTTAATTGATTCTTATTAGTATATGCTTTCTATAATCAAACTCCTATTTGTAATCTAATATAATATATTCATAGAAAACATATATAATAACAATTGTCTTTTTTTAAAATATAAATAAGCAAAAAAAAAAACAAAAAAACAAAATTAAAAACAAAAAATAGAAAATATTTTTGGTTAATAAATGGAATTGAAAGCAGAAAATCGTTATCATGTATGGATTTCTATTAATTTCAATTCTTTGTTTGTGTGTGTGTGTCGTTCTTGTTGATATTAATGAGAAGATAGTTTGTATTGTTCGTGATTACCCCTCCATTTGTTCAGGTTGGTTGAGTGAGCGGGAGAAAGAGGTTTGCCGATGACACTTGCACAGTGGCAGTTGGCGGCCAGCTGATGTACAGTGCACAGGTACAGCAAGATCAACATCAAACAACAGGCAATGCACGTCCTTCTATTCTGCACTTGCTATGGACTTTTTGTCACTTCAGTTACTGGAGCGGCCACCGTGAGTCCATTTTTTGCTTTTATATTAAGAATCTATCTAAAGGAATGTATATATATATATATATATATATATATAGTAATTTTTCATTTTTGATAATTTTTTAAAAAAAATTTTTTTTTAATTAATTAACTGTTGAAATTTTTTTTTTTGTGTTTAAATAAAACATTTTTTATGTTGTGTATTTTAAATTATATTATTTTAGGATATTTGTGAAATTCACTGTGTCATTTTTTTTTAATCATAAAGGTATATGTATTAATATAATAAGTTTACATAATAATTAAAATTATTATTTATTATTGTGCTCTTCCAGATGGTTTGTTTAAACTAACATTCATTACTAATAACGAAAAATGATGACAAAAATAATTTAATTGGGATCATGTTTGTTCAATTAGAAATTAAGAAATCCAATAAAATTCATCAAACAAATTTTGTATTTATCAATGAATAGATAATATATTTGAATTTTCTATAATTGGATTTCAAACATCAATAAACTTGACTGAAATAATTGCATATTTAGATAAATAATAAAGATGACAGAACAAGCGTGTAATTGAAAAATAAATGAACATCAGAGAAGTAACAAATTTTGTACTTTCATTTGGACAGTTGGTATAGCATTTATTCATATAGAAGATAGTCTGAACACAAACATCACCATATACATAAATAATTGATCTGCACACAAAAAAACAAACAATGTCAGTATCTAACTAATACGTTTGAAGATGTTTATTCATTATGATATAATTATAAAAAAATTTAAATTTTTAACGAGTACCAAGTTTTATATTGTTATTTGAACTTTCGCTTGGTTAAAGGAAAACTAATTTGGAAACGAATGGTAGATACAGTATAAAGAAAGAGCTGAAAAAATTGTAAGTGGATACAAATTGGGAAAAGGCTCCGAAAAGGTTGATTGGAAGAATTTGTAGGTTTTGGCTCAGAAACTTCACGGATAGATGATAAGAACTCAGTGTAAAGATTGAAGATATAATAATAATAATAATAGAGAAAACTAATTTCATTTTAATAAAGATTAGAGGATATTATATAATACATAATTACATGATCTTTATTCATTCCCAAATATAATTAAATTTATAAAATCGGTTTTTTGAAAGGGACAGGAGATTTAGCTCAAATGAAAGAAAAATATTAGTCGAAAGTTAATTTAAAGGTAAAACCAATAGAGTGGGTGGAACAAAAATGTGTTGTGCAGACTGTATAAACACAAGGGAATTGGGAGCGGATACAATTTGGATGGAGGTAGTTGGTTAAATAAATATATACAATCAGTACTATTTAGTTCAGAAGGAGCACAAAGATATCTAATAGTTAAATTTATATAGTTTAACGACTTTGCAATTCAAAACTCCTAAACGGCTTCATGGTTCGGGTATCATTAGAACCGTCATGGCCCAAGGATAAGGTATAAGGTTGAAAAATTCAAAAAAGTTGATCCGTTCCAAAGTTATACTATTAATATTAAAATTTCCATACAGAATATAAGTTCATTAAATTGAATATTATTCCTAATGAATTAATATTTTCTAAAACAAAGTAAGTAATATTTTTTATATTTAAATTTATATTTTGAAAAATTGTGCAATTTGTAAATTTGAGTGAAAACGAAAAATGAGAGAAAAAATATACTGATTGAATTAAAATCAATTTAAACCTTTCCCATACAGACTTTCAATAAATTACTATGTATTACATCGGGGTACAGGAGTAATAATAATACTAATAAAAAATTATTTTAATAACCTTCATACTTTCAATTTTTTTGAATTTAATATTTTTTTTATAATTATTTTATATTTCAACACAATCTTATTTTTCTGACATTATTCATTTTTGTTAAGGTTATATATTTAACTTTAAAAAATAAAAATAAAAATTCCTTAAACCCCACTTTTAATAATTCATTGTTCTATATCCATCTTCTTTATTTTTTGTTTCCACCTTTCTCTTTAATAATGCATTTCACTTTATATCGTTGATGATATCCTTTCAACTTCTTCATCTGTGCATTAACTCCTTTTTCCTGCAACCCTGGCAATATGCTTCCTTCTTTTTATTTTTGTTTCTTCACCAACAGAATTATAAAATGAATCTTTTATTATTTAAAAAATGTATGCAATAAATCGATAATCATTAAATATTTAAAAGATTTTCTTTTTTTTTTTTCTTTTGTAAAAAATAAATGTTATAATTCAATATTATAATATAAAATAATATTTTTCTTTCATGTAATTTCAAGAATAAGTATTACAAGGAATTCATTGAATGTTATGTGATTAAAATTTTAATAGAATATAGAACCCTTAAATTTACATAAAATGATTGTTGTTCCGAAAGGAATAAATTATATATTCTTGTGATCTCCTTAGATTGAATAAACACGAGTATATAATCAACGTCTTAATTTTTTTTTTAGTTGTAAAATTTATCAAATATAAATATTTAACTTTTAAATTATAAAATTCAAATAAAAATAGTATTTCTCTTCTATTATTAAATTCTATATATATATATATATATATATATATATCTAGTATAAATTAAAAAGCAGTAGGACGAGAAGAGGGGGCTCATACTCTTAGACCTCTACTCGAACAGGACCGTACCAGGTATTTTCTATATATAACAAGAATATTTTATTGATTATTTTTATCAGGAAAAATTAATTAGAAAAAAAACTTTTAACATTAAAAATGTTCTTTATAAAAGTAAAAGTAATTATTTATAAAATATATCATTTAAACTTTATCTTAAATAAAATATTTTATTTAAATAATTGAATACATGAATGAATAATTATTTTTGAGTTTTATACCATCACATTTTATTTCTAGCCTCGCCTGTAATACTTATTAATTATTTACAAAAGGAACTTGTCTTTTTTCTTTTTTAAACTTAAACTTTTGTTGTGACCTCCAAAAAATTTGCCTTTAATTATTTTTTACTATTATTATTTTCATTCTATTTGTTGAAAATTTAAATAAATAATTAATTTTTTAATTAAAGTTCTTTTTACCAATTCTTATGCAAATTGAGATCATGTAAAAATAAATAATCAAAAAACTTTGTAACGAGAACAAATATAATTAATGACAATTTATCGATATTAACTTAATTAAAATAAGTAATAATTAATATATTTAAAAGAAAAAAATAATCTATCGAGCTAATGAAAGGATATTATATTCATGCAAAAAAAAGAGCAAACAATTTTACTATTGACTATTATTAAATAAATAAAAAAATAATATTTCCCTTCATATTATTAAATACACCACACAGACTGGGGGTTGATACGCTTGACTCTCAACCTTATGATCTCGGGTTCAAGTCCTAGGCCTGGTAATGAAATTTTCCTCTAGTTGGGGTTTATAGGAACTAGATCCACCTAGCCTATGTGATCTAAATTTGGAGGCTACTTGAAATAAAAGTTAACAGGCTTTGATCAAGAAAATCTAGATAAGGGTTGAAAAGATCTTTTGTGCTGATCGTACAACACCTTAATCCTGCTTAGGGTAATTATTCAAGTATACGCATTTTCGTCGATTTTAATAATACTTTACCTGTTCGTTCCTTTTGCAATTCCAAATAAGCTTTTCTTATGAAATTTTACCCGGTATCTTATAGTTTACGAGATAAAATATATTAAACCTTGCACATATTCTATTTAGCTAGCATGTTTTATCCGTTTGACTACCAGAGGGCGCACTAATTTTCGGTTTTATAAGTATGGTTTGGATTTATGAAAATTAAAAGATTAATTAAATAATTTTCCTATATCCAAACCGAACTTACAAAAACCGAAAATTAGTGAGTAAGTGAATAATTAGTGAATTAGTTAATAAAACATTACTTAATGGCACATTTTGACCTTCATAGCTAATCTGTCAAACTTAAAAAAATCTTTATTTTAATAATTTTTATCTAGTAAACTATAAGAGGCCCAAAAAAATTTCATAAGAAAAGTTTATTTGGAATTGTAAAAGGAACCCACTGGTAAAGTATTAATCCACAAAAATGCGTTTACTTGAATAATTACCCTACTTATTAAGTATTAATCCACAAAAATTAGTTTACTTGAATAATTACCCTGCTTAGGAAGATACTTGTATGTTTAGCGTTGTCCTTTCAAAGAATGTAAAAAAGTCCGTTTTTCTTCATTATATTTTATTATTATTTATTCAAACAATTTTATTCTTATTCTAGTGGGGATAAAATTAAAAAAAAACTTTTCCTAAATCAACATTTAAATTATAAGATATTAATTCCTTTCTATTTTCATTTGATGATTATTATAGATTTATTGTATTTTCTCTTTATACTGATATTCGCTGATCCGCTTTGGATATAAAAAAAATCGGCTCAAATCATATATTTGTTGTTTATACATGACAACAGATGTTTGTTTTTGAAAGAAACAAAATAACAAGTAAAATAAAAAGAACATAAAAACGAATAAACCCACTTGAAAGATATTAGAAAAATCAATAAAAAAGAGACAGAGCTAGAGAGAGAGAAAGAGAGAGATTTACGTTGCAAAGGTAAATATATCAAATTAAATAACAACTCACGAATGATTTAATCCCCACCCTCAGCAAAAATAAAATATAAGAGAAATAAAATCAATGTTTAAACAAATTTCTAGTGAAAATGTAAATATAATATATAAATATATATGAATAAGGAAAAAGCAGTAGTTCTCATTCATTAATAGCAATAATAATAGAATAATAGTATAAGAAGAAAAACCATTGAACTATTATAGGTATTGAATATAGAAATTTATCTTAAAATTAGCTGGTGTGTCTCCACTCGACTATCTCGCAATTTGAATAGGAATAAATAACATAATATATTATATTTAAATTAAATTTAATTAATTATAAATTATAAATAATAAATATTAAACCAGCGCATGTTTGGCTTTTTGTTGATGGCACCACGTCACGTGTTGGCGCGTGAGATTTGCAGTGTTAAAAAATTAATTCCCGTACTTTCAGCGATTCAATCAAGCTGAAATTCTATATATAGAAGTTTTATACAATTATTGATCATTTGAAAAATTATCAAACATATATCTTTATTTTTACGGTCACTTTAGAAGAAAAAAAATCAAATCGTTGTAGGTAATGACCCTCTTCCGGTTGAGCTACATTTCTCAAAAGTTGATAGAAAACTACGAATTTTGAATAATCCTCATGTACCAAATTTCATCATTCTAGCTCAAACCGTTTTTGAGTAATCTTGGTTACATACATTCACACACACATGCACACACAAACAGACATTTTTCTCAACCTTAGTGCAAATGATTCAGGAACCTTCAAAACGTATAAAAACATCAAAATCTCAACATCGAAAATTTTCGTGATCGCAATACTATCTCTTACGAGATAGTAAAAATAATTAATGAGTTAGTACATAAAAAAATACTTAATTCAATTAAAACTTACTTAAATAAAAAATCTCACGTAGTTTAGTAATTATTAAATATTTATTTTTTCATTCTTCCTACTGTATTTTTTTTGAGAGGGGAAAACTTTCATGCACACCCTACTTAAACTTAAAGTTGTGGTTCATATGAGACTTTTAAAATTTAATTTGAAATCAAGTAATTGATATTGATATTTAATAATTTATACAACAAATCAATATAAATTATATATAATATTAACCAATTATAATGGAACAGGAAAGAATAAACAAAAATATAAAATTATTCTACCAACGAACAACTATTTACAAGTGAATTTCTCATACTTTTTGACTAAAATTATTAATTAAACTTATATTAAGTTGGAAGTACCTAAAATAAACGAATGAGTTTTATTCACTATGATTAATTAATACAAATTTACAATCTTTATTCCAATTCTTACCCATTTACAAACTATTTAAGAAAATTAGGGAAATTTGCAAGAGTTTAATTAACTACTTGCTAATATGCACATATTCAATGAGTATGTGATGAGGAGTCTACACTATTGGATGTTACGTATACTTTTATTGTTAAAGAGTAGATCTGAATTATGTACATCTATACATTAATAATCAGAAACATTAAAATTGTTTTTTATTTTTAATTTATAATAAGGATGAAGAGAATTCCTGTAAAAATATAAATATCACTAAAAATTAAAAAAAAAATAATTTGAATGAAAATTTCTTAGTAATTTGAGAATATATTATTAAACTTATTTGATATACTATTTCAGTAAATGTTTTCTATATATTTTAAATTTTCATGTAGTGGTCCTTATGTTTTAATCGTTAAAGATTATTTTTAAAAATTATTTCAATTTTTTAATTTATAATTTACATTATAGATTAATTTTTATTTAAATATAAAATACTATTAAATAATAATAATAAACAATTCTTAATAATTTATGAATATATTAATTGTATATCTCTCTCTGTGGCTCAACGGAAATCGAAAGTTCTTGGCCGCAGCAACTACATTTCTCCAAGTATCCCTATCCTGAGCCACAATCCTCCAATCCCTACCCTCTCTCATCTCTCTCATGTCCCTTCCTACATTATCCACCCACCGGACTTTTCCCAATCGGTCTCCCAACCAATATATTTTTCGCCATTCTTTCCTCTCCCATGTGCCCTTCTCGATTTTATAATCTTAACTATGTCTGGAGATGCATAGAGATAATGCAATACCTCATTATGCAGTCTCCACCATTCCCCGGTAACCTCATCTGTCTTTGGCCCATAAAAGCTGCGTAGAATCCTATTTTTAAATACTTTAAATCTACTCTCGTCTCACAGAGTCATAGACCATGAATATATTAACACACTATGAGCGGGGCGGGTATTTGTTGCTGAGACTGCCACTTATAAGCGGGGCGGGTATTTATACCCGTTGCCACTTATATGAGGGATATATATTAGTTATCGTTTAAAATAAGTAATTTTAAGTGACACAAGGGAAAATATATATTATATAAGTGGCAACGGGTATAAATACCCGCCCCGCTTATAGTGTGTTAATTTAATACTACAATATTAATACAATTTTTTTTATTAATATTAAACAGAATATTAATTAACTATAATAAACGAGAATTGAGAGCAAAATATTGATTTGGATTCTCAACTGGGTGTAGACAGGCACCGAAAATGATCTATTTGTACAAGGTTCAATCTCTTAGCTGAGCTTATTTGTACTTCTCCTCAGTGATCAAGTTAACCAAGGGGTCTCTCTGAAAATAAAAAGTTCCATTCGTTCATTGATTTTGAAAAATACATAAGAGTATGAGGTAAATGGAATAGCGAAATTAACTTGAGATGAAGAAGTAGAATCAAAAAACTTCTTCTAATTACAAAAATATTTAACATTCTTAATAATAGAATAATAATTTTTTATTAATTTCAATTCCCTAAAAATGTTGATTATACTCCCCGGACCTACACGCCAGATCCGTATCTGAACAGAAATATGAGTATAATAAATTTTATAAAATAGAAAAACTTTTATACACAAATCGCATATAATAATTTTAAACAAATGTTTTATGTTCTTTTAACTTTAAAATAACAAAAAATTGTAAGTATTTTAATACATTCTTTATATACTATATTCCAGAGGTTCCCAAACTTTTCTGGTTTGCGGCTCCCTAAATAATCGGATTTTTTCCGAGGCTCTAATACATCCGATTTTTATATAAATTTTTACTCTCTTGAAAAATTGAAAAACTTTTTCTTCCCTCCATCGGAAATGTTTCAGAGCATCACAAAATCATCTGACCTTTTTTTTTAGAATCAAAAATTTCGAGTATTAGAAAATTTTTTTCGCGGCTCACAGTTTGGGAATCACTGCTATATACTATATATAACAATATATTAATTTGCATTGTGATGAGAACAACATAACTAATTATAATTATATTTCTTATATAATTAATGACATCTTTTATTAATAATACTTAATTTAACAATTTTAATTAATTTATTTATTGCGAGAGACATTAAATATGAATAAATAAATAAAAAGCATGCTAATAGTGTTAATAATTTATTTATTTAAGCAATTTTTCATTCATGTTATCAATAAATACATAACTATGCTGTAATGTTCTGTTTGGTTCAACAAAAACATCCAACAAAGAAAGACAATGGATATCATGAAGATAGATATCGAGTTTCTTAACCTTTTTATTCTATTGTATTAAGTTATTAGGAAATTGTCGTCTTTCATGCTCTTTAGTTATTATGTTTTCATTTATAAAATTATATACCTAACCATATAGTGTGAGAACATTAAATAATTATAATAATAACAATAATAATAAAAAATGAAAATTAATTAACGAAATTATTTACGAAAAAATACGTATGCTTTGATAGTCATTGGAAAAAAATTTCTTTTTGCTATTGTTCTCTTATCTAGTTAATATATCTTTCAATAATTTTGTTTATATATATATATATATTATATATATATAAATCTTTTGTAGCGGTACAATGTGTGTGAAATTGTGTTTAAACTAGAAAGGATTTTCAATTCCTCATTCCATCTTTGCCATCCTCCATTAAGATCTCAAAAGACATATAATTGACAGGAGAGTGTGCAAAGTTTAGAATAAAATAGAATGTTTTTATATTTTTTTATTATTAAAAATTCAATATAAATAAATAAGATATCTATCTTAAAAAAAAAATGAATTTTGTTATTTTGTTGAATGCCAGTGATTTGAGTAATTTTTCAGTTAATGTCTTGGTAAACATGTCGGAAGAGTGTCTGTACTTTTTTACCCACATTGGATATTTAGTCTTTGCAATTGACACGAAAAGGTCTTCCAAGTGGGCGTTCTAGCCACGTGCCCTGCCTATCGCAGCCATCTCGATTTTATAATTCTAACTATATCTGGAGATGCATAGAGGTCATGCAATTCCTCGATGTGCAGTCTCCGCCATTCCCCTGTGACCTCATAAATGCTGTGAAGAATCCTATTCTAAAATATTCTAAATTTACTCTCGTCTTCCAATGTCATAGACCATGCCTCACACCCATATAATACAACCGGTAAAATAATTGTTTTATATATTTTAATTTTTATCTCCTTTGATAATAATTTTAACGCGATAAGCCCCTTTACGGCATGCCAACAGGCGTTTTCCAATTGCAACCTCGCTTTAAATTCTTCTCGAAGATTATTATCCTTCGTGATTTCAGAATTTAAATTTTTCTACATTTTCGAATGATACAGTTTGTATGTTAAGACTTTGTGTGTTAATACTATTCCTCTCTGTTACTAAATAACTTTGTCTTAGAACTATTAATTTCCAGCCGCACTTCTTTTCCTGCTTCGATTTATTTTTCTACGCTATCTTATTTAAGTCGTCTGCGTAACCTAATACTTGAATTTTTTATTTAATTGGATTCCGTTTGATTTTTTCCCCAATTTGTCTAATTACATATTCCAATACTAAATTAAATAAAATAATAAACCCGCATTAATACTCCCCTAGTATTTCCTTAGCATATGGTCGTAATTTTATTAAAACAATATTCGAGAGAATCTTATTCAAAAACAACTTAGTAACTGTTAATATATTTATCATTAATTAATCTACTCAGTTTCTATTAAAATATTAATATATCTACAAATTATTTGTACAACTTTGTTTTTTAGTCTAGTTTGTTGTCAAGTGTTGATAGTCAAAATTTATTCTAGTATAAATGGTGACCCCTTTACAACCATTCAAATAGTTTTGTTAGTATTTATAAATGTTGACAAGATCATTGATATAAGGTATCAATTGGTGTTGAGAATCAACTTATTGTTAGTTTGTTAGTCCAATTTATTTGTTTGCTGTCACTGATTGATCGTATGATAATATGATGATAAATGTATTTATTACAGTCTAGTACGGGATGATCTCTTTACAACCACTTCAATAATTCTGGTATTTGTCACTGGACGCTCGAACAGTGCAGTCGCTTGATAACGATTGCAGAAGTAGCAATCGAAACGTTGTGTATATGTTTGTATTTTTTGAATAAATTTACAATAACAAATATCAATATGTGGTTTAATTTACAAAATTTCGTTATAAATTCTGGTATTTATTTATAATTATATTATTAATTATTTATAATTTTTTATTATAGTATATTAGTTCTATTGACACTATTTATTTAATTTTTTATCAATAAAAGTAATTATGACAAACTGAAAATGAGTCGTTGGAGGCTTGAGTTGTACACATTCCATACTACTTGATCAAATATAAAAGTTTTTATCTAGTTAAAGAGATATAAAGATAATTATTAAAATATTAATATATCAGTAGTTCTGAGTATAATTGAATTGATGAAATTTTGAAAAGAGGGTAAAGGGAAATTATTATTAGGTGTGATGTGTGATTTTAAAAAACATAAGAATTAACTATATTGTTTAGTTATCTTCAATTCGATTATTTATTTATATTAGATTATGATCATTTCCTTATATAAGTAAATTCAATATCAATATATTGGATTAATTAATTTTTACCGACCGACTATAGTAAGGGAGGTATTGTTTTCACACCAAATTTCTCATGTGGAGATTTTTACATAGCTCCACGAATCATGCATTTTCTTAACAGAAAAAACTATTTTTAGCATGATGTCTGTCCGTCCGTCCGTCCGTCCGTCCGTATAGATGTGTACAGCCTGATCGGCTCAACGGATTTTGATGAAATTTGGTATCTTATCTTATTATGCTAGCTAAAATTGTATATATCTATTTATCTATATATATTGGTTCTCAAAAACCGCTCTAACGATTTTTTTCAAATTCACACTAGATATAGTATTTATAAAGAAAAATTAAGTTTTATTGATGATATCTCTTGAAACATACAGCTTCATTATTAATTTCTTAATTGAAAATTATATATGGAAAACGTCAAAATTGGCATCCATTTTTATTTGTATTAATATTTTTTTTTATTTAAAATATTTTAAAATTTATTATTTAATTTCGAAATAAAATTAAAAATATTTATTTTTAATAAAATATATATAGATATTTATTAATCTCTCTCAAAAAAAAAAAAAATAAATAAAAAACATCAAATACTGCTAAGACAGTAAAAATATGACAATTTTTTATCTAAATACATATAGTCCAGAGGTTGGACTGATGTTTTAACGAGTGGATTTCGTCGGTTCGAAACTCGCCGGGTGAATCGTTATTTAAAAATGAAAATAATGATTTTGTTATTTTTTTTTCTTTTTATCTATTGTTTACTTTTTAATAAATTACTATTCTATATTTATTTATTCATTGTTCTTTTATTAATTAAGTTTTAGATAGTTTTATAATTTTTAATATTTTTTCAATAAAATATTATTTAATATATTTATTAATATTATTTTATTTATTATTATTGAGTACCCGAAGTTCCATTCATTTTAATCAGATTGATGCAATGATGCAACAGTTAATAATTGTAATATTGTAATAAATTTCTATCTTGAAAATTGTTACATATCATTCAGGATATTTTAAAAACAATTTCTTTCTTTAATTAATTTTCATTTTTTCTATAAGTCAGATATATTTCCAAATATTAAATAATTTTTGAAGTGAAAACTTCTTTAGCGGCGTTGAGCACTTTTGCGGGATGGGGAAAAAGTATAGAACTCGCGTGATCGTGACCAACACCATGAAGCTAGCACATTACGTCTGCTTTCAAATTTCTTATAACAGAGCGCGAAATTTGAATTGTCATTAGAACTGTTTTATAATTCTTATCTCTAACATATAAATATATATTTATTATGTAAAGTTCATTTCATATATACATATATAATCAAAATTATACGAAATGAACTTCACATAATAAATATATATTTTATGTTAGAGATAAGAATTATAAAACAGTTCGTATTGCAATATTTTAAACAAAGTTGTGTATTTATATATATATAAATATAAGTTACAAATTTGTTTAAAATATATGTTTAAAATAATATATAAGTTATATATATATATACATGCATATGAAATTCATCTTTCTCGTGAAATAGCGCGAATTTCGTCTGTTTTAAAATTTCTTACGCAGAAGTTTTCACTTCTGTCGGCCAGTCCCACGACTGCCAATTTTGCTTTTTTAATTCCGAAAAGCTGCAAAGCACGTTTTTTTGTCTTTAGTTTGTTTTATAACCACTTGGGGCGCTAAACAGTTTTTCAAAAAAACACTATAGAAAAAAAATATATGTACCTATATATTATATATTTATGTATTATTGAGGAGCACAAGTTCATTAATTTTAATCAGATTGATGCAAATGTGTAACATTTAATAATTGTAATAAATAATTAAAGAATTGTGTATCAATATTTTTTAAAGGGTAGAGCGAGAGCTCGGTGTCCCAGGTATTAATATTACCAGCCAAATCCAATAATAATGAATCATTTTTTTTAACTTAAGTACCGAGCCGAGGCTCGGGGTCCCGGTACTATTTACTTAATGCATCAGTGGGATGAATTGATCAACTTTTGGTGCAAATCCGGAAACCGGAAGTGGTAGTATTAGCGATTGACGATAGGAAGGGAAGGGTTATTTTCACACCAAATTTCACATGCGGAGATTTTTTATATATCACCACGAATTATGCACTTTGTATTGGTTTTATCCTCGAGAAAAATCATATTTATTAGTTTTTTCTCAATTTAAAATTATATGACGTCATTCAGCCATTCATGACGTCACAGCCTAGTCTTACATATATATTATAAATAAAATAAAATTAAAAATATTTATGTTATATCCATATAGGTTTTTTATTACATTAATAGATATATTAAAATTATTTGAAATTGTTTCTGTAGCTGGAAATTAATTTACTTCAAACCGTCGGTCGGTTCGGACCTGGCCACAGGTCAACTTATTCAATATGATTTTTAATTTATTTTAGTATTATAGATGTCGTAGCAAAAAGCAATTTTAGTAAGATTTTCCTGGCCAAATAGATTCAACTATTATTTATTTAATTTCAATTTGAATAGGAAAATAGCATTTGCCTAGACAAAAGCCATTTTGGCTAAATCTTTGTTGGGTAAATACCTTTAACTATTATTTCATTTCAATTTGTATAGGAAAATAGCTCAGAAAATTTCGGACATGATAGATGAACAAGAAACAAGATCATTGTATTCGTCTGCCTTCTTTGAATTCCGTTCTTAGTAAAAATTGCAAACCTGAAAAAAAAAGTGGGAGGGAAGAAACAGAAAAAAATACTCAAATATTATTTATTTTCAAAAAAAATTTTTAATCAATTAAAACAATTTAATAAGGAAACGAATATTCTTTAAAAAAGATATAAACAAAATAATTGGAAAAATGATTAATTATAAATACTCGAATTTTTTGGTAACGATTTCTTATTCTCGAATTCTTTGGCTATATTGTTAAATATATTTTGTTTATAATAAACTATCCTTAAAATTAAATGGATTCAACATGAATCTTAATTACTTACGTTAGCGCAATGCTTTCATTAAGTCATTTCACCAGAATATTTATTTAAAAAAAAAACGAACAAAATACACTCGTTTATTGAGATTGCACTGTGACAGCATTACCCCAAGATTTAGCCGAATGGCTTTTGTCTAGGCAAATGCTATTTACCTAGTCAAATTGAAATTAAATAATAGTTAAATCTATTTGGCCAGGTAAATGGCTTTTTTCTAAGAAAATGTTATTTGCCTAAAATTACCATCTGCCTATGACACAAAAATATTACTATCTAATTGAATGAAGTATGGTGTGTTGTTTTATCTCAGTTCATTTTTTCCCACAAGCTAGAAAAAAAAATGTTCATTATTCAAATCGAATTGTCTTCTCTTTTTGTTTTATTAACTAATTTAATGTCACGAAACTGAATCTTTCCGTTCATCCATTCATTCATTCAGTCGTGTTGGAAAGGAGAACGATGATGATAATGATGATGATGATAATAATAACAAAAGTGGAGGAACTCTTATATCATAATTCTTTGTCTTTTTCAATGTTCTGAGTCATTTCCATTTTCAATGATCTCTCTCAATATATATATAAAATATGAAATTCTCCTTTAATACAATAGAAAATATATTTATCCGATAATTTATTCCCTCCCCTTACTTTCTTTGTACAATATTATCTACTTTCAATAATCAATTCATTTTGATATTATATAATATGTCATTAGATCGAATATTTATTTATTTATTGATCATGGAAGCAGACTTTCTATTTAGTACTTTATCACATGAATTTATAATAAATCTCAACGGATATATTATATATAGAAATAATGGATAGTAAATACAGTTTGCTAAGTCATGCTGTTTGATTTCCATGTTCCTGTTCATATTCGGTCCATCTTCTTTCAAGTTACATAATCTAAAACACGATTACAAAATAATAATGTAAATAAAAATAGTTCACGGAAATATTCTAAAAGACATTGCCATTTTCATCCTGTATTCTGTAACAAACATTTTTTATTTCATAGTTTGATTTGAATAAGACAAAGTTAAGATCAGATCGAATTTATTCAAAAAAAAAAAAATTAACTAGAAATAGAAAAGAAAAACTAAAGGAAATCCTTATAATTTCATATTAAATATGATAAAAAAATATTTCAATTGTTTGGCCTAATATAATTAAAATTCTAAGTTAATAAAAAAAAAAAAAAAAAAAAAAAAAAAATAGAAGAATTACATATGCTCTGAAGTAGAAATTTTAGTTGAAATTTTATAAATCAATTTGATAACCATTATCTTAATTAATTACAAATTTCTATTGATAATTTAAAAAAAAAATAAAGAATTATAAAAAATAGGAAATTATACAATTGAATATTTATTCCATATCTGTTATAAAAATAGTGATTTTTCATTCCAAGCTTCAGAATATGTAAAAAATAAAGTTTTATTTATTTATTAAGTCGTAATTGGTTTATTTACAATTATTACAATATATTACATTATATTTTCTTTTAACCCAATAAAAAAATAAAGTTTTAATAAATATTAAATAAAAATTAAGGTGTTTAGATTGTAATCTTAAAATGTAAAAAATGTTTAATCTGAAGCAGAAAATTCTACTTATAGATTGTATTATCTTCCATTATTCCAATAATGTGAGTGGATCGTTATTCTATAATAATATATAAATACATAAATATTTCTCTTCATATGACATCATCATTCAAAAGATAGAAATATTGAAATCATATGGAAATTAAAATTTAAATAACATTTTTTTGAGTAAGTAAAGTTCCCTTCCATAATTATAACTTTAAAATACTCTTCTAAACGGGTTTATTTCCTATTTTTTTTTTTAATTGATATATTGTCAAAAGATAACCAACAATTAATAACAAATGTCTATTTTCTATTTTCTTTATGCTGAATTATATTTTCAGGAATGATTTCAGCAATCCAAAGATTATGCAACCCGTTCGATAAAATTGGCATGATACGTATTTTATCTAACCACATTTATTAATTTTTTTCTAACTCTAATCTAACCTGCATATATTTAATATTAGCATGGGAAAATGCATCCATCGGTGGTATTTGTAAAAAAAAGAAAAAAAAGTATTTTTTATATAAAAAAATCCACACCTAACTCAACGTTTCAATAATAGAAATACTCCAAGTAAAATGAATTAAAAAGTACCAATTCTAAATATGATTATATCTTACATAGATTATATCTTCTTTGGAGGAGGTGTATTATTTAAATCTCTAATCCCACTTAATTATATACAATTATATAATATATTATTATAATCTTAAAATAAAATTATTATCAAAATAAATAAAAAAGTTTATTCACATATTCTTGATTGCTAAATTGACCGTTGCACAATTATAAAATGATGAACTACTGATGATACACTAAACATCACCAACTCCACAAAAATTTAAAATATAATATTTAATTGTATAACTAAATGTATAAAATTGTTACTGTTGTCTTAAATTCCTAGAGTCAATAAAAAATATGTTTAATTAATTGAATTTATTTAACAGAATTTTATATAAAATTTGACTGTAATATATATGTATCTTTTGGTAAATAAAAAGAACAAAATAAACTTACATTTGATGAGCTGTATTGTAGAAAGAAGATTGAAACCTGAAATAATAAAAATATAAAAATTAAATATTAAAATGTAAAATTAAAATTAAATTAATAATACTAATAATATAATCATAATATACTGACCTTGAAGTATTTTGTTTTGATATCTCGCAAACATAAAATGAAGTAACTCAAGAACGAATATTGTCTCTAAAAATTAAAATAACTTACAATCAGTGATGCATCTTCCAAAATTTCTTTGAGAAAACTATTCAAAATATATTTATCATACACCCTCCATTCCAAAAGAAACCGAACTTTTAACAAAATCAAAAAACCAATGTACATTTTGAAACAAATCATTTTTATTAATCAATGTATTCCCTTTCTGGATCGATACACAAATTTGCACGCTCCAACAAGTTGTCAAACGACTTCTCCATGTCCTTTAATGGAATGGTCTTTAGGACGTCGGTCGTGGCCTTCTCAATGGCTTCAATCGATGCGTGCCACTTTTCTTTCATCGCCAAATGCAGTTTAAGGAACAGATAGAAGTCGCACGGAGCCAGATCTGGTGAATAGGGCGAATGATGCAAAGGTATAACGTGATTTTTGACCAAAAATTCAGTTACAAGCCGCGAACGATGTGATGGTGCATTATCGTGCAAAAGAGTCCAACTGCCGATTTCTCGATATTCTGGCCGAATACGACGAATTCTTGCCAGCAAAAGCTTCATGACGCCCAAGTAAAACTCTTCAGTGACTTTCTGGCCGGGTGGAACAAATTCTTTGTGGATAATTCCTTTTGAATCGTAAAAATCCGGTTCTGGGACGGCCTGATCTTTCGTCATCATCCAATGTCTCTCTACCCGATTCGAATCGTCCGAACCACTCGTAAACTTGCGTACGGGATAGACAATTATCACCATATGCATTTTGTAGCATTTGGTGCGTTTCAGTAAAAGTTTTACCAACATGACTCATTTCGAGAGGCTCATCTGTCACTAGTTTATGTATGAAGTATCATGACATTTCGTCCAATCGTTTACAAGCTACAGTCGTTTGAGTGACGCTACTTTCGCCTTCATAAGAAAAATGGAAAAACAGGAATATTGCATCTTGGTTAAACATTGTTTTTTAAGGGGAAAAACTTGTGAACAATCATTGTAGTGGTAGCAGGAATAATATCCCACATCTGCTCCTTCGAGAACAAATATATTCCTGTTTTTTCATTTTTCTTTATGTAAAAACAATTAAATTTCCAAATAACTTTGAATAGTTGGTATTCTGTAGAAAACAATAATGAATTCAATAACACTAAGGACCATCCCGTTCTTACGTATAGAATAGTATATAATTTTAGTTGTATTCAATGTGGATTTCGAAATGCAAAGTATTTGAATAAAATTATTATCCTGATTAGAAAAAATTTAAAAGAATGGGTATTTATGCAATAAATATAAACATTATCAAAGATATAAATGTATATACTTAACTCCTGCATATTTCTTCTTTGATGGATTTACTTCAATACCTTAAATAAGTACGTAAGATAAAACAAATAAAATAAATAAATAATTTATAATTTAAAAATGCGAATTTATTTCTTTATTAATGATTTGGTGTTGTAATTTTTCTTATATTATTTGCCATCCACTCCTTTAAGGATTAAAGAGTGTTTGGGTGAGACAAATAAGATGGGGATATTTTATAAATCAATTTGATAATCGTTAGTGTAATTAAAGATCAATTAAGATAATTAAAAGAAAAATAAATAATTATAAAAAATATATTTATATCTTATAAATTTAATGTTTTGACACTCTAAGCTTCACCATTCAAAATATGAAAAAAATAAAGTTTAACAAAATTTTAATTAAAAATTAAGGTGTTTAGATTGTAATCTTCTGCGAACATTTGAAAATCCTATGATTTTTTTGAATTATGAAAGTTGTACTGACCAATAATGTCAATGGATCGTTCTTCTAATAATAATAATATATAAATCGAGACGATCTGTTTGTCTTCAAATGATATCATCATCATTCAAAAGATAGAAATGTTGAAATAATATTGAAATTAAAATATTATATTTTAATTATCAAATTTAATTTTCAAAAAAATTATAATTATACATATACTTTTATTTAAGTATAAGTAAAATTACCTTTCATAATCATAACCTTAAAATAAAGAAAAGAAGAGAGAAGAGTAACGTAGAAAATATCAATTAACTAAAAATTCTAAATCGATATGTTATTACTTTAGTTAAAATAAGAAACTATGATTTTTATAACTAATATACATTTAAAAATTTTTATGATTTTTTTATCCTTATAAAATTATAAAAAAAATGTATTTTAAGATGTTTATTTGATATTTTTTTTTTTTTTTTTAGATTTCTGAAATTTAAATTTCAATATATTAAAAGATCTTTTATATTTATACTAACATATAAAATAAACTACTAGAAATATTTTTTGAATTCATATAGTAATAAAAAATAAATTAAAATTATCAATAATAATTAAAAGAAATTTAATTTGTTTACTTTTATAGAAAAAATATGTTAAATAAATATCATATATTTTAATTATTAATTATTATTTAAGATAGAAATCATTTTTGAGAAAAATATTAATGTGTTTTTAAGAAGCAATATAATTATTAATTTATAATAGTGTTCAAGAAATAATTTAAGACATTTTTATGGTAATATTGTGTGGGGCCTAAATATAATTTCGTCTATAATATGGATTGTGATGCAATAATATATTAAATAGTTACCGATATGTAATTGACCTATGAACTCTGACGCTGCCGAAAGCCAACTGAGCATCCAATCACTCAATGAGTCGATAAAATAGCACCTGGTATTAGGCAACCAGCACCAATCCATATTCATGACATAAAGTAAATTTGTATAATACAATGCTCTTATATTAAGAATAAAACAGAAAAAAAATTAAATACATATTATAAATATATTATTTATATATAATAAATTAAAGAAAAATTTTCGACAAATTCATTTCAACAATGTGAGTAGCCGTTTAGAGAAACAAATTTTTTTTATCAATTTTAATTAAAATCACATTTAATTTACTTTTTATTTATATTCAGTATTCCTGTATTTAATATAATAAATTTAAATTAATAAAATTTAAAAGAATATAATATTCATTAATTTGATTAGATATTGAGAAATTATAATTGTAATTCCACAATTATTATATAATTTAAATATAAAATATATAGGGTGACCATATTGTCGAGTTATAAAAATGGGACAATGTAATGTCGAAGATTTTTACATGATTAAAAATTGTATAAAACTGCTATATATAGAGTTTCAGCTTGATTGAATCCTTGAAAGTCCCGAAATTAATTTTTTAACTGCAAATCTCGCGCCAGCACGTGACGTGGTGCCATCAACAGAGCCAAACCCGCGCTGGATTGAAAAAAATATTTATTAAATTTAATTTATAATTAATTAAATTTAATTTAAATATAATATAAGTTAATTAATCCAATTCAAATTTGCGAGATAGTCGAGTGGAGACACTCCAGATTTTTTTCTGAAACCATAGACTCAACTATATTTTACTTCTTTCCGAATACAATTTATCAGTACAATGATAAAAAAAATATTTGATAATTTATATATTAATGCTCATAGATATATTTGACAGCAATAAACATATTTACATTCACCTGAAATATTTTCGTCAATGAAAAGAATTAATATATTATTATATTTAGTAAATTGAAAAGAAATAATAATGATATATATATATATATAGTATATATATATTTATAATATACCTATACAATATTTTTGAAGTTTGAATTTAAATTGAGTAATTATAAAAATAATTAATTTTACCTAAATAGTAAAAATTTTAAAAGATATCTAGGATATATTTCAGAAAAAAAGTTAAAGAAAATAATCGCGATAATCAATTTTTTTTTAATTATTAATTAAATAAAAAAACAAGTGAATATTTAATAGGGCCTCCTTCTCTCCTATAAGTTAAATTAGCCCTTCCAAACCTCGCCTTATGGAATTTAAAAAAAGTTATGGTAAAGAAACTTAATCTATAATTATAAATTTTTATAAATATTTACTATTTATTTTTGAATATTTATTTTACTAGTGATTAGTATTCAATTTTTTTTTTTAACTAGAATAAATAATTAATTTAAATATACAATTTCAACAAAAAATATTCATATTTCTATTTCAATTAATACAATTTTTTTAATAGAAAGTTACTGTATTGTATATTAACTCTTTACCTATGATAATTGTTGCCTAATTGAGAGTTTTCGTGAGGTTTCCATCCATTCAATCCATTCATATCGCCCTCACTTTTTAAGTACAACACTAATTAGATTGTGCACTCATTCAATAAAATATGTATAACTATCAACACGCACATATAATTTTAGAATTAGTGATACTATTAATTTATTTAAATATAATTATTGAAATTATTCACCTAACCCTAAAGAGAATAGACTCATTAAAATAACATTAATGCATTCAACAAATTTCTATTAAAGTCATAAATTAATATTTCTATTTTTTCCACTATTATTAATTTGTTCTTTTATATTGGGATACATTAGCCTGTGCCTTTTTTTGGTGGAGGAATTTTTATATGAAATTATTCTAATGAACAGTAGGCACTTTAATAAATTTTAATAAATTTGATATATGTAGGGTTGGTGGCTTCGATAGTGAAGCAGATGTATTAAAAAATATCGTTTTGTTGAAAAGTATTAGCAAAAAATATATCGTTTTTATTGAAAAGTGTAGCAAAAAATATATCGTTTTTGATGAAAAATATATACACAGGAAAAATAAACGTCTTGGAAATCTTCGGTTCTTCGTTCTTCGTTCTTCGGATATTTTCGTCGTTCTTCGGATATGTTCTTCTTAACGTCTTGAATCACAACTGCTACTGCCCCGCTGCTACTGCTGCTACTGCTCAACTGCTCCGCCTGGCCTGCTTCACGGCTTTTTATACCCTGCTGGTGACATCTAAGCAGAGTGGTGGGGGCTCTCGACGACCAATCGCGTGTGAGGCACTGAACGAAGACCCAATGGATGGATCGCTTATTATTGCCAATCGTAGGCTTCTAAGAGGGGGTAGCGAGGTTTTAAATATATGTCCCAGCGCAACTTGAATTTGCTTAGTCGCTCGGAGAACATCTTCATGAGAAAATAATAAAATAAATTTCATTTTTTCAGATCCTATATATATATATATATATATTGTCGTATATAGTATGGTTTAAAATATGGGTTGGTTAATAAAAAAAATGGATTTAAAAATAATATTTAATTAATTGGTAGCACTCTGGATAAATTTTGAAGAATAATTTGGTTCATGAATCCGCGACAGTTGATGAGGGAAAGGATAAAATTGAATTTGTTCAGAATAAAATGCAGATATAAAATTATAATAATTAAATTTTTAATACTAAAGAATTGATATTATAATATTTGATACAGAGTAATTATAAAGAGTTGTTTGTTGATAAAGTATTTGTGAATTTTATAAATTAAATTAAATGTTTAAACTTAATCAGCAATTGCAATTTTATAAGTAAGGGTCGACCACTTAGCTTTATTATAAGTATGAATAGTTGGAGAATTATTAGAGACTGGAGTCTTCTGGATCATCTTGAGGATTATCAGAACATCTTCTTGACTACGTCGGCTCCTGATGGGGTGGCCGGGATGTCTCCCCCTTCAAGGGATATTTGTCTCCACTTCTCCAGAACTACCGGAAGACTAATTCGAAAATTGTTGTCCCATCAATAATGAAAACTCTTCATCCCTCTCCATTGACATATCTCGAACATTTCATCACTCCCCCTCTCCTCTCAAAGACCTTCGTTTATTGGTCACCTCTCGCAGACATCTCTGGCAACCAGGTGTGCAGCATCTGATGAAATTTTATAAAAGAATTGAGAAAATATTTGTCTTCATCAATAGAAACCATTTCCTTTTCAGTCTCTTTGTTTTTTCAAAGTTTTACCTATTTAATTTATGTGGGTGAGTACGTGCTGATGTCAATGTTTGTTAGAAATGTCTTTCTAGAATTTTCCCTATCTTTGTGTATTAAAAGCATATTCATGCGGATATGTTACAATATATATATATATATATATATATATTATATATCCTAATAAGAATAAAATAAATAAAAATAATTAGTGAAGGCAAGGACGTTTTGCTTTATGCGCATTTCAGCTTGTCAGAAGAGTTATTACTGTCATCTATCAAATCCTGAATTGCGATCACTCTGAAGTTGGCAACACTAATTCTATTATATAAACACCTGCAGGATTGATTGCATAAGAGTTAATAGGAAGATAAATTCGGACCACGGTGTAATAATTTAAGATAAGGAAAAATCAATCTATTTGAGACTTTAAAGTGGATTTTAATTATCTCTCTATCTATCTCTGTGGCTCTACGGAACTCTAAAGTTCTTAGTCGCAGCAACCACACTCCTCCAAGTATCCCTATTCTGAGCCACAACCCTCCAATCTCTATCCTCTCCCATGAATTTCACGTCCCTTCCTACATTATACACCCATCAGAAATCATAATGAGTGATTTTGTTTTCAACAATGATCGGTATTTGTTATCTAAATAGGTTATTTAATAATTCAAGATGTGATTACGAAACAGGAATGATCTTTTGTTGAAATGGATTTTTGTCTAAATTTATCTGATCGTGTGGTTTACAATGAATTGTCGAAATAACTATCATGCAGCCATCTTTATTACTTTTCCTTTGCTGAATAGTCTACAGGGAGCAATGAACCTAGTAACGATTTGAAACAATTGGAAATGAACTACCCAAGTCAATGCGACTCAAATGAAATGTAAACATTATCAAAGAGCTTTTAAAAATAAAAGCAATTTCTTTTCTTCAAATAACAATTAACTTAAGCTCTTCGATTTCATACGAAAAATAAAAATACAAGAATTGTATTTTTTAACAAAGAACTTTTTGCATGAAAATGTCAAATAATAATGATTATATTTAATAAAAAAAAGTTTTAAAACACCATATAGGTATATTTCTTATAATATCCATTTGTGTATTTTTGTATTCTTTTGTAGGGCCAGTTGATAACTCGTGAATTGGGAAAGAAACCAGAACCCGAAGGGCTCCCCTCAGGACATGCATTTACTGAAACGATCCAACATCCCGATGGACGTATTACTGTTCAGGTATTTTATTTATATTCACCCTTAAATAAAAAATAATAATAAATAAATAAGTATATTGATTTTTCAATGTATTTCTTTGAATTAGGTCCATTATAGAGATCCCGATGGAGCACTTGGAAGGCATATATTCGAATTGAATCACGTGAAAAGTACAAAAGTAGAAGAGGATCCAAAAAAGAAGAGGAAATTTATTAATAATAATCCACCACACATTGCTCGACAAACACGAAATAAATTAATTAAAGAAGGTAAAACAATAGAATAATTAAAAATTTCAAATAGAAATTATTAAATAATAAAGCAAGAAACTTTTTTATTTTAATATATATTAATAAATTATTATGAATTAAAAATTAATTATAAAATAAAATATTAAATATTCTTCTCTATCTATTCTTAGCAAGTTAATCACATTATTTCATTTATTATTATTATTTTTATTTAATATATTACATCAATGATTTTATTTTAACTACTAGCATATCCTCCTCCGGCACCACGACTCCGAAGACCAGCGCCCCCACCTCCTGTGGAACCTGCGGTATCATATGCCCCTTCAGCAGCGCATCATCATCCACGCTTCACCCCAAATCCTAGCGGTCCACCCCCACCAGTTTTCACCCCTGTTGAACTTGATCCTCAATCACTTCATTTTGCAAACACACCAGCTGTACACAATGTTCACTTTGACCCCCGATTAACTGATCTCATACAGCCTCAGTATAACCTTGCATATCAGGACCAGCTGCCTATTCATTGGCCTCCCGAGGATCCCAAATATGTCCATCGCCTTCCTTCATATGCCCAGATTATGTACGACTCAGATCAAAGGTGAGTTGGTAATTATTGAATATGAACAGGTAAGAAAGTGATTTAATTAGTTTAAGAAATGTTTCAACACATAAGAGACTACAAAGGGGAGGATACTGATTAACTGAACTTTGACGAATAATTTTAACAGTTTAACAATAAATATATATTGTGACAAAAAGTATCCGGAATTTCTAAATGAAACACAAAATAGTTAATCTTCTTCAATATTTATTTTGTCTCCAAAATATGCCTCTTCTGAAGCAATACACATATGCCAACGTTTCTTCCAATCTTCGAAACATTATTTATAGGCGTTGGCCGGGATGGCGTTCAGCTCTCTCGTCGCATTCTGTTTTATGATCGGTATGGATTCAAAACGGATTCCTCGGAGTGGAAATTTTAATTTTGGAAAGAGGAAAATGTCACACGGGGCGAGATCTGGACTGTACGGTGCCTGGCCGATGGTATTTATCGAGTGTTTTGGCTTAAATGCGTTCACAATCGTGGTTCGATGAGATGGCGCGTTATCGTCGTTCAAAATCCACAAATTGTCTGCCCACACGACGGACCCATTCACGCAAACGCCTCAAAACAGTCACATAATACTCCTTATTGACCGTTTGTCCGTCTGGAACGTATTCATGGTGCACGACTCGACAAAAAATAAATTCCGGAAACTTTTTTGTCACGATATATAATAAAAATAAATAAATCAACACAAAAAGAGGGTACAGGGGGCAAATACCGTCTGATTGGACTTTGACGAGTAACTTAAATAAATTTATATGGATTATCTAGTTCTTTAAACAAATTAAATAATCACATTAGTTATTTAAATATAATACCTATTTTTTTTAAATCAATTTAATAAATAATTTTTTTTCTCTATTTATTTAATTATAATTTGTTGCTTTTTTTTTTAGCTATTAAGAGCATATTATATTATAAAATTCTTATCATATTTTTAAAATTTATTTAATCACAAAAAAATTTACAATAAATAATTTTAAAATTGAATAAATTTTTTATTATTATATTTTATAAAAATGAGTGTAAAATGAATATTAATCATTGATATTTTTAATGAATAATAAATGGAATTCGGAACAGGGTAAGAGATGTTTGAAATGTATTTAGGTATTTATCAATTTTGTACTTAATTAGTTATAGTTGTAGTATAAGTTTAATCTATTCATATATAACCATTAATTATAATATTACTGATTGTTAGTAGTATTACAATCGATAGCTTTAATTCGTTTATAAGAATGAAAGTTAATTTCAATAGCATCATCAGATGGCTGTGTCCTTAGTATGTAAAATTTTAGCATGACAATCATGAAAAGTAGAAAAATAGATCATACGTTAGCATGTAGCCAATTAAATCATTAAGCTTTAATTACCAGAATACCGTTTGATATTAGTAGTTCAAGTTTATTTTGACATTTTAAGTCAAAATGCATGCTTTGAATGATCTCATATACCGAAATACATGATACATTACTTACTTCTGTTTCAAAATTCAAATTTTTCAGTGCCTAAATAAAAATTAGGCCAAAATTTTAAATAAAAATTGTTTATTTGTACAGGATCAAAAGTGGGAAGCCTCTTGATAAATAAGAATCGCTTCTAATAAATAAAATCAACACTTTAACCGGTTTAGGCAGTAACCGACTTGATAGGTCCTTTCGTAGGGAGTGCAAAAGTCAGAGTTTTTTTTTTTTTTTTACTATCTCGCAAGAGATAGTATTGCGATCATGAAAATTTTCGATGTCGAGATTTTGATGTTTTCATAAGTTTTGAAGGTCTAGTTGAGAAAAATGTCTCTGTGAGTGTCTGTGTGTATGTAGATAAGATTAGAAAAACTATTTGGGCTAAATAATGAAATTTGATACACGGGCATTATTCAAAATTCGTAGTTTTCTATCAACTTTTGAGAAATGTAGCTCAACCTGAAGAGGGTCATTACCTACAACGTTTTGATTTTTTTCCTCTAAACTGATTGTAAAAATAAAAATATGTTTGATAGTTTTTCACATGATTGAAAATTGTATAAAACTGCTATATATAAAATTTCAGCGGAATTAATTTTTTTAACACGTTGACTGACAATCACGCGCCAGCATGTGACGTGGTGGCATCAACAAAGAGCCAAACACGCGCTGGTTTAGTAAATATTAATTATTAATTTTAATTTATAATTTATAATTAATTAATTAATTTAAATATAATATATGTTATTTAATTTAAATATAATATATGTTATTTAATCCAATTCAAATTTGCGAGATAGTTGAGTGGAGACACTCCAGATTTTTTATACCAATGCTCATAAACCATACAAATAAACTAAATGTAGAACTGTTGAATGAAAATTATTATTATTTATTAGTTCATTTTTTAATTTGATTTTCAAGTTAAAATAATATTATATAGGTAATTAAACATACACGCTTTTGCAATGGAAGAGATTCATTTAATTTCACAAATAATTTTAATGAGACTTCAATTTCAAATAATTATATATATATATATATAAAGGAACTAGGTCAATAAGAAAAATATATTAATTATTAAATTTGATATAAAATTAAAATAAAATTTATATATTAAGAATTGTTGCAGACAATATGGAGTTGGGGGAGAATAACAGTTGGATGGAGGGGGTAGAGACAGATCATCACACAGTGATCTAAATAGATATTAAGAGTTCTTAATATAATTAGGCAAAATATTAAAATAGACTTATTTTTGATTTTATCTATTATTATTATTAATAATAAAATAATTAGTCATTAATAATAAGTATATTTTTGAAATAAAAATCGGAACTTGGAAAAACTCGAAAAAATCTGATGACAAGATATTATAAATAATAAATTATTAAAAAATTTGCAGAATATATGAATAGGATGTAAATATCGCAGGATAAGAATTGTTGCATATATATAAATATTCTTGATGAGGTCAAAAAGTTTTAAAAATGTCATATAAATAATTGAAAAGAAATTAAAATAAATGATTTGTACATATAATTATATACATTCAAACATTTTGATAAAATAAAGTGAATTTAGATTATAAGTAATATAAAAAGAATGTGTATAAGAAATATATTAATACAGAGGCGCGGATTAAACGCCGGCCGGACCGGGGGCCCACCGAAACCTAAATAAAAATATTTCCTTAAAAAAAAATTTAAAAAAACTGTTGAGTTTTTGGATAATCGGAGTTTAAATAAAACAAGTTTTTCTTGATACAGATCTTTATTGAACAACAGATCTTTCTTCGGTCGTGTTTGAACCCCGACTAACTTAAGAAAAAATAATCAACTTTTGGGTCTCGGCGTCCAAAGTAAAAATTATGTATTTTTTACATAAGTACAATATATGTAAGTATAAAACAGCCTAAATTATAATATAAACAAAATTTGTCTTTCAATTATAATCGTAAATAACAGAGGGCCCATTTCAATTTTACCGCCCGGGGCCCCCAATCAACTTAATCCGCCACTGTATTAATATATTAAGACAAGTGGATTCAATTTTTTTCTGTGTTTTATTAATATTTTGGCCTAGTTTTATTTAGGCACTAAAAAATGCGTTTTGAGACGAAAGGAAAGGATGAGGTATTGGTTGTAGAGGATGGGTCTTGATGTTTTTGAAGGAAGGAAATTCACCAGAATATCATATCAAGTGATTTCCCACTTCAAGCAAGGATCCCATTATCACCCGTGTTTAATCTCTTACTGGTATTATCACATGTGTTTTCTCCTTATGTGTGTTAGGTAAAATAACACACTATATCACATAGAATATCACAGGGAGAATAATACTCATTCGGTACTACAGCCGGCTATAATACTCCAAGTAATAACACAGGCAACCATTGGCAAATGCCAATGAATACTCTAGCGACCTTTTCCCTCATGCTCTAACGTCGCCTCGATTGGACATCGTGTCTCCTTATTTAATGAAACAACACATTCCATTTTATACTAACATCGATTAAAAAATAAAAATAAAAAATTATATTTATGAAAAAAAGAATTAAAACGTTATTCATTCGATTCTACAATCCATTAAGAAATTGTTTAGAATTAATTTGATTTAAAATGTTTATTATAAATTGTGAATAAAACAAAATCTTTCAATTTATTTTAACATTTTTCATAAAAAATTTATGAACAAAATTTGAAAATAATCTTTTTTTCTATGAAAAATTATTATTAATTTTTTTTTTAATAATAAATATTAATTTTCTATAATTAGAAAAAGAATGTTGACAAATTAAAATAATTATGTTGCTAAAAATATATTTATAATAATCTTTTTGGGGAGGTGATTTAATTTAGAATAAATAAAACTTGTACATTATATTTTTACCGACCGACGATAGTAAGGGAGGTATTGTTTTCACACCAAATTTGACTTGTGGAAACTTTTACATATCTCCATAAATCATGCATTTTGTTAACAGAAAAAAGTATTTTTAGCATGATGTCTGTCCGTCCGTCCGTACGTATAGATGTGTACAGCCTGATCGGCTCAACGGATTTTGATGAAATTTGGTATATTTAGTTAATGCATCAGTATGATGAATTGGTCAACTTTTGGTGCAAATCTGGAAACCGGAAGTGGTAGTATTAGCGATCGACGATAGGAAGGGAAGGGTTATTTTAACACCAAATTTCACATGAGGAGAGTTTTTACATATCACAACGAATCATGCACTTTGTATTAGTTTTATCCTCTTTATTAGTTTTTTCTTAATTTAAAATTATATGACGTCATCCAGCCATTCATCACGTCACAGCCTGGTAAATAAAATAAAATTAAAAATATTTATGTTATTTCCATATCGGTTTTTTATTATATTAATAGAAATATTAAAATTATTTGAAATTGTTTCTGTAGATGGAAATTAATCTACTTCAAACCGTCGGTCGGTTCGGACCTGACTACAGGTCAATTTAATTAAAGATAGAGTTAATTTATTATATTAACTAACAAATAAGTAGTTAAGTTTTAATGAAGTTTTTAAAAAATATATTTATGAATTCTGAATTGTATAAGTGTGTGTAATTTTTCCATAAAAAAAATTAACATTTGTTTTGAATAAAAAGATCAGTCATTTTAGAAAAAAATTTGAAATTTAAACCTATATCAGCAATCAAATTAATTTCGCATTTTTAATATAAAAATATTTAAAGCTACTGGTATAATATCAGTAAATAGAATATAATAGATTAGGAATATCTAAAAATTAGATTCTTTCGTAAGAGATAAAAAAAAATGGTTACGATAATTCGTGTTTTGAAAAAAGATTAGGTAGGAAGTTTGTTTATAGGGAAAACCATTTGTGAAACGACTGATGGATAGTGCAAAAAAAAAACAATGAACTGACAATACATAGAAGGGAATTGCAAGAAGATGAATTAGATAGATGTGTACGGGGATAGGAATAGTCGGAGGAATGAGGTTGCTGGAACAATCTATTTTTGAGTTCAATAACGGCACAATAGATTAATAAATTAGATGTGTTATAATTAACACATATATAAAAAGTAAATTTTGAAATACATTTATATGTAATACTGATATTAATGTTGCTTTTATCAATTTTTTAAAATGTTTATACAAATTGTATAAATGTTTACCAATTTTATCTTATAAGTAAATATTGGATTGTCTTGATTTTCCGCACCCAGGTCCTCTCCCTTCTCTAAGTAAATTAGAGTTTATAATTTACTAAAAAGATACTCTACTTACTTCTATCTAAGTATCTCTGTGGCTCTACGGAACTTGAAAGTTCTTGGACGCAGCAACCACATTTCTCCAAGTGTCCCTATTCTGAGCCACAACCATCCCTTTCTACATTGTCCATCCACCGAGTCCTTGGCCTTCCAAGCGGAAGTTTCCCAATCGGTCTTCCTACCAATATATTTTTAGCCATTATTTCCTCTCCCATTCTAGCCACGTGTCCTGCCCATCGCATTGTATAACCCTAACTATGTCTCAAGATACATAGAGGTTATGCAAATCCTCATTATGCAGTCTCCGCCATTTTCGGTCACCTCATTTTTTGCCCATAAATGCTGCGAATACTCAAATACTCTAAATCTACTCTCGTCTCTCAGGGTCATAGACCATGCCTCAAAGCCAACAGGCAAAATAATTGTTTTATTTATTTTAAGTTTTATTTCCTTTGATTATAATTTTGACGAGATAAGCCCCTTTACAGGCGTTACCCGATTGCAACTTCGATTTAAATTCTTGTCAAATATTAATATTATTATTACAGCTGCATAAGGTCGTATTTTTAGTAAAATAATATTCGAGAGAATTTTATACGATGACTACACTTATTTCATTGCTACTAATATACTACAATCATTTTCAGTAAAGTAAGAAATAGATAAAATTTAGATAAATAAAATCTCAGAACTCCTATACCTGTCCTTTTTTACCTAATACTATTTAATTAATGTATAAATATAAATTTTATATTATAAATTATAATTATAAATTTGAAAATTTAACAAAATATTATTTATGAACTTCTACAGTTCATGAAACGCAAAAATATTAAATAAATTTTAACTTTCATAAAAAGTTCTAATATTTTAAAGTTTAGAAAATTTTTTGAAAATCTTAAATGTTTAGATAAAAGTGAAATTCATCTTTATAGTTAGGTTAATTTTAAGATAATAAATCACAATGAAGTAAATGGGACAGAATTGAATCTTCCAATAAACTCATTTAACATTATTTTTCAATATTTATAATTTTTTTTTTTTCAAATATTGACCCAAAAATTTTCATTTTGGGTACTAAAAATCAAGACCAAGGGAAAGTATTTTGCATGTTGCCGAGTCTCAGAACTTGTATTATCACATGGTTATTATGCTCTTATCTTTTTTAAAAAAAAGATACTAAGATATTAAGTAGTATATACCTCATCAGTTATCCACACACACCACTAATCTAAGATTATTATAAATATAAGCATGATATATTGCTAACCTAAATGAGATGTTATATTTACAATGGCGATGAATATGAAAACTATATATGTACAAACAAAGTTCTGGCTCGAGTCGGTGAGCTCAACTGTTCCCTAGTCTTCGCCATTCCAACATCATTTGATACAAACACATTTAATATATCATTAAATTTGATATTATACTATATAATGTTAATTTAAATAGATCAAAAAATGATTATTGCTATACAATACAAACAAATCAAATCAAATTAAATAAAATCATGAGTATACTTTTTCAGATGTTTTATTTTTTTTAAATTTTTCAAGGATTAGTTTATAATTAATAATTGTTTAAAATTTTAATTAAAAATTAAAATAAACTTAATTATTTAATTTTAATAAAGATAGTAGTTTTATAAAGACCTGCAATAGAAAATAAGTTGACGTGTGGCCAGGTCCGAACCGACCGACGGTTTGAAGTAAATTAATTTCCAGCTACAGAAAGAATTTCAAATAATTTTAATATATCTATTAATGTAATAAAATACATATAGGCATATAACATAAATATTTTTAATTTTATTGTATTTATAATATATATGTAAGACCAGGCTGTGACGTCATGAATGACTGGATGACGTCATATAATTTTAAATCAAGAAAAAACTAATAAATATGATTTTCCCGAGGATAAAACCAATACAAAGTGCATGAATCGTGGTGATATATAAAAAAATCTCCTCATGTGAAATTTGGTGTGAAAATAACCCGTCCCTTCATATCGTCGATCGCTAATACTACCACTTCCGGTTTCCAGATTTGCACCAAAAGTTGATCAATTCATCCCACTGATGCATTAAGTAAATATACCAAATTTCATCAAAATGCGTTGAGCCGTTCAGGCTGTACACATCTATACGGGCGGACGGACAGACAAACGGACGGACAGACATCATGCTAAAAATACTTTTTTCTGTTTAGAAAATGCATGATTCGTGGAGATATGTAAAAATCTCCACATGTGAAATTTGGTGTGAAAACAATACCTCCCCTACTATCGTCGGTCGGTAAAAATAAAATATTTATTATAAAATTTATCCTAGAAATTAATAATATTTTTTTTTTGCTTTTCAATTCATAAAACTAATCACTATTAGCGAAAATAATTTTTTGATTGTGATAAAATATTAAAATTGTATTCTTTTATCATCTTCCATTTCGATAAATCAATATACAATTTAAATGCTTGAATATGCTTTATTTATATGAAATTCTAAAATAATAATAATAATAGGTACTAGTTGAAACATTTCAATAAGTTATGTAAATTAAAATTAAACTTAAAAATAAATATACATAATTAAATAGAATAAAAAATTTAATACCGATATATACAACTTAATGATTAAATATTCGATGAAGTTTGGAGGTTAATGATATATTTGCTTTATGCGCATTTTGGTTGTTATACCATCAACAGAAACTTTTTTCACAACTCGAAAATAAATTAACAAAAAATAATTCATATTACGTTATAAATTTTTAAGTTTAATTTTAAATCATCTTATAAATAATCTTAATTTTTATTTTATTTTCAGTATTCCGCATCAAATTTCAAATGGAGAAATTGGATATTCCTATATAAATTTTTTCCGTGATGATTCAAACACTCCAGTTTCATCAGTTCAAGTTATACGTGGCAACTCGGCACCCAATTACATTCCCTGGCAGCAATTTCTACGTCCACATTTGGTTGGTGAAGTGCACAATCAACATTTTTCAGGTGAAAATCAATTTCTGTAAAACAAAAAAAATCAGATTAGTTAAAAATAATAATAATAAATCAATAAGAATATTTATTAAGGAACTAATATAAATTAATCCCTTTATAATTTTTTATTCCATATTTATTATAATTGTATTCATACTATGAAAAAGATATTAAGTTTTTATTTGCCTTTAAAAAGTCTATGAGAATAATGTAATATATATATTTTTTTTTAATTTTATAAATGCCAACTTGTTAATTACAAATAAGAATAATATTAACGATAATAACAATAAAATAGCACTACACATTAAATTAAATATCAAACATTATAATAATAATCATAATAATATGATTACCAGTATTAACGCTGAGTATCTAAACTCGGCTAATAATAATAATAATAATAATAATAATAATAAAATAAAGTTTAAAGGTAAAAAAGCTATTAAAATAAAATTTATTTTTTCATAAAAAAGTATACTTATGTTAAGGTGGTTATGTTAGCTTTAATTGGGGGATGGAAGATTAGCTAAAAAGCCTAATACTCAAAAATGGTAATTTGGGGAAACACAAGAGATCTCAGAATAGATATGCAAAATTTATCCGAGGTCAAATCTATATATATAATCCAATATGAAATACTGATAATTATTAATACACTAATAGGGATGGGAGAGAGGTAGACAATGTCAAAGTATATGAAATTAAGGTGTGTCACAAAAGAGTCATATGAACTGCAAGAGAAAATTTTTCAGAAAATAAAAAAATGATATTTTTAAGGGGCTTCAATAAAGTGTAGTTAATGGAGATCAATGCTAGTGTTACATAAAGTATATTTATTTATAGATATTGGTAATGAATAAATAGGAAGCTCTCTAATATTTTCTGTACAGATTTGTCTGGATGCGCATGCGCATATAGCACATTCTATTAAACATTATACGAGGGTAGGTCAATAAGTCCGTGACTTTTTGAATGAAACAGGTTTTTGGATAAAAATTATTTATTTTATTTTTTAACGTAGTTCCTTAGAGCTCTATATACTTGGTCCAACGTTTCTCCAATTTTTTATCCCTTCCAAAAAATAAGATTTTTTGGCTTTCTTTGGTGCCGATTTACCCCAAAAAAACCGCTGTTTTGACTGCATTCACCATTCATTTGGACATCTGGTGAGTTGTGGTGGATTCACATTTCATCCACAGTTACGAAATGGCGCAATAACTCGTCCATATTGCAGTTAAACAACGCCAATACCATAATGCTTAATGAGCACACGAAATTTACTTTTTTTAATTTTCTTCTCAAATCAAGTCTGGATGTCAAACAAAAACTAAAAGACCCAACTGGTTCAAATTTCGAGCTGAAAACTGACAGGACCAGTGTTACCATTTCATTTAAGAGGCGGGGCATTCAAAAAGTCACTTATTGAAATTGTGTGTGTGTGTGTGTCTGACTTTTTTTAAATTTATCAAGTGCTCATTTTATATTCTTCTTTTTTCTATTGTATATATAATGTATATATTACAATATAATTTTAATTTAATTTTTATTTGCTTGATACTCAGTTTTAATTTTTTTATCTTTAAGCTTTAAACCTCATCATTCTTTATTTTTTTTAACTAAATTTTAAATTGATCCCCCACCTAATTCTATTAGAAACTTAATTCTATTTATAATTTATTAATATGTTTATTTATATATTATTTAATTTGAAGAAAAATTTATCAACTTGAAATAAAGACAATCAGGGAAACATAAAAAAAAATTTTTTTATATATTTAAAAATTAATTTACCAATAATTATAAATAATAATCCAATTTATTTATATAAGTTAAAAATATCTGGTTTGTATATTATAACTTATAACGATTTTTATTTTTATAGATTATTATTATTTACTATTATTTATCTTTTTATAATATTGAATTTCTAATTATTAGAAATTAATTTATAAACATAATGATTCAAATTATTATTAAAATTATTATTGTTATATGTTTTATGAAAAATCAGATATTTTAAATATCACATTTTATTTTTTTTAATTAAATTATGTTTATTAATTAATTAATGTTTCTTTATTAATTTTAATTCAGAATTGTCTGGGACATCTCTACAAGAGAATTACAAACAGGCCACGAGTGAAAATACAAAAATAGCCCAAGTGCACAATGCCACAGAAATAGTCGATAATAATAATAATAAGGTAGAGGAAAATTTTAATTCAAAGGATGGTGAATTGGAAAATCCAATTACGAGTAACGCGGAGGAAAACATAAAAGATATTAGCGAGGAGGAGACAAGAAAAATTGAAAAAACAGAACCGCCCAACGAATCGGTGGAAGAGGGAACAACTACAATAACATCAACAACAACGATCACGACAACCACTCCAGTGCCATCATCTACCCTCTCATCCGTCTCGTTAGAGGAGAGTGAAAACACCAGTGAAAATGATAAAACGAGCGAGGAGAAAAAGTGAGAATCTTCAAAAAAAAAAGAGATGGATTTCATATGAGCAGATTTTGATTTCTCACAGGAGTGTATTATTTAGTCTCTTAAAAAAAAAACTAAAAGACGATATATATTAATTTATAGTTTTTTCTATTTTTATACTTAACCTACCTAATCATTATAAAAATATCTTAAACAAGTGCTTATGAAAAATATAATAATTTTTAACATAAATTATTTTTACCGACCGACGATAGGAAGGGAAGGTATTGTTTTCACACCAAATTTGGCTTGTGGAGACTTTTACATATCTCCATAAATCATGCATTTTGTTAACAGAAAAAAGTATTTTTAGCATGATGTCTGTCCGTCTGTCCGTCCGTTGTGTGTCCGTATAGCCGTGTACATCTTGAACGGCTCAACGGATTTTGATAAAATGTGGTATATTTACTAAATACATTAGTAGCATGAATCTACCAACTTTTGATGTATATCCGGCAGTGAGAGTTTACAAATTATAATTTTATATTCATTGTCGGAAATTTTTTATTACATTAAACTAACTGGTGAAATAAAAAAATGCATATATATATAATGTTTTTAATTATTTTTAAGTCGTCGGTCAGTTATATGCCTGGCCACAGCTCATTTTTTAATTATAAGTTTAATTAACCTGGCAGGTTTCTAGAATAATGAGCGCCCCGGGCAAAATTTGACGCCCTTTCATACAAATTATCAATGTTGTGTGATAAAAGCCATAAAAATTCTTAGGTTTCATTATTTTTATTAGTAAATTTTTGGTTTTGTCTATTAATTTCTTTTATTAGTTATGCATTTTGACTATAAAAGTAGTTTTCTTATAAATAATCAGCTCCCCAGACCGCCTTCGGCGCTCTTTGCACGTAAATAGGGGGCTCTACTCTCTGTACTCAGAATTGATACTTAGTATTTGGTAGAAAATCTGTATGTAATAGGTTTTCATTTATTTTATTTCAGTTTAAAACATTCTTTCTTTTTTTATTCTTATTTATATTTTAATTTAATCAGTAAATTGTAATTTTAATTAATTATAATTTTATTGCATATGTTATAATGGAGTATAATATTTCTTAATTATTTTCATAGATTTATTGAATAATTTTAATTATAATGAAATTTAAGAAAATCTAAAAGTAGAAAATTTAATAATTAGGTATGAAGATAAAAAAATAAAGTTTAATTGACGATATAAAATTTTCTCATTTTTTTCAATAGTGAAAAGAAAGAATATTCAAATTAAATAAGAATAATTAAAAAAATAATTATATAAGATAAATAAGATCAAAATATTTGTTTAAATTAATTGAAATGATATTTGAACATTAGAATAAAAATATAAATATTCATTCTTTTTAAGTAAATAGCTAGAATTATTATAATTCATTTCAATGTATCAATCTTCAAGATAAAAATATTCATTGTCGGAAATTAATAGACACCTTCACTGAGCTTGTGGAGGCTCTTATTGAACAACATGAAATATTATAAAAATGTTTAAAAATTAATTATTATTGTTTATATATTAAAAATTTTCAAATAGAGGTATATAAATATATCTTTTGTCTATAATGCCTCAATTTTCCGGAAAGACAGACAGACAGACGTAAAAAATTCTAAAATCAATTTTGTATTCTAGAGGTCATGAAACACGCGAAGATATGCAAAATATTTAAATTCTGACCAATGTGCAAACCTTTATATATATATATATATAGATATAGATATCACAATTATATCTGTTGACAATAATAAAATAATTATCGATGTGACCTTTATTTGGTATCATTAAAGAAAAAACAATTTAATAATTGTTAAAAAAAATCGATGTCTCATGATAAATGATCAATTTTAATTAAGAAAATTTAAAAATAGTAAATGTAAAAAAAAAATATTTTAATTTTATATCGGTGTCTCTCAAAATTTGGCACCCGGCTTGCCCACCCCTTTTTGGGGTACTTATTATATTTAAAAAAATATTACAATATTAAATATTATAAATATATAAAAATATCAAAGATATCATTAGAATATTATATATTATAATATTATAAATATAAAATAAAAAATGTTTATCTATCTAAAGTTGAAAGTAGGTTACTTAACATATTTTTACAATAAAAGAAATTAAAATATAAAATTTATAAATAGAATTATTTGTTTTTGTATTTAATTTTGATGATGTTATATTTGTATTAGATTCAAACAATACTGTGATCTATTCTAATTCTATTTAATTTTTATAATAATTCCTAAATTAAACTATTTTTTATAAATAAAATTTAATGTACTATACTTCATAAACAAATTATATATTTAAATATTTATAAATATTTCATTTTTATATAATCAATTATAAGAATTAATATAGAAAAAAATATATAATTGATTTATGATAAGCGCGCCTAGTTATGCTGCAACCAAACCAACAGCCAGTATGATTTTATTGTATACATTTCCTTTAATTTAACATTTATTATAATATTGTATATAGGGTATAGCATACAATCGTTGGCCCCCTTAAGCAATTCCTAGCAGTCTTTAATGCATATCTGGGGAAATTGCCGAACAATCTGTGTCAAATTAGGTTTGCAGAACATAATTATTATGAGCATTTTGATGAATAAAAAAAAAATCAATGTCTCATGACATTTTCAATAAGCACGGAAAAATCCTAAAAAATACAGTTATTGGCCCCCTGAGTTATTGGCCTAGGTATTCTATAGTGATTATACAACCATACAATAAACGATTACATAACCATAGTTAATAGTGGAATTTTTAAAATAAAAATCTCTTAAATTGTGTTTTTGTGATAGGGGGCCAATGACTGCCTCGGGGTCAACGACCTGATACTTTACCCTATTTGTCAATAACCGTAATAATTAAAATAATTATCTATATTACTAAACAAATTGAAAAATCTTTTCTTTTATTTATTAAATTAAAAACACCATCTGAATCAAATAATGCCAAAAAATGTGAATTATTGTATTTAAATTAATTAAATAAAAATATTTTTTTGTTTTAAGTTATAGGAATATTTTTATTGACATCAAAATTGTTATATTTATAATTATTTTTTAATATTTCAATGTTTCAATGTACTAATCTTGAAGATAAAAATATTTACTTTGAACTTAAAAAATATAAATAAAATCAAATAAAAACTTTTATTTTATATTATGAAGTATTGTTAATAAAGTTAGGTGTCGATTCGATGCCTACTTTAATTTAAATAGATTCTTAAACTTAAAAACCATATAATAACTGAATTTATCAAAATATATGTGGCAGGTATTCACAAAAACATAAACAGGGTGTTTCAAAATTGACTTTATATGTTATAAAATGAATATATTTTTAAAATACACCCGACTTTAAATTTTCTTAAAAAAGCACATATAAAACATTAAAATTTAATATAGATATTATTAACAAATTTTTAGAGAAAATGATTTAATAATAAAATAAGTAATATAGAGAAAAAAATGAACAATTTAAATTATCAATTATGATTAAAAATAATTATTCTTCATAGATTTAATGGAAAAAATTAACCTCTTTATGAACTGGAAGATAAAAATATATATTTACTCATATTTGGATATTAGCATTATAGATTATATTAAAAGACTAGAATTACAAACATGAAAGGCCTAAATAAATTAAATTTCTAGCTCTAAACATGATTTTTAGAAATAAAAATAAATTGAAAGGCAACTTAATATATTACTGAAGATTTTTCAAAGGAAGTCTTAAATAACTAGGAAAAAATACCACAGGTGATAAAGGTTAGAAAGGAAGAGAAAATTGCCATTTTAAAATACCATAAACTCATAATTAAGGATAAGATAGGGGGCGAAACATTAGACATCATCTCCAGTAGAAAAACAAGAAAAATAATACGAATAATGATAATGAAAATGAAATTGAAACAACAAATAAAATAGATAATAGTAGAGAGAAAAAGGTATAATATAATTGAAAAAAACAATATATAAACAATATATGTTCACTATTTAGTTTTTTGTAAAAAATTAAATCCCTTGGAGATATGAAAGAAAAGATTACTTATCAGTGACATGCAGAACTTGGATACCTCCAATTTATCATCTAAATTATAATATTGAGTTAGATTATGTAAATAATGTATACAATCACAAACTCACTCTCCGTCCAATAAATAAAAATAGATACTTTGAATTTAATAACTATCAAATCAAAAAAAAGAATGATAGAATTTGGAAGCTCTCTATTATATTATATCTATTGTATGATTGGAAAAATGAAAAAAAAAATTACAATATAAAAATCTATCTATCTCTGTGGCTCTACGGACCTCGAAAGATCTTGGCCGCAGCAACCACACTTTTCCAAGTGTCCCTATTCTGAGCCACAACCCTCCAATTCCTATCCTCTCTCACGTCCCTTCCCACATTATCTACCCACCGCGTCCTTGGTCTTCCAAGCGGGCGTTTCCCACCTGGTCTCCCTCCCAATATATATTTCGCCATTCTTTCCTTCCCCATTCTAGCCACGTGTCCTGCCCACCGCAGATTTGATATTTTAATTTATGTTCCTTGTTTTTAAAATTATCTAAATTGTATTGTTTTTTATTAATTTCTCCTAACTTCGTGTTGGGCGTCGAGAGCCGTTCTCTCAATTTTCTACAAGCAAATAATGATCCGAATCACAATCGGCCCCTCTATAAACTCTAACATCCAGAATATTAGACTGGCGTCTTCTGTCTACCAGTACATGATCAATTTGATTACATGTTTTTCCGTCTGGCGTGTTCCATGTACCCTTATAAATATTTCTATGTCTATAAAATGTGGTTTTTATTATTAAATCTTTTGCGGTCGCGAAACTTATTAACCTAACCCCGTTGTCGTTGCTTGTTTGATGGAGGCTCTCTTTTTCTATGTATGTTCTAAATAATTCCTCTTTTCCAATTTTGGCATTAAAATCACCTAATATTATTTTACTGTTATAATTTGGGACCTGATCTATTAAGGCTTCTAATTCCTCGTAAAATTTATAGTTGTAAAATAGAATAGAATAAAACAAAAGAAAAAACGAAATAAGAGAAAGAGATAAAAAATGGATATCGTTTTAGTTACCGCTCTTATCATTGGATGATGACTTGTCCATACAATTACAAGATTAGTATAATTCTTGTAATTCGTAGTGATGTATAAATAGTATCAAAGGATCGAGTGACACACTAACAATACAATCAAAAATTTATAGAAAATTTAGAAATAAAAAACACTGGATAAAAGCTTGAAAATCAGGAGCTTGAAATGCAGTCGACCACTCTTGTTCCGAGCTGCGCGCGCACCCCATATACTAAATTATTTGTAATTAAATAAATTATAGCAAATAATATTTTAGAGAATATATAGATTTATTAAACAGAATTTTTAAAAATTTATTTATACGATATCTGCTTCACAATATAAAAATATATTTAATTTTTCAAAAAAATTAAAAATAATTAATATTTTTTTATATAATATATATAAAACAAATACATTTTAAAAAAATCAAATTAATTAAAAAATACTTTTCATACGGTGTAAATAAGTTCAAACATAAATCAATTTACTTTTATATTAATTAATGCAAAATTAATGCAAAAATAGTTATAGGAAAAACTATAAATTATAATCATATATTATTAAATTACTGTTTATTACAGTTAGAAATTTTTACATATACTTTTTGTATAAATTCTATAATAAAAAAAATGACAGATGAGAAATTAAATATACTTTGTGATAAGTAATCAAATTTTAGAATGATTATTATTCATTATTAATCTATTATCTAATTAAAAAAATATTTATAATTATTATTAGTTTTTTTATTATATTTTATAATTTCTATATTCAAAGTGTACTTTAAGATACCAGATCTATTACAATAGTCTCTAATAAATAAATGCAATTAATGACAAAAATAATCAATATTTATAATTTATTAAACATGAATATTATTTCAAAAATAAAAATATTGTCTGTTTCTTTAATTAAATTATTGCATAGCTTAATGCCCTATACAATTAAGTATCATTAATTTATTATTCTTATATTTATTATTATATGTACATATATGAAATTTCAATCGATTTTATTTTTTTTCTAATTTGCAAGTACATATTATTTTAATTAAACATATTGTTAATAAACATTTTACTCGAGGTTATTATTTAATTATATGCTATTTTTTTACAATATAATTTATGTTATTTTTTTTTTATCTAGCAAGAATATAAAAAAAAAGTAAAATGACAATAGGAAAATAAATTTCAAAAATTCTTTATTAATTTGCAATATAAATGACTAACATAAATTAAATTTTATTGAAAACATAATTATTTAAAATTTATGTTTCATTGCAAATAAGAAAAATTTTATACTGTATTGGCAAAGAATTGTTAATTTTGAAAATAGTTATCATAATTCTGACAAAGGCAGACGTGAAATATAAAAATGTGTTTATAAATACCAGTGTGAGCCTATTGAAATAACAAAAGAAAAATTATATATATATTATTCCTAAAATTAAAATATATAGCTATTTTTTTTAATGGAATTAAATAAATTAATATTTTTTTTATTTATATATAAAAATAAAAATGGTGGCACAATTATCTTTTTTAGTTATTATGTATAAACATTTGACATTTCAACGGACTAAAAATATGAAATGTTAATTTTACAAAAAAAAATAAATAAATAAATAAATAAATAAAATAAAAATAAAATAAATGAATTAAATTATACCTCTCTATATATGTAATAAACATGGCAATTGGAAAAAAAATAAATAAATAATGATAATAATATTACTTATGTCTTGATGAATATATAATAGGGGCCTAATTTTTTTTTTCCTTCTCTCCAACTTGCTTTGTTTTAGTTCCGTTAAAAATAACAATTTAAATTTGCATAGCTACTTTCCTTTTACTTGTTTAGTTAGCGACGTTCGATTAAGAGAACGGGAATGGATGGATAGATTCCCACAGGAGCCAAGGACAAATTGGAAAGGAAAGGAATATTCCCAAAGAGCAAAATAGAATGAAGGAAAAAAAATATATAATATGTAAGAGATAAGTTCAAATAAGTAGAAATAAAAAAATAAAATAAAATCATAACTGAAAGATTATCATGAAGGAAAAGTGGGAGGAGAAAAGAGCAGATATCTCTTGTCAGATATCATTTTAATTTTTTTTTTTTTTTTTTTTTTTTTTTGTTATGTTTTGAAATTAATCTTTATAAAACATGTCCGGGAAATGAAAGAAACAACTTGTAAATAAATATAAATTAATCTTGTATTTTATTAATATGGTGTATGCTGAATAATATATATTGATCTCTTTTCAATTCTCTTTTTATTTGAAACACGAATTAAATGATTTAATAATCAATATTAAATAAACAATAGGTATATATTTAAGGCGGCCAAACTGTGGCTCTTTTCGAGTTTATTGTGTATCAATTAAAAAATTTAGTCATGACACAAAAAAAGGTAAAATTATTTCCGATTTGACTCTTAAACATTTTCGATTTTTCAATATGGCTCTAAGTATCACCAAGTGGTATATATTATATCTGACAAAAAGTCGAATTGGCAGTCGTGGGACTGGCCGCCAGAAGTGAAAACTTGTGCGTAAGAAATTTGAAAGCAGACGGAATGCGCACCAGCTTCACGAGAAAAATGAAATTTATATACGTATATATATATATATAAAATTCATAATTATTTTTTTCAGCAAACTGATTATTATTACAAAAATATTAAAAATACGATGTGTATGAATATATATATATATGTCTGTCTGTCTGTCTGTCTGTGTGTGTCTGTCAAATACTCAAAAACTACCCGTCCGATTGCGATGAAACTTTCAGGGATTGTTGTGGGCGTCCCAGGGAAGGTTTTAGTGTAGTTAAATCCAAAATTAATTTATCCAAAATTAATTTAAATAGTAATATTTTGGTAAGTCTATTTATGGTTACCATGGATACATTGAAAAATTTACAATAAATAAATAAAAATAATTGGAAATCTTTTCAAATTATTATTTTGATAAATTTTATTAATATTTTTAATTTTTTTTAAACTGCCAAAAATAACATACCCATAATAATAGTTGTAATAAAAATAAAAATATAAATCACAATGTAAGTAAAATATTGAATCGTTTTATTTATATTGTTTCAATTATTGTTTGAATATTTATTAAATTTATATATAGATTAATTTACATGTTTAAATGTATATTTAATAAATTTATTTATTGATTCTTAATAATTCCAATTACTTTCTTGAAAATTTTTTTTATTTAAAAGCATATTCAGCATATCTCGCAAATTTGAATTGGATTAAATAACATATATTAATTTAAATTAAATTAAATTAATTCAATTATAAATTAAAATTAATAAATAATATTTATTAAACCAGCGAAAGTTTGGCTCTCTTTTGATGGCACCACGTCACGTGTTGGCGCGTGAGATTTCCAGTGTTAAAAAATTAATTCTGGTACTTTCAGCAATTCAATTTTCGATGTTGAGATTTTGATGTTTTTGATGTTATAAATAATATTTATTAAATTATAATTTAATTAATTTAATTTAATTTAAATTAATAAATATTATTTAATCAAATTCAAATTTGCGAGATAGTCGAGTGGATAGTGGAGTGTTTGGCTCTTTGTTGATGGCACCACGTCACGTGTTGGCGCGTGAGATTTCCAGTGTAAAAAAATTAATTCTGGTACTTTCAGCGATTCTATCAGGCTGAAATTCTATATATAGCAGTTTTATACAATTATTAATCATGTGAAAAATTATCAAACATATATCTTTATTTTTACGGTCACACACACACACACACATATTTAAAAATTAATTTATTAAAATATATATTATATAATATATTATATATAGTATATAATTTAATATATATATATATATATTCTGAAATTAATTTTAAATTATATAAATATATTAGAAATTAATTTAATATAATTTAACACATAATAATATATTAAAATATTTTATTTTATATATACATAATTTAGTAATACTGATTATTAATGTAAATATAAATAATAATATTTAATATGGCAAATATGTAAAATTTCGTAAAGAATGTATCAGAAGTTTAGTGTCTAACATTCTGGCGTATTGCGCATGCGTATATCGGTCGGTCGGTCGGGTCGGTGTCGTTTTGGAATCTCACGCGAAATCTATATTTTTTCCCCATCCCGCAAAAGTGCTCAACGCCGCTAAAGAAGTTTTCACTTCAAAAAACCACTTCTTGGTAAAGGTTCCCCGCCAAGTTGTGAGCCCTAAAAAGTTAGGAAATCAAAAATGTTAGGGCCCCGCAAAGTTGTCTTTCAAAAAAATTGTTTTTGTCTGGTGGCCGGCCCCTATAAGACCTAAAAAAAATTAGGCCTATAGGTGCCACCGTTTTTTTGCTGTGAGGGGGTGAAAACCGGTACTTGCCACGTCCAGTATAAATATACGCTTCGGTGTTTTCTTACTTGGCGGGATCGGAGCGCTACCAGCGCTCCTAGATTATACAACAATTATATATTATTAAGGTATCATTTGAAGGTTTCAAATGGATTAGATGAAATTAATCCCTAGGTGAATCTTATGCTCACGAAGCCCGTAGTGCTACATCCAGCCCTGTCCAACCCGCCCTTTGTATCGCTTTCTCATTATTTGACTGCGAATAAATATTTGAGAAAATGATAAAAGGATGAAGATTTACGTTTCTTTTTAATAAAACTTTTAAAGCAATGTTTCTCATGTGATATTTATTTTGAAGTTTTTGTTACAATTATTAAAGGGATTTTTATTTAAAGCCCACATTAATTGTAAATATTATTTATTAAATTAAAATAATTGTACAACGTTTCGATTGTTTATTCTACAATCGTTCTCAAGTAGTGTGCGCTTGCTCCAACTCAAGCGAACTAACTGCATATATTATGTTGCTTCAGGTGCCCTGGTATTTTTCTAGTATATAAATGTCGAATGTTGCGAATACTTTAAAGCGAGTTCAACATTGAGTCAAACTTTAAATTATAGATGTATATTTATCATCGGGGGGGAGGAGGTTAATTCAAAAGGCAGACTAAATACCTTGACAAAATAAGATATTCCACAAGGAAAAGAGTATAAATATATTTTTTATTGAGTCACTTTTGTGGAAAACCTTTCAAATGTGTTTTTCTCACAACGACTTTTTGTGGAGTTAGCCCTTAGAATATGAAACACTTCATATATATATAATATATCATCTATGTGTATGTATGTGTGTATATGACATTAAATTTAAGAAAAAGTTGCCAAAAACTATACATAATTTTAAATATAGGAAATCCTTTATACATTTAACCAGTGAATGTATTATTATTATTATATATTATTACATATTCTTTCACCTATAAAGACAGGAATATCTCATAATTATCATCAAAAAATAATTTGAGATAATACTTTTTATCAAAATATACTATCTAAAAATATTTAATACCTGTATTATTAATTTAATAACTAATTTAATAGATTAGAGAATTATGGAAATAACAGGAGGATGATTAGTAAATTACATAAGAATGAATCTTTGGAAATATATTAGATGGAATTTAAAAAAATATAAAATATTTTTAAAAATAAATTTACCAGAGGCTTTATTCGCACAAGATGACATGTGGTTTTTGATTTAAAGGCTTGTCAATCAATTTTAAACAAATTACAAATATCTTTAGATCATTAGTAAATATCGACATTTGATATTACAGAGATAAAGAATCCATTAATAGTATCAAATATTAAATCATAGCCCATCCCTTCCATGGAGGTTGATTCCCAACCTACACTCCTTTATGATCACTCATCCATAATCCAATTATTAGAATCTCAAAAAAAATATATGCAAATTTTTTTAAAATACATTTAATAAATAACAATTTAGTTTTTTTCTGAAATTTTCCAGTTTTAATGAAACAATAAAACAAAAAAATATCTGGGCATGGCAAGTTTTATATGATGAGGTATAGTTTTTTCTTCTTTATGAATAAATAAATAAATATTCATTTAATTAGTGAGCTTTGGCATTTTAATATATATATATATTTATAATCATTTGAAATCTTAAAGGAAATAAAAATTCCATACAATTAAATCAAACTTATGAAACAAATATACATATTATAATTAACATTCTTGTTACAATTACACAAAACAATATTGAAATTATATCATATTTGTCAAATATCAAAATTGCTTAATCCTTACTGAACATAAAGAACACCATTAATCAAATGTCAAAACTAAAAAATCAACTCCATTTCTTATATGCATGTGTACTCTTGTAGCCATTGCGATTGAAACAACTTAGAAAAGTTAGTTCAAAAATTAAAAATAAATACAACCTGAAAGATATCTTGAGATTGAGGTATCATTGAAAATTTCAAAGTAATGAAATAATTAATAAAAAAAAATTGTTTCTTATGTGAAACGAAAAAGACCCTAAACGATTTGGATTTGTCAATTTCCATTTACTCTAACGAGAAAATAAACGCTACACTTCTGTAAGTTGTTCCAAGATAAAGAAAAACTTTAAATTTTGAAAGTTCGAGGTGCCTACAAATCGTACTGAAATTTTTGAATGAGGTTACCTAATTATGGAGGTTTATTTCTAGTATTAATTTTTGATAAGTGGCGATTGCTGTGTTTTAGTATATAAAATTTAAAAGACAACTGTCGTATAGGAGAGAACAGGCTGAGACATCAGTAATAGACAAGAAACCAGCAGAGTTACCAATTTTGGAGCTTATGATTGTGAAAACTGATAAGATTTTTTGGAAAAATATGAACTCTTAAACAGTTGTCTAATGGAGTCTTAAACATTAGTGAATTATTGCAAAACTACATTGCTTTCCCTTATCTCGGCAACGTTGCCAACATCCCGAGATTTGCTTACCAAAATCCCTGATTTAAGTATAAATGTGCGTTTCAGAAGCAAAAGCGATTAACTCCACATTTAAAGAAACTGAGAAAATAAAGCCCAAAGTTCACAGTTTGTATTAAATTCAGAGTTATTGATTACAGAAAAAAACATATTAAATGTAATCTCGAATTTTAACACACTATGAGCGGGGCGGGTATTTGTACCCGTTGCGGGGACTGCCACTTATAAGCGGGGCGGGTATTTATACCCGTTGGCACTTATATGAGGGATATATATTAGTTATCGTTTAAAAAATAAGTAATTTTAAGTGACACAAGGGAAAATATATATTATATAAGTGGCAACGGGTATAAATACCCGCCCCGCTTATAAGTGGCAGTCCCCGCAACGGGTACAAATACCCGCCCCGCTCATAGTGTGTTAAGATTATCAAGTTCATTATTCACTTCATATGTTGCAGATTACCTTACATCACATTTCTAGCAAAATTTTAAAAATGAAACTAATCGGTTTGGATTCTGAGTGGTACAAATAATGTTTTCTCCTATTTCATCTCATAGAAAAATTGTTCTAATAAATATTAAAAAAATAATAAAAAGTTTGTTTACCAAAAAATGAATTTCTTTTCTCTCTGACCTATTATAAAAGTTTATACTGTTTATTTGTTCCTTGAAAAATTTGTTTTGTGTATTACTCACCTTTTTATTATTTTCCATTACTGTAAAAGTGACACATTAAATAAAGAATAAATAAACATTTAATTTTTTACTAGATTATTATTATAGTGTTTTATTTAATAATAGTATTATATAAAGATATACTTCCAAATTCAGAGTCTGCATATGCTGAGAAAAGAGATTGATGCGGTGTAGGATTAAATTCAGCAGCTGCTGTCTGTCGCCTGCCCTGCGAGGCCGAGGAACTCCTCACCCGTTGGCATAAATTTTGTATAGTAAGCCAACGGTGGTGGGGAGTTACCATGCCTAACTAAGGCCCACACAGACACCATCTTATTATACATCCAAAATCTGTAAACAAAAAAAAAATAATCAATATATTATTATTATTAACATTATTAGTAAAAATTCAATTTTTTAATTATTTTTTTTTTTAAATTTTTAATCATAATACGATAAAAAGTTTGATATTTTCTAAAGAATTTAATTTATACTTAGAAAGATTATAGAAATAATAAATTAAAGTGGGGGAATATTGAAAAAGGTTTACATATTTTGGTTCGAGTCATGCTCGTTTGTTACAAGGTTGTTTGAAACTTTTTAACAAAAGTTTTTTTAAAAGAAAAATTCTTTGTTTTTTTTTATTAAAGAAGACTCAGATAGAAAAGTATGCAACAGCGTCATTATTATCATTTGTCACTTTAAGCCCCTTAAGCAACACAAAAGAAATTTGTTTCAATCATATTTCATATTTTCAGTTTTAATTTTTTTCTCGTACAAGATACCACCAACTTTATGCCAACCATCAAAGGGCTCGTTTTTTTGCAAAAGTGCTAATTGTAATTTTTATTATTATTATTTTTTATTTTATTATTATTGTTATTAGTAGTAGTAGTAGTAAGACTAAGTAAATTGCACAATGAAACAATATATAGATATATGTATGTATATTATAATGTGTAAAAATAATTTAATTAAGATAAAATGTTATTTTATAAGGTGCTTGAATAAGTTCTCGCTGTTTTCTAACAGATGGCGTTTCCAGTAATATAAGTGAATGATATTTCTGAAACGAACGCATTTCTAGGAAATACTGTTCGTATTCTTGAACCCCAGTGTGTTTCTGTTTGCCACAGTGTCAACCACATTTTGTTCTAAGTGCCTAAAGATGTCGAGTTTTGTGCCACAAAAAGAGTATTTGCGGGGAATTCTATTGCATTATTTTATACAGAAGAAATCAGCAGCTGAAGCACACCGAATTCTTGTTGAGACGTATGGGGAACATGCTCTGTCGGAAACGACTTGCAGAGACTGGTTTCGACGGTTCAAAAATGACGATTTTGATCTTCAAGATAAAGAGCGTTCTGGCGCACCGAAAAAGTTTAAAATAATTAATATTGCTCAATTATTATTGATTGATGCATGCAATGCCACAGTGTCAACCACATTTTGTTCTAAGTGCCTAAAGATGTCGAGTTTTGTGCCACAAAAAGAGTATTTGCGGGGAATTCTATTGCATTATTTTATACAGAAGAAATCAGCAGCTGAAGCACACCGAATTCTTGTTGAGACGTATGGGGAACATGCTCTGTCGGAAACGACTTGCAGAGACTGGTTTCGACGGTTCAAAAATGACGATTTTGATCTTCAAGATAAAGAGCGTTCTGGCGCACCGAAAAAGTTTAAAGACGAAGAATTGGAGGGATGGGAAAAAGTAGTGTCTTGTGATGGGCTGTACTTTGAGTGATGTGTTGTGCACCACATTGTGTAAATAAAGCATTGATTTTCACAAAAAAAAAAACAGCGAGAACTTATTCAAGCACCTTATATATATAATACTATTACAATTTGTTTTTTAATTAAATATTTTTTTCTTTTTTCTGCATATTAATTCTTTCTTAATTAATTGATTTAATTTATTTAATTTATTTTATTGTTTTATTTCAAAGTATACAATATATTATATAAAAGTAATAGTGTAGTTCATTTATTTGGCAGACACTCAAATTTTTTTTTTAATTTATACGGTAAATTAATGATATTTTGATAACAAATATTCAAAGATAAATATTTAAATTATTAATTATTTTAAATTATAAATAATTTATCTCTTTTTAAATCAGTGGATTCAATCCAGGAAAAAAAAAACAACAATTATATATAAATACTAGAATTTAGAAATTGACTAATAAATTTGATATATTTATTTATTTAATTATTTAATGATGTAATGGAATATCTATTTATTTTTAAACAGAAAATATGCATCTATCATGTATAAAAATTATGGATGACATCAACTCGAAATATGATGATGAATCGGTCTGGCCAAATGATGATGATAATGATGATTTAGTATAAAGTTTTTCAAATTTGTTTTATTAAATTGGTAATATTTTAAACTTGTTTTTTTTTTTAAATAGAAGCCAGAAATATATGATTGGATTTCTTAAAGGATGAATTTTTGAAAGTGTTTGCTTGATGAATCGTTTTCGTCACAGCGATTGTGTTTTGGAATTAGAAGACGAGTTCGTTCACCAGATGGTGAAGAACTCCACAGCCGCGAAGGACAAAACAGCAACAACAACAGCAACAGGAGCAGAAAGGAACAGAGTAGTAGCTGTATTGAGGGTGGCGTTCGAAACTCAAGGCCAAATTGATTTGCTACCAAACGACGAGTTCACCTCAAATCAATATATCCAGCAACAGATCAAATCCAAGAATCCAATTCCAGTAGTAAATGTCTTGTCTGCAATAACATTGTAATATTTTATTACTATTCTCCACACCCATATATGGAATATACACTTGAAAGAACAAATGAAAGGGGACATAAGGAAACTTTTTTGGTATAAACATTAATTACTTGAAATTTGATCTAAATATAAATTTAATTGGAATATTATTAAGAGTTAACGAAAAGTGGTATTTGATAATGTAATATCTTTGAGATTAATTTTATCATTAACATTATCAGTATTCAGAATCAAAGGAAAAGGATAAGAAAGATGATTTTGAAATTTGAACAAGATTATGATTGATAAAATTACAATTACAATTTAAGGTATATTGTTAAAATTTGAAAATTTTACATGTTCTTTCTGAAAACTGCTATTAAAAGATTATTACATAGTATATGAACAAAATTTATATTCTGTAGGTCTTGTCTAAAAACTCTTTATACTTATTTACTAATATATATTAATATTTATATTATATTTATTTACTCACAAATGTATTTATTAAAGCTTTTGTGGTTATTTTGATAATTATTAAGTGAATTTTTATTAAAAGTCTACATTGTTTGTATAAAATTATTTATTAAATTAAAATAACTGTATAACGTTTCGACTGCTTATTCAAACTTGAAAACGACTGCAGAATAAGCAGTCGAAACGTTGTACAGTGATTTTAATTTAATAAATAAATTTAATAAATACATTTATACAAACAATGTGGTCTTTTTATAAAAATTCACTTAATAATTATTTATTTACTATACTAATAATATACTATACTAAATTAATGTTGTATTAATATGTTAATTAAATTATTTATTGTAACTATTAATGTAATCAAAATAAATTACATATTTGTAAAAAAAAAAAATAATAATAATAATAATACTATATTTATGGAATTAGAATTAATCTATTTAATTAAATAGTCAAAATAATTTTATTTATCTACGAGTAATAAATAAAGTCTTAGGTGTACTATACTATTTTTGATAATTAAATTGTTTGTGATTATTAGCATTTTAGAAGGATTATTTCATATTATATTATAAAAAAATGTGATTAATAATTCATTTCTCATGGAAAAAAAACCTTTTCAAAATGTCCTCTATTCCATCAATGAACTGAATTGTTTTTACAAATCATGATTCATTAGAAAGAGAGATTTTCTTTAGGCTATAAAGAATTCACGGTCATGGGATTCTCAAACTATGAATCAGAACTAATGCAATCCATTGAATAATTATATAATATTGCATTATTTTCTTAAATATATATATATAGGATATAATTCTTGTTAATCATGTATTCTAAATAAGTAATTCATCATTTGAATTTATTTTTATTTATCAATCAATTCTAATCAATTTTTTTTATTGAATTCTTTATTATATTAAAGTTATAATTTATTCGATATTAAACCCTGAACTCAGAAACATTTAAAATTTGTCACTTGTCTCAAATAAAAATATGTCATATCATGATCATTATTAATTTAAAAAAAAAATATTTTGATTGCATAAGTCTATTTTTCTCATTTTTTTTTTCAATATTATTGATTAAATAATTTATTTAATTCATATTCAAAATGGTTAATTATCAATAAGTTCAACATTTATATTAACAAATTCAAAAAAGAGAGAGAGTATATTTGAAATTTTTATTTAATTGAAAAATATTAAGTTTGGTTAAAAAATAATTAGATTAAACTGAACGATAGATTTGAAGGTGTGGTCATTTGGGTTAAGATATTTGATTATATAATCCTAATAACGACCTCGAAACTATAATCTCCTTTAATAATTTTTTATATAAAAAATTACTATTTTGGAATTTATCCTATATAATGATATTAAAAAAATTTTAATAGTGATAAATAATATTATAGTATTTAACTTATTTACTATGATTTATGATAATTTAATTACTAATATATATATATATATTCCCACCACAGGGCGTTTTCACATTAATTTTTTTTTTATAAAAAAAAGAGTTCATTTTATTAGTATATAAAAAAATTTTTAAAATTTCTTCAATATTGTATTAAACGAAATATTCAAAATCATAATTCTAATGTTTTAATCGATATAATAATGTAATATTTATTTTAAACATTGAAAAAATTTCCTCATTAAAATAATTAATATTGCTCAATTATTATTGATTGATGCATGCAATTTCATATGTTTCAATGTAAATGAGAACCGCTTTTGATTATTAATAAATAAATACATAATTGTTTTACTCTAGAGAGTTGAATACCTTTCCTGAATGATATCAATCAATTTCCATTGATTGAAAATGAAAGGTCTTTTGCTAATTGGCTCAAAGAAATAACCTACTGAGATAATTAGCCAATATACAAGTATTAAATTAGGCTTAATCTCTTTTACATAAATTGATAGTAATTGTTTGAATGTTAATAATTAGGAAAAATATAACAATAAAATTTGTAATTATAATGTACAATTTAATTTTATTGAGTCATAATTTGTATTTTTATATATTTTAATAAATATATAAATGTCAATTATTTTCGATATACCCAGATAAATGTTTTATCATTAATAAAAAAAAAGAAATAATTCTATTAATTAGATATTTAGATATATTCTTAAAATAAAAGTTTATCGAGTGTTTAATAGTGATTGTGTAGCATTTAAATGATCATTAGTGTTAAAGTGTTGTCTATTTCTAAAGCATCGAAACCACTTTCACTTGTCAAGCATAATCACCATAAACTGCATATAAAATTTGTTCAATTAAAATAAAAAAAAATATCTCACTAAATTGCATCTAATTATTTTACTTTGGTTAGTTGGAACAATTTGATATAAGCTTAGAATTAAAAATAATATTTTTCACGTTCAAAAAAATAACACATTAAAAACATTTAAAAATGAAATCGTTTAATAATCATTTGAAAAAAAAAACAATTTTTGAAATATTATTTTAATTTTTGTCAATATTTTAAAGATTACTAAATATTTTAATTTTTATCCTGTCGATTACTTTTTCAATGAAGCCTCTTACAAAACCATATGTGTTTTACTGTCCATTGGATATAAAAAAATCATGTATATTTTTTTCATTAACACACTCTCTCTCTACCCTTACATCATTTGTATTACCGCTATAAAAGAAAAAAAATGTTCTCCGGTCTCTCTCCTTTGATGACCTTCGTCATTGAAATGGATAAGCTGCTGGTATAATATATTTAATACGACACGGAAAGGTGCAACCAGGTGAAAAGTAAAATGAGAGAGAGAGATGTACAATTATTATCTTTGTGACATTAGTCAATATATTCGATAATATAAATTATTTAGTTTAAATATATAGGTTTAAAAAATTCGAATTTGTTATTTATTCATTATAGGCTAAAAATATACGTTTGGGGAGTTTTAGATTATAATGTTATATATTTTTTTTTAGTTTAAAACCAAATGTATCAATTGATAATTATTTCTTTTTCTCTCTCTCTCTCTCTCTCTCTCTCTTTGGTTATATATAATATATCAAATTTTTAAATAAATTAATAAATAATTTAAATTCAATTCACAAAAACAAGATTTCATGAAATGTAAAAGTATTTGTAATTAGAACATTAAGTTGAAGGTAATATTGCAAATTTTAAAAATTAATTAATTTTAATTTAGAAAAGAGTGATATACATCCATTTGGAATTTTTTAATGTTTATAAAAATAGCAAATAAATTAGCCAGTGAATTTATATATATTTATTAGTTTCATTAAGTATTTATTTATAATGAATTTAAAAAAAAGATTTTTATTAATTATTGAAAATATTTTTTTGGAAAAGAATAATAAAAAAATGAGTTTAAGTCATTTTAAGTTATATATCCAATTCATTTAGGTAATTATATAAAACAGGTGATGTTTATATATAACTTAGAATTAGAAAAATTTATTTATATTGAGGTTTCATAGTGAGGATTGAAGAATACAAATATATCTTTAGAGGTTTATTTCATTGTTCCTTAGTCTGTCTGTCTCAATATTATTGAACGTATTTAAATTCTATTGCTTCTCAGTTTTCTTGTATAAAGACTCTAAATTTTATTCAAAAATTTACAAATTAACTTTTTAGTAAGAGATTCTTTTTTTGGTAAAAATAAAATTATTTAACATATGATTTTTCAAAAATTATATGGTAAATTAATCATATTTATAAATTTTCAAATTGAATTCTAAACTCATAATCATATTTAATCATTATTTAAAAAAAGAATAGAAGAGGTGTAAATATAGGCATTCAGTTTTTTATGTTTGAATGATATTCTACACTCGTGGAAATCATACGATGTGATATCTGCAGAGTTTTTAGCTCATTTTGATGATGACCTGTTTATTGGATAATGTGAAATTTGATTGAATCCCTAATTGCGATACTTGGCTCATACGATATGAAATTGATCCATTCTTGAAGCTTATGATCATGAGATACGAAAAATGGATCGTTTATAGTATAATAATGTTAAACGATCATCGTCTAAAAAAATGAAGCTCCATTAACTACAGCAAAGGCTGGTTTATAGGCGTATTTATGCAACCACCCAATAATTTCAAGTGATAAAACTTGCTTTGTTGCTAAACATGTAAAATAAATAAATTTTATGTATTTTCCATATCATTTAGACATTTTTAAAACAATATTAACAGTAGCTCATTTTTGCACCACCATATTGATTTCCTAACAAATTAAAAATCCTCATTTAATGCACTATTAAGTGTATTTAGAAGAAACTTTACTACAAAATACCTAGCAAACTTGACCCAGTCTATATTCCAAGAATGCATTTTAGCACAAGTTAATTTTTAATAGCTAATATTGGAGTCAGAAAAATGGTATACCATATTTACCCCTTCTACTCTTTGATTTATTAATTAAAAAAAAATCTAAAAAATTATTAAAGGGGAAATTGATATATAAGTAATTAAATTGGTTAAAACACATTAAAAATTAAAATAAAATAAATATCAATATTAATAATAATATTATAATTTTTTAAAAAAGGCGCCATTGGGTGTGGGTAGCGAACCTGCCTCACATTCACATGGTCCCGGGTTCAAGTCCCGGGCCTGGCAAGGGAATTTCTGTAGCTGGGGTCTATCATAGACGGAGTCAACACAGCCTCCGGAAACAACATTGTGGAAAAGCTACTTGATAGCGCCTCCGATCAAGAAAATCAAGGTAAAGGTTGAGAGGACCCGTTCTACTGATCATAGGACACCTCATTAATATAACCAGCTTGATAGGCGTTGTCCTTGCGTAGGAGTCAGAGGTTTGTTTTTTTTTATTATAATTTATTAAAGTGTAAATTATCTTTTAGATTTCGACTGTTTTTGCCGCTTTTTCTTGAATATTTTCATATTAATATAATAATCGAATATTTCATATAAGATATATGTATATAGTTTTTGTAAAAAAAATTGTTCAAACCAGATTTTAGTAACTCTTGGAATCCCACTAATGGATTAAGGCGTATCATAAATCAAGTTTGGGAAACTTGCTAAGTTTCTTCTAACAGCACGTGATAATGCGCATCAGGCTTAAAAATAAATCACTTGTCTGTCTGAGTGGGAAGAACCCCCAAGAAGGTCTGAAAAACTACAAAGTAATTAAATAAAAAAATTTATCTAATTCATTCAATGTTTACCTCTTCTCAAAAAGGAATCAATTAAATCAACAAAATTTGGAATCAAACAAGATTAAATACTAGAGAGTCTGAATGACACGAATTCACTAAAATGATTTAGGTAATCTGGTGTTTCCAATATGTTCTAATACAAAATTATATTTACAAATCAAGATATAAATTGAGGGCGAAATGAAGTGAAGTAAAGAGGAAGTCTTTTGAGCAGGATGTATGCTTGCTTAAAATATGTCATTTGGCTAATGAAATTCGATTAAAGTGAAATTTAACACCAACCTTCAAACTTATATATATATATATAGTAGCTACTCAGCCCCATGTACCCTCGAAGTAACACATAGTATATTTTTGAAAATCTGTATGAAAAAGGTTTTCATACATTTTATTTCAATCAGTATATTAAATCATGAATATCTTTTTGTGTTCTTATTTATATTATATTTTAATTTAATCAGTAAATTAATTATATATTTTATATATTGTTACTTCTGCAATCGAAACGTTGTGTATATTTTTATATGTATATTTTGAATAAATTTACAATAACAAATATCAAAATGTGGTTTTATTTACAAAATTCCCTTATAAATAAAGCTTTAATAATTTAATTATATATTTTATTGTATGTGTTATAATAAAGAATACTATTTCTTAATTATTTTGATATTGAATATATTTAATTATAATGATATTCAAGAAAATGTAAAGTTAAAGACTTAAAATAAAAGTAAAATTAATATTTTTAACGTTCTATCTATAAACTGAAAATATATACATTCATTAATAGTATTAATTTAAATTTATTTATTTTTTTATTAATTTTTCTCTCTCTCTCTCTCTCTCTATATATATATATATATATATATATATATATATATATATATTGAGTTTACCATATTGTTTTTAGTTTAATTTTTGGAATTTTCATTTATCCCTCTCTCTCTATATATATGTATATATATATATATATGTATATATGTATATATTATATAAATAATTAAAATGTATATTTAAAAAAATAATCTTTTAGGTAGTATTTGAATTCAAATATATAATACATATATTTTTATCAGTATTTTTTAGCATATATTTTAAAATATCAAAAGAATGATATTTTAAATACACAGACACACTTTTAGTTTAATCAATTTCCCTATTGTATGGATAGTACACGAATAAGTCATTAAAGTTGAGAGACAAGCAGAACAAAAGATTGTTGACCAAAGTACCCTTCACATGCATATTAATTCTGCCAAGTTTGAAGTGTTTGTCATTTATTTAAATCAGATGAATTTGAATGGGACATTGATTTCCTTGTTTTCATTTAGAAGGATATTTTGATTTTATTCTTAAATTAATGTGTTGATTTTAGCTCTTAAAATAATTTATTTCTTCTTTATTAGTTTTTACAATAAACCATCTACGGGGTTTAATTTAAATTTTCGATTCTGTTTCAATTATTTTTATTTAACATTTTTAATTATATTAGAAAAATTTTAATTTAAAAATTATTTAATAATTTGAAATTTTTTGATGTTTAGAAAAAAAGAGATAAAAAAATATTATTATTATATATTTTTTACCGACCGACGATAGTAAGGGAGGTGTTTTCACACCAAATTTCACATGTGGAGATTTTTACATATCTCCACGAATCATGCATTTTCTAAACAGAAAAAAGTATTTTTAGCATGATGTCTGTCCGTCCGCCTGTCCGTCTGTCCGTCTGCCCGTCTGTCCGTCCGTCCGTCCGTATGTGTACAGCCTGAACGGCTTAACCGATTTTGATGAAATTTGGTATATTTACTTAATGCATCAGTGGGATGAATTGATCAACTTTTGGTGCAATTCCGGAAACCGGAAGTGGTAGTATTAGCGATCGACGATAGGAAGGAAAGGGTTATTTTCACACCAAAGGAGATTTATTTATATATCACCACGAATCATCCACTTTGTATTGGTTTTATCCTCGAGAAAAATCATATTTATTAGTTTTTTCTTGATTTAAAATTATATGACGTCATCCAGCCATTCATGACGTCACAGCCTGGTCTTGCATATATATTATAAATAAAATAAAATTAAAAATATGTATGTTATATGCCTATCTGTTTTTTATTACATTAATAGATATATGAAAATTATTTGAAATTGTTTCTGTAGCTGGAAATTAATTTATTTCAAACAGTCGGTCGGTTCGGACCTGGCCACAGGTCAACTTATTTTAAAAATGTTTGATGCCGATTAGAAAATTGAACTGAACTATCAATAATTATGGTTATATCATTTTTAAAATAAATTTATTTGTACCATTTAATTATTAAGGGAATTTTTATTAAAAGACCACATTGTTTATATAAAATTATTTATTAAATTAAAATAACTGTACAACGTTTCGACTGCTTATTCTGCAGTCGTTTTCAGGTTTCAAGTTCGCTTGAATCGGAGCAAGCTTACGGTCATTTAGAAACGACTGCAGAATAAGCAGTCGAAACGTTGTACAGTTTTTTTAATTTAATAAATCATTTTATACAAACAATGTGGTTTTTTAATAAAAATTCCTTTAATAATTATCAAAATAACGACTAAAGCTTTAATAAATTATTTGTACCAAATAATCCAATTAAAAATAACAAAATTATTTATTTAGTTTAATTATTTTTAATAATATGTAGTTTTTCTGGAAACTATAATAATTTACGAAAAGTAATTGTAATATTTTTTAAATCAATTTGTGGACAATTAAACGAATATTTTTTTTTTAATGGGTAATGATTTAGTAATTTTAATTAATCCATAGAATAAATTCATATTTTTCTATTTTAGTTAAAACAGGATGTTAAATTTATATCTTATCTTATTATGCTAGCTAAAATTGTATATATGTATTTATCTATATATATTGGTTCTCAAAAACCGCTCTAACGATTTTTTTCAAATTCACACTAGATATAGTATTTATAAAGAAAAATTAAGTTTTATTGATGATATCTCTTGAAACATACAGCTTCATTATTAATTTCTTAATTGAAAATTATATATGGAAAACGTCAAAATTTTTAATACTGCCTGCTAAGACAGTAAAAAAATGACAATTTTTTATCTAAATACATATAGTCCAGCGGTTGGACTGATGTTTTAACGAGTGGATTTCGTCGGTTCGAAACTCGCCGGGTGAATCGTTATTTAAAAATGAAAATAATGATTTTGTTATTTTTTTTTCTTTTTATCTATTGTTTACTTTTTAATAAATTACTATTCTATATTTATTTATTCATTGTTCTTTTATTAATAAAGTTTTAGATAGTTTTATAAGTTTTAATATTTTTTCAATAAAATATTATTCAATATATTTATTAATATTATTTTATTTATTATTATTGAGTACCCGAAGTTCCATTCATTTTAATCAGATTGATGCAATGATGCAACAGTTAATAATTGTAATATTGTAATAAATTTCTATCTTGAAAATTGTTACATATTATTCAGGATATTTTAAAAACTATTTCTTTCTTTAATTAATATTCATTTTTTCTATAAGTCAGATATATTTCCAAATATTAAATAATTTTTGAAGTGAAAACTTCTTTAGCGGCGTTGAGCACTTTTGCGGGATGGGGAAAAAGTATAGAACTCGCGTGATCGTGACAAACACCATGAAGCTAGCACATTACATCTGCTTTCAAATTTCTTATAACAGAGCGCGAAATTTGAATTGTCATTAGAACTGTTTTATAAATTATCTCTAACATATAAATATATATTTATTATGTAAAGTTCATTTCATATATACATATATAATCAAAATTATACGAAATGAACTTCACATAATAAATATATATTTTATGTTAGAGATAAGAATTATAAAACAGTTCGTATTGCAATATTTTAAACAAAGTTGTGTATTTATATATATATAAATATAAGTTACAAATTTGTTTAAAATATATGTTTAAAATAATATATAAGTTATATATATATACATGCATATGAAATTCATCTTTCTCGTGAAATAGCGCGAATTTCGTCTGTTTTAAAATTTCTTACGCAGAAGTTTTCACTTCTGTCGGCCAGTCCCACGACTGCCAATTTTGCTTTTTTAATTCCGAAAAGCTGCAAAGCACGTTTTTTTGTCTTTAGTTTGTTTTATAACCACTTGGGGCGCTAAACAGTTTTTCAAAAAAACACTATAGAAAAAAAATATATGTACCTATATATTATATATTTATGTATTATTGAGGAGCACAAGTTCATTAATTTTAATCAGATTGATGCAAATGTGTAACATTTAATAATTGTAATAAATAATTAAAGAATTGTGTATCAATATTTTTTAAAGGGTAGAGCGAGAGCTCGGTGTCCCAGGTATTAATATTACCAGCCAAATCCAATAATAATGAATCATTTTTTTTAACTTAAGTACCGAGCCGAGGCTCGGGGTCCCGGTACTCTTATCTTATTATGCTAGCTAAAATTGTATATATGTATTTATCTATATATATTGGTTCTCAAAAACCGCTCTAACGATTTTTTTCAAATTCACACTAGATATAGTATTTATAAAGAAAAATTAAGTTTTATTGATGATATCTCTTGAAACATACAGCTTCATTATTAATTTCTTAATTGAAAATTATATATGGAAAACGTCAAAATTTTTAATACTGCCTGCTAAGACAGTAAAAAAATGACAATTTTTTATCTAAATACATATAGTCCAGCGGTTGGACTGATGTTTTAACGAGTGGATTTCGTCGGTTCGAAACTCGCCGGGTGAATCGTTATTTAAAAATGAAAATAATGATTTTGTTATTTTTTTTTCTTTTTATCTATTGTTTACTTTTTAATAAATTACTATTCTATATTTATTTATTCATTGTTCTTTTATTAATAAAGTTTTAGATAGTTTTATAAGTTTTAATATTTTTTCAATAAAATATTATTCAATATATTTATTAATATTATTTTATTTATTATTATTGAGTACCCGAAGTTCCATTCATTTTAATCAGATTGATGCAATGATGCAACAGTTAATAATTGTAATATTGTAATAAATTTCTATCTTGAAAATTGTTACATATTATTCAGGATATTTTAAAAACTATTTCTTTCTTTAATTAATATTCATTTTTTCTATAAGTCAGATATATTTCCAAATATTAAATAATTTTTGAAGTGAAAACTTCTTTAGCGGCGTTGAGCACTTTTGCGGGATGGGGAAAAAGTATAGAACTCGCGTGATCGTGACCAACACCATGAAACCATCTGCTTTCAAATTTCTTATAACAGAGCGCGAAATTTGAATTGTCATTAGAACTGTTTTATAAATTATCTCTAACATATAAATATATATTTATTATGTAAAGTTCATTTCATATATACATATATAATCAAAATTATACGAAATGAACTTCACATAATAAATATATATTTTATGTTAGAGATAAGAATTATAAAACAGTTCGTATTGCAATATTTTAAACAAAGTTGTGTATTTATATATATATAAATATAAGTTACAAAATTGTTTAAAATATATGTTTAAAATAATATATAAGTTATATATATATACATGCATATGAAATTCATCTTTCTCGTGAAATAGCGCGAATTTCGTCTGTTTTAAAATTTCTTACGCAGAAGTTTTCACTTCTGTCGGCCAGTCCCACGACTGCCAATTTTGCTTTTTTAATTCCGAAAAGCTGCAAAGCACGTTTTTTTGTCTTTAGTTTGTTTTATAACCACTTGGGGCGCTAAACAGTTTTTCAAAAAAACACTATAGAAAAAAAATATATGTACCTATATATTATATATTTATGTATTATTGAGGAGCACAAGTTCATTAATTTTAATCAGATTGATGCAAATGTGTAACATTTAATAATTGTAATAAATAATTAAAGAATTGTGTATCAATATTTTTTAAAGGGTAGAGCGAGAGCTCGGTGTCCCAGGTATTAATATTACCAGCCAAATCCAATAATAATGAATCATTTTTTTTAACTTAAGTACCGAGCCGAGGCTCGGGGTCCCGGTACTTATATATTATAGAATTTAAAATAAAAAATTCAAATAGAACAATTATTTATAATTACTATTAATTTACTAATTATTTAATAAATTACAATTAGTAAAATTTATAATTTTAACATTATTCTTGATATATTTTTAAATTTTTAAAATTTAATTTAAATCATTTTTTTGTCTCTCTATAAGTCAATTTTAATTATTAAAATATTTTAAATTAGCCAATGATAATAATTATTTAAATTTATTAATATTATTATTGATTATTTGAAATTTATAATTCAAAGAAAATTTTTTTTCAAAGATATTAATATAAGTATAATTTAATTTTGGTATTTATTAAAAGAGAAAAAGAAAAATGTTTTCATCATTAGTTAATTTTATCCTTTACTTTTACTTTTTATATACACCCACAAAGAAGTTTCCAATTCATCACCTTGAACAAGACATATTAATCTTATATTAATATTTTGTAACATTACAATATTTTCACTGATATCTATAATAATTCATATAACATGTGAGATCCACTAAAATAGCAATGACTAATATATACCTATATATACTATATATCATTGAAATAATGAATAATAATAACATTAATTAAAAAATAACATAACTCTTTTGATATTAAATGAATAAAAATAAATATATCTTGTTAGAATTTTGCTTGAAAGTGATAGTATTCGCCCGTTTGGCCTCTTTTGACATTTCTCTGTCCTCGACGGGCGCCTGTTGCCCTTGAACTTGGAGCCTTTCAGCACAAAAAGACAGAAAGAGAAAAAGAGAGAGTGCTTGTAATCGTGAGAGGGAAAGAGAGAGTGAGTGAGAGAAGGCAACAACAAGTCGATGCATTGAAGTCTCTCAATTCGAGACGTGGCGGATAGTCGGTTAAGTCGTGACTCAAAAGAAGATGACAGAAAAATTTTTCAATTTCAATTTTAGTTTATATATGTAATAAATACCTACATAATTATTACAATTTAATTAACAGTTGTATATTTATAATACTTACTATAAAATAAAGTATATTAATTATCATTATCAAGCAATAACGTAAAATAATTCATATATATAGAAATTAGTGAAAATTAATTATTATTAAAATAATAAATTTGATACAAACAAATAAAAGAAAGTTTAACTTAATATTAAATAAATTACTAAGGTTCATAAAGAAAACAAATAAATATCTATAAATTTGAATTATTATAAATAGTTTTAAAAAAATTCGCCCGAACAGGGACTTGAACCCTGGACCCTTAGATTAAAAGTCTAATGCTCTACCGACTGAGCTATCCAGGCTTTGATTTAATTTTGATTTTTGTCTTTTCACACTGAAATAAAGAAATCGTCCTTTTTTTTAGGTCAATTCCAAAAGGTCAACCTTTTTCTATATTTATTAGAAAGACATTTTTTTTTTCTCAATAAAAAAATATATATATAAAAATATCTAAGCTTCATTAAAAAATATATATAAATATGCGATAAAAAATTATAAATATTTGAAAAAAGAATTCGCCCGAACAGGGACTTGAACCCTGGACCCTTAGATTAAAAGTCTAATGCTCTACCGACTGAGCTATCCAGGCTTTGATTTAATTTTGATTTTTGTCTTTTCAGAATGAAATAAAGAAATCGTCCTTATAAGAGCAGGACAAACTATATATTCATCCTTCTATCATGTCTAGTAATAAATAATTATTTTACTTGTAGTAAATTGTATACTAGTATATAGATAGTGAATTATCATTTAATCTTTTTCACAAATTAAAAAATTTAAATTAAGTGGTAGGAAAAATATTTGTTAAAATTTTAAGATATAATCTATTTAAAATAATTTTTTTATAAATCATTTTTATATTAAACGCTAAAAAATTTCACAGATAAAAATCTAAATCTAAATTTTTTCTGTTTTCAGAAATCAGTTGTTTTTTTATAAAATAAATTTAAACCAATATATATACGACAAAATTTTGATTCTCTGATTTATCTATTTTTCTTTCTCTCTAATAATTTTTTCCTATTTTATATAAAAAGAACTAATAATTACCAATTTTTGATAAGCTTTCTATCAAAAATAATTTAATTATATAAAATTAAAAAAAAAAAATATTTCTTGTTATGTGGTTTTAAACAAGAACAAAATACCACAAGATATCAATAAAAAAAAACATACGACAACATAAACCAATGTTCCTTTAAGGTAGATAAACAGGTTCAAATATCTATACAAGTGGATATTTTTGTGCTTGTAGGTGTCTATTTTTAAAGAATCCCAAATATGTCAATGGAATGAACTTAGAACAAAAAAATATGTTGTTTAAGAGCGATGGGAAACGAGTTTCTCTCTGTTCTGGATAACAACCTTTTCTCAATTAGAATAACGTCTCAAGAAATTAACAGGAACAGGTTGTAACAAAATATATAGTAATAGATGATAAAATGTTGGTTGAATCGTAAAACAGTATTTTTGATAATTAGATATTATAAGATGTTTTAATATTATCTCATTATCTTTATTTTTTACACCATTTAACAAAGATGTACATCCTATTATTATAATATGGCATATATGTATAATTATAGATTATAGTGAAAAGTATTTTAGCAAGAAATATGATGCAAGAGGTGTATTTATTAAATATTATGATTAAAATGACTTCAAAAAAAAAATTATACTTTTTTCATTATCAATCACTGGAGAATTGATAATAACATTATGTATTATTATTTTATAAAATTATTGTAAAGAAATAAATTTTCTTATATTTAAAAATAGCTAAAAAAAAAAGTAAATAAATTTGGTCAAATTTGTGTATAAAGTCAAAATTAGAAAATAACATATAACTATGAATATATTTTTTTTAATTATACATGAATATCAGATTAATATTTTTAGAAAAAAAATCTGGAGTGTCTCCACTCGACTATCTCGCAAATTTGAATTGGATTAATTAACATATATTATATTTAAATTAAATTTAATTAATTATAAATTAAAATATTAAACTAGCGCGTGTTTGGCTCTTTGTTGATGGCACCACGTCACGTGCTGGCGCGTGATTGCCAGTCAACGTGTTAAAAAATTAATTCAGCGAATCAATAAAGCTGAAATTCTATATATAGAAGTTTTATACAATTTTTAATCACGTGAAAAACTATCATTCATATATCTTTATTTTTACGGCCAGTTTAGAGGAAAAAAAAGATGAAAACGTGGTAGGTAATTACCCTCTTCCGGATGAGCTTCATTTCTCAATAGTTGATAGAAAACTACGAATTTTGAATAAAAACATCAAAATCTCGACATTGAAAATTTTCGTGATCGCAATACTATCTCTGGTGAGATAGTAAAAATATTTAAACCTATAAATAAAATTAATAAAAAAAAATTTATATATGTATTGTGATATGTAAAAAAATAAAAAAAAAATGAATAATAAAAAGGTTAAGTATAGGTCAAATGGTCGATCATTTTAGTACTAATGAAGGTACTTATAAAATCATTTTAAAAAATAAAGGGTTATTTCTATATTACAAACGAGATAATGATTGAAAGCATTATTTTCCATAAAAGGGAAGATTTTTTTTTGACCCATAACATTTACTTCCGTTCATTTACGGTGATAAATTAACATTTGTTTAAGGATAAAAAAATGACTCACTTTTTATTGTCTTGGATTTCAACATTTTTTTTTTATCTCTCCTCCTGACCTTCACAAACAAGAAAGCTATAAGAAAGAAAGAGGGATAGAGAAAAGTAGTATATAAAATAAATATAAAATGAAACTATTTTATCTTTAATGTAGAAAGAATCTTAATCCAAATCAATATCAAAAAATAGATTTATTAAAAATAGAAATTAAATTAGTTAAAAATAATTAGAAGAAGAAATATCAATTTATTTTGAGAATTAATATTAATTATTTAATTTATATGACAACTTAGTAATTTTTAGAAATTTTTGGTGGCTAGAATTTATCAAAAAATACATGCTTTTATTTATATATGAATCATGTGTGTTAATTATTGATATATAATAAATATATTAATATAGATAAAGCAATAGGTCCTTTTTTAAAGATAAGTGTAAATTATTATGAAATAAATTTCAAATTATATAATTTTAAGCAAAATTTTTGAAAAGAGGCCAATCAATTATCTTCTTTAAACGTCATCTTTTCATTATTACCGACCGACGATAGTAAGGGGGGTATTGTTTTCACACCAAATTTCACATGTAGAGATTTTTACATATCTCCACAAATCATGCATTTTCTTAACAGAAAAAAGTATTTTTAGCATGATGTCTGTACGTCCGTCCATATAGATGCTTGAACGGCTCAACGGATTTTGATGAAATTTGGTATATTTACTTAATACATCAATATGATGAATTAATCAACTTTTGGTACAAATCCGGAAACCGGAAATGGTAGTATTAGCGATCGACGATAGTAAGGGGGGTATTGTTTTCACACCAAATTTCACATGAGGAAATTTTTTACATATCACCACGAATCACTTTGCACTCATGCACTTTGTATTGGATTTATCCTCGAGAAAAATCATCTTCATTAGTTTTTTCTTAATTTAAAATTATATGACGTTACCCAGCCCTTCATGACGTCACAGCCAGCTACTACTTATATTATAAATAAAATAAAATTAAAAATATTTATGTTATATCTATATCTGATGTTTATTGCATTAATAGATACATTTAAATTATTTGAAATTGTTTCTGTAGCTGGAAATTTATTTATTTCAAACCGTCGGTCAGTTCTGCGCCTGGCCACTTATTAGTGTTCAGTATTAAATCCAAAAATGGTAACACTACAAAAAAAAATGAAGAAGAAATATTGATTTAACTTAATTAATAAGAAAAAATATTTTTGTATTTAAAACCATTGACAAACAAATTTGTTCTATTATGCATTATATAAGTATTAAACAATAATATCCGACCGAATAATTAGATCTATGTTTCTTGTAGTTTACAGTAGATTTCAATAACAATATATTTATTCATATTTTTTTAATTAAATAGATATTATTTTTAGTATTTATCATCAATCGAATAATATTGGTTTAATTTAAAAAAAAAATTAGACACCCACTTGGAAATTTATTTATACATTTAAATATTAAATATAAAAATATTGAAATAAATTGATTCTACACCTTGCCACAGGTCAACTTATTATTATTAATTAAATATAATATATTTAACTATTAATAATTGGAATCGTTTAAATTTATTTCATTAAATTTTATTTAAAAGTATTTAATTCGAAGATATAGTATTTTAACATTCAAACATATGATTTTGTATTTTTTTTATGTAAAGGTAAATTATATTATATTTCTATAAATCAAATAAATAAATATGTTATTAATATATTAAATATTAAAATATATTATTTCCAATATTAAACATTGAAGAAATTCAATTATAAAATTTATTAAACAATTTTAATATAATTTTCAAATCTTAAAGAATTTTCCGATTTGTTTATAGGTAAGTACTTTAACTACAAGTGATCTTTCCTAAGTCGGCCTGGATTTAATTCAAATGTCTTACCTGGTACGACTTAGGCTTTAGTACACCGAATTAACTGTATTTTGCTAGCTTAACTTCAAATTTGATAATTAAAGTTGTTTCATGCAATCACAAAAGTATTGACACGTTGTATGTAGTTAGAACCTAGAAGAAAACATGATCTTGGGCTCAAAATGTGGAACCTGCATTGACATGATTATCACGTCTGACCTAGGATACTTGTGTACTTTTTTTATTTTTTTATAATAATTTCTTGTGTTGTGAAAATTATTTTTAATAAATAATTTTATGTTTATTTCTAAAAAACGTTTCTTTTTTTTCTATTTAGAGGTACATTTAATTTCAGATAATAAGAAATTAAAAGTATTTGGTTGTTCGATAAGTTCCCGCCATTTTTTGAAAATTTTTAATTTTTCAACTATAAATAACAACAATTTAATCTATAATGTACTCTCCGTTGTTGTTTACGACTTCCTCCCAGCGTTCAACGTTCTTCGGTAGAAGTAACCCGGACGCGTCTCGAAAAAGTCGCCGAACCAAGCCCGTAATTAGACAACATTATTGAAAGAAACGCCGCGTAAAGCATTTGAAAGCGCCAAGTCCAGAGAATATGGAGGATGTGGCAGCACTTCCCAGTCAAGTGTTTGGACAGCTTCCTTGGTCATATTGGCAATATGAGGTCGGGCGTTGTCATGTTGGAGAAGAACGCGATTTCGTCGATCGGGACGTTTTTGTTGAATAGCATCTGTTGAACATAAAACTCTCCGTTCACTGTTTGGTTCCGTTCAAGCAATTCATTCAAACACAACAGGTCGTTCGGAACGAGGTGCGTCCCTGAGGTCGACATTGTCACTTTTGAACTTTGAAAACCAATCACGAGCGGTCCTTTCAGCTATGGCACCTTCTCCATATATAACACAAATCTCTCTCGCAGCTTCTGTGGCTGTAGCACCTCGATTAAACGCAAACAGAAGATAGTGTCGGATATGCTCGTATTTGTTTACTTGACACTCCATTTAAATGCTCTAAAAATAAACAAAAATTAAATATTTTGAAAAAACCAAATACACTATCTTGTAGAGGAAAAAATTACCTTTCGAATAACACAAAACATTATACCAAAACATTTTATTTTCAACGCGCAATTTTGAATTTAAAAAAAACGGCGGGAACTTATCGAACAACCTAATACATCATCCAAATAAATAAATTATTTAAATGTATAAAATAATGAAAGTTATTTCTAAATATATATATATATATATATTAATTTAAATAAATTAAACTTATTGATTTTATTTCAAAAGATTTAAATATTCATAGTTTATATGTTGAAATTTGCTATTATTAAATTTTTAATTAAATTATGTTGCGGAATGGACTGATTCAATTCTATTAAATTCTAAGAAGATTAATAATTTGTATAAAATCTTATTTTATAATGTTATAATGATATAATAATAATAATAATAATAATAATAATAATTCTTTCATAAATTTTAAAATAGTTTGTCATTTTATCATAAGAGAGAGAGAGAGAGAGAGAATTAAACATATAATATTTATATATAATTTTTTTTCTATTTTTATTAATTTTATAATATAATTAATATATAATATTAGTAATAACAACTAAAAGAAAAAAAATTATATAATTATTTAAATTTTTTTATTAGTTATGTTTAAATAACGATAAATGTTTCTGAAGTTGATTATTAATTTTTGTTTTAAATAATGAAAGATAAATATGTGTTCCATTTGCTTTCATATTATATTTAAATACATTTTTTTAATACTCTCTCCCTCTCTTCAAGTTTATTTTATGAAAGTAATAATTAATATTTCAATTGTACGAGGTCAATATATTTAATCATTTGATGTATGTGAATTTATTTTATTTTTTTTCCATCACATACAATTATTCTTAATTGAAATCATATTAAAGTTGTCATTATATGTAGGATGGAGATAGAGAAAGATATTTTTTTTTTAAATAGTTAGTTAATAGGTTTTTATCTGATTAGATGAATGATGAATAAAAACTAAGACCTCCAGATGATTTTACTCTTTTCACATTGACGTCTAGTAATATATTTATTAAGTTTAATCATTATTATAGATGATTAGATCTTACAATATTAAAATATATATTTTTTTCTTGTATTTTACTTGTCATTAATAATTAAATAGCTTTTTATAAGTTAAATTAATATATACGAAGAGGCATAAAATAAGGTATAAACCACTTTAATTTTTCGAAAGTATTTATCATTTATATTAATATACTATTTTTCTGTCTCCTGTGTCGAAATCAATGAGAAAATAAATTATTATTATTTTATTATATTTAAAATTAATTTAAATTTTATAATTTCAAAAAATCTGGAGTGTCTCCACTCGACTATCTCGCAAATTTGAATTGGATTAAATAACATATATTAATTTAAATTAATTAAATTATAAATTAAAATTAATAAATAATATTTATTAAACCAGCGCATGTTTGGCTCTTTGTTGATGGCACCACGTCACGTGTTGGTGCGTGAGATTTGCAATCGTGTAAAAAATTAATTCCGGTACCTTCAGCGAATCAATAAAGCTGAAAGATAAACACATGCGAAATTTCAACATATTTATTTCAAAGGCTAGTAATTTGTTTTCTTTTGCAATTTTTGTAAGTAATAGTGTATTCTAGATTTTTGCACATTCTTTAAAATTAATACTATTTATATTTATTTATTCACTTACCCCTCATTGTTTACTATTTGCAAGCCATTATCTAAAATTGTGTCGAAAGGTGATATGACGCATTGGAATATAGCGTGCTTTTTACCTCGGCTTAACAGTGAAAAATTGAACCCCCCAAGCGAATTTGTAAAACGATTCAGAGTTCCAGAATTGTGTAAATATATTATTTAAGTTATGTACCCTTTTAATTCTTAACTCTTACCAAATTAAATATTCAACTCTATGAGTTTTTATTTTTGTTTTACATTTAATTTCCCATAAGCAATATCCCTCGCATCGGCTACGAAACATCACCACCTCTGTTACAGATATTGTACAAAAGTTTTTGACTTTTTTATTATTGTAAATTTTAGTAGTTCTAATTTTTAGATTAAAGCAGTAATTTTTCCCTCGAATACTCAATATATATTAGAGATTTGGCAAAAACCGAATTGTGTGTTATATTCCTCGGGGTGGTTTTACCTTAAGTATATAATCTTTGGGAATGAATATTGAATTAGTTTTTAGGTAAGAAAAATTAATTTCTTTACATAATTGTTACATAAACTAGTTAAAAATGGGTTTATGTTCTAGTATATATATTTATGTATATATAAATATATTATATTTAAAAAAATTAAAAACAAGATATTTCGCACTTATTGAAGTGGAATTAAAATTTTACAAACCAATGTTTAATTTATATATAACTATTAATACAAGAATAAATAATTTAATTTATATATTTGTTATTTAAAATTATAACAATTTTTATCTCTAGCTTTTAAACAACCTCAATATCATAATAATTTCTATAAATAATTTTTCAATTTTTCATTTATGAGTAGAATAGAGACCTACAAAAATTTTAGTTCAGATGAGGGTGCAGGCAACATCAGATTATAATTCAACAAATCAATTGTAAATAAAATCTAGTTTAAAGATAATCACAATATTTGTAATTTTATACTCTTAAAAAAAAATTATTAAATTACCACTTCTTATATTTCACTAATGAATCAAAATTTAATTTCAGTTAAATAGACAAACCTAAGGTATATTAATCGAATACATGAAAAGACATATAAAGAAACAGCATATGAATAAAATTACATAAAATTTATACAATCGAATTTCTTTGGAAAACATGGAAGTCATTATCTATAATCTTTTACGTTTATCTAGATCAGCCAACCCGCGGCCCACCGTGAAAAATTATGCGGCCCGCCAGTTAACTTTATATTTCTTTTGTAACTTTCATTTCTCGTCTGTATATTCAAAATCAGAGAATATAATTGAAATAATTATAATTAATTCATTTTTTTATTTAAAATATGTCCTACAAAAACTACATATTGGATTGCATAAAAAGGAAGAAAAAAGTTAGAAATAATAGTAATTAATAGAGAATATATTTTTTTTTTATTTTAAATTGTTATTATTATTTTTATTTAAAAAAAAGTAGCCGAAAAATAATAAATAAAAACATTAAACATTAAGCATCAAGAAAGTAGTAAGTTTTTTAATACATTTTAATATTGATATTTTATTATTATTACAACGTTTTTCACAAAATCACTTCATGTCTGTTTGTCTGTTTACTCAAATGAAAAAATGCAATTTATTTGGCATTAACTTTAAACAGAGCTATGCTGCTGATGGGGTCTATTTCAACCTCCAAGGGGCCTACGTGTTTTCCCAGCTCTAAAAAAGGTAAATTGTTTTTCGACATGGCTTTTGAAACATTTTTTGATTTTTTTTTCAATATGTCTCTAAAAATGCGGGCCCCTGAAGCATTGCTCCTAATCAAAGAGGCCCATGGAGTCATTTGGGTTGGCCAGGGCTGATCTAGATATATGTATAAATAGGAGATCCAGGGGGATAGATCTCGACTAATACTTCCATAGATAGCCTATGTATATATATATGTATATATACCAATATAAGCTTTTGAATTTCAAAAATATTTAAGTTTTAACTAATTTTTATTAAATTCAGATGAATTTATTTATTTTGTATGAGAATAACGAGGAAAAACTATATGTACTCTAATACCTATATTCTAATTGTAAAATAAACATAACAAAATCCGGAAAACTTAATGATTCTATTTTTATCCTTATGATTGTGTTTTGTAGTGTCTATCATATTATATAATAATAAAATAAGTGAATTTGCAGTACCACCAGTAATACATTTCTAGTATTTAAATAAAAATCATTATCATTAACTGATAACAGACAGTTATGTTAAAAATAATATTTTAAATAAAAAAAACACCAATGTTTAAAAAAAAAATGCACTCTCGTAGGATAAATATAAATATTTAGTCATAACTCGTGATTGACGCAAAAGAACTGTAATGGCAACCATTTGTTAGAAATTCTTCTAACGTTTTATAAGTAATTTATAAAATTATTTTTCAATAAACGGCACATGGAAACATTGAAAAGAAATAAGTATATTTTGATTAAAAAACACGCAAGATATAAATATAAAATAAACAAATAAATAAATCATATTATCCTGACTATTACTATACATTATTATAAAACTAAATACACAATATTATAATTTTTAAGTATTTAAAATTAAGGTAAGTAATTGATGTTAAAATAATTTTTTTTCAAAATTATTATTATATTATAGTAGTAAATTTAAAATATGTAGTAAAGAATATTTTGTTATATATAGTCTATTCTATGAAATATTTAAATCAATTGATGTTGTAAAATAAAATTCAAAGGCATGATTATTAATAATGATTTTGAAAAAAATGCATAATATTAAGTATATTTTTATTTTATAATGAGAATGACATACAATTATGTTAATATCACCATTTTAAATTTAGATTATATAAAAATCATTAATAATATAACCATCCATAAAAATTCATTCTTTAAGGATATAGAAAAAAAAAATTAGAAAGTTTTATATTTTAAAGATCGAAGATTTGATTTTTTTTTCAATTTTTAATTAAAAAAAAGAGGTATGAATTAAAATTAGATATGTTATAAAATAACATAACAACTTTTTTGGAATGTTAATCAGCTAACACAAAATTTATTATTTTATGTAGCCCTATATTTTTCTCTCTTCCTCTTTCTTTAATATTACCTTAAACTTGAATTGATTAGGCAGTGTGAAAGAGTAGGATGTATAATGAAATTATTAATTTTATTTTATTAAATTATAAGAAGACTTATATATAAAAATTAACAACTAAATGAAATAAAAAATTAATTGCATATATGTATACATTAAATTCTTAATATCATGTTTTTCGAAAGGAACGCCATTTTCTTATTAAAATTGATAACTAATAAGACTACCCTTATATTAATTGAAAAGTAAAAAAATTAGGAGTTAAAAATATATAGTGTTAAAAAATATAATTAATCTATCTATGTCGGGGTTCTAAGGAGCTCAAAAGTTTTTGACCGCAGCAACCTCATTCCCCCAATCGTTCCTATCCTGCGCCATCCAACTCTTGTTGTCTCCCAACTCTCTCACGTTTCTCATTACATTGTCCATCCACCGCGGCTTTAATTGTCATAAAAACTTAATAAATATATCTCGTTCGTCATTTTGAAAACATTGTATTTCAATATTTTTTTTTTATTATTATTATAAAGCAAGTTTTTTCTTTTATTGAAAATTTTTTTTTTAAATTTTAAAATTTATAAGTCGAAATAAAATATTATACAAAAATATGTTAATTAATGGGTGAATGTCATTTTCATTCATGGAATTAAACTAATAATATTCAATTAACTTTTGAAGGACGTATTATTTTTATAAAAATCCAATATCTATATATCTATTAATTAAAACACATCTTATATATTTTAAATAAATATTAGAAATATTTTTATTACAATATTATTTATTTAATTAAATTGTAAATTGATCAAAATTCCAGGAGGATAATGAATAGAAATATAAGTGATCTTTTAAAAGAGATAGTGAAGATGGAATGAGTTTCCGTCGGATTTCCCACGTGTGGATTGTTTCAATGATTAAAAAAAATTATAATATTATGATTATATCTATATTTAATAGTTTTCTTATATATAACAGATTCTATACAATTTTAATCAAGGTTTAAAAAGAAAATATTCGAATCTTAAATTTTTTTATATTGACTTTTTACTTGTATAATTTACTCTTATACATATTTATTACATAATTAGAAATTGCATGAATCCTATAAATCCTAGTTTATATTTAAAATCAGATAAAAGAAAATTTTTGCATGATTTATTAAAACTTATTGAATTAAATATAAATAAAATATTTTTAAAAAATTGAAGTTATTGACATAACAATAAAATATATTATTTTCATTATTATTATAATATCCTTTTTATGTTGAAATAACCAACAGCGTAGCTCAGTAGTAAAATGCTGAACTACTGAACCATATCAAGTTCATAACCATTTGTAATATAATATTTAATGTGATGAAATTTAATCAAATTAATATTTTAAGACTAGAATACTTTTCTTTACGATTCCGTTGGATTAATTATATATTCCAATGTCTACAGCCGATAAGCGAATCCATCAATCAATCAATCCTTTCATTGTATTTTACAAATATTCTCATTAACATTTTCATGTGGGATTATTTATTGATGGTTATATTATATAATCCGACACATCATAAATAGATATAACATTAAAATAAAAAAAAAATACTAATGAATTAATAGATTTATCTTTCACTCCCTTTTTTTTATTGTCTGACCAAGTGAAACATTGTATCTGTTCAGATTAGAATATGGATAAATTCAATGAATGGGATTTATGGTAAAAGAAGTGAATAATAAATATGAATATGGATAGTGGGATTGAAAAAGAAATATATAATCAGAATCATAGTGCAATTGAAAATATGATTAATAAATGAAACGATTATACTCCAAGCACGATATATTCAAGTATATATAATATTAGTTTCACGATTAAACATTATCTATTCATATTTGATCAGGACGATATAATTTTAATAAAAATATTATTATAAGCTTCTTATCTATAAAATAAATAGATTTAAATTATATTATAATTCAATTGATATATTTATTTACTACGTAAGTAATAACAAGAAATTATTCAAGTAACACGATTTTGCATTTGAAATGATATACAATAAAACAACCTTTCTTGTTATTTTAAAAAAATTCAAAATTTAAACTGAAAAAAGTTTATTTTTTTTTTTTAATTTAGAAACAAATATTACTTTTATAATTTTTAATTAGCAATAGGTTTTTATGTCTACGTGAAATTAAAATCAATAATAATCAGTATTAATATTCCATAAGCATAGAAAATAAATTAATAGTAATAAAAATAAAAGAATAAATAGAATAATAGATAGTAATCAATAAACAAAGAAATTATACCATTAAACTACTAATAATTTTTTAATTATCCATGCTAATAATTTTTCTTATTAATCAATATGAAATAAACTTAAAAGCCAATAAAAAATCAAATATTATATATAATTTTTTTTTCTCTTATTTATTAGGAATAAATGATTATTTTTCAAATAATTTTTGAATAAAAATAATATAATATGATTAATAAAATAAATATTTTTGTCAAATAATAATTTTTATAAATTCGTAACGATAATAGAACATATCTCTATAAATATAAATATTAAATATCATCTACATATAATTATAAAATAGAATAACAACTCATCTAACAAATTTTTGCTTAAATTGCTTCCTATATTTTGGGTTTTTCAGAATATAGCTTACCATAAAAAATTAAATTTAAATTTATATTTAAATATATATTTTTTATATTTATATTTATATTTTTTATTATATTTTTTATTTGAAATGTGAAAATTTATAATTATTAGAATTAGTAGTAGAAAAAAAAATCACACTAATTTAATATTTAATTAATTTAATATATTCTTATTAATTAAATAAAATTAAAATTCTCAAATCTCTTGAATAAACAAAAAGGAAATAAGCATGGGAATCAATTAAATCAATTATCATACACAGTAAACTTATTAGATTTATTTATATAGTTTACATCCGGAACATGTGTTTTTGGCGATATTTGAATTTCAGCTTATAAAAAAATTAATATTAATAAATTTAAAATTTATATTAAATAATTATTGAGTTGAATTTTTTATTCAGTTTAATGAAAAAATATATATTGTATATTAACTGTAAAGCAGAAAATGGACTAGAAGGATGAGATAGGGGTTTTGATTATTTATATATAAAAAATAATTTTAAAAAATAGATTTTTATATCAATATATTTTATTTTTTTTAGATAATAAAATTGATGTGCTTTTACTTTATTCTCTCATACTTTTTGAAATGAAATTTCTAATTAATAAGAAGAGTTTTAGTCTCTTTCAAATTATTTTTATTACAATATTTAATAAAAAAAAATCATAATTATCTATTATTATCGTAAATATTGATATAAGTCTTTTATTAGATAAAAATTTATAATTATTTAATAAATATATATTTAAATTATTAGATTTTATTTGTTTTTATGAATAAAAATATCTTGAATTTTTTTTTTTAAATAATTGCGGTTATTCTAATATTATATACATAACAATAATAACAATATCTATAGGAATAAAAAATAACATTATAATTTATTGATGGTTACATGCTTTTTAATTACAATTTTTTAGAAAGAATACCCTTAATTCAATGTGTAATAAGCAAAATATTTAATTCTACTTGCCATTTGTAAGAAGGATTTGTTGATGTATAGAAAAGAAAAGTCGACACTTGGTCACGAGTGGCCGGATGAGGCAGGTGGACACCAGGTCATTGTAGATTCACTTTCAAACACTCAGTTAATTCGGAGACTTGAATGCCATCCAATGGAGACTTCGATGCTCGAGTCTGTTTGTTTTTTTTTCTTTATGATCCCGAAAACGAGGCGGTAGCGCGAATGCAAACAAAAAGTCGAGGCAGTCGCAGTGGCTAGACCGGTTCTGCCCGGCAACAGCGGGGCCCGCGAAGGACTCCACGGAATCCCTCTCTTAGGTATTACTGGTGGACTGACGATAGTGCAGTCGAATAGCGGAGCTCTAACGCGCCCTCTGTATCGGCTCCCACCACAAACATTGAAAATATTTCGAAAATCAGTACCCCTGATTTTCTTACTCTTTTTCTCACACTCTCGATTTATCACCAGATGATTACTGAAAATTGAATGACCATCTTCGTCAGTCAACAAAAGAATCAAGTTTTTTTCTTCATTTTTTAACATGATCATAAAATTCTTTCTTCCATTTTTAACTTCATCATAAAACTCTAAATGTGATTACGAAGCAGAAATATCGTTTTTTATATTATTAATAAAATAAACTTTGATTTACACATTGAAAAGATGAAAAATTAAAATCAATAATTTAAAAATAATTTGAATATTTTCTTTCTAGAAATATATATACATATCGATTTTGTAAACAATTAACTATTAGAGCTTTAGTATTTTTAAGAATTTAAAGAACAATATTTTATTGTAATATAATTTTTGTATTACTTATATAAATAAAATTTAACTAGATAATATATAATATTCAATAGCGTATTTATAATTTGATAATTATTTTTATAAATAATTTATTTTTTTGTAAAAATTGTATGATTTAAAATTTAGTAATTTTTGACTATTATTATTATCTAATCTAATATTTATTATTTTATAATAATTAATTAATTAATTAAACCCATAATTTAACCCTAAATACAATTTTTTTTATTTATTTTAATTATTGATATTACTTAAATAACCTTTGTATTTTTAAAAATATTTTTTTATTTAAATTTCTAGTTATTGTGAGATAAAAAACTGAATATTCTATATTATGTGAAAATTATAAATTTGGAACTTGTAAATTTAAGAGACAAAATTTGAATTAAGTTATATATTAAAGTAGAATCCAAGCAAAAATGTTATTAATATTCATACATGATTTTTTTTCGAATTCTTTATAGAATATGTAACCGAGTGTATTATAAACCTACGCGTTTTAATGAAAATTTCAAATATGCTAGTATAAATTGACTTAATAATGTGGAATTTTTCTAAAGATTTTTTTAAATCAAATATAAAAGCAAAACATGATATGCAAAATAATTTTTTAATTTAATAACATAATAATATGATGAAATTTTATTATAATTTAGAATTTATATGTAAAAATTCCAATTCTAAATTAATCAAAGAAGATAAATATTTTCATTATGTTAAAAATTAATATAAAAATTGAAAGTGAATAATTGATATTCATATTATTATGAGAGTTTAAATTAAATTCATAAATATAAAATAATAATCACCAAACGATTTATTATATTTTCTAAAGAATTTTTTGTTATTTAGATATAATTGAAGGAGAATTTTCAATTTTAATTTCTGTTCAATGTGCATCGGATGAAACGCATTTTTTTTTAAGAAAGAAAATATAAAAATAAATAAAATATACAATCGAAAATCTTATTTCTAGAGGTGATGACTGCTCAAGCTATTCTATCTAAGATAAGAGTTGTACACACCGGAAGTCTCTCAAAACATGGATATAATGAAAAAATTATCTATACTTAATGTTCTTAATTACTTGGAACCATGAATGCAATTCAAACACAATCCACCCTAATATTTGACAAGCAAATTTTGCTTATCTTTGTTTTTTTTTTAGTTTATTATTTAATTAGAGAAGAAACAAAAAAAGTTTAGTTTACAAGTTTGTTTAATAATTATTTTCATGAATGTGGTATTTAAATCAAAATAACTAAAGTTTTAGTATTATATATATAAGGCACCGTTTGAACTGAACAGTACTATTTTTTGGTTTTTACCCTATTTATCAACCGTCGTTTTAATAAAAATGTCAATTTTGTCTCGTTTTTAACAAACTATAGTAAAAACGAAAGGCGCCATTGGGTGTGCGGGTAGCAGCCTAGTTTGGTTCGTATGGTCAATACTTATTGTCAGATTTGCCACCCTTAGCCCAGACGAAACACCCTTTACCGACCAAAAGGCATATACCTGAGCCTTTAGGACCTATTAAAGCTATCCGTTCGTACCGACAATACCATTTAAAATAAAATTGAAAAGCCTGAGCAATAGGCAGTGAATTAACAAAATAGTTAATTATAAGCGGCCACTCTCGGCAAATCAATTAAAAAAATCTTCAAATAATACCCAAAAATATAGAAGACTCTTCTCAAGAAGAGATTCTTAAAAAAGAAAATGCTTTTGAAATAGAAAATATCGGAATTGGAGGCACTTATTAAAAATCTCCAGAATTAAATTATACCGACAACGGATTCCCAAGAAATAGAAGATATCCGGTCTACAGAATGGACTACGGTCTGCTCGAAAAGGAAATCCACACATGAAGAAGCAGATATAAAAAAAAAGATAAAAACGGCTGATCCTATTCCAGTGACCAGGACCACAGATCCAAAAGTAACACCTAATAACGCGGCGCCTTCCACCACAGAATTCTTACTGGTCTGATAAAATTAAAAACATTCCAAACAACGATTCACTAAAAACATTTCTACAATTAAATAATATATTTCGAAAAAACAAACAACTTTCCCTTCTATTCTAGAAATTCCAGACAATAAAACAAATATTCTAACAAATGCAAAAATAGATACTCTTACTATTCATAAAAATAACAAGGGCGAATTCACAATACACGATAGAGACAATATATTGAATGTATTAGGAAGTCATTTCTCATTGATCCACAAGCAAAACGAACACTTAGGCAAACCAGGGCTTTCCAACATCGTAAATAAGCACGCTAATAATTTAAAAAACGAAATAGAAAAAGAAAACGGAAGTACAATATATCAATTTTCAATTTATAATTCTTCACTTGACCCTTCAGATGACAATAAGCAACTGCTTAAAAATGAAAGCTTTGTCAGCACACAATTTAAAAAATTAAACAACAAAAGATCCTCAGGTAATAATCAAATTCCCAATGTAGCTCTAAAACATATTCCAAAAGAAATTTCGCAATATTATACTATAATAATCAATAAATGCCTAAACAATAGATACTTTCCCTAAGCTTGGAAACAGGCAAAAGTTCCAATTCTAAAAAAAAAACAATTCTATATCACTATTAAATTTTCGACCTATTAGTTTATTACCTAATATTGGAAAAGTATTCAAAAGAGTAATAAATAATAAGCTAATCTCTTTTTGCGAAGAAAACCAAATTTTACCAGAAGCACAACTTGGATTTCGAACTAAACATTCAACCGTTCACGCTATCACTAAATTTACCTCGGATATACATTGGGCCCTTAATAATAAAGAAAGTCTAGATGCATGTCTAATTGATGTAGAAAAAGCTTTCGACACGGTTTGGCGAGATGGACTAATTTTCAAAATGCTCAAAAAAGGATTTAATAGAAATTTAATTAAAATGGTCGAGCAAAGATCTTTTAAAGTCACAAACTTTAAAGAAGAATCTTCACTTACATTTGATGTAAGCTACGGTTTGTAACAGGGAACAGTAAATTCTCCAATACTATTCAACATATACATAAGCGAAATCCTAGAATGTTTCCAACTAAATACTTCTCCAAATAAAAAAAGTCATTGCCTTCGCTGATGATCTCATAGTGTATGTCTCAGGAAAAAAACCTTCAAAAATTCAATCAGAACTACAATCAATTTTGGAAAAAATACATTCATTTTATGACACATGGAAACTAAAAATTAATTTACTCAAATGTGAAACAATCCTATTTAGAACAATATTAGATAAAGGGAACTCAAATTTAAAAAAAAAAATTGGAATAAATTTCAAATCAAATTTGAAAATGAAACCATCCCTAAAAAACGATTAGTTAAATATTTAGGCATAAACTTAGATGATTTATTATACTTGAATAATTTGCATATCCAATTAGCTAAGGCAAAGGCTTCATTTATGTCACTAAAGAATCTTTTCTTTAATCGGGACCTTGACCACAAAATAAAAATATTATCTTATCAGATCCTAATCCGCCCTATCATCACATATAGCTGTAACGTTTGATTTAATCAGAGAGCCTCTGACATGGAACTAATCCGAATATTTGAAAGGAAATGCCTGAGAGGTTGACTAGGTAAATACATATCAGCGCATTCTGGTTATACTCGATATATCAGTAATGAAAAGATATATAATGAAGCAAACATAAATCGCATTGATTGCTTCATATTAAAATTAATAAGGAACCTTTATTGTCAATTTGCACAGGTTCCAAATAGTCACATTAGCTGGTCAAAAACGAGCCATATTTCAAAAATATATTAAAAAGAGGTTTCATCCCACCAGAGGCGTTCATATTCCTTGATAAACAAGGATATATACAAGATAAATATGGAATCCCAATTATCTATCATGTATTTAGGGCATATAGAGATAAATCCATAACTTATGATCCGTTCCTAGATGGAAGAGATCCATACAGAATATGGAGATATAATATGCAAATTTCGAACAAAGACAAGTTAGAATGGAAAAAGATGGATAAAAAAAGATGGTGGATCACATAATCTTTTGTATATATATATATCTTTTAAAAAAATGTAAATAATTGTATCCTTATAATTATATAATGTATTGTACAATGTAACTTATAAGAAAAACTGTAAATAAATAATATTATCATCCCTCCCCCTTCCTACACTTGCAATCTCCAGGTTTTGCTAGCCTTTCCTGGTGAGTTGACATTCACAACCCTGATTATATGTATATTAAACTTAAAATATAAGGTGTCGAAAGATCGAAATTTGATGAGTAAGAATACCTAAATATTCCTGGTACTCTACAACTAACTAAATTTTTGTATCGGTTCTCCCACTATATAATAATCGTTTATGGAATTAGTATGTTTTTTATTATCATACTTTTTTACGAATACATAAAATTTTAAGAATTAAGAATTAGAAAGGTCTTATGAATTATTTTTTGTAATTGCTTTTCTTCTAATTTTCAACTTTTCATTTTATAACACCGTCCCGTTTTTCTCAATGTTCTGTTTTTGTCACTAGACCAGTACTTCCCAAACTAAGGTTCGCTACCCACCAGATAGTTCTTCAGTTATATTTATCTTAAATTATTTATTTATCTAATTTATTTGAATTATTTATTTATATTTATTATCTTCTTTTCTATTTAAGTCAAAAATTTATCAATATCTAATAAAAAAAAGAAAATATTTTTTGTGTTTAAGAAATCAAAAATATTTTTTAAATGTCAAAAATGACTAAATTTCATTACCTTTGTTTTTAGTTATTCTCAACTCAATTATTAATTAATACTATATTTTAAGTGCATAAATGATTTATAGATTATATAAAAATTAAAATAAGATTTTTTAGAAAAAAATAAAGAGGAGTTATTTTAAAATTGTATTTATTTAACATTTAATAAATTTATTAGGTTAGGAATTTTCGTTAGCTGAATCGGAACTCAATCTATGGAAGACAATATGGTCACCATAATATTATAAAATACATATATATATAAATTATAGAATCAATACTTATTTGAATTTCAACCTCCATTTATTTATTATATTAATTTTTTTATTAATTTTTATTTATTTTTATTTTATCTCTTTCTCTTTAAAGGGATTGTAAAACTTTAATTCAGTTATTTATAGATTGATTACTTGTTTAATTTAATTATTATTTTTCATCTATTTATTTATATCTATATATAATATATATATATATATATATATATATATATATATATATAAATATAAATATTATAATAATAGATATTTTTCTATAATTTCATAATCACATGATTATATTTTATTATTATAATAATTGTTTAATTACATTATTTTTTGATTGATTATTTAAATGTGAAATTGGACCTTTTGATAAATTTAAAAAAAATCAATGTTACGCAGCCGGTAGGACTCGAACCTACGCTCCCAGAGGGAATCTGATTTCGAGTCAGACGCCTTAACCACTCGGCCACGACTGCTCTTGTGAATACACTAATACACCTGTAATATTCTTGATATCTACATAATGAGCAAATTGTCATACTTTACTTACTTCCAGCCGACATAACGACCTATATTTTTCATTCCATTACAATGTATTATTATTTTACTTTCAGAAAAATTGTCAAGGCGAGACATTGAGAATATATTTATTTGTATAGAAAGGAAAAGGTAGGGAAAAAAAATTAATTCTATTTATATAGGTATATGTATGTATATATATATATATATTATATATACAGTGAAGGTGGAAATATTAGATGACGTAGATATTAATTAGTTACAAATTTAAATAAAAATGAAATTATAAAAAAAAAACAAATATAAAATTATAAAAACTTTTTTAATAAATAATTAATTAGTGTTTATTATAATAATACAAATTTTAGATATATTTTATTAGCTATAACCAAAAAAGTATAAAAGAATCACCAAGAGAGATATCAATTTATTTATTGTTAAATAGATAAAAATATAGGTAAAATATAATAGTTTAATATAATACACATCTTAGAAAATTAAATTAAATTAAGAAAGTTGAAAGTTCGTAAAGTTTAGTTTTATCTTTTAATGAAAGACCCCCGGTTGATCTCTGAAAAGTATTAATTATTAAAAAAATAAAACTTCTTATTATTTGATTTTAATATTTTAATTTTATTTTTTCATAAACATAAATATTATTTCTCTTTATATATTCTTTTTTTCTTTATATACATTTATCAAAAATATAGTACATATTATTTATAAATTTTCGTATTGAACAATGGCAAATAGTAAAAATTATAGTCTATGAGTAGTTTCAGAGATATCTTGATTATTATTTATATATAAAAACAATTTGTTTTTTAAAATATTTAATTATTTGGTTAAATAAATGGAAATAATATTTTATAAGAATAAGAGTAAAAGTAAAAACATAAAAAATAGGATTTCCTGTGTTTAGTGTAATTATATAAAAAAAATTAAATAACAAAGTACTAACTTACTAATAACTACTTGGAATTTAAAATAATTTATAACTATTAAATTTAATTTATATTAATAAAATATAATAAAATAAAATGTTTATATATATAAGTCATATACCTATTGTTAATTATTTAATATATAATAAGGTTTTGTTTTTATATATTAACTAGCTGATCAGAGCGCCTTCCGCCCCCTGAACCCTCGAAGGAATACATAGAATTTCGTTGAAAGTAAAAGGTAAAAGGTATGTAAAAGGTCTTCATCCATTTTGTTGCAATCAGTATATTACATTATATTATCATTTCTTTTTGTGTTCTTATTTAAAATATATTTTAATTTAATCAGTAAATTAATTATATATTACTATTGTATTTGTTATATCAATCTATCTATCCCTGTGGCTCTACGGATCTCGAAAGTAACCCCCAAGTCTGAACTATAACCATCCTATATAACTCCTACCCTGTCCCATCTGTCCCACGTCCCTTCCTACATTGTCCACTCACCACGTTCTTAGTCTTCCCAATCCCAATCGGTTTTTCCAAATATTTTTCGCCGATCTTTAATCTACCATTCTAGTCATGACCCCTTCCCATCCCAGCCTTCTCTATTTTATAACCTTAATAACCTTAACTATATCTGGAGATGCATAGAGGTCATGCAATTCCTCGTTATGCCATCTCCGCCATAGCCCGGTGATCTCATCTTTCTTTGGTCCTTAAATGCTGCGATTATATTTGTTGTTTTGAGAAATGTAGCTCATCCGGAAGTAGGTCATCCTGCTACGTTATCATTGTTTTTCCTCTAAAGTTTAGAGTCTAAACTCACTGTAAAAATAAAGATATATGTTTGATAGTTTTTCACATGATTAAAAATTGTATAAAATACCTATATAGAATTTCAGCTTGATTGAATAACTGTAATTTTTTAACACTGCAAATCACGCTCTAGCACGTGACGTGGTGCCATTAACAAAGAGCCAAACGCGCGCTGTTTTAATAAATATTATTTATTAATTTTATTTTATAATTTAATTTAAATATAATATATGTTAATTAATTCAATTCAAATTGCGAGATAGTCGAGTGGAGACACTCCAGATTTTTTAGTAATGCATTTATTTTAGAAATCTTTACAAAAAAAGTGACACAAAAAGCGATTTTTTTAAATTATTTTATAAGCAACTTCTTATTTTAAAATGTATTTAATATTTATATATATACTTATATATAAATTAAATAACATTTTCTTGAATTATTGTAATAGGACAATTTTTACATATAAATTGATAATGACTTGAAATAAAATTTATTAATTCCATTTTTCTATTTGGAGTCACTCCAACCAATAAACAGAACAGTACAAACTGGTACTCTCAAATCATTATTTTCAAAATTTCTACTTCTACAATTTAAATCAAATTATAAGATTAAAGATTTGAATATTAGATTGACCAAAATGAAGGCTTTATCATAAATTTTTAGTTATAATATATTAAATATATAAAAGTTGTAAAAAAACCAGTTATCTTTTTAATTATAATATATATTTATCTATTAAATTATCCTGAATTTATGTTTTTGAATAGAGATAATGGATATGAGATAAAATTATTGTGACTGGATGTTGGTACACATACGCATACGCCTGAGGAATATAGAGAGGTCCATATTTAATTATATTGAAATTGAAAGGGAATGCAATGAAGAAGGTAAGCAATTTGCCTGATGCATCGTTGGTTGTTGTTCAGTGAAACTGGTCCGGGCGGAAAAGCAAAGAAAAGAAAAGAAAGAACAAGTTGGCAGTGGAAGTGAACGAGCAAACAAGCAAACGAATGAACCAACCAGCCAACCAACCATCCAACCAACCTGTCTGTAAAACGATTTCAAAGAAGTTGGTTCTGCGTGAGGAAATTTATTTCCATAAAGACGTGAGTGCTCCATGTTTAGAGACGAGAGACTTATAATGATTGATTGGAAATTGTTGAAGGAAGGGGAAGGATCTCTCTCGGATCAAGTAGTAAAAGGGAAATGAGAAAAGAAATGATTTTCGTAAGTGGTAGAAAAAAAAACATACAAGATATATTATTGAAAGTGAAAAAAATAAAATTATTTTTTTTTTTTATAAAATTTTATAAATATTATTTAATTTTTTTATTTATTTAAAAAAAAAAAAAAATTTTAACCGTATTGTTTTTCGCTTTTAAATATTTTGTAAGATAAATATAAAAATTAAATAAAGTTACTATATAAAATAATTTATACATTTTATAAAATTTTAAAAATTCTATATTCCTAAAAACTTTAAATATATTTAAATAAAACAATTATGAGTAAATTATTAATTTATTCAAAAGTGAATTTTTAAATAGATAAACGTAAGTAATATATAAAAAAATTACTGTATATTTTTTTTAAATTAAACTTAAAAAATAAACAACTTAATAATAACTTAATTTTTAATTAAATACGTAGTGAAATTCAATGTTTATTGATAATTTTCGTAATGCGCATTTATATTGTTAAGTTATTAGGTTATCACAAAAGTTCTCAGTTTTTCTTAGTATATTGGTTTGTACAGTTGCCGATAGATGTCATTTGAGAAGAAAAAAGCTTATAATAATGAAATGCGCATTAAGTAAATAAAAGAATAAACTTGTAATTATCACCGAGAGCTTTTAATTAAACAGTTTTCTTATTAAGTCACATATTTTTTTAAGTTTAATTATAGTTACACAATTTAATTACAATAATAGCTAAAAAAAAGTGTAGTAGTTTTATATAATGATAATAAAAGAGATTATTATCTTGAAATATAAAATTATAAATGTTTAAATTAATTATTTAATTATTTCATTTATATAAAAATTAATAAAAATTGGGCAAAATAAACGCATATAAACATTTCCTTGTTTAATAATCAAGATTCAATTGAATATATATATATATATATATATATATATATATATATGCCATATGTAATAAAGAATAATTTAAACTTGATCAAAGATAACTGAACAGAAAGAAAGAGAAAGAGGAGGAAATCAATCAAGGTGTCACTATCAAATTTGCAAGTCCATGGTCAAAGCACCCACACCTCGTCAATTATCCATATTCAGAATTTGACCCAATTCTACTCCACCCATTCAAAAGGAACCCAATGTTGAGTTCATAATGTCAAAATTAATAATAGGAACTATTAAATAAAATCTTATCAATAAAAATTGTGATGAAATTTAAAACTTAGATGTTCAATACAAAATATGACTAAAATAGATTTCGATGTTATTGGCTAATAATTTAAAAAACTAATGTAATTTAAAATAAAAAAACATTATAAAAATTTATAAATTGGTATTTATATCTTATTATTATTATTATTTTAATATATAATTTTTTTTATTTATTTTTTTTTATTTAGAAATCCATTCAAAAATTATCTTAAGTAGTTTGTTAGCTAAGCGTTAAGTAATTTTTTTGAATGCTTAAATAAATAATAAGAATATATAAAATATAGTTTTTAAAATCAATATATTTATGTATAAACTTGGTCTCTGAATGGAATTATTGATTTGAAGTTGAGGAGTGAAAAAACGTCGAGGAAGAGGAGTGATGGAGAATGGAGGGAGTTGCGTCCACTTTTCCCTATAAGGTCCTGAAGGCCCCGAAGGCGCCCTTGATCATGAAAACCGGTCGCTCTTATGAATAATTGACCAGCTTCAGCAAGTCTTATTATTGCTAAACACACTAAAGGATACTCAACAACTCTAGATATACTAATCAATGGAGAAATGGGTGTAGGCCATTGCTTCCTTTTGGGGTGCCCCAGGCAAAAGTTACGAAATTATTTATAAACGTCAATAAAAGATCATAAGATATATAAATTATAAGAAAAATTCTTTAAAAAAATCTATAAATATCCCATAGATTTTTTTTATAGAGAGATCATCTTATAAGTAATGCCCAAAAACAACCAAATGATTCTATTATATGATAATCTTTTTATTATCAAAATTGAAGAAAACCTTTTGAGAATTGTTGAATCCTTAAAAAAATATCCAATTATATGAAATGAACATACAAACAGGATGTGGATTTAACAAAACCTCAAATTCTAATCCAGTTTTTTTAAAAGAATTTTTTTTTTTTTATTTAATTTAATGAAATTTTTTCTTTTTTTTTCTTTTGTTTTCTACCGACCGACGATAGGAAGGAAAGGTATTGTTTTCACACCAAATTTCACATGTGGTGATTTTTACATATCTTCACTAATCATGCATTTTGTTAACAGAAAAAAGTATTTTTAGCATGATGTCTGTCCGTCAATCCGTCCGTTGTGTGTCCATATAGACGTGTACAGCTTAAACGGCTAAAATAAATAAAATTTGGTATATTTACTTAATCAGTACCATGAATTCATCAACTTTTATTGTTTCTCTGGAAATTGAATGTGGAAATTTACAAATTATTAATTTTATATTCATTGTCGGAAAATATTTCACTTAAAATATAGTAGTAATTAATAATTGAGTAATTAAACTAAAAATATTAACCAAGATAATATATTTTAATCATTGTAATTCAAGTTTTAAAAAATTTTTTTTTTACTTTATATATATAATGTTGTTTGGAAATTAATTTATTTCTCAAATCGTAGGTCGTTTCTGTGCTTGGCCACAGCTAATTTTTTTTTTATTGTATGCCGTCAGTGTAGATATTTATTTATTTTAATATCCATCATATTACTTATGTACATTATTATATTTTAAAATTTTTTGAACTCGGTGATTCCTCATCCTAAAATTCAGAAGTTCACTAAGCTACGCTTTTGTTTATGCAATTATTTATATATCAATTAAAATATTAATAATTTAATTTATCAATAATTTAAAAAATGGTATTATAAGGGATATAATCATAAAATAATTTTATCACTGTTAGTCTAAAGATTTATTAAAATATTTTTATATTTATAATATTATAATACTATAAATAGAGATCTCCCAACATTTCAGGCTTCCTTCTTAAAGCCAAGAAACAATATGAAAGTATGTAAATATTATAATAGGTAAATAAAAAAAATGCCTTTCACAGAAAAGATTACAAATATTTAGAGGCCATAGACGTCAGTCCTTAGAAGGAAATTTGAAGTTGACCCCCAATGCCTATCAATAAAATAAATTTACTACATATAACTTAGCCACTAGAATAATATCCATATATAGAATAGAATAGAAATATATTCTTAAAAGAAAATAAAAATATATTTCTAAAGTATAAATCACATTAAATTAATTAAATTAAAACTCTACATGATCTTTATTTAATTACTTTATTTATTTATTTTAATTTTTAAACATTAAAAAAAAACATGAAAAAAGAATATATATATATATATTATTCTGTTACTTATTTAATTAATAATTAATTGGAAGATTATCCATCCTCAAAGGTTAGATTGATGTTAATTTCCTTATTAGAGTAACAGCCACTGTTTCTCTATAAGTGAAATAAAATTTATAGTTATAGTTATTTTTTTCTTAAAAATATATAATTTAGTTGTTTTATCTCTCACCCCTCCTCTTATACTACTAGGGTCAAAAAGTTCGCGGAATGGTCGCTTATAGTCAAGTATTTCTTAGCTGAAAGGGAAATTTTTGTTTGTGAGGTTGGCATAACTGGTAGTGAATGTGCTTTTGAGGTTAGCAGGCAGTTGTAGTTGGTTCCGTGCGTTCGGTGTTTAATATTGTAGATCGTAGTTTCTTTCTTTCGCCGGATTGTGCAATGTCGTCATTAGAGCAGCGTGGCAATATTAAATTCTGTGTGTTGCTGGAGAAATCACCCTAGGAGACTCTTGAGATGCTAAAAAAAGCATACGGAAATTCTGCGATGAAGAAAACAGCAGTTTACGAGTGGCATAAGCGTTTTCGCGACGGTCGCACTCGTCAGAGGTGATTGAAAATGAAGGAACTTTCAAAAAACGGCTTTCAAGAGTGTTTCCAACAATTATATGAACGGTGGAATAAATGTGTAGATGCAGGAGGAGAGTATTTTGAAGGGAAATAATATAAGAATGTTATAAATATTTTTAATAAATTTTTAATAACCAATTCCGCGAACTTTTTGACCCTAGTAGTATATAAGTTTTAAATAATTATATAAATAAATAAAAATAATATAACCACTTTCAAAGTTCTGCACATCTAGAGGGGATTCTCCCCTTAATTTCTGGATTGTAATATTTTAAGTATAATATTTTTGAAAGTAAAATTCCCAACCTAAATATAGTTTATCATTAAAAATTGGAACAACTAATTTCATGAAAACAATTTTTTTTATTTCTTTGTTTTTACTTCACAAAATGTCCTGAGTGAAAATTGACGCAATATATATATATATTAATTTTAGTATAATTATAACAATAATTAATCTTAAATGATTTCTAGGCAAAGATTATATTTTAGTATCTGACATAAGTAGTTTGTTTAAGCAATTGTATATTGTTTTGTTTATTTGTTTTTTTACAAATATTAATTTTATAAATATATGAGAAAAAGAAATTGAATTTGTTTTATTTAATAATTATTTGCTGAGCCTTTAAGGGATAGGTGAGTTGAATTAATTGTGGTTTGGAGAGCTTCCAGTGATTTTATTTTTTATTTATTTAAATAAGAAATAAAAGCCACATGTCTGCAGTTTTCGGATCACCCAGGGACGATTTATATATTTCTTATAATTTAAGAGGTATTTAAGTCTAACTGGTCTACTTGGTAAGTATTAATTGAATTAAAAGATTTAGCTAATCTCCTTTTAAATAAGAGAATAGCTGGTGACCGTTAATCTTCCATATTTGAATTAATTAAAAATTGTTAACGTAATATTTTTCCCTTTCTGTTAACATAGTTCAATATCAAAAATGCAGTATTGTTATAACAATATAATTCATTTGTTAAAACAACAATTGTGGAAAATATATAACAATTATATTGTTCTAACAACATTGTATTTTTTACATCAAACCGACTTTTGAGAATTTGTAATATAATTTATAATGTAAATATACCTAGTAATGAATCAAGATCAATTATTATTATTATACCAAAATTAATCTACATCTGATTATTTGTGGCTCAGGACATTTTGTAAAGTAAAAAAATCTGGAGTATTTCCAGTCGACTATCTAGCAAATTTGAATTGAATTAATTAACATATATTATATTTAAATTAGTTATAATTAATTAAATTATAAATTATATAAAATTAATAAATCATATTTATTTGTTTGGCTCTTTGTTGATAACACCGTGTCACGTGCTGGCGCTTGATTGGCAGTCATAGTGTTAAAAAATTTAAAAAATTAATTCCGGTACTTTCAATCAAACTGAAATTAAATATATAGCAGTTTTATACAATTTTTAATCATGTGAAAAATTATCAAACATATATCTTTATTTTTACGGTCACTTTAAAAGAAAAAAATCAAAACGTTGTAGGTACCCAAAACCGAAAAACATGGCAAGGGGTCTAGGACACAAAAAAGTTTGTGAGTTTAGAGGAAAATAAGCGGGAGTGTCCTCCCCTAGACTTTCCCGCATATAAATAGGTATAAAGAGTTGTGAATGAATATTTAGAATGTAATAAAGTGCTACTTCCGGTTAACTGATATTTTAAATGTAAAAAAAAACAGATATGGATATAATATAAATATTTTTAATTTTATTTTATTTATAATATATAAGGGCTGGCTGTGACGTCATGAAGTGCTGGGTGACGTCATATAATTTTAAATTAAGAAAAAACTAATGAAGATGATTTTTCTCGAGGATAAAACCAATACAAAGTGCATAACACGTGGAGATATGTCCTCACGTGAAATTTGATATGAAAATAACCCTTCACTTCCTCTCTTCGATCGGCAATTCTAGCACTTCCGGTTTCCGGATTTGCACTAAAAGTTGATCAATTCATCCTACTGATGTATTAAGTAAATATACCAAATTTCATCAAAATCCGTTGAGCCGTTCAGGCTGTATACATCTATACGGACGTACGGACAGACGGACGGACGGACGGACAGACATCATGCTAAAAATACTTTTTTCTGTTAAGAAAATGCATGATTCGTGGAGATATGTACCTAAAAATATCCATAGGTGAAATTTGGTGTGAAAACAATACCTCCCTTACTATAGTCGGTCGGTAAAAAAGAAACGCTACTTGTATAGGTAAAATGTCACTTCCGGTAGTCAGATCATGATGAAATTTGGTATCTGAATTTTTTACATATTTTTAAATCTATATACAAAATATGAAGCAAATATCTCGAAGCAAACTGGTACTTTACTTGAAAGGTAAACGCAACCAGTGTAGGTAAAGTACCACTTCCGGTTAACCGATTTTGACGCAATTTTGATAGAAATCTACAAACTGTGAATAATATCGGTGTACCAAATTTCGAAGTCCTAGCTTGATTAGTTTTTGAGTAAATTTGCTTACAGACATTACATACATACATACATACATACATACATACATACATACATACATACATACATACATACATACATACATACATACATACATACACACACACAGACATAATTCGAAAAATGGTATTTTCCGACTCAGGGAGGTCTAAAACGTCAAGATCTATCGAAATCTCGAAGTCGAAATTTTTGACGATTCCAATACTTCCCTTATACGAAGTATGCGGGAAAGTAAAAATGAAAGGTCCTCTTCCGAATAAACTACACTTCTCAAAATTTGATAGAAAACTACAAATTTTGTATAATGCCCCTATACCAAATTTCCTTATTCTAGCTCAAACTGTTTTTGCGTAATCTTGTATACATACACATACAGATACACACATATATATATATATATATATATATATATATATACATACACACAGACAACCTCAATGAAAATGACTCGGGGACCTTCAAAACCTATAAAAACATCAAAATCTCGACATCGAAAACTACGAATTTTGAATAATACCCGTGAACCAAATTTCATCATTCTAGCTTAAACTCTCTATGCGTAATCTTGTTTACATACATACACACACAGAGAGAGAGAAACATTTTTCTCAACCTTAGTGAAAATGTCTCAGGGACCATCAAAACGTATAAAAACATCAAAATCTCGATATTGAAAATTTTCGCGATCGCAATATTATCTCTGGCGAGACAGTAACAAGAGATAAAAAATAATTTTCTAGAAATTAGCCATGTCATTTATTATAGGTAAATATATAAATTTTAAATTACAAACGATTTAAATTGATTCATGAGATTGTTTATCTATTATTAATAAAAAATTTTATAAAAAATTCTATAAAAAAACATTGGAATAAGATTAATATCGAAAGGAATACATCCGCATGAATAGAAAAAATATAAACGAATAGATAAGATCTGTTAAAAGATCGTAATGATAGAAATTGATGAAGGTTTCGAAGGTGAGAAAAAATAACGAATACCTATTTGTCTATTTGGTGCCATTGGCAATGCAATCGACCAATCGAGAAACAAAAGCCATTCACCAATTTGGATCAGTTGAAGAGCTCCGTGCAACAGGCCTTGATTTTAATCTCGCCATTTTTTTTTCCTATTCTTTCTCTCCTCTTCCTTTCTTTCTTTCATTTAATATCAGGTTTTGTCTTAAGACTACAGCGGATGCATTTTTAAAGCTTATTTAAGTGATGGTGAAGCGAGGGGGGGTGGGGGAGGGATGATGGTTGCTTTGTCATTATAGACCATTGCTGGTTTTTATTCTATCCACAGGCCTTGATAGTTCAATGGCGTTTGTTTAACTAAGCAAATCAAAGAGAAAATGCCAATTAATCGAATGATTTGAATGGATATGATAAAATCATAAGAATATAATAATAATTATAATAATATGAAAAGAAAAATCACTTAAAATGAAAAGTATTCTGTGATATTCACTTGATAATTGCTTTAGTAAATGAAAGTATGCTAATAATGTATAGTCAAGTGTTTTTATTATGTAGAACAGTTGTTGATAAATTATAAAACTAATTTAATAAAAATATAATTTTATTGTTAATCTGATAAAAATAAATATTCTATAATATCTGGAAATGGAATTTAAAATTAATTTTTATTTATTTGAAAGGTAAATATAAAATTAATTGTAAAATAATAATAAATTAAAAAATAAATAAATAAATATGGTTTGTGGTTGTGTTGTATCAAAAAACATGTAAATCATCATACTAATCTATAATTCAATGGTGGGTGTTTTGAACCTTTTTTTCAGGCTTTAGGAATATTTTTTGTAATTGTTTATTAATTAAGAAAAGAATTTAACATTAAATTAAAATAAATTTTAGATTTTTCGATCCGTTCAAATGATGTAAAAATTCTTAAATATATGCTTAAGGTATATAATCAAAAATATATTTTTATTTTAAAGCTCCTCCATAGCTGCAGCCATCCATTCACACTAAACCAAGATATACCAAGGCAGGTCAATAAGTCAGTGAATTTTTGAATGAAACACAGGGGTTTTTGAATAAAAAATTACCTTATTTTTCAGCCTAGTCTCCTTTGAGCTCTCTGCACTTCGTCCAACGTTTCTCCAATTTTTTTATTCCTTTCAAAAAATAAGATTTGTCGTGGACATCAAAAAAGGTATTTGTTTGTGAGATGATTTCATCGCTAAAGTCAAATCTCTGTAACTACAAGTTTGATAAGAAGAAATAGTCACTCGGGGCTAAATCCGGAGAATAGGGTGGTCGAGGGAGCAATTAAAATCCCAATTAATGAATTTTCTTGGAAATTCATTTTTTTCTCAAATCACGAGGTAGTCTGATATTAATGATTGTCAAACAAAAAATAAAAAACTAGCTGATTCAAATGTCGACAGGAGTCAACTGACTGTTGCCAGCTGACAGCAGCAGTGTTGCCATTTCATTTAAGAAATGGGAAATTCAAAAAGTCACGGACTTGTTGACCTACCCTCGTATTTAATTTTTTCATTCAATATTTAAAATTTTCAATATATTTGATTATATCTAAATGTTTATTCATTTTTTTAATCTCACAAGTAATTTTATTTCAGGATAAAAATTTAATACAAAATAAATAAGTTGACCTGTGGCCAGGTCCGAACCGACCGACGGTTTGAAATAAATTAATTTCCAGCTACAGAAACAATTTCAAATAATTTTAATATATCTATTAATGTAATAAAAACAGATATGGATACATAAATAATAAATATAAACATTTTTCATTTATTTTATTTATAATATATATGCAAGACCAGGCTGTGACGTCATGAATGGCTGGATGACGTCATATAATTTTAAATCAAGAAAAAACTAATAAATATGATTTTTCTCGAGGATAAAACCAATACAAAGTGCATGATTCGTGGTGATATATAAAAAAATCTCCTTTGGTGTGAAAATAACCCTTCCCTTCCTATCGTCGATCGCTAATACTACCACTTCCGGTTTCCGGATTTGTACCAAAAGTTGATCAATTCATCCCACTGATGCATTAAGTAAATATACCAAATTTCATCAAAATCGGTTGAGCCGTTCAGGCTGTACACATCTATACGGACGGACAGACGGACAGACGGACGGGCGGACGTACAGACATCATGCTAAAAATACTTTTTTCTGTTTAGAAAATGCATGATTCGTGGGGAGAAATGTAAAAATCTCCACATGTGAAATTTGGTGTGAAAACAATACCTCCCTTACTATCGTCGGTCGGTAAAAAGAAAATTTAATTCTATATAAGGAAATGCTCTTTAAAATATAAAATTATCTAATGCTCACTAATATTAATTCGAAAATTATTTAACGAAAAATTAATTATTATTATTATGCATTATCTTATAATTTTATGTCGATGATATACCTGTAGGATCCGTTAGATTAATTATTCTTTATTTGATGCTTACAGACATAAGACAAAGGAGAGTATTACTTTATTTTTATTATATTATTGACTTGAATGCCTGGTTAGTCTTTGCAGACCGGATCCGGATTCACTCTGCCAGTCTATTCAATTCTCACATAAATAAAAGAAAATAATATAAAAAGTAAAGAGAAAAGAAATTAAAAAAAAATGAATCGACAAGCAAGCAAGCTCAGTCAAGAATTCATTGGATGTCAAGCAGTGATGCGATCCTATTTCTCTAATGGACCAATGCACAATCGTTAAAAATGTCAATTAAAATTATTTCTGCCCCATTCTTCTAATCATTCCTCCTATTTCTCTTCCTTCAGATTCACACATTCGTTTTTATAAGATTAATGTAGAACGGAAACGTTGAAGCTAAAAGATAAAAAAAAAATTCAATCTTGATTAATGATTGCAATTAAAATCATAGTTAATTTAAAAAAAATCAAGTTTGGTAAGTAATTTTTTTTCTTTAAAATAGGATTTTGCCTATAGATAATGAATGTCATTAGGGAAAAATATTTGCTTTCCTTTACTATATTAAATCTCACAAATAAATTATTAAAATATTTAATAAAAATTGTTACAGTTTGTATTATCAAAATAATTATTACGAGGTCGCAACGATTTTTTATGTTTTCATTTATCTCGCCTAGATTCAAATGTAATATTGAAGAGGAAAGTTATTGTGTTTTAAAATGTCATGAAGATTCCAAGAATGACATAAAATTGTACTGATGAAGAATATAGAAAATATTTTTAATATTTGAAGAGACACAAAATACATATTTCTTTATTTATTTTCTGATTTATTATCATTCTTTTTAGTCTATTTTATTTTACAATATTGAAATTGCACTTTTGGTTAAATAAATTATAATAAATAATAAATTATAGTGTTGTTAGAACAAAATAATTCTTATTATTTCATACAAATGATTTATGTATTATCAGTGGCGTACCTAGAACTTTTGCCGCCCGGGGCGATCTCCAGTTTGCCGCCCTTTTTATTATAATTCAATCAAATAGTAGTTTTTATAAATTAATACACATAAATAAATTATTAAGTTATTTAATCAATATTAATTAATACACAGAGTAAATTTTTTTACACATATTTGTATGCACTCGTAAACATATTTACTCTTCTAGCTTTCATACTAGAAAAATCGTGTATAATGCTCTCAAAATTTATATTTATATTTTTTCCGCCGGCCCTGCTTTTCAAAAGAAAAATCGATGATTTAAAAAAATATTAGTATATCACTTCAGAGTAATCATATAAACTTTTCAAAAGAAATGACATTTATAAACTGATATCAAAAAAATTTAGTTAGGAAAAATTGCCGAGCAAAATCGTAAAGATGCGTTTACTAATTCAACGAATTTTAATGAATACAATAAAATAAAATTATTATCCTGTTCTTGGAATTAGAATTCAAAATTTACACAAAAATGCATTTATATACACCGAGGAATAACATTCGAAATCATATAGTTAATCATAATTTATATAAATCAAATAGTAAACTTATAATAATCATAATAATCATTTATTATTCAAGAAAGAAAAAAAATAAATATGAAATGAATAAGTCGCTTTTTTCAACTATAACTAAATATAAAAAATGCCGCCCCAAGATAATTGCCGCCCGGTGCGGACCGCACCCCCTAGGTACGCCACTGTGTATTATGTTAAAAAACTTCTCTTGTCATTAATGCAAATGTTCAAAGAGATCTCTTTTGTAAATAAATTTATTTATTGTTCTAACAACCCTGCATTTTCTGTTAAAAGACTTCTGATGGACTCTCTATATTAGAAATATTATAATTTTTTAATATGCATTACAATTATTCAGATTAATTAGATTTTCACATATTTTTTCATTTGGAAAGGAGGGGAAAGGAATGTTCGGACCTGGCCCTGGTCCTTGATTTGTTTGATGACTTTAACAATATAGACTTCAAAGATTATTGAATCAACTTTTTTATTTAAATATATATAAAAGGTTTTTATCTGCAAATTGCTCAGAATATAAAATTGTTGGCATATCTTCAAGTTCCATGACTTCTAGAATCCAAAAGTGACTTTAGAATATTTTACGATCGTATGTATGTATGTATGTACATATGTCCTGTAAATCGTGACGAAATAGGCTCAAAATTGGATAAAACTGATTAAATGACATCACAATACTCTTAAATACAACCTAATTTGCTGATATAGAGAGTTAATAAAACAGAATTGGATATAGTTAATGATTTATTTCTTTAAGACACTTATTCTACAACTAAAGGTGTTTTAAATATTGTATTGAACATGTGACGTCCTGTATTAGCTGATTTGCTCGATTCTTAAAACTTTGAGAACTCTTTCCAACAAAGCAACTGGTATGTTGGCCACGGCTTGACGAATATTGTTTTTAAGTTTAGCAAGGGTCCTTGGGCGATCGGTATACATAATGGACTTAAGATAGCCCTAAAAAAAATCGAAATCGAATTAAATAAAAAAACAATTGAATATTTAATATAGGGCCTCCTCCTCTCAGTTAACCCTTTCAAGCTTCGCCTTACGGAATTTGGAAAAATTAATGAAAAAGAATGTTGGTTTTATTAAAAAAGAATAATAAGGTGTTTGGTCAGTAAGCCTCTTTTTGAATTAGCCGAGTGTGCCTTTGATCTTTTGGATTTCGAAATGAAACCGCCACATTCGGGGCAACATGAAATAGAACCTACCTAAGGGGTGCAGGGTTCTACCAATATGGGTGGATCGCCCATGCTAATCAAAAATACCCTATGCTCAAAAGGTAATCGACAATTTGTTCCTATTCAGGCTAATCCCATTTCGGAATTACCTTCATGAATGCCCGATTATTTGATCCACCTCAACTACGCTCTCAGCAATACAAAAAGGCACAATTCAGACCTTGCATGCAATTCATGCAACCCTTAACTTAAATGGCATGGCACATTTGTAACCACACATTTTTTTATTTATTAGTTCTAATTTAAACTATGGATTAGTATAGTGAGATCATGCACCCCATGAAATCCCTAACAACGAAAATAACTAAATATTCCCCACCCTCCCTTTGTAACAGATAGAAACTTAACAATTCTAATTACCTTTCTCTCTACAACCTCCTCAATCCTTCTTCTCCTTCTTGACAAATGTGCTCTGAATTCCCTGATCTTACTAAATTTTATCATATAATTCAATATATTTCTTTAAAATCTCCTTATGAATATTATCAAAACAAAAAACTCAATTTGAATTCAAATATATTTACTATTATGTATGTTAAACTTTACTTTTAATATTACATTTAGATTTGAATTGGCTATAAAATGTATACCTAATTTAAAATGTGCCATGCTAAATAAATAACGCTGATTACTTACATTTGATGAGCTGTATTATGTAGATCATTTCATCATCAGCATCATCAGGGATGGAAAAGATGATCAAGAATTCAAATGAACATCGAGGAGCAGGAACGAAGATTGAATCATGAAATAGATATAAAAAAATTAGATTATGAAATTTTAAAATATATAAATATAAATTGAATTAAAAATCAAATTAATAATAAATACTAACCTCGGAGTTAATAAAGGGAGATTAGACTCGAAGAACATCTCAAACACTTGAATTGATGTCTCATCACTCTCCCCCGGATAGATAAGAAATTAAGTAAGATTAGACATTTATAACAACGAAATGAAACAAAGATATAAAAATAAATAATTAACATTATTGTGATTTTCAAAAGATGTGAATATATCTTTAAAAAAATATTATTTTATTTCTTAATATTAAATCTTTAAAAATTCTTTAAAATTTAAAAATATTTCGGAAAATAATACAAGATAATTTTCATTTAAAAAAAATATTTAAATATTTATTTTTTTATATTAATTTTGAAAATTAATGGCGCAGATTTTTTAAATGTATATTAAAGAGAATTATATTATATAAGAACAAACTATCTAGTGAATATTTAAAATAAAAAAATTTTAAAAAATAAAAATATAATAATTAAAATAAAAATAATTATAATAATTAATTAAAAATGAAAAATATTTAATAATACAAACATTTTAAAGATAATTTTTATTTCAAAAAAATATTGAATGTAAATAAATAAATTTTAAGAAAATTAAAGTTTATAGAGATAATTTTTTAATGTTTAAATAATTTTAATTTAACAATTAGTAAGGTTGATTTAATGTGATCTTAAATCGAATCTATAGAAAATATTTAACTTAATCAAATATTTTAATAAAAAATTTATAAAATTTATCCGCCCCCCGGAAAGACAGACAGACAGACATGAAAAATTCTAAAGTCACTTTTGTATTCTAGAGGTCATGAAACGCGAAGATATGCAAAAAATTTTAAATTCTGAGCAATGTGCAGACAAAAACCTTTTTTATATATATAGATATACATATATATAAATATTATATATATCAGTAAATATTAATAATAGTTATAAAATGCATTTTATAATTTTTTAATTTTTATTGAAATATTTTTTTAAGTTCATTAATCTTCGATTTAATTGATAAAAAGAAATAAATTTTCAAATAATTCTTTATTGAGGGATGATTTCGGTGGATATGCTGGTCAACGTCTTCCCCTTCTCAGTGAATGGCAACTGAAAGCGCTCGAGGCCAGCCGGCCGGCAGGCAAGTGGTTAGCCAGGCGGAGGGGAAAGTGGAGGGGCGAGCGGGCTCGACCGGAGGTAAGCCTCTCCTGGCAATTTATTACTAAATAAAAATCATATTAATAATATGAAAACACAAATATTAATTTTTTATAATTAATGGTGTTTTTGAATACATCTAAAATCGAATCTATAGAATATTTAAGCTTACATAATTCTATACAAAGATCTTAATAAAAAAAATCTGGAGTGTCTCCACTCGACTATGTCGCAAATTTGGATTGGATTAATTAACTTAAATTATATATTTAAATTTAATTTAATTAATTATAAATTTTAAATTAAAATTAATAAATAATATTTATTAAACCAGCGCGTGTTTGGCTCTATGTCGATGGCGTTATTTGCAGTCGTGTTAAAAATTTTAAAAATTAATTCCGGTACCTTCAGTGTTTCAATAAAGCAGAAATTCTATATATAGTAGTGTTATACAATTTTTAATCATGTGAAAAACTATTAAACATATAACTTTATTTTTACGGTCAGTTTAGAGCAGTGTTTCTCAACCTTTTTGGACCAAACGCCCCCTTTATAAGACCCGCTTCTTAATTCGCCCCCCTATAAATTTTTACATATAAAAATTGCATGATAATCCCTAATATAAGGTACACTAGGTGATACTTAGAGGCTTATTGAAAAATCGAGTTTCAGAACCTGATTTCAAAATCATTTGACCTTTTTTTAGAACCATATTGAAAAAAAATTGAAAAAAGAAGAAATGTTTAAAAAGCCTGTTCGCAAAATCATCTTACCTTTTTTAGAGTTGAAAATGATTTCGCCCCCCAAAAATAACTTATCGCCCCCCAAAATCGTATAGTCAAATTATCGCCCCCTTTAAGATGTCGATCGCCCAGGTTGAGAATCACTGGTTTAGAGCATATGTTCCCAAAGTGGTCTATTTTAACATCCAAGGGGTCCACGGGAGCAATTAACAAATTTGGGGGTCCATGAAATGAAAATGGGGGTCTACGTGTTTTCCCGGCTCTAAAAAAAAAATTGATTTTTTGTATATGTTTCTAAAAAAAAGGTAAATCGTTTTTCCGACATGGCTTTTGAAACAATTTTTTATTTTTCAATAAGGCTTTAAAAAAAGGGGAAAAGTTTTTTATAAAAAATCAAAATCAATTTAGGAGGTCTACCCAAAACCGAAAAACATGGCAAGGGGTCTAGGACACAAAAATGTTTGGGAGTTTAGAGGAAAAAAAATGAAAACGTCCGAATGAGCTACATTTCTCAAAAGTTCATAGAAAATGCCCGTATACCAAATTTCATTATTCTAGCTCAAACCATTTTTGCTTAATCTTGTATACATACACACATACACACACAGAGACATTTTCTCAACCTTAGTGAAAATGACTCAGGGACCATCAAAACCTATAAAAACATCAAAATTTAAAACATAAAAACTTTAAAATATATAAATATATATAGTATAAATATAATATACCAGTAAAAAATTATTCAAATGCATTTTACAAAATCTAATTTTTATTGAACTATTTTTTTTTAATTTCATTATTGAAATTTAAATTTTTAAATTTTGAGGAAGTGGTTCGATGCAAATTGTCCAATTTTAAATTATTAATTGTTTGGCGAGTGTGAAATAACTATAAATTTTATGTCAATACCTTTAATAACAAAAAAGGGCAAATAATGAAATTTTTGTCTTTTCTCGTAGAGATTTAGCAGGCTGACATGTCATTTGGCAGATATCGTTGCATTTTAACATGTTACTTATCAAATCTTATCTTTGATTGTAGCATATTTTTCACTCCAATGTAGCATATTTTTCACTCCAATGAACTTTTTTACAAATTGATTTATAAACGTAATATTTTAAAATATGACTTCACTACAAGAATTAAATTAATCGTATCGAAACAGAATTCATCTCAGTAAATTCTGTTTCGATAGAAGCGTTCGAGCCGGAAAGTGTTAATATGAAGTTCAATAAAGTACCTAGATTAATATTTCTCATTGCAAATTCTCATTTTTGAAATGTTGAAATTTTATTTCAGTTATTTCAGTTTTGGAATCATTCCAATATAATAATAATAATAATAATAATAATTTTGCCTCTATATATTTTATTTATTATACTAACTGGTCAACACATGTAGTTATGTTTCATATTTCAACTATTCAACTAGAACAGTGGGTCTCAAACTTATTTCGCGCTACCGCCGCTTTCGAACAAACCCCCTGGAAATAAATTTTTTTTTAAATAAATTTAATAGCAATTAAAATCAGAAAGACACTAATATGTTACTATTCGTAAAATTTAGTAAAGAAATGTGTTAATTAGAAACATTGTTTTTTGAAATTATGAAACTATTATTTGAACTCAGAATTGAAATGTAATACAAATTTCACAAAAGGCATATATGGCCATCATTCCCCCCACCCTGAATCGCTACAGACCCCCCTGGGGCGGTAGGCCTCACTTTATGAATCAATGATCTAGAACAGTGGTTCTTAAACTGTGGTCCGCGGACCCCTGGGGGTCCGCGAAGCCTTTACTGGGGGTCCGCGGTCCTCGGAAAAAAATCATCGTAAAAATATATACATATATAAATATTTAAAGTTCATTGTTTAACTATATCCTCCTAGAGAATTACGGCTATAATTTAATACTATTAATAATACTATTTTATTTTATTAAATTGATAATTATGTCAATTAATTTTTTGTGAATAAATAAACATATATAAAAAACTATATATAAAATTTGAATTTTCATCCATTCATTCATTTAAAATCATTTTTCGATTGTTCCTTTAAAATAACCCCTCTTAGGGGCTCGGAAGGGGAGGCATATAAGGGAATTTTCTTTCACTTTGTTATTGGGGAAAACCAGGGGAGGGGACAGTCTTACCCGGAAAAACCCAAATTGTCAGCGTCCACTCTGGGGTTTTAAACAGTTTTAAAGCAAATGTTAATTATAAGTTCATTTCTCAACGAGTTGTATCTTTAAATTATTTTTATTAATGTTAATTATAAGTTCATTTCTCAACGAGTTGTATCTTTAAATTATTTTTATTAATTTAATTAATTATAATTAAATTATAGCTAATAATAGTTTATTATAGCTAATAATTTTTTTTAATTTTTAGTGTAATTTGCATGATCATTATTTTATAAAAACACTAAACACATTTTGCAATTTCCCAGAAAGGCTGTTTTTGAGAGTAAGTATAAGTTAGTTTTATGAATAAAAAATATTTATTTTAATAATATTTTAGAATCAAATTACGAAATTAATAATATTTTAGAATCAAATTACGAAATTAATAATATTTTAGAATCAAATTACGAAATATATTTATTATATAAATTAATATTCATTTAAAATGATATTAAATCATTTATTTAAAATGATTTAAAACATTTATTAAAATGATTTAAAACATTCATTTAAAATGATATTAAAACATTCATTTAAAATCATATTAAAACATAGCTAGTAAATAATAATTCGTTATATTTATATTATATTTATATTATATTTATATTATTGTAGTTCAATGTTAATAAATTACTCCATAAAATGGATCGTTGGCTACAAACTGGTTCAACACAGAAACGGAAAGAATCAGATGATGAGGCATCAACAGCAAACTCTACCAAGAAACGCAAAACTAGAAAATATTCGGATGATTATTTATCATTTGGATTTACTTATATTTGCAACAATGATGTGGAAAGACCAGTCTGCGTTCTATGTCAGGAAAGTTTATCCAATGAAAGTATGAAACCTGCTAATCTCAGACGTCATTTACAAACAAAGCACAGCGAGCATGTTAGTAAGTCTATCGAATTTTTTAAAATGAAAAAAGAAGAACTTAATTCAAGTCAGAAATTGATGGTAAAGACGGGATCTGGTGGTATGAGTAAGAAAGCAGTAATGGCATCATATGAAGTAGCTCTACTTATTGCTAAAGCAGGAAAGCCGCATAATATAGCAGAGCAATTAATTCTTCCTGCTACAAAAGTAATTACAAATATAATGTTAGGAACTAAAGCAGCAAACGATATAAATTTGATTTCATTATCAAATGATACGGTTAAGAATAGGATTGAAGACATGTCATGTAATATAAAAGAAGAATTAATATCGAGAGTGCGCAAAAGTCACTATTACTCATTACAATTGGATGAAAGTACTGATGTCACTAATAATGCCAATTTGTTAGCTTTCATTAGAGTTTGAAAATCAAATACAAGAAGATGTATTGTTTTGTGATTCACTACCTTCACGAACGACAGCTAATGACATATTTAACAGTTTGAATAATTTTATAACCGAAAATGAAATAGAGTGGCCAAAATGTGTTGGAATTTGCACTGATGGTGCTCGTGCAATGTCAGGTACAAGAACTGGATTGATTGCTCTTATTAAAAATGTTGCGCCTCAGGTTGTTTGGAATCATTGCTGCATTCACAGAGAATCATTAGCAGCCAAAAATATGTCACCAGATTTGAAAAGAACATTAGACGAAGTAGTTAAAATTGTCAATTTCATTAAGGCTCGTCCACTTAATTCCAGAGTTTTTAAAATTTTGTGTGAGGAAATGGGTAGTCAACATACACATTTATTATTACATACAGATGTACGTTGGTTGTCCCGCGGGAAAGTACTCATTCGCCTTTTTGAGCTTCGAGATGAAATACGATTGTTTTTAATAGATGCGCATTTTGAACTGACCGAATGTTTCAATGATTTTATCTGGTTAGCTAAGGTGGCTTACTTGACTGATATTTTTACAAAATTGAACGAACTTAATTTGAGCCTGCAAGGTACTGTTGTAAATATATTTAAAGTTGAAGATAAAATAGAAGCAATGATTAAAAAAATCGACTTGTGGTCGAAACGCATCCAGAACGGTGTATATGAGTCTTTTCCAACTCTCAATGATTTCATAGAAAGCTCCAGTGAAAAATTGCTTAATCAAACGCGTCAATTATTTGTTGAACATTTAATTACTTTGAAAAGCAACTTCAGGAAGTATTTTTCTACTCCTGATCCTTGCAATAACTGGATCAGAGATCCATTTAATATGGAAATTACAAATGCTAAACATTTATCTGCACCTGAACAAGATATTCTCGTGGAATTATCATGTGATACAACTTATAAACTAAAATTTAACAAAACTGAATTGAGCAACTTTTGGTTACTTCTCAGGTCAGATTATCCTGCGCTTGCAAATAAAGCACTTCAACACTTGATTCTATTCTGCACAACATATTTATGCGAACAAGCTTTTTCGGTACTATTTTATATTAAGTCTAAATATAGAAACAAATTAAATGTAGAGCCGGATCTTAGATTAAAAGTTTCCAATATTAAGCCAGATATTGAGATTCTTGTTTCAAGAAAACAACTGCATACATCTCATTAAATATGTAAGTTATATTTAATGAGATAGATGCAGTTATTTTTTAAAATATTTCTTATTTAATATTTTCTGAAAAAAATTATAAAATATTTATATGAATTTAATGTAAGTACCCATTATAATTTGTGAGATTTGTTGCTATGACAATGTTTGTATTTTCTTTCTTCAATATTATAATTTCTAATAAAATGTGTTCTACAATATGCAAAAAAATCGTTATTCACCAATCACTGTTAGAAATATTCATCATATATCCTTGTCCTTATGAGATCGTAAGCCAGAAATTAATTAATAAAATGACGTAAAGTACCTAAAGTTGTGATGGGGGTCCGTCAAAAAAAATTTTTTCAAGTGGGGGTCCGTGGAGTACATAAGTTTAAGAACCTATGATCTAGAACAGAGTTAAATAAAATATGGGGAGCATATATATGCGAGGGGTGTGACGATTGCGATTAATTAAATTTTTTTTTTTTAAATTAATATTTTATATAAAAAAAAATAGTTATTTTATAAAGTAAAATTCTTGTATTTATTGTTTTTTATTATCAAAATCACTAAAAATGTGTATGTTTTATGACTATTTTTACTATCTCGCCAGAGATAGTATTGCGATCACGAAAATTTTCGATGTTGAGATTTTGATGTTTTTATACGTTTTGAAGGTTCCTGAATCATTTTCACTAAGGTTGAGAAAAATGTCTGTCTGTATGTGTGTGTGTGTGTGTATGTATGTAGACAAGATTACGCAAAAACGGTTTGAGCTAGAATGATGAAATTTGGTACATGGACATTATTCAAAATTCGTAGTTTTCTATCAACTTTTGAGAAATGTAGCTCAAACGGAAGAGGGTCATTACCTACAACGTTTTGAATTTTTTTCTTCTAAAGTGACCGTAAAAATAAATATATATATTTAATAATTTTTCCCATGATTAATAATTGTATAAACCTGCTATATATAGAATTTCAGCTTTATTGATTCGCTGAAGGTACCGGAATTAATTTTTTACACGATTGCAAATCTCACGCGCCAACACGTGGTGCCATCAACAAAGAGCCAAACATGCGCTGGTTTAATAAATGTTATTTATTAATTTTAATTTATAATTAATTAAATTTAATTTAATTTATATTAATATATGTTATTTAATCCAATTCAAATTTGCGAGATAGTCGAATGGAGACACTCCAGCTAATTTTAATTTATGATACTTTAAATTATTTTAAATTGTTTCATATATTTTGTCGTTTATTTATTTTAAATAATAATTTTAATCTTAAATATTCATAGTTCATAAGGAATAACTTTTTTAAAGTACCGAGCGGCGGATCGTTGAACCAGGTTTTACTAAATATATATATATATTTAATTTTTCTATAGTTTTATATAATGTTAAAAATGTTAATTATACTTTTATAAAATGTTTCAAGTTTCTAAATTGAGATTTTCTTAAATTTTATTATTTAAAATTATTCAATAAATTAATGAAAATAAAATATCTGTTTAAGCAGCTATTTTAAAATATTTTTATGGTGGTATATTTCGGGTTTTTAAAATATTAATCTTATTGTCATCTAAATAATTTCTATATTTATATTTTAAAGAAATACTTCATTTAAGTTATTTCTGCCAAAATATTAATGATCTTTTCTTATATCTAAATGCCATGGCATTTTAATTTATAATTTCTTGTATAAATACAAATCTCGGTTTGTCTATGATAATTTATGAATGTTGAAAAAATAATCGGTTCTTTTAAAGAAAAATTGAGTAAGTTTATAAAATTATATACTTATTAGATAAAGTTGTAGTAAAAAAATAAAAGAGATTGTTTATGTTATTTCAATATCGAAGAAAGAATTTCATCTATTTAGATTCGTTCTAAAGTATTTGAATATCAAATAATGGTGTGTAAGGTTTAAAAAAATATTTTTTTTTAATAAATAATGATAATAAATAATTATTATATTATAGAAAAATGCTTTTTGTTATTAATATTTAGAAAATATTAAAATATTTGAACTATTTCGGGGATGAGATTCAATCAAAGAATATAATAATAAATAATAATAATAATAAAGATAGAAATAGTTTATTTATTTTTTTTAATATTGTAAAATATAAAATTTGTTTTTTATAATACTTTTAATTGTGAACTTTTGTTTTATAGTCAGAAATAATAAATAATAGTTGTAGTATTTACTTTTACTCTATGGGTGGCCTAACCTTTATATGTATGTAGAAAGAAACAAGATTTATTTTTCTTCTTTTGAACAGATATTGTTAAAATTAATTTTTATTTTTATTACAAATAATTATGCATGATTGTAGAAAAAAATGCTATGTTATAATATATTTTTTCTTTATTTTAAATTAATGATTATTTTAAATAAATTTCAAAGTAGTAGGGTAATTGTTTTTTTTTATATAATAGTAATTGTCATGATAAATAATAGTAGCTTATTATTGTGTATTAATACAGTAAAAGTCCTATAATCCGGCATGTTCGGGACCAGCTCGGTGCCGGACTACCGGAAATTCCGGATTATCGGGCGGTAATTATAAGAACAATTAGATTAATAATTATACTAAAAATATAGTATGCAAATACATACCACAAAGTTTATTTTACATTTCATATAATGAATGTACACGTACTGTAAAAAATATTACACTTTGATTTATAAAAGTCACGAATGTCTTTTTGTTTTCTTGACTTTTGGCGTTTAGTATAAAATTTATTTCTAATGATATGGTAATCAATAATTTCTGAAGCACTGTAGCTAGTCACAGTCGGCATTTAACAGGCCTTGAATAAAAGACCTTCTAGAAAAGCATTTAAAATTTTGAATAACCCCTTGGTCCATGGGTTGAATCCAAGATTTTATGTTAAGTGGGAGCAGAGTAGCAACAATATTCCCAGAAACTAACTCATCTACTGGCAGGTGGGCTTTGCAATTGTCCAAAAGAAGGATGGCTTTAGTTTCTTCTGGTAGACCAAGGCTTTTGAAGGATTCCTTGACCTCAGGCACAAAGTGGTGAAAAACACAGTCTTTAAAGAGGACGCAGTCACCCACGCATTTGATTGAGCATCGTATTGGACAGGCAAATGTGCATTCTTAAAAGCCCTGGGTTTTGAAAATTTACCTATCACAAAAGGGGAATAGCTCTCGAGCGTTTTTATTTGCTTTAAAGACACACTTTTGGAGAAAACCAAAATTTTTACAATTTTCCGGAGCGATGCCGGACTATCGGGCATTCCGGACTGTTGGATGCCGGACTAATGGACTTTTACTGTAATGTGGAATGATTATTAAGACCTTCGACTTGAAATGGGCGGTGTTCAAACAAAAGGATGATCGAAATCAAAATAAAATTCAATAGAGGCACATTTCGTTATAATTAAAAAAAAATAATTTTATTAACATATTTGAAATTTTCGAAAATATAGTGTGACTCTTTATTTGAGTTTAAAAATTATAAATTTAAATTGTATTATTTATGTAATTTTTAACGAATCTTCACTGTGCTCTTTATATAGAATCATTTTTTCAAAAAGTTTGCGTTTAAAAAATTAATATATATTATATGACTAATGAAAAACTTATTTAATTATTATATTGCATTTATTTAATAATTAAAATGTATTTTTACCATAAGGATTTAGAGATAACTACTCTACTTACTGAAAATTATATTATAAAAAAAGAGTAATATATAACAAATTTTGAAAATCTATGAAGTTTTTTCAATGAGAGAATGATATCCATTTAAAATAAATAAATACAATATATAAATATAAGTCCCGCTTAATGAAAGAATCTTTTTTCCTAGCCTATTAACGCCATCTCTTAGCCAATAAAGAATATAACTTAGCTAGAAAACTTTCATGAAGAACATTGTTGTACTATTTCTTTTCCTCGTCCATTTTAATTATGAATTCTTCAATAATGTATCCATAAATCTTCTGACTAATGTATTTAAAAGATTAATTTTTCCTCAAGTTGTGATTTTAAATAAATTAAAAAAATATATATTCTAACTCTATTATTAATTTATATAAGTATTAGATTAAATAATTAAATAAACTTTCTGCAAATAATCCCGTGAATATATACATATACATATACTAGCTGATCAGAGCGCCTTCCAGGCGCTCTTCACACCTAGACGGGGGCTCCGCCCCCTGTACCCCCGAGTGATACATAGTATTTGGTTGAAAGTCTGTATGTAAAAGGTTTTCATCCATTTTGTTTCAATCAGTATAAGTAGATAAGACATATATTTGTTTTCTTAGAAAATATATATTTTAATTTAATCAGTAAATTAATTATATATTATTATTGTATATGTTATATTTATCTAACTCTGTGTCTATACAGTTTTCGAAAGTTCTTAGCCGCAGCATCCACTTTTCTCTAAGAGTCCCTATCCTGAGCTACAACCAAATCCTACCCTGTCCCATCTCTCCCATGTTCCTTCCTTCATTGTCCACCCACTTTGATCTTTGGTCTTCCACCGGATGTTTCCCAATATTTGCATGTGTGTCTGCATACATATCTACGTATATGATAACTGAACACTTAATAATAATAATAATAATAATAATGTATTAAATGAATATAATTGAAATTTTAGTTTTAATTGCACTTTTTTTTTGGTTTTTATTTTTATTTATTTTTATTGGAATTATTACAAATAATAATAATAATAATAATATACCGTTTAATACGTGAAAATAATAATAATAATAATAATAATAATTTATTAAATTAATATAATTGAAATTTTATTTTTTATTATTACATTTTTATTTTTATTTTTTACCGACCGACGATAGTAAGGGAGGTATTGTTTTCACACCAAATTTCACATGTGGAGATTTTTACATATCTCCACGAATATTTCTTAATTTAAAATTATATATAAGTCACCCAGCCATTCATGACGTCACAGCCTGGTCTTACATATATATTACAAATAAAATAAAATTAAAAATATTTATGTTATGTCCATATCTGTTTTTTTATTACATTAATAGATATATTAAAATTATTTGAAATTGTTTCTGTAGCTGGAAATTAATTTACTTTAAACCGTCGGTCGGTTCGGACCTGGCCACAGGTCAACTTATTTTGTTAATAATTTATTTTTATTTTTTATTTTTTTTGTTAATAATTATTACATTTTTATTTGTTCGAAAATTATTTCTACTTTATTAATTGTTAATAGTTATTACATTTTAATTAACAGTTTTCTGAATAAGTATATTCTCTTATTTTGTAGAGATTTTTATTGTTTGTCTCAAAAGTCTACCTACAATATTTCATTACCATTGTATGATTCAAAATAAAATTCAAAATATTTAATAGGACATGACATGATCTTAGTATTTTTCCCATCCCAGAATATTTGCTAATATTACATGTTGGAGTTCCAATTACCTGCATATTTAATGGGAATTTCAATGCTGAATATACTTTTAAATAAAAAATTAAAAAAATTTGAAGTAAATGGAATTATTATACTTAATAAATCTATATATAAATTTAATATATATTCAAACAATAATTGAAACAATATTTTCAATATTTTACTTACATTGTGATTTATATTTCTATTTTTATTACAACTGTTATTATGGTTATGTTATTTTTGACAGTTTAAAAAAAATTAAAAATATTTGAATTTTTAAGTTTATATGTAGCGCCATCTGTCGATAGTTTTGTGACACTACAGACTTTTACCAAAATATTACTAATTAAATTAATTTTGGATTTAATTGAAACAATATAAATAAAACGATTCAATATTTTACTTACATTGTGATTTATATTTCTATTTTTATTACAACTGTTATTATGGGTATGTTATTTTTGACAGTTTAAAAAAAATTAAAAATATTTGAATTTGGAAGATTATATGTAGCGCCATCTGTCGATAGTTTTGTGACACTACAGACTTTTACCAAAATATTACTAATTAAATTAATTTTGGATAAATTAATTTTGGATTTAACTACACTAAAACCTTCCCTGGGATGCCCACAACAATCCCTGAAAGTTTCACCGTAATCGGACGGGTAGTTTTTGAGTCTATAAGAGACAGACAGACAGACAGACAGACAGACACACAGACACACAGACATTGCCTTTTAAATATATAGATAGATAAGATATTCTTTATCATTTTAAATTTAAATGAATGTTTTAATATCATTTTAAATGAATGTTTTAAATCATTTTAATAAATGTTTTAAATCATTTTAATAAATGTTTTAAATCATTTTAAATAAATGATTTAATATCATTTTAAATAAATGATTTAATATCATTTTAAATGAATATTAATTTATATAATAAATATATTTCGTAATTTGATTCTAAAATATTATTAATTTCGTAATTTGATTCTAAAATATTATTAAAATAAATATTTTTTATTCATAAAACTAACTTATACTTACATCTCAAAAACAGCCTTTCTGGGAAATTGCAAAATGTGTTTTTTTTTTTTATATAAATAATGATTGTGCAAATTAGACTAAAAATTAAAAAAATTATTATCTATAATAAACTATTATTGGCTATAAATTAATTATAATTAATTAAATTAATAAAAATAATTTAAAGATACAACTCGTTGAGAAATGAACTTATAATTAACATTAATAAAAATAATTTAAAGTTACAACTCGTTGAGAAATGAACTTATAATTAACATTTCCTTTAAAACTGTTTAAAACCCCAGAGTGGACGCTGACAATTTGGGTTTTTCCGGGTAAGACTGTCCCCTCCCCTGGTTTTTCCCAATAACAAAGTGAAAGAAAATTCCCTTATGTTG